>OY970793.1:25455475-28035882 GCA_963853775.1 Xanthia togata | reverse complement strand
CGTAGATCTCTATGGAGAAGAACGGGCAAGTAACTCCACGGACACTCTTTTAAATATAGAAATTACAGAATCCTGGGTACAAACATCCTCAAGTCAAGTCGCATTGTGTGCAAAAGAAAATTATTTGTAAGGAAATAGATATGCGAATAGTACATTGTGGAATTGCAAACCTCGTAGGGATAAAAAAAAGAGAAATAATCTTTCGGATTACTCATATCTTATAAAGTATTAGTAACAATGACTCAAAGACTATGTTAGTAAACTTTTACAAACTAACTAAAAACAATTAAATACTTACTTACTACGGTTTGCATGTTTTTGTTAGTATTTTATAATTTACTAGCGGCCGGCTCCTGCTACGAACGGTTTTGACGACTTGACAAAACATCGAGACTTCTTAGGTAAACGTAACTTTAACCTGAACGTATTATACACGTAAACCTTCCGGAATAAATTCTTAAGCGATGGTGACAACCTCATCAAAATCTGTTGCGTGGTTTAGAAGAACAACGCGGACATACAGACTAACGAGAAAAGCGACTTTATTTTATAATATGTAATAGAAGTAACCGAGTATTTCAGTGTTTTTTTTTTATAGATATGTCTATCTGACGGTTGGTAATCATAGGTTAGGTTGGTGTCAGTAAAAGTGTATCAGGTAAAAATTTGCAAACGATCTAATTTTGCTAGATGGCGTCAGTGATGACATTTCTTCTGGAAGCCTCTCTATATCTATAATCTTAAACCACTTGGGATTTTCATTTTTTTTTTTCAAAATTCAAAATTCATTTATTCCAACTAGACTGAGAATCAGCACTTTCCAAACATCAAAATTACATTAATTAAACAAAACTCCCACCCTTCACCACTTCCTAGTGCTTTATCTGGGAAGAAGAAGTGGCGCAACCAACTCCCCAACAGCACAGCTCTGTTAAAAAAAAAAAAAAAAAAAAACTACATAATTATGCAAATAATTTACATTATGCAACACAAAACATAATTTAAATTAATAGCCATATGACAGCTAGCACACGCCAATATACCAACCTAAAACATCAAGAACTATACTCAAGCAGAAATATAAAATAAAGACTAAACGTAAACAATATCTAAATAAAAGCCTCCAGGCATAAAGGGCGTGCCCGCTCTCAGCTGCAATAGCTTCCTACAGTTTTCAAAGATTTCCATTTCCCATTGAAATCTGTATGAAATAACTCCCATAAAAATGCAAGGATAAAAAATGCCTAGAACACAGTGTGACTGGCATAGTGATTAATCGCAGAGGTATTAGAGTCGTGACGTGTCTATTTCAGTGGCCCGCTCCCGCTCCTGAGCAAACTTCATAAGGTGAACTGTCTGGGCTCGGATATCCCACACTTTTCAAGATAAGATAGATGCACTAGGATATTCTGACTATCTTGTTACTTATTGAACAAAAAATCTGATTGGATTGTATTTAAAAATTATGTATGTATTTTAGAGAACCAATAATAAGATAATGTCATTGTATTCTTGTGAAAAATTATGTTAATTATTAGAAAACCCGAATTTATAAGAAAATAGCTTCCAGCGGCTTCACCCGCGTTTTATAGTCTTTACTCAGAGTAATATAGCATACTGGATAGAAGAATTTTTAAAATCAGTCTACTAGTTTTTGAGTTTATTCATTACAAACAAAAATACAAATCTATTCTTTTTATAATATTAGTGTAGCTGTAGATTATTTGAACATAAACACAAAAAAAAAAACTTTCTGAGATATATTAAGTCAGTACATTTAGTTCACGAAAAATTCACACGACATTATTTCTGAAATTATGAATGATGCACCTGCCTACAGTTTTCTGGGCTTCAGTTGTCAAAAATCCACAGCAAAAGGAATTTCATTGACCGTCACGTTTCCGGCGTTCCAAGAAATGTAGCAGAGAAAGTAGCATTAAAATCACGTCAGCAGTTTTCGAGAGAAGCGCGTGACACATACAGATAAACAAACGAAGTATGTTGTTTTTGGCGCCAAACGGTGGGTGGAGAGCAGATTTTTTAAATGTTCAATTAATATTTTCTTCACGGATGTAAAGAGTTTGTAATAGTCTGGGTTTCCATTCGTCTTGTAGTTTCTAGGAAAGCAGATAGATTAGTTTGAACGCGAGATGATTATTATTTATTAGGTACGTGGAATTGGAAATGATTTCTTAGAAAACTCTAAACATGATACCTACGATAGTGTTTTGCATTTGCATGTATTCTATTTGCTAAATAAAAAAAATAAAAAAAAAACTGTAGCGGTTACACCGCCACATACGAACTACGCATCAAAGACATGACGTCACACAAATCCTGCATCGCGCAATTAGAGTTTACTGCGCGAACGACATATATAAGACTATCCGACATCAACAACTGGGTTAATTGTCCGGTTAAGTAGTCATCACCTCAGAGGTGAGCTACGAGATGCCCTAGTCAAAAAAAAAAAAAAAAAACTGGGCAGTTGCCCGTCAGACACAACACCCGTCTGGTCGGAGGATCCTCCCTTTTCTATGTGGATGAGTGAACTTTACACCCTGTTCCTAAAGCCCCTAAATTACTAACTATGTACTGTGCTTATATAGACGTAAATGATCGAATGAAGTCCAATGCTATGGTTGTAGGTGTTTGTAATAGGTGAACATTAATAAAAACTACTCAAAATGAAAATAAGGGCCCATGATTGTCGTATTTATGTTTTCATAACATCATATTAACTGTGCCAGTTGTCATTCCTACACTTACAAGTTTGTAAAGCTAATTATTATAAACACTGCTGTCTTTTAACCGATTTCAAAAAGAAGAAGGTTCTCAATTCGACTGTATGTATTTTTTGTATATTTGTTAAGCGATTACTCCGACAATTATGAATTGATCTTGATGATTCTTTTTTTTGTTTCATAGACCATACTTCAGAGGTGGTCCCTTATATATTTTATTAACTTTGCCTGGTTAGTTTTTGAGATAGTTACAATAATAAGTATTTTTTTGTAGAGTCACTTTAATCATTTTATCACACATCAACGAACTTCATCCATGGCAAAATTGATGTGTTCACGTTACATTTGAGTGAATTCGCCATTACACAGATTAATTTAAGTAGTATATTATTGTGTTAAAGGTCCTATTAACTTATGTTACAAGTTGCTGTAGTCCTTATTTAATTGTAAATAAATTCGTATAGATTTGAATGTCACGTTGGGTACGTACACCCGTAATGATAGTTGTAAGGTATATTTTAATGGGGAATTATAAAACGATCGAATAAAAAAAACTTAGCGACTGGATGATGAGATACTGTTTTAATAACTTGAGCGGTATGAATTTGAGTAAGCGAAAAAGTAACTAAACTAACGACGAATATTGATCAATAATATAATCCAGAACGAGCTTACAAAAAGTGGGTTGTGATTAATCCATTACAGATATTAAAATTCTAGCCGTGCGACTAAATTACTAAGTGAGCGACTAGAAATACAGAGAGGACCACTTCAATATTAAGATAGAGACGATTTTTCCAATTGAGGTTTTACATAACGAACTAGTAAAAAGTTAACTTTAAGTAAGTGGCAACCCGGCCAAATGGGTTAGGTTAGGTTAGAACGGTGACCTAACGCACGCGAGCCGAGCGAACGCAGCGAGCGGTGCCGCGGCAGCGGCCGGCGAACGCTACTTCCAAGTTGGTTGCAGTTACTTGGCTATCTTTACTACACCTTACACCATGGATAATATTATTTTATGTGGCATTAAATATCCTTTAATTTAGTCTTTATTACATAAAGCTAGGCCAGGTACTTTTGAAGATATGAATGAATGATATCTTTATTTGCTAGAATATAGGATGTACATTAGATGTTATACAGTTTGTTTGTTACATTATATTCAACCTTACGGTTGTGCAAATATTAAGTCAAAATAAAATAATATTATTAGGAAAATTTACATTTTACATTTAGAACACAGTTTCATGCAATTATAAACTTGATTAACAATAGCTTAGTAAGTCATTTAAATCATTTGGGTCACTTAGTTATTTAGTTTTACGTCGAGTCTACATACAAGACCCAGTCACTTCCTAGATTAAGATTTCCTAACCGACTTTTTTTCTTTGCGGTCCAATTTAGTATTTTTCAAAGTGGTTTTTCTATCCGAAACACTTCATTTATGATAAAATACCTCTCCGTCTATATAAATCATTTGCCAAATATTGAAAAAAATGCAGGACGTAACTCAAACAAATATTAGGTCGCTCAAATATTATGAAGCTTCTCATTTTGTATTTCAGGGTTAAGGGGAAACTGGCCTCTGGTCCGCGGCCCACATTACGCGGAGTAGGAACAGTAGTGGAAAAGTCGGCCGAATGCATGGGCCAGAATACTATGGGAAAATGTCTCGTAGTTAAATCGACCCATTGTGATTTAATGTCATAAGTAACTCAAATTAGTGTTTGTAAGTTGCTGTTCTGTTGATTTCTCGTCACTCGCAGTCAGTCGCTCACTTGGTAATACTTACTATAACGTAAATTAATTATTTTTGTCACTTAACACTTTAATTTACAGTCACTCGTTTAAATACTACCCTATTTTAATTATTTAATAAAACATGGGCTTCTAAACGTAACTGAACTGTCCATGGAACACAGTCCCTTACAATGCTATAGTTAGCGGGACAACACAGCAACACCTGAATGACACAGTTCTATTCTAAACTAGTTTACAATTACTTCGAGATTACGACAATAAATAGTGGAACTTGACAAGCTGGGAGTTGGCTGGAAATATATGAAATAGAGTGTGATGTCAGAAAAGTTGACGACAGTCAATCGTAATCTGGCACTTCCTAATGTCATCGGATAATACTTTTCAAATAATTCGTACTGTGACAGCCGTTTTGTTGGGTCCCAGTAATTTACTGGGGCCCAACAAAATGGCTGTCACAGTACGATGCTAAGATGCCACACGAAAAGTTTGCGTAGGCGAAATAGATAGAGAAATTATCTCGTCTTCTCGTTTACTCTTACTATTCGATTTACGACTGTGTCCTGCTCTCATTATTATTATTATTCACTAGCTTTTGCCCAGGGCTCGGCTTCGCCCACGTGGAGGTCGGAATTTTTCCATGGGAACGTATTACCGAGATAAAAAAGTGATTTCATGAATTCAGTCACTTGCATCTTCTCTTTTATATTAAATAAATATATAAGCATAAGTCTTAATCCCGTGAGAATATCGGGATAAAAGTCATGGTCTACCCATGTGCCAAATTTCATCCAAATCCGATCAGCCGTTTTGACGTGAAAGTGTAACAAAAAAAGATACAAAAAAATCAAATATTTTCTTTATAATGTTACGTTTAGATATTATGATTTTGATATCCTCTGTAAGCAGTAGTGTCTATGATTGATACATAAGAATAATAAATGCATTGAGCATGAATGAAATAAATGCCAAAACTTCATCTTTGACGTTAGTTTATATAGTAAAAGTTCAATTTTGACGTTCAGAGATATTACAGTGGCTGGAGACGGACAGTTTTAGAGAATTGACTCTCTATTCTATTCCGTTTCCCAGTTCGGTTAGCCTCAAGTATTTATATCCGCCATCAGAATACTGTTCTCTATATTTGCAGACGTTATAGCTCTTTCGAATATATTTTTAGAATAATGGAATGTATTGGGATGCTACTTTTGTGTTTTTTATGTTTGTAAAGCCAGAACGATCTAGCATGGAAGGAATCGGTACGTCAGTTCTTCCGACTTGGTGTCATCATTGGAGACTATTAGGTAAAGTATCAAAACATAGACGTACCTGCTGCAAAAAGTAGAGTTTCCGTGCATTATGTGTAACTGGTGTCCTCATTAGTTGCTAACATTTTACTGGATTGGGTCGTACACCAAACTGATTTTTTAACCTTATTTTGTCCCATACTTCGGCAAAGGTCTCTGCCATACTTTTACTGAGCGGATAAAGATAAAATGAATTCTTACTTAATAAAAATAATAATATTAGGAACATTTCAGTTCCATTCCATAATATCTATTATAATCTACCAGCTCCACTCATTTCTCGAATAGTTTCCATTCGCAATTCGTATACAGCATCCCTTTTCACTCAAAACACCATCCATGGGCCCCTTTTTAACGATGTTTATCGCTCACTCATTCATTCGTTCAACATGACATCTTTTGTATGATCACAAAACTGTCAATCGTATTTTTTCTCACTCCGAACTGACCATAAATATGTTTCTTCTTCCATTTTTGAAACGGTTGTGTTGCTACCATCTAAAATAAAATAACCCTTATAAGTGCCAAAGTATTTATATGTCTTTAAAATAATGGACTGAATGGAGATAGATTTAACTGTTTTCTCGCGACACATTAAGTTTAATTAATCTTGCCACGCACAAGTTTGGCATTCATGCTTTTTATATGGCCGCCATTTGTGAAGTGTTTAGTAGTTGGAAATTAACTTTTTTAGTTGTCGAGATATAGCAGTAATTTATCAATCAATTTTGAATCCCGTAATTTAATAAATAAAGCTAATTTTGTAGCACGACAATCATTTTGTCTTTGTCAAAAATTTGTCTATGGAATAGGCAGAGAATAAAGGCAATAATAATGTAGATAATTCGAGTTCTTGAAATAAGTTCTGATAGAGACTATCAGAAGGCTATTGTACGCGTTGAATTTCTAGAACACTTTCAAGCTATTTAACTTAAGTTATTAAACTTACCCGGAGCACTATTGTTTAAGAACTTCTAAACTACTTCTTCCATACGTTACTAGATCTATTTGCCACATGACGCTGCACAAACTGTACTACAGGTCTATGGTAGGTACCTACCTATTATTCCAACATTTCCAATAAAAAAAAATAACCAATTGACAAGCTTAATTATTTTCAAAATCATACGTATGCGCAAATATTTACAAATTATAAATAAAACCAACAAATGAGTGTTGCAACCACAAACACATTTATTGCCCGTGCTAGCTCACCGAAAATTATATCCATCACTAAATACTATTTTTAAAACTAGTAACATCCATTTTTACGCGCCATACTTGCTAACGTGCGGAGAATAGCCCCCATGGAATAAATAAATGTAAATATAGGTAACGCGGTATCGTAATTACCTCTACCAGGTTAACGTTGGTGCTAGCTGAACGTTTATTTGTCTAAAATAATTATTTCTGTAACGAACTTGGCATTCGTTGTGCGGTGAGAATTAAACGTGGAATTAAATGAATTTAGGTTAGGTGTGGCAGTTGAAGATCAGGTTAAGTTGAGTTAGGTTCGGTTTAGAGGGCCCTTTCTCAGCAAGACCACGTGCGATTGCCGCAGTGTCGCAGTCTTCAGGGTAAGAATAAAAACCGCGAAAGGTACAGATAAATTAGGTCCCACTGCTAACGTTTCTTTCAAAACTTTTCACAAAACCATTCTTCTCCTAAGTACCTACTCGGTTCTTATGCGCAACTTCAAACTAACTGACAAAACCTCTCAATAAAGGAAAAACCATAAACTATCCATTATTGAATTCCCGGCCGTTTGTACCGGCGCATAGTTTTGGCTCATTGTCGCATGTTCCACTGCTACTTGTTTTATTTTTCATGGGCCGTTCCGTACTGCACCGAATAAAGTTTTTCAATCGATATATTTGTCCGACATAGTTCCACGATTAGTACTGATACATTAGAAATCGGGAGAAGAAAATAGGCTAGTTTTAAATGCAGAGAAATGTACTACTTTGTTTCAAAATGCTTTTTGTGGCTCTTAAAAACTTAATAAATAATATTCAACTACGCAGATACTTATATAAAGATTATCGTAGATAATTTCTAGCGTAAGCGTTGACATCTCGTTAACGGGGCGTAATAGGTATAGGCGTGCAATGATGGTCTCGAGAAACCGTCGCGTTTGAGCAGCGTCTACGCTGTGTTCGACGAAATCTTACGATGAGCCACCGCCAGATGCGAAGACAGCCGTTCTCTATTTAAATCTGTTTAGGAGTTTAAAAAAAGTTTCACAGACCACCATAGTTCACACAGATCTGAGGTTAAAGACTTCTACCATAAACACTAACGCTGTTCAAAGATCGTGCGCACTTCCAAAATATTGCTACCACTTACTTGTAATAATCAGAAATGATTACTTACTTATTCACCTCTGATACGCAAGTATAAGTTTTAAATAAAGATGTTGTGTATTTGCTCGCGCATCTTCAAATAAATAAATGTTGTGATAGATCATACCAATTTAGACTTCACTACATTCTTTATGGTTTTCCTTCAAATTTAAAAACGCGCGAGAATATTATGATGAAACTATTTTTTACTGTTCATCTTGTTCAAACATTTGTTTTATTAAAATTAACGATCAAATCTATTATAATCATATGTAACAAGTAGATACAGTTGTAGTACAATTTTGTTAATAACTAAGTAGGACATGATATAAAACTTGTCAAGTGTTCTGACAATAATCAGGAGGGACTCGTGACTAAATTATAACTGTCGAACGGGCTACACTTTTCGCGGTCGATTCGTGGATAGGTGACAGTAAATTACATATCGAGTCACCTCCATGCCTTGGAAAGTAGGTACTATATGCCGTTGGTCACGGCTGTCAGTCGTAGATCTTTGCGTTCACGTCATCTTCACGTCAGAAGCTCAAAAGACTAGTCTTACCAAGGCGTATCGTGTTACCCAGTAACTGGGTTGTGGAGGTCAGATACTGATATTTAGCTGCGCCCGGTTAGACTGGAAGCCGACTACATAGTTGGGAAAAGGCTAGGCAGATTGAGTTCTGACAATAATATTTATTTTCCCTCTTAGAAAATTTTAATGTTTCTAAATATTGGATTGTATCGTTGCGTAGCCATCCCGGTAAACGTGGATGTAGGTATATGGTGTGCGTATATGGGTCAGTTTACATTGAACATGATGAATTCTTTTAGAATGGAACGCGATGCTTTACGAGTCGGGATAATTTATTTAAACGTGTAAACAAGCGTATACCTGCACGACGGATACTTCTATTAGTTTTACAATTTATTGTGCGGCCAGCAAAAATGGTAAATATTTTAATTTTATTATTAGTGATAGATATTTTGATTTTATATATAAATCATTGTTTTAATATGTATCTCTCCATTTCCATAATAAAAATAAATCTGCCTAGCCTTTTCCCAACTACGTTGGGGTCGGCTTCCAGTCTAACCGGATGCAGCTGTATACCAGTATTTTACATGGAGCGACTGCCTATCTGACCTCCACAACCCAGTTACTGGGTAACACGATACCCCTTGGTAAGACTGATTTTCCATGATATTCAAAACAAATTCAATTAACCAGTTCTCAATAATATCTAAGACTGATTTTCCATGATATTCAAAACAAATTCAATTAACCAGTTCTCAATAATATCTAAGACTGATTTTCCATGATATTCAAAACAAATTCAATTAACCAGTTCTCAATTATATCGCCCTTTTTTAAAAACAAAACGAAGTGCAATGATGACTTACTTTCCATGCTAACTGTACCAAGCTTAAGTTTTCGAAGCGACGAACAAAATGGAGGTGAGTCGTATAATATCTTGTCCCTGTTTAATATTAAGTATTTGTTTTGATAAATAATGTGAAAAAACACAGGCGGTGTTGCCATAATGGTCGGATTCAATGGTCGGATCACTTGGGTGTAGAAATGATGTCATTAGTACCCAGCTACTGCTGATATTTAGCGTCGGTGGGACGCGTTGAGACGATATTTGGGTGGTTCTACAATAATTAAGGCTTTTAAGGTTTTTGTAACTTTTAAGGCTATCTATCTTTAGATAGCAAGTGTCTTATTATAGGGCACATGACAACCAATCGAATATTTTTAGAAGTATTTTAAAGAGCAAATTAAAAAGACCTTATTAAGGCTTTTAATAGCCAAATTTTCCTGAAAACGACGTGAAATCCAACTGGTAACTTACTAGAATATAACTTACTAAAATTCCATAGATTAAGGACGTTAAATTTTCTTGTGGCTAACTAATAACAGCCGAACAGGTTGATCCATCTGGTTAAACTAATCTTGCCGGGGTTGGTCCGTGGATGGGTGAACATCTTTACATACCGAGACTCCTCCGTGCCTCGGAAAGCACGTTAAGCCGTTGGTCCCGGCTGTCATTCGTGGATCTTTGACAGTCGTTACGGGTCGTCAGAAGCCTGAAAGTCTGACGATCAGTCTTACCAAGGGGTATCGTATTTTTATTTATACAGGATATGTTTTTATTCAGTGCGCAAAGTTTCACAGGGTGTTCTACCCATGAATATGAACAACTTTCGCTATGGGACCATCTCTAAAATCCCGAAAAAAATTCTTACAAAAGTTCAATACATAATCGACCAAAATGTATGAATCTGCAGATTTTTTTTTCGTGATTTCAGAGATGGTCCCATAGCGAAAGTTGTTCATATTCATGGGTAGAACACCCTGTGAAAATTTTCGCACTGAATACAAAGTTATTCTGTATATACAGATCTATATGATGTAGGTAGGTACCTACATGATAAATCGTATCTCTTCAATTATCTTTCTCGATGACATCACGATTTTTAATAGCATTTCATCGATTCCATCAAAAGTGTGACTCGGTCAACATTTCGCCGCTGCAGTGCTGCGTCCGTAACGTAAACTAAAGCATTTAATGCATTACGCACTGACCAACTATTTACTACTGTTTTGATAGCTTATTGATTTCGACTGATATATTATATTGACGGCGAGCACACGTGTTATAATCGGCTTTGTAAGTAATATCCCTGAAGTAAGAGAGATCCCAATACAAGAACTTGCTACATTCGGGTCATTACAAAACAGCACTGTTAAGGAAAAGTATTATGACAATGGGACCTGTCATTTATAATAAAATACCTCACAGTTATAAGGATTTGTCTGTAAACATGTTTAAATACAGGGTAACTGCACTTCTTTTAGGCAAATGTTATTAATCTGTGAAAGACTTTCTAAATGATATGAATTTGTCCAGATTATGATTGTTATAGTTAATTGCAATTTGACACTGTAAGACATAACTACCTGACTATAATATTATTAACTGACTTCACTATAATTTCTGTTTTGTTTTGTTGACATTGTTTTGTATGTATTGATATTTTAACTAATGTAATAATTTGCACACCGTAAGGTAGACTGTAGCCGATCTCATTAATTTATGTACAACATCTTATACCTGTACCTACATTCATAGCAAATAAAGTTCGGATTCTGATTAAGTACTTTTTCTTTTTAGGGAAAAAAATTAACCCTTTTATGACACGTCCTTGTCCGTCCGTTAGTCTGTGAAGATCCTTTTTCTCAGGAACGCATGAAGGTATCAAGTTAAAATTAATACCAAATACGTAGGTATATAGTCCCTAGAAAAACTAAAAAAATCAAGCTTCAAGTCAACGCAATAAAAAATACGGCCATTTTTGCGACATATTTTACACTCGCAAGTAACTCAAAACCTACAGGGTACTTGCCGTTGATCTAGCATCATGAAATTTGGCAGGAAGCAAGGTCTCACAGCACATGTAAAGGAAGAAGTCCGGAAATCATTTATTTGTACACAAAAAAAACGCAACTAGTAACTTACATTTTTGCAGTTGGAAAATTGACCGTGACGTTGTACCTATGGGAGAACATATTTTTCAACTACCATGTATAGTTTGTTTTTGGAATAAATTCATCTCAACAACAAAACCCTTCATTGCGTGGTCAGACACGCACTTGGCCCATTTTTTTGTTATCAACTCATGTCAAGCGTATTTCCCAAATATATTGGGGTCGGCTTCTAGTCTAACCGGATGCAGTTGAATACCAGTACTTAACATGGAGTGACTGTCTATCTGACCTCCATAACCCCTTGGTAAGACTGGCATCCCTGAAACTGAATAACACAATTCGTTTCAAAGATTATCCTGTGGGCCAAACTTTAGCTTAAAAGTATTTTCGAATTTGAATTCAAGAGTTATAAAGGTAACTAGTTAACTTGTTCTCTCCCACAATGTTTTATAACGTCATGAGTTTTTGGTGTCTAATACCTGGGTACCTATTATACCTACGTTTGTTTACTCTCAACTTGAAGTAGCTAAAGTCTTATCATTCGCGGTTCATTTACGTTATAATACAGAACGATACTTATAGCTTTAGCCACCGAAAATAAATGGGTTACCTTAATTTCCATATTCACAAACAAACAAAAAATTATACCAAGGCAGCAATAGTTCCAAAATTCGATTTGCACTAAAATTTCAATGCAGATACTACCTCGATAATAAAAAAATATGCTATAAAACATTGAAAAAGCCGAAGCTAGCGTTGCCGGTGCTACAGAGATGATGGGATTACATTATTCAGACGGGTCTGCCGACTATCCGCGCACTATAATGGGAGGTTAAAAAATTATAAGCTTTCCGCGTCTTCCTCTGTGATCGACAATATTCTTTTGAGTTGAGCGTAGGTATGTGCTCTCGGTAGGGTAACGTTTTAAAATGTTGTGTTGAGTTGTGAAAGATGAGTTAATTAGAGGTTAGAGAGGCATATACATAACTAGCGCTTACCCGCGAATTAGTCCGCGAGGAATTCTAGATATACTTCAATTTTATTTATTTGTATAGCTGCCAGAGAAAGTCCCGTCAAAATCGGTACAACCATTTAGGAGATTAGCCGGAACAAAGAGACCCTCAGACAAACTTTTTAAAAATTGTTTTTTTATATGTCCCGTATATACATACTTTCATATTCATTTAGTAAAAAGCTGTTATTTTGACATTCTAAACAGCCACTGCAATTTCATTTTTTTGTATATATAGGGCGGGGGACGTATATATGACTATAAATTAAACTTCTTATAACTAACTAATGACGTTCCCAGTCTACAAACAAAAATTCTATCAAATTTACCAAATTGATCCAATTAGTCACTGTAGCTAATCCCAAACCCTATTATCGGTTCATTACTACAAAGTATTTAGATTGTTTGATATACTTTATTTTTTTTTATTTCTGTTTGGATTTTGGTATTTGACCAGTGTTTTCATTTAGTGTCGTATTTTGACCCCACATGATAAACATACAGATTATGAACGGAACAACTTTTAAAAAAAGCGTTGAAGATAATTTAGGGATAAATATTTTAAAAGCAAATCTAAATTAACCTTTTTCTATTTCCCAAAACATCCACTTTGGCTCGCTTCTAACTAATACTCTAATCAATTAGAAACATTTCATTCACACCACCTTATCTATTAATGAATGTTGAAATTTGGCCAGCATCAGTATGTAGAATAGATACTAGAGCCAAAACAATGAAACTAGTCAATACACTAATAACTCTTAACCTAGTTTAGTGGTAACAGTCGAGACTAGGTACTCTCGTTATTGTCAATACTACAACTAATTCTTATGTAAATGAAAAAATTACACCATTTTGTACAAACGGTAACATGGTTTAGTATGTATGTGAAAAAGCAGTAAGCAATCTAAATTGACATGCAACTGTCTCGGACGATAATTATATGCGTGATAATTTTTATGCCTAAGACATGGTTAGACAAGAGATCGTCAAGGTTTTGCCAATTTTCACAAAGCTTAAAGTGGTAATAGGCCAATGCGTAAGGAAATAATACTGACTATATAGCAACCAAGAACCTTATCGTGAGCTCAAACCTGACTCGCTGCACTATACACATAAACAGACTCCTTATTTGAAGATGTAACCAGAAATACAAGCGTTATTCACTCCAGACACATATAAAGTTGTTGAAGAGTGTCCTCTATTACCTATTCTACAAGTAATGTATTTTGCCCACTATACCATTCCATCCTCTAACTCATTGCTTCGTCCGAATATTTGTCGCTGGCGTGGGTAGATGAAAAGATAGGTAATTACGAGCAAAAGAGCGTATTTCACGTATTGTAACGATCGACACAAACAGTTGTAGCCTAAGCCTCGACATTCATGTATCCGGCGGTGTTCCACCACAGAGGTTTGAGGAGATTTATGCCTCGTTACAGCAGAAAGTTGTAGTTTTATAATGTCATTCGCGAGATTAGACGCGTTGGGAGTTGGGGCAGGTTATGAGGCTCTTCCCGCGGAAGTCTATTTGTGAATAATTTATGGTTGGTTTTGTGGTATTAAAAACTATGTGCTAACCGATGTTTTGTTTACTCCTACACGCGTTGCAGACCACCGTCGAAACGGAAGAAACAAAATTCAATATGACAGATTGTGGAAAGATTTCAAGAGAAGAGTCAAACATGAAGAAAAGCAATGTCACTTTGTATAAAACGCCCGCGTGGACCCAATTTTTTTTTTTAAATATTTAAACATCAGCTATCTGCCAGTGAAAGAAAAAAATCGTCCAGTCGTTTCGGAGATTTGCCGGAACAAACAGACAGTTTTTTATGTTATATGTACCATATATCCTTTCAAATGCATTTAGTAAAATGCTGTTATTTTGACATTACAAATAGACATTTCAATTTTATTTATTTGATTTCAGAAACCGATAATGTGTATTCTTCGTACAGTAGAGATGTATGTGTATGTTCGTGTGTGTGTGTCGGTGAATGTATGAGCATATTTTACTTAAACCTCCTCTAGATGCCGTTTGCTGTAAATTCAAAAGTAGACTCCATTATTCACAACCGCCTTGCCCGGAGTAAAACGGTTACAGAATCAACACTCAAATACTGATTTGTAAACAAAACGATAAACTGCTCTAAAAAACCGCTTTGTTTAAGATCGTCTGTTTGTTTCCACGTTTGTCTTTGCTTTGACTCAAATTGTATCTCGTTACACTAATCTTTTTTTACCTTTTGTTTTCCCTACGCCACTTAATCTCTTACCATCAACGTTTAAAGGTATTTTAGCGTTCCCACCTGGTTAGTCTGCAACAATGTACATAACATTACACTATGTCTGGCTCATGGCTTAAAAACTGCGGGTATTAACCCACTTGTGATCTAATTCGAGCGGCGCGTACGCAACGCGGGCGATCCCGGCTGCGTCAATACGTATGATTGATGATATTTGACAACTATGGCTTTTTGGTTACTGTTGGTGATATGATGTTTATTTCTTTTCGTTAGGATCTTTGTGGTTCGTGGAAGACATGTTTCCGTTTTCTATAGCCACTGGTACTGACCTGCTTTTATGGCGCCGGCGCCGTTGGTGACGATAGGCAGGCTGGTTTCATTACGACCGCGATGAACTCTATGACCAAGTGTTCCATTCCGTCAGATATTGTTCTGAAGGTGTCTTCTGCCAGGCTCTTTAATATTTGTTACATTCTGTGCTTTATGGTTACCGCCATCTTGATATGCTTGGGTCTGCGGCGATATGAACAGATTCAAAAACATGACTTCTACTTGCATCGTTGTTTAACGTTTCATACCCATGAACCAGTTCAGAAGTCACGGCAATTCGTTATCTCTCTCAATTATTTATTGATTACACTATATTATAGCCAGTAGACACTGTATAGTAGAAATTAGCCAATCATTGTGCAGTCATCGACTCATTGGCTGCTGGTCGTCTGAAACTATTGAGAGACCACCTGTAGGTACCTATACCCAACTGTTCTCAATCGTCCGTCTCGCCTAACTGTACCGTTTTATTTGCAGTAAACTGGGGAATGTGTTCCTTATTTGTTGGCTACGTAAATATTATCTAGCGTAGTCATTTGTGTATTAGGTTTAATGATAATAAAATTCCGTATTGATAACTGGATATTCACAATTCGTATTACTACTTACAACATCCTATAGATAGTGCAATCCACGACGACGCGCCCTACTCCGCTCCACTCCGTACTAAAGTACAGCTTACAGTACAGTAATCGCGGAGTGGGGCGCGTCGTCGTGGATTGCACTATCTGTAACAAAATTACTTTGTTCAAATCGCCAACGCCAACTTCTTACAAATTCTTTCTCGGACTCTGAAGCGTATCCTCGATTCCTCGCAAACAGGGTAGCAACATCACAAACGGTCGCGAAGGCTCTGAAATTGTGGGTCACAACTCTTCAGTTCGGAGCAGCTTGCACCCGGAGTTAATTCGCCATTTCATGACTACTGTTGCTGCAGATTACAGGTAGGGAGCACAGTAAGATGATCGTTCGGTTTCAGGTAAATGAAAACTAGACCAGCGGCGCTGGCACTGCAATCGAAACCAAATGTTTGCCATTATAGCGGCAGTCAACATTTCTCGCCTTCGCGGTGGCCATGTGTGCCTGCAATCGGACAATCGCACAGTAGTTTCAGTCCAACGTTCGAAAAGAAGGCAGAACTTAATTTCCATTTTTTTTTACCTTTGAATCACTCCTATTTCCGGACCTTTTTCTTTGGTATCTGCTTATCATGGGAGAAACAATGACGAGTCATAAAGACTACGTTATAATTGTAGTCTTTATGTCATTGTTTCTTAAACTTGTAACTATCCGTTTACATTTTGAATTAATTTAATTCTGATTTTAATATTGATTTTGATTTAATTATTGTTTTTGATCGTAAATTGGTTGTGATTTTAATGCTACTAACATAGTTTCTAAGTTCTAATACTAATCGTTTTTACGTTCTTATCTTAATTTAGTTAACATGCGGATAATGTAGTGGGCTGCAATCGGTGAACGAAAATAGCTGCAATATTGTTAATACTCCGACCGTATACTATTGTTATTTGTAAACATTTTATATTGTAGCTGTTTATTGTCCCATGATAAATAAAATAAATAAATACAATATGGATGTTTTTCGAAGTAAATAAATTGAATTGAATTTGCCGTGTTTAAACTGCCCAGATTTCCATATCAAAAACATCATGAAATAAACTGCTTTGGTAGGTCATAAGCTCTAACTGACCAATAATACCAACGTGTTTATATGATAACCCAGCCTACACATCAATCTAACAGATGTTATCACATAAACCTAAACCTAGTACCGCCAACCCGTTTGACGTCACAGCCTACTATTTGTGAACACCTATCATATACTGTGACGCCACAGATCAGCATTTCGCGATTCGTATCAATTCGTGGAGCGTGCATTGTATCGAGTCGATTGCTGATCGATTGCCCGCCAGTTGGCATCAGATCACACGCCGTATCTATGCCAGTGTTGCCAGATATTAACGGATTTCTGACAGATACGTGAGTTAAAATCCCCGGGATTGGAGTTCGTTGAACTTTGTTGTTACCCTAGTTGTTGAAATAGCTGGATTGGGTTTTGTTGATGTAAGTTCTTAGTTTGAATGAAATTATTGATATTGCGAATAAGGTCATTTTTCTTGTATTGGAAACAGTCTATTTGCTTGAAATAAAGGTCCAGCGTCATAGGTATAATATTAGCTTTTCACAAAGAGGAGCCTCATAAAAAGAGACCTTGTGAATGTAGTTCAGGAACCAGATACATTTAGAAATAGACATCACCTGTTTATTATCACGACCAGAACCAATAAGCTTATATTTACACTAATATCTAATACCATTACAACCATGGCTTACTATAAGTACCTACACTCGTAAACGAACTTCAAACAGTGAAACCTCGCCCATAAGTCGGTACTATATACCCTGAGATATAAACACTGTGTTAAGGTGGGTATCCACTATGTTTGCGCACCAACTGTTTTCCGCACAAGGTCAATCAATCTGCGTAGCCTTTTCTCAACTATGTTGGGGTCGGGTTCCAGTCTAAGACTGAAAAAATAACTGGTCTTTAGACCAGTATTTTTATATCACACGTGTCAATTCCCGTAATTAAAAACGTTCAAAATCAATTCACAGTCTCATCTCATCTCATCAATGCCAAAAAAAGACCAAAATGTAGTTAAATTAGAGATATTTTTGACAGCTTGTGACTAAGATTAGAATATGAACGTTCTTAAAATACGGGAATTTCCCTCTCTGGTATAAAAAAGGCCACCACGATAAAGGTGATACGCAAAGCACAGTTGGTACGCACACATAGTGTATATCCTGCTTTAGATGACCAGATGACCTTCATCATTGAACTCCTCGACATACTCCAGCTAAGAACCGAATTACTTTGCAATGTCAGTCGTCAAGATTTAAATAAACATTTTAAACTGCTGCCATTTTTCCTTACGCACTTCAGCTGTTTATTTGATAGTTTTGTACTTGGTACTCATTATGACTGTCTTCACTGTATTAACAGAAATACTCGGATAATTAGGTTTCTGTGTTTTCGGATGTATTGGGTTTTGTTTGAAGGATTGAGTTCTGAAAGACAGATTTTTAATTCGATCTGAGGGGATTGTGGCTAAATGATAATAGCCGCACCGGTCGATCGAACGTAAAGCGACGCCTGCCGCGATCAGGTCGTGGATGGTCACCCATCCATTACCGTATCGAGACCCCTGCGTGCCTCGGAATGCACACGATGCCGTTGGTCCCGGCTGTCATTCGTAAATCATTGGCAGTCGTTGCGAGGTAGTCAGAAGCTCAAAAGTTCGACCACCAGACCTACCACGGGGCATCGTGTTATCCAGTAACTGGGCTGTGGAGGTAAGATAGGCAGTCGCTCCATGTAAATTACTGGTATTCAGGTGCATCCATTTTGACTGAAAGCCGACCCTTACTACCTACTTATATACCCTACTTATATCAGTTAAATAGTACTAACTACTTAGCATTGCTTTGTTAGATTCCTAAAATAATGAAAATGACATAGTTGGAAAAAGGCTAGATTGACAAGATTGATTTTTAGTTCCATCTGCAGTAAAAAATCATGTCATTTTCATTATTTTAGGAATCTAACAAAGCAATGCTAAGTAGTAAGTACTATTTAACTGAGATAAGTATATAGGTACTTATGGTCAAATAATACTTCCCAAAAGTTTTTTTTTTTCTAACTGAACAGACAGCTGTGCTGCTGGGGAGTTTGTTGCGCCACTTCTTCTTCCCAGCAAAAGCACTAGGAAGTGGTGAAGGGTGGGCGTTTTGGGGGACTGTCTTATGTAATTTTGACGTTCGATAAGTGCTGATTCTCAGCCTAGTTTGAATTTAATAAATGACTTTTGAATTTTGAATTTTTTTCACATCCCGGGCTATTCTGTAAAGAACGAAATTTTAAATTTTTAAATTCGAACTTATTTATCTTAAATCATCGCGCGTTCACACCTCACTTTATTCGAATTTTGAAGAAAAGAGAGACTAAGAACTATGGTTATTTTCTAAACATGTCTTCTCGTATTAATTCCCAGTTATATGAGTAGTTCCCAGTCCGGTTGTCGAGCGGATACGGCGTGCATTACACAGTACTTATGTGTGTTCTGGCGTCTTCCGTGTAATGCCTGCGATGCCGTACGAGTGCGTCTTACGACTAACGCCTTATCGATTGCACCCCTCACTGTCATTGTCTAGTAAACAATAGGAAATCGTAAAAATGTTACCAGTTATATATCGATGGTTAGTTTACGTCTGAGAACTCATAAGTCTGGTAAGAATGAAGATTACGAAAGGAATTGTATGTTTGATAAATTAGTTTAAACTAAACTAATTCGTGTTAGCGTCTCTTACACTGCACAATTGGGAAACGTTTGCCGCCATTTCCATGTTATGTTTTCTACCTAAATGTGGTTTTGAATATGTTTGCCGGTAAAATAAATAAAATCATGAGACTTTCGGCATGAAAGTCAAATTCATAACGTTTATTGCAAACTCAGTATACAAAAATTGGTCTTAAATTCTACTAGCTTATGCCCCCAGCTTCGATAGTGTGGAGTTCGGAAATTATCTCACGGGAATGATCTACCGGGATAGAAAGTACTCTATGTCCTAACCCAGGTCATGGTCTACCTGTGTGCTAAATTTCATCGAAATCTGTTCAGCCACTAACACGTTCAGTGCCGGGAGCCCTCCTGGAGGGTTCACCTAGTCGTATATGGGATGCCGGCTCGGAGGGCTCATTGTAAATGTAGGTTGTTTGTCTTAGCGAATAACCATTATAAATCGTGAAAATATAATCTGATGTATATTTTGATAAGATTTTATAGTTTATGCGTTGGTTTTTAAATCCAAGCATTTTTTTTTTGTTCCCGGTTACAAATATTCACAAAAAAAAACAAAAAAAAGGTTGGAATCTACGTATAGCGAAAGACCCCTGAAACACAATTTTACTTCGTTTTACAGTGTTTTATAACATGGTTTTTAACCTTATGCCGTTGACCGTCCGCGATGGTTAATTTTACCGCAAACGTAAAGCGTCGACCCTCCCGGAAGGTTCACTTCCAATATGTATGACGGCATGGCGTATGAGATCTATGAAAAGTGGGTGGAGCCGAAAGTGTGAAGACGTGAAAGTTTAACAAATAAACAAAAAAAATGCGAAAGTGCACTCTTTAACTAATTATTTTTGTAAGCATTACAATTTTAGCAAACTTAATCTTGATTAGAAATGCATCGGCATATCCCTCTATAATTATGTATATTGCTGGTGTCAATATTACCATTTCCACAAAGTTTTACTAGAATAGTAGAATGCATCACCATTATTCATCATCCCCATACAAAAGATGAAGTGAATGCTTGGCACAAGAACACTCAAAAGATCGCCCATTACAATAAATATTTTCCATCTCATGCACCGGTAACTCTAGAACTCTTAGACACGTCAGTACTGATGCATCATGAACACTTCAAACCATTATGTTTAGTTCTTCGTGTACTTCGGAGAAATCTTGACCTATTTAGACTGCAGCATGACTAAGAACTCCATGAATCATAATTTCCTTCCTTCTTCTTGTTTACAAGAGAAGAGTTTCCTCGAGATATTAAAAAGATCATTATATTGGTGTAAAGCAATTTATTGTAGTCAATTATAGGTGCGTCAGTTTTTCTACCCCGACTCATAAATTTTGGTGGACTTGTCGTGATTTTGACAATTTGTGTGCTGATATTGTCAGTAATTGCGGTGATATTGTCACATTAATAATGTTGAATTGTCTGTTATTTATTGACCTCAAATACGTACAAGCGATATTTTGTGTCAATTTCTTTGTAATTAATTTTAAGTTTGTTCGTTTGTTTGCGTCACCCGTGTCATTTAAATAAAATTTTCCCGTGGGATTTGTCAATTAGTTTTTTGTTTATGTAATTCGGATGATTTTTCTTAGTAAACTACGTCGACTTCGACACAATTTGGCTAAAAATATAAACCATTTATTATAATACAGCATTTATTATAATTAATTGTTTGGGAATCTTTTGACATCAGTCAACATTATTGATGTTCATACACAATTAATGATGGTCCAGGTATTATTTTCAATTTATCAAATAAACAGCGCTGACTTTTCACACTAATAGTGGCTATTTTGTGAAATAAATAATGTCACTTTCAACGAAAAAATAAATTATCTTGCAAAGAGGCCATTTTAAAGCTATTTTCTTATATCCAATGTTGATTTTGGAAACCTTTAGGTCTACTTCAGTGTTCAAAGTAAAAAAAAAACTATTTAACCACTTCGAGGGCATGTGCTATTCTATATTTAGCTTCAATTTATTGGCTCTTGGTCATCTGATTAATTCTCCAAAAATACTCGTAAGTCCGGGATGGTTCGACCAGAGTCCGTTACTCACCGTCGAGGAACGGAAGCAGACGTGTGCTGACGTGGAAATAATCCTGTGATTCACTCGCAACTGCAGATGCCTGGCATTGTTATCTTAATTAGTCTTCTGGACGCTTTAACGGCAGTATCCGTGGTTGGTGTCTGTTGCACTGAGTATTTTGTTAGCCTTTTTGGGTATCTCTTGTACCGTATCCTTATGACTGATTTAGCTAATTATAAGTCCAGCAGTGAGACTATAATGCCGACTCTATTTATATTCGGTTAGAATATTACGTGTGTTAGCACACGGCTATCTTTATTACCATTATCTGGTTAGCATTAAGAACCTGTTTCTTTGCAAACTTGTATCGAGATGGTACCAGCCAAAAGCAGGTCCAAAACTTTCTTAAGGCGCTAAAAAAAAACAGCCACTTTTGACACTTTTGCTATCTACTTTGGATACGAAACACTGAGTCCTGTTTTAACAACGTAAAAATACTTTATCCTCTTTGTAACAAACTCGAAGATTCAATTTTTTTGTCTTGTCTTTATTTTCTATGATATGCTACGATTTTTTATTCAATGAGGGCGCCACTTAGCTCGGGGTAGCGCCTTAATGATCGGAAAGAATGTAACGTATAGCAAAATCAATGGCTGCCTTTACCATCATCATAGGGTGATTTCGTATCAAAATACGCCCAAAGCCGTACCATTCCCAGATAACGGACACCTCGGTCAGTTGAAAACCTGTCCATCATATGAGATGCCTCTGGAACCGATCCAGGATCGACTCGGTACTAATACACATTAAATTTTATTTTAGCTGCCGTTATCCGCGCCTGACGCCCATCCGCGATACACCACGGAATGTACAGAAGGTCGGGTTCTAACAACGAGCGAAAACATATCTATACATATTATAAAACAAAGTCGCTTGTCGTATATGTCTGCGTTATTCTTCTAAACCACTCAACAGATTTTGATGAGGTTGTCGCCATCGTTTAGAGAATTAATTCCTGTAGGTTTAATACGTTAATAATTATTAAAGTTTCGTTTACCTAAGAAATCTCGATGTCTTGTCAAGTCGTAAAAACTTTGTGAAGATATATATACGCTGTTGCCCGCGATTTCTTCAGCGATCCACGATGAAAAGTAGCCTATGACCTTAATATAAATTTCATCCAAATCCGTTAAGCCGTTTCAGCGTGAAACCGTTACAAACCAACAGACGAACTCATTTTCGCATTTAGCTGCGCCCCACGTTTTCACTCGCATAAGTCTAGTTTTTAGACCAAAATCAATCTGCCTAGTCTTTTCCCAACTATATTGGCATCTGCTTCCAGTCTAACCGGATGTAGCTGAATACCAGTATTTTACACGGAGCGACTGCCTATCTGACCTCCACAACCCAGTAACTGGGTAATACACCCACCCCTTGGTAAGACTGGTTGTCAGACTTACGGGCTTCTGACGACCCGTAACGACTGTCAAAGATCACCGTTTTGAGACCAGTGTTAGTTATTAAATAACTTACACAAAGTAAAGTGCCTGCTTGGGATCGAACCCACCTACGTGAGTCGCGGTGGTTAGCACTGGGCCACCACTGCTCACTGGACACTGATTAACCTATGTAGTTCCTGAAAAACTTTTGAGAGAGCAAATGACGATCTGCGACCAGAGTAGGTAACTCGAAAGAGAGAAATCTTCACAAAAACGCGAAATGATGGGTGGACTACTACAAGAAACACTACAACAGAAGATTACCGAAGTTCCTACCTTTTCTGGTTTACCTTTACGCGTACGTACGTGTTCTCCACGTAAAAACGTCTTTGTTAAAAGAGTAATTTAAATTGAATTTTAATATTTTTGTTGTAATTTTAATCGAATTTAATTGGGATGATGACTAAAAAAATGTTTTTTGTCCGTTATGTAGACTATGAAAAAATAACGTACACGTATTTTTTTTTTTTTACGTTATCATAAGATTACGGCGATATGGCGGCGATTTTATACATACTTGTGACGTAGCGACCTTCACTCCCCAACTTTAATGCGTTTTATAAAGTCATTTTTTATTAATATGATAAAGCAAAACATACGAGTCTAATATTTTTTTTATAATCTGACTGACGGACTAAATAGAATTTCTTTTTTTTGACCTAGGCATCATCCCTATTGTATGGATTTATTTATCTGAATTAAATTATTTATTTATTTATTACGTACCGTATGCGTCCATGTGTGCGTGCACTTGTATACGCTCATTGTAAGAAACTGGTCTTGCCTTCTGTACCTATTTATTCTGGGTACACTATCATTTTTAAATGATTTCAGTCTGTGAGTCAAGGAGTCTAGCTTTTAAGCTCGAACGTTAACCTTGTTTATTTTGTAAATTTTAAACTGCTTTAATCTTTTTTGTCTGTAAATAAATATTAGATTTATTATAGTCAAATGTTACATTTATGAATGTGTGCCATTCAGCTAACATGAAAACGGCTTATTTATTTTAGTGAGTCAAATCGACATTTCAATAGTTTGCTAAAGATTTATCAATCAATCAATCACAGTGTCGCTGTCCACTGAAGCTAGGCATTGTAAAAGTTTAAAATGAGTTTTAAACTGCCAGTTTACAGTGCTTCATGAATCTTTTGGAGCTTGAATGTCATTGACAGAAGGCATTATTAATAAACAATTGGATTAAGGTTTAGAAACGTGATTTCAAGCTAGCTAAGCTGGCTCTGAAGACATTTATAAATACGCATCTCACACGCGGTCCATAAAGCAACTAAACTAACCTAAAAAAAAAAATGCGTCTCCGGCAAAAATTATTGGTTATGGAGGTTCCGGAGACCCTCAAAACCCCCAAATAGCCATTATGTCTAGCGAGGCGGCACGTTTCTTAACCCCCAACTGTCGCACCTATTATTTCCTTTTGTTGTTTGTTGTTCAATGGGCAGCAAAGTCTATAACATAGCAAAGACAGCACTCCTGCCCATGAGAAAACACTTTAAAGCAAACAAAGTAAGAGTCTTTAGACAATTGATGTCAGTCTGTCATAAGTTCACCGGCCGCTGATTGATCGCTGATTGATAGGCAGCGCTAGAGTTGCTGCAAGTGCCGCTGTCAACTGTCACTCATCACTGAACAGCTTGGCATTGGCACTCGTCTTCATTACGGATGGACAGGCGGTAAGACCAATACGAGGATAGGTTTTGTACAGAGAAAACTCTAGTCTTGATAATGCAGTAAGTTTCCGACGAAAGTTTATAAAAATTGCGAAAAGTGTGGAGCTAATATCCCAATACCTTAAGATTTAAGTTTGATGCTTTTCTTTACTTCAATTTTGCTAGTTTTAATCACGATTCGCTTGTAAGATCGATCGATTCAAAGCTAAGTTGAGCCCATTTCTCTAACATTTAGATGTCGGTAGCTATTTAACCTTCAGGCCAAACCATTATCGATAGAACATGCATATCAGTGCTTGAAATAAATTGACAGTTCTTCGTTTGACTCAGCGGAGCTAGAACATGCATATCAGTGCTTGAAATAAATTGACAGTTCTTCGTTTGACTCAGCGGAGCATTTAAAACCCCCATTTGTTACAACAATTTAAATAAAAGTATTACCTATGATAACAAAAAAAAAAAAAAAAAATGATAAATGAGTTGGCCTTTTAAATGTTGCAAACAAGTTAAGGAAAAATGGTCCTTTTCTTGGAGATTCTTCGCAGATTGACTCATATAGGACAACAATAGGTCAACTGCCCTAACTTCGCCTGGCAACCCTATCTTTGCCTAGATGAAAAAAGATGTAATATCTTTTTCATTTTACTTGTATGGCAATCGAAACTTTTAGTTTTCATAGAGAGCTTTAAGTTTCTATTGCCATACAAGCAAAATGAAAAAGATATTACATCTTTTTTCATCTAGGCAAAGATAGGGCGCCAGGCGAAGTTAGGGCAGTTGACCGGTATATATTTTGTTGACAAGCTACGATTTTGTTTATCTAATTATCTAACCATCACTTATATTACTGCCGGCCTCCGATCTACGCGTCGTAAAATACTATACTGACTATAAAGATCGAGAGAGGATTGATTTATTAATCTTGTCCTTGATCTACTTCTTAAAGAATGACATTCTGCTTAGCAACCCAATGCAGTTATTTTAGTTTTGCCGTGATTGGTTTGTTGAGGTTCCTTGCAAAAATTTGACTCTCCCTTCACCTATAGGTACCTACTTAGTGATTAAATATGATGACTATAAAAAATGGCATTTTCAGAGTAATTTAAATCACATATCGATTTTAGGAATAAAACAGAAATGCTTGCAGATGCAAGTAGTGCGAAGAAAGCTAAATTATCACACAGTTTTAAGAAAATCCGATTTAAATCTAACATTAAGAGCCACCAATTGATACGCCATTATGACCAAAACCATGTTATTACTTTTCCGAAACAGAAACACCTAGTTTCGAATATGAAGCCAGACGTAGAGTACGCGATCTATGAGCAATATAATAAATATTTATACGCGGCCCAAGATGCGCATGCCCATTGATAGACGGTTATATTGATATGCATATTCAAGTTAAACTGTTAGTTATAGCTCAGGTAATGGCAGTACCTAGCTGCACGTAGGCATCTCTGAAATAGTGACTCAAGGTCCGCGTCTACCATCATATCATATATAGGATTTTTATTTTTAATTCGGGTGTTATTCCACAAAAATCTGACATGGACCGATATCACACACATTTCTAAAGTACTCGTACTTACATTTAATTATAAATCTGCGGCCCCTAGCCTCATCCATATACGGAGTCTCTACTGAATTTATTTTCTACTAATAACTGCGCCCCGCGGTTAAGTACAAGTCTCGATCCCGTGTGAATATCGTGATAACAGTTAAGCCTATGTTCTTTTCCAGGTTATGTTCTACCCATGTGCCAAATTTCATTCAAATCGTTCAGCCGTTTTAGCGTGAAAGCGTAGCAAAAAACACACTTTCGCTTTTATATACATTTAGTTGGGATTTTTGACCAGAAGCTTTTAATCATTTCTTTAGGCAGATATAGGCACACTGATAGAGAACTCTTTATTGGGACCAGTCTTAAAAAAAACAACTTAGAACCACGAATGCAAAGTTACACAGTCACACATTCCCTGCTAAGGATGGAATTTTGCAAATGAGTAAAATGACCATAACCTAAAAGATAAAACATGTTCCAAAAATGTCTGCTTTGAATTATCACTTAAACCTTTTAAATATTGAACAAAAGTTTGACATTAATTGATAATAACAAATATGAGTCGTTTACCAAATATGCTGATGATATTAAAAGCTCTGTAGGTTATTCCTTGAGGGAATTTGCATACATTCATTAATAAATTGTTTCATCTGTATTTTCTGGCGACCACGTTGCAAGCGGGGTGCTTAGCTGTCTGTAGGGAATATTTCCAGCCAGTTGTAGGTAGTGCAAGTGAACGTGTTGATATGACTAATGATATCTGTGAATAATGCATCAATTTAAATACAGCTTTGAAGTTTGAATCATATATTTTTGCACAGGAAATCGACCCACGCTACAATGATGACTTGAGGTGATTTTTAGCAAAAAAATGTCGCAATCTACTTTACAAAACTACATTTACAAAAGTAGCTAATCCAATTCATTAACAACTGTTTTGATCAAACATCGACTGTATTCACATCAAAACATTACTGTTATAACACTTACACGAAACCAGTTAATAAAACTTTAATCGCTTACAAAGAGGAAGTTATAAAATATTATAAAATTTAAAGAGCAGCATTTCAATGAGTATTACTAAGATTTCCGGATGTAATATCAAATAAAAGTGTTTTATTGAGCATAATGGCGCCAAAGAAATAAGCCGTTTAGTCTATGGTTATGTTTATTTTTTTAAATTTTGAAACGACGCAGCCTGATTCGAAATTTAAAATGTGGATGAGTTAGATCCGTTAGTACAGATGCGTTTTAATAAGAATCACTTACCGGTCGCGAACATCTTTGACTGCTGTTTATTTAAATATTGCTAACAAATACAACACTAATTAAATACGTGTGAAACGGTTGCAATATAAATTAAATGACGTGCAAATTGAAGTGTGTTAGTCCTCGAGGCTGTTAGAAAATTAGGCTGATAATCTTCAGCAATTTTCTTTTCTAAAAACACGTCCGGAAAGAAAATTACCTAAGACGTGGATTGACAGGATAAACTAGTCAGCCAATTATGGCTGCTGAAGCAGACGTAGCATTACATGATCTCCAAATAAGTAAGATACTTTTTGTCTCATAAAAATGTGCAGTCACCGACAATAGTCGATTATCTTTTTTTTTAATCTTAATTATTGAGCTAAAGATTTAATTAAAATTTGAACAGAAAAATATTACTCTTAGCTATGTATTATAATGAAATGCTGAAATACAATGTATTGAATAACTTTGTGGCAATTTAGATGATGTGTAAAAGTAGTAGGGTTGGATAATCAACTTTTGAAACTGTCAAAACTGTCATAAAAGGGCGTACCTTTTGTCCCATTTTTTTAAATACATATATAAAAATGCACAAGTAAAAGATTATTAAAATACAAACTGAAAATGTAACACATACCTACTCCATTTGTTAAAAAATGGTTCGAGTTACTGACATTCGAAACATATTGTAATTTTCATGTCACTCACATTCGGAGATTGACTGACAGAATGCGTAACAAATGTGCAGTCACTCGAATGTTGATATTTTTACATTATTTTACTTTCAATATTCAAAAAGTGTTGAAAAACTACTATGCAAAAAAATAGAGGTTTTACTGTTTTATACAATTAAATACATTTAAGTTAAGAGGCTTTACGAGAAGTACATCATCATCAGCCCACAGCAGTCCACTGCTGGACATGGCTCTAACAGCACGCCATTTAACTCGATTCTCGGCATATCTTATCTAGCTGCTACCAGCTTCCCTACGAAGATCGTCACTCCACCTAGCCGGAGGGCGTCCTACCCTACGTTTGCCGATTCGCGGTCTCCACTCAAGAACACGTTTACCCCAAGCAACGTTCACCGGTTCTACGGCTAATAATTATGGCCGCAACTTCAGCTTGCTTATTCTGTGAGCTAAATCAACAACTTTGGTTCCCTGTCGGATCACCTCATTCCGGATTCGATCCCGAACGACAAGAAGTATACGTAAAGAAATCTAAACAAACTTATTCAAAACAATATTTTATCCCAACTACCTCAGATTGAAGCAAAAATTCAATACCAACCCAAAAATAAAAAATGCAAGCCCCAAAAGCCCACATATAAATTATGAAAAACTCGTCCGTTATCGTTATAAACAATGGGAACGCACCATAAACATCAAAATAATAGCGCCGAGCACTTTTATCTGCCGTTCGAACTGCATACGGACGTAAATAAACCGAAAGTGCAAAGACTCGACCGGGAGCAATGTTTGAACCGCTCCGAGCTATTTGCGAGCAATTGAAAACTGACGGCCGGTAACTGAGCAGTTTGTTTTATATGATGTTATTGTTGTTTTGATTATTATTGAACAAGAAAGTTAATAATTAGTCTATCAGATATATTAAGATTTTCTAACTGTACAAGTACCTCCCCTAGATAGTATTATTGCTAGGTTATTTAAATCACAAACAATGAATTGATAATATTGAATAATAAAATAAAAAGATTAATTAGAGAACTTTATCAATAGCCCAACAGTATTTTTTTTAAACGGCTGAAATTAAGAAAAGCACTTTCAAATTCATTTTAGGAATACCAGAGACAACTGACAAACCCCAAGCGATTTAATCAAAAATCGAACTCCACCATATTGAATCGTGATTCATTTGCGACGACATCGACTCCGGACGTATGTAATGTTTGCAGCTTTCGTTTTTTATGGCTTTACAAAATGTTAAATTATTACCTCTATGTATGTTTCGTGAAATATTGTGGCTCTTTGAAATGCAGTTTAAGCCCTTTGTCTCCTGATGAATAGCCGTCTATGAAGTTTTGGAGAAGAATTTGTTTAATATAGCGTGTTGGCGGTTCTGTCTTCTTTAATGGAGTTAAATTTTATTTTGTTTGAAATATGTTTTCAGTAGTCTTTGTTTTTATAAAGATGTATGGAAGCTAAATTTGACGATAGTACCTAATTTAGCTTTTAGCTAGTAGGTAAATAGGTACAGTTTGGTGTTTCAATTTATATTTATCTTTTTTTCTTTTTAAATATTTAAAAAAAAAACTTTTTTGCTTGACAATTTCCCAGACTTTTTAGCGGACGCAATGGGAATGTAAGAATTATACGTCCTTGTGCATTGTCTTATAGTCTGTCTATGCTTTACATTAGTTCTTTGCATGATACGATGAGACCATTCTAACTGGGTTGACTTGAACTATTTAAAGACCCAAGTTCATCCGCTCGCGCTATCATAATTCGAAGCTTTACAGGCCCACTTGTAGCGAAACAAAATGAACAATTTAGACGTAAGTAATGCTCCACATAAATAATTTCGTGCATCCAACATATCGCACAACCCGCTATTCTTTAAACTGTAAATCGGCGCGTACGCACGATCATTTGACAAACGCACGATATAAATCGTGCACGCGTCGCGTTCACACCCACATGCCACACAGTAGGTATGAAGTACGTAGCACTAAATATACGGGAGCTTGTGAATGAATAATACGCGTATAAATGGCTGCGCGTGCGCTGCCAACGTTGTCACACGAGCAAACGCTAAATACGTTATAGAAGGTCAACTTTTACTGTATGAAGCTCGTCGCTAGACAGTAGGATTCGAGGTAACTTTAGTAATTTTCGCAATCTTGCTTTTCACTATGTATCTGTTTATTCTAAAGCTACCGTTTTCCGAGCGCGGTGTAAGGCCCGTATTACTGAAGCATTACTTAAAACTAGTTTCAACCAATCAAAAGATTTTAAACGAGTTTTAAGTAATGCTTGAGTTTTGAGTGAGGTTCTGTAATACTGGCCTAATAGCGGTGGCCGTCACATAGCGTCCGCAATTTACCGGGAAATGGCGTCACTGAGATATTATCATTATGAAAGTCCTAGAGCGAGTTTTTTGACCCCGCTGCCATCTTTTTCATGACAGCATGGCGGCTATCGCTCTTCTAGGAAACCGTAGCTTTTTAGGTACGTTTTTTAAGTTTTTGTACCATTGGTAAAGGATTTATTTACGTTTGAATTGGCTCTTATAAAAACACCATAATATAAGAAATGCCAGTTAAAAAGTGACAGTGTGTGAGTGTCTAAAAAAAGACGAAAAAAATCGTGCTATGGAGAAACCCTTCGTAACTGCTTGATATAATTATTTCGTAGCCTCCCTGAGCAGCTATACGTGAAACTACTTCTAAGACGAAGTGCTTTATAATGGGCTCCTCGGCAATAAATAACGAACCTCCTAAATCTTAAACCGAAACTAACAAGTTATAAACGTTTCAGCTGATTGAAATAAAACTTAACGTTAACGTTATCGCGTTTCTTGTTTATTTTCCCCTTTTCTAATAAATTATAATAAAATAAATCTTACGTTAATGTTTAACAATTATGTAGGAGTTTAAATGATTGCCGCCTACAGGTGAACCTAGACTGAATTTCAGGCAAAAGTGTGAAGTCTATTTTTCTTTTAAAATAATATAAACGTTAGTATGAGTTATGAATTTATTTGGACAGAGCAAAGTGCCACAATAAAACACAAAGATATGAGACGCAAAATAAATAGAAATATGAATTATCTCTAAAAATAATAGAATACCTAATTACTGTTTGCTGGTCTAGTGGGCACAAGCGCTACTGTTCTGCATGTGGTCCTGGGTTCGATTGCTAGATCAGTCAAGGTGTTATTGTGTTTTTCCAACAGGGAATTCTCAGTAGCAACCCGAAGTATGGCTTTGTGCTCGTTTGGTGGTAATAGGATCGCCCCTATTACATGGGACTGAAACATAACTGGCAAAATATGGGTGTACTGTAGGTACACCTCTGCCTAACCCTTTGGGGAATACAGGCGTGATGTCATGTAGGAATACCTACCTATTGCTACGTTCACTTACTCACTATGTTCTTTACGACTTTACCAAACACGAACGTGTTCCCTAAGACGCAGATATATGCCAGTGACCTTAAGTGGTTAGCTTGCGTGTTGTGTACTGAGCTCACGGAACGCGTCTTACGTCCAGCCAGTAATATGACTCGCCTAACAAGAAGTGCTGTCCCCAATTTGACGCATTATTAATTTATTATTACATAAAATAAAAGGTATTTTAATAAAACACGTGTACTAAAACATCAATAATTAAATTATCTTTAAAATGGTGAAGGTTTCAGAAAAAAACGCTTGATAGTTTTTGCGTGATTCTCAGTTTTTTATCCGGGTTACACATAACTTTACAAATTAATTACACTATGCATATAGCAATCTAAAATATTCATATATTTTGTTATAAAAAAAATGCTCTTATTTCACTTTTTTTTTTCAAATCATTAAAACTACTCGTTTAGACGTGATCTTCAGTATAAAATCATCATCGACGCCTTAAATAGAAAAATTTACTTGTTATTTTAATTCTGTTAAGATACTTAATGCGGTGATAATGCACAGACACACAAAAAACAACACAATAAAGAGTAACTATTCTATTCTTTAATGGACCACCAGTTTTCTTGTCCAGTGAGATGTCAATGAGTAAATGACAGCACAGCTTTTTCCCAACTATGTATGGCCAGCCCTAACATAGTTTGTAAAAGACTAAACTGATACATAGGCTCATTATCATTATTCTACATAGAGCCACTGATAAAATGGCATCTGCAAACCAGTTAATAAAGCAAACCTATGCATAAACAAAACATTGACTAGTTTGAACATTATTTCTTATTTATTTATTTGGCACACCAACAGCAGTACATACATTAATAAAATATAAATAAAACATAACAATAACTTAGTAAAAGTATTGCATGAATGCCTATTATAGGTATGTGTTTCTTCCTTAAATCGTAGCAAATGTAAAAATCCCTTATTTTCTAATTATTCAAAATCTTAAATTAATTCACTGACACCCAGCGCACAGCCTGAACCACGGGTCTTTCTAGACCTAGGTGCAAAATTTTATGGTTCTCCATATATATGGTTCACCTGAGTTTATTTTGTAACGAAGGTGAAACTAATGAAGGATTTTCGAAAATTCTACTCCTAAAGGGGTTCAATTAGGGATGAAAGTTTGTGGGATAACTCCTATTTTTCGCCAATGGGATGTATCCTATCGGGCACACTGCTTGTTACATCATAATGAACTAAGAATACGTTTCGTAATTCGCAGATGAAAATGTGAACTCTCACTAATTAGTTCTTTTTTCAACGTTTTTATTCCGGCTTCCTATTCCGGCGTAGTCTGTAGATGGCAGGAACAAATGCAAGAGATGCACTTGCGACTCTGCTTCTTTAGTGCTATTTTATTTGTCTTATGGTTTGTGTTTTATGACTAAATTGGTAATAACTGTAACAAGTAAAATTGTTTTGTAAGGTAATCTTAGATACACTTGAATTACAAAATCCAAAAGTCATTTATGAAAACTAGGCTGAGAATCCGCACTTTTCGAACGTCAAAAGTACTTAAGACAGTCCCCCAAAACGCCCACCCTTCACCACTTCTTAGTGCTTTAGCTGGGAAGAAGTTGCGCACAAACTGCCCAGCAGCACAGCTGTCTGTTCAGGTAGAAAAAAAAAACTATATATAATGCAACACAATGTACATTATGCAACATCAGAAAAAAACATAATTCAATTTATAAATTATTAGCCCTAAGTATGTCAGCTAGTTGGTACCAACCAAAAACGTAGAGAAATACACTCAGGCAGAAACAAAAAAAATAAAAACTAAACGTAAACAGAACCCAACATCCAAATAAAAGCCTCCAGCAATAAAGGGCGTGGCCGCTTATATATAGCAATATATAGTTTTAACTGGAAGTTTTAAATGATAACCTTGAACCATCGAGGTCAAATAAATAAACAGTCAATAACAAAATCATGATCAGCAAGACGACCAGTCACCACAAGCAGCACCCGTTCACGAGCTTAACGCAAAGATCAGCCATTACCCTCCTCGCCATATTTGAGGGAAAGAGACGCTACCGCAAGCAGTGACATCTACGGGATCATGACGAACTTGCTGCCAGTTACTCAGGCAAAAAATAATATGATCAATTGTCGAGGTCGCTAGCTAACCACATATTGCAATAGAACTCATTAAAAAAAACATTGTAATGAGTAGAATAAGTCAACAATAAATTAATATAAAATTAAAATCCTGTTGGTAAAAGGCCTGAAACACAGGTTTGAATAAACCTACATCAGGCAGGTCGCTATTGTTTTTCATTAGGCCTTTATCCAATATATTATATAAGTTATACCTACACTAGATTTATTTTAGGCATAGTTTAATATTTGCTTAATAATTTTAATATGTAACTCTGTACTGATGTCACTTCTATGTAATTTATATGTGAACTTATGAATAAAGTATTTATTATTATTATTATTAAAATAAATCGACCTACAAGGTCAAACAAAATAAACAATTTTGGAATTTTTTGAAAACATTGTCTTGCGTTTATCACAGCGACCAACTTCATAGAATAGTATGACTTTGAACAAAGCTTGGATTTTACTTTAGATTTAAATGCATCAAAAGGAAAATCTTGCAAAGAAGAGGGTAGCTTGTTATAAAAGGTTATACCAAGCCCAACAAATGAAGTTATGAACCTTATGAAGCCGGAGAAAGGGAGCTCGTAGTTTCTCCTTACTTCTAGTGTTAACATTGTGAATATCACTGTTTTAGTGTATAACTGTATATTTTGCCTAATATTTAAGATGATGGCGAAGATGAATTGGGATGCCACTATCTTTTAAAAAATATCTCAGAGAAACTCTGGCACATAGCTGGTAAATTGCTACAGTGTTGGAAAACACCGTAAAACTACGGTTTCCTAGAAGAGCCCAACTTACTTTCATAACGTTTCAGTGACGTCATTCGTCGGTAAATTTGGACGCTATGCGACGGCCCCGCTCTTTTAGGAAACCATAGCTGAAGAAAACTTTTTTTGAAATCGTAAAATGCACTGGTCTGAGTTTGAACTGACTCATGCTATATTTGTTACACATATCCGGCATATAAACAATTTATACCAGCCACCATAAAATAATATAATCACGTAACAAATGACATAACAGCGGACATGACAGCCGAACATTTTCGAAACTTCCCGAACACATAATTAGTTATATTATGCGCCCGCGACTACGTTTCCTGCCCCGTTTACGTACGTCCTTGACCTGAAATCGATATAACACGAAAATATACCGACAGAGTAAAGTATGACAGAGGAAAATTAAAAAATATATGTTAGTGAGCGGAAGAGCGTTCCTTTTGAAGAGAGCCGTAAATTAAGGAGGTCGTTAACTGAGCAGTTAGGGTTGCCACAGAGTAAAAATTAAATGTTGTACAATAGGCCTGTATCAGTTTACACACGTCAGATTAATTGCTTTTTCATATTTTACTGGAGGGCACTTAATTCGAAAATTTTAAACCTATAATTGTAGAAGAATTATGACTTAGACTCTTTATTATGTATAGATGGCGCGTATGTACACTCAAAATCAATCAACCTAGTCTTTCCCAACTTTTTTGGGGTCAGCTTCTAGTCTAACCTGAATACCAGTATTTTACCTGGACCGACTGCCTATCTTACCTCCACAAGAACACACGATACCCCCTATTAGGACTTTTCAGCGTATGTTTACTGATACTTTGAATAGTTCTCGATCAGAACGACATTGGTTTATCTACTCACGAATGTCTATATCAGATTTTAATAACTTGGCAACAACGAAACATAACAGCCAACAAACATGACTGTAGATATGTACTCGTACAATAGACCCCATAACTTCAGTAATTGTTCGGCACATGAACCATAGGAATGTTGCAACACAAAGCCATGCTATTGGGTGCAGTGTCGCGCATCATTGCGTACCACGTGGACTGGTTACAGGTCATATGGATAAACAATGATCATTTGACTACGTAATGAACTAAACAGCCCATTAAACTTTGTTTAATTTAGGGGTGGATTTTCAGCAGTCCGGGTAACTTTCGTTTGAGGAATAATTATTACCTTTTGACAGGTTTTTTTTATGGAAAAACTGTTAAGAAAACCAAATTATTCTTCGGATAAACTGTCGTTGGAAAAATAACCATTTAGTAGAAAAAATACTTTAGGAAAGGTAGATTGGTAAAAAATGAATACAAATTTAAGAACGTCCTATTTGTACGTAAAGAATGATATAACAACGTTATAACTTTAGCAGCTAATGCTAAAAATGCTACCAAATTCAGGAATACGAGGCATGGGAAATATTTAAGTACATTCGTAACACTTGGCAGCTTCTTCTATGCCAAACAGCTAAGGAGGCGGCGTGAGATACATAATTTATGATCTCCACAAAAAAACTGGCAACCCTGCTAGATTGCCAGATTTCGACCGCTTAATTTTGACAAATAGTTTGTCGCTGCTATTATTTATTATAGCAATAACAGATTAATAATCGATAAATCATAATAAACTATATCCGTCTGCTAACTGTAAAATGATTTTAATGATGATAATTAATTTGTTTTTGAATGATTGGCTGCCATCTGTATTAACATATTGTGACGTCCGATTTGCGAAAATAAGATATTGAATAGTTTTGAGCAATTTAATTAAAATCATATGTTTGAAGAATCGACGGCGACTTTTACGAAATGTTGTCTACGTATCTCAACCAGACATAAATAAAATGTTTTTTTTTTTAAACAAGACTACTTTTTTGCTGTACAAAAAGTAGACTTTTTTTTAGAACAAATCTTTCTTTGCTTTCTTTCTTCAGGACGCCTATTTTCAGTGAAAGTCTCCGTCAAGCTAAATTGTAAATATTTCGTCCGACAGAAGACTAGCAGTACAGGTCACAGGTTCACAGCATTTTAGTTGGTTCAATTGCAAACTGAATTGAAAACCAAACACGTTGCGACTACGTGTGGTTTCAGAATGAAATGAGTGCAAATAACAGTGATCCAGTTTCTTGATTTTAACATTACTAACGGTAATGGAACCGTCTGGGTTTAGTAATAGATATATATACCTACTTATATTATAACCCGTTTTGAGATCTTCTTCAATATAACTATTTAAAACCTTATTTTCACCATGCAAAGTTCAATTAAAAGTATGTTATGATCATTATTAAAACAAAACACATTATTTGTTTATTTTTTGTATACTAATAGACCATAGCCATTTATTAAAATATAGCAATTTGTTAGAAATTGATAAATTATTACTCTTGAAACGCAACGCTCCTTTGATGTGCTTTTGAAGCTTTAAAGTGCACCGAATATAATTACTATGCTTTGTTCTTTGAACAAATATTCTTTCAGTGTAATGTATACCTTAATCTGAAACAAAGCCATCGTAAAACATGCGGCTTACAGGAGGCTTAAATGGATTTAAAGTCATGAAACGATAAATGGCGGATGGAATTTCGCGGGCATTTTCCTGTCAAACTGACATTTAGTATGGAAACTCGATTGTTTATAGTTAGAAAAAAGTTCGGATAAGTAGGTAGTAAAAATACTGTATATTTAAATTTAAACGTACTGAGTTTCTTGGGAACTTGATCTTGAAATAGAGAACAAATCATAATTTTGCTTCTTCGCTGCAAAGTATTAGGAAATACTTGTCATCGTTAATGTCCGGTCGGTTAAAAGCCAAGTGGCCGTGAGACAAGAGCTGAATCATCACAAACAATGGCTACTAAATATAATATTTCAAAGGAGCTCTTAAAATCCTAACGTGTAAATATTAGCACAATTTAACAGCAACAAGCCGCGTGGCACACTTAGTGACAATCCGGGCCTTGAACCGGCACTGGCCCATAAATCCTCCCAGCTCGAGAAATAGACTTCTTAGAAACGCGCGATGCTCTCCAAAAGATTGTCATTGTTGTTGAAAATATCACACAATGACGGTATTTGTAGAACACATAAAATTATCATGCCGAGACCATCTCACTTAAAGTCCGGAGCGATCGCATTCAACGCGAGTTTACTTCGAGTATTGCTAACGCTAATAAATATCTTAATGGTCATATAACTCACATCAGGTGTCGAGGTAGTTTATCCTAATGTTATCATAATATTGCGGTTAGTCACTCTCCAGCTCTCCTGCACTCTCCACAGTTGAGTCATAGCGATGCATAAATTAAGCTGTAGGGAATACACTAGCTCCATTTAGGATCATAATTTAAATATTTTTCATCAGTTTCCTACACCGATTAGTTTATCGTACACACGGGTACGCGGTGCTCCGGCGGATCGACGACGTGTGAACTCATAAATTTGTACTAGAACATCTGACCTGATAATCTAGTTTACGTTAATTCCTCGAAGATTAATTTAAGAGTTACGCAGCGGCGCGTCATCGCTAACAGACTGGATGACTGCAACGGGTGCCGGCATGGCGGCGCGCGCGCTGTGACCAGCCGGACCATGAAACGAAGAAAACATGAGCCAAGCGCTGTCACTGCTCAAGTTCATCAAAATACCAAAAAAGTTATCCCCACGTGAGAGGACATGACTACCCGCCGGAACATTCACACTGCCAAACTAAATCGTGCCTTACGTTATAAATAGTGTAATCTTGGTGCTTCGAAACAATAAATAATGTTAGTGAACACAGACACGCGGACGATAAGGTCAAACGTTTAAGATGTTAGACGTTTTTCGTGGATTGAAGAATCTCATTAAAGTGAACTATGTACACATCGACTCGCCGGTTTTTCGGTTGCACTACTCTATAACGGTGATCCTGCTGATCTCGTTCAGCTTGATCGTGACGACGCGGCAGTACGTCGGGAACCCTATAGACTGCATTCACACGAAGGACATCCCCGAGGATGTGCTGAACACGTACTGCTGGATCCACTCAACGTACACGCTGAAGAGCTTCTTCAACAAGAAGGTGGGCGTGGAGGTGCCGTACCCCGGCATCGGAAACAGCCGCGAGAAGGGGAAGGAAGATATGAACGACAGGAAGATCTACAAGTACTACCAATGGGTGTGTTTTTGCCTATTTTTTCAGGTGAGTTTTAGTTCTAGTTATTATCCCCTTGACTAACACATGACTACGTTGACACGTCTAGTGTGGTGTGTCGCTACTGAAAATAACATTCGCTTTTGGATCAATTTTGACAAGTCGTTGACAAGCAGACATTTTCCCTGTCGAATGTTACTCGCTTACTCGCGTTAGACATTTTAGTCTTTTTTAATTTAGAAACACGCGCAAAGCATTTGTTTCACTTCATTTGTTTCTTTTACAAAATAACGTCTGCGATAATAGAAACACTTACCGACATTTTAATTTTACGGTACCAATATGGAGAGTTATTTTAACTATAATCTACCTACTTTCATATCTTGACAGAGAAAACAGACTTTATTCAAAAGGATCTATGTGTAACAAAAACCCTGTCCGTGAAGGTGTTGTTAAGAATCGTACTGAGTCTATATATGTGGTAATTTTCATCAAAAAAAGAAAAAAAAAAACACCACATTTTTTTTCAATGCGTAACTTTACGGGTTATTACATGGGGCGCGGGAGGTCGTCGTTTAGTGGGTATCTAAAAGTCATAACTTATGAGCCCTGCTGCTAATTTACCAATATTTTTATCGAATTGGGATATTTTTGGTACTAAAATCGTGAATTTTAAATAGCAATAACTTTTTCTATTTTATAACAATACTTTTTATTATTTTTTGGTAATGTTACTGCAGTACCTTTGTGCCTTTTTCGGAGCGGACAGGGTTTTTGTAACACATTGTATATTGTCACATCGTATTTTAATAAAATTGGTGCAACCTATAAAATTTATAAAACTTGCTTCACCAGTGTCGCAACATAGATGCGATGCGCACGCGCATAAACAAAGCTCATGTAAAACAAGCAAACTATAATTAGTACAGAACATTGTTTAATGTTGCCAGCGCGACCTGTTCCACAATATGTTTATTTTTTATTTTTTTATCCGTTTTAACGATCGATAAAACTGGCGTTAATCAGGAATCCGGAAAATGCGGTGATCAAAATATTTTGTGTAATCATTTATAGAGTGCATGACTTATGTGTGCGGTCAGACAGAGTTTCTCTGTTTAAAATGTGGTTGGCTGGAAGAATGTAATGCAGTCAAAGAAAAAACAAGAAATCGGTAAAAAAAACTCATTACAAAAATTATGAATGTAAGGTTTTTGGTCAATGTTTAAATGACGATAGCTTTTTCTACAATGTTTCTTAAGTTTAGTAAAAGAATGTACTAGTTAAAGAGATCATTGTAAGGTGTCGTCATTTCAAAGGCATTCATTTCATTACCAAACATTTTAAAAAACTATGCTTAACTTTTCCCGAAAAGGGAATCGAACCGAATATCTCACAGTTCTACTACTCAGATTATACGGAACCATTATACCCAAGGTACTATCGCGAACACGCATATCTGAAATGCGTAAAGGAATATTCCTGCTTGCAGAGTCCGGCCGCTATAGTAACGCTTACCTATGAAAAAAAAGGGCGCTATACACATGTGGCCATCGTGTGCACGGGATTTTGTTTTCAAAGTAGTTAGATATGCGTGACCGCGATGGTACATCATCTTATTTATGATTCATTTCAAATGTCTGCCACGACCCACACGTTATCTTCCTCCTGCCGACATAATTAGATGCGGAAGGATTAGCGGCTTAACTTCATGTTAAAGATTAACTAAACAAACCGTTAACAGTAAGTCCCTATGAATAATTACTCTCAGAACTCGAATAAAATTGTAAAAGTTAGACACGCTATTTGGATTTTTGAGAACTTTATGTAAAATAAATATAAATCGTATACTAACCTAAACCAAGGTCCGGACAGTAGGTGCCCTTAGCGTGTAGTCGCTTAGTTTTTAAGTTTTAAGCCCTGGCTGGAGGCCTTAACTGGTTCGATTCCCGCACGGAACAAATATTTGTATGACCTATAAGTAGTTGTTCCAAGTCTGGCTGTTTGTGTATGTGAGTTTAAATATTTTTAAACGCACCCACAGGAAAAAATCCTAGTGAGGGGAAATGTTTAAAAAAAATAAAAATGTTGAGGCATCCACAGGGATGCCTGGTTACAAAATAAAAACATTGTATGGTACATGGTAGACTGGGACTTTAAAAGAGACTGAATTCTGAGTTTGTTTAGTAGATATCTTTCTTCTCAGAGTAGTCAGACCAAATACACCGAATCATCTAGTTTTAAAATATGAGTCATTATTGACGTGCAAATTAAAGTCATCATCACTTTATCATCAATAATAATTTTTAATTTTTTGGTAATATTATGCTATTCATCATTTCAAGTCAGATCGTTGTAGAATAAGTCAATTGTTTGTACATAGTAATCGTTCGGAACCTAAGTCTAGTAATATTATACGCTACGACTCTACGAGTAGGAGCTACGAGGCTACGAGTTTGCTACGCCGCCGCCGTAGCACTTGATAGACCCAAACCTTTAACACTTATATTTTCTTGTTCCTGCATGACAGATAATTATATCAATATTCAAATCAAGTAAAATGTAGAGAGTTAAAAGATATAAATATAAAAATAGCATAAAAAACAAGAATTATTCAACTATATAAATATTTTGAATCCTTGTACTTTCTCATTAAATGTCACAAGTCCGGGGGAGGTTGTGTAACGTTGGCAAGAAGCTATGTTTTTATTAGGGCTGGCTCCACTGGTTGACTAATATATGCAAATATCAACAACATGGTAATGTCGACGGCGACTCGCGACAACCCTGAGGTTCCACTGATGCGACTTTTTCGCAAATTAGTTTTCAATTTGAAAGGTGAGATCTATTTATTTATTGGCCACACACACTTATTTTACACCACATAAAACAAAAGGAAAAACATACTACAACTAAATGAAACGAACTTTAAATCTTGATTATATTGCTGAAAAAAATGCTAGGCTTAACGCTGGTCCAGCTCCACAAGGGCGCATAAACTAGTTGATTAGCATTCGAAAATATTGTTAGATCTGCTGAAGATTGCAAAAACTATCTTTGAATTTTATAAATTCAATCACTTAGTATTGTACCTATAATTCCATAGCACATGTGTGAGCACTGTGACCATGAACCTTCTATAAAGCTACCATTTACTGGGTACGTCTTTCATTGACTTTGAATTGAATGTGCCCTGGCGGCTGAGAGAAGCTCACTCAAATGTCTCACTGATGGTGGTGCGTGTGTTAGATCAATAAGTTCCCTTCAAAATGGTTGAGCTAAACGGTGCTGATCCATGCGTCATGTTCGTGAACGGGCGCCGTCAGTGGGGACTGGCCATCTCTTAACTGCCACGGCTTATTTTAATTTTTGAATTGTTTTTATCTTTTTATTACTGACGTTTTTTACGTGCACGTCTTTCTACATTGTTCTCAAATGTATAATTTCAACATGAATGATTTAAAAGAGTGTCCGTGGAGTTTCTTGCACGTTCTTCTCCATAGGAACCTACGCTTTGGAATGGGTAACTAGCTTCATAGTTCTGACTGACTGACCCCTTGAAAATCCAAAAGTGCCTGTAAATGGTTTAATTGAAATAAAGGCATTGAGTTTTGAGATATTTAATTAAAACTAGTGTACCTACAATGGGCGATCTTACCGTACTAGACAATCTCATACAGACTACCTTTGGATGGACTGAAAAAAATTAGAGATATTTTGGACTGTCAGTGTTCAAAAATAGCATACTTAGTGCAACTAGATTTATGTAGGTAGGAAAGGATTGCATTATTGTAAATCATTCATGTTTGGCTTTAAAACTGTCAATTCGTTGCTTGTAATATTTAAACCTCAGGTTAATTCGTTTTAATAGTCATCAGCGTGAGGTATTTGCTAATCAATAGAAGGCCACACTACTGTACCAATTTTCATTTCATTTAAGAACCCTGGCTTTGCCACAGTTTCTTTTTTATGATAGTATTTCCTTTTTCTGAAGTCACTTTGCGTAGTCACATAAACTGTACTTTTAGGTTACCAAAGCAAATTTTAACCGCGACAAATCGCACCAAAAAATCGCAGCAGCAAATTTCACCCTTAAACAGATCATCAGAATAAAAATGTAAGAGCTCACTCAAGTAGCAGTTAATATCGGTTGATTATCATCCCGACACAGACATTACCCTCCCCCTGCGACCTTCCACCCCCCCAAACTGAAGCGACCTAATTTTCACTTTATTGAGCTAAATAATGGGATGTTTACCCGAATGGAAGCGAGTTGTGCACTATTTAGGGATTTTACAAATGTTTTGAGATAAGACACGATGGAGCGTAGTCAGGGCGAGGGTTTATGTTAGTTTTTTATGATTGATTTAAGATTTTACTGTTTTTTTTGTGATTTATTAGATGAAGGGACCTTTTAGGAATATTCAGTGTTCTCGGAATTGACCTAATCATTTTTTAGTTCTTAGGTATAGATTTATGATTTTTAATCGGTGTTTATTTTAGGTGTTTTAGCATGGCCGTTGTGGCATGTTTTTACTTCGAGAAAGTTTACTGTACGACCTCCAATATTTTAAAATACGCGTTGACTGGAATTTCATATCTAGCGGTGACTGAACTTAATTTCTCGACCATCACCTACATAGAGAGATTAAAGAAGCTGTCTTTTTTAGCTTCTGTTTAAATTTTCTTAACATAGAAAGATGACTTGATCATATTTTGACCTACTTTTTACATAACACACATAACATCACGCCTTGTTTCCCCGAAGGGTTGGGCAGAGGTGTACTTGTAGTAGGTAGGTACCCCCACATTTCGTCAGTTATGTTTAAGTCCCATGTAATAGGTGGCGAGCCTATTGCCATCAACCGGGCACAAATCCAGACTCCGGGCTGCTACTGAGAAATTACAGATAGAAAAACCCAATAACACTGCCCGACTCGGGAATCAAATCCAAGACCTTATGCTCAGCAGTAGGGCTTGCGACCACTAGAATAACGAAGCCTACTTTTTATCATAAAAGTAATGCAACCACGTCCTTATACGCGTGAGTTTTTATTGGTTTCTATTTCCGGACAGTATGTCGGGTTCCTAATATCGTTTTGGTACCCTTTTCCACACTATGATTAACTACTACGATGACCACGTGTATACATGATTGAATTTTAAACAACTATAATAGTCTAGGTATCCTTTCTTTGATATAAAAATGACAGGGACATTAAGTAGATATCTGCCTACTTTAAATCTAATGTTCAATAGAATGTACTAAGTACTTATATAGTACTTATATAGATAATATCTGTTTTATTTATTTTTAGCTTCCAATTTTGGCATGACGTAATAAATAAATAAACGCTTAAGATAAATAAAAAGTAAATGATGATAATTTTTTGAGCAGATTACAAAAAACAAAAAATATTTTGAAATGTTTTTTAAAGCATTTTTAGTAGTTCATACTTTCCTAGCCCTCAGTTATGTGTAAAATAATGTAGTATCCCTAAGCATTTGAGAGTTTCTCAAGGCTTATCAACGGGCTGTAGTGTGATATTATGTGGGGTCACGTCTCAGCCATGGCGACCGTATCGCCGCGTAGTACATTTCACAATTTTAATTAAAATACACGTGTTTTTAAGGGTTAGTAGACTTGATAACAAGTTAGCTCCACTAATACCTACTCGACATCTTAAAACATGATAGATAGTTAATTTTTTTTACAGTTCTTTACAGGGTTCATTGAAGTCATAATATGTTTGTCTAATTATGTCGGAAAATAAAGAAAAGGAAATTGACAATCGGTAAACAGAAGTCTTCTGATATAGTACTTACTTCTGATAATCACCATAAAATATACTTACCTTCACTTAGCAAACGCATTGGTGATTACTTCTTGTTGCCATAAGCGATAAGCGTATTGCTTCAGGAAAGTGACTTATTGGTATATTCCTATCCGCAAAACAACTCATCTTAAAGATTTCATGCGATTTTAAATAAAATAAAATAAAAACTTTATTTCGGACTAAGTTCCATAACTATGACTGTCGCCACTCAGTTTCTCTGCGATATTGTTTAGAAAGCTGTTGTCACTACCATGCAGGCCATGAACTTTATCTGATCTTTGCACATAATAAACCTACACTTATCAGTTCAACGGAGACCAAACCACACGCCTAAACCCATTACATGAACCTGTACTCAGAAGCCAATCGAGACGTCTGTTTATTATACGAGATAGCAAGCTTTTAATGTACGGAACCTTGTCTGATACCGCATAATGCATGAGCACTACCCAGATTAGAACCCACGTCCCGAGGGCACAGAGTCCGTGCCACTATCACACTGGGATCATGGGCTGCCTAAAATATGGACTGTGCAGTATGTAGTTGCCAATTCAGAGGTTTGGCTTGAATCACGATAATGTTGGAGAATAATTGGTTTCTAGTCTCTGTGTAGTATGTAGCGGTTACTGCCGCAACGTTATTTATTACGCTTTTCTAATAGGCATTGTAGTTTGTTAGGTTATATTAAATTATGGTGGATAATTTTGGTACGGTTAAAAAGAACTAACATAAGTGTAAAAAATTTCAAAAGATAATTATCTGATCTAAAATCATGTCTGACCGATCGTCCGGTCCGTCTGTCTGTGTGTGATCTATAATTATGTCAAAGACTGTGGATTAATGGTATGTATTAAGTCTGTAAGCATTTATAAATAACTAGTTTCTGCCCACCACTTCGTCCGCGTGACATTTCTTGTCCCCCGACTCACCCTGTCGCATCGCATCGCCCGCCCGCGCTATTTCTTCGTTTTCGCTAACCATTATTTCTGACTTTTTTAAATTTTTGCTCGACTCCTAAGGGTCGTGATATTAAATAGAGTTGGGCTCAAATTCAAAAAGATTTTTTCAAATCTGAGTGTTAGTTCCAGAGATTAGGTAGTGCGTCCAAACAAACAAAAAACAAACAATTATTACTATATATTAAATAACAGAGCTCATTTATTCAAAACAGACTGAAAGAGTGTCATTATCTAAATCATTTACCTTTTCGCTTCCTATTGCCATTTTTGTGAATCCATATTGGGAAAACAATTTTGAGACTACAAAAACGTGCCATAACTTCAAGTATTTTAATGTAATTATTTAATATAAATAAAGTATGTACTACTGGTTTTCACTAAACTTAATGTCACCCTCGTATTGTGTAACTGGGTAATTACCCCAAGTACACAGTGAAAACATGCGTGTGGTTAGGTGCAGCTCATAAATTGTGACGCTTGTTGGCAACCAGCTATATATTACTACCCTCTGCCGGCCGTCACAAATGGCGCGGAATCATTCCCGTTCGCATATCCATCTATATTTAGATGTCTATCTGCCTATATGGCTGTCATTTGTAGATCTTTGACAGTCGTTACGGGTAGTCAGAAGCCCAAAAGTCTGTCAACTAGTCTTACCAAGGGGTATCGTGTTACCCAGTAACTGGGTTGTGGAGGTCAGATAGGCAGTCGCAACATGTAAAATACTGGTATTCAGCAGCATCTGGTTAGACTGGAAGCCGACCCCAACATAGTTAGGAAAAGGCTAGGCAGATTGATTTGTCTGCCTATACATATGTCTCGGTCTATCGTTTCCCTTGTGATTTTAAGTGTGGATGTCGCCTGATTAGTGTTGCCTGAATCGTGGGACCTATCTCAGGCTAGGAACAAAAAGCTGAGCGAAAAAATGCGTTGCAGATTTTCCCATATTCAGCTGATCGCGCGACGTTGAAGAGCCGGGTTTTTTATCCTATTTCGGAACATTTTAACATCCTGCGATGATGAAGCGGTGAAAAGCACACACAATATTTTTGTTGTTTTATTCGCTTAGTCTTGCATAGCTTCAATCGTCCAGACTTCCGTGCAGGAATTGAAACCTTAGAACAAAATCGCTCAGCCACTGCCAATTGCGCAGGATTATATAAAATGCTTACCTGTCCTGTTTTTTTTTTTTTAAATCAGGACAGGTCTGAGCATCAAATCAGGACTAAGCACTGGTTTATAAAACCAGTGCTTAGTAATAAAACTTTCCTTCTGGGCTTAAACATAATCAGCTGTCACTGGTTTTATTTCTGTATTATTATGTTTGTACTGTTAATTTACGAGAGGGTAAGTGGGCAATTTTTCGGAATTGCACCTTCCAATGTTTGTCTGCATCACTCAAAAGTTTTGACTGGTAGAAAAAGCCTATGGTATTAAGTTCGTCTGTGTACATTTGTGTTCAAATTATTAAATAAATATATGTCTTGAAAAGGAAGTTATCTTTAAGTATTATACTATCGCCCTTTTATTACCGGACTACCAGGCGTACTGCAGAGTATTATACACACTTGGATGATTTCCCGTCCAGTCGTACTCAGCAGTTCTCCTCCACATTTATTATGCGCACAGCCAAATTGTGAACTCTCTGTCAGCGTCTGTGGTCCCTTTCACAATAACCCGTCTGCCTTCGAAGCAAGAGTGAACACTTTTAGGCACGCTCGATCCATCATAGACCTCAATCATCGCTTTCCATCAGGCGAGATCAAACTAAAGAGAAGGCCCATAAAAAAACACAAAAAATCTGACAATGCCGTTGCTAGTTTTGTAGAAAAAATATTAATTTTCAGCCAGTATTTTAAAACAACAACAGTATGACTTACTCAAGTTATACTTGTTTTATGATAACATGCCCGTCGACAGTGCATTCGTGTTCGCGTTGTTTACGCCACACGTCAGTTTTATTGTTTTGATTATATTATTGTCAGACTGTTAGCAATTACGATAAAAATATACGTAAGCGTGTTTGTGCTAACTTTTCAAACATTTTTTACTTATTGATGATTAGCAGTAGTATGTGGGCCGTCGAAATTGAAACTGTACCTGATATTTATTTTCGTGTGATATTTTGATGATAACAGAATCCGGACGTTTTTGAGTTTGTTATTTTTCCTGTGGTCTGTGTGTTTTCTTTCCGCACATATTGTAGAGTATTTTATGTGATTGGTTGAGCATTTCGTACGTGATACTGTTAATGTAGGCCATGCTGCTTTTTCTCTACGAAAGAGAAACTACCAGTAGCGCTACGCATACTTAGATGGTCCATGCAAAGGTACGAATTTCCATTGACGTTCAACGAATTTAGGGTGGGAGGAGGGTGGGGGGGTGGGGAAGGGAGGGGTACTACCCCCCCTTAAAAGGAAAAGTTGCGGAGCCCCCCCCCCTTTTTGAGTTTTTCTTTATTTTGAATTCTGAGGAAATTTCCCTCATTTTAGGGATTAAAATTAATAATAAGTGTAAAAAACCAGAGGGGACCCCTTGGGGGAAGGACGTTCCCCCCTACAGAAAGGGGGAACCCACTTCATCAAAAAAAAAAGGAGGGACACTGATTCAAAGGGATTTCTGTATCTATTTTGAAACTGCAACTTCTCCGGCACTGCGGGAAGAGCAGCCTCCGCCTGCTGTAACAAACCGTAGGCATCGGACGAGCCGGGGCGGCTGAGGCTGGTCGCCGAAGGCGACCAACAAGCCGAAGCTGCGGACGCGAGGATGGATGCCTGCGGTTTGTTACGCAAGGGCGTAGAGGCTCTCCCTACGTGCCTCCGGCTCTATAAAAACACTCTAGGGGTAGGACAGACTCGTACCAGGTTGAGTCGGGGTCAATCAATTCGGTTCTTTGACATAAGTTGAACCTAACCTATTGTTTTGCGTCTGTCTTACGTTTCGTTCCACAAGCCGGCAAAAGACGGTAAACACTAAACATTATAATTTTAATAGCTCGTAATGAAAATAGCGCTGTAATTTAAATATAAACTGTTAAATATATGTGTGCATGAAAGCTATTGAAAATATAATTATTTACGTAAATAAATATGAAATAAAATGGTACCGAACGTATGACAACTTAACCGTAGGTAAATCGAAACGTTAAATGGCGAGAATTCTATATGATCTGTGGTAGGGATTGACATAAATATTGCAAAAATAATTGATTTTCAATTTTTTTTTTCTCAAAAAGTACATGACTCCGCGTGTTGAAACTTTGCGTGAGTGCTTATAATAAAGTAACCTTTCTGTAAAAAAAATATCAACCTCCAACTCGTTGGACGTCAATGGAAATGTATGCCGGCTGCGCAGGCCGTTAACTGATAAGTAGCTAGTTAGGTAGATAATAATTGAAACAGCCAGGTAGGTTAATACTTATATTTTAGGAAGAAGAACACTCGGCTAGGTCGTGGGTAAGGTCACTGAACACTGAGTCTTGAGCACTCACACATATAGTTTAGAAAGGATACCGTCCTTGGCAGCACATGGCAGACGTGGGGGCCTGTTCAGCACAGGCTCAGCAGTAGGCCGGACGGCCCTCGCAAGACGACTAGTAGCAAGCGTTGGTAGCACGTGCGCGCAGGCGTGTCGGTCGCAGGTAGGTCAGGCCATGAACTCAGCAGCGTGCAGATTTAGGCAAGGGGTCCTGCCCTCAGCCCGTACGAAGAGCCCCTAGATTCGGGGCACATAGTAAGCTAACTAGTCTGTGCACATAGTGTAAATTAGAGGATAAAACGCTAGTAGGTCGCAGATGAAATGACAGAGTAATGTCAGCACAGACTACATAGGGATACTAAATGTCAGTCAACTAGTGTTGGGCTTGCACTTTAGTGATATGCTTAACTACTTAGTAACATGTAGTTAGTCGACTAAGTGAAGCCACAACGTTACAATACAAGGACATATCTTGATGACATTTACCACCACTCACATGCAATATCAGTAAGTGTTGGCCGCCTTTGATAACATTTAGGTACTTAAACTAAACAAATTAATACCTATACAGCGTTCTTGCAATTTCCTCATACATTCATCGATACTCGACATCAATTAGAGCCGTAGTTATTTAAGAAACATAGTAGCGTTAGTAACAAATGTAGCCGGATTCTAATGAAGCGGTAAACAATTATTATTTATTAGCAGCGGTTCGTGGGAACCAGCGGTTGTACGCACCTAGCACATAGGTAGGTGGAACATTGTACTTTGTTGTTACTACCTACTAGTTTACATAGTCTAGGTTTGAGAAAAAGACGGCGAAGTTCAGCGATCGTTATCACTGCGCAAATCATCAGAAGATCAAATTGAAATTTTACACTGGTTCCTTTAATTAATGGTTAGATGAAAGCTAATTAGTATTACCTAATGATAATCGACGTCTGTGAAGGGACTTTTCGGTAGCCTGAAATATCTTGTAATTGTCCCTAGTAGTCCCATAACTAAATTAATGAACAATCAGAAGTCAAAACGACTCAACAAAAAGAAAATAAACAAAAAAACTTTATCCAATAATATCAATCAAAATGGCAGCATTTCTGCTATTTTTCCCGCGCTGTCATTGCGCAAAGCAAAGACAACTGGACGTACAGCCAGCGCATAAATCACGCGTGTCGGCCCCGATAGCGCGCATGTATCCGAACGATGATCGATGCATCCGAAATGTATTTAGAATTCGACGAATAAACGTTTGTTTAATATTTGCCTAATGCATAATTAGTGGCTTTTAATTCTGTAAAATTATAAAGCCAGAACTTGGTATTCGACGGGAGATTGACGTACTGGATATGAGAGCAGAAATATCTTACACTAATTATTTTATCTAAGGTAATAATCGCGAAAATATCAATGAAATCTTCATCTTACCTTCATGAAAGCTATTTCTTTTCGTTAATCTTTAAATTATTACAATATTGACCTTCACTAACCCGAGGAGATATTTCCACTTTGACTGACACTATGCTCCTCAAATACCTTCCTACACCAATGTCAACTTTAATCTCTGGAATATAAAAAATAATGTTTATTGTGTCTACGTAAAATACGTGGGCTATTACCAAAAATAAATGAGCCTATATATTTTTTGTTTGTCTATAAACAATCGCGCAACACACGTAAAACATATTAAAGATAATTTATGAACTGTGTTAATAAACCTAAATATCCTACTTAACAATCAAATCGTATTTTAATATATTTTGAAGAAATTGAGCGATAAATCTTTGCCCTAATCCCGAAAACATGTAAGAACCATAGCTAATAAAATTTCCGCGCGACCGTAAATTAGGTATGTCGTGTTCGAAAAACAAAATGTTGTTTAAAATATGAACTGTCAAGGTCAACCATAAACAATTCATTAGAACGAACAGTGGAGTAATTAACTCATGCACTTTTGGCAATTTTAACTCAAAAATAACACGTTTAACAGTCTCAAACGAAACTATAGTGTTTTACTCATTAATGGTTTCCATATTTCATGTCGTTTTGCTCGTGGCCGTGAAAAAGTCACGACTCGCTAACGTTTTCCCGCCCGTGGGAAATGGACGCAAGTTATAAACTATTGACGGGAAACATTTGGCATGTAGCTCAATTGCTGTTTTGTTTGTAATATAATTTATTAGTATTATTTTGTTTTAAATTCTTAATTAGTAGTTGTTTCCGTTATAAAGTGTTTACCTCTTTTATAATTAACAGCAGTTTAGAATTTTGGTGTTAGAACCTACATACGATGTTTAATTATTTAAATCAACACATCGTGATGTGACTATTTATGTTTCAATAAGACACTGTTCCCTGTTGGACTGGAATTTGCATCATCCCGCAGCGATCTCGCGTTTTAGACAAAGCGATTCTGAACGTGAGATATTTCGAGTTTAAACATCGAATGATCCATTTTCCATCTGTACAGCGAAACAGAATAAACAAATTTTGATTTTCTTTTGCTTTTGCTACATGGCGGCTTCCAGCGGCTAAACCAGTCATGCAAAGTTTGATGGACATATAAACTTTTTGTTGGAATATCAGTGACACGCTTCCGCTTCTAACTCGAACGGCACAAACACCGCGATGTTGACCGTTATCGAGTGCCAAGTGACTCAGCTGTGATCTTGGACCTATCTGTCGGCACTGTACTCTAATCTATTGTAACACTAGCTAATTATGAAGTGTTATAACACGTTAACGGTACTGTTTCTCTTTGTGGACACACCTACGCTTTGTGGTATTATAGTAATCATGATTCCGTGCGTTGTAGAGCTAAGAAGACCGATTTTAATATTGTGACTTAATCTTTTTAGTTTTAGTTTATGCTGATTTTCAACAGGGCAATATAATAACCATGCACTTCAATTACGCTAGAAGAAACTTACGTAGATTTCGATAACTGTGGTGCTAAGAAGTACAATCCCATTTCTTCGTAAATCCGATAAACGTTAATTTTTTACATCTTTTACAATGATTATCGAGACAGCTTTGTGTACGTGGTTGTCTTTTGTTATAACCAATGCAATTACAACCGATTACAAGTTACTCGTACATGTGGGTGTTTAAGCCTCTCTAACACCTAATAAGAGTGTTGCATCAAAATGAATGTACCTACAAAATACTTTGCTATGATGTCGCCAACGCGCAAAATAATCCTTTCTAACTCTTTCCACACATCAATTATTATTATGTCTCATTTATGTAACGGAACATAAAAATAGTAAATTATTATACAAATAACTATTTACACTAGGTACTAAGTTAAATGACTAACTAAATATTTATACAAATAAATACAAAAACAATAGGACACTTAGGCGTCCAAGTACCTACTCCTCCACATCGCTGTCATGCCGAGAAGACTGGCAGCATTGCCACGTTGATTGGCAATGCTAATTATTTGGCCAAAGAATGATCTAGCCCAAGTGTCGGCGAATATTTTCCTTATATACAGGGTGTCCGGTGTCAGGATGTAATAATTTTTAGCCCTGATAGCTTTTTTAATGATTTTTTTCTATGAGCACTGCGAAATAATAGAAAAAAAAAACAAAAATTGTTCATAACTTTTGAACCGTAAAAAATTGCACCGACATTCTCAGGGTTAAAAAGTTTGCAAATGACCTTATTCGCCCACGCCCCTACTCGATTTGATCCATACTTCCAGGGACACACTGTATAAACTAAAGCCTTCTTCTTCCTATCGCAAGTAGAAACTTCAGCACGCCACGAGCTTACGATCTTTACAATACCAACCTTCTTTTCGCTACGTCAACGTTATTCATACTAGTTATAAATCTGGCCATACACATGCACCAGTTACGATTTCTACGCTTCTGACCTTTGAAAAGCCCTCAAAGTTTGATAAACAGTTTCACCCTATGCAGGTATGTATATTGTTTGACCCCATAATATCGATAACCGATATCCCATAATAATCAACTTAGTTGATAAAATCGAAGGTCAAATGAAACCGCGTCCCATCGGTCTGTGTAAAATTCTTTAGTTTTTTTTTTAATTTGCTGCTTATGCAATTTTGTCTGAGTAAGTTTTGAGTATTAATGATATTATTATAAAAGATCCCAAGCACATACCTAAGTACTTTCGATGGATAGGCTATGATCACATAACGTTGAAATCAGGAAAAGTACTGTCCCTTTTACTAAAACGCTTGAATTAAAAAATATCATTCAAACAACATTATAATCCTCCTGCATAATGTCGATTGATTTGAGGATGGCGCAGCGTGTATATTCCGTGGAGGTATAAGGAATAGGGTGTAAAGTTCACACATTCTCTATACAAAAGTATCCTCCGTGCAGACGAGCGTTGTGTCTGGTGGGCAACTGCCCGACGATTGATGTAGCTTAAAAGCTATTCGCAGGGTAAGCTCTGCTTCTGCGATGCAGGATTTTGCGTGACGTGAGGTCAATGTCGCATGTGGCGATGTATATGTATAACCACACTTCCATACAATCATCTCTTGATTATTTTAACAACAATATCGATAAGTTCTAAACTGCAGAGCTACGAGTACTTTGACACAAAATCTTCGCTAAGCTACCACTCGATTACCCGACAAATTCAACAAGTATGTGGCAATCGGTTCACAGCTGATCGCAGAGCTCACTCGGCTGTGCAGATAACGGCCTCCTTGCTAGAATGTGCACTAGTGCTCTATTTGTGTTTCAGAAGAAGGTCGGACTTTAAAAATAAATTTTTATGGAGTAAAATAGGTGATACTAAGTAGTAGCTTGTTGTTTGTCTCGGCTTTGTTTGCTTTAACTAGGTCATTCTTTTTCGTGTGGTTAGTGAAAGTAACCTGGTGTCAGAGTTTTTATGCCGCCCAACATAGGCCTCTGACTTGGCTACACATGCCGTCAAGAAATATCTCTCAGGCATGTCGGTTTCCTCACGAGGTTTTCCTTCACCGTTTGTGTATCAACTGATAATTATAAGATACGCAGATAAATCCGAAAAGTCAAAGGTGCGTGCCTGGGGTTTGAACTCGAGACCTATGACTGGCAGTCTGACGGTCACACCACTAGGCTATCAAAGGTGATGGTACAAGGTATAGAGTACGATAGGCTGTTTGATGTTGGACGTATGTACCTATCTAAAAACACGTGATGATGAGAAAGATTGTAATTTCACATTTTTTAATTTCATTTTTTAAGGATCCGTACCTGAAAGGCGCCAAACAGAACCCTATTACTAAGCCTCCGCTGTCCGTCTGTCTGACTGCGAGCTGTATCTCATGAACCGTAATAGTTAGACAGTTGAAATGTTCAAAGATTGTGTATTTCTATTGCCGTTAAAACAACAAATAACCCATACAAGAAACCTTTTTTTTTTGCGTTTTTTGGTTAATATTGTATATACGGTGGTTCGACTCGGCCGGTTTTTCATTCGTCTACTGCTAACCATCAACTGCCCCTCACATGATCTGATCTGGACTGATCATCATCACCACTTTGGATTTATTTGTAATCGTACGTCTAGACATCAGAAGATATTAGGTATACCTACTACTGCCCTTCATCTGTACGTAATCTGAAAACCGAAACCCAAAGAGATCCCTTATGTAGTATGTACTTATATGTGCTTTGGAATAGTACCTCATAATTAGATTCGATAGGAGTTCGATTTCCGTCGTACAGAATCTCCAGACGAGGACCATTACCTACTTCCACCAGAGTAAATGTAAATAAAACTCAGATTCAGTAAATACCATTTAAAAACTCATTATTCAGCAACTACGACACGCGGCAGTTTATTCGTGTTTTACGAACGTAACTGGCCAAACCTCAGAATGCTCATACAAGTGCAGTCGAGCTATTAATCTTGTAGTTGTGGACGGGACAAGCAGCTGTTGTGGTTCACCACGGCTCGAGAAAAACTGGCAACACTCGCTGGAACTTACTTGTGTAAACGTAAGTGTTTTAGCTTTTGTACGATCGCAAAAACGTATTTGGAACTTCCTTCACTCTTCTCTCAAGGTATTTAGATTTGTGTGTGTTGGAAAAAGGACTTGTTTTTGACTTCTGTATCTCACTTGTGTATAATCTCTTTTCTGTTTATATGAGATATCTAATCTCTTTTCACGTTCGATTCGAAAATTCACTGGTTATCGCCATCGGGTTTTTTTATGTACCTACTTTTTATAAGTATTATGTAGGTACCTACTTGGGTAAATTTGAGAGATTCTACTAAAAGTAATGCAATAACATAAATTACAATTACCGGTAAAAGGATGGAACGTTGAGTACGTGAAATTTTCTATTTTTAATAATAAATATTATAATTTTAAAACAATTTTTGATACATAGCTCTAGTGAGTGTGACCAGTAACAACCAAACGCACGGTCTTCCCATCCGCCGCCGGTTTCGGTCACACTCACTAGCTATCTATAAAATTTGTTTGGCAAATATTAAAATTATAATACATCATTTAAATAGAAAATGAGTTTCTATTTCTGTAACTGTAGGTCAGTATGGTACAAAGTACTACGCATAATGAGTAACACAGACGCACATTATGCGAATAAACTCATTGTCATCACTCCTTATTTGTTGGCGGGAAGGACCAGACAACTGCTTAGCATAGTTAACAGCTGATAGCGACACATCTTCAGAAAATCTATCTGAAAACTGAAAACCATCAACACTATACACATTTTCAATTAAACCACATGAATTGACGGTGCTATTAATAACGCCAGTAAAGTCGGGGACACACTGCGCGATTCGCGGCCGTAGACAACGTATGGCTGGTCAATCGTTAGGTCGTAAACACACTGGTGAAATCGCGGCATTCGCGGCGATGCGGAACGTAAATAAACCGGATGCCGGTCGATGTGGACAAGTGAAGTATTTCGGTTACGGATACCTAGCGATTTATTGTTTGTAATTCTTTTTGTGGTAAAACGAGTGACTGTTGATACTGTTACTATTTGAATATTGTTTTATGGAGATGTTTTGTTTTTTTAAATATCCACCAACATAACTAAAGTTATAAATACCTTCAAAGGTATTTCACAAGCATTTCGAAAAATTATGATATTTTATTCCCACAATGAAAATTCGAGTAAAATAAGCCTGCTAGGCTACATTAACACGAAATATGAAAAAAATTGACGATAAAAACTACAAAAACCCTGTCAATAACTACAAACACATACCCACACTATTTTGGGGCATGCATTGAATAGATAATACCGCAGGCCTGAGCCGCATCGAACACATTCAATTTATGAGCTACGTGCACACGAGCGGCTGCAGTCGTAAGCTCTGCATTATGCACACTGCACAGTTCACAACTTGTTTGCAGGTTGGCATTACTGCAATGGATTCGTTTCGAATGATTTGTTAGATAATCGGGTTTTTGGAGCTGTTAATTAGTTTTACGACTTAAAAATATTAATTAGTATTATTTGGGAAAGAAGGAAGGATAATAGACAGATAAATATGGCAAAATGGTTTAGGTGCACCTCTGCCTAACCGTTCGGGGAATAAAGGCATGATGTTAAATTAGAAGGTTAATAGAACAGCACTCCTTGGATTAAAAAAAAAATTGTTTGTGTTTGTTGGCCTGAAAATAAAGATGATTATGAACATGAACATAACACTGAATTCGGTCAACTGTACAGCATTCCATGTCCTAATGTGGCCATGTTAATGTGGCTTGGAATTGCCTATTTTCAAGAAAACCCCGAAAACATGAACTCATTGAATAAATAATACGGCAAAGGCATTCCTCCAAGCCATGTAAAATTAAACACTCTCAATTTATAGCTTACGTGACACCACAAAATGCAGCAGAAACTGCTTTACTAATAATAAATAGTAGTTGAGCGCCCACTAACGCCATCTAGTAGCGTGCCCTACAAACGTCAATCAGTTATTTATATAAAGCCATCAGTATTATGATGTCTGTCAGTGTGTGCGCATCTCCCGCGGCCTGCTGAAAGCCATAATATCTGATGGCTATAAACCATTTACGATAGTGTCTAGCCAGATGAATTTATGACGTATAGGGCTGTCGATTGAAAGTTATTGATTTAAGTTGGCGAATAGTGAGAGTTTTGGATGTTCTATTATTATGTAAGTGATAGGTTGGCGGCCTGGCACCTGGTAGCAGTTTTATTGTCTTGCTGTTTGTTTCTGGCTTTTAACACCTTTGAAGTCAGGTCATCAGCTAGTTAAACAGTTACCTGTGGCTTATTACCTACGAACCTACTTATTTGGGCTTGATATGACTGAATTTACGTACCTAGGGGTATTGAAAATTTTTACCCTTACCATTCGTTTTTCTTTTTATTGAAACTTAGGTATCTAATTTAAAACAAACCTATTCTTCGGCAGCCCTGCTAAGCTTCAGATATGTACCATAGCAATTGCACTTATAAACCGGCAATAGCAATCAACATTGCTACATCTTAATACAGGTTGCAATACGACCATTCAAACGTTTGCTCCTTTTAGCTATTTCAAACACACTTTTACTGCCACAGATTTGAAGATTGCTCTCATTGTGACTCATACCTTATTACTCCCTAACTTTTAAATTCTAGACTTTAGACCCTTACAAATAAACTTTAAAATAAGTTGTCTGGAAGTTAATAAAGTTGGTTGTAAAACATTTGAATGTCGCTGTAAACGTGGTAGTTAAAATTAAGTTGGGTAGTACTAATATTAGTGAAATTGGTATCTGTTAGTGTTTAGTGCAGTTTGGTAAGTTTTAGAGACCACTTTGCTGATAAAATGCAAATTAGAAGTAAAAATCGACTTGAAAACAGGATAAGGAAGCAAACCCAGCAAACACACTGCAGAAATATTTATACGTCATATTTAAGGGGCGGTGCAAAACTAATCAGCTGTGACATACATTTTCGTCGAGTAGGTATTGAAGTTTTGTTTTCTATAGCTGATTATTTTACCACGATTACGATGTTGTTCCCGTGGAGGCAGTTGTCGCACCCTTAAATATGACCTCGCATTTTTGATACGTACGCTGTATCCTTTCGAAATACAGAACATACTAACAACATCTCATGATGTTATGTTTACTACCAATAAATGTAAGACGAAGAAGTTTCGCAGTGTTGCGAAAGGGTCAATTCAAGGCTTAAATTTACTTAATGATACGCTTCATATTCCCGGAGCAAAGTTTGACCGCTCTTTATTTATTTGAATACGAAAACTTCTTCGAGTTTGCAAACCCTCCTAAAAATAAATAACTTAACTATCCCTAAATCTATAAAAAAACCACAATAAGCGACAGCTAGTTACGTCCACGGGTCCATACTATGCACGTACCTTTATAACCAAGGTTACATACAGTAGCCACACTGGCCACTCGCTCATAACCGTTACCGTAGCCTTCAGAAACGTATAGATACCCACCGTAGCCGACAACGGCATAGAATTTTATAAATATATTATGTCCACCTCTCTTAAGGAGCTCGTGGCTAAGTAGTAACTGCCGCACGGGTCGATCCGTCAGGTTAAGCTACGCTTGCCGGGGTTGGTCTGTGGATGGGTGACCATCTTTACATACTGAGACTGCTCCGTGCCTCGGAAAGCACGTTAAGCCGTTGGTCCCGGTTGTCATTCGTGGATCTTTGACAGTCAGACAGAAGCCCGAAAGTCTGACAACCAGTCTTACCAAGGGATTTCGTATTACCCAGATACTGGGTTGTGGAGGTCAGACAGGCAGTCGCTCCATGTAAAATACTGGTATTCAGCTGCATCCGGTTAGACTGGAAGCTGACCCCAATATAGTTGGAAAAAGGCTAGGCAGATATTATGTCCACCTCTCCCTTGGCATTCTCAACTCACCTACCACCCTGGATGACTGCCTTACTTGACTGCAAAATAAGATATTCTCATAATAATAGTACCTACCTACATGCCGATGAGAAGCGAAGAAGCCTATGTACTCTTCTTTGTCGTATCGATGATTCCGAATCATATGTATGACTTTTAACCAGAATTCAGTCACGTCGACAGCATTAACATTGGCCTCGCACGACATGGTGAGGCATCGTCTAAGGTGTTGCTTCACAATCGCATTGTGGCTCCTTGGAGACTTGGAGTAGGCCCACCTGGCTTCGTAGTCGATTTAAGGATTCACTACTACCATTAACCCACAATTTCTTGTTCCAGGCAATGTTATTCTACGCGCCCCGTTGGCTGTGGAAGTCCTGGGAGGGCGGCAAGATCAGGGCACTGATGATGGACCTGGACGTGGGCGTGTGCACCGAGATCGAGAAGAAGACCAAAAAGAAACTCATCCTAGACTACCTGTGGGAGAACCTGCGGTACCACAACTGGTGGGCGTATCGGTACTACCTGTGCGAGGGGCTTGCTCTTATCAATGTTATAGGTGAGTATTTATTTTATTTTTATATTAGGTATAAATTTTTTGTGCAGTCGCTCGAAGTAAATACCTGTTACAGATAGTGCAATCCACGACGACGCGCCCCACTCCGCGATTACTGTACTGTAAGCTGTACTTTAGTACGGAGCGGAGCGGAGTGTTGCGCGTCGTCGTGGATTGCACTATCTATATATACCTACAGCTGCTTCTGGTAAGACTTGAAAAGGCTGCGCAGATGATGATGATGTCATTTGCACCGATATCCACCGATAACTTTTACTCTATTCTAGTTAGTAATTAGCTATGGGCATCAAATTATATCACTGTCTCATTGAGTCATCAATGTTCTATAAAATAGACTACATTTTCGTAACTAGAATGTAATTATCTCAGGGCCTCCTCTGGGCCTTGCTTGTTGATCAATTTGCTGACTGGCTTACCACACATTATTAAGGATGCATTAAGTACCTCATAGAGCTCCTGCCGATATGAGAGGGAGGGAACAGGGGCTGCGAGGAATTTGGAAAATAGGTATTTGAAGAAACTATTGCCGTCGCGCTGCGCCCGAAAAACCGAGTTCATCATCTGCCTAGCCTTTTCCCAACTATATTGGGGTCGGCTTCCAGTCTAACCGGATGCAGCTGAATACCAGTATTTTACATGGAGCGACTGCCTATCTGACCTCCACAATCCAGTATCTGGGTAATACGATACCCCTTGGTAAGACTGGTTGTCAGATTTTCGGGCTTCTGACGACCCGTAACGACGGTCAAAGATCCACGAATGACAGCCGGGACCAACGGCTTAACGTGCTTTCCGAGGCACGGAGGAGTCTCGGTATGTAAAGATGGTCACCCATCCACAGACCAACCCCGGCAAGCGTAGCTTAACCTGATGGATCGACCCGTGCGGCAGTTAAACCCCGTAAAATGCGATAGGGACAACTGCAGCTGAGACCGATTATATCACAAATTTTTTGACGAAAACGATGTTTGGCATTCTCCTTTTTTCTCCTCGAAAACTAAACTGATTTAATAATTTTTTACATTAAAATTTTAAGAAAGAGTATGTCTAGGTTCCTATTATTTTCTTTTATGCTAAAAACTTTTCCGAATTAGTCTGGTAGTCCTCTAATCACGGCGGTAAAAATGGGGCATTTTTGTAATTTTTGGAGGGTCATAGTTTCCTTACTTATTAATTGCTGAAAAAAAGGAAATGACAGGGGCATGCCTATAGAGACCCTAATTTTATACAAAAAAAATGACAGCTCTATAGAGGCATTATTCAGGAAGAAAAACGGGAAATACGTTTGTATTGAGAATCGCAGGCCCTGTTCCCTCTTAAGTAAAGCCCTGCTTATCTACAAGTATCATCATGCTGTGTTATAAACTTGTTCTTCGCACAAAGGTCGTCAACAAAAAAAAACCGACTATACACTATCTCCGAACCCACAGCCAATAATGGTTATCGTGATATTGAATTTTAACTTTTCGTGTTTAATTCACTTACTCACATGTACCAAACTCTAAGCTGTTTAAATTGCTATCAAACTCTGTTTACCATACTCTCAAGAAGTCGATACTGATTGGGATCGATACCAGACACTGGTTCTAAATACGAATTTATATAAACCTACTTCGAATCCTAAAAGCCTTTTCGGAATCTGTCAAGTGGACTTTCTGTTATCTCCAATATGATACGTAGTGATAGAATACAGCCACTTTAACTTTGTAAATAAGCTTTAAGTTTTCATAAACACAACGTATTTAGCATCCTGAAAGCCCCTGTCAATGAAATTTTTGTGGTAGATCGTGATTCTGAAATGATTTCTGAAAGAGATGCAAGAAGATTGAACTTAAACGTCCAAGCAGGTTACAAAAACTAATGTTATATTCCTTGTTTTGTACGTCGTAGGTTCGAACCCTCCACAGACGCTTTACTTTGTGTAAATTATTTCATCACCACTGCTCTCAAAACGGTGAAGGAAAACATCGCGAGGACACCGGCATGTCCTAGAACCAAAATCTCGAACACATGTGACATCTACCAACCCACACCGGGCTCGCGTGGTGGATTTTGGCCCAGTCCCACTCTCACACAGAGGAGGCCAGTGTCCCAGCAGTGGCAACATTCTAGGGTACATAGATTAATCTATAATTTTGCAATCATGGTAGATAATACAAAATAAGCAAGTAGGTACTTCGATGATTGTAGCAGTTTTATATTAGACCTCATCATCGCGTTTAGTATTTCCGAAGATAGACGATTTTTCCCGAAGCGCACACTTTTCTTGGGATATTTATTTGTACGGTCATCTCAATAATATCGAACAAGGGCCAGCTGCGACAGCGCAGCGCTTGTACTGGCTGTTCGTAGCCACGTGTCAACGTGTGCGTATGTTTCCGCTATCAGAGCGCTCACAAAAGGAAAGAAAATTAGTCTGGGTCGCTGTCTCGTCGTATCTTAACAAATATTATAAATTATGTGTTATGTGCCAAACAGAGCAGGGGCAGTATTATGACGTATTAATGCCACCATTATTCCAGTGTGAGTGAGAGACGGAGCTATACAAGGCCACTAGCACCATCCTTTTTTCGCAGTGGAATAATGATGGCATTAATATTTCATAATAAGGCCCCAGTAACTTAATTTTAGACGGTGTCACTCATATTATAATCTCGACCATTTTCAAGGAAGCAACTAATGTGTTGCTTTTTTGATATGGTGACATCAAAAACCTCATCAAAATCTGTCAGAATATATTTATCAATATCCTTTCGGTTGTAATTCTAAGCCTATAACAGCTCTTTACTTTCGCTTCCTGTCGCGTTTCCAATAACAAAAACTAAATAGGCCGCGAGGGAAATAATGCTGTGTGCGCGATCTCGCTGAAGCTGGGGTCACGAAAACTGCGGTGAGACGCCTGAGACGTGCAAGAACGCACTTTAAAAACAGTAGTAGGTACCTTCTTCAACAGCAGAGCATAATATTAGTATGGACAACGTTTCAGAGACCAGCTGGGTAATTGCGTTACCCACAATTTAACAACATTCATTGCGTTATTTAAATGAAGCAATGTATTAGCAATTTCCTTCAAAATCCTTCGGCTTGTAATTGAAAGTGTGTTGCGCATTAGTGTGCAGGGCAGAGTAAGTACGAGTATAGGGGGCAAAGTTAGAAGGAAAGGCAAAAACACTGAAATTCTCCCTTCAGTGAGTTAACATTTTTGTCAAGAAGATAGGTAGGTATTTATTTATTTAAACTTATCACTCTCAAAAAAGTACAAAGGCAGACTCTCTTAAGCATTCTCTACTAGTCAACCATAAATAACAAAATTATCAAAATTATTTGGGTCCTAACCTATAGAATCTGTATGTACTAGTGTCTGTTAATATCAAACCGTATTCAATGGACGTTTACGAACCACTCTTAGCATAAGCAGCCACTACTGGTACACAGGCCTCCTCTCCATGAGATGCGAGTGGGCCGTAATCCACCACACGGGCCAAGTGCGGTTTGGTAGATGTTACATGTCTTTGAATTTTTGATTCTAGGATATGTTAGGTCTCACGATGTTTTCCTTCACAGAGCAGCACCGCTCTTGTGACTTGCAAATACATTGAAAAGATTTACGTAACAATATTGCTTGGTGTTAGCATTTTGGCAAGAGTCGCAGTGTTTGTGGCCCGCGCGGGACCTAAGCATGTCCTAACTGATATATCAGACGCACATCTGTCGCGCGCACGATCTGAATCGTGAACCAACCGGTGACACCAACGGATATTGGTAGAAGGCTCACTTCAGCTTTGTTTGATTGTGTCATATTACTTTAAGGACACATAACATGACCGAATCACTACACGATGTAGGGGCATTGACGCGCAAACTGTTACCATGATTTCAGTACTTGATTCTAGACCCACCAGCGTTAGCGTAGTGTTCACCCTGTATATTCTCCACAATTCGCAAAATATGTTCGAAATACATGTAATATGTGGCGAACCTATTTCCAGTTACTATACTTTGCCGACCAGTTCGGAAAATGTTTTAACATAAACCCCAATATATCTTCGCCCGACCCAGGGATCGATCCCCGTTCAGCAGTCAGCCTTTTCAAGACACGGTAACTGGGTACTGGCATAGAATTTCTACCACTGTGTGCATCCTCTTTCAAAACAGACTACAATGGCTATGTTTTTAGGTATGGCGGGTCTGTCTATGGATCTTCTAAAGCTTATGGAAGTTTTATGCTTGTTATAAAAACTCTTTCACTTTGAGTATTTTTTATTTATGAAGTGGAAAACACTGAATCTTCTGCTACTTTCTTGCACTACGCCGTAGGGTCCTACCGCGCCGATTGTAAATCATAACATATTGAATTAAAACGGGCATAAACCAAGTTTTACAGCACGCTGCGGGTTTTATGCCCGAATGTTGACCTGTGCCCAAACTATGCAATAAAAAAAAACACCATGCGTCGACTCTTTTTAAGCTCAGTTTAGAATTTAGATGTGATGTAGCTCGTCGTTCGTTGTAAACAATATTTATTCAATTCATTTTAATGAAGAGCCTCATATTAAATTTTACAGGAATTTGAACGTGATTCTTACCTTCTTCGTAAGTATTCATGATAGATGGAAACGTATTAAGGATAATCAAAAAAGGTCTAGCTACCAAGCGTATTAATTAACCTACATTTCTCGGAAACTTTTTGCAATATTCAAGATCTTGTGAAAAATATGTATTTGTAATCGTTTTAAACGTGATATCGATATCTAGAACAGAGGTAGAATATCGGCTAATAGAGATGAATATTATAGAATAACATACCTTTTATGGGAAACCGTTATTGACATGTGGAGCTGACCGTTAGTAAATTAGGATAAAGGCGTATTATAATGATGATACGTAATCGAAGTTAAACAAAATGTACGTTGCATAAATTGATGATGTTAATGTTTCCAGGGCAAATGTTCCTCATGAACCGTTTCTTCGACGGAGAGTTCATGACCTTCGGGCTGGACGTCATTGCCTACATGGAGTCAGATCAGGAAGATCGCATCGACCCCATGATCTACATATTTCCAAGGTAAATACAACTGTTATTATATCTCGTTATATGGAACGTTATAGGAAAGAGAAAGCTAGCAATTTGGTAATAACTCTTGCAACGTTGATGCTAGTCTCACTGATTACTAGCAGGATAAATAGAAAATAGTAACTTTATAAATGCCTCCTATTGGTCCAAATGTTTTACAATAGGTCCATGTTCTTCATTGACCATTTACTTATTCATATTGTTTCTTTGCTCATTACTAAACAAGTACAAAAAGTTTGCCACCGATTCATGAGTTTAGTATTCCATTGCTCAATTTCATGGCAAAATGTCCTCTCCATTTCAAAATACATCAAATAACATAATTCGTGTACATTCCAGGATGGTGAAGTGCACATTGTTCAACAAATTCGGCTCGTCGGGCGAGGTGGAGCGCCACGACGCGCTCTGCATCTTGCCGCTGAACGTCGTCAACGAGAAGATCTACGTCTTCCTCTGGTTCTGGTTCGTCATCCTCGGCCTCCTTACGTTCATCACCCTCGTCTATCGTTTCGTCATCATCTTCTCGCCGCGCATGCGCGTGTACATGATGCGCATGCGTTTCCGGCTTGTCCGCCGCGACAACGTCGACACCATCGTGCGGCGCAGCAAGATGGGCGACTGGTACCTCCTCTACATCCTCGGGGAGAACCTCGACTCGGTGATATTCCGGGACATCATGCACGAGTTTGCGAACAAGCTGAACCACAACTACCAGCACCACATCCACGGCGTACCGGACGCGTGACCTCCGGTGCCGGGGTGGGTGTTCCATACGTGACTCACGTCGCTGCAGCGCGACCTGCCGCCCGCGTGAGCTCCGCGCGACGAGCGTGCCCGCGATGTCGCCCTGCAGTACCCCACGCATGTTCTAGACTTCTGGACAATACTAACGAGTGTAAAGACTACTTTTATCGATACTTTTTAATCGAAATCGTAACAGTGCAATTCTAAACATGCAATAATAGTTTGTACTTAATCTTTAAGAACGTGATCTCAGGACGAATCCTATCGAAGGCCTTCTAATAGTTGACATCGACGGCTACCCCGTTAGTACTAGTATACTTTTTAGAACTCTTTTTACTAGTTTTGCTGCTCGTAGTAATCTGTTAATCGACGCTTCGTTTGTTTTCTACTTTAGCTGTTGTAATGTACTGAAGGTAAAGCACACGGTGAGCACACACACAATATACATTTTTACACATTTCACTCGCCAAGGATTTGACAGACCAAAAAAATTAAAGCAATAATTAATCAAGCAATTAAATATTATAGTGTAGTTGTAATTGAGGATATTACTAGTGGAACGAACAGTTCTTTAGAGGATTGAGTATATACCTGTGTAGTAGGATCACCGCGACTTGACGCAGACGCAGCTTCTGCGTGTCAAAAGACATATTTACGTAAATTTCAGATTTGACGAACGAACCTTAGAACATTTAACGCAATAAATCATTCGTATCCTTTTTTTGTTTCTAATACCTATGCATAAATTAGCAGCATAAACGCTACAACTTCGACAGCCATTTAATTTGACGAAAACCTTATCTGAACACTTCCAATATATTTTCCAGCTTCTTTAAGTTGACTGGTTGAATGAATTCCCAAAAATGACTCTGTATTTACAGAACAATTAAGACGCCACGTGTATCTAGCGCTCAAATGATGAAACTGTTATGACGAGACCCACACTGCCAACGGAACACATCTCATCTAAATGTTCACTCAGATGTGTTTAAAAAGATTTGTTGTGTTAGCTTAATGACTTGTAATGGAGCGACTGAATTCTTATAATTTCTTCGATTATTAGAAAATATTGTTCATATTTTGGTTGAAGAAATCTCTTCTATATTTCCACGAATTTGGAGACATCATAGAGAACTTTCGTAGTAGATTTCAAAATGTTGATAAGATTTCTTCAATCGAAACTTTTAGACGTAAGTTTGCAGATTCAAAGCATCTATAAAGTAGGAACAGAAAAGTATTGTAAGATGGTAATAGCTATCTTACCTGGGTAAGTAGGTACCTACTGTTAAATTAGATGACAATGATATTGTCTTTCAATGTTACTTCTGAGATAGGTAGAATGCATTGAGCCTGTAAGCTTATGAAGCTATTTAGAGAAATTTATTTGCCTAGAAGTAGGCTAAAATTGTTGAGTTCGTGAGGATATTAGAAAATTGTGTCGGCGTCGCTGGACTGGGGTGTTTGATCTCCAAAGATTTTAATTGTTTTTGATGTTAAACTGTTGTAGGATCTTCTGAAGGGATAACACTCATTAGGTTAGCATACCTAGTGGCCAGCAGATGTACGAATTTCTTAAGGATTCCGTTTCGAGATCAGATATAACTTCTTCGAAAGGCTTTCCATAATTGAGCCGAATTACTTTCGGAGATCACATTCCACGTCACGGTAGACACGTAAATATTGTAAATGTAAAGGTTGTCTGAATGTAAAGATGTAAAGTGTAACGATTTATGTTTGCTGCTGAGGTCGGACACAGCCTGAAGGCTGCATCATTATGAATAGGTACAACTTCGTTCCTAGCGCCCGTATTCGGTTGGAATCAAAGAAAATAAGTCAATATTGTTAATGGAGAAAATCTCTTTATAATATCTAAAGTACCTAACAACATATGTAAACATAGTACCTACTTACGTAAAATAAGTAATCTTATTGTGCCTAATAATGGCGATGCGAAACCGGTTATTTTTAAGTTACATGTTCAATGTTTTACCTGAGAAAACTAAGAGTTTCTATCAGACACACATCTATCAGTGTTAGAAAAAAGCATGTCAACAGAAATCCAAACGATGCTGCAACGCGTTGCGCGTGTAATTTGTTGCGCAACAAGTTCGCCGAACACATCTCCGAATACGGGCGTCACAGCAACACGATACTGCAACTTAGTGAACCATGCCAAATATTGTGCCAAAAGATATTATTTATAGCGAAGTGTTACGACAGACGAAAGTTACCATGGGAGATATCGAATAAATAATTTTGAAAATTGATATTGTACTTTTACTTAATTAACACGCCTGTTTCCCCAAAGAGTTGGGCCGAGTTGTACACCCACATTTTGAGCCTATTTTCATCAACCGGTCACAAATCCAGCCTCCGCGCTGCTACTGAGAAATTCCTGTTGGAAAATCCCAATAATACTTTGCTCGACCTGGGAATCGACCCCAGGACCACATGCTCAGCAGTAGCGCTTGCGACCACTAGACCAACGAGGCAGTTTTACCTGAAAACGAAGAAGAGCCTCAACAGCAACTCTATTCTCAGTGATAGCACGGTCGTCCTGTGGGGCTGTGGGGCTGGTAACTGTTAAATTGGCTTGATGAGCTTCCTGTTAGGAAATGGAAAGGTGTGAGGCTCTGGTATTCGTCGCCGTCGTTTGCAGTAACATATGATGCAATGGTCTCGAGATGACCATTGTTTCCGCTTTTAAAGTAGCGTGAACAGCAGCTCTTCGCTTGGGCCATTTTCCCTCAATGTCACGTTGCGGCGTGTATATGCCCCTTCCAGCAGCCTCCCGGTGACACAGATGGAATGAATCTCCACTCACACTGGTGGTTGGCAGCAAAATCTTGTATATTTTCAGTAAAAATTCTGTTGACTGACGGTTTGCCCCAATAAAGGCGGTGCCATATAAAAATCCGTCAATTTACTGATACCGCGAGCCTTGTATATTTTATTTACTTTCATAGTATCATGTCTTACGGTATTTTACCGGCTGCAGACATCCAGTCTATTTTTATTCTTCAGAAAAGAGCCATCAGAGCTATATATAATCTCCGCAGGCGTGATTCTTTAAGGCAACTGTTTAAGGATATTAACATCATGACGGTACCTTGTCAAAACTTCATGTCGTATGAAAAAAATCGCATCTTTTTAGACTAAAAGCCAACCACAACATTTTTGCTAAAAGGCTTAGCAGTGATTGATTATAAAATGTGTAATTTAATTCGTTTTAATCCGCTTATGGGGTCATTGTACTCATCATTATGAACAACATAAACTATGGCACCAAATTCAAAAAAATGTTGTCTACATAGCTAGGTATTTATGTTTACATAGCTCGTCAAATTGTAGGGAACAGCCGATATTTTTTTTCCATCCTTTAGGGTACCTACCTACTTTCTAATTTAAGGACATTAATTAAAACCAGACTTTAAAAGAATAATATTTGTATAATTCATCTGAAAATGAAACATCGTGTCTAACGGCTACTTATAAACAATTATAGTTTATCGGGTCTAAATAAAATAATCACGATATTGATAGGTAGGTATTTCTTGCAGCTTCGTGTTATAGAGTGAGCAGTTATTTAAGTAGGTATAGTCTGATCAAATTACAAATTGAAAACAAGGAATCAAATTTTGCGAGTGGAAATTTTAAAATCAATATTGATTTTGATTATCTTTATGAACGGCAAAGAACACTCGTGGAAGAAAGAAATAAGGATAAAATTAATGTCGGCCGTTCATAAAATTTAAATCGTTAATTAATCCTGTCGCTTTACATCTTTAAAAAAAAATACAAACAAGATTTTTTATATAAAAATGTGATATATTTATCTTTCAAGATACTTCTGACAAATAAAAATAACTAGTTTACAAACTAACAACTTATAAAAATAATGTCTTAATTCGAGAACGTATCATACAGAGTATATAAATATTAACACAAGATTTAAACTAAGTGTAATAAATGCTGGATCGTTAAAAATAATATTTAAAATTAAAGTGAAACTACTGTGATGTTAATTTCAATATCACATCACTTTGCATGACACTTATTTAAAATAAAGGTCAAAATATCAATTCGCGCCAATATTGGAAGGTGTTGCCGCATTATAACTACATATTTTAATAAAATAATCGTATAATCATGAGGTTTGCCACTACAGAAAATAATCACATACATAATAAAAATTAAATGTCCGTTGGTAAGCGTATCACTTGAGAACGGTTACACCGATTTGGATATTTTTTTTGTTTTAAAATGTTCTTAATATTCCGAATTAAGTTTATATAGAAAGAATAATTAGAAAAGATTCCCGGTAAATGTTCAAATTCGGGAAAAACAGAACCGCTTTTTTCTATGGAATGTTTGTATGAATCCTAACTAATATTATAAATGCAAAGTGAGTTTGGTTGTTTATTTGTTTGTTACGCTTTAATAGCTGAACAGATTTGGATGAAATTTAGCACATGGGTAGACCATGACCTGGATTAGGACATGATACTTACTTTTCATCCCGATATTCCCACGGGATCGAGACTTATGCGGGTGAAACCGCGGGGTGCAGATTAATAATTCATAAGTACATATTTTTTTATTCATGCAAAACTTTTAAAACAAAAAATAGCCAAATTTGTAAAGCCGTTCTCAAATGATGCGCTTACAAACGAACAGTATTTCATTTGGACAAGACATCGTCTGTCGGATCAGCTAGTACAGTAATAATTATGATAAATTACATATAAACCATTATGTCAGAATCTTACAAAAAGCCTCATTCCAGGGCGCGAAACAATAATTTTCCTCTTTCAACACAACTATATAGGTACTAAAATTGCACTTAAATTAGTCGTCTGTTAGGAACATACGTATAACTACTAAATTCACTATATACATCCTGTCTTTAATTGTAATCATTTTTTTCATACACCGAATAACACATGGACATTCGAGTTACACTATTTTCGTCTTCTAATTTCACTCTTTCAAACGAAAACTGGTTTTAAAATCGTTGAAATAGGATTCGAACTGAATCTCGAACTGGCAGGACCTTTGCGTAATACCGGTGTATGACAATTTAAAAAAACCTAACTTACAAAAATAAAAGTCACTAAAAATGGAAAATGTTGACGAAATTACACGAACGCAACTCGTGTAGAAATAATAATTCTAATTTTTACTAAATAATATACAAATAATATAGCTTTTGTGATTGTTTATAGATATTTGTAACATTTTATGGCATTATTCTTGAGCGCATTTTGTGATCAGGCGTAGCTTGTCAATATTATGTATTTGTAACAAACAATTTGATGAGCTTGCGATTGTGACGTCATCACAAGTTTATTTGAAGCATTGGCGTCTATGCCGTTTATTTATTTTATTTTAACTTGATGACTTCAGTTCATATAATAACGTATATAATGTTTTAAAGTTGGTTTATATGTCTATTTAATTTTATATTACTTACTGTGATGAAATCATGAAATCATAACTTTATTGTAGAGAAGGCAAAATTCTAAAGACTACAAAATAAAAATTGTAATGTTCTATAAAAAGGTAGCTATAATATTGCTCCATGTTACCACTTGCAGCATGGAGGCTTGAGCCACTGCTTTTCGAGAGAGGGAAAACCTTCACCAAGTAAAAAATGATTCTTATCATTATTAAAACTTAACAATTCATCTAAAAAGTCAACTTTCAACGCGCAAAAGAGCGAAAATGCTAAAAAACACTCCATTAAAAGGGAGTATATAATTTTATTAGAAAAATGAACACCGACAGTCAGCTGATCACAACACTCGTTACGATTCGGATGCGAGCCGCGAGAGGGCGACACCGTCACTTAAAAAAAAAATTATATTAATTTATTTTTTACTTTCGCTTCACATCAAGATTTGTATAACTAGTTCTTTCGTAATATAAATACCCAAATGATACAATAAATCACTGACTAACTTCGAATATAAATTGTGAAATATCCAAATACAAATGCTGTCAACTTTACCGTCACACAACACTTACTAACTTGAGATTTAATAGTTACGCATTAGTTTAGTCAAAATTGTCGAAAACCACAATATCCATGATAGTCCATACATTTCATACAACACTACAGTTAAGGCCATACATTTCCAGTCCAACTTTATACATACATAATAGACCATGGATAGTTACATTCGAGTATAAAATGGCCATGAATATTTTATTTATTTATTTAATATACAAACAGGACAGCAATATATTATACAAACAGGACAGCTCTCGTACCAAAAACACGAGCAGAGAGATAATGTATACCGAAGCTGTTTATCTCTTTATAATAGGGTGAGGGTGGGGTTCCTAAAACAAACAGGAAAGTTTGTTTTGAAATAATTTGTGTCTGTTTGACATGACAATAATTTGCGTCTGAATGATTTCAAATTATTGTTAGAAAATAAGTTACAAAGAATATTGAACTTGTGAAATAGTACATAAAATGCGTTAAGCGCCTCCACAAAACAACACATGCCACCATTGATGTCAGATTTCAGTGTTACCAGAGTAATTTTATGATAACTACCAAACAATCATATTATTTTGATTATTTTACTTATATCAATTCATAACACCACGCCATGTTTCCCCGAAGGGTTGGGCAGAGGTGTACCTGTAGTACACCCACATTTCGCCAGTTATGTTTAAGTCCCATGTAATAGAGGGCGAGCGTATTGCCACTGAGAAATTCCTACTGAAAGAAGAAAGAAAGAAGAAAAGAAATTACTACAGAGAAATTCCAGAAAGAAAAACCCAGTAACAATTTGCCCGACCTGGAAATCGCTCCCAGGACCTCATGTTCAGCAGTAACGCTTGCGACCACTAGACCAACGAAGCAGTCAATATCAATTTAAAGTTAAGTTTTGTTTTTCAAGTTATATCAATTTGTTTACTTTATTTACAGATTGTAAAACTATAAATATAATTATTTAAAACTAATCTAAATGTTAAAAATATTTATATGTTACAAATTTTACTTGTGAAATATTAAATTGAAATATTTTCTACCGTTTCTACCATCGTTAACATTGTATCTTTTGGCAATTGAGAAAAAGGGACAAACAGCCTCGGCTCGGCTATCTCTGACGGCTCGTTTTGCCCCGGCTAAGACAGCCCAACAAGAGTAAACCTAAGGTCTAACACTTATGGTTAATTTTTGTTTGATACGATTTTCGGAGAGCTCAGTCCATGAAAATGGCCCAAAAACACAAGTTCTGTACATTTTCAAAGCCATCTGAGATTGCTATAGCAAAAAAAGTAATACAAAAAATGTTGCCATACTAAAATTATTGTAAAAAAACATTTGTGCTAAGATACGGTTGAGATTATTTTGAGACATGTATACAGAAATTATTTTAATCCATCAAAAGACAGATTGCATTTTTTTACTAACCTTAAAAACAACTGTCGGAGTATATGGGACATTAAAATAATTGTAACGAAACTTATAAAAGAACTAACTACATGATATGCATTAAAACTGTTTAGTAAAAATGTCTTTTTACTCAGATCAGGGGTTTAAGACGGATATTTCTTATGTTACTATACAATTGATCGGTTATAAAAGTCTTTACCCTATTGACCGCCCCAGTCGGATTAATACGACAAATGTTTTCGTGCCCGTGCCGCCTCAATCGTATTTATACGACTGAGAACCTATGTTTGTTTTTTATTTAATTGCACGACCCTATGCATTAGTCGTTTTATGAGCTGAGCCACGGCAATTGACATAAATCCAAGCGGTCAATAGGTTAATTATTATAATCATCAATTTAGAGCAAAATAAGAAATTAAAGCTTGTATTCAGTGTCCCCAATTTCAGATCTAACTAAAGATATTTAATTCGAAGTAAAAATTAGGTTCAGGAAACGATATTTTAATATAAATTGTAAAAAGAGCTATTTAGGCTAATATTGTGCGTGTTTTGTGATGAACCTTGTAAGACTAATAATTAAATCGTGTAACTGTGATGTGGTTGGAGTAGAATATGTACTTGAATCACGAATTGTCTATAGTCCATTCGCGTTAAGAAAATAGTGAGTGTCTCGACCAATCGGGTCGCAAAAAACAAGCCTTTCGTACGAGGATCTGCCGTCAATGGTCAGCTTTCTAATTTGTTGCGACCCGACTGTATAGTAATTTAATTCGACCATTAAGAACGTTTGCGCACTGCTTGCGATTCGAATTCGAATTCGAGATACGAGTTCCATCGGAATTGAACATGTTTTAAATTCAGACGAATGGAATTCAGATCGAGTGCGCAACTCTTGATATAAATGGTACTGCGGGCTCTTCGGACCGTCTTTTCTTGGATTCAAATCGGACGCAGTGCAAATACGCACTTAAGGTCCAGACTAAAGTATACTACGGATACATGTTGTAGATATTGCATCGAAAAAAATACTAGCTATGTTGGTTTCTCTAAAACATTCACGAGTTTGTATTGAACAAACACTTACAAAATAAATTATTTCCTTGAGTTTATTCTTTTCAAAAACGAAAGTACACATTCTTCTAAATAAAAATGGCAGTGATTACAATAATGACTACAGAATGGAATACACATATAAAACAACCAAATTTTAAGAAAATACGTTAGATATAGAGATTTCGTTGTACGAACGGACAGTTTTTTATCTAATGTCATATTAAAAATAAATAAAAATACGAAATAGATATTGGGAGCTTAAAAATAATTAAATATACAAATAGTTCAGATTTCTAGTAGAGATTTTACGCTTCGAGAATATTTAGAATTTCACGGACGCTATTGTAAGCAATATCCGGTAATTCCGGGAAAAAACTGTTCAAAATGTTTTAAAACATATACGAGTACTACAATGCTATTCAAAATTATGGCCATAAACCTTGTAAAAGAATCTCTTATTATAGAAATATTTTGACGATTAGCATCTATTGCGAATCCTTAATTAGAGTATTTTACGCTACACTTATTGCATTTCACGACGACAGAAAACATTGCAATTTGAACCTTATGTCATTGTCATAAGGCCTGTGGTGCGCCATCGGGAAATACAATAACTTTTTACTAGCGACAGTGGGCAAGTAATTGACTATCGTCGACTACAGCTGAAAATATACTACATTTAATATATTTGTGTAATACGGCCGATGAATCATGGCCGGTCTCAACATAGGCTCTCCGAAGATTCGCGCATGTTCTCTCACTCACACTGGCCTCATATTATCATTTGGTTCTTAAAAAATGTTATTGCGCAGCCGTCTGCGCGAAGTTCGGACTGGCCACAATTCATCGGCCTTAATGTATAGCTCTTGCTATGTGATCACATACTTGGTTACAGAAACTGTCAGACCTCTTTAAACTATTTTTTTTTTACCAAACTTATCCTGGTTGAGTCGTTTCGCGGTGCCAAGTCATTATAGTATTTATTTATCCGAATAAATAAATACTATAATGACTTGGCACTCGGTATTTTTTCACATAATTAACAAACAACTGAAACAACTATAATGTAACAGCTAATAGGCTGCTTTGAGCTTCGAATATTTGGGAGTAAAATGCATCACTTACTGTAAGCAAACCAAGAGTTGTTATGACATTGCTAAATTATGACGCTTTCTACAAATTGAAACAAAGTTGAGACTAAAGGTAACGAGTCGAGATAAATTTCATGCTTTGGAATTAAAAACGAACTTAATTGCGTACAGTTTCCATTACAAAAAAAAGTCCTGAAAAAATTGGTTGCATCGGAATTTGAACTTAATGTGTTCTGCCATTGAGTTTGTAGTTCCAAAACATGATAATTATCTGAGATTCCAAATTCAAATACTTACAGGCCTAGCCAGCTAGGCCAGGCTTATAGGTCTGTTACGGAGGTTGTTTTTAGCTGATTTTGCTTCAGTTGTCCTTCAAGGCGGTTGTTGTCCAGTGGGGTGCGGTGCAGTACTGTCACACGCCGAGCACGGCGACGCTGGGCGGCGTGCGTCACGCGCGCGCGCCCGGCTTCTCGCCCTTGCGCTTGGCCAGCTCGGTGATCAGCTCCCTGGGTATGCATAATATGATGTTGGTTACCATAGAATGGTGATCGATAAATATTTTGCATTCATATTTCCATACAATAATATTGCCAAATTAATTAAAACAGGTAAATATTTGACAGCTATTTTGCCAACTTTTTGAATAAACGCTTTTAAGGGCTAGTTTGGCAGAATCGGTTTTTTTTACACAAGTAACACTGCTGCTTAGAATAGGTTGTTTGGATTACCTCAAGGAGTTATAAAACATAGATGTGTTATTTTTCTTTTATTACTTAGTGTAAAAGTTCACCATCGAGCAAAACCTCTAAGAAATTTCCCATGTGATGGTAGTTGATATGTACCTGTATATGAGCGGGTCCATGTTCCGCGCTAGCATGTACAGCAGCCACCAGTCGCCGATGTCGGTGTGGCGGGACACGCGGCCGGCGGTGTCCATGTCCAGCGTGCGCGAGCGCGCCTGCAGCAGGCGCGGCCGGACTGACGGCACGAAGATTATCACCAGGCTGGAAAGGAGACGAAACATGTGATTAATAATATTGCAAATGACATCATCGGTATTGTAAATCGTTATCATCCACCATCATACATTATCATCATTATAGATCAACATTTATCATTATAGATGTAAGTTGGAAATAAATAAATAAAAATAAATACATACAGGGTGGAAGGGACATCGACGCGAAAACTGATGGATACAGTACATGATTCTGAACCCCCCTGCGTTAAAATTTTTCGTCGGTTATTAAAAAAAAACAGCTGTTTCATAGAAAAGTTCAATACCTACGCGGTCAAAATGAATGGAACAGCAGATTTTTTTTTGACTAACCGACGAAAAATTTCAACGCAGAGGGGTTCAGAATCCATGGTATCAGTTTTCGCGTCGATGTCCCTTCCACCCTGTATTTATTTATTCAAGTATCTTAAAAAGAATCATAGTCACATCAACACGTCAAAAAACTAGTCAAATAACCCGCCCCTAACTGTTCCCGGCACAAAGGTGCCCATAACGCTTGCTGCATTACCACGTTGGATGGCAATGGCTAACCTTTGCACCAAGAACGATCCGGAGCGGGAGTCACCCATATCATTAATGAGCTTCTTGGCCTCAAAGCCCCCACACCCCATGGACTCAACGGCAATGGGCACGATCCGCCATCGAATAAATAAATAACTTTATCAATCAACTCTTTTGCCAGCGGTTTCGTCCGCGTGCATACCGGAAATTATTCCACGGAAACGAACTACCGAGATAAGAAAGTATCCTATGTAGTCAAATATTCTAGTATTTCAGGTCATGGTCTACCCGTTTGCCAAATTTCATCCAAATCCGTTCAGAAATTTTAGCGTGAAAGCGTAACATATAAACTCACTTTCTCATTTTTATTATTAGGATTTAATCAATAGAATCCACCGTCATTATCATTCTTAGCCAATATCGTCATCCTCAGCCATTCTCATAATACATTTTCGTTTCTTTTGATATACCACTCACTACTATCCTATCCGGCGTCGCTTGAATTACTCCATTCGTCTTGTGCCACAGTCGCCTAAGTAGTAAAAGTGCAATACAAAAAAATACTAGGTAGTTATGTGCAACCCATAGCCAATTTCGAAAATAACGAATCACACAAGTCAACTAGGTATCGTAGAACTCCTTAAGTTAGTACCTACTACTGAGCAGAGCTGCACGATTACTGACAAATGCGTGCACTGACTGGACAAGTCCACTCAATCTGTGTGGTTCTTTCCTCAAAAGACCATTTCAGACACCAATCTACATAGTCTTCACATGATCTGACCAAGATTACGTCTGGAACTCTGGACATTAAAAGAGACTGTGACGACCTCTGAGTTTGTTTCGGCCTTTCTTTTTTCTCAGGGTAGTGAGATAGGAAACGCCGACCTCATCTAGTTAAAGTTCAGAGTTTAGTTCAGCTGTTTGGGAGCTACGATGCCACAGACAAATACACACGTTAAACTTATAAGACCCCTCTGTATCCGTCGGGGGTTAAAAATATGATTGATGTGTAAAAGTGTTTTATACAAACCTACTTACAGAAATAAAATCATTTATCATAACTAGTCTTTAAAGAGTATTCTAAGTTCTGCATGGCAGACAAAGTAGACCACAACATTTTAATCTGCCTTAAAGCCCATACAAAAATAGCAAATGACATAAACTAAGAGTGACAGGGCACTTAACCACGTAGTATTATCATAATTAGGCTATATGCCGCTATCGGCCCCTCGTTATGCCGGTACCGTGTGCCGCTGTTGACACTGATAAGCCACGAACTGTCGCATTATGATATATCGACTGTTTGTTTAAGTTCGGTCTGTAATCACAGAGATTTGTGGAATGGCTCGACTCAAGGCTGTCAACAGAACCACCGTTTGGTTCTGAAAATTCTACAAAGAGCTACAGGACGGGCAGTTAAGACCACTGGGTATTACGAATACCATAATCAGCACTCTTAGCAGACAGGTTAGTGAAGGCATCGATATATTTAATCATCATCTCAGCCAAAAACATCCACTAACTGTAGGCTTCACCAAGCATCGCCACAGAGCAACGCGATTGCTCTTGCCTTCATCAGATTTAAAAAAAAACAAATTTCAAGTCATTTATTCAAACTAGGCTGAGAATCAGCACTTTTCGAACGTCAAAGTTACATAAGACAGACCCTCAAAACGCCCACCCTTCACCACTTCCTAGTGCTTTTGCTGGGAAGAAGAAGTGGCGCAACAACCTGTCCAGCAGCACAGCTGTCTGTTCAGTTAGAAAAAAAATATTCTATATAATAGTATGCAAAGTTATTTACATTACGCAGCACTTAACATAATTTAAATTATAAATTAATAGCCATATGTCAGCTAGCACACGCCAATATACCAACCAAAAATATCCAGAACTGTACTCAAGCAGAAAAAATAAACAAATAAAAACAGGTACGAATATATGCTAACAAATCGGACTTACCGGTAAATAACAAGCAGGGTCAGCACAATCGCCAGTATGATGTACCAGAACCACAAGAAGATATACGTCTTCTCGTTAACGATGTTCAGCGGCAGTATACACAAACTGTCGTGGGTCTGTATACTGCCGGACGCACCGAACTTGTGGAACGTACACTTTGTGATTCGAGGGAAGATGTAGATCATGGGATCATATCTGGAATGAGAAATGGCGAAATTAATAGAAAATTAAAAGCGGGAGATATTGTTCTATGCCACCCATAGGCCTCTGACTTGGCTTCGCATGCCGTCAAGAAATCTCTCAGTCATGCCGGTTTCCTCACGATGTTTTCCTTCACCGTGTTTGAAGCAAGTGACAATCATACAAAGGTATTGGTTCCGATGTAGCTTTGTCTCTTGGATGGCAACACACTTGGGACTTGTGATGCCTCTGATGTAACAAAATGGAAAACTTATCACCTGGTGGATTGCATGCACGTTTGCTAACCAATAACACACTAGCACAGACGAATACAGGCAGTACACTCCGCAAAATCATTTATTTAAAAAGCTACTCTTGCTACGGCACAATAAAGAGCAATCCAGGTCGAACAGCACTAATCATCTACAGTTATTTCACCTAGAAATTGCCTCTCTTTCTATCGCGTGACTCTTAGATCTTCTAACTACGTTACACTCACTGAATTGGCCCAGCAAGACGGGCCGGCCGAGTACTTGTATAGCTTCATACTTAAAATGCGGAATGAACCATCTGTATACATCTGTGACAATAGTAAAGCTATAGACCTTGCCAACCAACTGCCTTACTTACTAGCCTACTGAGTAAGCGAAGACCAAAGAGTAGTAGTAGTCAAGACTCAGTAAGAATGACATTTGAATGCATAAAATACATCATCGTGTATGTCTATTATATATATATTTTTAATCTATATATGTAAAAGAAAGTCGTGTTAGTTACACTATTTATAACTCAAGAACGGCTGGACCGATTTCGCTAATTCTTTTTTTGTTGTGTTTGTTATTGTCGGGAGAAGGTTTTAGGTAGGGTAGCTAGGGCAGGGTAGGTAGAGTAGGGTAGGTAGGGTAGGGTAGGGTAGGTAAGGTGGGTAGGTAAGGTAGGTAAGGTAGGTAGGGTAGGGTAGGTAGGGTAGGTAGAGTAGGTAGAGTAGGTAGAGTAGGTAGAGTAGGTAGGGTAGGTAGGGTAGGTAGGGTAGGCGCCGTTGATAAGTACTTAGTGCTACCCGTGTGAAGCCGGGGTGGGCAGCTAGTATAAAATATAGTATAAAAATCTGGCCTTTTCAATCCGTATCAAAAACAAACACTGTAAGTGTAAACAATACTTTGCTAACATACCTTTCTTCCTGCGGTACGTCGCTGTACCCCAGTACCCTGGTACCGTACGAGAAGAACTCTCCGTTGAAGAAGCTGTCCATCATCCAGAGCTGTAGCACTATGTTGACCAGGCAGAGCAACTCGCAGCCCCAATAGCGCAGCGCGTAAAGTTTGTGTGTCTGGAAGGAGATAAGGAAGTTGAAGATTTTGGGATTCTAGATTTTTTTTCTATGCAACAAGTACGAGTACTGATATTTGCATGATAATTAGTTGAATGTTTTCGATGACGAATAGTAATAATATTCAGCAAGATTTTGGCTACGTAAATATCAAGATTTCGTCAAATCAACGACCATAGAAGTTGCTTTTACGACTGTTTGACTTGTGTGACTTTTGTTTTAGGTATTATCTAGTTTTTCAACCAATATGATTAATGTAATGATTATATGACTAAGCAAATTCAAACATTTTGTAGCTGACTAGCTGACTTTATTCACCACTGTCCCTGAATTGGTTCACTTTACTCCGGAAGTGATAATAACAATGTTCACTTAACCATTGGAATCAAAACACCAGAATGCTCCATTTCCACTGAAATAGCCCATTGTTGTGTTGGCAACACTAGTTAGTGCTGTACTTAACAACATTGTTAAACCTGATACATGATGACTATGATAAAACTAACATTTCTAATTCGGAAATATCCATGTCTGAAGTTTAAAAAAAAAATATTCAAAATGGACAAACATTTTCCATCTTGAACATCATGATTAAAGCCCCAAAGATGTGAAACTTATCATAGTGGGCAACCTTTTAACAGCTTAGCAACACATATCTCACGGCACATTCCTCAAGAGATTTTTAATAAAAGCGACCTATTTAAAAAATGCTCGCCTCTCGTATGAGATATCTAAGTATATGAAGACATAAAGGCGTCAGTGGTCAATATTAAAATTCCTTAGGAGTGAACAACCGCTTAATGAAGATACCACTGTCTCCGGGCGACAATTGTACTGCTATGTAAGTACCTACTCAGTTCAACTTAATGAGGGTTTTATACGAGAAGAGTTGAATTTAAATACTTACTCTAATAATGAAGCTTATTTTATTAACAAGAGCTAAGATCAAAGTTAAGCATTATTAAACAGTAGGTACTTTATTTTTGAACTTAAACCTTGGGGCCGCTGGTAAGACATTGTTGGGACGGAACTGGCAACTTTCTGTCCTGTCCTGTGTGTCTCACAAAAGAGAGGGACTCCTTTACGCAGTAGTTCGGTAGAAGGTGCAACAAGGCTGTCAAAGACGATGATAAACTTATGAGCCAAGCCAAGCTTTTTATGCCTAGACCGCTACGCTACAATTAGCGGTCGAAAGGGAAAAATTGCGCATGGCAGACGGATTGGCGATCCCAGTTTATCGTCATGGCAGCCAGGAAGAGGCTGATAAATTAGATACAATATAAGGTAGTCAGTATTCAATTCAACATACACAACAGACTCTAGTACACTAGTATCTGTCACTCCACAAAATAATGACTCTAAATTCTCTCTCAATGTTTTATTAACATTTTTGTGTGACAATCTCCTAAAACACTCAACCGCTTTGGATATAACAGTCTCTTGAAAACTAATGTATGTAGGTACTACATCATTATGTCATTTTATCTCGAGTAGATATTAGCGTACTATTGACCGATGTATTACCGTGAGGGGTAATTAACCCAGAAACGATAGGTAATGGTATATTTTCCATAAAAAGTTTTGTTTTTACTTATTTGTTGCGGTTATTTATGAAACAGGTTGTGGTTTTCCTCTATGAACTGTGTCATTTGGATAGGTAAGTTATTATTTTAGGATTCTTTTTCCTTGACCTTTAAGGTAAATTCAATTTGTGCATAAAGTATCAAGGTCTAAGTCAAATCACTTATTTCAATTAGGTAAAAGAAAATATAATTGATTCTTGTTGCCATTTATAAAAGTGAGTTTCGTACGAAGAAGAATGGGCAAGAAACTCCATACTATATAAACTTTTTACAATATTTGATACACATTCATTATTTAATTACATTCCATTTTGAATGCATGCAACAATTTAAATCTTACTTCCTATTGTTCCTTCCCGTCGTTAGCTACATAAAAAGCTTTTGTTACTTACAAACTATACCTAATCGCGGGTTCCTGTTCACTGTGTTCCACACCCAATCACCACAGGCCCGATTACCAAGAACCGTTGGAACTGGTATAAATCAAAAGGAGTATTCATAGTCTGACAACGCGGGTGGCTGCTACTAGCCCGTTTGGCTTATCACGCGCATATCAACCGCTCGATATTTACAAACGAACCTTGTCACCGGATAGTTATGATTATCTCTTCAATGGCTCGCTTGAGACGAACACTGGATAGTATTGGAGATTATAGCCCAGATAACAGAGCTGTGAGCTTATGAAATAGATCTTTGTTTGATAGGAAATGGAAACGGAATGTGGCTGACGGTCGCGTTATGTAAGCTAAGCGTGCTCTATTGTGTTTATAATCTATCATAATATTAATTGTGAATCAGAATGGTTGCAAACATAACTTGGCAAAATGGGTCATTACAGATTCGTTCGACTCCCAATGTCCGATTGTCCAGAACTTGTGGCGCAATTGGTGAGGCGACGAGCTAAACTGTCGTTCGGGCTTTTACGATGCATACCGAAGTGTGACTTGTTTGTCGGGAGATGGATATAGAATGTCTGTCGTGAATGTTTAAGATTCTGTGAGATGATGTATGATAGATAAGTAATTAAAAGCTGTAATTTTCTATTGATTGGTTTGTTGTTTCTTGTGTTCTATGTTTTATTATGTTTTGTTAAAGTTTAAATGTAAAATGCCTTAATTTATTTGAATCTGTTGTTGTATACGTATCGTAAATAAATAAAAAATGTGCGTACAGTGCCGTACAAAAGACCGACCAAACTGTTGCAGTTTTTAAAAGAAGAGTGAAGGAATCTATCTTTCCTCTTTGTCATAGTTGGATATTTTGTATTTATTATTATATTATAAACTACATTATAATTATTAGTATTTCTATTTATACATTTTAGTGATATTTATCTTAGAAGTAGGTGTATGTATAATCTCACAGTGTATGTTTATTTTAAATTAGTGAATACTTAATGTTTTTATTTTATGTATTTTATTTTCTCTTCTACTCTTACACACGTTGTCTACATCTATTTTATCCACTTTCCTATCGCAGGTTGCCAACCTTTGTATGTATTTTTCTGTTCCTTTTTTTTTCTTGTCTGTTTATGTGTGTACATAAACTGTTAAATAAAAATAAAATGACTTTCTGGAATTACCCAAGTGTTCATACACCTGTGCACCCTTGAGGATCTAATGAATGCCACTGACGCTGCTATTAACGTGGCCACCTACTGGGCCCAACTAATCTGAAGAGTACCATCGATTCGAAAAGAAGAAGAATTGCTGAGTGAGATGAACATCGATGGTTAATGAATGAATGAAATGCATCGACCCCAGCATGGTCCTACAAGTAGTTGTTCCGGGTCTAGCTGTTTGTGTATGTGAGTTTAAATGTTTGTAAACGCACCCACGATACAGGAGAAATTCCTAGTGTGGGGCAACGTTTTTAAAGAAATAAAACATGTGCGAGCAGAAAAAAAAAGAAATAACCACTATACATCGAATGAACCCCAAGATTTACACTAGCCCCTGGAGCCTCATGCTTCATGGGACTACAGAGGCCATGGGATATCAAGAAGAAGACCACTGTAATGGTAGGGAAGACGTGCCTCTAGGATATAAAAGAATTTGCGAGCCGTACCGGATATGCATCCTAGAGTAGGCAATGGAATAGTTGAAAGATGGGTGATATTTATCTATGGATGGGCATCTTTTTACGACGTCACTGCTATGTTGTTCAGGTCCATCTTCATCGGTGATAATTTTGGCCGGGTTACGCTACTTTCTCGGCTCTTTTCTATACGTATCACTACTATGATTAAAAATTGAATCGGAACCTGCATTAGCATCAGCAAATAATAGGTAGGTATTCATCATTGACATTAAATGCTTCTCTTTGTTTTGCCCGATGGTAAAAACCTGACTAATTTAGCAATGTACCTATACTAAACCATTGTTAATATTATTATTTATCAAACCGTGTCATAAACGTGACCATAAGTATTTATACTCAGACAAAAGGTGCGATATGCATATACCTACATACTAGTCGGAAGTTATGAATATTCTGCCATTTGTGATGTGTCAAGGTGGGCTATAAACATAGCTCATCTAACTGTTAATGTCGTGTGGACAGACAGACATTAAAATAATTAGCAAGTTCTATACCTACGTCTGGTTCCTCATCATAAAATAAATATTTACTTTCCGTAATGTAAGGTCATGACGTTCTAGAAGCTTCCATATATTTATAAGGTAGGCGGTTGGTTGCTTGTAAGGTGGGTTGTTTTTTTTTCATATAAATTATAGCTTGCGGCAGAAGGTAAATGCTATCATAGCAACCCAGTGGTTACCCGGCCGCTGATCTGGAGGCGCTCGCGTAAGCTCCAGTAAGATTTGATTGTAATCGTCAATTAGTTAAGTAAGCTACCTACAATACAATAGGGATATTGATTGGGGAAAAAAAAAACTATTTAGTCCGTCAGTCAGATAATTAAAAAATATTAAATACGTATTTTTTGCTATTTATCTAAACCATAATTTTTATATAAATAATTTAAAAAAAATGGTTTAGATAAAACGCATTAAAGTTGGGGAGAAAAATACGTATCCATTTTTTTTTTAATAATCGAACTACCAGACGGACAAACAAATATTTTTTTTAGTCAACATCCCTATTGTGTACTTAATTCCTAAGCATCTGCGTTTCTCTTAAACCTGTGCCCTGGCTATAAAATATTTTTTTTAAAGTAGGTTTAGGTAATACAGTAGACGGTCATCTGGACACAGATATAATATAAATGAGGCAAACAATCAAAACGTTTACTCAGTAGAAATATTGTGGCAGTCAAATAATGTGAGCACCCGTCAACCCCAAGTTCTTTGTAACTCACGAGTTTTGCCTGCTCGACAAACAACATCAGGTAGGTATTTCATCACGAATATTGTATAAACGGGCACTGCTCGGTCCACGTGGTCAAAGGACTGTGCCATGAGTATATGGCCGAAATGTAAGACATGACTCTTGGCTTAGACATGTTCCCGTCTCTATCTTGCAGTTGTAGTTTGAAAGTTGTGCGACTGTGGCAGGAATAATGCTTGGCCAAAGTAACGTTTATAGATCTGTGTCGGCTGAATGAGGTAGCCCCTAGCTCCGGTAGCTCTTGCATCAAGTTGCGTCACGTTTGCATCATTGTCGAGTCAGTAGTGTTTACGACAGCTGCCTATCAACTATCAAGCTGTCATAAGTTAGACAATGCTGTTTCTATAGAGCAAGAGGTCAGTGATTTACAGAAAAGCCGATTGCCATTTTATAACCTCAATTTCGACAGGACTTTTCCGATTTGTTATCATTTTCAACATCCTTTAGATTTATAATGTCCATTTTCTTGTTTCTCGGAAACATCTGTCGGAAGTCAGACATAAGTCTGGAACAGATATGATATAGGTAGATGATGCAATGCAATACATTGATCTACCTATTAGATCTCAAAATCATTGATAACAAAAATATACCATACTCTTGAAGCGACTCCAAAAATCATATGAACAAACAACTATACCCTTTCTATAATTATTTGCTCGTGCGAATTTCCCCTCTTAACAAGTACCTACAATGTTCAATGAGCAGCATCGCCCTTGTAGGGTGACAACACTGACAACACCGGTAACTGGCAGGGGTCGCGAGAGGGGCTGGCCCGACAGATGCACACTTTGAGAATAGCCAGCACCTGGCACTTTTTGTGTAGCTGCACACGAAATTATACTGATACTAGTTTGCCAGACATTTGCTCTATTAAATGCTACATATATTATTATTTTTTATAGTGTGTGTAATTTTGTGTCAAGACAAGTTTTGACCGAGTGAATCACATCATAGTTCTTGTTTTACTGTTTTGGCTAATTTACTATTCTGGATTAAGTTCGCTTTTGTACAGACGCCAGCACATCATCCTAGTACAATATGTCCTACTACTTACCTTTTAATAGATATTCAACTTTATCACTGAAGTATAAGGTTCATAGCTGATTGGGAAAAATTTACAGTTTCGGGTAGGCTGATGTGCTGGCGTCTGTACCTACTTAAGTTATCCTTACATGTTGTAACATTGTGTTAATTACATGTACAGACGCCAGCAGGTCAACCTACCCGAAACTGTCAAATTTTCCCAATCAACTTTGAACCTTATGCTTTAGTGATAAAGTTGAAAATCTATTAAAGAAATTTGACAGATTGTAGTAGGTTGATGTGCTGGCGTCTGTACAATAATGAATAAGACATACACACATACACATGGGACTTCAATACACGATGATTTTTAATTTACTGTTAACCTTTCAGGAGATGAAAGTACTCATGAAATAACTTTCACTACGGAACCAACTACGAAATAGCAAAAAAAATACATCTGTTTCATAGATTTTCATCGGGTAAATACTGCATTTTGGGCATTTTTGTATGATTTTTGTTTGATTTGTTTTTAGTGTTTGTTCCTTTGCTTGCGTCATATGTACCGCAAATAAACGTATTTTCTTTCTTTCTTTCTTTCAAGTAATTGATAGATTTTCTATATTTTTGAGTTGGAACTCAGTGAAAGTTGCTCATAATCATGACTACTTTCACGCCCTGTGGGTGTACTATAGGTACGCCTCTGCCTAACTCTTCGGGGTATAGAGGCGTGACGTTATGATATGTTATTTTATAAAGAATAAGAATCAGTGTCCTGAAAATATTGTTGTTAAGATGTAGATGATGACGGTAGAAAGTACAAGATAGCATGGCGTTGCGCAGTTGAAAATACCCCGTTCACGGTGAGGTGAACAAACGACAGCATCTCCTTGCATTTATTGATAATATTCAACTACCTATATTAACAGTCTATGTTGATTGATGAAACCCTAAGACCCAGCACGTGCCTGCCACATGTGGCTAAGTGGCGTCAACTAATTCTAATTCATTTATTTATATGAGTCAGACAGGAGACCACTTGAAGTTTATTTATTTTACCTACCTACCACCGGTACGTGACAGAATGAATTGATAGAAACAATTCAGAAAACATCTAAAACTTTACAAACAAAAACTGACGACTTTTTCTCCACGAATTTAGTATTGTAAGCCACACGTCAGTGGTAACATATAACAAGTCCACACCTGCGCACGCGCACGAACAGTGCAGTTCGCGTGTATCTTACTTAGAAACATAGTAAGGACATGTTCGCGAGCGAGTAGTTCTCGTGCAACTTAAATGTCCTCTCGCGGTCACGAGCAGTACGGTTCGCGTGCATCTTAAGAACATAGTATGTACAACTTCACTTCACGGTTCGTGCGCGTGAGCTTGATGAGCGTAATGCTTCCTTTCCCCAAATTGTTTTCTTAAGAACTCGATGAATTGTTCGCGCGTTGAATGTGACTCGTCCATAACCTTTCGAGTCGCCTAGCGAGCACGGATCGTGTGTGTGCACTGGTGTGGATCCGCCTCTAACCAGTATAAGCTGGTCTTTTATTCAATTGAAACTGCGTACTACGCTAGGCCAGTGTTACACCTGACGAGGCCGCACATCAGTGGTAACTATTAACTAACTCTTTGCACTTGAGCATCCTGTACTGGACCACCTGCTGCGAGCCGTAGTCTTTTTGCACCACGTTCACACACTCCTTACCTACCATAACTTAATGAGCACCTGACCATTTAAAAAAATACATGGTTTTTCAGCCAAGTCAACCGACACAGACATAATCGCTGGAGTCCTAGTCCTCCATGGCATTTAGTAACAAACAAACGAGTAACTCGACTCGTCTTACTAATTAGTCGGCACCGCACTATGGTTTCACATCACTGGCCCATTGTTGTGTTGCTGCATGCTGAATTGCTGACATACCGACCGTGCTGAGACCGACAATCAAGCGAGGAGTGTCATTATACTTTCATAACTTCCATGGTGAGGCAATGTGGTGGTTAGTAGAGGTACTGATAGTTTAGTATGATCTACCTTCGAATTTTAAAATTGTTCTGCAAGTTACTCAAGCTTAGAAAACCACTGAAATATCCTCATTTCTGATTTAACAAGGTATACCGAGGTCTAGAATCTAGAAAGAGAGTTATCAATCACACATTCGAGAGCATTTATAAATTCATCCATTGAGTCAATGGTTCGTTTAGATTCATATTCGGAACACTAAAAATAGAGTATACTTATACTGGAAAATAGTCAAACTAAAAAGTGAAAAACTTGGTAAAAAAACTTTCAATGATTATAATAAGGACTAGCTGACCCGCGCAACTTCGTTTGCGTCACAGAGTGGTTTAAGTAATGAATTTTCCCAGTTTTATCGCAACATTTTTCATTGATGTGCCGCTCCTATATCATCATAATAGTCATAGCGTTTCCCACGACTTCGTCCGCGTAAATGTCATTATCGTGGTTGGATAAATAATATTACTATGTCCTTCGATCTTCGTCAAAATCGGTTCAGTAGTTTAGCCGTGAAAACGTTACAGAGAGACAGACAGACAGAGTTACTTCAAAAACTGTTATGACAGCTGTACCAGCGTTTTGATGAAAAACCTAAAAAAAATGGAACTATAGTAAAAAATGGCACGGGAACAGGAATAATAAAGGAACGTTGGGTAAAAAAAAGTACTGGGGGTCTTATAAAAATGTTGGTAAATAAATTAACGATTATATAATTAGTAGTATTTTTTTAAGGTATTTTAAAGTACTTCAGAGTAAATGATATTTTTTAGTTTTATTTTCTTGTGGTAGAAGAACATACTTACTGATTTTGATCTTGATAACGCGACATATAGCGCGACATATAGGTAGTTTGTCCATGTGAGACGTGTCCTACGTGTTTAAATGTTTGCCCCTGTGCTTTATTAATAGTTACGACAAAAGATACCTTAACGGGAAATTGAATTCTTTTAAAAATTAAAAGGTAAATCATTGGGAATCATTGGGATGCGAGTTATTAGCACTGTTTGACCAACTTCTGGACCAGTCAAAACTAATGCAACTCGCAGAACTACCGGGCGGCGGCAGGCCAGCGCCCCTTCCCCTCACCCGCCGGCCAGCATCCCTCCCCCTCACCCGCCGCGTCTTGCGCGTCATGCGCGCATGAACCCGCACATATCTATTTATTTTATTGCGAAATTCTTTTAAAATTATTATATCTCCTAAGATGTCCATTGAAGTCAAGTGATGTCTAGGACAATTTTGTTTACATTTAAATACTTGTGATTAATAACATATTTATTTGGCTATGGATTAATAATAAGTTGATAAAACTCTTTCGCAAATAATGCATTAATTTCGAACAAATTTGATTACGATAAAAAAGGTTATAGTGAGTCAATCTTAAAAGATAGACATATACCGTCGCGGACTTTTTTTTAGAACTTTTAAAGAGGAACAATTCCGTCATACATGATATTATTTGCGTAACTTAAACCGTTTACGCAGCGCACGCAACGGAAGCTCTCAAAAAGGAATATTTTCTCCCTTTTTTGTAACATGTTTCATTTATGCTCCGCTCCTATTGGTCGTAGCGTGATGTTATATAGCCTATAACCTTCCTCGATAAATGGACTATCTAACACAAAAAGAATTTTTCAATTGCAATCAGTAGTTCCCGAGATTAGCGCGTTCAAACAAACAAACAAACAAACTCTTCAGCTTTATAATATTAGTATAGATAATAGCAAAGCTAACTACATGGAATATTACATAAAGCGGACATTGCCCCATCACCTGCCATTAATACAATCATGGTATCTATCTGTCTGTCCGTTGATCTTCCTATTGATCCTAGTAAAAAACTGGCCATTATGAACTAGTCCGAACATCTAGCAAAAAGTTTTACATACTGAGAAGACCTGCAATGATTGAATGATTTCGTTGAAAATATTTATCCTGTGAAGAATTTACACATACCATTTCTGAATATATTATGGTCACAATAAAAATAATACCTACCGTGAAATATGCCAACATTGCCTTAGGTGGAAAATAGGTTTGGGCAATACTGACTATCGTGTTTGTTGCTAACAGTTCAAACAAGCTACTAAGCGAGTAGCTTGTTGGAACTCATCGAATGAGGTGCGTGTTTTTGCGGGCAAATTGTAGTGTAAGGTCAGGGTAAAATTGTCCAGTCATTTTAGTTAATAACTTTTCATATTCAATTACATTCCTAAGGTAAACGCCATCTTTACCGAAATTCTTGTACGCCACATTTGCGTCAAAAAAATCAATGTGGGCAAAGTTGGCTAAAAGTCCACATAACTTTGCCCAAAATCGAACAAATATTTAATTCAATGTTGAATAATAGTAAATTTAGTGATACTAACACATGCGCATGATCTTACAGTTGTAGCGGATGAAGGAAAATACTTACGTTTCCATATAAAAATCGAATAAAAAAATTAATTCTTTTTTTTATTAAAACGTTGCCCCACACTAGGAATTTCGTTTTCGTGCGTTAAATTCGAAAAAAGTGGGCAAAGTTGGCATATTTCACTATACATCTAGGACTCCTAAGAAAAACGAAACCTATCCTAAGGAAACGACCAATTAGAACCGTCCACCTAGCTTCTGAAGTGTCATATTAAGTGCCCATTACCATGTAGGTTTATGTCAAATTAAATAATTTTAATTTTTAGAAGCAATTTGCTATCTAATCTAATCTGATGCAATAGCATGTTGTATTCACAATAAAGACTCGTGCAGACCAGCGCGACGCGACGGCGCGACGCGTCTCGAACAATACAATTTCTAAGAAAACTTCACGGTATAACAATAGCCGGGGTCGTGTTGCGCTGTCGCGTCGCGCTAGTCTGCACGAAGCTTAATAAATGTGCCTATTGGTCAAACAAGGTCAAATAGGTCCAATATGGTTATACTGTATAACCATAATGGACCTATTGGACCTTGTATAACTTACACAGAGCATATACTCCAACTTAAAAGTAAACCTATAATAATATAATAAATGTATAAGTACTTGTATGTAATGATATCATTACCAAAAATAGGTACCTATTATTAGTATTGTCTCCGATTTAATCATTTCATTTTTATTGTTTATTGATTATAATATTCTTATATTCATTATGTTTTTCGTAAGGAACCCAAAATTCTCAGATTACTCGGGATGCCGATGGTCTCAACTGGACACTCAAAATCTGCTTGCCATATGTTTTCGCCCCCAGCGAAGTTTTTGCGAGCTAAATAACGATCTCTCAATAAAAATTGATCTTTAGTACCTTCAGAATAGAATCACATTTTGTTAAACATGAGTTAAATTGGCCTACAAAGAAAGATACTTCGGCGATCCCTTTAAAATCAATTTTAAAAGGAGGAAATAAAGCTACGTAGTATAACGTCAGCAATTTCAGACTTTATCAGAGAAGGAAATGGTTCCACAAAATGATTCGATTTACCTTTCAATACATATTTTATTTGGGGAATCAAATATTTGTCCGTAGTCCCCACAAGTTAGCGAAAGTGCACTGCATGATAAAGGGATAAAGTGCAATTTGGTTTGGAGGTGCAGAATCTACGTCTTATGTTTGATATCCCCACTAACAGGGGTCGGTGATTGCTGCAGTTTACTCTCCTTGAACTTGAGCGGAAGTAGGGAAGAGACCCCAAATTAGGGGAAAGATTGTGTATACAGAGAGTTGGAACAATGTTCAAACAAAGTTACAGCGTATTGTTGTACATTATGAATGAGAAGCTTTTTCGCAAACAGTTCAAGTTCATTCACTGTTTCTCCTAACCCTTTTGAAAGTAGGAGAGGCAAATTCATACAAAGCGATCGTAAGCAGCTTCTTAAAGCATCCATTTGACTATTCGAAGCCGACTCTTGAAATGACTGAAGTAGGTACAGAGGGACCTCAATGTAGCTGTAAAAAATACAGGAACACAGCTTCAGCCAATGATATTAGAAGTAAAAAGACGTAGATAGGTTACCTACCTAACATTCTATCTTCAAAAACGGCACTATGTCACACTATTATATGACACGTGGAAGTAGGATGGCATGTCGTAATTATCGGGAGCGAAAAAGAGACAAAACGAAGAAAATGTGGCTAATTAGCCAACTTTTGACGTGCCACTTGCGGAACGTTTATAACCTATCTACCTCTTTTTCCATATAATATCATTGGCTTCAGCAGACTAATGTTTTAATTAGACGTAATTAACTGTGTCTGTTAGCTAGACGTGATAATAGCAGGTGGAGTAGAAGTAGGAGTGTTGACACTGGTAGACCAATAGTTAAGACCTGAAAACACAACTATGCACCTTAGTAGTTACGCCACTGCTGCTAAAGATATCAAGTCGGAACTTGCTTCTCCAGCGTTCATCATTGAAGATCTTTCTTCATAATGCTGCGAAGATATGACTTCAACCGGCGTAAGGTGGAGAAAGATCGCTTGGCAGTGTTATTTGTCACACGAAACGAGTACGAACGAAAGGGGTACAGGATCCTGGATCACAGGGGGTGTAACAAAGCCTGTTGATGACGAACTATGTCTGTAAATTATACATACATCTTTAAGAGCTAGACTGTCCTAGTAACGTAACTAGGCAAGTCCTTAGTGGAACATTTTTAGGGCCATATTGCTCACTGTGTCAAGGCTCAAGGCAAACTGTCCAGTTGCAATGACATCTGTCAATTGCAACAAGTCCCTATTAGGACATGACGTACCCATGGATTTACAATTATTGTTTATATATTGTAATTATTTTATACCTACATATAGTACAGTAGGCAATGTAGGTCTCTGAGTAGGTAGGTACTCTTGGTTATGTGGTGCATGTTGTATTAATTAAATTGTGGTATATTATAAAAGGATAATATATTGAAAGACGTAAATGAGCCATATAATTATTTCATTAATTAATGTTACGTAATAAGCATGATTCATAATTATTAGTAAGAGAGAAACGAAGAGAAAAATATTAGTTATTTATAAGTAGGTATGCTAGCTCCCATTTGTCTCCTCAGGGATGTGCATTAACATGTGTTGCACAGATGGGGTCCCGGGGTTCTTTTAAGAGGACACGGTACCTCCTTCCATATGCTGATGGTGATCACCGGGGTGGTTTTAGCGAGGTAAGAATCCCATACCCGGTCTTATGTCCAAAGTTAGTTAGTTAGTTTATTTTGTACAGACCAATAACTTGTATGTGTGGTTAAACTGTAAATTCAAGTTGGTTATTATTATAAATAAATAAATAAAATAAATAACAAAGTCCGGGCGCTATATGAAGAATTCCCATCGAAAACAATAAAAAGCTACTTTAAGAACTTCCCATTGGTCACTTTCACAAAATCAGCCAAAACTACTGTCAGCAAAACATTTCCCCCAATTTATTATTTACTGCAATTGATCTCCAACAATGTTTTTATTAGGGACTAATTGCACTTCTCACGAAAAACATGGCCCATTCAGTTCTTTAAAAACACATCAGGACAAGTGGTTTCCTTCCTCATATCTTGATTCAAAAAGCTCCCATCGACTCCTGCGCATTATAAATTATCGCCGCGTCGTACGGTAGTTGTCTTCAAATACCGTTAGCACAAAAACTGTCGCCCAACCAGTCGCGGTTGACAGTAATATAAAAAAACGAGTTGCTATTGGAAAGTTCTGTAATGTTGTGGACAATGTCACTGATTTGGTTAGGGTATATTTGAATAATGGTTGTGCTGGTTATCCCATAACTGGGTACGTACTCCTCATCTATACTATTTGTAGTAATATAATGATAATAATATCATAAAGAGGTAAAATTTGGGGGTTTGTCTATGTAGGGGGGTAAAAAGGGCGGGGGGGGGTTACTATTCAGAACTTCAGATCTGATTCCGAAAATTCTATTACTAGTGACTAAGTCGCGGTCTGAAGTCTAACAAAAGGCCGGATATAGTCAATCTGATATTACGCTATTTAGAAAAACTAAAGTTCAAACTTTAATAACCTGATTATCACATTTTTACGAGTACCACTTAATAACTTATATGCGATGTTTCCACATTTCAATCAATCTGCCTAGCCTTTTCGGGGTCGGCATCCAGTTAAACCAAATGCAGCTGAACACCAGTATTTTACATGGAGCGACTGCCTATCTGACCTCCACAACCCAGTAATACGATACCCCTGGGTATCAATGGTTGTCATACTTTCGGGCTTCTGACGACACGTAACGACTGTCACAGATCTACGAATGACAGCCGGGACCAACGGCTTAACGTGCTTTCCGTGGCACGGAGGAATCTCTATAGGTAAAAATGGTCACCCATCCACGGACCAACTCCGGCAAGCGTAAATTAACCTGATGCATCGACCCGAAGGCTGTTATAACTTAGCCACGAGCTCCTCACATTCCACATTTACGAGTAGAATAGTAACCATCATGAAATAGGCACACCGAGGCAATTTTATCACAATCATACGACATTCATTGTGCGAACCATTCATTCAGAAGTACATAGATAATAGCTATATGCTTATAATATATGAATGAAATCTTCATACTCCAGCGCACACGTTTGCTTTTTCAAACAATCTTAAATACCTACATAATTAATTTACCACACAGGTAAATATTATACACATCAGAAGAATGCGTGCTTAAAATTCCGAGGTTCCGAGGCATAAAATACCATCAATTTGAATAAGCATAATAATATTAATCTTCATTATCAATTCTAATAAATTCAGCTTGTGTTTTCTTTGGAATTTCTAGCAAGATCTACCATTCTAACTAATTAACCACCACCCTAATTGCGTACAGTCAATCACAATCAGAATGATTTTGAAGGATATTTATTGCTAATCCACTGCTTCATAAATGTTCGAAAAATTTGTCTACTCAACAAAGTAAATAACGAAATGAATGTTGCTGAACTGTCAGAATGTAAGCCATTGCTACTGATAGTGTTACTCAATTACCCGCTGTTCAAAGTACCAAACCAAAAAAAGGGTTTATTCCTTATGGATTCCTATCGTTTCTTACAGCACTGACTAAAAACGACTGAATTGCTATTGCTGTTGCTTCGTTACTGTCTCATCTAGGATGTTGGTTGAATACACTCGTAGTTTCGGCGTTGTCCATCACGGGTATCACCTCATCTTCGGACGAGACAGCTAGTGCAGTCATGCTCATTTAAATGTCTCGCTGATGGTGGTGAGTGCGTTCGATCATTCGGTTCCCTACAAAATGGTTGAACTGGATGATGCTGATCCACGCGTCACGGGCGCCGTCAGTTGAGACTGGTCATCCCTATCTGCCAGGACTTTTTTTTTTACATTGTTCTCACATATAGAAGCAACAAGAATAATGTAAGTAGCCAGGATTTTGTAATACATATCTTGATTTAAAAGAGCCCCGAGTCCTTGCGAGTTTCTTGCCCGTTCATATCTCCATAGAGATCTACGTTTTGGACTGGGCAACTAGCTTCAACTTTCTGACTAACCGACCGACTATTGACAGTTCAAAAGCGCTTGTGAATGGTTTAATTGAAATAAATGCTTTGAGTTTGAGTTCGACAGCAACTTCGTATAATTACTGTCGAATTTCACATACAGCCAGACGTTAGACGTTTTAGTTCGTTTGACTAAATAATAAAAACTAAAATGCAAATGAAACATACAGGATGCTGAAGGTACTTGAATGCTCGAAATTAAAATAAAGATACTGAATATAACCCAAAATTAAAGATAACCATTCGTAAAGTTAGCTTGAGCAAAAAATATATAAGTACTCGTAACAAGGCTGCACAAGTACAACTTACATACAGATTATGACGATATTAAAGAAGAAAAAAAAAAGGAAATAATAAATACTACTTAAATGTATTTTGTACATGATTTGTTTAAGCATTCGTCATCGTTTTGCGAGAATATGTTGAAAGATTGTGCGAATTAGTCTAACTGGGTGTATGCAAATTCAAACATCTGTTTTGGTTATTAGGTTTTCCCAAATACAAAACAGATAAGTTTAGAAGAAGGACATAACGTAATAACAGCGCTAAGAAACCTATATTGGTTTTACAGAAATTTGTGTTAAAACAAGAAATATATCCCATGACACTCCACAATACTGTAGATTAGTAGTTACGAAGATTACGCCCTACGTACAAACTCGCAAAATTTCACCTTTTTAGGGTTCCATAAACAAGGAACCCTTATAGTTTCGCCATGTCCGTCTGTCCGCGGCTTAGCTGAGTGACTGTTAGTACAGGAAATCTGTAACTTGGCATGGGTACACATATTAATCACGCCGACAATGGTAAAATAAAATCAAGAAAGTTTTTTTTTCTCGTCTACCCGATGTTGTTGGAAAGGTCGTTCAAAAATATTGTAGGTGACTGAAAACTATTCTTCAATTCAGGGATCCATTTGTGAAAAATTTAGGTTTTTTTTTAGTCATCTGTCCCACCCCCGGCCAGCTAAATGGTTATACTTGGATTTGCGAAAAAAATCACAGCAGTAGTGTATATAACGAAGTCAAAAGGAAAACTATCACAGCTAAGTAGGCTTTACAGTTTAACGAGTAATAATCGACCAACTTCATTTTGCAGTTTGAATAACATGTTCTCCCATTCATTCCTTATGAGCGAACATGTTTTTCAGCTACAATGTTAAGTTTGTTCTTGGGATAAAATTAATTAATCGCAACTACGGAACCACACGCACTTGGCCGGTTTTATAATATTAGTATTGATGTAATAAAGAACAATCTGTACGTCAGTCTGCTCTGGATACAGATGATTACTTTCTGGTTGTTCATAGCAATGGTTAAAATATTAAAGTGAAAATGTGTAATGTATTATCTTTAAGATTAACCCACAAAGGATTTATCAAATGTTGTAATATTCATATTTTTACTGAAACTCACACCCGAATCACTATAAACACATTCGTCGATTTACAAACTTACATATTAAAATCTTTTAGTAGGTTGCTTTTAAAAGAGGAAACAGGCCAAAAAATAAGAAGTGCGTACGTGCTCAGAGTCAGAAAGGCTTATGTGATAAAAATATTAAAGCACCGTTTACTTCTCTGAATTGTTATAATAGTATTCGTGGATGAGTCACAATTCGTGGAACATGATGTAACTAATTATACAGCCTCATTTGCAAATATAGCTTTAAACCTGGATTTTCCCCTTTGAGTCTGATTCGCGATTACCGGAACAATAAAGCCGTAAGTGACTACCTTTTTCTATATAGTCATAAACAGGTCCTAAAGTTTGTATGCAGGTATTTTTAATTTGAACCAATAAAATACTTCCGGGAAATATAATTAATTTTGTGATTCAATTTAAAGTAATGTAATTTATTTATTTCAAAAGAGTGATCGAGGTTGTTAGGTTTTCGTTTGATTTCCTTGATAGCAATCTCAATAGTTTTATGAAAAACCCATGTAGTGTCTTGATCGTTCTACCAATAGGAGTCTCTACTCTTATAAACACGCAACTTAACTAAAATCTCAGGGTAAACAAATAATAATTCAGAGGATTCCGTCCCATATAGGCATAGATGGTAATGACAAGGCAGATTATTTGGCAAAACAAGGATGTTCGGATGGCACAGGTTTCGTAGCTAATTCTCATTACACGGACCACATTCCTGTCCTTAAAAATATATGTCTAGAAAATTGGAAAGACTACTTTGATCTTCGTTCCAGGGAAAAAGGCATTCGGTATAGAACAATCCATTCACAACCTTCACCTTGGATTAACAAGTGTTTTGTTACCATAAGGCTTCGTTCAGGACATATGCCTCAATAAATTTGGGTTTATCATGAAAAAGTTAACATCACCTGTTTGCAGTACGTGTAACGAAGATGAGGACATGTCACATCATATTTTGATGTGATGTGTCCGGAATCAATCGCTCAGAACACAAATTGGCGCGCATAACATAAACCTATTAAACCCGTTATCGGATAATATAATTTCTATAATAAATATGGTTAAGTTCGCCTTGAAGAACAGACCGAGAACCTAGCTGTAAAATGCACTAATGTAAATTAATGTTAACCTTCTTATTTAGCGAAAAAGCTCATTAAATAAAGATTAAAAAAAAGAACTTTTGCAAATGAAGTAGATACAGGTAAAGAGTCTCATTGAATTATATAAATACTATCTACAAAACAGACAGTCTTCGAATAAACCCTTTTCCGAAACTTAATGTAACTGATAAGCACACACAATTCATGATGAAAAGCTTAAGACACAAACGGCTACGAAAAAGATAAAAGGATCCAACTGCTAAGTAAATGTGTTGACAGTCAACAATGGCTACCTAAGTAAGAGGTGTAAGTAAACGTTATTATTGGCAGCAGTGAGCCACACCTGTGACCTGTGCAAGGCGAGAACATCCGCCAGATGACAGGAAGCGGTCGCACTTGACACCTACACCGAGTTCAAACACCAGTCTTGTATGGTTTTATTGTAATGGGGAAATAATTATATATAAAATTTTCCTAATTAAAATGGACTAGCTAAACAGCTTGTAAAAAGATATACGTTCTTTTGCATCACTGTAAAATTTACAGTGATAGTTGGAAGTCGGAAGGGTCTTCCGACTTTCCGATTCAAAAGAATTCAATACTCAACACTACCTCTTCATGATCTACCAGGCTTAAGTTTTCAGTCCAACATTAATTTTGTTACCAAACTTTTCCTATTCTAAATTCAACTCGTCTGAAAATTTTACCGATACTAATTCATTATACCCATACCTACGTGTCCAGTGAATGTAATTCTGTGTCAATTATTTCTCCGAAATTGGCCTCGAAGTCTTTCAGGTTAAATAATTTCGATTAAAACTTATTAGTCAGGCTCTTTGTATTTATCGTTATTATAACAGGAAATGTTACCAACAAGAGGTGTTATAGTCATTTGAAACCACAGACAGTTAATGATGTATTGAGTCTTGGTCTGGCAGTCTTACATCATAAGTATTGTAATTCAATCTCAACATACCGATTTCTTTGGCCATGGAATTGGGTTAGCAAGGGTTTGCTTCAATCAGACAAATAAAACTCGCTCTTCGTTATTGCCCATGTCTATTTTTGTCTATTGTAAAAAAAACTGTCTGATTGTTTCCGAAGTTCAAATAGTATGCACAAAATTAGCGTGGCATATAATTTTTGATAAATCACGCATATCATTTTATTAGAAAAGCTTCCGAGCTTAAGAAGTTCGTACAAAAAGAATATGAATATACTGCAACAAACTAAAAGCTTTAATAACTAAGTACACGACTCTAAACCGGAAAAGTAACTTCTGAGATGGTATCAAACGCAAAAAAACTGTTCAAGTATCATTACTGGCCTTACACTAACTCATAATCTAATACAACGAACACAGTCATCAATGTAAAGAAGACAATGAAGGTAAAGATTGCGTAACAACGAGCAATGAACGAGGTATGGCCAATGACCGCATAGAAAAAATTGGTTGAATCGGTTTGTCGCTGGCCTGATCGACTGTCACGATCTGAAGCCACGACACGGTTCATTACAGACAAGAAAGCGACAAGAACTACACAATAGGGTAAGTAACAGGCGAAGAAATTGATTTTGAAGGCATTAAGGGTTCACAAGAGAAAACTGTTAGTACTTTAGAAGATGGTAGGGGATATGGAGGAAATCAATATACAACAACCCAATGAGTTATTTAAATGACTTCAGAACAGACTCAACAGACCCAAAAAACGATCTATACTCCGTTGGTTTAGGTAATTTACTAAAGTTAAAAAAAACTGGTTAAATGCGTGTTGGCCCACGCACAATGAAGGGTTCCGTAGTTGGGATTGAATTTATCCCACGAACAAACTTAACATTGTAGTTGAAAAACATGTTCTCCCATACGGAATGTATGGGAAACATATTTTTCAAACTGCAAAATGAAGTTGGTCAATTATTACCTACTCGTTAACCGATAAAGCCTACTTAGCTGTGATAGTTTTCCTTTTGACTTCGTTATAATTATACACTACTGCTGCGAATTTTGTAATTAACATATTCGTGATTAATATATTCTTAGCGAAACCTCCTTCTCCAAAACCTGGCTCAAGCGGTACGCTATAAAAGACGGCGCGCGCCTAGCAACGGGTTCACTCGGTTATCGGTCGGCAACGGTTGAGCATCGCTACCCTCGTTTGTATTTTTATATTCGGTCGTTATATTGTTATTTTCGTAATTAGTTTAAATCATTTGCAGTAATTAGAGTTTCGGTTGTCATAGTTCTAAATTATCATTTGTTGTAAGTTTAGTTATTAAGTTTTGATTGTTAATTAAATAATTTTAGGTGATACTTGTTCGTTATTTTAAAAAAAACTGTCCTCACTTCTGGTTTCTAAGATCAGAAGTGGGATACCCACGTGCTTAGTGCTGTTTGTGCCATCTGTTTTAGGTTAAAACTAAATGTCCGTTAGTGTTTGAATTTGACCTAATTACTGCAAATTTTGTTGATCGTGGTTTCGTGTGTATCGGTGAGTATTAAATCTTATTCCTGATCATTTACTTTCTGAGCTATGCCAGGACGTTCGATAAGTGTTGAAAAATTAGACGATTCGCGTCGATCGCATCGTAATCGTTCTCAAACGTTGAGAAGTAGATCGCGTAATCGTAGCCACGGTTCCAAAAGGAGCAATCACACTCCTTCACCGCGTAGATACCGTGAGCGTTCTCATGATCGCGAACGTACCTCTTCGAGATATCGTAATGTGTCCCGTAGTCCACGTAATAGTCACAGACGTCGCGATACCTCATATAGCCGCCGGGATTCTCCGCGTGATCAGGCCTTAGGTAAAATATTAGCTCGCTTGAACTCAATTGAGAGCCGTTTGCCGACTTCGATAACCTGTCGCGTGTCTACGCCTGTTGAGGAGCATAGCCCACGGGGGCAGGCGACTTCTACGAGGCAGAAGTCGCGGACGCTCGACCGGGATAATGACGTAACAGATAAGCTCGTTGGCGCATTGTCTTGCCTAGTTCAAGAGAGATCGCATAATTTTTATATTTCTCCCTTCGATCCTAACCTGCACGACTTTGACGTTTGGTGTTCAGAGGTAGACCGCGCTCGTAATTTAAATAAATGGGACGATCGCGACTGTCTAGGGCGCATAGGAAGTTGTTTGCGTGGTGATGCGAAGTCATGGCTTAACGAGTGGATAACAAATGATCGTTCATGGAGCAATTTTAAGTTAGAGTTTCGTTCACTGTGCCCACGTAATGTTGATGTTGCTACAATTTTATTCGAGGTTATGTGTAACAATTCAAATAAATTCCCGACATACGCCGAATATGCTCGCAAGTCCCTTTTGCGTCTTAATATTGTAAAGGGCTTGTCTGACGAGCTGAAAGTCGCAATAATTGTGCGAGGTATTACTGATGCTCAAATAAAGGCTGCGGCAACGAATGCTAAACTTAAAATAAGAGATTTAGTCGAATTTTTGTCGGTATATATCAAACCAAAAACCGACACGCACAGTTCAAACAATACTTCCCGCTCAAACAATGTAGGACCGTCATCATTGCGTAAACGCGAAGCAACCAAATCGGGAGATAGTAAAATAGTGTGTCATTACTGTCGTAAAGTTGGCCATACGAAATATGACTGCAGGAAAAGACCTAAAGTTGATACTAATACGCCACCATCAGCAGATACCGTGACGTCAACGCCCTCAACATCGGGTGATAAAGCAGTCAAGTTTTGCACATATTGTAAACGTAACGGTCACGTGGTTGATACATGCTTTTCGAAACAAAAATCTGAAACCGAACGTAATCAAAAGAAATCGGCTAAGATAAATTTTTGCTCAAGTGTCAATCAAAACGTGACAACATAATGTCTGCTGTTATTCAAAAGGTGCCTATAGATACTTTGATTGATAGTGGGTCCGATATCTCGTTGATTTTAGAGTCGGTTCTTAAATATTTTAATTTCAATCGAATCCCAACGTATCGTTTGTTGAGAGGTATAGGCAGCCAGGAGATTGAATCAACGTCATATGTTACGACTATGATTGAATTTCCTGAAGTTTCTTTGGAAGTTGATTTGTATGTGGTCCAAGTTGGGTGTATCACGGCACCCATTTTGATTGGTACGGACGTATTAGATAGAGAGGGGATTACTTACACGCGTAGTAATAACTCACACCGGCTCACGAGATTAGACAGTGTACCTTCCGTACTGCACGTATCTACCGTTGAGTATGAAAACATTAAAACGCCGTTAGCTGGCAATGACAGGAATCTTTTGCTTGATATCATCCGCGAGTTTTCAAGTTTTTTCATTACGGGGACTGCTACATCAACGGTGAATACGGGTAGTATGGAAATAAGATTAACGTCGAGTGCCCCGGTAGTTCATAGGCCTTATAAGCTTTCTTGTGACGAAAAGAATAGGGTTCGGGATATTATTAATGACCTACTTTCAAAGGGAATCATTCGTGAGTCACAATCCGACTACGCCAGTCCTATCATCCTCGTCAAGAAGAAGGACGGGAGTGATAGGATGTGCGTCGATTATCGGGCACTTAATGCTGTAACGGTCAAAGAACGATTTCCTTTACCCTTGATCGACGACCATATCGATAGGCTTGGTTGCTTTAAGTTTTTCACCAGTTTAGACATGGCAACTGGATTTCACCAGGTGCCATTAAAAGATGACGATTCGATTTCTAAAACTGCCTTCGTAACGCCCGAAGGGCATTTCGAATACCAGAAAATGCCCTATGGGTTAGCCAACGCTCCCATAGTCTATCAAAGAATAATAACAAAAACTTTAAAACCCTATATCGATAGTGGGCGAGTGTTGACTTACATCGACGACGTACTTTTGATGTCAAACGGAATTCCTGAAGGACTCGACTTGCTGCGTCAAGTTTTGAGTACTCTCACGAATGCCGGTTTTTCGGTTAATTTAAAAAAATGTACCTTCCTAGATACCGAAATAGAGTACTTAGGACGGGTAGTTGGTAATGGTCAGGTGCGACCGAGCCCAAGAAAAATAGAGGCGCTAGTAAATTCCCCAAAACCGACTAATGTTAAGGGGGTTCGCCAATTTTTGGGTCTGGCCGGGTATTTTAGGCGTTATGTCGCGAGTTACGCTTCCAAAACAGCCTGCATTGCCCGATTGTTAAAAAAGGGAGAACCTTTTAAATGGGGTTCAGAACAGGATGTGGCTCGTGACTACATTATTCATTGTTTGACCCACGAACCAGTTTTAGCGATCTTTGACCCAAGTTTGCCTACAGAGCTTCATACTGATGCCAGCTCTATCGGTGTCGGTGCGGTGTTGTTGCAGGAGCATGCCGGTAAACGAAAAAGAGTAGTCAGCTACTATAGTAGGTCCACCCAGGGCGCAGAGAGTCGCTATCACAGCTACGAGCTGGAAACCCTAGCCATTGTACGCGCACTTCAGAACTTCCGTCATTATTTGATTGGTATCAACTTCAAAATAGTGACGGATTGTAATTCATTGAAATTAACTGAAACAAAAAAAGATTTGTTGCCTCGTGTCGCGCGTTGGTGGGTTTACCTACAAGACTTTACCTTTACCTTGGAATATAGAAAAGGTTCCATGATGCAGCACGCTGATTTTCTAAGCCGGCATCCTCCTGAAACTGTAAATGTATCACACATTCGCAATACTAATAATTGGGCAAAGGTCGCTCAGACTGCGGACGAGGAAACCCAAAATTTAATTGTTAAGTTAAGAGAGGGCCAATTAGATTCTTCGAGGTATTTAATTAAAAACGAACTCTTATTTTATAAATATACACCAACCGGGGAAGAGCCACGCTTGTTATGTTATATCCCCAAAGGTTACCGGCTTAGCCTTTTAAGAGCTTTCCATGATGAGCATGATCATGTTGGTGCTGACAGAACGACGGATCTCATATTACGTCACTTTTGGTTTCCGAGTGTTAGGCAATTTGTTAGAAAATATGTTAGCCACTGTCTTGTATGTTTAGCTCATAAGAAAGTACCTAAAGCACCCCCACAACCTATTCAGTCTTGGTCGAAGCCTGAAAACCCATTCTGTGTTATACATGCCGATATATTGGGCCCGCTTCCAGAATCTAACGGGTTTAAGTACGTTCTGATAGTGGTTGACAGCTTTTCAAAATTTTGTCTGCTGTACTGTATGTATCGTCAAGACTCAGGCGAGTTAAAACGGGTGTTTACTAACGTGATATCTTTGTTCGGGTCTCCAAGTACCATAATATGTGACAGAGGGAGAATGTTCGAAAGCGTAGCCTTCCGAGAGTGGGTTAGTAGCTTGGGTTGCTCCGTTCATTTCATCACACCTGGAATGCATCGAGAAAACGGACAAGCAGAGAGGTACTGCAGAACTGTCTTAAACATGTTACGGGTAGAAGTTGGACATAAAGGTTCTCAGTGGGCTGACGCTTTATGGAAGGTGCAGCTCAATTTAAATGTCACCAGACAGGCTACTACACAAGCCTCGCCGTTACAACTCCTCGTTGGGATTGATGCAGCTACCCCAGTAATAAGATCTCTAGTGCGTGACGTCGCACTTGAGAACCGGAACCCTAATCGGGAAGCACTTATGACGCTCAGGAGACAGCGTGCCTCAGACTTGCTTACAGCTAATCAGCGGCGTCAAGATGAATACACCAACCAGAACCGGCGACAACCACGAGCCTACGCTGTTGGGGACTATGTCTTTGTCAATAAGGCATCGCAGAGCACAGGGAAGCTCGACTCTGGCATGCGGGGGCCTTATAAGGTCCTGCGTGTACTGCCACATCATCGCTACGAGTTGGAACTAGTGGCTGGTTCTTATGGCAAAAAAACCCAGGCAGCTGCCGAGCATATGGTGCTCTGGCGCGGCGAGTGGACGCCTGACGCATGCTCTGCTTTCTTCGAGGCTGGTAAGCAACCGGAAGGCCTCTGTCTGGCCTGAACCCCTGGTTTATGGCTTCTGTTTGGTCGGAGCCTCTGGCTTGTGACTTCTGTCTGGCCTGAACCCCTGGTTTATGGCTTCTGTTTGGTCTGAGCCCCTGGCTTATGACTTCTGTTTGGTCTGAACCCCTGGTTCATGGCTTCCGTTAGGTCTGAGCCCCTGGCTTATGACTTCCGTAAAGTCCGAGCCTCTGGCTTATGACTTCTGTTTGGCCTGGACCTCTGGTTCATGGCTTCCGATAGATCTGAGCCCCTGGCTTATGACTTCTGTTTGGCCTGAACCTATGGTTCATGGCTTCTGTTCTGGTTAAGTATACTGACTTCACTACTATTAATCTATCTTGGCTAGTATCCTACCCAATGGAGGTCCGGAATTCCATTGTTTAGAATGCTATTTAGTTTCATTTACGTTTTAATGCTTAAAATCACTGATTTTGCTCTGTAACATTTTTCTTTTTAGTCTGAAGCATTTAAATTTACATTTCAATTACCTAAGAAACTTTCCTGTTTAGTTGGGTACCTGATGGTGAGAGTGCACGCTCACTATCGCGTACTCAACAACATTAGTTCAAGTGCTTTCTATTTTTTGGCTTCAGACACATAAATGTCGCAAGAAAACAAATGTACAGAATGTGTTCCTTTGCAGATGATTATGGCCAGTCTGAAGATGACGGCCAGACTGGTGATGGTGGACCTAGTGGTGACACAAGGCAAGATGCGGTCGAGGACGCCTCGCTGTCAGGAACGGCCGTCTTAGCGAAACCTCCTTCTCCAAAACCTGGCTCAAGCGGTACGCTATAAAAGACGGCGCGCGCCTAGCAACGGGTTCACTCGGTTATCGGTCGGCAACGGTTGAGCATCGCTACCCTCGTTTGTATTTTTATATTCGGTCGTTATATTGTTATTTTCGTAATTAGTTTAAATCATTTGCAGTAATTAGAGTTTCGGTTGTCATAGTTCTAAATTATCATTTGTTGTAAGTTTAGTTATTAAGTTTTGATTGTTAATTAAATAATTTTAGGTGATACTTGTTCGTTATTTTAAAAAAAACTGTCCTCACTTCTGGTTTCTAAGAATATTTTATATACCCATGCCAAATTACAGCTTTCTAGTACTAATAGTCTCTGAGGTAAGCCGCGGACAGACAGACAGACGGATGGACATGGCGAATCTATAAGGGTTCTTTGTTTACTACGGAACCCGAACCCTAAAAACACGTCACGAGACAGCTGTCAAGTAACCGACTCGTAATATCTGTTTAAATTTCTGTTGCCATGCTACGTCACAACGTTGTGTGTTGTCAGCAACGTTATAATTGGAAAATAGAGTATAGGTACCCTCTAATTGATAGTTTAAACATTAATTGGGGGCCTTGGAACCTTAAAACTTTCGCTGTAACAAGTCGACAAATAGAGTCTTTTCATAAGTATAATTTTTGGTATGTAATCGAGGAACCCAAAAAAAATATTTTATTGATGTAGTAGAAGATGAAGAGGAAACAGGAACTCATCATTCTGAGGCTAAAATGATGTTAATTGAAAACTTGACATAACTGACCAGATTTAAAAGGTACAAGGAAATAAAAGATGGTCACCGTTAACAGTACATTGTAAACAAAACGATCTAGGTCAATATCATTAGCATATCGTCTATAAATGTATTAAACATGATATCCGAAAAAGTAGGCGTACATTAGACAAAATAACAAAGGTATTTGTGACTAATTTAATGACTCGTCTAGACGGGTTTAAGGAAATCTGCGATGATCAATCAATTAACACAATTATTTGAATACATTTTTATATATTGCCTCTCATACTATATTATCTCTCTCATACTATATTGCCTCTTTCCATCGCTCAAAATATTAGAACTACTTTATTAGAAAGAACTTGCTTTCTTTACAGGACAACGACTAACGCGTTTATGTATGCCACGCTGTATCCTGTTTTTGCATATTCTCTACAATGAGATTGTCACAAAACCATATGAAAAAAGTTGCGATTCATAATAATGTGTGGTAAAAAACTTTGCTGAGCGATGGCAGACGCTTCTTGAATGGTTAATTCACTGCCGTTAGTGGCAGGGTAGCCATGAGGAACGTATGTGCATATACTTTATATATTTAGCTAACATACTGATGTCTCTTCAATTTTTGTTTCTATTCCTGTTGTCATTGACAGTCTTGCTACATGGACTCTAATGTTAGACCACTGAATAACTTAAGGAGCAATATGTTCAACAATTTTAGAAGGAAACAGTAATGTCATCACTCATCAGACAGCAACGAGATCGCATATTCAGCTATAAGACGATTCACTAGCAGCGCAGCAATTTTACCGCTGTTTCGAAAATGTAGGTTAAGATAACAAGAGCCACGTACCTACACCAAAATTCAAATTCATCTTGACAATACATTGGACTGGATAAGTAGAATAGGACTAGCTTTGACATTTTTTAGTCCTAACCTAGATAACCTAGCCTTATCCCAACTATGTTGGGTTCGGCTCCCATTCAAATCTAACCAGATGCAGCTGTATTTTACAAGGTGCTACTACCTATTTGGCCTCCACAACCCAACGTTATTGCGTAACACGATATTCCTTGATAAGGGTTCCAAAGCATTATTATCATGGATTCCCTACACCTCAAGTCCATGGCCACAAGAAACTCCCTCGCGACTCACGCGCATCACTCGCGCATCGAATGCCAATTAGAAGTGGTCCGGGAATGCATTGTGCACGCAGAACACGGAGCGGCAGGAATAAGGTTCAGTTCCCAGAGGCGGGCAGAAGCCGTTGGCCGTGAATATTAATCGGATTTGGAACTGCAAGTTTTTGATTAGTGATTTTTTTTTACCAAAGTCCTTGAAATATTAAAATCATTTAACCTTTATAATACTGGTGTCTCATATTGGAGACAGATAACAATAAAATTCTATTGTGTCTGCTAATTGCGCGCGCGACAGATTAAACGCGAATTCTTCGGTGTCACCGTTTGAGTTCAACCAATATTTGACAGGGGAAATAACATGTAAGACAGATTGTAAAGTCTCTTTTACCTGAAGAAATTAGCACGAACGCCGTCGCGAAATTGTGCAACGTCTCCGTGCAATCGTGCTTCGTGTGCAACAAATTTATTGATTTTTTTTCAAATTCATCTCATGCATTTCATTGACTCTTCTGTTTGAATGCTATGGCAAAAAGCCAACCCCTATAGTGACTTAACATATCTTTGGGACATCATTCATTTATACCTGTGTTCTGACTTCTGACTCATTCCCCAAACCACAAAGTTGTACCTATTACGCCTACTACGAAGAAGCTCAATGTGTAAGTTAAATTTTATGCACAGTCATGCAAATATACCAATACATGTTACAATGTTAACACCCTTGAACTTCGGCGTCGGCTTCGTCTTGTACTTTGATCTACGTGTGTACTTTGTTATTGCGTAATACTTTTATATATACATATGTAGTTTAAATAAAGCAATCACGATTCGCGATTATGTCGGTGAACCAGTAGAAGGTCTTGTAGAGGTCACAAAGGACAGAAGTTTTGCAAAATAGGACAAAACCTATCATCAAGAAGATTAAGCGAATTTTGTAGTCACTCCCCAAGTCTTTGGGAGAAAGCATCCCTTTGGACCCCATAGGGTTCCGTAACAAGTGATGAAATTATGCAGTCGTTATCCCTAAGCAAACTAAGCAGTAGACGAAACTTCAAGTGCATTAAGACCAACAAAGCTTAGCTACTCGTAATAAGGATTTTTGCTGTTTGCTATAATACATTGCGTCTTTGATTGTACCATTGTGGTAATATGTTACAATTTTAACGTGCTTAAATCCAAACTGTTGTCACACCTAACATTTTATCCAAATTTTTTACCCAAAGGCCAGCCAATTATAAATTGTCATTTCAATCAGTACAATGTTCAAGTTATATTCTAGCACATACCCTCTCGTGCCTGATGAGGTACTCGATGAGGACGTCCTTCTTCTTTTCCTTCTCGTCAGGGTGGCAGATGCCGACGTTGAGCCCCATCACGATGGTCCTCAGCAGACCACCCTCGAACGCGTCCCATAGGAACTTGGGTGTGTAGCACATTATTGCCTGGAAGAAAATACTTAATAAAAACATGTTTTTAGAATGAAAAGTGTCGTAATGGTGTCCACAAGGATCATAATAGACAGTCGTGTTCCCGGTGGGATTACTCATCGGCAAATAACGAAGTTCCATACAAAGTTCCATCCCCTATTTAACCTGCAAAATGGTTGAGCTGGATGGAGCTGATCCACGCGTCATGTTCGTGAACGGGTGGCGTCAGTTGAGACTGGTCATCTCTTAGCTGCCAGGGCTTATTTTTAATCTTATATTTTTAATCATTTTTGTTTTTTTTTACATTGTTCTCACATATAGAAGCAACAAGAGTAATGTACCCAGGATTTTGTAATTTCTATATTTAAAAGATTGTTCTTGGAGTTTCTTGCCCGTTCTTCTCCATAGAGATCTACATTTTGGGATGGTCAACTAGCTTCAACTTTCTGACTAACTGACCGACCCTCTGACAGTTCAAAAATTCCTGTAAATGGTTTAATTGAAATAAATGCTTTGAGTTTGAGTTTTAACCCCTTTCGTGAATGAAGGAAATAAATAAAAGGAAATCTTGTGTAAAATTTCATGATTCTATGGCCCGCGGTTGAGGCTGTGCGTTGTCTGTCATTGAATTTAGCATTTTTAATAAGTCAATTTTGAGGTTGAATAAAATCGGGAGTAGATGATTAAAGAACGCCTACATACTAGTTTCCCTTCGTACTTTGGTCTCTAAAACGAGTAGCACCCAATGTTTAATACCTCTCCATGTCCACAGATAAACCTAACCTAACCATTACCACCCATCACACATCTCACCACACACATGCTACCCCTATTCTATTCTAAAACAGAATATGTTTTAAAACGATAATAAAACCTTAATTAACCTTTTAGTATCTTATTTCTATTTTCTTTAAATTATTGTAAAAAGTAAGTGTAAACTGTATCTAGTCTAAGCCTTCTCATGCTGATCCATGTAACTGGAGAAACCTCGACCCCTGTCATACAAGATGCCATAGTTCCGGGGTGTGTTCTGAAGTTTGGAAATAAATTTCTATTACTATTACCTTTTCTGTTAAGTATAAAAATAAAATTCGTTTAATCAGACAAAAATTAAAAAGGTATGAGAATGATTTTCAATATGGACTTTGTTGTATCTAGACTATTTGGTATTCATTACTTACCTAAAGCCAGTCATTTGATACTATTTACTCAATAAGTAGTCCAAAAGAGCATCACCCCCTATATTGGCAGATCACGATTCTCCGAGACATGTCTACATGCAAAACATTTTAATATTTGACGTATCAATTGACACTGTACGTCACATGATCTATCTATCTTAATAATAATATAAAGCTGGAGAATTTGTTTTTAGGGTTCCGTACCTCAAAAGGAAAAAATGGAACCATTATAGGATCACTTCGTCTGTCCGTCTCTGTCTGTTTGTGAAGACCCTTTTTCTCAGGAACGCGAGGAGGTATCAAGTCAAAATTAATATCAAATACGAAGGTCTACGGTCCCATGGACGTTTAAAAATTCAAGCCTCAGTCATTCTAAGCCCACGAAATAAAAAATACGGCCACTTATGCGACATATTTTGATGCTCGCAAATAAATCAAAACCTACAGGATACTTTGCCGTTAACCCTGAATCATGAAATTTAGTAGGCAGCAAGGTCTCAGAGCACAAGTAATGGAAAAAGTCAGAAATTCGTTAATTTGCAGTTTTATTACCTAAAACAAAAATATGCGATTACAAACTTACATTTGCAGTTGGGGAATTGACGTTACGTATAACTACGATTACAGACTACAACTACAAAGTTAAGTTTGTTTTTGGGATACATATTACATTCGTACCAACTACGGAGCCCTTCATTGTGCTTGGTCCGACACAAACTTGGCCGGAATTTTTGTTTGAATGGGGACTAAGCCGTCAGGTTTTTTTTGCATTTGATAGCCCAATTCTTGAGACAGGTTGTAGGCTATTTAACATCACGCTCCGACCTTTAGGAGCCGAGCGAGGCGGGTAAAACCGCAGGGCACAAAATTGCGGTTCCCACGAACGTTAGTGCAGTGATCAACAACAATGAACATTGTAATGTGTCACGGTTTATAGGTAAGAAAAATGGCACGTGGTCTGTGATTAGATATTATCGTCAAGTAATATCAGGACCGGCACGTGTGTACAGTACCTATCAAACAAATTGATGACAACATAATTTGTCCAGTGGTCCTAAGTGATACTGCTGAGCGAGCTGCAGATGTCCAGTTGCATAATTTATGAGATGATTTAATGAGAGAAACAAGGTTATTAATAGTCTGTGAAGGTGCTGACCACGTCATTAATTGGATTATTAACTATTGTTAGCACGGAAATAATCCGATTCCGTTTATCGTGTCTGTTAAATCGATCAAGACAGGATCTAGTTACCTACAACTACAACCAACTGCTACTGCTGAGCATGAGGTCCAGGGTACGATTCCCAGGTCGGCCAAAGTGTTATTAGGTTTTCCCATCTGCAATTACTCAGTAGCAGTCCGGAATCTGGGTTTGTGCCCGGTTGATGGCAATAAGCTAGGCACGGCTTCTATTACAGAGGACTTAAACTTAACTGGCGAAATGTGAGAGTACTATATGTTATGTTATAATCTGAGAACGGCCTGTAGATTTGCTACAGTTTTTATGTCAATATTTAAGAGGGAACAGGGTCTGCGAGGAATTTGAAAAATAGGTATTTGAAGAAACTATTGGCGTCGCGCTGCGCCCGAAAAACCGAGTTAAACCCCGTAAAGTGCGATAGGGACAACTGCAGCTCAGACCGATTATATCACAAAAATTTTGACGAAAACGACGTTTGGCATTCTCCTTTTTTCTAAAACTAAGCCGATTTAATAATTTTTTACATAAAATTTTTAAGAAAGAGTATGTCTAGGTTCCTATTATTTTCTTTTATGCTAAAAACTTTTCCGAATTAGTCTGGTAGTCCTCTAATCACGGCGGTAAAAATGGGGAATTTTTGTAATTTTTGGAGGGTCATAGTTTCCTTACTTATTAATTGCTGAAAAAAAGGAAATGACAGGGACATGCCTATAGAGACCCTGATTTTACTTTAAAAAAATGACAGCTCTAGAGGCATTATTCAGGAAGAAAAACTGGGAATACGTTTGTATGGAGAATCGCGGGCCCTGTTCCCTAGTAAGGCTGCCTGTCCACAAGAGCGGAGCGAGGCAGCGGAGCTGAGAAATGTGCCAATATTAACCAATAGGAGCGGAGTTTAGATTCTATTGGTTAATATTGGCTCATTTTTCCGTTGTCGGTTATCGACGCCTTAAGAGCAGTGCCATTATTTGATATATTTTTGACAGTAAGATGACCTGCAACTGGTCCTAAGTTTAAACATTGTACAATATATTTTCAACGGAAGATGATGCAACCGGTCAATCAATCTGCCTAGCCTTTTCCCAACTATGTTGGGGTCGGCTTCCAGTCTAACCGGATGCAGCTGAATACCAGTATTTTACATGGAGCGACTGCCTATCCTGTATTAGGTATGTTGAAACTGTTTGTACTCCCCGTCACTTGTCCATACGGGTTCATTAGAAAACCAGCGTCAGACAGCATTTGTCGGGCATTAATGCTGAAATGAACCTTTTTGGCGCAGCCGTGAGGCACGCACTATTGCATTATGATTATTTTACCTTTTTATTTTGTTATTGTGTTTCACGAACTGTGTCCAAATAAATATTATTCTTTCTTTCTTTCTATCCGACCTTCACAACCCAGAATCTGGTTAATACCTACGATACGCCTTGGTAAGATGGTCACCCATCCACGGACCAACCCCGGCAAGCGTAGCTTAAAGGCTCGTGCAGACCAGGGCCTCAAGTCTGCTATTACAATAGTGTCAGAATGGTCTATCATTGATTTCATAATTGTTGATTTTGACAAGTTTGGTAATCTACTAATATATTGGCGTCAGTGTGACTTTCCAATGGTCAGCCACTGACACTCCATCGAATGAAATGGCATAATATTGGTAATCTCGTACGGTAATGAAAAATGAATGAATAATAATCTGCTAAAATTTTGACAGTTCCTTTGATCAGTGACCTACCATGAGAACGTCATTGTGCAGTCATTTATTTTAATTCGTTACGAGTATCGTGTTTGTGGAATACAATGATCAACCAATGATCGACCATTATGAATTTAGCAGATTACGAACTTTTAGCAAAAATGACAATGGGATCGTGTTGGAATGACGAATTTATAAAAATAGCAGACTTGGGCCCCAGCGCGACGCGAATCGAAGAATAAAATTTCTAAGAAAACTTCACGGTATTACAATAGCCGGTGTCGCGTCGCGCTGTCGCGTCGCGCTAGTCTGCACGAAGCTTGAGCTGATGGATCGACCCGTGCGGATGTTATTACTTAGCCACGATCTCCTCTGTCTATGCAACTGGTCAGTCAATGTATGAATGTATGTACCAAGAGGAACTTAATTATCATTCCACTGTTCACAATGAATAACATTCAAGCAGCCGCATCGCGCTGTTGTCACAGCAGTCGAGCACAGTTATTCAGTCGGCCTTAAAACAAAACAATGTACTAAGTCCAAGCCGATGTTTTTATTACTAGTTATATTGAAAACAAAGATGTGTATTCAACAAATCGTAGAACAACGATTAGTTTGCAAAATCTCAAAACTCAAGATAAGCTAGGAATATAATTGTATTTCGCATTTTCTTAGCTTTGTTCCTAACAAGATACATAACATAACTGTACTTCCCGAAGGGCTGGGCAGAGGTGTATTTCGCAAGTTATTTTTCAGTGCCATGTAAAAGGAGGCGAGCCTATTTCTATCTACTGGAAACTAATCCAGATTCTGGGCTGCTACCCAGAAATTCCTAATGGAAAAACATAATAACACTTTGCCCGACTTGGAATTCGAACCCAGGACCTCATGCTCAGCAGTAGCGGTTGCGACCACTAGACCAACGAGGCAGATCCCAGTTTCGGTTGTAGGTAACTAGTACTGTCTTGATCGATTTAACAGACTCGATCGATTTATTAATATATATATATATAACTTATTTAACGTTATTTTATTTTATTCCTAATTAACTTATAATTTATTATCTAATGTAAAACAAATATGTAATCTTAGTTTAATTTTACATAAATTCTATTTAATCTATCCTATAATAACTATTTTTTTTTTATTGTTCTATTTTTTTTTTATTAATTTAATTCGATTATTGATTTGTGTGTTGTATTGCTAGATGTATGCTTTGTTTTTTTCATAATTTTTTATCACCCAATAAAAATGTAAAATCTAAATATGCATAGTGTACGTGGTGTTAGTCTGTAAGTAATTGTTGATAAATGTATATCGTGTACATTAAATGAAATGTGACAATTGTAGACTAACCTAAATAAATAAACGGAACCGGATTATTTCCTTGCTAACAATAGTAAATAGTTCAATTAATTACGTGGCCAGCACCTTCACAGGCCATTAATTGCCTTGTTTCTCCAATTAAATCATCTCATAAATTATGCAATCTACCATTTTCCTTGATTATAATGTCAAGCCAATGCCAAAGGGCAGTCTTAAACAGCTATACTCGAATTATAAATTCACTGGAGGTAATTGACAGGTGAAAAATGTCACTTAGTCGAAAAGAGGTAGATCCCGCAATTATTTTGGGGACTTCCCTTAAAGTCAAAGTCAGTATCAGTGTTACATACTAAGATTGATTACAAAAGAATAAGTTTGTATTTTCACAGATTACATAGTAGGTAGGTACCTACCAATAATAGTTATAACTAACTATAACCAGTAAGTATGTTATTAGGTTGTTATAATGTTTCCTCAGGTTAAAATAGTCTAGCAATGAAGTAAATTAGGCCTGATCATAGGCCTGATCGATTTGTGTTGATAGTAAATTTAATAAATAGCTCTTATGAAAAAAAAACTTATCTAAAACATTTTGAACTGTTCGTTTTACTTATAAAATTTAAAAAAAACTGTTTTTTCCAATCCTGGATTAAAGTAACTAAACGATCACCATTGCCGCGCAATATGACCATAATATTTGACAAAGTGACATTATTAGCACCTGTCACTTTATTCCAGTGAAAAACAATTCGAGTGATACCGTTACTTGGCGTGTTTTATGAGGTCGTTCCGTAGACACAACGTGATTGAGCTATTAAATACATTTGGACTGTCGGCGGCCGTATTTGGGTGTGTATTGCGGGTTTCTATAAACTCAGGCAGTAGGTCATAGCCGGTCATAGGCCTTGCTCCGGTTCTGTTGCTAATTAAGTTTCTTAGATCGGCATGACGTCATCGTGTCAACAGTTTGTTTGCTAGCAAAAAATGTAGTAAAACGTCACGAAATTTTGCTGTTACAATAGGGATGATGACGAGAAAAATTTTTTTGTCCGTCATGTAGATTGTGAAAAAATAACGTACACGATTTTTTTTCTTTTTTTATGTTATTAAAAGACATTGATTTAAAATGTGCCATGACGTTCGCTAGTATGTAAATTTTATATACTTGTGACGTAGCGACCCCCACTCCCTTAACTTTAATGCGTTTTATCTAAGTCATTTTTTTATTAACATGTTAAAGCAAAAAATTCGAGTCTAATATTTTTTGTTTATCTGACTGACGGACTAAATAGTATTTCTTTTATTTTGACCCAGGCAACATGCCTATTACATAATATAATATAACGCCTGTATTCCCCGAAGGGTTCGTCAGAGGTCCTGTAGTACACCCACATTTCGCCAGCTTGTGTGTTGTGTTTAGGTCCCATGACCCATGAATAGAGAGCGTGCCTAATGCCATCAACCGGGCACAGATCTAAACTCGGGGCTGCTACTGAGAAATTCCAGATGGAGAAGCCGGTAACGCTTTGCCCGACCCGGGAATCGCACCAAAGACCTCATGCTCAGCAGTAGTGACTTGCGACCAATAGACCAACGAGACAGTTCAAATACAATTTATAATTTTTTATTCATTAATTCAAATACGTTAAGTAGGTACATTATTTTCTCTTTATCTTATTTAATTGAAATATTGGCCACTGTGATAAATAAAACAGCAAGAGAAATATGTCAACAACCACGAAGCCGATGAGAGAAAGTTAGTCATAAAATAAATATAAAACAAATTGTTTCTATTCTTACATTGTAATGGAGCAAGGATTGAAGTGAGTAATCTATGCGATCATTCTATAAACACAAGTTACCGGTAGGTAATTAACTGCACGTCGATTACGAAATAAAGGTACCTACTTAGTAATTATTTGAACTGTGACGTAGCAAGGTGATCGATGACGATCACTTACGTGGCTTTATGGGACTGTTCTAATGAAATCAAATAGGTATCAAAATAAGCTCTTAAACTGTATTGATCATAAATTATGACCTACACAGATTACAAGAGCAAAAGTATTACTCACATTACCAATCATAATGATTCATAATGTAAATAATACTTTTGCTGTTAGTTCAATAAATCACTGTTTCCTAAATCTATATCTATACATATTATAAAACAAAGTAGCTATTCGCGTTTTTCTGTATGTCCGCGTTGTTCTTGTAAACCACGCAACAGATTTTGATGAGGTTGTCACCGACGCTTAGATAATTTATTCCGGAAGGTTTACGTGTATAATACCTACGTTAAGGTTAAAGTTACGTTTACCTAAGAAGTCTCGATGTTTTGTCAAGTCGTCAAAACCGTGCAAAGCAGGAGCGGGTCGCTAGTTAACTATAAAATTAAATAGTCTATAATGTAGACTATAGTGAATTTGGGAGATGATATCATAAGTCTAGCTGCCTAGCATTTTCCCAACTATGTTGGGGTCAGCTTCCAGTCTAAGTTAGACTTTCGAGCTTCTGACGACCCGTAACGACTGTCAAAGATCTATGAATTGGGACCAAAGAGGGACCACGGAGCAGTGTCGATATGTAATGGATGGCCTCCCATCCACGGACCGACCGCAGTAAGCGTAGCTTACCTTCGATCGACCCGTGCGGTTATTGCCCTCATGGGACTGACCCAATGACATCAAATAAGTATCAAAAGAAGCTCGTTAAAACTAACACCAATAGGGACTTAGATACATCTGTAGGTACAGTACGAAACAGTGATTTTGTGCAACGATAAGTAAGTAATATAATATCATTGTTTCTGAGTAAGTTATTGTCAATCTATGAAAAGTGTACAGCATTTTACCCAAGTTTCAAGGGATACTTTTGCAGCATGTCCATTAGTAAGCAATGACATCACACCACAATAAGCAATGTTTACATCTACATCAAGGTTCCGAGCAATTACTGGGCACGTCCTTTTAATTCATTTATTGTAATCTTCCATCTGACGTCACCGTGACGTAATGATAGTAGCTGTTATAGATTTTGAACAGAAGATCCGTAACAATAAAATTATGAGTTCTTTCATACGGTAAAAGAGAAAAGGTATTTTGCTAATTCTTTCACATCCTCCGGACACAAGAAGCTAGTTCAAAACATAATAGATTTTAGGATATCCTATGTAAGGTTAGTTGATGAAACCCAAAACCCAAATGACCCATGGCAGTAGACTTTTATTGCTTGCGTGAAAGATGCGTCTCATTTGTTGCTGCTATGAAATAATGATGCAACACTTTGTTTTTATAATAAGTGGTGTTTGTCAAAACAAGAGTTAAAATGATGTAATATTTAGTTTGGATATTGCAATTGAGCTCCACGATTACTGACAAATTGCACTGACTGGACAGTCCACTGAAATCTGTTTGGTTCTTTCCTCAAAAGATCATTTCAGACACTAATATACATGGTTCTCATATGGCCTGACCACGATTATGTCTGGACTTTAAAAGAGACTGTGACCTCTGAGTTTGTTTCGGCCTTTCTTCTCAGAGTAGTCAGATAGGAAACACCGACCTCATCTAGTTTATTTTTTTTAAATATTGGTGACGTGTAAAATTGATTCCAATATCTTATTTACAGAATAAACAATTTCATTTCACTTATTTACTATCCTCATTTACAAAATCTCTACAGCACTGAGGTTTTCTGTAAAAGAACCAAATTCTGGGCTTTGCATATAAGCTGTCCATATAATGTAATAGGTACACACACACATTGTTTTTTTTAATCGGATCCACCCTGTCTCTTGCTGTCCTCCCCCAGCGACGCCCTAATCCAAGATCAGTACCCCACAGGGGTGCCCTTAGCATTTAGTCGTTTAGTTTCTAAGTTTTATGCCTTGGCTGGAGGCCTTGATTTATTGAGGCAGCCACAAGAAAGTCCGGTTAAGCAGCCGACAACTTCCTAGGTTTTACTCCGAGACGCCATTAAAAAAAAAAACACCTTGCTTTCGTAATGTATGTGTACAATAAAGAGTAAGGGTAGGGTACCTATTCTACCAAGGTATATGATTACAGATGACCTGAAAGAGTCGGCTTTAAAAGGAATTTTGTCGCGTGGATTTATTAGGCAAAAGTTTTGCAATGCGTAGTGGACGTCGCGACGAATGCCCCAAAATGACGGCGTACTTAAATGTTTCTGTTTAGTTACGTCATCATTTTATAAATTATCGCAATAGCAACAGCAGTATTAATAAAACTAATTAGATTTTTCAGACGGCACGGCGCGGCTCAGCGATTGATTGCGTGTCGCGGGTTCGATTCCCACACGGAACAAATATTTTTTCCGGATCTGGCTGTTCGTGTATGTGAGTTTAATTGTTTGTAAACGCACCCACAATACAGGAAAAATACCTCGTGTGGGGCAAAGTTTAAAAAAAAAGATATGATATCTAACTGCTAAGTACCTACTTAGCAAACTAATGTGATAATGTCATAAAGAATGCAACAATGCACTTTAATGACAGCTTTTTGTGTACTATGTATCTACCTGGCAACCTACGGTCATCATACAAATAACTTTAAAGTAATTAAAACTCTGGTTTAAATAGTCTGAACTCTGAATCATAATTTTCTTACAAAATCACAGAAAGGGTAAAATATATTATAATTTACTTGTTTTTACTGATTCTGTATTTTACTATGATCTATTTATTTATGTATTGCGTGCATATTGCGATTGTGTATATAATACGGACTCAGTAATAACTGCAGTAAATTAAATAAATTTACCCTTTCCGTCAACTGTCACCCGCACCATGCTAAACCGCAAACAGTATAGTTGTACCGGTTTTTACGACAGGTTCTTCGACCGTACACATTACACTCACGTAGTGTTTTCTCGATCAAATTTTTCACCAATTTGATGCAATTTTACATATTTGTAAACTGTTCCAACGAACCGCACTAACTTACCAAAATGTTTCGGTGCGGTTAGTGGAATAGTTTAGGTGCCGTTCGGTCAAGTGCTGTTGAATTCAGTGCTCTGAGTGGAATACCTCTATACCTCTGTCCCATTTCATGGTTTTAACTTACTTGAGAATTTGAGAGGAACCTTCAAATTTAAAAATCATGTAGTTACCTGAAAGAACAGTACGAAGCACACCCATTGGTAGTACGTATAGTACTTCTTCTCTTGCGTGCTGTCGTACTCGTTCGCTATGCCTGGATGCGCCACCTCTTTGCCAACCTGCAATCAACAATATGCGTGTAAGTTTCGCAAACATTTGCATGTGACGCAGATATAAGAAATTTTTCAAGTTACAGAGAAACCAAGTCTGCTACAGTAGCAATTTATTTTCTTCCCGTTCAAATTTTTCCTGTCTGAATATCAGGTCAAACATGTCATTAGGAATTGGGGAATGTCTATTGACGTCCTAACTTCAATGTAACCAGTGCTTTTAACTAAGTTAAGCACTAGTTTAAACTGTATGAAAAAAATATGGGCCCCAACTGGAGTAAAATCATGACTTACTCATTCAAATACCTACATAATCCTGTATCCAACATTGGACTTATTTATTTTTATACGCCCTTTAGTTTAAAATACCTACGCCAAATGTGGAGACAGTCACATAAACTGTGATGGACAGTAAATATGTAATGAGAACTCTCGAAACGCTGAAAATATGAATTTCAAATTTATTGATGTGAAAATCATGAAAACGTGATAATGGGAAATTGTCGTTTTGAAAGTCAAATCCAGTGTTGCAAGTGTTTTGTATCCATAAATCATATTTGAGAGGCGAAATATTTGAAACTGAAAAATAAGCCTCAAGGCATTAGAACCAACAAGAAAATAGGGCTCCACTTCGTTTTTCTCCCCAATCGTGCGGAGCTTCAGAATTTTATAGTGTGTAGATGTCTTCAAATAAAACGTTTTCCCAAAATTTCACACTGAGCAAACGCCTAGTTTTTGAGAAAAAAAATCCTAAAGTTTCAGAAATTTTAACCAATTTACGTAAATTAATTGTCATTTTACCACAGATAATGTACGAGTTTCACTCCTAGGTTGTTCCATTTTACGTTCAGACAAAGTGACAGCGGACTCTTATGGTTTTTTATATAAATATTGTAAGTTTTTAACTTTCGTTCACTTTTAAATAGTTGCTACCGCAATTAACTTAATTATAAAGTAAATAATATAGTAAATTAAATTAAAAAAATATAGTTTTATTTGTACTATTAAAAGATTGTCTGTAACGAAACGTAATCCAATGTCAGTGAAGCGAGCTCGGGACTTGGGGCACCCCGACACGGACAGGTTAGGTTAGAAGGGGATGGCGGGGTCTAGTGAGCGAGCGTAGCGAGCGAATAGACCCCGCCATCCCCTTCGTGGTTATTTTTTTTAAACCACCCAGAAATAGGAGCCCCGCGAAGCGGGCTCCGTCGACAACGCTTTACTAAAAATAACCTTGATTGTTACAAGGTAATATTCCAATATTTGAGCATATTTTGGTTTGACCTTGACTTTTGATGTGTAAGACCTTGACTATTGGGTGCTGACCTTGACCTTGACGATGTGTTTGACCTTAGTATTGCTTGGAAACTAATTTAGACCCGCCACGTGATCTTCCCCGCCCTTAATACTCTGGCGATTTTTTTGAAACTTTGGCAATTTTTTTCTCGGCACCTATGGTTTTGCTTATTTTGGGGATTTCAAAAATACAATAGAAATGGTCTACTCTATCCAAAAAAAAATACCTACTATAAATCAGAGCTGGGGAGAAAACCGAAGTGCTTCCGAAAATAGCACCTAATTCTTTATACATATAGACATTTTGTTCATGATAGGGTGCTTGCGCCGGTTAGCGACCAGTTAGTTGAGTTCCTAACTTTGGACGAATCAAAATATACGCCATTTACACGCAAAGTAGTTGCCGACAATGTAAATTGGTTCTAAATATAGTCTAGTTGTGAAATTAAATATAAAATAGCACGCTTCCATTCATAAATTATGAAAAATTATGGAAAAAGTGCAAAAATAGCCGAAATGCTAGTTAACGACCACTTATTTCGGTTGGCGACCACTAGTACGCTAGATTACGACCACTGTTAAAAAACATAAAAATAAAGTATTATAACCACTTTTATGGATAAAAAATATTATTTATTTTTCCCTTTAGATCAAACATCTAATAATCATCAACACAAATAGTATTTAATCATCGGATTTAACTTTTTTTATTAAATTAATCAAATAAAATAAATCTTTTTCGTTGCGCGATTTAACCTGGTACAAATTTCGATATCCCTTTGGAGCTAAAAATTTATCAAGTTTTAGGGCATAGAGAAGTCACTTTGTCCTGTTCCACACCAATTTGTCCTGGACGATCTTCTTTGAAGGGATTCTTTGATACATGGTTAATGACAAAAAAAAACGACAGTATTCAGAAGCTTCTGCTTTTTAATTGGGAATCCGCACTTGGCAACGGGCAAGCGGGCGGAGTTCCAGTCATGAGAGCTAGAGAGTCTCTTTAACTCCGTCATCCATGAGGGTATAACGCCCGAGGCGTGGAGCAGCGGTGCGATGGTTCTGTTCTTCAAAAAAGGTGACAAAACCTTGCTAAAGAACTATAGACCCATCTCACTTCTGAGCCACGAATACAAGCTGTTCTCGAGAATCGTCACGAACCCTCTCACCAGGAGACTTGATGACCCAGCCACCAGAACAAGCCGGATTTCGAAAAGGCTTTAGTTCCGTAGACCACATCCATACTGTTCGGCAAATTGTACTGAGAAAGTACTGCAAAGATCGAGGAGTATAATCAGCTACTGTGTTTGGCATTTCTGGACTACGATAAAGCATTCGACACCATCGAAATATGGGCAGTTCTGGTCTCTCTGCAACGATGTTGAATTGACTGGCGCCATATCGAAGTGTTGAGATGCTCGTATGACACTGCCACAATGACTGTTCAGAACCAGGATGAGAAAACGAGCCCCATACAACTGCTCAGAGGAGCGAGACAGGGGGATGTGATATCCCTGAAACTGTTTACCAATGCTCCAAGTCTTTTTCTTCCTTTTAGGGACTTGCTTCCGAAGGCTTCATCTTGAAAAAACTACATAAACTAAATCAAATAATCAAATGTGCTCGAATACTGAACATACTTAAGCTAAACTTTAGTTTGCGGCCATCGTTCTTTTTGTACTAAATCTTGGTGGTCGCAAACTAGTATCGTACTTTTCTAACTGTATCACATAGCGACCACCTTTTAGGACCAATATTTGTGGATAAATTAAATAAGTTTTATCAAAAAAACATGGTCGTTTACTGAAGAATTGCAAGTTTAGGCTTTTACAACACCAAAACCCTAAATAGTGTAACCATAAATAAAACATTGAGAACATAATAAGCAAAACAAAATAAAACTGTGTGAGTCAGAATACGACCACCTGGTCGCTTTCTAACGTATTATTAAAATATGCATTTCAGTAACCGACCACTGGGTTTTAGTTTAAAATATGGTAAAAATTGACTTAAATGCAATTAAATAATTGAAATCAATACATAATTGAAGTACCCACGTTTCTAATTTGAGTAAAAAACTTAAAATAAGTAGCAAAACTTAGCTTGGAACGCCGCGCGCCTTGCTAATTTTTTGCTCTTGCGCAGCACATTCACACACCACATAATCAACACGAGACTTTAGCGTAATTTTTCTTTATTTTGGGTCAAGCGGTTCGTATAAAATTTAGTAAATTCTTATTACGTAACTATTCAAATAATATTTAAGACATACTATTTATTGTTATGTCTTAAAGAAAGGTTATTATCTTTAATTAAAGCAACCTAGTCAGACAAGTGGTCGGTTACCGGAGGTGGTCGCGAAACCAGCGCACTGACCCTATCTGATTTATTTTAATAAAATCTGACTGGCTGAAGTCTTCGAATTAACTCAAATCGATATTGAAAGATTAATAGCCTTCATACCTACCTAATTTTAAAGCTAATGTTTTAGTGATGAAACGTGGTAGGTAGTAAATTATCCATAAACGATCGTTTGCCGTAAATCGAAATATATCAGAAAGCCACGTGAGAAAATGTTGATTCCAATCTGCTATGTAGAATAATTTTCGTTATTTTATCTCAGTGAAAATGAGGTTTCTAGTGTGAATGGTATGCCAGCCTACAGTGTTGTTTTCAGGAATTGTGGCGAAAACAAAACGAGAACAAGACAAGTCACAACAACACAACACAAGTATTATTCATGTGACCAAAATAACAATCTCGATGCCTACGTGTACAGCAGAATATATACTTAAATAACAATTTATCAGTCAGACCGTCAGACGTAACAATAAGAGCGCGAGACAAGTGAACGCTGACCTTAAGGGGAGGTTTTACGAATTTGCCTGTTTTAAAATCAATTTTAAATGGTCAAACTAGTGTATTTGGGTCCTGAAAAAAAGATATGTCATAGATACATCCTTGTTTGAGGGACGCTAAAGGTTAAAAACACGATATATTGTAATTTGCTCGATCGAAAAAAAATCCGAAACAGGGTCGATTTCAAAACCATTTTTCGTTTCATTTCCTAATTACAGCACAAAACAATATGAAAATTGCATATATGATGAGGTAATCGTATTTTTGAGGTTATTTAAAGATTGGATTTTTAAGTTTAATAGATTTTTTTTTAAATAAACCCAAATATAGTAAATCGGGTTAAATCGGCTCGCGCTCAGAGTCCTGCGGGACGTCATCGGAGGTGGACCTGTGTCAAAATTTTAAAAAATACGCTCGCTCTGCAGTTGTTACAAAAAATCTAATAAAAGAAGAACACATTATATATGAAATTGCGACAGCTCAGAAAAAATATTTCGTTATTTTATTATAGTTTTAATTCATAACATTGTTTTCGAAAGTGAGATTATTTCTATGCGATATGATGACGTTTAACTGTCATCTTACAATAGTGCTAGACACATTACAAATTATTATCGATATATAATTTTTTGTCGTCGTTTATGAAGAAGTCTTTTTTTGATTTTTTAATCAGATTCATCAATGTTACTATATTCACTCTCTATCGAATTGTCTTTGCTAATATCAAATCCTACATTAATAAACACATCATATACAATTTGTCCGGTTGTCGGTTGCATATGAAATATTTCAAACAACTATCACTCTCGCAAGAACAAAGAAAATTTAAAAAGAAATGGTGTTTCAAACAAAAGTGCTATACTAACATGAACAAATGTACGGAACACGATAAAAATCGTAATTATATTGTAATCAATTAAGAAGTAAGGAGATTAAATAAAGCACAGTGTTACTTTTCTTATTTCGTCGTTGTATTTTCTCAACAAATATACTAGCACTTGTTATTATTACTAAATAATGTTTAATTTGCAACGGCGCCATTTCTATTTTATTTATTAAAATGCGTAACTTCCAGAATCACTCATTTTACCAACACTTTAAATCAATTGATCAACTGATATGAAACTGACACAGATAAAACATAACACTCTTAATCAATTGAGAAACTGATATTAAACGTAAGACAAATAAAATATAACAATATTTTTCGAATAGCGGAGCCAGCAACACAATTTTTTTCTTGAATCCGTGATTTTATCGTATTGGCTCAGTATGAACAACTTTCAGTTTTGAATACAAAAAGTCACTGTTTACGATATTTTATACGACACATAAACGATAAAATGTCGTTCTAAAATTTCGATGTCCTAAAATAATAGATTCGATAAAACTGTCCATACGCTTGGTATTAGTCAAATGTTTGTGTACCGGGCTATTAATAGGTACAATGAGACCTCCTCTGTTTGTGACAGAAAAAGATCTGGCCGTCCACGTAGTGTTCGTACGAAAAAGGTGGTCAAAGCAGTAAGGGAAAGAAGTCGAAGGGAAAAAATTGTCTTACTGTTTCGAAAATAATAGGTTCGATAAATTATAGCTTGCTACAGCTATAATTTATCGAATCTATTATTTTAGGACATCGAAATCAGGTACGTCACTTGACAATAAATTATGGCAATTGTTACTTCGTATATAGCCGTCAATATTTACGAATCTTCATGAGCGGTGGGAAATATCCAAAACAAAAAATATGGTCACAGTATAAGCGAAACAGTAAGACAATTTTTAGCCCATCCAACTTAACAAAAATCCCGACGAAATAAAGATGAAAGTTTGTATGGAAATTCGCCATTTTTTTTCTTAAATTCACTTGATAAAATTCTTAAATTCACTGACAGACAATGGACAACCTAAACCGCTGGGTCTAGAAGCATGCAATTTTGCACAATAGTTCTTTTTATAACGAACGAAATTATGACTTTGATATTTTCTATCAAAATTACATTTTGCGTGACCGTTGAGATACCCAGTAGCATTATTATAATTTTAAACTTTCACCTTACTACCGCAAAGTCATGTTTATCTGAAACTAGTTTCTGTCCGTGACTTCATTCGCGTGAAAGTCATAAGACATCACAATATACTAAAATAACAGCCACATTTTATAAATCTTCACTGTACACTGTTTGTAGTTTTGGTCTCGGCGACCAAAATATACAGAGATTTAGGACTGGTGACGCGACTGGCTGGCTGGCTAGCGAGCAAGTAACAGAGTTATCTGTGTGAGAAGCAGCTCCTCCTGAGGTCGAAACGCGCAAGTAACACTCGTCAGTAGCAATTTCCCATTGCTTGCGAAGTTTTTCGTTTTAAGTGACTTATTAAACGTCTGCGTTCCTTCATATACTACCTAATGGCACAACACTGATACACGAACTGCTTCTTACAGATTATTCATGACTAACCCAGCTATCACTAAAAAAATCAGCAGTTTGTACAAGGGTGGCTATGGTTAGGTGACTGTTAATGAGATTTTTTTTATTGATTTTTATTAAAACCATAGATGACAGAAGAGGCCTAAACTTCATGTTTTTCGTTGTACGTTCTACGATCTCTCCCATAACAGTAGGTATATGAAAAGGAAAAAATGTTGTTTATTTTATAAATAAAATGAATTGATTGTCACAAAACAAACACACGCACGCACACACACAATACATTAGCCGATAACGACACCGACCCGACATCGACACGATATTGGCGATCAGATGATCGGATACGTTTAGTGCCTTCTCTTGTTATCGTAACCTATATCGTCGCAGACAGCGACGAAACGGACTGAAAACGCCCATTAGGTACACAGGACATTTTAAGTAATGGACACCGTAGGTCCCATAAAATGTAAACTTATTGAAAAAATCGAATCTAAGAAAAACTAGTTCAGTTGATCAACTGCAAATATTTCATGCTGTGGCATGGATTTTCCGTGAAATGGTCGGCAGTGCATCGTAAATAGATACGTCACTCTGCATTTGGGGGAGGCGGAGGTAGCGTTTCAAAGGCCTACAGACACGGAAAACCTCGCCTAACAACAACAGCACACCCACGTGGGACGTTGAGTACACTTGTGCGATTTGCGAATCTCTGCAACGACTATACTAGGGCTGCATGACTTCTGAATAGTCGTACAAAATATTGTGTAGGCAATTAAGTCACATCAAATAACAATTAAATGATAATGATCAACGCCGTTAGTATGTGAGAATTTAAGATAGATATTCATTAAATTAAAGGGTTTCCTCGAATGTCTTTGATTGAACCAAGATCATTATATGATGCGTAAGGGCGGTAGAAGAGACAGTTTTTCTAAACATCTGGCAAAAAAGTCGCCAAAACTAGAAAACATTGATGATGCACGTAATTTTACAAAAGTGACTGAAATGACTAGAAATAATCTGAACTATTGAAATGTGATAATTAAAAATTCGAGATTGCCCAGATACTATGATGTGGCTATAGGTACCTTCAATAGGTAGGTACCCAATTGGGTACCAATTGACCCCGAGGCGATCCTTTAAATTACCGAAACGAAATCGGTCACGTCATTTGTCATATTTGGCCAGGAACAGTGAGGATAGCACATAATTAACCTCGTTGAGTTTAATAGATCATTACGTGGGCGGTGACCTATTGCGAATCGGGAATAGGTTGACCAATTATATTACCCAAAATTAAAATGGCAAATACAACAAAATACCTTGGTGTTATAATAGATGAAACACTTTCGTTCAAACAACATATACAAGCATTAAATAATAGAATTCGCAAGATGATATTTGTTTTTAAAAAGTTACGCTATATTGCTGATCCAAAACTAATTAGACAAGTTTACTTTGCGCTGTGTCAATCAATATTAACCTACTGTATTACCTCATGGGGTGGAGCGGGTAAAACAATGTTACTAACCATTGAGAGAGCTCAAAGGGCGATCCTCAAAGTGTCTACTACTACTACTTTTTATGCCTTGTAATTTTTTGAATAAATATATTATTATTATTATTACCTTTGACGCACAAATTATGGAACTTACGTACCTAGTGAAATGTTGAGTTTGGAACACGTTACGGAGAAGTCGAAAGAATAGCAAGAAGACACGGATATTGTAAAAAGTAGGATTATTCAAAAGAATTCTTGACACAAGGATATTTTGGTCATAGTGGGATTTTGGCAGACTTTTTAAGAAATCTGACTACCAATAAAAAAAATACACAACACAGACATCCGATTCTACCATTTAGCAACCCTAACTTACCTACTCGTGCCCAATCAACTGAACACAAGAGAGGAAGCGAGCAGTTACGGGGATATGCGCACGCGCAATTTACAGCACCTACCCGACTAATAGACGGTGATTTATACTCCAATAAAGATGTAATAGTGTTAGCGAAAAATATTTATTACGATAAATATAAACTACTATCGTCCGCGTGTTTTTTTTTTTTGTTTTAACATAAAATATATCCCATGACACTCAACAATACTGTAGCTTCCCACTAGTGACAAAATTTTGGGAATCAGATCTGTGGTTACCCCCTACATCCAAACTTTCATATCAATTTATTATTATATGTATTACTAGCTGCGCCCCGCAGTTTCACCCGCATAAGTCTCGATCCCGTGGGAATATCGGGATAAAAAGTATCCTATGTCCTAACCCAGGTGATGGTCTACCCATGTGCCAAATTTCATTCAAATCCTTTCAGTCGTTTTAGCGTGAAAGCGTAACAAACAAACATACAAAAAGTCTAATCTTTTCTCTTTATAATATTAGTTTAGATTAGGCATGCAGCATTAAAATTTCATGACACAGTAGACATAATAGACATAAGACATGCACCCTGTAAGAGCACTGCAAATGTTTCATATCAAATGATTAAATTACACGAATTTAATGATTCTAGTTATTACAATTAATTACAGTTTAATAAACATTATAATTTTTTAATTATTACATACTTAGGTATTATTTCAAATAAATCATTATTGTTAATTCGTTCATTCATTTTAGTCGTTATAGGTAAGCATATTAAAATAGTCATTTATTTCACATTTAAGTACGTCAAGCATATTTTTACAAGGTCAATCGATTCACAATTTGTCAGCTTTAATCTCCTCAACGGTAGCATTTCTTTATTACGAGTAACAGAGATTTCAACTGCTTCGAGAAAATTTAGTCATTTGGTAGGGATTTTAAACTTTCCGGTAGCTTATTAAATGAATATGACTTGATAAAAAAAAGCGGCCAAGTGCGAGTCGGACTAGCCCATGAAGGGTTCCGTAGCAGAAAGTAAGTAAATTGCGGTTTATGATTTATGACGTATTAAAAAAAAACTACTTACTAGATCGTCCTCCAATTTCTAAAATTGGTTTCTCGTTCAAACCAATATTCGGTGGAAGTTTACATGGTAATGAACATCATATATTTTTTAGTTTTATCATTCTCCTATTTTAGAAGTTACAGGGGGGACACACACATTTTACCACTCTGGAAGTGTATCTCGCGCCAACTATTCAGATTAAAAAAATAAATAAAAGAAACCTCAACATAATTTTTGAAGACCTACCCATAGATATACCCCACGTATGGGTTTGATGAAAAAAAAAATGAGTTTCAGTTCTAAGTATGGGGAACCCCTAAAATTTATTGTTTTTTTTCTATTTTTGTGTGAAAATCTTAATGCGGTTCACAGAATACATCTACTTACTAAGTTTCAACAGTATAGTTCTTATAGTTTCGGAAAAAAGTGGCTATGACATACGGACGGACAGACAGACATGACGATCCGGGTTCCGTTTTTTGCCATTTGGCTACGGAACCCTAAAAATAGATGGAGGACATGACACGATGACAAACAATCATTATTAAGGTCAAGGACAACTCGGAAAGGGATCGTCAATTCGTCACCACAATATACCTACTTATCAGTGATCGTCACCGTATGGCCGCGCTTCGTGAGCTTGTCCCGAGGCGAGGCGATTACGTTACGATTCCGATTAGTGTGCGTTGCAGTAGAGAGTTTCATACAAAGAATACTGAATGACTCGAGTTGATACGGTGACGATCCCTTTCCGAGTTGATATGTGTGCTATTTCCTTAAGAATGTTTTAGGAGTCCTGAGGATCTGCGTAAGTTATGGAGTAAACGTTGCAGCGTTGGTACCCAAGCAGAAGGATGGTACTGCATGATGCTACAGAAAACATACTGTAGGTAGATGATTAAATTATAAATGGTCCTTTCTTTCTGGGATGTGAATTTTACAAAATTGTCCACGGACTTGACAAAAATAGGTGCACAAGAAGCCATTTTATGCGATTCAATTCGATTCATTAAATGCTTCTTTTACTAATAAGCTGTTACATAATATGGTTTCTTGAACCAAAAATTAAGTTCAAGAAACTAAAAGTGATTTGCGTTACATTGTGTGGCTAGTAAAACAAGTAATTAGTACTTTCATAACATACAGCTGATTGTTTCTGCATTATTTATAGCTTGTTTACGTAACAGGTACATTGGCCTACTTATGTAATCTTAATTTATGTCCACTAGGTAATAACGATGATATAACTAAACTACAACAGACTGCCTCGTTGGTCTAGTGGTCGCAAGCGCTACTGCTGAACATGAGGTTCGATTCCCAGGTCGGGCAAAGTGTCATTGGGTGTTTATTTCTGGAATTTATCAGTACCAACCTGTAGTTTGGATTTGTGCCTGGTTGATGGCAATAGGCTCGCCCCCTATTACATGGGACTTAAACATAACTGGCGAAATGTGGGTGATTTATCAAAATGACTTCTGAAATCAAATTTTATAGATGTCGTGGCCAGATCTTAGAATTGACCATTTCATGAAATGGCCAGGTAACATTGGTCATATCGTTTAAACGTCAACGTTTAATGATATGATAGTCGACGTTTAGCCATATCATTAATGTAGGGTATCCATGGTGTAAGGTGTAGTAAAAGTAGCCAAGTAACTTGGAGTTGGTCACAGTTCTAACCGAACCTAACCCATAAAACGGCGTTTTTTTTTTTTTTTTACTAATTTTAATTGATATTTAAATATATATTTCATTTCACACCGCGACAGCGGCCGGCGAGCGCTACTTCCAAGTTGATCGCTTTCCATAATATCATATTTGGAAACCCAATAAAAGTCCCTAGACTTTTTTTGCGTGGTCCCTAGTTTGTTTGATTTGTTGTATGCCGCCGCCATGATGCACAACAAGAACTAAGCGACATCAACGCCTCTACCGGTGGATAATCTAACTATTATACGATATGATCACTAATATTTGGCCACTTCATGAAGTAGTCGTGCGTTTAACTGTTCATATCGTTAAACGTTGAGTATTCAATGATCGAGCCATGTTCATTTCATGAAATGGTCAATTTTAAGATTTGGCCACGACATACTATACCAACGTAAGTATTGACTACAGATGACATCGCGAAAACATCGTGAGGAAAGCCTGAGAGATATTTCTCGACGGCATGTGAAGACAAGTCAGAGGCATAAAAATTCTGACACTAGGTTAGTCACTAACCACATGAAAAAGAAAGATGCTATAGCTGAAATGGAAGTGGGCAAGACACTTGGCTAGGCGTGGTGGCAGGTGAAGCAGATCCCAAACGGAATGGTTGCAGAGAGACGGTATATAGAAGGAGCGTAGGCAGACCTATAAGCCAGGTGGGTGGTGGGTGAACGACCCACAGAAGAACGCGTGAAGACCTGGATAAGAGTCGCACAAACCAGGGAAACAGGCCTATATTCAGCATTAGATGGAACAAGGCCACCAATGACGATAATGCTATAGAAGCCTGTCACCCATAAGCATCTCAAATATCTCGAATTAGCCCTTCTAAACATGTGCTCCAAGATACGACTTGGGAGACCAGAAACAACCAAACACAAAGATTGAACACCATCAGGATTGAGGAGTCAGTATTAAAACAATTAAATTAACGACAAAGACAGCCGAACATGAGTTGTGGCGACAAAGAAATCGGAAGCTCTGCCTAATTCTCGGAGGTGCTGGCTCGCTGCCAATATTGTGTTACAATTGTTACCATTATATTTAATTCGAGGCATACGTAACATGCCCTACATGGGCGGCCTGCAAAGGTTTCCGATGATAGAGAGGATCCAATTAGTAAGCATTCTGTTGTCAAAGTAGGGTTGCATGGAACTGTGCAGATTTACAGAAAGGAAAGAAGGTCTATATCATTTTAGTCTCGAAATCACCCACTGTTGTATATTGATACAGCAGTGGGTGATTTCGAGACTAAAATGATGATTTCATCTGCGGGATTCCCGGTAAATAATATGCCACACGAATATACACCCTCGATTGGCTATGGATATGTAGTTAAATGTGACTAAGAGATTACGCAGCAAGAGTGCGTGGGTAGCAGCGCCCCCCTGTCTGCTAATATCAACCTACTGCAATTTGTGATTCATCTGCCAAGCGAATGTTGCGACCGCGACTATGCCGTTGGGGGTGGGATATTTTTTTTTCTAGTAGGTATGCCATACTCGACCATGCCGTTGGGGTGGGACGTATTTTTTTTCTAGTATACTTTTTAAATAATTGTGGATACTTGCAAACGTTCTAGACTTTCAGACTTGAGACTCAAATCATAATCAATACCGGTTCCTCCAAGCATAGACTAATACAACTTCTATTGGTCTCTTCCAAAAACAAACCCCGATTATCCTTATCCTTACATATCCTTCCATATTCTAAAACAAAGTCCCCCGTCGTGTCTGTCTGTCTGAACGCAAAAAACTCAAAGCCACCGAACGGTTCACCAATGGACGGAGTGATTTATGAGGAAGATTTAGGTGTATAATTCATTAAAGGTTTTGTGTAAATTGGCTGACAAATGACGATTATTTTTGAAGATGTCTGAAAAAATCATGCCGAGAGGGAGCTTTACGCTTTATGCGCTATGTAAGCCGTGAGAGATAAATAAAATGTATGTTGTACAGGATTTTTCATTTTAAAAAGTTCAACAAATAAGTCCGCGATAGCATAATTATGTCTATCTTCTAAGGATGACCCATAGTAACTTATCAGAATCTCAGAATTAGATTAGTAACCTATCAGAAATTAATTTTAAAAAATTGTTTATATCCGACGCTATTTTGACCGGTATTATATTAATCCTTATTCAATAAAATATGTTATTTAAATTGGACATTTAATTTATTTAAATGAATAGTTTAAAAGATAATTATCACAGATTCAAAATTACGCGTAACAAAATAATTATGGTTGACGGCAACGCGGGCGTAACGGTATGAGTCAATGACCTTATCCTCTTTTTCTTTTTTCATATCGACATTTAGTAGCTCATTGAAACATGCATTTGTTGAGGGGAGCACTGTCTCTCACAACATAAATGTCACCATACAATACGCAGTTAGGGCACTTACGACGAAAGGAAAGGGTACCAATTAGTCGGAGGGCTCTCGACTTGAGGTGGAAGACTGAGTCTGAGCTGTTGGAGGGCTAATACGGCACGCTGCCAAGTGGCATAGAGCTACATTATACGTTTATGACAGAATAAAACAGACACAATATACCATTGTATGTATAATATAAGCAGGCTATGATAGTGATAGAGTGGTAAACCAAAAGCAGAAATCCTACGTACAGCTTTTTTCGGAATCATACCTTTAGACTCGCACAGTACAGAGAAGTACAAAGCACAAAAGAGGAGATGGAATAAGGTATTCCGTGTGGCTGGAATAAAGTTTCCGCTTCTAAGTAGTGGCTGGAATAAGGTTGTCAATGGTGATGATGGTAAACAGAATTACATGGTAAGTAGTTCGTAAAAGAACTAAAAATACAGGTAATAAATCAGAAACACAAAAAAAATAGTAAATAAACAAAAATCTTACCTCTCTATTAAAGGCATCAGGCATGGTGAACGTCGACGTAATCCAACAGAAGGTGTTGATCACATTGACGGGTAACCCACTCACGATGCACTGTATCGGCTGCCCCACATACTGGGTAGCCGTAATGATCATAGAACATGTCAGTAACAACACTGTCGTGAACACATTGTGCAGCCGAAACACCGCATTGTCAGTCCTTATCGGCTGGAACTGAAAATAAACACTTAACCCTCCCAATAACTTAAACATCTTGCCTTATTTCGGCCTCTTACTATCTATACATGGATAGGAATGTGTGATGCTACTCAAAATCAGTCTTGTAGTAATTGATACGACGCGGCAGTGGATCGCGTGTGTTATTGTCGGAGTTACAACATCTGAAACAAAAAAGAAATAGGTTAGTAGAAGTTCGATGAAAATAGATTTCTTATAACAATTAATATCTATAAATGTGTTTATTGTTTCAGTTTTAATGATTCTATCAATTAGAGCAGAGTTGGATACGCTAACTGCGAGAGCTTCCACCACAAATTAATCTACCTCGTCCATAAACAGCTAAAAAACATTATAATAACATGTATTACTCCCTTATGTATAAATTCAAAGCCAGTTTCTATTTCCAATTTATCAATCTGCCTAGCCTTTTCCCAACTGTGTTGGGGTCGGCTTCCAGTCTAACCGGGTGCAGCTGAATACCGTATTTGACATGGAGCGACTGCCTTTCTAACCTCCACAGCACAGTAACTGGGTAATACTATATACACCTTGGTAAGACTGGTTGTCAGACGATCAGTCTCCTGACGACCCGTAACGACTGTCAAAGATCCACGAATGAGAGCCAGGACCTACGGCTTAACGAGCTATAGGCACGGAGGAGTCTCGGTATGTTCAGACGGTCACCCATCCACAGACCAACCCCGGCAAGCGTAGCTTAACCTGATGGATCGAACCAAGCGGCCGTTATTATTTAGCCACGAGCTCCTATTTCCAATTTACATGGATAATAATATTTTAAAAGACAATAATAATTAATTTCTAATTACCACCTACCCCATAAACACACAATACGTTTAAAATATAGGAGTACTAATTAACAACTAAATATGTAGAAGGAAAACACTGAATATATATCTACCGTGGACAATGTAGGTATTATTTTAACGCATAGAATGGCTTTTTTCAATTAACTAGTTTGCCACAATAATTTTAATAATTTAATGTGTAATTATTAATTATTAGCTTTTTCCTCATGGTTCATAATACCCCTCCCACAGTATAATAAACTAACAGTATTATATCTCGGCAGTGACCAAGAAATTTATTACCGGCCGCTCGGTAGATGAGCCTTCCGCGTCCGTGTGTAACTGCGGCGCACTGGATACTGTTGCGCACTGATATAACACTGATTTGGAAGCGTCATTTCGGCCGTTTTCTATGAAGATATAATACTGTTACTTAAGGGGATTACCTCGCTCAAATCCTAAATATACTGTAGGTTTAAAGAAGATTGTAGATGAATCCTTTTGTGCGTTTTCCATGTAAAAAATATATGTTATACTTAAGGTCATCACAAATACATTGTATTGTTTAAAATTTTAATAAACTTTCCTAAATTTTGGGAAAAAATCTTATTAAATAGGTCCTTCTTCAACCTAAATTGTAAATTTTCTCTGTAACGGCTGAATAGTTCGGCATGAATTTTCTACCAAAAATATATAATGACGTATTGGACAATTTGTATTGTTTTTTTTTTGTTATTTCTTTTAATATTTTTAACTATTGAACAAAAACCCGAAACTTCACCAGTACCCCACTGGAGCACCCCCGCTAAGGCCTGTGACGCGTACTCGGGACGCGACACGTCAGTGTCCTGATGACTCTTGTGACGGAAGGACTATACGCGCGTTATTTTTTCCAAATAAAATCTAAAAGTTTACGTTTTGAATTATTTTTGAATGAAATCATATTTTAAATAGTACAAATATAAATATTTCGTAAATCAACCATACAAATTAAGTTTGTAAATATATGTAAAGCAGTTTGTAATTTCGTTTTGTTTTTTGAACCTGTCATAGAGTAAGCCTGACTATGCCTAAATATAAGAATAAATGTAAGGTGAAGCGTGGCCGAGCTCTCCAAAACTATTGGTAAGTACCTAACCTATTGAGTACATTCTAGTGTGTTTATTTTTTATCGTTTTTAGTTATCTTGAGAATTTCGTTTGGCGGAGGATGGAGACCGACCGTGTCTAGATGATTAATGATGTCACTTACCTGATGGTGGGCTGATGGACTCCGAAGGTGGGTATAGGATCTCATTGACGGCACTTCGTAGAACCATCGTGTTTGGACTCATTTGAAAGGTCTCTTAGAGACCTTAGTGACTGATGATGTCACCTACCTGATGATGGACTCCGAAGGTGGGTATAGGATCTCATTGGCGGTACTTCGTAGAACCATCGTGTTTAAACTCATTTGAAAGGTCTCTTGGAGACCTTGGTGACTGATGATGTCACCTACCTGATGATGGACTCCGAAGGTGGGTATAGGATCTCATTGACGGCACTACGTAGAACCATCGTGTTTGGACTCATTTCAAAGGTCTTTTGGAGACCTTGGTGACTGATGATGTCACCTACCTGATGATGGACTCCGAAGGTGGGTATAGGATCTCATTGACGGCACTACGTAGAACCATCGTGTTTGGACACATTTCAAAGGTCTTTTGGAGACCTTGGTGACTGATGATGTCACCTACCTGATGATGGATTCCGAAGGTAGGTATAGGATCTCATTGACGGCACTTCGTAGAACCATCGTGTTTGGACTCATTTGAAAGGTCTCTTAGAGACCTTGGTGACTGATGATGTCACCTACCTGATAATGGATTCCGAAGGTAGGTATAGGATCTCATTGACGGCACTTCGTAGAACCATCGTGTTTGGACTCATTTGAAAGGTCTCTTGGAGACCTTGGTGACTGATGATGTCACCTACCTGATGATGGACTCCGAAGGTGGGTATAGGATCTCATTGACGGCACTACGTAGAACCATCGTGCTTGGACTCATTTGAAAGGTCTCTTGGAGACCTTGGTGACTGATGATGTCACCTACCTGATGATGGATTCCGAAGGTAGGTATAGGATCTCATTGACGGCACTTCGTAGAACCATCGTGTTTGGACTCATTTGAAAGGTCTCTTAGAGACCTTGGTGACTGATGATGTCACCTACCTGATGATGGACTCCGAAGGTGGGTATAGGATCTCATTGACGGTACTTCGTAAAACCATCGTGTTTGGACTCATTTGAAAAGACTCTTGGAGACCTTGGTGACTGATGATGTCACCTACCTGATGATGGACTCCGAAGGTGGGTATAGGATCTCATTGACGGTACTTCGTAGAACCATCGTGTTTGGACTCATTTGAAAAGACTCTTGGAGACCTTGGTGACTGATGATGTCACCTACCTGATCATGGACTCCGAAGGTGGGTATAGGATCTCATTGACGGCACTTCGTAGAACCATCGTGTTTGGACTCATTTGAAAGGTCTCTTGGAGACCTTGGTGTCTGATGATGTCACCTTCCTGATGATGGACTCCGAAGGTGGGTATAGGATCTCATTGACGGTACTTCGTAGAACCATCGTGTTTGGACTCATTTGAAAAGACTCTTGGAGACCTTGGTGACTGATGATGTCACCTACCTGATCATGGACTCCGAAGGTGGGTATAGGATCTCATTGACGGCACTTCGTAGAACCATCGTGTTTGGACTCATTTGAAAGGTCTCTTGGAGACCTTGGTGTCTGATGATGTCACCTTCCTGATGATGGACTCCGAAGGTGGGTATAGGATCTCATTGACGGTACTTCGTAGAACCATCGTGTTTGGACTCATTTGAAAGGTCTCTTAGAGACCTTGGTGACTGATGATGTCACCTACCTGATAATGGATTCCGAAGGTAGGTATAGGATCTCATTGACGGCACTTCGTAGAACCATCGTGTTTGGACTCATTTGAAAGGTCTCTTGGAGACCTTGGTGACTGATGATGTCACCTACCTGATGATGGACTCCGAAGGTGGGTATAGGATCTCATTGACGGCACTACGTAGAACCATCGTGTTTGGACTCATTTGAAAGGTCTCTTGGAGACCTTGGTGACTGATGATGTCACCTACCTGATGATGGATTCCGAAGGTAGGTATAGGATCTCATTGACGGCACTTCGTAGAACCATCGTGTTTGGACTCATTTGAAAGGTCTCTTAGAGACCTTGGTGACTGATGATGTCACCTACCTGATGATGGACTCCGAAGGTGGGTATAGGATCTCATTGACGGTACTTCGTAAAACCATCGTGTTTGGACTCATTTGAAAAGACTCTTGGAGACCTTGGTGACTGATGATGTCACCTACCTGATGATGGACTCCGAAGGTGGGTATAGGATCTCATTGACGGTACTTCGTAGAACCATCGTGTTTGGACTCATTTGAAAAGACTCTTGGAGACCTTGGTGACTGATGATGTCACCTACCTGATCATGGACTCCGAAGGTGGGTATAGGATCTCATTGACGGCACTTCGTAGAACCATCGTGTTTGGACTCATTTGAAAGGTCTCTTGGAGACCTTGGTGTCTGATGATGTCACCTTCCTGATGATGGACTCCGAAGGTGGGTATAGGATCTCATTGACGGTACTTCGTAGAACCATCGTGTTTGGACTCATTTGAAAAGACTCTTGGAGACCTTGGTGACTGATGATGTCACCTACCTGATCATGGACTCCGAAGGTGGGTATAGGATCTCATTGACGGCACTTCGTAGAACCATCGTGTTTGGACTCATTTGAAAGGTCTCTTGGAGACCTTGGTGTCTGATGATGTCACCTTCCTGATGATGGACTCCGAAGGTGGGTATAGGATCTCATTGACGGTACTTCGTAGAACCATCGTGTTTGGACTCATTTGAAAGGTCTCTTGGAGACCTTGGTGACTGATGATGTCACCTACCTGATGATGGACTCCGAAGGTGGGTATAGGATCTCATTGACGGCACTACGTAGAACCATCGTGTTTGGACTCATTTCAAAGGTATCTTGGAGACCTTGTTCACTCATGATGTCATACCTAGATAAAATACGTTTTAGTTTTTTTTTGTGGTGTATATGCTTTTACGAGACTTATAGCAAAAACATTACCTTAGCTCACTCACGCTTTGCTCATTGCTTCGTTATTATTTTTCAGGCAATTAAGAAACCAGCAAAACTCCGAATTGCAAAATCAGGAACTTCAGCCGTTAACAGAAACTTACGGTCTGTCTAGTATGGCAGTCGATGAAGGGGCAGAGCAAATTATGCCGGTAACTTATTCTGTTTGCTTACACTGCGGTATTTATTAGATAGTTTCCCTAGCTAATTTGATTTGACCCCGTATTGTTAAAACGTTTGTTTTAGGTTGAAGAAGATGAACATTTACCAGATTTGATTATTGAAGAAGAAGAATCACAAGCAGAAACAAAAAATATATCTGGAAGACGAGTTATAGATATAGCTTATTTTTTTTCCAAAATACAAGAAATAGGCGGCCATGGTACTTTTAACTGTGGTATACAAAGTTTGAAAGTTATAGGAGAGAAACGTGTTGGACTTGCTTCTAAGTTTACAGTAGAATGTTTGATGTGTAAAGAGAAGTTTTCTCTTTGTAATGTCACTGGTGACTTAGATATTAATACAGCAGCGGTCGCGGGTGCAGTTTCAGTTGGTATAGGGTATTCGCAATTAGAGGAACTGTTATCAGCATTTGACTTGCCCGTGATGACTGAGCCTGTATACCAGAAACGGCACGACATTGTTTCCAACGCCTGGGATAAAGCACTCAGTAAATCTATGAATGAAGCTGCTGAAGAAGAAAAAAGAATTGCTTTAGAAAAAGGTCGTGTCAGCAAAGAGGGGATACCTATTATAGATGTGGTTGTAGACGGATGCTGGAGTAAGAGGTCTTACAAAAAGAACTACTCAGCACTGTCAGGAGCTGCTGCAATAATTGGAAGACACACAAAAAAGATTTTGTTTCTTGGCATTAAAAATAAATACTGTAGCATATGTACGCAGGACTTTAATAAAAATCAAAATCCGAGAACTCACCAGTGCTTTAAGAATTTTACGGGATCATCGACTGCCATGGAGTCAACAATAAATTGTGGAAGGGTTTAAAGCATCTATCGAAATGTATGGTCTGATTTATGGTCGTCTCATTTCTGACGGGGACTCTAGCACGTATGCGAAAATATTGGAAGCAAGACCTTATCCTCAATTTACTGTTGAAAAGGTAGAATGTAGGAACCACCTTCTAAGAAACTTGTGCAACAAATTAGAAAACCTGACCACTGATACGAAATATCTTATATGTTTTAGAAAATTAATCACAAAAAAACGCATCATGAGCATTAGGTCAGCAATACGAAAATGCAGCAAAAAATACCACGACTCGTTAGACAATTTAGATTTTAGTACTCAGAGACTTTTTGAGGACATTCAGACTGTACATTTACATGCCTTTGGGAACCATACTAAATGTAAAAGCCATTTCTGTAGCAGTCCACAAAATATTGAAATCTTACCGCAAGCTTTTTTTACAAGTTCCTTATGGCAGAAAATATGTTTTTTCATTAACACTATTGCAGGGCATTCCAGAAGTCTCGTTCATGATGTTGACAGTAACATCGTGGAAAGTTTTCATAGCGTGGTAGCCAAATTTGTGGGTGGTAAAAGAGTAAATTACTCGTGCCGGCGTGGATACCAAACTCGATGTTCAGCGTCTGCAGTCAATTTTAATACTAAAAGAAAACCTGTTTCCATGTTGTATAAAACAATTGTCGGGCAAAGTCCTAAGGGCAAAATGAGCACCTTAGATAACAAGTATCGCAGAAAAAGAAATTTGTTGAAACATATCAATTACAAAAAACGACAGACACAGGGCGCCGTAAATAAAGATTATGGAGAACAAACCTTAAAGCCCGATGTGAGCGATGCGATGCTAGAACAAATGAAGGAGAACTTTCTATCCAACTTAGATAAAAGTGAGGAAGAAAGAAGTCAAATTGAAAGGCAAACAATTTTGCAGAGCGAGTCGAGCGAATGGCTCGAACTCCGGCGCTCCTTGTTGACAGCCTCAAACTTTGGAAGAGTTGTTAAAATGAGGCCTGATACTAGTTGTGCCAGCATAGTTAAGCGACTGCTCTACAAAATAAATATAGATGCTGCCCCTCTACAGCATGGAAGAGAACACGAAAAAAAAGCACTAGATCAGCTATCTATACAAGAAGATGTTGAAATTAGACCATGCGGACTTTTTATAGATCCCGAGATTCCATATTTAGGAGCTACACCAGATGGGCTTATTGGAGAAGAAGCGATAGTAGAGGTGAAATGTCCAATCTCAGCGCACAAGATAGGACTAGACGAAGCCATTGCTCAGAAAAAAGTAAATTTTTGGGTTAAAAATAATTCGGGCACTTTGCAGGTTAATAAAACCCACAATTGGTATTACCAAGTTCAAGGGCAATTGCATGTGACTCGCAAAACAAAATGTTTATTTGGAGTATGGTTCAGTGAGTCAAAGCCTCTGAAAACAGAAACAATTATTAGGGACGATGATTTTTTTGAAAATAAAATGAAATTAAAATTATGTACATTTTATTTAAATTGTATTTTGCCGGGTCTTTTGGATCCGCGGCATAGTCGAAATATGGCAATTAGAAATCCGCCATATATTTTACAGGCAATAAAGAACAAAGAAAACCGCAAAAAGGTGCATAACCAACAAAAACCAGAAGACGAAAATATGTGCGTACTTCAAGAAAACCTACATGCACCATCATCACCAACACCAATCCCGATAAATGACCAACCAACCTGTTCACGGTATTTGAATTTCAGTGACTTTTAACGAGAATTAAGAGTTTGAGGCTGTGTTATTATTGTATTTAGTTTCTCTGAGAGATTTTTTCAAAGACATCGGTATCCTCACAGCGGCATCACAATTCATCTTCGCCAACATCTTATATATTAGGCAAAATATACACTTATACACTAAAAACACAATGTTAACACTAGAAGTAAGGACAAACTACGTGCTCCCTTTCACCGGCTTCATAAGGTTCATAACTCATTTGTTGGGCTTGGTATAACCTGGACTTGGTTCTTGCTTCAGAATTAGTTTACCGACTGACAGGATAGGTGAGTTTATATAATTGTTTATAATTTTACTTATTTTAATTTATCGTTGACACATCAACACAACATGACATCTATTCATTTTTTTTATTTTTATTAGTTGTATTGCAAGATGTGGTTAGCTAGCGACCTCGACAATTATTTATTTTACCTCGATGGTCCTAGTTTATCAATTATAACTTCTAGTTACAGCTATATTTAAGCGGGCACGCCCTTTATGCCTGGTGGCATTATTTTCTTTTTTTAGATATTGTTTAAGTTAAGTTATTTTTATTTCTGCTTGAGTATAGTTCTCGATGTTTTTGGTTGGTATATTGGCGTGTGCTAGCTGTCTTAAGGCTATTAATTTATAATTTAAATAGATTTTTGCGTAATGTAAATTATCTTGCATACTATTGTATAGAATCTTTTCTTTTTCTAACTGAACAGACAGCTGTGCTGCTGGGGAGTTTGTTGCGCCACTTCTTCTTCCCAGCAAAAGCACTAGGAAGTGGTGAAGGGTGGGCGTTTTGGGGGACTGTCTTATGTAATTTTGACGTTCGAAAAGTGCTGATTCTCAGCCTAGTTTGAATAAATGACTTTTGATTTTTTGTACAATTAATTAAACAATTTAGGAACAGTCACAGTGGCAACATTAAAACAAAATCAAAACTTAAATTATTTTTTTATTTATACCAGTCGATATCAGACATCCAACTTTATTACTGGTGGGAATGATGTAAAAAAATGGTCAAATTAATTAGCTGGCGATACCCATCACGTCTGTGAAGTTTTGCCAGCTAATTTAATTTGATCTTGTGAATAAGGTGTAAACAAAATACCCGGACAAACTTTTATAAAACATAGTACTCATGAATAGGAGTAACTTTTACCATGGATGGGACCAAGTCTGAAATATTAAAAAAAAAACAGCTGTCCCATATAATTATTATGATCATGTACCTATTTCACTTTTGTACAGAACTGCTATTTTTTTTAAATATTTTGTTTTCACAGAGATAATATTGTTTATGGCTCACATACAAATATACCAATACATACCTATATCCTAATACATATGATATTACAAATAAAGAATAGGGGGGTATAAACACCTAACTATTCCCGATACTGAGAACCGATAAGTACTTACCTGGTCATCATCAGACCTGCAGAATGTATCATGTAGTAGCACCCGTGCACAATTAGATTAATGTTGAAAACTAGATCATTCTAACTATTCCCGTTACTGAGAACCGATCAGTACTTACCTGGTCATCATCATACCATCAGAATGTACCATGTAGTAGCACCCGTGCTCAATTAGGTACATGTTGAAGACTAGGTCATCCGAACTATTTCCGTTACTGAGAACCGATAAGTACTTACCTGGTCATCATCAGACCTTCAGAATGTATCATGTAGTAGCACCCGTGCACAATTAGATAAATGTTGAAAACTAGATCATTCTAACTATTTCCGTTACTGAGAACCGATAAGTACTTACCTGGTCAGCATCATACCTTCAGAATGTATCATGTAGTAGCACCCGTGCACAATTAGATAAATGTTGAAAACTAGATCATTCTAACTATTTCCGTTACTGAGAACCGATAAGTACTTACCTGGTCAGCATCATACCTTCAGAATGTATCATGTAGTAGCACCCGTGCTCAATTAGATAAATGTTGAAAACTAGGTCATTCTAACTATTCCCGTTACTGAGAACCGATAAGTACTTACCTGGTCATCATCATACCTTCAGAATGTATCATGTAGTAGCACTCGTGCTCAATTAGATAAATGTTGAAAACTAGATCATTCTAACTATTCCCGTTACTGAGAACCGATAAGTACTTACCTGGTCATCATCAGACCTTCAGAATGTATCATGTAGTAGCACCCGTGCACAATTAGATTAAAATGTTGAAAACTAGATCATTCTAACTATTGCCGTTACTGAGAACCGATAAGTACTTACCTGGTCATCATCATACCTTCAGAATGTATCATGTAGTAGCACCCGTGCTCAATTAGATAAATGTTGAAAACTAGATCATTATAACTATTTCCGTTACTGAGAACCGATAAGTACTTACCTGGTCATCATCATACCTTCAGAATATATCATGTAGTAGCAGCCGTGCTCAATTAGATAAATGTTGAAAACTAGATCATTCTAACTATTTCCGTTACTGAGAACCGATAAGTACTTACCTGGTCATCATCATACCTTCAGAATGTATCATGTAATAGCACCCGTGCACAATTAGATAAATGTTGAAAACTAGATCATTCTAACTATTCCCGTTACCGAGAACCGATAAGTACTTACCAGGTCATCATCAGACCTTCAGAATGTATCATTTAGTTGAATGAAAGCTATGTCAGCAGGCATAGTGCATCGTGTAGTACAAAATAAATTATAAAATTATGATGTGGTAGATACTCGTACCAGACTATAAAAACTAGAGGAACAAAAATATGTATTAGAATCTCTTAGAGAGCGAATAAAATAGGCAAAAACAATGACAACTCTGCGACACATCTGTGTTCTTCTTTAATCTTCAGTCCGTTTTATTTTAGTATGGTCGTTGGTCGGTAGGTGGCGCCAAATAAACAAATACTAGTACAGAGGTCAAATCTTTAAGGTCAACGGGCAAGGTAATACCCTTATTTATACTGGGCCCGTCCCATGAATAATAGTTATGGTATAAGAAACTACCCTTCTTCTGGAGCATAAAATAACATAACATCACGCCTGCAATCCTCGAAGGGTTCGGCAGAGGTGTACCTATAGTACTCCCACATTTCGCCAGTTATGTTTAAGTCCCATGTAACAGAGGTCGGGCCTATTGCCATAAACCGGGCACAAATCCGGACTCCCTGCTACTGAGAAATTACTAATAGAAAAACCCAATAACACTGCCCGAAGTGGGATCTAACCCGGGACCATTTTCCAAGGTTAAGGCGCAGGGTTCCGATTTGCATTTGTCTCTGTCTTTTTCTTTAAAGTAAAGTAAAAAGTAAAAATCATTTATTTGCCTGAAATATGGTGGGTACACAAGATGTTAAATTATATTATAGCGCAGGACATATTTCACCCTCATTACGGGCATGCAAAATTATAGTTACATAGGTATAGTTAATTTAATTTAATTTGCCACTTTACGTGTAAAGAGTAAAGAACATAACCACACTTTTGTACTTTTTCAATGTTTTTCGTTGTTTTTTTCATCATATTGCTCATATTACTCATCATAATCCATCACTGAATGCAGGTTGACATTAGACATTTTATGGTATATTTTTAATTATAATTATAATTGTTAGTGAAATAGTGAAGGTATAAACTGCTTTTAAAGACAATAGGGATGATGACTAAAAAAATGTTTTTTGTCCGTAATGTAGATTATGAAAAAATAACGCACACGTATTTTTTCTTTTTTTACTTTATCAAAAGATTACGGCGATACATTGAGTTATAATGTGCCATGACGTCACTTGTATGTAGATTTTATCCATACTTGTGACGTATCAAACCCCACTCCCCAACTTTAATGCGTTGTATCTAAGTCATTTTTCATTAATATGATAAAGCAAAAAATACGTGTCTAATATTTTTTTATTATCTGACTGACGGACTAAATAGAATTTCTTTTTTTTGACCCAGGCATCATCCCTAGTAAGAGGTGTGTTTGAAGATTTTTTTGAAGCATTAATGTATGTTTAATTATGATTTGAGTTCCATCACTGTATTAAAATAAGACTTGATAATATTGTTCTTTTTTTTTTGGTCAAAATTATTTACGGTTTAAGAGATACACTGCTTTTAAAAACCCCGTTTTCGGAACCCCGCGCCTTAATAAGTAAGATGCCTTCATTATTATCAGCTCATATGCTGACTGGTTGTGATGAAGGCATCCTACTTCTTAGCAAGATAATTTTAGGAAGCGTTGTGGAGTTACTGTTAAATAGGATGGGAGTTTTATGGATTAAGAAAAGTGTATTGAGACAGTTTGCTGCAGGCTTTAGGCTTAGTGGACTGTAGATTTGTTGACCATCATTATTCTGTTAAGTATCTGGTACTTGTTGAAAGACCTACACTGTACTCCAATACCTAATAACACTGTTATTTGAAAATATTGTAAAAGCCAATTATTTTTAAAAGAGTAACCGTGGAGTTTTTTGCCAGCTCTTCTCCATAGGAAACGACTAATTGGAACCGTGCACCTAGCTTCTGACGTTTCTTAAGTGCCCATGTAAGTTTATATGTGAAATAAAATATTTTGAATTTGAATTTAGACACACAGGTCACATAAAAAAAAAGTGTCGATTCGCCCGTTTCGGTCGAGAAAATTCTTGATTGGCTCTCTTGAGAAATTTTAGTCGTTATAGTATTGATATACGACCACTAATGAGTTTGCTGACCACTGTTATAGGCTGACTATGATTATGCTATGTTATATTATTGATTTTAAGACATACTCTCTTGGCGAATCAGATTATTCAGAAGGGTATCCACGCTATTCTTAATGCGAAGGGTCTTTCGGTCAGTTACCATTTCATGACATAATTTGATGAAGTTGTTCCTACTGTAATAGAGAATGTAGGGAACATCTCGGAAAATAGGTTAAACATGGGCTGGTAAAGCAGGAGGCCTACTCAGTAGTGGGTGGAAAATGGCAAGGTCAGTGGTGATGATGATGTGTAGCTGCTGACACATCAAAATTAGCTTTCATGGTACAAGTCAAGGTACGGAAAAATTAAGAAATGGATTAAAGAGCCTTCTGCTGGAGAAAGTTTATTACAGCACTGACGAATTTCTAATTGACAAATTAATTTGACTTGTATAAGGACATCCTAATTTTATTAATAATTGCGTTAACATTTGATTTTTATTATTTAATATGAATAGTTAATGACACTATTTGACTGTATTTACTGTACCTGTTAGTTTTGAGTATGATCTAAATGGAATTGTTAATTTACTGTATTTGCTGTGTAATTTGAATCGAATTTAAAGTCACTTGATGCTGTGTAGCGTCCGACATCTTGTATTTGCGCCGTTCAGGCAAAACATGACTGTCATAATTACAACTTGATGTAACATCTTGCATGCCGTGTGTGTGTATACTCATGTTTTGGACAAATAAAATTATCTTATCTTAACTTAATAAAAAAAAAAACAGTCCGTAGCCGACTGCAGGCAGCACCAGCAGGCGACGTATCGCCGCGACGCTACAGAATCATTCTATGAAGTATTTCTGTGAAATATCTTTCGTGTGAAATGCATTTCGTATCCAGCGACACGAAATTTAATAGAAATACTAGAAACCAGTAGTGTCGCGTCGACACGTCGCCTGCTGCTGCTGCGTGCAGTTGGCTACAGAATTGTACCTTTACACGCGAATTTACTGTAAACGCTTTATTTACAGTAACACAAATATATATGAAAACATTAGGGTTCGGGGGCGGAGAGCTACATGGAACCGCTTTCGCGAAACCGTCCAGTTGACGGACGTCAGACAGAAAAACAGGGCGTGCGTCGTCTATTTTTCAGAAGCTTCTGGAATGCTGTAGACGCTTCGACTCACCCCTATTGGCCGAGCGGGAACGAGAGGCGTTTCCGCCAGTCAGTTTGCCGCGGGAGCGGTTGAAAATAAGTTCGCGTTATACAGTGCTTTTTAGGGTTCCGTACCCAAAGGGTGAAACGGGACCCAATTACTAAGACTCCGCTGTCCGTCTGTCACCAGGCTGTATCTCATGAACCGTGATGGTTAGACAGTTGAAATTTTCACAGATGATGTATTTCTGTTGCCGCTATAACAACAAATACTAAAAACAGAATAAAATAAATATTTAAGGGGCCTCCCATACAACAGACATGATTATTTGCCGTTTTTATAGATAATGGTACGGAACCCTTCGTGCGCGAGTCCGACTCGTACTTGGCCGGTTCTTTTTTATAGTGTTTGACCACTATCTCTGTCGAAACGAACTAACTTTATACTTGTCAGGTTAATAAGAACCAGTAATCGATCAGGTGGCACTCAGCACGCGATTCCTGCGCGTTTTTCGCTAACTGTGACATCGCGTGACGACTTAATACTAGCACAGTAATAACACAGGATATATGCACGTAACACTGATAGATGATATAGTAAGCACATGCTATGTTTGGACACAGATGAGTACACACTTGCGTAACTACTCCAGCGAATGAGTGAATATAGTCTTTTCACAAAATTGTCTCCACGAGTAGCGATATACATATAATTGTACGTCCAGTGCATCTTGGTCAGCCACCTACAACGTACTGTCTTCTAGCTCATATAAACTTCTATAATATTCTATAGCTTCTGACCGCGTAAACTTTCTTGTAACCCCGTCCCACCCCGTCGCATCGCATCGCCCGCCTGCGTTTACTTCGTTTAGGTATTTTTCGATTAGCGTGCTATCTAACTTTTTTGCTTTTTACTCAGCCTCTTAAGGATCGTAGCGTTATGTTAAATAGCATATAATCTTTCTCAAGAATTGGGCTATTAAAGTAGTAAGGTAAAGAAGTTCCAGAGATTAGTGTGTTCAAACAAACAAACTATTCTACTTTATTATTTTTATACCGTTCGTGATGACACGAGAGAAGAAGCGAACGCGAGGAGTTAATACGACGAGAGGCTCTGTAAACGAGTTTAAAGTTTTTGGCAGCATCTGCACTTCTAGCAGTTTTTAATTTCAAGTCTACAAGCATGTATATGGGTACGAGTACTAATCGTAGTGCATTTGAAAGCAATGTGCTCATCAACCGAACGACGCAAGCAAAGACTAAGTGGGTGTGAATTTTAGACCGAACGACGCAAGCAAAGACTAAGTGGGTGTGAATTTTAGACCGAACGACGCAAGCAAAGACTAAGTGGGTGTGAATTTTAGACCGAACGACGCAAGCAAAGACTAAGTGGTGTGAATTTTAGACCGAACGACGCAAGCAAAGACTAAATGGGTGAGAATTTTAGAGTTTTGCATCGTACCAAAACAGGAGCTGCAATTTTGTATATTAGAGCACAATCAAGCCGGTTACGCGGTAGTGGACCCGCAACTTTTGTGATACCACTTCTAAAATAGAAGCTGTAAAGGTTAAGGACCTTTTTATACATATATTATTATAGGTAGCGGTATCTAAAGAGTTAGTTAATGGTCGGCTTGTTTAATGATAACCATATTTTTAAACATGATATTATTACAGATATAGCAACCGAACCAGGATGAAACATCTCTATTGTTAAAGTTACTTAGGTTACAATTTGATTGCTATGATGTCGAATCGTATGTTACCTAGATCACCATATACGACATACAAGCGGGGGCAGGGCTCAGCATCAATGAGCATCTTAATTTATCAGATAACAATTTAAATGGGCAATAATCTTTCAACATTAACATTTCTAAATAAGTAATCTATTTCTTCAAAGCATGCACTTAAAACCTGTACATAAAACACCGGACAATCGCACACTATGCCCTGCGTAAGCGCATGTGCTAAGTATTTGGACCGGCCCGTAAAAACACAAGCTGTTTACACTTACTACAAAGAAAGTTCAACGACCTGTGTTATCACGAGAGCATAACTACAGTAGTATAACTAACTGCACCTCGTTAAGATTACCTACGATTAATTTGCCGTGGACCGGGTGCAGCTAATGAGAGTATAAGATTAAAAGAAAAGGAAATTAAAGTGCAATTTAAAGGGTAGAAAATTCTATACATAGAAATTGTATGTTTAAGAACTATTTCCCTAAACTAATGACTTTAACCGGAGCATGCGACTTAAGAATAAAAGTTGCGCCCTCTTGCTTCTCAGAAAAAATAAATGTTCTGGCAAAACTAACAATCTTTTAAATAGATCAATCAACCAACTAAGTCTATCGCAGTAGGCATGAACACATACACGACACCCCACAACATGATATAAAGCCATCCTGTATCAAAAATAAACACGATCCACTTGACATTTGGAACCCCTAAATACGCACTTCCCTTACTTGTTACACTTACAACATTATTATACGAAGCTATGGCTGTGTTGTCGAGACTGTATCTTCTGTATTTTCTTCTGCAAGATCGCAATTGCAAAATAGTAATTTTGGGGCATGAGGAACAGGGTGTAAAGTTCACTCATCCACCATAGAAAAGGGAGGATCCTCCGACCAGACGGGTGTTGTGTCTGGCGGGCCGACTGCCCAACTGTTGATGTCTTATATATGTAGTTCGCACGGTAAACTCTAATTGCGCGATGCAGGATTTGTGTGACGTCATGTCTTTGATGCGTAGTTCGTATGTGGCGGTGTAACCGCTACATCACTCCCCTCCGGAGACCGGAGGTCGATAGTGGGCTGAGACTTGTATCTTGCGATGCTTCACAGTGCCAGTGGAGGTTCCAGTCAGTTGAAACCGGGTGCCGCATAGTTCGCGGTGAGTCGGAACTGTCTGCAGTGATTCCCCAGTGAGTCGGGGTGGCGCTGCATCACGATCCAGCGAGTCAGGTGTGGTATAGCGCCGGGTTGTGGCTGACTGCTAGCGTCGACCAGGAGAGGGTAGAATGGGCTCTGCTTGTGAGACCGGCCGAAGATGCAGGTGCTGTGCAAGGTTGCTGATGAGGCTGAGGGTGATGACCAGGAATGCGCGTTCGCTGCATGCTGGTGGTCAGGATACCCGTTGAAGCCGTGGGTGCTGGCTGTCTGTGTGACTCGCCTCAAAGTTTACTAACTTTACACCCTGTTCCTCATGCGCCTAAATTGGTGACCCCGAGTATGAACGTCAACGCAGCCTTCATGCAACTACTTCAGCGTGACGTGTTGGATCCGTAATGGATTAGTAAATCCACCATTGAAAAGGGAGGATCCTCCGACCAGACGGGTGTTATGTCTGGCCGGCCGACTGCCCAACTGTTGATGTCGGATAGTCTTACATATGTAGTTCGCGCGGTAACTCTAATTGCGTGATGCAGGATTTGTGTGACGTTATGTCTTTGATGCGTAGTTCGTATGTGGCGGTGTAACCGTTACAGTCAAATTGGCAGTATAACTGAGGAACTAGACGATGATGACAATGTCAAACATGTATGGGAGTGACAATAAGCTACCGAAAACCTATGTCAATCTTGAAAGTCGTTGTAGAAATATTCACGCGAATACTCTATAGTGGGTGACTGATTGCCACGATTATAAACATGAGCAAACTCCTAGTTAGTAGTACAATACGTTGTTTTATAAACAAAATTAATAGTTGCAATAACAATACAATTTACGGCTGCTAAACGATGCAAGTTGAAAATCAATACACGGTTCTGATTGGCTTTATAGTCCGTCAATTTTATCCCTTCAGAGGGGCCAAGAGATAAGGGTGATGGTATGACTCCGGGATATACCGTGAGCTTTTCATTTTTATGGTCTACAACATTCGCTATTTTTTTTTTCTGTATCCAAAGTTTCTACCATCAAGTGTATCACAGTCATGTCTTTCATTATATAAGTTACTAGCTGACGGTTACGTTTTTACTGCATATATAATTCCAGTTTTAGGTTGAATTTGCTGACTACCACCCAGATTATTATTTTTCTCTACGTGTCTTTTGCATAGATTCTTCAAATCTACATTGTACACACATTATTACTACAATAAATCTAACACAATGTGTCGTAGGAAAATTTGCTTACCTTAGATAAGTGCATGAGCAATGCATAAAATCTACATGATTCACATTTCCTGGTTTAGATTACTCACTTACTTAATAGATAAATTTATAATAAGCTTCATCTTAAAAGATCCCGTCATGCACCATATGCACTGGGTGCAGTGTATTGCAGTCATTAGGCTCGACTTTCCGATGCTTCCAGTGCAAAGGAAACATTTTGTTCACCTAATTTTTCCTTCTTTTATTCCATTCTAACTATTGCTCTTGGTTTTCAATAACTATGACGTAACCCTGCGTTATTCTGACGGCACGCGGGTAGCACGCAGGTCACAGCTGTGCAAATAGCGAGTATTGTACAACTGGCGATTGTTTAGCGTGGTACCCACCTTGTTTTGGTTGTAACCTCTTTGTACTTCGTGTGAACGCGGCACTGCCATTGACAGCTTGGAATTTGATGCAATTGGAACGTGCTTCTTTTATAGTTAAATTTTGTGGGCAGTAACAATAACCGAGAAAATGTAACCGTCTGACTTGCAAGCCTAAATTTACTTGAGGGCAATCGCTTTCAATGCGTTTCGTATTTCTACAACGACTTCCAACAAGATTGACATAAGGTTTTAGGTTAGCTAATGCCAGTCCAATACACATTTTTGACGTTTCCATCATGGTTATCAGTGATAGAATGTCACTTTGTCTAGGCCCTTTGGAAACCTACAGCGACTGTTTTATGCCAATCGACTAGCTCTTCAGTCACGATCCGTCATGGTTGGCGAGAACCCTATCACCTCCCGGGAGACCCCTTATTTTGCAGCGAAATCCGATATACTGTGGATGATTATGCACTAGCACCATCGGCCTAGCGGCCATCTCACACAATTATGTGCAATAATGTTTAGAGAACACCAAGAAATATGCACAAATTGCCATATGGGTAAGTACAGCTTAACCTAAAAAAATATTAAAATTACAGTTATAATCCACTAAGTAATTGTCACACGAAATACAGTTAGATGAGCCATATACTCATGTCGAAATAACAAGCTAGTTAACAGAGCAGAGAAAGTCTGAAAGGTAATTTACAATGCATATTTGTCACTTTTAAACCAAATATAGAAACGAAATGCTGAAAGCAGGCATGATAACAAGAAGACCACACTACTTTTAGAATTAGCAAATAAATTAAGACTTTGAAAGTGTTAACCTGAACGAAATAATTTTGTTTAGTATTATTTAGCGACGGAAATCTATCGCAGATGTTAAAATGTCACCAAGTGGAGTCGTGATGAATATTTAGCGATACTTTCTAGGTTGTGGAATAGCAAATAAACATTAAGAAGGAAAATGTCTGAACATTATCTGACCATGACTTAGAAATATGATTAGCCGATCTGCATCAGGTGGAACGACAGCTCATTTCAAGCTCACTTCACATGTTATCAGGGTGAGATTTTTACAGAATAATATCACTACTGATACCTAGACAAAAAGGGAAAACAAAGGTTCTAAATGAATAAGACTGGAAAGCAGCGGTGAAGCCAGTAGAACTAAATAAAAACTAGAAAATAATGTTTAGAATAGAAGAAATAATTTAAATTTTAGATAGTCTTTAAAACCCTCCGCCGTATTCGGGTTAAAAATAGAACCTCCTGAAATATTATTTTCACCTCAGCACCTCAAACAACAAGCAGGTTTTGCTGTCTAAGGACAGTAAGCAAAATTCGATTTTGCTGCGAGCGTGAGACAAAGTAACTTTTTTTTTTTTTTTTGAATGCCGAGAACAGTGCTGGGTCTACTCACAAAATTCTATAGATTTGAACTTCACTTAGTGTTGTCACTTTCACTTCGATACGAAAAAGCGATAGATAGGAACCGCTTCTTCCCCACTGTTCAACTACATTGCTCAACTGCTTAAAGTTGAGCAGTGGGTAATACCAACGGCTCAACTGGTAATTTCTCAACTGTGAATAGTTGAGCAGTGGGTAATACACGCTGATCAACTAAAACTGCACAACTATAGTTATAGACTAGAAATAAAAACTCCATATCTCTTAATTAATATACTTCACCAACTACTTTACTAAGAAATCTTAACGGGCCGGCGGAGCAAGCGTAGTTCATACAAACGTAATACCAAAATAATTTGTAAATCAAACATATTCTTAAGGTAGTGTGTATTTATTCCGATTGGATTACAGAATATCTATGCTTCCAAATATATATTTTTAATGGACACTGATTTAAATTCGAGATAAGAGAAAAATAAGTTTTCTATAGAAATTTTAAATTCCTCATATGTCCTCATACCTCATTCTCGTCAGTAATAAACTAAACAATAAAACTCTCATTACACCAATAACATAACAAGATAAGATAGATTAGATAGATTTAGTGTAAGATTGTTTAAATAAATAAATAATAAATAAACATTTACAATGAGTGATTCGATACGAGTGACATTTTCAATGTCAATTACAAATAAGTGTATTAAATAGGTATTAACAATAGATTAGAGGCCAGTGCCTCAAGAGAAGTTGAGCAGTAGGTTATATGTTTGATTTAATAACAGGATGACTACTACTGATAAACTAAGTTGAGCAAAAAATAGTTGAGCTATAAAGCATAAAATGTTCGCTAATACAAACTATGTCCTACAGCTCAACTGCTCAACTAGTTAAGCAATCTGGTTGAGCAGTGGGGAAGAACTGATAGGAACAAGTCGAATCGAAGTTCGATTTCAAAATTCCTACTAGGCCCAAAAAAGAAACAAACAATAAAACGTTCGGATACACATAAAACCAAATACAACCAATTGCAAATCATCTGTTATGGTTTTATTTAAATTCTGTTTTATGATTTTTTTTGGAACGAAGTTCTTTAAGCAGCTTGCGGTAAGAGTGCAGTGGCAAAAATCGTCACGCGAAAAGGCGCTTGCGACTGTCTTCTTCTAATTCAAAGAGAAAGAAAGACGGAGCGAGATAGAAAGTGTGAATTTGGTCAAAATGTATATCCAAGTTGGCGGTTGCGAAAATTTTCACATTTTTCCTCATGTGTATCGTTTCTATGGTTTTCAAGGTTGCTAAAGCCAATAGTGAAGTCAAAATTAAATCCAAGATGGCGGTAGCGAAAATTTTCAAATTTTTTACATATTAAATAAATAAAATAAAATAAATTTTAATTCAGACAAGTTTTGTCCATATTTTTCGTCATGGGTGTCGTTTTAATACTTTTCGAGGGCGCTAAAGCCGATAGTGAGGTCATAATATAAATTCCAGATGGTGGCTGCAACAGCTTTGTTTGTTTTAAATCATACGTGATAAGGAACTTCGTGCCTGACAAACCCGATCACACTTTCCTTTTTTCACTGTCCCCCGATCACACTTTTTTTTTTTTAAATTGGTAATATTCACCATTGAAAAAAAATGTGGGGATTCTTTTTTCTTTTTTCCTGTAAATTTCCACATAAATATGCTCACATTACGATGCCTAACAACACCCTCACGGAACTTTGCTCTCTAGTTGCACAAATAACTATTGTATCCCAAACTTCAAGCATAATTAATTATAAATATTGTTCAACTGTAAGATTGAAAGGTGACCTTTATGTGGACAATGAGAGCACACAAAATTTTCTGAATTAAGATATTCTGTAAATGGCACATGTTAATGTAATTAAAATTTTAAAACTGCCAAAAGTTGGTGTTTATAAGACTACTATAATTTACCAAAGCGATGATGATTTCACCGCTAATATGTATACTCAACCGAACACCTGGAGTGTTCGGTTCCATTGTGGCCTAGCTGGCTTTATTCTAAATATGTTACAGCGAATGATGTCAATATTAGTGATTGTCGATTTGTTTGCCCACAATATTTATAGCATTTTGATCGATAGTCACCATGATTCAGCAAATCAAAGGCCTGTGCTAAATCTATAAGCGATAGATTATTAAAAATACATATTGCGTTAGCCATTGTCACAAATTCAGGAGTTTCCACAAAGGTTAGTGTACATAATAGGTTTCATTGCGTTTTAAACGTGCCTAAATGCTCAAATAAAGCCATCAGGTCAATCAAAAGCAATGGCGTCAAAGCAGCGCAAAATTGCACCTAAAGTTTTGATAATGGCGTCGACGACCGCAGAGCTGTTGAGGAAATTAACGCCAGAATGACATGAAACTTGTTGAAACAGTTAATGGACGCTGGGAATTCTGAGTGGACACTTTAGGAGACTCATATGTGTGTTAAACTTGTACAGTGGACTTGGTACTATTTTCTCACAATCGATCATCTCTAGTAAACCATTTTAATTTGTTGCATTGCCTTGGGAATACCGACTGTGGATTTAAAAGAACATTGTCCAAAGCTCAAATATCAGATTTATATCAGAGAAAAGGAATCCGATTTCAATTAAAACATTCACCCCAGCACGCAACGTGATGCCGAACCCAACCGTGGGATCAGCAGTATAAAAATCACACGATATTCTAAGAGGATCTACGGTGTGAATGATTGCAAGAGGAATTGAATTAGTAACAGATTTTGGAAAGATTAAAGTACTAATTGATTTTACAGGAGTTCTAGCAACTTTGAATCCCAAAGACTAAAGCGAAGAATTCTCCAGAAAATACCGCCTTTTAAGTGAGCAAACAATGCAGGAAACAAGGAATATAAACATACCAATTAGCTATGAACTCGCCTTCCATATTGTTTAAGAGTGTAGGTAGGTACCGTGGATTTCATAACACTTTAATATAGAAAATTAAGTTTTGATATACTTCTTGGAGAAGATCCAAGGAAGTCATCTTCACAAAATAAATTTCTTAATACGGAAACAAGTGCAACGCCGTGAATAATAGATTTTTAAGGCGTTATTACTGGATAATGTATGGGTTCGGTTAGGATAATGGCCAAGCGAGCTGGTGGCTTTACGAGCACTGTTAAGTCATGCCTATGGACGGAGGGAGCTATTTCAGTACCAGCTAATAAAAGGGGCATAGTACTGTTGAACTTCTTAGAATAATGGATATTTATATTGAACATTAGTAGTGGAACAATACAAAAAGGGCAAACATCCGGCAATGTAAGTATTATTGAATGAAAAGCAGAATGTCGTCATGATATGTGAACAACTGATTTTATAAACTATTTCGCTATGAGGCTTTTATTCAGTGTCGAGATGACGAACCAGTTGTTTCTCTTTATACGAACTTTTTGTATGGAAAATCAAATCCAGTAAACATATTCAACCTTTGATTTCGGCACTGGCACCATCACCTCAACAACCTTTTCGGGTTCCGTGCCCGAAGGGTGCCAGACGAAACCCTGTTACTAAGCCTCCGCTGTCACTGTATGTCTGTTAGCTCTATCTCACGAACCGTAAAAGGTAGACAGTTGAAAAACAATTTTTGTGTGTTTCTATTTCCGCTATAACAACAAATTATAAATTTATATATGAAAGGGTTCCCAATACAACAAACGTGTATTTTTCGGTGTTTTTTACTAAATAGCATACGGAGGTACGGAATCGTTTGCTAGTGCTACTCGCACTTGGCTGGTTTTTGTTAGAGTTCAGCAAAAAAATTAATCAAGATGGAAACAGGTACTCAACCAATTTACAATCACTCCAGCCATTAGTGAACTTATTTACCTATTAATAAACGTAATCACGTGAGAAGGTAAAGTAAGTAAAAAGGCCCGAGTTTACGTACTTATAATTATAATAAACGTAATTAGGTACATAACTAAAAGCTGTGGACGAGCTCTACTTTCCTAATTAAAGGGCTTTACCCTTTTAATCATTACATAAACGCTCATTAAATAGAACCATAATAAACGTATTCAATTATCTGCATTGATTGCTTCACCCAATTTAATATTTTAAAAGAATGTATTCAATTCAAAGGTATCAGGAAATAATTATCTCAGCAAATAAAATTATACGAAATACAATTTGCTTATCGACATATTTTATAACAAGCTTTATTAGCATTAAAGTTAATGTAATTTAATACTGTCAAGTTACTGATAAACTCCGATTTGTATTCGAAGAAGAGGTAAGTAAAGATCTACCTTCGTCAATAAAAATCACATCGTATGAAAGGTTCTTTCTCCCTCAAACAGCGGGTTTCCTTCAGATCTATTTCAGATACTTTAACTGTAACATTTTATAATATACACTGGGTAATAAGGATGTGTATAACATAATAAAGAAAACTTTTTAATCGATGGTTCATCGGAAGATGGTGAATATTTCTAAAGTTTAGGATTAAATCAGAAAGATAATGGTGCCGATTCTGTTGTTTACAAATTAAACTAAATTTAAGTTCAGTGCATCTTTTTCTTTCTATTTCATTAAGAAAAGGACAGAAGATACATTTTAGTTTAGTCCTGTCAAATTAATCAGCGCCTGACGTAAATTGACGTAATTTTAGTGGGCAAGTTTTTAATCATGTCAAAACTTGTATGGATTAGTGTCAGGGGCTGATTAATTTGACAGGACTAAACTAAAATGTATCTTCTGTCCTTTTCTTAATGAAATAGAAAGAAAAAGATGCACTGAACTTAAATTTAGTTTAGTTTGTGAACAACAGAATCGGCACCAATGATTTTGTAAAATCGATTGGGGAAGCCACTGCGTGTCGAACAGTGGACGTCCAAAGGTAGATATGACGTTAATAATGACATACACAAAATACCTGAACCAAATATGGTAATTGTTAATCGGTTAAAACCCATGCGCATAATACCTGAATTTTGAGGTAACTAAACCACAGTAATCATTCATTCATGTCGCTAAATGCAGAAACAAAGGAATCCTACACCTTGCTTGGTCACGTAGGACAATAGGTACAGACGGATTAAAGGAAAACTCATATATTGAAGTAAACAAGACATGTTATTAAATCATACACAACAAATTGGTCAACTGCACTTGTGGTAAGTTACGTAAATTAGGTACCTATGTACTTTATTTGTAGATAAAGTATTGTGGTCCCAGCGGTGCGGTCAGGATTCCCGTCTGATATTAGTTGGGAATTATACCTAAGTACGGTACTCACTAAGGTAACTAAAACATAAAGACTACTGGCGTCGGGACAAATAATAACCTACGTATTATTACTGAGTAGGTTGTCCCCAAAACTTTGAACCCTTTCGTCATGAAAGATTTTTTGGATTGACATAACTTGAACGGAACCGTGTAAAACTGCTGATGCAGTTCTGTAAAAAAAACGTATCGTGTTCCGAAGTGGCAAACTAACTGATGAAAGTAAAAAACCGGCCAAGTGCGAGTCGGACTCGCGCACGAAGGGTTCCGTACCATTATCTATAAAAAAGGCAAAAAAATCATGTCTGTTTTATCGGAGCTCCCCTTAAATATTTATTTTATTCTGTTTTTAGTATTTGTTGTTAGAGCGGCAACAGAAATACATCATCTGTGAAAATTTTAATTTTCTTTCAGGGCTAACGCGTGTCTTGTTTTAAATGTTTTGATTTGTACACAATTAAAATGGTGCATACGACATGTGCTGTGCGAGAATGCATATGACGTGTATATTAGTAATAGTACCCAATCTGTAGATTAATATGAATTAATGAACGATTAATGGGAAAACGGAAACTGATTCAATAGGTAAAGTATTAAACACTGAATAATAAAATAGTATTTAATTTATTTTGTTAACAAGCTATTATTCCCAAATAAAATACAAGACAGCCATGCAAAATAAAACCCGCGTCACTCGGGACGATGTAAAATTGTAACGATACTCCATATGTCCAAACTGTTGAGGCATTTAGAAGTTATTGGCGGAACAACATACATTCATACATACATGAAACCCTAAAAACATTACCCTCCTTTTCTGGGCATTGTGTAAAGTCTGTGACAACCCTAGGTAAGTACTGTGGCCTTGTGCGGTGTCGGCATTTATGCAAACATCAAAGGCGTCGGTCCACTGTTACTCTTTACACTGTGCTATCACGGTTCATGAGATACAGCCTGGTGACAAACGGACGGACAGCAAAGTCTTAGTAATAGGGTTTCGTTTTTACCTTTTGGGTACGGAACCCTAAAAAGAACTTACAGTAAACAATGGAACTGTAATAGCAGTAATCAAAGCACTTGCAGTCGTGAATGAAATTAAATTCGCGGGCATTACCGAGGGCACGGGTCAACTGCCAATTATGGCCCTGGTGATATCCACACCAGCAGTATTAGTCAATTTTGAAGATTCCAATACTAAAGCGCGTGTGATTGCAGAGGTTATTTCGAAAGTCATCGCTTTTTGAGAAACAAAATAACGAGAAACAAACGAATAAAGACAAATTTTGGGCAGAGATGGTGTTTTTTAACCTCCGACGAAAACAGAGGGGTGTTATTTGTAGGTATCTGCGGCATTGTAGCTAGCAAACGGCTGAACTGATTTTGATCATATTTTTTTTGTTTGAAAGGTGATTTGATCGTTTTCTTAGCTACGATTCAAGAAAATCGGTTCTGCCGTTTGAAGATAATCAGCTCTTTTCTAGTCAATGAGAATGTGAACATGTTCCACAGGTCTAATCGAATCGAAATTTGTGGTATTCTGTAATTTCAAAGATTTTAGAACATAGTAACTGAACTAATGCTGCAGTATCACCTGGAATTTGCAGCGTACCCAGCTCCCTCACCAACTTACAGTAGAGGTATCATGTATGGGCTCATTTGAATGGTCTCAATGAATAGGTTATGTATATAGGTGGAGGAGGTAATCAGGGTCTGATGATGGAGTAGGAAAGAGAAATGAGGAAAAATGAGTAACTAGCTTCATAGTGGGATAAATAAATGTAGCTGCGAAGATTTCAGCGAAGAACTCACGGTTTTGACGACTTGACAAAACATCGAGACTTCTTAGGTAAACGTAACTTTAACATTAACTTATTATACACATTAACCTTCCGGAATAAATTCTTAAGCGACGGTGACAACCTCATCAAAATCTGTTGCGTGGTTTACAAGAACAACGCGGACATACAGACAAACTAGAAAAGCAACTTTGTTTTATAATATGTATAACATGTAAGATTAAATAATGTTATTGGATTTTTCTATCTGAAATTTCTCAGTAGCAGCCCGGAGTCTGGATTTGTGCCCGGTTGATGGCAATAGGCTCGTCCCCTATTACATGGGACTTAAACATAACAGGTACACCCCTGCCCAACCCTTCGGGGAAACAAGGCGTGATGTTATGCTATGTAAGATCGTAGTACATCAAAACGTAACTTTTTATTTGGATAAATTATGTGGCTGTTATAATTAATTCTCACCATATTATTTTCTGATCTTAATGAATTTAAAAAGTAGCTCAAACTAATAAGTCGGTTGTACGTTTAGAACAAATAAATTCTATTCTGAAAGTTTTCACATACCTTCCAAAAGTGAATGTAAAATTCGCAGAAACTCAGTAGGCAACCAATGTAAAATACAGTTTCAAAGATTAGTTAGGTGTTCATCTTAGCAAGTGCTAACCTAACTGGTGCAACTGGTTAATCCCGAAATCCATTCTTGCCTAGTCAAAGGATTACACTAGATTGCAGAATAAAGAACTCAAAGCCAAATCATGCAAGTGAAACCACAAGATGTTTTTCTTCAACAAGCCGCTCAATGCCAACAAAGGGTACCAAACCTATGCATCGCCCGATCGGCGAGGCCGGTCCAAATTGACCAATTGTCGGTGTCGCTCCCAATTGACATGATCGGTCAATGAATGCAGCAGCTTGTGCCACAATGCAACAAGTACCAGGAGTTTATCATCCGATATTGGATGAATCGGGCGTAATAGCCATTTAGAACGTTTGGTGGAGTTAGGTCAAATAAGACTCAAAAGCCGAACATTGGGAAAGTTTTGCGTAGGCGACCCTAAAATACCATTCAAAAAGAACTACTAGAAGATGTTCTATATCTGTAGAATGATTAAGTCAAGCTCAGATGAGTGTCCCAACCAATACAAGACAATAACGATTCCAGAGAAATCTTCATCAAGCATGAGCTTTGAGAAACCCTGTTAAGATTTTACAACGTCGTTCGCAATTTCTCTATCCGATTGTCAATCTTCATAAAGTCTAAATGCTCGTAAACGACTACATATCTTTGAATAAGGAAGCACAAGTTTAGGTCAGATTTACATTAGATCATAGCTTTGAAAGCAGTGACACTAATAGGTTTTCTAGAAACCTGCAGTTTATTGGCTAGGTTAAGTGATGTTTCAATTGATGAAATCATTGCAAAACATTGGTCATAAAATACATTTAAATATAACAGGAAACCTGACAATAATGGCATAATTGACCAATAATATGTTAAGTAACAAATCAATTACTTTAATAATAGGGGTTAAAGTATGAAATTGCCGTTACATTGTAATAGGTACAGATAGTGCAATCCACGACGACGCGCCCCACTTCGCGATTACTGTACTGTAAGCTCAGTACTTTGGTACGGAGCGGAGCGGACTGGGGCGCGTCGTCGTGGATTGCACTATCTATACTTCGAATTGACATAGAACCTTCATAGTTTGAGATTTTTGAGAGAAACTTTTTCACATGGTACCTATGAAGTTTTTCTTTTAAAAAATGTGCAACTTTCGATTATCGACTTTCAGTTGTTTTTTTTATTCAGGCACAGCTCGCAATATCAATGTTGCGTTTGGAGAAGGGACTGCTAATGAACGCACGGTGCGATTTTAGTTTAAACGCTTTCGTGATGGAAACTTTCATTTGAAGAACGAACCACGTGGAAGACCACCCACACAAGTGAATAACAATGAATTGAAAGAGGTGGTGGAAGCCGATCCGAGCCAAACTACCCAGGAATTAGCGGGCATGGTTTAACGTTACCTTACCAACAATATTGACTCATTTGCGTCAAATCAATAAAATAAAAAAATATGAGAAATGGGTGCCTCATGATTTGACTGATCTGCTGAATGAAACGCGTGTTTAAACGTGTGTTGCCTTGTTGAATCGATACAGAAATGAAGTAATATTGGATCGAATTGTGACATGTGATGAAAAGTAGATTCTTTACGATAACCGTAAGCGAAAAATGCAATGTCTGACCTCAGGTCAAACGCCGCAACAGTGTCCCAAAGCAAAGCTTACCAATAAAAAGGTAACTGTTTGGTGGTCTCAGCATGGTGTTACTCACTATAGCTTTCTCCGATCTGGTCAAGCAATAACAGCAGATGTCTACTGTGCCGAACTCCGAACAATGATAGCAAAACTATCAGTGAAACAGCCCCGACTCATGAATCGATCTTCACCATTATTGCTACATGATAACGCGAGACCTCATACAGCACGAGAAACCGTTTTAACTCTACAGGAACTGCAATCAGAAACCATTCGTCACCCTCCGTATTCGCCAGACCTTGCTCCAAGGGACTACCATTTTTTTCGTGATTTGGACAATTTTCTACGTGATAAAAAGTTTTTTTCTCAGGAGGCAGTCCAAAATGCTTTCACACAGTTTGTCGAATCTGGATCACGAGAGTTCTATCGCAAAGGCATAAATGACCTTCCTATTAGATGGCAGCAATATAGAAAATATATAATGCAATATACAATGCAATATTTATATAGCAATATATAATGGTAGATATTTTATAAAATAAATATGTTATTTAAAAAAAAACGAATTTAATTTCAGTACAAATCGGCAATTTCATACTTTAATCCCTAATACTAAGAGAAAAGCACCTGATAAGAATAGAATGCCAATGAATAACCCAGGGTACGATGACGAGAGGAAATTTTGTTGTGTAAACAATAATGGTTGATACAAATAACACTTGTTTGTCACAACAACAAACAAGTACTAGAGTATTTACAAATTCTCCGATACAATGATATAATATCATTGCTCCGATACTAAACTATAACGTAGACAGTGTTGTTATTATGATAAGTGAATCATACAACAATCAAATCGTATTCGTCTCAGTAACCTAAAATCAAAATTACTAGAAAACTTAACACATACAATCAACTCAAATTCTGCTAAGCTTGTCTAGTCAAGCTTGGTAGACCCAAGGAGCTTGGAGATATCGAAATATTGTACGTTGAAACATTGCGCAAAATAAAAAAATACGATCTCAAACGGACATCAAAAGTTAACGTTTATCATATCAAGAGTGATAACTGATAAGGTTTAAATCATTTATTCTCATAAAAGACAAAAAAGCCACTTACATGAGAACAGACAAGAAACATTAAGTAAACTTATTTTAAGTAACCGTCACCAAAGTATATGAATAGAAGAAAAAATATTAGTAAATAAAAATTAGTATACATTAGTTAGTATTAATTAGTATAAAATTATTCTATACTCATTCTCATTCTAAAGTTTCAAAGTTTCAATTCTCAACCACCAAAGTACATTATTTTGAGATAACCTGTGTCAAGGACCCAGTTATTTTAATATTTGGATATTGGAACGCGAAAAATACAAGACAACATCATTGTGGCGTATACCTGCTCCGAAAATTGTTATTTATATTATGTTACATTTGATAAGAATTATAAGATCGCCTTTGACCCTTCATTACCCACTATCTCACTCACCGGTGGGTACAAACATAGAGCATTCACTAACCGAAAGACGCGGGCGCAGCCAATATTTTCGGGTGAATGAAAAGTTGATTTCTAACTGTAACCTTCCATGGATATTCATCACAATCATTGACATTGTTAAAAATTATAAACAAAATGACATGATTACTTTGTAAAGTATTATAATTATTATTTTAATTATTGTAAATGTGAGGACTACGTGGATATTTTTTTTTCTTATCTCATTTATTTTTTCTTTCTCAGTTAGAGTTATGGTCTGGCTGTTTGAGTAGTTGATGTCTACCCAAATGTCCCTTCTTTTGTATTGTTCGTCGAGTTGAGCTCCTTAAGTTATGAGTTGAGTTCCACGATTACTGACAAATGGTTGCAATGACTGGACAGGTCCACTCAAATCTGTGGTTCTTTCTTCAAAAGACAGACACTAATCTACATGATCCTCATGTGGCCTGACCAAGATTATGTCTGGACTTTAAAAGAGACTGCGACCTCAGAAATCAGAAATCATTTATTTTGCAAAGACTGTGGGTACAAAAATAAGGTGTTCACATTTTAATAAATATTTCTTCCACACTCTACCTTACGGCATCCTCTCAGTTTTTTTCGGCATTTCTTCTCAGAGTAGTCAGATAAGAAAACGCCGAACACATCTAGCCATTTTTTATTTTTTTTGTATGACTTGTAAAAGTGATTATCCTTTTTACAGAATAAACAATTTCATTTCACTAGATAGATTACATAAATAGTAAAGAAAAATAAATGCTTGGTTGAAATAAATAGTAGCACTGGAGCACACGATTGGCAATCAATTTTAAGTAGGTACCAATGGTGTGATTGGTAGATAGTTGACACTGATTGACTGAAGACCTACAGCCATCAACAGCGTTAAAAACGAGTGGAACTTCAATAACGGAAAATATAGAGGAACGCTAGAGAGGGGGGAGTAGAAAATAAAAAGATCGTAAGCCTTTGATTGAATACATGAGATATCGCGAAGGTTGAATCGCCACGTAGGTATATTCTCAATATATTGCAGTTTTGTGCTGGACCGCGGCGATATTTTCCCAAAAAGCGACGGTAAATACGACTGAATAACTATGAAGAAGTAGACAAAATATAATCAGCTAAAATATCACAAATTGATAGTTGTTCAGCACAACCATTGTAAAGCTTAGTTATTAGCATTAGTCTTGATATCAGGCATACATAAAACCTAAAAATCAAAATAGGAAGTTTTTTTTTTTACAGAAACTCGCACGCCTTACGGAATGGAAGCAGGACAATCGCTAGTTCCAAATAGTTTACATCAGCACAGTGTTACAATGAACTCCGCCATTGTACTGGCAAGTCTGACTTACTAACGGTAATAGTGACCTCAGACCGTCCCACGTGCTGCGAAGGATTGAAGATACAAGCCTACTTCTGATTATGACTCAATTTGAATGTAGTGAATACCTCCTAATTGATGGAAATTAAATTCTAACTAAGTATTACAAGGGCTATATTATATTCTAATAATTTGGTCCGATCGTTATCATTGAAGATATTACGTTCGAGTCAAAATTATAAGTTTATGGAAAGGATTTGATCTTTCAAGTATGAACATTTTATTGTTTAGTTTGAGCATAATTTTATTATAACAAAGCATTTTACGAAGGCATCACTTGCAATTTACTGAGGTCATTTCCCTGTACTTAGCAAACAATCCATTTAAACTCCCTGTACCTACACCAGTCAACATGTTAACAAAAACATTATTATTTTCGGACATGACAACTGCCACTAATAGGTAGAGTACATCACTTAAACATTCATAGATGGACGAAATGTTTATGAATGATGTGTTGAAAACGGCATGACCCAAAAATATAATTGAAGCAATTGCCAGATGGCCGTGATTGAGGGTGATGTCAGTAAGGTCATAGATAGTAGGCGACCTCTCTGATACGTGAATTTTTGTAAAATCGCCTTGTTTTGTGTTATTGTGTAATCATTTGGATTCATCATTCAGATTTGGCATAACATGACGCGTTTGCGCAAAGGTAATGGTAATGATAAATCTTACAGTTGGTTGAATTCCGTGTTTGAATTTTAATTCAGGAACGCGCCAACGATAAACTCATTTTTTTTTCTCTGTTGTTATAAAAAGAACATGGCTTCCTTTAGACCTTAAGCAGAAACCAAGTAGGCCTATAATTTAATACATGTTATTTGTGTGCTAAATGATAATGTTATACAACGGATGAGATGAAGGACGCTTAACGCCAATACACCGGCAGGCCGTGGGATAAGTCCCATCTCACCATTTGTAACACTTCTAAATGTTATGTTTCAAACGAGTGTAAATAAAATAACCAAGCCAAGCCAGTGATTGTAGTCTGAATAAGTTTTCTCATGAGCAATAAAATATTATGATTATCCAAAGAGTTACGGGAAAATTTTAAAGGCATCATTCTGTTGTCCCATCCCTTATCCCAATTTGAAGTCAGCGCAAGATTTGATTCTTCCATTATCGGTCACACAGTCCATCCATCGTTTCTTTGATCTTCCCTTACTCTTATAGCCGTCCACTTTATACTCAAAGCTTTCCTTCAAGCTTTCTTTTAAGGCGCCTATAGCTTGGAAGTAATCAAACATGTATGTTTAAGAATAGCCATTGTCTTTTTGTCTAAGACGCATTTTCTTCGTCACGGGGATTAATCAAATCAATCCATAATAAACCCTATTCAACACATGACCAAAAAACATTGATTGTGATACTTACGCAACTTGGCAAAAGTCGACTCGACTGTCAAGGCTATTTCCTGCCCCAGTATTTTCATTACCGCGTTGACATCACAGCCCTCATACAGATATAATCTGACATGGAAAACAGCTTATATCGCACGCAGCATAACAGGTCTGTTTCGCGGTCAAGGCGAACCTGCGCAGGCGCAAGGTGCAACATAGTATCGCGTTGCATCCACTTAGCATTGGTAATAGGAACCTGATTTTACTAAGAATGAGGACTTTTACTCTCTGAGATGCAGACTGTCCTCGCTTAGAATTCGTTGTGGAATTAATTATGTATTGGTTAAGATTTGTCTATTGGCAATATTCAAAAGCTTTTCTTGACATACAACATAGAAGCAAAAGTTAGCACTATCTTCAGGAAATGAAACAGAAATTTGATCTGACCTTGGGTGTCAGGAAACACGATGTAGGTAAGGCTCTAAACATTTTTTGATAACTCGAAATGCTTTTTAGATTTCGACCGAGATGTATATTGTTTGAAAGCTTTCTAGAAATGACAGAAGCAAAGATAATAAAGATTGTATCTAGGTCCTGTAAGTATCGCTTAAATCAATTTTTTTACCATCTATCTATGGTGAAAAAATCATAAATTGAAAATTGGTAATTGTCACGATCGATGATCGTGACAATTACAATTTGTACAGAATCGTTCAAGTTACAATACCTCGTTAACAATGGTAGTATTTATCTGGATCGAAGGTGAAGAATTTCAATGATAATTTCTTCAAAAGTTCATCAATTCAAGGCTTCGAAGAGACATGAACGGACACTTTATAAGGATATGGAAGACCAAAGAAACGATGATTACAATTACGGTGAAAACAATTTATAATTAGAATATAGGACAATTTCATTAAAATCTATACTATATTGTTTAAATTTCATTTTTAGTTTGTGTGAAAATTTAATAATGTTTTTAGCTCTGTTGAATGACTTTTCCTATTTATTTTATTTGTACTTTTGTATGCCACAAAGGCCGAACATGACGGATCTTTCTTGCTTATGAACAACCGGCATGCCTTGTATGTATACTCATGTTTACAAATAATCGTATCTTATCTAATAGGCTGTGTCAAAAATGATAACTAGAAAGGGGGTGACCACTAAAATAGCGACTACTAGAGAAGTATGGAAGCAGAAGACATGTTGCGTGACCCCAAATAAATTGGGTTATGAGCCTATAATAAACTTAGTAAGTTATCATCATCAATGCTGATGATGATAAGGATAACTTACTAAGTATATTGCATATCGGAATTTGTTGATGGATATACCATAATTTTAAGCCGTAGTAGTCACAAAATAAAAGATCGTTGTGTTCCAAGAAATACTGCCACGAAATATAATTTACTGTTCGGGACTGTGACCAGTTCAGAAAAGGAAGCAGAACGGGTACCATGTAATGTCTAATGCAATAAATTGGTCGTTTCCTTTAGTCAACTTGTTCGCGGATATGAGAGGCAAAACTTGCATCTCCTTTATTCGTGGCGGTTCTGCAAAATGTTGAGTAAATGACCTTGTCCAAAATTATGCTGATTTTGATCAGCAACATTTTGATTTATTTGGGAAAAATAGAGGCTAGTGAGGTGAAAGAGGAGGCCTTTGCATAGTTACAGGTCAGAAACCTTCGTGTACAAAGAAAACCCTTAAAACCCTAATCCAATAAAGATAATAAATCGGAACTGTTTCTGATTTAAGGATACCAATACCACGGATTATCCTAACACCACGAATTCCTGTCCTTGTACGGATTCACACAAAAAAAAACTAATTGATAAGCTACGGAGCTTAAAGGCAGCTTCAAAGCAATTTATCAAGATCGAATCCACACCTGGCATTTTCGACAGTACGAACTTACGTCGGGGATCACGACCACCAAACTAGAAAGACCTTTCTTACTCCTTACTGCACGGTGCTCCGAGAGGTGGTTGATTTGAAACTAACCAAGTTATTCGGCCTTGGCTCACTGGTCGGTAAGACTAGACAAGTTTGGCTATAAATCACCCACCCCGCCCCGCCCCCGGCGATGTACCATTAAAGGTGATTAAAGTGTGCGCGAGAGCAGGATGGTCCAAATTATACGGTTTGGCCTCAGTTGCCCACAAAAATGTGGTGCGGTCATTATCCCGGATGGAGCGTGGCATGAGAGCACGTGCGCTGGGCCACATTTTGGAATGGACACAATGCATGCCTCATCCAAATGACATTTGGGGTTTTCTTTTTATGAAAACTGAGCCCGTATCCTTTGGAGGTCAACTTGATCGTCTTTTGTTTTTGGGTTGATTTTTGAACTGCAATATTTGGCGTGGTTCGGCGTTTAGGCAGTATACTGTACCATGTAGGTACAGTTACCGTACACGTTCGTGGCAACGATTTGACTATGATACCGCCTTGACTTCGCAGCTATAGGAACGGTTTTCTTAGTTAAACTTTTAGTACCTATTGACAGCGGTTGACAGTACTCATCTAAATAGTATATTGGTCATTTGTAAAAGGACATTTGCATAAACATGATTGAGTTTGCCTAAACAGTTCTATGTTAACTGAGCTAGCTTTCACAGTGAACAGTGCTCTTTTATACTCGAACTAAAACTGGTATAGAAAGTTTCTAGCACACTGTATGGCAATGCAGAAAGTACTCATCAAATATTTTTGCATTTGTCTAAAAATGTTATTTGAAATAAAATAGAAAATAGTAGGTATTAGATCATGCTACAGAGCAATTTTTTGGGCCACGCTTGCTATGGCCAGTCAATGTTAAATAAATCACATTAAAAATCGTTTTTTAGTTTTTTTTACAATCAATTTGTGAAACCTAGGATGGTAAAGTTAATATGTCATTTTATTTACAATTTTACTCTAGCAAAAAGCAAATGAGTCTGCTATAACAAGTCAATTAATTTTAATAATTTATACACTGATCACATCACTAAATGATGATGAATGATGAAGATGAATGATAAATAAATCTAAGCACCTAATCATTTACATAATTAAAATTAATATTTATGAGTACTTAGTAAGTACTGAGTAAATTAATATTGAAATACTCAATCAAATTATAATTTAGCTGATAAGCTGATATTAGTTGATCAATTTAATTATGATTACATTACAGGACTAAACAGTATTTATTTTTTTATTATTTGAGTAGTCGATAACACTAATTATATAAATAATTCAATTAAAAGTGATTCCTTCCCCTCCTCTTTTGCATACTATACTAAATTATTATAATTTTTTTAAGAATACATATTTTTGTCTATTTGATTTGTTTTGCAATATTTTTCATGGTCAAGTTATTCAATTCAATTAATTGAATACTGGAAAGGCCGTATGACTACCTAATTTTGTTGTTTGCTACAATAACTTACATTTCAGGAATGTAAATGCTTAAGCAGAGCAAAAGGTATATGCCTATGAGTACCTACATAAGTGGATACATAGTACCTATTTTCCTGTTATTTAAGTATAAAATTGTAAGTTTACATACCTAATTAGTAACTTTATCATTTCAGAGGAAAAATTTGATTAACCAAACAGAATTGTTTACCTATTTTAGTTACTTATTTTTTAGTTAAAATAACTTAAAAATAGGTAATATACTTATGCCTACATGTCACAAATAACAACCCCAGTTTTTAGAAAATACTTAAATTAAAAAAAAAAAACTTACTCTTAATTAAGCATGGATTCAAGATATAAATGTAGAAATTTTACATAGGACAGCACAATAGAGTAATAGCGACATTTTACAGACAGCCTTTAATGGATTAAAGGGAGGAGAGACATTAGAGAGGACACGAGACAGGTAAGTCGGCACAAGATTTGAAATTGCTGTTTCAAATCTTGTGCGGACACACCTAATTAGTTGTTGTTGTTATTTCAGTCAACTGACAAAAGCAAACAGAATATTTGTGAGCAACCAATTTGATCATGACAGATCGTGCCTTTAGAAACATGGAGGATAGTAATAAATAAGGGGATATCAATTCAAAGAGTAGGTACCTGTTTCACTTATCATTCTGACAAAATGAATCAAATCTTGGGTATATTTATGTCATACAGTTTTTTGGTAGTTAGTGAGTAACATCTAGAACAAGTTCTAGGGATGTTGTAGGAGACCAGAGGATATTCAAAATCTGATGTCCTCTATCAACAACCATAAGAATGTAACAAAATATTGCCTAATTGTTTTATTTGTCATGTCAACAACAACAACATAATAATTATGTAAGTTTTCCCAGATGGTAATGGGTAGTTCACAGTTATATCTAATTTATCAAGATACAGATTTACATAGTTGCTGTATTGCTACTAATAATTTGCAAGGAAACTGGAGCAATCTATGTGCCTATAGCAATATTACAGTTTAATAGTTTTTTACCTTATTTATGTGCATGGACCTGGGCTGGCCAAAGTGTGCTTATAGCTTGATGTTTGTTTAAAATATGATGTGCTTGGAAAGAGTACTGGAACTTAAGTTGTACGGTACCCAAGAAAACTTATCAACTAAATAATTCAAAATGGAATCTGATTACTTGGCCAATGAGTCGATTTTACCACTAATAAACTCTTAATTATCACACTAAAATTGAAAATCGAACATTGTGGCCTACTTATATTTTTTTATTTTTTTATTTATTCCAATTAAACTGCATCACCTACTGGCTGAATATGAAACGAAATAAATGAAATAGGGTTCTATTGAAACTCTTTTTCGTAAAATTGTGCAGAAGCTATTTTCATCAAACCATACTGATGCAGACTACTCAGCTGCTGTGATTCGTAGCTACAAAAAAAATTATGGTGCGTAAAAAAATGTTACAGGACTTACTTACCAATTGTGATTATTCTTTGCCTCCTTACACTTTCAAGTCAGTCCTTTGTTTTATGTAAATATTTTTCGCGGAAAATCAGATCGTTTTCGAAATAATAGTTTACAAATACAAATTCATGGAATTGGCATTATAAATCTCGCATTTTACACACTCATTAAACAATTCAAAGTCCACCTTAACCATACGATAATATTGTTCCAATAAATACCAATATTTTCTTTTATAAATCACGAAAGTAAACGTAAAACACTTGCTCCACAAAACGGAACCATGCAACGTCAAAGAAAAGTACTCCGTTTCACGGCTAACCCGGCTCTCACAATAATTTATTTTGTTTTACATCACACGCATTGAAAGAAAATTATTATCTGTTGCGATAACAGAGATAGCGGTATATTTCTTCCTTTAATAGAAAAGGACAACCATACAAGTGAGAGCGCGCCTCGGAGCGCCCGCTGACGCCATTTTGATTCTTGCCAGAGTACAAAAAGTGCGTTTCAATCTACGCAATATACGAAATCGATATAAATTAGTTTTATAAAACTAAGAGAATTTTATAAAAAAATTAGTTACAAAATATTTCATTCCTCTTATTATATAGTACAAATAGTTATTTTAGAGGTGTTATTCATCATACAACATTACTGGGAAGTAGTACGGACGGACGGTAGCGTCGTGATGTGCAGTGGCCAGAAACATACCAGTAAATAAAATTGTCCGCCAATTTCAAAACTTGTAAGAAATTGAAAAATAACTTTTTTTTGTATTCTATTTATTTTAATATTTTAGATTTGCAATCACACTAGAGCTACGTAGAAGCCGTCGAAGACAAAATTATGCGCTATAGGTCTGGAGAATTTTGTTAAGTGGTAAAATAGTAGAGCAATTCCCCGGAAGCCCGGAAAAACATTCTTCACCCTGGACCTGGATCACTGCTACGCCCATTTTATGTTATTTTTATTGCTGCTCATCAGTTTGTTCGCCTTCAAAAATACTACTAACTCTTCTTTCTTCGGAGTCACAAATACTCCGAAGAAAGAAGAGTTGGTAGTATTTGTGTGACCCTGCCTTATTTAAATTGCTTCTCACTAACTAGAGACCTCGCGTGGCCTGCGTAATCATTCGTGAAACTGAATACGAGATGTAGAACGTTTTTACAATATTTTTTAAGATCGAATAGGTCTATTATTAGGGCCGATCAAGTTGGTGGAGGAGCAGCACAATTAGAGAGTTTAGCCTGGAAATCGACCGCTGGGACTCGCGCCATAAGGCTTCCTCCCAAGTGATTTTGTTCTCGTGATCGAAATAAGTTTTATTTTAGGCGCCCTTCCCGTTATCCTATTCTAGACGGCTGGACGTTCTCCTACAATAATCTCCTTATCTCGGACAGTCGACTGTTTCAGATTGCATACACGGTACATAATCTTGACCAATCTTTGATAAGTAACATGATTGTAACAACAAACACAAACACGTACAGTAGGCCACAATGAAGAACATACAAAAAGTTACGTAAGAAAATGGCATTTGGTGTGAAAGCATGTGACTCCTAGCCAATTGCGAGCGTGGTGGCTATGTGTGCGTGTGAGATCCCCCGCAGCCTGCCCGGATACAGAACCGGGATTGAATACTTCGGGACGTTCAGGAGGATTTTTTATTCAGGTTTTTTTTTACCATGGTATTATAATCGTTGGTTGTATAATTATCCTATTTTAGAATATTTTATCTGAGTCTGAAGATCTGCCACTTTATTTTTGGGATATGTATACAAGGTCAGAATTGTTTTGTACAAGAAACTCTCACAATGATGCAGGGACTACACTTTTTTCTCATGGGAACGCTATTCAGTAGCGGTATAGGTAAAGGGGGGGCGCAGGGGGTGATACGCCCCGGGTGCCAAGCACCAAGGGGTGACTTAAACAAGAAGTATAGGTACGTATACATTTAAAATATTTCCAAATAACAGCACATAGTCCTTATTTAATGTATTCTAATCTAAACACGGTTCGTAGCAACAATGGAAGGTACCTACCTTTGTGGCGGTAATTTGATAATAATTTAATAACATAGACCTCAAAGCTAAACAGTACATCCGCAACATGAACATTATGAAAATACATGCCTATCTACCTAACATAAACATTTTAGTAAAAGGAGAATGTTTATAATTATTGGACGAGAAAAATAATAACATTAAACCAGTCTGCCTGACACTTAATTACCTACTCATTTAGTTTTATCATGAACTTATTTATTGTGTGGTTTCTCAGGCACTCCATGTCAACCTATCCTGACTACAGTCCCGCTAGGATATAGTGTTCTGTGCTACAGTCCGGCCGTCGCGCGTCGCCGCGTCGACAGACTTCTCTTTCTTGACATCGGTCAGTTTCATACCATCTGTCTCTCCCGTCTGTGCTTCCGTCTCACCGCTCACATACCTCAGGCGGTGAGTAGCACTTGTGCTCAGACTATTACAAATATGTGTTTTGCAAATTTGATCCATTGTACTTAGAGCTAGAATAACTCGCTTCTTGCTGAGTATCGGACCTATTTCAATTCCGGAACTGTGTTCCAATATTAAGCAATACAGTTCCGGAATTCCGGAATTCCGGAGTTCTAAGCTTTCTTAAATGGTATACAAAATGCATAATATTTATTGGTTATTTGATATTATGGAAACGTAGGGATAATATTTTAAGTAGGAAAAAATTAAACCGGTAAAAAAACGGTCGTTCTCGCGGCTCGCACTGTTTCGACTCCGTGACAACCGAACGAATAGCGCGCCTGAGGCTTGGCAGGGATGGGAAGCGGGCGTTGTGGAGCGCCCGCGGACGCGCCGCGCGTGGCCGCGACAAAATTATATATTTTTATCGTTAACAAAATTCCCGTTTAGATCACATCAATTCCTATATTACAAACAATACTGAAATGTATCGGAATTCCGGAATTTTGTTAAAACCGGAATTCCGGACCTCAAGCCTCAAGTAGATTCTACTAGTAATTGTCCAACTGACAGGTGTCAGTTGGAGATAATATCTTTAAATTGTTTCAAGTGCTCCCAAGTTTTGTCGTTTGAGTCAAGTTTGAGTTTAACAGTCCAAACTTATGGCCTTTTTCTAGTAAGTCGGTTAGTCACCATCCCGCAGCATTCGGTCGGGTCAACAATCTTTCGAAGACGTATTATGGGAGAAAGCTTGAAACGAAAAAGTACAGACTCCATGGCGCTTAGGCTTAGCCATGGGTAAGTAGGTATACCACGAATTATTTATCTTCGGTTTTTTTTTTATCCACAACGGGAAAGCTCTTGGCCTGCATCTCACCTGATAGTAAGTGATGATCAGGCAGAAGGTGGAAGCTAGCTTCACCTGGAATCCTCAAGCACAGAGGAACTGGCTGTCTTACCTCTAACTGCCGAAACACAACAATGCTGTTAACACTGTTGATCAGGCGACAGACATAGATAAGATGGTGGTAGCTAGCCAGGCGGACTTAGAACAAGCCCTACCAACAACCATACCGAGCAAAGTTTTTTGATGTGTAACATCTTTCCTTTCGTTAATAATCAAATCTGTGGGAGTGAGTTCGTGAAAAGGGACGGAAGAGTGTAACAGGAAGCCGAGGAAGCGCGCGCTATTTGATTTGACCACTGAGCGCGCGCGGTGCTAGCGTTGACGTGACTACTGTTACAAGGCTCGCTCGTTTTTTTGAGTTATTATTAATTCCAGCCGATCTAGACTGTTAAAATCTCACCGTGAATACTAAGGTAAGTGAGATTTGCAGTGAGCTGTCATTTCACGCGATGGATTGACAGCTCACTTCAGCTCACATTCCATCTTGAAATAACATGACAGGTATGTGTTTTCATAGTAATTTATTCGGCTGATGTAACACGACAGATATGGATTTTCCTACTAACATTGCCGGCAGGCACTCGCATGTAGGTATTTGACCAGTCCAGCAGCATTTTCGATCTATCTCAAAGAAGGTTTTCAAAATAATGATCGAACTTCCAAGCATGTTTGAGAAGAAGTGTTATAATAAAGATTCTTTATTCGGTAAGTAAGTATTGTTGTGTTTATAAACTATATACATATGTCATTAAAAACACGTTTTGAAGTTTAAAATTCGAATTTTACGATTTGAGAGTACCTACGTACTAATATTAAACACTGGACTGTTGTTGAAAATAATTATATTGATTTTCAAGCTAAATATGAAATTTCTTAGGATATTTTTGGAGTGCGCTAATTATTTAGGTCACTAAACATCTTTGTAAGTAGGTACCATTGATATATTAAAACTTTTAATACATCAATGGTAGGTACATAGATATTTACTTCCACTGTTTAGTTTTACCTATTTAGGATGTGTGTTTGTGAATACTGTTAGACATGATTAGATAATTATAATATCCCACTTAAATATTCAAGGCTTGACAAATATGAAATCCCAAGACTAGAAAAATTGCCTACCTATGCCTATTTATTTTATGGATTCAAGGATCAACAGAAATCAAACATATACCTACCTGTAAGTACCTAAATGTGGAAGTCTTTATCAAGGTCTACCCTACCCTTTTTCCAACTACGTTGGGGTCGGCTTCCAGTCTAACCTAATGCAACTGAATACCAGTAATTTACTTGGAGGAACTGCCTATCTGACTTTTAAAACCCAGTTACTGGGAAATACGTTCGATAACCCTTAGTAACTGGTTGTCAGTCTACCCGTAACGATTGTCAAAGATCTACAAATGACAGCCGGGACCAACGGATTAACATGCTTTTTGAAGCACGGAGGGTCTCGATAAGTAATGGATGGTCACCCATCTACGGACCGACCTTGGCAAGCGTAACTTAACCTCCCTCCTACCCCGAGCCGAGTAGATTAAGGTACTGATAATATTATCCTACAGTTTGAGTAGAGCCTTCCCCAATGTAGGTACTCTACCTAATGCGTTTCCAATCTTTATCTGACCATTCGATTGCTTAAAATAATTTGTAAATCCAGGTTTTAACGCCTTAACAAAATGTATATTTCTGCAAATGTGACGCAAGAGCGGGAAAACGCACACGTTTGTTTTTGCATATTTTGTTACACGACTGTGCGGCAAAACACGCTGTTCATAATAATCTAGGTATTCTACATTTAATTCACATTTAAAATAAACAATAAAGTAAAAAATAACACCAATTTATTCACATAAACTTTAAAAAAACAACAATACATAAAAGGACTAGACAATTTATACAACATTGCAAATACAGAAAAACAATTGTTTACAAAAAAGCTGCACAACCTTTCCTGTAAAATTGTTGATTATACAAAACATTTCTTAACATCACTGGGTCGGCTATTTTAGCCCTTATAAGCGTAAAAACACGTCTAAAGTTTATTTGAGCAAAAATTATACTGTCAACTTCATATAATATTTTCAATGATATAAATTAAACATTTCCAAACTTCTTACAAAATATTATTATAATCAATTTGAAACCATAAGCCTAAAATGATTACCCTGTAAATATTTAGTAATGGTAAAGCAGTCAAAATTTTGGTTACCCTATAAGTTGCAGAAGTCAGAGAACAATTTACTGATCTGATATAATTTTGTACATAGCCTACGATAACAGGGATCATAACTATAGTAACATTTTTAAATGAAATAAGACAAACTCATATCACTTCATCGAACTCCATAACATTTCCTTAGAGTATCGTTACAAAACGTACTTCTTTAACAAGAATACTTCATTCATTCTTATACTCAAAACACTTACGCTACTTCTAAACTATGTCGAGTCCTTACTACGTGGATTTTTTGTCGGGCTTCAGCGGTAGGGTTTCATCGTCGTAAGAGAGATGCCCTAAGAGAACGGGCTCAGCTCCTTTCTTCTCATTATCATCGTCGTTATTATCAGGCATGTCTCGTTTCCCTAACTCTTCCGCAAGACGGGTGAATAGCTCCCTGAAAAATATACAGGCAACATTTACCTAGGGCATATTTCTGGTCACATTCATAGATATCGTTGCTGTAACTGTGGATGAATGAAGTCACTGTTAGATAATTGAACTAAAAGCAGTTAATGATAATCATTTATGGTTTTCACTGAATTATCAAGATATCAATTACTTATACTCATTTGATGATATGGCTAGAAAGGGGCAAGGGGTGGATAATAATGAATACTCACTTGAAGACGACGCCTTGCATGTTCTTAGCGAGATAGTAGAGGAACAGCCAATCAGCGAACTGGCAGCCGTTGACGACTTCGATGACGTTGTAGGGATCGAACTTAGCGTCATTCTTGGTAGCTCTCTGGAACATCATCATGTTGAACCGTGGGGAGCGACGGTACATGAAGAAGGAGAGGAAACGCCACATCACAGCTGAAATAAGAAGCAAAGATAAAAATCAAAAGCGAAAAGCTATTTAAATATTCATCTTTAAAAAGTTTCAACTGATTGCAAAAACGATCGAAAAAAACAGGTCTTTATAGATGTGGAACTCTATGTTACCGAGGACTGAGACGATGAAGAGGATGAGGAACCAGAACCAGAGTACGGTGTAAATCTTCTCGTGGATGATGTTGAGCGCCATCACACAGAGCGCGTCGTGCTGCTGGATGGAGCCGCTCGGACCGTACTTGTGGAATATGCACTTCGTCACCTGGAAACAACACGCGGGGTAAATGAAACATTGCTATAGTAAATTCTTATTTATTTGAAAAGGTTACAGATAGAATTCTCTTTGAAACCCTTTAGCCAGGTTTCATATAAAAGTTCAATCATACAAATACATAACAACTCGGTATAATTTGCGAGCAAATCCATGAATTTCATCTATTGCAAACACAGATTGCAGAAAATAACTTAAGAATCGTCATAGAGCAGAAGTTTATAGACATACCCCCTTATTTATAAACGCTGCTTAAAGTAATGATTAGCGCCTGTGTAACCATACATTTTAGACGTTTAAACATTTCTTAACTTTAAAAAGCGTTTATGAATAAGAGGGTTAGTGTTTACCTTCTCAATTAAATATAATTGGGAACCCGTACTACCCGACTATTCATCATAAAAAATTGACCATCCTGGAGAACTATAGCGATACTAATACATTAAAATTCCAAACTAATATTATAAATTCGAAAGTAGCTCTATCTGTCTATCTGTTACCTTTTTACACCTAAACCACAGTTGTTTCTTATGAAAATTGACAGAAGGATTGGATGAGATAGGCTACTTTTCATCCTGGATCGTAGATGAAGTCACGGGCAAAAGTTGTATCATAAATGTCATGCTTACCTTAGGGAAGACGGTCTCCAGCGGGTCAGCAATTTGGTTCCAGTCGTTGTAATTGAGAACACTGGGACCCAGGCCTATGAAGTGCCCGTTGAGGAACTTGTTGATGATCCAGATCTCAAAAATCACGTGGAGTAAGTTTACCACCTCCATGGACACCAGCCAGACAGACCACGTGCGGGATATTCGCAACCTAGAAGTGGAAGGAGAGAAAAATAGTATAATGAAATAACACAGCGAGATTGGTAGAATGTCAAGACTGTGAGAAAAATCGCAACTCAACATAAAGCTGTGCTATGGTGGAAACTGCTTGAACCGTACCCTTGGGAACCTACACAAAATTACACTCACTGACATTTTTATTTTGACCGTAGATGCTTTAACTGGGAAACTGTTCTTAGCTCACTGGGATACAAACAAACGTGTCTTGAAAAAATCGTGTAGCCTAGAAGCCTTTGATTCTGATAAGACTGGAAATCGAAATCTGAATCTATTCAAAAAGTCAGATTGCTGTTACTCTACAGAAGAACCTACTCATTGATTAAGTGAATAAGGTTGCTTTATAAGGTTGTTAGAAATGCCCGACCAGTCGACTCTTACCTCAATTTAATATCTCTCCTGATGATATCAATTCGTTTGCTTAGCGTCTCCTTGGAAGGCAGGTCCATGCCAGCGACGGACACGTCCTCCTGCGTTAGAGCGAGGCTTGCGTACTGCAAGCCGTCCACTAACGCTTTTATTCTACCACCTGCAGGAGATATTACAAATATGAGATTTTCACAACCTTTTTAAAACATAAGATGCATTCCCCGAACGTGTAGACTGCTGAATTGTGTGCTCACTTATAGGGCACCCACTGGTAGTAGGTGTGGTTGAAATAATCAATTTTCTAGTGGAAAAAAACAAGCGAACTCCAAAAAAACACTACAAAGAAAATTAACTTTATTTTCGAAAGACGGTGTCTTTGGATCTATATTTTAGTTTTTTGACTCCGACTTCCAACAAACAACAGTGACAAGAAGTATTATAACATCATCTAGATACACACAGTGGATTAATGGCTTAAGAACTTTATTATTCCTCATAAAGAATTTAAATACGTATTTTCGAAACTAATTCAAAAACTACCTAAGTAAATAGTTAATACAATTGATATGGGACTACCGCGTAAGAATTTTCAAAATCAGCCCACAATTGACGAAAATACAGATGAACTTTTAACTGGTTAGTGGGTGTAATGCCTGATTTTTGCGTTATGCTCGTGAACGGGTGCTGCTTCTGGTGACTGGTCGCCTTGCTGATCATGGTTTTGTTATTGTTATTAGTAATTAACTGTTTATTTATTTTACCTCGATGGTCCTAGTTTATCATTTATAATTTAAATTATGTTTTGTGTTGCGTAATGTATATAATTTTGCATACCATTATGAAAAAAATGATTATATATATAATCATTTTTTTCTAACTGAACAGACAGCTGTGCTGCTGGGGAGTTCGTTGCGCCACTTCTTTTTCCCAGCTAAAGCACTAGGAAGTGGTGAAGGGTGGGGGCGTTTTGGGGGGCCGTCTTATGTAACTTTGACGTTTGAAAAGTGCAGATTCATAGCCTAGTTTGATTAAATGACTTTTGAATTTTGTTTTTTTAAATTAACTTGCTCCGTCTTTGAAGTCGGACTTATAATATCAGCAGTCGTAACGCTTGCCACAGTGATAGACCACCTAGGTAAACTTTTGTTTATAGTTCAGGTACCCAAATTATTTTATATATTAGTTTTATTTCCTCGAAAAATATTTGAGTAAACAAAGTCATTGTACATTATTTGTCATGGCACGGGACTCATCACCGCGATATTGATATTACACACATTTCTACGAAAGATCTAACCTGGATTCTCTAGATAAGATAAGAAGTGAAATCAGAAAAATACACAAAATGCAACTTTAATAAAAACATAACTAAAGTTAATCACTGTGAAAATATTTACACTGTCTTATCGATGATCAAACTTTAAAATGGAGCTAGTTAATTATGTTAAGGGGGAAGCGCTAATAGTTTAATTACGCTAGTAAGCCACATTTCACAATTCAATACAATAGTAATATTGCCAAATTAATCAAAACTGCGAAATATTTGACATCTATTTGCGACGTTGCCACGGATATCGAGGGATATGCCTTGGAGGCGTGGCACGTGGCGCCTCGACATTGCTAAATTGGGCTTATGTTCGAACGGCGGCTGTACGCTTCATTCAGTCGCTTTGCAACTGCGTACAGTGTACTATTGATGCGTAAAAAACCAAAATGCCGAGCTGTGCAGTAATAATTTGTAAAAATAGGTCTAGTACCTACCATCAACCTGTAGACAAATGGCGTGTCCTACCACCGGTAAGTAAACATTTAAGTCACTGTTTTATATTTTAAATCAATTTTTAAATCATTTACTAACTTACGTCCGGAGCGATACGAACTAGCCCGAACTAACCCGAATCTTTCCGAACGGAACGAACGTTTTGGGTTTAGAGAGGTGCAATTGAGTGCGTGCGGCTGATTTTATCGACATGCGTATTATTGCAGTCGAATCTTTTTTTACAGAACTCAATGGATATTCTCGTATTACATGTATAGTATAAGAGTTAAATTTGTTATTAATTTAATTTTGTTTGAAGCAAATAAAGACATTGTTATTTCAATACAGTTACTCGTGCATAGCATAATATTTAACGGAGAGGGTTCCCTTTACCCGGTAATACAATATTTAAAAAAAAAAAACTCATTTTATTTTAGTAAAAATAACCCATATTTTCGGATAGGTATATAAAAACAAAATAAATTATAGAAAGAATATTAAACGAAGTTATAATAATACAAGAATGTGCTAAAATAAATATCGATAAAAATTATCGACCATCGCTTTCGACTCCCTAATTGCATGCGTGTGCATTGAATGTTCGCAAATAGTAAGTGTTTACAAGTGAATGCCCCGCCCATTCTATGTATGTGTGCTATTAGAAATTGATTTAGTGTAGCTGCTTTCTTCTTAGTGTGCGAGTTCAAATTTTAAGTGTGTGTCGTAAGTACACTATTTGTTAATGTTGTAATTATTTTGGTGGGAGATAAGCGGTCGCACTAGGATTCCTTACTATTCCGCAATTAAGGCATATCTCTGGATATCTATGGACGTTGCCCACTTTCAGAATAAAGCGTTTATTACCTAAGGAGTTGTATTGCTGATGATTCTAATGATTATATTTATGTAAAGCTATATTTGTGACGGTACCTAATCATATTTTAATCAACATACAACCTGAAACTGACCTGCAAATTGCAAAAAACATAAGAAAATTTTAATTTCGCGGGCTACCCTGACGCTTTCACCATAATTACCATCACCATTCAGTAGCATCATTTTTTAAGTTGAAAAGTACTTTGTAAAAACTTTTCCGTCCAGTTTTATGTATAATCCGTCCGAGAAACCTACCTTCCTTCTTCTTCCAGATGTAATGTGGCATATAGAAGGCCAGAGATTGTAAGAACAGCACGAAGGGCACCCACTGGTAGTAGGTGTGGTTGAGATATTCATCCGAGTCTGACATGGGACCCACTCCGGGGTGCGGCAGGAATCCCCCTTGCAAGAGGCTCTCGTTGTAGTGTCGGACCTGCAATCATATCACCAGTTTGTTAAAGGATGTCACAAACCTTAATGATATTTGGAGCTTTGAGTTTTATATTTTGATCTCATTCATATAATTAAATCATTTTGATCAATTCGGGAGCAGGCTATGGTCGAGTTTTGGAGCAATCTGGAATGAGGATTCTTCCACGTGTGTGTGCTTAGGGAACCGGCGAAAATGTAGCAGTACCTACAAATTATTAAACAAAACTTACAATAGTAAAAGTAGCCATGAAGAAGCAGTATTTTTCTATCAGTGGTGTGGGGATGCCGGAATCAGCCATGCACCTGATGCTTTCTCCGATGTAGTCCCTCGCACATACTAGGATAACAGCGGCCAGCAGGAGGGTCACTGTGAGCTGGTAGTGCAGCTTGAAGGCTATGTTCTCTATGATGGGCTTGCGCAGGGCGATTCGCATGCGCGGCCCCAGCAAATTGGACACGCTCGCTGCTAACATCATCTTGAAGTCCTGGTGTTTTTATACGAGCATTGGAAAATTTACCTGTAAGATTAAAGAAAATAAATAGTTCAGTTATCATCGATGTTTCTAGTGCTCTGTGTTCAGTTCATTCATGTAAGTTGGGGAAATTTAACTGTCAAGTTTAATTGCCCGTATATTCAAATCATTGTCAACCATTGATAGTTGTATGGTTGTATGAAATGAAAAGATAAGAAGTCGAATTGACGAAGTGTGTCAATTTGATAAATACCTAATTAATTGCCGCGACCATACTGTTCGTATGCCTATCATACATGGACCCATTAAGGTTTCCGCAGACGGAGCGACGCGTAACCGGTAGAACAATTTTATTTGCATGAAGTTTTGATAGAGATTGTTCCATCAGAGTTGCGTCGCGTCTGTGTGGGGAGCCTTTATTCTATCAAAAAGCGTGAGCTTAAGTATGAATATTTAAATGGCGTATTTTAAATACCTTCTGTTTGTGAATCATTTGAACGGTAACCATGACCTACATGTAGTTACATATCTAGAGAAGTAAATCTTACAACTAACACACATTTATTTTGATAACAATAGTTATATGGCCGTATTCTTTCTGTGTATTTTATGGTATGAACATAAAATGTTGCGACAATCATACCTATGATTATTACACAATTTTAAGTCGAGTGTAATATACCTATCTAATATCTAGAAACTAATTTACTAAGGTTTTATTTATTAAATCAACTTCAATATTTTTTCCACATATTTAATACTTTCACTTTAATATTTTTTATTTTATTTTATCAAAGTTATGTTACCTATATGTTATAGAACTCAAAGTTCCTAATAGTTTTAAATTGTTTTTTTTTATAGTAATTTATTATGTAAGACAGCATTATTATAAGAGACGATGAAGATGACGGTGATGAATCTGTAATGATAGTTATAAGGAATAAATAAATATATAACTGGCTTCTGCCGGCGACTTCATTCGCGAGCCTGTAACCATTCTCAAGAATTGAGCTACCCAATACAAAAATATTTTTTTCAAATCCGACGGTAGTTCCGGAATTTACCCCCTACATACAAACTTACAAACAAACAAATTTTACCTCTTTATGATATTATATTGTATACATAACATAACATAACATCACGCCTTGTTTTCCCGAAGGGTTGGGCAGAGGTGTACCATCGAAGAAGTTCTATTCCGTAAGGACTATTTCTGCTTGCAGCGCTCGGCCGCTATAGAACCGGGGCAGTAACAGATCAGTCATCGTGTTAACGGGATTTTGTTTTCAAACTGCTTGGCATATGACTTCTTCGATAGTACCTATAGTACACTCACATTTCGCCAGTTATGTTTAAACCCCATGTAATAGGGGGCGAGCCTATTGCTAACCGGGCACAGAGCCAGACTCCAGGGTGCTACTGAGAAATAAGTACGTAATAGAAAAACCTAAGGTTTTATTTAAGTCTAGCCAAAAATATTTTTGTCCAATTATATCTTGATTAGATAAAGTCAGTTCCGATATTTTTTGGGTTGGTTTCTGACACGGATATCTATGGTTTCTGACAATGCAATCAAACATTCGAAGAATCTAAAATGAACTTATCAATGTTGTAACTAGTCATCGTCGTGAAGTTCTTCGGAAACAAACATTCTTCGTCCGGTGCTCATTTATAAAAACAACGTGCGGATTTTAAGTACGGATTAGGTACGTAGAAATCTTTTTTTTTGTGGAATTGAGTTGAGGCAGTAATTTTTTGTTTTGAGGCGTCAGGGCATAAACTTATAAACTAAGCAAGTACTATCGAAAAACTTCATATCTAAGCAGTTTGAAAACAAAATCCCGTGAACACGATGACCACATCTGTTATCACCCCGGTTCTATAGCGGCCGAGCGCTACAAGCAGAAATTGCCGAACGAAAAATATATGAACTTCTTCGATGGTACATGTAGTATATTAAGTAGTCTGACGGTATGTCAACATAAGATGATAATTGTATGTGAGGGTGTTTGGAAATAAATCAGTGTTTAACCAACTTGCGTGTGTTTCATTACATGGTGACAGCGGTGTGCCTTTTTAACACTTTTATGAGTTTAAACGGACTTGAACCTATAAAATATTGTATCTTAGTGCTGTGGTACATCGGTTTGTAGAAAAATAAATAAAAATGGAGCACGCACGTCCTCCAGCGGAATTATCGCTCGACGGTGGTCCTGCCGCTCGGTCCGACGCGTGGCACAAATGGCGGAAGCTGTTCGAAGTTTTTCTTAAAGCATCTGGAGTGAGCAAAGAGCCTAAAGAAGTCCAGGCTAGTTTGTTGGTAAACCTCATTGGATCAGCCGGTTATGAGGCATACACAACATTCACGTTTGATAATGGTGAAAGTGAAGACGACATAAATTGTGTATTGCAAAAGTTTGACAAGTATTTCGGGACAAAACCAAATATCACAGTGAGGCGGTTTAATTTTTTTACACGTAATCAAGAAGACACAGAAAACATTGACCAATACGTAACAGCATTGAGGGTATTAAGTCAGCAGTGCGAGTTCAGTGAATTGCATGAGAGCCTCTTGCGAGATAAGATTGTGTGTGGTATTGTCAACAACACTGTGAGAGACCGACTCCTTCGCATAGATGATTTGTCACTACCAAAGGCGATACAGATTTGCCAGGCCGCAGAGATGTCCAAAGAGGAAAGTAAGTGCATCGACAGCGCATCAGCGGGTGTGCAAGTGAATGCAGTTAAAGACGGTAGCAACGCACGAGGCGGACGGTGCGCTAGAGGACGACGTGGCGGTGGCAGCGGAGCCCGAGCGCGCGGTGAAGGCGCCGCTGGGCCGCGGCCGGCGCGCACGCAGCGCAGCGCCTGCGAGCTGTGCGGCAGCGGGCGGTGTCTCGGCGATGAGCGCTGTCCGGCACGAAACGCCATGTGTTATGTTTGTGAAAAGAAAGGTCACTTCTCGCGAGTGTGTGAGCAAAAGAAAGCAATACGCAAAGTTTTAAATCTCAGTGTAGAAACCGTAAATAGTGATAGTGATGATAAAGAAATGTTTTATGTTAATACACTCGAAGAGGACAATCAACAATGTAAGTCGTCAATGGAATGGATAGAAGTTGTAAAATGCAAAGGTAAAAACATTTCATTAAAAATAGATACAGGATCAATGATTAATGTTGTCTCTAAACTTACCTATTTAAACTTAGGATTATTAATCACAGACCTTAAGCCGTTCACAAAACGTGTACATTCGTTTACAGGTAATCAATTACCAGTTATAGGAATTGGCAATGTGCCGTTTGTATTTAATAAAACACGTTACGTGTTGTCATTTGTTGTTGTTGATTTAAAATGTCAGAATGTACTCGGTTTGGAGGGTTGCATTGCATTAGGATTAATAAGTCAAATTAATGCAATAAATATTGATCACTACTATGACTTGTTTCAAGGACTGGGAAAATTACCCGGTAAATATAGTATCATAGTGGATAAAAATGTACAGCCAGTTGTTTGCCCAACTAGGAAAATTCCTTTGGGACTTAAAGATAAATTGTTGGATGAGATACATAGAATGGAAGAGTTGGGCGTAGTAAGAAAGGTTACGCATCCAACCTCTTGGGTTAATGCAATTGTTCTAATCGCGAAAAAAGATGGCTGCATTCGTGTTTGTTTAGATCCACGACCTCTAAACCGCGCGGTGCGGCGTGCGCAGTACTCGTTGCCGACGGTGCCCGAGCTGGCAGCGCGCTTGCGCGGTGCTACTGTATACAGCGTGCTAGACGCTCGCTGCGGTTTCTGGATGGTTCAGATAGATGACGCGAGCGCCGACCTTTGTACGTTCAGCACACCGTTCGGACGATACCAATTTCTACGTTTACCTTACGGTATAAACTGCGCGCCAGAGGTATTTCATGCGAAGCTTAGGCAGCATTTAGAAGATTTAGAAGGCGTAGAATCTTTTATTGATGACGTAATAGTATGGGGGCGTACTATGGATGAGCACGATCGGAGATTGGAGTGTCTCTTGCGACGTGCTAAGGATATCGGTGTAAAATTTAATCGAGAAAAATGTAAATTTGGTGTACCGGAAATTACATACTTAGGTCACAAGTTTGATGCAAACGGAATGCGGGCAGACGACTCAAAAATTAAGGCTATAATGGAGATGCCGTATCCGACAGATAGGAAGGCTCTGGAGAGATTTTTAGGCATGGTCAATTATTTGGCAAAATTTATACAAAACTACTCGGAGTGTGTGAATGTACTTAGGTCATTGTTAAAAAAGGAAACTGAGTGGTCATGGGAACCCCAACATTCAGAGGCCGTAGACAGCTTAAAAAAAAGCTTAGCAGTGCACCGGTACTGGCGCTGTACAGCGACAGCGTGCCTGTAGTACTGTCGGTGGACGCGTCCAGCGTCGCTCTGGGAGCTGTGCTTCTGCAGAGTGGCCGCCCGGTGGAGTTCGCCTCGCTAACGCTCACCGACACCCAGACCAGGTATGCACATATAGAAAAAGAAATGCTGGCTATTGTGTTTGGGGTCGAGCGGTTTAGACAGTATATTTATGGCAGGTCTGATATCACCGTGCATAGTGACCATAAGCCACTGGAAGCATTATTTAGCAAGCCATTAGTTTCGGTTCCAGCCCGGTTACAACGAATGATGATGAGAGTGCAAGGGTACGACTTTAAGGTAGTATACACTCCGGGTAAATATATGTATATAGCGGACACGCTATCGCGGGCTCCTCTAAAGGAAGTTATGCAAGACCGAGTGTCTGCAGAACTTGATGTACAAACTTGCTTTATGTTAGAGAATGTGCCTTTCAGCCAACCAAATATGGAAGCCATTAAAAAAGAAACTGAGTTAGATAGTGACAGCAGATGGTTAATTAGGTACATTACGAAAGGCTGGCCTAAAAATAGGCGTGATGTGAACGACCGAGTTAATGTTTTCTGGCCGTATCGCGAGCAACTACATTGCGTTGAAGGTATACTTTTCAAGGGGGAGTGTGTGTTTATTCCGCGTGCTTTACGAGAAAACATGCTATCACGAGTCCATGAAGGACATTTAGGTATAGAAAGATGCAAGCGGCGCGCGCGCGAAGTAATGTTTTGGCCAGGAATGTGCGAGGATGTGGAACGTGCGGTACGTTCGTGCGCGGCATGCGCGCTGCACGCGCCCCGCCCGCGCCGTCAGCCGCTGCTGCAGCACAGTGTGCCGGCGCTGCCCTGGCACAAACTAGCCTCGGACACATTTGAATATAAAAAAAAGTATTATATTGTTTTAGTCGATTACTTTTCAAACTATGTTGAGGTCGGGCAGTTGTCAAGTATTAGCTCTAGACAGATTTATTACTTTTATGAAAGAGCAGTTCTCGCGGCACGGTATACCAGCGGAGCTGGTGAGTGATAATGGACCGGCTTATAGCTCACAGGAGTTTAAAAGGTTTATGTACGAATGGGAAATACGGCATGAGACATCATCACCACATTACCCGCAGTCAAACGGTAAAAGCGAAAGAACCGTACAGACAGTAAAAAATTTGTTAAAGAAGTGTGTAGATTCGGGACAGGATTATTTCTTGGCACTGTTAAATTTTAGGGCTACACCACGCCATGATATAGACTCACCCGCACTGATTTTAATGGGTAGGCGTCTTAAAACTAGGTTACCTGTTAGTGCTAAGTTGCTAACGGAGAAGGTAGATAATAACCAAAATTACAAAAGAATAATGATAAACAGAAAACAAATTAAATTAAATTACGACAAAACGGCGAACACACTAAAAAGCCTATCATCAGGTGATAAGGCAACTTTAATTAGTAACGGCGACAGAAAACCGGTAACAATAGTAGCACATGCAGCACAACCACGCTCGTATATTGTAGAAGACGAACGCGGTGGCCGCTATCGGCGAACACGAAGTCAATTGGTTGTGCGTACGGGATGCGCAACAGAAAGAGTAGGGGAGTCAGAGAGACATCCAACAGATAGTGCAGGTAGTAGCACGACACCGAGTGTGGTGACGACGACAGTTGTCCGTAGACGTAGACAAAGGACACAGGCTGAAGTTTCAACCCAAGCACAGACAAGTCCAGCTAGCAACACTCAGTCAGCACTGCTCGACGAGAGTGGTGACTTTGAAAGTCCAACTGATACTAGCGATCAGTCATCTACACCTTCGCCACTAGTGGTTCCTATTGAAAGGTCTAAGGAAAGAACTGTACGAATGCTGACTAATCTGTTCTTGGGTCGAGAATAGAAATGCTTACAATTGGCTGAATAATAATAAAATAGAAATAAACATAGAAAATAAGTATTGATGTAATTTATAATAAGTTAAAAGCCGCAACTGGCATAATATTATGTAAGTAAAAGTAGCGTTGTTATACTTATAATATTATTATAATTAATGTCAGTTGGTTATTTACATAAACGAAACAGTTTGTACGTTCAGCAAACAGCATTTAAGTAGTCGTTAGTCTTATTTTTAGGTCTTTAATAATCTTTAGACATTGTTTTCTTGGAAGGGAAAAGATGTAGTATATTAAGTAGTCTGACGGTATGTCAACATAAGATGATAATTGTATGTGAGGGTGTTTGGAAATAAATCAGTGTTTAACCAACTTGCGTGTGTTTCATTACAGTACATGCTAAGGGCACATACAGGTTGGGTCGGATCGTGTTGAGGCAGTAACTTAATGCGATGCCTTCTAACTTGTAAACACGTTAATAACCCTGTTCCAAGATGGCCTTTCCATTTCAAGGTTATCTCTTGTGGACAATGCCCTTTTTGATTTAGACCATTGCAGAAAATAAAGTACACACATCAAAAAAGTTTGCGATCTGTTTGTAAAATCGAAATCTTTTTTGCTACGGTAGACTATATTATAATTTCTTCTTCTTTTTAGATTATTTACCTAAACATATAAAGTAAGATTACAAAAAAAAAAAAACTTTTGTTTGTCCATTTAAAAATAAATTCAATCCCAAGCTTACGCTCATTCAGAAATCTATCTGACTTAGTGAATTTTAACGGATTTATAATATTTTTCGAGAAAAGTTGTAATTGATTAAATGCCAAGAGGATTATCAGAAGTTTTACGAGCAAGAATTGTAACTTAGAGGGAAGAAGGATATTCCACGAGAGAAATTACACGCAGAGTTGCTGTATTCCAATCCTGTGACGTGGCCACGTTGCAGAGGCACCACGGCATGGATAATTTAGCTGACCGACCCCGCAGTGGTCGCCCAACTGTTCTGACTGCTGCTCAGAAGCGCTATATCAGATTGCTGGCAGATTGGTGACTCAACAATCAACGCCACTACAATAAAAGCAGAAGTGCGGGCCACCTCTGGACTTGAAGTTAGCACTCAGACGATTTGGAATTGCTTACACCAGGCTGGACTAGGAGCACGGAGGTCTTGGCGAGCACCTCTGAATTCACAGCAACGTCAGCGACGGAGATTGCAGTGGGCTAGGCTCCGGCAAAATGAAGAAGATGAGGAGAAAAACTGTCTCTTTGTTGACGAATCGCGAATCAGTACTCATCCAGATAACCGACGTTTCCATATCTGGAGAAGACTCTGAAAGGCAAAGAATTGCCATTGGAACCGTTCAGCGGGCAGGGAAATCAGTGTCCTTTTGGGGTGGAATTATGATTGGAACTAGAACGCCTTTGATCCCGTATCGAGGGTCCATGACGGCACATAGGTCCAAAACCTTCCGATTAAACCATGGGCACCGATTCGTACTGGTCGATGATGATGCGCTCGCACATCGAGCTCAACGAGTCAATGCTGCTCTCTGAGAATATGACTTCACAAGGTTAGACTGGCCTGCCGGCTCACCTGACTTAAGCCCAATATAACACGCGTAGGATGCTCCTAAGCGAGCTGTCTCGAATCGTCAGCCACCTCCCCAGATAGTACCAGAGAACAGGGAAGCCGCTATTCAAGAATGGGACAGGTTGACGCAAGAAATGCTGCATAACTTGATCCTCAGCATGCCCAGGAGGATCTCCGCATGTGTGCGAGCCAGGGGAGGAGTTATATTGTATTAAATAAAAACCTGCTATTAATAAATTGTTTTATGTTTGGTTAAACTATCGTTTTTTTTCCCATAAAATTTCTGTTACAATTACATTAGGATTGAATTAGGTACTCAATTTGTATTATTAAGAAATAAAAAGAAAGTTTTATTTTTTTATTTCAAACAGTGTATTTTTTTTTTATATATGACCTGCCTTTTGTAACTGAACCTTATCTCAGATAAAACTAAACAGACTAAACTGATAATCGCTGGTAAGACAACTGTTATCGTAAAGCATAGAGTACATTTGCTTTTGAGAAGTAAAAGATATATAGATTATTTTATATTTTGTAAATGTAAGAACGTTGTATTCTTACTAGACTATAGATTTGTAAACCATTTTCTATTTTGTTAAGTACCTGGTACTTGGAGACAGGCCTACACTGTCATCCCCAAAGATATTAGAAGTAATAAGACGTAGATAGGTTACCTACCTAACATTCTATGTTCAAAAACGGCACTATGTCACACTATTATATGACACGTGGAAGTAGGATGGCATGTCGTAATTATCGGGAGCGAAAAAGAGACAAAACGAAGAAAATGTGGCTAGTTAGCCAACTTTTGACGTGCCACTTGCGGAACGTTTATAACCTATCTACCTCTTTTTACATATAATATCATTGGTCCTCCCTATATCTATTGATACTGTAATTTGAAAACATTGTAAAAATCATTTATTTTTGAAAGAGTAACCGTGGTGTTTCTTGCCGGTTCTTCTCCATAGGAAATGACCAATTGAGGTAGTAGATAAGTGAAATAAAATACATAGGTAGTCTTTTTATAATTTTAAATATGGAACACACTGCGTCACCGCCGCGGGCCATATCTCATAATTGGTATTTTTTTTATTCACACTGGCTGTTTATATACCTACACTCACAAGACTGCAGCATTTTTTTTTAAATCTATAATTATTTTTCTTAATACTCTACCAAATTCTTTATTTTAAATTCATTACCGCCCTAGAGAGAAAAGAAATTCAAAAATTCAAAAGCCATTTTTCGAACGTCAAAATTACGACAGTACCCCAAAACGCCCACCCTTCACCACTTCCTAGTGCTTAATATAAAATATATTAAAAACAATATAAAAACTAAAAACATTCAGAACTTTATACAGGCAGAAATAAAAAATAAAGACTAAACGTAAACAATATGTAAATAAAAGCCTCCAGGCATAAAGGGCGTGCCCGCTTACATATAGCTATATACCTAAAGTTGTAACTAGAAGTTATAAATGATAAACTAGGACCATCGAGGTAAAATAAAGAAACAGTTAATTCCTAATAACAATAACAAAACCATGATCAGCAAGACGACCAGTCAACACAAGCAACACCCGTTCACGAGCATAACTCAAAGATCAGCCATTACCCCCCTCGCCATATTTGAGGGAAGGAGGCAACTACTATGAGTCTTTCCCGCCCAAAGATGGGGAGCAGCGTCTTCCAACACTACTTTCCGAGTATGAGAAATGAAAAAATATATTTTCAGCGAAAGACTAATTTACGTTAAAACCCAAAGTAGGTACTTTAACAAAATTAACAAAGCATATTTCAACAAAAATGTTCGCTTTCTGAACAGAAATATATTTCTATTTATTTCTGAAACCCATTATCATTTCTCAACAGCACACACCTGCACCCTGAACATATACCCCGATACACAGCATTAGTACGTACGAGTATATATTCAATTAGTAAAATCATTACCCAATAAACACAGAGAATCACTTACACTCTCACTAATCCCGTCCGTTTGTCACTCACTCACAGCACACGTACTACTTTTGTACCACAATCCACTGACGTACAGGTAAAGCTGGTCGCATACTGACGGGCCCAACTTCACCGTCCGTGTGTCACTGCCAGATAGCGGCTGATAACGATAAGATAGCCGTGATCAAGTGTTTTAATGTGTATCGCTTGAAATTATTGGAAAAATATTTACTTCATTAATTATTATGAGTCTTTAATCGTTAACAAAGGAAAGAGGATGAGGGAGGGCCAATACCGGGAAGAACGGCATGCATTGGAAGAGACGTTCCTACTCTCAGCATTCTTACCAACATTCGGTTGGATACGGGTTGAAGAATTAATGGTCTTCTGGATACTCTGGATACTCGTGAAAATACCTGTGTATTTTCCAGTCGAGTATCCAGTTTCTTGCCTGTTCCTCTACATAAGAACTACGCCTTGAAATTAATGAAATAAAAAATAAAAATGATGATCATACACTTGGAAAAATTAGGAAGGCGTTAATATCTTACAATGCAAGACATAAAAACCAGTTACTGGGTAATACGATACCTCTTAGTAAGAATGGTTGTCAGACTTTCGGGCTCTGACTACCCGTAACTATTGTCAAAAATCTATAAATGAAACCATTTTTTTTTTTTTTTTGACTAGGGTATCTCGTAGTTCACCTCTGAGGTGATGACTACTTAACCGGACAATCCTGCGGCTACCTTATGCTACTAAACTCAAAGCCTCCAGCCAGGGGCAAAACTATTCTAATTAAAACTAGGCGAGCGCTCTCTAAGGGCACCCCCTGTGGGGTACGGACCTCGGCTTAGGGCGTCGCTGGGGGGGGACAGCAAGTTGGGACAGGCTGGATCAAAGATAATTCATTATTATTAATCGGGGAATAAATGACACCCACTTTTTATAGAGCTTATATACGCCATGCCGCCATACATATTGGAAGTGAACCCTCCGGGAGGGGGTCCGGCATTACGTTTGCGCTAATGTACCATCGCGGACGGTCAACAGCATTAGGTTTAAAACCGTATTATAAAACGAAATGTTTTCAGTGGGTCTTGGAGCTATTCGCAGTTTCCAACCATTATTTTTTTTTGGGAATATATTTTGTAACCGTGAACAAAACATGTTTTGAATATAAAAATGCTTGGATTTTAAAACCAACACATAGGTATACTAACAAATCTTGATAAATTATACATCAGATTTTATGCTGTATTCGCTAAGAAAAACCTACTTTTAAATGAGCCCTTCACGTGGGCTTCCGGTATCCCATATGCGACTAGGAGAGCCCTCCAGCTTTCTAATTACGCAACATATTTTCGTAAACGATAAAGACAAATCTGTTTCATTTTGACAGTTCAACAACATTCATTGCGTTATTTACGTTGCTCTGCAGTTTTTTTTTTCGAGCTTACGAAGCAATGGATTAGCAATCTGTTTCAAAACGATTCAGATTCGGATTGATTTTGCATTACGTAATTAGGGTACAGGAGGGGTCCCGGCACTGAACGTGTAAACGTACTTTCCGAGGCACGGAGGGTCTCGATACCTAATGGACGGGCCCATCCACGGACCGGCCTCGGCAAGCATAGCTTAACCTTCGAACGACTCGTGCGGCTGTTATTGGTGCCGATTCTCTTGTCACAAATACCTCTAAACTAGACTAAAAATCACCAAAATTTTGTTTATTCCTGTCAAACGATGATTTCTTATTCTGAAATAGACTAAAGTGGCAAAACTTAACTATGTATATTTTAGTTTGACAGCACTAAGATGACACTAAGTTTTTAGTTTAGTGTAAATGACAATTTTGCTATTCTTAATTTGACGTTTTTCACCTAAAATATTAATTTTCTAACTAAATCTGACCATTTTTAATCGCGATCAAAAATGGTGTGGAATATTACTAGTTGTCATGAACTAAAATTCACACGAACACCTCGACTTCAGGTGCAAAAACAGTAGGTACCTACTGTATATTTTTTTCTTTTCTTTTGCTTATATCTCGAGATAGTGTGTCCTATCGCAAAAATAATGAAAATTTGGACCTTCTTTATCTTTAGACCCCTAATATTAATATAATAAATTTTTACATATTTTCCATACAAAAAGTATAAAATTCCATATAAAACACGTCGAGGCTGCCCCGAGCGCGCCTGCGGCTCTAAAAAAATGAAAAACGGGGTAGGGCAAACAAGTATGTGTGGTACATACTTGTTTACCCTACCCCGTGATTTATTTGGTGGTCGCGATTGTCAAATTCGATTTTAATTGTGTCAAAATATTTTTTTTTTTATTTAGGGATTTTTTTTATTGCAGAATAGTTTAAGATTCTCCTAGCCAAAAGTAAGGAATTTTAGTGATAGTTTAGTTCGATGTACAAGAGAATCGGAACCATTATTTAGCCACGAGCCCCTTCTTTCCCGAGCCGAGTCTTATCATGTTTAAAATATTATCCTACTCAAACAGTTTGAGTAGAGCCTAGTGTAGGTAACTACTGCGTTTCCACTCTTTATCAGAAAATTCGAATAGGTACTTGAAATAATTTGTAAATCCAGTACCCTAATTACGTAATGCAAAATCAATCCGAATCTGAATCGTTTTGAAACAGATTGCTAATCCATTGCTCCGTAAGTTCGAAAAAAAAAACTGCAGAGCAACGTAAATGACGCAATGAATGTTGTTGAACTGTCAAAATGAAACAGATTTGTCTTTATCGTTTACGAAAATATGTTGCGTAATTAGATTTTTTTTTAGGTTTTAACGCCTTAACAAAATGTGAGTTTTTGCAAATGTAACGCAAGAGCGGGAAAACGCCCACGATTGTGTTCCCATATTTTCTTACACGAATGTGCTAAACACGCAGTTCATAATAACCCAGGCATTTTACGTTTAATTCACATTTAAATAAAACCAACCAAAAGTAGGTACCAAAAAACACCATTTTATTCTCATAAGCTTTAAAAAAATAACAATACATAAAAGGACTAGACAATTTATATAACATTGCAGAAAAATCATATTTATAAAAAAAACTGCAACAACTTTACCTGTAAAATTGTTGCAGTTCATCATCACTGGGACGGCAATTTTCAATACTATTTTAGCTTTTACAAGCGTAAAAACATCTGTAAAGTTTTTTTGAGCAAAAACTATAGTGTCTACTTCATTTTTAATTATATAAATAAATAAATAATGAATTAATTTGTTCTACCCCCATGGGAAGAAGGCGTGAGTTTATGTATGTTTGTATGTAATTTGTTCTAACATTTGGAAAAATGGCATGAAGTATTTGTATAAAGTAAGTATAAATATAAAAGTATAAATTAAACAATTCAAAACTTCTTACAAAATATTATAATATAATCAATTTGAAACCAAAAGCCCCTGAAAAATGTTACCCTGTAAATACTGTTTATACTAGGTAGAGTAGTAAACCAGTAAAGTTTGGGGACCTTTTAAAATTTTCAGAAGTCAGACAACAATTTACTGTTCAGATGTCATTTTGTACATCGTCTACGATAATAGGGATTATATGTACCTATAGTACTCGTAGCATTTAAAAGGAAATAAGAGAAACTTATCTCATTTCATCCAACTCCATAACATTTCTTTAAAGTACCCTTACAAAACTTGCTTCCTTAACCACAATACTTAATTAATTCTTGTATTTAAAGCCTAAACCACTAAAGTTAGGTACTACATAATTAAGTCGAGTCCTTACTACGTGGATATCTTGTCAGGCTTCAGCGGTAGTGTTTCATCGTCGTAAGAGAGATGCCCTAAGAGAACGGGCTCAGCTCCTTTATTCTCATTATCATCGTAATTATTATCAGGCATGTCTAGTCTACCTAACTCTTCCGCAAGACGGGTGAATAGTTCTCTGGAAAAGATACAGGCAACATTTACATAGGACATATTTCAGGTATAATAATACCGATGCCTAATTACATAATAATATATTATATGAATTATATTAATAATATATTATATTAATTATTATATAAATCATTGAATTATTATAACGCCAATGACTCACTCATTTGATGAAATGACCAGAAAGGGGCGTAAATACGAGCTAATTATGTATCGAAGAAGAAGACGTACTGCACAGACCCGCAGCAGGATGATAGTGATGACTAACACTTACTTAAAGACGTCGCTTTGCATGTTCTTAAATATTAACGTTCTTTAATATTTAATAATAGTTTTATTTCTTAAAAAAATATTTTAGTAAACCAAGTTATTGTAATCCTATGTCATGGCACGGGACTCATCACCGCAATATTGATGTGACACACATTTCATTTCTCTAGATAAGATAAGAAGTGAAAAATATACAAAATGCATCTTTAATAAAAACATAACTAAAACTAATCACTGTGAAAATATTTACACTGTCTTAACGATGGATCAAACTTCAAAATGGAGCTAGTTGATTATGTCAAGACAGTCAGTGCATCATTTCATTCGTTAAAAACTACATTGCGGAAACTTATCCGTCCAGTTTTATGTATAGTCTGAGCGAGAAACCTACCTTGCTTCTTCTTCCAGATGTAATGTGGCATATAGAAGGTCAGAGATTGTAAGAACAGCACGAAGGGCACCCACTGGTAGTAGGTGTGGTTGAGATATTCATCCGAGTCTGAGATGGGACCAACTCCGGGGTGTGGCAGGAATCCCCCTTGCATGAGGCTCTCGTTGTAATGTCGGACCTGCAATCATATCACGAGTTTGTTAAAGGATGTCACAAACACATTGATATTTGGAGCTTACCTACTTCTTCTTTGCTTCCTTTTTAGCTTTACTTCATGCTTGCAATAGCATGTCAAAAGCGTTAATTAAGTACTACAGGTGGTTCACTCCGCAAAATCATTTAAATAAAAATCGACTTTCTACGACACAATAAAGTGCAATTCAGGTCGCACAGCGCTAATCACCTACAGTTATATTCACCTAGAAGGTGCCTCTCTTTCTATCGCGTGACTCTTAGATCTTCTGACTACGTTACACTCACTGAATTGGCCCAGCAAGACCGGCCGCTTACTAGTATGGCTTCATATCTAAACTGCGGAGTTTCCTACCTGTATTAAACTCTGCTACTACTTTGGAATGGGCAACTCGGTTCATCTTTCTGATTGACCGACTCCTTTGACAATTCAAAATTGCCTGTAAATGGTTAAATTGAAATAAATGCTTTGTGTTTTGAGTTTCATATTCTGATCGGATTCATATACCTAGTCTTTTTCGATTCGTGAGGTTTCGGTCGAGTTTTAGAGCCATCAAAAGTCACAAATATGGCGATCTTTGGCAACCGGCGAAATTGCAGCAGTACCTACGAAAAATGAACAAAACGAAACTTACACTAGTCAAAGTAGCCATGAAGAAGCAGTATCTCTATCAGTTCTTGTTTAATGCTGGCATCAGCCATACACTTGATGCTTTCTCCGATGACGTCCCTCGCATATACGTCACTCGTCGTCGTCGTCACTGTGAGCTGGTAGTGCAGCTTGAAGGCTATGTTCTCTATGATGGGCTTGTGCTGGGCAATCCGCATCCGCGGCTCCAGCAAGTTCGTCAAGGTCGCTGCTAGCATCATCTTGAAGTCCTAGTGTTTTTATACGAGCATTGGAAAATTTACCTGTAAGTGGAAAGAAAATATTTTTGTTAACGTCAATGTTTTTAGTGCTTTTTGTGTTCAAGTCATTCATGCATGTTAGGGAAATTCTATTCTATTTTTCTTTATGGTAATAGTGCCGATGTCGACAATTCTGCCAATTTCAGATGTGTTAAAATTGATCAACAAATTAACTGCCAAGTCTTTCACTGACAGTAGTATGAAATGAAATGATTGAATGAAAAAATAACACGTCGAATTGACGTAGTCTATAGCAATCCAAAGTCCACCATAAAGCCAGCTTCGTGCGTAGTCTTGATTAACATTGAAGGGAACACAAAACAAATCAAATTCCTTCCGATGTCTACCGCAAAACTAACTGCGACATTATTTGCGTTCAAAAGACCTGTTGAGATAAAACCGAAAGCCAGAACCGATCTGACGTCACCACGTCAGATCTCGGTGCTGGATTTGGGTTAGCTAGATGGTGCTCGGTGCTAGATTGCTTGTATGGCAATAAAAACTTAAAGCTCTCGATGAAAACTCAAAGTTTCGATTGCCATACAAGTAAAATGAAAAAGTTATTACATCTTTTTTCATCTAGGCAAAGATAGGGCGCAAGGCAAAGTTAGGGCAATTGCGATTATTCCCGATGTCCACCACTTGTCTGGCCACCACTGGGGGACAGCGAGACAACTTTAAAACATTATTCTCGTTGTCCACCACTGGGGGACAGCGTCACAACTTTGTAAATTATTTCCATTCGCCACCACTGGTGGACAGTGACACGGATTTTTTAACATTCCCTATAGCCGCCGTTGGGGGACAATGGCACAACTCTTTTGATCCGATTCCCACTGGCCATCAATTTAAATTGTTTAATCTAGAGACCGGTAAAGGATAGCTTAATATACTTCAATCGATTGACCGGTATTTATCAGATTGACCCACTGCACAGTGGTCCCGGTTCCTAAGAAGGGCGGTCGGATTAAAAATAAAAGAATAACTTTTTTACCTAAGAAATGATTGTTTTGAGGTTCTAAGGGTAATACTCGTAACAAGTAAAAAAATATATGTTTAAAAGCAAGGTATAATATAACGCATATTCTCAAAAAAAATAAAAATTGGTAGGTAAGTAGGTAACAATAAAATTGGATTCATACATTTATTATTTCTGAGCATAGCTTAATTGGCATATAAATAATAAAATTTACTAGATAATACGTAGATACAGAGGAGCTCGTGGCTAAGTAGTAACTGCCGCACGGGTCGATCCGTCAGGTTAAGCTACGCTTGCCGGAGTTGGTCTGTGGATGGGTGACCATCTTTACATACCGAGACTACTCCGTGCCTCGGAAAGCACGTTAAGCCGTTGGTCCCAGTTGTCATTCGTGGATCTTTGACAGTCGTTACGGGTCGTCAGAAGCCCGAAAGTCTGACAACCAGTCTTACCAAGGGGTATAGTATTACTCAGTTACTGGGTTGTGGAGGTCAGATAGGCAGTCGCTCCATGTAAAATACTGGTATTCAGCTGCATCCGGTTAGACTGGAAGCCGATCCCAATATAGTTGAGAAAAGGCTAGGTAGATTGAATATGTAGATACAGACTTCCTCTTACACGGTAACTTTCTTATACTAGAAATAAGTGGGTCTGAGTTAAGAAGAAGTCTGTTCAAAAGATCCATGTTTTCCCTTCCCTGGAATGTTTCCTTGTGTTATCGCGTCTAAATTATTTAACTAATAATCTCTCAAGCAATCGGTCTGGATATTATCAGCGTCCGACAAGAGTCGGCTAGCATTCCAAACACTTCACGAGATCTATCTGCCTCATTTTCTTTATTCGTCGCAGATAACCAGGTAGGTATTTAGAACTACCATTCGAGGAAAAGAACACTTGATGGTGGCCCCTGCAGAATTAAATAAAAACAAAATTACAAAAATACCTTAGGTATCTTTACCCACATACGACCTAGTCCTTTCAATTACCTATAGCAATCCTCGGTGCACCTTGGCGCACCTAGATGTTACAGTTTTTGGTCAAACAAGAGATTATTTTGATATATATGTTTCATCTTTGGCGAATTGTTCCTTCCTAAGTAAAAGTCTAATTGAATATGGGAAAGCGGCAAAAAACAAAGAAATCGGAAGTCTCTCTTTGACGGTGCTGGTTACCGATAGTGACAGGGTTAATAAAGTAAACACAATATGATTAAAAATGTCGTACATATTTTCTTTTTGAATATCCATGGCACAACAATATCACAAACAATCAATTTCCGAGAAAAACAACACCTTGAAAATAACGTAAAATGACAGTAAGTAACGATAAATGACATCATAATTTGAGCATCGACATTCCAGCCCTATGACCTATGGGCGGGACCACTGTGCACTGGTCAATCTGATAATTAATTTCCGTGACCGTAGGTACACATACATACAGTTCCTATGCCTATACCATACATGGCATCATTATTCTATCCCGATGGAAAAAAATGCATGAGCTTTTAAGTATGAATGGCATATTTAATATATCTTCTGTGAATCATTTGAATAGTAACCATGACCTTTGAATAGTTACATATCTAGAGAAGTAAATCTTACAACTAACACACATTTATTTTGATAACAATAGTATTTTATGGCGGTATTCTTTCTGTGTATTTTATGAAATGAAATGAAATTGTTTATTCTGTAAATAGTATATTGGAATCACTTTTACACGTCATCATATTTTTTTTTTTTTAATTAGCTAGATGAGTTCGGCGTTTCCTATCTGTCTACTCTGAGAAGAAAGGCCGAAACAAACTCAGAGGTCACAGTCTCTTTTAAAGTCCAGACATAATCTTGGTCAGGCCATATGAGGACCATGTAGATTAGTCTGAAATGGTCTTTTGAGAAAAGAACCACACAGATTTGAGTGGACCTGTCCTGTCAGTGCAAGCATTTGTCAGTAATCGTGGAGCTCAACTCAGAACTTAAGGAGCTCAACTCGACGAACAGTACTAAAGAAAGGACGTTTGGGTAGGCCGCATAAACTACTCAAACTGCCAGACCATCATTAAAACTAACCGAGAAAGAAAAAAAATAATGAGAGAAAAAAAAAACACATAATCCTCACATTCACAATAATTAATACTTTACAAAGTAATCATGTCATTTTGTATTATAATTTTCAACAATATGTAGGTACTTATATAAAACTGGTATATTATTTTAATGATTTTACATAATAATAATAAATGACAAACTTTATGGTTTTATCACAAGGCTTCGCAGAGCGAGCACCTAAATCCCATGCTTTTTATTTTATAAATAATATGAAATTTTATAGTACCCTTTTTTACAACGTTTGGTTTTAATACAGCTTTTAAATCGTTTAATGGGTAAGTTTCGAATGTCGATGGGAAGTTTGTTGTAAAAGCGTATACATTGACCCATGAACGAGTTGCCTACTCTGTGGAGACGAGTGCGATGTACAGTAAGGTTGTGTTTATTCCTGGTATTTAAACTATGAATATCGGAAATCTTCTTAAAATTTGATATAGTTTTGTGTACGTACAATAGGTTTTCAAAAATATATTGTGAGGCTACAGTCAGAATATTTATTTCTTTGAATCTTTCTCGAAGGGAATCTTTCGGACTTATGTTGGAAATGGTTCGAACAGCCCTTTTCTGTAGAACAAAGATAGTGTTAATGTCCGAACAGGTTCCCCAGAGAAGAATTCCATATATGACATAAGACTATGAAAATAACTAAAATTAACAATTCTGGCTGTGTCTACGTCAGTTATCTGTCTAATTTTTTTAACAGCATAGGCGGCCAAACTTTGCCTTCCTGACAATTTTTCTTTGGTGTGAGCATAAATTGTTTACTTACTGCAAAATTATGTCAAAATTTTAAATCGAGCCTGAGGATCAGTTCACACCGAGACGTGACGATGCTTGAAAAGGCCACTGGTTTCGCGATGGGAAGCGCGGCTCCGCGAGACGCATCGCGACGTCCCGTCGCGAGGCGCATCGTGAAGTAGTTGGCAGCGCCACGCCTCGCTGCGCAACGAGACAAGACACTGACTGTGCGCGCGGCGCACCGAGTTATTATTTACCCAACTACGGCAATGCCAAAAGGAGGGTTATGATTTTGACCGATATGTATGTATGTAAGTATATATGTATGTTCATCTGTTACCACATAACTTCTAAACTACTGATCAAAATTTGACAAATGAGATATCGTTGGAGGCGTCATGATCGTCCGCTGGTTATAGGCTACCTTATTGAATTCAAAGTGACGTCACATTAAATTCAATAAGGCGCCCTTTAGAGGACACAAAGGCAAGTATTTAAAAAAAAAATGTACATGGCCAAGCCGTCGCCATGTCATTATAATTTGTAAGTGTACAGGCATGCGACCACGGCTTTACCTTGACCATTTTTGTACCTATGTCTTGATTTGTGTCTGAAATATTTTCTTGTTTCATACATTTTAGAGCGTGATTTTTCAGTAGTCGGGTTTTAGTTTTTGAATAATAAAAATAGATGACGCCCCAATTAAAACGCTTTTTCGAGACCACGTCAGCATTAAACACTACGCTATTTCACCATAACATTGCAGGTTTGTTAAACAAACAAGAGCAATTAGAACTATATCTAAATAAATTTCTAGAAAGCGGTACTTGAATGGATATTATTTGTCTCGCCGAGACTTTTATCAAATCAGGCGACGAGCACAACATCTATGTAAAAGATGTAGCATGTAGCTTTTCATGAAAAAATTAAAAACGCGGTGGGGTTTGCATACTAACTAAAAAATCTAAAGATTTTAAACAAATAAATATTTACGAAAATATGACGCCTGAAAAACAATTTGAATGTTTTGGAATAGAAATACCTACCATGAAATGCATATTTGTATGTTTATATGGAATCCCAAACAATCTTAAGAAACTACTTATTCGGCTACATTAATCATAAATCTTTATTTATGTCTACATCATAATATTACAGGCACTGGGTAATAAGATGCCAAAACTTAAATAGACAAAGGAGTCTTAGGTAGAAGAATCCTGAGTTAAGTACATAATATATAACAGATGATACAAAATCATTTGAAACAATAAAATCAATGGATTATGATAAAAAAGAGTTGAATGCCCATATAATTGCGACTGCCTTCAACGATTTCTTCAGATCTATAATTAATAAGGAGAACAACTCTCGTCCAAATTACCTACAAGTTAATAGATTCATCAAATTCGACTATTTATCTGAGACCCACCTCTTGTGAAGAAGTTTCAAGAACCATAAATTCATCTATTAACACACGAGCTGTTGGTTATGATTACATCTCTACAGCCATACTAAAAAACTGCAATAAAAAATTGTCTGTCATATTAAGTCACCTTATAAATCTATCGTTTACGCAAGGAACCTTTCTAGAAAATTTAAAATAATCAATAGTAAAAAAAAAACATGAAAATCTTAAATAAATATATTTAATTTAATAGTAAATAACCAAAATGGATTTCAAAAAGATAAATCTAAAACACTCGCTGCATTCTCAATAATAATACAAAAAATAACAGAAAACATCGATAAACGTAATAGAGTTGCTGCCATTTTCTTTGACATGACCAAAGCGTTCGATTTCGTAGATCACAAAATCTTTCTCAATAAACACACTATATTTATGAATGACCTTTCCAACACCACGCCGCACCGTGGGATAGACGAGAAAAAAAAACATCCCCACTGTACGACTAAGGGAGGTACAATAAAACAAATAAACGTCTTACTGTAGTCGTATAAGATGTGTAACATCTGACATCTCACCTGGGTAATAAGCAACATCAAAGGGGCGGGGCCTCACCAAGGTCATTTTTGACCAACTCTAGCAAATCGCGCGCTCTTTGGTCAAATCAAATAGCACGCGCTTCCCCGGCTTCTTGTTACACACTTCCGTCCCTTTTCACGAAATCACTTCCACAGATTTAATGGTTCAGATGTTTTTAGATTTTGATATAAATTGCAGGAAACCGAGCGGAAACATTTTACACAAAATTTCATGATTTTATTTTACCACTTTGTCGGCGTGATTAATTTGTATATCCATGCCAAATTACAGCTTTCTATTACTAACAGTCACTGAGCTAAGCCGCGGGCGGACAGAGGGACGGACATGGTGAAACTATAAGGGTTCCTTGTTGACTACGGAACCCTAAAAATAATTAATAAAATGATATCACTGTCCCTCATGACGAGAATCTCGTGAATGCTGAGAAGGATAAAAAAATCAAGTATCTTGACATAGCACCTGAGGTGGTCGACATGTGGGACGTGGACTCTGCAATCATTGTACCGATAATCGTAACGTTTAATGGCCCTAATAGCGGAGAGCCTCGACCAACGTCTCAGGAGGCTCTCATTGCGTGACTGTATCAAGGGCTTCATTTAGAAAGCAGTACTCCTAGACACGGCATGGATAGTGAGGAGGTTCTTCACTCTAGAACTCTGACCACCGGCGGGTTGGACCCTGTTCCTGACGCCGATCGGCCATTATATTTTTAATATTTTTAAATGTTTTTTTTTTTGTAAAAATATTTAACCATTTAATTAATATGTATAAAAATGCAAAAAAAGGAAATAAATTAAAAAGTTTTGTTCAAAAGAGCATTACAAAATTTACATAGCAGCGTCTTATTAGGATAGAAGATTTTTATATATATTTATTTATTTTATTATTTATGTACACAGACAAATAGATACAGATAAGACATAATCATAATTATGAGTACAAAAGTATATATTTATTCCCAGTAGGGGAAACCAGAGGTGTACCTATAGTACACCCACATTTCACCAGTTACGTTTAAGCCCCGTGTAATAGCGGGCGAGCCAGCCATCAACCGGGAACAAAGCCAGACTCCAGGCTGGTACTGAGAAATAAGTACGTAATAGAAAAGCCCACTACTGCCTCGTTGGCTGGTCTAGTGGTCGCAAGCGCTACTGCTGAGCATGAGGTCTTGGGTTCGATTCCCGGGTCGGGCAAAGTGTTATTGGGTTTTTCTATCTGGAATTTGTCAGTAGCAACCCTGAGTCTGGATTTATGCCCGGTTGATGGTAATAGGCTCACCCCCTATTACATGGGACCTAAACATAACTGGCGAAATGTGGGTGAACCTACTACTGGTACACCTCTGCCCAACCCTTCGGGGAAACAAGCGTGATCTTATATTATGTGTAGAAAAACCCAAGGTTTTATAAAAATGGTCTTGTTCAATTACATCTTGATAAGTTAAAGTAGGTTCCGATAATTTTTGTTTTGGTTCCTTACAATGCAATCAGACGCATTCGAAGGATCTACAAGAACTTATCAATGTTATAAATATATATAGGTACTACATAGGTAGCCATCTTGAAGGCCTGAAAAACGAATGAAACCGAAAATCCTTTGTGCGGTGCTCTAGCATGAAAACAACGTGCGGATTAGGTACGCAGAAATCTTTTTTTTTGTGTACCTAATTGATTTGAGGCAGTTTTTTTTTTGTTTATACCAGCTCTTAGGTCCACCTAGGAGGTCGTCGCCTACTTAACCGGGCTATCCTGTGGATGCCTTAAGAAATTAGGGCGTCCAGAAAGGTTATAAACTAAGCGAGTACATGCTAAGGGCACAGAGAGGTTGGATCGGATCGTGTTGAGGCAGTAAGTTCATGCGATGCCTCTAGTAATTTTGTAACTTAGCCTAGTACACACGTTAATAACAATGTTCCAAGAAAAACTTTCCATTTGAAGTTGTCTTGTGGATATTGCACTTTTTGATTAAGGCCATTGCAGAAAATAAAATAAGTGCCTTTTGTAACTGAACCTTATCTCAGATAAAACTAAACAGACTAAACTGATAATCGCTGGTAAGACAACTGTTATCGTAAAGCATAGAGTACGTTCGCTTTTGTGGAGAAAATGTTAGTCTCACGGTCTCATAGAGTGCCAATCTTTCGTTAGATGCTGACCAACTTAAAAAAAAACTAACTAATTACTTTATTTTATTTTGGACAAAAAATAGTTACACGCTGCAGATTACAGGATAAATACTTAAACTAAGATTTAACAAACATGTAACCCGCACCATATTGTTCTCATTTTAACTAAAGATTAAACAGCAGTTCTGATGACAAGTAATAAGTGCAAAAATAAAAAAGGAAAACAACAAAACAATAGTCGCTACCATAATAACGCCGTGTTGCTAAGATTAGCTTAGCAACACAGCCCAGATTAACTATTTGACCTACCTATTGAGTTCGAGATTTTGCGAAAGACATTGTATATGAATAATTGTATGTCCAATAATAATAAATGTAAATGTATGTGTGTATAATAATTAGACGAAATGTATTTTCAATTTTATTTAATATTAACGCTGTACCTATCTATCCAGATGAAATTGTAATTCATATAACAGTTATGAAATTAATTAATTACTGATACTGGTGTATAACCGTTGTAATAAATAAATAAATAAACATAACTTAAATCACCTCGCCAGTTAAAACAACAAGAGCCATTTTTTTAAATAATTGCTTTGAGTGAGAAAGAGAGAATATCCAGTTCAATAAAATACGTGTTAAGTCTTACCTTAAGCTTTCGTGGTTCCCCTCTCAGGCACATTAGCCCCCGAATGGTCTTTTTCTAAAATCATAAACCGTCGATTAACTGTGTCAATGAAATCTTGATGATATATTTTACACCAGCCGGCAAATTGATTGAAGTAAGTTCGGTGGCTCGCCCCCTATTACCATATAAAAACATTTTCACACTGGCAAAATATGGGTGTACCTACTGTAGGTAACCCGGCCTAACCCATCGGGGATTACAAGTGTGCTAAAATGTTATGTGAGGTCACTGTTCTGTGAGCTTGAAGTGCAACTTCAAGACCTTATTATACTTAATATTTGTGTAGATTTCTGTAATTACCTTGTAGCTTAATCCTAATACTATTCGTTTTAGTAAAAGCTGCAAAACATCAAAAACAAGGTGCGAAAGGTTATAGGCTAAACAAATGTGAGCTACATAAGTAGGTACTCGTTTCTTTTTTACACTTTTTCCTGATTTTCCCTGTAACATACATATATTATATATTAATCATTTTCCTTACATTGCAGACCATTTTAAAAAGTTGTTACGTAAATTACTTAAATTCCTGGAATAACGTTCAGAGTAATTCGGTGAATGAAGCTTTTGCTACGGGCTACGACGCACGTAGCACGTACGTAGCACCTTGGCGATCGTAGACGTATCAATGGAATACAAAATTACTAAATATATAGTAATATCATGGATGTTTAATTCGCAATATCGTCAATTAATTGTAATTTGTGAAATTTGTGAAATGAAATCTACATAAATAACAACTTATGTACCTATCTAATTAATTAATAAAAAAATATATATGATCCTACCTTAACTAAAACTATTAACAAACTAATATATGGCTTCGAAAAATTCCTCCGCATCGCTGTCGACTGGTAATGTACCCGAGAGACTGGCGACATTGCCACGTTGTATGGAAATGCTTAGCCTCTGGCCAAGGTAAAAGCCAGCCAGTGAATTGCATGGGACTTAACATAACTGGCAACATGTAAGATACAACATGTAAAAAAACCGTGTCCGATCCGTGAGGGCGTTGTTATGTATCATACTGAGAGTCTATTTATGTAGTAACGTTAAGGACTTTTTTTTTTTTTTTTCGTTCGATTCGGCATAGTTCCGGGTTAGTACATGAGGTGTGGGGGGCCGTCGCTTAGCGGTTACAAATCATAACTTATGACCCCTTTTGCAAATTTGCAAATTTTTAATGTATTTGGGGTAATTTTGTTACTAAACATGTGAATTTTTTATAGCAATAACTTTTTATTTTCAATAATAATAAGATTTTTTATTACTATTTGGTAATTTTATTGCAGTACTTGCTTAGTGCACAGTAGTGCTTCCTTACCAAATCCATTTGTTCCACCCGCTGAAGACCTCCCGCCTGAACATGAGTTACCTTGGGTAACCTGGGAGTCTTTAAACAGACTCCGGACCCTGGTCGGCAGAAGCAAGGAAAACCAGTTCAGGTGGAGATTCATAGACGACTCCGCCTTGGAATGTAAATGTGGTGCTGTTCCTCAAACGACGTGTGTCCTATCAGCTGCACGTTGCAGGAACTAATGGACGTTGGTGATGGCGCCAAACAAGTCGCCGAATTCTGGGCCGAGTCCATTTAAATTCCAAGTCCGAAGAATGCAGTACCCTTTCGGATCGAACAGGGTTTTTTTTACATATTGTTCAGGTACACCTCTGCCCATCCCTTCGGGGATTACATGCGTGATGTTTTGTAGATATGATATTCAAAATGTGGTTACAAATCTCGCTAATTCGCAATTGCTATAATAAACACACAAACTTTATCGTGCATCAGAATACGCGTTAGATAATCCGAATAATCCAATATAATTATATCTGCTACTCAAACTAAACCTATGATAAACATAGCTAGGATCTGATTTAACTGATAACTTTTATCATAACAGGCTAAGCTATGGCTAAATGCTACTAGGTGGATCGATCGGTCTACAGGTTACCCTCGTAACCTCTACCCTAATTACGTAATACTCGATCAATCGGAATTTGAATCGTTTTGAAACAAATTGTTTATCCATTGCTTAATAAGTTCGTAAAACTGCTCAACAACGTAAATAGCGCAATGAATGTTGGTGAACTGTCAAAATGAAACCAATTTCTCGTAATCGTTTACGAAAATGTATTGCGTAATTAGATAGCTGGCCTGTTAAAATCAATTTCCAGATTATTTAAAACCGGTCACCTGCGTGTCGGAACTCGGAACGCACACTGAAGGGTTCCGTAGTTTTGATGAATTTATCGCAAGAACAAACTTAACTTTGTAATTGAGAAATATGTTCTCCCATAGGAATATATGGGAGAACATTAGGTTACCCCTAGCCTGATATAATGAATTTCTAGATTATTTAAAAATTTACCTGAGAAAACATTTTACAAAAAAACCGGCCAAGTGCGTGTCGGAACGCACACTGAAGGGTTCCGTAGTTGGGATGAATTTATCACAAGAACAAACTTAACTTTGTAATAGAAAAACATGTTTTTGCAACCACAAATATAAGTTGGTCGATTATTACTCGTTAACTTGTAAAGCCTACTTAGCTGTGATAGTTTTCCTTTTAATTTCGTTATATAAATTACTGCCGTGAATTTTTCACATATCTAAACCCCGCCATTTAGCTGGCAGGGAGGGGGGGACATTAGACTAACAAAAAATTTCACTTCAAAGCTTAATATTTCGATAACCGATCCCTGAATCCTAAAATGAACGACCTTCCCAATGACACCTCACAACATGGGATAGATGAGAAAAAAAAACATCTCTACTTTACTTATAGGGGAGGTACCCTTAAAAAAATAATGGTTTTATTTTACCACTTTGTCGGCGTGATTATTAAGTATACCCATGCTAAATTAAAGCTTTCTAGTACAAAGAGTATCTGAGCTAAGCCGCGGACAGACAGACAGACGGACATGGCGAAACTATAAGGATTCCTTGTTTACTACGGAACCCTAAAAACGATCAAAATAACATAATAATCACTACGCCGTAGTACTAGTTTGTATATTAGTTAGTTACCTAATAGGTACTAACTATTTTATTATCTATGTAACACAGATACTGAACCACTTACACAGGTATACCCTGTACGTTCAGAATTGTGATGGTGGGGAATTACCTAAAAGTATATTTAAATAAGGGAAAGTCCACAAAATTGTTGCAGGGAGTTACTTCATTTCCACCGGCGACGAAGTGTTTATAACTATCTAACCTTTTTAATTTGTTTTCGAGCTATTTCAAGTTCTAAAAATGTATAACTCCTTAATTATTTCCATTCATTCGCTTTTAAAATTTGATTTAAAACCATGTTTCTTTTCTTAATGTTTAAAACATTGTTTGAAACTTAATTTAAACTGTGATTTTAATCACTTAATTAAAAACATTGTTTTATTTAAAACTGTTTTATATGTGTTTTAAAACAATTTGTTTGTTTTATGCCAACCCTGACCTACAGCATACGTTTCATGAACCGAAAACATGCAAAACGTTGCTATACCACATTATTTAAATGAAGTAGACCAAAAAAAAAATGTATGTAACTTATTGCATTTGATTGCATGTTGGATATTGGCCCAATACTTTACAAAACAATAACTTACAGTTTATGAAAGTAAATTAAGATTACAGTTTAACCAAGTATTCATGGCAATTAATTGAGTGATTGTGTTCATAATACAATCATTACTGTTGGTTATTTGGGTTATCAGCGGGTTATCGCAAATATGTGCTTGTTATCGAAGTAAGGCTACATTATTATGTATTGTACAGCTATGGGCGAGTGCGCACCTTTTTTTTCATGTATGTATCGATTAGGTTAGAGCACAGAAGTTTATTTATTTAATGAATGGGAATTTACCTACTTTTAAGTAACGTCTATTTCAGATTATAGGTAGGTATTCGATTCTAAAAAGATTATGAGAGATTGTTGTCGATTGACAACAAAAAAAAAAAAACATGAAAAAAATCTGAACTTTTGAATGCGAATTAATATAATAACCCACCAATTGAAATTATTGATTTATACACATTACACACAATAAATAAATAAAAAATTGTTTTCATACAAAGTCCATATATAACAATTTAACTCAACAGGCCGTGCACGAAATCGACTGATTTTGATAAATTTTGTTCATTAGTTGTGAGAAAGGGAAAAAGAATTGAAACAAAAACGATTTGTGATTTGAAAAGTCGAGTTCTTTGTTTTGCATGTGGTTGTTTTTTTTTTTAATAGGTAAGTAAAATAATCTTTGAAAAACACAAACATTCGCAACAAGTTTTCTGAAAAATGACACGAGACTGACGTTTGATCACGAGATCGTGAGTGCAGACACAGATTAACCCAACAATAAACAAAAAGATAAATCCGATGCGTAAATAATGATAATAATGATGGAATATCATCATTAATATGATTTATTTCACAGTCAGATACCTATATGGAATATGCTTTAAGTATTGTGCACCAAAATTACCAAAGATTTTCCTTGAATTTCTCTTATTTTCCCGGTCGACAAGGCTCAAAATAATCGAAAATATTTATCAATAGACGAAGTGCTGTAACTACTAATAAAGTAATTAACCTATTATTATTTAAATTCAAATCAATTTCTTAATCAACCGAAGACGCCTGGGCAAGCTAGTCTAAAACACTCGAGTCCACATGAATTGCATCTTCAAATCAGTAATCTGACACTGAACTCGGCCATGATGTCATATTGTCACACAATACGACGATTTTACCAGAACTTGTAAGTCAATCACAATATTTACAAAGAAATCTTGCTGACCAATAATAACCATGGATTAAATACACGTGTAATTTATAATATAACAATCGACGATGAACTAATTCAGCCAAAAAAATAATCGTCAGCGTGATCTAAGTATATCTGAATAGCACATTTTATGTCCTGGCAAGAATAATACCCGCTCTCAAAAAGGTGAAAGAAAACATCGTGAGGAAACCGGCATGTCCTAGAACAAAAAGTTCGAAGACATGTGACATCTACCAACCGGCACTGGGGCCGCGTGGTAGATTACTGCCCACTCCCTCTCGAAGAGAGGAAGGAACATAGGCTGAATATGCTAGGTGGTGTGGCAGGTATACTACCGGAGCTGACTGCCCAAAGCGTGGCGGCATCGCCCCTCGTGAAGGCTATTAAAATGACTGCAATATTATTATTGGAATATAGTGGTAACGAAGCTTTTTCCCCGGAGGATTCAATGTAGGGAAATTAGGCTGAAAAATAAATCCAAAAATAGATTGATAAAATAATTATTTTCATCCCACCATCTCGGAAAGAGTATTTTTAATCTTCAGTATCTGAGTGGAAAAGCCGTTTTTATTCTCTAGAGGATAAAGTAAATTGAATTTAGAACATCGTGTGCACTAAGTTTGTGAATTAAAAAAAACATTAAACCTATTTACTGCTACCTCTATGGTGCCGAATATATCATACAACTTTTTTTTAATTTGTTAAAAACTCAGACTCGGAACCTTCTTGGTGTTCTTTTTTCAATTTGCTTTGTACGCGGTTCTTTACGCGGCATTTTTTCACGTCATTGTTAAACCTTAGGTATATTAAAAACAAGAAACTTGAAAACAAGTGAAAAAACTAAAATGAGTGATTCTAGCGACGAGGAAGTTTGCTTGACGCCAACAGAATTGACTGAAACTGTTAATAATGCGCAAACGTTTTTTTTTTTGCATTTAGTCATTTCCTCGCTGAGGTGGAATGAAAAGTTACGTGTTGCACTCGAGTGCAAAGATTTTTCACCTCGTGCTCTTTTGATTCCGTCGCTAACACTCAGGATTCTAATTTTGAATCACTCGCTGCGCTCGTGATTCAATTTTAGAATCCTTCGCTTGCTCGGTCATCAAAATTGAACACGCGGTTAAAAAGCAACTTTGCACTCTTGTATAACAAATAACTATTAATTGTGGTCAATAGTATCGCTACGAGTATTCAACTCCCAACCGACCTAGTTGATTTAAATGGATGAATTAATTTTAACAGGTTTACATAACAAAACGTCACGCCTGTTTTCCACGACGGGATGCGCAGAGGTACTACAGGTTAACATGTTTATTTAATTTGAATGTAATGATGTTAAATCAGTTTGCAACAACATTGTCAAGGAGTTTCCCTATCGAAAACAGCTAAGCTTCTTGTAGTGCGGAACTTGAAAATTAATTATACCAATACAAATTCACAACTAGCTACAGAAGTAGGTATGACAATTGAATGTGATATTTCACAGTTTATAGTTATGTATAATATTTTGTCAAATAATGGTCACGTCACAGTTATAAATAGCAAGTCGTGACTGGCTTGACTTAGATATTGTATCAATATTGTAGGTATTTGATCAGCGATAGTGGGAAATTATTGACATGAGCGATAAGTTTCATGTTGTTACCTAAGAGAAAATGATGGAGACATTTACTGTTCAAGGTAAATTAATCATTTTAATCATTATTAGACTGGTTAAAATAAGCGAGCTTTCATCATTACATGGATTTTATTACCTAATTGAATGGGTGGCGAGTACCGCAAGACGAGTACCCCAAGGTTCGAGGTGGCCCTGGAAAACGATGCTTGGAAGGATTTGGGAGAGGCCTTTGCTCAGCTGTGGGACAGTGTAGGATAAATAAAATAATAATAATAGATTCGCAAGAGCAAATGTGCTCGGAGTATGGAAGTATTCCAGTAAGATGCTGGTAGGGACCGTACTTCCAGGATTGTCCTGATACCCCTATCGTTGTCTTTGGGTGTATTAGCATAGTGCGTACAGGGATATTCGTAGGTTGGTGCCTCGATTCATTAAGCACGTCTAACGGGCCTCTGCGATTTGGCTTCGGCCCCTCGTACGCCCTCCAAAGGTCCGGGGACCCTAGGGTCCCGAGAAATGTCAAAGACGTAAAAAATCTTATAGTAAATCAATAAATTAATTCTATATAGGGTAACTCCAGGATAGGTGCCCCAATGGGATAGGTGACGCGACTTTGAATACTCAATGTTAGAAATATCGTAGGCTAAAATCGTACTATACAATAGGAAGCGACCCCCCCCCCAAGACCCTAGTGTCACGACAACCGTAGGGGAGACGCGCACGCGTTTCGTCCGTGTGCAGCGTGTGCTTAAAAATCTTCCGCGGCGATACCTCAGCATCATCTGCTTAGCCTTTTCCCAACTATATTGGGGTCGGCTTCCAGTCTAACCGGATGCAGCTGAATACCAGTATTTTACATGGAGCGACTGCCTATCTGACCTCCACAACCCAGTAACTGGGTAATACGATACCCCTTGGTAAGACTGGTTGTCAGATTTTCGGGCTTCTGACGACCCGTAACGACTATCAAAGATCCACGAATGACAGCCGGGACCAACGGCTTAACGTGCTTTCCGAGGCACGGAGGAGTCTCGGTATGTAAAGATGGTCACCCATCCACAGACCAACCCCGGCAAGCGTAGCTTAACCTGATGGATCGACCCGTGCGGCAGTTATTACTTAGCCGCGGCGATACCTCAGCAAGCGTTGAAATTATAATCGTAAATAATTGAATATCTATAAACACCGTTATAAATTAGTTTTTTTTTTAATGTATCTTTTGATATTAGAGTTTAAAGTACACGGAATAATGCTTTAAATTATAGATTTATTTTTATCTTATTTTTAATATCATCTATGGCTACAGCAGATGGGGCAACTACCACAACTAACTATTTCTACTCATGTTTTCATATCGCAGGTGGAAGAAATTCCTCGGAAATATAAAAGAAAACCGGGCGTGGCTTTTCAAGAAATGACCAAAAATGAGAAAGTTGTAAATGAAATAGCCTAGCATAGCTTATCATAGGGAATACTCTCTCGGACATTAAAACGACGATTTGCAAACAATAACAAGGAACAGCTAACCTTAGGTAGGTTTTGACTAAATCCGCCGCTCTTACATCACAGATTGAATTTAAATTAGGTATAACTTAATACTATGCGTTAAGCATAAGATGCTTAAGAAATAATTGAAACTAGTCTGTTTTATTTCAATTTGCGTCTTATATTGAAGTATCCATACAGCGAGTCTTCTATGCCTCACGGCAGGCTTCTATCCCTTGACGCATTTTTACTACGAGTCTTCTATCCGTCACGGTAGGCATCAATCGTACTTTTGAGAGGGTAAAAAAGACATAATTTCCTCAAAATCTATGAAACTTATGTACATACAAAAGGGGGTACCATCATAGATTAAAGATCAAAGTTACCATATGCAAAAGACGTATTGCCAATAAATTATTAGGTAATTAATAATTAAGGCTTCCTATCAAAAAGTGGGGCAGCTATCCTGGACTTTCCCTATATACCTATATACATAAATATTATGGGTTAAAGTATGAAATTGCCGTTTTATTGTATTAATTTTCTTAATGTAGTTGTTTCTGCATGTGTTACTTCTCTTTTTGATATGTAATGTTCAACACAATGTAAATTGTTAATAAATAAATAAAAATAAATAAAATAAAATAAATGAGTTAAATGAGATACTTCGAATTGACATAGAACCTTCATGGTTTGAGATTTTTGAGTGAAACTTTTTTCACATGGTACAGTCACGAGCTTTAATTTGGGACCCATTTCCGTTAAATGTTGTTAGAACAATCATAATGCAATAAGGTCGAAACTTTGAAACTTTGCTTTAAGGTTGAAATGTTGAATGTCAAGTTAAGACATAAAATGTCTTATCTAATCGACCTATGAAATGATAACCTCGTTGCAAAAAGCTATCATTACGATTTTCTAATTACGAACATGTGTCGTGTCAGTGTCATTTAAGAAAATAGTTTAATGTGATATTTTCACAAAATATAATTTACCAATTAATAAAATGCTTGCGGCTAATCGTGACCAAATAAGGCTCCAAATTATTGATTTGCACGAACAAGGAGTAGGCATTCACGAGATATCGCGACGAATAAATGTGACAAGAAACACAGTTCGCCGCTGGGTTCGACGCCACGGGAACGAGGAAAATATTATTGACTTACGACGAAACAACCATCACCCGCAAGTTATAACACAAGAGCAGAGCCGCTTGATGCAAAGGCAATACCTGATGAATGGATTTACGCCAACGAGGCATTTTGCGGAAGCGTTTGAAGTCCACCCTTCAACAGTTAGAAGGCATCTTAAAGCTATGGGACTGCATACAGACGGATGCCCATAAAGCTGCTCGACTTATTTTCGCACGTCAGTATCTAAATTTTGATTGGACGACGACGGCTTTCATCGATGAAAAGACTTTTCAATCTTCCCAAACGGGCAGACTACATTTGTGGCGAATTGACAGGACGCGATACACGGAAGACCACGTCATAGCTAACAACGCGTCTGGTCGCATTACAGTTAACATGTCTGGCTGGATTAGTTCAGCCGGCATTGGAGAACTAATAAATTTACCACCCAGGGCCACTGCTCAAGATTATGTCGATTTATTAGACGAGTGTCCTTCCAACATTGCAACTATATTATCCACAAGAAGATGTTGCTCCAATAAACTTTGTTCAAGATAACGCAACAATTTATACGGCAAGAATCGTTAGAACTTGGTTCGACAATAATAGAGCAAATTTAAATCGTATTCCGTGGCCTGCAAAGTGTGCCGATTTAAATCCTATAGAAAATTTATGGGGCTTAATGGTTCAAAAATGGTCAAATAGAAACGAAAGAACTAGAGAAGCACTTATGGATCACTGCCTCACAGTCTGGGAAAGTTTAAGGGGTACTGACATATGTGACAAATTGATTGGATCCATGCGTAACCGGCTCCAGGCTGTGATTGACAATGAAGGTGGATATACGCGGTTTTGAATATTTATGATAAAAAAATTACTGGAGAGATTTAAATTAATTTAGTCGTAGCCTTCGGTGATAAGTGTTTATTTTGTGCACCGCTAACCATGCTTTCTATATAATTGTGTTAAGATTGAGGTTTGTGTCATAAATGTCTTAATAAATATAAAGAATAAATAACTTTGTTTTTCTAAAGATTTTATTAATCAATATTTTAGCTGAAATCTTCTAAGCCCCCATAATCATAAACGGCCTTTAAACCTATTTTATTTTAAATATGTTGTTTTGGTCCGTCACTTTGATATTTATGTTTGAGAAAGAGACAAAACTTTTCAACTAATATAGGTTTGAAGAATAAGCGGGTTAGTTGACTAGCTATCATATATTGACAATATAATTTTGTTCTTTTTTATTTGTTTCTTTTTTCTTATGGGACCACAGGACCAAAAAGTAATTATTACTCGGAAATCGGTAATGATCGTTTGCCCTCGCTCCAGTTGACGTTAGCCCCTAGAAACGTAAAGTTGTCGATGGTAAACATTATGACGTTTATTGTTTGTGCAGTGACAGCGTTAACATAATAGCTCTAAATGGCGAAAGTTTGCTACACGATATTCAACCTTAGGTGGGTCCCAAATTAAAGCTCGTGACTGTACCTAAGAGATTCTTCTTTAAAAAAATGTGCAACATTCGTTTAACGACTTTCAGTTGTTTTGTTTATTCAGCTTAGACAAGAAAGACGGATACTTCGAAAATTCGAGTTATTTTTGAATACGAGTTCCGACGCGGAACTAACGCGGCAGAAACAGCTCGCAATATCAATGTTGCGTTTGGAGAGGGGACCGCTAATGAACACACCGTGCGCTTTTGGTTTAAACGCTATCGTGAAGGAAACTTTGTTTTCAAGACCGAACCACGTGGAAGACCGCCCACACAGGTGATTAACAATGAATTGAAAGAGATGGTGGAAGCCGATCCGAGCCAAACTACCAGGAATTAGCGGCATGGTTTAACGTTACCTTAACAACAATATTGACTCATTTGCGTCAAATCAATAAAATAAAAAAATATGAGAAATGGGTGATGAAATATTCTCATGATTTGACTGATCTGCAGAAAGACACGTGTGTTGAAACTTGTGTTGCCTTATTGAATCGAAACAGAAATTAAGGAATCTTGGATCGAATTTGGACATGTGATGAAAAGTGGATTCTTTACGATAACCGTAAGCGAAAAATGCAATGGCTGACCCCAGGTCAAACGCCGCAACAGTGTCCTAAAGCGAAGCTTACCAATAAAAAGGTAATGGTAACTGTTTGGTGGTCTCAGCATGGTGTTATTCTCTATTGCTTTCTCCGATCTGGTCAAGCAATAACGGCAGATGTCTACTGTGCCGAACTCCGAACAATGATAGCTAAACTATTAGTGAAACAGCCCCGACTCATGAATCGATCTTCACCATTATTGCTCCATGATAACGCGAGACCTCATACAGCACGAGTTCTCCTCATACAAAACGGTTTCTTTTAACTCTACAGGAACTGCAATTAGAAACCATTCGTCACCCTCCGTATTCGCCAGACCTTGCTCCAACGGACTACCATTTTTTTCGTGATTTGGACAATTTTCTACGTGATAAAAAGTTTTCTTCTCAGGAGGCAATACAAAATGCTTTCACACAGTTTGTCGAATCTATGTAGATCACGAGAGTTCTATCGCAAAGTCATAAATGACCTTCCTATTAGATGGCAGCAATGTATGGATAATAATGGTAATTATTTTGATTAAATAAATATAAAATTACTAATTTCAATTTTTCAGTACAAATCGGCAATTTCATACTTTAACCCCTACACATGGGATTACATGGAACTCATATAGGTAACTGGCGAAATGTGGTTGTACTATAGGTACACTCGTGCCCTTTGGGAAAACTAGGCATTCCTCTATCTTTCTGCGTATGCCAAAGAAAGAAATACCGTAAGTATTCCTACTCTTTGTAAAGCTTCGTGCATACTAGCGCGACGCGACAGCGCGACGCGACACCGGTTATTGTTATACTGTGAAGTTTTCTTAGAAATTGTATTGTTCGAGTCGCGTCGCGCTGGTCTGCACGAGCCTTAAACATTTCCAATATCTAGGCTTATTACCTACATAGCAAGCATAATAAAGCATAGTATATTTGTAAGCTATTATTATATTTATTATCCCGTTTTTCCTTAACAAATCTTATTAAATCTTTACCTCGTTACGATTTGCATCGAACGTTTAAATATAGTTATTATGTATTATTATTACATAAGAATTATACTATGTGCCGTATTCTGTAACCTGTTTGATCGTGTCTCGCGTGTAAAAAATTGCAAACGTGTTGTGTGTGTGTGTGTGTGTGGACGCAACTACACACTAATACAGGCACAGTCGTGTGTTGAGGTACCATGACTGTGAACCTCATGTGGTTCTCACTCTGTTATCACTCGGTTGGTCATGCCACTTTAAAGTTTGTGGGATTATTTTGACACAGTATTTAGTAAGGCTTTTCTTTTTTCAATTTGACAATTCAAAAGTGCCTGTAAATGTTTTAATTGAAATAAATGCTTTGAGTTTGAGTTTATCGTTTTGATTAGGTTATTAGGAAAATGCATTTTTTCTTCAGCGCGAGGTGATCTTGGAATAACCACGTTTTATTAAAATCTACACGTTTCATCCGTTTTTAAAAGGGCAATAATAAAAAAACATTATATGAGAAAATACTGAGTTAGGCCATGTTTAAGAAGGTAATTTATCAACACACCAGATGTATTTTAATCCGAACTCAAAAAGTCATTACAGACATTCAGCAATGCAAAGAAGGTTATAATAAAAAAAATGTACACACGACTACACACCAAGCTATACATTTCCATTTTATGCTGATCTCGTATTGTATAGAATTTACGTACAATGCGAGGTCAGCTTATACTGGAAATGTATAGCTTGATGTGTAGTCGTATGTACAAACAAAACTATCAGATTTTAAATCACAAAATTATTTTCACACACAATCAATTATTTTCATTAAGAAATCAAAACATTTTCTGGCTAGATATTTTATTTTAAAATTAAATAAAAGATAACACAAACTCAAAGCATTTATTTCAATTAAACCATTTACAGCACTTTTGCACTTTTTTTGCACTTTTGAATTATTGTCAAAGGGTCAGTCAGTCAAAAATATGAAGCTAGTTAAATCTCACACCAACCCGTATTGTCCAGAAAAATCCCCACACCTGCAGAACAAACTCGACGGTCGTTAACTGCGTGACTTCGTGACCCATAGTAGACCTCATCAAACACACACAAGTGTCCTGTCTGCATACATTGTTGGTCTGTTTGTGTGTCTCTCTAGTCCGGAGCCCGTAAGACAGCATTCCTGTCCACGGCGACAGCAAACAAGGGCGAAACTGAGATTTTTTATTTTAAATATCTGAGAAAAGACTAAGAGGTTTTACATAATTTTGATGTAATTTATATTACTTTCGGAATAAGGATAATACTTGTATCCAGGGTTATAATAATATTATCTCGTGGATACAATGCATATTGTTCGGTTAAAGGTTGTTGTAATTGCATTTTACTATGAGTATAAGGTAGTTTATTGTTAATCCTTATTAGCCAATAATAAATAATAATAATATTTATTTTTGCTTGTTATCCTTTGTTATTTACTGTTGATATTGTTATTCTATTTTTAATTGCTAAATTCAGAACTTTAACATGTTGGAACGAATGAATATGAGACCCGCGACCCCGGCAGGCATCGGCCTGCGATTCCCGACGCCCAGTCGAGAATCGCAGGCCGATTCCCGGGCATCTCCTGCGGCTGCTAGGGGCGTGAGGTCGCGAAAGTCCCTCCCTCACGCGTCCCACCACCTCCTTCGCGGGCATTACTGCTTCGCAGAAGGAGGTGACGGCTTCCCACGCCCTCTCGAAAACCATAAAAAAATCAGCGTCATGCACTAGCTGTCTGGCATTTATGCTGAACTGGGCCTATTTGGCGCAGCCGTGAGGCACACAGTACTCTGTTTTTTTTTCTTCTGTTTTTGTGTGAATATTGTGTGCCTTAACCTGAGTCAATTTTTTTTTCTTTCTTCCTTCCTCGCTCCGTACCATTGCCTGGACCAGGGCCGGACGCGAGAGATCACCATAACTCCTTAAATCTCGTTTCCCAGTGGGGCGACGACAATCTGGTCAAATTAAATTCCTATACGAGTATAACCCAATACAACCCTCTGCCTTCAAAGCGAGAGTGAATAGGCATCTTCTGGGCACGCTCGTTCCGTCCGTCATAGACCGCTTCCATCGCTTTCCATCAGGCGAGATCGTGGTCAAGGGCAGACTCATTCTGAAAAAGAAATTGTATTGGCTCTTGTTGTAGTTTTCAAAAACAATATGTACTCCAACAGCAATAATGACTGACAATAGAACTCTTGAGAAGCTATCAACTATGTATAGTTAAACGGACAAGTTACTATCAGAGCTCCGATCTTGCATAGCATCTTGCATGTTATTCTATTTCATGGTCAGCTAGCGACCTCGAAAATTGATCATGTTATTCTTGACGTTCGTCATGCTCCCTTAGATGTCACTGCTTAATCCGAGTAGCGAGTGGAAGACGCTGCTCCCCATCTTTGGGCGGGAAAGACTCATAGCAGTTGCCTCCTTCCCTCAAATATGGCGAGGGGGGTAGCTGATCTTTGCGTTATGCTCGTGAACGGGTGCTGCTTGTGGTGGCTGGTCGTCTTGCTGACCATGATTTTTGTTGCTGTTATTAGTAATTAACTGTTTATTTATTTTTATTTCGATGGTCCTAGTTTATCATTTGTGATTGCAAACAGCCACGCCCTATATGCCTGGAGGCTTTCATTCGGGTATTAAGTTCTTTTTACTTTTTTGTTGGTATATTGGCGTGTGCTAGGTGACATTATAGAAAATAATTAAATTTAATGTTTTGTGTAATGTAAATTATTTTACATAAATACCTACTATTGTATAGAATCAAGTTTTTTTTATTGTTGCGCCACTTCTTCTTCCCAGCTAAAGCACTAGGAAGTGGTGAAGGGTGGGCGTTTTGTGGGACTGTCATAAGTAATTTTGACGTTCGAAATGTGCTGATTTCTCAGCCTAGTTTGAATAAATGACTTTTGAATTTGAATTTATTTATCTATTTTTCGTAAACTAAAATGGCATTTCGACTGTGAGGTAATTCTAACCACCGCCCTTATGTCATTTTATTTGCTCACTTAAAACTAATTGTTTCAATTCAATTTTAACTACATATTTACATCGTAAATCTGCAGCAGTAGTTTGCCATACACCAAAGTAAACCATGATTATCTAATAACTTACATCATCGCACACAAAGAAATGTCGGTAATTAGTGTCTCATAACAGTTATGTAATTATATTTTTTTCTGTGGACATTACAAGTTATGGGCACTTAATCAATAGCTTACGAGTATTCTACGCTTGCCACGGTTTGTCCGTAGATGGGTACCCGTCATTACATACAAGACCCCTCCGTGCATCGGATAGGTCGCGGCTGTCATTCTTGGATCTTTGACAGTCGTTACGGGTCGTCAGAAGCCCGAAAGTATGACAATCAGTGTTACCGAGGGGTATCGTATTACCCAGTAACTGGGTTGTGGAGGTCAGATAGGTAGTCGCTCCATGAAAAATACTGGTATGCAGCTGCATTCGGTTAGACTGTAAGCAGACCCCAACATAATAATTATGTAGTTGGGAAAAGGCTACGCAGGTCACGAGTATTCATCTACCTTTATTTGTTAAAAATAACACGTGCTTGAATCTTTAATATTATGATTTGTTAAACAAAACAATCAACTTTTTGTTCTCATACAGACATCTAATAATATAATCCATTAAATTTCCCACAAAAAAACTAAACACGCTGAGCAAAATATGAATGATTATTGCATCAAAACAGCTGATGCTTCGCTATAATTGGCGACGTAACATAATACGATTAATGCTAAGCCTCATGTGGGACTAATTCCCAACCTGACCATCATTTGACCTGTGACTTACATACACACACAGACAGACACACATAAACGTCTATAAGTGACGTGTGTGATGTACCTATGTGTATGTGGTAGATCGACTCACGCGCACAGGAACGAAGACCGGCTCCGGAGGACGGCAAGAAGAGCGCTAGTGCACATTTTAAGGATTTAAAATTGAAAGGAATTATTTTAAATTGACTTAAACTTAAAAAAAATAACTTACTCATGAAGGAGAATCAAGACAACATCTGTAATACCCAGTTGCACAAAGACAAACATTAATGTCCCATTACGTAATGGATAGAAAGATGAAGGAAAGAAAGAAAATACGTTTATTTGTGGTAAACATGACACAAAAAAGAACTTACACAAAAAAAAAAAAAAAAAGTTGGGCGAAACATGCGTCACATCCACGCGATCATCAACGCTAATGATTTCATTAATATCATCATCAAAGAACCATTAAAATCGAGTCTAATGTTGCTTTCTGCAACAAGTTAAAACCAGTTAATTGAAGATTAGTTTAATGACAGCTTTAAAAGTTAAAGTTTATTTCTGCAACTGGCTGTAAGAATTGTAGACTTTTAATATGTATGTAATTAGAAATTTAAAGATTGAAATTAAGTTAGTAAGTTGTTTGAATCAAGTTACATTATGTCAATTTGGCGAGAAGCCAATCCTTTATAGTTAGTAGTAACCTAAAGCAACGATATTCAAGAGTGAAAAAATAATAAAATAAGAAAAAGAAAGGAAAAGATTAAATAAAGGGAAGAAGATTTATTTTAGAGTATTCTATTCTAATATTTGATGCAAAATCGACTAGAAATTTTTGAAATCCATTTTGAATACAGTGTTTTTTTAATCTTTTTACTACCACACCTCTTCCTATCTTGATCACATAAATATAAAATATTAAGATATTAAAAGAACCATTATCGTTATCTAAATGAAGTGGTACAATGAAGAATGGCACCCGCCATGATAACTAACATCAATTAGTAGTATTTGAACAAGATTAATTACTATATTAAATGGTGTCTTCTGAATAAGCATATTCTACTCTTTAATGTGCCTACGGACTTGTTATCATAGTAGATTTGTATCATGAAGGTCTACAGCAGATGGTAATCAACAATCTAGCGACACTCTTCTAAAGATATATATTTTTGAACAACGTTTTCACGACGATATTTTTACAGAATTGATCGGCAGCAATTGACACTATTCACAGCTCACTTCACATACGTTTTCACGGTTTCTATTTTTAAGAATAGACTGGCAGGTTTTTGCAATTCGTCATAATAGGGATGATGCCTGGGTCAAAAAAAAGAAATTCTATTTAGTCCGTCAGTCAGATAATAAAAAAATATTAGACACGTATTTTTTGCTTTATCATATTAATAAAAAATGACTTAGATACAACGCATTAAAGTTGGGGAGTGGGGGTTGATACGTCACAAGTTAGTATGTATAAAACCTACATACTCGTGACGTCATGGCACATTTTAACTCAATGTATCGCCGTAATCTTTTAACAACGTAAAAAAAAAAATACGTGTACCTACATTATTTTTTCATAATCAACATTACGGACAAAAAATATTTTTTTAGTCATCATCCTTATTATGTAAATAAGTTATATTATGACTTACGGATTGATTGTCTTTTAAGATTAATACATAGTGTCAAATAAAGGTTTATTGTTTTAATTTTTATGTCCTTAGCTATCGTTTAAAATTCTGTCTAACTCTTAAGCTTTTAACTGACTCACCGGCGGCGCAGCTTTGGGGTACGCGTTTGGAATTTGGCCAAGAGATTCTTATCCACAAGGCATGAGCTTGCAAATATTTACGAAGACTTTGAGTGAGGTAATACTCACTGTGGCAGAATCCTTTACATCACTTTGCAGTATGATGCTTTCATCTGTTCAAATCTGCAACTTGTCCTTTAATAATTTTGCGACGAGGCTGCTTGTCAGGATAACCGAAAGTAAAACTATGTCGTCATATTTCTATCCTTAAACTATACCTACTACGATACCTATATTATATCTTCTACCAATATACTGTACTAGTTTCTGACCTCGACTTCGTCCACGAGCCTATAACCTAGCTCAAGACGTGAACTATCCAATGCAAAAAGAATTTTTCAAATCCGACTGGTCTACGGGAGATTAACCCTACATACAAACTTACAAACAAACTTTACCTCTTTATAATATTAGTAAGATATTGATATTATATCTATATTAAAGTCACTTTTCGTGTCCGTCGTGTGACCGAGATTTTGATGCGGTGGTCATTTGTAATATAATTATGTAATAAGTTTATGCATAATAAAGACACATTAAACTTATTTATATAATAAAGAAATTTTAAAAAACGTGCGGGGCTGCTAGTTCCCAAATAAATCCCCATGAAACGTGCGATAAAAAACTAAAATCTGCGCAGAAGTCCTCAGCGGAATGCAGGCATAGCGCGCGTCAGATCTCAGCCAGGCTGAAACCTGTTCAGTCACCTCCGTCGACCTTACTCGTCCAGTCGGATCTGTTGCCAAGCGACCACAGTTCACCATTCATCGATTCAAATAATCTGTTGGTAAATATCGACTTTGGTGAGTTTGTTCAGTTCATTTGTGTTGGTTTACTGATGTAATAATGATGGATGAAGATGCCACAGTATGAACTAAAACTAAACTGTGGCAAAAAATACTAGGTACATTTACTAAACTAATATTATAAAGAGGTCAGTGAGCTTGTAAGAGGGTAATCTTCGGAACTACTGATCCCATTCCGAACATTCTTTCACTAATGGGAAACTATATTTTATGTTAAAACACATAATTTCACGCGGATGAAGTCGCTGGCAGAAATTACAGCAGTAAAATACACCTTATAATTAAAAAAAAACAGAGAACAATGATTATATAATGCCAAAAGGGCCTCAGCTCAGCATAATGTCAGATGAAAGCACAAAGTGTAGCAACTGACGCTGATTTTCAGTTGCAACCCACACAGAAGCTACTGTCATTAATTTTATTCATTATAATATTGCCCATATCGCACTTTATTTGTGTACTGTATTTTTTTTCTTCCACACTTCTCTACTGTTCGTCATCTCGTTAGTCACCCCCTTTGTAGCCATATCAACTTTCACGCAGTCCATCTTGTCATAAGTATATAGATACTTATCTATTATTTATCAAAGAATCTTCGTCTATGCCAATAATCAATATTAGTTTTGTAGACAAGCTGTGCTACCTATAGGCCATGTACCATCGAAGAAGTTCATATCCATACACCGTAAGGACTATTTCTGCTTGCTGCGCTCGGCCGCTATAGAACCAGGACGGTAATAATTTGGCTTTCAAACTGCTTAGATATGAAGTTCTTCGATAGTACCAAGCAGATAAATAGTGAATAGAACACAAGTGTATTGCCCTGAAATGATAAACAGAGTGATTGATACCTTTGCCCCCACATGTGCTGATATGACATTTTTATTATACACAGTCAGTGCTCTAAATTCCACGCCTTGTGTGTCCGTCGGTGCGTGTCACACGACACGTGTCTACTCCATACCAAGGGGTTAATAAGAGATTAATTACCTTGATGGCTTATTGTCACCTCTACACGAATACACAGCTCACTGCTGAAAGACAAAATGTGTCTCGGCTACTAGGCTATCGGTGACATAATTTAATACTTCATGTCGGGGCAATTCGATCTGTAGTAGATATTCGTGTCAGCTTTTTTTTGCTGTTATTTTAGTCAACCAATGACAGCCGCTATTAGAACCGAGCCGAACCTTCCTCAAGAATATCTATCCAATTCAAAAATAATTTTTCAAATCTGACCGGTAGTTCCGGAGATTTCCTCCTACATGCAAATTTACAAACAAATAAACAAATTTTACCTCTATAAAAAACTAACTTCTTCCCATGCTCTCTTCCCATGGGGGTAGGCAGAAACTACAGAACTCCACCTGCTACGATCTACCCTGCCCGTCCTTCGTTTCTTCGGTTTACCAGAGAACGAAAGTGGTCGGCACAGCTTACAGAATAAGCAAGCTGAAGTGCCAATGGGCTGACCAAATTAGCCCTAGAACCAATGACCTTTGGGGTAGACGTGTTCTTGAGTGGGGACCGCGAATCGGGAAACGTAAGGTAGGACGCCCTCAGGGTAGGTGGAGCGGCGATCTTCGTAGGGAAGTTGTAGAGAATCGAGCTGAATGACGTGCAATTGCAGAGGTCTATGTCCAGCAGTGGACTGCTTATATATTATGATGATGAAGTTCACACATCTAGTCATACACGCACGCCGGATGCGAGTTTACTCTTATCATCTTTTGCCTAGCCTTTTCCCAACTATCAAGAATCAACCGGATGCAGCCCAATATCAGGTTCATATAATGAATATCATCATCATCATTTCTGCCCATGCTGGACAAAGGCCTCCCCCAAGCACCACCACTTCGACCGGTTCTGTGCCTCCCGCATCCAGCGGATTCCTGCGGCCTTTACAAGGTGATCGGTCCATCTTGTGGGAGGCCTTCCAAAGCTACGTCTACCGGTACGCGGTCGCCACTTCAGAACATCAGTCATAATGAGTATAAGTCAGTATTGACATGGGGTGATCTGACCTCTACATACTCCTCAACCCAGTTACGACAACAGTCCAGGTGTTTTTTTTTTTATATATACCATAACTCTACAGTATATATACTATATCAAAGAATCATCCGGCACTTTTTTTTTTTCGAAATAATTCTACCGTCACGATTATTTATGTAAACAACCCTTAGGTGAAATATATAACATTTAATTTAGACCATTTTTGTTCATAAAAAGAAAATATGACAAGGTCGCATTTTCTTAGCTTTAAATATGAATGATTGGTTTGAATCAAAATGATTTACTCATCCATAACAATAAAACTTAGATAAAGATATCGAGAGTATCTTTAAAAAAAAAACAAAATTCAAAAGTTATTTATTGAAACTAGGCTGAGAATTAGGACTTTTCGAACGTCAAAATTACATAAGACAGTCCCCCAAAAACGCCCACCCTTCACCACTTCCTAGTACTTTATCTGGGAAATAGAAGTGGCGCAACAAACTCCCCAGCACAGCTGTCTGTACAGTTAGAATAAAATAAAGATTCTATACAATAGCCAGTTGACTCTTTCATATGGTCTCATTCATACCCTAGAGTTACGGGATATAAAAAAAAAAATTCAGGTGTCCAGGACATAAGGATATTGTCAAAAATCTTGAAACAGAGATGAATTGTACAAACTGCTACAAAGTCCGTGACACTGCCCTTGTAAAATCCATAAGCCTTTCGCCCAACAGTAGGTACCGTTAAAATGAACTTAACATAGAAAACCCTACATACATAAAACATAGGCACATAAATTAGCATGTGAGCACGACATACATTTACTGTTGCACACAAAGAGAGCATTCCTGTACGTCGAAGCGGACTAACAACGTATAGAATCAGAAACTGTTCATCATCAGTCAAGAATACACAATTAAGGACTCTTATCAAAATACCTTCCCACCTTTTTGCTTAATCTTTGGCAATAGCCAGGTAGCACAGAAGGTTAAGTGTTGTCTAAACTAATTTATAAAGAGAAAAGATTTGTTTGCTACGATTTCACGCTAAAACGGCGTACCGGATTTGGATGAAATTTGGCACATGAGTAGACCACGAGCTGGAATAGGACAAAGGATACTTTTTATTCCGATATTCTCACGGGATTGAGACTTATGCGGGTGAAACCGCGGGGCTCAGCTAGTTTTTCTAATGAAGTAAATTCGTATAATTTTCCTAATTAAAAAGATAAATTTACACCAACTTTCTTAACAACATGAACATCCTCTAGTAGACTATCAAAAAAATTATTACGTATTATTAGTTTTATGCCAACAAGCTGGTGGCCCACCTGGTAAAAAGTTGTCACCACCAGTCACTTGTTTGGCTGTTGTTATTCCAGTCAACCAATCACTACCATAGATTGTACTATTTAAAACAGCCAACAGCTAAACCCAACAGGTCGGACGCGCCCCCCTCGGGGGGCGTACAGTGACCAATGGGGGGCGCGGTGGCTCTAATAATAAACTCAATACTCAAACAAAACTACACAGTTATTATATTTTAAGTTCTTGATTTAAAAAAGGTTAAGGCTCGTTTTCAAAACCCGAACGTTTCATAATATTGTAGGTTTTTGTATAGGTAGGTATTGAGCTTCAGCTTTTCTGCATAAATCGACAAAATATTTTTTCCTATGTCCGGTATGAATGGACTAAATAAAACCAATCCCTTCCGAGGCGGCGTGCTACAATTATCGAGCTCGCTTTGCTCGCTCTTCCATTCTACATTCTCTTGATTCTTCAACTTTTCTGCAGAAGTCGACAAAGTAATAATCATAAATCTTTATTTATCTCAACATCATATTACAGGCACTGGTGGATAAAATGCACAGCCTTAAATAGAGAAAGGTGTCTGAGGTAGGCGGGTCTCGAGTTACAGGTCACCCGGCTCTTTTAGATAGGAGTAACTCCTTTTTTTGTATGAATGGTCAAAAGAAAAATGTACCGAATCCGAAATCGTACAACATTTTTCGAGCTCGCTTTGCTTGCTCTTATGAGAATGAGAATCCATATCTCATAATTCTTGAGTTTTTTTTTTTTGGAATACTCGACATATAACTTCTATTTCTGTTTGAATGATCAAAAGAAAATCGTAGTTATTTTAAAAGGAAGTTAGGGGGGCGCGTATCTTAAAAGGTTGCGCACCCCTGATTTAAAACCATTATTTATTAAGCAGGGGTATAGCTACTACACCGATTTCGCCAGCAATGTTTAGGTCCCATGTAATATAGGGGGCGAGCCTATTGCCATCAACCGGGAACAAATCCAATCTCTGGCTTGCTACTGCGAAATTTCAGATGGAAACACCCCAATAGTTGTAGTTATAAGTTCTTTGCCCGACCTGGGAATTGAACCCAGGACCTAATGCTCAGTAGTAGCGCTTGCGACCACTATCGGTGGGTATCCGTTATACATTTTTATTGTGTTGTCAAGACTCTTTCCTCAATATAAATGTGTAAGCAAGAATTAATGTATCACATAACATCAATTACAACACGCACATGATTCAATTCATAAAATTCTCATAAAATTTAGAAATACTGAGAAAATCAACACGAAATCAGGCTGTTATCATTTTGTTATCTCATGACTTCATGAGTTTCATGTTTCCTCAATTTGTTTTTTAAAACTTTGATTAAACAACTTAACGTTCGTCATTTTTAGGGTTCCGTAGCCAAAGGGTGCCAACGGCACCTTATTACTAATGCTCCGCTGCCCGACCGTCCGTCTGTCACAGGGCTGTATCTTTTGAACGGTAGGTAGATACTCGGTCGGTGTAGACAATTGAAATTTTCAAAGAATGTGTATTAATTACTATGGACGTTATAACAACATATAATAAAAATTAAATAAAGTTGAAAATTAAAGTGGGTCGCCATACAAGAAACGTGTTTTTTTATGTTTAATATGTATTGTCAAATTGGTCGGAACCCTTCGAGTGCGAGTCCGACTCACACTTGTCCATTTTTTGTACCTAACTTATGACTTGTTGTTATATAATTCTATATCTTCTCGAGATTACGGGTCTTTGCAGCTGTAAAATTACGTGTGATGTGATGGTATATCTGTCTAATCGTACGGTTAACTCTAATCCTTAGATAAGGCAGTCGAGTAATGTTGACGTAGTGATGTAATGCGTCAACAGTTAGATGACAGCCGTATGAGTCTGCCATTTTATCAGTTCAGTTACCCACAGATCGTTTTACTTACCATTCGTAGCTTGTGGTAATTAAAAGTTATATTTAATAATCAAATTGAGCTGTGGATCAGCACTTTTTTAACGTCAAAATTACTTAAGACTGTCCTCCAAAACGCCCGCCTTTCACCACTTCCTAGTGCTTTAGCTGGGAAGAAGAAGTGGCGCAACAAACTCCCCAGCAGCACAGCTGTAATATACGCTAAGATAAAGCCTACTAAATAACGAGTCAGGCATAAGTCAGTCTTAAGAGACCAATACGCTGAAATACACTCGAATCCTTATCTCGCTCCCACGATACTGCTTGCAGACTGAGTGAGAGCGAGACATAGCGGCGGGGAGAAGGCTTCAAGGCGCCAATAGTTTAGGTAATTAATTTTTACGGCGAAAATAATGTTATCTGCTATAAAGTTAGTTCAGTTATTATGCAGTTTCATAATCTAATTTGAAGTATATGTTTAATACCAGAGCGGTTTATTATTCGGTTTGAAGGTAACTTTGATTTCTTTATTTGTCGAGAATATTTCATGGAATGTTTGTGTTTTCGTCAAACAAAGTTCCTCAACTTTACTTTTATTTTCGTTATCGGAGAAACATGCTAAGCAATTTGAGGTATTATAGACTCTTAACAGGTTTTTGACTTAACTTAGGTGATATTAAAACAAACACCTTTATGGATAACTTCTAACTATAATCTTCGAAAAGGTCAATCGTACCCAAAACTGTACTTCTGCCTCATACCTGCGTAACCTCTTTATACCCAGTTATTTGGGTTACACCTACGCTAAAAGAAGACAGAAGATGCTTTCGGATGCTACTGACAGAGAGGGAAGAGGACCCGTTAAGAAAGTAGTTTAGACTACTACCTTTACGCGTAAACGCGGATGATTTGTTGATGTGATCAATGGGTGCGTTACTACGGTGATACAAGTATCATTAAGGGCGGTAATGGTCTTCGGATGTTGGGAAATATGCGAGTAGGTAGGTATCTATTAGTATAACAGACAAAGATTCATTGATTACTTATTTATGTAACGATCTTAATGCCTCTATAATGTTTCACGTTTTTGTTATGTTATGAATTAAAGATTTTCTAAATAACAAGAAATATTTATATGTTTTTTTTTTAAACCACCCATTCTGCTTTTTTGCTTCATATTTGTGTCAAAGAATATCCTCCAAGTCGAGAGGATCAGACGCAAACTCAAACTCAAAGCAATTATTTCAAATAAACTAATTACAGGCACTTTTGAATTGTCAAGTGGTCGGTCAGTCAGAAAGATGAAGCTAGTTGCCCATTCCAAAGCGTAGTAGGTACCTATGGAGAAGAACGGGCAAGAAACTCCAACGAATGAGCATCAGCATTCAAACGATCACCATTTTTGTTCACACTAAGTACTAGCATTTTGTTCTTTTGTTCTCGTGACGCCTTCTCACATGTTAGTCTTGCCTATTGCCAAGACATGTTTCCAGCAAAAAACTGGAAACGTGAGGGAGAATCTGTCGTTACCTGACTTTGAAAATGGAAGTCAAACGAAAAAAGTCAGAAGGCCCAACTGCAAAAAAGAGCACTTAGAGATCGAAGATTAAAATGAATTTATAAGTCAACAATCAAATGACAACCAGTCGGTTATCTTTCAAGTTGAAGTAACGTGAACTTATTCGTGAAAAGTTGGCAGAATCTTTGCAGCGCTGATTTGCTGGATTTGTTTTCTCTTCTACCTATCGTTATTTCTCCTGACAAAGTTTATTCGATTTATATATTTATATGTATCTATGTATTAGTAGGTATTCATTTTCAAGTTATCTATCACTTATGTTGCACCTGCCATGTTTTGTCTCTGCACCACCCTAAGGTTGACTGGTAGAAAATGTCTCAGGCATTAAGTCCGCCTTTGTACAGTATTTTTTTAACTGTGTATAAAGTTTTAATAAATAAATAAATATAGAAGGATAAAAAAAACAAAGTTCAAAGTCAGCACTTTTTAGACGTCAAAACTACATGTAAGATAGTTCCCCAAAACACCCTTCACCACTTCCTAGTGCTTTAAAGAAAAAAAATAAGCTGAGACATCATGAATCTCACCAAAGTTGCGGGAAACATCTGAATGTCGGATGCACAGAAAGAATCAAGAGATTGATCAGCCGCAGCCTTCACGATCAGTGTTATCCCACTTAAACACACAGTTTACAATTATTCAGATCAAGGGCATATTTAGAGAAACATGCAAATCCTGTAATGTACTAAATCTGTGTGTCAAGCGAACAATTGCCACTGCCAGGGTTGTGAAACTTAAACTCAAAGCATTAATCCTAATTAATATTATATGCGAAAGTGAGTTTGTTTGTTTGTTACGCTTTCACGCTAAAACGGCTGAACGGATGTCGATGAATTTTGGCACATGCGTAGACCATGACCTGGAAAAGGACATAGGCTTTTCATCCTGTATCGCAGACGAAGTCGCGGACAACAGCTAGTTTCAAATAAACCAATTACTGGCACTTTTGATTTGTCAAGGCAGCAGTCTACATCAGTAGATAATCACTTAAACCTTCTGTTTCCATATTTTCTTCATACATTTAAGAATAACAAACGGTTAAGTTACCTGACGATCAGATCCGGGTGAGTCAGTAAGTTCATCTGTCAGCGCTACCTGCTTCGTGCATTGTGTGGTTGTGCCGGACGAGGCAGCCGCGGCTTTTGTGTTAGTCACAGATCATACGACAAGTTTCTGTTATGATTTATTAGCAAGCGGATAGGCAAGGATTTTATGATAAATGATAAATAACTCCGGTTCAATCATGATACTAATGCTAAACTTTATTTATTTCGGGCGTAACACTTTCTGTAGCAAAATAATGAGGATTTAACTGAAAAAATTAAACAACGCTGACGACCGGATATAAAAGTCAAAGTCAAAGTCAAAGTCAAATAATTTATTTCAATTAGGCACAAAAAAGGCACTTTTGAACGTCAAACTTTACAAAAAATAATAAAACTGATTCTAGTCGCCCATTCCAAAAGGTAGTTTTCGTATGGAGAAGAATGGGCAAGAAACTCCACCGTTACTCTTTTTAAAAAAAAAACATTATATCTTGTATACACTTATTATATAATTATATGTGAAGACAATGCACCTAGAATAAGATTACTATACCAGGATAGAAGGAACCAGCGAGTGTGCCAGCATCATATAACAGCACACGTGATTTAGCTATACAATAGACAATTCAAATAGTGCTAAACTAAATATAAATGCCCATACCGTTACCAGAAGGATGTGGCTTATTGTCGTCTTGAGTACCGACTAGAGGTGTGCGCCGTTCGGCGTGGCAGACGCCGCGCCGCCGCAGAAAATGTTAGTCAACCCAGTCCGGTGTCTTGAAGCCAACAAATTGTAGCGGTTACACCGCCACATACTAACTACGCATCAAAGACATGACGTCACACAAATCCTGCATCGCGCAATTATAGTTTACCGCGCGAACGACATAGATAAGACTATCCGAAATTCCGAAATCAACAGTCGGGCAGTCGGCCCGTCAGACACAACACCCGTCTGGTTGGAGGATCCTCCCTTTTCTATGGTGGATGAGTGAACTTTACACCCTGTTCCTCATGCCCCTAAAAAATAAATAAAAAAATTGTACTTGGTTAATCTCGGGATTTCGGGATTGCCACAAACAGGTCTAGTTTGCACTCTGTAGTCCGTTGCGCCTTGATAATGACATTGCCTAGAATATATTAATAGACCGATCACTTTACTCTAGAGCTACATAAAACTGAAAGCTAAAAGGCTAGAAAAAGGGTCTATAATAGCATTTATTACATAATGACAAAAAACACACCCTTAGATACGCCGTACGATACGTACTACACAGGTAAGCCCTAATAATATGTTTGTCGTAGAACTTTAGAATGGACTTCCCCACTCGGAATACTTCAATACAATATCTAAGTACCCTTGCGGATGAATTTTTCGACGCTATATTTTAGTTTGCATAATATTAATTTACTATTGTTTTTATTAAAACCCACATAAAACCATTTTTTAAGAAATTACTCAAGTTTTTATTTTTTCATTTTAACCCAATTAGAAACCACATACTTAGTCTTATCCCGGGACAGCCCCGGGATCCTGGGATTAAGAGGGAACAGGGCTCGCGATTCTCCATACAAACGTATTCCGCGTTTTTCTTCCTGAATAATGCCTCTAGAGCTGCTGTCATGTTTTTTATAAAATCAGGTTATCTATAGGCATGTCCCTGTCATTTCTTTTTTTTCAGCAATTAATAAGTAAGGAAACTATGAGCCTCCAAAAATTACAAAAATGCCCCATTTTTACCGCCGTGATTAGAGGACTACCAGACTAATTCGGAAAGTTTTTAGCATAAAAGAAAATAATAGGAACCAAGACACTCTTTCTTAAAATTTTAAGGTAAAAATTTATTAAATCGGCTTAGTTTTCGAGGAGAAAAAAGGACAATGCCAAACGTCGTTTTCGTCAAAAAATTTGTGATATAATCGGTCTGAGCTGCAGTTGTCCCTATCGCACTTTACGGGGTTTAACTCGGTTTTTCGGGCGCAGCGCGATGGCAATAGTTTCTTCAAATACCTATTTTTCAAATTCCTCGCAGCCCCTGTTCCCTCTTAAGCATAAAAAATACCGTAATCCCGAGATTGAAAACATGCTCGGGATCAGCCTGGTCGGCTGGCGAGACGGTGCGTGAGGACTCGAGAACAGCTTGCAGGTACACGTTGCTCTGAAATGAGATGGGTTTATATAGTTCTTCAGCAAGATTTCTATTAAAAGATTAAATCTCCCTGAAGAACTATATAGGCCCATTTCCCTTTTTTAAGAGCAATACCTTCGCATCTCGTGCTACCTCTCGGGAGCTGTACCTTCTTGGATGAAGGAAATGAAAAGACTCGCAAGCTCTATCGGGTTTGGAGCACCGCCCGCTTTAAAGAGCTCTGTTGTAATTCGGACATCATACTCATCATCGGGTGGTAATATTTTCCCCATGCATGCCGATTACGCTGATGATGCCGATTACGCCGATGAATCTACCGCCGCCGACGAATTTGACGTTGGACGCCGCCGCAGCCGCGCCGCTAAAAAGGCACCGGCGCACACCTCTAGTACTGACTATCATTGGCTTATTGTGAAGCTGCCAGCTAGTATTACAGTATAACTTATATTTACGATCAATAAAAAACGCGGCTCGTGACAGGAACACTTGTCTTCTACAGTGGAGTCGACCAGTATACGGTGTGACCATACATTTACATAGAATACAAACACTGATTTACTAAGGTGACTCATATAAGAAATCAAAAATGAATTCTTTGGACCACAGGCCAGTAGATAGTATTGTAGTAAAGTGTGCATGATTACAATCAATATCATTGATCAATAGAATAGCATTATCCAACTCGTAGCGTCTATATTGGAGTCAATTTGTCTACTGGTTCATATATTGAATTACAGATGCATACTACCGACTACCTACGGTCTCTCTCGTAGTGCAAAAAACTAGACTATTGTAATCCAACTTCATAAAAGAGCAAGTTCTCCATTTGTCTGTTAATGTCTTAAATGTGTTCACGAATGATATAGCTCCGACATGTGCACTTGCACCGATCATTAATCCGAAAAAATACTATGGTAATGTACTAAAATAATAATGAATTTTCTCCAAATTAAATAAATAGTAAACCATAAAGTCGCCGAGTAATCTACTACGCGGGCCCAGTGTGGGTTGGTGGATGTCACATAATATAATGTCTTCGAATTTTTGGTTCTAATGCCTTCGTTTACTTTTCTTGTATAAAGAATACAAGCCACTTTGAGAGCTGTGATGGCCAGGGGTAACGACCATGAGTCAGATCGTATAAACTATAAACCCTGACAGGTGCTGTGCTTTGTGTAAATAATTTCATCACCACTGCTTTCAAAACGGTGACGGAAAACATCGTGAGGAAACCGGCATGTCTTAGAACCAAACATTCGAAGATATGTGACATCCTTTTTTTTACCACCCCGCACTGGGCCCACATGGAGGTCTGTGTATTAATAGTGGGAACATTATAGACTGCATACGACAGCATATTTCCCTTGTGCTTCTTCTATACTGCAAAGGTGTATTTTATTGGCTAACTACATGTTCCATTTTGTTACTCATCAGAGACCTCACAATAGGAAAGAGATTTATTCTGCGACGCTGTTTTCTGATAAAAGGTGAAGAGGAGTAAATATTATACATGTCCCATTCAAAGTTGGCTAACACAAATGCATAGGTTGACAGTAACAAGGAACAATGCTATTACTGCTGCAAGCAGGGGGTCGCGAATCATCACCCACGGCCACGCCACACGGATGCGGACATAAACAAACCAACATACACAACACAAGTGGTCATGAACAGTACTAGTAATTGCGCATGCGCATCCCAACGGAAGCGGGGCCGTCACGTCGATTGGTTCGGCCTTGCACACCCACTCGCGCGCATCTCTTGTATCTTCTACGATATCTGTCGTTGTAACAATAGGGATTAATTTTTCTAGTTGATCTCTGGTTTATGGATATTATTTTCAGTGTCACATGACTTGACTCCTGCGCATATCTGAGTAGGTTTGAGTGCGTATTCTTGAATGCACTTCATCGCCCTAATTGCCTAACACACTTTCAATCACACACCAAAAGGGTTTGAAGGAAAGCCATTCTGATCCATTGCTTTATATGTTTGAAAAGTTCCTCTGTTCTACAACGTAAACAACGCAATAAATGTTTATGAACTGTCAAAATAAAAGGCATTGTCATTACTAGTGTGTTACGCCACTACCCCGCGGGTCCTGCGCATATGCTAGTGCAAAAACACAACTTTACAGGTGAGCGATTTAGGGATTGTAAAGTCCGTAACTTTTTCATGGAAAACATTTTGATTTCCCTTCTGTGCTCATGAAAACTTTAAACTCTTAATTCACGATAATCTTAACTCGGGGTTTTGTCTACTTATTGTTCATATAGGCTGAAAGTCACCCAACAGTCTATGCTTGGAGTTTCCCTGCGTAATCGAATGAGAAATGAAGAGATCCGTAGGAGAACCAAGGTAACCGACATAGCCCGAAGAATTGCCAAACTTATGGGGCAGTGGGACATTGCTCGCAGAATAGATGCCGATGGACCCGAAATGTTCTGGAGTGGTGACCGCGTACCGGAAGACGTAGCGTTGGAAGGCTTCCCACAAGGTGGACCGATGACCTTGTGAAGGCCGCAGGAATCAGCTGGATGCGGGAAGCACAGAACCGTACCCTAATTACATAATGCACAATCAATCCGAATCTGAATCGTTTTGAAACAGATTGCTAATACATTGCTTCGTAAGTTCGAAAAAAAACTGCAGACCAACGTAAATAACGCAATGAATGTTGCTGAACTGTCAAATGAAACAGATTAGTCATAATCGTTTGCGAAAATAAGTTGCGTAATTAGATAGCTGGTCGAAGTGGCGGTGCTTGCTATGTCCAACAGTGGACGTCTTTGAACTGAAATGATGATCATGAGATTGTTCATAAATCATCTTCTGCCAAGCCTTTCCCCAACTATGTTGGGGTTGGCTTCCAGTCTAACCGGCTGCAGCTGAACACGAGTGTCTTACATGGAGCGACATAGCTACTGGGTATTACGATACCCGTTGATAGTTCGTAAATAATGTAGAATTGTAGAATATTCATACACTCGTACGGGTAGAATTATCAGTTGTTTGTTTGCGCATTTATGTGCACGTAAACAACAACATAAGTATATAAATAAATATGTCACGACACGTAATTATCCTCATATCGTATATACGTTAATAGGGTATAAATAAATGGGGAAATCTTTTGTCTGTTACCTTCGCTTTGTATGGGTGCCTTTTTGATGCACATGAGACATTTCAGCTTTGTCTCTGGCATAGCAACCCAACTGCCGCTTGCAGATGTTCATAGACGCCCCCGTCTGTTCATAGACGCCCCCGTCTGTTCATAAACGCCCCCGTCTGTTCATAGACGCCCCCGTCTGTTCATAGAGGCCCCCGTCTGTTCATAGACGCCCCCGTCTGTTCATAGACGGGGGTCAGACGGGGGTCTTCTTCTTTTCGTGTGGTTAATGACTAACCTGGTGTCAAAGTTTTTATGCCGCCCATGGGCCTGATTTAGCTTCACATGCCGTCGAGAAATATCTCTCAGGCGTGATTCCACACGGTTTCCCCACGATGTTATTCCTTCACCGTTTATGAAGCAAGTGATAATTATACAATACGCACATGAACCCGAAATGTCAAAGGTTGATAAAGAGCTTTGGGTTCGAATTCGAGACCTATGACTTGGCAGTCCGCAGGTCACTGGGCTATCATTATAGACTGCGCTGACGCTGACCACTTACCTACTAACAGCTGGGTCACCTGCTTGTTTGCCACCCATCTTTATCTTCCTGCCTATTTGTATATATGTTCGGCCCAGCTAGAATTTTTTTGCAAGTTTTTGTGAAAAATAGTAGTATAAAACTAGCAAAAAAAATGTTTTTGGAAAAAATAACAGTAGGTACACAGTCTTTTTAAATATATTTTTTTCTATTTGTATTTGTAGTCCATTTGTATTTGTACTGGGAGGACTTTAGTATCCAGTGGCAACTTTAGTATTATGGTTAAAATAGGTCGAATCTGTCCCAAAATCGAATCGGGGCACCCCGACTCCACCTAGTCCTTTTGGCTGCACCCTAGAGTGTATTAAAAATCCGGAGGCGCGGAGAGTGGGCAGCCCCCGCCCGCTGTAACGAAGCATGGGCACCCGTGCGAGCCGTAGCGGCTGAGGCTGGTCGCCGGAGTCAACCAGCAAGGGGTAATGGCTGATCTTTGCGTTAAGCTCGTGAACGGGTGCTGCTTGTGGTGACTGGTCGTCTTGCTGATCATGGTTTTGTTATTGTTATTAGTAATTAACTGTTTATTTATTTTACCTCGATGGTCCTAGTTTATCAATTATAACTCTAGTTACAGCTATATGTAAGCGGGCACGCCCTTTATGCCTGGAGGCTTTATTTTCTTTTTTAGATATTCTTTATGTTTAGTTATTTTTATTTCTGCTTGAGTATAGATCTCGATGTTTTTGGTTGGTATATTGGCGTGTGCTAGCTGTCATATGGCTGATAATTTATAATTTAATGTTTTGTGTTGTGTTATGTAAATTATTTTGCATAAGTACTATTGTATAGAATCATTTTATTTTTCCTAATTGAACAGACAGCTGTGCTGCTGGGGAGTTTGTTGCGCCACTTCTTCTTCCCAGCGAAAGCACTAGGAAGTGGGGAAGGGTGGGCGTTTTGTGGGACTGTCTTATGTAACTTTGACGTTCGAAAAGTGCTGATTCTCAGCCTAATTTCAATAAATGACTTTTGAATTTTGAATTTTCAAGCCGAAGCTGCGAAGGTGAGCATGGGTGCCTATCCTTTGTTAAGTAAGGGCGAAGGGGCTGCACTTCCCGCAGCGCCGGAGACGTGCAGAAGCAACTTTGTTTTTCGTTTTTTTTTTTCAAAAATGGTGCGTCCTCCTTTCATGGGAGTGGTACCGGGGGGGAGGGGTACCCCCCCTCCCCCCTCCAGCCAGCTAACCAGATTGTGAGTCCGTTTTATTTGGAAATTCCCCATGCTGCACTACGGGTGCGTTCCATTCCAGTCACTAAAAAAGCGCCACAATTGAATTAGCGATGAAAATATAGTATTTTTCGTACTATATTATTTTTCTATATGTAGTTCAATGGCAAGCCTAGGCCTTTAACAAACTTTGTTTTTTAATTGTTTCTTAATGCGGATGGATAGAACTCATTAATCTCAATAATAATTGTCCTGGTGTTTTTTTTTTCCTAAACTTTATACTTCGGGCAGAAAAATGTGTTTTGTTATTTTTTTGTATGGAGCGGATAAAATTAAATTAAATTCCTGCTAAGTAGCGTGTGATCCCGCTTTGAAACTTTACTTTTCTTATACCTTGTCTAGTCTACTATCATTTGATGCTATGAACATATATGCATAAAGTTGCAACTCTGCCAAATAAATAGATCGATAAAAATGTAAAAAATACATAGAATAAAATGCTCCATTTTTCAGTTTCGCAAGTTATTTTAAGTTAAATTTGATATGGAATAGTAAGTAAAAGCACGTAATAATACACATAATTACTTAACAACTAAAGATCCCTAATTAGCATGTATTATTTTAAAATGTGGATATTTATCTACGAATTTCTATTTGTGTATTTAATTACTGTAATTAGCTTAACCTTTTACTTTATAAAAAGCAATGTTTTTTCAATTTTAGCCATTACTGTAATGTTAATGAGGTTAAAATATATGTTGAAATTAATTAATTAATTAATGATAAAATTAAACAAGCGAAGTCAAAATGTTATCCAAGGAAAGAAGACATAATTATAACTAAAGAAGGAGCTGCTATTAAACTGCAAGTTTTACTCAACGTGTCGGTATCTAGGCTTTTAGATGCGATTGCTTTGGATTTGCACTCGGCAACAGAGTTACTGCTTATAAGCAAATGGGGCTTTGATGGAGCCTCAGGTCAAAGTAATTACAAACAAACGACTGACACAAGAGTTTGATGATTTAACTATTTTCATGGCCAGTCTAGTTCCTATAAGGCTTCAACAATGTGATGGAACAATTGTTTGGGAAAACGACCAACCCTCATCAACTTTCTGTTGCCGTCCGATAATGTTCAAATTTACCAAAGAAACCCAGTCAACAGTGGCAACTATAAAAGCTAGCATTACTCAAGAAATGGAAAGACTCCAACCATCAAGAATCAATCAAGTTGAAGTTCAATCAATTGCACATGACGACGATAGACGGCAAAATATCGTCATATTTGTCAGACACATCGTCAGCTGTCTGAGATATTTGCAAAGCAAAACCATCAGAGGTGAACAATTTAGAGTCACTTGCTCAAAGAGAAAACAACGAAGAAATATTCCAGAATGGAACGTCGTCTTTACATGGCTGGATAAGATGCATGGAGTTATAAAAAAATTATGAAGTAATAAAATATCGGTAAATATAATTATTTTATTACTTCATATTTTTTTTCATGTTATGTAATTTTCTGTGAGATTATTTTGTATGTGACATTTCTTTTTGTTTGCAGCTTATCGTTTGAACTTCAAAAAATGCAGGAGTGATAACATGCAATGAGTTGCAGGGGCGATAACAAAGAAAAAATGTCACTCAGAAAGAGCGCTATACAGCAAGCGCTTAAGAAGGAATGCTGTTTATTTATCTATGTAGTCAAGCAAGGAGTAGACACAACCAATAATAGCAGCAAAAATCTTTAAAAAATCTTTCTAAAGATTTTTCAGGAATGCAGAAAAATCAGCCCGCATTACAGGAATACGTAAAGATTTAATAGAAAGGTTTCACGTAATTCTTGAGACTGTTGCATCTGGAGAACGCGCGGACCTTTCTAAGTTTTCCAAATTTTGTAGAGATACTGCAGAATATTATGTTAACTTATATCCCTGGTATTATATGCCTTCCATATCTATATACATAAATTGTTGGTACATGGGAGTGATATACCAAACGTGTTTTGTTGATTGAATACGAGGCTTTTGGATACTTTTGTATTTTATTATGTTTTTCTTTCTGCTACTTTTGTATTTTTTGTTTGTGCAAAATAAACATATTTTCTTTCTTTTTCTTTTCTATATGAGGCAGCGGAAGCTCGCAATAAAGATTTCCGGAAATATAGAGAGAGTCATTGAAAGGTAAGTAGAACGGCGACAAATGAGGATATTTTACACAATCTTCTTTGGTCTTCTGATCCAAATTAAAACACACAATATGACGGTGAAACAAAATATAATGGTTCTCTCTCAAAAACTCAGAGAGCTCCAGCTGAGTTTTCCCACAGAACCCGATATAGATTTTATTGATGTAGATAATTTACAAGATAGTCATAGCGATAGTGAATAAATTTTTGGTAGATTGTCAGTTTCTTGTTTTTTTATTATTAGTTTGTATGTCATTAATGAAAGGAAATAGTACAGTTTGGTGTTGTATATTATTTAGTGGTGTAGCTTTTAGTTTATTTTTGTTAGTAGTAAGTTAGTTTACCTTTACTAATTTGTATTAGTAAATATCTTTACTTCTAACGAGATCTAAAGAACATTTTATAAACTAATTAAAGTCATTAAACAAACAAATTGAAATTCATATATCCATATTTTAAATAATGTATATATTAGTAAATTTAAGCTAATTAGGGACCTTTTTTAAGGTATTTTTGTTAGTTGTTAAGTAATTTGTTAATAAAGTTTTGTAAGTTTGACGGCACAGTTGGCGCAGTGGTTAAGCGATTGACTGCTACGCTGCGTGTCGCGGGTTCGATTCCCGCACGAAACATTTATTTTGTATGACCTACAAGTAGTTGTTCCGGTTCTGGCTGTTTGTGTATGTGAGTTAAATGTTTGTAAACGCACCCACAATACAGGAGAAATTTCTAGTGTGGGGCATCGTTTAAAAAAAAAAGAAGAAGAAAGAATTATGTGTATTATTACGTGCTTTAACTTACTATTCCACATCAAATTTAACTTAAGAGAACTTACGAAAATAAAAAATGAAGCTTTTTATTCTATGTTTTTTTTTTCGATGCATTTATTTGGCAGAGTTGCAACTTTATGCATTATGTTCATAGCATCAAATGATAGTAGACTAGACATAAGAAAAGTAAAGTTTCAAAGCGGGATCACACGCTACTTAGCAGGAATTTAATACAAAGAAGAAGTAACATAGGTACCTGTCTAAAGAGCGCACAATATACTTTGGTGTTCCACAGGGCAGTGTATTGGGTCCTCTACTGTTCCTAATTTACATTAACGACCTGCCCAAAGCTATAGACTTCCCAATAACACTCTTTGCTGACGATAGTACGGTAATAATTGCATGTGATAAACCAGAATCATATGAAGCTGATGTTAATAACGCGGTAACTTCAATAATATCTTGGCTTGATAATAATAATCTAAGAATCAATCTTGGCAAAACACAAATAATGCACTTTGGCCATAAAAAACCTAGTTCGATAATGGAGGTCCAATACCAGAATAACAAAATTCACGATGTTGATAGTGCAAAATTTCTAGGTTTGATAATTGACAGGCAGGTCAATTGGAAGGATCACATTGAAGCACTATGCAAGAAAATTAATACTTCATCCTATGCCCTGTATAAACTTGCCCCAACAGTTAACATAGATGCACTACTTACAGCTTATCATGGTCTTGTAGCATCTGTATTACGTTACGGTATTATATTCTGGGGTAACTCTACAAATACAGAAATCGCTTTTAAAGCGCAAAAGCGATCCATCAGAGCCATGTTCAGACTACAAATAACGGACAGTTGTCGACGATTTTTCAAGAAATACAAAATTTTAACACTATTATCTTTGTATATTTATGAAACTGCCTTCTATGTTCTATGTTATGGGATTTGGTTTCCGCACTCGGTCCGTCAGGTGGACCATTGTGCGTGTGGACCATGAAACTGCCTTATTTGTTAAGCTGAATACACACCTGAGTTAAACGTAACAAGCGGAATGATATGTTATGCGGACGAAGAGCTAAAACAGCATTAATGTGGAAGAGCATATTCTGCATAGCCCCGCAAGTTTTTAACAAAATCCCAAACAAAATCAAACAACTAAATTTAAATGGGTTTATAAAGGAACTTAAAGAGTTGCTATGTAAACAGTGTTATTATAATTTAAACGACTTTTTGAATGATACTGACATCCGAATGTAATTGTAATCTTTTATACTTTGAAATCTCTCTTTGATAGTTTGACATTGAATAATACTTTGACATTAACCTAGATAATATTTTTAACCTCATAATGTAATATTAATTCGTACCTAATTATTAATTCAATTTATCAATATTAACTTATTATTTTTATTTTATCTTTTATTTTGTATTGCAATAATTTTATTTGTGTACTTATCTGATATTTGCACGCCCCACGTGGCAGAATGTGATGAAACCATTTACTAATTTAAAACCATGCCATGCAATGTACATATACCATAATCGGACAAATAAATGAATTTGAATTTGAATTAATTTGATCCGAACAAAAAAATAACAAAACACATTTTTCTTTCTTTATGCGGATCGAAATCATAGTTTCGACGTCTCAGTGGTCACCTTTTCTAACCATATTATCATCTTTGGTCTTCTTCTAGTTTTACAAAAACAAAATATCACACCTGAATTCCCCGAAGAGTTAGGCAGAGGTGCACCTATAGTACACGCACATTTTGCCAGTTATGTTTAACTTTGCCACCTTTATTGAAAAGAACTAAGTAACTACGTCAGAGCGAAAGGATAAAGTCCCTCTTTAAAGAATAAATACTGCCAGTATCGTTTCTCTGTATGAATCAACAAATAAGTATGAAAAACACAGGGTGACAGCCATTGCAACGGCATGTATTTGTCACTGAATTGATGTTGTATTATTCATTCATTACTTTCTATTTTTTTCCTGTTTATTAAGTATATTACTATACTGTAGGTACATACGGTTTTTGTCGTAAAACTATATGACATGGTTTGGGATGTGGGCTCTCATACCACACTAAATTGTAAAGGCATGTTTATTTTATTAAATATCTTTTGAAACACTGAATGAGCAGAAAGTTTAGTAGAAATTTCTACTAAATATTGGTGCTATTTTTATCCAATTTGATCAACTACTTTAGTAGCTACGTGTACATATATTTTCTATAGACCGTCAGGATTGAGGAGCCACATTAAATGTGTTGTATTAGCGAAATTGTAGGTTTTCCATTTTATTTTTATTCTACAAATTAGAACACATTTGGTACTAAATTACTATAAATATTATATTACTAAAAATATGTTGTAATTGGTTGATTACTTTGCGAGAAATAGCGCGGTGAAATTTATGGATTTTTATGAAAAATCAAAACATTATAGCTATCCAAAATTCAGCCGTGCAGAACCCATTTTTTTGTAGAGATTATTTTATTATTTTTATTAGATTACCCATAAGTACTACTAAATCCTAAGAAATTTTCAAAAATATATTTCAGCTAGTTTTCGAGTTCTAAGGTGGCTCCTCAATACACGTCTGAATCGAGGAGCCACCTTAAACGTCCTGTATTTTTTTAAGGGTTTTACTACTAATTCCAAGATCGGGCCTGCAAAATCGGCAAATTTACTAATAAATATTGGTAGTACCCGCGTTAAAATATGAGACATGGCTCCTTAATCCATATTTGGACACAAGGATAGGCAAAAACGTATAACTACTCGTAAAGAGGCGAGATTGTCTAGGAAAGCAACTTGACAGGTATCGCTAGAACTATGATTAATCGGTCGAATCCTGAAACAGAAGAATAACATGCTACCTACATTTCTAATGTCTACTTATCACCTCGCTGTTCTGCAGCACACTTTCATAGATAAACTAACGCTTGTGGCTAAGTCTCCGTCAAAGATGGCGCAGCGACGCCTCCAATTTTTGTGTCTTCGAAGTATGCACTCCCGTGCCGTTTTGTGGAAATACAACTACTATAAATAATAACAGCTGCACGGGTTGATCGATCAGGTTATGCTACGCATGCCGCGGTTGGTCCGTGGATGGGTCCATCTTTATATACCCTCCGTGCCTTGAAAAGCACTTTCAGCCGTTGGTCCCGGCTGTCATTCGTGGATCTTGTACAGTCGTTACGGGTCGTCAGAAACCCGAAAGTCTGACCATCAGTCTTACCAAGGGGTCTCGTATTTACCCAGTAACTGGGTTGTGAAGGTCAGATAGGCAGTCGTTCCATGTAAATCACTGGTATTCAGCTGCATCTGGGTAGACTGGAAGCTGACCCCAACATAGTTGGGAAAAGGCTAGGCAGATGTGACTTTCATAGACAAACATAAAACACACTCTCGAATGATCTAAGTTTGTTAATTTTAATACGGTTAGTTGAAAAGTTAGCTTAACAGTCACCAATCTCTGACAAACCCGTCTTAAATCAAGTCCCGTTTCAGTTAAACCTGCTAAATGATGCCAGTGCATGTTAATTAACACGTTTAGACGATACCGGTTCTCGTCAAACTCCACCATGTCCAAACTGTTCGCTCCACCAACGTTTCGGGTGATCAACTACATAGGTACCTATCAAATCTTACTACCTTACTTATTAAGATCATGAATTCGTTATTGAACAGACGAATCACCGCCAGATAGATCTTACCGGATGAGTACGTACACGATACGACAGGACTGTAATTTGCTTCAAATAGTATTCGATCAATCGATCTTGCTCAACAGCCACACATGGTACGAATTGTGGTCAGATCAGCTGGATCTGAAGGTTGAATTGACGAAGTATCAAGCTTTGTGTATTCTTTGATTCTTAATATTAGCGCAACGATGGCAAAAAGATCATATAAGTAGGGAATGGGCCGTAATCATAGAGGTTTTATAGTCTTTGGCCGTAATCCACCATGCGGGCCCAGTGCGGGTTGGTAGACGTCTCATGTCTTCGAATTTTTGGTTCTAGGACATGTTGGAAATTCAGCTACTTACGCGAACAGTTATTAATTTGCTGGTATCCCACAGCAGGTTCTTCTCAAATATATGTTGCTTCTATCCCATCTACTTCAAACGCGACCTATCTGCAAACCTCGATTTTTATTAAATACTCATCAATGGTCATTTTTAGGCCCCGGGCCATATCAATGAGTCCCGTTCATTTGACCTCTTGAACGAGCGTTCGCCGCTTGCGCAACTCGCATTCCATTAATATCGTCGCCATATTGGGACACTATAACAGCATCAGAGTGGTATTTACCTTGTTGATTAAAATAATGTTAATGCCAGAGTAATAAGCTTCGGTTTTCATTGTATGTCAATAACTATGGATTTGTGAGTGAGTGGAGCTAAATCCAAAGGACGTCCGTTTCTACCGTGTCCCCCACAGTTTATCTTCACAAAGAATAGTTCATTTATTTTTAGCTACGTTCAGTAATTGTCCAGTAACATCAATCGGAATTTTGGTCTGAAATCTTAGTACGTAAGTTTGCGTAAAAGCTGCTCTCTAAGTACCCTAGCTATTACGCAAACTTTACCACATTAGCTATGGATAAGGTGATCTTTAGAGGTAAGTTGGCTTCGCCAAAAAAACATCCTTGAATACATGTCGCCCTGGTAATATTTTCTCAACGTCGCCATACTTGGCATGTTTCCACTGTTCCCAGGTCGTTATACTCGAGTACATGTCTGGAATTAAATATTATCGTGTGAATTCATTGTGTTAAACATATATTCCGATGCACTTGAATCTCTTTATTATCATACAAATCCTGGAATATTTTACATAATACTTAAACATAGGTAGGAAGTAATTATGAAGGTGTGGGTTCGAGGAAGTACCTCCTTACCAATTTATGCCGTCAAATAGCGTTACTGTGTTCCGGTGTGAAGGATGTGCCAGCCGGTGCAATAAGAGACACTAATGCATCATTTTCAACTTTGTCTCTGGGGTGGCAATGCATCTACGATGTCTCTAGTATTGCCATATTTGCCACTGCCTACTGCTTACTTACCATGCAGGAGAGCTGTCGGATTCGGGATTATTTACTATCCGATAAAATTATCATGCAAGTGGCATCACTGTGACAGTCAACGGCCCAGATATAAAGCATACTGTAGTACTTAATGTATTCTTAAGAGGTCATAATTAATCGGCACGCGCTCGAGATAGTTCTCACGACAATCGCTCAATGTCCTCCAGTAGATATCAACACTAAATACAAGCTGTCTGTTGTGGCATGTGCAGAGGCATAGGTCGGGGAGGTCGCTCGTCGTATTGCGAGCTACCAATGCATGCCATTCGTTTTCTTAGCTTTGACTAAATAGGTCCTGTTCTTTCGCTATATTTCACTAAAGAGGTCCTGTAATAAAAGAAAATAATGTGACGCTGATGTGCGTAATAAATGTACTTTAACAATCACGACACACGTTCATGGTATTATATGGAAAAAAAATCAGACAGCATTAATAATCTCAGTAAGTACACAAACGAAACCAAGTCTCTCCGAAGAAACCTGACTCAAATGTGAATGTCATGCTGGAAATCTAACTTAATACAAAGCCATAAAAGAGACATGAGCTTAAAGTTAGACTTAGACTAACCATATAAACTAGGCATCAGCGTCCACGAGTCACGGTACTAAAATGTTTGTCTGTCACAGTCCGGGAGCCAGTCATGCTACCAAGTACCGACCTGCTGGCTGGTAATTTGTTTAGCGCAGCATTCTCGTCCTTTTTCTCGCTTGAACCGAGACAAGAAAAATAACATCATAGCCAGCTTCATATACCTAAATAACCGATACCGAAATATCTTTTAATTAATTGTTAATCGTTTTTAATTAAACTGTTATTTTTGTAGTCAATCGTTGACTGCCTCGCTTATCATCGATACTAAAAGGTCTGATAACTGATTGTCCTTTTAATGTTGATGAGGTTATCCGTCGCGTGGTACCTCAAGATCGGACTAATAACTGATAGTTGCTTGACAGGTCTCACCTTGCATGCAATACCGTACTTAATAATTATTAACCACTTAATATCAATTAGTATCAATATAATTCAGTTTAGGGTATTCAATATGTTTTCGTGCTAATTCAGAAATTCTTCGTGATCTTACCATGTCCAGAGAATTATGTGGTAGCAACTTTTAAAAACTTCTTACTAACGTTGAAATATAATTTACACATATTATTGGTCAGGTTAGTTATGTAGTCTGGCTAACACAAATATTATCTAGAGTATGTTATGTCATGTTATGTCTCGAGCTCAACATAACACTACTATAAAAGGCTAGTACCAGGTTCATATGGAGCAATCACAAAACAGATAGATTTTTATGTTCTGTGGGTGCAATTAATATCACAGATTAGTACATGTTTCACTCCGCAAAATCATTTAAATAAAAACCGGCCAAGTGCGTGTCAGACCACGCACAATGCAGGGTTCCGTAGTTGGGATGCATTTGTCGCAAGAACAAACTTAACTTTGTAGTTGAAAATCATGTTCTTCCATACATCGATATACGTCACGGTCAAGTCTCCAAAAGCATACGGAATGTATGGTAGAACTTTTTTTTGCAACCGCAAATGTAAGTTGGTCGATTATTACTTATTAACTTGTAAAGCCTACTTAGCTGTCATAGTTTTCCTTTTAATTTCTTTATATGTACTACAGCCGTGTTTTTTTTTTACATGTCCAAAACCAACCATTTAGCTTCATTTAGCTGGCAGGGGGGGAGACACTTGACTCTATAAGAATTAGCACTTTAATTAAAGCTTAATATTTCGCAAAATCCCTGAATCCAAAAATTGTTTTCACAAACTCAAAATATTTTTGAACGACTTTTCCAACACCGTGGGATAGATGAGATAAAAAAACATGCACATGAATACCCATGTCAAATTACAGCTTTCTAGTACAAAGAGTCTCTGAGCTAAGCCGCGGACAGATGGACAGACAGACAGACGGACATGGCGAAACTATAAGGGTTCCTTATTTACTACGGAACCCTAGAAAAGCGACTCTTGTTACGACGCAATAAAGTGCAGTTCAGATCGCACAGCGCTAATTACCTACAGTTACATTACTAACAGAACAAGTAAAGACCAAATCGCGAAAAAAAATTGTGCACCAGGCATACAAATTCAGTACTTCTGTTTTTACTCGACTGCCTCAAAAGTAGAGTAATGATTTTGAAGCATTCGCAATGAATTTTCCAACACAGTAGGTATGTATTTCGGGCCTATATTTTTTCTATATTGTTAAAAATATTGTTTACACCACCTCGGCGCACGGTATGTCATGTCTTATCATATCGCCGTATCTTCAAACGCATCTGTTATCCCAGAAATTTAGGTCACTATGTCTACAATACATTTGTTTAACACAAATAGTTTAATTACTTTAATTTTTATGTAAATACAGATTTATATAATTATTATTATTAAGTTTCATGGTTTATTTTCCAAACATGTTATTTTTCACAATCTAGATTTAATCTCAAATTGTTTCAAAACCTTTTTTTATATAACCCCTTAAAATTCCGACTTGACTGATAGGTATTCTACTTCTGAATTCTCCAGTCCATTTCAGCAGCCGATGAAATACCGTTTGACATAAATACTACCTACCAACATACATACTGCTGGCAGCTGCGGTTGCCGGTCGTTATCAATGTTTATAGACGACCATTGCTGCTACCCCTTTATAACCTCCCGCGTAGCGTGACAACCATAAGACACGGGTTTTCTACGGGTTTTTTCGACGGAATAATAGACAAAATGACAGATTGTGATTGTTATCTGTCATTTTCTCTATTCTGCCGTCGACAACCCATTTATATTGTGGTCATGCTAAACGTACTGTGCTTCTTGGCGTGTCGATGGCTATCTAAATTGAGTCGGCCTAATATTTGGCTACGACTGTGGCGCCTTCAGTAGCGTTCGAGATTCCTACTCCGTAAGTATCACATACGGACATAAGAACAGTTTCGGGGCCGACCTAAGAATGAACGATTTGACAGGTCTCCCTAATCCCGAAGTATTTTTGCCGGTCCAAAAAGTTAATTAATCGGGTGGCTCACTCCGAAGGTTCGAACTACCGTCGTACGGTTATCTTTGTTATCGGACTTAGGTCCCCGTTCCTGTAACGTGCAGACAACACGGCATGAACGACCGGATATTAAGTGTCCCATAGTTTCTTTTCATTCTTCAACTACACCGTTTGTGGCAGCAGCATGAAGTGGAACAAATAAAACCATTCACGGATTAGTCCTGTTTATTTTTAAATGAAGATTTTTAAGAATAGTCGCGTTTACCGGTGTAGTTGGGTCGTCGCCAGTACATGACTTGTGCATAATATTTACTAAACCGTGTGTGGCAATGAAATGAGTGTATCACACGAATGTCATTGTTCAAAGAGGAATCAGCTGTGAGAAATGTCGTGGCTTCCTCAACGCCATCGTAAAATGCATCAGCATTGTCAATATCAACATCTTGCATGACTGTGATTTAATTATGTCAAGGATTATCGAATTTCTCGGAGTTTTGTCATAACTATTAAGTACTCTAATGCATGCAGCGTCATATTTCTTTTCTTTCTGCTTCTCTGCAATCTGTCGTCAACGACACGATGCTACTTCTTTGTCCGATATCTCTGAGGTGCAGCGTAATGGTCAGGCTAACAAAGGTCACAAATCCACCATGGAAGAGTTAAGTACTAAGACTTTTTGGATATATACTGTAGGGGGCACTCTGTATTTAACTGCGATGGTAAAGGAATGGCCGAAGATGATGTTAAAATGCAGAATTTGCTAAATTAGATATATCGAGACATCTGCAGATAAAGAATGAGATTGCAATTCAAGTAGATACTCAGGATAACCCAAACACGGTCCCTTAGTACTGATATACTTACCTACACGACACAAACCTCTATCGCGGCGATGTGCAAATTCAATAGGTCTCAAGTTTCAGCTAGTTCTTACTCAACCAATTACGGCTATAATTAGGACTTTACATTTAATAATACCTACCTGTGTGCCTCGTAGTGGGCGTCTAGTAAGTCTATCTGCCAACATAACCGAGTTATAAGTACATAAGTAGGGATATCCCTGTGCCTGGCAACAGGCTCTCAGTCCCATGGTCAGCGAATGCTTACTCGGCTTTATGGTTCATAACTGCTGGGCGGTGTCAGACAGGATAGGGTTGCCAGTTGTTGGTTTTTACAAAAAAATAACCAACTTAAAAAACACTTTTTAATGGCGATGACGGCACGGTTGGCGCAGTGGTTAAGCAATTGACTGTTGCACTGCGTGTTGCAGGTTCGATTCCCGCACGGAACAAATATTTGTGTGACCTACAAGTAGTTGTTCAGGGTCTGGATGTTTGTGTATGTGAGTTTAAATGTTTGTAAACGCACCCACGATACAGGAGAAATTCCTAGAGTGGGGCAACGTTTAATAAAACAAATAAAAATAAGTTTTTTTCTTTTTAGTTTTTTTTCAATTTTTTTGTAAAAAGTTTTTATTGTCATTTGAATAACAGTGACAGGAACTTATCATAATATCATCCTCACTTATCATTTTATGGGGTACTGTGTAAAATGTTATAATAAAATACCACTCGATATTCTTCAACTAAATGAGAAGAAATTTAAAACTTGCATTAAACGCACACTATGTAGACAAGCATACTATAAGCTGGATGATTATATCGTAGATAAAAATGCTTGGCTAAATGCTGGTCCTGCTCCACAGCCACTTGGGCTCACTAGTTAAAAATGAAAAAAATTGGTAGAGTTGCTTCCCCTTTTTTATTTTTTCTGACTACGAACTTTTTGTTTATTTTGTTTTTTTTATTTTATTAACTAAGTTTTAATTATTGAATACTCCAATAGATACTATTGATTTTCTTTCTTTTGGTGGTAAAATTCTTGCAAACTATAGTTTTGTATAACTTAGACGCATTTTTATTTTCAATTTTTGTAAATGTGAGTACCATGGAGTCGTTTTACTATGTTATTATGTTGATTTTGACTTGAAAGAGCAGGGTAGTTGAGAGTATGTCATGCTCACTTAAATGTCTCGCTGATGGTGGCGAGTGTGTTGGATCATTCGGTTCCCTACAAAATGGTTGAGCTGGATGGTGCTGATCCACGCGTCATGTTCGTGAACGGGCGCCGTCAGTTGAGACTGGTCATCTCTTATCTGCCAGGGCTTGTTTTTAATCGTTTTTGATTTATATATATTTTTTTTTTTTTTTACATTGTTCTCACATATAGAATCAACAAGAGTAATGTACCCAGGATTTTGTAATTTCTATATTTAAAAGAGTGTCCTTGGAGTTTCTTGCCCGTTCTTCTCCATAGAGATCTACGTTTTGGAATGGGCAACTAGCTTCAACTTTCTGACTAACTGACTCTTTGACAATTCAAAAGTGCCTGTAAAGGGTTTAATTGAAATAAATGGTTTGAGTTTGAGTTTGAGTTTGATCCATATATACTAAGTGGGGAAAATACGTATTATTCTAACTCAAAAACTACCCTAGCAAAGTTAATTTATATTTATATGGGACCAAACAAAAAAAGAATAATCAAATCCATACAAAAAAAAAAGTTACAGTCGAATTGACAACCTCCTCCTCAATTCCGTCGTCGCATCATCTCGCACAGAAACGAGACATCAATATGTAGTTATATGTGGCGAAAAAGATGATCCAACGACAAAAATTTGTCACGACTAAATGTCAGCCCGGTTGGTCTAGGCGTGGTCAATTCACAAGTACTTATATAATATTTAACAAAAACTTGCACAAACCAGTAATCAGCCATCAAATGGCTTAAAGTCAACGAACCTGTTGTAAAATGTCATTTTATTTATAACTATTACGAGTTAGCGCTTACGAACTGTGCATTAATTGAGTAGATAGTCGACAGAGAACGAACTTCGCTTAATCTTTGGCAAAGTGCGCGTGATGGATCACTATTAATGTACGCTGTTCATAGACAAAGTGGCTCTTTGATTGGACACAACCATATCATCCGTGTACAGTCTGTAGTTGGTAAACGTGAATGCACATCAACAACATCATCGACCTGACCTTGTTCAAATTTACTTAGAATCGCTACAGCTCGTTCATCTCCCATACTTCTGTTAGGTGCCATCTGCAAAGATTATTCTTTGTCTTCGCGTCGCTGGCGCGACAGTATGTCAAATCTTGTTGGCCCAAAACTTTGGGACTTCCACAGTGTTGTCGGTGGCAAAGGTCACTTTGACTGCATGTTTTGGGGCACAAAGGGCAGGATAGGAGTACAGCTCCATATCCTCACCCTGCTGCCGTTCCGTCGAGGTAGCTTTACCAGGTTGGAGTTACATCTACCTACTTGGTCCAGAAACGGTTCAGGGACTTACAAGTGGACCACGAAATCTACTGAGATGGCAGCTAATTCTCCAAACCATATCAACGTGAATATAAGATATTCAAGCGTAATTGTTTAAGCTTTATCTCTGTTGGATATTATTTCCTCCTGCGACATGCACACGATGATTGCAAGTTTTTTGCTTGCCAATCTTACCTTACTGGTTTGGATAAGTTGACAGGTCAGAACGTTGTTTCGAAAACACTCATTAAAACATAAGTAGGTAAATATGAGTTTGTTTCGTAAAGAATTGATGAATAGTGCTGTTTTAACGTTGAAAGCCACTGATTAGTCAGAAAACCGCATTGAAACGTCCGTTTGGGCTTTGAGGAATCCACGTTGAGTAGACAGGCAAGCAGACGGACAAAAGGTTAATTTCAAACTGATCAAATCGGGAGTAACTAAAATAGGAAGCAGTGTCCTGCTGTCTGCAAATTACAACAATCAGCAATCCCAATATGATCGTTTTTTTTTTTTTTTAATGTTTTTAGGATATTCCAAAAATATCTGATAAAAGTATAAACAAAACCCTGTTAAGGTTTTTTTTTCACAATCCCTCACTAAAGTTTATTAATAACACATTCCTCTGTATTAAGAAAGTTTTATCTTTATATCTCACAACTTTTTCCAATAATTATTGTTTATAACATTACTTATTAAGTTTTAATTGAAAAATCATGAACGAAAAATCTCTTTAGAGTGATTTAAAATTAAATAATCAAATCAAAGCACTCAATTTGTATGTGGCACTACAATTGGCATCTTCAGTAGTGCTATTCTGTAACCATCTCACCGTGAAAATTTAGGTGAAGTGAGCTCGGAGTGAGCTGTCAGCCCCTAGCAGCAGGTGGAATGCCAGCTCACTTCACGCTCACTTCACCTAAGTTTTCACGGTGAGATGGTTACAGAATAGACCGGCTGGTTCTTATTCTGACTCATTTGTTTACATTTTCATTAGATAATTTTGGAGCAGACTATATTTGCAGACGTTGACAATGGTTATAATTTTCCGAAAAATTTCTTTAGCGTAACCCATAATAGTTAATTTATTAAGAAATCCAGACAGCCCTACGGAGTTAGGTAGTTCCCGGTGGTCCCTGGTCGCTGACCACAAACCAATACTCGTAAGCATCTTATTAATCACACTTAGTACTTTACATCCAACATTTTTTTGCGTAAACGTGCACTCATGCACGTTTATGCTCCATTGTCCTGCTGCATTCCTTAGTCAGCTTCAGTTGTTAATACCTTTTTCCTTATGAAAATGGCGAACGTGTTTTTCATTGGAGTAGAGAAGCTCTCTGACCCCAAATTAATCGGAATAAGGAGTGGAGGGCGCTGGTAGGTCTACTTTTTATTTTTCGTGTGGTTAGTAACTAACCTGCCTGACTTGACTTCACATGTCATCGAGAAATATCTCTCAAGCAAGTTTGCTCTCGATGTTCACCGTTTTTTCATAATTACACAATACGTACATGAACCCTAAAAGTCAGAGGTGCGTGCCTTGGGTTCGAACTCAAGAACCAATGACTTGGTAGGTGGAAATGGATGTTATTATGACTAAGGAAATTAAAAACGAAACTAAAAATTATGTTCCTTTGATGGGAAAAGAGGATCCTGCAGACAGTTGGATGATGTTGATAGCCTGCCAATGCTAAGCTGCTGCCTAACCATAATACATACGTATAACCATAATTAGCATATAATACCGGGCTCTTCTCTGTGAGAGGAGCTATTCAATATTTCAACCTATCCACATAACATGGAAAAAGATTTTAAGAAGAACGCACCACCACCTCCACCGAATGTACGAACGTAAACGAAGCGAAAGGAGTATGTTAGCGTCATAGTAGGTGGCGTTCTGCAGGTTCTGCCTACCCCCATGGGAAGGCGTGAGCTTATGTATGTATGAGAATCCTAACTTATTAATGCGAAAGTGAGTTTGTTTATTACGCTTTCACGCTAAATCGACTGAACGGATTTGGATGAAATTTGGCACATGACCTGGTTTAGGACATAGGATCATGTTCGTGAACGGGCGCCGTCAGTTGAGCCTGGTCATCTCTTATCTGCCAGGGCTTATTTTTAATCTTATATTTTTAATCGTTTTTTTTTACATTGGGTTTTGCAACAAGTGTAAATGTACCCAGGATTTTGTAATTTCTATGTTTATAAGAATGTCCTTGGAGTTTCTTGCCCGTTCTTCTCCATAGAGACCTACGTTTTGGAATGCGCAAATAGCTTCAACTTTCTGACTAACTGACAGACTCTGTAACAATATCCAAAAGTGCCTGTAAATTGTTTAATTGAAATAAATGCTTTGAGTTTGATACTTTATAATATACGTACCGATATTCCCACGGGATCGAAAACTATGCGGATGACACCGCGGGGCGCAACTAATATTTAATAAGATCCTACCCTAGAAAATACACTTAAATTCAAAACTGCCCACATCCTCCAGTTCACGATAAATCATAAAAGTCTATATTCAAAATTGCAAGGTGTCAAAACCTTAAAATAGAAAACAAACGTTGCCACGATAGGGTAAACAACCCAATAAATAGGCACGTTACTAATCCGACGTGGATGGATGGTCATACTGGTTTTTTCGTCGACCATTTTTTGTGGTCATTTTTTAATACGGCCCGTGGGACCGGACTTAGGTCGTAAAAATGCAATGCGCGTACCAAGTCGTGAACACGACGAGCTAAGTCGATTAGTGAAGTTTGAACAAAAAGCTTTCGCTGTTGGAATTTTAAAGAAATAACTGTCGAAAATATATAATCTCCGATTAACTGTGTACCTACTTATTTAGTTTAAAGAGAATATTTTAAAGTGTTCACAATGGACCACGGGAAACGAGTTACGACTTGCTCAGTATAACAAGTAATCGTAAAGGTTTCACAATGATTATAAGTAAGTACCGTTTATTTGCATATTTTGACGGCATACCATCAGTTTTATTCATTTAATTAAACTATAAAATGTGGGTACTTACTTACTTTTTTCATGTTTTTTTTCGGTCTATTAAACGTTTTAATAAAACTACTCAACAAAAAATCGCCAGGTGCGACTAAAAACTTCACCTGCATGTTTTTTTATGGTTGAAAGTCTGTCTGTTACATCATCTTGTTCTACGACAGATGACAATATAAAAACAGGAATTAAACACAACGAGATGTGATATTATAAAAGAATCGATCGTTAATAAACACCAACTAGTTTTTATTGCTTTCAAATCAAGACAACTTAATTTTCTTAACAAAAAAGAGTAAAGAGTTCAGACTAACGACAGCATTTTTCAATTCTGAGAAACTTTAAACTTGAACATGTCTTGTGCATTACCCGCCTAAATAATCTAAAGGACACAAATTACCATAAGAGCTTTAGCAACGATCAACCTTACTCCTTTGCGATAACGTTTAATTTTGTTTGCTTAAAATATACATAAAGTGCAAAGCAATACAATCCTTATGTCAAACAGCAATAGAGTGGTTTTATTATTGAAATTAATATTTAAACCTTTTTTAGTTGGAAAGAGGTTGTAAAAGGAATAGAAGGTAATCTCTAACACTGAACTATTGTAACATACAACAATGAATTGTTTGTCCTATAGAATAGGGCTTAAAGTTGTTTGTGAGTGGGTTTGTAGGAAGGCATTTCGCGAGAGAGGCAGAGGGGAACTCGACATCTTCGGTTGCAGGTTTGACAGGTTCCGTGTTACTCATAGCCTCCCCCTGCGCCCGCATTGCCCCGCGTCTCCCCCGATCCGTCTGCGCCAGCGCAGGCTGCGAGGCTACCCGTCTAGAAGCAATTATGTGTATTAAAGCCATGCGTACTGACATTTTGTTGTATAATGTGGGCTTTCCGGTTATTTGACCTTTTAAATTAATTACGTTAATTTTATTACCGTTATTTATCTACGGCAATAACACTACACCTATTTTCAATATTAGGTAATATTGTTATTTAAAATGAATTAATTTTACAATTGAAAATGTTACATATTCTTCATGGCACAGGTAACAATTTAACAGGCAAATTAATTCCAAAAATAACAACACTTGTAATTACAGTTATTATCCTGTTAATACTTACACTAAACTTGTTCGTTGGCATGATTTGGGAAATAGCTTTTAACGATTTAGTGTTCAAGAATAAACAAAAGCAATCCTAATTCGATGTTCCAGTTTTTGGGGCAGCTACCCTCTGACATCGCGCCATCCGATGACAATCGTTTCTACAAAATATTGTCTATGAAGGTATAAAGAAACCTTTTTTCATTTGGCAATGTCAACGTAGATTTCCAGTTTTTTTTTTTCTGATGCTATAAATATTATGACAGACAACCTCATTTTGTGTTCAATGCAGGGTGTTCATAATCAAGTACTGATGATCCATGGTAACAGGTTGAGTATAAATAAATAAATATAATGTAACGAGAACTAATCGCCTGGCGGTAGATACAGAAATTCATAACATTGGTTGGAAATTCTATTATGAATGAAGGTAAGCCATAATTTTCACAATATTATTATTATCCATATATTCTGCTTCGTTGGTCAAGTGGTTGCATGCGCTACTGCTGAACATAAGGTCCTGGGTTGGATCCCGGGTGTTGTTGGGTTTTCCATCTGGAATTTCAGTAACAGCCTGAAGTCTAGAAAGTGCCCTGTTGATGGCAGTTGGTTCGCCCCCTATTACATGGGACTAAAACATAACTGGCGAAATGTGAGTGTACTATAGATACACCTCTGCCCAACCCTTCAGGAATTAGAGGCGTGATGTTATCAGGATGTATTATTATCCATCGTGTGATATGATAAGGAGGGAGGAAACGTATGTGACTAAAAGAGAGTCAATCTGCCAAGCCATCAGCCAGAGAGTCTACTATATGTTGGGGTCGCCTTCTAGTAACCGGACGCAGCTGAATACCTGTATTTTACATGAAGCGACTGCTTATCTGACCTCCACAACCCAGTACTCCACTACCTGGGTAATACAATACCCCTTGGTAAGACTGGTTGTCAGACCTTCGGGATTCTGAGGACCCGTAACGACTGTCAAAGATTCACACACTGTCAGAGCTTAACGTGCTTTCCAAGGCACGGAGGAGTCGCGGTATGTAAAGATGGTCACCCATCCACGGACCAACACAGGCAAGCGTAACTTAAACTGATGGATGGACCCGTGCGGCTATTATTACTTAGCCACGAGCTCCTACTTACTAAAAGAGAGTGATGAATATAAATGTAGGCCAAAGATAAGATAGATGGATGGATTGTGTGAAGAATGATATGAAAGAGGAGGGAGTGAATAATAGCGTGACGGTTGACAGTGGAGAGTGGAAAAAGAGAACGAGTTGCGCCGACCACAAGTAACATGGGAGAAGGCCAGGAAGATGTTGATGTTCGTGTGATATGTCTCAAATCTGTGTGGTTCTTTTCTCAAAAGACCATTTCAGACACAAATCTACATGGTCCTCATATGGCCTGACCAAGATTATGTCTGGACTTTAAAAGAGACTGTGACCTCTGAGTTTGTTTCGGTCTTCTCAGAGTAGTCAGACAAGAAACGCCGAACTCATCTAGCATATTTTTTTATTAATATGACGTGTAAATGTGATTGCAATATCCTATTTACAGAATAAACAATTTCATTAAAATGCATGCCACTCTCACGAATACTCACAATATTGCATATCTTATGAGGTTGTATGTGGGGTAAGTTATCGCAACCGCAATCTCAAAACATGTTTGTGCCAATGAGCAGTTTAGTGATTCATTTCCGATAGTCCATTCTTATAAGGCTAGTCATTCAACGCAAAGGATTCGATCTGTGGTGACAAACAGCCTAAAAATTGGCAGAATTTTTTCCTGTCTTCTAGCATTTCTGCTGATAATTGCCATAGATATGTTTCCTCGTTTTTGCCATAGATATCATGAATCTTCTCGTTTGTAAGTTCAAAGGCTTCTTTTTCTAATCCTATTATAGTTAAGATTACCAATATTAATAAATATCCTAACATTGACCTGCATACAGCAGAATGCTCTTTTCTTCGAGAGGGAGTGGGCTGCAATCCACCACGCGGGCCCAGTGCGGGTTGGTAAATGTCACATGTCTTCGTCTAGGACATGCCGGTTTCCTCACGATGTTTTCCTTCACTGTTTTGAGAGCAGTTGTGGTGAAATTATTCACACAAAGTAAAGCGCCTGCCAGGGTTTGAACCCACGACCTGCAACTCGTAAGACAAAACCGTTTCCACTGCCCTGCATGCAGCATTTTTTTTTTTTTTTTTTTGGATGGGAAATCATCAAATGACTCCTCCCGCTCTGCGTGGAGCGGGAGGGCGTGTCAGACTCTTACTGACTAAAACCCACCCGTGTTCCTTCTGTTGCCTGTGCAATGCCAGGGGGCCACGGTATCCCTTTCGGACTTTCCCGCAACCCCGGCAGGCAATGGTCTCATCGGACCCCTTCACTCGCTAACATCTCTTTGAGGCGCGCGTGGAACACAACACGCCGTCGACCCGGGCCTGGTCCTTAACGGACGGCGAGCTACCCATTGCTCACCGTCCGGCATGCAGCAGCCCTGGAAATCTAATCTACAAATCCATGGCCTGAAGATTACTCATCCAGCTTAACGGAATCAGGCCACAGTTCATCACCTGTCATGCTGATGTATCCCAGCTTGTGCAAAAGGAAATTATCTGAATTACATTATCTTGAAAAGACATCGATAAGCAGACCTTCAACGTCGCCGACATCAGCAGCAGTTTCCCAATAGGTAGGCGTATACTTCAGTATTTTATCTTTATCGATAACGGCTTAGAAGTACCTACTTGTCGGCTTGTTCTAATTTAGAGGCCGTTTTCAAGGTCCTCAAATAGGTAAATACTTGAAAATAAGTATTTTTGACCGCCTCATTGGTCTTGTGGTCGCAAGCGCTACTGTGGGTCCTGGGTTCGATTCCCGGCTCGGGCAGTGTTATTGGGTTTTTCCATCTTGAATTTCTCAGTAGCAGCCTGGAGCCTGGATTTGTGCCCGGTTGATGGCAATAATAGGGTTGCCCCTTATTACATGGGACTAAAACATAATAAGCGAAACGTGGGTGAATTAAGTATAGGTACATATACCTTATATAATTCACCCACATTTCGTTTCACACACACATCACACATCTGTCAACCCTTCAGGTAATACAGGCGTGATAGTATGTTGCTTTGTTGATAATTAGACCACAGTTACACTTTACATGCCCATAGAAAATCCCCTGTAGGTACCTATTTAAAGTTGTGGTTTTAATTCGTGGTTTCAGTCATTTAGGCATACATATTTAAAAACTTCGTCACCTAACTGTGCGTTTCCACTGGCGAAACATTCACAACAAAACATGTTGAAATCTCTATTTTCTAAGCAGTTTGAAAACAAAATCCCGTGAACACAATGACCACATCTATTACCGCCCCGGTTCTATAGCGGCCGAGCGTTGCAAGCAGAAATAGTCTTTACGGTGTATGGATATGAACTTCTTCGATGGTACTACAGTACAGTGAGCAGTGGTGGCCCAGACGTAACGGCCCCCGACTTCGAATCCAGGCTGGCGCTTTAATTTGTATAAATAATTTCATCACCACTGCTCGCAAAACGGTGAAGGAAAACATCGTGAGGACACCGGCCTAGAACCAAAAATCGAAAACATGTGACATCGGGTTGGTAGCTACAAAGCCGCACTGGGCCCGCGTGCTGGATTACAGCCCACTCCCTCTCACAGGAAGGAGGCCTGTGTCTGGACTGATTATGCTATGCTTTAATGTACAGTCAGGTAAATGAGTTGTCAAGCAAATTGACACCCTACGTCATTTAGCCGTCTTATATCAATTTCATACAACTGTCAAAGGCGGTGATTTGAATATACATAATTATAGGTACGGAGTACATTTGCATTTTTTTTCCGGAATTAATTTCTGTCCCTTCTCATCAAAAACCTAAACATTTCATTGGCGTAGGTATCTGTATGTTCTATATTATTGGGATTGGTTTCCGCACGGAGTCCTGCAACTGAGTCAATATAATGGGCAATGGCGGGAATCGGTGGTCAATCCAACCAGCCCACCTCCCTCCAGAAGAAGATTAGGTCTCCTTGTCTGTTCAGAACGTCTGCAATAGATCTGGGTTTCCAACTTTCCACCCGAGGGTTTCTGTTCTAATTTGGATGACGCCTGTGCAGGTATCTCTAATTTTCCCCCAAAAAACCGTTGAATCATTTCCCACAATTAATGATTCAACTGCTGACGGTATTCCACAATGTAGCTGCGTAATAACTAAATTATTTTACCTTAATTATTATAAGTTAAATACAGAATACACTGTAAGATAAGCGTACCTATTGTTTAGGAAAATCAACACAACATTGTAAATGTTTCTGATACACAATAACTAATAAAGTCTATACTGAACCGGCGACATGTCTTAGCCAAACATTCGAAGATATATTATGTCATCCACCAACCCCTACTGGGACCGTGTGGGTTGTGGCTCAGTCCCTCTAGCAGAGAGGAAGTCTATGTCCCTGCAGTGGCAACGTTATAGGCGGCTGTTTCTGCTTGTGTACCACATTATGTACTAAACTACCGAACGTATACCACTCAATGTTTCGGAAAGAAAAGTCGTTGGTCCCTGAAGTTATATGGGTAGATCTTTGACAGTCGTTAGGGGTAGTCAGAAGCCCAAAAGTCTGACAACCAGTCTTGTTGGGACCAGGCTTAGCGATAATGATGTCAAGACCAACATCCATATCGCTTACTATTGTGAACTATGAGTCTGGAAGGACTCAATAATAGATGGACTTCACTATTGATATCAAACTTAGGGTATTGGGAATTGTTTTATTGGAATTATAATTGGATATTTTTAGCTGCACTAACAACTAGTTACTAATTATAAATCAAAGGTGAATAATAGAATTGGAAATGTTAACAAGCAAAACGACATTGATAAGGAAAACCTAATTAGCATTTTTTTTTAAACCGTAGGCGTACAAGTCTTAGCATAAAAGAAATGCCTGGATTAACACCTTTTACTAAACGGGAGATCAGACAATACAGAAGACAGATACAGTCATAGTCACAGAAGAAAACCTAAGGAGATCATACAATAATATCGTTACAAAAATCCTTGTCACCTTAGGTGATACTAAGTCGCAAATAAAAAAATATAAAAAGTCAAATTCTAAAAGAAAAATCACACATCAATCATCTAACTCAAATACCTACTTACAAAAACAAATCGTACTCACTGATTCATAAAGTCATCATCTATAACGTTATTATGTCAACCATAAATAATATGGTGATTAACAGCCTTTTAAGTAGTCGCCGTAACAGTCAATAAGTCTTTTTACGAGCTCAACAAAGTGATAACGATAAGGACTCGATAACTTTTGACTCTTGTGTTTTTCACCTTCAGGTTTAAAATATCGTTCGGTAAATGGTTGTTTCCTGCTATTAAAATGTTGGAATTGTGTCAAGTCTATTTTCGCATGTTATGGAAAACCTGTTTATGCTTTTGGATGAATGAAAAATACCTATTAGCATTACCAGCCTCAGCCACGGCGGCGAGCGTTAAAACCACCAGCTCCACAGCTCGCGGGCCGTCTCGCCCCTCCGCGTCTACGTGGGCTTAAATTACACTCTAGGGGTAGCTACGTGGAGTCGGTTTTGCAGCGATTCGTTTCTGTCACTAGACTAACTTTTGTACCACAACATGTTGACTTTTTAAGACAATATTTTAATTTATTTTAATATTTAAAAATTATATTTTATAGAAATGACAATATGCCTAATAAAATTATTCCAAATAAAATTCTGTCATCTTAAAAGTATGTCATTGTAAATTCGGACATATCAACATTAGGCCAAACATAAATTACATTAACTCATTTTTATGCCTTTAAAATATTCGTTTGAAGAAGATTATGCCAATTGTGCTATGCCAAATAAATTTCGGAGCATCAAGATTCTGCCAGATAGAGGGAACCCGATTAGCACATCACCACTGCAGGTTAATTCATTCCGGCAACTTCAATTAGGTTCTTAGATGTCTTCATCATTTCAAGCCATGTTCGTCATGAAGGAAAACGAACAGTATTGGTTCAAATAACTAGTTGCACGCTCATTACTAAGAGCTGACCTGTGGACCCTGTGGTCGGTGGTGTAGGCTCCTAACTTTTTGAGTTTACATAAAAGGATTGCAGTCTATCTAAGGTCTTCTACAAGTTGGCTGGCCCATTGGTCAGAAAAATGATTTAATATTAATTTGATTAATCCTTTAGCGGTTATTTTTGGAACAAACCACTTCTCTGTTAAAAAAAAAATGGAATCTGCATCTGCTTATAGTTTGAAGTAACTAGGAAATGATAAAACCTTAAATTAAAGTAATTGCAATCACTTAATTATCAAAAATCAATACACATTAAATGCATTCAGGCTATCGCGATGACACGAAAGTTGCGAAAAGCCTTTCGGCTAACGGCAGCACGAGGGAAAATACCTATTAGCGACAAACTGACAAACGTTAACTAATCACTAATTTTACAGGCGGAGATTATCAATTCTAAAACAATTCCAATCAAATATACAGGCACACCTTTCCACCAAGGTTATCAGATATAGGTACAGGCGATTATTGAGGAAGGTGCGACGCTCATCGATAACGTTATCACAAACGGATAAAATAATAATAAACTATGTAATAGCACGAAATTGATTAGCTAATCAACAATAAAAAGTACAGTAATTGGCACAAAGTAGAACACTGATAAAACATGGGTGCGTAGTGCAAATTGCATGCAGCATACATATAGTCATGGTGAACTGATATCAGAATCTAACCATTTTAACTGATGATTCGATTAGAAAGAATTAGAGAAAAGATTTGATTGATATTAGAAATATACCGAATTTACTATGAAGTCGACGACTTCATGAAAATTCGGCACACCAGCATACACACCATTAGCTACTAAACAATATCTGCTTTGATAACTATCTGAACAGTATAATAAACATCTTAATCAACTAATTTACTATGTTAAATTTTATTCTGAAAGTGGGCAACGTCGCAAATAGACGTCAAATATTTCGCTGTTTTGATTAATTTGGCAATATTACTGTATGGAAATAATAAATGTGGCTAACTGGCGAACTAGAATATTGATTATGAAATCCAATAATTAACGTAACACCAAATATTTAGTACCGGCAAGCGCAGCGTAGGACGTCCACCCACAAGGTGGACAGACGACCTAATAAAGGTCGCAGAAAGCCGCTGGATGCAGGTCGCTTCCAACCGGCCGATTTGAAAATCATGGGTGCTTATGTTCAGCAGTGGACGTCCTATGGCTGAAATGATGATGATGATGAAATATTTAGTTTTAGATGTAAAAAAAGTATTTGGAAATTTTCCAAATGCCTTTTTTACACTTAAAACGGATACACCATCAAATTCAATTTTATAATTGAAGCTTAGTTAGCCACGTTTATTATTTCGATACAGTAACATTGACAAATTAATCAAAACAGGTAAAATTTTGACAGCTATCTACCACGCTGCCAAGTTTTAGGATAAACGCTCTGAACATAAAATTTATTATTTAACCCTCAGCTCAATACTATGGCTACCCAATAGATGAAAGAATTTTCGGAATCGGATTAATACTTCCGAAGATTACCCCCTCATACAAACTCACAAATTATATCTCTATTAGTCTATAATATGATACAGTAAAACACTTTGTTCAGTGGGTCATCATACGTCAGCTCATTATTTAATTTATATTCTACAACAATTCATCCTATTGTGTTATCCTTATGCTTTTTCGTCGATGAGGCATGCATGTCCTCTCCTTCCATACCTGATCCATATATTTTTTAACCCCCGACGCTAAACGCTCTTTCCTAGATGCTGAATGGATGTGAGTGTCTTTCACAGTTCTGATCGATTTGAAATTTGGTATTCTGTTACTTCAATGATTAGAAGAACATAGTAACCTTGAACTGATGCTGCAGTATTACCTGGAATTTGTAGGATACCCAACTCCCTTATCAACTTACAGCACAGGTATCGTGTTTGGGCTCATTGGAATGGTCTCAATGAATAGGTTATAGATAGGTGATGAACAGGGTCTGGTGATGGAGTAGGAAAGAGAAATTAGGAAATGTTTATGTCGGGGGTTTTCAAAATTGTAATATAGGTAATTTCACTTGTTAACCCAATCTATCTAGGTATCGTTTCCTTAACGACCAATAACAACCCCAGAGTATTTTTAAATCAACCAATAATTTCAATAAAAAACTAGGTCTAAAATATTGCTCCGGCGGTCCTTAATAACATGGGATGACGAGACTAAACTATTGTAGACTATTGTAGACTGGTTGGTTAAGTAAACAGGTAAATGGAGAAGCTAAATTCTTTGAATTAATAAAATATTTGCAATGGTATAACCCCATTTGTGGTTTTAATCACATGACCCTTGCGTAGAACAACTTATTATGCTGCCGAATGAGGAAATGACTTAAACTTGGCAAAATAGTTTGAAGCTTTTTGGCCAAATACAGGCTCATAGCCAGAAGCCCGGAAGTCTGACAACCAGTCTTACCGAAGAGTATCGTGGTCAACCAGTAACTGGATTGTGGAGGTCACAGAGTCCCTCCATGTAACAGCTACATCGGGTAAGACTGAAAGCCGACCCCAACTTAGTTGGGAAAAGGTTGGCAGACGATGATGACATAATTATGTATTAACTAAGTAGTTAAATTAAGATACCTACTTCTTTTTTTTTGGATGGGAAATCATCAAATGACTTCTCTCGCTCTGGGCGGAGCGGGAGGGCGTGTCAGACTCTTACTGACTAAAACCCACCCGTGTTCCTTCTGTTGCATGTGCAATGCCAGGGGCCACGGTATCCCTTTCGGACTTTCCCGCAACCCCTAACACTCCATCTTGATCCATCTACTTGCAAAATCTCTCAGCCCGTCTGAAAGTCTCCAGGAATAGTTTCTGGAGACACGACTTTTTTATTTGATTAAGTTCCTAATTTAGCTTTTTTTCATATATTAACTCATGCAGAGTTATTTATTTTATTTATGCCTATTTTGAATCATATTATTATATTTAGGACGGAATCCAGCCTTATCTTTACTAGTCATGTTTAAACTATTTTCTTTACAAACATGATGTTCATCTGCCAGCCGTTGTAGGTAGAGATCCATTTCATTTCAGTCGAAAGACATTCACTGCTTGACATAGACCTCCCCAATCACCGCCGCTTCGACTGAGTCTGTGCTTCCCGCATCCAGCGGATTCCTGCGACCTTCACAAGGTCATCGGTCCATCTTGTGGGAGGCCTTCCGACGCTACGTCTTCCGGTACGCGGTCGCCACTCTAGAACCATTCGGCCCCATCGGCCATCTATTCTTGGAGCAATTTGCCCTCCCTATTGCCACCTAAGTTTGGCAATTTCATTTATTATTTTAGCATTCAAAATTCAAGTCATTTATTCAAACTAGGCTGAGAATCAGCACTTTTCGAACGTCCAAAATTACATAAGACAGTCCCATAAAACGCCCGCCTTTCACCACTTCCTGTTCCTAGTGCTTTAGCTGGGAAGAAGAAGTGGCGCAACAAACTCCCCAGCAGCACAGCTGTCTGTTCAGATAGAAAAATATGATTCTATATAATAGTGTGCAAGATAATATACATTATCATATTATAGAGATATACATTACGCAACACACATCACACATTGAGGAGCTCGTGGCTAAGTAATAACTGCCGCACGGGTCGATCCATCAGGTTAAGCTACGCTTGCCGGGGTTGGTCTGTGGATGGGTGACCATCTATACATACCGAGACTCCTCCATGCCTCGGAAAGCACGTTCAGCCGTTGGTCACGGCTGTCATTCATGGATCTATGATAGTCGTTACGGGTCGTCAGAAGCCCGAAAATCTGACAACCAGTCTTACCAAGGGTATCGTATTACCCAGTTACTGGGTTGTGGAGGTCAGATAGGCAATCGCTCCATGTAAAATACTGGTATTCAGCTGCATCCGGTTAGACTGGAAGCTGACCCCAATATAGTTGGGAAAAGGCTAGGCAGATGATGACATTACGCAACACAAAACATAATTTAAATTATAAATTAATAGCCATACGACTAGCACACGCCAATATACCAACCAAAAACATCGAGAACTATACACAGGCAGAAATAAAAATAACTAAACGTAAACAATATCTAAATAAAAGCCTCCAGGCATAAAGGGCGTGTCCGCTTACATATAGCTGTAACTAGAAGTTATAATTGATAAACTAGGACCATCGAGGTAAAATAAATAATGGTCGAGGTCGCTAGCTAACCACATAATTGCAATACAACTAAAAAAAAACATATTATTGAGTAAATTATGTCAACAATAAATTAAAATAAATTGACTTATAGATTAAAATTATAAACAATTATATAAACTCATATAACCTGTCAGTAGGTAAGCTAATTCTGGAGAAAGAACATTTAAACATTGTCTTGAGTTAATCACAGCGACCAACTATTCTTATCATTTAAGTAGTCGTTGATAGAATAGTATGCCTTTGAACAAAGGTTGGACTTTACTTTAGTTTTAACCGCATTAAAAGGCAAATCTAGCAAACAAGAGGGTAGCTTGTTATAAAAGGTTATACCAAGCCCAACAAATGAGTTATGAATCCGGTGAAAGGGAGAACGTAGTTTATCCTTATTACTAGTGTTCACATTGTGAATATCACTGTTTTTAGTGTATAAATAGTGTATATTTTGCCTAATATATAAGATGTTGGCGAAGATGAATTGTGATGCCACTGTGAGGATACCGATATCTTTGAAAAAATATCTCAAACATTGCAGACTAATACCTAGACGTCTAGACCTACATACCTTGAGGAAAACCACGAAATGCATCACATCACACTTACGCATTCGGGATTTTCAATTTAAATACTGTAACAAACAAATGAGGTAAATAAACCTATGTTGCTGAGAGTTCGTAAATACCCGAGGTATTTACAAACATCCACGACACGATCCATTGTGCATTTGCACCAGTTCCGTCACCTGATTCAATTTGCCAATTTTCCTCCATTATCATACAACAGGATTTTAATAGGTATTTGCAACAATTAAAGCTTCTAAACCATTTTGAATGTCAACTAATCTATCCATCAAATATGTTTGACGACATGGTTGGCGCAGTAGTTAAGCGATTGACTGTTGCGCTGCGTGTCCCGGGTTCGATTCCCGCACGGAACAAATATTTGTATGACCTACAATTAGTTGTTCCGGGTCTGGCTGTTTGTGTATGTGAGTTTAAATGTTTGTAAACGCACCCACAATACAGGAGACATTCCTAGTGTGGGGCAACGTTATTTATAAAAAACGAAAAGAAAAATTGATCCGTGAAACAAAGATGTCGACAAAGGTCACAGAGCAAGCTGAATTAGCAATGGGCCGGCCATATTAGCCTTTGAACCGACGTGTTCTTGAGTGGAGACCGCGAATAGGCAAACAAGAGGTAGGACGCGCTTGGGCTAGGTGTAGCGGCGATCTTCGCAGGGTGGCTGGTAGCAGCTGGATGAGAGTTTCCGATAATCAAAATGAATGGCGTGCAATTGGAGAGGCCTGTGTCCAGCAGTGGCCTGCTGCAGGCTGAAGATGATGATGATTGATGATCCATCAAAATAAGTTTTGGTACTGAATCTACTACTAAGATATGTTTCAGTTCTTTCATGTTACTCGTATCAGATAGCCTATTCAATGTCATCTCATTTACAATTAATGTCAAAATTTTGACAAAAATGTGGGTCGTTTGAAAGAATTTTCAACCCACATTTTTCTCAATCTGTCAATAAGCTTTCAAATTACTCACATTTATGACATTAATTGTAACTGAGATGACAATAAGATTAAAATACAAATTATCTTCAAAATACCTACAGGAGTTGCCTCTCTGCTCTTAATTAAACTCAAATCAAACTTAAGAGGAAATAACAGTCGATACGTTGGGTCAGGGGAAAGTCCCAGTGAAGTGATTCATTCATTCATAAGTCCTTAAGAATGTTTAGAAATCATTCATTCATTCTATTGTAGCCTACTATACTAGCTACCTACTACACTCTTTATGGTCTAGTGACTAGACTATTAATATAAGCTAGAAAAAAGTAATTATGGAAAGAAAAAAAGGTCAAACTCAAACTCTAAGCATTTATTTCAATTAAACCATTTACAGGCACTTTTGTACTGTCAAAGAGTCAGTCAGTTAGTCAGAAAGTTGAAGCTAGTTGCCCATTCCAAAACGTAGACCTCTATGGAGAAGAACGGGCAAGAAACTTTAAGGACACTCTTTTAAATATAAAAATTACAAAATCCTGGGTACATTACTGTTGTTGGTTCTATATGTGAGAACAATGTAAAAAAAACGATTAAAAATAAGCCCTGGTAGATAATAGATGACCAGTCTCAACTGACGGCGGAACATGATGCGTGGATCAGCACCATCCAGCTCAACCATTTTGAAGGGAACCGAATGATCCACCACACTCGCCACCATCTAAGTACTCGTAATTATTATGCTTGACATCTTATCTTGACTTGCTAGTAGAAAGAACTGTGATTTGGAAAACTGAGGGCCATTGATATTTGATGAGGAACGTTTTGAATATGAATGTGGATGGCTAAATACTTTTTATTCATAAAAAGAGTAAAACAAAAAAAGCGATGAATGGATTGTGTGAAGGATTATATGGAATATTTAGAATAGGGCTGGATCTGAGATGATATCTGATAAAGATAAAAGTATAGAAGAAGAAGGCATGCTTTGCTCAAATAAATTGACACAAAGGCTGGTGATGAATTGACTACCAGTAAATGTGTATCACCTAAAAATCAATTAGAAACAATATCAAATAGACCGCCTAACATAAACCGGCGACCGCCCAAAACGGTGAAAATTGATAAAAGCAATATATTTGAGGATTAACTACATGTATTGGCAACTAGAATTTATGAAGACTAAGATAAAACGTAAGTATAGTGAAGAATAAGACAAGTTAATGCCTTCTTATGCCAATCGAGAGTCGTAAATGGCAGGTCTATGTGATAAACAATTGATGTTAGATATGAATGAAGTGAAGAAACTTCTGCTATTGAAGGTTTTCGAAGATTAGGTTATAGATGAAGAATGTCGTGCAAGGTCACTTGATTTCGACCATTATATCTACAGAGTGACTTGTAATTTGACGTATTCCTTCCAGGACGTGGCAGTGTGACTCATTTGCAACAATTAAGCACCCCCTAATCATTTGCAACAATTAAGCATAAACCCTAGGCAAAAATTCATGGGATTCGAGAAAACTAAATGTTTATGTATTTTTGAAAAAATTTCAGAATTCGTCACTAGATGTCACGTGCATTGATATTCCATTGGATACCTAATACTTTAACAGACCTTGCGATATAAAATATCAAACAGATGAAAGTTAAAGGAAGTAGTTGATTAGTTAATTAATCATTTTCAAAAATCATCTACGTATCTACATGAACTTTGACACAGTTATCTCAAAATTTAACTATGGTTTTAAGCGTACAAATTACGGAGAAGACATCTGCAATTAATCAGCTATCTAACGAGGTACACATTCGATGCTGAACAAACAGTCGATAATGCTGGCAAAGGTAGAATTTACGAATATATGAAATATTTAAAAATTATGTGTTAATCGAATTAATTAACTGGTTTATGCCACCCCGCTACTTTCTAACCTCCCGACAATCCCAGGTCGTCCAGGGCCTCAAGTCTGCTATTACAATAGTGTCAGAATGGTCAGAATTGATTTCATAATTGTTGAATTTGACAAGTTTGGTAATCTACTAACATATTGGCGTCATTATGACTTTCCTATGGTCAGCCACTGACACTCCATTGTTATCTCGTACATCGACAAATGAATGACAGAATTAGGCAGTAATCTGCTAAAATTTTGACAGTTCCTTTGATCAGTGACCTACCATGAGAACTTCATTGTGCAGTCATTTCTTTTAATTAAATTAAAAAAATTAAAAATTAAAATTCATTTATTTCAGGTCATTGACCCATATTAAATACAAAACATAAAATTTAAATACAAAACTCCGGTCACATTTTACTGAGTTAATTCGTTATGAGTATCGTGTTTGTGGAATACAATAATCAACCAATGATCGACCATTATGAATTTAGCATATTACGAACTTTTAGCAAAATGACAGTGGGGTCGTGTTGGAATTACGAATTTATAAAAATAGCAGACTTGGGCCCTGGTCACAAGTCGAGAAGCGGCTTTTGAGTTTTTAACAGGACTCACGGTCTACTCGCTGGTCACGGTTCACTTGTCGCTAAGTTTGCGTGTATTTTAGCATACACCGCACTCTAATAGTTACACGTCGGCTTTACAAAAAAATCCTTTAGTCTAGCTAGTCTTGTACTAGCCTTAGTTTCAGAAAATTTCCCCCAATGCGTCATAAAATATGAGTTGATGGGTCTTAATTGCAAATTTATTTGAAAGCTAATAATGCCAAAGCTTCCCGAAAAAGAGAGAATTGACAATTGTTGAAATAATTTTAAACCTTAGCCTGATTGCTGTTGGTTAAGTTTTGTTTGAAATGGGCACCACTGTGACTTATATAAGCTCTTACTCTTCTTCTAACTTCTGTCTTGGTAACTTTTGAAGTGAAGATAGTTCAGCGGAACACATAAGGGCCACAGCAGACTAGCTACTTTTAGCAACGGCGATCGGCGATAAGTTGCTTTTTAGAAGCTATACTATACATCGATATAGTCGCAAAATCCCCTTATGTGTTCCGCAGCATGTATTATTCTTTACTTCTTAGTAGGTACTTCTACTGAAGGTACCGGTGTCGAGTATACATGGCTTGTCACATGATCCCATACATACAAATCTAAAGGAGTAAAGACAGGCGACGTATGTCAAACTAAGAGTACACAGTACGTGCGTTGTATGTTTCAATACACGCCAACTAAGCGACAATGAACACTGGCCAGCGAGTAGACCATGAGTCATGTTAAAAACTCAAAAGTCGCTCCCTGACTTATAACTTGGTCACGACGACCTGAAATGAAACTCAAATACACAATAAAATAATTAAGAATAAGTTAGATACTTAACTTTAAAATCCATAGTGAAGCTGACAGGCTGCCTAAGTACAAAATAATGAACTGACATGAAACCTAAATACACAACAACATAATTCACCAAAGCACATAACAAGACTATTGAATTGAAACAATCTAGTACAGTTTTGCACCTAACAGCTAACTCAAGGATGATACTCACGTAGAAAAAGCGTTTTTTAACGAATATACACTTAATATTCAAAGAACCGCGACATTTCTTTGTTTTGCCGGTAAAAAGCGGTCGAAATACCGGTGTGCATGCTAATGTACTTAAGTTTATGAGGTAGAGAGATATGGAAACGGGTTTGGAGGCTTCGTCACTAAGAATAACCTAAGACTTTATAGATGACTTGTTGGTTGTTGCCATGTCATGTTTCTTTAGAGACTGTGTCCTGTCCGAGACTTGGGTTGCTTAATTGATTTTGAAAATGGTCATGGTTTTGAGTCGATCTATAAACTTTACTAGGGGTGAATTTCACCGATGAAACTGAACGCGATCATCACATCTAAAAGCGTTCAAGAACTGTCAGTGTGATCATTGTTAGGGAATATTAAAACGCAGTTAAAATGTACTGATCGCGTTCAGTTTTATTATGATTTGGCAAGGAATTTTGATGCCTTCTTCTTTCTTTTTTCGTGGTTAGTGACCAACCTGCTCCCTAACCTAATTACCTACCTTACAGTCAATCATATTCGGAATGATTTTGAAGGTTATTGCCAATCCATTGCTTCATATGTTCGAAAAATTTGTCTACTTAACAACGTATACAACGCAATAAATGTTGGTGAACTGTCAGAATGAAACAGACTATGATTGATCGTGTGTTACGCAATTATAGGGTGCTGGACATACCACAGAAAATATAGGTTATCTAAGGGGAAAACCAACAAAAAGTAAGACCACAAAACGTCTGTTTAGCTATATTTAAAAAATAAACATACGGGCTGAATTTTTAGTCACCGTCCAAATCATTGAATACCTACGTGTTTTTTTCTTTTAGTATCACTCAATACAAAAATATTGAGATATCACATCACAAAGTTATTATATACCACGCCGAGCGGATAATTCTTTCGAGAAAATGATTAAGATGAAAATTTTACGTATCGTTTTATTTTAATTTTAAATGGAGTTAGTGAATCATACTTAATGCCTAGACAATATTTGGATGGTGACTAAAAATTCAGCCTGTATACATAATAAATAATACTACAACAAAGACAACCACATTTAACATAATAACTAATACTATTATTTAAATCCATATATTAAAACACCATCACTCGTTAGCCTATGACGTCCCCACAGCTGGGACAAGACTCCTCTGCGGGAGGAAGTGGGCCGTAATCCACCACGCGGGCCCAGTACTGGTTGGTAGATGTCATATACCTTCGGAATTTTGGTTCTAGGACATCCTAGTTTCTTCAAGATGTTTTCCTTCGCCGTTTTGAGGGCAGTGGGGATGAATTAAATCACACAATATAAAGGATTTCGTCACCATCGAGCCGCCACTGCTCACGTCACATATGGCCTGAGTAAAAGAAAGGAGAATACGTTAACATGGTGTTATTGGCAGTTAGTAGTTTAATACGTCAAATGTTTTGATATTTTATGAAGAACAATAAACCTACGTCACAATACTGAAAATACCCCACATGTTTCCATTTTAAGGAAATAACATTGAGAAACGTTCTAACAAAAATCCATCTCTTCGTAGGTGGGGTAGAATGATAAGGCAGACGAGAATTAGGGATCACGGGCGCTCAGTGTGGGAACTCTGTCCACCCACTGAGTGATCTCAGAGAAGACGGCGCACAGGGGTCACGGGCTGCCTTGCACACACACTTGCACATTTAGATTTCGGGGAGACACCTTTACAGTCTCCCCAGAGATGTGCCCTAACAGGCGCTGCACAGAGGGGGTTCCGGATTGGTATTTTGAGAGATAACGGTGCCCCTGCCCCTTCCATGTGCATATGGTGACCACCGGGGTGGTTTTAGTGAGGTAGGAATCCCACACTCCCCGGGCTTATCCCCAAAGACCGGGCGCCTTTTGAAGGTTTCCCCCAAAAAACAACAATAAAAAAGGTGGGGTAGAATGATACTACCATCATTATTTATTATACTGAGTGAATTTTCCAAGTATGCGTAGTTAAACATTTGAATAAAAAAATCAAATGATCATAGATATCCGTGCAAATGATGCTACTTAAATTGTTATCAAAAATCGGCCCATAGACTCCTTTGAGTATTTTTCGCTACTTCTCATACGAGTAGTTTGGAATTTGGCCATCCTACACACACACTTGGAAAATTCACCCTATAGGTATAATATCCTTCCAATCGTCAACAGTAAGTAATCTAAGATGAATTGGATAAAGATATCGCATATAACCAATAAATAAGAGATACTTGCAGAGTGCGTAACTGCGTACTGCATCACGACTGGGTCAAGGTTCTTATTGGCAACGTTATCTCATTCAATTTGAGATCATGGCCGCCTTGTAGCGCGCCTTTCTGAACTACAATAATATTACGTTCCTTATTTGTTTGATTGTCGGTCCGTGGATGGATGACGATCAATTACGGAAGAGAGGAGTCTCCTAGCTCAGGCTTATTTTCTTTAAAGGACGCTCCAATCGCTAGGTGCTAAGGTTGTTGTAAGGTTCTTTACTTGTTAAAATAATAAACCATTTTTCGACGTCACTTGTTGTCAGAAGCCCGAAAGTTTGACAACCAGTCTTACCAAGGCGTATCGTATTACCCAGTAACTGGGGTGTGGAAATCAGCAACTGCCTAGCTCCATAAAAAACACAGGTATTCAGCTGCATCTGGTGAGACTGGAAAACGAACCTATTATTCTTATCTAAAGGCTTGGCACATCATGATGAGGGGTATGGACCTCAATGATGGCAAGCTTGGTTGTGGATTGTGTGATCCTGAAATTTGATGCGTAGTATGGTAGGTTTTTGTCAGGAAGTAGGTAGCAAGCTGAAGTGAAGAGCGGTTATGATAGGAAAAGCTATGTATGATATCGTGGTCAAGCGTAGAATTCTGCCAGTTTTGTGTTTTTGTTTAATTAAAGGTCCGAGCAACAGACCGGCCGTTTAGAGAATGCTGGTTTCAAAAATCAAGTCTTATCTCACCTTTGTTGGGGTCGGCTTCCAGTCCAACCGGATGCATCTGAATACCAATATTTTACATGGAGCGATTGCCTATCTGACTTCCACAACCCAGTAACTGGGTTATAACAACCCCTTGGTAAGACTGGTTGTCAGACTTTAGGGTTTCTGAAGACCCGTAACGACTTTCAATGATTCACTAATGACAGCTGGAACCAACGGCTTAACATGCTTTCCGAAGCACGGAGGAGTCTCGGTACCCAAGCAACCCAAGCAAGCGTAGCTTAACCTGATGGATCGAGCCGTGCGGCTGTTATTACTTTCCCACGAGCTTCTCCAACACCTGTCATATACAAACTAACGAATATGTATTTTGCGAATTTGATCCTTATTAGTACTAAAATTTGTCCAACTAACAGGTGTCAGGACTTGACGGTGGGACTGTAAATGTCAGGCGTAGCTCATCCTCATAGCTCAGTGCCAACATTTCACAGCATTGGATAGACATAGGTTTACTTGTATTCCGAAATCCCGGGTTTACAAAAAAAAATGCGTAGGTAGGGATTACTAGTCAATGTTGGAAACAGTTAACATTTTTGTTGCTCGAAAAACACCGCCGCAGATATTGGATACCTCTCGGAATTTGTCCTTATATTTTCATGGTGTTTTTATTAAATGATTTGCAGTTAGTATACCTACCTTGCATTCATTTACACAACTCAGATTGTAGAACCGCTTACGTTTGATTAGCTATGTTATCGGCAACTTATAACTACAATAGGTTTGCTTTAGTTTAAATCGAAGCAGCCATATTTCTTTGCCTTGTAAGTAGCTGATAACATTACGTAGGATACTGAGTGGCTTCTAGGCAAAATTGCTTCAACGTCCATAATATCTTCACTTATTTTCGTTCACACGACCGACACGTTGCCAACGGCAGAGGTATCTGGAGCCGCGTCAAAAAATCGTCTGGTCAACCACTTAAATAACGCAATGAACCCTTGATAGTTAGGTATTATGTCACCGATCTGAAATTCATTCACTGACGTAAACGCACTGTCTAAATCGCTAGGTTAAAACCATGAAATCTTGCGTATGGCGCGTAACGAACCAACCCACTTTCGCATTTAGAATATTACTATCTGTGCCCCGCGGTTTCACCCTGATAAGTCTCGATCCCGTGGGAATATCGGGTTAATAAGTGTTCTATGTCCTAACCTAGGTCATGGTCTACCCATGTGCCAAATTTCATCCAAATCCGTTAGGCCGTTTTAGCGTGAAATCGTAACAAACTCACTTTGGCATTTATAATATTAATATAGTTAAGATTAAAGTTAGGATAGGATAACGTAGTTACTCCTCTATCCAGATAAGGAAGAATAGTTCTAAAACTATGATGTAATAGTCAATCATCTCGACAGGCACAGATTACAGTTGCGGACACAATCACCAGATATGATTTTTATACCTACCTATATCAATCAATACGCAAATGATGGTATCTTTTAGATGTGCGTAGTACCTACGCTTTCTTCTTAGAATTATCTCTTGATTGACTTCGAACACGACAGACCTTCGACTAAAATACCTTTATCAGGTGATTCCACAGGCAAATACGACCAAATATTGTGGAATTCTATTCCATGTCTTTTATTTTACAATATCTTAAACATACACTACTGAAAATAATTCTAATTATGAGGGATGGGTGCGCTAAGGTAGCCCGTGTAATACGAAGTTTCTTATTTTTCTTGCTATTAGTAGGACAGTCTCAGTATATACAGGGTGTTTGGCAGAACGTTGAACATACGAAAATGGTGGATAGGTTGGGTCATCTGCTACTTACTCAGCCCTAATTTAATTGGCCCTGGACCCCAGGATATTAAAAAAAAAATTTTTTTGCTTTCTTCTAGTTTCACCACTTTCTTAACTTTAGAGTGTAATTTTTATCACAAATGGATAAAACAGGCATTTTTTTTAAATCTTTGATGTTGGTAGATTCTTATAAAATTATTGCTTTATTCAGATGTTAGCTAGAAAAAAAGTTATGAGTCCTCAAACTTACAGAAAGATCTAAAAAATATTTAAATCTAAATCAAACTGTCCTGCAGTTTGGCAGAAGATTTGTGAAATACACCTATGTAACTTTTGTTGAAAAAAAAAAAAAAAAAAAAAAAAATATCAATTTGCATTTTTTTTTAAATGGTTTGAGTAAGTAGCAGATGACCCCACCTATCCACCATTTTCGTATGTTCAACGTTCTGCCAAACACCCTGTATACAACTTGAGAGTGAAATTCGCGACCGTAACAAATATGTATTTATAGAATCACTAGCGGCACCCCGCGGTTTCACCCGCATGAGTCTCGATCCCGTGGGAATATCGGGATAAAAAGTATCCTATGTCCTAACACAGGTGATGGTCTACCCATGTGCTTTTCACCCAAATCCGTACAACCGTTTTAGCGTGAAAGCGTAACAAGTGTGTTTTACACTTTCGCATTTATAATATTAGTTAGGATAATCAATACAGCTCTCTAAATTAGAATTGGCCTCAAATACCATGATTTCATGAAATAGGTGTTCATTCAACAGTTCGATTTAAACTTAGATAGTCACTTCTACCTCCTTACTTAAAAGTTAATATATTTCATCAAATCAAGTCGTACAAAACACAAAATTCCATGTTAATTCTTCAGGCTGTAAGATTACTACGCAAGCAAATGTTTTTCAAACCTGTAAATTAATACAGCAGAAAAATGCTGAAAATGCAGTACCTTGGTAAGGCACCCACGGCCCAGTCTAACTTGACACTTGACGAGAGCGCTGCTTGCAAAAAGAGAAAGTCAAATTCAGTACTTTCGAATTTCGTTCCTAATTCCACCGCGTCTCAAGAAAAACTGGTCATTCTGTAACTTGATATGTTATTATTGCACGTGTTGTAATACACAAAGGGCATGCATGCATTACTAATTCTTATATTTCTAATCTTGTAAGGAAAATCATATTAAATAACAATTACTCACGATATAATGAGCGATATCCTGTGCGATTCGATGAATTAACCGTATCACACGTTACCTAACCGCTATGTTATTTTGTGATAAGAAGGCATACCCCATAGTATCTACCCCTTTATTGTTTCTATTTCAATACCTATGACTATTCACTAATAATAATTATAATATGCACATCAAAAGGTATGTATGAACTCTGTTGATTAATCAATAAGATTCGATAGAAATAAATAACGGTTTGACTGTTTATTTAGCTGATATTTTACACGTGTGCATCCCTTTAAAAACTTTGCTTAAGCTAAAGAGACGTTCAAACGCCCAAAAATTGATGACTAAACACAAATTAGGCGCGTAGGTACCGCAATAACCAAAAACTGAATAAAAGACTAATAAAAGAAGTCATTGCTATTTTAAAATTCACGTTTTTAGTACCAAAATTACCCCAATTTCATTATAAATTAGCAAATTTTCCACACGACAAACAAGGACGGCCGCCCACACCCCATGTAATAAAAAATGGTAAAATTAAATTAAATATGCACTGAGATATGCAGTCATATATTGGGGCAATGCCACTAATAGGGATTTAGTGTTTAAAGCGCAAAAAAGATGTGTACGTGCGATTGCTGGTATCCGTGTTCCTGATTCATGTGAACCATACTTCAAAGATTTTAAAATATTGACCTTTCCTGCAATTTACATTTATGAAGTAGCCGTATTTATAAAAACAAATGAAAATCTATTTGATAAACTCAAATCGAAAAGACATATGTTAAAAATATCTAATGTACCACATAAAACGGCTCTATTTAACAAAAGCTTCTTTGGCATTGCATCAAAAATATACAACAAAATACCTATTGACATTCTGAGCACTAAGGAACTTGCAGTATTTAAAAATAAATTACGATACTTTTTAATTGATAATGCATTCTATACGATCCAAGATTTCTTAAATTATTGATTGATTTGTTTAACATTTAATTTAACTGTATTTTGACATTTTGACATATAATAACTAAATTTGACATGTAAAATAATTTTCAATTTAATGCTAATACATAATTATTGTATGCCTATTAGGCAGGACATATTGGAACTTAATTTTTTTGTTAAGACCTGTAACAAACCTATGCCCACAATAAAGATATTATGATTATGATTATGATTATGATTATGATTATGAATTAAACCCGGTAAAAATCCATACTGAAAAAAAAAAACTATTTTATTTTACCACAATAAATATAGACTCGGAGTATGATTCTTAACAACACCCTCTCCACTTTGTCAAGTCCGGTCATTAGTTATTACTTATCTAATTTTAAGCAACTTTTACAAATATAGGGGAATTATATGACAATAGAACTTTAACCGATAAAGTCCAGAGTGGTTGTATTTTGTGATTCACTCCAGTTTATGAAAAAAAATTGTAGATAATTTATTATGATCGGCTTATGTAATGTTGGGCAGCCAATAATAACAACAAACCAGTACCCTAATTACGTAATACACGATCAATCGGAATTTGAATCGTTTTGAAACAAATGGCTAATCCATTGCTTCATATGCTGGATTTTTTTTCGAACTTATGAAGCAATCTTCTGCTCAACAACGTAAATAACGCAATGAATGTTGTTGAACTGTCAAAATGAAACAAATTTGTCGTAATCGTTTACGAAAATGTGTTGCGTAATTAGATAGCTGATTTGGTTGATTTACTGATTGGATAGACACTTAATCTATCTCGGTTCTAAAATACAAGTTAGGCTAGCGCCAGCATATTATTTCAATGGTTCACCCTGTTTGTCTGTCATCTTTGTCAATACATTACGTTATCATGTCAACTTTTTGTTATATTGGTCAAAGAATCGAGAAACGATGGATGGACTGTGTGAAAGATGATATGGCTAGAAAGGGGGTGACTACCGAGATGACGGAGAAGTAGAGAAGAAGAAGACATGTTGCGCCGAGCACTAGTAAATTGTGATAAGAGAAGGACAATGATGAATCACAACAGGAACTACAACAATATAGTCAGATGTGGCAAGGTTATCTGATGAGTCACAATCGGTAATGCGACTGGAGACATTACACAGACGATGCCCCACCTCCTGTCATTTGTTCAATTACATCAAATCTGCATTAACAAACCTGTATTTTACCCTACCAGTCTATTCAGTAGAAATCTCACCGTGAAAACTTAGGTGAGTGACATTGATTTTACATTCTGTGATTACTTTAACTCGCACACTGACTTATTAGTATTACTTAAAATTTTAGGAATATCGCATACTTCTACAATGATGAAATTGTGAGCACCTTTTATCTACATATTTTTTTTATTACCAATAATGTTGGTACAAGTCATCTAGGTATACTAAACAAAAAAACAATGTCTGAATTTTAAGCATTCTAAAGATAGGATTAACGACGTGCTAGTATTAAGTGTGTGACAGACATTATTATTATACATAATTTATTAGTAATTATTTAAACTTAATTAGTTTATCTTTCATTGCTTTATTTTAAATTATTTTTACCTATTGTGATATAGTAATTTTATTCAAGGTGCATCGTCTTCATTTAAATATAATTAATGTATACAAAATATTGTAAAACATTTTAAAAGAGTAACGGTGGAGTTTCTGCTTATTGTTCTTTAAACGAAAACTACCTTTTTTTTTGTAAATGTGTGCGTTCAAAGTGCCATTCATGTGCTTAATTGAAATAACTTATTTGACTGACTTTGAATAGTGTTAATCCCTAGCATCAGGCGGAATGACAGTTCACTTCAAGCTCACTTCACCTAAGTATCCACGGTGAGATTTTTACTGAATTGACCGGCACGGCTAACGTTGTCGATGTAGCTGTTTTCTGAAATACATTCAGTATTTAACTTGTGGAATCATCGAAGTCACGAAGAACAAGAATAGATACGTTCTTAACACGAGATTTAACAGCAAAAGGTACAGATTCAAACTCTTGGTTAAGTTACGGAATGTCAATATGTCACGGATCAGTCTACGGAACAATCATTTGCCTAGCCTTTTTCCCAGCTATGTTGGGGTTGGCTTCCAGTCTAACCGAATGCAACCAAATATCAGTATTTTACATGGAGCGACTGGCTATTTGGTCTCCACAACCCAGTTACTGGGAATAATATAGGTTACCCGTTGGTAAGACTGGTTGTCAAACTATCAGACTTCTGACAGCCCGTAACGACTGTCAAAGGTCCAAGAATGACAGCCGGGACCAACAGCTTAACATCACCACCGTCACCCATCTACGGACTGACCTCGGCAAGAGTTGCTTAACAGATTCAACAGAGGCTACTGAATAATATACAGTGTGGAAGGGACATCGACGCGAAAACTGATACCATGGATTCAGTACATGATTCTGAACCAGCCAATGTACTGAATCCATGGTATCAGTTTTCGCGTCGATGTCCCCACCCTGGGTAAAAAAAAAATGAATATATTTTCAGAACCCTATTTATCATTTTATTAAATTTTCTGAGTAAAATTTTATCTTTCACGGTGTCACATTTGGGGCGTACAATTTGCAAGAAACACAATCTTATCTTACGGATATCGACGATAAATAAATTCGAGGATTCCGTGCGACACGTCTAGATATTAGTGTGACTACGATAATATCCACTTGATATCCAGGCGATACAAATATTATCATTCTCATTGAAAATGTAATGGAACGAAATAATAGTCACATATTATTTTATAAATTGCACTTAGTAGACGCGTAGGCATCTAAGATAACACTTCGGAATTGAATGAACCTTTACACCCCTGAAAATATGTAACTATTAGTCTCCCGCAGATAGGCGCGACGCGACAGTGCGACGCGATTCTGGTAGAACACTTTCGATAAAATATTCATAGGAATTGTGGTCGTGCCTGTCTGCGAGAGTGTTTATCGGCAGCCTCAGCATTCGGCACATCTTTTGCACATCGTAGTTCACTTCATTGGAATGATTTTCGACATGTTAAATACAGGGTGGCAGGGCCATCGACGCGATAACTTTTCCCATGGATTCAGTACCTACATGATCTGAACCCCACTGTGTTGAAATGTTTCGTCGGTTATAAAAAAAAATCTACTGAGTGCACTACTTACGCGCTCAAAATGTATGGAACTGCAGATTCTTTTTTTGTTAACCGACGAAAAGTTTCAACGTAGTAGGTGTTTCAGAATCACCCTGTATACTCGTATTTATGTTATATAATCTAACATATTTTAAAATCAAGGGCTGTCCTCCGTGATGTGAATGAAAAAAATTGTTAAAATACTTAATACAAATAATAGGTACATAACATCACGCCTGTATTCCCCTAAGGGCTGGCAGAGGTGTACAGTACACCCACATTTCGCCAGTTATATTTAAGTCCCATGTAAAAGCGGGCGAGCCTATTGCCATCAACTGGGCACAAATCCAGGCTCCAGGCTGCTACTGAGACATTCCAGATGGAAAAACCCAATACCACTTTAACTGACCTGAGAATCAAACCCAGTAAAATTTTACAATTTAAATAAATAAATAAATTTATTTATACAATATAAATAAATAAGAAAAATAATACTTAAATAATAATGTGGGATGTGGATATAGCAATCCATGTGCCGATAGTCGTCACGGTCAGTGGCATAATAGCCAAGAGCCTCGACGAACACCTGCGGGGGCTCTCGTTGTGCAGCTGGATCAAGAGCTTGATCCAGAAAGCGGAACAAATCCAGAGTTCGGGCTGCTACTGAGAAATTACAGATGGAAAATCGATTAACATAAAAATCGTTGAACATTAAAGCAAACCGATTATAGCAAAGGCAGAGTTATGAACTGCGAACATAATTATTACGGAAATTGAGAAATATCTAATGTGAATATTTCAATAAAACAAATCGTTATGGAATCTTATTACCCGACTGCGACGAATCCAAAAAAGGAAGGTTATTTAGTAAACCAGCCGCGTATAGTTGGATTGGAAGTTTAATTTTTGATCATTCATCTAAGTGCAAATTAACCTCTAACTGAAACGGTAGATATAAATAATACGATGCACTACTCGTATTATATAAATATCGACCGTTAAATTTCACAAGACCAAAAAAAATGTCCCTTGCATTCATTGTTTATTTTTGGTCTGACTTTACAAAGTTTACAATGCCTATGTTATAGGTAATTACTAGGCCCAATATTATGAGTAACCTACGTAAGTTTATAAAAAAAAGTAAACTGCATTGACAAGACTCATTCATTACATTGGCGGACACAAAAAACTGCTAAGCAGTAAAAAGTGTTAATATTATTACTTACTAATATTTACCCACTTTCTCAAATAAACGGTAAAACCGCGTGCGTGGAAGCACGTAAACACTCAGAATGATATGGGTCGGCAAGAGAGATATATAACGATGATAAGTCACAATATTTTAAAATATTACATTATGAACCAATTCTTATATTGCTTGATGTTACGTCATCATGCATATTGTTCTAAACTTTATGAAAAATCTATAAATTTTCTGAGTCATAAAATTTTACTCAGCAATCATTAATAGAATAAAAATAAAACCCATGCCATTTTGTATTTGATATCATAAAATGGTTCTTACAATATCGGTTTTCACAACTGTTAAACCAAAGGGTAGAAATGTTCAAAATTATTCTGATAAGCGAATAGGTTACATCACACTCTTGTCAGGCTTGTGCAAATATTGTGCAATGTTTGGTAAATTAAGCGAAACAAAAAGAGCACGTGCTTTTTCGGAGTTACAAAAAAAATCCTTAAACGTAAAACTATCCTTTTACGTTATTTAACGGTATTTTATGCAGTAATTTAGTACTGTCAGAATGATAACATCAATTTTATTACACTTGAACTATTAGCCTTTGACCAACATTATTGTCATCAGCCAACTCTCCTCCCACGTTCACGTTACCAATAACATTATTTATGATAATTGTCAAGACTTCATAAGAGTACCTAATCAATGAAGAAAGTGATACTGCTTCAACAGTGTCAAGAGACATTAAATCAGTTAAGATATTAAAGTGATTCGCCCGAGCGAGCGACTGGTCCGCACGAAAGGGGCCGCGGCTGTCGCGACGCCCTTTACCGTTACATTGTATACTTGATTACCATTTCACGGACATGCACTCTCCTAAACTAAGTGATGCAATCCGTAGACATGGATTTAATTAAACGGCACTGCGGCGCACCGTGAACATTATCACTTGTCGACAACGCCGAGATGTATAGCCCCTGGGTACGGCGTCACTGCTACCAGATGACGCCACGGAGGTAGTAAAAAGGGGTCAGAGCTGTGTCGTTGATCCGAGAGTCTGCGGCGACTGCGCGGTGTGGTGAGGTGGGGAAGGCGCCCCCCTCACACCCCACTGCACACCGGCCCCGGAGGCCTGCGCACTACTCAACTGACGGTGCGCCCCACCGTCGATCAGCATTCCGCACTCGACGCGAGGGCGAAGCGCACGCCCTGCTTTAAACGATCGCGTACGACGCGCCGCGCGCTCGCGGCTAGACGACCGCCATGTTTGACGTTTTCGGCTCCGTGAAGGGGCTTCTCAAGCTCGACTCTGTGTGCATTGACAACAATGTGTTCCGGCTACATTACAAAGCCACCGTGATCATACTGATCGCGTTTTCGCTGCTTGTCACGTCGCGGCAATACATCGGCGACCCCATCGACTGCATCGTCGACGAGATCCCACTCGCCGTAATGGACACGTACTGCTGGATCTACTCAACTTTCACAATTCCCAACCGGCTGGTGGGACGCGTTGGCCAGGATGTGGTGCAGGCTGGCATCGGCCCGCACGTCGAAGGTCAGGACGAGGTGAAATACCACAAGTACTACCAGTGGGTGTGTTTTGTGTTGTTCTTCCAAGCCATTTTATTTTATGTGCCGCGATACTTGTGGAAAACATGGGAAGGGGGCCGCATCAAGATGTTAGTGCTCGACCTAAACTGCCCTGTAGTGGGAGACGAATGCAAGGAAAGTCGCAAGAAGTTACTCGTCGACTACTTTCACACAAACCTGCACACGCAAAACTTCTACGCGTTCCGTTTCTTCATCTGCGAGGTGTTGAATTTCATCAACGTCGTCGGCCAGATCTTCTTCATGGACTTCTTCCTGGATGGAGAGTTCTCCACGTACGGCAGTGACGTGGTGAGCTTCACTGAGATGGAGCCGGAGGAGCGTGTGGACCCGATGGCTCGAGTGTTCCCTAAAGTGACCAAGTGTACCTTCCACAAATACGGTCCCTCGGGAACAGTGCAGAAGTTCGACGGCCTGTGTGTACTGCCATTGAACATTGTCAACGAGAAGATCTACGTGTTCCTGTGGTTCTGGTTCATGATTCTGTCAATCCTAAGCGGAATATCGCTGATTTATCGCATGGCCGTGGTAGCGGGTCCGCGCGTGCGCCTATACCTGTTGCGCGCGCGCAGCCGCCTTGCCCCGCAGACGCAGGTGGAGACTGTGGCGCGCGAGCTGCAAATCGGGGACTGGTTCGTGCTCTACCAGCTCGGGAAGAACATCGACCCCCTCATCTATAAGGAGTTGATGGGCGAGCTGGCCGAGAAGTTCGACGGGAAGGACAGTGTGTAGTCTGTCGGGGCGTGTGAAGCGGCTAGTGGACTTTGGGTCGTCCGTGTGACGTGTTAATAGTGATCGAAGGCCCGGTCCGCGTGGCCGGCGCGCAGCTACCTGCGCCCGCGCCGCGGACCGGGCGGGGCGCGCGGCGTACAAAGAGCGCCAGGAGCGGCTGCACGCCGACATTCCATTACCCACGGCTGGCGCGGGGAACGACCTCCGCCGAGCTGCACTTGTTGTATTTCAGAACCGCTTTGAAACATTTTAACGCTACCGAAATTTAAGTAGGTGATATGACTCTTCCAAACGCAACACTTTGACTGAGTCGCGCCACAACGGGCGCGCGTGCATTTAGCGTAACGTTATTAGGGCATGTTTATACTAGTAGTCGTAGATGTAGTTAGATCTCGTGCCTTCATTTTTGTATTTTGTATTATTTGTGTGCGAGTGTATCATGTTGAAGGAACGTCTCATTGTGATATGTAATTATTATTAATCTAAATTAAGTGACTAGCGTGTACGAAATAGAACGTGTGGACGGCTACACGATACGATATTGTATAAAGCAATAATAAAGCTAAACTGTAATAAAACGTAACTGAACTATTAATTATAAGATAAAGGCTAAGTATACAAAATGAAAGTCGACAATATTATACATATACATAAGTAATTCGTACTGATTTGTATTAAAGTTTTTTACATTGATAAAATCGATAAATGCGATCATGGTTGATATTTTCTGAATATATTTACTGCCACATTAATTTTGTATTATTTCGATAAGAACTCCTCATTACAAATGATGATTCAACTAATCTTGAAGATAACAATAACAAACTGCTTTGTTCAGCAGCCTCGACTCGACACAAAGCAACAATGAGGACCACTAACGCCATCTCGTATAGTCATTTTAAACTACACTTTAGTATCATTGAGATAATAGATGGCGCTGTTATCAAAAACTATTCAAATGCTCCCCTTGAAATATCCAAAAGCAGCTGATCTGATTGCCTCATATATTTTCGACACATTCATGCTTAAACCTGTTTAGGTTTAAACCAGGTTATAACTGTTTGTACCTGACAAGCCATAAGGTAATGACAGCACCTACTACAGTTATTCACATTAAATTTCAAATTTTACATAATCCTATTAAGTTGGTATTTTAAGTGGCTTAGTGGTAGACTTATCCAACTACTGTAATTATTATTGTTTTCCGCTATTAAATAAATCACAACTATTCAGTACCTAATTACAAATCAATTCCATAATTTGTCAATTAAATAATTAATTATTCAAATTAAATTGTGTAATTAGATTTACTCATTAGGTAATGAGATTAAATTTAATAGGTAAGTACCAATAAATCTATGACCGCAGCAACGGAACTGACATGGGAAATAAATGACGTATGTGCCACGCTCGACACTACAATATTATGCTGATTGTCAATATTCGTCATCAGGATAACGTATTGATATGACTTTAACGTAACGTATATAGTTGCGTTACCTATACGAAGCTACGTATGCTGTATAGTAGGTATGTGTAATACAACAACAGCTGTTTTTACGTAATCTAATAGGTACGCACTCATGCGTAAAGTGTACCACAACACAAAATACAAAGATACATAAAATATAGTAATCTATTATACTTTAGGATAGGTACTATTACGTGGCCTGTGGTAAAAACGGGACACTACCACTGCATTTTTTAGTGTCAATATTAAATAATGTTAGGTCATTTTTTATCTCCGTATGTGTACCTTGGTGGTTTGCATTTGCTTACAAACAAAATCCTCTCGGTTTTGAAAAAGGTTATCCTACTTTGCATTCAGTACTGGGGTTTCTTTTGAATATGCTTGAATAAATACACAAGTGAAATTATATTAAAATTAAAAAAACCCCTGCCAAAACATTTTTTCATTTCTCTTTCCTACTCCATAATTTGACCCTGTTCATCATCTATCAATAACCACAACCATGGTCTCAATGTATTCATTGAGACCATGGTATTCCAATGAGCTCCAACGCGATACCTGTGCTCTAAGTGGCAATTCATTACTAATATTCTAGTTCGCTAGTTAGCCACATTTCATATTTCCATACTTACAGTAGGTAAATATTGCCAAATTAATCAAAAAAGCTAAATATTTGCCATCTATTTGCGACGTTGCCCACTTTCAGAATATACGTTCGACTAAATAGCTAAGACACAGAATATTATGTATCTAAACAAAGAAGGAACTTGTGAAATATTTCACTGAGCCATCAGTGTTTGTGTCGGTCGTGATGTTTGCCTGCGCTGGCGCAACGTTCCGGGAAGTGTTCGTTTACCTGACTAGAACAAACTGTGGGACCACCTTTGTTCGAATGGACACGCTACACAATATATTTCTTACTTGTACCTATTGATTTTTATGCAAACTGTTAAGTGAGCTCAAACGTTTTAACGATAGAAAGATCTTACAACATTTTCAAATCAATAATCTTATTTACTATCAACTATACTCCATTTATTATGGCAAAATAGCAATAGTTATTGTGTAATAGGTAATCAGACCAAATAAAACACCAAGACAGTACGGTACATAACGCTGCGAATATAGTGAAAATACATGCCAAAACTACACCTCCGCTCTGTGCACATACGCTCACACGCACACATTGACAACCATTTACAATTAAACTACACCTCACTAAGTGCACACATGTTTACGAAACCGGCCTCACGTCACTGTTGACAGCGCTATGTTTTGGTTTGAGGTGTAATCTCAGACCAATAAATATTGGTCTGAGGGTGGTGTAATATTGTTGAAATTACTGCACTTTAGAGTTATTTATTTATGTAAAGGTCTAATAGATTACATTGCTTTTTATTTATCGTGAAATAATAAGTAACGGAGTTTATTATACGTTTATATCGAAATAACGAATGGTGCAAACCGTTACTTTTCTAATGTTATAATTTATAAATGGAATAAAGAAGGATTTACCTTAGTCAAATACATATTTGACTGATAGCTGATAGCCAATCCCAGTAAGACTGAAATCATACAATAACTATACTTAATAATATAATAAAATTGTTTATTTATCCAAAGAATACACACAGACACAGTTCAGAGGAAAAAGGAAAAGCACAAAATACAATGAGCATAATAATTAGCTTTAAGCACAAAAGATTTAAGTCTACAAAAATAGTCTATGTTTACAAGAATATTATTGAACCCTGTCTCTTAAACTAGGAGGCCTGTATCTTAAGATACCTACCTATATAGATTATCATACCTACCTAATGAGCGGACATATTATGCGATCACCTAAGCATTGTCTGGAAAGGCCTATGACACTCGGCCGGGTGAAAGAAAAACGCGCTGAAGGCAGAGCACCGGCAAGATGGTCAGACGCACATGGAGGATGTTGGAAGCTTGAAGGCAGCGTTCAACACTGCAAAAGACCGTATAACTTGAAGACGCGTCGTGTGGCCATGTAGTAGCAATCCTCAGCATTGAGGGAACAACGAAGAAGAAGAAGAAATAATGGGCTTGGTGTGCCAATAGGTACCTACATACTTATGTATTTCAAAAACTACTTCAAGGATTAAGTACGAAATAACAAAGTGTCACTCAATGTTATAGGTGTTCCTTAAGTACCTTCGCAGACACTTGCGATGAACCACTTTTCAACCTTATTACTAAAGGCATAAGGGTGAAAAGTAGTTCACCGCAAAAGTTCGCGGTTGTACACATAAAGTACATAATATGTGTACCACGTTGGACACCCCTGTTAGTTGGTGCCTAGTAAAATTCCTTAGGGAATAGTTTTGGATAGAGGACTTCGTTCCCCGACCTTCGTCCCAGGACTTGGTCGTGTGGGACTGTACCTACTTTTATAACTAAAACAATCTACCTATCTTTGGTTAGGTGAACAAGAGTAACTTTTCGTGGCCACGATGACAGGTGACACGTTCCGCCACTCATAAGCCCGACACCTACAAATATGTTGTTTGTTGTTGTTTTTTTTTAAAACGTTGCACCACACTTGGAATTTCTCCTGTATTGTGGGTGCATTTACAACCATTTAAACTCACATACCTACACAAACAGCCAGACCCGGAACAACTACTTGTAGGTCATACAAATATTTGTTCCGTGCGGGAATCGAACCCGCCACACGCAGCTCAGCAGTCAATCGCTTAACTACTGCGCCAAACGTGCCGTAACACAAGAAACCGCGCGCGCGCCGTACTTGTATGTAATTCAAGTAAGTACTTAGATAGGTACTAGATCAAATTCTACGAATTGTAAGGTTTCAAGTAGGTACGATACCTAGGTAGATAGGTACTTGAAATCCAGTGGTAAGTGTATGAATGTACTTGTGATGACACGGGCCATTTGCATTGCTGTCGATCAACTCAGCCTATCGCAGTCCACTGCTGGACATGCTGGACTGCGCCACATCACCCTAACCTCCAACTTCAGCATCCAGTCTGTCCCAGGCACAGCTTGAGTTGGATTACTGTAATTGTCAGAAAATACATCAGTCAGTAACTACACCTATGATAAGACTTCGTGGAACACAGGTGAGATGTTTACAAACTCAAACTAAAAGCATTTATTTCAATTAAACCAATTACAGGCACTTTTGACTATGTCGGGGTCGGTCAGTCCCAAAGATGAAGCTAGTAGCCCATTCCAAAGCGTAGCAGGTTCCTATGGAGAAGACCTGGCAAGAAACTCATGGACACTCTTAAATCTAAGGTCACTGTGTACCTCAGTCTATACAACTCTAACTACATGGTGACAGGATAAACCAAATTAATATTTCCAACTCAATAGGTACATATATAAATAGATCTGCACGCAAGTTCTATGAACCGACACATAGAAATATAAACAATTGAATTTACAGTTAACTATATTTATTTAAACAATGACTACATTAGACCTAGTAATATGTATTACTCATTGTTTTACTTAAGTAAGTATTATTTTTGATAATAAACTAACTAGTGGAAATACTGGAAATGAAAAAATTCCGGTCAAATGTGAGTCAAACTTATGCGCACACTCCTACGTCAAAAGATACTATACCGTTATTTAGCCTCAACTGGACTGGATTGACCGCGCCGCCATACTTGTCTATGGTAAAAAGCTTGGTTCTGTATGACTTCCGTCGTTCATCAATCAATTGCGAATTGTGATGAACCTACCTAAGTACTTGAGGGGCTCGTGGCTAAGTAATAACATCCGCACGGGTCGATGGACTGCCGAGGCCGGTCCGTGGATGGGTGACCATCTTTACATCTAGAGACCCTTCCGTGCCTCGGGGTCCCGGCTATCATTCGTAGATCTTTGACAGTTCTTACCGGTCGTCAGAAGCCCGAAAGTCTAATATCAACCAGTCTTACCAAGGGGTATCGTGTTACCCAGTAACTGGGTTGTGGAGGTTGGTTAGGTAGTCGCTTTTTGTAAAATACTGTTATTGAGCTGCATATGGTTAAAATGGAAGGCGACTCCAATATAGTTGGGAAAATGCGAGGCAGGTGATGACCTAATTACTTACCTTGGATATTCGGTCCTGCTGCTACCAACCTTGCCGCTGCTGGGCTAATGTTATCACCACCAGTGAGAAAAAAGTGTGATCCTTGTTTAAAACAAATATAAACGAATTTTAATTTGAATATCATGGCTTACAAAGGAATAGGGCAATTGACGAAAGACTTAACGGAAGTCCTTATAGCAATGTGCCTTATATACCCATTATAATAAAACCTACCTACGATATTGTGGTCTCAGTACCAGCCCGAAGTCTGGATTCGTGCCCGGTTGATGGTAATAGGCTCCCCTATTACATAGGACTTAAACATAACTGGCGAAACGTGGGTGTACTAATAGGTACACCTCTACCCAACCCTTCGGCATCGGCAAAACAAGCCTGCGATAAGTAATTATGTAAAAAATCCTAGTGAGTAATCAACAAAAAAAAAACATAAATAATACGATCTGTTGTTTCGCCAAAAAAAAATAAACGTGACTTGTCTATGCCATAAGCACTCATTAATTAGCCATACGACCTTGGTACCACATTATTACTTCCTATACCAATTGTTTCCTTTGTCGACCACGAGTCCACGATAGCCGAGCTGTTAGACAGTTTAATTATGTAAATGTGAATAATATTTTGTACATTGTTTTATTTAGACAAGTTAGTTAGTTTTATCATATTATTTTAACGAGTTTGTTTACTAAGGCAGAATTTACACGGATCCTATTATATATATTAACAACAAGTATCTTAAAAATAATATGGTTTGGTTTAAGAAATTTATTTCGCTCAAAAAGAATACAATTATTCACTTCTATGAGGAAAAACATAATAATTTAGATATGCGACGGTTTCGCTTGGTATAAACTAAAATTAAATTAGAAAAACGGTAGAAACTTACAATTTAAACATTATTCAGGTGGTGCTTTAATAGTCTTTTAAAAGTGATTTTGATTCCTTAATTATTTTAGGTATAGAGATAAAGAGTTCCGCCCCCTCATATACTATAGTCTTTCATCTAATCATCACATCAACACGTCAAAAAACTAGTAAAATAACCCGCCCCTAACTGTTCCCGGCACAAAGGTGCCCATAACGCTTGCTGCATTACCACGTTGGATGGCAATGGCTAACCTTTGCACCAAGAACGATCCGGAGCGGGAGTCACCCGTTTTGTCATTAATGAGCTTCTTGGCCTCAGTGCCCCACCCAATGGACACAATGGCAATGGGCACAAAGAGATAACGGTCCGCCAACGGAGCGTACTTCACCCTCTTCTTTACAGCAGCTCTTCAGCTGCTGCCGACGGTGAGAGAACCGTGCGACCAAGGTGGCTGGCGGCAACAGTGCTGACGCAAGTTGCGTCCCATATTAGGCACTTTTCGTTCCTCCAAGGCACCAGAGTCAGCCCATCCGGCCGCTTGCCGTCAGTCCTGCACAGACCCGGAGGCTCCAGTACGCAGGGGACATCTGCCGACACGAATGCCTTCCTCACAATATCATTCAGAGCATAGTAACGCGGGAACCTCCCCGAGCAACGACGACAACTCAAAGCGTGATGGCCATCGGCCTCCACCATAGAACCGCAGGTGCATCTGTGGGGTTCACACACCTTGCAGCCCAGGCGGAGGGCCACCACCACACGCAAAGAGTCGTCATCAAGCAAGGTGCCCAGGTGAGGCGAAGGAAGTACGTGCAATCATGCCCCCGATTCTGGCTGCGACACAACCCTGAGTCTGGCTAGATCAGCCCCCGAGGAACCCACCAACATCTGCTCAGCGTAGACGTGACGTCATCCCAAGCGCGCTGAACATGCGTTGCGTCGGGGCTTGCTACACCCATTTTGAGGACAGACCAAGCTGACCAACTGATCCATCATGAATGGTATGTTTGCCCCATCACCATTGGAATGTAGAATAACAGAAACGAGGCCAGCCACCCCATGTGTTACCGCCAGGAATGCCGGCAGGCCCACATAATGCACGCACCGCACCCCAAGACCCCCGAGCCGGATACGAAGAGCTGCCTTCCTCCACTGCGCATCATTAAAAGACACATTCAGGATCGACTCAACCGAAGATTTTAAAACACAGTCAAAAGAACATACGTCCATAGGGCAAAGCCAGGTGGGAGCGGTCCGCAAAAGATAATATGTAATCTTGGGTAAGGCAAAACACATGCGCAACAACAAAATTGCAACGTGCGCGGAGACGTTCCCGAACATTGAGGAGAAGCTGTTTACGGGAGGAAATGGCTTCTGGCACTCCGTCAAGAAAAATGGGAGATCCCAAAAGGAAGAAAGAGAGAGGAGAAAGTTCCTAAGACCAGGTAAATGAGACCCAAAGGGTGAGAAGTCTGTACGAGCACCAACGCCACAGGGAAAAAATTCGCACTTTGAGGAATTCACCTCCAGGCCCAGCTCCTTAAGTTGAGAAACAAGAACATCCAGGTCCTGGCAAACTAACCTACCTTAATGATGTTTATTGGTGGATACCAATAAACATCATCAAGGTAGGTTCAGAGAAGATTTCAATCCAGAGATGACTTTGTGGATTGCTAAACTGAAAACAAGTGGCCCCAATGGATCCCCCTGCTGCGTTCCCACTTGAGACGAAATGAGACTATCACTAAAGAATAGATTAGAAGGAGAATAATATACCTGACATTTAACCGTTCACTTAATGAATATATACATCTACATGCCTACTGCTGATTTGTTTCACGATGTTATACTCGTATATCTATATCTCTAAGTTTTTAGACTGTTGTCTTGTTCTTGTCGTGTCGATGGTACTATAATTTTATATTGTTTGAGCCCAAGTAGCGGCATCAGTGGCATTATTTAGGTCATCAAAGGTGCAAGTGAACGGCCTCTTTAGGACACTGCAGTAAATCGGACATGGTATAATCAGAACGTAGAAAGTATGTAGTAGGCAATGATATTAGAAGTAAAAAGACGTAGATAGGTTACCTACCTAACATTCTATCTTCAAAAACGGCACTATGTCACACTATTATATGACACGTGGAAGTAGGATGGCATGTCGTAATTATCGGGAGCGAAAAAGAGACAAAACGAAGAAAATGTGGCTAGTTAGCCAACTTTTGACGTGCCACTTGCGGAACGTTTATAACCTATCTACCTCTTTTTACATATAATATCATTGGTAGTAGGTATGTAATTTGCATCAGTCTCGCGTAGAGAGTTACGGGGTTAATCAGGACCATCCTTTAGATACATAAATTCATATTCTTAACTTTATTTGCGTTCCATAATGTTTATGGATCTTAAGAATTCCGAAAATCCGGACCCTGTGGCCGCCACACCAAAAAGATGGCAGAAGGAGGCACTAACGCGTTCAGCTAGCTACTAATCCTAAACAGACTGGCTACCTAGCTGCAACCGCTACAGCTGGTGGGTTAGCTCCTCGATTCCTTCGAAGAAAAGCATGTGTCTTTGTCATTGAAGTTCTGCAATTTCTGCCTATCTATGGAAAAATGGGGTGAAATTATGTATTTATCCATCAGCGCATTGGAGTACGTACTTACCTACTTTTTCTATCGCTGTGGCTGCACCTATAAAACCATATTAATAAATTTAAAAGAAATATGTAGTTATTTATATGGATACCTACTCAGTAAATGACGTTAGGTATAATATAAATACCTAATTATAATCCTATATGGAGCGCAAACATAACATGACCTAAATACCTAATGCTTACCCAGGCATTAATATATATCTAATAATAATTATGCATTTATACGGCAATAATATAAATATATGTAAGTACCTAGGTATTTATGAAACCTATGTAGGTAACCAGCACTTCGCCCGCGACTTCGTTCGAGTGGATTTTGCTATGGAAAATTTATGCTTGTAATCTTAATTATTTATTTAGTAATGTTTTCGTGTTCACGTTGTTGACCAGATTTTTTTTCGAACTTATGAAGCAATGGATTAGAAATTTGTTTCAAAACGATTCAAATTCCGATTGATCGTGTATTACGTAATTAGAGTAGGTACTGGACTTTCGACCAATCATCGGTACCTATCTGTCTCAGTTTCGGCCGAAACAGAAAAATCTATTGGTGTTTTGGCTTATTTTTTACACTTAAACACAGTTAGCACGTTATGAATGAAATAAAAAACCGGCCAAGAGCGTGTCGGACCACGCACAATGAAGGGTTCCGTAGTTGAGATGAACTTATCCCAAGGACAAATTTAACATTGTAGTTGAAAAACATTTTCTCCCATACATTCCAACTGCAAATGTAAGTTTATACGCACAATATTGGGAGATTCACCATGTTATTTAAGGGTGCACTAGTCGACGGCTTGGAACCTTTGCCCACCAACGAGTGACGCATGCTATAGTCTAATTATATTTATTTATTTAGTAGGTATTTAAGTATCTAGTTTTTATATATTTATAAATTTATTTAGTGAAATAGACGATGATTTATAACGAAAACGAGCGCGTAAAATTTCATGAACATACATCTGGGCGCATAGATATTATGGAAAAACTACTGGATACATATAACTCAAAATAAAATTATTTGGACGTTCGTTTGAACAACTATCCCTGTACGGTTTCGACTTTGCAATTTTTATTTAGAATTATTTATTTACGCCCAAAGACGAGTTACAATTAGTGTTTAAATATGGAAGTTTCGTCGCTCATAACTTCCAAACCGATTTCATTTTTCCAATTCCGCTTCCATACTACGTTTGTATGGAAGAATGACCGACTAGCGTACCCTTAAAATCATAGACTTCTTATAGAGTTTCCTGTAATCTATAAATATAGAACTATTTTCAGTATTTTTCTTCAAAATTTTAGGTTCACTAGTTTGGGAGATAACGGGGGTATTGTCAATTTCTATCTATTTTCAAACGACTTCAAAAAGGAGGAGGTTCTCAATTCGGATGTATGTTTTTTTGTATGTTTGTTACGCGATTACTCCGCCAATTATGAATTAATTTTGATAATTATTTTTTTGTTTGGTAGGGCAAACTTCAGAAGTGGTCCCATATAAATTTGGTCAAGATCTGATAAGGGGTTTTTGGGTTAGATTCTATAATACGTATTTTTCCCACCTAGTATATGTGGATGATATTCTAATAGTTCCTGTCACTGTAATTTACTTAGCAGGGTATTCAAATTTTTGTGGGGGTTTTGTATAGGTAGGTACCACAACTAAAAAGTGAATAATAAAAACTTTTTCACAAAAAATAAAACCGACTTCCAATAAAACACGGTAAGGTTGCAAAACTTTTTTTTAAATTTTCCAGTTTGCCACCGAAAAGTGACCCTACGTGGGTCACTTTTCGGGGGCATTATCATAAAAGGAAGCCTTGTGCAAAATTCCACGTTCCTTATCCCAGTAGTTTCGGCTGTGCGCTGATAGGTACCTACGATGTCATTCAGTCAGTCAGTCAGTTTCTCCTTTTATTATTTATAAATAGATATTTACACAGCCATACATGTAGATAAATAATTGGTCTCAGTTCTCAAAACATTAATAATGAGCAGTCGTGGACAGAAAGTGGTCATATCAGTGCAATGCGTTCTGCAACAGTTGCTACGTGCAGATTGCATAAACAACCCGATGTTGACAGGCGCAGCGGCTGAGTTGTTGACATAATATCGTAATTCTAGCTGCGATAGGATGAAAGCGTGGAATAATCTAGATTACTGATAACCAAGACGGTTTTTAATAATAGGGATTAAAGCATGAAATTGCCATTTTATTGCAATAGGTACTTCGAATTGACATAGAACCTTCATGGTTTGAGATTTTTGAGTGAAACTTTTTTCACATGGTACCTATGATAAGAAGTTCTTCTTTTAAAAAATGTGCAACATTCGATTATCAACTTTCAGTTGTTTTTTTTAATTTAACTTAGACAAGATTGATGGATACTTCGAAAATTGTAGTTATTTTTTAATACGAGTTCCGACGCGGAACTAACGCGGCAGAAATGCAATATCAATGTTGCGTTTGGAGAGAGGACTGCTAATGAACGCACCGTGCGATTTTGGTTTAAACGCTTTCGGTATGGAAAATTTGATTTGAAGAACGAACCACGTGGAAGACCGCCCACACAGGTGAATAACAATGAATTAAAAGAGATGGTGGAAGCCAATCCGAGCCAAACTACCCAGGAATTAGCGGCATGGTTGAACGTTACCTTATCAACAATATTGACGCATTTGTGTCAAATCAATAAAATAAAAAATATGAGAAATAGTGCCTCGTGATTTGACTGATCTGCAGAAAGAAACGCGTGTTGAAACTTGTGTTGCCTTGTTGAATAGATACAGAAATGAAGGAATGTTGGATCGAATTGTGACATGTGATGAAAAGTGGATTCTTTATGATAACCGTAAGCGAAAAATGCAATGGCTGACCCCGGGTCAAACGCCGCAACAGTGTCCTAAAGCAAAGCTTACCAATAAAAAGGTAATGGTAACTTTTTGGTGGTCTCAGCATGGTGTTATTCACTATAGCTTTCTCCGATCTGGTCAAGCACTAACTGCAGATGTCTACTGTGCCGAACTCCGAACAATGATAGCAAAACTAGCAGTGAAACAGCCCCGACTCATGAATCGATCTTCACCATTATGGCTCCATGATAACGCAAGACCTCATACAGCACGAGAAACCGTTTTAACTCTACAGGAACTGCAATTAGAAACCATTCATCACCCTCCGTATTCGCCAGACCTTGCTCCAACGGACTACCATTTTTATGGTGATTTGGACAATTATCTACGTGATAAAAAGTTTTCTTCTCAGGAGGCAATACAAAATGCTTTCACACAGTTTGTCGAATCTAGAACGAGAGTTCTATCGCAAAGGCATATTTTTTTTTTTTTTTTTGTAAATTACCTTCCTATTAAGTAGATGGCAGCAATGTATAGATAATAATGGTAATTATTTTGATTAAATAAATATGTTATATTTAAAAAAAAACGAATTTTAATTTTTCAGTACAAATCGGCAATTTCATACTTTAACCCCTAATATTTTATATACATAGTTTGATTGGGCGATGCAATTTTGTAAGAAAATCCGTAATTTTCGATCAAAATTGCATGCCCCAATCTCTCATATTTAAGCTTTCGATTTAAAACTGCGAAACACGACTTACAGGATTTTACTTCTTTATGTACCTAATGGCAAAATAGGGGAAGAAAGTTTGCGTGAAAATCATTTTATAGAAAACAAATGAAAATTGGTATTTAAGGTTTCGGTTAAAATATAGGAAACAAGTGATTACGGTTTTTTAAAAAGCTCGACCCCTGAACGGGTAAAATAGGGGATAAAAGTTTCAATGGAAAAGTCCAAAATCTATGGCCTAAGGACTCGCTGGCAAAGTGCTAGTTTCATATACAAAAGAAAGAAGAACTACCAAGTTGCATTGGCACTGTGTAAATACTGTGTACCTATCTATCAGTTATTTACACCGTCTCGGGCGGCTATACGCGTAACGACAGTAGTCATTTAACGAGAGTAAACAACGCAACAAAAATGATAACGTATCGGTAATTGGGTATGTAGCACGTAGGTACCGAGTGGAATGTACAAGTATCTTGACCAGTCAACAAAACTGTGCATGGTAACATCAATAAACAGGCTAGAAAAGGAATATTGAAATTATTAGTTATAATAGAGGTGCATAGTAGGAAGAAGTCAACCTGCACGGCCCCTAATAACTTGGGATAAGGGCAGGAAGATTATTTACGTCAAAAAATCACCATGCTTGACATTTGGATACGTGATCGCAGCACCTAGAAGGATCATTTGGCACGTGGCAAAATTCGGAACTAACACAGCCATCTTGTTTTTAGAGTTCCGTTTCCAAACGGTTCCAACGGCGATTAAAGCTCCGCTGTCCGTACGTCCGTCCCACAGTGGGTCGAAAGTTCGAAACTATAATTTTAGTGACTTAGGGACTAACTTTGTTTTTTTACTTGTTTCTTTATGAGGATGGATAGAGCTCATTAATCTCAATGATAACTGTACTGATGTTTTTTTTTTTCCTAAACTTTATACTTTGGGCAGAAAAATGTCTTTGTTATTTTTTTATATGGAGCGGATCATATTAAATTAAATTCCTGCTAAGTAGCGTGTGATCCCGCTTTGAAACTTTATTTTTCTTATACCTGGTCTAGTCTACTATCATTTGATGCTATGAATATATGCATAAAGTTGCAACTCTGCCAAATAAATGGATCGAAAAAAATTAAAAATATCCATTGAATAAAAAGCTCCTTTTTTTCGTAAGTTCTGTTAAGTTAATTTTGATATGAAATAGTAAGTAAAAACACGCAATAATACACATAATTACTTAACAACTAACAACAATATATTTAAAAGTTCCCTAATTAGCTTAAATTTACTAATATATGTATCATTTAAAAATGTGGATATTTATCTATGAAATTCTATTTGTGTGTTTAATGACTGTAATTAGCTTAACCTTTTACTTTATAAAAAGCAATGTTTTTTTTCACTTTTAGCCATTAGGTACTGTAATCTTAATGAGGATGAAATATGTTAAAATTAATTTATTAATGATAAAATTAAACAAGCGAAGTCAAAATGTTATCCAAGGAAAGAAGACATAATTATAACTGAAGAAAGAGCTGCTATTAAACTGCAAGCTTTACTCAATTTGATGGTATCTAGCAGTGGCGGAGCGTGGCAAATCGAGAAAGGAAAGCCGGATACTATGCCGGATAGATTGTCTTGGATATAAAAGTAGGTACAGTCCCACACGACAAAGTCCTGGGACGAAGGTCGGGGAACGGAGTCCTCTATCCAAAACTATTGCCTAATGAATTTTACTAGGCACCAACTAACAGGGTCTGTCCTATGTGATCCTTCCAGTCCAATTACGACGACCCGTAGATGCACCTCAACCTCACGGCTAGTTGTGATTATAGCATTAAAAAATAAGTTAATTGATCCAGTGAGGGTCATCAAGTGCCTGCGAGGCTTAACACCGCGATTCAGAAATGCGCGTCATAGGCACAGCGCCATCTAATAGTGAGCGGTGGAACTTTACAGACCACATAATTAATGAACTTATGTTACTTACATGACAGGATGTGTAAATATTGAATATTAAAACCAAACGTGTGTTACACAGTGTCAATAAACCGTTTGTTGACCGAACGAGGTCATTACGTCGGCGCCGGTTATGGCTGAAAACCAGCGCTGGGGCTCTGTCTTGCATAGGGTCGCAGCATAATGCTGAGCGATAGCCGTTTTGCGTAGATGTGACGCATGTTTCCCCCAACCTTTTTTTTTTTTTTTGTGTAAGCTCTTTTTTGCATCATGTTTACCGCAAATAAACGTATTTTCTTTCTTTCTTTCGTTCTTTCTTTCTTTACGGTTATGATAGCCACAGTGACCTTATCGACATACACTCGGACTCACTTGGCAGGTTCCGAAGTATAATACTTCGGAACCTGCACAAACACTTGTAAAAATATTTTAGTTTTGATATAAATGTTGATCATAAAAGTAATAATTTTGATTTTGTTTTTAGTTTCAATTATGTTTTAATTCAATTTGGTTTTGGTTTTTAATTTAATTTTGATTTTGTTTGCATTTTAATTTATATAATGACTTGTATAATGATTTTAATAACGCTTTAAATTTTTAATTGGTGTGAGTATACCTAGGTACGCACCTAATTTAGTAACCGCTCAACATCAATAATTATGCATGATGTGCTTACCTATAAGAAATTGGTACACTAGTTTATAAGTCTCTTGGATGTATCAGTGTATTAAATTTTTGGTGAGCCAAATAAATAAAATAAAAATAAAATAAACAATGTGATGAAACAATTGTTTGGGAAAACGACCGACCCTCATCAACTTTCTGTTGCTGTCCGATTATGTTCAAATTTACCAAAGAAACCCAGTCAACAGTGGCAACTATAAAAGCTAGCATTCTCAAGACATAGAAAAGCTTCAGCAATCAATAATCAATCAAGTTGAAGTTAAGCATCAATTGCACATGACGATGATAGACGGCAAAATACGTTATATTTGTCAGACACATCTTCAGCTGTCTGTGATATTTTCAAAGCAAAACCATCAGAGATGAACAATTTAGAGACACTTGCTCAAAGAGAAAACAACGAAGAAATATTCCAGAACGGAATGTCATCTTTTCATGGCAGGATAAGATGCATGGAGTGCTTACTTCATATCGGTAAATATAATTTGATTACTTCATATTTTTTTTATGATAAGTAGTTTCCTGTGAGATTATTTTTTAAGTGACATTTCTTTTTGTTTGCAGCTTATCGTTTGGATTTCAAAAAATGCAGGGGTGATAACATGCAATGTGTTGCAGAGGCGGTAACGAGCGGCCAACCCGTCATACTTGCGGCAACCAAAGGAAATGCGGTTTACTTATCTATGTACTCAAGCAAGGAGTAGGCACAACCAATGATAGCAATACTGCCAGATGATTGTTCAGGTCAAAGTCAAAGTCAAATAATGTATATATTTTTAATTTAAGCTAAATGGACCTTTTAAATGTATTGATGTTAGTTGTTAAGTAATTATGTATATTATTACGTTCTTTAACTTACTATTCCATATCAAATTTCATTTCATTTTTTTCGAACCTCTTTTTTGTCAGAGTTGCAACTTTATGCATAAATGTTCATAGCATCAAATGATAGTAAATTAGACAATGTTTAAGAAAAATAAAGTTTCAAAGCGGGATCACACGCTACTTAGCAAGAATATTTAATTTGATTGGACTGAGCTGGGCAGGACTGAGCTCTCGTACGAAAAACACCAGCAGAGAGAGATAATTAATTAATTAATTAATTAAAAATTATACTAGAATATTTACTAACCATAGATTATGCACAGACAGAAGATCTACTTGTTGTCTGCAAATAGAATCGCTAACATGCCATTTTACTTTGATTGACCTAATATTATTTTAGTTTATAAGGTACTTTATACTCCTTGTTAATTTATTACATAAAGTATTGCACTTCCTAGCCTGAAGCACAGGTTCAACCTAGTTCAGGCAATTAAACAAATGTGCTCTATTTTAATTATTAAGATACTTATTGTAAATGTGCCCCTTTTTATAAATAAACGATTTATTATTATTATTTATTATTATTTTTGTATTTATTTTATATTCTCGGCTAGCCGGTAAGAGCTGATAACACGGGCCTAAGCCAAGTGATTATCAGTTGGATTAAGTGCGGTCACGTGCAGAAGATTGCACAGAAGATGGTAGCGTATTTATGTTTTGATGAGGGTTTTCTGATTCACATTGCAGAAACTTTCTCACTAGTCTGCATGTGTTTAGTATCACTGCCTTCTGCAGCAGATGGTAGGTATTTGGAGGTAAATTAAGAGAATTAAGGGACTGGTGAAGTTGTTTCGGTATTACTCCTGTTGTAGACAATACTATTGGTACTATTGTAACTTTTTGCAGATGCCAAAGTCGGGCTACTTCATCTTTTAGTTCAGTGTATTTGCTCAGTTTTTCTGCTATTGTTGTCTGCAAGTTATGTGTGTTTGGTACAGCAATATCTATTAAATATCCAGTTTTGTTAATCTTGTTTATAAGTGTAATATCTGGTCTATTGAAATGGATTGTTCGATCGGTAAGAATGGCGCGGTCAAAATATAGTTTTGTGAAGGGATTCTCTAATACAGTTTCTGGATTGTATTTGTAGTATGGTGTAACGAAATCTATAAGTTTGTGCTGATGTGCTAATTTTTGGTGTATGATGTTGGCTACTTGATCGTGTCTATGTTTGTAATCTGTTTGGGCTATTGACTTGCACGCGCCTGTGATATGCTGAATCGTTTCTGGAGAACTATTGCATTTCCTACATGTGTCATTATTTAAATTCTTTATGATAAACTTTCTGTAATTTTTGGTTTCAATAACCTGGTCCTGTATAGCAAGCATGAACCCTTCAGTCTCCGGGAAGAGTTCGCCTCGATTTAACCACGCGTTCGACGCTTGTTTGTCGACATTTATGTGGCATAAGTCTTGGCGATGTCTTCCGTGTAGAGATTTCTGGGTCCAATCTAAAAGTTTAATTTTGTCGTCGATTACTTTCTCATTTTTCTGTTCAGATGTATCTTTTAAATTTAAGGGTGTAAACAGTTTGTCGTTGTGTACTATAATTTTGTGAAGAATAGAAGTTTCGGTTTTTGTAAAAAAGAATTGTCTTAGTGCTTTTATCTGTCTATTGTGTAGGTTTAGAATGTCAATTAGTCCTCTACCTCCTTCTTTCCGCGGCAGTGTTAATCTCTGCAGACATGATCGTGGGTGGTGTTTGCGGAATTTGGTCATTGTGGTATTAATTTTTCGTTGAAGGTTTTTCAGGTCGGTTTTGGTCCAATTGATTATCCCAAAAGAATATGTGAGAACCGGTATAGCGAAGGTGTTAATCGCTTTGATAGTATTTCGAGAATATAGCTGCGTTTTCAGAATTGTATTTAATCTATGTTGAAATTGTTGTGTTAATTTTTGTTTAGTTTCTTTAAAGTGTATCTGTCGTGATTGTGTGTAGCCTAAGTATTTATAACTATCTTGTTCCTCTAATGGTAATATATGTTCCCCTGTTCCTAAAGTGTATTGGTGTTGGTGATTCTGTCCTGCTCTAATTGAATTTATTTTACATTTATCTATACCAAATTCCATTTTAATATCGTTTGAGAATTTTTCTGTCAAGTTTGCTAATTCATAGAGTTGAGTCTCACTTTTGGCGTATAATTTAATGTCATCCATGTATAACAGATGATTTAATTCAATTTTTTGAACCTCAGTATTTCCTTGGGTAGTTGTATTTTTTAATAGGATTCCTAAAGCAGTTGCGTTTAATATATTAGATAGGGGGTTTAGAGCAAGGCAGAACCACAGTGGGCTTAAAGCATCTCCCTGGAAGATACCTCTTTGAATTTTTATTGGGCTGGTATCTACTATTTTAGTAGGTGAAGTAAGTCTAAGTACAGTGGTCCAGGTTGTCATCATGACCTTCAGGAATGTTACTATTGTTGGATGTATTTTGTATATCTCTAAAATTTTAATAAGCCACGAATGGGGAACAGAGTCGTAGGCTTTTTTGTAGTCAATATACATGCTAAACAGATCGGTTTTGGTTTTTTGAACTTTTTTAAGAATTACTGAGTCTATAATTAATTGTTCCTTGCAGCCTTGACTGAACTTCCGACATCCCTTCTGTTGTTCAGCTAAAATGTTATTAGTGTCGATGTGTTGATATATAAGTTCAGTTAAACAAGATGTGATAATCTGTTACAAGGTCTGCAAGCATGTTATGGGTCGATATTTTGCTGGGTTAGAGAGATCATTACGGTCTTTAGGTATCATAAAAGTTGTACCTGAAGTTACGTAGGGTGGTATTGTTTTAGGGTCCTGGATGAATGTATTTATGTAATTATATAGAAAACTATGAATAGATGTAAATTTTTTGTACCAATAACTATGAATGTTATCTGAACCGGGTGCTTTCCAGTTATGTAAACGAGAAAGTACTTTATGGAAAATTTCTGGGGATATGTTCACAAATGTCATTGCCTGAATATTAGTGTTGCTGTTTGTCAGTTCTGTTTGTATCCAGTCTGCTTGGGCGTTATGTTCTATTGGTTGTTCCCAAATTCCTGCCCAGAAGTTTTGTAACGTCTCTGAGTCAGGGTTGTTATTATCATCATCATTTGTGTTGTTATCCTGAACGCTAGATGTCGATTGTCTAATATTGCGGTAGAAAAGTTTTTCATTGTGGGTAAATTGAGTGTTTTGTAGTTTTCGTTGGGTGCATGCTTTGTATCGTTGTAGTCGGCCTGTTACGACTGACAGTTTTTGTTTAAGTGTGTCTAATGTGTGTGCTGCTTGTGTATTTGGTTCTTCATGAACAGTGTGAATTTTATACTGTTCTATTATCTTGTTAACGTGTTTAATTAATTTCCTACTTCTAATGCCATTGATGAATTGGGTCATTTTAGCTATTTTCGATCGTAAATCATTTAATTTTCGTTCTAGTCGTGTCTCCCAGTTAGGTTTATATTCTTTTTTTGCCATTTGGGTGACTACTCTTGGTTGAAGGGTTATCTTTGCTCCATTAACTTTAGCCGCGGTCCATGCCGCACAATATATAGTAGTCTGTAAAGTATAGAAATCAGTTTCTTTATTAATGTTTTCAGGTAAAATTATTTTGTTTAGGTAGCTAACTGTACGGGCAAGTTTTTTTGAAGGTTTTTGTTTGGGAATAAAAATTCGATTTGTAGGGCTAGTTTCTTTATAATATTGGAATGCTTGTTGGAACGTCTCATCTATTAGTGGGTCCCTATCTAGGTTCACTTGTTGGTTAGGTAGCATTTCTTCTGCGATGTTAATTTCAGTGTGATTGAAAGTAACTGAAGATTCTTGAGTGGAGTTAATGTCAATACTGTATATAAATTGAGTTTCAGAATTACTATTGCGGTTTGGGTTTACTATCGTCGTTTCGCTTGTGAAGTTGCTAAAGTTAAGATTATCTAGTTCTAATTCTTCAGATATTTCTAGTTTTATTGAATTTAATCTGTCACTAGTGATGTAATTATTGTTTATAATTGCTCTCCTCTGATCAGCTATTCGTTGTTCGCTTAGATGAGCAAGTGCAGGAAAGCTGTTGATAAAATCTTCATACATGCGTCTTCTATATACTGTTTCGTTTCTACCTAAATCTGTAACTCGATAATAAGACCGCATTATAGCTTCATTTTGTTCACTGGTCCATCTCATTCGAGTTTGTGTTCTATTTTTTGTAATATTATGTGCTTCTGGGGTTCTAGGTTGCATTTGTGGAGATTGTGTGGGTGTAAGTATTTGTTGTACATGGTTGATAGAGTTTTGTGACTGTTGGGTGGAATGATTATAATGTAGACGATCTAACTCTTCTTTTACATCGTTTCGTATCTCCTCTATAGTTTTTTGTGGTAGTAATTTATTGTTTATTATAGCTCTACGTTGGTCTCCTATTCTCTGTCGACTAACCTGCATGTTCGGGTATTTTTCTATAAATTTAAGGTGAAGCGGTTCAAGATAAGTTTTTCTGTCTGTGTCTAGTGCGGTCAATTGAAGATAAGTGCGCAGTATGAACTTATTCATTTCAGGTGTCCATCGCCTGCGCGTACTTGGAGCGCTTGTAGTGGGTGCAAGCTCAGAGTCAAGGTTGACTTCCTGCACAACACTATCAAGAGTGCTGGTCGTGGACAAGCTAGCTGTTCTTCTTGTCATATAGGAGGGGCGAGTCGAAGGGATGGATGAGAATAATGAAATAGTATCATCGCCCGTGGAATCGGCTGTGGCTTCTACGCAGTGAGCCCGCCTGTTCAACTCACTACGATCAGCTGTAACAATTTTGTTGGTAGGAGCCCGCTTGCTCAACTCCTCACCGCCGATGGTTCGCATGCTGTGGCACCTAGCATCGGCTCCAGATGCGCCCCGGCGCTCCCCGGGAAGCGACCGTAAATTATATACTCTCTTATTACTCATCTCCATAAAGGGTTACCTTTCCTTGTTAGCCGCGTAAGTTTTATGTACAGTTGTACGGTACGCGTGTCCGCCCCCCTAGCTGAACACCTAGCTACGTAGCTAGGTGTTCAGCTTGGACGTAAGGTAGGATTTTAGGGGGCTTATTATAATGTATACCGAGGCCGTTCATCTTTTTCTCTTTCTAATAGGGTGACTAAACTTTCCTTAAACAAATAGGAAAGTTCATTTTGAAATAATTTGTGTCCTGTTGACAAGTAATTTCAAATTATTGAAAATTTGTGAAATAGTGAACTGGGGGACTTTAGCGGTTTAAGATGGTCACACTGATCACTGTGTGATGTCAATATTTATATGCTCTGTGATGTCAATCTGAAATCCGTTGATTTGTTTTGTGATTACGATTTCTCTAAAAATATTTATAAATAGAAAATTAAAACAAAAACGGGTTTAGTGGTCAAAACTAGTCAAAATACAAATTGTAAATGAATGTTGGAATGAGATGGCTGTGTGCATTAGGAGTGTAGCGAAGCCTATTTTAGGAGAGACGAAAGGAAGGGGGACGATAGATGGGATACATGGTGAATTAAGAGAATGACTGGAATGGTGTGTTGGATAATAAACCAGCGAATGAAGGTCTAGTGAGAATGGTTAGTATGGATGAAATGAGAATATCAGTAAATGGAATGAAGAATGGTAAAGCATTAGGACCTAACGGTATAACAGTTGAAGTTTGGGAGTTATTACGGGTGGATGGATGGACGTGGTTAGCTTTATTCTTCAATAAGTTGTTGCTGGAAGAAGCTATACCTGACGAATGGTGCAACAGTTCGCTAGTGCCCATCTTTAAAAACAAAGCTGATGTGCTGGAGTGCAATAACTATAGAGGAAAAAAGCTAATGGCACATGGTATGAAAGTTTGGGAGAAAGTTATTGAAAGACGACTGAGAGAAGAGAGTGAAATTTCACGAAATCAATTCGATTTTATGCCTGGTCGGGGAACGACGGACGCCATTTTTGCCATCCGCCTGTGCGAGAAATACAGAAGTGCGCACAAAAACTTGCACATGGTGTTCATCGACCTCGAAAAGGCATACGACCGGGTACCGCATGACGTTTTGTGGTGGGCCCTGAGAGAGAAAGGTATGCCTGGGAAGTATGTACAGCTGATTCGAGCGATGTACAGTTGATGTAGTACCCAAGTTCGGTCTACAGCGGGCACTACCGGAAGCTTCAATGTGGCTGTGGGCTTGCACCAAGGGTCGGCTCTAAGCCCGTACCTCTTCCTGGTGATAACGGACGCACTTACGTCGGACATCCAGGAAGAGGCTCCCTGGTGTATGCTGTTTGCCGACGACATTGTATTGGATGCCGAGAGTGGCCTAGAGGTCCAGAGCAGATTGGAGGTGTGCTGGCAAAGACTGAAGAATGTTGGCCTGAAATTAAGTAGGACCAAAACAGAATACTTATTCTGTGATTTCGGCGGTCTCTCCAGTCCTACGCAAATAACTCTTGCCGGAACGCCCATACCGATCTGTTCCGATTTCCGGTACCTCGGGTCGCTTGTCCAAGGGGATGGTGAAGTAGACCGTGACATAACGCACCGGATCAAATCAGGATGGATGAAATGGCGACAGGTCACTGGAACAACTTGCGACCCACGGAACCCCTCAAGTTAAAGGGGAAAATATACAAGTCCGTGATTAGACCTGTCGTATTGTATGGATCGGAATGCTGGGCTGTGAAGAAGATGGACGACAAAAGATTGCATTTAGCGGACATGAGAATGTTTAGGTGGATGTGTGGTGTGTCAAGAATGGATAAAATAAGGAATTGAGTATATTAGAGGAATCTGAAAGTTGCGCCACTAACAGAAAAGTTGAAAGGGAATCGACTGTCTTGGTATGGGCATGTGATGAGGAGGGAAGAATCGCATGTGACTAAAAGAGTGATGAATATAAATGTGGGGAAATGTGAGGGATGGAGAGGGAGAGAAAGACCAAAGAACCGATGGATGGATTGTGTGAGGAGTGATATGAAGGAAAAAGGTGTAAATGATGCGGTGACGGTTGACAGGGAAGAATGGAAGAAGAAAACGTGTTGCGCCGACTCCAAGTAACATGGGTATCTTTGTCTGTATCTGTATCTTTTGAACCTACACTTGACATTTTCACAGTGTGTAGGTATCTACTATTATGGCCACTATAACAAAATAAAATAAAAATATAAGTAACCATACAAGAAACGAAAAAAATATGTAGTGATGAATATTGAATGGTGGTACGGAACCCTTCGTGTGCGATTCGATTATCGACCTTCAGTTGTTTTTTTTATTCAGCTTAGACAAGAAAGATGGATACTTCGAAAATTCGAGTTATTTTTGAATACGAGTTCCGACGCGGAACTAACGCGGCAGAAACAGCTCGCAATATCAATATTGCCTTTGGACTGCTATTGAACGCACCGTGCGATTGTGTTTTAAACGCTTTCGTGATGGAAACTTTGATTTGAAGAACGAACCACGTGGAAGACCGCATACGTGAATAACAATGAATTGAAAGAGATGGTGGAAGCCGATCCGAGCCAAACTACCCAAGAATTAGCGGCATGGTTTAACGTTACCTAACCAACAATATAGAATCATTTGCGTCAAATCAATAAAATAAAAAAAATATGAGAAATGGGTGCCTCACTGATCTGCAGAAAGAAACGCCTGTTGAAACTTGTGTTGCCTTGTTGAATCGATACAGAAATGAAGGAATATTGGATCGAATTGTGACATGTGATTTGGACATTTTTCTACGTGATAAAAAGTTTTCTTCTCAAGAGGTACAAAATGCTTTCACACAGTTAGTCGAATCTAGATCTCGAGAGTTCTATCGCAAAGGCATAAATGACCTTCCTATTAGATGGCAGCAATGTATAGATAATAATGGTAATTATTTTGATTAGATAAAAATGTTAAATAAATAAAAAAACGAATTCCTATTTTTCAGTATAAATCGGCAATTTCATACTTTAACCCCTAATATACTTAAAATGTATTTGCCTGTAGCACCTAATGTAGGTAGGTATGCATTTTGCGAGTAATGGCAAAACTCATAGGATGCAGCCTGCTACCGAAGCGCCCATATGTGCGCGTTCATTCTCGAATCCTTTTTTATCTCCACCTCAATAAACTATTTGATCTAATCACTACTCGTACTAGTTGATGTCTGTCAGCTGTTGAAACTAATTAAATATGTTATGCCTTAACGAGCAGCAGCCGAGCAATGTTGATACAACACAGGATGCGTGTCACAAACATGCGCTCATACTCACTGATTTTATTACTCAGATATTCTGAACACTGGACGGTACGGTCACGGTAATAGTATCATACAGTATGGTAACTCGGCCGTATCTTGGAAATAAATGCCTACAGCCGCGCGGTACCTTAACATGCGATAGGGCTGCCCGCCTCCAGCATTTTAAATTTGCCTACTTTGTGTTTCCATTTAGTTTTGTGATTGTAAATATACTTTTTTAAATAAACAAATAAAATACTTTGTGAATTGAATAGGAAGTGTTAAATAAAAATGCGTGTTGTTTTTTGATTGGAAGATTTTATTAAAAAACCATGTTTATGTTTGAATAACAAATCAGTCTTATAAATTTGCGACCGAAAAATATTTGCGCCTCGACTGAGACGTACGAAATGCTTTATTATTAAAGATATTAATCTGAGAAAATTTCAACTATCTAGTGACTGACAGACGGTCAAATTTATTTTTTCTAGTATTATTCATACACACAGTACAATAAACAACTATTATTAATAATAAAATACCACGTCTTTACTTTGAATTATACAAACTAACAAAACAAAACACACATGCCCCGAGGTTTTAACACAAGCGTACCTACCATATCATGATTCATGATCCGCCTATAACTACCTATTTCACTCGTGTTAATCACTTTCCTTTTCTCTATTCACTTTATTTATTAATCCAGACATCTTTTTTTTCGGGAGATAAAAGGAAATACTAATCCATTAAAAAGACACATTATGTACCGACCTACTAGTAAGTAACATTATTTCCAGTTCAGTTTCCAGGTAACCTAAAAAAAGTTATGTCTGGATGCGTTAGTGACGAATTCATGCAACCAAAAACAGCATAATATATCCTACTCGTCATATTAAATATGTAGTTGAGCTTATTTTTAGTGAAAAAATCGCGCGGTTATTGTTAAAAAAACAACACACCGTCCGTTCGTCACTGCGGCACAGTCGCGACTGTCTGCATGCCGCACGGATGCCATGATCGAGGCGGGTAGGCATAGCTCGCGCTTCGTCCGTTTGTATGAAGTTGGAATACTGTATGATAATATTACTGTGGTACGGTGTACGGTTATACCTACTTAATCAATTACCTATTTTTTTTTTAATAATTTTTATTCATGACCGTGATAGTCTTTCACTCGGATACCTACATAGTCAATTACTTGGTAATTTACCTCTTGTTAGTAAAAATCCGGGGAAAAAAAACAGTTTTTTCAAACTTTTTATTTTATTTTTTACTTATATTTTCCATTTGAACGTACTGACTTTAAAATATCTGCAGTGCTATTCTATACCTATCTCACCGTGAAAACTTAGGTGAAGTGAGCTCGGAGTGAGCTGTCAGTCCCTAGCAGCAGCTGGAATGACAGCTCACTTCAAGCACATTTCACCTAAATTTTCACGGTGAGATGGTTACAGAATAGAGCGGCAGTCTTCAACTATCAAATTCACACTCTTGGTAGTCCAATTTTAAAATTGAAAAATGTGAGGATTTCTCTCTGCTTTGACATGTTCTTCATTCTTTCTTTTGTCCATATAATGAATACTGTACTATAAAACGCTCGCAGTTCGCGTTTTATACAAGTAGGTATGGACTAAACGTAGTTTCGAGTGCTGCGTATGATTTTCGCCACTGTCAATTATTCCGCCAGCGTGCATGAATTTCGTTTATTTGAAATTCCTTCTGGGAGCCAGAAGATTAAAATTTTCATTGCTGAATTCCGGGAGAGTCCGGGAGAGAGAAAGTGTGAGAACCCTACCTAATAGTCATAATCAGCCTAGCGTTTTCCAACTATGTACCTATGTTAGTGTCGGCTTCCAGTCTATCCGGATGCAGCTAAATACCAGTATTTTACATGGACGACTCCCCATCAAACTTTCACAACCCAGTTACTGGATGAAACGATACCCCTTAATAGGACGGATTGTGAGACTTTCGGGCTTAAGACGACCCGTAACGACTGTCAAAAGTCTACGACAAATGACAGCCGGGGCCAACGGCTTAGAGTGATTTCCAGGTCTACGGCGGGGTCTCTGTATATAAAGATCCCATCCCATCCATGGACAGACCTCGGCAAGAGTAGCTTAACCTGATCGATTGCTTAGCCACCAGCCCCCACAACAAGATCATAAATCAAGTAATTAGAAAATCTGTACCTAACATTATTATTGTCCAAAAGAACTGACATCCTAGAACAGTAAACTAAGAGGAACAAGAGTTATGGCATCAAGTGCTTCACTGCACCTATCTACTTAGGTACCTATGTACTATAAGTTAAGTAGGTGAGTATAGTTACTTTGTATTCTTAGTACTTACCCTGTTTATTTATTGTTGATTAGTTGACTCCGTATAAGGCTCTCGGGCCTCGGTATGGAAAATTTATGAGGAGTGAAATTTACCCTCTGCCTATTGCTTATTCAAAGTAAACTCCAGTCGTACGACGGAGGTTTTTTTTTGGTTGAGAAGTTATCAAATAACTTCTCCCGCTCTCTTACTGACTAAAACCCAGCCGTGTTCCTTCAGTTGCCTGTACGTTGCCAGAGGCCACGGTATCCCTTTCGGATTTTCCCGCTCCGCTCCGCTCCGTACAACGGAGCTGACACACACTTTTACACGACTGCCCAAAAAGGAGTGTAATGTATTCAGGGTTGATGTATAGTATGTACCTATGTACTCTTATGTGAGTTTCTTTATTCCACCATAGATAACTTTTAAATGCTGAACAGATTTGGATGTATGGGGTATAGTTAGAATCCTTACATCATCCCGAGTGACACTGGCATACATTTTTGAAAAATTCATTATGGCGGCAGTGTGGCGCCATTTTGAAAAGTAAAAATAAATAAAAATGTTAAGTACAATATGGGTATCAAATTAAAGGCCTTGATGAGCACTTTCCAAATATATGTATAATTAAATTTATGGGCACCACTTTTACTTAGGTATGGTCACCTAGACCATACCTAAGTAAAAGTGGTGCCCAAAACGAACATTTCATCTTTGGCTGTGCAAATGATTAATCAGACTTTAGTAAGACTGAGAATGTCTAAATCAGGGAATGGTTTCGTAGATGATTGAGTTTTAGAATTCTTTCATCATCACACCGTCACACGAGTAACATACCTACCTAATTAGGATAAAACCAAATAAAAAAAAAACATATGGGTTAAGATTAACGTAACACCATTTAATGCATATTATTAGAAAAAAAATGGACATAAACTGTCATAGTCCATACTATATTTATTTGAAGTTTTAGATTAAGATACTACTTTATTTAGATTAATAATAAAAGTGAAGGTCGTTATTTTGAAATCGCAAACAAATACCTACTTCAATTTTTTTAAATTTATTTATGATACTACTTTTGTGGATATTTTAAATAATTAGCGGGTCGGTCAACTTACCATGCAGCAACTCGAAATACTGGATCGTCGTCGAGTCCCACAGACTGGTCCATTTGCAGATGGCGAGTGTGTGCAAATATTTCCCACATTAAAACAAGTGGATGAGTACAATACAAGACCATTGAGCTCTCGAGAACATGCCGATGTACCTACGAAGTGAAGGCAGTGGATACATTCTATAGAAATCAAAACCTATGGACAGCGACCGAAAGTGGAGTTCATTCCTTCCGATCCCAATAAAATAGGAGGTATAGTCGCGTTTTAAAAAATTGGTGTTGGATCTAGAGTTATGTTACAAAAGAACATTAACGTTGGACACGGCTTAGTAAATGGTGCTATATGGGGATCATCCGAAAATTTGAATGGCCAGCGCTACAACGTGACCAACTTGAACCTGGAGAATTACCACAAGCCGTCTTCGTTGAATTCGATGATAAAACAATATGTGGAAACTCAGTCGGCGTGGGTGTCAAAATTGGACCCAGTATACCTACAGTCGAATTCGACGCGTTAAGGGGTCATGGTAAAGTTGAGCGGTGCATGCTACCGCTTATGCTATGCTGGGCCGTGACAGTGCACAACTGCAAGGGACGAAACTGGACAGAGCCGTCGTGGATCTAGGCTCTAAAATGTTTGCCAAAGGCCAGGCTTATGTCTCGCTTAGTCGCGTGAGACAGCTAGGTTTGGCAATCAGCGTTTTGAATCCACGAGCCACATGATAAAAAGTCTCTAGACGAACTAAATCGCTTGAGAAATCTGGTAAATCACCATAACAATGACTTGTTAGGCCAAACTGGCACGACCCAGCGCTGGCCCTCGCGAGTAAGCGCGACCGCACGACTAAACGGGAGCCGTCCTTGTCCTCGTCCATCCTATCTACACCGCGCGCTCGCCTCGCCGCCGCGCCGCCCGCCCGCGCCATGAGTCTAAACCATCTTTACTGCCACCTCCTAGCATGAATAAAGCTTGTCACTAAAATGTGTAAAATAAAAATAAATAATTTAAAAAAATTAAAAACACGACTGCCCTGCCAAAAAACGAACTAAAAGTAAAAAACAAGTTGTATTCCCTGACTAAACAGATGATAAATAAAATTGTCATTGCAGTCGAAAAAGTGCTCCACAGAATGGTCCCCATTCTGTGGAGCACTTTTTAATCTAAGAGGACCCCCGCCTGCAATGACAATTTTATTTATCTGTTTAGTCAGGGAATACAACTTGTTTTTTACTTTTTAGTTTGTTTTTTGGCAGGGCAGCGGTGTTTTTTTTTTTTTAATTATTCTATGTCTTCTTGATTCTGTTAAGTGTAGGTATTGTGTGCCTTAATTAAAAATTATATATATTTTATTTCTGATAAATAAGAGATCCATAAATATTGAAACTAAAGACGAATTAATGAGAGAACGAGAAATGGAAATTAAATAGGGTACGAGCAATGGTACGAGTTATCTCATAAATTGCCTTATTATGGCGGATGAAGTAGGTATGTACATGAACCATAACTTGGGTCAAATAAATTTATTTTCTTTTTTTGTTTATTAATTTGAATTGAAGACCGAAGTCCTCTCTCGATTGAGCCAGAGAGGCTCATGTTTCCATGGTTTCAATATCCAGCAACGTGACGATGCACGATGGCTAAAGCAGCTCAAAATGTTAATCTAGCTAAATGCCTGAAAATAGCCGGTAGTTATGTCGACTCCAGTAACTCGTTTAAATTTAAGAAGGTGATCATGTGGATTGCACCTATGCAGCGGATAATCGACAAGAATAAGCAGACTGATAGTAGCTGGATCATGAGAAAATTCGATCTTTTTGATCACATTAAAATTCGACCTTATGATCTCCCGGTTTTCTATTTGTTACCTATTCAAAACTAACTAGGTAGGTAGGTACTCCACAAACCACAAACTGAGGGTTAATTTAAATGTTCGGTAGACAACGAACACCATTAGCAAACAGTAAAAGTTCTTTAACAATCAATGTCTGCACGGTTACTGTGCGTTTGCTCTGTAGAAACATTCACCTACCTACTCGTAAAAACATGTTGAAATCTCTATTTTCTGTCAATACTTCATACGATGTTTGACAGGAAATAGAGATTACAACATGTATAATCAGCGGAAACTAGTAGAGCAGAGCAACCAGTTCACCAAAATATTACCAAGTACCTACCAAATCATTCCCAGCTGTAAGAATTCAAGTTAAAAGCACAAGCAAGTCAACCCAACAAAGCCCGACCTCGCCGCCGAGGTCCTCCGCGCGCGCGACCCTCACGAGTAAATAATACTCCCCCCCGACCCTTGTCCGATGAAGCGCCAGCCCGCGCCGCAGCTGAGCGCGTAGCTTTAAATTCCCCGTCTAATAATAATATATCCGTGATCCAGCCTGTCCCATCTTGCTGTCCCCCCCTCAGCGACGCCCTAAGCCGAGGTTCGTACCCCACAGGGGGTGCCCTTAGCGAGCGTTCGCCTAATTTTAATGTAGAATAGTTGCTCCTGGCTGGAGGCTTTGAGTGTAGTGCTTAAGGCAGCCACAGGATTGTTCGGTTGAGCAGTAAATACCTTAGTGGTATACCTGCGAGATGCCATAGTTAAAAAAAAAAAAAAAAAAAAAAAAACCCAACAAAGACTAAAGCGTGCGTTTGCACTGGCGAAACAACACAACAAAATAATGTTGGAATCTCTAATTTCTGTCAAATATTGTATTCTATGAAACTTTGACAGAAACTAAAGATTTCAACATGTTTTGTTGTGAATGTTTCGCCAGTACAAACGCACAGTTAGTTAGATGATTTGTCCCAGATAAGGGCACGTGTCGAACAGCCGACATGTCCCGCATTGTGCCGGAAAATTCACGCATGTTGATCATGATACGAAGATGACATCTATTGCGAATTGACGTCTATCGTGATAATTTCTGACCTTGGCGTTATCGTAACATCGGTTAGGTGTCGCATTTACTATCGTAATCGTTCGTATCAGTATTATTTCGTTAAACTCCGCCAATAAATAGTACAACTGTAATGCTGAGGCTACATTGCGCGAACCCGCAATGTTGTTGTAGCCCTAGCATTAGCAGACAGACTGCGATTAAGATCAACATGAATGGCTGTTCATGACGGTTGAAGCTAATCTTGTTTTTATTTTATAAATGGTAAACTCGGTGGGGGCCGTTCATCCGTATTTCTGTCTGTCTGCCTCAACCTTTAGGGTATATTTATGTTCTGTGGTCTCAACAGAAGATTCTTTTTATTAAAGTAAAAAACTTTAAGCAATTTTTTTGGCAATATCGAACCCTAAAATGTCAATGTCATATTTTGAATTATATACTGTTTACGGTGTAACATGGTGCGGGTGACAGGTGACAGAAAGGGTAAATTTATTTAATTTCGACCATCGTTCATCGTTTTGTTATTTTATTTTTGTCCGTATTATGTACAGACGCCAGCACGTCAACCTACCCGAAACTGTCAAATTTTCCCAATCTACTTTGAACCTTACACTTTAGTGATAAAGTTGAAAATCAATTAAAGAAATTTGACAGATTGTAGTAGGTCGATGTGCTGGCGTCTGTACACAATCTGTATGTAGGTACGGATCATAGTCGTAAAATACAATCAGTAAAAACAAGTACCTATATTATAATATATTTTACTCTTTCTGTCACCTGTCACCTGCACCATGCTACACCGCAAACAGTATAATTATTGTCATTCCTTCAATCATCGGTCCTGTTCAAATATTCAGTCGATGTTGCCAGACCTACACATATGGCCGGACCTACAGAAATACTGAGCGGAGGACGGGTGAATGCGCTATTTATTAAATTATTCTTTTTCAGTTTCAATTCACCCTTTTATTATAATATGAAAAAAAGAAACCAACTTTACTGAATATCTATGTGTCGCTGCTTAAAGAAATCCATTTGATAAATTTATTAAATTATTAAATGATTTTTTTAACCACAAAATTATTTATATGCCTTAGCATTGCCCTAATAAAATTCGAAGACATGTGACATCCACCAACCCGCACTGGGCTCGCGTCGTGAATTATAGCAATGAGGGACTGAGGTGTCTGTTGGGGACCCGTTCGAGAAGTTTGGAAGAATTGGTTTTATTTAGACTATTTGTACAGAAATTGGAGTTGCTTTGAAAGAAAAGAAAACAAGGGAAAAAAATAGTTTATTGGCATTTCAAAAAGAAAAGTATTAGACGAATTTGAGATCCGATCCTCGAGCGAACTAAGTGAGCTCGAAAATGTTTGCACTTCAGCAGGGCTAACATGACAAGCGCGAGAACGCTCTTTTTCTCGTTTTGTTGAAATTTGTCTACGATTTTGACGTCATTCTAATCCCTAACATGACCGTAAACGACGAGTAAACTCGAAAAAGGCACTTTGACACTTCTATAAACCCCTAATACTCAACATGTAGGTAATAATTATTCATATTTTCCATACAAAAAGTTAAAAATTCCATAAATAACACGTCGTTCCAATATAAATAGTAGTTTTATTTTCAAATATATTGTAAAATAAAATGATGACTAAAATAAGTACAATTATGAAACTGCCATGTTATTTTGGAGTTTCTTTTCATTGTATCATAATTTTGTCTACTCTTCTCGTGGTCAAAATCGAGGACGAGTAAATACGACTAAATGACAGAAGAATCGGAGATTATCTCGTGTTGAATTGTCAAAAATCGAGATAGCTAAGGTGCCATGTAAGGGCCTATGCACACCACGTTTTTTAAACGCGCCGTCGACGCGCGTTTTGGGAACGTGCGTCGCCGGCGCGTTTTTATCCTGCAGAGCAGTTTGTTGTCGTTTGTATATTTGTTGACTTGCGTGCGTATCGCGTCTGTATCGCTACAAACGCGCGTCGACGGCGCGTTAAAAAAACGTGGTGTGCATAGGCCCTTAGGGTTTGTCGAAAAAACATCAAGTTTGATAGAAGGAGTCGACTATTTTGTATGGAAGCGCTGTCAAAAAAACGAGAAAAGTGACAGAAATAGACGACAATTACTCACGCGAGATCGAGTAACTGTTGCGTGTGTCATGTTAGGCCTGCAGATAGTAAATATTTACTTAAAAACATACTATAGCCTGCTTTGAGATTTGATTAAAACTTATTTCCCCAGGACCGGGAGCCCAGGGCGGCCCACCCGCACGCCCCTGCCGTAGATGATAGCCCGCTCCCTCTCTCAAACAGGAAGGAGGAATGTCCCAGCAATAGTAACGTTACTTAGAGGGGGCTTATTGTCTACTTATTTGTATAGAAAGAAAGAAAATAAATTTATTTAGAAGACTTAGATTTATTTCAGTTTTCATTTTATTCCTAGCAGGAATAAATTGCAGTTTCAAGACAGCCTGGTAAAGCTAAAAAACCGGCCAAGTGCGTGTCGAACCACGCACAATAAAGGGTTCCGTAGTTGGGATGAATTTATCCCAACTACGGAAATATGTGATAAAACTACAAATTAACGATTTTCGGACTTTTTCTTTTACTTGTGCTATGAGACCTTGCTTCTTGCCAAATTTCATGATTCTAGGTCAACGGGAAGTACTCTATATCAAAATATATCGCACAAATGCCCGTAATTTCAACATGTTACCTCCACGCCTTCTAGAGCAAAAGGGTCTTAACAAAAAATTACAATCTGTTCTAGCAACACTCAATCCATTGTTGAACTCATTGACGTCAATGGTTGAACTGCATGTTCATTCATTGAATTTTTTTACATTTCATTTTTGTTTCATACTATAAAGCGCATCGTACCTGTCTGTTCGTTCGTTCATTTCATGTTTCATTTCATTTTCATTCTTTGCGGTCACTCACTTCACTCACAGTCACAGAAAACTTTTTTTTTACTTCACTTCACGGATACGTAGTATCCCTATGTAGTCTGTGGCCTATATAAAATGTACTCTGTGGTCTGTGGCGATCACGTGCATTGACATATAAAACATGGACTTGGCATACCTACAAGAAAAACGTGCCATACCTACACTTTACTGAGAGGATAAAATGGCGTCTACTAGGGCAGCCCTTATCGATATTTCTATGTTATAATATCGATAAAAGATTGTGAGAATGTTTTCATAATGTCACAGTACAATATTTACGGGTAAAAATACCCAAATTTTTCTAACTGATGCCTTTCATTTGTTTGTTTAATTTAATTGCTTCGTCATTATTACGCGGCTAAACTGTAGAACTTATTTTGATGTTTCCCATTATAATAGGTTGAAACCGGACAGATATTATATACTTACAGCTTTTTATCGAACTAGTATTCTGTAACTGATTTCAGTCCATTGTATACCATGCAACAAGTTCATCTCATTGCCGATATATCTATGTACATATATACACAGTATACATATAGTTCATAGGAAGTGTGCGATGACGATGACACGAGTTTCACGCTTTTTATTCACCCAAAAAGTACACATATATACACAGTATACATATAGCTCTTGGAAAACGTCCGGTGAAGATGACGGGACTTCCATTATTTTTGCTCACCCAAAAAGTGCTCAACGCGCCTAAAGAAGTTTTCACTTCAAAAAATCTATCGAACAGTTGCCCGCCAGATACGACACCCGTCGGTCGGAGGGTCCTCCCTTTTCTATAGAGGATGAATGAATTTTACACCCTGTTCCTCATACCTCTAAAAGGTGGCTCCGTCAATGGCCCGCAGATGGTAATTTTTAAATGAAATATTGTAATTTATATTATTATTATTTTATCTTTGTGTATCTCATTTTAATTAACATACAGATTTGAATTTCACGGATAACCAGTGAAAAAGAAATTTTGAAAATTGGCGGAGCCACCATATTTAATATTTTTGATGCTAAGTTTCTAACAAGCAAATGATTGTGGGTTTTAATTAAAAGTCAACACTAATTATAATAAAGTTAAAGAAATCAATCTCATTCAGTTCTGAACAATACAATTTTGTTCAGGTAATTTCTATGTGATATGCTTTCAGTAGATTTCTTCCCATAATATTTGTATCTCAAATTCATATCTCTTTTACATTGTAAGTTTGTCTGATTTTTATCATTATCATTTAAAATGCCAGATAATGCTACATATTTGTTCAAATCGCAGGCTGTAAACAAGCAAAAAAATTATTAGTATTTTTATTGTTTCTTGATTTTATTAATAGAATTTTTAATTGATCTTAAGTCTTAAGACCACACTCAAACACATTCTTTACATCACTCTTTGCTACCAAACAAACAAATATTGCAAATGAGGACATCACCATCATTTTCAACACCAGCCACTACAGAATCATGTTGGACAAATTTATAACATGTTACTTACCAATAAGGTTCGTGAAGGTAAAGTATAGTCGTTACTTTATTGAGTATCCGGTTGAAACATTATTCTTCAAAGTGAAAAGAACAAAAATATGTGGCCTTCTTTAAACTTTCCACACCAATAGTTTTTCTTTTTTCGTTTATTAGCAGGCAACCTTGAAAGTAAAACATAAAACCAATAAAAAAAAAACATAAAATAGCATTATCGATAAATAAAATGTCTAAATGCACTACTCTATCCCTTCAATAACAAGAAAATGATTTCGTGAAGTAAAACTGTTGAAAATAATGGCAAAAGGGAAAATATGAATGCTTTACTGTTGAAGCTCTTCAACGAATGCAGAATCTTTTGTTTATCGTCTAAATCTAAAGATATTTCAGCTGAAATGTATGTACGTACTGGTGCAAAGTTATTTTCGGGTGATGTCCGCTTCTTTTGATGCCACATCGGATTATATTGCAATTGGGCATCTTGCTATTGATGATTTCCACCATAGGGCCGAGTTTAAACGCAATAACACAGCAAATAACTCCAAAATTCACAAATTTTAACCACAACACAAGATCATTTGACAGGTTACGTACCCAACTTTGGTACCAAACACCGAGAGGATAAAATGGTGAACCGGCCGCAAATAGGTATTTCAATGACTAGAAAATGTAGGGTTGCCAATATAGTAACTGTCAAAAACACTATTATCCTTTTTCACTTAGGCAAATTTATTAAAGTTAAAAAGAGATAGCAGTATTTTTTTGATTTTGGCGTCGATAATCCTCGTATTTGTATAACTGTTTTTTCTATAGTCAAACATTTCAAGTCCATGTTTTATAAGTCAATGATCACGTGTCGCCCTCTTGACTTGAGTATTAAATGTCACAGAGTACATTTCATAGTATCCCTTATGTAGTCTGTGCATTTCATTAATATTATGTGCGCGTCGGTCGCTGTCACGTTTGCACCGCTTCAGAAAATACAACTATAAGTCTTCATTTCTTCATTATAATTGCGGATTTATAAAATAAACGGACATCTATGACAGTTAGCAACAAATTTTCCATGCTTTATCAAGAGATTCGTAATTGCGTCCATAAAACTCAAGATGGAAACCGATGAAACACAACGTGTCGGCGAAAACGGCGATGTTTTCATTCATCGGCTGAAGGATCTGACTGTTGAGGAAAAACTGCGTCTTGAGGCACAAAACTCGCGTTTAATACCTGAAAGTAAAGCTGCGCGACTAGAGAAAGAAGCAAAGCGTCACTGGGACATATTTTACAAGCGAAATGAGACAAAGTTCTTCAAGGACCGGCATTGGACCACACGTGAGTTTCAAGAGCTTATAAACTTTGAAGCTGACGATAAGATCACGTTCCTAGAGCTAGGGTGTGGCGTGGGTAACATGATATTTCCGTTGGTCGAAGAAGGTTTCTCGAATTTTCATTTCTACGCGTGTGATTTTTCACCACGTGCGGTCGAGTTCGTGAAAACCAACAAGTTGTTTGACGAGACTCGTATGAACGCTTTTTGCGCGGACCTCACCACCGATGACTTGTTCGAAAACATAGAGGAAGGTTGCGTGGACATAGCGAGTTTGATCTTCGTGTTGTCTGCAATCCACCCTGAAGCGTGGTCGCGGGTGGCGAGAGTGGCCTACCGGGCGCTCCGCCCCGGCGGCGTGCTGCTGTTCCGCGACTACGGACGATACGACATGGCGCAGCTGCGGTTCAAGCCGGGGCATAAGATTGCCGATAACTTCTATATGAGACAAGATGGTACCAGGTAAGCTACTCACTACAGATTTTTACTCTTGTGTGGCCTAATAAGACTGAAATTATCATAAAATTACCACATGGTTCTAAAGCACTGACCATTTCAATGAAAATTACCACGTTTCCACCAGACCCTAGCTATTTCAATATAAAACACATAATTGTATCATTAAAATGTTCTTTCTTTATTTGCAGGAGCTACTACTTCACTGAAGAAGAGTTACAGAAGCTATTCGCTGAAGTGGGCTTCGAGATACTCATGAACACATATGTGCAGCGCCGGACTGTCAACTTCAAAGAGGGAATAGATGTACCTCGCATATTTGTGCAGGGGAAATATCGGAAACCTGTAGATGGTAAGATATTATTGTAAAAACATCCTCATTTGCTACTTAGCCTTTTTGAGCTACAAATATAAAAGAAATTGGTCACAGTGTCGTAAATTATATTATAAGGCACTTTTCGCCATAGTAATCTCATAAACCTATAAATTCACATGATGAAAAATGCTAACCTTTGAAAACCATGATTTGCATGTATATTAGCTCTATCTGAACATACCACAATACAAATATTAAATAAAAATTATTGAAAACTATTGTCACAGACATTTCATGTTGTTTCAGACTGAAGGAGTATCCAAGAGAGTATCAAACTGAAATTGAATTTATTTTGGTAAGTCTTAATTTCTATTACTGGGGTTTTTGCACATCATGCATAGCTATTCCATTCTATATTGTGGGTATTTTACCTTCATTAGCTAACCAAGAAAGTTAGAAAACTGGGTGGAAACCAGATTCCCATGTGGCATTTATTCATCTTAATACGGAGATTTTAAGGCCCAGCTTGTACCACAAATCGCTACACACATGTAGAGGTTTATTTATAAAAGTTGCATAAACTTTTATAAATAAATCCCTTAGTGCTAAACTAATTTTAAACATCGTTCTATTTCTGTCTACTCTTCATTCAAGAATAAGTACTAATTTCCAAAGAGCACCTCAAAAACGGCCGTAAAACCACAAAATAATGTTGTGGTCTTATTTTGCGACATAGTTTTTTCAATCTTATTGCTTAGGAATGATGTTTTATTTTTCCATAATTTTTTACTTTTCGCTCAAATGTAAACGATAATAAACTTTTTGTTAAGATTTATAATCAAGTTATATTATGCAATCGTGGCCACGTGAGCAGGGTGATTTTGTTCCTAACCCTTAATCTAGTGCTATTGTTGATTGAAGGACAAAATGGTGTTTTAAACATATTGAGCACTAAAAGTATTCAGTAAATTTTGTGTAGAATAAACAAATTTCTTCTAGTTGCGGGTCTGTTGTCTAATTAACTAGGTTGGCTAATATTTAAAATACTTCCCATCCCGATTTAATAGCATGATGACAGCGCAGTGCAGCTGAAAACCTTCAGTTGCCTCACAACGGCTAATTCAAGAGTAGGGAAGCCTTTCTCATTCAATTTAGTAATTAATTAATTATTTTTGTGGCTGGTACTTGATCAGTTACTTGCTTTGTTTTTTTATTAAATGGTAGTATAGGGCGGCCTGTTGTGAGGTCTGATGCACAAACGAAATGCTTTTAAGCACACTGACTCCTTGTTCTCAAAAATTCTAAGTATTTTTTCTGTTTAAATGTTTCTCAGTTTTCTTTTTTATTGTTTACAGGTATCTATTTACCTTCTGCATGGAGTTCTTTTATGGTGAGTGACACATACAGTTATTCTTTAAAAAAAAAAAAGGATAAAATTTACAATGTTCATTTCATTTAGTGGTTTATTTATAAACATTGCTAAAGTTTATGAATAAACCCTACATATATAAATGATGACCACATAGTTCATCTGAACTCTTTGATGTACACAATTGCAATGTCTTTCGCTCCTATCTGATCACATCACTTATTATAAAGGACTACTTATAAAGCTAAACATGAAAACTAACAAGTTTGTATTCTTTACAGACACACCAAGAAAAAGCTGTAGTCTTGCTACTTGACTTCGACGAATATTACACATATGAGGTAAGAATACAATTACTAGCAAAACATAATAGTTGTTGCATTTCACAACTACGTGTCAGTCAATCTTTAAATTTAAACCTTATGTTAATAACATTAAAGTCAAATATTTTCTTAATGTCCCTCGGCAAACTTCGTGTTTCGGAAGTCGTCGGATTTCTATCAACTTATCAAGTCGATTGAGAGCGTTCTGTTTGCACCAAGTGCCAAGGTAACTCTACCTAGTGATAGAAATCCGACGACTGACGAAACACGATGACATTAAGAAAATAGTTGTACTATAAAATGATGACCACATAGTTCATCTGAACTCTTTGATGTACACAATTGCAATGTCTTTCGCTCCTATCTGATTATATTATCAATTCAGTGGCTGTACCGGAGCTTAGAAAGGATATTGTGACTAAATTTTCAATATTTTCAGGGTAAATGATGCAGCGCTGAAAACTTTTTGTGATTGGAAAATGCTGCTATACTTACGAGGTAAGATAGTACTACTTTTTCCAAATAAAGTTATTAATTTCATACTCAAATGATGATTCCAGATAGGGACATCTGATTATAATGCTGTTAACATAACTATCCATACTGATACAACTAGATAATAGAACAGTATCAAAAATTATTTTTTCTTTTATTAATCATTAATTTCTTTTGTTAACAGGTTGAAAAGTAACATTATGGTCACCCATCTAAGGAAGCTGCTTTTTATGTAAGTAAACACCTTGGAATGCTATATGTAATACAGGATGTCCTTGTATAGAATGGCAGACTTTATACAGGTGGCCCAGTGTAGAATCTATAAACTATTAAATGAATCAAATCCATGTTTACAATGATGACTTGACCTTCAGGTCTCCCTCAACAGAGCGAACCCATACCACCATGTTGACTACCTTACGCGTCTGAGTAATAAAACTACACGTTAATATTCTGTTAAACTATAGTTAGCAACATTCTCATAGATATATTCTCTTCTACAGATCTTTCAAGGGTCTCCGAAGTTTCAAATGCTGTAGAACAATAACAAAATGGTAAGAATCATACAAAAATTGACTTATGTATAAAATATATGTTGCATGCTGTTCAAAACAATTCAATTTTATAAATGGACATCTTCTTATATTTCAAATGATGAATCCAGATAGGGACATCTGACACATAATGCTGTTAATATAACTATCCTAACTGATCTTAAAATCCAATAAATAAACTTTTCCCTACTTTACAAAAATATTTATTAGAATTTCCTTCTGCAGGCTACTCAATCGAACCCTGTCGAGCACGCGGATCATATGCAAGCGAATCCATCATCGCAGTAACCCTGATCTTCCTAAACGAAGGAAGATTTTATCTAAAAAAAAAAACAGTAGGTATGTTTCTATGACAATATACTATTTATGTATTCTGTCTGTAATGATGAACTCACATACCTGTACAATTTTGATGAGCATCGTGTTCCGCTGTCTGAAGCTCTTGAAATAATCTGTATCCAACAGGCTTACCCTAAAATCATTAAAATTCTTTGTTTCTTTGTAGATGACTATCAAACTGGGTTCGTGATTTTAAGAAACTTATGACAAGGTAAGATAGCACTTATTATAATTTATTTATTACTTAAAATGTCCACAATGATGACTTGACCTTCAGGTCTCCCTCAACAGAGCGAACCCATACCACCATGTTGACCACCTAATGCGTCTGAGTAATTAATCTCCCTAATGATAACACTCAGGATAATATGAATTAAATAGTAACAAAGGGCTCTTATTGTTCTCAGGTATCCAGGAGGGGATCGCAAGAAGCTAATTCAACCAAGTCTGACTAGTAAGTTTTAAACTTAAATCATTATGAATTAGACCCGATTTCACCAAACAATTCTTAACGAGCCATCAGCAAATGCTCTGTTAAAATTGACGTCGACGTCAAAAAGTTTTACGTTCTATGGAGGGATCTTAACAAGGCGTTGCTAAATCAAACATCTAGCAGATGTTATCTATCATCGAGTGAACAAAAACGACCGGTCTGACTTTTCATTCACTCTCGTTTTTATGCAACCAAATTAAAATGTCATGGCGTCTAAGCAAAACGTTCTATAAACAGTGTAATTCTCTATTAGTCGTTTTAAACGTCAATTCATAAAAATGTTTTCAAATGATTTTGTTTTGTGGTATTTTTTGCTGGCTGAGCTTGCTAACAATGAAACTAAGATATCATTGTAACACAGTGGTTTAATAAAGTACATTTTATTATAACATAAATTAACTTCATTTGTAAAACACAGGATGACAGAAACAACAGTTGCTAGGCAACAACTAAAGAACACTACTCTTAATTCATAGTGCATTATATATAACCTTTATGGTACTTACAACAATTTTTGATTCTTCTAAATTGTAATTTTTACTTATTTTGTGTGTTAAAATGTCGAAAAAAAGTCGCCGAGAAATTTTAATAGGACTCATTACAAAACATAAAAATGTAGTTGAAAACGAAAAAACAGATGCAGTGACGATTGCTCATAAAAATTAGGATTGGAAGGTACTCTCTGTGATGATGGGGCGGTCCTATTACTAGTGGGAACCACTGTGAGCTTTTACACTACGTTAGGTAACAAACATTTCTAATAATATTAAACATCATGGGTGGGTACCTACTTACGTAAGAAGTTGTAAGTCGAATCATAGGCATATTTTTATTACAATTCACATACCTAATAAGGCAATTTTAAGGTAGGTACTAACCGATTTGATGGATATTGAAGTTTATCTTCAATCATTTGCAAGACCTCTATAGGTATGTACAAGATTCTTTCGATAAACGAAACCTTGTCCTGAAATCTAGATCGTCTTATTCTTCAAAATATAAGTCACGTCGATCTTTGTATGTTTTAGGACGTTGAACTTTATTGTCTAAAAGTTGTAAATTTTCGAAAATATCATCATTTCCGTGTTCAAAAATAAAATTTTACGCTGCTTCCATTTTATTTGACCAACTTACAACCAATTGACAGCCGTTAAAAGCATTAACGGACCTTTGGAGCAGTGATTAAGTTTGACGCCTTGTTAAGAGTATTAACGATTCGTTAGTACTTGGTGAAACACTCACTACGCTTAACGGGCCGTTGTCTATTTAACGGGACGTCAAAACTAACTAACAGTGTATGGTGAAACTAGGTCTTAGACCCGATTTCACCAAACAATTCTTAACGAGCCATCAGCAAATGCTCTGTTAAAATTGACGTCGACGTCAAAAAGTTTTACGTTCTATGGAGGGATCTTAACAAGGCGTTGCTAAATCAAACATCTAGCAGATGTTATCTATCATCGAGTGAACAAAAACGACCGGTCTGACTTTTCATTCACTCTCGTTTTTATGCAACCAAATTAAAATGTCATGGCGTCTAAGCAAAACGTTCTATAAACAGTGTAATTCTCTATTAGTCGTTTTAAACGTCAATTCATAAAAATGTTTTCAAATGATTTTGTTTTGTGGTATTTTTTGCTGGCTGAGCTTGCTAACAATGAAACTAAGATATCATTGTTACACAGTGGTTTAATAAAGTACATTTTATTATAACATAAATTAACTTCATTTGTAAAACACAGGATGACAGAAACAACAGTTGCTAGGCAACAACTAAAGAACACTACTCTTAATTCATAGTGCATTATATATAACCTTTATGGTACTTACAACAATTTTTGATTCTTCTAAATTGTAATTTTTACTTATTTTGTGTGTTAAAATGTCGAAAAAAAGTCGCCGAGAAATTTTAATAGGACTCATTACAAAACATAAAAATGTAGTTGAAAACGAAAAAACAGATGCAGTGACGATTGCTCATAAAAATTAGGATTGGAAGGTACTCTCTGTGATGATGGGGCGGTCCTATTACTAGTGGGAACCACTGTGAGCTTTTACACTACGTTAGGTAACAAACATTTCTAATAATATTAAACATCATGGGTGGGTACCTACTTACGTAAGAAGTTGTAAGTCGAATCATAGGCATATTTTTATTACAATTCACATACCTAATAAGGCAATTTTAAGGTAGGTACTAACCGATTTGATGGATATTGAAGTTTATCTTCAATCATTTGCAAGACCTCTATAGGTATGTACAAGATTCTTTCGATAAACGAAACCTTGTCCTGAAATCTAGATCGTCATATTCTTCAAAATATAAGTCACGTCGATCTTTGTATGTTTTAGGACGTTGAACTTTATTGTCTAAAAGTTGTAAATTTTCGAAAATATCATCATTTCCGTGTTCAAAAATAAAATTTTACGCTGCTTCCATTTTATTTGACCAACTTACAACCAATTGACAGCCGTTAAAAGCATTAACGGACCTTTGGAGCAGTGATTAAGTTTGACGCCTTGTTAAGAGTATTAACGATTCGTTAGTACTTGGTGAAACACTCACTACGCTTAACGGGCCGTTGTCTATTTAACGGGACGTCAAAACTAACTAACAGTGTATGGTGAAACTAGGTCTTAGTCAAACTTTCGTGATAGGTGCGTTCATAAAATGCCGAGCGAGTAAACATTAGACATTGTCAGTTTTATGACCGCGACTGCAGTTTGTCTGCGTTTAGTATAGCTATCTAATGAACAACAGGAAGTATCTTCCTGCATTAAACCCTAACAAAATTATTATAAATGCGAAAGTTTGTTTTTTTGTTACACTTTCACGCTAAAACGGCTGAACGGATTTGGATGAAGTTTCCCACATGGATAGACCATGACCTAGGTTAGGACATGGGATGCTGTTTATCCCGGTAGTACATACAGATGATAATAAAAACAAATTCAATTTCGGGATAATTTCCGACCTCCACGCAGAACCTAGTGATACCGTAATTCAACGCAACTTATTGATGAAAAGGTTTTGAGAAAATAGTGACAATATTTTTCGAAGATTACAATGATGACTTGACCTTCAGGTCTCCCTCAACAGAGCGAACCCATACCACCATGTTGACCAACACACGCGTCTGAGTAATTTAACTATACAATAAAATTCACATCAATATGAGGAGAATATATTGATAAAAAAGTGCTTTTATTGTTCTCAGGAATGCAGTGCAATGTTGCAAGGATCAAGCATTTCCTGCTATGTCTAAAAATGTAAGTTCAAAACATAAACCATTACAAATTATTGTTGACTTTGTATCATGTAAACATGAATACCATCGAGCACATAACGTAAGATCACGCCTGTATTTTCCTAAAGACTGCAGAAGAATGTGTATAATTCACCTACATTCATTTATTTCTACACAAAGATGTAATAGGGAAGATGTCTGGATAAAAAAAGTATTCTATTTAGTCCGTCCGTCAGTCAGATAATTAAAAAATATTAGACACGTATTTTGTGCTTTATCATATTAATAAAAAAAATACTTCGATTATGGCTTTACTTTTTAAACACACATTTTAACTCAGTGTATTGCCGTAATCTGCAAAAAAAAAAAAAATGTATGCATTAATTTTTAATAATCTACCTGATAACCTTATTTGCAAACTCTTTACAAAAGGATTTTAATTGTTTTAAATAGTTATTACAATGATGACTTGACCTTCAGGTCTCCCTCAACAGAGTGAACCCATACAACCATGTTGACCATCTTATGCGTCTGAGTTATATAAAACATATTCTAATTTTATATGTCAGTGTTACAATGTGTTTTATATATTTCTTTCTTTGTTTTAGAACTAATAACAAGAAGAGGTGAAAGGGGAATTGAATGATCAATGGAGATTGAAGGTCAGAATTATATTATTTGTGTGATGTCTGTAGTCCCTAATTTTTATTATTGACGCACTGCACCTTATTACTTTCCCTATATCGAATCATACTGTAGAACTTGAGACAGATACAACCAGTCATATATTGTTTTCCCTTTAAAAAAATACCCATCATCACAATATTCTAGTGTCTAATGTATTTTATCATGTGACCAATATATAAACGGTAGAGGTACTGGGCAATACTGAATGCTAACCATTAATTATCTCATGCTATCTTGTCAATTAAAAGTAATCTGTTAAATTGGTTTTGATTGATATAAACTGTTCAAATTACAATGGCCCAGGACTTGCGGATAACTGAATTGATGATGCAGTCATTTTGAAGATTTACTTTTTTAACAGTTCTGATTAAATAACTATATTTCTCTTTTACATAAAATTATATTATGTGCCATAAAGGTGCTAAAATATTACACTTTAAAAATCAATGGCTACCGAGTTATTTGCATGATTACTATAATTATTTAGAAGCCACCTCTTGTTTCCTATTTATCTCTAGTTTCTATTTGGTTGCTTTATGTGGATTACTGTCTCATCCTATGAGAATGCGATCTCATGAAGTATCATTCTGTAAATTGAGACACAGATGACCGTGGTTAAAACTGCCGAGGATGGCGCCCCGTCGCCACCTCGGTTATTACAACACACTACAAATTTTAATATTATTACAAAATCATGCAGAATATTCTGATGAGTATAATAATCATTAACTAGATGGAAACTATTTTTGTTACAGGTGTCAGTGTTTTACAACACATTTCGTCGGCTTTCTGAAGTTGGAATCCATCACGCGGAATCTGGACTCAACCCGGGAAGACATCACCCAAGTATAGAGGTAGACATTATTGCAGCTTTTGATGCAGATCCTACTACGAGCGTCGAGTAGTAGCTCGAAACCTCAACATTTCGGTATGGAAGGTGTGCAATACGATGCACCGAGAAAAAAAAACCCTGATACAGTTGCTGTCTGATGTTGAGAATTTGATTGTTGATGACTTAGAAAAAAGAGTTGCTAATCTTTGTACTAGATTTGTAGCTATTTGGAAGCATCGCAATCATTCTCGCATGGTCTCTAGTACGGAGACTAGCTGAGCGAAATTCAAGTTCACGACACTCAACGGCCAGCAGCAGAGGCTTCGTCGAGCACTCAACAGCATCAGCACAGGAAGGACTTCGAGGAGTGTAGCAAGAGATCAAAACGCCACAGGCTTGCAGAGTTAAGTAAAGTAGGCAGTTCCGCGATAAAGTCTTTGTTCCAACAAAGACTATCGCGGAACTGTCTACTTTATGCCGATCGAACGCCGCTTCTTTAAATTTCAACACTGATGAAGTCTTCTCTCATAAATGAGACTGAACTGACTAAACATCAGTATCTTATGGTGAAAGACTTCATTAATGCAAAATCACTGAATGCATTACCATCTTATCCAAAAGTGTTGGAAGCTAAGAAGCGGTGTTATCCATCGCAAGAGTTTATCACGGAATCATCTGCTGAAATAGAATTACAATCATTGTTAGACCATACTGCTTGCCGGATACTAGAATCCCAAAAAGACGATTTGAATAATATTGACCTTAATAAAGAATTTGTTTTGATTGGAAAATGGGGTTTCGATGGGAGTACGGGGCACAGCAAATATAAACAGTGTTTTGGAGATTCTGGTATCGAGGATGGCAGCATTGTAAAGGACGCCGAGCATGTTCGTATTTAGTTAAGTAATTTGTATTAAGATAAAAAGTGTTAGTTTAAAATCGAAAGTTGAGACCCTATCTGTGCACTATGGCACAAGTAGCGGCGCACGGTGGATCGAAAATGGGCTGTAGAAGACATAGGATCTCGATTTCTTAAATGTTATTTTTTTTGCTGGAAATGACTTCTGCTGATCATTACTGTTCTATAAAATGTCATATGAAGTAAATGTGTGCACAAATGGAAGAGTTATAATTTTTATAAGAAAAAAATGTATGGAGCTAGTATGAAAAATCGAATTATCTCCTAAACGGCATGTTTAACCGTACCATCCTTGGAGGTGGTCATAGTGCTAATTATTTATAATTTTTTGGTTGCGGATTTGACGAAAAATTTCATGCCGTTTTTTTTTAAAAAATCGTCAAAATATTTTTATTTGTTTTTTCATATAAAACTATTCATTTTAGTGTTTATGTTGAAGAACACGGACTTTTAACTACACGTAACATAAAATAGCATCACTCCTATATTTCCGAAGGAGTTGGCAGAGGTTTATAGTACACCCACACGTAGACAACTATGTTTGAGCTAGATATTTATCAACACATCATGAGTTTTAAAACCTTTCATACAACCAAATTACCAATTGTTTACTCTTCTAATGAGTCCGAAAAGAAGTGATTAAGTAACTACACTGATTAGGTCTTCTAATGAGTCTTTATAGGTGATTTAATGATTTTCAATATCTCACGACAATGCCAACTATGGATTACATTCAACTTTTCTTGATAAGTAAGCTAATTTGTTAATTAGCAGTGCTATGAGTTCTAAGAATAGTTAGTGACAATTATAAATTTTCATTAGCTAATGAGAAGATAACGAATGAGGGTAGTTACCTAATTATTGGCGTTTTGCAATAAAAGGGCTAAAGTTTTGTTTTATAATTTAGTTTGTTCACAACTGTGTAACTGCTAACACTAAATCTGCGACTATAAAATCTTAGAATGGAAAGTTTAATCACGAATTTAGACTTGTTTGTTCTTCTACGAAGTGAGAGTACTTCATTTGATCATGAAGTATTGTTCAGTGCAGTTGTATCCCGCATAGGCGATTGCCTGTCTGACGAAGATCGTGTTGTTCTCAAAGAATTTTGTCGGAGATTTACGCGAGCCGCTTTACAAAGGTGGCAGAAATCCAACCGATTCCTTGATAATTTCAGGAGAAAGTACGAGAATTGGTTGGGAGCAAATATTGATTGGCCGAGTTTTGTGCAAACTTTAGTTAATCAAGAACCAAGTGTTGATGAGATACCAAGAGCGCCCTCAGTCTCTCCAGAACCGTTGACATCAACGTCCATTGGAACAATGACGAAAAGATCCCGTAAACCATTCGAAGATCTGGGAAGTAAACAAAAAAAGAGAAGATCTGATGAACACACAGGCGAAGATTCCAGTGAATTGGCATATGCAGCTGCAGCACGTTTAAAAGAAGAAGGGCATGGAGATATCGCCTCTGTCATCGAATACATGATGAAAAATCCTGAAGCAGCCGCTAAATTAAATGAAACGCTTAAGAAACCAGCGAAAACAATCATATTTACGTCAGAAAAGGCGCTTGGATTGCTTCTTTCGCTAAAACTCTCAAAGTGGCAATATATTACGTTGCGAGAGGCTGCCATTCGGGAAGGTGCTAAGGATATTTATCCATCTTACTATAAAGTGCAACAAACTAAGCTTGATTGCTACCCTCCGAAGCAATCAGTGACAGTTACTGATTCATCGGCTAGGATTACACTTCAAGCTTTACTTGATATCACAGTTACAAGAATCCTTCAAAGCCTTTCTAAGGAAGAGCATAACAAGCAGTTGAAGCTGATATCCAAGTGGGGATTTGATGGTGCTTCTAACCAAAGCCGATACAAGCAGAAAATGGAGGGTGAGGAAGATGACTCGAGCATTTTTATGACCTCCTTGGTGCCACTTAAACTGACAGATGGAGACAACATCTTATGGACGAACCCAAAACCATGCTCAGTTTTGTATTGTCGTCCAGTTCAGTTTACTTTTGTAAAGGAGAGTGAAGCAGTTGTCCTTGAGCTGAAAAAACAAATGGATGAAGAAATTGAGGCCCTTATCCCCACAGAGTGCAATAATAATAATAGGGTGACTCATGAACTAATGATGACGATGATCGACGCTAAAGTTTGCACTTACCTTTCTGAAGCTAGATCAAATGCATCGTGCTACCTGTGCTTAGCAAAGCCTACAGAAATGAACCGCTTAGATGCTGTAACATCAAAAATTGTGTGTTCTGACCTTTATGAATTAGGCTTGTCATCCCTACACGCCCGTATAAATTGTATGGAATGTCTGTTACACATTGCATACAGGCTCGACTTCAAACGGTGGGCAGCGAGAAGTGATGAGCACAAAGAAATGCTACAGACAAGGAAGAAAATAATTCAAAATAAATTCAAAGATGAACTCAATCTGTTGATTGATATAGTAAAACAAGGCTCGGGAACCACCAATGACGGGAATACTGCAAGAAAATTCTTTGAGTTTCCTAATAAAACCGCAGCTATAACCGGTTTGGATGAAGACCTCATCAAAAGATTTGCTGTAATTTTACAAGCAATTACATCTGGAGAGCAGGTCGATATAATAAAATTTAGAGATTATGCCCGCAAAACAGCAGAAAAGTACGTATTATTATACGACTGGTACTACATGTCGTCAACCGTTCATAAATTATTAATCCATGGGGCTGACATAATCGAGAAAAATAATATTGTGCCGATTGGGACTCTCTCGGAAGAAGCCTCAGAGTCTCGAAACAAAGATTTTAGGAGGTTTCGAGAACATCATTCGCGGAAAAGAAGCAGGCAGGATTCCAATCAAGACATTTTAAATATGCTTGTTGTTTCTTCGGATCCTTTGCTAAGTGCACAAAGGCCTAAGTTAGATGCCAAGAAAAAGCAGAGCTTTTTTGCTGAAACTCTCGACTTAATTCAATTTCAGGAAACTGAGTTCGAGTTTTTGGACATATCCAATCTGGATGCTGACTCAGAATTGGAGTCTGACAACGAGAGTGATAAGGAAAATTTGTAAAAAAATTATACATTTGTAAATTTGTATTTGAGTCTGTTTGGGTTTTTTTTTGTAATATTTAATGATATTTTGTCTTTTTTTTTATTTTTTTACTTTATTTTACAAATGCTTAGTATTAATTCCTTCAATTAAATTATTTTGTGTATAATATAACTTTATATGTTACTTAAATAAGAGTTTGGTAATCTTTTTTTATTTAAATTAATAAAAATGTGTCAAAAAACAGCAATTTTTTTATTTAATTTTTCTTGTTTTGTGTGTTCTTAATATTTGGGTTAATAACATATCGAACTTTTTAACTTGGACACTAAAAGGGATCGTTTTACATGTAAAAATAAATAAAAATATTTTGACGATTTTTTTTAAAAAAACGGCATTAAATTTTTCGTCAAATCCGCAACCAAAAAATTATAAATAATTAGCACTATGACCACCTCCAAGGATGGTACGGTTAAACATGCCGTTTAGGAGATAATTCGATTTTTCATACTAGCTCCATACATTTTTTTCTTATAAAAATTATAACTCTTCCATTTGTGCACACATTTACTTCATATGACATTTTATAGAACAGTAATGATCAGCAGAAGTCATTTCCAGCAAAAAAAATAACATTTAAGAAATCGAGATCCTATGTCTTCTACAGCCCATTTTCGATCCACCGTGCGGCGCGGCGGGGGGTCTCGACGAACTTTTGTTATTTTGTATAGAAATTCTTAACTTCTAATAAGGTTCTTAACCTTTTCACCGCCAGCGTACACAGAACGCGATGCCTCGCCTAGCGCCAAGCTATAAATGTATAACGAAATATATAGTAAACAGTAGTGATGGCGTCATATCGATGAATGAGAATTATACACGTTAAGTTATGTTTTATTTATAAATTTACGGATATAAATAAAAACTGATTAAATATTTCCATATTTGTTTTATTTCACAGTATCCATATTAGAAAAAACAATATAAATTATAAGTATCAAAGAAACAAATACATAACTCAATTAGAGCCATAAGAAATGAGGTACATCTCTAATTGTTTCATTACGTCATTCTTTGACTTCATTTCAAGTCCTTTGCGCTCGGAGCACGTTAAATTCAATTCTGATTAGGGATGTGGTCTATGATCTTTTTTTTATATTCGTCTACTCCCGTGTTTCATTAAACTACTTCAGTTAACATTTTTTACTGTTAGTGTACGAACTGAGTGAAATAGCGTCCGGCGGAGCGTTCAGCGTTGCGTGCAAGCGGCGAAGGCAACCACTCGGCCGCCACTCAGGGCACCCACGTGTTAGGCGATTATCACACTGCACCGCGTCACGCTGCATGTTGCGTGTCTGTGATCTGAATGAAACGCGCGTGGATGCATTTCCTGTGTGTTAGACTGTGCGTGTTTTCTATACAAACGGAGATACTTACAAGCAACGTTAAAACACGCATTCACGCGCTACGCTGCGTGGTGCGTGGCAGTGTGTTAATGGCCTTAATCGCCTTATTGCATCTGATTGACACAAACGCCGCACGCGCCCCGCCCCGCTGGACGCTCGATTTAAGCGGGCACTCAGGCCTTACACTTAGGTATATAAGCGGCAGACCTTTTTATTGTGTATTTCGCCGTTTTTTGAAATGGAAAGTAAGTAGGTAGGTATGGATTTAAGCTATAAAATACTTCTAGCAGTGTAATTATCACAGCACTGTTTAAGCTTTGTCTCTATTCTTTTCTTTACTCATGTAACGGTAGCGTTTACCTACCCCTCAGGCCGGGCATTCTAATGCTACTGTCCCACGACCCGTTTTCTCACATTCCACACCTTGTAGAATGCTTAAAAGCTCATCCGTATCCAGTTCTTCGTTCATGTCAATAACTTACTTATTTATTTACTTATTAATAATGAACCTATCAAAAGTGCAACAAATAGTGCTGCAGACTGCACTATGCCAAAGTGACCTTGACAGCCATACGTTTATGACGTCACAGAACGTCTTATAAAGGAGTCCGTGGCGCCCGGGGCACTGACAACCATTGACTTATAGCTGACGAGAGATGGGAATATAATTATCGATATGGATTGCCAACAACTATTTAATTCCGGTTCGGCACCTATCCGACGGTCGAAATCCGTCTATTTTCCCTTTGTTATAAAGTAGTTATACAAATTACAAGTTCATATTTTACTGACCTCAAATTGTTTTCAATAATAATATTTCAACGGGTGAAATCAAACAGCGTTACCTTTCGCGTCACATCACTGGCTGACTATATATAAAGTCCTTGGCGTTCTGGGGATATTAAAAATGTTCGGAGTTTTTGTTTTTGCCAATTTTAAGACAATTAAGGGCTTCTTTTGTGTGGAAAAATAAAAAAACAGGTCTTGGACGGTGCTTTAAAATAATAAAATGAAAATAAACCTGATAAATACAGTAAATTTATTTTTTTATCATAGTTATAATGAAGAGCTTCTAATGAAGTCGTGGCGCTGGTAGCACGAAAATCTGGAACTTCTATTAATGTCCGTGGCGGTGAAAAGGAGTATTTATATATATTTATATTTTGAAAGTATTTTTATTTGCTCCAAGGCCTTTACCTAGCTACGCCTCTGCAGCCAGCCAGCCGTACGGCCAGCTAGCGGCTCTTAAGCCATTTTGTCCTACTGATGGGCAAAGAAAACATTATCCTCCAAATAAAACGAGTTGCTCTTACAAAATATTTTATTCCTTTCACACATAACATCACCGCCTATAAGAAGAACTTCCTCCTGGAGGTCTCCAACTGGTGCCTCCTGCCGGCGATGATCCATTCGAAGTCTCCACGTTTGGAGTCGAAGGTGCCTTGCTGTAAGGAGATCAGCTTGAGGGTGAAGCGGGGGCCCAGTTCGCGCAGCTTGGCGCGCTTGCCGTCTGAGGTGAACTCGTATCTGGAAAATAAGAAGCAAACGAGAAAGAGCTTGAGAGTCGTGGGCCAAAATTATTCTAGATGCTAGAGCAACATTAGGTAGGTACTGTAATTATGTGTGCGTAGTCGCAGCGGAAAAATGTCGAATTTCTTCATTTCAGTTTAGCAGATATTTAGTGTATGACGTCGTGTAATTGTATATAAGTACATAAATCACGAACAGACTTAATAACAATATATTATTATTTTTTTAATGCCACGTAGCGAAATAGCCAAACTTCCGCTTAGCGGAAACTTGATTATCTTCGCAGTTATATGACACACAAATTTTGACGCCAGCCAGCACATCAACCTACCCGAAACTGTCAAATTTTCCCAATCAACTTTGAACTTTATACTTTTGTATTAAAGTTGAAAATCTACATAACATCATATCACGCCATAGGTAAAAATGTGACGCTAGGATGACGTAGTGCCAGCGGAGGAAACAGTTTTTGATGAATAGCTCCCCAGTGGTTGGATGCACATATTTGTATAACATACACAATTACACAACGTCATACACAAAATATCTGCTAAACTGAAATTAAGTAATTCGATATTTTTCCGCTCCGCACGCTGTAATAATGTGACTCAGGTTGGCTGGACAAATCTTCAAAATAGCTTACATTTAACTAGGTCAATAGGTCACTTTATGTGACGGCTAAACACCCTTATTTCAGAATTTGTGACGCTACAGAATCTTAGATAATCGATCGAAAACGTGTCCAGCCATCTTGAAAAACCACTTTTCGCTGGTCTCTCAATCTCGGTAACGGAAGTGATATTGACGACTTTTTGCATATCAACGGGCGTCACATAAATTTGTGACGGGCACCGAGCTAAAAGTTTTATGATAAGTACAGTGGTTTAGTAGAAAAATGCAAAAATCTGTGTCCAGCCATCTTGAATTTACGTATAAAACTTATGGCTGGCACTTCCGAATCTCAATAACGGGGGCGTTTTCGAATATGGTTCCTTTACTAATACTTGGTGACGCAATGTGTGACAGTAATAACGTTTGATTTATGGCGTCACATGTAAGGGTTTACGAGAAATCAATAAAAACTTAATATCCAGCCAACTTCAAGATGGCTGGACACATGTATGTCCACTGCCTGAAGATCTACGACCTTCGAAATGTGTTCAAAATGTTGTGACGGGGACGATAATGATAACCTGAAATTGTGACGGAGAAACTTTGCGTAGTAGTAGCAAAGATATTGACCATTTAAATTTTTCCATACAAACATCCATTAATATTGTGAGGTGACCATAATTTTACATAAATAAAGGATTTCTTTTTAATCGATTAATTGGCCGGTAGCATCCACGCCTGCTTTGTATTTGATTTCCCCGTGGGAATGAAAGGTTTTCCTGCAGTGAAAAGAGTAAGTATGTGTTAATTAAAATAATAATTGACCACCAGCGCTGCAAGAGAGAGCCCACTTGTATTTCGCGTTTAGTTCATTAACTTATGTAACTGAAAATGAGAACTAAACTGAACTGAACTGAAAAAGAGACACGTTTTCGATCGATTATCTAAGATTCTGTAGCGTCACAATTTCTGAAATAAGGGTGTTTAGCCGTCACATAAAGTGACCTATTGACCTAGTTAAATGCAAGCTATTTTGAAGATTTGTCCAGCCAACCTGAGTCACATTAATTATACTTATTATTAAAGTCTATGTATATGAAACTTATTATATTATAGTTATCTATTATTAAAACACGAGTTCTATTAACAATGCTGAGAAGGATGAAAAGTGTGTGGGTATGTTTTTAATAGCACAACAAGAATATTTATTATTGATAACCTTGTTTGAAACATTTGCATGTGGGCATTTTAAAGTTTAAAAAATGGCGGCTCCACTCCAAATTAGCAAAAATAACGAAACAAAGTAAAGAACTAACCGATGATGTCTGAAGAATATATAGTCTCGTTGATTGTGGAAGGTGACGGCGCGCCTGCCGCGGAACTGAGGCTCGTAGTGGAACAGCGCGCCGAGCATGCGCCCCACCGTCATACCCAGCCGCGTGCTGAAGTTATTCAGGATCACCTAGTAACATACAATGGAGCGAAGTTCTACTTAAGATTTCTATTTCGACAGTTTGTTATTAAATAAATAAATAATCTATATAAGTAACAGTAACTAACCTAAGACCTAGGCCATTTTTTTATATCAAGATCGCTCATGATCTTAAGAAGAGGTGCCTTAAAGAACATGAATTAAAAACCAAAATATATATTTATACAGGGTTTTTGGTAGAATGTTGAATATACGAAAATGGTGGATAGGTGGCATCTGCTACTTACTCAGCCCTAATTTATTTGGCCCTGGTCCACTAGTTTTTTTTTTTTAATTATTTGCTCTCTTCTAGTTTCACCACTTTCTTAACTTGTGTCATTTTTATATAAAATGGGTAAAACAGGCATTTTTTTTTAAATCTCTAATGTTGGCAGATTCTTATAAAACGATTGCTTTATTCAATTGTTAGCTAGAAAAAAAGTTATGAGTCCTCAAACTTACAGAAAGACGTAAAAAATACTTAAATCTTAATTTCAAATAAGAACTTAATTAAAGCATTAAAAAAAATTAGGGCTGAATAAGTAGCAGATGACCCCACCTATCCACCATTTTCGTACATTCAAAATTCTGCCAAACACCCTGTAAATAAATTTCGTTAAGGTCTTGTAATCAAATGGTAAAATTAATTTATGAGCTGAAAAGCTGGGCTTATTAACTCAACAGAGCACTACTGAATATAGGCTTTTATTTTCTTTATCACCCTGATTCCTGCATTAATCTCTAGGCCAAAGAATAAATAAACCAAAATCAATGTGAATCCAGGTTTTCTAACCAAATTAACTGTTTTAGATTGCAAAATTGGACAAAGCAATAGTACAGTCTCTCATCCTCTTGATATGATATTTAATTTATAATTTCTAGGTGTTGTGCAAAATAATAATTATATGAATCAATTTATAAATTGTGTAACCTCGGGTCTATGGTTAGTAATTTCTTTATAATCTTTCCTGAGCTCTGGAGTGATCTTGCAGCTGGAGAGGCGGAAATGTGCGGTTGGTCCGTTAGGTAAGTGGATCAAGAGGAAACCGTTTGGCTGCTTCTGATTCTCATTTACTACTATAACATCTGTTACATTCTCACGGAGAGCTGACTGGACTATACGTTTTACTGATGATCTGAAAATAAAAAAGAAGGTTTTTAGCAAAACAATAAAGAATTAAGTATATATTATGTTCACCACATGTCTATTTCTACTAACTAGACTAGGTTACCATGTCCAAAAGGGGGAAGCCTCAAAACAACTGATAGACTTTTACCTATGCCATTGCTGGTGCTCTGTAACAACTTGAAACATATCCTTACCTTTGTCTATACCTAGATATAGAGTTAGGTATCATTCTACAGAGCTCCTTGCCAAATATCCTAGTCTTGTTGTGTGGGTTGTCCGAGTATGTTATCAGTACTTTAGGCTCGTATGAATTCTCGAAGTATGTTGATAGTTCATCTAATTCCATGTCCTTTTGTGCCTGGAAATATTAATGAATGATTGACATTTTGGAATAAAAATTTGAGTCCTATCTATTAATGTTTCCTGAAAATAAATAAAGTTATATATTGGATAAATGCAAAAAATAAAATAATTGGATACATGACAAACTTTAATGGGTTTTTAAAACGTAACAAATAGTATGATGTGCTATTTATAGTTTTTGGTAAGGTAGATTCATTGTTTCCTGTAGTTAATTATTGTTTTCAGCATTTTCAGAACAAAATAGTTTGAAAAATAGAAATTACAGTTTCTAACCTCCAATTTCTCTTCATCGTCAACATTAGCAAGCATAGTCTCATCTTTCTCTCGGAGGGACTCCAACGTGTGGGGGACCTGCTTCGGAACATCGTCGCCTTCTTGTTTCTTGTCCAACTTACGCCTAAAACACCACCCACGATGTTAGTCTCAACTTGTAAACACAAAATACAATTTGCAACTGAGTACATAATAACCAAACTTACTGCTTCTTGTCTTTACCGCGAGCCATTTTGCTTTATAATTAAATGCGATGAAACATAAAACAATGCTTTTCACATTTATATTATCACCAGTAAGCGATATTATGATTTTAAATCGGTATTTTGTAAACGATTTCCATGTGGAACATGCTTTTATTGCTTTTCGCTGTTTTGACACTTGCTTGACACTCTTGACAGATTGTGAGTGAGCGTGACAGTTGTTGACATTGACTTTAGAAAAGTTGACGACCACAGAACCGTTTACGAAGCTAGTGAACTTCATTCTTGCACATATAAAACAAACTTCACAGTAATAAAATTATGTTTCCGAATACTCTTCTTTTATTTCTTTATTTTCCTCCTATGATTCTATCTACTGTTCTTCTTTTGGATAAACTTTCCATTATGGGCCGTCGAGTTGGAAGTTCATTATTTTTTAGGTTTTAGTGACAGAAACGAATCGCTGTAAATCCGACTCCACGCAGTCTTGTCTGCTCTACCCCTAGAGTGTAATTTAAAATCGCGTTGGCGCGGAGGGGCGAGGTGGCTCGCGAGTTGAGGACCAGGTGGTTGTAACACTCGCCGCCGCAGCTAAGGCTGGCCGGCTAAGCCAGCCAGCATGCCAGCAAGCCGAAGCTGCGGTAGTGAGCGTTAAACCCATTTGCGACGAAAAACTCGGGTGGGATCGCCAGAGCTCCGCAACGCTGGAGCCGTGACAGAAACCATGCCTGCTGCATGTTTGTTTGCATTTATTTATTTGGCTACTTTAACCATGGATATCTCCATAACCATGGGGATGTGACAGAGGGTAGCCCCTACCACCCCCCCTCCCCGACCCATAAATCGATGGTCCATAATGGAAAGTTTTACCCTTCTTTAAAACCATTTAAATGGTCTCAGGTTCTATAACTAGTTGATGGGGTCTCTCTACCTGTCGCTATTCACTTTTCCTTTCCTTCAATCAATCTGCCCCAAGCCTTTTTCCCAACTATGTTGGATCGGCTTCCAGTCTAATCGGATGCAGCTGAATACCAGTATTTTACATGGAGCGGCTGCATATCTGACCACCACAACCCAGGAACTTGGTAATACGATACCCTTAGCAAGTCTGGTTGTCAGACTTTCGGGCAATTCGGGCTTCTGACGACCCGTAAGGACTGTCAAAGATCCACGAATGAGAGCCGGGACCAACTGCTTACGTGCTTTCCGAGGCACGGTGAAGTCTCGGTATGTAAATATGGTCACCCATCCACGGACCAACCCCGGCAAGCGTAGCTTAACCTGATGGATCGAGCGGTGCAGCTGTTATTCCTTGCTCTAAGTCCAGGTTCACACGGGCGTGTTTATAACGCGGCGATTTTTTTTCGTACACTGGATTTACCAATCAATCAATCAATCAACTCTCGGTGCGTGCGTTTATGTTCTGGCGTTCAAAAGGTTTGAGAATACAATGCGTTGGGACGCAATCGTCCTTGCGCGTTGAAAAAACACTGTTGGATTTTCAACTCTCGGCGCTAAGCAAAGCGTTGAAAGTAGTGCACGAAATAAAATCGTCGCGATTATATTACGTTCGTGCGAACGTGGGCTAAGTTACTGTTACTAAACAATATGACCAATATTTTGATTAAAAAAGAGTGTCTATTGAGTTTCTTGCCCGAGCTTGAAAACAGTTGATATGTGGACTGAATAATAGTTCTAAAAAAAAAAACTCACGTGCAACGCCAATGCAATCCATCCATGCGATTCATCATCTCTAGTGGCAGCTTAACAGCTGCCACTAGAGATGATGAATCTTCGCAAAAATACATGGCGGGCTAGTGACAAAAAAAAAATCGACAATGGCAGTATAAAAAGTCATCATTATTCTTATAATAAAAAGTAACACTGGTACACTTTTTTCAAAAGGTTTTTTGCTAATATCGGTAATAATGAAATAACTCAATTATATTAAATTAATTTAATTCAACTGCACGTCTTGACGCGCGAGCTCCAACAACATGGGGTCGTCGAAGAACTTGTTGATGGAAACGTCTTCACTGAGGCCCTTGCGACGTCGCGTCTTGATCATGAACTCACGAGCTAAGTGCGTAGCGGGCTGGGGCTCCAAGGGCCTGGAAAATAAATACAATGATATAAAAAAATGCTATACGCATTTTACCGACGCGTTAGGCAGATGTGTACATATCCACATTTCGCCAGGCTTTTTGCAATAGGTATTGATGCTATAAACCAGACAAAAATACAGGCTGCTACAGAAAAATGCCTGATAGAGAAACCCAGGACCCCATGTTCACCCGTTCATGCCATTTTAAAAACGTTAACGACAATGTGACACTAAAGCTCACTTTTCACTGCTTTACTTACAGACGAATTGTTAAGATGTGCAACGGCCAATATGCTTTCTGTCACCATGTCAGAGGCTCAACTTAGTGGCCTTTCTCCTTTGGTCTCACCAGTACTAAAGTAAGGTCATTTTAATAGGTAACATTTGACAATTCATCAAAATTCAACAACGTAACCTTGTAACGCCGGGCATAAAATAATATATTTTTTCGTTTTGTTAGAACTGCACAATTGCTTAACTTTTTTCAATTACGTTTTCATATTTATTGTAGTAATGACCGATACGAGTAATTTTACGATTTGTTTTCACTAAACTGACAGACGTCAAATGTTACCTATTAATATGGCCTTACTTTAGTATGTGAGAATATGCTGTACCTGATAATGATGCTCTTATCAAGTGGGTCGCCAGGCACGATCTGCCAGTGGTGGAACACCTGCAGACAGAAGGCCTGGCCCTGCGTGTGCGTGCGTAGATCTGTTTCGAAGCCAAACGAGTCGATCGCGGGCACGAATGCTTTGATCGTGTAGAGGGGGGACCCGGGGACTGGGGCGTCTTGTGTCACGTGACCTGAGGAGAAACAGAAATGAGTAAGTAATGGAACGGGCTATTCCGATTATCCACCCTAAGGAGGATACTCGGAATCGTATGTCCGAGAATCCATCCCGGATGGCGTGGATAATCGGAATTCGTATTATATTATTTTTCTTCCGATTTTCTCCCTCGACTACGGCTCAAGATATTTAGTAGACATTAGCACACCTATAAAAATACATATATACTTCTTCTTTGAAGCAGAAATTGTTTGTAATCTTACTAATATTATAAAGGCGAAAGTTTGTGAGAGTGTATGTTTGTCTTTTCTTCACGCTAAAACTGAACGGATTTGGATAAAATTTGGCACACAGATAGTTTATAACCTGGATTAACACATACTTTCTATCCCAATATTCTCACGGTATAGAAACTTATGCAGGTGAAACCGCGGGGCGCAGCTAGTTACCTATAATTCGATGTGATAATGACTGTACTTGGGGTAAAAGTCGGAAAAACAATCAAGTGATTTCCGATATTCCACCCTGTCTGGGGTGGACAGATGAACACACGATTCCGAGTACTTAAGTACGGAGCGGAGCGGAGTGAAACTAATGGAGTAATGGAGATGGCAGAGCCTTACATAAATATGCTACATGCCACATGTGACGTGGGGTTTCAAGAATGTCTTTTTTTACGTTCATGACCGCTTGCACCACAAATCACTGAATACATTTAGCGCTAAATATATTTAAAACATAATTCTGTCCCTGTCAACTTCAAACAATCGACAGAAATAGAACGATGTTTTAATTACGATTAGGTATTTAGTAACTTGTGGTGCAAGTAAACCATAGAGAAACTAAACGCAATTGCTTGTCCAGTACAAATTTCCTTTATTATTATCGGTGCGGAGTTTGTTAAATGTCACACATCTTCCAAGCATAAACACTAGAAAGTGGTGACAGCTGAAAATAGACAACCCCCATGACGCCGCATAGGGGTTGGCTATTGTAACTTTGGACATTCAAACAGTGATTTTTTTAGTTTTATGTTTTTCACCAATAAATGTTCAACTCTTCGAAACCTAGTCAAGGACGTATTATAATAAATTGAGAGCTTACCTCTCCTCTTAGCCAGCACTGTGTATACTGCGGACACGCAGTCAGCCGGCGCTTGCACCTCCACGAACAGGTAGGGCTCCATCAGTCGGGGCGTCGCCATCAAGAACGCTGAGTACGCCACCTTATTACGAAAAATACTTGGTCTAGCAATTTTTTACTAGAAGCAGATTATAGAGATTTAGGGCTGATTTTTATGGTTCGGAACTAAAATTATCACTACACACCCAAGACAAAGAAAGCACATATGAGTTGGTAAATATCAAACGCCAATATGTCCACCATAGACCATAAAATGACTTTTTTGTAACAAAATAAAGAGTAAAAAAAAACTGCATTTGTATAAATTTCATTTTCCAATATGTCCACATTTTTACAACGAAAACCTTACACAAAAACATAGTTTTATTTCAAAAGCTAGTACGTCCCATAAAACATTCACATCAAAATCTGATACGTCCAAATGAACCAATCACAGTTAGCGGTCGGCCATTATGACGGCCATAGTGTTTTTGTTTTCTGTCGAACTCCGGCGCCGCTCCGCAGTTTAAATTCGATTTAATTGGTTTACATTAGTGAAAATGGATTCAAATGTGAACATTGTTGAACCTAGTAAAGCAAGGAAACGGAGTAATATAAAGACGCAGCAGAAGAAAGCGCAGAAAAAACAGAAATTGTGAGTTAAAATTTCATAGTATCGTTTGCCTGAGTATAGGGTTGCCAGCGCACAACAGCATTTTTGTACCTATGATTTGATTTTGTAGTATTGTAGGGATTTTTATGAATTAATTATAGACTTTGCTTTATTTCTGAAGTTTGTTTGTTTATTTTTACTCAATCACGTCGCAATGGATTAACTGATATGGAAGAAATATTAGTATATAGGTAGAGAAGTCCAGGAGACGGACTTAGGCTACTTTTTATCTAGATAAAATCTATGTATGTATTTACAAAAAAAATGGTATTTAGGTATTATAATATCAGTTGTTTAGTATCCATATTACAAACATTAATTTGGTTAGTTTGGGGATAGATAGCGCTGTATGCAGATGTCCAAACATTATTATTAGTGAAAGTACTGTAAGAATTAGAATGGCATGCACTTAAACGTGTATATCTTATTTTTAAGGTATTCAGCAGCGGGTTTGCCGAAAAAGCCACCTTGCAGACACAGCTCACGAAGTCTGAAATGTATGTCACTCACAGGCAGAGACCTTTTTTACTTTCACAAAAAACTATATGAAAATATATCAAAAATTGAACAAGACAATTACTTACTTAAGTATATGACTGTCACAAAAGTAAAACGATATCGTCCGAGATCAGGGACCAAAAATCCGAGGGCTTTTGTGGTTAAATTTTATATCCCTAACAGCAACACTAAAGCACTTATACCAATATGTAAGAAGACTTTTCTACGGGCTTTACGTCTAAAACCATCTAGGATAGATGGTGTAGCCAAAAGACACTACGAAACTGGTGGCTTGGCTAAAGAAAACAGAGGAGGCGATAGAAAAAAATTTGCTTTTGCGTCAAAAAAAGAAGCAGTGGAAAAATTTATAAAAAGTTTCAAACCGTTACAGAGCCACTATTGTCGAGACCAAATAAAAGTACGGCAATATCTTCATCCCGATCTAAACATTAAAAAAATGTTTGACATGTACAATGACCAGGCATTGCCAGGATTTGGAGTGAAACAAGGTTTTTTCCGAAATATATTTAACTCCCGATTTAATATAGGATTTGGTAGCCCGAAAACCGACGTGTGTTCCACTTGTCTTCAATTAACCGAAAAAATTAAAGTTGAGACTTCGCAAGCCGCAAAACAAGAACTTATAACACAACATAGAATCCATAAGCTGCGCGCTAAACAGTTTTTTAAAATGCTACAAGAAGAAACCCCCGGTGTTCTTATAATATCTTTTGATTGTGAAAAAAATCTACCGTTACCGAAAATTCCCGACCAATCCACGTACTATTCTAGGCAACTGTATTTATACAATTTTACTATAGTTATTGGTACTTCCCACGCATCCTTGACGCCTAATAACATCCATGCTTACGTTTGGACAGAAGACGAGGCGGCTAAAGGTTCAAACGAAATCTGTTCAGCTTTATATCACTGCATGAATACAATAGATTTATCTGGTGTTCGAAAAATAAGGCTGGTATCAGATGGCTGCGGCGGCCAGAATAAGAATTCTATTATAATCACCATGGTTATGAAATGGCTTCTTGAGACAAATACATGTATTAAAGATATTGAAATGGTCTTTCCTGTAACAGGACACTCTTTTTTGCCCGCCGATAGGGTGTTCGCCTTAATTGAAAGAGTTGTAAAGAAAAAAGAGAACATAATTAAGCCAAGTGAATACATAAATATTATTGAAGAACACGGAACTATTCACTCTTTAGCAACCCATGTAACTGTATATGACTGGAAAGAAAAAAGCAAAGAATTTCTCAAAGGTACGCAATCTTGGCACTTCCAAATCAGCAAGTGTAAAAGAATAATCTTCCATAAAGCTAATAGGAATAAAGTTTTCGTTCGTGGTGAATTGTCATATAGAAATGACACTTGTGACAGTAAATCTTTGACAAAACGCGGAAAGAGCTTAAATGCGTTAACTTTGAATTCTATACCAGTCGGAGTTCCCGTAAAAGCAACAAAACTAAGTGATGTCAATAATCTTTTGACGAAGCACTATGGAAATGAATGGCAAGGCTTGGAAGAACTATTTTATTATAAAAAAGTACTTACGAGAGACAATATTGTTATAGACAGTGATTGTGAAAGCGAAGTAGGCCTCGGAGATGTAGAGAACGAAGAAATTATTGATTTTGTGTGATTACTAGTATGTAGTGACTACGTATATAATTATTTACGTGCTGATTTTTCATGTTTCTAAAAAAATAAATAAAAAATTGCAAAGCCCGTTTTGCCTTTATTAGTATTGTTTTATTATTTTGCTGTATTGGGTGGGCAACCCTAAATATGACGTCAGTCAATGGAAATTTAAAACAAAGTAAAGTATGTCCAAGTATCAATGTTCATCAAAATCAGGTATGTCCGTTGACTTAAATCAGAATCCAATATGTCCAAACTAGTTTTGTCGATTTTAGCAGGTTTTTACAGTAATCCATTAAATTTAAAAGTTGCCAGGGATAATAATTATTAGCGTATGGAATAATAAATGTAATAGACAAGGAAATACTACAGAAAGAAGACATAAACAAAAATATGGTCTTGTCTCCGTTTTACTTATCACGGACGTATTGGCGTTTGATATTTACCAACTCATATAGGATCACTTTTTTGTCCGTCTGTCACAGAGGGTTACAGATAATGCAACCCACGACGACGCGCCCCACTCCTCGATGACTGTACTGTAAGCTGTACTTTAGTACGGAGCGGAGCGGAGTGGGGCGCGTCGTCGTGGATTGCACTATCTATATCTCGAGATCTTTGCCACTTATGATTTTTTGCAATGGTCAGATAATTTTTACCTGAAGTATAATTAAGGCGGTTTGACTATTTCGTATACAAAAGCTGTCAAATCATCATATTTATAGCACAGATAAAAAAAATCTAATGATTGAAAAATTTGCAAAAAAAATCCTAAATATTGTTACAACCTTTTCGAAGCCCGTTTAGTGATTCGTCGAGTCGTACAGCAAAACATTATGTAAATAACAAGAACATCGCTGTATTCCCCGAAGGATCAGGCAGAGGTGTACCTATAGTAAACCCACATTTGGCCAGTTATCTTCAAGTTCCATGTAATAGGTTCAGTGTATTTAAATAGAATAAGTGTAAATATAAAATCTACGCACCCTCCTAGCAGTAGGAATGATTTGTCCACCGCCTCTGTGTAGTGGCTCCTGTGCTATTACTGCGTCCAGGATCTTGAACTTTACGTTACGAATCGGCTCCTCACACAACGGACCTTCTCGCGTGCCCCATTGGAAACCTAAGTAAAATGATTAAAGTATGTGCTCCATAAACAGGGTACTTAAATTATTTTTAATGGGGCTTCAGGGCGAATTAAAGAATGTGGAGTTGCAAACTTACTAAACAAAAGACCAAAGTGGTTAACAGATTATAAGCCAACTTGGCAGAAATTCAAACTGTTAAATTTGCCCCACCAAAATCCACTAGTGGAACTCAGTGGATGACAAAATTGTGAATATCCCACTTTGTCCCACTGGTGGGACACAAAGGTGGGGACAGAGTGGAATAATCCATCTACCGTGGTCAAGACGGCTTGGCGGATAGCCCAGATAACTAGTTTTTTTTCAAAAGACTGTGTAGTAATATAATATGATAATCTGAGATTTAACTTAACATTCACTAGCCGTAGGTAAGTTAATCTCGTCTCACCTTGCACTATACTATCTTTGACTGACGCTAGTAGATGTTTGTCGACCTCGGAGGGCAGTGTATCGTCCACCAGGATGTTGGGTCCCGTTGAGTCGGGCCCAAACGCCCAGATAGAACGCGCCGCCAGTAAATCCCAGTCGTATCTGTAAAACGAATGTAAATTTAGGTATTTTCGCAAATGTTTACAGACACAAATCTGATATGTGGAGCTTCTAGCTAGATCAATAACTTGAGGCAAAAATCGATAAAGAATCACAATCATGATATCATCATGATTAATATTTATTTTGTGAGTATAGGTAATCAAGTGAACTATGTGAAGTGGATTCCGACCCCTCCCAACCTCCTTGCACCAAGAGGGTAACGGACTGGAAGAGAGTAAGCACCCAGCTGAAATCCAACACGTCCCCCCAATTGGACTCTATCCCCGACCAGTTCGACTCTATCGCCGACACGACGGCCGCGATCGACTCACTCACCGACCACGTACAATCTGTCGTGAACAATTGTTCACGGGAGGTTCCAGAGAGGGGCGACCGCCTCTGGAAGCTACCCGACGATGTACGCGATCTGTTGACTGAGAAGAACGCGGCTATCCGTGCCTACAGTAACTTTCCCTGCGACGCGAACAAAGCCCACATGCGCTACTTACAGAGAACTGTAAGGAAACGTGTGGCGGAGCTGCGTAACGCGGGCTGGGACAGGATGCTGAGCGAGCTAGAGCCTACCCACCTTGCCTTCTGGGAACTCCAGAGGAAACTCCAGTCCCAGAAAGTCACTTCCATGCCTCCCTTAATACGCCCCGATAAGTCCATCGCCTTCGATGACGACGAAAAAGCTGAGTGCCTAGCCGACAGTCTAGAAGCCCAGTGCTCACCAAGTTCCCTACCAGTAGACCAAGCTCACCTCGCAAAGGTTGACGCGGAAGTTGAACGTAGAACTAACCTCCCTCCAGTCGAAGACCCGGATAATCCTCTGCCTCCCGTCACTCCAGACGAAGTGCAGGATATAATCAAAGGTCTTAAAACCCGAAAAGCCCCCGGTTCAGATGGACTCACCAATAAGGTAATCCAACTCTTCCCAGCCCACCTAATAATGCTACTGGCAACCATCTTCAATGGAGCCCTTAGCAACAACATCTTCCCACAATCGTGGAAAGAAGCCATAGTTATAGGCATCCCAAAGCTTGGTAAGCCTAAATCCGAGGCCTCCAGCTACCGCCCCATCAGTTTGCTCAAAGTTCTCGGCAAGGTTTATGAGAGACTTATTTATAAGCGCCTCAGAGACTACGCTGAGACTAAGGGCCTTATCCCCGACGAACAGTTCGGCTTTCGAGCCCAGCACAGTAGCGTGCATCAGGTCCACCGCATCATCGAGGACATTAGTGCTGGGTTCCAGCGCGGCTCGATGACGGGTGCTATCTTCTTTGACATAGCGAAAGCATTCGACAAAGTCTGGCACAACGGCTTATTATATAAGCTTTACCAATTAGGCGTGCCAGACCGTCTCGTACTCATCTTACGGGACTATTTGTCGAACCGCACATTCCGCTATCGCATCGAGGGAGCGCTCTCCTCCCCCCGCCCCATCCGCGCAGGAGTCCCCCAGGGCTCCGTGCTCTCCCCTCTCATTTTCACGCTATTCACTAGCGATATCCCTTCTAGTAAAAAGGCGAAGTTGGCTCTGTTCGCAGACGACACGGCCATTTACTATTCAGGCAAAAGCCCCATAGCGATAGCTCACACTCTCCAATCCGAAGCCAACCAGCTCGGCTCCTGGTTCAGGAAGTGGAGAATAGAAGTAAACCCCGATAAGAGTCAAGCGGTCCTTTTCAGGAAACCGAGACTCAGAAGAAAAATCCCCCTCCCCCGACCAATCACCTTGTTTGACAAGCCGATCCCCTGGGAGAAGCAAGCCAAATACCTAGGTGTGGTCCTAGACGAAAAACTGTCATTTTCAGAGCACATAAAGAAGGTCCGCTCGCGAGCCGCTTTCGCTCTAGGAAGACTCCACTACATGCTGAATGCGCGTAGCAAGCTGTCACTTAGGTGCAAATTGCGAACGTACTTAGCGTGCATCCGCCCTATCATGACCTATGCGTGCGCCGCCTGGGCACAAGCCAAACCCCGACACGTGCATAGAATGCAAACCCTTCAAAACCGTTTCCTACGAATGGCAACGGGAGCCCCCTGGTACGTTAGGAACGAGATCCTCCATCTCGACCTAAAAATCCCCACTATAGCCCAATTTCTAAAACGCAATTCAAAGCGTTTCTTTGATAAAGCCGCCCTTCACCGCAACCCTCTGATTGTGAAAGCGGCCAGTTATGTCCCCTCTAAAATCAGTAAGATTCGCCGTCCGAGGCATGTTCTCTCCGACCCAGATGACCCTATAACCCTCCTTCAGGAAAGCAATAGGGACACCAGCAAGGTACAAAACAATAAAAAAAGACCCGCATTCCGTCCTCGCCGACGAGGTCCATTGCGCCCGCGACACTCCCGAATAAATAATACTCCCACCCGACCCTTGCTCGCAGAAGCGCCAGCCCGCGTTACGCTGAGAAACGTAGATTTAAATTCCCCGATCAATAATAATGAAAATGTGATCCAGCCTGTCCCACCTTGCTGTCCCCCCGCCAGCGACGCCCTAAGCCGAGGTTCGTACCCCACAGGGGGTGCCCTTAGCGAGCGTTCGCTTAATTTAACATAGAATAGTTTATGCCCCTGGCTGGAGGCTTTAAGTTAGTAGCTTAAGGCATCCACAGGATAGTCCGGTTAAGCAGCTGCGACCTCAATCTGAGAGTCAACTGCGAGATGCCATATCAAAAAAAATAATATGTGAAGTGGAATAATTCTCTCTCTGCTGCGTATGGGTTGGATTGTGGGGTGAGGCAGGGGGAGCTGTCCTCGGCCAAGCTGTTCAACCTTTACGTCAATGAATGATCGAACGCGAGTGCCGGGCTCTTGCTGTGAGGAGCAATATGCTGGTTAGCAGGTTTGCTTGTTGTAGTAAGGAGGTTAAGATAAGATTGTTTAAGGCTTACTGCCAGACCTTCTACACGACCAGCCTGTGGGCCAGCTACACGCGGAAAACAATGGACGCCCTGAGCGTCCAATACAATAACAGCTTCAGAATGCTTTTGGGATTGCCGCGCTTTTGTAGTGCCTCTGGCATGTTCGCTCAGGCGCGTGTTCACGACTTACACGCAATGGTGAGGTGAAAAACGGCGTCGCTACCAGAGATAACGCGGTCAAGTCCCAACAGCATTCTGGGGATGTTAGTGGACAAATTTAATTCACCGATAATGAATCACTTCATGCAGGTGTTTGTTAGGCAGGAGTGATTCATTACATCCAGTGAATGTATATTTTTTTTATTTTTTTTTCTGTGAGTTTTTTATGTAAGTACTTTGTAACACACTAACATAGCTTTTAAGTTTTCTTTTTGTACCTTACCAACTAACATATTATGGATCATTGTTGTCTAAGTAATAATTTAATGTAATTTAATAGGCTTTCACAAGGTCGTTGGTCCACCTTGTCGGAGGCCTTCCCTAGGGAGTAGCATAAAAATAATTGGCCTATTAATGTTCCCACTACGACGCAGGCCTCCATTTTATGATCTGTTCAGTGTCTTAGCGCCCGCATGATGGATGCGGGCTCCTTGCGATGTCATACGTAACCGAATTATTTGTTCTAGGACATTCCGGATTCTACATATATACTCACTTGGTCTGGAAGAACTCGCCCAGCCTCTTCCGGTCCCAGGTGACGCACACGGCGCCGGCCTCTATGTCCTCTGCCAGGCCTCGCTCCAACGGCTCAGCTATCATGGTCAGCTTGTTCCGTTTGTTGGGCGTCTCGGCGAAGCATTTGAGGGATGATGTCTCGACTACTGTCTCGCAGAACGAGACTACGGGGTCTGCCACTGTTGAGAGTAGAGAACATTTTCTTTTAGTATGTATTTTGACTATAATATTTCACAAAATGAAGGTCAACTAAGTTCGGATTGTTTAATGTTATCACAAGAGCGAGTCATGGCGCCAACAGTATGATCACGAACACTTTCGTGATCACGAGACACTCACGTGAAACTATCACGTACAGAGCAACTTTTTAATTAATTTTTGACACTTCACACATGTAATGAGTACCAGTGTTTCCAAGAGCATTTTTTTATAAGTTATTTAATGTATCCTTTGTGTTGTGTAGAGGTCCCAATTAAGAAATACATAGTTAATAAAAATCTTAAATTCACTGACACACGACGCACAGCCTAAGCCGTTGGGTCTAGTAGCATGAAAAGTTTGCATAAGTTTCTTAAATATCGCAGGTGAGCACTTCTTGATATTGGAGACATGAGCACATGAAGTTTTACACTTGTTACTTGTAGTGCGAGTGTTACCTCTACGGTGCACAATGGGGCCAAAATCGACCTTGGAAACAGACCTTCTGGGTCGTTTTTCTCAACACTATTCAGAACTGTGGAGCTGAAACCTAATAGTTATTATGACTGGGCCTACCACCAACACATATAAATATATTACATCCCCGGACTCCGGGTTAGACCCCGTTTAGGAGTTATGGAACTTAAACCAAATAAACAAAATTGGCTATATAGATAAGTAGTTTTTCTTTACATTAAAATGCTTTGTATTTGGCTAATTTATTTTTAATTTCTAGGGGGGACAGCTGTCCCCTTTGCCCCCCTCGGCGACGCCTTTGCTTAGACAGGATTTCGGAAAAGTTTGTGTGGAATTTTGATTTTTTTTTCGGGTTTGAAAACCCCTCGGGCGGTTGTACAGCTTGTAGGCAAAAAAAAATATAATACTAAACAAAAAAGAATTTGATAAGCTGATGCGGGCAACGATTTGTGTGTAATTACTGGAAACTATGTTTTTTTTATTGCTTTTTAACGCAATAACCCTCAAATCTGTGATGCACCAGTCAATAAAAAAAAGTTCCGACGTGTTACCTTTGATGTCGATCTCGGAGTACATGTTCCTCAAGTCGTGCATGACACAGTCGAGGTACAGCTCGCCGGTGCCCAGGATCACGTGCTCGCCTGATTCTTCCACGCGCGTCGATAGCAAGGGGTACGATTTGTTCACCTGTAACAATAGTTTTAGCGTCACATCGCCTTTGCAAGGCAAACTTACTGGTAGTTTATCTATGTTTCTCTATGATACTCAGTGGCTGTCAATTTATGTGGAACAAAGGATATTTACATTCTTTTTGTTTTTAAAACCGTTGTTTAATTTCAACTACAATATCAACAACCGTTACCCACCTTCCTCAATCCATCCAACATCTTAGGCAACTCAGACGGATTAACTGGCTCCACAGCAATCTTCACGACAGCCTGCGTGTTGAACCGGAGCGGAGTGAAGGTGTGCAGTTCAGCGTCCTCGTCTGCTGCTACCACGGTGCAGGTCTTCACGATCGGCTGGTCGATGCCCTCGATGAGAGCCCAGCAGCCGGCTGGTACGCGGTTTAATTCCACCTAGATAAGAGATGGGGTTATTTTAAGCAAGGGTTTTTTTTTACATTGTTTGGGGTGCATTACAACAGCTTCCACGAAAGGAGATGTCGCACCCTTGGCAATCCAGCCAAGCACAGCGCAGCCTGCTTCTACTTTTCCAACCACAGAACGAGCTACTCGCGCCACAGCGAGAGAAGAAGGCTAGATAGGCTTTCTTTCGTGTTCTTTTGCAGGATGTTATAACACTAAAAATAAAATGAGCCATTTGACACTGATTCCCAACTATGTTCGAAACACAGATAACTCACCTTATACCGCGCCTCGTATATCCAGAGGCGGCCCACGTTCATGATCCTGGAGTCTTCCTCATCCTGTGTGCTGTAGTTCTCTCCCAACACGCGCACCGTCTGACCCGCGTATAGCGTGCCTGACATTATGCGAGCCAACACCTGGAAATCAAGACACCCGCTGTTATACTAAACCATATTGATGGCCAGTAGATTTGACAAACAGAAACCGACGAATTTTATTATTAGCACTACCATCGACATTAGTATTGGTGGCATTTGTAGTGCCAAGTCATAGGTCCCAAGACACACCTCTCTAAATTTTCGCATTCATGTGCGCATTGTATAATTATCACTTGCTTCAAAAACGGTGAAGGTAAACATGACGGAACCTGAATATGACAGAGATATTTCTCGACGGCAAGTGAAGCCAAGTCAGAGGCCCATGGGCGGCTTTAAAACTCTGACACCAGCAGTGCTATTCTGTAACCATCTCACCGTGAAAACTTAGGTGAAGTGAGTTGTAATTCCAACAGGGTGAGATGACACTGACAGCTCACTCCACGCTCACTTCACATGTTTTCACGGTGAAGTGGTTACGGGAATCGACATGCAGATTAGCCACTAACCACACGAAAAGAGGATGATTAACTAACTAATAGGTAACAAAAAAATTGACAGATGTATTGCTTAAGCACATTTTTATGAGAATCAAGTTTCACGACATTTTTGTGATGTTGTTGTGTTTTGTTAAGTGTTATTGGGATTATCCATTGGGAAAAATTCCCAATGGATAATCCCAATAACACTTGTAACAGCCCGGAGTCTGGATTTGTGCCTGGTTGATAGACTTTAATACAAAATCTGTCAAAAAATCACAATGGACAGACTATTTTAACGTTTGGAAATTATTAGACACGGACCCAAGGCCCGGACAACATTTCAAAAAAAAAATGGGCATTTCTCCACTTACCAAAAAGAAAGTGCAGTCATCTGTCGGGTACATCTTGGTAGTATGCGCGACCAGGCGCCCGGACTGGTCGCAGGCCAGCATGTCCTCGTGCAGAGGGCCCGCCGCCCCGCGGTACGTGTGCGCCACCTTGCGCGGCGCCGCGTCCAGCGGAGACGGCACGTGACGGACTAGCATCTCTACGAATCCACTGTAATATAAAAAGTTTTTGATGTGTAACATCTCTTCTCTCACTTTCCTGCTATCTGTGGAGTGGGAAATCTGTGGGTGTGGCTCCGTGAAAAGGGACGGAAGTGTATTACAGGAAGCCGGAGAAGCGCGCGCTATTTGATTTGACCAATGAGCGCGCGCCGTGCCTGAGTCCGCCGTCAGGAACGACCTTGACGGGTACCCACCTATTTAACGTTGCGTATTACCAAGGTGAGATGTTGTCAATGTTATACGTGACATGCGATACTGCAGTGGCGGACTAAGCCTGTCGGAGGCCCGGAGCGGCAAAACTAAATGGGGCAAGAAAGTCGAAATATTTAAAACGCTGCCTCGAAAAAGTTAGGTTTTATTTTGACTATTAATACAGATATAGGAGATACTTTGTTGAGCATGAGACTAATAGAGGACGGTTCGAACATTTTGGCGCCCCGCATAGTTTAAATTTTCTTTTGAACACAACACGCACCCCAGCCGCGTCTCGCCGCCTGTGCATATCTCACGTATCGTCGCTCCTATATACACTTGTATGAAGTATAAGGAGGAGCGGCGCAGCGCCTGCGCCCTCTTGTGCATGTCCCGCGCCTAAGGTATCAGAGGAGTGCTCGGGCACTCGTACTAGGACTACCCTGGCTCACGAATGTTATGCAATCTATAATACCACTGCAGCAGGGTTTGCTTTCGAATTGATATCATCGTATAACACGTTCACAATTTGATTTGTGAGGTGCAACCAAAAACGTAATACAGATTCATCATGTTTAAATTTCTGCATTAATAAAATTAAAGTGCATGCTCCAAAGTTTTTATACAATATTGTAGATTTTTAAAGAATAGCTGACCCTACAGACGTTGTCCTGTCCAAAATTTTAATAATTCGTACAAAATTCCTATGGAAAATGCAACAAATTCCCCTGAACTGAGCATATAAAAACCATAAAAAGTCAAATTGGTCCAGACGTTCAAAATGTATGCGCTTACCAACAAACATAATTTCATTTTTATTATATAGATAAATAATTTAACAATGTCACTTGAACAGGTAAGCTTACCAGAAATCTCCAAAGAACCGGCTGCAGACAAGTCTAAGCAGGGGGCGCACGTTCAGCTTGGCTTCTTGCTTCGTGAGCTTGATGCCGAGCTCCGACAGAACTGCTGGCAGTGTGTCGTCGACATCACCCACAACCTGCGTACAATAAATAATATTTAAAAAGCACTTTTATAAAATTCTAAATGCAGTCTGGATTCAGAAATAAAGATTAATTGTTGAATAAAACATTCAGTTTTTTGCTCAGTATTCCACCTACATTTCGGAATAGGTACCCCGCGTTCCATTTAAAAGCGATCCATGCGTCACTTTATGTTCGGGAAACTGGAAGACGCGTCAACGAGTTCAGGTTCACCAACAAAAAGTCGCACACGACGATCGTTTTTAAATAAAGAAATCAAGAAAATACATTTATTTAGCTCAGACTAAAAGGCACACAACACAACATATTGTTACTTCAAGTAAGAAAGAAAACAAATAAAAAGTGAAAAAAAAGGTGGTGGTAAATAGGTACAATACGGCCGATAGAACTTGGCAGGTCTGAACATAGGCACTACGAACTTTCGCGCATGTCTCTCACTCACACGACTCACCTCATGTCACCGTTTGGTTCCTAAAAAATGTTATTGCGCAGCCTTCTGCGCGAAGTTCCGAGCGGCCAAGTTATAACTTAGCAGTTTCGCAACAGCTAACGACTACAACGACAATTCATTTATTTTCAGAAAGCTTACAGTCTAATATCTTAATAGGTATTAATGAATTTGACTTTATTATGAGGAAGGTTTAGGTGTATTATATCATTAAGGTTTTGTGCAAATCGGCTGAAATATGACGATCGTTGAAGACGTCGGAAAAAATCATGCCGACTCACACAGGCGGAAAATCGATAAAAGCTGGCATAAACCTAATTTAAGTTATATTTGACTTATGTGTTCTTTTTCTCTTAAATAAATCTTGCGTTAATCAGTTAAATTGTAAAATAACATGTTGAAGAATAAAAAGAGAGAGATTTGGGGATATGAATAAAATTAAACCATTTAGTTCGTGAAAAGTATATTTATTATTTATGAAACATTTTCATCTACCATACTTAATTCTAATGCGGAGAAAGATGATGTCTTTTTTGGTATTAATGTTCTTAGTCCGGTTATATATGGGTCTGAAGATACCATGAGTCTATGGTATGTATCTTCCATAGCCATTTTCCTGGAAAATTTTCTTGAGTAGTGTTCTCTATATTGCCTTATATCTTTATTACGACTTTCTTGCGCGTCTTCGCTTAGAAGTCCTATAGCTATTCCCATATTTTCTACAATTTGATGACCGTGGATTAAAATTTTATGTAGGGTAGTGGGCATGTTAAACCATGGGTAGTTAAAAATAAACGTTGATGCTGTTCGAAGGCAAAATTGCCTGAATTCCTCTGTGCGGATTTTATAACCACACGATAAAAGTTTTAGTATTGTGTGCAATTGGTTTATAATATTTAAATTTACGCCAGTGATTTGAGACACTTCTTCGGCGTGCTGGAACATCCTACGAGCTGTATTTCCGTCTGTTGACGTCCCTCCTCCTTGTCTCGGTTTATCAACATGTAGCCCAAGTGTCTCTAGGAATTCTTTCTGAATTCGTTTTTTTTCATCTGCTACGATCTTTTTTTGTCTTTCACCTCTTGCTTGCCACTTGGATAGTTTTAATTTATATGCCAGATGCAAGATGCATTCAGCAACACGAATCCAGACATGAAGTGACGAAATTCCATATTCCAAATTTTCTTTTTTTACTGGTTTTTCTAAACAAATCATTAATTTATTGAATTCTTTGGATGTTGCACCACAGAGGTAGCAACGCATCGCTGAGCTCGTGTTTGTTAGTGCATTTACCATCTTTCCATCAACCATTGTCAACTTCAATGTGTGTTTCAAGCACCATTCTTCATTTGTTGTCGGCACGAGGTCTTCTTTTTGTAGTCGTAAATTTTCAGCTTCTTGTCTGGATAGCTCTGAAGTTTCATGAGCCATCTGAAGGCGCAAAGGCCGGCAGTATCGTGGTGAGGAAGGCCGGGGATTTTGCCAGACAATTGTATTATTTGTTGTAACCAAACGTATCGGCACTATTGTCGTCACCATCATGTTTTCATCGGAAGATTCTGTGTTTTGAAACTTCTGTTTATATTGAGAATGAGACCCTGATCCGTCACATCCCCACTTCGAGATAAGGCACAAGTTTTGTCTCTGGTTTTGACTCAAATGTAAAATAACTTCTTTAAGAGAAAGCAGCAGTCTCTCAGCGGTATTATTCAAAAGATTTTGAAGGGGAACTTCAGCATTTATTTCAGTACATAATATACCTTCAGGGTAGCACTTCTTTTTTGCTTCTGTAACTGTTTCATATGGAGGGTAAAGATTGCAATTTAACTCCAATGCAGACTTACGCAATGAGTTGTACTGGTATTTTGTTAGGTGGCTCTCGATAACCAAAGATAATGCTTTGTCTGGAGTGTAGCTTGCATGTGGTTCAGACATTGTTTTAGAATTTGTATCCATGGAAATCTCTTTTATTAATTTAGATTTCTTTACTTCTCCAGTCGCTCGGTAATTCATTTGGGCTGCAAAAGCTAATTCTGCAGGTGCCAAGTTCTTTCGAACATCTTCAGTCTTCTTACGTTTCGTACGTTCTGCGCAATCTTCAAAGTCTTTAGCAGGACGACCACCCGAACCACTGCTTCTGTCTTGTCTTATATTCAGCACAGGAAATGAAACGTAAGCGCCAAACCAATTTTCATTTGCGTTTTTGCAGCGCTCAAAGTTTTTATGTGAATTTTTTAGCTTTTGTTTGTAAGTATAGATCATCTTGCTTAAAACGCTTTTTACGTCGCTTGACAGATCTGACATTCTCAGAGCATTTCGAACCTTGTTACACAAGTAATCCATTCTACCAGCATCATTCTTCGAGATAGACTCTCTGTAATAGCCTACAAGAGTCAATCTGCTTATGCAAATTTCTTCATTGCCGGACCCTAGAAAGAAATAATTATAACATTATTTAATATTTGGGATGTACACTGAATGCCCACTATAATTCACTGTAATCAGGAGAACTAGATAACTATATATTTAATAAATTAATTAATTAACTAAACCTAAATACAAACTACACAAATTATTTACTCAACATTTTTTCGCATATAAATGCATATTTAGTTAAAGCGTCGCTAACGGTCGCCTTTAATAGTAATATTTATTGATTAAGGGATAAACAAAGCGTGGACTAAACATTATTTTAAGAAATGATATGGCAGGAAATTGGACATTTAAGCAATGAGAAATAATTTTATTTTCAAAAAAACTATAATTTCGTATAAAAAATCATAACAAATGTAAAATCAGAGTTAGAAATCTTGAATACTATATAAATGCATAATCATTACCTCCTGGAATAGCATCCATTGTTGAAACACCAAGAACTTCACTTTATGTTAGAATTTAATTTACTTGAAGTAGCGCCTAAATCAAGCAAAACACATCCGCCGCATAACAAGTTAAACTTTGGACTAAGATGGCGACCATTCGGTGGCTTCTACCTGGGCGGCGCGAGCGCAATTAGTTGAGCTTATCTATTGTGCAGTGGGCTATAACAATTAAAACAGGATTTTTGCCTTTTTTACTCATTTAGTTTCTGCCAGCTTTTATCGATTTTCCGCCTGTGTGCGACTGGGAGCTTTACTGGCGTGCGCCGCGTAAACCACAGTTATATGAAAACAATTTATTAAGGAATCAGTACATTGTACACCTGGATTAGCTCATAGGGTTACTTTTATCCGGTAGTACGTTCCCGTGGGATATTTTCCGACATCCACGAGGGCGAAGCAAAAACTAGTCAGGACTGAACAACAGGTCAAAACCTTACCTGGGCGAAAATCTTATACAGCGGCTCCAAAATGAACTCAACAAAACTCCTCTGTGCAGAAGCATGGGGCTGCTTCTTGGTGAACCGTCTGGTCTTGGCGTTGAAGTACACGTCGCCCCACAGCCACGCCGACATGTCTGCCCCGCGGAGCCCTGAGGCAGGGTGTGCCGCTGCGTACATGGCCGCGAAGGATTCCACGGAGAAACATACGTCGTAGAGGGACGACGCGAAGCAGACGTTACCTGAGGGTGGATGAATGTTTGATGATCCATAAAACGACATTAAATATACGTTTCGTCTCCTCATTTAGGGTACCTAATATCATCATTGTTAATTTATTACATTACTACTATATCAAAAAAATTCAAATACACTCTACAAAAACTCGACCAGAATATATATTATAGCACAGACAAATCTCCCAAAATTATATTGTTTTTGTCAATATTTCAGTTTAGTTTTTATGTTATGAACAGAATCTTAACTAGAGATTATTAACACTCATATCATCCATACTAATATTATAATTGCGAAAGTAACTCTGTCTGTGTCTGTTATAGCACACGGTAGAATGAGGCGCAATGAGGTAATAAGGATTTCTATGGGTAATGCGGTAGTGGAGCGCGTCATTTCAGAATGGACAAACTATAGCTTTTCACGTAGGTAGTATGTTCCCGTGGGATAATTTCCGACCACCAACAGGGCGAAAGCTATTATAATATTATTTATTTATTTACGCAACTGGCGTTTTTACTATCCTTCACACATTTCTGAAACTTAACTGACAAACTAAGAAGAGTTCAATTTCAGTAAACACATACCCAACAAAGGAGAGAAGACAATAGCAGGCTCATCCGGATTATCCTGGGGCTGGTGCGTCTCGCACATAGAATTCAGCTCATCAATTATATGCCTCAACTTGTAGTAGGCGTCTGCGGGAGGCAGCTTCAGTTCCAGGATCAGGCGGTCGATCTTGTTGATGCAGAGGGTCAGGGGAACCCTCTCTTGGACAGCATGACGGAGCAACCGCTCTGTGTTCAGCATTATGCCTTCTGCGGCGTCCACAAAGAGGACTGCACCTGTGTTTGAGGAAGATAGGGTTAATAAAATTATGAGGATGTATTTTCATTCTTTCTGGCTTTTTTTCTTATGGTAGCTTTAAACTTCATGAGCTGATGATGACTGAGCATGCAAGAATGTCTCATAAAATATTAGAGAAAATTTACCTTATAATTATAAAATGGATAATCAAGCTCACAGGTCTTGAGCATTTTTGTACCACAATAAACAGCATAATAATGTTAAAATAATGAAATTGAATAGAAAACCTTTACAGTTTATACAGCCCTTTGTACACTGCACGGTTTATTTACGGTATTCCACTCTAGCTGCACTGTAGAGTAATTGTGTGAGCTTGTATATGACAAACTGGCACCGTACCATAGTGTTGCAGTGTCTATCAACAATTTTCAATAGTGATCCATTCAACATTGATGACGATGCCTACACACTACATGCAGAGAATCAACTGTAGTTTTTCACAGTAAGAAAAACGTGTGTAGGTACAACGGACCTGAGACTACAATAACACGCTGAACTTACCATCAGAAATTCTCAAAGCCGCAGTAACTTCATCACTAAAGTTAACATGTCCTGGTGTATCCATAATGTTCAGGAGATGTGACTTTCCCTTGATATTCTTCAATAGTAGTGTGACTGGCATTGACTTGATGGACACTCCTCGTTCTTGTTCCACAAACAGAGTGTCCGTGTACCGCATTGGTATTGTGGTGTCGGTGTTAATTGTGCTTGGGTGGGTTTGTCTGATTAGACAGTCTACAAATGAGGTTTTGCCTGAATCAAAACAAAAAAAAAATTAGAAACACAAGAAAACATTAGTAAACATTATCACACTCAAATTTATATCTTTAGATATAGCAGAAAACTAAAAGTTTTCCTGCTCTTGTTTTTTCCTACTTATAAAATGTTTTGTGATTAACAAGACCCATGTTACTTACTACAAACAAAAACTTAATTTATGTGTAAATAATAAACAAATAGGTACACCTCCACCTTACCCTTCAGGGAATCCAGGTGTGGTGTTATGTTAATAAATAAATGATAATATTTTTTTTTTATATAATTGGCAAAAATATCAAGTAAAAATTAAATTATAATATACTTTATTTAATTTACTTTAGTTCTAGGGCAGTGATAGCCTTGTGGTGTGACCGTCAGACTTACAAGTCATAGGCCTTGAGTTCGAACCCAAGGCTCAAACTTTTTGGATTCATGTGTTTGGTATATTTATCATTTGCTTAAAAAACAGTGAAGGAAAACATTGTGAGGAAACCGGCATGCCTGAAAGATACTTCTTGACAGCATGTAAAGCCAAGTCAGCCCATGGGTGGTTTTAAAACTGACACCAGGTTATTCACTAACCACACAAAAAGAAGAAGAAGACTTTTCTCTGTGTCTTTGGAATTGTCTTGACAATAACACTTTATCAGCCATCCCAACGCCCAACTGTTAAAAGGAAAAACCTACCATTATGTAAATGCCCCATCAGTGTAACATTCCTCATGAGGTTGGTATTATCCAGCATATCAGCCATGTACTCCATGTCATACTTAGTCTCCGGCAACTGCTGTTCTTGGACCTGGAACTTCTTATGCTTAATAGGTTCTATCAGGGGCTTATCTAAGGCCTGTGTGTCTTCTTCTTGGACCACTGTTTCTACGTCTGGCCCATACACTTCTATTGCTTGAGGATAGTATCTGAGGAAAGAGGAAATGCTAGTGAGAAGCCAGATAAATGTGTTGAGGCAAAAATAGAAAGATCTTTGCAAATAATTGTGTAATATGTGAGTGTTGTGTGGACATGGCATTTTAATCTTTGCTGTGGATTATGAGCATGTAGTCCTACTTAACTGTAATGAAAATATGAAGTTTCTATCCAATATTTTGTTGAAAAACAATCAATAACCTCCGAGTTTGTAAACAACCATAGACCACAACTTGATCAAGTTTTTTCGTGGCTGTTAACATGTTTACGTACCGTTTATCTTCGTGCAGTACGACGGACATCGGCGCCACCTCCGGCTCTGCATCCCCGTCTTCATCCTCCTCCATAGCATCTTCGTCCGCGTCTCTGTTATCGGCGTACACACTCTGTTCATCGTCCGAGTCGGATTCAAGGTCCGGCCCGATGTAGTTACCAAACTCATCGTACAAATCACCGTCCATTATTAACGTTTACAGGAACTATGATTATTTGAGTCAATTCACGAAAAACACTTTTCAAAACAAATGCCGCCGCTAACTTGTCAGCACATTTGACACATAACCTCAAAGTCCTCAAACTTGTCAGTTTGTCTATGGCGAGTAGAAACCATTGACTTATAAAACATTATAAGTCAATGGTAGAAACGTTAAAACTTTTCAATAAAGTTCTATGTTTTACGTAGACAGAGAAACTTGTCTACGATGTTTTATGTTCATCGACTGCCTCGTTGGTCTAGTGGTCGCAAGCGCTACTACTGAGCATGAGGTCTTGGCTTCGATTCCCGGGTCGGGCAAAGCGTTAATGCGTTTTTCTATATGGAATTTCTCAAAGCCCGGAGTCTGGAATTGTGCCCGTTGGGTGGCAATAGGCTCGCCCCCTATTACATGGGACCTAAACATAACTGGCAAAATGTGAGTGTACCTACTACAGGTACACCTCTGCCCAACCCTTCGGGGAAACAAGGCGTGATGTTATGTTCATCACTATTATATTTTCTTGTGTTATATTGCTAGGATGATTGTGTTCTGTGGTTATTTCTTTAGATTCGTGTCATTAGTTGTCATTTTCTCACAGACTACCTACATAGATACTACGTATCATCTCAATTTTTTTTTTAGGTCAATGCAAATGTCGTTTTCTTCCATACTTCTCGATTAGTCGTCATCTCCGTAGTCGCCCACTTTCTGTCGCAAACTTTATCATCTTTTTCACAGTCAATGCATCGTTTCTTTCTCTTATTTAGTCATCCATATTCATGCTTTCCTCAATTTTCTACTCTATCTTGTCAAATAAATAATTTACGAACGCATCGTAATCGCAACATTTATCTTTTTTATTCTGTGATGTTGCCTTTCCGTTCTTCTGTCTGACATATTCTTTTCAATACAAAAATGGCTGCTGTGCAACCAAATTTATCAAAAATGATTTCGGCGCAGCTACGCATTAAAGCAAATGAGTTTTTGAATTCTAGGAAACATGCTAATAATCTTGCGGATATACTACAGATGTTCGAGGTAAGGACAAGCCCGATAGTGTGGTAAAAATTGCGTTATTAAAACTGCGTCATAGGTTACATTTTTTATTGTTGGTGATTTATTATATTTCAGGCTGAGACGGACAATTATACGCCTTTACTGCTTACTGTGGAAGTGATATTTACTGAACTGTTGCGACGAGGCGATTTGGTAGAAGGAATCGTCCCCCTAAAACCAGCAGGTAAGTGTCAAAGTGGTGTACCATGATATAGATTATTTTTGTTGGATTATTATTGATTTTGCTTATATCCAGGCACCGTAGTCGAGTAATTCCTACGTTTCCTGCCATATATTTGAAGGGCTAGCGCGCAGTAAGGATGTAGTCTGGAATGTGTCTTGTTTGGTCACATTTTGCGACATGTGACGTTATTTGCTTATATAAATGGTTGATTCGACCGCAGAGCCGCACTCTTGTGTAATTGCTCTTGTTACGAACTACCTTATGTACAGAAGTTGTATATAAATAAGTTTTACATAAAGTCAAAGTTTGAACAATGTTGGCCTTTGGCTGTGACTTGTGGCTGCCAGCATTGTTCTATGCTAGTGGTTACTGTCTCAAGGTCATGTAGTACTTGTGTAGCTACTCACATGTTTCATTATAGGTTGGATACAATTTTTTTATATCTTTGTTTACTTGGAAACTGCTCAGTTACTTCCTACTGAAATGATAGCTTTATCACTATGAATGATAAAAGTACAATCAACGACATCTGTATAAATATTACCCAATGAAAATTAAAAAAATATTATATTCATCATTGATCATTGTTTGCATTATTTTGTTATATTTTATAGTCCCAACATTAACATGTCCCAGTTTAAAGTTTCTAGATAACTACGAACGAAGATTATATTCAAATTAATCTTTGAAAATAATCTTCCTCTCATATACCTAAAACAACACCTTTTTTCAAAAAACAGTTTTCCTTGAAAGAGTGACAAGCACATTTGAGAATCAGCTACTCAATTCAAAACCAGCTTTCAGACAACACATCATTGATATAAATAGAATATCAATTTGAAAGTGATCTTTACAAGGATAGTCAAATCATTCAGGATTGACATTCAATTTTGCCAAGGACACTACACAAACATGATATGTTGATATGCATGTACTATCAGTGTCTCGCTCTGTTCCAAGTAATTTTGATAACTACAAAGTTTCATAATAATATGTTATAAATCTGTATCCAAACTAATCTTGTTTTAAAATTGTTAATTCCAGTTCACTTTAGGTGCCATTCAAATGGTTTTTTGGCATCGATTCTAAAATTGGCTACACACAAAAATTATGGTAAAATTAATTTAAATGCAGATATCTGCACTATCAATGTAAGAAAGTGCTCTTTCTTATCAAGTTTCAAATGTCAAAATTACCAAGGCAACCCAGCTTCCATAATTTCATTGCTAATTATATCCAACCTACACAGACCAAACACCCGAGGCGGAGTACACGAGATGGCTGCGCGAGTGCTTCGAGGCGGCCCAGACCCGAGCCCTAGAGTGCATACGCCGTGGTCGCACCAGCTCCCGACTGCAGGCACTCGTTACTGCCTGCAAGCTGATGCAGGCTGAGGGCAAGCATCCCTTGGAGGGCTCAACGGGATATTACTTCCCTTCACTCAGACTAAAGGTAAGTTATCTAAGTTAGAGTATGAACTCTTATGTCTTTTCAATATGGTCTTTTAAAGAAGTGATGTGTAAAGATCTTTCTGACAAATTGTCGAATCTTATGTAAAACCACAGTAGCTGTGTTTTTTTTATGCAAAATATCTATAGGTGTAATCAGCCTATAATGTTCCTATTGCTGGGAACTGGCCTCTCTTTGAGAGGGTGTGGGCCGTAATCCATCACGCGGGCCGCGGGCCGCGGGGCGACGGGGGTGTAGTCACATGTCTTAGAATTTTTGGTTCTAGGACATTTCCTCATAATGTTTTCCTTCACCGTTTTTAGAGCAGTGGTGATGAAATAATTTACACAAGCGACTATCAGGGTTCTAACCTACGACAAATCGCGGTCGATGCCACTGGGCCACACTGCTTAGCATCACATCTATAGGCGACACATCATAAATTAACTATAATCACTCTAGGCTATTTAATTTAGTTTTTAGTAAATATATTTTGTTCCAGAACATCTTCAGTGTCTTGTTGGACCCTGAAATGTCGATGTCGGCGCCGATAGCTCGCTTCCAGGAGTTCACAGAGTACAGGGATGTGCAGCAGTATGGACTCAAAGTGCTCTCCACGCTCGCTTATCGCAAGTAAGAGACAATAAGGAAAAATTGAATTTGAGAAATTTATCATCTAAGTGATAGAAAGTAATTTTGTCATTTAAAAAAAATATCTCATTATATGTTTTTAAACTAACTTCAGAAAAATATTTTTAGCTTTGTTTGCCTTTGTGTCTCAAAAGTCTCATAATTATTGAAATTTGGCTGAGAATCAGCACTTTTTGCTTGTCTAAAGTAAATGCACCCTTCAAAATTTTGTTTGCACACAGTTCTTTATCTCTACACAATTTTCAGGTCACCAACATCAATCTACATGCAGAACTACTTAGAGCTACTGGACAAACTGCTGGTGTGTGAGATAGCCATGGATACCAAGGGCAAAAGCAAAGAGAGAGACAATGAGGAAAAGGAGGAGAAACTGCTGTGTGGGGCAGAAGGTGAGCAAACATACAATGTACAGTGTGAACTTGACACATGACGCGATTGGTTCTGTGAGTTGCCATTTTGAACTCTATTAGTATTGTAGCTGAGACAACAAAATTCAGTGCTACCAATCGCGTCATGGGTCAAGTTATAATGAACTCACTGTAAAACTACATTTTCAATTGGAGATGTCAAACTCACGTAATATTTCACACGAGTGATTTGGCAGTTGTTCTTACCGTTATTGTGTTTTTTTTTTTTTACCTGGGAATCTTCTGATTAGGGAGAATATTCCATTTTTTTTTACGAAAACGAGTTTTAGGTGTTAAAACTTAACTTTAAATATTCCCACAATCCCTGTACCGTTAGATGCACTCATAAACACAATGTTTTGCGTGCGTTACACACCAAAAAGAATAGTCGTTTCCCAGTAACAATTTTTGCACAAAGTCACCTAGTTTGATGTTCATAATGCGTAGATGACGGCGTGATGGGTCTTTTTACACCCTATTTGTGTTCTATGCTAACGAAAATGCGACTTTGTTCACATTATATTAACATTGTTTTTCTTTTTGCAAGACAAGGCCCCATTCCCCTACAACCCGGGCGTGTGCCGGCGCTACGCCAACCGCGGCTGGGGCTTCGCGTGCCAGTGGCCGCTGTGCGACGACTCGCGCACGCACCGCCGCGCGCTGCTGCTGCTGGTGGAGAGGCTCATGCCGCTGCTCAGCCGCCCGCACCTCGCCACGGACATGCTCTGCGACAGTCTGGATGCTGGTGAGTGAACTGAGGAACTAGCAACCGCTAATTTTGGCGGCCTCCATTTTGGATTTTGATTGTGACCTGTTTTTTGGTACCAGCACCTTGAAACAGCTAACCTCGAAATACAAGGTCGAACATAATTAACTAGTCAATATCTAATAATGCTATAGAATAAAACATTTATTTTCGTAAACAATTAATTTCAAGTTAAACTATACGACCAGTGGCTGTAGACCCCGTAATCTGCTGTACTGTAAGCCCTTCGAAAGATTTATCTGCGCGACGTCTTGTACATAGTGAAGTATATTCTCACATTCACAACCTCATTATTGGTGAACAGCATGGGTTTGTTAAACGACGTTCGACGAATACCAATCTCATGTTGTTCACAGACTTTATATTTAAAAGCATGGATGAACAAGTACAAGTTGACGCTATGTACACGGATTTTCGGAAGGCTTTTGACAAGGTGGACCATAAACTGCTCTTAGATAAAATTGCTTACAACGGAATTCGTGGTAATTTGTTACGATGGTTCATGGCGTACATACACAATAGATCGCAAAAGATAGTAATTAATGGTTTCCAATCAAGTTCAATCATTGTGACCTCGAGGGTGCCCCAGGGCTCTATTATGGGGCCCCTACTCTTTATTCTGTTTATCAATGACATTAGGAAATGCTTCATTCATTCCCGATTTCTAATGTATGCCGATGACATCAAAATTTACAATTCGTGCAAAAGCACACAAGAATGCCTACTTTTGCAGGAGGACCTTGATAGCTTTCTCAATATTGTTCATACAACAAACTCCAGCTTAGTTTACCTAAATGCAATTCAATCACTTTCACAAAAAACAAAAATATTATAAAATTTGATTATAGTCTACAGGGAATTTGTCTGAAAAGAGTTGACCACATTCGAGGTCTCGGTGTTGTAATGGACTCAAAAATGCACTTCAATCTTCATATCGACAACATCGTTAATAAGGCGTATCGTATGTTTGGTTTGGTCATGCGTTCTTCAAACTACTTTAAAAGACCGTCTACTTTTTTACTACTTTACAAAGCTTTGGTCCGTTCTCAATTGGAATTCGCAGTACCGATTTGGAGTCCCATTTTTGATGTTTATATATAAAGAATGGAAATGGTTCAAAAAAAATATTTACGTAGTATGCACTACAGATGCACTAAGTCTAAATTACCATACAATCAATTATTGATACGTTATAAACTTCAAAGCTTGGAGTCAAGACGCAGCCTATTGATGGCCGTGGTGTTTCATGGTCTTTGTAATTCCACAGGTTCGATTGTCCAGATATCACCAATAACCTATGTTACGTTGTACCAAGAACTGTGATGCGTCGAGAGGCGCGTGTGCCTCGGCTTTTTCACACCGCAAGGTGCAGGACTCACGCTTGTGCACGGGCGCCTCTACGACGCATTGTAGATACGTATAACACCCACTTCATCGACTTAGATATTTTCGCGCTTACACACTTTAAGTTTAAAAGGATGTCTTTTGCATCTTTGAAATAGCCATCTTATACGTATAGGTATTTATTCCAAAATACCTACGAGACAGTACGAGTACTTTTTAATTTTCTGTAGAATCGACGCACGTATTAAAGTAACTATAATATACCATTATTTCGCGGACATTGGTGTGGGTTACACGTTTACCTAGTTTTTTAATTTATTCTGTCACTCGTTTACTGTAATGTGTAACTGTTTTATGTCCCAATAAAGTAAAATCTTAGCGTATAATCTCTACTCCGCAGGTGGTCCAATCAGCATGCTAGCGCTCCAAGGCGTCCTGGAACTAGTGCGGCGCCACAACATCGACTACCCGGACATGTACGACCGCCTCTACGCCATGTTCGAGCCCGAGATGTTCGCCACGCGCTACAAGCGGCGGCTCATGCATCTCGCTGATATATTCCTTAGCTCTACGTGAGTACAAATTGATGGCCCATTGGATACCTGGACATATACGACCGCCTTAACTCCATTATCGCTCGTGTAGACTAGCGCTTCTATCATGAAGTTTTCTTAGAAATTGTTTTGTTAGAGTCGTGTCGCGCCGGTCTACACTACGCTTTATCATGTTGGCTGCACTGCATAAACAATCGCTAGAGGAAAAAAAAAGTTTCGTTTTGTTTTTCTGCCTTATCGTGTCAATGGTAAAATATCCTTGAAAAGAGGTTAGAGGAGGTATTTGTTTTTTTGGAACCTTTTTTATTGAAAGTGTATAGATAGATATAATAATACTCTTTATTGTACGCCATAAAAATTACAGACAAATATATAAATTTTACACAATGGGCGGTCTTATCGCTTAAAGCGATCTGTGTCATGCAAAGAGTAAACGTGTTACTGGTCCTTTTCATTATTCTTTAGAATATGTGTGTATTTTCCCACTTCAGTAATAATGATGATGTCTTTTCTTTCGCAGTCACTTGCCCGAAGGCTTAGTAGCTGCATTCGCGAAGCGCCTGTCCCGGCTGTCGCTGGTGGCGTCTCCTGACGACGCGGTGGGGCTGCTGCAGCTGGTCGCCAACCTGCTGCTGCGCCATCCCGCGCTCAAGCGCATGATCTGCCTAGAGGACACGCCGAACATCAGTGAGTACCAACATTAGGACCAAAAGCAGACTGACACTTGGTCAAATTGTGACACATTCGATGATTTTCTATTTCTCCCCGTCGATCGTTGTAATTGAAACCTTATATCAGTGACATAAAAGCCATAACGTTGCCCCCAGTGTCGAACGACCCGTACGTGATGGAGGAGACGTGCGCGCGCCTGTCCCGCGCGCTGGGCTCGTCGCTGTGGGAGCTCACGGCGCTGCGCCGCCACGCCGCGCCGGCGCTGGCGGGCGCGGCCGCGCGCGTGCTCGCGCCGCCGCCCGGCCGCGCGCAGCCCGTCGCGCTCGCGCCGCCCGACGCCGCTGCGGTGAGTGTTCCAGTTCGTTTTTTTTTCGAAACGTTTAGCAATTGCATTACTGCATACTAACCTAGTCACGATTAATTGTGCTGGTATTCGGCAGCGTCCGGTTAGACTGAAGGCCGACTTCGACATAGTTCGGAAAAAGCTAGGATATTATAATTTACTAGCTGCGCCCCGCGGTTTCACCCGCGTAAGTCTCGATCCCGAGGGAATATCGGGATAAAAAGTATCCTATGTCCTAATCCAGGTCATGATCTACCCAGGTGCCAAAAATTTCATCCACATCCGTTCAGCCGTTTTAGCTTGAAAACGTAACAAACAAATACACTTTCGGATTTATAATATTAGTTAGGATTAAGAGTACTCAAGTGTTTGTCGGTTCATAAAATCTATGCCAAATGATTGGCGACGTCGCGCGTCGCCTCAATATACAGTTTTTTTTTTGTTAACTGGTTTGACTTCACCAACATAAATATAAAATATATATCTGGAAGCAATAAAACAAAAATTCTCGCAAAAAAACATGTCGAAATTACACTAACTTTTAATCTTCCATCTTCATCTCATTCAACGTATCCTCCACAGTCATTCGACGCTGAATTAAAGAGAAGGTTCAAAACAATAGAGATGAACTTCGTGCGGCCACAAGGCATGACAACGCCATCTGGTGAGCGAGTAATGCAGTACTGGGAACTGATGGCCTGAACACCTCCACACACACATAGTAAGAATAATATCACCCTGTTAACTCGCATTTACACCCTACATGTGAGAGGACCTCGCCGGAAAATGGTGCCGACCAAATCAGACACGATTTGGTCAGTAACAACGTCGGTCGGACCAAATCCTGTCGTCTGTAGGGATAACACATTAATTTCAGTAATAGCCCAGGTGTCATTCTTATAGCAGGTCAATATATTATGTCAAGCAATTTTCTACCATCTGCGTATGAATTAACAGCCATCTTGACATACCCTGCAATTGGTCCCCTGGTTGCTTACGAATTTTGTTGATGACAGTTGTAATGGTAGATTATGATTAGATAAAATAATAAAATGTCTGGTTATTCGAATTATTTTATTGATATTGCTTTACAACTCTGTTGGTATTAGAGCTTTTGAGATGTTTGTATTTATATTCTCCTGGACTACAGCCATGTTGTTTCTTATCCTGTGAGGACGTCACTGGTCCTACTTCTATATTTGATCAGATAAATTCCAAAGAATCGCCTACAAAATTCCTAGTTTCAGAAAAATATAAATAAATATCTCAGTCTTCCCGCAACCGCCGTCAAAATTGCCTGATCGACACATTCATTGATCATTCAATTTCGATCGATATAAACGTGATAATATGAAGCACAGAGGTAGTGTCATCGCAGTTTATAGCAGAATATATTATGTCAGTCGTAGGATACGGATATAACCGTATTGAATATTAGGCCTAGCACAGTAGCCATTGTTTTCCCGCTTGACCCTTGTTTTAATAAAACAAGTAACTGTTGATGATTATGACTAAAATGTAAGAATTTATTCTTTATACAGTAAGCCGACGTAAGCACGGACTTAATAAAATCGCGGCCTCTTTTTTTCGTGAGATTTTCAACGCTCTGCGTAGCGCCGAGAGTTGAAAATCCAATAGTTTTATCAACGCGCTGGGACCAGAGTTCGTCCCAACGCGTTGGATTCTCAGCGCTCGGCTCATCACCGAGAGTTGGAAATCCAGTGCGCGATTTTTTACGTCTATGCGAACGTGGGCTTAGGCTGTTTTAACACGTTCAGGCTGTTGGCTAGCCGGCACGAATGTATAGGTAAACCTTTGTTTATATTTTTTAAAACAAGAATTCATTTTCGATTTGGTAGCGTTTTAAAAGTATTGCCAGTGAAATAAATTCACTTGCTAAACTAAAGATTACACAAGATTATGATATAATATTATAAAGTCGATAATTGTAAGGTTTTGAATAAATTTTGCACTCTAATGTTAAAGTTGTAACGTAGGTGAGGTTTGTTGTAGTTTGGTTATAATTTTATTTTTTTACGAACGACTTGTGTGTGTCTGTGATCGTTGGCCTGGCGTCGGTAGTGAGCTTTAAGTTTAGAAACCTTTATTTATTTTAATGTAAATGTAGTCAAATATTTAAATAAGTTAATATCCTTATGGATATAGACCACCTACTCTTATATGGAGGGGTGATTAGTAAGCAATGTGTCTACGCTACTACTAATCTATAAAAATAAGTAAATTATGTCTGATATTCTTTGTATGTAAGTATTAAACTAACTTATTGTATAGTGTAACTGTACTAAAAGCTGACTACCGACATTTGGGTGCGTCTGCGCCGCACGAGAGACTTGTTAACTCTTGTGTGGATCGGCGCATAGTTTGTTATAGAATAGTTCGTGAATGACGCGTGTCAAGGTGAAAGCACTCACAGGTTACGAGCGACCCGCTACTGCTTCGATGATTTGACAATACATCAAGATTTCTATATATAATAAGTTTTATATAAATTATACATGTATTTCCGGAATAAATTCTCTAAATTATAGTTAAAACCGCATCAAAATCCATCGTGTAGTTTAGAAGAACTAAGTGGTCACACAGACAGACTCGAAAATTGACTATATTTTATACTATTTATAGATATATTTCCAAAATTGCAATCGCCATGACAAAAGACACAAATTAATTCATCAATTTGTTTCAACCCCCATTATCCAAAGTCGTTATACTAATCTTGGTTACAAGGTAAGAAACTTGTCCTAAATTCACACTTGACACGCGGCTTCACTTGGTTCGAGTATGATGTAAGGTCCGTTAGTTAACTGTGTTACTGTACCCGCCCATAAATATAGCTTTTCGAGTTTCAGTAGACGTTCGGCCTTGTAGAGCGTTGTCTCTGTTACTCATTGTGACTGACTTTTTCTAAGGGCGAATTTCACCCATGAAAAAGCTGTCAGTGTCATTATAAGGGCGAATTTCACCATAGAAAGTGAATGCGTTCAAGAGCTGTCAGTGTCAAAATTGTTATGGAATATTGATACTGACAGCTTTTGAACGCGGTTTAGAAGTGTTGATCGCATCAGTTTCATCGGTGAAATTCTCCCTAAAGCTCGATGGGCCATATTTACTGTCGGGTACTTAAGCTAAGGTTTCCTAAGACTGCGGTGGCCGCTGCATAGCGTTCTCAATTTACCGTCGAATGACGTCACTAACGTAACGAAACCGTAGCTTTACCTGCACTGTCGCCCGTCTTCCCCATAACATAACCTTAGTTAGTTTCATTCCAAGCGAATACTTTCTTCCTAGTTGTTGATAAGGTTTCATGTAAATTAAGAATTTATTTTGTTATATTGTATAGGTGATTAGTGACAGCGCTCTCTTCTCCATGTAGTGTTGCATGGTCCGTTATAGTACTGCACGCGGACCATTACAACCATAGAAACGGGTTTTGTCGACGGAAGAATAGACAAAATGACAGATTGTGACTGTTTATCTGTCATTTTGTCTATTCTTCCGTCGACAAAACCCGTTTCTATCGAGGTGATGCTACGCGTGCTGGTCGAGCTTTTGCTGACAAAATAATTGTGTAATCAGAGAAATCAGTGTGTATGAAAAACTTGTTATAAATATAATATCAAGATTTCAGAGTTACATAGATGTACTTGAAGTTAAAGTACACACACAAAGAGTAGGTATTTTGGACAGTTTATATGCCTTTTATGGTACTAGTCAGACGTTACATATGTGCCCATGTATAAAGTCTATTTATAACCTTATTTCCAATTGATGTAATTTCCACTTAAACAAACATGAACTTTATGAAAGTGTAAATAAAGTTGATTGTAGTCGTGACTAGTACTATTGAAAAAGTCATTAAAAAAAAATATGAAGTTGTAGCGCAAACTGAACCTTATGTGTAGGCGTTACGGTTGTTTTTCCTAAAACTCGTGTTTGTTTACATGTTTGGCAAATAAATTGCGAACGCAGATTAGGTTTCATGTGAAATAAAATGATTTTGAAAAATAACAGAATGGACGGTTATAAACTACTAAGTATCATGCTACGCTACAAGAGATGGGGTGCTCACCAAATAGTCCTGTATCATGTTAGTACGATCAATGTATCAGGTATTGTGACAAGCAACCGCCATATTTATTTAACTTTATTGTTATAATTAATTATTTGAAGAAGCCTCGCAGACTTGGGCGCGGTCGGCCTTCAGATAAATGAAAGATGGGCCAATGTGTAAATGTTTTATACAAATGTAACTTGCGTTTTATATCGTTAATGATGCTGCAAGAAATTATGTAGACACGGGACAAAAACCCGCTTTTAAGGCGGATTTTACTGCGGTAAGATAGCCGTGATATAGTCATACTCCTAGGTTTATAGTTATATATACCCTATTATAGTTACATGAAAGCGGTTTATAACTGTCAGAGTACCCTAATTTTGTTGCTAGGACCAATGTCGACGTCGCGCTCGCCGGGCGCTGCTGCGGCACCGCTCGCTTGGCTCGCACGTAGTTACCTATTTGGTCGAAGTGCCCTAATAGTTATATTACTAGATCTTACTCGTATCATAGTTATATTCCCAGTAAGACAGTTATGAACCACTTTCTTAAAACTATATTACGGTATATAGCTATGTCCCTAGAGATATAACTATATCACGGCTATAACCATCTTACTGCGACATATACAGGGTTACTTAGAAAACAATCGACATTTAAGGGGGTGTTCTAGACGAGAGAATTCGCAAAAAAAAAAACGACGTTCAGATATAAAGGTACATACATTATGAATTCGTTTAGTTTCATAGTAAAAGTTGTTTATATTTGATGGTTAGAACTCGCCCATAAATTATGTCGATTGGTCTCAGTCAGCCTGTACTTATAGATAGAATTTAAAATCTTTCATACCAAGTGCAAGCCATTTGTGTTCTCTTGATACACAACTATAATATAAATCTGAACGACTGCACCTTCTAGATGATTCTGTTGTCGAACTTATCATGCATTATCAGTGACGATATAAACGCATATAAATCCTTTCAGCATTAAGCCATCTGTACTTTCAATTCTCGTCAATAAGATTGACAAACACAATCCCTACTGTTTCTGTATCTACGAAAACAGTAATACAGGCGTCAATATTGGTCAGTGATTATAAAAATAAGAATATACATAGTGCAATATTGTTCGAAACATTTTGTACGTTTTATAAACAATATTCTAGTCTGGCGTATGTAAAAATAAGAAATATGCCGAAATGTAGGTATAATGTGATGTTTCCAATGTTTTCAGAAAGATTTTTACATGATTATTTAACTGGGTTTTATTTATTATTTGTGTTTTGATCTGTTTAATGTTTTTGAACAATGACCAATTATGAAAATCCATGAAAAAAAACCGCGCAGTAGAAAGCCTAAAAAAATAAAAAGACTATATTTTGCTTCCAAATAAATGTTTAAACGCAGTATTTACTTCCACAAAACATCAAAGTTCAAAACTTTTACCTCAATGTGAAACATATTTCAAACGAGTCTTTGTTAAAACCGAACACATTAAAGTTTATCTTTAAAATATTATATTAACACATTATACCACTTTTATTGTGAATATTACGTGTCTAATTGTTTAATATAAGATTTCACACCATTATTGTAAGCTAACGCACATTTGAATACAGATAGTTCACTCCGCATTTTAGGTATGAATCTATTAGTACGCGGGCACGACTTGATCTGACTTAGTCAGAAGAAATAACAGTCACGCGATAGGAAGAGAGGCACCTTCTAGGTGAATATAACTGCAGGTAATTAGCGCTGTGCGACCTGGATTGCACATTATTGTGTCGTAGCAAGTCGCTTTTTATTTAAATGATTTTGCGGAGTGAACCATCTGTATAAATCTGTGGCTAACGTTGAATCTTGTACACAATGGTCACACATTTTTAATTGAAAGTAATGTATTTTTTTTTGAGTAAACCTAATTTAAACCACTGTGTACATGACCCAATAAATTCTACACTATAAGCGTAGATACTAACCCCACCAGTGAATGTCTTAAAATATTAGAATCTCGCTATTATTATAGACCCTCTTACAATAGGAATAGGGAGTAAGCCGCCGCGCCCGCCGCATCTATTGTGATTATGTTGAAACAAAAATGTTAGTCGTAAGTTAGGTTAAGGCATTATTTTAATATCATTCATTTAATGTTCTATTATTATATTCATGATGATAAATAAAGTATTATAAAAAATATTGTCTTTTAGATGGTAACCCACAGATTGAACTACCAAAGACGGAATTTAGGAACATGAAAGGAGAATGGGTAAGAGGAGCTCGTGGCTAAGTAATAACTGCCGCACGGGTCGATCCGTCAGGTTAAGCTACGCTTGCCGGGGTTGGTCTGTGGATGGGTGACCATCTTTACGTACCGAGACTCCTCCGTGCCTCGTAAAGCACGTTAAGCCGTTGGTCCCGGCTGTCATTCGTGGATCTTTGACAGTCGTTACGGGTCGTCAGAAGCCCGTAAATCTGACAACCAGTCTTACCAAGGGCTATCGTATCACCCAATTACTGGGCTGTGGAGGTTAGATAGGCAGTCACTCCATATAAAATACTGGTATTCAGCTGCATCCGGTTAGACTGGAAGCTGACCCCAACGTAGTTGGGAAAAGGCTAGACAGATCATGAAAGGAGAATGGGTAAATTTAATTGGATTTTTCTTTTATTCTTCAAAATTGCATGGGAAAGAAATAAAACGCAAAAAAAACTAAAATATTCCATCTATATTTTATCCAACAACAACATTACAACGTGCCTCAATACTCAACATAAACAAATTTTGGCACAACGCAACTTATCATAAGGCACTTCGATTCACTAACTCATATTGTCGCGTAGAGCAAAATTACGTATAAATTATAAATAAGGTACAGTCAACATTATATTACATATTATAAACATTGAACACGCTTTGCGAAACATAAAAAAAAAAAACATCTGAATGAGTTTTACACATCTGTGAAGATTTCGTTTTCATAAATCAGCATTTCTTCGTATAAACGAAAGTACTAACTGCAGAATTTAATGACCGTCCCAAAAGAATCTGATGAAAGCGTAAACAAAACAATCTCTCGCTAAGGGCCATATCACACTGGCGATTTGCGAGCGAGTGGAAAGCGGGGCGAGTGCGCAGCGAGTTCGCAACGTGTGTGCAACGAGTTCGCCGCGTTTGCGGAACGAGAGCGATTGACCTGAGTGCACAGGACAGAGCGAGACAAGCGAGTGTAAAAACGCGGAGATAACCGCCGCGTGGTCGCGGCTAGTTCGTTTCGCACCCGCGGAGAGCACGTTTACAAATCGCCTCGCTGGAAACACGCTCACAAATCGCCAGTGTGATATGGCTCTAAAGGGAATTAGTAACACATTCATCTGTACTTAAAAGGTTTCAACTATAAATCTCACCAGTTTTTCCAACAATCATCATCATCTGCCTGCCCTTATCCCATGTTACTTGGGGTCGGCGCAACACGTTTTCTTCTTTTTCCAACAATATTTTTTTAAATAAAATTATTAATTTGTAATTGAAAAATCATTGACGAAAATTGAGCTTATAAAATTAATCTCAATTGTCAAATGAAAAACATCTTTATGGTGAATTAAAATTAGAATTTCGGGTTTATATAATCGGAGTTTGGGGTTTCGTAGTTTTCGGGTTTATGAGTGATTTTGCAGGTCCGTTTTTTGATCCATTAAACATTTTCATTAGATACTTTTGGAACCGACCATATAAGCACAAGCGACATCTGCATTTTAACAAGCATAACGTGCTTATGTCGAAAAAAATATAATTGCCTGTGCGTCCTATGACGAGCACGACTATGGGGCAGTAAGGGCAGGTACCTTAACCGCTGTAGTTACAGGAAAACCGTCTTCGGAGACTCTTTAACTTTTAGAGAAATTTTGTTCAGGATTTAAAAAAAAAAACCCATTCAGTAGGTTTTTTTTTTAAACTGCAAGTAAACGGTCCGTTTACACTAAATCTTTTTTTGATGCCAATTGATCTCGTTTCTTATGACCAATAAACTATCGGACCAACTGAGGTGTGAGTACTAGAAAAGTTAAAAATGTAAAAGTTAAAAGTGTAAAAACTCATTCAATTATTTATTAAAAATACCTTTAAAATATGGTAGAATTCGATTTTGATCGCAACATATATTAATTCTACTGTACATTTATGCACGTGGTGGCTGCAAACCAATAAAATTTCACTGTCACTTGTCATTTCATTTTGAAATTTGTTAGTATTTCCACAGGCTTATAGCTTTATAAGTCTGGTCCTGTATAATACTTCGTTCATAGTCGTTTAAAAATTATCATGCTTTCATAAATTGATTGCAAAAACTTTGGATGCCTCGTCATGTTAAATTCGACGATTCACTAAGTATAATACGTGCGTCAGGAAGGAGCTGGTTTTCATATAAAATCAAAAGACGCAATCTGCTAAGTGAACCCTAACCCTAAAGGGCTGTCCAGGTAACACTGATGAAGCGCGCTACATGGCGATCTGAACAACCTCTAACATTCGCCATCTTTTCGACACGTACTGTAGTTTTTATATAAAATAGTGATATGCCAATACAAAAAAACTTAAAATCTAACAAAAAAATATTTAATTTCTGTACAAATAAAAAAAATACTAAACAATAATTGTCAATCATTTATCGACCGATTTGTTAAACTAAATGACGTCGTACTGTTTTGGGTGCGTTTCGTAGTCAGACTCTAGTCCGTATCTATATTTATTACAGTCGGAAATCAAGAATATAAAGAATTTATCACAGAATCGTAATGTGTGGGGCACGTTTGTCATTGCTTTTCACAAAACATTTTTATTTCATCCAATCAACCAAATAACTATTGGAAGACTAAAAGTCACTGACAAAAAATAACTTTCTAAGTTCTAAAATATACAAAACAATACAGTCACTCAACAAGCAAACCACAAACGCGCGCACACGCACACCCACAACAGTGTAACGCCTAATACAAGAGCCTCTAATATCACTTCTCCCTCTCGCACGATAGTCTGTCTCACTTGATGATCTGTTCCTGACTGTCACTCGGCGCGGACGCACTATGGCAGCACGTTATCTGAGGACTCTGCTCCCGGACTTCCTGCCGCTGCTCTTCAAGACCTTCATCCTTACAGCAGCCTTGACTAGGCTCGTGGACTACCACAGTAGTCTCCTTTTTACAGCATTTTTCTTCAGGTGGCGGTTCTTGCTTCTTCTTGCAGCAACCCTGCCGTTCCGTCCGGAGTAACTGCACATCTTCCACGCTAGGACTGTCTTCTTTCTCACTTTCGTGGTGGCAGTGTGTTGTGGAAGCTTGCATTTTCTTCGCTCTGGCAACTCTTGAAGGACACTTCTTTGCGCCGTAGTAGCAAGTGGCGTTTTGCTCGCTGGTGCTGCCGTCTTGCGAGGTGGCGGGGAAGTAGTGTGACGGCTGGATGCAGGTACGAGTTTGGCAGATGAAGAAGTCGGACTCTGAACTCATTGAAGAGTCCAGTAGAGGCGGTGTTGAGGTTTCGGCTGGAGAAAAGATAACTGTTTGGTAAGTAAATGGATGGTAAATGGTAGGTTTTTTTGCGTGTAATGTAACCTCGGACTACGGTGGATGTTCTAAACGGTGATATTAGTGACATAAGAACCGATGAGCTCAAATTGATAGGTGATGGAGGCAATACAAAAATAGACCGCCTAACGTGACAAAAAAAATCATATCAAAATTATCATCATTCACTAGTGAATTCAGAAACTGTAAAATTTTCACGGTCAGAAAATTAGCTAAAATATTGCAAACAAAGTAGACAATTACCATTTTTCTCTCAATGTTACAGTATACAAACATACCGGTCTACACAACTGATCAAACATACAAATTCATATGCATCAACAATAAATTTCGTATTTATGGAGTCTGCGCACTACACCATTACACCGTACTTTCACCGTGAAAGCAACATGATTCGGATTAGGTACTATTTATTTATTTATTTATCATAAGTACACCAACAGCACAGTCACTTACAATTCAAATTAAATAACATCTAAAATTATCATTTCAGTAAACATGCAAATGACAGGTATACATGACATATATTTTTCATTCTTTTCTTTTTCTTTCTTTACATTCACATATGAAATTTAGACTAAGAAGAACAAAATAAATTTTCCGGTCCAATAGGAATTTCATGGGCAAAAAAGCTAACTATCTGACTATTTCGCGTGAAGCATTCAGGAAGAGCGAGTGAATATTTTTGTTCAGAAAATGTTCCTATACCTATACGCTAGTTACTAGAAAATGGACCGTTTATAACCTATATATAACGGGTTTAGAACGGTCATCATACGCGGATATGACCCGTATGCTCACCATTTCTCGACGGCAACGTCGCGTGCCGTGCACGGAGCGTATCAGCACCGGCAAAATATTCTCGCAGAAAATTGTTGACGCCCCGTGCACGGCCCGCGACGGTGTTGGTCCGTAGCGGAACGGTCTAGTGGGCATAGTCTCTTTTCTCTCTTCTCTTTTGTGCCTGACACGTTCCTATCACGGTCATGGTATGATACGGTGCAGTGGGCAGTCCTTTACGTGAGTCATTTCAAACAAAGTTTTTAACATTTGTGTCAACTGCATAAAAAATTATTATTAACGTGTATTTCTCTCACCCCCGACCATCGTTAAAAAAGAGTCAGTGGCATGGCATTGATAATACGGTACAATATGCGTCACGAAAGATGAGACATGACAGCGCCTTCCGCGCTCTTTCCGCCGCCCCGATGACACGCAGACCTCATACCACGTGGTGTCAAGTCTCATCTTTAGTGGCACGATTTTTACTGGTTAGTTACCTACTAAAGCATGGATTAGTTAAAAACCGGGCTAGCTCCAAATGCCATCTATTATATACAAATTCATTAACAACTTATAGTTGCAAAGGATAGGATTTATGACATAGGAAGCGACAAGCTGCAATGGAATGGGAGAAACAGATTCTAGGAGGCTATAACTAAAACATTTTCTCAAGATCTTAAATCAAAAACCAGCTTGTGAGTTTAGGACAACCTGTCTGATAGTGCAGTCCGATTCCTGTTCTACACTAACTGAAAGCAGATCAAGCTAATTAAATAAGATGCATTGAGGATTCAACGAAATGTTAAACTGAATAAGCTATTGGTAATGATCGTCGAGTTGAGCTCCTTAAGGTGATACTAGCCAACATTTTTCCCATACAAATTTCGGGAGTGAATTACTCCACTGTTTGACATTGTACATCCAAAGTTAAACATGATATCGTTTTGTCTCATTATTAATTGTGTCTGTACGGAAGCGGAATAGTAAAATTAAAAGCCAATAAAAAGTTATGAGCTAACAAAGTTTCATTTTTCTTTCTAATTTTAACGCAACTTTGGGCGTAAATAAGTAATAAAAGAAATGGAAAATCTCCAAAACAAAATCCGTACAGACATAGCTCAATTATCGAAGATTTTAATAAACTTTATTTGTAAATGATTTACGCAGCGGTTTTTTCATAAAACACGATTTCCCGAAGGACTTTTCGTAATTTTATTCGCGCTCGTTTTACTATGAATTGTCGTGCATTTCACTAGATAATGTTCCCCCGCGCGGTGCGGAGGGAACACGCTCACGCATACATGCACATTACTATGTGATACGTACTTTCGTTCGAATTTCGATTCAGGCACGTGCATATCACGCACGTTTAACTTCGTACTTTTGAGTGTTTTTCGGCTGCGGCCTACGCGTTTGTAAGTTTGTCGATACTATGATGTCGCGTTGTTTCGATACTACCTACTTTATCTGTTTGACGTCGCGCTGAAATTTTGACTACGTATTTTTGTTTGAAATTGGAATTGTTGGTTTGAGTGGACGCTGTGTTGGAATCAAAACTTTTTTGTAATGCAATAAAAATGGCGCGCCCCGCTAGTTACATTAGAGAAAAAAAGAAAAATGGAAACTCCTTTGTGATGTTAACTTTTTGGATTTTAACTGTATCTTATTGGTAAAAAATATATTTTTCATCACAAATCTATTCAAAAAGAGCTAGTTTGTTCTTTGTAAACAGGGACCAAAATAGCACTTTGATCCCTAGGGAGCAAAGTAGATTTGAATTTAGAATGTGGATATTGTTAGAAAAAGTTCCAATCACCAAGGAGATCAATCACGAACATTGTATGAACAAGTTGGAGAAAGGCTGGCAAGAAAGAGAGAGAAAGTGTGAATTATTATTCACACTTTGACAAGACTGGTCAAAATGAAAATCCAAGATGGCGGCAATGACACATGACGAAAATTTTCCAATTTTTCGTCATTGGTGTCGTTTTCATAGTTTTAGAGGGCGCCAAAGCCGATAGTGAGGTCAAAATGTAAATCCAAGATGGCGGCTGTGAAACTTTTCAAATTTTTCGTCATGGGTGTCATTTTCATAGTTTTCGTGGGTTCTAAAGCCGATAGTGAGGTCAAAACGTAAATCCAAGATGGCGGCTACGATAATTTTAAATTTTTCCGTCATGGGTGTCGTTTTCATAGTTTTTGAGGGTGCAGACGTGAAGGCAGGAATTTTTAAAGCTGCTAAAGTCGATAAAGAGTTCAAAATGTAAATCCTAGATGGCGGCTGCGATAATTTTGTTTTGGTTTTAAATCATACTTAAGAGATGAGGGTAGGACCGTACACGTTTTTTTTTCTCATAGGAATTTCTTCATTATAAAGTAGAATATATAATAGTATACTAATATACACTCAGCGTCACAAAAATCGCACCTCTCCGAAAATAAGTTTCAAGCAAGTCCCGCCATCAACGTATACATTAAACCCTATTAATATTGGTATCAATTGAAAGTATGTTTAACGACCTTTAAATTAACAACAGTTAGAATTCCTAAACACAACAGATCTCATTAGCGCGTAACGTTAAAGAAAATATTGTCAAAATACGCATTACAACGGCCACTAATTGCACCTCCCTACAAGGGTATAAAACGGGCGACCCGGGTCAAATGTGAGTCATTCGCTATCCAACCTTTGAAGTGAACACACGTGAACAGCTTCAGCAAGAAAAATACCCGAGAAGATGGATACCACTGCAGATGAAGCCGCTCAAGTCATTGCACTACTGCAATCAGGGATGCGGCAATGTGATGTTGCTCGGCAACTGAACTTGAGTCGTTTTTCCGTTCGACGAGTGTTCCAACGCTTCCAAGAGACTGGTGGCTATATCCGAAGACGTGGATCTGGAAGACAACGGTGCACATCCGAAAGAGACGATCGCTTCATTGTTTCAACGTCTTTACGTAATCGGTTCTCCAATGCTGTTGAGCTGCAACAACAACTGCGATCAGCTCGCAGAACTTCTGTCAGCGTCTCCACGATTAGAAGAAGAATGAAGGAGAAGAAAATTGCAGCTCACAGGGCTGCTACAGGGCCAAAATTGACTGCACAGCATAGGAGAGACCGGTTGCAATTTGCCCGTGACCATGTGGATTGGACAATAGACCAATGGAGGGCTGTATTCTTCTCGGATGAGACGAGGGTGTGTCTTTTCTGCAACGACAGGCGTAGAAGAGTGTACAGGAGGCAAGGGGAACGATTCGCACAAGCCTGTATTCAAGAGACAGTGGAATACGGAGGTGGCTCGTGCATGTTCTGGGGCGGCATGTCAATCGAAGGCAAAACGAACCTTGTGTGTGATTCTCGGACTGGAAGTGCTCGCGGGCAAGGGTCGCTGACTGCTCCTCGGTACATAACAGAGATCTAAGAGGAGCAGGTTGTCCCTTATGCGGGTTTTGTTGGCAGTGGGTTCACGTTAATGCACGATAACGCCCGCTGTCACACCGCATTAATTGTAAGAAACTACCTGCAAGAAGTTGGGATCCCTGTTATGCGCTGGCCGGCGCGAAGTCCAGACCTGAACCCTACCGAGCACCTTTGGGATGAACTGAAACGGCGAGTACGGGCACGTGATCCTACCCCTACCACTCTCCAAGACCTCCAAGATGCCGTCGTTGCAGAATGGGACAACATTCCTCAAGAGACTGTTGTCACATTAATTAGGTCCATGAGAGAATGCATGGAAGCTGTCATCAGAGCTAGGGGGGGTAACACTAGGTTTTAAGTTGATTTTATGGACTTTTTTTAAATTTTCACTGATAAAATAAAATTTAAGTTTTTAATCATTTGCATTAGCGTGTTTTTTTTATTCCCTGGCAAACAAAAAACCAAATTTATTGATTTATTCTGAAATTTAAATAAATTGCCTTTCCAATGATACCTTATAGTCATATGTGTACCATTGATTAATGGGGTTAAAATGACTTTGAAGGGAATTCTTAAAGAGGTGCGATTTTTGTGACGCCGAGTGTATAATAGAATATATAATAGTATACTCTAGAATCCTTCGCTCCACTCTGGATTAAAAAAAACACTCTCGCCTTAAAAATAGTTGTTTGCTCCCTTGGCAAACAATCTACTATTTCATCACATCTATTCAAAAAGAGCTAGTTTGTTCTTCATCAACAGGGACCAAAATAGCTCTTTGATCCCTAGGGACCAAAATAGATTTGAATTTGGAATGTGGATATTGCTAGGAAAAGTTCCAATCACCAAAGAGATCAACGAACATTGTATGAAAAAGTAACAGGCTGGCAAGAAAGAGAGAGAAAGTGAAAGTGAAAGTTATTTGGTCAAAATGATAATCCAAGATGGCGTCAACGACACATGACGAAAATGTTCAAATTTTTTGTCATGGGTGTCGTTTTCATAGTTTTAGAGGGTTCTAAAGCCGGTAGTGAAGGCAAAATGTAAATCCAAGATGGCGGTTACGAAAATTTACAATTTTTTCGTCATGGGTGTCATCTTCATAGTTTTCGAGGGTTCTAAAGCCGATAGTGAGGTCAAAATGTTAATCCAAGATGGCGGCTGGGAAAATTTAAAAAAATTTCATAATTGGTGTCGTTTTCGAGGGTTCTAAAGCCGATAGTGAAGTCAAAATGTAAATCCAATGGTGTCATTTCGTAATAGTTTTTAAAGCTGCTAAAGTCGATAAAGTGATTCGTAAATCCAAGATGGCGGCTGCGAAAATTTTGTTTTGGTTTTAATCCACACGTGAGAGATGAGGGTAGGACCGCACACGCTTTTTTTCTCATAGAGGGTGATAAAAAGTAGAGTGTTCACTTCGAGAGCAACACTATTTTAAGCTCGAGTGACGTACTTTGAATCCCTCGCTGCGTTCAGGTTTCTACTTTAGAATCCCTCGCTACGCTCGGAATTCTACTCTAGAATCCTTCGCTCCACTCTGGATTCAAAGAAACACTCTCGCCTTAAAAAAAGTTGTTTGCTCCCTAGGCAAACAATCTACTATTATAACATTATTTTGTCAGAGAAAAAGTTTTACAATATGATTCTATTTTTAAATTTCGATAGTGTGTATAAAAAGTATGCCAATAATAACTCATTTTGAAGTTTATAATTCGAATTTAATTTTACGTTATGAGAGTAGATAAAAAAATTTCCGGTATGATTTTCTGCCGTTATAAAATTGCTTTTTGAGCTGTAGTGGCGATAGTTACAAACCGCAGACGTTATGTAAATAATCATGTTAGGTATTCATTTTATCAATAAAGATTTATAAAATAACTTAATAAATGATGGCTATGTACCATCGAAGAAGTTCATATCTATACACCGTAAGGACTATTACTAGCTTGATATGTAGCCGTGTGTACCGTTATAATAAATTGAGTAAGCAACTGACAACCTTTGTAGCAATCTATCGTTACCTACGTTACGTTATAATGTATACTATTACTGTAGTACTATTATTTATTCTGTGGTTGCGAGTTTCATACTTACCTACCTATATCTATTACCTATGGTGTGTGCTCCCGACACCCCGCTGCACCATACGCTCATCATGTATCTACGCTCGGTTTATCATTGACTTACACCAGGTGTTTTTTTGGTCATGGTGGTTTAGAGTCTAAACCACCATGACCTACTCTCTAAACTTTAGAGAGTAGGTAAAGTAAGTACTCATGAATACAATCAAGTTTCATTATGGGACCAACCCTGAAATATGAAAAAAAAGTCAGCAGATCCCATGCATTTTGATCGTGTAGCTACTGCAGTTTACTAGGGATCAGCTGATTTTATTTTCACGGTTTCAGGGTTGGCCTCATAGTAAAAGTTGTTTGTGCTGAGTAGGTACTTTCATCACGTAAAGCACAAAGTACCTACGTAATCAGGCGGCGACGGGTATTTCGTGCGTAAAGTAGATATGACAATATGACTAAAAATTATGCTGTACTTGGTTTATTCTATTTGCTTGCGAAATAATTTATTTCAATTGACAACGCAAATTTTGCATACACTAACACCTACAATTTGATGCACGGAGTCGAAGACTTGCGGTAAGTAGGTAGGTTATCATACGCCAACAGAATATTATCTGCAATCTGCCTGGTACCTACTTACTGTTATAATTACCTGTCTTACATGTTAATTACCTACGTGTTGTTAGGTAAGTACGTAGGTACTTACAACCAAAAATATCGCAAACCTCCGTAGTCGACATTAGAATCTTTATTATTCTGTGCTTTATGTAGGTAAGTAGGTAGTACCTACCTACTTTATGCGTAGTCGTACGTCCGTGGACCGTGACTCGTGGTTGTGAGAAACTACCTATGTAGGTACTACTTCATCGGCTGTAAACCTACCTATACGCAATAATCTACATAGGTGCATACTTGTCTGAAAACAATCTTGATGTGCCTCTTAGTAGGTAGGTACCTAATAATATGCGCGGTCGGGCGACTGATGATTGTTCAAGTAAGCATGCGTCGTAATCTCGAGCGATCGCTGCATGTATGACACTCGGGGAAAACTAAACAATAAAATAAGCAATTTGCAGGTACCTTTAAGTGTAAGGGTTTATAACGATAACAGCGGCGCCTACTATTATATTACGAGTTTGTAGGTACTTGCTGACTTCTCGGCGAGCGGCACAGAGCGGCGCGGCGGTGCATGTGTGCATCGTCTAACATCGTTTCAGTTGGGAACAGTGTTTGTGTGCGTGCGAACAGACGTTGTGTGTGTAGACTAGCGTCTAACTGCTCATCACTGACACTGTCTCTGTCGGGCACGATGCTAGGTGAGACAGCGTGCTTTTTGGCCACGCCCACCAGTGAGTTCGAGCCCGTGCAAAGTTTGTCCTTAAGTTCTGAGTTGAGCTCCACGATTACAAATGCTTGCACTGACTGGACAGGTCCACTCAAATCTGTGTGGGTTTTTTTTCAAAAGACCATTTCAAACTAGGCTGAGAATCAGCACTTTTCGAACGTCAAAATGACATTGGACAGTCCCCCAGAAACGCCCGCCTTTCACCACTTCCTAGTGCTTTAGCTGGGAAGGAGAAGTGGAGCAACAAACTCCCCAGCAGCACAGCTGTCTGTTCAGTTACAAAAACTTGATTCTATATAATAGTAAATAAGCAAAAATAATTTATATTACGCAACACAAAACATTAAATTTAAATTATTTGCTTTAGCTAGCACACGCCAATATACGAACAAAAAACATCGAAATCTATATTCAAGCGAAAATGGTGATAAGGTACGCTAAAATGGAGAAGGGTTTTAATACATGTAAATGAGAACTGAAAACTATAGGTACGACATATGAAATTGCTCTAAAAAGGCAGTCTACGCCTACACCAACCAAGAAGCTACCAATCAGCTACAAAGATAACAAGGAGTAGGTATGTTACATCAATGTCTATGGTAGTCGTCCTGCAGCAGCGTGTGGTCGGTCTGCTGCAGTTCCACGGCGTCCATCTCCTTGCACAGCTTGCCTTCGCACACCTCCCAGCTACACTTCTCCGTGTTGCAACGATCTTAGCAGGGATAGGTAAGGAAGGACGGAAGATGTAGACGTGATGTGATGAATGACGTTTCTTACACCGAGATGGCGCTTTTGGTCGTGTTTTGGTGAACACGGTATAGGTTTCTTTATACTTCTTTTTAGGGACAGATTGATTGGTTTGACAGATTACTATTCATTCATTGCATTTACACTGGTACAAGGAAGTATTGACGTTGACAGAGGGCGCTGTTAGTACACATTTGTACAATTGTTTGAGAACGTTGTAGGCCTAGTACACGTGAGACTTGTTGACCATTAGTCGGCCTTTCAACACGTCCATGGTACTTGTTGAAAGGCCTACACTGTCCTCCCAGACCTATTAACACTGTTATTTGTAATATTGTTATTTTTAAAAGTGTAACCGTGGAGTTTCTTGCCGGCTCTTCTCCATAGGAAACGACCAATTGGAACCATGCACCTAGCTTCTAACGTTTAGCCAGTAGAGGCCATGTAGGTTTGTGAAATACAATAATTTGATTTTTGATTTTAAAATGTATTGAAAAAATAAGATGGTGGCATTAATTCCGGCTTTGGTCACAGACCAAAAGTTCCTTGTTCAGCTCCTCAGTGACTGTTAAAGAATATTGTCAAATCTATCAAACTATCTTGAAAGAAAGTTATTTCAGTCGGGCAAACATGCCCTTAAAAACGTGTAGAATGAATAACATATTATGGAATTGTTAGTAAAACAACTCGTGCTTAGTATGACCGCCTGTCTATGGTAATATTGTAGTACACAATGCACGTAAAAAATTTACAATCACTAACTATGGACGGCAAAAGAGCTAAGTGTGATGGCAGTAATGGATATTGCTTCCGTATTAGATTATTGTTTTCAATATTAGATTTTGCGACACGTTGCCTGGACATATTACTAAGAGCCTTATTAGACTATCATAGAAATATGATCAGAGGTAAGAGTAATTTTTATATGAAGAACCTATGGCGGTTTAATAAGTACATGTGATTCATATCGTCTATGATCATAGTTAAAAGATCCGTCTAGCGTCAAAAATGGCTAAATCGTTACCCGTCTTGATAAATATGACGTGTAAAAATCATAAACTGTAATGTGTAAAAATTAATAATAGCATCATTTAACTATGATGATAGAATTTGAGAGATATGAAATCATATTTGTATGATAAATATATGATAGTCTAATTGGGGCCTTAGTAATTCAACTGGTTGGGCTGTCAAATTTGCCTTTTCTGATTTGCATCTTTAAAAAACACAGTTAAATGGACACATTAGATGCCTCCACACTCAACAGTTTCGCCGGTGTAACTACAATTGATTAAACACACTATTTCCTGCGTTAGTACAAAATCTCGCCTAAAGTGCAAAATTAATATATTCCACTAAGCTCACAAAAGCACATAAAGGATAAACATTTATGTAAAGGTTGTCGTCAGAACTGTTCTCACCTGTATCATCGCACTCGGGCGTGCAGATGACCGTTCGCTTTCTTCTGAAGCACTGCATCTGGAGACGAGTCAGTTTCGTCCCGAACAAGAAGTAGCCTGGGGACAAGGATTCCACGTCAGAAATTCGGTTCAGGAGAGTTTAACTAAATTCACTAAGTCCTAATAATTTTTGTACGTCAAAGTAACCTCCTATAATAAAAACATAGCCATTTATAAACCCGATATAATAGTAAAAGGGCGATAGCAGTTAATACGTATAAAATTACATGAAAATTTAGTGCATATTTCTGAAGCGAGCCAGCACCCTAACACGACAATCTGTTGCATTTTGACAGTTCAACAACATTCATTGCGTTATTTACGTTGTTGAACAGACAAATTATTCGAACTTATTGAAGCAGTGGATTAGCAAATTCCTTCATAATGATTCCGATTTTGATTGATCGTGTGTTCGCAGTTAGGGTGCAGATCATCAGACTTTTGTAATATTTTTACATCGTCTACTTAGCCTTTTCTCCTCATCCGGATCCAGCTGAATACCATTATTTTACATGGAGCAATTGCCTATACGTCCTCCGCAGTTGCTAGGTAGCACATACCTCCTCCTCAACGAACATTACATAAAAATGTAAATTTAAATAAGTGTAACATACCCAGCATCATCCCGAACACAACGGCAAGTAGCAGATGTACGTTGTACACCATGACAGCTAACATGAGTAGGTAGCCCACCACGTTATGTATCAGGAAGACCACCGACTGATGCGTGTTCACCAGCGCACTGTAGCAATTTATAGAAAAATGGTGTTAGAAGGTATTCCATTTATTCAAATCCTTGTTTCTAACCATATCCGTGACTATAATTATCTAATGTAATATCAAGTTTTTCTGCCAAAACAGTTCCTAGGTGATGATGAGGAGATAACTTACCGTATTCTGAGTGAGGCCCACCTGCTGACTGGTCCGGAGCTGGTGTTCCGGCTGGTGGTCGGCTCCATGTTGCCCTGCTCCCTGCAACCAACCACATCATCTATAACCGAATGTAGAGCCTGCTTGTAGATTGTGTCCTTTTGTTGGAGAGGTTGGTAAGTATGGTTTATTCTGGGAACTGGATTTCGGAGCTGTCTTGTGCAACTTCTGATCTGCCAAAAGAGCCAATCGGAGCCTAATTTGGCCAACTTTTCAGGGAGTATTTTAATCCAGCAAAAAATTGTTTTTTTTTATTAAATATTATTTGTCCATAAGGTCTATTTGAGAGGAAAACTCCATGACAAAAATGTATTATACATACATAAACATAAACTCACGCCTTCTTCCCGTAGGGGGTAGGGAACCGGAGGTACCAGGTAGGCAGAGACTACAGAACCACCTGCTAAAGTCCTAACATAGGTAGGTACTTACTCTTTTTGAAAAAAAAAAAAACCCCTCTTCTACCACCACCTACACTCCTTTTGAAAAATCTATTATCTAACATAATATAACTAGCGAAGATATCGCAATCGCCATAATCGAGGGATGGACAATTGGACACTATAATTTTAATTTAACCCAATAAAATAATAAAAATAACCATTCGCTATATCATATTTTCGCAATATTTTCTTAGAAAATTGTTTTTACGACGCTTAATATGCGATTAATTGATATAACTAGTATTTATGACGATAATCGTTTAGTCGATAGCTCGATAGTCATGCTCGATCAACTCTATACATATTTCTTGTTTTTATCAAGGTGCTTTGTAATGACCATTCTAGCGAATGTTAAATAAACGGGGGCTTTGTAGAGAGCACTCTAGCGATCGTTCTAGCGAGCATTCTAGCGAAAAGAGCGTAAAAGTGCTTCGAGCTTCTTTTTGCCGAGCCGAGCCATTCTGTCATTGTTCCGCCACCGAACCTCTATGCCTAGAGCGTTCGCTAGAATGACCGTGAAAATGTTCGTAGCGATGTTTGACTCTATGCTTGGGTCTGTTCGTTGTTCAGTTCGATACATTTTAAAACGGCGAATGTACGATGTTCTGTTACAAGTGAATGCTCAAGTCTAAGCAGCACCTTTAAATTACATCCTTGTTTGCTAATCTCTTTAACTTGAAGCTATACTGAGTTAGAAATAAGGTGCAAATTTGTTTAACAGAATTATCTGAATTAATTAAACGCATGTGTTCTTTAAACTTCACAGTAATTATGCAATATTTTTAAACAATTGCATCAGCACTGTTAGGTAACAATGCCTGTTTAAGAATTAACAGCATCTCTACGAAACAGCCTCCACCAGAGAAAGGCGACGACTATAGGTACTTAAATAAAGATTTTAAAATAAACATTAACGAAGATTTCATCTGAACCCAAGCTGGCACTTAACTTGAAATATTTCAGCACTACAATTACAGCACAGCACTACTTAAATTACAGCACTATTTTAATTTATTACAGCACTTCTGCTCTCTAATAGCCGGCTCCTATAAAATACAGAACGTTATTGGATAAAATTAGGACTTGTATCTATAACAATCATGAAGCAAGGACCTCGTAGCTTTGCATACTAGACCCTTCCATGTGGAAGTAGCTATCCTATCGCAGGTAAAATTAGCTTAAGAATCTATTTATATGCCCAGTTTGACAATAAAAAAAAACTACCATTTTGGTAAATAAAACCATTCGTCTTTGTTTATAGGGCGAGCATAAGGCGCCATCTCCACGGACGAGAATCGCGGCGATAGTCACGCTGTGCCTTCAAATTATCGCCGCGATAATATCGTCGTGTGGAGATTGATTCATAGAGATTCTATGGAATTTGGTGAACGGCGAGTCTATCGCCGGGATTTTCTCGCCCGATAAATGGTGAAGGAAAACATAGTGAGAAAATCGGGACCCTGTCACCGAAAATTCGAAGATATGTGACATCACGGATGTGTGACATCCATTACATCTACTAGCCCGTGTAGGTAGACCTATAGAGGATTACGGCCCACTCCCTCTCTTAGAGGGGCGGCCTCTGTCCCAGCTGTGGGGCCATTAGATATAGGTTGATATGCATAAGGTATGATTCCGATCCCAGCTGCACGCGGCACTGCTACAGTGCTGACGCAGCAGTTCTGCCGCGTCACTACTGGTCCCCACACATTTTCTATAGGTCTACATTACATTCCGATATAGCACGGCAGGAATGTCGCGGCAATAAAAATACCTTATGCTGGTGCAATCTGGCCATAGTCAGCCACTTTATCAACTCGCTGACTGGCTTTGATTTTTACCACAGCACGAGCTAATCGGTGGATAGTTCGTGTTGACATCACAGAAGAAAAATAAGACCTCAAAATTTAGTACTCCCGACTCAAGGATGCTATTGAAGAGAGTCGATAAGAGCGTTCATTAAAAAAGTTGGCAACGTCGCAAATAGCTGTCGAATATTTACCTGTTTTGATTAATTTGGCAATATTACTGGATGGAAATATGAAATATCGCTAACTAGTGAACAGTGACAGTTATTTGCAACAGTTTTTAACTTTGAATTTCGGGGAGTGCAACTGCGCATCCACCTTAATCTTCTTAGATTTGATGGTCGTTAAATTTGAATGCGGTTTAAAAAAAAATTAATAGCTAGTTTTCTAGCGATAGTTCTTAGACATGTCTTATCAGCCGTTTAAAGATTCTTTTCTAGTTGATGAATGGATGTGAGCGCCTTCCACAGGTCTGATCGATTTGAAATTTGGTACTCTGATGTTTGCTTACAATGATATTAGAAGAAAATAGTAACCTTGAACTGATGCTGCAGCATCACCTGGAATTTGCAGGATACCCAACTCCCTTACCAACTTACAGCATAGGTGTCATGTTTGGGCTCATTGGAATGGTCTCAATGAATAGGTTATAGATAGATGATGAACTGAGTCTGGTGATGGAGTAGGAAAGAGAAATGAGGAAATGTTTGTGTCGTGGGTTTTAAAAAAAATCTTTTACCTGCATTATTTATTTACGTATTCTTAAACATTTTTTATTATTAATATTCAAGTATGTATCTATTTTAATTACCTACGTCCGTGTGTCACTGCGGGGTGCCAACTGAAAACCAGCGCTGGGTGTCTGACGCCCAGCAAATGCTGAGATGGTAACCCTTTCGGTATGGGCACGCTCAGCAAAACTTTACTGCAATTTTATTGTTGTTTTTTGTTTTTTTTTTTAATGTGTTTGTTGCTGTTGTGTTGTGTCTGTGTCGAATAAATGTTTTGTATTGTAAAGTTTCATTTGTGTTTAATCATACTATTTAGATATCGAAAGGCAGACTGGACAGACATGAAGGTTTTCATGTCTGCCGAGTTTCGTTAGCTATTTTAATTTGACTGTATAAATTGTTGCGAAGGTCTTTAGGATCTGCATTTTGAGGATTGAAAGACCAGGATAGTAGTATTCGGTCAGAGGTTTTGCTGACGTAAATTTATGCTATGATAAGCTAGCCAGGCCCTGCTTTTAGGTGTATCGAATCACTGTTATCGTGTTTTCTTTCGACTTATTCGTTACAAGTGATTAGCAATGTAGGTCCGACTAATTGGCACATTAACTGCTATATTCAATGGTGCATGGACGATGTAGTGTTCAAAATCGATAGATAAGAGACAAATTGTTTTAATCAAGCAAAACACGCACAATGAAGACAGAACGAAGATCAATATAAATGAAATGTAAGCATTGTAAATAGGTAGTTGGTGTTCCTAATCTATACTAATACCTACTAGCTTTTTCCCGCGATTTCGCTCGCGTGGAAGTCGGAAATTATCCCATGGAAACATATTACCGGAATAAAAAAGTATCCTATGTGTTAATCCAGGTTATAAACTATCTGTCTGCCTCATCCAAATCCTATTATTAGCATAACATAGATTGAATACTATCGTGAATTCATGCAAGCCTAGTACTTTTTGTTAGGTTAGGTAATTAACATAACATAACATCACGCCTTGTTTCCCCGAAGGGTTGGGCAGAGCTGTACCTGTACCTAGTAGGAACACCCACATTTCGCCAGTTATGTTTAAGTCCCATGTAATAGGGGGCGAGCCTATTGCCATCAACCGAGCACAAATCCAGACTCCGGGCTGCTACTGAGAAATTCCAGATAGAAAAACCCAATAACACTGCCCGACCCGGAAATCGAACCCAGGACCTCATGTTCAGCAGTAGCGCTTGCAACCACTACACCAACGAGGCAGTTAGGTAATTACTGCTCAGAAATTGTGCACGTGTCGTGAACAGAATACAGTCTTGAACCTCGATTGCAGCGCCACCTACCGGGCCCAATTGTGAATAGTAAATTCCAAAAAATAGATGTGGTTGCGTGTATTTTGATAGGTCATTGCCATGCAAATAAAATATTTTAACCCTTTTCACCCCGACCCTTTTCAAGGATTTTCGGAAACAACCCCATCGGATCTCGTATAAAAATCTTTCATAACTTTGACACACCCCAATAGTAGTTTAAAAAAACAAAAAATGACAAACTTTATGATGTATTTAGATAAGTATTCGTGCCTAGTTTCAAGTCTTTTATCAAAAGGAAAAAGATTTTTCACGCAAACGAAATCCCAAAAAAAACGAAAAACGAACAAATGTGGTGAAAAGGGTTCACCCCCTTAAAGGTCGAATTTTCAAAAACCCCTTCTTGTGCTCCCCTACATTACAAAAACAAGCTGTGTGCAAAAAAAAACACGTTCCTAGTCCCAGTAGTTTCAGCTCAGCGTTGATATGTCAGTCAGTCAGTTTCTCCTTTTATATTATATAGATAACAAAACTAATAGTTATTTGTTATACAAGAGTGCAAAGTTGCTTTTTAACCGCGTGTTCAATTTTGATGACCGAGCAAGCGAAGGATTCTAAAATTGAATCACGAGCGCAGCGAGTGATTCAAAATTAGAATCCTGAGCGTTAGCGAGGGAATCAAAAGAGCACGAGGTGAAAAATCTTTGCACTCGAGTGCAACACGTAACTTTTCATTCCACCTCAGCGAGGAAATGACTAAATGCAAAAAAAAAAACGTTTGCGCATTATTAACAGTTTCAGTCAATTCTGTTGGCGTCAAGCAAACTTCCTCGTCGCTAGAATCACTCATTTTAGTTTTTTCACTTGTTTTCAAGTTTCTTGTTTTTAATATACCTAAGGTTTAACAATGACGTGAAAAAATGCCGCGTAAAGAACCGCGTACAAAGCAAATTGAAAAAAGAACACCAAGAAGGTTCCGAGTCTGAGTTTTTAACAAATTAAAAAAAAGTTGTATGATATATTCGGCACCATAGAGGTAGCAGTAAATAGGTTTAATGTTTTTTTTAATTCACAAACTTAGTGCACACGATGTTCTAAATTCAATTTACTTTATCCTCTAGAGAATAAAAACGGCTTTTCCACTCAGATACTGAAGATTAAAAATACTCTTTCCGAGATGGTGGGATGAAAAATAGTTTATTTGTTTGAACGCGCATCTCTGGAACTACCAAAGCTGGAGGAACGTCATAGCTGTTTTTTTAAATATTCATATGTGTATAAGCTATTTAACATCACGCTACGATCTTGAGCCGAGCAAAAAGTAGCGCGGGCGGGCGATGCGATGTGACGCGGTGAATCGTGGACCGCATTTCACGCGGACGAAGTCGAGGACAGACACTAGTAAATAAATAAAACGTATACAATCGGCTATGATATCTCAATCTCAACATAAGATTTGGGCGTTGATACTGTTAATTCACCATTTTATATACCTACATATAGGTATCATTAACCGAGAGATAATGACTTGGTACCTACATTATCAGTCCAGTAGTAAGAAGTCCTAAAATACTAAAGATAATTTATGCTGAGTCCTATTAATAATCTTGTAAGACTGCAAACTAAACGGTACCATGGAAAATGCTTAGAGGAAGATGGAAATTCTTATATTGCCCTCATCCGGAACTAAGACCCATGTGCAATGTGTGGGCGTGTGGGCCTCAAGACATAAATTCAACTGTCGTGAACTTCAAGGTCGATTTGATTAGAAAACGGATAACTAAGTATATACTTAAGCGGCATGTAGCTAATTGTTACATATTGTCAAGGCTTTGACACAGTTTCGCCTTTCACTAAAGTAAAATTTATAATTGCAGCCCGCTTTGTACGGTAACGTTACTGATATATCGTACGGTTTTGTACATTTTTTTATATATTATTATTAATTATTATTATCTATGGTTCCAACCCTGACAGGCTATTTACTTTGTGTACATTATTTTCATCACCACTGCTTTCAAAACGGTGAAGGAAAACATCGCGAGGAAACCGGCATGACTTAGAACCGAAAATTCATTATGTGACATCTACCAACTCGCACTGGGCTCGCGTGGTGGATTAAGACCACTGCCTGTCACCGAGAAGAGGCCTGTGTCCCAGCACTGGGGACATGGGGTCCCAGCAGTGGGGCTGATGAAGCACATGATGAAAAAGTAAATGCCTAAGGTGAGCAAGGATTTACGCATTTTCCTGCACTTTCCAATTCGCTTGCTATAAGCAGCCCTGCACCCAAGATAAATTACTAGATCTATTTGTAGACAAATCCACATCTGGAAATGTAAGTAGACAAGACAGACAGACTGAGTATTCAAATAAGATTAAAGAGAGCGTTTCATCAAATAGTTCGTTTGCCGTAATGTTGGCTCCACTGCATTGATATCTTAAAAGTATCAATGATGCTCCACTGTTTAAAAAACGGACCCATTAGGTAGCGCCCCGTAGCGTATTCTTATTGGTCCTAGAACAGTGGAGCCAACATTACGGCATAGGAACTATTTGATGAAACGCACTCAAGCCATGAACCCGCGCGACTAGTATAGTCTATGCCTCAACGTATAGCGTTTGCGATAACAGAGTACAATGTGCATTAATTTTGTATTTGTATACAACAATGACAGCGATACAATTTGTTGTAGAACTGTTTACATATTTAGAGAACCCATATTGTTAGAATTGTGATTTGTGAATCAGAAAACAACAAAATATTTTATTGATCCTTGTTGACTAATCTTCTTCAAAACTTCGAACCGAATTTACATCATCGGAACAAGATAACATAACTTAATAATAACATAAGACAAGCTTATTTATTTATCGCGATTTATTGCAATCGGCTGGCTAATCTTTTTATTTACTACGACATGGGCTATTTAGCTTTTGGCGACAAAGGAAGAAGAATAATAATACCAGCCTATTATAGTCCCACTGCAGGCACAAGAACTCTTCTGATACAGAGGTTTGAGTATTGATTACATTGCTCAAAGAGGATTGGCGATTTCAGACTTGTAGCCACGAATTTAGGAGGCATGAGGAACAGGGTGTAAAGTTCACTCATCCACCATAGAAAAGGGAGGTGGAATACTTTGTCCCTAAATTGGTAACCCCGAGTATGAACGTCAACGCAGCCTTCGTGCAACTACTTCAGCGTGACGTCATCTCATCGTTACTCCCACAAGCTTTCGTGAGGCGAGTCACACAGACAGCCAGCACCCACGGCTTCAACGGGTATCCTGACCACCAGCATGCAGTGAACGCGCATTCCTCGTCATCACCCTCAGCCTCATCAGCAACCTTGGCACAGCACCTGCACTTTCGGCCGGTCTCACAAGCAGAGCTCTTTCTACCCTCTCCTGGTCGACACTAGCAGTCAGCCACAACCCGGCGCTATACCACATCCGACTCACTGGATCATGACGCTGCGCCACCCCGACTCACTGGGTAATCACCGCAGCAGACAGTTCCGATTCACCGCGAACTATGCGGCACCCGGTTCCGACTCACTGGAACCTCCGCTGGCACTGTGAAGCATCGCAAGATACAAGACTCCGCCCACTATCGACCTTCGGTCTCTGGAGGGGAGTGATGTAGCGGTTACACCGCCAGTCCGCCACATACTAACTACGCTACACCTCCAGTGTCGTAAAAGGAGACAGGTGGAATACCTTCCACCTTTGTCCCTAAAGACTTCACTAGACAGAAGAATACCATTACTGACAAATGCGTGCATTGTCTAGACAGATCTGTTAATCTATGTAGTTCTTTCCTCAAAAGACCATTTTAGACACCAATCTACATGGTCTTCACATGATCTTACCAAGATTATGTCTGATTGTTGAATTTAAAAGAGACTGCGACCTCTCAGTTTGTTTCGGCCTTTCTTCTCAGAGAAGTCAGATAGGAAACGCCGACCTCATCTAGTTTAAAAAATATTATTGACGTGTAAAAGTATTTGTACGAACCTACTCACAGAAATTAAATCATTTAACAAAATTGGCACTGGTCTCAAAAAAAACGAATAGATCCATATGCTTACGGCGCCGACTCGCAGTTGCGCCAATGTATTTAGTAAAGCCTCGCTGTAATTGACATAGTATTGTTATTGCTATTTTCTATAATTTCTCCTTTTTCGTGACTCAGTTCTCACAGCGAAATAGACTGTTTATATCATCGTTTACAGACCACCATGTTTTCATCCAATCAAAAACATGGGCATTCTTTTGTTTTTTCTGTCTTTTGGGCATTTTTTCTTTCATTAGGCGTTTTTCCACTCACTGGCAGGCCAGTTCTTCTTATCAATTAAGAAGAACTGGCCTGCCAGTGAGTGGAAAAACGCCTAATGAAAGAAAAAATGCCATACCTCAGACCTCATCTAGTTTAAAAAATATTATTGACGTGTAAAAGTATTTGTACGAACCTACTCACAGAAATTAAATCATTTAACAAAATTGGCACTGGTCTCAAAAAAAACGAATAGATCCATATGCTTACGGCGCCGACTCGCAGTTGCGCCAATGTATTTAGTAAAGCCTCGCTGTAATTGACATAGTATTGTTATTGCTATTTTCTATAATTTCTCCTTTTTCGTGACTCAGTTCTCACAGCGAAATAGACTGTTTATATCATCGTTTACAGACCACCATGTTTTCATCCAATCAAAAACATGGGCATTCTTTTGTTTTTTCTGTCTTTTGGGCATTTTTTCTTTCATTAGGCGTTTTTCCACTCACTGGCAGGCCAGTTCTTCTTATCAATTAAGAAGAACTGGCGGTTGGGGCCAAACTAGGAGTTTGGCCCCAACCACCAATAGCTATAATAACATAACATCACGGCTGTTTTGCTCGACGGGTTCGGCAGAGGTTTACCCAATTAGTTCACCGTTTTTCCAGCTATGTTTAAGTCCTATGTATTGGGGGCGAGCCGATTACCATTAAACGAGCTCAAATCCAAACTCCGGGCTGTTACTGATAAATTCCTGATGGAAAAACCCAATAATACTTTGCCCGGTCTGGGAATTAAAAAAGAAAGAAAGAAAAGATCTGAAAAGAATGATATCCTAAGTTCGAAACGTATTTAGAACGTATTCTAAATACGTTTCGAAATTCAAACTAGGATCTCATCCTCAGCAGTAATGCTTACGACCTAATATTAGGGGTTAAAGTATGAAATTGCCGATTTGTACTGAAAAATTGAAATTCGTTTTTTTTTTTAACATATTTATTTAATCAAAATAATTACCATTATTATCTAAACATTGCTGCCATCTAATAGGAAGGTCATTTATGCCTTTGCGATAGAACTCTCGTGATCTAGATTCGACAAACTGTGTGAAAGCATTTTGTACTGCCTCCTGAGAAGAAAACTTTTTATCACGTAGAAAATTGTCCAAATCACGAAAAAAAAAGGTAGTCCGTTGGAGCAAGGTCTGGCGAATACGGAAGGTGACAAATGGTTTCTAATTACAGTTCCTGTAGAGTTCAAACGGTTTCTCGTGCTGTATGAGATCTCGCTCGATATTACAATAAAACGGCAATTTCATACTTTAACCACTATTACAAGCAATAGTTTTTGATAAAACTCACCTATCACATAATAGGTTCCGCCTTTCATCAGACCTGAATGGGTACAGCTTCTTATGGGCCGCGCGCTGCACCTTGGCCAAATACACCTGCAATTACAATAGTAAGTTGAAATTACGTGAATAACAACAAAAGTCCCGCAGACAGTGGTCGCTTATCACATATATCGACACAACAGTTTTGTAAGGTCTCATTATCCACAGTCTGGCTTAATCCACCGTTGAGCATAGGCCCCTCTTCTCATGTGCCAGTCCCCAAGTTCCTGTGCCAGCCTCATCCAGGTTCTATCTCGCGATGGTAACAAAACGTCGTCCTTCCATCTCGCCGCTGGACAATCGACACCTCGACTTCCAGTCCTTGGACGCCTCTATCTAACCTGCACCTTTTTATCAGCATTTCATCTTCTTTACCTACCGCCCTATCATCATCAATTACCATTCCGCTATATAGTGGTTTAAGACAAGACTTTAAATGTCAGTCACTACTCTACTATCCACCATCATCTCTGTCATCTCTAATTAGAGCTACCACTCCATGATCATCAACCACAATCACACACACACTCCACATTATGGATTGCAATAAAGATAAATTGAATTGAATCCTAATGTAGAGCAATGGATTTTAAAACACTTAAATTGTCACTACCTTTCGCTATCTATGTAATTATACCAGTGGCAGCAAGCATTCGTTTTTCTTCAAAGCAAGGCGAAAAACAGGTTTAACGTTTGAGATTCCTCCTTAAATTAAGCTTGGATAATCCAAAGTTATCATGAAAATCAATCAATCTGCCTAGCCTTTTCCCAACTATGTTGTGGTCGGCTTCCTGTCTAACCGGATATAGCTGAATATCAGTATGGAGCGACGACTGCCTATCTAACCTCTACAACCCAGTTAAAATACTGGGTAACACGATACCCCTCGGTAAGACTGACCAACAACGGCTTAACGTGCTTTCTCGGTATGTTAATATGGTCACCCACCCACGGACTGACCGCGACAAACGTAGCTTAAAGTGGTCTACACACCAAAGCCGCTGACCCGGCGGCACAGCCCGGCGGCTTAGTGCCGGCGGGTTAACCGGCTTCAGAATGTCCAAGCCGAATGACTTTGCCGGCGGCAATGCCGGCGGCACGACAGCCGCGGCATGTGGTGTTCTAGTAATTGCCAAATAGTCGTAGAGATTGGACGTGTGTGTTTCGAATAATTCAGAAGTAGTATTTTCAGATTGACATGGAGGAGGACGATAACAGTGATTTAATAATAGCAATTTGTGGAGTTATTATCGGTGGATCCCTCAACACACGAAAGTGTTGGGTTAGGCCAAGTTTAATGAGTCGCAATAAATACAGTACTTGTCAAAGATTAAGTGATTTAAAGGAAGACGACTTGGTTCTATACAAACCCATTTCTTTTAAGACTTTCCTGTCATTAACCAGTACCGGCTTTTGTAGTCACGGTTTTTTGGGTTCCATAATATTTCTTTTAAATGATAGAGGTCTATTAGTTTTATAACTGTTGCATCGTCCCACTCCATATTGGTTAGTTGATAAAAAATAAAAGTGCCGACACTTCACAACAACAGAGAATGAATAAGTGATACGTCACTACTCTATGAAAGCCGGCGGGCAACTGACTGAGTGAGTGGAGAGGGATGCCGTCGGCATCGGCATGCTGCCCCGCCGGCTTGCCCGCGCGGGCGCAAGCCGGCGGCATGATTGTACAAAATAAGGCCGGCGGGTTGGGCCGGCGATCCGTGCCGCCGGGTCAGCGGCTTTGGTGTGTAGACCACTTAACCGATCGATCAACCCGTACTGCTATCATAATAATCCTAAATTCTATAAACCCTTCGTTATCTTACTAAGCATTCATGATAAATTATCATAATACAATAACAAACTCATTTTAATTACTTAATCTATTTGCCCACGTGTCTGTCTGAAGATTCGTGTGATAACTGCACACGAACTCCGTCCTTAAAGTCCTTGTAATTAAGAACGTGCGAATTTTCTGTGGGATGAGACGAAATAAGATTACGAGCTCAGTTTAGTGGGCGTTTTTGCGCACAGCTGCAGCCCTACGTCAGAGCCGATAGTGCGGTTAAACCTAGGAGCTAATTGATTTGATTTTAACGTCACGGTAGTCCCACGTTGGACGGATTATTTCAGTACAGGGGTTGAATTGAAAGTATTGCTACGGGACACTATTTATCCCGTAAAAAAGCATAGGGAGTAAGCGTTAACCTTTACATTCTAAAAATATAAGCTCAATAATTCTACTAAATTGTAATATCGACCGGACCGAACAATCGACAAATCCTCCCATCAATAAGAATAAAACATTCTCAAGAAGTGTGCTGTGCAGGCCATCTCTTTGATAACCTTTCTGCACAGGCCGAATCTATACAGATATCGGACATTTTTGTAAACTTTAATAAACATAAATAAATACATTTATTTCAGGTAATTAACACCCATTGCCAAACTAATCAAAAAAAGTCAAATAAAATTAGTAAACAAAAAAAATAACAAATTAAATTAATTCAAATAATGAGCGTTTTAAACGTGTACACCATGTTTCGGGGTTAGGTATGTTGACTTTCCTGTTATTTGTGCTGGTTGCAAGTAAGTATTTCTGACGATGACTCGATTAACCAGCAGAGGACTGAAAATAACACATAAAAAAACGCGTCGACTTGAGAGAACTGACTGAGGAGCATTCGCCTGTAATGTAACGTTTCAGATTAAATATTATTACACACATTGCGCACTGTAATGCTCGGTTCTCGGCCCTCACTGATGTAATGCTCGGTTCTCGGCCCTCACTGATGTAATGCTCGCCTCTGAACGTGAGGGAACACCTTAAGGTTGTCCTATTTCATCAAGAAACCGTAAAAATTAAATAATATCGCTTGGATCTTTGTAGATATTGCAAAATTGAATAACCTCAACCATAGTATTCTTAGGTACTAGTGTAGACCAAATAGTCTAATAAATAAATATCATTTATTATAGCGAACGCCTAGGAATGCGGCCATAATATTAGGTATTTACCTATGAAATTGGAGATTTGTATGATAATTTTATTTTATTTATCTCTTTACTGTAGAAGTCTGCCGGACGGGAGGCGATGAAGACAGCGAAAGCGTTTTGTACTGCCTCTCAGGTGTTGAATTTTTGACCACTTAAAATATTGTTTAAATTTTGAAAAAAGTTGAAATCTGTTGGGGCAAGGTCCGGTGAGTACGGTGGGTTGGGTCACGGAGAGCTTCCAGCTGTAACTCTTGTAGCTTTGCGATGGTCTGTCGTGAAGTATGAGCACGCGCGGTGTCGTGGAGAAGTAATGGGGAAGAGCGATTGACTAGTCTTGGTTGTTGAATTACGAGCTTCTCCATCATTGTTAGCAATTCTTGGCCATAGACATCTGCCGTCACTGTTGTGCCATTCGGTAAGAAGCTGTGATGTACAAGTCCGGCACTGGTCCACCAGACAGTCACCATCATCTTCCTATGAGTAATCTTTTTTTAGCGCACTGATTAGATGCTGTACCACCCACTGAGACGAACGCTTACGGTTGTCGTCGTGGTTGTCGTACAGGATCCACTTTTCATCACAGGTAACAATTCGATTAAGAATTCCCTCGTTTCTATGCCGATTCAGTAGTGCTAGATGCTTCGACGCGTAAATCTCGCTGTTGGTCGCTTAGTTCGTGTGGCACCCACTTATCTAGATTTTTTATCTTTCCGATTTGACGCAAGTTCTTTAATGTTGTTTTGTCACAAACTCCAAGGCCCGCAGCAAGCTCAGCCGTAGATAGAGTTGGATCCGCTTCTACTATCGCCTTCAATTCGTCGTTCGCGACAATGGTTACCGGCCGACCGCGAGGCTCGTTCTTCAACTCAAAATTTCCAGATTTAAAACGATGAACCAATAATGACCGTGTTTATGCAAGTGTTGTTAGGCCCGTACACGTCGTTAATGTTTCGTGTTGTTTGCGCAGCGGTATTTCCACGTAGGAACTCATATTCGAAAATTGTACGAATTTTCAGTTTATCCATGGCGCCAAAAACTACCACAAGGTCACAATAACTATCTCAAAATAAATGACTGAATTTGAAATTAAATCATCTTTCGAATAAAATTCATTTGAATTTCGAATTGCGCGCCAATCCACAGATAATTAAATCTGAAAATGCTGGTTATAGAATCTCCAATTACATAGGTAAAGACCTATGAAATTGTGACCCCGAGTTACATATATATTACGAGGTCTGCCTTTTAAGTTGTGTTGTTTGAAATAAGTATAGACAATCTAATAGATTATTAGGTACCATTTATTGTTTTTCAAAGAATTCTCCCCGATATTAAATACACTTTTGCATGCGTTCGAACCAGTTTTTAAAACATTTTAAATTCCACTCCGAAGTGGGGGTAGTCAAAATGACCGATTTATATGCGTCAACAGCTTCTTCGGGTGAGCTGAAACGTTGACCACGAAGACTATGCTTAATTTTGGGGAACGGAAAAATTCGTTAGGGCTCAAGTCAGGGCTGTAAGGCAGGTGATCTAAAATTTCGACATTTTTGGTGCTCAAAAACCTCTTTGTATCGCGGGCGGTGTGCGAACTTGCATTGTGATGGTGCAGTATCATACGACGTCTTGAGTTGTTTTTTCGAAACTCTGTGTTGACTTGTGATTGTGACAAACAAACAGTGGTATACCAGTGCGCGTTAACCGTCTTGCGATCTTCTAGTACAATAGTGGCGACATGACCACCCTTTGCCACAAACGAGGCAACTATTTTTTTAAGTGCTCCGTGAGCGTATGACTGGTCGGTTTTGGCTCATCTTGGAAGACCCAGACAGTTGACTGCTGCTTGGAATCTGCATCGTAAGCATATATCCAAGACTCGTCACCACTAACCATATCATAAACGTGTTTTGACTCTCCTCGGTTGAATCGCTGCAGAGTTTTGCGACACCATCTAACACGGGCTACTTTTTGGTCGTCGCTAAGCAAATGTGGTATCCAACGAGAGATCAACTTTCTTACGCCGAGTTCTTCGTGCAGGATTTTTTGGATAGTAGTCCCTGAAATGCCCACGGCTGCCTCTATTTCACGGTATGTCACATAACGATCTTCGACGATTAGCTGCCGGTGTCGATATTCTCTTGCGTCATGGCGGTTTTTGGACGACCTTCACGTGGCTTGTCACTGAAGCTAGAGTGGGCCCACGTTAAAATTCTAAATACCAGCGTTCTACAGTCCTAAGACATGGTGCTGCATCACTAAACACAGAAGTGATCTCCTCAAAGCACTGAAGTCGCGTTAATCCCCTTTGAAAGTTGAAGAAAATTATCGCACGCATATTTTTCTTTGATATTTCCATTTTTACAATCGACTTGTCACCTTTGAATAGACGCTACAATAAAACTATTCGACCGATCAAAAAACATTATTCTGTTTTCGAATTTTAAATTAAAAAAGATGAAAAAGCCATTTTTTTATTTTTTATAATTGCGGTAGGTTTGCGTACGAAACGACTTAAAAGGCAGCCCTCGTACTAGAAAAGGCCAAAGGCATTTAGTCTGTCACTCTAATCCGTAATTTTCTTCAGTATGAGGTAGGTACCTACTTTGTATAAGTACTTACTACAGCAGTGATGTGTATGAAGTTGTGCATAGCAATTTATTTCTAGACTTGGCTGCGTTTTACCTGTGGCGTCAACTGCGATCGATCTCTCAGCTTCTTTGTTTGTTTTATGTCGATTCGTCTACATAGCTTCAGTCTCGACTGTAGCCATTTATTGTAAGTACCTGGATATTGTATGCACTTAACATTATCAGTAAAACGATATCGAGGACCGGTCACGTTTTGTAACTAGGACAGATTCTCGAACAGGCTATTTCAAAGCATAAAATATTAAATGGTTGAACATTAAATATTTTCAGTTGTTTATTACCACACAACTTGAATTGAATAGAAGCAAACTATATAATATACATAAAGGAAACCGCCATATCCTAGAACCGAAAATTGGAAGACGTGACTTCCAACAACGCACTGGGCACGCGTGGTGCATTATGGCCGACTCCCTCGCACAGAGAGGAGGCCTGTGTCCCAGTGCCAAAACATTAAAGACTGATTATGCTTATGCTAAACTATAATGAAGAACTCTAGTGCTTCGTAAATAAAGGTACGGAACTACAGATGCTACACATTCACATCCGTGAAACATTCTTCACCCTTCAAACAGCAGCGTCACAAAAACACTACTATAGAAATTACGGCGCAGGAGCTTCTCCGTCCTATTATATTGGGGTTCATAAAGTTTATAAGCTACAAGAAGTACATCTTCCCACCTTTGGGCCCTCGAAGAGCAACGCCACAACGAACAAGACAAACAATGTGATGCTGATGGCGTAGGCCCACCGCGATCCGCTCCCGCGAACATGAAGTCCCCGAGGGCGTAGCCGAACCATAGCTACTTCTATAATTAGAGGTAGATCGCCTCACATTTAAGCCCTCGAAGAGCAGCGCGACCACGAACAGCACTAACCATGTGATGGCAAAGACCAACTGCGAGCCAATAGTGAGGCCCGCGAACATGAACGCCCCGAGATCGTAGCCGACCCATAGGTACAGACGCCAGCACGTCAACCTACTACAATCTGTCAAATTTCTTTAATAGATTTTCAACTTTATACTTAAGATATAAGGTTCAAAGTTGATTGAGCAAAATTGACAGTTTCGAGTAGGTTGATGTGCTGGCGTCTGTACTATACTTCGATAATTAGAGGTAGATCGTCTCACCTTTGAGCCTTCAAAGAGCAGCGCCACAACGAACAAGATAATCCATGTGATGGCGAAAGCCCACCGCGAGCCGATGGTGAGGCCCGCGAACATAAACTCCCCGAGGTCGTAGCCGAACCATAGCCACATGTGCATCATCTTGCCGATGTCACACGACCTGCTGGAAAGGGTCAGAATTAGTAAACAGACATTCAAGAATTGTCGAAATCCAAGACCTATTACGATTTGAAATTCCTCGTAATCAGAAAATAGGACAAGTTTTCACAGAGCCAGCTGTCGGTAAAGCCAACGGTATAAATGTGCAGCTTGCAAGGTGTTTTGTATTAATTTGTCCTATTACTAATTTTGGTGATAACAAATATCTAATCCAAGGCATATAAAATATGGTGTACCTCAAGGTAGCGTACTGGGGCCACCCCTTTTCTTAATATATTATGTTAATGATCTCCCAAAAACTATAGATCATAAAATCGAATATTTGCAGATGACAGCACGGCTATTGTGGAATATACTAATCCTAATATTTATCAAAATGACATACTTAAATAATTCGAGTGACATCATAATTGGCTTGACAAAAATAATCTTGTAATGTAATTCATTTAAATAAAACAAAAGTTATTCATTTCCACCAGCGCCTTAAGTATCCACGAGTTAACATATTATATTATCAAGCAAATTATCGAAAAAAAAATGTTAATAAAAATCCGTTTTTTTTAATGAGGTCAAAATGTATTATATTATTATCCAAAAGGACGGGTACGGAGTTTCGTTCCTGACGGGGGGGCCCCGACCGAACATGTTTTTTATTAATAATAACCAACCGGTGCAAATTGTAAGTATAAGTTGGTTAATATCGGATATAAGTTATCGGATGGTTATCGGTCAATACTAGTAGTTACATGACTGGAAAGATTGTACTGGGAGTGGCAATAGACTCCAGTAGGTATACAAATTACGCAACACATTTTCGTAAACGATTAAGACAAATTTGTTTCATTTTGACAGTTCAACAACATTCATTGCGTTATTTAAGTTGTTGAGCAGTATTTTTTTTCGAACTTTTGAAGCAATGGATTAGCAATTTGTTTCAAAACGATTCAAATTCCGATTGATCGTGCATTACGTAATTAGGGTACTGGTCTGTAAACTCTAATTGCGCGATGCAGGATTTGTGTGACGTCATGTCTTTGATGCGTAGTTCCGTTCGTATGTGGCGGTGCGGAGCTAATTGATTTGATTTTAACGTCACGGCTGCCCCACGTTGGACGGATTATTTCAGTACAGGGGTTGAATTGAAAGTATTGCTACTGGACACTATTTATCCCGTAAAAAAGCATAGGGAGTAAGCGTTAACCTTTACATTCTAAAAATATAAGCTCAATAATTCTACTCTTCGCAAGAAGTGTGCAGGCCATCTCTTTGATAACCTTTCTGCACAGGCCGAATCTATACAGATATCGGACATTGTTGTAAACTTTAATAAACATAAATAAATACATTTATTTCAGGTAAATAACACCCATTGCCAAACTAATAAAAAAAGTCTAATAAAATTAGTAAACATAAAAATTATCAAATTAAATTAATTCAAATAATGAGCGTTTTAAACGTGTACACCATGTTTCGGGGTTAGGTATGTTGACTTTCCTGTTATTTGTGCTGGTTGCAAGTAAGTATTTCTGACGATGACTCGATTAACTGACTGATGACTGGAAAGATTGTACTGGGAGTGGCAATAGACTCCAGTATACAAATTACGCAACACATTTTCGTAAACGATTAAGACAAATTTGTTTCATTTTGACAGTTAAAACATTCATTGCGTTATTTAAGTTCAACAACTTAAATAACGCAATGAATGTTGTAACAGTTTTTTTTTTCGAACTTTTGAAGCAATGGATTAGCAATTTGTTTCAAAACGATTCAAATTCCGATTAATCGTGCATTACGTAATTAGGGTACTGGTCTGGTCGTGAGCCATGTATTAAGGTCAAATTCTTGTTAAATAGGTACTTTGTTTGTAAGTGGTTATGATAGATGAACTTTGTACGAGCTTTGTATTCGTTGTCTAAAGATGACGCTATCTGATTAATATTTTAGGGGCATGAGGAACAGGGTGTAAAGTTCAGTCATCCACCATAGAAAAGGGAGGATCCTCCGTGTGTGGCGGGCCGACTGCCCGACTGTTGATGTCGGATAGTCTAATATAATAATTATGTCGTTCGCGCGGTAAACTCTAATTGCGCGATACAGGATTTGTGTGACGCCTTGTCTTTGATGCGTAGTTCCGTTCGTATGTGGCGGTGTAACCGCTACAATAATGTTATAGTTTTTTAACCGATTTCCAAAAGGCGGAGGTTACCAACCCGAGTATATTTTTTTTTGTTTGTTCGGGCATCACTCTGTCATGTACGGTATTGCAAAATACTCTTTTTGTTTGAAAGGGAGATGTTCATGGGACCAACCCCCCACCCACCCACGAGATCCCATCATCAGATCCTGTTCTCATGAGAATGGTCTCATGAGGTCAGGATCTGATGATGGGATCTCGGAGAAATCGAGGGAACTCTTCAAATATTATAGGCACACCAATAGCGATTTGGTTATTTTTTATAGTAACTCATGCAGTTGCTCTTGGAAAGCACCATTTGGTGAAGTGGAACTGATGATGAAGACCACATATATTATGGCCCCCGGAACTGCTCAATAATAAATATTCCGCTGGTTGCGATTCGTTTACTTTAATATGGTTGCCAAGCAATGTATGCTCGTCACAATGCATATGGAGAAGTGGAGCTGATGGTGAAGTACCAGGAGAACTCTTCAACGATTAAGTAACGCCCCAGCATCGGGAAAAGATCAATTTTGTAAAAGGTGCCGAGTAGGACATTAGGATAAAATTGTAACTTAGATAAATTACAAACTGACCCACTAAAAAGCGAGAACTACATACACTCGAGAGCAATGAATCCGGGTCACTTAAAGAATCCTAAAAATCTCGGAAACTAAAAATGCTAGGTTAATGCAATAAATTGTATTTAATAGACAATGTAATACTCCTTAAATGAAGGTATTAAAACTTCTTAGTTATTGTAAAGTTATATCATAAAAAAATCAAATTTGAAAAAGGGCCACTTTCGAAGATGGAACTACGAAATTACAGCATTTGGTTTTGCTTTTGTTTGTAATCTGTCATTTATGTGGGTACATAAACCATGTTGATAGTGCTCTATATTCATTATTCAAGCTGAAATTATGTCGCTTACGCCTGAAGAATGCACCAGAATACTTACAATGCTGGAAACCGGCCGGAGTCAGCGCGATACAGCCAGGACTGTCGGTGTGTCGCTGTCAACAGTACAAAGAGTTCTCCGACGTTACGAAGAAACTGGTTCTAACCTACGCAGACCAGGAACGGGCAGAACCAGGTGTACCACAGCACGAGAAGACCGATACTTGGTGAACACCATGCTTCGAAATCGCTTTCTTACAGGAACTGAACTCACAAATCAGTTTCGACGCCTCGGAGGAAGTAACCCAAGTGCATGGACAGTAAGACGTCGGCTTGCTGAATCTAACTTAAAACCCCTTAGACCTGCAAACGGCCCTAAACTGGAGCGTAGGCATCGTATTTCAAGACTAAGATATGCCCAGAGCCACGTAAATTGGAGTATTGAAGATTGGTCAAAAGTTATGTTCTCCGACGAATCAAAATTTATGCTCTACAAGCACGATGGAAGACACAGAGTGTATCGAAGACCAGGGGAAAGATTCAAGCAAGCATGCATCGAAGAAAAAGTAGCCTACGGTGGTGGGTCTGTACTTGTGTGGGCCGGAATTTCTTCTGAAAGTCGCACAGAGCTGGTGATCATAGAAAACGGCTCTTTAACTAGCGAAAGATATGTGGAAGAAATCCTCAATGATCACGTTGGTCCATTTATGGTCAATTTAGGTGAGGATGCTATATTTATGCATGACAATGCCCGACCTCATACAGGTAGGATTGTGAATGACTACCTTCAAGAGATGAACATTACTCGTATGGAGTGGCCAGCGCGCAGCCCGGATATCAACCCGATCGAGCATGCTTGGGACGAGCTAGGCAGATGCGTAAAACAACGAAACCCTCCCCCAATCACGCTTCGTGAGCTCAAAATTGCTCTCACAGAGGAATGGGAGAATATTCCCCAAAATCGTATAAGGAACTTGGTGTACAGCATGCCAAACCGCGTAAACGCAGTAATGGAAGCACGAGGAGGCAATACGAAGTATTAAAATTCAAGAAAATCGTAATAAAGTTCAAAAATTTCATGTTTCCTATTTTTGTTTTAAGGAGAGATCAGTAGTTTTTTTCTTTATGTAATTTTGTGTTAATAAAATGTATGGTGACTCATGTTTTTTTACTTTCATTTAAGGAGTATTACATTGTCTATTAAATACAATTTATTGCATTAACCTATCATTTTTAGTTTCCGAGATTTTTAACATTCTTTAAGTGACCCGGATTCATTGCTCTCGAGTGTATTTTATTACAACAAAAAAAACAACCCACTTAAAAAAGAACATATTTAAATACTATAAACAAAGTGAAAATAACTTAAATTTCGTAAGTTGGTGGCAAATAACGAAAAAATAAAACCAAAGACACCGACTTCCGAAATTTAAGTTATTTTTCACTTTGTAGTGTTTTTTTGGGGCATGTATTTAAAGCGGCGACAAACTAAACTGATTTAGGGTTTTAAAAATAATTAAAATGGGTAGCAAAAATAATAGGTTGGCAGTCTACAGTGAAGTAGCATTTTTTTAAGTATAAAATGAGGTTATAAATAGAATTTATTGTTATGCGAACATTAGACAGTGGCAATCGCTGGCCGCTGCCGCGGCACCGCTAGCTTCGCTCGCTCGGCTCGTGCGTTGTGTGGTTACAGTTCTAGCCCAACCTAACCTACCTTTCAGTCATTTTCATTTACTACTTAAGAGGGAACAGGGCCCGCGAATCTCCATACAAACGTATTCCCCGTTTTTCTTCCTGAATAAAGCCTCTAGAGCTGTCGTTTTTTTTTATAAAATCAGGGTCTCTATAGGCATGTCCCTGTCATTTCCTTTTTTTCAGCAATGAATAAATAAGGAAACTATGACCCTCCAAATATTACAAAAATGCTCCATTTTTACCGCCGTGATTAGAGAACTACCAGAATAATTCGGAAAAGTTTTTAGCATAAAAGAAAATTATAGGAACCTAGACATACTCTTTCTTAAAATTTTAATGTAAAAAAATATTAAATCGGCTAAGTTTTCGAGGAGAAAAACGGAGAATGTGCAAACGTCGTTTTCTTCAAAATTTTTGTGATATAATCGGTCTGAGCTGCAGTTGTCCCTATCGCACTTTACGGGGCTTAACTCGGTTTTTCGGGCGCAGCGCGACGGCAATAGTTTAATCAAATACCTATTTTTCAAATTCCTCGCAGCCCCTGTTCCCTCTTAATTTTTAGCCAATGGGTTGCGGCTACACTTAAGTTTAGCCGTCTAAAGATGAAAGAAATTAACATTAGCCTCTCCTCAAAAATAAATGCTACTAAAGTGTTTTTTATATGGAAGCCTATAGTTGCCTATAATACAATGTTTGTTATCCCACTGTTAATATTAGTCGCCATGTCATTATTATAGTACCTCATAGATAGTCGCCCTTTAAGTTGTTAGTCGCCTGGATAATAATTTGACTTTTTTTGGAAGTCGATTGTTTTTTTTTTTTTTAAAACAGTTTTATCACTGCAATTGTGGACATTTTTATGAAAAATTAAGACGATTAAATAGAAAAGGAAACCACTGGGTCTGCCAAAGGCTTTGAAATTTTGCCAGAACAGGAATTCAAGTTAATGAATTATCTTAAGTAAAGAGATGAATTAGGTTATTCACTTAAGATCAGGTGAGATCTTGGGGAAGGCCTATGTCCAGATTGTCCAGTGGATGTCTTATGGCTGAAATTATGATTTAGTGAGAAAAACACTGCACATAAAACAAACTGGACACAACTTAAATATTGAGACAATTTCGTAAATGTTGTTCCACTTATTGGATAACGGAGAACTGCGAACGTCATAAAATGCTTTACATTCGTGCGTATGCGGTTGCGCAGGTGAAAGTAGACTAAACGTTGGCGATTTGAATTTAAAGGGCAGTGAGAATGTTAATTATAATTTATGAGAAAACTGACAAAATAAATAATGCAGATGAGGAAAAAATCTGGTTGAAGCAGTTTACAGACAAGGAACCTATTGATGATAACATAAAGTGATGATTTCTGTTTATCCTCAATTGGTCTTATCTACGCAGTGTATCGAAGTCAAAAGTCAAATAATTTGATCATGTTAATCCGTATTATCTTTGCGCTAGCGAATATATCTACGTCCGTTTGTGTTTTAAGAGTTGAGATGAGATTAATTAATTATAACTCGTAATTCTTACTAATAGAAGCGGATTACTAATGGGATTACTCTGTTTTTAGAGCAATAAAGTTCGTATTGATGTGTCGATAAAAAATACCTACCTACTTGCCTGGTTTTGAGGTTATTTTAGATTTTATAAAATAACTCCGCAATACGGGTTTTGTTTACAAAAATAACTTTTGTAGGAGTTATTATGATAAGTGTAGACTATAAAAAACAAAGTTTGATTTTGATGCAGCATGGTACGGGACTCCATACTTCCATGAGCATCGTCCTTTACAAAAATAATGATTCTAGTCGCCCCTTCCAAAAGGTAGTTTTAATATGGAGAAGAATGAGAAAGAAACTCCACCGTTAATCTTTAAAAAAAAAATGTTTGGAAGATAAGAGCATCGAAACTTCCATATTTCGACACTAATTTTAAATTGTTTTTGGGCGTAAATAAATAACTTAAATAGTAAGAAAATGGCAAAATAGAAACCGTACAAGGGTAGATAAATTTATTCAATAGTTCAAATAATTTTAATTATAGCATAATTTTATTTTGTCTGTTCATTAAATTTTACGCGCTCGTTTTCGTTATAAATCATTGTCTATTTTACTAAATAAATTAATTAATATATTAATAAAAACTAGATAAATAAATACTAAATAAATAAAACTAAATAAATTAATAATTAGACTTAGTAGCATGCATATTAGTTATGCCCACCAACGAGTTCGAGACGGCGCGGCGCCTAGTGTACCCTTAAGATTTGGGTACTCATCGGAATCGAAAAGAGAGATAGACATTAGAGAAATGTATATTAATATTCATTTCAGATACATAATGCTCTATAAAATATATTATATTGTTATAGAGCATAATAATATAATGCTCTATAAAATATATTATATTGTTATAGAGCATTACGTATCTATCACCTCAGAATCCCTTCGTTCTAATGTCCTACACCATCATAATAAGTCAGAAGAAGTCAACAACTTACTGGATATAGCATGAATTATTCTCTACTATTTATGAATTAATCGAAAGGTGTGACAAAACTGCTCGTTGGGGGGCATTCATGATAAGTATTTCACATTCACTTGCATTATCCGGTATTACATGCATTATTAATAACGACATGGTTGAACGGACTTCCTAAAGGTACATATCACGAATAGATTATTTTTTGCCTCATATTGTATATCACAAATCCATCAAAATAATTATAATATAAACATTAGGCCTGCTAATCGGGATCTAAGTTAGTCAGAGGTGTTTCTAACACCCACATTTCGCCAGTTATTGTAATAGGGGGCGAGCCTATTGCCATCAACCGGGCACAAATACAGACTCCAGTCTGCTACTGAGAAATTCTTGATGAAAAAACTCAATAACCCTGCCCGACATGAATCGAACTCAGGACCTCATGCTCGGCAGTACTGCTTGCGACTTACTAGACCAACGAAGCAGTCAATAAGTGGTTAAAAACATGCCAAAACTATTCTGATTATCCTAAAAAAGCTGCTAATTACCGTCCTACCGCAGACATAATAATTGAAACCGCAGATTTAATAACCTAGATAAGATTACATATCGTGATACCACTTAGGTAACCGCAACTTTCTAGCAGTTTATGATTTAAGCCAGTTTAGCCTGGACTAGCAATTTCTAGTAAAAAATTGTCCTTAGTAAGTTTTTTTTTATGGTTCCGTTCCGTACGGAAGACGTATCTTAGGATCATTCGTGTGTCGGTCTGTATGTCTGTCCGTCTGTCACAGTCAATTTGCTCCGAATCTAATATACCGATTAAGTTAAAATTTGGTACACTTATCAATTTCTGACCCAAATACGGACGTGTAATGAAAATAAATGAATTTTATACGTCAATATCACGTCACTTTTCGATGGCTAATAGTTTTTTTTTAAGTTTTACGTATTGTAGGAACTGTGTGATATAATACAAAATGAAAAAAAAAAATAGAGAAAAATTGAATTTATTGTTATTTTTCAACCGACTTCAAAAAGGAGGAGGTTATCAATTCGGTTGTTTTTTTTTTTTTTTGTATGTTTGTTACGCGATTTCTCCGCCAATTATGAATTGATTTTGATGATTCTTTTTGTTTTTCGTAGGGCATACTTAGTTCAGAAGTGGTCCCATATAAGTTTGGTCAAGATCTGATGAGGAGTTTTTGAGTTAGCTTCAATAATACGTATTTTTCCCACCTAGTATATGTGGATGATGTTCTAATAGTTCCTATTTTTTTTGTGGCGGGTTTGTGTAGGTACCACAACTAAAAAGTGAAAAATAAAAACGTTTTTACAAAAAATAAAACCGACTTCCAAAAAAAAAACACTACAAAGTGAAACATAAAAACGTTTTTTACAAAAAATAAAACGGACTTCCAAAAAAAAACACTACAAAGTGAAAAATAACTTTGATTTCGGAAGTCGGTGGCAAAAAAACGAAAATACAAAACCAAAGACACCGACTATATAAATATAGATAACCGGTTAAAATAAATGTTTTTAAAGATATTTAAGGAAAGAGATGAAAATTGACCACCCTTATCGCCGAAACGATAGAGCCAAAATTTAAAAAAAAATACAGAAAATAGTTCTATACTTATAGATTACAGGAAAACCTATAAAAAGTCGTCTCTTAAAATAACATGGTAAATCTCCCAATATTTTGCGTACAAACTTACATTTGCAGTTGAATGTGGGAGAACATATTTTTCAACTACAATATTAAGTTTGTCATTGGGATAAATTCATCCCAACTACGGAACCCTTCATTGTGCGTGATCCGGCACGCTCTTGGCCGGTCTTTTATTGTATGAAGATCCTCATGTATAGGAATTCTCTGTTCAGGGTATTCGAATGGTTATGTCGGTCTTTTACCGACTACAACCACATGGTGTTCCTCTGCCCATGGACGAGGGTACAAAATTCTTTCCTTCGCTCCTCCGGCAGGCTAGAGTTTGCAGAAACTTTCTAGCAGGTATTCTACGAAGGTCAATCAGTCTGCCAAGCCTTTTCCGTGCTATGGCGGGGTCGGCTTACCCATCCACGAACCGAACAACATCATCCTGGGTACATTACAAGAGTAATGTACCCAGGATTTTGTAATTTCTATATTTAAAAGAGTGTCCTTGGAGTTTCTTGCCCGTTCTTCTCCATAGAGATCTACGTTTTGGAATGGGCAACTAGCTTCAACTTTCTGACTAACTGACTCTTTGACAATTCAAAAGTGCCTGTAAAGGGTTTAATTGAAATAAATGCTTTGAGTTTGAGTTTGAACGCGGCAAGCGCAGTTTAACCAATCAATGAATCGACCTGTGCGGCTGTTAGTATACTACGAAAGTATTATTTCTACAGATTCCTCCTGTCAGCTTTGCCGTAAGTTCATTGGTGTCATCTTAGAAATAAACACAACTTACCTAGAGGTTTATTGGGAAAAAATCATCCAGATAGCCACAAGTCACTACACTATCATCACTGTACCTATACTATGCTGATCTATGACCGGTATGACAAGGGCTAGTCCCCAAAGTACGAGTGTCGGCTATAACTAATTGGCCTCAGACTGTTAGGACGCTGCGGCTGTTATTGTAAACACTACGGAACAATGGTGGCAATTATAAAACATGTGTGCTCGAAATTATTTTTCGCCAAACCGCATTGTGATTAGGCGATCTGTAGTGGGACTATGATTGTTGTAGATTTTAATTGGATACTATCGGGCTTTGATATTGAATTATAATAATTAAGATAATTCTATAAATGTAGAACATTGTAGTTATTTAGGCACAAGAAACTTATTACTGTTTTGTCGATCATCGTTATGCTGTCGCAAATAATGAAGAAGGGTGTTCTATGTAGTTCCCCGATTTATAATCTAATAGGAATTCGAAAGGTGTCCTAAGCCCTCACAGTTATTTGTGCAGCTGATGATCAGAAAAAAAACAATTCATTATGTTATGTAAGCGTACTTTAATTTTTAAACTTTAGTTACTAAATCATCGTCACCCTACGAATGACTCAATAATATTAGTGCACATAAATATAATAGGGCGCGTCGTTCAAATGTTTTGATAGGTAATCTATTAGATAATAGGCACCATTCGTTGTTACTTCCTATTACTGTTACTCATTCGTTTCTATGTTTAATGCTGATGATATTATTATGGGCGTCTAGTCTAACAATACGCTACCGTTGAATGGCTGCCTTTAGTAAACATATTTATAAAATCGCAGCCCAAAAATTTGTATTAATCTGATGGGATTTTAGCACCTGAAAGTCCTGGGTCAGCACGTAAACGTACAGGATTTATTTACGGTTTTGGCTAGTTATCGTTAGTATTATAGTAATTTCTCAATGTTTTTATTCTTCTTACACTATTTCATAATTTTCTTTAAATAGGTTCAGGCCAAGAAGAGAGCCTTGCGGAGCTCCAACAGTGACAACTGACGATATCTGGACAGGAGGACTGTTCCTGTCAACGTCCACTTTCTGAATTCTATTATCCAAATGAAATAAGAAAACCATTGGTGTTTTAATAGTAATGCAATTACTTGACTAAAGTATTTGAAATTATAACGCAATCGAAAGCCTTTGAGAGGCCACAGTAGGCATCATATTATGAATCTTCCCAGACATAAAAGATGTTTTCAAATAGCCAACACCAATAAATATTGTTTATCAATGGTGGATATAGACGATAATAAAAAAAAAGCTATAAAATGTGACAAATTGTAAGTAACTTTCCTTGTTAACCTTGTAATTTCTTTTCATACGTGGTACAAGTGTTTGCACCACATGCTGCGCTATTTAATTAAATAATGGAATGTCAATATGTACAAGTGTAAGTGGTTATATCATTATCGCTACGCGTCGCTGTATCTTGAACTACTATTGTTTTATAAAACACTATCTTCTGCCCGGGACTTCGTCCGTGTGGAACTCAACTACACAATATACTGGGCTTTGGGCAATAGTGTAGCTATGAATAAGTGAAAGATTTTTTGTAATCGGATTCGTACTATCAGAGATTACCTCTTACAAACAAACAAGCTATTATGTGGTAATACACGTGTCAATTAAATGGGCATTGCTTTAATATTTGTCTCACAGCAGTCTTTAATGAGGTTCATTTAGTAAACGAAAATGGGATAGGTTCAACCACCCACTGCAATTGCCATACTTCGTAGATCCTGTCTATCCAGTATTTCTAACGACACCCAGAGAATCAAAAATAAAGTTTCAAGTTTTACGTATTATGTAACACAGACTGCTGCTAATAAAATCTAGGGCTCGAACCCACGACCTCCGATACATAAGTCGAGGTCGTTACCACGGGGCCACCAGGACTGCGAATAACAATACCTATTTACTTTGTAATTTCCAATTTCACTACGTAAGAACAAGTTATTGTTAATATATTTATTGTTTTAACAGTGAATGCATTTTCACGTTCATAATCTACATAATAATTACTCTTTATTATTGACCTTACAAGCATTATCATAACAACATAATCAGTCAAGGACATTGACTGACGTTTTCACAAAATATAATTTACCAATTAATAAAATGCTTGCGGCTAATCGTGACCAAATAAGGCTCCAAATTATTGATTTGCACGAACAAGGAGTAGGCATTCACGAGATATCGCGACGAATAAATGTGACAAGAAACACAGTTCGCCGCTGGGTTCGACGCCACGGGAACGAGGAAAATATTATTGACTTACGACGAAACAACCATCACCCGCAAGTTATAACACAAGAGCAGAGCCGCTTGATGCAAAGGCAATACCTGATGAATGGATTTACGCCAACGAGGCATTTTGCGGAAGCGTTTGACTTTGAAGTCCACCCTTCAACAGTTAGAAGGCATCTTAAAGCTATGGGACTGCATCACAGGCGGCCTGCAAAAAAAATTGCGTTGACGGATGCCCATAAAGCTGCTCGACTTATTTTCGCACGTCAGTATCTAAATTTTGATTGGACGACGACGGCTTTCATCGATGAAAAGACTTTTCAATCTTCCCAAACGGGCAGACTACATTTGTGGCGAATTGACAGGACGCGATACACGGAAGACCACGTCATAGCTAACAACGCGTCTGGTCGCATTACAGTTAACATGTCTGGCTGGATTAGTTCAGCCGGCATTGGAGAACTAATAAATTTACCACCCAGGGCCACTGCTCAAGATTATGTCGATTTATTAGACGAGAGTGTCCTTCCAACATTGCAACTATATTATCCACAAGAAGATGTTGCTCCAATAAACTTTGTTCAAGATAACGCAACAATTCATACGGCAAGAATCGTTAGAACTTGGTTCGACAATAATAGAGCAAATTTAAATCGTATTCCGTGGCCTGCAAAGTGTGCCGATTTAAATCCTATAGAAAATTTATGGGGCTTAATGGTTCAAAAATGGTCAAATAGAAACGAAAGAACTAGAGAAGCACTTATGGATCACTGCCTCACAGTCTGGGAAAGTTTAAGGGGTACTGACATATGTGACAAATTTATTGGATCCATGCGTAACCGGCTCCAGGCTGTGATTGACAATGAAGGTGGATATACGCGGTTTTGAATATTTATGATAAAAAAATTACTGGAGAGATTTAAATTAATTTAGTCGTAGCCTTCGGTGATAAGTGTTTATTTTGTGCACCGCTAACCATGCTTTCTATATAATTGTGTTAAGATTGAGGTTTGTGTCATAACTGCCTTAATAAATATAAAGAATAAATAACTTTGTTTTTCTAAAGATTTTATTAATCAATATTTTAGCTGAATTCTTCTAAGCCCCCATAATCATAAACGGCCTTTAAACCTATTTTATTTTAAATATGTTGTTTTGGTCCGTCACTTTGATATTTATGTTTGAGAAAGAGACAAAACTTTTTAACTAATATAGGTTTGAAGAATAAGCGGGTTAGTTGACTAGCTATCATATATTGACAATATAATTTTGTTCTTTTTTATTTGTTTCTTTTTTCTTATGGGACCACAGGACCAAAAAGTAATTATTACTCGGAAATCGGTAATGATCGTTTGCCCTCGCTCCAGTTGACGTTAGCCCCTAGAAACGTAAAGTTGTCGATGGTAAACATTATGACGTTTATTGTTTGTGCAGTGACAGCGTTAACATAATAGCTCTAAATGGCGAAAGTTTGCTACACGATATTCAACCTTAGGTGGGTCCCAAATTAAAGCTCGTGACTGTACCACCAAAAACTTTTTTTCTCGTTTTTTTTTTTTTTACAATTTTATTTGCATGGCACCAATGGGGCCCAAACCCATCGTGCCACTCCTTTTCGGTTACCTACGCACTCTGGTAAGGAAACGAACTAGCGGTCAGCATCATAAACTATGGTCGGACCAAGGCGAGTGCAGGCAGGCTAAGGAGGCACTCCCTTCAATCGATGGCCGCCTCCCGACTAACTAAACAACAGCTGCTTGTGGTTACAGCAGCTATAACTGGCCATGGGTCATTTAATAAACACCTCTTTGTCATAAGAGTCACAGACAGTCCGCTCTGCAGAGCCTGCATGAAGGATGACGAGACAGCAGCTGATGTGCTGTTAAACTGCCCGGTGGTCGCCACTTATTGGGCAAAGTACTTCGGTAACCCAGGTACCCTACGCGAGATTGCCAGTAATACCAAGGCGTTGCTGGCATTCTTTGAGGAGCTGGGGTGGATCGATTGACCGATTTTTCCCACCCGTACGCAAAATACGCGCTTTGACGTGGAGTTGCGGAAACCAGCCCGTATTACCTATTACCTATGGCCAAACTATAAGTGTTCTTTGTTTACTACGGAACCCTAAACAGAAAGTATAGCAAATAAGAATATTATTTTACTACTGTTATGTTATGCTTATAATACAGTAAGCATTAATTTATAGGACACCAAGTCAAGCTACAAATATTACAAAAATGATGTGTATAGTGAAAGTAATTTGCATTTATGAGCTACAATATATTTTAAAAATAATATTTATAATATTGCACTCACCTTTACTACTTGTGGCTGCTTTGTAACTAGGTCTCTTCAGATCCGTATCATCCATGTATTTGTTTACTTACTGTCCTCAAGATATCACACTAAACGAACATTGTTATCACATATTTTATTGATAAATTAGAAAGTAAATAAAATATTTCTATCACACCTTTTATCATTTAAAAACCACTTTATCCAAAAACTCTACAGAGATTGTGGTTATGAGCCATTGGCTCTCTAAATACAAACGTATTTTATTTTTTGGTTGCAGTAAATGACATTCGCAAAATTTTACACACATAATCATCAAAGTCAACTGATCAACTCCATTCAATGCATTCAACACAGACTACATGGATACTACATTCAATAAAAAAATTACAATGATAATAATGAAAACCTGTCACTGTCAATGTAACTGTCAATTCCAACAATTATGTAATTGCTAGTCGATTTTTATTAAATGAGGTACCTACTAAAATATTATTCGACTATATACCTTTTAACACGAAACCATCACGGTACGGTTTCGTGTTAAAAGGTATATGCTACTTGGCTGATCTCTATCTCTGTTGAACATGTTGAGATTGGCCGCCCTGGACCTCCCGACCAAACGGTCACGCCGTTTGGTCGGGAGGTTATTATGTACAGACGCCAGCAGGTAAACCTACCCGAACCTGTCAAATTTTCCCAAACAACTTTGAGGATCAATCCGCGGAAATCCAATAATGGCGAATATATATGTCAATGGTCTGACCGTCCGATTATATAAATCAAGTGTAATTTGGGGTTCCGTACCCAGAGGGTTCCAACGGAACCCTACTAAGCCTCTGCTGTCCGTCTGACCTTCGGATTATATAAATCAAGTGTATTTTTTACTACTACTACGCTAAATAAGGTTAGAAATACTGATAATACAATGCTAAACAAAGTTAGCAATATTTTGGTATTCTTTACTCGCGTCCTTGGCAAGATTTGGCAGATTTCAAACCAAACTGGCAGAATCAGTAATTTTAAGATGGTCCCACTGTTCGCATTAACACAAGTATTTGAGGAAAGTAATCTTGGAACTAGTACTAGTACGTAGTACATACTAGTTCCATGAAAGTAATTTAGTAATCACAACTCATCACATCACTTCATCAGCATTTACATGGCAGTGATTGTCTGTGAATCTGTGATGCATTTGCATCATCTCCACAGAGTACTATAATAATAATCCTGTCAATTCCTCTCCTAGAGTAAATAATTAGGTTCCTTGGTTAAATTTATCATTCCGTACAAAAATACAATAATAATTGACAAAAAAATAGGATATTGTAATAGATATCTGTTTCTATTTAGAATTACTACGTTGAAACTAAAAAACAATCCATCACAAAAAACTAAAACATCCATCACAAATATTATAAACATGGAAGTGCGCAACCAAATGCATAAGAAGAAACCAACGAAAATTAGGGAGATGACTAAGGAGCAAATACGTCAAGCGATTGTGAAGAAGCGAGAGTGTAATGCTAGGGCTCAACAGATTGTCGAGGGCCTCTTGGAACCGAGCGTTACTGAAGCATTCTTACTCCAGTGCCTTCCAGACATCAACCAGGCGCATTTCGAAGATATTATAGAAGAAAGAGTTATAATCCATTTATGTGGCTACCCACTATGTAAGAAGGCTTTGTCAATGAAGGATATACCTAAACAGAAATACAGAATATCAATGAAGACTAACAAAGTTTACGACATCGCTGCTAGGAAGAACTTTTGCAGTAACTCATGTTATAATTCTGCAATGTTTATCAAGAAACAGATGTTGACTAGCCCCCTATGGTTTAGGGAGTATGAAAACATACCAACCTTCCACCTCTTGAACCTAGATGGGGTCGGTACTATGGGTGAGGAAGTAGATGTAAAATTGATTGAAAGAGTTAAAATCTCAGAAACAAAAGCATTTACATCAATCAACGATTTTGCTGAAGCAAGCCTTAATGAAATATCTCCTAATGTTGAAGATGAAAATGAAGAGAACAATGAACATTCAAGGAAAAGAAGAAAGGAATCTGAACCAAGTGAAACTGAAAATCAGAGTGATGTAGACCAAGCGCTTGAATCAATCAATGACCAAATAGCCAATATTAACCTAAAGTGTGATGACAAAAACTTCAATAAACCGGATGTTTCTGTAGAATCTAAGCATGATATAAAAGACTGTAGTCCAAAAACACTTCTATCAGATACTGAGAAATCTGTTAACTCAAATAAAACTGAAACCACTGGAACAGAAACATCTGTTAAGAAAAATGTTAAACCAGCATCCAATCCATTTAACATTGTTGGTGACATCATAGAAAAACCAGAAAAGAAAATTGACCCAATACTAATGCCATCTGTTCCTAGTGTTTCTACTCTTAACAATGAAAGCAAAGAGACTAAAACAAATAAAAAGTTGTCACAGAAAAAACAACCTTTAGTAATGCCATTAACCATTGAAGTTGAAAAATGTCTAGCTGAATGGTTTACTTTGGACACCATTCTCTTATTATTTGGTGAAGAGAAAGTTCGAGAAATGGTGGCAAACAAAGGAGAACATTTAAAAGAATATCTGAATAATTTTGCTAAGGGAATATTCTACAGTTCCAAAGTATATGATGAGTACCAAGCATTATGCAAGAAACTTCATATGCTTGAGTTGGAAGACAGAAAATTCGACACTCAAACACTGAAACGAGAGACAAAACCACTGCCCAATTATACAATGCTGCAGGAGGAGAGTAAGAAAATGCAATTAAAAGTAAAAGCATTCCTCACTGGGGAGACGGAAGTAACAGAACCAGTGACTAAAGAATTTATACAATCCCCAGAGATTGTAGAAGAGGAAAACCAAACAAACCTGCCTTTAGTAGACAAAAATTCCCAGAATGCTTTGCGTAGAAGAATAGTCGGTCAACATTTAAACAAAGTATTACCTAATATTCTCCAAACTTTGGGTCTACTCAGTCTTTCAATAACTGCGGACATTCATTTGTTGGTAAATACGTTTAAGTTAAAAGCAAATAATATCATGTTTAAGCCGATACAGTGGATGTTGATAGCCATTATTTTTATAAAGCTGTTGTCTCTGAGAAACAAGAGACTTGAACATTTACTTGAACAACCAACTGCATACCAACATATGCAGTTGTTACTTCTAAGTTACAAGCAAGACGGAGGGTATTTAGATAGACTGATAAGTTGGCTTACTGATGTAGACAGGCTGTTAGATACTAGTGATACACAATTAACTGTAGAATAAGTTGTACATAAATATGATAGTGTATAACCTTTTAATTCACCAATGCCACCAACATAATTAATATAAATGTAAGTGAGATACTACAGAATGCCACTACTCGACACTAGATGGCGCTGTCGCATGACGTCATTTTCTGAATCGCGGTGTTCTATGTTATGGGGTTTCCGCACTCCGTCAGGTTGACCATTGTGCGTGGGCCACAGCGGCCGTTTGGGAGGTTATTCCAACCAGCCCACCTCCCTCCAGAAGGTAATTAGGTCTCCTACATATGTGTATGATCTGGGTGATCTTAGGGTGTCTGTTCTGATCTGGGTAACGCCCATGCATTCGAAGAGCACGTGCGCAACGGTCTCCTCAGCCTCCATGCACGCCCTGCACAGAGGACTGTCCGTTATGCCTATTGTGTAGAAGTGTTGTTTAGCGAGCAGTGTCCCGTGATGTTCCCTGTCACCAGGCGCAGACCGTTCCTGTCCAGGCGTAAAAGTCGCCTGGTCAGCCTGCTATCCAATGATGGCATAGCTTCCTTAGACTGCCGGCAACCCGGTATCGAGGACCACCATTGCCCTGCTTGTGTGTGGGTGATTTCCTGTAACCACCTACGTATTTAGTTGAAGGGGATAGGTACGATAGGCTCGGGTCCACTGACTGCTGTGCTGGATCCTCATCTAGCAACTTCGTCGGATGCGTCATTACCTAGCGACCCGCTGTGTCCTTTTATCCATTGTAGTGTCACCGTGTTGCGGCTAGAGACCGTTATTTTGTTCTAATGCCTTGTGACATTCTAGTGTTAGCTTTGAGGTAATAATTTTTTTCCGTAACGATTGGAGAACTGAGGCGCTGTCGGAGAGTATACGTATCCGTAACCCTCCTGGCTTCTAGGGCGTGGACCGCATGTATGATGCCCACACACTCCGCCTGATAGACGGTGTTGAACCTTCCCAGCGGTCTGGATATATTTATGTTGACTTCATGTGAGAAGTCTTCGAACCGTCGGTGTATACCTACTCTCATTTCGTTGGGGCCTGAGTGTGAGTAGTCACACTGTTCTTCTGTAAGTATTATGTTGTAGTGCCTTTGAAAATAGATTGTTTTCGGGGCTTTGACGCAGGGTGATGCCATCATTGATGGCTTTCGTTTGATCGCATCCTCTTTTATGCGTGTGTGCTTAATTCTGGAGTCATTAATCGCGGTGTTATCTTATGACCTTATGAGTCTCCGCGACCATTGACCTCCGCTAGAATATTTAATTTTTGTAAGGCAGGGATGCCAGACGTACGATAATTTCGACTCCGGTACGATACAATATGTATTATCGTACTCAAAAGTACGATAATTTACAACCCTCCTCTGAAGTGTGATGAAAGATGAAACGATGTATTATCGTACTCAAAAGTACGATAATTTGCAACCCTCCTCTGAAGTTTGATGAAAGATGAAACGACTAATCAGCAAAACTTATGTGACGAAAACCCGAATAAGAAACAAACGCAATAAAAACTTAAAGGGGCTTTACCTTCAGCACAATGCGTAAAAACTCAGTCAAAAGAATACCTTTATGGTTTTTAAAGCAACTGAAAAAAAAAAAAAAAAAAAAAGCACTTTTCACAACTTCCTAAAATTCCTATCCTATTTCTAGTTTTGCGAACTAGCTACGCGTTCCCCGCGCGGCTCTGGCAGTTGTTGTACAGACGCCAGCACGTCAACCTACCCGAAACTGTCCAATTTTCCCAGTCAACTTTGAACCTTTCCCAATATTCTAAAAAAAGCTCTTATAAAACCAATCCACAAAAAGAATGATAAAACCGACCCTAATAATTATCGCCCAATTGCCCTTTTACCGACAGCTTCCAAAATATTCGAAAAAGCCATGTGTAATCGAGTTTATGCTTTTTGTGAAAAATATCAAATATTTAATGACTGCCAATACGGTTTCCGGAAAAATCGCTCCACTACCTTGGCCGTTTATAAATTTATTCAAAAAGCTCTAGATATAATAAATGACAAAAAGTATGCAATAGGACTTCTGCTTGACATGACAAAGGCTTATGATAAAGTACAATTCAAAATATTATTAAGTAAACTTTATAGTATAGGACTCCGCGGCAAATGTTATGACTGGTTTGTATCTTATTTGGAAAATAGGGAACAAATAGTCGAAATTGAACATTGCAACAACAGTACAAATGAAATAGAATTAATCAGATCAAACAGCAAAACAATCACCGCCTCAATCCCGCAAGGAAGCGTAATTGGGTGTTTCCTATTTCTAGTTTATATCAATGACCTTCCAAATAATATAACTGAACAATGTGTCCTATTTGCGGATGACATATCTATCCTTACCTCATGCGAAAATAGCACCAATGTAAATGATAAATTAATCTCCATATTAGACTACAATGAATTGGATGACTGAACATAACCTAGAAATAAATTTTAATAAAACTAAAATAATTCCATTCCACCCTCGCCAAAAAATCCCAATAAATATAAATTTAAGCTTTAAAAATAATAAATTAGAAGTAGTTGACAAATTCATCCTACTGGGCTTAGACATTGATACACATATAAACTGGAAGTCTCACATTCAGAAAGTAAGAGCAAAAATATCAAAATTTTCATACGCCCTCCGCGAGATCAAAAAAACCACGGACCTTAAAACTGCACTTGTAATGTACTACGCATACGCCTACGCATGGCTCAAATATGGTGTTATCTTATGGGGAAATAGTACTGACGCGCCCACGCTATTTACCCTGCAGAAAAAACTAATTAGGATTTTAGTAAATATTGAAGCCACCGACAGCTGTAAACCCCACTTTCAGGAACTAAAGATTTTATCCCTACCATGTCTCTATATATTTGAAGTAAGTTCGTGCGTAAGTACCCAGATTTCTTTACAAAAAGAGAGGACATACAAACAAAAATTATTTTAAGACACAAAAATAGATTAAACCTGCCAATATCACGATTAAAAATGCACTCCGATAGTACCTTTGTCATGTCCGTAAAAAATTATAATAAGTTACCTGCATGTATTAAGAATTTAGAGAAATATAATATATTTACTAATAAATTGAAAATCTTCCTAGAAAACAAATGCTACTATAGTATAGGCGAATACTTAAATGATAAATTATAAATATGCAATAAATAAAAAACTTAGCCATAAAAATAATTAAATCACATACTTAATAATAAATGAAAGAATAATTAATTAATAATTTAAAAGAAAATGGTTTCTTTTAAAAAAAAAAATTTGCTAAATACAAGTACCTAACTGGTTATTTGACTTCCTACCTATAATAACACCCAGCGTTCTTCCTCCTCTCTCCTACTTTTGATCTATGCTGTGCCCGACAGGGTCCATAATTGAGACTTATGTAACTGTTTCCCTACCAACTGTATACATTATGGTACGCAATAAAGAATTGAGAATTGAGAACCTTTTGCTTTAGCTATAAAGTTGAAAATCTATTAAAGAAATTTGACAGATTGTAGTAGGTTGATGTGCTGGCGTCTGTACGATAATTTTTCATCTCTCGTACGATAATTTTCGAATAATGAAACAATAATTCACTAAAAGCTGTCTGGTAACCCTGACCAGTGGTGCATTCATTAGCTACATCCATAATTGGAATAGCTACATGGGACTCCGCTATTAAGGCGATTATCACACTGCACCGCGTCACGCTGCATGTTGCGTGTCTGTGATCTGAATGAAACGCGCGTGGATGCATTTCCTGTGTGTTGGACTGTGCGTGTTTTCTATACAAACGGAGATACTTACAAGCAACGTTAAAACACGCATTCACGCGCTACGCTGCGTGGTGCGTGGCAGTGTGTTAATGGCCTAAGTTAGAGCATTCGAGACTTAGCGTAATTTTTTTTGGACTAGAGGGCCACGTTCTCTTCCTTCGTCCCTTCTGGGAACCTGTAGAGCGTGAGCTATATATTGGTGTACGTTGTAATAAATTCTTGTCTGAACAATTGGACTTATCTTTGTACCGGAGACGGTGACGACATCCTCTACAATAGTTATTTTTAATTTATTAAACATAATATATTTTTTTAATCTGCATCTTTTTTTTTTTCAAATTATATTACAATAGCTTTCGCCCGCATGGCGGTCGGAAATTATCCCACGGGAACGTACCTACTACCGAGTTGAAAAGTATCCTGTCCTAATCCAGGTTGTCGTTTACCAATGTGCCAAATTTCATCAAAATCCGTACAGCCGTTAGGGTGTTATAAAATAACAGACGGAGTTACCTTCGCATTAATAATATAAATAATAATAGCATGGATGGAAATCCGTTTGACGGATTTTGGAAGGTAGTTGAAAAAAAATGGCGAATTAACTTACAACAATAAACTTTAATAAAATTTCACAAAAAAATCAACTACTTAAATTAGGGTCTAATATCGACAATGCAGCACCAACCAAGTGCAATGACCCTGTGATCAACACAGACGATCTATCCACAAATTTTTGTTTCTTCAAATTAACCAAGGCATCTGCCACACAGCCAGCTACTGTCACATTCATACGACCTTCTTGGAAGTGTTGCCAGATCTCTGCGTGTTTTTCGCATCTGACAATGAGTTCTTCTTGTTCTACTAAGGAGTAATTGTCATTGCTTTGGCCTATATTTTTGTGGGCCGTCGGGATTACGAAGTAGACTGATTTGAAGCCCACATTTTTTAGTGGTTGTAGTAACATTTCAGCGTTTCTGTCGCCTGTAGCACTGAATATCAGTACTTTGTCATGTAATCTGTAATGGCAAAAGGTTTCGTTTATTATTACACTTGAAATACACAATACATTTTCACCGCGTAGGTATGGCACTTGTAGGAAAATTCTGTTTTCTTTTAAATACCGACGAAAACTTTCGATGCAGGGGTCCAGAATCATGTACGGAATAACAGGTTGTGCGTCTATGTCCCTGCCAACCAGTATTTATTGATATTGTGAATAACACTAGTATTTACGAGTACTTTGGGAGATTCAATATAAAGAAACAGTCACAGCAGGCTTACGTTGTCTAGAGAGGGGGCAGTATTTATGCGCATAACCAAAAAGCACGGTCGACGGTCATGCAATTTTCGCATTCATAATTTTAAAGCATCTCACCTATTATGATTCTCAAACCACTGCGCGCAAATCTCCATAGACTCTTTCGTATGCGCTCCATCCAAATAAAATTTCGCATAATCAGAATCCACAACCTGGTATCTTCCCGGCCATTTGCAAGACGTCAACCCTGTCATAGTCTCCTTCGTCACACATTTCACTACTGTCTCTAATACTGGTTTGGTCACGCCATTTAGACTGTTAACGACGTGTTTAATTAGGCCATTTTTCCTGTGCACTGGCTTGGTGATTCTCATCCAGGCATGGGCTAGCTGTATGGCTAGGGAGGCGTTAGTTTGGTATGCTTCTACATCTATTGGCAAAATGGCTCGCTCTGTGGTCGGGAATGTGTAGGATTTGTAGGCAGGAACTACTGTTAGGGGACACTGAAAATAAAAAAGGACATAATTATTGCTGGAAACACACTCGCAATATAATCATCTACGTCTCGAGCGTAAGAAATATCTTTTATATCATACTGGCACTACAGTCCGCGAAATAGTAAAAATATTCGCGTTATATCGCCAAAATGAACTTTATTCCAACAGAGATAGAGTATATTCTTATTGCCCAAATAATGCGAATATTTGGTCAAAAGAAAATACACCAAGTGTGTGCCTATAGGAGAGGAAGCATGACTATAGTATTCTGCCTCCTCTCCTGTAGGCAGCTATCCAATATGTTGCTGATTAATTATCAAAAATACCTCTAATCTTTGACATGTTTTTGGCATTGATTGTCGCTAAGATGAGACAGCTACAATACGGTCGATATAAACTTGGCCGTTCCGAACTTCGCGCAGAAGGCTGCGCAATAACATTTTTTAGGAACCAAATGGTGACATGAGACGAGTGTGAGTGAGAGACATGCGCGAAAGTTCGTAGTGCCTATGTTCAGAACTGCCAAGTTATGTCGGCCGCATTGTACTAGGTTTTGAACGTTTTTAATGACGGGAATTGGCCTTCTGGTGTGTCTCCTTAAAAGTAGATTACCTTAAAACTATTAGCAACATCTCTCAGCACATTCATAGCTTCTGGCGGCTGTACTACCGTGTAGGCTTCGCAGCCCGTCTTCATGACGCCAGCCTTAGCTGCCGCGATCTCTGGCAGTGTGGTGCCTAGTATTGATGTGTGGTCCAGGCCTAAAGCTGTTATACCGACGACTGGCACTTTTCTGGAAGATATAGGAGATAACAGTTGAGAATAGTTATTTATGTATTCATGTACCTACCTACACACAACACTTTATAGAGAAAAATACCTAAAGATAGAAGATTTCTTCAAGCAGACCGCGACAAGAGAGTTGGATGAGGAACGTAAACCCAATGTGAAATAAGACAATACAGAAAAACTTAAATTAAGACTATAGAAACCTAAAAAACCGGCCAAGTGCGAGTCCGACTCGCGCACGAAGAGTTCCGTACCATTATCTTTAAAAACGGCAAAAAATAATGTCAATTGTATGTGAGCCCCCCTGAAATGTTATTTTATTCTGTTTTTAGTACCTATTTGTTATTATAGCGGAAACAGAAATACATCATCTATGAAAATTTCAACTGTCTAACTATCACGGTTCATGAGATACATGCCTGGTGATAGACGGACGGACGGACAGCGAAGTCTTAGTAATAGGGTCCCGTTTTGACCCTTTGGGTACGGAACCCTAAAAACGAGTTATTTTGGAGCTTTCTGAGCTGGAGTCAAGTAGGAGTACAAACTCGGTTCCACATAGCCTTTTAGCCACGCCTAGAAATGAGTTCGACTCGTCGCAAGCGCTATCTGATTACGTGACATAAAAAAATAAATATTGATGGAGCAGTCCTTCCGAAAGTTATATTTTGACTGTTTTAAATTTATCCGAATTATTAGCAATCTATTTTGAACCTTATCTATTTGCTTAATAAGGGTGATTTTAGAATAAGTATAATCAGGTTAAGCTACCTTAAAACGTTAGTGTAGTCTACAATACCGCCGATGCCCACCTCCACGATGGCCACATCCACCTTCTCCTTCAGGAACACGTTGAAAGCCATCACGGTCAGGAACGCGAAGTACTTCGGCATGTCACCCTCGAACGCCTGAAAAGATTGTGCTTGTAGATAAACATTTTTTTATAATAGCCATTATAAATGCAGAACGAGCTTGAAGCCTACAAACAGGATTGGTCCACATTAGCTCAAGATAGAGAGAAGTGGAAAGGAGAAGGGAAGGCCTCTGCCTGCAGGACAACAAAGGCACAAAAATCAATTTAATAAAAACCTGCCAAGTGCGAGTCGGACTCGCGCACAAAGGGTTCCGTACCATTATCTATAAAAACGGCAAAAATCATGTCTGTTGTATGGGAGCCCCCTTAAATATTTATTTTATTCTGTTTCTAGTATTTGTTGTTATAGCGGCAACAAAAATACATCATCTGTGAAAATTTCAACTGTCTAACTATCACGGTTCGTGAGATACAGCCTGGTGACGGACGGACGGACAGCGAAGTCTTAATAATAGGGTTCAAACGGAACCCTATTATTAAGACTTCGCTGTCCGTCGTTTTTAGGGTCCCGTACCCCAGGGGAACGGACCCCTTAAAACGAGCAAGCCTAAGGGTGAGTCCAAACATTGCGCGGCAAGAGCGCAGCAGCAGCACGTGGCATTTGCAGCACACATTTCTGCCGCGCTCTAGTTAGGACCAAACCGACGAATGTTTGCGCGGCAGTACTGCGCGGCACATCCGAGACTCGCCGCGCACTTCAGTTGACAATACCAATCGACACAATTAGTGACGAATGTTTCCTAAAAGTGTTTGTGCGCGGCAGATAGGCAGAAACGTTCGCGCGCGGCTGTCGTCCAAACAGCGCGGCAGCCGCGCTCTATTGCCGTTCTATGTTTGGATACACCTTTAGAGTACTCGCATATGATGTGTAACATCTGATATTTCACCTTGATAATAAGCAACATTAAAGGAGCGGGGCCTCTTCAAGGTCGTTTCTGACGGCCAACTCTAACACCGTGCCCGTGTATTGGTCAAATCAAATAGCGCGCGCTTCCCCGGCTTCCTGATACACACTTCCATCCCTTTTCACTAAATCACTCCCACAGATTTTTAGGATATATTTATGTTCTGTGCACAGATTGCAGGAAAGCCAGATGTTACACATCAATAAATGAATGAGATAGTCGATAGATCTTAGAATCTGTCTTGCTTTCTTTCGGCACGAATTATACGTGAATAACCAATTGGTGGCTTAGGAGCGGGGCTGCCTCGACCGCGCCGGGCGCTCGTAAATATCGTTACTCATGAAGTTTCCATGCCTCAAATAAATAATTATGACCCTAGGCTATGCATCTAGTTACCTAGCCGTTTCGTTATTGTAGACTCTAAATTCGAAATAGAGTAATATATCTTATGTAAGTTGAAAAAGAACCAGTAACTGGAAAGTGGAGGTCAGATAAGCAGTCGCTCCTCCATATAAAAGAATGGTATTCAGCTACATCCGGTTAGACTGAAAGCTGACCCCAACATAGTTGGAAAATGCTAGGCAGATTGATTGATGGATTTTTCTAAGTTGACATACCACAGAAATGACAAAAGGCAGGACATGAAAAGTTTGCGTGGTACTCCAAAATTGATTCTGTGCCTAAAATTTAACAGTAGACGACATCGAATAACCTGTTACCTTAGTCCCATGCAGAATATCATGGACCTGATGGAAATGTCTCGCGAACTGTTCTTCAGTGATGACGCGTCCATCGAGCCGGATGCGTTCCCGCACCGCCACGAGGTGCGGCGACGAGTAGAACCCGGTACGGAACCCGTGGTGACGGAGGATGGATTCACACATCGCACTTGTTGAACCCTGAAAATTGTAAAGCGGACTTTTCTTGAATGTGACGGCCTTTTTTTAAGGACAATCGAATATGAATCTTAATTCACTAGCATAAGATACATATTTGCTTAATTTTTTTTCATACCGAGGCTAATTTGCGATACCGGCCTGTCTACAGTATTCTGCGTATTTTGATGTGATGTATATTAATCTTAATGGTTAGTAAAAAAAAATACGCTCACACGTTATTTAAAAATACGGTCAAAAGTTAATACTCTTTGAAATTCCCTTTTTATGATCGTATAAAACGGTTACGTGACAATAGCATGGTATAAAAGTGTGCAACGTGTTTATGCCATGTTTACTTAACATGTTCTTAGATATCCAGTTTTTAGTACATATCATTATATTTCCTGTTGTGTATTGTTTCCTGCATAGGAAAATAAAATATTTTTTTTTTTTTTTTTTTTTGCACTGGCAACACTGGTAGCCGGTCGTCAAAAAAACGGTCTCTAGGTTAATTATTTTAGTTAATTATTATAAGTGTTTTAAGTTTGTTAAATTAGTGTAATATAGTCGAACCTAGATATTAAGTATTCTATCCAGAAATTATAAAGTGTTTTTTGTCGCGAAAACTTCGTACCAAAGAATTTTAAAACTGGCTGTCAACTCAACGCCTCAACGGTGACGGATTTGAAATTATCATCGATCCCGGGGAGTATTTTGTTTTATTTATGTTATTGTACTTAAGATTTACAGACCACAGAACACCACAAAATACTGCTCAGGTCTCTGAGCTACGTCCATCACACACTGGCACAGTTTATGACTCCTTTTGCTTGACAACTAGTGGAAGCAAAATCGACGACAAAAACATTCGCCCAGACATTAAACACTACATAATTTACTATACAAAATAAACTCATTCTGAGCTCTGTCTAAGTATACAATTTAATCCTGTAATGTTTCACAAACTCTTCTCATAAAATCAAGTATAATTGTAACTATTTACTTACTAGTTTTATGATAATAATAAGAAAAGCAGTGTTTTCTATAGTATTTCTCTTCTGTTTAACTTTACCATCTCACTTTAACTAACTTAATCTAAATGTAACAGCTATTTCTCAACAAATTATTTTATTTACTTTTTTCCCCAACTACCCCCTGCTTATCACATACATATCAGAACATCTTTTCTTGCACTCTTATTTAGCTGCATAATTTCACACATTCCAGGTCACTATTACTCACTGACAATTATTCAAAATGATGACCCGCAGAGCTACAATCAAAGAGATGGAAGCAAAGCTGAGGGCTACCTTAAAGGATCTCGAAGCTTCTCAAGCAGAATGTAAACAACTGCTCCAGGAAAGGGAAGACAGTGAAGTGGAAGTGGAGAACATTATCGCCAAAAACACCTTCCTCAAAAATGAGCTGGCGGTACGAATTTCCATTGACGTCCAACGAATTTAGGGTGGGAGGAGGGTGGGGGGGAGGGGGGAGGGAGGGGTACTACCCCCCCTTAAAAGAAAAAGTTGCGGAGCCCCCCCCCCTTTTTGAGTTTTTTTTATTTTTAATTCTGAGGAAATTTCCCTCATTTTAGGGATTAAAATTAATAATAAGTGTAAAAAACCAGAGGGGACCCCCCCTTGGGGGAAGGGACGTTCCCCCCTACAGAAAGGGGGACCCACTTCATCAAAAAAAAAAAAAGGAGTGACACTGATTCAGAGGGATTTCTGTATCTATTTTGAAACTGCAACTTCTCCGGCACTGCGGGAAGAGCAGCCTCTACGCCCTTGCGTAACAAACCGTAGGCATCGGACGAGCCAGAGCGGCTGAGGCTGGTCGCCGAAGGCGACCAACAAGCCGAAGCTGCGGAGGCGAGAAAAAAAAGGAGTGACACTGATTCAGAGGGATTTCTGTATCTATTTTGAAACTGCAACTTCTCCGGCACTGCGGGAAGAGCAGCCTCTACGCCCTTGCGTAACAAACCGCAGGCATCCATCCTCGCCTCCGCAGCTTCGGCTTGTTGGTCGCCTTCGGCGACCAGCCTCAGCCGCTCTGGCTCGTCCGATGCCTACGGTTTGTTACAGCAGGCGGAGGCTGCTCTCCCTACGTGCCTCCGGTTCTATAAAAACACTCTAGGGGTAGGACAGACTCGTACCAGGTGGAGTCGGGGTCAATCAATTCGGTTCTGTGACATAAGTTGAACCTAACCTATTTTTTGCGTCTGTCTTACGTTTCGTTCCACAAGCCGGCAAAGACTGTAAACACTAAACATTATAATTTTAATAGCTCGTAATGAAAATAGCGCTGTAATTTAATGACAAAATTGATTTTCAATATTTTTTTTCTCAAAAAGTACACGACTCCGCGTGTTGAAACTTTGCGTGAGTGCTTATAATAAAGTACCCTTTCTGTAAAAAAAATATCAACCTCCAACTCGTTGGACGTCAATGGAAATGTATGCCACAAAAAATATTAAAGTAAGGCCATTTTCATAGGTAACATTTGACAATTCATCAAAATTCTACAACGTAACCTTGTAACGCCGGGCATAAAATAATATATTTTTTCGTTTTGTTAGAACTGCACAATTGCTTAACTTTTTTCAATTACGATTACATATTTATTGTAATAATGACCGTTATGAGTAATTTTACAATTTGCTTTCACTAAACTGACAGTACGTCAAATGTTACCTATTAAAATGGCAATAGTTTAAACTCGTAATTTTTTAAATGAAAGTTCGGGAGTTGGGGTAGTTACGTCACAAGTGAGTATAAAATCTACATACTCAATCAATGTGTCATTGCACATTTAAATTCAATGCCGTAATCTTTTGATAACGTAAAAAAAGAAAAGATAGGTACGTGTACACATTATTTTTTCATAATTTACATGACGGACCAAAAATATTTTTTTAGTCATCATCCCTATTGGCTGATATGATTAATTTTTCATAGTTACTTACATAATAACTATTAACTATGATATTATTATCACGCCTGTGTTACCCGAAGGGTTAGGCAGAGGTATATTTTTCTTAATTCATAAAATTATAAAGAAATTACCTTTCCTTTGGTCCCAGCTATGTGTATCACAGATAGTTCATCTAACTTTGTGAGGCTCACTCCAGTTCTCGACAAATAGTACTCCATATCCTCTAGGTTTGTGCATTTCTGAAATATTTGTTAGAAAACATAATTATGACACAGAAGTTCATAAACAAGCATACAGCATGATGTATTACGGCGAAAGTGCTATTCTGATTTAAATACATTCAAAATATTTTTTTCCTTTATTTTGGGGAAAGAAAAAACGCAAAATAAAATTATTAGACTTGGTCGAGTAATTCAGAAAAAAAAAACATTAAGTATATTTAAATTCAAATGCCATGCATTTCATATGAAAATGATTATGGTGGGGCAAAGTTAAAAAAAAAATACTGTATACACAATTGTAGTCAAAATAACATGCTGTTGAAGTCTTGTGACTTGTTTAATCGTCTTGTAGCTTGTAAATGTAATTAACACCGTTATTTGAAAATATTATAAAATCCAATTATTTTGAAGTGTAACCGTGGAGTTTCTTGTCGGCTCTTCTCCATAGGAAACGACCAATTGCAACCGTGCACCTAGCTTCTGACGTTCCATACGTCCCATGTAGGACTATAAAATATTTGGAATTTGAATTAGTAATATTGTTCAATGAATAATTATTTGAGCCTAGACAAGCAACTGGACAAATAATTTGCCATTAGGTATTAAATCATCCTTACCCTTAAATATTATTTTAAAAAAGTCCCCGCGTCTGTCTGTCAGTTCGTCTGAACGCGATAAACTCAAAAACTACCGAACAGATTTTCAAACGGTTTTCACCAATGGTCGGAATGATCCATGAGGAAGGTTTGATCCATGAGGAAGGTTTTTGTGTAAATTGGCTGAAACATGACGATTATTGTTGAAAATGTCGGAAAAAATCATGCCGGCATGCCATCAGTAAAGCTCCCAGTCGCCATGATTTTTTCCTTTCCTTAACTTTCTTTCCACTACTTGTATGTAATACACTTAATATATTACTTATATGCATATTACTTATTACGTAATACAAGTAGTAGACAGAAAGTTTAGCAAGTAGTAGTAGTAGTTAAAGTTAAGCAAGTGGACAAACTTGACAGTGGCAGACTCCTACAAACACAAACAACTTTCTACTACTACTAGTAGTAGAAAGTTGTTTGTGTGTAAAATAAATTAGTCAGCGAAACTCCGCTGACGTGATTGGTACCGATATCTAAACAAAACAAAATGAAAAAATCATTTGGGTTCCATGAAAGCTGGTAGTGTAGATACGTACAGACGCCAGAACGTCAACCTACTACAATCTATCTTTTTTAAATAGATTTTCTACCTTATCACCAAAGTATAAATTTCAAAGTTGATTGGGAAAATTTGGCAGTATCGGGTACCTAGATCGATGTGCTGGCGTCTGTACTTGAAGTATGACTTAAGAAATTTTTTTTTTTTTTTTTTTGTTTTATCATGCTTAGATGTTGATAACCATAACGACTGCGGAGTTTCGCTTAAAAAAATATTTTTACCGTATAATGTATACAGGAGGAGTTTTATACAGTGTGGAGTATTTATTACCACTGGGTAATAAAAACTTCACACTGTATGAAACTCCTACAAACACAAACAACTTTCTACTACTACGGTATAGTAGTAGTAGAAAGTTGTTTGTGCCTAATGTGCCTTTAAGATTGTAACATTTCAACAGCTGCCAAGAAAAAGCACTGTCCTATGCAGCCAACTCACACTCAATTTCCCTGTGTCACCAACAGTCAAAAACCCATATGTATTATTTGATTACAATCCAATAAGAACTAAGAAACCATATTTATTCTTTGATTACAATCCCATAACAGCCAAGAACCCATATGTATTCTTTGATTACAATCCCATAAGAGCCAAGAACCCATATGACGTATTCTTTGATTACAATCCCATAAGAGCCAAGAAACCATATTTATTCTTTGATTACAATCCCATAAGAGCCAAGAACCCATATTCATTCTTTGATTACAATTCAAACTCAAACTCAAATCATTTATTCCAAATAAACCAATTACAGGTACTTTTGAATTGTCAAGGGGTCGGTCAGTCAGAAAGATGAAGCTAGTTGCCCATTCCAAAGCGTAGTAGGTACCTATGGAGAAGAACGGGCAAGAAACTCCATGGACACTCTTTTAAATTAGAATATTGTTACAAAACATTGGTTACATCATTTATGTTGAAATTATACATGTGAGAACAATGTAGTAAAACGTGCACGTTAAAAGCGACCATAATAAAAATATAAAAACAAAAATAATTAAAATAAGCCATGGCAGCTAAGAGATGACCAGTCCCCACTGACGGCGCCCGTTCACGAACATGACGCATGGATCAGCATCATTTAGCTCAACCATTTTGAAGGGAACTTAATGATCCAACACACACGCCACCACCAGCGAGACATTTGAGTGAGCATGACATACTCTCAGCCGCCAGGGTACATTCAAGTCAATGAAAGACGTACTCAGTAAATGGTAGATTTAAAGTAGGTAAACAGTGCTCACACATGTGCAATGCAATTATATAATACTAAGAGATTGAATTTATACAATGTAAATATAGTTTTTCAATCTTCAGCAGCTCCAACAATATTTTCCAATGCTAATCAATTAGTTTATGCACCCTTGTGGAGCTGGACCAGCGTTGAGCCAAGCATTTTTGTCAGCGATGTAATCCCCCAACTTATAATATGCTTGGCAGCATAGTGTGCGTTTTATGCAAGATTTAAATTTAGTTTCATTCAATTGGAGTATGTGGGGAGGTATTTTATTGTAACATTTTACACAGTACCCCATGAAAGATGAGTCTACTTTAGCCAGTCTGAAACCCGGTTGAACTAATTGGTCCCTATTTCTAGTCCCATAATTGTGTCTATCACCTATTTTACTGAAAATACTTAGACTTAATCTCATAAGACCCAAGACCCCATATTTATTCTTTGTTCTAGGATATGAAAGTCTGCATAATTCATGACATGCAATGATAGTCCCCACAGTAGAAGTGAGAAGAATAGTGCAAGATCACAAAAACATTTACCTTTGTTATCTGAGGTAAGGTGTTACTTACTTGTCCTGTTCTTATGTCTTTTCGGATCTGTTCAATGGTAGCCTTGTTTGATTGTAGCAAATTTAACTTTCGGACAGCCTCCTGGAATATGAAATGCCATTTGAGTACCTACATTTTTATCTTAAATATTTTTGCTGAAGCCAGTTGTGTTTAGTTACAAAAAATTGTCTATGTAAGAAAAGTTAGTTTTGTGAACAGATATTTTATTAAGAAAAGTAGGTGCAGCCCACATAAAAATAGTTATAAGTAGGTACCTACTTTCATATGCATTTAGTAAAAAGTTGTAATTTTGACATTACAAACAGACACTTCAGTATTATTTATTTGTTACATACAATACATACATATAAGTATAGATAATATTTAGAAGTATGAATTTATAGTGATGTAACTCAAGTGACTTGATTCATTTATCTACATCTGGTAGCCTTGCAGTATACAAATAAAATATTAGCATATTTAGGTATAATCTGTACTATTAAAGATCAAGAATTATGACTAACCATAATATAAAATTGCTGTTACAATTTTACCTTAATACTTATATTATCAAATTCGTAAGTTATTTTATCATAAGTACCATCTAAGAACTTCATATCTATACATTGTAAGGACTATTTCTGCTTGCAGCACTCCGCAGCTATAGAACCGTGGCGGTGACAGATATGGTCATCGTGTTCACGGGATTTTGTTTTGAAACTGCTTAGATATGAAGTTCTTCGATAGTATATGATTGATAACATAAAAAAATAAAATATAAAAAAAGTTGAACAGAAAAAGTTTTTTTTTTTAGATCAAATCAACTATCTGCAACTGTAGGTTTATTATAGGACTCCCATGTCCAAAATAACAACATTGTTAAGGTTCACAAAATAAAAATCAACCTTAAAAAAAGAATTACAAAATGATATAAACATAAATATGTTATCCAGCACAGAAGTCAATGTTTACAAACAAACAATTATAATCACAATCAATTTTCCTGTAAGATTCGCATAAATGTAGGTAGTTAAAATAAATATAATGCCTTACCTATTTACAGCCTATGAAATAATGTAAAATTGAGAATCTAATACTGCAACAGGAAACTTTCTAAAATATAGTACTATTATGTGGCAATACTTAATAGAACGGAACTATGAACAGAACTTACGCAATCAATGCAATATCAAGCAAAATAATAAAACAAAAATACTGTCACAACTTGTACCTCGTAACTTGTCTTTGTCGAACACATCCTAACAGCTAGACTGCTGACTAAACAACTACGGAATAAGTGGACGCTGTTCATCAGTGCGTCATCCGTCGAATGGACGGCTCAACGACGCAATTATACTGGAAATAAATGAAAAAACCGTGACCTCGTCGCAAACGACGAACGAGTAAAATTACATGGCGTTTCTTTAGGTCTGCTGTTACTTATCGATGAGGCATACGACATCTGACCCTCATACTGGCCATTGTCATAACATCAAACCGAACACAGCCGGTAATTAGCATTAATCGCATGCTAAAACAAAACAAAAATTACGTAAATTTAACCTCACAAAAACATGTGGAATTGACAATGACATTAATGACAGCTGACAGTGACTGCTGTCAAAAAGTTCAGAAATGCAACCAATTTTCATGCTATCAGATAACAGTTGGTATGTAGGTATCTAAATGCATTTGCTCCATTGACTTATAAATTATAAGTCAATGGTTTGCACTGGCGAAACATTCACAACAAAACATGTTGGAGTCGTTCTATCAATTTTCCATACAATATTTGACAGGAACTAGCGATTTCAACATGTTTAAGTAGACCGTAACGAAACTATGTAGACCGTCCAATTTCGTTCATCGACTAGTCGATTAACTAGTTGAATTCGTCGACTAGTTTACGTGTCAACTAAGTCAACTTGAACTTGGTCATGCCTAGTAGTAGGCCCACGTGTAGTAGAAATTAATTAATTCGTCTATTAATTTGAATTTCCCTTCATAATTTTCTAGTCTTAGGATTAGCTGAATACTGAATCGCACACTGAACATCAAAAATTCAAAAATCAAAACAAGATGAACAACTATCAAACAGAAACAAGTATAAACCGGTTTGTCTCGCATTGTTCGACCAGTTCATCGCCTTATACTTTCGCACAAGTGAAACTACCTCGCCTTCCTTTTCATCACTAAATTGCATTCGACCCGTACAAATATCAACTCCCTCTTACTAGATTTAGAGTTAAAATTTGTTAGCTTGATTATTTTATTTCAACGGACGAATGAATTTGTACTACGTTCTCGCGTCGGTCGTTGCGTTGCTAGTTTCATTTTAGGCGTCTACGGATTCGACTAGTCAATCGATTTTCGGTGAAGCGTCGATTCGTTCACAGTACGTCGACGGTCGAATTAACTAGTTCGTTGATTCAACGCCCATCACTACAATGACGAGCCCAATCTATTACTCACAGACTACTTAGAGATACTACTATTACTGCTATTATTATACTCTATGGCCACAAGTAACGTCCTACTTGCCAGTATCACAGAGCTTTTTAGGCGTGATGGGTAATCTTTATTCCGGAAAGCGTATTGATTCACTTATTCATACGTAGTATCCCTATGTAGTCTGTGACTTATTCCGACTCCGAGTCCGGTACCGGTTCACCTTAGTTATTCCTTTGGCACCGTTTGGCACCGGCTTCACTCGGTCGTTTTGGTTCCCCGGATCCCCCAGAACATTTTATTCATTCGGTTCGTTGGATCATTTGGCACATTTTGATTTGAACAGTTTACATACTTTACAGTAGGTCATTTAATTGATATGATTTAAATTTCGGACAGTGTAAATCGTCAACATATCGCTCTCTTGGAAGAACCAAAACAAATTTAAAATCTAATTTCATAGCGCCAATCCTTTTGAAATCATTGGCCAAGGCCTGTTGGTTCGCGTCTGTGTCGTGTCTGTACCAACCAAACCAAACGAAACGATAGGTACAGACGCCAGCACATCAACCTACTACAATCTGTCAAATTTCTTTAATAGATTTTCATCTTTATCACTACATGATGTAGCGGTTACACCTCCACATACTAACTACGCATCAAAGACATGACGTCACACAAATCCTGCATCGCGCAATTAGAGTTTACCGCGCGAATGACATAGATAGGACTATCCGACATCAACAGTAGAGATGGGCTTAAATGTTAAAAAATAATAACACTGCTAAATGGTAATGCTAACAATAATTAACAGTTAAAAATAGCAGTTATTTTTAGCAACTTTTAAATTTAATCACAGACAGATTGTTAACGTAATTAATTCTCATTTCCTTCATACTTTTCACAGTCTTAGGACTGTCAACTTTTCCTGTTGGCGTATACACAATATACAAACAGTCAAACAAATGGAATTTTCACTCACAACACTATCTACCACAAACAAACCCGCGTAAACCTTCGCAACGAAGATCAGTCTTATTTAACACTAGTTAAATGTAACATTTCCGAATTCAGCAGTTAGCAGTTAGCACATAATTAAATCAACTCGCTCAAACTTAACCGGTTAAGCCAGGCGCGCCTATGACTCCACGGAGTGCCTCGCTACATGCCCGTGCTGCTGGCCAGCTACCTGGAGGATCGGGCGATCGTCCTGGTGAACAGGGCTGGCCGAGTCCGGCGGTACGCCGCGGAAGCCGACGTTCCACAGGGGTCAGTCTTAGGACCTCTCCTCTGGAACGTCGGCTACGATTGGCTCTTGCGGGGAACTCTCCTCCGAGGCACGAGTGTCGTCTGCTACGCGGATGACACTCTCCTCACCGCCCGGGGGGAGAGTTTCAGGGAGGCGGCCTCCTTGGCCTCGGCGGGCGGATCCTTGGTCGCAGGGAGGATCCGCCGCCTAGGGTTGACGGTGGCGCTGCAGAAGACCGAGGCCGTCTTCTTCCACGGTCCCCGGCAGCGCCCCCCGCCACCTGGCGCCCACATCTTCGTGGAGGGCGTCAGGATTGAGGTGAAGGCCCAGATGAAATATCTGGGCCTTGTACTCGACAGCAGGTGGCGCTTCGGCCCGCATTTCAGCGGGCTGTCGTCGCGCCTGCTGAAGACCGCGGGCGCTCTCTCGTGGCTCCTCCCGAACTTGGGGGGGCCCAGCGCTCGATGCCGGCAACTCTACGCCGGCATCTTGAGGAGCATGGCCCTCTACGGGGCCCCCATCTGGGAGGAGTCTCTCCACAGACGAGAGAACGCCGCGGCCTTGCGGGCACCTCAAAGGGCGATAGCCCAGCGGGTGGCGCGGGCTCACCGCACGGTGAGCTTCGCCGGGGCGTGCGCTCTGGCCAGCACCCCTCCTTGGGAACTCGAGGCGTGGGTGCTCGCCAGAGTGTACGAGTGGAAGGCGGGGCGGAGGGCGGCGGGTCAGCCCTTCGCCCCGGAACAGCGGGAGGCCGTCCGGCGGGAGGCGAGGGACGCCATCGTCGTCCACTGGACGACGGACCTCGCCGCCGCGGTCTTCGGCCGCCGAACCCTCGACGCGATCGGGCCGGTCCTGCGGGACTGGCTCGAGCGGCCGCACGGGTTCCTCTCGTTCCGCCTGGTGCAGGTGCTGTCCGGACACGGTTGTTTCGGATCGTACCTGCATCGGATCGGACGGGAGGAGACGCCGTCGTGCCACGACTGTGGCGCGGCGGAGGACACGGCGCAGCACACTCTCGAGGTGTGCCCGTCGTGGTCCGGGCCGCGCCGCAGTCTCGTCGCGGCGATCGGGCTGGACCTCTCGCTCCCCGGCGTGGTGGGCGCCATGCTGAGGGACGAGGGGTCCTGGGCGGCGGTCGCCTCCTTCTGCGAGCACGTCATGTCCCAGAAGGAGGCGGCGGAACGCGTGCGGGAAGATGATCCCGACGCGGCACCGCTCCGAAGGCGGAGGAGGGGTCGAAGGAGACGTCAGTTCGACGCTCATCTCCGACTCCTCCTCCCAGGTGGAGGCCAGCAGGCAACGGGTGCGGGGGCACCCTCGCCTGCATCGCACAGGCCTCCACCAGTGCCGGACGGGAATGGCCAGGTGCTCCCGGCCATTCCCGTAGCCCCCCACCACGCAGGTGGGGGGCCTGTGGGGCCCGCCAGCTAGGCGGGCATGCGCCGGGAGGGCTGTGGACGTAAAGGCTGAGCCGGATTCCCATGGCCCTCCCATCACGGCGATGCGGGAGCACCGCTGAGTTTTAGTGGGTATACTGTATTTTACACAGGAGTCCCACATACCCCGACTCGTCCCCCACGAGCCGGGGATGCGTAACGCATTTCTCAGCGATAAAAAAAAAAAAAAAAAAAGGCGCGCCTATGACGTCAATCACATAAATCAATTATGTCAAGTACCGGTCGCCGACAGGGTGACGTTTTTACGACCGCGATAACAAAAAAACACTCGTCAGCTTGTTTTTATGAGTTCTAGTTACGATTGTAAATATTTTTTGGGTTCGTGAATGAACAGACCATATTATGAAGTGTAAGCTAAGCTCGTGTTATGAGAATTGTATTTATAATAAAATGATGTTATCAGATAACTGGCTGAAAATGTGTTTGTGTCTGTTTTTTCTTGTTCTGATAAAACTACTTGATCAATGTACACGAAATTTTGTAAATAGCAATGGGAATAGATAAACTATCTAAAAACAGCGTTTTTTTGAGAGTCCTACGTAACATTTTCATAATATGATTGTCGAAAATTGTACGACTTTGAATACCGGTTTTTGTCGAACATAACTTTGTTCGTTTTATAGTTTTTATTTTACTATTTCGTGATAATACTATATAATAGTATTCATTAGTTAATAATAAGTAATAAACACTGACTTACCTTCCGATTACACGCACAAAACACACACTAAACTCTTTTATTCACAATATTCACTTTTTTCACTAATGGTTTGTTTACATTTTTTTGGTTGGTTCAAAACTGGTATAATACGATATTATTTAGTCCAAATATTATCTATCACGATGTAAAAACTACTTAATAAGCGAAATAACACCACTTCCCGTCGATTTACACACAAAAACAATTAAAAAATACCGAAATTCTTTACCAAGCGCGCACTCGACCACACGAAAACAAGATGGCGCGAGAAGTAGCGAGAACAAGAACGAGAACTGCAGTTTCAACTTTTATTCTAATGTTGCCTATTGATATTTTTGTATTTAAATGCTTTTGTTGACGAGAATATCCGTCAGGCCATAGACTAAAACTGCGTTCAAATGATATTAACCTTAATTTAGTAGTAAAATAGAGTTATAAGCCGCGTGAGTCACCCGTCACGTATACGGGTCGGCCGCGATCGACGCCTGACGCGCGATGACGCATGCGGTGACCCGCATACGAGACAGATGTATTTCGCCGCAATCTAACTGTGACTGAATCTGTAGGACCATTATTGCTTTGTTGTGAGTTGTGACTGCTATATTTAACAGCTATCCCAGAACTTATTTAACAGGTGTTGACACTAAAAAAAAATAGCAGTGTTAATTTAGCAGCTTATTAATTTTAGACCCATCCCTAATCAACAGTTGGGCAGTCGGCCCGCCAGACACAACACCTGTCTGGTTGGAGGATCCTCCCTTTTCTATGGTGGATGAGTGAACTTTACACCCTGTTCCTCATGCCTCTAAATTGGTGACCCCGAGTATGAACGTCAACGCAGCCTTCGTGCAACTACTTCAGCGTGACGTCATCATCATCACTCCCGCAAGCTTTTGTGAGGCGAGTCACACAGACAGACAGCACCCTCGGCTTCATCGGGTTTCCTGACCACCAGCATGCAGCGAACGCGCATTCCTGGTCATCACCCTCAGCCTCATCACCCCGACTCACTGGGGAATCACAGCAATCATCTCAATCAGCGCAATCACCGCTATAACCTCAATCACCGCAATCACCTCAATCACCACAATCCCTGCAATCACCGCAGACAGTTCCGACTCACCGCGAACTGTGTGGCACCCGGTTCCGACTCACTGGAACCTTAGCTGGCACTGTGAAGCATCGCAAGATACAAGACTCAGCCCACTATCGACCTCCGGTCTCCGGAGGGGAGTGATGTAGCGGTTACACCGCCACATACTAACTACGCATCAAAGACATGACGTCACACAAATCCTGCATCGCGCAATTAGAGTTTACCGCGCGAATGACATAGATAGGACTATCCGAAATCAACAGTTGGGCAGTCGGCCCGCCAGACACAACACCTGTCTGGTTGGAGGATCCTCCCTTTTCTATGGTGGATGAGTGAACTTTACACCCTGTTCCTCATGCCCCTAAAATGATAAGGTTCAAAGTTGATTGGGAAAATTTGACAGTTTCGGGTAGGTTGACCTGCTGGCGTCTGTACGTAGGTATTAGGACACGACGCACCGAGTCACAGCACCGAGTGAGCGGGTGAACGAGTGCGAACCCGCGCTCCAGCTCCACGGCTCCGGCGCATTCTCGGAAATCGGAATCATTTGGTATAGTTCGATTCAAAGTTAATGGCGGCTCGGAAGTTAGCTGCTCCCTGCGCAGTACCGCACCCCTCACCCCCGTTGACCCATGAATTTGTTACTGCGCAGCGACTCGCCTCATGTTCCGAGCCGCCATTAAGTTTGAATCGGGCTGTACCGCGGTGCCGGTAAGGATTGTGAGGATGTGAGGGTGTCCAAGAACCTGGCGTCCAACTGGATTCCCACGATGCCCCAAGTTCTAACAGTACTCAGAAAAATATTTTAAAAAATCCACCCCATGTACTTACAGAATTATACTGATTTAAAAAAAAAAGGGGAAATGAGCACCCTGTGACATACTTTTGAATGCTGTGACTGCTAATGCTGATAATTTCGATATTTCTTGGAGGTTTTGTAATCTAGGGTATTGCTGTGTCTAAATAGAATGTAAAAATAATGTACTTATTGTACCATTTTAAAATAAAATATTATTTTAACTAAAGGTGATATGGAAAACTATTGAATTTCGCAACTTTGACCGACTGTAGTGTAAAAAAAATGTACCAAAATAGTATGGCAAGTGACGTCAAATTTTGACGCGTTTATTCCTCTTTTTAAAAAGGTATAATACTTACACATTAATTTGAAAAAAAAAAATTTTGATAATATTTTTACTCAACAACCCAATTTTTACGATGTCTTACAGAATTCTTAGAAAGAAAAATTTACGACGAATTGAATCTAACCTCTAAAGAATTACTATTGTATGCTCATAAAAATAACAACAGGCCTCTCAAAAAACAGGTTAGACCGTAAGGGACGGTATGTGCATGCATCTCACCATAGTGATTCGTTATTACAACAGGAGGGAGCAAGACAGAAACTATCTTTGCGATTTGCTGGTTCTTCTTTATGGTACCCCATTATTCAGGTAAGAGTGAGGGAGAAAAAGGTTAGAGGTGCGAGTGAGATAGATAGTGACGCTATCTGGGATCGTGCTATTTAGGATAACAGTACGGTCAGTACGCGTCACTGCCTCCTGCCGTTACTACGCACCTCTCTCTTATTGTTACCATTGATCACGTACTACGATTTAAAGCTTTGTTTATTGGACTCGATTACTCTTTGTGCTCTGGACTTTGAAACGAACTCTTTACGACGACCTTTGCCTGTGTTTGGACAGTTTGTGTTTTGTGTGTGCTACCATGGCGACCTACACTCCGCAAGAATACGCAAATATGCACTACATTTATGGAGAATGTAGAGGTAATGGACGAGCTGCAGCGAGACTTTACAGAGAAAGGTATCCGAGGGCTACGCGATATCCCGACCATCGAGTTTTCATTAATGTGCACAGATCACTATGTGACGGGCGGTTCCCCAATCAAGTAGCTGGTGAAGGACGACCCGTAAATGACTTCATACGCGATGAAGTTTTAGAGGCGGTGTCGGCAAATCCAAGCATCTCTGTGCGAGGAATAGAAGCTGATACGGGGATACCGAAGAGCACAGCACACAGTATTCTCCAAAAAGAAGAATATCATCCGTACCACGTACAGCGAGTGCAAAGTCTTTTACCTCGAGACTATCCGAGCCGAGTCGCGTTTTGTGAAACAATCCTGCAAAAACATCGAGAAGACGAAAACTTTATCGACAAAATTTTGTGGTCAGATGAATCAACATTTAAGAAGGATGGCTACATGAACCTACACAACTTGCACGAGTGGCATGTGGAAAATCCGCACTTGATGCGAGAAGATAGATCCCAGTACCGGTTCAAAGTGAACATGTGGACCGGTATTCTCTGTGGGAATCATATTTAAATTTTCTTCAAAATGATTTGCCAAACTTACTAGAAGAGACCCCACCAGATATGTGGTTCCAACACGACGGCTGTCCAGCACATTTTCGCGTATCCGTTAGAGAGTTTTTGGACGAGCAATACCCGAACAGGTGGATTGGGCGATCAGGAACAATCCCGTGGCCAGCCCGCTCACCTGACTTAAATCCGCTGGATTTTTTTTTCTGGGGAACTATGAAGGAGCTCGTTTATGCGAAGCCCATTAATGACATCGCTGACCTTCGTGAGAAGATAACACAAGCAGTGCAGGTGATACGTCAAAAAAGTTACTCGCGAAACATAAAGCGGTCCTTTTTAAGGAGAGTGAGAGCTTGTATTGCCGCGGGTGGTCAACATTTTGAACATTTATTGTAATAAAATATCTTTAAACTAACATTATTTGCTTTTATTCTACTGGGAACCCATCTACCTGTGTGTATTTCCTTCTTGCTCACTCTTGGAACCGAAGTAAATAATAGTAGTAACATAACAGTTTCTAAGATAAGAAAGGGTCCGACAGTTACCGTTAGTAGGTAGGCACTTCGTAAAAATTGGGTTGTTGAGTAAAAATATTATCAAATTTTTTTTTTTCAAATTAATGTGTAAGTATTATACCTTTTTAAAAAGAGGAATAAACGCGTCAAAATTTGACGTCACTTGCCATACTATTTTGGTACATTTTTTTTACACTACAGTCGGTCAAAGTTGCGAAATTCAATAGTTTTCCATATCACCTTTAGTTAAAATAATATTTTATTTTAAAATGGTACAATAAGTACATTATTTTTACATTCTATTTAGACACAGCAATACCCTAGATTACAAAACCTCCAAGAAATATCGAAATTATCAGCATTAGCAGTCACAGCATTCAAAAGTATGTCACAGGGTGCTCATTTCCCCTTTTTTTTTTAAATCAGTATAATTCTGTAAGTACATGGGGTGGATTTTTTAAAATATTTTTCTGAGTACTGTTAGAACTTGGGGCATCGTGGGAATCCAGTTGGACGCCAGGTTCTTGGACACCCTGTATAATATGCCTGCTTAGATAGTGTGCGTTTTATACAAGATTTGAATTTCGTCTCATTCGTTGAAGTATGTGGGGAGGAATTTTATTGTAGCATTTTAAACAGTACCCCATGAAAGATGAGTCTACCTTAGCCAGTCTGAAACCTGGTTGTACTAAGGTCTCTTTTTCTTGTACTATAAATCTGCGAGAAACTTCTTGGTACATTGGAGTGCATTGTTTTAGTAAAAAAAAAAAAACAGGCTATTTGACAAACACATTGACAAACTAACATTGACACAGTATTTACATAACTATTTTATTAAAATAATTTTCAAAGAGTGAAAAACCACATTACAAACTACTACTGACTACTTTTTACTAGAGTTTTCAATAAACACGTGCTTGTGAAATATGACGGAAACCGACGCTACGAAACAACCGCTGCAAATGCCCACGCAATTTTTGCCTAAGCTTGAAAGAGCGAGGGTTTATCTAATGATGAAGGTTTTTTCTAATCGTCTAATCTATACTATAAATGCGATAGTAACTTTTTTCATGTCTGTCTGTCTATATGTTCTATTATGAACTCACGGATAGAAAGCCTGGGACATGGATAAAACATAGGATCACAGATGAAGTCGCGGGTATCAGCAAGTTTTGCAAAAAAAAAAAAAAATGACCAACTACAAAATTAAAATTGTTCCCAGGATATGGTCAGGAATATCATCTTAGATCTGCCAAAAGATCATCTTAAGCATATGAAGATTTTCGCGATCCGCCACCTGCATACTGTTGAAGCTTCGCGATTGTTGTTGCTTGTTGAACCAGGACTCGATATTGGTAAATTTATTTTGGATCCCCTCCTACCCTTTCCCTGTAAAATGTAGGCTATCTAGGCCTTTTTTTTTGGGCGCGAAATCATCAATTGACTTCTCCCGCTCTGGGCGTAGCGGGAGGGCGTGTCAGACTCTTACTGATTAAAACTCACCCGTGTTCCTTCGGTTGCCTTTGCGTTGCCAGGGGCCACGGTATCCCTTTCGGACTTTCCCGCAACCCCGGCAGGCATCGGTCCCATCGGACCCCTTCACACGCTGACATCTCTTTGAGGCGCGCGTGGAACATAATGCGCCGTCGACACGGGCCTGGTCCTTACCGGACGGCGAGCTACCCATTGCTCACCTTGGTGCTTACGCCGGCCGGAATGGCATGCGATTCCCGACGCCCAGGGCGTCTCCTCCTGCGGCGGCTAGGGGCGTGAGGGCGCACATTTTGCTAGCTAGGCCTTGCACTGCAATGATGATAGTGATTATGTTTTCAGAAAGCGCAGGGCGAATACGAATTATGAAAAGAACATTGGCCTATGGGCCTTGACTTCCAGCAGACTAACCTTTCGATTTGATTAATTGATTGACAAGCATCAGCTTGCAAATTGCAATCTACTTGCCAAGCATGGTGATTTTTTAAAACCTACTTTATACCATGTTTTCAGACGTATTCTAACTGAGCATGATACGACACCATCATTGCCCACCATGGTCCTATCACATTACTTACTTATTGGTACCTACCTATGCTTTTTTATCCCCGAATAACTTACTTTATTTTATCCAAAGCGCAATTAACCTATCATTTATAGGAATTGAAAGACAATAAAACTACCAGTTGTGCCCCTGCCCAGTTAATGACCTAACAGAAGCTCTTCAAATCAATTCTCTTATAATTTCGAGTTAGTAATAATAATTACGTAATCATTTTCTTATTATTAGATATCATATCTGTGGCGAAACTCTTAATGAAAGATTTCGGTTGCTATGTTATAACACGTCGCTGCGTGATGGATCGCTATGAAAAAGTAAGGTCCATTGCACAATGAGGGTTTTCATGAAAATTCACGCCACCAGTAGGCGCTACTTTGACAAGAGGTCTTCCATTTCGACAATGAATATAAACGATGACGTTCATCATTCGTTACCTACATTCATTCATTCATCATTCAGTAACGACTAAAGAAAAGTATAGGCCAATAAAGGCACTTTGACAATTTTGACGGGCGCCTGTCCAGACTCGGGGGTCTACTCCTTAAGCGATATTCGTAGTTTCGGTCGAAGTTACGGGCGCTTTTTTCTCCCTCTTACTTAGGGACATACCATGAGTGAGACGGAGAGGGAAGGGTCCTACCTTCTGCCGAAACTACGGACTTCGCTTAGGGAGTAGTCCCCCGGGACCTGTTATATCTCAGTGCTGCCACCTAGTGAACGTCATTTCAGAAAACCCTCATTAATCGATGATTGATGAAACGATTAAGTACTTATTGTGGTGATAATCGATTAGTAACACAAATGTCTTATTACACAGCATGATAACTACGTTCCTGGTTGTGTGGATCCAGCTTTGATGTCGGAAATAACTAAATTTTTTACTCAGAGAGAACCCGTACCCCAAGCTGGCTGGTTGATGTTTGGTAATCCTTTCCACGTACGCTTTTTCATCATCTTCACCATCATATATTATGTTACAAAGCGGCCTTCCTATCTATATGGTTCGAGCGCGACTACTAGTTACCGACCGCCTGAGGTACACACGGCTACACATCAAGCTATACATTTCCAGTATAAGCTGACGTCACATTGTACGGAAATCATATACAATGCGAGATCAGCATAAACTGGATCTGTATAGCTTGATGTGTAGCCGTGTGCTATGGGATTGTGAGCGGTGACGTGACACGGGGCAGTAGACAACGACCAAGCTAACCGTCTGCTAATTTTGTCAATGGTGCCCACCATTGACAAAATTAGCCCCGTCTCACCGCTCACATATCTCAGGCAGATACTAGCAGTCGCGCGAGGACTACAGAGGAAAACGGCGAGATCATGGTACAGACCACGACAGACGCCAGAACATCAACCTGACGGCACGGTTGGCGCAGTGGTTAATGCAATTGACTGCTGTACTGCGTGTTGCGGGTTCGATTCCCGCACGGAACAAATATTATGTATGACCTACAAGTAGTTGTTCCGGGTCTGGCTGTTTGTGTATGTGAGTTTGAATGTTTGTAAACGCACCCACGATACAGGAGAAATTCCTAGTGGGGGGCAACGTTATTTAAAAAGAAAGAAAGAACCTACTACAATCTGTCAAATTTCTTTATTAATAGATTTTCAACTTTATCATCAAAGCATAAGGTTCAAAGTTGATTGTGAAAATTGAACAGTTTCGGGTAGGTTGACGTGCTGGTGTCTGTACATACACACGGCTATACATTTCCAGTTTATGCTGATCTCGCAATTTACAGGATTTCCGTACAATGCGAGGTCAGTTTATACTGGAAATATATAGCTTGATGTGTAGCGGTGTGTATCTAGACCTACTTAGCTAGTCTAGGTAATCTTGAAAAAATTATATGTTGCTCATTAGATTACTGCCTACATACTAGTAGCTACATCATTCTAAGAAGTGATTCTGCGGCATGATAGGTCCAGCTAGCCTTTGCTTTGCGATATAGGGACTAAAGATAATGCAATCCACGACGACGCGCCCCACTCCGCTCCGCTCCGTAGGTACTATAAAAGTAGAGCTTACAGTTACAGTCATCGACCCCACCGACCCTTGCTCGCAGAAGCGCCAGCCCGCGTTATGCTGAGAAATGTAGACTTAAATTCCCCGATTAATAATAATGAATCATCTTTGATCTAGCCTGTCCCAACTTGCTGTCCTCCCCCCAGCGACGCCCTAAGCCGAGGTCCGTACCCCACAGGGGGTGCCCTTAGCGAGCGCTCGCCTAGTTTTAATTTAGAATAGTTTTGCCCCTGGCTGGAGGCTTTGAGTTAGTAGCTTAAGGCAGCCGCAGGATTGTCCGGTTAAGTAGTCATCACCTCAGAGGTGAGCGACGAGATGGCCTAGACAAAAAAAAAAAAAAAAAAAACCATCGCGGAGTGGGGCGCGTCGTCGTAGATTGCACTATCTGTAGTACCTACTACATAACAGCTAGAAGACTTTGTATGCAAAAACAATATTGAATTCACCATCACCCGACTAGATCACCCGTGCACATTGCGAGAGGCTCGTTGTCTTCAGCAAGATGCCATCCTGCCCACGGTGACCTTGGTGCTGATGAAGACGCCCCCGGTCGCGGCTAAGGCCGTCAGCAACCACACTCCACCTCGGAACTTCTTCCAGCAAGACTTCGAGGGACTCAAATATGCGTACAAAGCTACGATGAAGGTACCTAAAGTACCTATATGCTTACTTTTGATTGTGTTTTTTTAAGGGTACCAAACGGAACCCTATTCCGTCCGTCTTGCTGTCAGTAGGCTGTATCGAGCAGTAATAGATAGACAGTTAAAATTTTCACAGATTGTGTATTTTTGTTACCGCTATAACAACAAATAAAAAATAAGGTAAAATTAACGTTACAAAATACCTACAAGAAACGTGTTTTTTCCGGCATTTTTTTGCTAAATATTGTACGAAACCCTTCGTGTGCGAGTCGAACTCGCACTTGGCCGGTTGGTGACAAGACTGTGTAAGTTGTTATAGAGGTTTGATAGTTATTCCGTATGCTTGAGATAAGATTTTGAAGTGAAAACTTTGGTAAACTTACGGATTCGTGTCACCGTTATGCTCGCGCCAGTGCTCTATAAAACCTAAAAGTTTAAGCATTCACGAGTAACCGCAAATTCTTGGCAAGCCGTTATACTTACGCTATTTTTCAAAATGGTTCGCTGATTTTTCTAGGAGAGGTATTGAGTCGAATCCTCCCTGAGTTTTTTTTTTTCATGTTTCATGTATAAGGCCTTCAACGCACTACCGGCTAGCCGCAAAGCTGCGCGCGGTGCGGCATGTCTATTTTATATGAAATCGTATAATTCCAACGCACCTGCTCCGGTTGACTCGAGACCATCGAGACTGCGTCACTGCGGTGTGCCGCATCCGCCAGCGCAGGCGCCAGCTAGCAGTTGCCAGCAGGGTGGTCAACTTTCGCGGCCAACTTTGGACACCCCGAATCAACCATTTTTACGAAGGCGTTTTCCACTACTTATAATTTATATAAATAACCATCTGCAGCAACTTCTTCGCCGTCCGATCTTGTGCAATATTTCAAAAGCACTGACCATTGCAGCGGACCGCAATAGAACCGAGACGATACGGCTAGCCGGAGTACGGCGTACAATTGCGGCAGACCGCAACGCCGCCGCCGCGCCGCGCCGCTCATTGCGGCTAGCAGGTACTGCGTTGACGGCCTATGAGCATTTATTCTGAAAGCTGGCAACGTCACAAATATTTCGCTGTTTTGATTAATTTGGCAATATTACTGTATGCAATTATGAACGAACTAGAATATTAATAATGAATTGCAATTATAACACTGAATGTGATGTTGTAACCGTTTTAGGTGTAAAAAGGCATTTGGAACGTCTCCAAATACTTTGTTTACCTACATCTAAAACTAAATATTCGGTGTTAAGATATTAATTATTGCATTCCTTAATCAATATTTTAGTACGCTAGTCTAGTGCACATTTCATATTTCCATGCAGTACCTAATATTGCCAAATTTAATCAAAACAGGTAAATATTTGAAAGCTATTTGGCGACGTTAACAACTTTTAGGATTTAAAACGCTCTTAACTGTCTAACGGTAGAGACCATAGATGACCATAAAATAGTAAGGAATCCTAGTGCGACCGCTTATCTCCCACCAAAATAATTACAACATTAACAAATAGTGTAGGTACTTACGACACACACTTAAAATTTGAACTCGCACACTAAGAAGAAAGCAGCTACACTAAATCAATTTCTAATAGCACACATACATAGAATGGGCGGGGCTTTCACTTGTAAACACTTGCTATTTGTATTTAATTTGCGAACATTCAATGCACACGCATGCAATTAGGGAGTCGAAAGCGATGGTCGATAATTTTTATCGATATTTATTTTAGCACATTCTTGTATTATTATAACTTCGTTTAATTTTCTTTATATAATTTATTTTGTTTTTATATACCTATCCGAAAATATGGGTTATTTTTACTAAAATAAAATGTGTTTTTTTTTTTAAATATTGTATTACCGGGTAAAGGGAACCCTCTCTGTTAAATATTAGGCTCCACTTCGTTTTTCTCCCCAATCGTGCGGAGCTTCAGAATTTTATAGTGGGTAGATGTCTTCAAATAAAACGTTTTCCCAAAATTTCACACTGAGCAAACGCCTAGTTTTTGAGAAAAAAAATCCTAAAATTTCAGAAATTTTAACCAATTTACGTAAATAATTGTCATTTTACCACAGATATTGTACGAGTTTCACTCCTAGGTTGTTCCATTTTACGTTCAGACAAAGTGACAGCGGACTCTTATGGTTTTTTGTATTAATATTGTAAGTTTTTAACTTTCGTTCACTTTTAAATAGTTGCTACCGCAATTAACTTAATTATAAAGTAAATAATATAGTAAATTAAATTTAAAAAATATAGTTTTATTTGTACTACTAAAAGATTGAACGAAACGTAATCCAATGTCAGTGAAGCGAGCTCGGGACTTGGGGCACCCCGACACGGACAGGTTAGGTTAGAAGGGGATGGCGGGGTCTAGTGAGCGAGCGTAGCGAGCGAATAGACCCCGCCATCCCCTTCGTGGTTATTTTTTTTTAAACCACCCAGAAATAGGAGCCCCGCGTAGCGGGGCTCCGTCGACAACGCTTTACTAAAAATAACCTTGATTGTTACAAGGTAATATTCCAAGATTTGGTTTGAACTTGACATTTGATGTGAATGACCTTTACGTCTGAGTGCTGACCTTGACCTTGACGATGTGTTTGACCTTAGTATTGCTTGGAAACTAATTTAGAACCGCCACGTGATCTTCCCCGCCCTTAATACTGCGGCGATTTTTGGCCATTTTTTTGAAACTGGCAATTTTTTTCTCGGCAGCTATGGTTTTGCTCATATTGGGGATTTCAAAAATACAATAGAAATGGTCTACTCTATCCAAAAAAAAATACCTACTATAAATAAGAGCTGGGGAGAAAACCGAAGTGCTTCCAAATATTATGCTATGCACGAGTAACTGTATTGAAATAACAATGTCTTTATTTGCTTCAAACAAAATTAAATTAATAACAAATTTAACTCTATACAATAATATATAATCTCTCTTTTTTTCTCTCTATTTAATATGAGAATAACCATTGAGTTCTGTAAAAAAAGATTCGACTGCAATAATACGCATGTCGATAAAATCAGCCGCACGCACTCGATTGCACCTCTCTAAATCCAAAACGTTCGTTACGTTCGGAAAGATTCGGGCTAGTTCGTATCAAAGACTACAATATATATACGGACAGTTCGTATCGCTCCGGACGTAAGTTTGTAAATGATATAAAAATTGATTTAAAATATTAAACAGTGACTTAAAATGTTTACTTACCGGTGGTAGGACACGCCATTTGTCTTAAGGTTGATGGTACTAGACCTATTTTTACAAATTATTACTGCACAGCTCGCCATTTTGGTTTTTTACGCATCAATACTTAGTAGGTACACTGTACGCAGTTGCAAAGCGACTGAATGAAGCGTACAGGGGTCAATCCGCGGAAATCCATTAATGGCGAATATATGCAAATAATAAATTAAATATCCTACCTGCAATCTTTTTTTAATTTACATGACATTTCTTACATGTTTTTACGTAAGGCGCCGCTATCTAAAATAGTATACGACCTTTAAATAATTTATTATTTCTGTGAACACGCACCAAACGTCATGACCATTCGCGAAAAAAAGTCGAGTATTAAACTTCCCTAATTATTTTCCAAAAAATGACAATGCACTTTCCGTTTTTTTTTTCATATTTCAAAAGTATACATTATCTAAAATAACATAATAAATCATGAACTGATTTGATAACGACAAACATAAAATAAAATAAACTTTGTCACGGAATTTCGTCAACACCGTTCCGGCACCGTCAAAGTTGTATTTCGAGAATGTTCTAACTACCTACCGCGGTCGAGAAGTCACGTCACGCCTTCTTTCCTCAGTCTCTCTTACGAAGTGGAGCGGAGCTCACGTCAATTTTAGCCACGCAGGAATCTCAAATTTTTCAATTTATACTAGCTTGTGGACAGTTTGTCAAATATTCAAATCATCACCAAAAGATTGCTAGAAAAATAAAATACGCTGAAATCTGAAAAAAAAATACGATGAATTTTCTTTTGATCGTTTCTGTTCTGATATCTTCTTTTTTATTTTTCCTCAGTTCAGATCAGTTCTGTACGAGTATAAGTAATGCATAAAAATTACTAACCTAACCATGTACGAGTTGGAAAAGGAAAAATAAAAAAGAAGATATCAGAACAGAAAGGCTCAAAAGAAAATTAAAAGCGTGAATGAATTATCTCCTCGTAATCAGCGGGAAAGCTGAAGAAATGGCGCGAAGCTGCTAAACATACAGACAACAAGAAAGAAGAGTCTAAAAAAAAGGCAGAGGTTCCTGAGGTAACTGTGCTTAGTGATGCAACTATTAAAGACAGCCATAAAAAGAGGCAAAGTATGAAGATCCTTTAAAATTAAATCAATCTCCTCAAGCTGATGTAAAACTCCGAAGAATTCGATACATAGAACCGTATGACAATAATTAAGAAACTTAAAGAGGAAAACAATCAGATAATAGTAAAGCTTAATATGTCATTTTTGAATTGTTATTTAACGAGTGTGCGGACATTTTCAATTCCACGAACCCCTACATATGAGGGAAAAAAGAATAAAGATAAAAATAAAATAGGGTCGGATGAATAAATAAAGAAAAGAGTAAAGAAGATACTCGAATTCGACAGTTGGTAAGAAAAGTGCGCAACTTTTATCTTATGGAAGCAGGAAGGAAAGAGTATACAACAAATGTGACTATAATTGATGTACCCGAAGAAAACATCAGTGAGATAGAGAAGAAAATCCCAAAGAACTTGCAACCATTCAGAGGAACTCAAGTCCATCAAGTGTTGTGGAAAAAGGGAATCCCTAATCTAACATTTCGAAATGCTCGAATGTGACTGCGGAATCGTATGCGCCCATGGGAACCACCATGGTTTTTTTAAAATACCCGAAAGTTTGAGCTCGTCTCATAATCCCGATACAGATAAAGTGATACCCCTCATAGCTACAAAGAATCATGGTAATGCAGTATTCGCAAATATTACTAACACGATGCAAGCGTCCACATCAACATTAGATAATATTTGTGTTGCTGGACCTACTAATATAAAGATTTTATCTAATAAAATAATTATAATAAAAAAATCGGCAAACTAATATTAGTAGTGGTGGTAGGTAAGTATAAGTAGTATTTCAAATCTCAATTATAATATTGATTGTAGAAGAATAGTTGACTACAATTTTGCATACTTTAGTATTTTTTTTAAATTTCTTAATGAAGTGTGTGGGCTTTATCAAAAAAAAAAAATACTGTGCTACGATAATTCCTAATGTATTTGACTAGTTGTAAGAGTGACTTAATTCATCATTCATCATCAAATCCTTTTATCTGTTTTTTTTTTTAAGTTATCTTTAAACCACTGGGTTATTATTGTTATTGTTTAGAACATCTAACCTACCTATGTATCAATCGTTGATTTGTGATTATGTTATTATGATTGAGTGATTCAAAGCAGAAACATTTGTTATCTACTCTTTTTCTTATTTCCCATTAACTTATCGTCATTACCATTAAAGAAAAGTCATTACCAGGCTATAGACGTCATTACCATTTCAGTTAAATAACTTTGAAAATCGATAACTTCCGATTCTCTTGTTGGATTTCAGTGCCTTCAGCAGGTTTGTAAAACAATTTTTGTTTTTCTGTGTTTAGCACGCATTACCGACAAGTAAATAAAAAAAAAAACAAAATAAATAAGAGAGAATCAAAACGGCGGATCCACCCACAGTACAGCCGCCTTTCGAACATAAGCCCAACTTAGCAATGTCGAGGCGCCACGCGCCACGCCTCCAAGGCATATCCCCAGACCGTAGAAAGTTGACTACACTAAGTTCAGTAAGCTGATACCTAGTGGATATTATTTGGCTGAAATATACAAAGTTAGTAAGTTTCTAAGTCTCTACAGAAAGAATGTCAAAAGCAAGTAAAAAATACCTACCTATCTGATAGGCTTTCAGTAGAGAATTTACACAAAAACCCGTATATTATGTCACAGTATGAAGTCAACAATAAGAGAGACATGTCATGCATCTAGATTATGTCACATTCACATGGTTGACCCGTGCTAGCATTTAAGACAATTTTATTGTAAGACATGATATAATTTATCATGTCTCGTCTCAAACGTTTTGAGTACGCCCGTGCTCGCCCTACAGATGTGAACTTAAATGTTACGTGTGTAATCTACAGGAAGTACATATCACACCTGAAGATAGACCAGACTCTATAACGACGAAGTGCTTCAACGCGGTGCGCGCCTTCAACGCAGGGCACCAAGGCAACAAGCAGGGGTTGAATGTACTCGGGGCTCCAGGGGTGTACCGTGTGCTGCTTCTCGGACCTCGGGGCTCCGGCCGGAGTACTCAAGCCATGGCCCTTGCTAAACATTTTGGTTTGGTTTTCGGTATGTAGAAGTTTGCTGATTGTAAAGGTATAGCCAACCTCATCGCGCCGTTGCGCATCGTATTGCAAAACAAAAAAGTCACTGGACTTTTCTGAATTCATTTGAGAAAAATGACCTTATTGAATTAATTTGGGAAAAAGCGTTCGCCAAAGCAGTTAAACTAGTAGCAAAATTTGGTCATGTAAATATCCTAGGAGTATGTATTTTTTTGTCCTATTGCAATCCTACAAACGTTTACAGAACCGCATTTGGGCGCAGTTTATAGGACCATTAGCCCTTTAATCATTTTATTACAAAATATAAAAAAAGGTAAAGTGCAATTCGATTTTATAATTATCTTATTAGGTGTTTTTACAAGATGTGTGTAAAAAATGATATGTCCAATAAAGATCCGGTAAACGCATTGAATAAGCGCGATTAGTCCTCTAACGATATGACGAGTGCTGCTACTGGTGTAATTGATCCAACAGTTGGCAGCGTGATGCCATTACTAGAGCATTCATTCGATCACTTTTTGTAACGGTGACATGCTGCAGGTGTCTTAAGAAAAAATATAATATTTTCAAAGGGTAAGATTCCACATTCTATATCTATTTACAATAGGTAAGAACTTTTGTCTTTTGACTGTTGTGTTTAGAATGCCTACTCAACTTGCGAAATTAATTTTATTGATAAAGTGTTCGATGATAATAAACATTTATCTTCATGCCCCTTCAAAACGAAACATATTTGTTATTAACTTTATTCGATAATAATTAACAAATTATAAGCCGCCATAGGATCTGGATCCCGTGTCATAATATTGCATTATCAAAACTGTTCTACACCAACTTAGTCAAAGTTAAGACTACTACAGGATATACCTACTTCGACACCATATTTAAGTTTTAGGGTTATTTTAGAGAATACAAAAGAAAGAACCCCCCGCATGCCAGTATATGTATGGTAATGTTTTAAACAGAACGAATATTTTCAGAATATATCATAATTAGGTATTTGAAACGATTTTACATTTCTTAAAATTGATTACGAAATAGTTAAAACTTAAGGTATGATGGTTTCGTGTAATTCATATTTTCCAAATCAGTATTGTTGTCATCATTAAATTCACTATCACAGCTTCCGCTTTTATTTTCAGTATCTTCTTGATCATAACAAATATCAGAAGAATTATCTTCCCAGTCTTCTTAGTCTATTTCGATTTTACTTTGTACGGAACCATCACAAACTTCACGAGACTCACTTTTATTCAATAAATGTATCGACTGGTAATCTGATCCCGATTTCATTTCAAGGTCCTTTTTCGAAACTCATCTTCGATAACTGCCACTACGCTTAAATCTTTTCCATTTGTTTAAATCCATTTCTATTTTCTCTTTTTTTCTCTAACAAATCACAAAATGAAAGCAAAATGGAAGATTACTCTAGTAATAGCAAATGTAGGACACATTTAAGTAGAATCTTACCTATAAAAATTGGAGGGCATGCTAGTTTGGTGCTAACAATCCATTATAAGTCACGACTAAGACAAATTGATCCATTATAGGATCAATTTGTCCTAAATTTGTGTATCCTTGACCTATAGCAGCTATATCTAAGACGAGAAGTGCATGTCTTATAGAAGAATGAAACAAGACGTTAACAAGAGCAAACAATCATATTAGATGCGTTTATAGGATGAAAAGCGACACTTTCCTAATTAGTTTTATAACTTGCGCTTATAAAACTGCAAGTTCTTGTAAGAATCTTATAAAGTAATCCTGTAAACGTTTATAAAATTAGTTATAGGATCGTATGTACTTGTAGCGCGAATCCTCTTTTAAATGCTGTTGTAAGATCACTGCCTTAGTCGAGATTCGATCGCTGGTCGCCGAACAGTACGGTCGTTTCGGGAGCGAGCTCCGACCCAAAATTTTTTTTGAGAAAAAAAACTTTCTGCACATATGGCAATATAGCGTCCCTTGCCGGCGAATTCGTACAGTGCGTTGGTACTGGTGTTTGATAATGCTGTGAACTTACTAATCGCGAACCAAATACATTAAAATAGTGTTAAAGTGATGTGTCTAGGTCTACCTAAGTGCGTTCCGGACCTCAGGCGAGCGTTTCAGAGCATCTGGTGAAATCTTTCTTTATCTTTCAGGGCGTTGCTGTGCAAAATCAGTATTTTATTTTTAACATTGCGAGCGTGCATTTCCAGTGGTGAAGTGTTAAGCGCACATCAAATCATATTATTATTATTTATTATGCGCATATTAAATACCTGCATAATGGAATTATCGCTTTAGATCTCGTACAAAACTATTTTCTCATAAAACTTCTGCAAGACCGCCGTAGTTTCGTCATTTTAAGTCAATTGTTCATTTTGTCCCTACAGATTTAATTGTTTGATGGACTAAATAACGTACCCAACGTTAGAATAATGCGTGCGTGACAATTTTAATAATATTCTGTGCTGTGTATAGTGTTCCAAAAACGTTTTTTGTGTGAGTGTTGTGTTTTTACAAAACGGAATCCCGTGCACTGACTGACCACATCTGCAGATGGCAGCCCCCGTTTTTTTGCGCCCCGAGTTCACCCGCGCCGCCGCGCCAGCCCCCAAGGTCGGCGCGGGCGCATAGCAATTTGTAATTTAACTTTTATTATACTCACTATTTGTTTATCGGGGTATCTCAGTAAATGCGCTGTATAATCTGACATAGAAAGCGTAACTGTAGATGGTGTTAAATACCACTTAATTAGTTTTTTTCATTTACTATTTTTTTGTATATAATCAAACATCAGTTTGAGTCTACAGGGTGATAGTTAGGTGCATTCCTTGAAAAGGGGTTATACTCGAGTTAATTTAAAACAATTATGGTGGTTATCGTCTTTTTACGCTTTTAAAGTTTTATGGAAATTTTCCGGGTCTTACCCAAAAATTGCTAATGTAAGAAATCTACTCAACTCTGAACGCAAATTATATACTTTTCTGATTGCATAGAAAACCTTTTCATAAAAAATAAAAAAATCTACTAAATATAATAAATGAACTACGACCGGACGAAGGTATTGTTAAACATTTTCAATGAAAAAACGCACCACCTCTGATGGTTGTTTACGGTCCTTTTATTTTTATTTATTAAAACAAGAGCCTCAGCAATAATCTGATGCTGCATTACTATTGGATAATGAGCGTAGGTAAGCGTTACTATAGCGTTATTATAGCGGATGTGCGCTGCAGGCAGGAGCATAGTGTACATAATTTAGAACTATAATACAATCGCGTCAACCTGAGGTGGACAGCGGCGAGTTACAGGTCGAAGTTGTACCGCTTCAGAGCTGGACATAAACAACGAGGAGGACTTGATTGACCACGCTAGGAATAAACCAAGCCAGAAAACGAAACATGAAAATAACGCATCAAGAACGTGCTAGCACATACGCACAGGCGCCGAAAACCACACCTGTAACAAGCAATACAAGACCAAATCCAAGAAAGCTGGCTGAACTATTTACGAATGTAATGGCAACCTCAAACAGGACAGGACTTACTTCGACAACGAAATATTTTTTGGGTGGACATGGCTGAAGACCGAGATAAGCGGGATCAGAAGACAGGCGAAGAAGATGAAGCTATACTGTTTGAACATCGCGCTAAACTTTTGAGGTTTGACGCAGCTGCCAAAGAATGGAAAGAACGCGGCCTTGGCAATATTTTAAGAAGACTGCTAGCGAGATTCACAAGAAACCGGAAACGGATAGCAGCGAAATCCTCAAGTGAAGAATTTGGAAACAACAAAGAGTAGATGCATCGCTGAAGCTGGACCTGAAACTGAACCAACGGAACCGTCTTAAAAAGATGCCCGTCCATAGATAAAAATCACCCGTCTCTCCACTATTCCATTGCTTACTCAAGGATGCATATCCGGTACGGCTCGTAAATCCTTTCCTATCCTAAGGGCACGTCTTCCTTACCATTACCGCGCCCCCTGGTCTACTCCTTGATATGCAATGGCCTTTGTAGTCCCATGAAACATGAGACTTCATGAGCTAGTGCAAATCTTGGGGTTCATTCGATTTATCGAGTCTGGTTAAACCACGCTGGGATCGGTGCCTTTCATTCATTCATTCATTCATTGTAAGATCACTGCCTTAGTCAAAACGTACATTAGATTCCTATAAGACGTTTATTCTTATAGGTCGATTACTATAGGAAAATTTTGCTACTTGGGTAGTCTTAACATAATCTTAGTATCATTTTTCACTACACCGTCGAGTAATCCCCGAAAAGTGGGACTGAACCTGTGCGGGACATTCAATTTTGGGCTAAAAATGGGAACGTCCCGCCTGGATCGGAACGCCTGGCAACACTGGTGGCGGCGGGCGTAGCATGGGTTGGCACCCGGGGCGGTTTTCTATTGAGCACCCCCAAAATAAAACAACAAATACTAAACGTGCTTAATTGAATTTATTTTGCACATTATCAAACTTTCCTGTCTTTTTCAATGAAAAATAATTACCTATTTATGAAAAGATTGGTATGTCGCGCTTGACTCATTGTGGATTATGTAAGATTTAATTTTGAAAACACACAACGAATAGGTACAGACGCCAGTACCTACATAAACCTACCCGAAACTCATATTTTCCCAATCAACTTTGAATCTTATGCTTTAGCGATAAAGTTGAAATCAATTAAATTTTGACAGATTGTACTAGGTTGATGTTATGGCGGCTGGACCTAGTTAAAAAAAATCTTAGACACAGCGCTAGACTCGAAACTGACTCAGTACCTATAGTCCCATTTTTCAATGAATTTCAGAAGTTCCAATGTAGTCCATTGGACCACTTCTTGGAAAGAAATGCTGATGGTCGGGCCTCACTCGTAAAATCTCTAAATTAATGTCCTGCAGAAAATTCAGCACAGATTTTTGTCAGATTTTAACATCGATCACTATATTAAAGAATGTGATCGATGGATCTGCTATCTAATTACGCACCACATTTTCGTAAACGATTACGGCAAATTTGTTTAATTTTGACAGTTCAACAACATTCATTGCATTATTTACCTACGTTGTTGAGCAGATTTCTTTTCGAACATAGATACTAAAGCAATGGCTTAGCAATTTTTTACGTAATTAGTGTACGGACCTCCTCCACGTCGTTTCTTCGAAAATATAGGCCATGCCATGTTATGCTGTTCCTACAGTTTTCCTTAGACTATTTTCCGTTTGCAGTACATTTTGACGAGATTTTCAAGAAGGCTTCAGCAAAGGACAATGATATTGGAGCAAAGATCCGTAAATATAAGACCAACTTCATGCTAAGGGGAGAGGTTGTCAAGAAACGACTGCAGAAAAAGGTACGTATTTTTTTTAAAGCATAATTTCGAAGGTTAGGAAAAAATGCGCATATTGTCATTGTCGGTAATAATAAAAATTAATTTAAGATGAGCTCATTTCTGTCTCCAATCCGAGAATCCCGTAAGTAGATACACCCTAAGCCGAGATCTGTGCCCATTCTGCTGCCGCTCTGTCCCTAAACTTTTCTGCAATGTCATGCAGTCGGAGGCAATCTCACTTTTCTCTCGATAATAGATACATTACATTAGATAAAGGGACAATGTGACTTGTAACTTGTGACAGGACTGCATTGACCACGGTTGGGTGATGGTCGGCTACCCGACAAACGGGAACGACTTCGAATTGCTGGACGGAATGGCTACTCCCCCAAACCGGTGAGTGAAATGACTGATTTAGGTACACGAGAAGAGACACAATGATGATGATGAGAACAAAATGGTGATATCGAAAGAAGATAAAAACGTTGATCCGTATATTATACCCTAGGTACCATCGAAGAACTTCATATCTAAGCAGTTTTAAAACAAAATCCCGTGAACAGGATGACCACATCTGTTACCGCCTCGGTTCTATATCAGCCGAGCGCTGCAAGCAGAAATAGTCCTTACGGTGTATAGATATGAACTTCTTCGATAGTACCTAGGTACAGTCAACCGCACATCAGTGGTAACACTTGCACTATGAGAATGGCTCTTACTATTATGACATAATGGTGCTGTCAATGTCACATTGTTACCTTTGATTGATGTGCGGTTGACTGTACAACCTAGGTACTGCTAGGTATTGGTATGTCGTGTCGACAGGTAGTTTTCAACACAGCAACAGCATTGTCGCATCCTCGCATGGACATTCGCGTCTCTCTATGGTCGTGTGGTGTAAATGAGCCATAGGAGCGTTTATATTCAGAAAGTGGGCAACTTCGCAAATAGCTTTCAAATAATACGCTGTTTTTAAGTTAATGTGTTTTGATTAATTTGGCAATAACTGGTAGACTGTATGAATTTATGGAAATAAGAAATATATTAGAGCTGTATAGCTAGTGAACTAAAATATTGAGTATAAAATGCAGTAATTAATATCGTAACACCGAATATTTAGTTTTAGATGTAAAAAAATAGTATTTGGAAACTTTCCAAATGCCTTTTAAGGGTTCCGTAGTCATGGGCACGCCACTCCTCTCTTTGAGGAGTGGCTAGAGAGGCGCCACGGCGTCCTCACCTTCCGCCTGACGCAGGTCTTTACCGGACACGGCTGTTTCGGGAGGTTCCTGTTTCGGATAAGGCGGGAGGAAACGCCTGGGTGTGATCACTGCGTGGATCGCCTGGAGGACACGGTGGAGCATACGTTGGAGGTCTGCCCGGCTTGGGCGGAGCACCGCCGCCGCCCGTGTCCTCGTGGAGGCGATCTGTGGCGGGGATCTCTCGCGTCGGGCCCTGGTGCAGGCCATGGTATGGAGCGAGAGGGCATGGGAGGCTGTCACCTTCTTTTGTGAAGCAGTAATGCTCGCGAAGGAGGAGGCGGAACGCGTGAGGGAGAGGCAAAATTCGCGCCCCACGCCCCCTTGGCGGCTAGGGGCGTGGGGCGCGAATTCAACAATTCGACATCTCTTTGAGGCACGTGTGCAACACAACGCGCCGTGGACCCGGGCCTGGTCCTTATCGGACGGCGAGCTACACATTGCTCACCGTCCGCAAGCCCGCGCCTACGGTGACCGGGAATCGGCCTGTAATTCCCGACGACGTGGTGGCTAGGGGCTTTAGGGCGCGAAATTTGCCTCTACCTCACGCGTTCCGCCTCCTCCTTCGCGAGCATTACTGCTTCGCAGAAAAGAGATCCCCGCCACCGACTCCCCCCCCTGCCAGTTAAATGGTTGGTTCTGGATATGTGAAAAAATTCACAACAGTAGTGTATACTCGTACAAACGAAATTAAAAGGAAAACTATCACAGCTAAGTAGGCTCTACAAGTTTACGAGTAAGTATCGACCAACATGTTTTCCCATACATTCCATATAGGAGAGAACATGTTTTTGCTTGTATCTAGTTTGTGCTTGGGATAAATTCATCCCAACTACGGACCCCTTCATTGTGTGTGGTCCGACACGCACTTGGCCGGTTTTTACACCTAAAACGGTTACAACCTCAAATTCCGTGTTATATTATTGCAATTAAAAATTGAGGCAAAATAGTTAACATGAAAATGTTGGTTACAAATATGTAAAAAAATTGTAAAACAAATACTTATATTTTTTCAGAATTAAGCATTTTTAGTCCATGGAAATTTCGATAAAAATAAAATTACGAACTAACGTGATAAAATCATTATGTTTTATAAGTCAATGGATAAAATTGACATTTTACCACAGATAATGTAGGAATTCCACTCATAATCTTAATTTATTTTAGACAAAGTGACAGCGGATTCTAACGGTTTTTGTATTGTAGATAGTAAGTATTTTCGAACATTAATTCATTTAAAAAAATATATATAAAAAAAAACAGTCGAATTGAAAACCTCCTGCATTTTGAACACATTAATATTATTATATTATTTTGAACTTCTTTGAGATACACCAAGCAAAAGTTTAAAATACATTGATGTTCCAGATGTTTATTTATTTATTTATTTATTTATTTATTTATAGGAGAACCAACAGCAATAACAAATGGATAACCGTTGACTAAGTAACATAAAGCCAATTACAGGTTCTCACGGGTAAAAACAGAAAAATTAGTAGAAATCTTAGGATCACTAACACTAACAAGCACGATAAAAAAGGTTAAGAATATATATAATATATAAGGTACAATAAGTATTATGCACTATGCACTTGTAAAAAAGTCAGCGTTTAGCCGAGCGCGTGCAGAATAGGTATAGTATACACCTTGGAAGCACTTCGGAAGTCTCCCCAGCGCGTATTTATATTAGGTATTTTTTTTTGGATAAAGTAGACCATTTCTATTGTATTTTTGAAATCCCCAAAATGAGCAAAACCATAGGTGCCGAGAAAAAAATTGCCAAAGTTTCAAAAAAATGACCAAAAATCGCCGGAGTATTACGGGCGGGGAAGATCACGTGGCGGGTCTAAATTAGTTTCCAAGCAATACTAAGGTCAAACACATCGTCAAGGTCAAGGTCAGCACCCAAAAGTCAAGGTCATACCCAACAAAAGTCAAGGTCAAACCAAAATATGCTCAAATCTTGGAATATTACCCTGTAACAGTCAATGTTATTTTTAGTAAAGCGATGTCGACGGAGCCCCGCTTCGCGGGGCTCCTATTTCTGGGTGGTTTAAAAAAAAATAACCACGAAGGGGATGGCGGGGTCTAGTGAGCGAGCGTAGCGAGCGAATAGACCCCGCCATCCCCTTCTAACCTAACCTGTCCGTGTCGGGATGCCCCAAGTCCCGAGCTCGCTTCGCTCGCTCTTGCATCCTACGTCGTGTTGGGACTTGCCTAGCTCGCTTTTACATACAAAGTTTTCATTGACTTTTTACTAAGTCAAGGTGTATTATTTTTGTATATTATATTGGTTTTGTGTGTAATATACTGTGTAATAGGACAACATAAAAAAGACAAATAATTGAAAGACATTTATTATATTTTGTACACATACAAAATACATTTTAACAATTCCTCAAAAGGGTCCAAATTATTGATGGCTATTCGACGCCTCCATGAAAATTCTGTAAGCCAGTCTGCAAAATTGCCTTTATAATTATCCTTGTGGAAGGACCTCTTTATGACACGCCAGTGACTCTCTATCCGCTGTGTGTGTGTCCCGTCTGGTGCCACAAATCTGTTTTCTCTGTCGCTATGGTTCACTTTTTTATGTATATACCCATGTTCGGAAAGGCAGTCGTAAGCTCTCCAAAAGTCTGTGTGTATAATAGAGCCCTCCCGAACATGTTTTTTTATTAGTGGCACCAATACATCAGCTGATCTTTCATTGTCAGGACACAATTCTACGCGCAGATCGTCACAGCCATCTTCAACCATTCCCAACACCCAATGGCCTTCCACTTGACGTCCTCTGTTGTATTTTCTTCTACCAAATTTTGATTCATCTATTTGTACAATTTTTCCAGGCCCTCCAATAAGTGGCCTTTCGGTTTGGTGTTCTAATTCGTATACCACTACTGTTTCTCTACAATAACTGTACCAATCAGCTATTGTACTGTGGGACAATACCGTTAGTTTTTCATCATCTTTCGTATATTTTTGAACTCTGTCATAAGTATCGTTCTGGCTAAATGCAAACATTAGTTCGAAAACAGTTGGTAATGGTAAGTGACAGTTTTCAAACCATGTTCCAATGGATCTGTTTGTCTCTTTAGTTCTGCAGTTGCTTTTTCGACAGCGAAATGCCCCCAGTTTTCCATCACTAATCCTGGATTTGGATAATGACATAGGGCGATGGTGGTAGTCACACATCTTCGTTACAGGTATCATGCCTCTTCTTTCAGCAAACTCTACACAAGATTCATCTGTGCCTAATTTTGAGTATTACCTCTTGGGGTTCCATAGAGCACGAATCTCAATGTTGGTCATGTGATACCTCCTGTTCGAGGATCCAGAAGGTCCTCCGGTCTGTGGAATATCCACAGCACTAGAAGACCCGGGAACGGGAGACGTGCGAACAAGCGGCGGCTCACTAGAGTCCTCCAACACTTGCACATCACTACAAGGCTCGATCCTTGGTACAGCGCGCACAAGCGGCTCACTGGAGCCTACACCTTTGCAAAAACTACATATTTTGTTACCGAATTATATTTTTTAAATATTTGTACAGTGTTACAGTGTGGTCGTGCAGTACCTACACCTACAATGAAGACGGATTATAACATTTGTTAAATCTCGAGGTATAATTTAAAAATTAAGGTACTATTTTAATGTGTTTAATTTTCTGGTAATTAAGTGAGAAAGAACCTATATAAAAGTTAAACAAAATTTAACTCAGATATATTTTTGCCTGAACCGCTATTCCAAAAAAACATTGTTTACTAACTTGCGTTAGTACAATAGGTACACGTTTCATTTTGTTTTAGCGTATTAAAATATTAAAATAGGTATTTTAAATTTTTTCTTGAAGTACTAAAAAATAATTCAAAATTATTGTTTTATCGAAATTTCCATGGCCGAAAATGTTTAATTTTCTAACCTACTTGTAATACTTGTTTTCAACAGACACTTCATACAAATATATCTGCACACATTTTTTTTCTATAATTAAGTCAAATTGAACGTAGATAGGTATAATGTTTTCTTTAAATAAAAAGTAAAAGCAGGGGTGACCTTTCGCGGTTTAAATTCTAACATGATACTCCCTTGTCATGTCATATCCTACATGATACTAAAGTAGCCCAAGACACCTTTTTATTGCTCAGTAAATTAATTCAATGAAATGGGCTACCTCCCGAACAGGTCTACCCCTTTAAAGCAGAACTCAGAAAACGTTCTACGTAAGTCTGTGGCATAAAGCAAAATGCTATATGATAGTTTTAGTTTCGACTCAAAAATCAAGTCGAGCGCGATCGAATGCACTACATACTCGTACTACCGTACAGTAGGTACTTAGTGCGTTCGATTCAATCGTGTATTCATGCTAGGTTTATAGAGTTAGGCCGGCCACATCCCATATAGCGCTTTGTGGTAGCCGTTACTAAATAATTCGACACTATGTGTCCACACTTATTCATTCTAGTAACACTTTTTGGTCGCTGAGTGTACTTAGTTCCGTCGCTACGACAAAAAATGGGGAACAGTCGACACAGTAACATTTGGTTTTAAAGTTACGTTGCTGTGTGGTAACATTGTTCTTAGTCTGCAACCACTTCTCAGAAATCATTCGTTCGTTCATTCGTTTTCGTTCTCTTTTTGTTCTGTGACTGACAAGTTAAAAAATAATAAGAAGAAAACATCAGCCATCACTGTTTATCAAGGTAAATTTTTATTCATATTTTAATTTGTTTATATTGTTCAAATCTATATGGGAAATGAATTTCATTGTGTAATTTGTTCATATAGTTTGAAATTTTCAATGCGCCACCATAAAATTGTGATTTAACCTGTGTAGTATAATTTAAACAATAGTTTGTAAGAACTATTAATAGTTTTACTAACAAGTTTTTACATTCCTAGAGCTTGGAAGCTTTTGCTGTAATATATTTAATAGTAACTATATGTTAAGGAACCAAAAATTAACCACAAAATTGTTAAATAATTAAAAAACGTAATTTTATTTAGAGAAAATATTCTAGTCACAACTGGTCAGGAAGTTACTAGATTATGTCGACATATGTCGACGTGAAACTAGAAGTAGTTACAAAGTTACCGAATTCACAAAATGGTTTATTGCTTCCAGCGATTCTCAAAAGTTTGGACAGGCCTGCATATTATCAAATTATGTTTAGTATAGTACTAACTAAAGAGGGCTCGTCTCACCTTATATCGGTTGTGCCTAGTACATGGGTACTGGGCAACAACAAAGACTGTCCTGTTTTGGCCAAGGACGAGAAAAAACAGCAACCTTGAACTATTAAGGAGAGATGAAAAAAGTGTGCCTTCGGAGAATTGGAGAAAATTAAAATGTGTCGTGAAATTACAAGGCATAGCTACTTTTACTGAAGGAATTAGATTAGATGAACTGTATTCAAATTTTGAGGATACTGAAGATGAGGAGAGGTAAGTTTTACGACGTGTTTTATTCGACAATAATTCGACGACGTGACGCGCCCCACTACCCTATTTTAAAATCCGCGGCCCTGTGTACGTAAAATGCAGTAGTGGGGCGCGTCACTTCAAAAGTTTAGACTGGAAGAGCTCATGGACAATGTTTAATACAACTGAGTGCGCGAAGCGTGAGAAAGAGAGGTACGACCACGAGTCGGTCGGTCGAGTCCGTCTAAGGTCAGTTGAGCTGCGCGCTTCCGAAGGAACGCACGCACGTCATAAGACTGTGGTACCGATAAAGCGATGTAATTATTTATTACGTTTACTAGATTGAGTGTAGATCAGTGCTTAACTATTGGATTCTATTAATTTCAGGTTATTATGGCGTAAGTACTTTTACACGTTACAAAGAGCATGTAAAATACCACATGTTTGATATAAATTGGTATTTTTAACAGTGTTTTTACGAACTTAGTGATTTTGAGTTTTCTATAATAATTTAAAAATACTTACGCTTTTTTTCAAAATAAACTATTATTAATAAAGTATTTCATGTCTTGATAAGATTGCATTAGAATCAGTCTTCTCATTTTAGACGTTGTTGAATTTAAATTTTGTATAGAGACGTATACGACAGTATGTTTGACATCAGGTAGGTAGGAAGGAGCGCCGCGCGGCGCGTCTTTGCCTTTACCCGGCTGCCTTGCATTTACCTTATCAATCCGGTACCTTTATGACGTCTTTACTCACGACGCTCAGTCACAACGAAAACTTAGGGCCTAGTATATTTTCTTAGTAAAGAAAAATAAAAACTACTTACAGACTAGTAAAGTGATAAATAATAATAATATATCGTACGTAGAGATAGGTATTGCCAGTAATTTTTCCGCCAAATTTGCTCGGTCACCTTAAACATCCATATTTTGTTCGTTTGGCCATCTCATGAAATATCACCTTTTAAATAATTATTATTTTTACAGATACCACAAAAATCGTGAAAATAAAAGAAAACATCCGGCTGAAAAGTCAATTGTGGAAGAATTACAAAATTTTAATACTGTTTTTGAAATGATGGAAGATAAAGAAGAACTAAAAAAGATAACGATAATGAAACAAAATGAAACATTTCTCTATGCCATTATACCAATATTTTCCATTTCCCATTGGTACTATGTTATTAAATTTTGGCGTTTTTAATAGACTTCTACTGTCTTTTGGTAAAAATTTATTGAAATCCGTGTTTGAATTGTCTCTCAATATAGTAAGTAATTCCTTTAAGGCATTTTGAGGAATCTGGTACTCTAATGCCCATTGCTGAATTTGGTCTTTTATATTTATTGAATGTATTTCGCTGTCAGAATCAGACGATTCTTCAGCTTCTGCTGCGGAACTGCTGGTATCCAGCCCCTCATTGACATCACATATATTATGAGAGGTCACAACTGCATCTAATTGCACGTTTGACACTTCGGAAGTTGGTCCACCGGCACTAGGCTGCTTGGAACTAAACTGTACGGCATCATGGATTACAGAACTATTTTCTTGAATTTTAAATGATGAAGACGATGCATTTGGTATGTGGTCTGGAAAATATTAATTCTGAATTTTAATGCTGACCTAAACTTAAGTTATTAATTAAAATACCCACCAAAATTTCATTTCAAACAATTTAATTTTAAAACAAATAATAAAATGCTTGTGCACGTGCGCTCTATTAATTGGCTTCTATTATTTTTGTATTATGATCACTAGGCAAACAACAAAGACTTATTTAATCTTATAGGCTGCGATTAAAAAAATATTTCAGGTGGATAACCATTCAGTAACACTTTCTTACATTAAAAAAATATGGAAATAAATAGTTAATTTTGATAACATTTCAAGTAAACAATATAAGATTTCGTATAAGAAACACAATGTATACCGAATAAATATACTGTCTGAAAAATTATGTACTTACTTGGAGATAGATTTTGTGGAACCAATAATTTGTTAACTTTTCTGTAGAAAGTCGATGTGAGACGGAATCTTTTCGGTTCTTTACTCATTTTCAACTGCAATCATTTGATCACTTCTCGAAACTGTTTGAGAAACAGTGTCTTATTGTGACTTTTTTATTAACATTTCAGTAATATATTGTTCAGTAATAATGACGTAACATTACGACACCTCGTGTAAATATAAATTTTAAGTTATTATTCTACTAACATGGTGACCACACCGCTACCACACATTTTTACTCGATTGTACACATGTTACATACTAAACACCAAGTGTTTAAAAATAAGTCTACACAAATGTTTACGTTACGTGTGAACACAAAGACTACTTAAAGTTACTGTGAATGTTTTCCGGTCAAATTTTGTACGAACTATTACCACACATAGAGACCAAACCCCACACAGTCACCATGTTTCGTAACAGTTACGAAACTGTTGCGACTTGTTACATCTTTAACATATCTGCGACCAAAAAGTGCTATATGGGATACCTACATACGGAATTCCGTACCGTTCCGTTTCGGAATTTCGAAGGAAGCAAATCCATACAAAATCAAGGATCTATCACGCTACACACGTAAGTACAGTACTTAGTTCTCCATTCGAAATTCCGAAACGGAATTCCGTCTGCATGTGGCCGGCCTTTTGTATTAATTTGCCGCCTTCGAAATTGTTTGTTCCGTGCCTTATCTAACGTAGATAATAATTTCGTTTCCACCAGTATAATATTCTTGAACATGGACTTGGAGACGTGTCGCAAACGGGCTAAGAATGAGGGTTTCGATAAGTGTAGCGGCAAGTCGGTGATGATAGGTTCCGGGCCCCGGGTCGTGACGCATCCGGACCACGATGAACTTCGAAGGGACTATGAGGTTATTATCGAGATTTTTCTTTCTTTAAAGATTTTCTACTTACTTTAATGTATTCCTTTAGACTTTCCGAAACGACATCACATAACTACTTCTACTATTAAGTTTGATATACCTAGGTGTCTTTGACACCCTGTAAAATACTGATAACATTTCGTAACTTATTCCTGAGGCGAGGTAAGCCTTGTTATCTCTAGTTTTACTCTTGTGCTGGTATAGCTTCTCGCATAAAGGTATCAAATGCGTTGAAGTTTTGGGGCAATAACTACAAAAGAAAATCAAATTGGCAAGGTGTCATTCTTCTTTTTTTAAATTCATGTTCATCATGAGTGCGTAGTTCTCTCATGATCGTAAAAGTTGCTCCAAAATTTTTTCTTCCGTAACCAACACCTCTCCATAAAATGTTCACCAAGGAGTAATGCCAATAGGCGTATATTTTTTCTAAGTATACCTATCGCACTGATCAGCCATTTTGCTGGCCTCGTGAAAACGCAATGGGTCAGAAACACCAGGCCAGAACTAGTAACACCGTAGTTGTGTATTGCTGTATCATATTTATGCAGGGCCAGTAGTGAGAACACGTTGGGAAAGTGACAGTACTGTATAGACAGCAGAATGTACAGTTGCTGACTACTGGGTGGTCAGAAACTGGGCCTATGAAAACGAGGCTTTAGGAGGGCGCGAATGTCAAAAGGTTAGGAACCCCTACTATAGGCGAATCTATCAACGCTGGCCTACTTTTAAAATGTCTACGTGCCAGCTACTTCGCTTATTTAGCAAAAAAAAATGCTAATAAGGTGCGCATTTTTGACAAGTCGTTGACTCGCAGGCGTTGCCGGCGACGCGGCAGGCTCCGATGACATCACAGTGATACACACTGGATAGATAACTGTTACGAACCGTTACGCATGATTAGAATTAGTGGTAACTGTTACTTTTATTTTCGGGAATATAGATTTTCGGGAGATGTTTGGTCTTTGCATGGTTATGGATATCGTATTTTCCCAAAAAAAAACTTTTAAACTGCAATTTCACCCATATCAGGTTTTTTTTGTGATGCCCAGTCCTACCAAGCTATGATCTTCTGACTCCTGTAGCACAGGTTCAAACTATCTCAGACTCAGGGCTTCAATTAAAAATGTAACAACTTTTTGTGTCATTAAAACATGTAATTTATATTATTACCTCTAACGAATTTCATCAATAACGGTTCAGTAATTTTGTCGTGCAAGCGTTACAAACGGAATACTTTCGCTTGAAATATAAAGCGTAGTGTGCCTAGATGAGTAATTTAAATAATGTAACTATCCCACTAAATCACTCGCTTTATACCAACAGTGGGACTTATTCTTCACGGAGCAATTAGCGGAACTGCGAGCATCGGCAGGGCTATCGGCTGTCGAGGTTGATGCTACGGAAGCTTTCGGTACGTAGCGATTGACCGCGCAAAAAAAAAGTTTAGCTAAGTACTAAAGAGGGGGGAAACTACTAGAGGGGTTTAACACCAGCAGAGTGGCCGAGGGTAGCTTCAGCTTCTCTCATCCATCCAGTAACATAGTGCTAATTACATTAACAGCTGTATGTCTGACCTACTACCACGCTACTACTTAATTTTAATAATAGTATAAAAAAGTAGTTTAACTATGAAGTGTAAGCACTCACAGTTATGTATGAGGAAAACGCCAGATATGTACTATCGATATCTAACCACTTTTCGACCTTATTGCCTAGGCAATAATGTCGAAAAGTGGTTAGGCCCCAGTGTCCGCGCTGTTATACATTATAGTGTACTGTCAATGTCAATGTGAGTTCACCGTTCAAGATCAAGGCCAATGTTCGGTCAAGTAAGCTGGCGACCGTCGTCGTCGTCGTTAAAAATTGTGGCCGTTGTCTATCAGCAATGGGTTCTGTCTGGGACTTATTTGTGGCCCCTGAGCCCTGAAGACGCCGACGATATAATTTAAATTATGATACACACGTCTCGTTTATTCCCGTGCATGGCACCAATTCTCTGAGGACCTACGATACCTATTAGATAATATTATTATCCTTTAATACATTTTCATACTTATAAATTACATTTTTAAATATATTTATGAAAAAGAAATTTAAAAAACATTTATAATTTAAAAAATTGTGGCCCGTCGGCATCAGGAACAGGGTCTAAGCTGCCGGCAGGGCCGGATTTAGGGGAGGGCAACCGGGGCGAAAGCCCCGGAGCCTCCACAAACGGGGGGCCCCCACAATAGAGACTTCGGAAAAAAAAAATCAAATTCCAACTAGTTAACACTAGTAAGCATCTTTTCCTTAATTTTTTTTTTTTTTGCTCTTTCGCCTTTAAGTTACCTACAGCCTACAGTACTTTATACATACATGATTATTTGATTATATTAATCTTAAATAACAGAAATCATTGATCTATATTTGTTCACTCCAATCAGGCAATCAGTGAAATATCAAAATCTCAAATGGCCCTGATAAGCACTTCCAATTCACTACCCATCTTGAGGGAGTACCCCAATCGCTCATTTTCAAAACTGAAAATTATAAAAAATAGGCTTCGAACCACGATGGGACAAAACCGTCTATCGAAGCTTTCTCTCCTGAGCATTGAAAGCGATTTACTCCGAGAGCTGGATTTCAACGAAATCATCAACGATTTTTCGGCGAAAAAAGCTCGAAAGGTTCCGTTCGTTAACCCTAAAATTTAATTTCAGATAATTCTTGTTTCCGTTTATATGTGTTTGTTCAATACTAAGGGAATCTACTTGGTTTCACAATAAATTATTTATTGAAAAACTTGACTGAAATAAAATTGTTTATTTTTTTTGGAAAATAATTTGGGGCGAGGGGGCCTTCGCTCCTTTGTTGCCCCGAGGCCTCTGGACCTCTAAATCCGGCCCTGGCTGCCGGTTGTCAGGGCTCTAGAGAGAGTAACTTCCTCATGATCCGTGCCGTGTCTAGAAGTACGGCTTTCTGCATCAGGCCCTTGACGAGATGTTGATCTAGTAGGCCCTCCGCTATTAGGCCATTTACTGTTACGACGATTACCGGTACAATGATCGCAGAGTCCACGTTCCACACGTCGACAAACTCGTGTGCTAAGTCAAGATACCTGTTTTTTTTTATCTTGCTCAGCTTTCATGAGATTCTCGTCATGGGGCACAGCAATATCAACAATCATTGCACGGCGCTCACGTCGATCTATCACCAAAACGTAAGGCTTATTGGCTACAATAGTCGATGATAGATCGATCCCAATACTATGTGGCGTGACCATTCTCAAGAACTGGGTTGGATACATAGGTACCTGTAGTATGGTACTTCGGACACCACAAGGTTGTACTGCAAGGCAAGTTGCTGCTGGATAATCCTAGCCACTAGATTGTATCTGTGCAAGTACCTACTCGCCGTCAGCAAGACGAGAACAACCGGAAACAATATATCGGATTGATTCATCGGGACGGCGGCGGTGGCACCCCTTGACAATGTATTTCCGATCATTTTTCTTCATGATAACTTCATCCATAATCCCACAGACAAAACCTTCGGTTCCCCCGAAGAGGTCGCCGAAGTGCAGCCAAGCTATAGACGCCACAAAGACTAGATCAGGATGGGCCTGCAAAAAGCGTCCGTGAAGCTCTTTGCGTTGCCATACTTCCTTACGATCGTTAGTATCAAGTCCTGCAGGTTTACGCCAGTTCTCTTTCGCCAAGGAAAGCGGGATTAGGCCCTTGTCCACTGCGCATATAAAATATCATGGTGCATCCCCACATCCGTTTGAAGGAAATATTCCCTGAGACTGCAGATCTCGCGGTTGAGGAGGGTTTTAGCATTTAAGAAACCTTTATATGTAATATGATTATTCGTTTTTCTCGTAAATTCCGAAGCCGATCTAGATTCGATATAACTATCTAAAATTGTTACAAAATAGGTACTTGATAAAATCAATACGGAGATTTATCACGAAAATGTAATTTCCTTTAATCGGATACGTGACAAAGTTACTAAACAAACTGCATTGGTTCATGATTCATGTGGTTGTAATTTGCATTCTCGACAGTAAATAAAAGTTGATACCTATACTAGTTCGATTCGGAAGTTAGTTACTCGCTGCACAGTACCCCACTCCTCGCCCCCGCTGACCCATAAACACGTTACTGCGCAGCGACTCGCCTCATGTTCCGAGGCGCCATTAAGTTGAATCGAGCTGTACTATATTCATATAAGATAGCTTGATCTCTGCGACAGCTGTCGGTAAAATCACCGCATATGTTCCTATTCTCCTTTGAGTATATATGTTCTGTGTTCCTATTAGTAGACAGTAATTGTCAAAATAAGTATTTCAAGGCGCAGTGTTGCAGCATCAGCTTCAGTGACTGAACTTGTTTTTTTTTCATTTCTCAGATAAAGTACAAGTAAAAGTGCAAGCAGCTGTCATCGCAGCGCCGCACTTCGACATAGAGTGCTGCACCCAACTGCGCACAGAAAATATCTTCGCCAAATAACTTATTTACTTTGTTACTTTTACTTTAGTTAATTATATTCTTGGGTTAATTATATCCGAAAATAAAAGATGATATCGTTAGAAAAATTTGTTTATTTATGTACTCCTCCGTACTTCAATTGAAATTATTTAATTACTACATAATTATTTAATTATTCTGCTAATTATGAACTAACAATTCTGCAGTCTCAAAATAATTACATACATACAGTTTAAGAACACTGAGGTAGTCTCTTGGATGTAATGAGACTCTTATCGATTCGGCTGATGACAAAAATAAGAATCGATTATGAGAAAGTCATGGAATCAGGCCTTCGCGATTCACACGCGAACTATTACTTTCACTAAAAATAAAAATGCATCAATTTTTACAATTAAATTCACGCACCAGTCAGACGCGCGTGCGCAGCGGCAGAAACTCGATCAGATCTCGGCTCTGTGGCAGGCCACCCGCCGCACACGCCACACGCACGCAACACACTCGCAGACATACAATAAATATACACAACACGAGCAAAACACTCCGCATCCGTGTCCGGTGCACGCTATGCGGCGTGACGTCACATGTCGCGGAGCACAGTATGCACCGATCGGAGATCACATTTGGCTATGATCACACGTTTTAAAGTCTGTTTGGTTACAACTCGTCCTTGAAGTCTTCCTCCTCACCTCCCGCGCCGGGCGGGGGCACGCCTCCTTGTCCCTGGTACAACTTGGCGATGATGGGCTGGACGACGTCCTCAAGGGACTTCTTCTGCTTCTTGTACTCCTCAGAGTCAACATCCTGGTTGTCTTCGAGCCACTTGATGGAGGCGTCGATTGCCTCTTCCATTTTTGTCTTCTCTTCATCGCTCAACTTAGCGCCAAGTTTCTCTTTGTCCTGCAGCTGGTTTTTGATGGAATAAGCATAGCTCTCCAGCTCATTCCTAGCCTCAACGCGCTCCTTGAGTCTCTTGTCCTCATCGGCGAACCTCTCGGCATCCTTGATCATCCTCTCGATATCTTCAGGTGTCAGTCTATTCTGGTCATTGGTAATCACTATCTTCTCGCGGTTTCCAGTACCCTTGTCCTCAGCAGACACTTGCAAGATACCGTTGGCATCAATCTCGAAGGTAACCTCGATCTGAGGGATACCACGGGGCGCAGGAGGAATGCCAGTTAAGTCGAACTTTCCGAGCAAGTGGTTGTCCTTGGTCATGGGACGTTCACCCTCGTACACCTGGATGGTGACGGTGTGCTGGTTGTCACTGGCGGTGGAGAAGATCTGGGACTTCTTGGTGGGGATGACGGTGTTACGGGGGATCAGCTTGGTCATGACACCTCCGACTGTCTCGATACCCATGGTAAGAGGGTTGACGTCAAGCAACACGATGGCGTCAGTGTCTTGTTCTCCACTGAGCACGCCAGCCTGGACGGCGGCACCATAAGCGACGGCCTCGTCGGGGTTGATGCCTCGGGAAGGCTCCTTGCCGTTGAAGAATTCCTTGACCAGTTGCTGAACCTTGGGGATACGGGTGGAACCACCGACGAGCACGATCTCGTCGACGTCCTTCTTGTTCATGTCGGCGTCTTCCAATACCTTCTGAACAGGCTTGAGGGTGGACCTGAAGAGATCCATGTTCAATTCTTCGAACTTAGCCCTGGTGAGGGTTTCGGAGAAGTCTTCACCTTCGAAGAAGGATTCAATTTCAATCTTGACCTGGTGGCTGGAGGACAGAGCCCTCTTTGCCTTCTCAACTTCACGACGTAGTTTCTGGACGGCGCGGTTGTCTTTCCTGATGTCCTTGCCCTTCTTCTTCTTGTACAGCTTGATGAAGTGCTCCATGACCCTCTGGTCGAAGTCCTCACCTCCCAAGTGAGTGTCACCATTGGTGGCTACTACTTCAAACACTCCATTGTCGATGGTGAGCAGAGACACGTCAAAGGTACCGCCACCCAAATCGAATACCAGCACGTTCTTCTCACCTTCCTTCTTATCAAGACCGTAAGCGATAGCGGCGGCAGTTGGCTCGTTAATGATTCTCATCACCTGGAGTCCGGCGATGGCACCGGCGTCCTTGGTGGCTTGACGCTGAGCGTCGTTGAAGTAGGCGGGGACCGTAACGACGGCATGAGTGACCTTTTTACCGAGGTAAGCCTCAGCAGTTTCCTTCATCTTGGTGAGGACCATGGCGGAGATTTCTTCGGGGGCGAAGATTTTATCGCCCTGGGAGGTCATGACGGAAACATGTGGTTTGCTGTTCTTCTCAACCACCTGGAAGGGGAAGAATTTGACATCATGTTGAACAGTGGTGTCACTCCATTCACGACCGATGAGACGCTTGGCGTCGAACACGGTGTTCTCAGGGTTGGTGGTCAGCTGGTTCTTGGCGGCGTCACCGATGAGACGCTCACCGTCAGCAGTGAACGCTACGTATGAGGGGGTGATACGGTTACCCTGGTCATTAGCAATAATCTCCACACGGCCATTCTTGTACACACCCACACTGTGGACAAAGAAAAATATCCTTTAGAATTTTAATCTTTCACAAGCAATACATTTTAATAGTATTATAAATTAAATAATATTTAAACAGGTAGGTACAATAGTGGTTTATCCCTGAGCATTGTTAAAATAATGTGAAAATTCCAGAATATTTATACATGAGTTTTTTTACTGGCATCATGAGGGCTGATAAGTTCGAATTTAAACAAAAAGTTGAATGGTAGTTTGCTATTATTACAAATTCAAGATGTTAAAACATTTTGCTTTGTAAATTGGTATATTTATATTAAATTATTTTTTCTTTTATTTTCGCTTTTTTCGATTTTTTATAATGTGGAGCAAACATATTTTACTTTTTTTATAACTGAACATGTTTTTAAAATTGTAAACCCTCCATATTGGTACCCAAGGTAAAGGCTTGCCTAGTTTGGGGCCAATGTAAAATCATAGCAATCTCTTTTACAATAAAGTTTATTTTTATCATTCAAATTGAAGCAGTGTTTGCCTTTGACAGCCTTTGTGAAGAATCAAAGAAAAGAAAATTCAAATAGCACACACACATTGTATTGAGTTCATTGACCCAAAATATGCTGAGCTATGTTATTCCAAAAAAAGTTTATACAATTTAATAACTTAATTTATATATATATAATTATTGTTTTATTCTTATTGTTGAAAGAATTTTCAAATAAATATTTATCTGATTCTGAATGCTTTCATTATTCAATGCCATAATGTTACTATGTTTTATGGTGTTCATTATCTAGTTTGCTGATTAAAGCTTATGCTATATTCCATTATAATTATTACTATTCAATGTTGTATTTTATTTTTTAGTTTCGATTATGAACATTCCATGGAAATTACTAGAAGATTTGATTAGCAACAAGTTAAAATTAATAATTAATTTTTCACAACTCATTTTTTAAATTGAATACTTGATAAAAATTGAGTTATGGGCAAGTTGAAGAGGATGACCATCTCTCTCATGATGAAACTAAATGAGTTTGCTTAGGATAGTAGACATTTTCGACTATTTCGATAAAGTGGTAAGTATAAGTTGAAAAAGTGGGTGGATCAAAAAGGATAAATTCAGTAAATACTCACCAAGAGTAAGTGGTACCCAAGTCGATACCGATGACGGTACCAATTTCCTTTTCTTTATCCTTCTTGTCGTCGGCGACCACCGCCGCGACCACGCAGGCCAACGCTAGAATACTCCACCGCATTTTCAGCATGCAATGTTACTTTTCTGAAACAAATCAAAGTAAAATAAGTTAAGAAATCCTCTAAATATGCGTACGCGTCAGCATGCAGATTGTACTAAAATCTCAACATCTACCAGATGACACTTCTTTGTAGACACGTAATCGTTATGGGGACACGTCACTATAGGGAGCCGGGCCAAACGCCGCCGTGTTATGAATTATAGAAAAGGAAAGTATCCCGTCCCACCTATAACGGCATGAGAGACCTAACGGTACCATAAAACGGCCACGGGATATGTAGGACGCGCTACCGGCCCAAACTGCTGCGTCGAGAAATTTCGCTGACGTTCCAAACAGATAAGCGGGATTTTAAATCAATCTTATTGGAATTTATATATTGAGGCACTAGATTTACAGTTTAAAAGCTAATTATTATAGCCACTTGACGGAAATCTTCGTAATTATCCTAATTATTGTCAGTTTATCAAACCATGACGGGTGAGTGAGGTTAACGATTTCATGGCGATCCGCGGTTTAGAGAGAAGACAAGACGAAATGTAAAGAAAAACATAATTACCAAGTACTACAGATGAATAAATTAGATTAAATCCCAATAAATATAATTCACAGCCACGATACCAGCACTTTGAATGGGAAACTTGATAACGAATTCACAATTACGTTGTTCCTTCACCTTCGATTTTTCAAGAAGAACTGAAGTTTCACACGCGGCCGTCGCTATTATTTAGCGCTAGTATCCATCGTGGGCTAACGTGATTGGTCCACAAAGCGATGACGTTTCCAATCTTTCTTTACGATTGATCCAAGTGTGCGTATTTGGCGCAACCTGATTGGCCCACGTTTATAACTGGCCCTGATTAGGACATTCCCCATACCGCCAATTTTGAAAATGGGTGTTGGGAAAGCGAGATTTTAGTATTTCTCAATCTTGCGAAAGAGATGATTATATCTGTATGGTAGTGATGAAGTAGAGATAAAGTAATGCATGAAGTATATTGCAAATAACAGCAACTATTTACCACTATAAACTAATTAAATACAAGGCCACAAATCTCTATAGAAAACGGGTGGAAATATTCTAGAACATGATCTTATCATGAAATTATAGTTCTGGCAGTTCTGGCACTTCTGGCACTCGTATCTTTATTAAAAAATGGGTAGGTAGTTAAATAAGAACGTACATATTTAGCCATGGAGACATGCTTAGCTCAGTAGCTTTGTAAAGAAAAAATAAATGATGGTGGATTTGCTCTATGCAAGAGAATGATGCAAGGTTTCGAAAAATCTCGAAAAACATGGAATATTCCCCAGTATTACTTACATTTTTTTTCTAGATTATTCGAAATCTTGTTTATTCACGTTCTAGAACTTTACAACCCAAAGCGAAACTTTAAAAAAACACTACTTATAGTGGTTTATAGGCTCCGTAGACTACGCATGGTTGTCTAAAATAAACGAATAGGTACCTACATCCAGTTTTCCAGTGCCTTTCCTTATAAATATATTTTTTAATAACTATTCCCATAGCAAGAATAGCCAATATAGGCCAGAGTGCCAGACCATTTCGACATGGGGTAATTTAGAGCACCTAAACCGCTCAATGGTAAAATCAAAATTACAGTAACTTCGACTACTTACACTGCATTGCATTGGTGGTTATTTGACGATTTTTTTATATATAACAGCATGCCTATATTCATTACCTTTTATCGGATACCAAACAAACAAAAATATAATAGGCAAAACCTGTGGAAATTTGGGAAAACCCAATTTAACTATCCGACTGTACTCGAACCTTCGACCCCGTGGATTACGTTGGTCACAACTTTTTGATCAATGGGTCAAGGGGGCCATGCAGACGGTTCCAAAAATATTGTAGTAGCAAGTTTTTATCTCTGTTCAGCCGTCATTGTTTCGGACCCCCGTGATACCCTTTTGATAAAAATTGCATCACTCTTAACATTCCCGAAGTTGGTTTACTTTCTAAATATATGACCAAAAGGCCACGTCAGCTCAGATAACGAACAAATAATTATTTTCTACGTGCAAAGTATTTTTAAATAATGAATCATCTGTTTTGATTGTAATTAAAAAAAACTTTTTCCAAAAAAATAAAACCGACTTCCAAAAAAAAACACTACAAAGTGAAAAATAACTTTTTTTTCGGAAGTCGGTGTCTTGGGTTTTTTATTTTAGTTTTTTTTCCACCGATTTCTGACTGTTTTTTTTTTTGGAAGTCTGTTTTATTTTTTTAGAAAAAGTTTTTATTTTTCACTTTTTGGTTGTGGTACCTACACAAAACCCCCACAAAAATTTGAATACCAAGTAAGTTACAGTGACAGGAACTATTAGAATATCATCCACATATGAAAAATATGTATTATTGAAGCTAACTAAAAACCCTTCATCAGATCTTGACCAAATTTATATGGGACCACTTCTGAAGTATGCCCTACCAAACAAAAAAGAATCATCAAAATCAATTCATAAACACACAATAAAAAAAAAAAAACATACCGTCGAATTGAGAACCTCCTCCTTTTTTTGAAGTCGGTTAACAAATGGCAAAGCACAATGGCATGGTAACGGGTTCCATAAATAAAATAAAACTGTAAATTACGTACTTATTATTTTATTTGATATTATTTTCTTTATTTCTATTTCCATCACAATAATGATAAAGGCTTAATATGTATACTCTAACCACATGACCAATGTATTCATGTGCTCTAACATCAGGCCTGTACGCTTATGGATGGTAAAGACAGGCTACAAATAAATTTTTGACTATGGTGTCATAAATACAATAATTATTATTATGTCATAAGGTACGGTACAATAAAATGCGGATAAACAATAAAATAGAAAAAATAACAACCATGCTATTTTATTTTGAACTTAAAAACTATAACAACAGTTTGTAGTCTCTGTACTTATGAAAAGCTTGAAATTTTATTTATGCAAAGTTTGTCATTTTGTCTATTCTTCCGTCGACAAAACAGTACAAACAGAGTATAATCTGTTTGTACTGTTTTGTCGACGGAAGAATAGACAAAATGACAGATTGTGATTGTTTATCTGTCATTTTGTCTATTCTTCAGTCGACAAAACCCGTTTCTATTGTGGTCATGCTAACTGTGTGTTTGCACTGGCGAAACATTCACAACAAAACATGTTTGAATCTCTATTTTCTGTCAATTTTCCATACAATGTTTGACAGGAACTATTGGCGCTCGAATGACATTCACAGGACGGGCGCTTATGGTAAACATTTGTGCAATTGCTTTGTGAAATGTATTGAAAAAAAGGTGGCAACGTTGCTTACGCGCCAAAAGAACCTTTGCCGCTAACAGTGAGATGATGCAAACCAGTAACCAGTAAAGTATAAAATATCCAAAACTCCACTCCCACAAATCATAACAATCATATTTAAATAAAACAGTCGACATTTAATGTTTCTTTGATATCAAGTCTAAAATCATTGGCGCGAAGTAAGTGATGATGCAATCGGCACCTGAAAAAGACAATAAATCTTTATTATATTCTCTGCGACAGGGTGCCTCAATACCTACACTACGTGAGCCCAGTGCAGTTTGGTGGATGTAATTTATATTTTTATTTTGATTTTTGTTTTCCGGTTTCCTCACGATGTTTTTCTTCACAGTTTTGAGAGCAGTGGTGAAGAAATAAATTGCTCAAAGTAACCTGCACAGGTAAGCACCTGGGTTCAAACCAAAGACTATAAAACCACTTGACTGCGCATACAGTTCCCCGCCGCTCGAAAAGTATTAGTATTTTGTCGCCTATGTATAGGATAAGGTACTAGTAACCATTCTAGTTGTGACCAAGTGTTAGACCTGTGTGCACGCTAAATAATTACAAATTGTTATAATTTTTTATGTAATATAATAACGCATAAAATTGCCTTCATGCGCGGTGAAGTGGTGTGGGAAACATTCCAAGACATTTAGTTACAAAAAGGATGCCATACATTTTCATCGGTAAATAAACACTACGAAAACTATTTTTGATTTAATCACATTAAGAGCCACCGCAGGGGTCTATTTAAAATGGTGGTTGGGTGACCGAGCACACGGAAGAGTCGCGCGTTGATGTCTTTTGGAAAAGTCCCTTTCTTTCATTAGGGAATTCTAATTGTTTTATCCCTTTCTTTCCCTTTGTATTTTTATCGTAAAAATCTGTGCTGTTACCTTTAATGGCTAAATTCGATATCGATACTAATAAAAATAAACTTAATTAAATTTTTATTCAATTGAGATACTGTCATTAAATACCTATCTACTTTTACCCGACTTTAAAAAAGGAGGAGGTTCTCAGTTTTTTCATCCGTGTAATATGAAATAGAATCAACAAATCATTTGATTGAATTAGCAAGATGCATAATTCAGAAATATGTAGACGCTCGTTTATCATTTTTTACCAAGAATAGTCAGGACCCTAAAACTAATTCGAAAAACATATACTTACCAAATTAATTCATTTTAAAAATCAATAATAAGAGGATACTTGTTTTTCTTTTTGCAACTGACTGATTTCGATTAAATATTAATGTGATTTTTATTGAGCATTTTTTATAAAGTTAAAATCCATTTTATCGATATCGACTATTTTCCCTTAATCAAGTAGAGCAATCCCTAATCAGACATACCTACGCAACTTGACCTTGAACTGACCAATTGCAGCCGCGCATTCTTCCTCGTCCCCCGGCCCGCGGTAGTGAGTCGTGTACTTAGAAGAAATCGGCTTATACGCTCTCTATTGGTTATATTCTCTTTGGTTCAAACCCACAGCCGCAACTCGTTAGACGAGGCCGTTCACTATCACTGGACCACAGTTGCTTTCATTATGTATGTCTGTTCCAAAGTATGTGATGAAAATGTAAACAGAATAGATCAGAAAACGTACCTGTGCATGCCAATATGTAGTGGCACTTACAAATTGAGTCCAAAGATTTGATTATTTGAATACTTAAAACTTTTGGAACAGATCATAGTTCAACAATACGGCAATACTTTTTTTCAGCAGTAGATGCTGTCTATTGCTCGCTCACTTATAACAACAATCAAATACAAACCAGCTCTCCGGAAGCTCGTGAGCGTCTCCATGAGAATAGTTTCGACCTCCGAGCTGTCCCCAGTGCGGCAGATCATTGCGTATTCACCGGACACCTGACGAAAAACAATTGAAATATATGATTAAAAATACAGCTCTTTTTGAAGCAGGGTCAAAACGGTTTCGCGCAGAACGGAGGATTTTTTAACGTCATTGAATAATGCATTTTATAATAGTTAATTAAAGTGCAAAGTTGTACAAACATCGACGCAGATATCATATTGCTGTTCAGATAGCGTAGAGCGCGATCTTGTTTGCTCTTTAAAACATTAATTAAGTTTAATAATCAATGTTATCAGAAAATCCTCCGCTCCGCGTTCCTTTCTGTCTCAGCTGAGTCTTTTAAGTCTATGTAGGTATTTCGAGAAGGCAATATTTGATTTAGGTGGAAACATATTTTTTATCACATCTATTCAAAAATACCTAATTTATTCTCCGTAAACAGGGACTAAAAGTGATTTGAATTTGGAATGTGGATTTTGTTAGTAAAAATTCCAATCACCAAAGAGATCAATCACGAACATTGTATGAACAAGTAACAGGCTGACAAGAAAGAGAGAAAGTGTGAATTTGGTCAAAATGAAAATCCAAGATGGCGGCTGTGAAAATTTTCAAATGTATCATTATGGGTATCGTTTTCATGATTTTCAAAAGTGCTAAAGCCTATGAAGGCTATGAATTTTTTTAAATTTTTCGTCATGGGTGTAGTTTTCATAGTTTTCGAGGGTGTTAAAGCAGATAGTGAGGTCAAAAAGTAAATCCAAGTTGGCGGCTGCGGAAATTTTGTTTTGGTTTTAAATCATACGTGAGAGATGGGGGTCGGACCGCACACTTTTTTTTTTCTCGGTTGCAAAACTATTTTAAGCTCGAGTGACGTACTTTGAATCCGTCGTTGCGCTCAGGATTCAAAGAAACACTCTCGACTTAAAGATAGTTGTTTAATCCCTAGGCAAACAATAAAGGGGTTTATTCATAAATGATGATTAAAGTTAAGAGACGTTTAAACGTCATAAATGTATGGTTAAACAGTCGCTAATCATTACTTTTATGAATAAGGGGGCTACTGTAACGCAATAGTTGCAATAAAGAGTAATTGCAGCAAGGTTTTGGTAGGCATCTATTGAGCGTATAATTATAGTTGATTAGATTAGTCGATTTTTAGGGTTGCGCAGCTAAAGGGTGCCAACGGGACCTTATTCTGAGCTTCTGCTATCTGTGCGTCCATCCGTCCGTCACGGAGCTGGGGGTCAATTCAATTCAATTCAAAATATTTTATTTCACATAAACCTACAAGGGCACTTATGAAACGTCAGAAGCTAGGTGCACGGTTCCAATTGGTCGTTTCCTATGGAGAAGAGCCGGCAAGAAACTCCACGGTTACTTACTCTTTTAAAAATAAATGGTATTTACAATCTTTTCAAGTTACAGTGTTTATAGGTATGAGAGGACACTGTAGGCCTATCAACAAGTACCAGGTACTTAGCAAGATAGAAAACGATCGACAGATCTAAAAGTCGGTTATGCCTACAACGTTCTCACATTCACAAAATATAAAAGAGAATCTATATAAAAAAAAAACAATTAAAAACCTATTTAAACTAAATGGCATGACTGCCACTAAAGCTGTAACAAATCTATAAAAAATATAGTATAGTGAAGTTATATAATGTCAAATAATGAAAAGATTATGTCAAAAAAGTACGTAAATGAAAAAAAAGAAAAATAGGTAAAATCAAATAATCATCTTAATTTGGGAGCAGTTAATAGACATTTACATAGTAATGCCGTTATTGAGGTACCAGGGAAGCCACATGTGCAGAAGGAATTATTGCCAAACTTCCTTGTCTTCAACGTAGTCTTTAATCTTCTCCCAAACCGAAGTAATCCGAAGTTCCGGCCTAGGTTACGGGCACTTCCTACTCCGTATCACTTACGGGAATAAAATTACAAAACTAGTTCAGGGCCCGAACTAAGAATGAATGACAACTCGATTTGCCAGCTGTCCCTACTCCCAATTTGTTTTTACTTTTTACACGTTCGAAAAATTGAATTTTACACTTGTTTTGACGGAACAACTACTTTCGGACGGGCCCGTATGTTCGTTGACGGACCTGGACAGTAGACCCCTGTAACTTTTGAACCGTAATAGGTAGATACTTGAAATGATCACAGAGTGTTTACTACTATGCCGCTATAACAAAAAAATAATAAAAATTAAATAAAGTTAATTTAAGGGGCTACCCAAGAACATTTTTTTGTAGTCGTTTTTAGAAAGTATTGTTTGGTGGTACTGGTACGGAACCCTTTGTGTGCGAGTCCGACTCGTAATTGCCTGCTTTTAATTAATTCGTTTAATTTATAAAGAGGCACTTAATTTTTCAGAGGAAATCTCCATTGGCTAATTTACAGGATTTACTATAAAATAACTAGTGAATTTAATCATTTTTCTAGGGTGACTAACTAAGACCATTATTGTAACGATAACAGATTTGTGTAAATTTTAATTAACTTTGCGGATGATTACGTTATCATCATATTACGCTCATAGGACTGAATTTAAAATTGCTAAATATATTCCGACTTTTATGAATTAAGGGTACACTAGTCGACGGCTCGAACTCGTTGGTGGGCGTGTTTAATAAGCATGCTAAATAGATATATATATTTTTAAATATATTTATTAATTTATTTAGTGAGTGTGTTAATAGACGATGTTTACAAGGAAAACCAACGCGTAAAATTTTGAACAGACCTTTGGGCGTATATATATCATGAAAATAATAATGTATCAAAACAAAATTATTTGAACTATTAAATAAATTATCTATCCCCGTACGGCTTCTATTTTGCCATTTTCTTACTACATAAGTTGTTTATTTACGCCCAAGACGAGTTAATTAGTGTTGAAATATGGTCATTTGATGCTCATAACTTCCAAAACAATTTTTTTTTTACAATTAAAGGCTTAAAGGGCTAGATTAGAAATGACAAGACAAACTAATATCATTTTTAGTTTTGAACGTACACCGTCAAACAGACGAGTTATCACCATACTACGTTTGTATGGAAGAATGATCGACTAGGGTACCCTTAAGGGTAGGCAGAGGTATGCTTTCAAATGGCATCAACATCTACCTACCTTTTTTCAACTATATTGGAGTCGACTTTCAGTGTATCCGAATGCTCCTGATTACCAGTATTTTACTTGGAGCGAGTGAGCGACTGACAATCTGACCACCGCAACTCAGTACTGGGTAACACGATACCTTTTGGTAATTTTGGTAAGACTGGTTACAGGAGCGAGCAGTGGTGGACCAGTGGTCTTACGAGTTGGTCGTGGGTTCGAACTCAGGACAGGCGCTTTAATTTGTGTAAATTATTTCATCACCACTGCTCTCAAAATGGTGAAGGAAAACATTGTGAGGAAACCGGCATGTCCTAGAACCGAAAATTCGAAGACATTTGATATGTACCAACCCGCACTGGGCCCGCGTGGTGGATCACACCCCACTCCCTGTCACACAGACGAGGCCCATGTCCCAGCAGTGGCAACATTATAAGCTGATTTAAATGCAAGACTGGTTGTCAAACTTTCGAGCTTCTGACTACCCGTAACGACTGTCAAAGATTTACGAATGACAGCCGGGACCAACGGCTTTATAACGAGCCTTCGGAGGCACGGAGGGGTCGCGGTTTGTATGGATGATCACCTATCCACGATACGCGTAGCTTAACCTTAATTGGTCGACCCGTGCGGATAACCGAGCTCCAGATTATCAAGTGTACTACCTGTAAATTATAAAAAACTGTTTATACCTGATACACAAACAAGGGATGGTACGGGTATTTGTCCTTGGTCTGCCTCACGATGTCCAAGTACGGCAGGCCTGGCTTCACCATCAGGAAATCTGCGCCCTCGGACACGTCTCGAGCCTGTAAATAAGTGCGGGACTTCTAAATTGAAAAAAATGTCATAACAATTGGCGTTTAGCAATATCTGCTATCCCCAGAATCTACTCTAACAATGTCCTAGTTACCAAATGTGCACATGAAATAGACAGATAGATAGAAGTGTCAACAATTAAAACCCTAAAAGAATATTCCTACTTACGGCAGCTCTAGCAGCGAGCCCCGCACTGCCCGGCGGCAGCTGGTAGCACTTCCGGTCACCCTCCATGGGAGTGCTGTTCATTGTGTCGCGGAATGGTCCGTACATTGCCGACGCGAACTTGCACGAGTATGACAGTACTGACACCTGAAACATTTCAATCAAATTCAAATTATTTAAAAAAGCTTAAAAACTACGTGACGATGTTTGTGAGAGACTGGTGTCTGTACTAGGAATAGCTGTATAGCAGATCACCAAGGTCCCACCACAAGGAATGTAAACATAAATCAAGCTATAAAATAATCAGAATATTGGGGAAATGTGGGTTAATTATATGAGGATGGTACACCTCTGTCTAACCTTTCAGGAAATCAGCGTTAAGCTTTCCACTGCCGCCTCTCTTTCGAGAGTTCGAACAGTGGACGACATAATGTCTTCAAATTATTTGGTCCAGAATATGGGGTTCAAACCCATTCTTCTTCTTTTATTCTGCTGATGCACTAATGCATACGCATGGCTCTAAATCATCATTCTCCTACCCACATCCTAATTTATTTGTGTTTGTCAGCGCAACCTGTTTTTTTCTTCTATATAGATAGTGCAATCCACAACGACGCTCCTCACTCCGCGATTACTGTACCTAGTACGGAGCGGAGCGGAGTGGGGCGCGTCGTCGTGGATTGCACTATCTATACTACACAATTAGTCATTTTGGTAATCAACCCCTTTCTAGCCCTTTCAGGCATCTTCTAGGTGAGCTTGTTCCATCATAGACCTCATCCATCGCTTAACATCAGGCGAGATCATGGTCAAGAGCAGATCCATTTTCGAATAATTAAAAAAAGAAAATCTTATACACAGTCTATCCATTGTTTCTTTCATACGCATGTATCTAACTAATCGATCAATCTGCCCAGCGTTTTCCCAACTATGTTGAGGTCAGCTTTCAGTCTAACCGGAAGCAGCTGAATACCAGTACTTTACATGGAGCGACTGCCTATCTTACCACCACAACCCAGTAACTAGATAATACGATTCCCCTTGGTAAGACTGGTTTTTGGTCCTGACTGTCATTCTTGGATCTTTGACCGTTCAAAGAATCCACAAATGACAGCCGGGGCCTATGGCATAATGTGCTTTCCGAGGCATGGAGGAGCCTCAGTATGTAAAAATGGTCACCCATCCACGGATCCACCCCGGCAAGAGTAGCTTGACCTGATGAATCGACCCGTGTGGCTGTTATTACTTAGCTACGAGCTCCAATACGCATAAATCTAAATGTGGATATTAAAAACGTACCGTATTCTGCAGTTTGCAGGCCACCAAAGAATCCTTGATAGCTTTTATTCTGTTGTCCATCATGTCGGATGGGGCGATGATTTGTGCGCCTGTTCAGAGACAGCCAACATTTACATATGTACTAGCATTTAAAAACTATTCGAAAAATACAAGGTAAAATTCAAAGCAACAACGGATTGTACCACATTTGTGTTTTTTTTTGGCTTTGAGTTATCTACATTTTGTAAAATTGGAACTTGCAAAGTAATAACAATTAAAATTATACTTTACTGAATAAAATGGTTATCTAAACATACCTTATCTTTAAAGTTTAACAAGCACTGTTCAAAGGCCAAATTAAATATTTACAATTTGTATCTGAAATGTTGATTCTATCTTATTAATAAAATAATTTACCAGCTTTAGCATAGGCCAGAGCCACGTCAGCGATCCTCCTGACGGATGCAGCGTGGTCTATTGTTCCACCGGGTGTGAGAAGTCCGCAGTGTCCATGTGATGTGTATGGACACAGGCAGACGTCACATGCTATGAGGAGATTCGGGAACATGGCCCGGAGTTTAGGAACAGCCTTCATTACTGGATTCTCTGGACAATCTGCACTTGACCCATTGCTATCCTGTTGAAAGTTATTTGTCATATTTTATTGATGAATAGGAGGGGGCAATAATAATTAATATCCTCACTGGTTGCTTGTTCATAATATCAGGAAACATTTAATTGACAAAATCAAGCATAATATTTTATTCACACACACTCAAAAATAGGATGAGGATCTCAAGTTAACATAATATTTTTTCGAGAGTAAGATTTAAAAACTAACAGATTTAATATAATTATAATAATATGTACAAGTATATATAAACAGTTCATAAAAAATAAGTAAAAAGTAAAATCAAAACTGTAATGGACGAAATTTCAGAAAGGACAAAAGCATACAAAGAGCGAATCAAACCATCCAAACATCCTAGCAGTAAACCTGATGAACACCCAAACAGTCGCTAGAAGACTAAAGAGAAATATTCCTCAATACCTTATTTAAGAGGACTTAAGAATAAACGGGGCAGTCACTGGACAGCTTCCGTATAAACCAAATAATAATATCAAAAATATTGCTGAATATCTGCAAGAATGATAGATTGCAATAAAATAATTGGAAAAAAATATATATAGTATATATAAAAAGGGGGAGGGGGGGGATAATTATAGGGCATCAAAAAATTCATCTGCATCGCTGCCAATAGGAAAAGTGTCCAAAAAGCTGGCAGCATTGCCACTTTGAATGACCAGTCGCTTGGCGATGTCTTGAAAAACTAAGTGGTCACTCGGAACCCATGGCCCTAGTGTTTCAACCCCAGTAAGTAAGATATGCTATAGAGTAGCATTTAATCAATTAAAATAAAAAATAAATAAAATAAAAATTGACTATTTTATGAATGAAAACTGATATTTTGAACAAGAGAAAAGAAAAAGTATTTTTAATTAATTTTCATCATCATCATCCTCTTTTCCTCATCCCATTATAATATCATTTACTTATTTTTCTTTCTTAAAATTTCTAGTTACCTTGGGCAATGTGCGGACAATCCCGAAGATGAGTATGGATTTCAGTCCCTTTTGGACCAGATCATCAAGCCTGGTGATCAGCTGATTGATACCATATCTGCATACGTTGGGCATGCTTGCCACTGGTTCAACCCGGTTGTCATCTTCCCTGTTTAAATACAGAAAATAGGCACTTCAGTTTGAGGTCTATAGACTCTACAGGCAGCGCGCTAAGTTAACCTGATTTAAAGTAATAAGAAATTGCTTGAAATAAACAATTTTGATAACAATTTCTTCTTGACCTAGAACCTTCTTACAGGGTTATCTGGCGGTGCCGAATCTTCCCGAGTACTTACAATAAGAACACGGGGTACATAATATTGTGTGCCTCAATACTTGTATTTGGTTCCTGTAGTTTCCTCAAAGTCGAGTGAAAGTACCCTCCTTGCAGGACAGATTCGGGACTCAAAAATAATTGATTCATCTTGTCGTAACAGAGCCCAAGACAAACGATCGTTACAATGGTTTAAACGGCAATGTGTGAATTCACGATAAATTAATCTTTATCAGTAAACCAGTAATTAATTGATAGTATAATAATATGCATGAAAGTTGGAGTACGCGTATGTCATTGTAGTCAATTGATTTGATTAATTGATTTCACTCCTTATCAGTCACTGAGATGAATTTATGAGTTCACAGTAAGAGTAAGCAAAATAACACGTAAATAATGCTAAAAGGCAACAGCAAAATTTGTAATGGAATGATGCGTTTACAAAACAATCCAAAAAATGTCAAAATGACAACGTCAAATGGCCAAACCAGTTGCAGTGAAAAGTGAAACCACTTTTTTCTTTGTAAAAACGGTGCGAGACGTTAGCATGTTATGCCTAAATAATCGATTGATTGTCATTCAGAAAATTAAATAATATAATGAATAATAACAATATTAAGTATTATTTATAATATTGATGATGTTTGAATATTATTAACCCACCAAGATCTACTTTGTGTTCAACTGTATCAAACGAAGAATTTTTCATTTGTTTTTATTTTTATCAAAACACACTTGCTTTTTCCAACACACATAAGACATTGGCACTTGGTAGAATAGTCGACATCGGCTTTGCTTGCCATTTATTAAAAATAGATTATAATAGATGCTCTGCACAGAACACATTTTGGCCGCTTTCCGAAATATAAAATAATCGATCATAGCGCTGACATCAATAATATGCGTTCCGATTTAGATATCACGATATGACAGCTGAGTGCTGTCAACAATAAATTCGGAAAGCTTGTAAACGCGCTCACAGTGCTCACTCAACGTCAAAACTTGCATATCATATTTCTTTGTGTTTAAACCACAACTTTCTTCTTTTTCTTTGGTTTGGTGGTGAACGGTAGCCAGAGGCACAATTTCAAAAATGCCACCTTAGTGTTAAAAGATATGATTCGACTCAAAACAAAACAGCACAACTGTCATTTTTCCCAGCGCTCACGGTGATATTAGTAAACGGCATTACACATGCGCAAAACAGTGCGTTTTAAATTGATGTATTATGACATTACATTTCGTACCGAATTACCTATTAAAATGTTCCATTAAACCATGACTCCAAACATGACTTTAAGATATGATGCGGTGGCTATTGTAGTGAAATGCTCGCGTTCTAAAAGATATACCTTAATCATTACATGAGATATTGTATTGTATCATTTATGACGCGGGCGCAACGCGCTACTGTCATAGTGTCTTAGGCCTCTGCCTCGAATTTTGCGGGCAGCGGGGCGGCGGCCGCGGCGGCGGCGGCGCGGGAGTGGCAGGATCTTATGCGTAAAATCAAATGGACCGGTTCTCGAAAACAGTGGCGCGGAGGCGGGCAACGAGCGGTGCACTCCAGTCAAGCGGTGACCGCCCGCGCCGCCACCGCCACCGCCCCGCTGCCCACAAAATTCGAGGCAAAGGTCTTACAGTGCGAGTCATGATTTAAATTTAAAACATCACGTAGGCAGTCCGCGGTGTCGACAAAACGTAACCCTTTGAGAACTATTACTTAGTGATAGTTCACTTATTTCACAGCCAGCCGACTGGGGCATGCCGGGCCCCGTCTCACTTGCACACAGAGCGAAAATTATCGAGATTTTATGAAGTTTACGAACAGTGCGCCGGCGCCGCCGGCCGCGGCCCGCGCGTCTCATCGTCATGGTTGAGTGTTATGTGCCATGCTTAATTTGGTCGAGTAATGTGTAATGCTACATTACGCGGTCGGGGTATAGGATGCGCAATGCCACAATCGCATTACACAAGTCTAAACTACATGGTCGGCGTTATCGCAAGATCGCGCATGTCATGACGTCATCTATGACGATTCACGTTATTACGTTATCACACTCACACTAATTCGGTACGGGTGTTAATACGCTCAAAATTATTACAGAGTAATTCAGAACGCAGTCCAAAACGGAGATGCTGTGTGTCTGTCTGTTTCTGTCATCAATAAGTATTTTTCTTTTGATTTTAATTTTACTTGAACTTATTTCTGTAATTTCTTTAATTTATGTTCATGCATAAATGCGTATGTTTGAACTATAAAAGAGGAATCGTTTCATAGTACGAATAAAATCATTTTTACAATAATGCCTGCTTGAAACTTACTGAGAATCTATACTATTTTTGTTGTTTACTATCGTTCTAACTATGTGTTTGTAGTTTTATTGTATTTTTAAATGATCGACGTAGTTTTTAATATATTCTATAAGCCTAAGTGTAACTAAGTAAGTGAAACAAAACGGAAAGTGAAAGAAACCCAGCCTTGAGGATTTGAGGCAGCCTTGAAGACACCATGAATGCAGATGAAGACGTGCCTACCAAGAAAAAAGTCGATAAACAATCCACTGAGAACCTAACAGTGACTGTAGATAAAATAGATGCAAAGAGATCTGAGAAAGGCGACGAGGAGCCTAAACCGCGTATAGTTTTGACGTTTCGATCGGAGAAGAACAGTGCTAAGAGTAGCAATATGAAGATCGTGACTACTGAGGAAAAGCACGAGGAGGCGCCGCGCCGGTCGAGCAGGACACGCGGCAAGTGGGAGTGGATCTGCGACAGCGACACGTCGCCGAAGAAAGATAAGTCTGGCGCTCAAACAACATCAGACAATGATGAGTCAGACAGCTCCCACACCCCGCCCAAGCGTTCGACGCGGCGCCGCGATGAGTCCGACAACGTCCTCGCCAATGCCATAGCCAGAAAAGAGAAGTCTTATGAAACCCAGCAAGCCCCACAGAGACTATCTCGTAGAATTAAACCCACAGCCAAAATACTTGCCAATGAAGAGCTACGTATTGGACTTGAATCTCAGAACAATGCACGTCTTGGTATTCAGACTGATAAGTCTCCTGAGGAGGGAGTCAGGACGAGGCGGTCAGCTCGTCCATTAGTAACGGAGGTGGAAAAGAAGAAGGAACTGGAGGGTGATGATGAGGTGGTGAACATGTGCGAGGATGACGACAGCCAGAGTCAAAACACTGTGATGAAGCTGAAGCACCTGTGTGAGCTCGGCCTGAAGGCTATTAACCCTGATGAGGTGGATGAGGGTGAGAATGAGAACAGGTAAATAATTCAATGACTTTGAACTTACCATTTTTTGATGATTGATCAATCAGCATGTTTATTTGACAACTTACTTTCTGTTGCAAATTTTACTAAAATTGTGGTTCTTTGAGAGAATCATGATTATTCTAAGGGGCCCTCAAAACGAAACAATCTATTGCCATAAATTTCTATTGTAGTAATATTGTCAATCTCTTCAATTGCATTTGGTAGATGATCAGTTTGCGCATCAATGTGTATCAATCACATAAAAATTGACAATTGCATTTGATTGTTTTGGGGACCGTTTACTCAAAATAATTTTGGCAGCTTTTGACAATTTCCTTTTTGACTATTCGGATTAGTCATGAGGGTAGAAGTATCATACAATTCATATGCAGTCCCTAGACAATCATGCGGCATGACATGCATCACGTGTCACCCGCACCATGCTACACCGCAAACAGTATAATTGAGATAATTCGAAAATGCATCGCGGCGTCGCGCTGCGCCTCGCTGCACCTCGAGATGCCTCGCGGCGTAGCGCGACGCATCACGAAGCAACGAGGCGTGGGACTGCCAGCGACAACACGATGCGCCTCGAGACGTCCCGCTACGTCTCACGGCGCCGCGCTGCGCGAAACCACTGGCCTGTTTAAGCATCGTCGCGTCGCGTCACGTCTCGGTGTGAACTAACCCTTATTCTAAATTTACGGTTTATTAATAGTTACTACACTAAACACATTTGTTACACAGAGAAGAAGTAGAAGAAGAAGAGGATGAAGATGCAGAAGCCGAGGAAATAGAAGAAGATGATGAAATGGATGACGATCCTGTAGTCATCAGCAAGCTGTTGGAGACAGATGAGGATTCCAGTGAAGACTTCCAGTGTACTGTAGCCGAAGTAGCCGCTAAGAATCGGCCGAGGAGGTCCACTAGATTGTGCTCGTCATTTGGCATGAATGACAGTGACAGGTCTTCACCTGTTGAAGAAGAGCAGAAGTAAGTTTATAATTTTATCATAGTTCACACCTACTTTTTCAGAATGTGTTATATAGTACAGCTCTGATAAAAACTTTTTCACAAAAAATAAAGGTGTCTTGGGTTTTTTATTTTCGTTTTTTTGCCACCGACTTCCAAAATCAGTTATTTTTCACTTTGTAGTGTTTTTTTTTGGAAGTCGGTTTTATTTTTTGTGAAAATGTTTTTATTTTTCATTTTTTAGTTGTGGTACCTACACAAAACCCCCACAAAAACTTGAATACCAAGTAAATTACAGTGACAGGAACTATTAGAATATCGTCCACATATACTAGGTGGGAAAACTATGTACTATTGAAGCTAACTCAAAAACCCCTCATCAGATCTTGACCAAATTTATATGGGACCAATTCTGAAAATCAATTCATAATTGGCGGCGTGATCGCGTAACAAACATACAAAAAAAAAAAAAAAAAACATACAACCGAATTGAGAACCTCCTCCTTTTTGAAGTTGGTTGAAAAAGTAATCTTTTGCTCTTGTTGCTACAAGCCAAATAATTCTTATTGATTTGTTAGTACAAAAATCGAGCAAATCTGTAGGCACGGTTGGCGCATTGGTTAAGCGATTGACTGCTATTCGATTCTCGCACGGAACAAATATTTGTATGACCTACAAGTAGTGGTTCCGGGTCTGGCTGTTTGTACAAAACAAGAGAAATTCCTAAGTGGCGAAACATTAATTTAAAAAAAAGTTTTTTTTTAATAAACCTAAATTTGAGTTTTTTACGATGTTTACTGAACTGATAACATCTGGGGCTAATGGTGAAGCTAAAAAGTAAAAACCTACCCTTAGAACCTTTTGGAGACTTATTAAAAATATAAGATAATGCTAAATTCGTAAATGACGTAATAATTTGACGCCAGGTCACCGCGCCGATCGTCAAAGCGATCAGCCAGGCACAATTACGTGGAAGAAACTGAGAGGTGAGACCATGTTCTTGCACGTTTATTTATTTTATATTTCACCCTAACTTATTTTTTATTTATTTATTTTTTAGTAGGAGTCATCGTAAACGAAGGAGGCACAGGTCTTCTGGTGGCGAAGAAGCACATTCAGATGTTGAAATTGAGGAAACCAGGTAAGCTGAAGATACAAACTAACTTCATCAAGGTTTAAATTTTTCCTTATATTGTGCAATCAATGCAATGACAATTTAATAAGTGTTTTAATTGCAAACTATCTGGATTAAGAAAAACTAACACGAATTAATAATACTGGCTGATATTTACCTAATTTTGCTATGAAAGATGGCAATGCATTTATAATTGTATTCTGAAAACTCCTGCAAAATATAGTTTTTCCTATGAGGTATAAATGCTACATTCATTTAGGGCAATAAGTAGTTTTGAAGTTTGGTCATATAGCAAAAAAAACACCGAGTTCATTATTCATTGGGATCCTTTCATTCCTCATGGTTTGCCCAGCAACCCGGCGGGCGGTGACGAAGGCTCGGAAGCTGTCTGTCCGGTCGACGAGTCAACCATAGTGGCGACATGCTTCTGTGACGCGCCCAGCAATGTGTATGCAGCGCCTGAAGAACTAACTGGTAATATTCGACTTAATTCATTGCTCTATAATATGGATCAGCTGCATCTGTTCAGGGTAAAAGTACAGATGGTTTACTCCGCATTTTAGGCAATAAGCTAAGCTAAGCTACAAGTACGTGGCGAGCTTGTCTTGTCGGGCCAATTCAGGGAGTGTAATGTAGTCAGAAGATCTTAGAGTTACGCGTTAGGAAGAGAAGCAACTTCTAGGTGAATATAACTCTGGATGATTAGGCTGTGCGACCTGAATTGTACTTTATTGTGTCGTAGCAAGAGTCGCTTTTTATTAAAATGCTTTTGTTGAGTGAACCATATGTATTCATGCGTGGTACAAGGGAGGTATTATGCGCAGAAAAGGTAAAAAAAGAGTAATCGACCATAAATATGCATCGACTTTTAGATAATGCTCGGCTTTGTAGAGCTTCGTTCCTGTCACTTATAGGCGCCATCTCCACGGACGAGAGAATCGCGGCGCAGTGCCTTCAAATTATTGCCGCGACAATCCGTGTGGGATTTATTCATAGACTTCCTATTGACTTTGATGGCACGGCGAGACCATCGCCGGGATTTCCTCGTCCGTGGACATGTCGCCTAAAGGTCTGAGACTCGGATGTGCCATAGTAACGCCAGGGTACTTTACATGATTTCTTAACAGTTTTCTTTACGGGTTACGTGTTAGCCGCTGAGAATAATACGTATAATAGCCCAAAAACGTAATAATCAATCGTAATAAAACGATACCTCATGTTATTAAAATCTGTTCGCTCGTTTAACCTTTAGGAGGGAATGGACCAAAAACATTACCCTTTTGATCTCCTCCTCAGTAGGTAAAATATATGGTAAACGTTGTCCGCAGAGCCAGTATTCTGCCAAGCTATCGAGATGGTTGACGGCGTGCGCGTCGGCTGTTCTCACAGCGCGCGTCGCGAGCGCAACACTAGCGGTTTGGCGCCTTTAGTGAGAGCTGGGCCAAGGGCGCCATACTTCCTGGCGTGTGCCTTGCATGCCGCGCAACTGGCCAAGCACATGTGCTGTCCTGCTTGTGGACTGTTTTGTACTCAGGTAAGAACAACTAGAAAAACTTTGATGTTTATGCATTGTGTTCTTTATCTTATGTGGTCTTAATTTTCTCGTAATGCTGACCTCAGTAGGTGGCCTTATAATCGTAGCATCAATGGCATTCTTCAATTCGTCAGCAATTAAATTCTGGAACTTACTAGCAAGTGGGACATAATCTGGTCAGGATCAGGATCACAGGTAAGGGAAAAGGGGAGACACAGGGGATGGATTTTAATCCCAATGCAATGTGATAATAATGTTTTCGCCACTTCCGCACGAAAGAAGTGTCTTTCCTCTACGAAAACAATGATTGAAAGTTGGTTTTTCCTCACTGCTTGAACAGTGAGGAAAGTTGGTTTTTCCTCACTGTTTGAACAGTGAGGAAAGTAATGATCCCGTTCAGAAACTAACCTTGCCTGATTTTTTTATGTTAAGTTTTAAAGATATTTTAAAAAATAAAGAATTATTTTTATTTGCTTTGTGTCTATTTAATTTATTTACCTATGATGACTGAATATTTTCTTGCTGGGAGTGGTGAAAAGTTTTGTATGCAACATGTGAGCAAGTTCATTTGCAATTGCAAATTTGGAAAAACGAACTTTCCTCACATGTTGGATAAATAACTATTTTTATTCAGTTACATTTCATCAAAGTTGTGGGGCTTGTGGCTAATTAATTAACAGCCGCACAGGTCTATCGGTCAGGATAAGCTACGCTTGCCGCCGTTGGTCCGTGGATGGGTGGCCATCTTTACTTACCAAGAGCCCTCCGTGCCGTGAAAGCACGGAGGGGTCTTGGTAAGTACGGGTCGTCAGGAGCCCGAAAGTCAGACAACTAGTCTTACCAAAGGGGTATCGTATTACCCAGTAACTGGGTTGCGGAGGTCTGATAGGCAGTCGCTCTATATAAAAGACTGGTATTCAGCTGCATCGGGTTAGACTGAATGCCATGCAACATATCCCAATTATGTTGGGGTCGGCAGATGATGATTTCCTCAAAGTTCAGGCATGGTTTGCTGTTACAAAAAAAAAAAAAACATTCCTCTTATGCGGCCGTAATGATATACATTCACAAACAGTTGTTATAGTTTGCTTTATCAAGGACTACCTTCCGCAGCGTATTCGCCAAACGTATATCAAAAATATCTCTCTCTTTATAATATTAGTGTAGATAACCGCCTCACAAAAGGTACTCATTCCTATCTCCCTTCCAGGGCACCTTCTACCAGTGCTCCTCCGGCCACCTGTTCCACTTAGACTGTGGCCTCCCATACAACGACGCCAAGCTTCGTCCCGGCTGTCCGCACTGCGGCGTGTACTCCTACCGCTGGCAACCCGCCAACGCGGCGTGCGTGAAGGTCAACGTCGAGATGAAGTGCAGTAACAAACGGATCTTCTTGCCTGACCAGAGGGAGCAGTGGTGAGTCTTAAACATACCCAGACCATTGGTGGTGTTGGCGCAGATATCTGTTGTGCTGCAGTAAGGATGAAGGAGGCTACCGCTGTGCCACGCCTTGGAAGCGGAGCACCAACTACTGCACATTATTTTCAAAATTCAAAAGTCATTTATTCAAACTAGGCTGAGAATCAGCACTTTTCGAACGTCAACGTTACATAAGTCAGTCCCACAAAACGCCCACCCTTCACCACTTCCTAGTGCTTTGTCTGGGAAGAAGAAGTGGCGCAAAAAACTCCCCAGCAGCACAGCAGTTCAGTTAGAAGAAAAATGATTCTATATAATTTACATTATGCAACACAAAACATAATTTTAATTATAAATCAATAGCCATATGACTTCGTTTGGATATATTATATAATCATATCCATTATTATAATAATTTCTGGCCCAGAACGACTGTTCAACGAAGAGTGTAAGACAAAAGCCAGTTTCAATAACAATGCCAGAGGATGAAATTCTATTAAAAAACTGTCAGTTTTCAGGTTATTCTTTGCTCTAATGTAGGTTCAAATAAAAATTAATGCTTCAACCCATTATAACCTTCTCATCTCTTCCAGCACACCAGCCTACCTCACATTTACGGCCCGAGAGCCGAAGCCAGAACCAGGTCCTCTCATCCCCGAGGACTTATTGCCCTCTCCCCCTATAGACCTGAAGCAGCTGTGCGAGCAGGCTGCGCAGGCGCCGAACAAGTCACCGCAACAGCTGTGTGATGCTATACTGAAGGGCGACACTGTGGATATGCTTATACCGAAGATTGGTAAGTGTATATACATATGTTTGGCGCATGGACCGACACAATTTTTTCAGGGATTTGGGAGGTCATTAGCTAGGTTCTAGCTAAGTTCAAAATAGCTTTTAGTTTTTTTTATAATTAATTTAGAAGTTGTAAAATTTCATTCATTAAATACAAAAATTAACTTTGGAAGCTTGTAAGGAATTTTCTTGAAACCAGTTGTATAAAACAAAGATGTTTTTAGATTTAAAGGACTTTGGAGAATGCAACAAAACTTGTTTTGTGCCACTACACCCACAAACAAAAAAGTTATTTCAAATTAAAGGACACATTTTGGGAATTTTTTTCATTTAAAAAAAATAATAATATGTAACCAACCGTGACATTTGGGACAAAGGGTGTATGGGTAGAACCTAGCTAATGACCTCCCAAATCCCTGAAAAAATTGTGTCGGTCCATGCGCCAAACACCCTGTATAATACTTATTAAATTATAAGTTTGTAGCCAAAAGGAACAAAGTTTCAGTTGTGTTCCAAAATGTTTTGTTTCAGTTCCGTTGTCATGTTTTAGAGCTCAAATAAAACATTTGTCACCTTTTTGACACCTTTGATACTTATAGTGCAGCAAGCCCATCAGATGCCCACAAAATGACAAAACTTGTCACTTTCTGTTGTGATTTCATTAGTTCGAATTACATTTTAATTTAGCCCCAATGCAACGCGCCCTAGAAGTTAACGCTTTGAGATTATTACCTACTTTTCAAAACACGAAGCATGCACGAAGGATCTTTAGGCGTAGCCTTTTGCCGGCTGTTGCTGAAAACCAGCGCTGGGGCTGTCTCGCATAGGGTCCCAGCATTATGCTGAGCGATGGCCGTTTTGCGTGGATGTGACGCATATTTTCCCCCAAATTGTTATTTTCGTGTTTATTTCTTTGCTTGCGTCATGTGTACCGCAAATAAACGTATTTTCTTTCTTTCTTTTATCTTGAAACTGGGTGTTATTTAATTCTCAACTAACTCGCGCTTTATCTTAAAAAGTATTACTCTCATTTCCGCCCCTACAGTGTCCAGCTCCAGCATCAACAAGGCGCTCCCCAGCCAGGCGGGCGGCACGTGCCTGCACGCGGCCGCGCGCGCGGGCCACGCCGGCGCGCTGTACCTGCTGCACTACGCCGGCGCCAACCTGGACGTGACGGACAACTATATGCGCACGCCGCTCTACACTGCTATATTAGGTCGGTAGAGATGGCATATGAAAGGTTCTAAAGTACCGCATACTTAGAAACTTATCTTTTAAACTTTTAAATGTCTTAAGTTACATCTCTCTCACAATAATATGATGCAAATGGTTACGGACTTACGGCAAAATGACGCTACATCAAAGAAAAGTTACGAGTTTAATGTGACTAAGTTCAAAATTTGTCAACGATTCCGTAAGATGACTGTAATCATTAATGCAATATCAAGGCCAGTCCAAATCAAGTAGGCGGCACATGGCTGACGAACTTATTTCTCTGGTAACTTAGGGACAGAAGACCAACAAACTATTACCCAACAAGCCAGCCCCTTGTGTGTTTAAATGACCCACTTATACCTATCGAACTGAAACTTGTAACCAACCCTTGCTTTAGTTTGACCGGGACCGCTGTTTCACGCCTTAGGAATGTGCGGCGAGGCTGGTTAACGAATGAGCGGCAGGGCGCCGCGGGCTTTGACGAATGAGCGCCCTGCACTGCCCCTCGTCTCGCCGCGTACATGGTTGAGGCGCGAAACAGTGGTGTCGGTCAAACTATAATCCTGGAGCCTCATCACCATTAACTTATAGCAGTAGACATAGACCTCGCCTATTCTTTACCATTTACCTCCATCTTCCGCCCCTCATCCAGCTGCTGCCAAGCTAAAATCTATAATAATGTAACAAGTCTTTTTCTAAAATACTCACAACTACACAATCCATAGTAGTTTTAACCCGAAAATTCCTTTCAGCACTTCTCGAAAAACCCGACAAGAAAAATAAAGACAAAATCAAAGATGCCAGTCCTAAAGACGAGGAACCAGAAGTGGACGCAGAAAAAATAGAAATGAATGAAGAAGTAGACCAGAGTGGGGAGCAGATAGAAGTTGATGATGTTAGGAAGGCGAAGGACGAGGATCTGATCAAGGTGATCCGGTATCTTGTGGCGGCTGGCTGTGATGTTAATTTTCCGGTAAGTCAGTTTAACAAATAGTCACGTAATGTCGGTTCCAAAAGTAAAGTTATTAAGTAATTATTGTCATGTTGCGCAGGGTCCAGAAGGCATGACAGCCCTGCACGTGTGCGCGCAGCTGGGCGGCGCGCGCGCGGCGGCCGAGCTGGCGGCGCGCGCGCACGTGGACGCGCGCGACCTGGGCGGCTGGACGCCGCTCGTGTGGGCCGCGGAGAACGAGCACGCGGACGTCGTGAGGTGAGCCGCATATAATAATACCAGCTAATTAGCCCACTGGGCATAGGCCTCTTCTCCTATAGAGAAGACACGATCATAGATCACCACGCTTGCTCAAGACGGGTTGACAATTTCAGACTTATACACACATCACAAGTAGGCACGTAGGTAAAGCAAGACTGGAAGACACCAAAGTTACTGCACTAGTACTGGTCGATTTCTCGAATGCCTTTAATACCGTCTGTCACGATATCCTGTTAGCCATTTTGTCCTATTATGGTCTCTCCCGAGGCACTGGAATGGTTCTCCTCTTACCTTCAAGAACGTCAGCAGTCCGTTCATGTTTGAGATTCTACATTATGCTGGTGTGATTTGGAAACTGGCGTTCCACAAGGTGGTATTATTTCTCCTCTTCTGTTTTCTATATTTATCAATCATCTTATAACTTCCGAGCTTCAGTGTGCGTATCATCTTTATGCAGATGACTTGCAGTTGTACGGTCAAGGGAAGGTTGAGGAAATTTCTGACGCTATCGACAAATTAAACAGGGATTTGATAGCCATAAAAACCTGGTCTCATAGATTTGGCGTAGCAGTAAACCCAAATAAGTGTCAGGCGATCATCATCTCATCATCGCGCTCATTCTCGGAGTATGAGTAAGGTGGATGGTACAATCTTACCACCAGTTCTCTTTAATGGTACGGTCGTCCCATTTAGTGTCGTCTGATGTGAAGAGCCTTGGCTTGCAAATTGATAGTACTCTAAACTGGCGTTACTGGAGTCGCGAGGGTCATCCAGAATGTAACTGGAACGCTGCGGGCTCTGTACCGACTGAAAAATTTACTACCAACCAGTTAGAAGACAATGCTTGTGCAGTCCTTAATTTTCCCTATCATCGATTATGGTGATGTGTGCTACTATGTCTCCTCGAAACACTTGAACGTCTTCTCAATAACTGCATTCGATTCGTTTTCAATCTGCGTAAATATGATCATGTTTCTGCGCATCGGTCGCTTCTAAAGTGGTTGCCCATACGCCAGCGCAGAGAGCAAAGGGCGCTAACCACCTTGTTTTCATTTCTTGACTCTCCCACTTCCCCTAGTTATCTAGCCCCCCACTTTCAGTACATTTGTGACAACCAAAGTAAAAATCTACGGTCATCAAATAATCGCGTTCTTCAATGTCCCACTCACCGCACAGACTTTATTCATTCTTCCTTCTTCGTTCAGTCTATCTCTCTGTGAAATGCGCTCCCGCAGGAAATCAGGATGGCAAATTGGCAACCAACCGATTAATTATCCTTCAAAGTTAAAGTTCGCGAGCATATTCGTAAGAAGCTGGCAGTATCATCACAACGTTAATGTTTTCCCATTGTTTGTCTTATTTGTTTTAGTATATTCGTGTATTAATGTATATTTATGAATGAATGAATTCTTTATTTGCCAGAATATAGGTACATTGTATATGGTAATTTTTATATGGTTTCACTATATTCGACTTTCTAGTCGTGCAAATTTTTAAAATAGTCATAGTTAAAGCTTTAATAAAAAAAAAAAAATATTATATCAAATGTTTTGTCTTCCTACATTATTAACACAAAAAATAATATTAACATTAACAATTATATAAAATAAAAAATAATAAAATAATCACTATGTCAATTACAGTATACAATTAAATATTTTTTTGTCTTCTTACATTATTAACACAAACAAGAAAATTAACATTAACAATAATAAAAAATAATAAAAAAAATAATCACTATGTCAAAAGGATTTCAAATTCATAAAGTCATCTATGGAATAAAAACATCTGTCGCACAGCCAATTAAATAAGGCTCTGCTGAATTCTAATTCATTTAGTTTTCTCATTTTTTCCGGTAGCTTGTTGTATAGCTTAACCGCCATACTGTAGCAGTTCGTGTCGCAAAGTTTTAGTCGATTTCGAGGGACTATCAGAGGCTTTTGTGCTACCTTTCTTTTTAAAGGAGTTTTTTCATCCTTTTCAAAAAGCGAAGGGTGATTTCTAACAAACTTACACATTTCTAGAATGTATAAGGATGGGAGTGTAAGCAGTTTTTTGTTAGTAAACACGGGTCGGCAGGAATCGGTCCATTTAAGGTTATAGATCGATCTGAGACATTTCTTCTGAACTATAAATGCTCTTTGGGAGTCCGTGGAGTTTCCCCAGACGATTATCCCATATCTCAGTACAGAGCACACGTGGCTGTGGTACACAATTAGAGCTGTTTCTACATTCGTTAACTGTTTTATTTTCCGTAGCGCGTATATAAATTTATTTAATTTCTTACACACCATGTCTACATGTGATTTCCAGTTGCAGTAATTATCAAAATGTATTCCTAAGAATTTTATAGTATTTACTTGTTCAATTCTATCATTATTATATTTTATTTGTGTGTCAAATGTGTCGGTTATTTTTTTTTTGTTATTATTATTTGTGCAAAATGTCATAAATTTAGTTTTATTTGTGTTTATTTGTAAATTATTTAGGTTTAACCAGTCATGTACATCCTTTAGAGCTTTATTTGTGACATTTATTGCTTGCTCAACAGTAGCTTCTTTAGTCAGAATAGTGGTATCGTCTGCGAACAGTATAGTGTATTGGTCTGTTGCGTTCGGTAGTTCATTAATGTATGCTAAAAATAGTATCGGCGAAATCGCAGTTCCTTGAGGTACGCCACATTTGTTAACTAGGTACTTAGATCTATATGTTACGTAGGTGTTAGTCTTACGGCACATTTTCACGATCTCCGTGCATTGCTTTCGACCCCTTAGGTAGCTATCAAACCAATTGTAGGCTGGGCCTCTTATACCGTAATTTTCTAGTTTATTTAATAGTTTGTCAAGAGATATCATGTCAAAGGCTTTACTCATGTCCAGAAATACAGCTATTGGAATCTTTTTTGTATCTATTGCACTAAGGATTTCTTTTATTAATTTAAAACTTGCCAAAGTAGTAGATTTATTTTTAATAAAACCGTTCTGTTGTTGACATATTACATCATTTTTATCAAAAAACTTTACCAGCCTTGTACTCATTACTTTCTCGAATATCTTGGAGATAATCGGAGTCAATGTGATTGGCCTGTAGTTTCCTGCTTCAGATTTCGGACCCTTTTTATGCAGTGGTTTAACTACGGAGAATTTAAGTGCTTCAGGAAAAATACCGTTTTCCATAGACAGATTTATTAAATGAGTCAATGGTTTTAATATAGAAAATATAGTTCGTTTTAATATTTTTGTTGTAATATGATCATACCCAGCTGAATTTGTATTCCGTAATTCCATTGCAATTCTATATATTTCTACCGAATCCACTGGTTCCAGGTAAATAGAGCTGGCTAACGTTCTTCCAGTTATTGTTTGGTCTGCAGGGTGGTCATTAATTACCGGGTTTACAACATTTATGTAGTAATTATTGAAATATGTGGCAATTTCGTCGCCATTTAAAAGCATTTGATTCCCGTTCGAAATTTCTCTGATTTCATTCGTTCGGTTGGTTTCTTTGAGTCTTTCGTTAACTATTCTCCATGTGGCTTTACATTTGTTTTCAGCTTTTTCTATATATTTTTTATTATTACTATTTTGAGTACTTATTACACATTTTCTCAAAATTTTACCATATGTTTCGTATTTGTGCTTATATATAATTAGGCATACTTAGTCTGGCCATAAGTACTGTTACAATTAAAAATAAGAAAGATATTACATTTGAATTTGGAATCTGTCATTTTAATATTTTGCGATATTAAAATAGAGGGGGGTGATAAAGAGAACCGAATCGCTGTGATTGCATTACACAAAGTTGGTATGGTGTTGGTTGTGTACCGGGCTATTAATAGGTACAATGAGACCACCTCTGTTTGTGACAGAAAAAGATCTGGCCGTACACGTAGTGTTCGTACGAAAAAGGTAGTCAAAGCAGTTAGGGGAAGAATTCGAAGAAATCCTGTCCGAAAGCAAAAGATTTTATCTCGGGAGATGAAGATAGCACCCAGAACCATGTCGCGTATTTTAAAAGATGACTTAGGACTTGCAGCCTATAAGAGACGCACTGGTCATTTTTAACTGATAATTTAAAAAATAATAGGGTGGTAAAACCGAAACAACTACTGAAGCGGTACGCAAAGGGAGGTCACAGAAAATGTTTGGTTACGGATGAGAAAATCTTTACAATTGAGCAACATTTTAACGAACAAAATGACCGTATTGATTCTCAAAGCTTTAAGGAAGCTTCCCAATTAGTCGACAGAGTGCAAAGTGGGCATTATCCGACTTCAGTGATGGTTTGGTGGGGTGTTAGCTTTGAAGGAGTGACAGAGCTATATTTTTGTGAAAAAGGTATCAAAACATCGGCACAAGTATATCAAGATACCATTCTTGAGAAGGTAGTTAAGCCCCTTAACAACATCATATTCAATAACCAAGTATGGTCCTTCCAACAAGACTCGGCGCCGGGTCATAAAGCTCGGTCCTCGCAGTCTTGGTTGGAAGTGAACGTTTCGGACTTCATCAGAGCTGAAGACTGGCCGTCGTCTAGTCCCGATCTTAATCCGCTGGATTATGATTTATGGTCAGTTTTAGAGAGTACGGCTTGCTCTAAACGCCATGATAATTTGGAGTCCCTAAAAGAATCCATACGATTGGCAGTGAAGAATTTTCCCATGGAAAGAGTGCGTGCTTTTATTGATAACTGGCCTCAACGTTTAAAGGACTGTATTGCAGCCAATGGAGACCACTTCGAATAAGCTTTTTTTTTATTTTTATTTATGTATTAAACTAACACACTGTAAAAGGTATGTATAGGTATATTATATTTATAGTTTGTCATAGGTATATGTATCCTTACTTTAAAAAATATTCCTCAATTTCTCGTAATTGCACCCACCACGGTTTGTCTCTGCATCACCCAAAGGCTGACTGGTAGAAAATGCCTATGGTATTAAGACCGCCTCTGTACATTTCTGTGCTTGAAGTATTAAATAAATAAATAAAAGTGTCTAGGGATCAAGTACGTTTTAGAGTATCGCCGCAATTGAGGATTATTATTTTAAGTTTTTGGATCGTTATTGAATCTTTTTTAGTGAATCTCACTATTTGAATATAGTTTTTTTTTTTTAATATTGATTAAAAATTAGAAAATCAACTGTCAATCAGGATTTCTATAAAAGTGTGTAATAGCGTTTTTACAAAACCCCATTACAATTTCTGCATCGGAACTGAAAAAAATTGCGTAGATATGTAGCGAAGACATCATTTGATACGAGAAGAGATGATGATAGCCGTCGGAATGTTGTTGATGTGGAGAGTCGTCGGCACGTTGGTTCCAGGCACCGTACTGTGGCTGTCGCTGTTGGCACTACATAGAGCGTCATAAACCGTTTCTGTACTTTGAACCCCATTGAAAACGGCTCTTTTATTCAAAGTAGTTTAATTATAATGAATAAAAAAACTAACTAATATAATATTTTGTATCTATTTATATTTCCAACTTCGACCCTTTTCCGTTGCCTAGCAACCAACAAAGCAAACCTAAATAGTCTTTGACAGTACGTAAAGATTGCGAAGTGAGAAATTGTACCCATATTGATGGGTAAAGCTTTTGAATGAGCGTTATGAGGCGTGCTCTTTTGAATTTTCCAAATATCTTCCATATTCCTTTCATGTCGAGTATTCGACTATTCGCCATAGGGAATGGCGATTAATCGGTATTCGACTATTCGCTATAACAACTATTCGCGGCATCTCTATTATAAATACAGACGGGATTACTCATTAACAGTCAGCTAACTAAAGATATTTAGTTTTATTAAAACCATAGTTTTACGTTCAACGATCTTTCATATAATAGTATAACGATAGGTAAAAAAATTCAATAGTTGGGAATCGAACTTACAACCACATGTTTTCAAAGCAGTCGTCGAGACGCTAAGCTAACTGTTTTTTTAACATCAAAATTAAAATAGCCGTTCTTATAATATGTCATGATTGACTGCTTAGCCTCATAAAGATATAACGTGACGATAATCATTTAAAAGGTTATTTGTAACTATCTGCAATATTCTGAGAATAAATTTTCAATCTAAACTAATATTATAATAAAAAGATTTTTTTTAAATGTTAGTTTGTAATGAATAAACTCAAAAAGTACTGAACCGATTTTAAAAATTCATTCACCAGTAGAATGCTATATTATCACTGAGTAACAAAGGCATAATTTATAAAGATATCACGCGGCCCAAGCCGCTGGCGGAAGTAGTAGTATTCAATATTTAGAATAATGCAATATTACTGATCTGCCAAATAGCATGATAATTTACAGCCTACATACTGACCACTGACATAAAAGGATTATCTGTGCAAAATTTGAACAGAGTCTATCAGGTAGTATTTGCGTGATGCTGGAACATATTATACATTCAGACAAACAGATAAAAATTCTAAAAACTATATTTTCGGCATTAGAATCATTCCCAGTCCTCGCAGCAATAACTTTTTTCAAAAATATACAGTTTTGACTTCGCTACAATTTTATTATATGAAAATATAAGTCCAGGTTTCCTTCACAAATACAGGCTCAAATAAAATGAGCTGGCGTAACTGCATCTATCGATATCTAAACACGATAAAACATAACTAAACTGATTGTCTGAACTTATATTTCAAGCAACTAGGGGGTCAACGATCGCTGGCATTGTAATAACTTGAAATTTCCCGGCCGACGTCGTCCGCGTGAAATTTCTTGTTCCCGCGAGTCACCCAGTCACATCGCATTGCCTGCCCACGGTATTCCTTAATTTTTGCTCAGCGCTCTTTCTTACTTTCGGCTCAGCTCCTAAGGGTCATAGCGTGATGTTAATATAGCCTTCCTGTAGCCTTCCTCAAGAATTGGGCTAACAAATGAAAAAATATTTTTTCAAATCCAACTGGAAGTTTCAGAGATTAGCGCATTCAAACGAACTTTTTATTAGTATAGTTATAGATGAGTATAAAAAACTTAACTACTTACAAATAAAACCTGATGCTCTTACAAACAATACAACACGTGGTCACGTCACTTATCACCAGCACTTTAGTGAAGTTCAAGTTTTATAATATATGCTCTCCATCGACGAAGAGCTGTGGTAGCCCAGTGGAAACAGCCGCGACTTACGAGTTGGTCGTGGGTTCCAACCCAGACAGGCGCGTTACTTTGTGTAAATGTATTATTATTTATTTATTTAACTCATCATCACTATCATTACAGAAATTTCCAAATTCAATAGTGTAGCCATAATTACAGTTTTATTATTTAACATAACATATTCTGTACTTCGTGGTATTTGTGAACTCACTCAGAGTAACTAAAACGATCTATGCTGTCTGCTACGTCATTAAATACACGCGAAGTACGCCTTATAGGGGCTTTACCCAGTAGATTGGTCCTTCTACTGGGCACTGCCAATAGCCGTGGCCGTCGCCTTCGCAATAAATAATTGTCGGGCACACACAGCATTATTTCTTAGTGATGATGAGTTAATAAATAATTAAACCATTTCATCACCACTGCTCTCAAAACGGTGAAGGAAAACATCGTGAGGAAACCGATTCCTAGAACCAAAAATTCTAAGACATGTGACATCTACCAACCCGCACTGGGCCCGCGTGCTGGATTGCCGACAGCCGTGGAAACATTTTAGGCTGATTATGCTCCAACGACTTATTTACATACAGTAACAAATTGTATACGATATGTAAATATATTATTTACTTGTTGTTCCAGACTCCTACTAGAAGCAGGCGCCGATGCCATGACCTGTGACAGCGACGGCAACGGCGTGGTTCACTGGTGTGCCCTCGCGGGCTCGGCCGGCGCCCTGCGGCTGCTGCTCCATGCCGCGCCACAGCTGACAGCGGCTGTGAACGCGCATGCAGACACTCCACTGTACGTATTTTATTTATTCGGAAGAAGAAACAATTACACATATAACATAAGGAGTTATACAAATGTGGAACCAACAACGTTCTCCACAGATACACAAAAAGACAAAGACAATGTTGATAAAGTTAAGGTAGGGCAGAATAGATACGTACACAAAATAAGATACACATCAATTACAGATACCTAGTAATACAGATACCTAATAATGTTGAACCCTAATGCCTCATTTACGACCTTGCCGCGGTGAGCAGCAGCTAAGCGCGGGGCGGCGAGCGGTAAGAACAAAAGTATGAAAATGTTTGCACGCCACGAGTCGCCGCACATAGCGAAAACGCGCGCGGTTTTGTCGGAGCGAATCGCTGCAGCGGCGCGCGGTGCGGGAGCGGCGAGATCAAAAGTACAAGCGAATGAGTGCGACGCCACGAAACAGAGCGGCGCGGGGATAGCGGTGTAGGTGTGACGGACTCGGCGGCGAACTCATAAACAAAACAAAAAAAAAATAAAAAAATGCGTGATTATATTATAGTTATCTGTATTTTATTTACACTAACCTCAAAGTGAGAAACAATTTTTCTGGATTGTGACAACCCTTTTGGATCTGATGTGCTGTTTTAAATATACGTCTATGTGTTGCAGAATATAATCAAATGTTTCCACACTCATTATTGTGTACTCATAAAACTTATCCGGATATTTTCTGTAACCTTCGTATAGGTCACGAAATTCGCCATTTAAATATCGATCTTTATTCAGTTCGTGCACTCCTTCTCTCATATTAAGAATATCTTGTTTTAAAAATATACTGCTTTCTAAACACAGACGGGATAATTTTGATAACGCCGTAATTTTGAGCACGTTCTGACTACCTAAATACGTCCACCTCGGCCGCTGCCGCTAGCCGCTACGGAGGGTACGTGACCGTACGTGGCGTGTAAAACGCACCGCTTGCCGCCGCCGCCCCGGTCTTTCTTCTCAGAGAAGTTGGTTAGAAAACACCTACTCTAGTCTTAAAACATAATAATTGACGTGTAAGTGTTTTTGAACCAAATTACAGAAATAATAGTTTACGGAGCACAGTATTCATGAATATGAACAAGTTTTACAATGGGGCCAACTCACGAGTCAATCACTGCAATTTAAACCTTATTACAATGACATAAAAGTCAGAGGATGTGCGCTCGTTTTTTGCAAGGAGTTTATGTCTTATTGCATTTATAATGTTTAAATGATAAATGATTTATTTCTGCAAGTAGGTTTGTACAAACACTTTTACACGTCAATCATATTTTAAAAACTAGATGAGGTCGGCGTTTCCTATCTGACTACTCTGAGAAGAAAGGCCGAAACAAACTCAGAGGTCACAGTCTCTTTTAAAGTCCAGACATAATCTTGGTCAGATCATGTGAAGACGATGTAGATTGATGTCTGAAATGGTCTTTTGAGGAAATAACCATTCAGATTGAGAAGACCTGTCCAGTCAGTGCACGCATTTGTCAGTTATCGTGCAGCTCAACTCAGAATTTAAGGAGCTCAACGATTCGACGAACAATACCAAAGAAAGGACGTTTGGGTAGGCCACATAAATTACTCAAACTGCCAGACCATGATAAAAAATAAAAAATTAAAACAAAAGGGAATAACCTGCATAGTCTTCACATTCACAATAATTAAAATAATATAATACTTTAAAGTAAATATTCATGTCAATGAATATATAACATTCATTAATTTGTTTCAGTCATGTAGCTGCGAGGCAGGGTCACTACGCCTGTGTGGTAATCTTATTGGCTCGAGGAGCACGGGTATGTACTCAACCTACTATCAACTGAATGAAATCAATCTGTTTAGCCCTTTTCCCAACTATGTGTTCGGGTCGGCGTCCTGTCTAACCGGATGCAGCTGAATAACAGTATTTTACATGGAGCGACTGCCTATCTGAGCTCCACAACCCAGTCACTGGGTAATACGATACCGCTTGGTAAGACTGGTTGTCAGCCTTTTGGGCTTCTAACCCATAACGACTCTCAAAGATTTACGCTCTACTATCAACATAATCAACTTACTAAAAATAAACAGCAATTCATTATTTAAATAACTCAAGTTCCGAAATTGACAGGTGAAAATGTATCCAGAAATCTAAAAAAAATAACGTTTTGTAAATGTTGCTGATCTTTGTTCTACGATAAACGCAATATTATGATACAATGTTTTTGTTATGAGACATTTATGAGTGAAATCTTAGGGCAAGCATATTACAAATTAGAGGATTATATCCAAGATTAAAATGCTTGGAAACATGCTGGTCCTGCTCTATAGGACAATTTAGAGTCAAGACAAAATCAAACTGGTTGCTAATTTAATTGTATACTTAATATTATTTTTTATAACATTGATTTTACATTCTGTGATTACTTGAACTCACACACTGACTTATGAGTATTACTTGTTAAGAGCGTACCGACCAATTTGCCTTTGTCTCTGTCTTTTTCTTTACGCGTAAATAGTAAAGAAAATAACCACACTTTTGTACTTTTTCAATGCTTTTCGTTGTTTTTTTCATCATAATATTGCACTTTAATAAAAAAATATCGCGCATAAAAGCTCCTGTCACCTATGAACTTTATTTAAGGAAATTAATCATAATATAAAATTTATATAAAAAGAGCAGTAAAATAGAGGAAAAAATTACTTGATAAGAATTGAAGAATTTAATGAGGAATTGATTGAAGAATTGAATTGAATGAAGAAGAACTTTGCCTATTTATTCTATCGAGGCAACTTTATCAAATCGTGTTTCCATCGGGCATAATGTCTAGTATACACCTAGTCTTGCCCTAAATATTGTCACGAAGAATTTCGTTTATTTTTTATTGCATATAATATTTATTACTTTTACAGTGTGTTAGTTTAATACATAAATATAAAACAATTTAAAATATAAAAAGCTTATTCGAAGTGGTCTCCATTGGCTGCAATACAGTCCTTTAAACGTTGAGGCCAGTTATCAATAAAAGCACGCACTCTTTCCATGGGAAAATTCTTCACTGCCAATCGTATGGATTGTTTTAGGGACTCCAAATTATCATGGCGTTTAGAGCAAGCCGTACTCTCTAAAACTGTCCCTAAATCATAATCCAGCGGATTAAGATCGGGACTAGACGACGGCCAGTCTTCAGCTCTGATGAAGTCCAAAACGTTCACTTCCAACCAAGACAGCGTGGACCGAGCTTTAAGACCCGGCGCCGAGTCTTGCTGGAAGGACCATACTTGGTTATTGTATATGGTGTTTTTAAGGGGCTTAACTACCTTCTCAAGAATGGTATCTTGATACACTTCTGCCGATGTTTTGATACCTTTTTCACAAAAATATGGCTCTGTCACTCCTTCATAGCTAACACCCCACCAAACCATCACTGAAGTCGGATAATGCCCACGTTGCACTCTGTCGACTAATTGGGAAGCTTCCTTAGAGCTTTGAGCATAAATACGGTCATTTTGTTTGTTAAAATGTTGCTCAATTGTAAAGATTTTCTCATTCGTAAACAAAAAAAATCTGTGACCTCCCTTTGCGTACCGCTTCAGTAGTTGTTTCGATTTTACCACCCTATTCTTTTTTAAATTATCAGTTAAAAAACGACAAGTGCGTCACTTATAGGCTGCAAGTCCTAAGTCATCTTTTAAAATACGCGACATGGTTCTGGGTGCTATCTTCATCTCCCGAGATAAAATCTTTTGCTTTCGGACAGGATTTCTTCGAAGTTTCAGTAGACAAACATTTGACTAATACCAAGCGTATGGAGAGTTTTAAAAATTGCATTTGGCTCCATACCAACTTTGTGTAATGCAATCACAGCGATTCGGTTCTGTTTATCACCCCACTCCATTTTAATATCGCAAAATATTAAAATGACAGATTCCAAATTCAAATGTAATATCTTTCTTATTTTTAATTGTAACAGTATTTATGGCCAGACTAAGTATATAGTAATAACAATAATACCAATATATTTCCCTACATTTTAATTTAATCGTTTACTACTTCAAACATGCTTAGTAAAAACAAGTTTTTTAAATTTTTTCTCGGTGCTCTCTTGAAATGTTAAGAATGTCGTATAATTTTACAATATTTTTAAATATATGAGCACCATGCATCTATCCCATAATTAATTTATCTGTCATTGCTTCATTTTTCGTTCTTTTTACCTATCGTGGTATAGTAATCTTATTCTAAGTGCATCGTCTTCACATAATTAATGTATACAAGATATTGTGAAAACATTTTGAAAGAGTAACGGTTGAGTTTCTTGCCCATCCTTCCCCATACGAAAACTACCTTTTGGAAGAGGCGACTAGAATATTTTCTTTTTTTTTATAAATTTTGACGTTCAAAGTTCCTTTTATGTGCCTAATTGAAATAAATTATTTGACTTTGACAGGGGTTTTTTTTTTTTTTTTGTAAAATTTGGCATTCAAAAGTGCCTTTTATGTGCCTAATTGAAATAAATTATTTGACTTTGACTCTCTTCCAAAGTCAAATAAATTATTTCAATTAGGCACATAAAAGGCACTTTTGAACGTCAAAATCACACAATTTTGTTACAAAAAATTCGCTTCCATTCAGTTCCGCGGCAATGTAAATTAAGCCTTAAATGTTGATGTGATTTGTATCAATTTTATGATTGAAATACTATTTTGTGCACAGACGGACGTAGAAAACTCAGCTGGAGAGCTGGCAGTCGAAGTATGTACTGGACAGTGTCAGAGCGCCATCTCACTCAACATGCAGATGACCATCGCCGTCAGAGACAACGTGTCGCGGTTCAAACTGCTCTCCAGGTAACATTACATAGAGAAATACTTTAAAGTTTTTTGGATATTTTGGCCAAACCGAAAACGGGTCACGAAAAAATATAATAAAAACGCTTTTCTGTCCTGGTTTTTTAACATCGTGATTATTTTGCAATTTTAATAAACATATAAGCTAGTTTTGCAAAGTCTTAAAGTCATAATGACGCAATAACGTTCTTGGGACAATTTCTCACACCGCACATTAGCCTGTTCCACTGCTGGATATAGGCTCAAATATTGAGCTCAGACTTCGGACATTCTAACAATTCGTTTTCCATATTAATGGCGGTCAAAATCTTCAGCTACATGGCAATTATCAAAAACTATTTTCCACAGTGACATCTCAAACGGCCGCGAGCCGTTTCCGATCCCGTGCGTGAACGAAGTGGATGACACTCCGTTACCGGACGACTTCACTTACGTCACACGGCACGTCATGCCGGTACACCTCAATGTTGATAACACTATCAATACTATGCAGGTTAGTTACTACTACAGGTTTTTTTTTTATAACCGTAGAATAATAAATAATTTTTCGTATAAAAGCACCATCAAAATCGCGGTATCAGCCTAAAGTTCAGGCGTTTAATATATATACGCCTCGAGTTATGGTCGCCGTTTATGAAAAATAATTTAGTTTCCTATGACAGTGTTGACATAGAAAAATTAATAATTTTGTATTCCTTTGCTATTTTAATATCGAATATGTTGGTATTCTAGCATTTCACTCTTTATGATTATTTATCTCTCCCACCAGGGTTGTGAGTGCAAAGAAGGTGACTGCACATCGGGCTCTTGCGCTTGCAGCGCCCTCGGTGTCCGCTGCTGGTACTCGCGCGGCCGGCTGCAGGGCAGCTTCCCTTACCACGACCCGCCCATGCTGTTCGAGTGTAACCAGACTTGTGGATGCAATCTGGTAAGTTTTTTAGTTTCAATTATAATAATAACTAGCTTTTTCCCGCGGCTTCGCCCGCTAGGATGTTGGAAAATATCCCACGGGAACGTACTACCGGGATTACATACCTAATAGCCGAGGAAAAGGTCATTGACTCCTACCGCTGCGCCCGCGTTGTCGTCAACCAGAATTATGTTGTTACGCGTAATATTGAACATAAAGTTTAAAAAAAGTAAAATGTTTTTATTTTGGAACATAAACAGTTGGCACAATTACAAAGGAAAACGATGATAGCTACAAAAGTTTATAACTGTGTCGCAGCTATCAACGCCTATCTAAACAAGAAAACAATTGTTCCGATAGTTCTGTAGAATGAATATAGGTCAATGATTCAATGAACTTGAACATTGAAAAAAGATTTCGAAATTTTGATTTCGTCGAAAATTGACAAACTAGGTATCAAAGCGCCAGCTCCGACAAAAATGCCGCGCACGTGCATAGTTGCCGCTCTTCCTGGGGTCAAGGTACTTATCTAAACAGAGTGTTTACTTTTATAGAATTTATTTTGTTTGAAAATTTCATTTTTTTAATTTACGGTTTTTTATTTAATTTTGCTATACTTCTGTGGAATAGTATTACTTGTGGTTTCAATTATTGCATATATGTGGTTTCCACACTGTATAAATTAATCTTCGCACTCATTTCACAGCAGAGTCGATCTGTTTTTTCCATTTAAGGAGATTGTCGATGATTACTCCAAGATATTTAATATTGTCAGTCCGTTCGATAGGTGTACAGTTGCAAGTGGAAAAATCAGTAAGCGTGAGCTTGCACACTTACTGATTTTTCCACTTTTTGCTTTTGCTGATGTTTAGCGTGAGGAGGTTTGTGTTTAACCAGTACATGACCATTTCTGAGGAGCATCTCCGCTTTATTAAAGGTATCAGACCAGTCATTGCCGTGAATTATTAGCGCTGTGTCATCGGCATATGTGATGATTTTACAATTTGGAGGAGACAGTTGGCAGAGTTCATTCACATAAATGAGGAAGAGGGTAGGTCCAAGGACACTAACCTGGGGCACACCGAAAGTAACTGTCTCCTCTCTGCTAATAAAGGATTTGATTTTTACTACCTGCTGGCGGCCAGTCAGGTAGCTGCGGAAGATATCGTTAGCAATACCGCGAATTCCAATGCTATCTAGCTTGGAAAGTAGTAAGGGGACAGAGACGGTGTCAAAAGCTTTGGATAAATCCAGGAAGATGCCAACAGTTTTTTGTTTGTTATTATGATGACCAATTATTGTGTCTGTGAGCTCCAACACTGCATCATCCGTAGATTTTCCAGCTCTGAAACTGAATTGGTTGGGAGCTAAAATATTATTTTTTGTAAGAAAGTTCACAACTCTAGAGTTAATAATTTTTTCAAAAAATTTGTATAAAGTAGTAAGGACAGATAAGGTCTATAGTTAGAGACACCGTCTCTGTCCCCAGATTTGAATATGAACAATCATCAATTTGGGATGAACCATCGCGGTTTTAAAAACATCCGGAAAAACAACGGATAAAAGGCACAGATTACAGATGTGTACTAAAATGGGGATGATAGTGTGCCTAGTGGCCTTAACAACGGACGACGGGATACCGTCATAACCAACAGAACATTTATCTTTTAGATTTCGGATAATATTTTCTAATTCATCCCAGTCCACGTCAGCGCTATTTCACAGAGCTCAGTGCTACAGATTCAGGTTGAGTATCCGTATTGACTGTAGAAGGAGTGGGTTGCCGGATTTTAGAGGCTAGATTACTACCGACACTAGCGAAGTAGTGGTTGAACTCGTTGACGGATTGTGTGGGATCGTCACAGCGTTTCAGCAACTCCGAGGCAGGTTCCCCGTTAGCTTGATTCAGGTTTCCTACTTGTGTGATAAGTCGCAATGTCGCTTTTGGGTTATTCCTGGCCTTTTGGAACTCGGAACTTTCATGGTCTTGTCTTAATTTTTTGAGCAGATTATTGCAATGATTTCAAGAGCGGTGGAAGACTAGTTTGTGTGAGTCATTATCATAATTTTTCAAGAAAGTCCTAGATAATTTATCCCTATGTCGTATACATCTCAAGAGGCCAGGAGTAATCCAAGGTTTTTTCATACGCAGTCTGCTAGGAATCACTGAAGAGTGAGTGTGTGATTTTATGGAGGTAGACAGAAGAGAGACGACAAGTTCAGCTGCTAAGTTTGGGTTATTACACTGAAAAATGGGGGAAAAATCTACACTTTTAATATCATTTATAACCTCAGGGATGTCAATTTATGAGATTGATTTTTTGGGTGTGTTAATTGTCATGTTTGGGTTGCAGAAAAGAAGTACATGGAAATGATCTGTTATAGGGCAAGCAAGTACCAGGGTAATGGCTGTGTTGGAAGATCTCAGCAATACATGGTCGAGACAATTTGCGAGTCTGGTGGGGAAGGTATGTGCCGGAAGCATTGCGTGTGATGCCGCAGTATTTAAATATTCATCCGCATTTGAGTCGAGACTGCTTGGCACGATGTTTATATTTATGTCCCCAATAAGAGCGATTGTTTTGAATGTTGCAAGCTGGCGTAGTAGATCATCCAAGCTACATAGGAAAGGTGACAAGTCTCTATACGAGGGAGATCGATATAGAGCGATAAGTGCCAAATTGTTGAGAAAATCTTAGGACCAGGCAATTTGCGTCATTGAAGGAGGGGATTTCTACAGAACACTTTAACTCATTTTTTGTATAGGCAACAACGCCTTCATTCTGGTTTTTGAAAGAAGAAGCGTGGGTGGCATTTCCAGGTAAAGAGGGAATATTTGGACACTTGCTCAGCCAGCACTCGGACAGTAATATCACGTCAAGTGAGAACTTTAATCTAGTTATCAGAACTAACAAGTGATTGAAATTACAGTTTATGCTACGAATATTAACGTGTAGAATTCTTAGAGAACAACATGAATTAACATAGTTATGGCTGGGCTCGGGCGAGCAAACGATTGAGTTGGAGACAGAAACCTGCTCAACCTCGGTGTTTATGGTGTTCAAATCAGTCATTTTTTATTAAGAGTACAAACAGGGGGACGTGGAAAAAAAGGAAAAAGGCAAGCGTCAGAATGTACATGCTTATGGAAGCAATACTATCCCACAGCCTGGGATTATAGACGGTTTGTTGTAGATGTGGATAATAAGGCATATGAGGTGAACAAATTGGGGTAAATAGCCTGTGTAAATTGTTTTGTTTTGTTTGTAAAGTAAGTGTAGGAAACAGTGTTATAGTGTAAATGGTGCGGGTTACAAGAATAAAGATAAGGTCAACTGTTCTAACACATAAATTCGAAAAAGACAAAAAGAGTGATAAAAATAATTAAGTAGCTTGTGTATGGAAGTATGAACTAAGATAGAATCTAGTCACGTGGCTTTCAGAATGTTAGCAAGGTCCGCTTCACTCTTGACTTCAATATGCTTGCTGCTCACTTTTTCGCGAAGGAAGATCTTGCCATGTTTGATCCAGCAGAATTTGTAGTCGTTTGATTTGGCCGCGTCACGAGCCAAGAAAAAGAGCCTTTTGTTCCTTGCTGATAGGTTCTCGGAAATATATATCGGTTTAGCGGGACCTGTGATTTTGAGGTGCTCTATGGTAAGCTTAAAGCTGTCTCTGATGTGTTTTCGGAACTTAGTCAGAAATTCTTCTTTACGCAGAACGGTGGTAAAATCGACTATAATTGTTTTGTTGGCCGGTTCTTTCGATTTTATACGAAAAACATCCTTTATTTCATACGGCTGTATTTCCAGGTCTATATATCGCTGCCAGTATTCATGACCGTATTTAGCAGAGTAGCCTTAGCTTCCAATTTATTGACCGGAATATTGCGAAACTCTAAGCAAGTTGACCTAGTGCTTTGTTCGAGGTATTCGAGTTTAGTTTTATCATTAATTAATTCATATTCATCTACAGATTGGGTACTATTACTAATATACACATAATTATGCATTCTCGCACAGCACATGTCGTATGTACCATTTTAATTTGTGTACAAATCAAAAGATTTAAAACAAGACACGCGTTAGCCCTTTTTTTTTTTTTTTGGGTGGGAATTCATCAAATGACTCCTCCCGCTCTGGGTGGACCGGGAGGGCGTGTCAGACTCTTACTGACTAAAACCCACCCGTGTTCCTTCTCTTGCCTGTGCAATGCCAGGGGGCCACGGTATCCCTTTCGGACTTTCCCGCAACCCCGGCAGGCAATGGTCTCATCGGACCCCTTCATTCGCTGACATCTCTTTGAGGCGCGCGTGGAACACAACGCGCCGTCGACCCGGGCTTGGTCCTTACCGGACGGCAAGCTACCCATTGCTCACCGCCCGCAAGCCCGCGCCTACGGTGGCCGGGAATCGGCAATCGATTCCCGACGCCCAGGGTGTCTCCTCCTGCGGCGGCTAGGGGCGTGAGGGCGCGAAATTTGCCTCTCCCTCACGCGCTCCGCCTCCTCCTTCGCGAGCATTACTGCTTCGCAGAAGGAGGTGACGGCCTCCCATGCCTTCTCGCTCCGTACCATGGCCTGGACCAGGGCCGGACGCGAGAGATCCCCGCCACCGATCGCCTCCACGAGGACACGGCGGTGCTCTGCCCAAGCCGGGCATACCTCCACCGTATGCTCCACCGTGTCCTCCGGGCGATCCACGCAGTGATGACACCCGGGCGTTTCCTCCCGCCTTATCCGAAACAGGTACCTCCCGAAACAGCCGTGTCCGGTGAGGACCTGCGTCAGGCGGAAGGTGAGGACGCCGTGGCGCCTCTCCAGCCACTCCTCAAAGAGGGGACTTATCGCCGCAATAGTGGCGTGCCCAGCACTGGGTTGCGACAATCGCACTCTCCATGCCGCAATGAGATCCCGTCGGAGCTCTGACCGCTGTGCCGCGATTTCTCGCGGCAATGGAGTCAAGCCCCGGCGTTTCGCCTCCTCGCGCCACTCCCAAATATGCGCGAGGACTTTTGCCTCCAGATCCCATGGCGGCAATCCGGCAAGGAGGCTCGCCGCCTCACCGGAGACCGTGCGGTATCCCCGGACCAGCCGGGTGGCCATGACCCTCTGGGACGCGTTCAACCTGCTGGCAGGCCGCCGCCTCAACGAACGCGCCCACACCGGTGCCCCGTACAGGGCCATGGACCGCACGATCCTCGCGTATAGCCTCCGGCAGGAGGCGTTTGGATCCCCTAGATTGGGCAGGAGCCGCTTCAAGGCAGCCCCGGCCCGCTCCAGTCTGGGAGCCAAACGTCGGAAATGCTCCACGAAGTTCCACCGACTGTCGAGGACGAGTCCCAGGTACTTCATCGTCGACTCGACGCCGATGTGAACCCCTCCTACCGTTATTTGGGAACCCGACGGTGGCGCGTTCCGAGGACCATGAAAACACATGGCCTCGGACTTGTGCAAGGCCACTTCGAGTCCCAACTGCCGGATTCGGGCCACGATTGTCGCAACCCCGTGTGTCGCTAGTTCGGCCGCCGCCTGGTGCGACCTCCCCTGCGCCAGGACCAACGTGTCGTCAGCGTAACAAACGACGCTGACGCCATTGGGGAGGTCTGCGCGCAGCACCCAGTCGTATCCGATGTCCCACAGATGCGGCCCCAGGACCGATCCCTGTGGGACACCGCACGACATCTCTCGCCGGTTCCACTCGCCCTGGTGACCGGGGTAGATGATGGCCCTGTCCGTCAAATAGGCCTCGACCACACGACAGAGGTAGGTCGGCATCCGGTCAAAGTCAAAGTCAAATAATTTATTTCATTTAGGCACAAAAAAGGCACTTATGAACGTCAAAATTTACAAAAAAAAGATATAATAATTGATTCTAGTCGCCCATTCCAAAAGGTCGTTTTCGTATGGAGAAGAATGGGCAAGAAACTCCACCGTTACTCTTTTAAAATATTTTCACAATATTCTGTATACATTAATTATATAATTATTATATGTGAAGACGATGCACCTAGAATAAGATTACTACACCACGATAGGTAAAAAGAATGAAAAATGAAGGAATGACATAAATTAATTATGTGATAGATGCATGGTGCTCACATATTTACATATTTAGTAGTCCGGTGATACCGGAGTGCCTCCCTGATGCAACTCCAGGGCAGGGTATTGAAGGCGTTGGCGATGTCTAGAGACACCGCCAAGACGACCCCACCCCGAGCCACCGCATCCCCCGTCGTGAGAGCTCGCACGCGCATGATGGCGCCCACCGTGGAGCGCCCCCTGCGGAAACCAAACTGGCTCTCCGCCAAATCCGGCCCCACCCGCACAAGCCGCCCGACAAGGCGGTCTGCAATTACTCTTTCAAAGAGCTTGCCCACCTCGTCGAGCAGCACGATGGGCCGGTAAGCGGACGGAGAGTCCGCAGGGCGCCCCGGCTTCTTGATTAGGACCAGTTTCCCCGTCTTCCAACGAAGTGGAAACTGGCCCCTCTCCATACATGCGCTTAAGAGCCCCCTTAGTCGAGGCCCGAGAGCCTCTGAGGCCAGGACCCAGGCTTTCCCAGGTAAGCCGTCGGGTCCTGGGGCGGTATTTCTGGCATTCAGCCTACGTACCGCCACCCTCATCTCTACCTCGGTCACCTCCGGAGCATCGTCGTCGTCGTCGGCGGTGTGGTCCGCATCAGGCACCGCAGTAGGCGGAGCCATGGGCGGGGAGGCGTGTTCCCCTCTCGAAGGGAACAGAGCGCTCACCACGTCCCCCACAAGCTGTGGCCGGAGACTCTGCGTCAGCGGGGGAGCCCATGGGCGGAGTTTTCCCGCACCATCTTGTATGGGCGTCCCCACGGGTCTCTGTTCAGAGTCTCCAGCGAGTCCTCGCGGGCCAGTGCCCTGGCCCGCAGGATCTCCGCTTGGAGGGCGGTCTTCGCCGCTCTGTACCCCTCGTATAGCTCCGCCTGAATGGCTTCCGTATCCGGAGGTCGAATACGGAGCCTGCGGTGCCTGGTGTACCGGCGTCGCGCAGCAACGCACGCATTGCGCAGTGTCGTCAGCTGTCGCGACCACCAGTACACCTGGCGCGAAGCACGTCTGGGCTGGACCCGGGGCATTGCCACGTCACATATCTCGGACATGGCCTCCCGGAACCACTCCGCCTCGTCATCGATGTCGGCAGGCCTGTCCGGTGATGACACCCAGGCCTGCACGATCGAGGCTTCCAGGAGGAGCTCCCGGTCCAGCTGCTTCAGCGCCCACCGCGGACCACTCGGGGCCTGTCGGACCGGCGCGCTCGAGGTCTGGGCGGAGACGTCAAACCGGATGTACCAGTGATCGGAATAGGTCTCCACCCCCTCCATGACGCGCCAGTCAATGACACGCGGCGACAGAGCGGGGACAGAACAGATGCGGGGACGGAATAGATGTCCACCACCGATTCATCCCGCATCCGCACACACGTGGGGACAGAACCCCGGTTAAGGATGACCAGGCCTGTCTCCAGCGCCCAGTCCTCCACCATCCTGCCCCGTGTGTCCGTATACCGGGAACCGCAAGCCACATTCTTGGCATTGAAGTCCCCGAGGACGAGCACGGGGAGGGAACAGAACCCGACGACGACGACTCTCAACTTCTCAAGGGAGTTGTGGAACTCGGCGAGAGTTCGGTTCGGGGAGAAGTATGCCCCTACCACGACAATCTCCCCGAACCGTGCTGCAACGCAACTCCGTCCTCTCTTAACAGCCTCGAGGGACGGGGTACCGGCGGCGGCCGACGAAATTAGGGCCACTGAGCCGCTCAGGTCCTCCACCCAGTCATCCCTGGGCGGGACAAAGTACGGCTCAGCGACCACGGCGATGTTAATCGACCACGGCGATGTTAATCGACCACGGCGATGTTAATCGACCACTGCGCCATGCTCTGGAGCAACAGATGCTGAGCTGCGGCGCAGTGGTTGATGTTCGCCTGGAGGAGGCGAAATGGGGCCATTATTGGCACTCTATGTCAGCCCCCTCCTTAGCCCCCTGTGAGGGCCCTGCCGCGGTAGCTGCGGCGGCGACGACGGCTGTGGAGGCGGCAACGGTGGCGGTGGCGGAGGTTGCGGCTGTGACGGCAGTGGCTGGTGGCTTTCCCCTAGCTTTGGCGGGTGGAGCGCAGGCCTTACTCCCAACCCGGTGATTGGCCGGCTTGCCAGCTGCCGCACATACGGCGCAGTGCGGCGTGGCGTCGCATGAGCCGGCCTTGTGACCTGGCTGACCACAGCGGTAGCAGTGACCGCTGCGGTCCACCTCCGAGGTGCATTTAGCTCCCACGTGGTTACCCACATGGCAGCGGTAGCACCTCAGAGGTCTGGGTTCCAGCAGTTTGACCTGCGCGGAAACCCAGCCCACCAATAACCTTTGGCCCTCTCCGGCAATTTTCTTGGCCGCCAACAAGGGGCAGCTTACTGTAACGGCTCGCATCCCCGTGAAGTCAGGACGGATGGCGCCTGCCCTAACCTGCTCGGCAGAGCACCCCCCAGTCCTAACGACAGCGGCCACCACCTGTCCCTCCGTCACAGAGTCGTCCAAGCCCTGAATACGCATGTCAGCGCATTTGGTGGGCCTGGACACTCGGGCCTCGTCCGCATTTAGGGACGCCCTAAGCCTTTCGGCCAGAGCGTCAGCGGCCGGGCCGCTTGCCGCACCGGGGACCTCCAGCATCCGGGCCCCAGTCGCAGTGACTCTTACCCGGATGCCATCAGCGGCGCCGATCTCCTTGAGGTCCACCGCTGCCCCCACCTTGGCGAGCACGTCGCGGTAGGACACGCCCTTTTTATTCGCCTCTGGCTGTAGTGTTATCACTACAGCTGCAGACTTCGGGGCGCGGAGCCTAGCCGCGATGCTTCGTTCCTTGCGCCGCTGCCTCCTCTCTTTGTTTTTGGCCGCCCTTTTTGCCTTAGCCGCCTTCCTCTTCTCTCCGGCTACTTGCCATTCAGCGTCAGCCGGAGTAGAATTAGGAGGAGGCGGGGGCGGCTGTTTCGCCGCCTGGGCCGGGGCCTTCGCCGCCTGGGCCGGGGCCCTCGCCACCTGTGGGGCAGACCAAGGGCGGGACGCCCTTGGGCGTCCAGACGAACCTGGTTTTGTCCGGGCAGCTGCGGTGCTGGCATATGTTGCCTCCTTCCGCTGGCCAGAGGCCGGCTTGCTCGCCGCTAGAGGAGGGCGCAGGACGATGGCTTCTAGCGCGGAAAAACGAGACCGCAAAGAAGCCATCTCCTGCCTCACCAGGGTCAGAACCCGGTCCTCCGCAGGCACGGGGCCCTGCCCATGCTGCTCCCTCCCCTGCGGCACCTCACGGGGGCCGGCTCCTCGGAGCCCGGCCAGGTCCGCTCGGAGCTCCTCATTCTCCTTTCGGAGAAGCTCCATGGCGGCTGTCAAGCGGGCGACCTCCGCCCGCATCTCGGACATGCCGTCCGACGGAGGCCTGAGGTGATAGGCCTCCGCTGCCGCCAAAATAGAGGCCATGACCGCGGGTATGGCCTTGTCTTTAGAGGACTGAGTCCTCTTCAAGGCCAAACCCTTGATAGCGGCAGCCACAGCCTCCGCAAACCTGGCCACTTGCTCCGATTGGAGCCACCAGCGGCATCCGGCTCACCACCTGCCGAATCTGTAGGGGCCGCCACGGTGCTCGTCCCTACAGGGTTGCTTTCCTCTTCTGTAGAGGGCTTCTCCAGCGCCGCTGGGCTGGCCCGGCTTGGCTCGCCGGCCTTCTTTGTGGTGAGCCCTCTTCCCACACCTTTTCCCCGGGCCGCATCCCGCCGACTGGAGTGGATCTTCCTCCTGTGGCCTTGGCCCGAGACCCCCTCGTCAGCGGACGACCCCTGGCCATCCCGGTTTAGGGCGCTTCCGGAGGAACTTTCGGTTCCTCACGGCCGCTCCCTCCACCACTTCGCGCTCCGAGCTCTGACCCGAGCTCATCGCGCCAGACGCAGCGTCGGACTCCGACCCCGCGTCACTCCTCTCCACACGCGTTAGCCCTGAAAGTCATGTCCCGAGCTACTAACAATGGCAACGTATGCAGCTCGGGCTCGCCCTACCCGCCCCTTGCCCCTCACACCCCGCTCGATTGCCCTGTCTAGAAGGCTTCGTCGAATGACTGTATTGGTTTATAGACTGTGCTACTACGTAGTAGCAAAGTTCATTGATGATTAGCCGTAAGTGAATGTATTATACGGGACGGAATCAAAGAAGATTTTATTGCTGTTACTCACGCGCAGGTTTTGGTGTGCGTTGGCTTCACGTAGTGTGTTAAAGTCGTAGTGACTGCCCGGCGAGCTCCCGCCAGTGTATGTACTCCTATTTTATGACACGAATTATTTTTGATGAATTTAAATTTGTAAATAAATAATAATATGGTCACTTAAAAGACGTCTGAACTACTCAGAGATCCGCAGGGAAGGGGAATCTTTTATGGGATATCTTTTAAACCATTCATTTGAATGCTATGATATCATGCCCAATTTAAATAACATATTTTATTGGATAAGGATAAATATAATACCGGTCAAAATAGCGTCGGAAATAATGATTTTTTTATCAACTTTTGAAAGATAAATATGGTTATGGTGGGTCATTCCTAAAAGAAGCTGGAAGCTATCCCGGACTTTTTTGTTGAACTATTTAAGACATTATCCTGTGGTATATAATTTTTATTTATTTTTCATGTTTTACGCAGCGCACAGTTTTAAAGCTTCCAGTCGGTATGATTTTTTCCGACATCTTCAACAATAATCGTCATATTTCAACCAATTTACTAAAACCTTAATGAATTGTATACCAAAACTTTCCTCATGAACCACTCCGACCATTGGTGAAGTTTTTGAGTATATCGCGTTCAGACAAACAGACGCGGCGGAGGGCTTCATGATTCATACTTCTGCAGCTCTCTGTACTCTTGTTATAAAATATTACAAATACAATTTTTACCGTGGCTTACGGTTTCCCTCTCTGAGTGTGGCGTCGGGTTTCACAAGTCATAAGGATGTCGCTCTCGCTATCTTTAGCTTTTTCATGCAATTAGTCGATGTTGTTTTGTTTATTTATTTGTTACCTATCTTTACTTTTGTTTTAGCGTCGTTGCGGCAACAGCGTAGTCACCAAAGTGGCGGGCGCGGGCTCCGTGTGCGTGCGCGTGCAAGTGTTCCGCTGCGGCGGCGCGCGCGGCTGGGGGCTGCGCGCGCGCCAGCGCCTGGCGCGGGGGGCGCCCGCCGCGCTGTACTGCGGCGAGCTGCTGGCGCTGCCGCACGCCGACACCCGCGCCGCCGACCACTACATGTTCGCCTTGGATGTCAAGCCTGACTTACTTGAGGTGAGGGAAGACTATCCCGCCGCGCTGTACTGCGGCGAGCTGCTGGCGCTGCCGCACGCCGACACCCGCGCCGCCGACCACTACATGTTCGCCTTGGATGTCAAGCCTGACTTACTTGAGGTGAGGGAAGACTATCCCGCCGCGCTGTACTGCGGCGAGCTGCTGGCGCTGCCGCACGCCGACACCCGCGCCGCCGACCACTACATGTTCGCCTTGGATGTCAAGCCTGACTTACTTGAGGTGAGGGAAGACTATCCCGCCGCGCTGTACTGCGGCGAGCTGCTGGCGCTGCCGCACGCCGACACCCGCGCCGCCGACCACTACATGTTCGCCTTGGATGTCAAGCCTGACTTACTTGAGGTGAGGGAAGACTATCCCGCCGCGCTGTACTGCGGCGAGCTGCTGGCGCTGCCGCACGCCGACACCCGCGCCGCCGACCACTACATGTTCGCCTTGGATGTCAAGCCTGACTTACTTGAGGTGAGGGAAGACTATCCCGCCGCGCTGTACTGCGGCGAGCTGCTGGCGCTGCCGCACGCCGACACCCGCGCCGCCGACCACTACATGTTCGCCTTGGATGTCAAGCCTGACTTACTTGAGGTGAGGGAAGACTATCCCGCCGCGCTGTACTGCGGCGAGCTGCTGGCGCTGCCGCACGCCGACACCCGCGCCGCCGACCACTACATGTTCGCCTTGGATGTCAAGCCTGACTTACTTGAGGTGAGGGAAGACTATCCCGCCGCGCTGTACTGCGGCGAGCTGCTGGCGCTGCCGCACGCCGACACCCGCGCCGCCGACCACTACATGTTCGCCTTGGATGTCAAGCCTGACTTACTTGAGGTGAGGGAAGACTATCCCGCCGCGCTGTACTGCGGCGAGCTGCTGGCGCTGCCGCACGCCGACACCCGCGCCGCCGACCACTACATGTTCGCCTTGGATGTCAAGCCTGACTTACTTGAGGTGAGGGAAGACTATCCCGCCGCGCTGTACTGCGGCGAGCTGCTGGCGCTGCCGCACGCCGACACCCGCGCCGCCGACCACTACATGTTCGCCTTGGATGTCAAGCCTGACTTACTTGAGGTGAGGGAAGACTATCCCGCCGCGCTGTACTGCGGCGAGCTGCTGGCGCTGCCGCACGCCGACACCCGCGCCGCCGACCACTACATGTTCGCCTTGGATGTCAAGCCTGACTTACTTGAGGTGAGGGAAGACTATCCCGCCGCGCTGTACTGCGGCGAGCTGCTGGCGCTGCCGCACGCCGACACCCGCGCCGCCGACCACTACATGTTCGCCTTGGATGTCAAGCCTGACTTACTTGAGGTGAGGGAAGACTATCCCGCCGCGCTGTACTGCGGCGAGCTGCTGGCGCTGCCGCACGCCGACACCCGCGCCGCCGACCACTACATGTTCGCCTTGGATGTCAAGCCTGACTTACTTGAGGTGAGGGAAGACTATCCCGCCGCGCTGTACTGCGGCGAGCTGCTGGCGCTGCCGCACGCCGACACCCGCGCCGCCGACCACTACATGTTCGCCTTGGATGTCAAGCCTGACTTACTTGAGGTGAGGGAAGACTATCCCGCCGCGCTGTACTGCGGCGAGCTGCTGGCGCTGCCGCACGCCGACACCCGCGCCGCCGACCACTACATGTTCGCCTTGGATGTCAAGCCTGACTTACTTGAGGTGAGGGAAGACTATCCCGCCGCGCTGTACTGCGGCGAGCTGCTGGCGCTGCCGCACGCCGACACCCGCGCCGCCGACCACTACATGTTCGCCTTGGATGTCAAGCCTGACTTACTTGAGGTGAGGGAAGACTATCCCGCCGCGCTGTACTGCGGCGAGCTGCTGGCGCTGCCGCACGCCGACACCCGCGCCGCCGACCACTACATGTTCGCCTTGGATGTCAAGCCTGACTTACTTGAGGTGAGGGAAGACTATCCCGCCGCGCTGTACTGCGGCGAGCTGCTGGCGCTGCCGCACGCCGACACCCGCGCCGCCGACCACTACATGTTCGCCTTGGATGTCAAGCCTGACTTACTTGAGGTGAGGGAAGACTATCCCGCCGCGCTGTACTGCGGCGAGCTGCTGGCGCTGCCGCACGCCGACACCCGCGCCGCCGACCACTACATGTTCGCCTTGGATGTCAAGCCTGACTTACTTGAGGTGAGGGAAGACTATCCCGCCGCGCTGTACTGCGGCGAGCTGCTGGCGCTGCCGCACGCCGACACCCGCGCCGCCGACCACTACATGTTCGCCTTGGATGTCAAGCCTGACTTACTTGAGGTGAGGGAAGACTATCCCGCCGCGCTGTACTGCGGCGAGCTGCTGGCGCTGCCGCACGCCGACACCCGCGCCGCCGACCACTACATGTTCGCCTTGGATGTCAAGCCTGACTTACTTGAGGTGAGGGAAGACTATCCCGCCGCGCTGTACTGCGGCGAGCTGCTGGCGCTGCCGCACGCCGACACCCGCGCCGCCGACCACTACATGTTCGCCTTGGATGTCAAGCCTGACTTACTTGAGGTGAGGGAAGACTATCCCGCCGCGCTGTACTGCGGCGAGCTGCTGGCGCTGCCGCACGCCGACACCCGCGCCGCCGACCACTACATGTTCGCCTTGGATGTCAAGCCTGACTTACTTGAGGTGAGGGAAGACTATCCCGCCGCGCTGTACTGCGGCGAGCTGCTGGCGCTGCCGCACGCCGACACCCGCGCCGCCGACCACTACATGTTCGCCTTGGATGTCAAGCCTGACTTACTTGAGGTGAGGGAAGACTATCCCGCCGCGCTGTACTGCGGCGAGCTGCTGGCGCTGCCGCACGCCGACACCCGCGCCGCCGACCACTACATGTTCGCCTTGGATGTCAAGCCTGACTTACTTGAGGTGAGGGAAGACTATCCCGCCGCGCTGTACTGCGGCGAGCTGCTGGCGCTGCCGCACGCCGACACCCGCGCCGCCGACCACTACATGTTCGCCTTGGATGTCAAGCCTGACTTACTTGAGGTGAGGGAAGACTATCCCGCCGCGCTGTACTGCGGCGAGCTGCTGGCGCTGCCGCACGCCGACACCCGCGCCGCCGACCACTACATGTTCGCCTTGGATGTCAAGCCTGACTTACTTGAGGTGAGGGAAGACTATCCCGCCGCGCTGTACTGCGGCGAGCTGCTGGCGCTGCCGCACGCCGACACCCGCGCCGCCGACCACTACATGTTCGCCTTGGATGTCAAGCCTGACTTACTTGAGGTGAGGGAAGACTATCCCGCCGCGCTGTACTGCGGCGAGCTGCTGGCGCTGCCGCACGCCGACACCCGCGCCGCCGACCACTACATGTTCGCCTTGGATGTCAAGCCTGACTTACTTGAGGTGAGGGAAGACTATCCCGCCGCGCTGTACTGCGGCGAGCTGCTGGCGCTGCCGCACGCCGACACCCGCGCCGCCGACCACTACATGTTCGCCTTGGATGTCAAGCCTGACTTACTTGAGGTGAGGGAAGACTATCCCGCCGCGCTGTACTGCGGCGAGCTGCTGGCGCTGCCGCACGCCGACACCCGCGCCGCCGACCACTACATGTTCGCCTTGGATGTCAAGCCTGACTTACTTGAGGTGAGGGAAGACTATCCCGCCGCGCTGTACTGCGGCGAGCTGCTGGCGCTGCCGCACGCCGACACCCGCGCCGCCGACCACTACATGTTCGCCTTGGATGTCAAGCCTGACTTACTTGAGGTGAGGGAAGACTATCCCGCCGCGCTGTACTGCGGCGAGCTGCTGGCGCTGCCGCACGCCGACACCCGCGCCGCCGACCACTACATGTTCGCCTTGGATGTCAAGCCTGACTTACTTGAGGTGAGGGAAGACTATCCCGCCGCGCTGTACTGCGGCGAGCTGCTGGCGCTGCCGCACGCCGACACCCGCGCCGCCGACCACTACATGTTCGCCTTGGATGTCAAGCCTGACTTACTTGAGGTGAGGGAAGACTATCCCGCCGCGCTGTACTGCGGCGAGCTGCTGGCGCTGCCGCACGCCGACACCCGCGCCGCCGACCACTACATGTTCGCCTTGGATGTCAAGCCTGACTTACTTGAGGTGAGGGAAGACTATCCCGCCGCGCTGTACTGCGGCGAGCTGCTGGCGCTGCCGCACGCCGACACCCGCGCCGCCGACCACTACATGTTCGCCTTGGATGTCAAGCCTGACTTACTTGAGGTGAGGGAAGACTATCCCGCCGCGCTGTACTGCGGCGAGCTGCTGGCGCTGCCGCACGCCGACACCCGCGCCGCCGACCACTACATGTTCGCCTTGGATGTCAAGCCTGACTTACTTGAGGTGAGGGAAGACTATCCCGCCGCGCTGTACTGCGGCGAGCTGCTGGCGCTGCCGCACGCCGACACCCGCGCCGCCGACCACTACATGTTCGCCTTGGATGTCAAGCCTGACTTACTTGAGGTGAGGGAAGACTATCCCGCCGCGCTGTACTGCGGCGAGCTGCTGGCGCTGCCGCACGCCGACACCCGCGCCGCCGACCACTACATGTTCGCCTTGGATGTCAAGCCTGACTTACTTGAGGTGAGGGAAGACTATCCCGCCGCGCTGTACTGCGGCGAGCTGCTGGCGCTGCCGCACGCCGACACCCGCGCCGCCGACCACTACATGTTCGCCTTGGATGTCAAGCCTGACTTACTTGAGGTGAGGGAAGACTATCCCGCCGCGCTGTACTGCGGCGAGCTGCTGGCGCTGCCGCACGCCGACACCCGCGCCGCCGACCACTACATGTTCGCCTTGGATGTCAAGCCTGACTTACTTGAGGTGAGGGAAGACTATCCCGCCGCGCTGTACTGCGGCGAGCTGCTGGCGCTGCCGCACGCCGACACCCGCGCCGCCGACCACTACATGTTCGCCTTGGATGTCAAGCCTGACTTACTTGAGGTGAGGGAAGACTATCCCGCCGCGCTGTACTGCGGCGAGCTGCTGGCGCTGCCGCACGCCGACACCCGCGCCGCCGACCACTACATGTTCGCCTTGGATGTCAAGCCTGACTTACTTGAGGTGAGGGAAGACTATCCCGCCGCGCTGTACTGCGGCGAGCTGCTGGCGCTGCCGCACGCCGACACCCGCGCCGCCGACCACTACATGTTCGCCTTGGATGTCAAGCCTGACTTACTTGAGGTGAGGGAAGACTATCCCGCCGCGCTGTACTGCGGCGAGCTGCTGGCGCTGCCGCACGCCGACACCCGCGCCGCCGACCACTACATGTTCGCCTTGGATGTCAAGCCTGACTTACTTGAGGTGAGGGAAGACTATCCCGCCGCGCTGTACTGCGGCGAGCTGCTGGCGCTGCCGCACGCCGACACCCGCGCCGCCGACCACTACATGTTCGCCTTGGATGTCAAGCCTGACTTACTTGAGGTGAGGGAAGACTATAGTGCCGGTGACTTTCCCAAAATCGGGAGATGCCATGTGAGTCAACTCAGATTGGAAATTGAAAAAAAAACTGGTTTTCTCGGTACCTAAACTACGAAAGGGGCCCACCCCTTTCGTAGTTTAGGTACCGAGAAAACCAGAAAAATAAGTAGCAATATTAAAAATAAACCAGTAATATTTGGCAAGCGAAACGATGCATTATAAGACACTGAGACCGCCTCATAAGTTATAATATTATCTAACTAGCCTGTATTGTCCCACTGTAGGCTTCCCTTTTCTATATTCCACACTATTCTGTCTCGGTAGGAGTTCTATATTATTATTTGTCATTAATTACTGTGTGAATTTCGCCAGCAATGTTCCGACAAGACGCAGCTATGCGTAGACGCGGCTCAATTCGGCAGCGCGGCGCGGTTCATCAACCACAGCTGCCACCCCAACCTGGCGCCCGTCAGGGTGTTTACAGATACCAGGGATCTCAGACTACCCACTGTCGCGCTGTTTGCCACCAGTGATATACAGCAGGATGAGGAGCTTACGTGAGTTTGAGGGCTTAGAAAATTACGCTATTATTAAATAAAAAAGATATTAACTTCCTTGCCGAGAATTCGGGAGTTGTCAAATTATAAGTATGGCTGGCTTCACAGCTGTATGGGAGACCCGGAACGGGGACACGTGAGGGGCTAGACCATTGTTTCACAGCGACACGGATGGTCCGTACGCGACCCGCTCCGGGTAGAGCCCGTACAACGTATCGTACTACTCCCTCGTTTCAGAGCACTGCGGGCGCTACCCGTACCCCGTGTACGGGCGGCCCATGCGGTTCGGAATTTAATTACCTTTGAGGATTTGGCTGTTAGCTTTTTAAAAGGAAATAAAAATATTGATGTGTTAGTTGATTGTTTAAGTTGCGTAAATAAATCGGCAATTTTAATTAAACTGTTTTTCTTGTTCGCAGATTCGACTATGGTGATAAATTCTGGTCAGTGAAATCGAAATGGATGAAGTGTGAATGTGGGAGTGTTGATTGTAGATATCCTACTAAATCTGAAGAAACCGAATCGTCTTGAATACTATTTAAATAACACCGCCTTTCCTATTATTTATTGATAAATATTATTGTATTGAATTGTAATCAAAATCATGTACTGAATAATTATCTAAAGAACTATAATTACGAATTGTTGTTTTTATTGTTGTGAAACCTGCACAGCCCGGTGCAAACTTTATGGCGGCTTGGAACTGAGAAAAGAGCTCTGTGCCCCCCAGAGCTCTTTTTTATAACTGGGGACGAGTCGCTGGGCAGTAACAAATTCACGTGTGCTGTCACGTCACGCGAGTGAGGGCTGCAGTACCTCCTTAGAGTAAATATGTTCCTTGTGCGGTACTGCGCACAGAGCATGTAACTGTACTGCACACCGAGTTGTGCTCTTCAGAGCCGCCATAAAGGTTAACGCTTACTAGTTTATGTAACTATGAACAATATGAAACCAACTGAACAACTACAACATGCATGATCCCTTGCGGATTTCGGCGGTGTTGAACCAATGTAAAGGCAGCAATAACTTATATTCTATAAAAACTTTTTACAAAAAAAAAATCCCTAATTTTAATTTTGGAAGTTGGTTTCTTTAGTTTTAATTTTCGTTTTTGCCACCTTTAGAAATTTAAGTTATTTTACACTTTTTTTTACGTTTTTTTTTTTAGTAATTTTTTTTTTACTCTAGTGGTGGTACAACCCGGTCATATTATCTCGAGACCTGGCGTCGATGACGTCACGTCGTATTGGCAACGAAAGTGCTATCCGTACAGACGCGCCGTGGCGAGCGCGGGGAGGTGAAAGGAGAACGGGGCGGTAGGTTCGCATTCCAGCGAGGTCTCGAGATAATGTGACCGGGTTGTACTTACGGCATAAATTTCCATTGACGTCCAACGAGTTGGAGGTTGATATTTTTTTTACAGAAAGGTTACTTTATTATAAGCACTCACGCAAAGTTTCAACACGCGGAGACGTGTACTTTTTGAGATTTTTTTTATTGAAAATCAATTATTTTTGCAATATTTATGTCAATCCTTACCACAGATCATATAGAATTCTCGCCATTGAACGTTTTGTTTTACCTACGGTTAAGTTGTCATACGTTCGGTACCATTTTATTTCATATTGATTTACGTAAATAATTATATTTTCAATAGCTTGCATGCATACATATATTTAACAGTTTATATTTAAATTACAGCGCTATTTTCATTACGAGCTATTAAAATTATAATGTTTAGTGTTTACCGTCTTTTGCCGGCTTGTGGAACGAAACGTAAGACAGACGCAAAAAAATTGGTTACTTGGTTAGGTTCAACTTATGTCAAAGAACCGAATTGATTGACCCCGACTCCACCAGCAGGCCTAACATGACACACGCGACAATTACTCGCTCTCGCGTGAGTAATTTTTGTCTATTTCGGTCACTTTCTCGTTTTCTGACAGCACCTCCATACAAAATAGTCGACTCCTCCTGTCAAAATTGATGTTTTCTCGACAAACCCTAACATGGCACCTTAGTTATCTCGATTTTTGACAATTCAACACGAGATAATCTCCGATTTTTCTATCATTTAGTCGTATTTACTCGTCGTCGATTTTGACGACGAGAAGAGTAGACAAAATTATGATACAAAAAAAAACTCCAAAATAACATGGCATTTTCTTAATTGTACTTATTTTAGTCATCATTTTATTTTAAAATATATTAATAATAAAAATACTTAGTTTTAAACTACTTTATAAACTGGAACGACGTGTTTTATATGGAATTTTTCGTTTTTTGTATGGAAAATATGAAAAAATATTACCTACATGTTGAGTGTTAGGGGTTTAGGGGTATCATAAAGGGGGTCGAAATTGTCATTATTTTTGCGATAGGACACACCGTTTTCGAGATATAAGCAAGAGAAAAGAAAAAAAGACAGTATTGTTTTTGCACCTTCGAGGTGTCATGTTGGTGTGAATTTTAGGTCATTTTTTAATCGCGATTAAATACTTAGACAATCAACATTTTAGGTGAAGAACGTAAAATTCTGAATAGCAAAATTGCCATTTTCACTAAATTAATAGCTCAGTGCCGTCAAACTAGAATATAGTTAAGTTGTGTCACTTTAGTCTATTTCAGAATGGAAAATCGTCGGTTGACAGGAATAATCTAAATTTTGGTGATTTTTAGTCTAGTTTAGAGGCATTTGTGAAAAGAAAATCGGCACCATTGAATGAATGGAACGGAATCTCAAGCCGATGTTGCTATCATAAAAATAATTTGTTTTTAATAACTTGCAACATCGGTTTCTCGTCGCGAGATATAGAAGTGTCAAAGTGCCTTTTTCGAGATATCTCGTAGTTTACGGTCATGTTAGGGATTAGAATGACGTCAGAATTGTAGACAAATTTCGACAAAACGAGATAAAGAGCTTTCTCGTGCTTGTCATGTTAGCCCTGCTGGTACGAGTCTGTCCTACCCCTAGAGTGTTTTTATAGAGCCGGAGGCACGTAGGGAGAGCAGCCTCCGCCTGCTGTAACAAACGTTACGCAAGGGCGTAGAGGCTGCTCTTCCCGCAGTGCCGGAGAAGTTGCAGTTTCAAAATAGATACAGAAATCCCTCTGAATCAGTGTCCCTCCTTTTTTTTTTTTGATAAAGTGGGTTCCCCCTTTCTGTAGGGGGGAACGTCCCTTCCCCCAAGGGGTCCCCTCTGGTTTTTTACACTTATTATTAATTTTAATCCCTAAAATGAGGGAAATTTCCTCAGAATTAAAAATTTAAAAAAACTCAAAAAGGGGGGGGGGGGTCTCCGCAACTTTTCCTTTTAAGGGGGGGTAGTACCCCTCCCCCCCTCCCCCCACCCTCCTCCCACCCTAAATTCGTTGGACGTCAATGGAAATTCGTACCCAGTGACAAGAACTTACCATCATAATTATCATCCACATTTCCTAGAAGAGCGGTGGTCACCACCGCTCAAATAACGTCCGCAATTTACGCCGAATGACGTCACTGAAACGTTGATTATGAAAGTAAGTTGGTGTGGTTCAATATAATGTACTCGGTTGCTCGGTGGTGTGGTTTCACCTCTAAAGTCCCCCGCGCCCCTGCGTTCTACAGCCCGGAAAGCCCGTTTAGTCCCGGAAACGCCGCGCGTCGTGACAGATTTATGACCGCAATCAAATAAACAAAACGCTCGAGTTTTTTAATACGTCTACCGTCGTTAATTGATTTCGGCACAGGCTTAGACAAAGCACACCATGGAATGTTTATAATATTCGTGAGCAAACGCTTGTAATATTATAAACATTGGTATCGCGATTTCTTTAGTTCATTATTTTAACGATTTCTGATAAAAAAAAAACTACGGTACCAATTCACTTGAAATTTTGCAGCGTTTTTTACAGACAAACAAAAAATAAAAAAACACAAAATATTACGACTATTGAGTTGGTACGAACCATTTGATTACGTAACATTATATTGTTCAAAAAAATGTTTTTACTGTGTATTTTGGTTCAAATATTATCTAAAACGACTTTATTACGATAACAACGACTTTATAAAAACAAAGACATGAAAATTATAAATAAATCGTCTAAATGATTAATTTTTATTTTGTATGGTAACCCTGCTCTTCAAACACAATATTTTGCTGTCAAAGATGTCAAATGTTCAAAAGTTCAACGGCTATACCACGAGTTTGAAAGTGCGGAAATAATTGAAATAACTACTGTATTGTGCATAAAACTAAGTGAAACCTGTGTGGAAAGTGGTGGCATAGTTTCAGGTTTTTATCAAATGTATTAAACACTGCTAAACATGAGTGGTAATAGGGAATCAACGTCGAACAGCATCAAGTTCGCTCCGATGCCGATGTCGGCATTGTTGGCTAACTTGATGCCTTTCGAGAATGCAGCTGAAAGCCCTGATGCCAGCTTCTCAGCCGACGACAGTGACAACTCCTTTGGAGAGACCGTGACCAAAAAGCCTTCTCCTGCGAAGAAAATAAACAAAGACTTTTTCACGCCCACAGTCAAACTCAAACCGAAAGACATAAAAGCGTTTGCATCAGAGAAGAAATGTATCTATAACGAACACGACAAAGAGAACAATTCACGCGATAGTTGGGTCCCCCATCAAACATATCCTGCTAAAGAAAACCATAATATCATTCAAAGTGCACATAAAAATATTAGTTCGAATGTTTATCCTAATTTAGAAGCGAAATCGAATGTTTATCCAAACTCAGAAGCTAAAAAGCGTAGTGTATTGATGTCACAGAATAACAGTATCTCAAGATCACAAAATTCATGCATCAAAAAGACTCCAGAGGTTGCTAAAGTACCAAGCAGTAGTCAGAAGGTAAAATCAGCAACTCCTAAAATAAAGTCAGGTATAAGAAGGTTTACTCCAGGATCTAAACAGAGTCACAAGAAGCCTCTTCAGAAAGCTGTAATACAGAATAGGGATAAAGTGAGAGTTGAGTTATTTTCTCAAAACCCTGCAAAAGATGAACATCATTGCCCGCCTCCTCGGGCAGAGCCGGCCCCTGTTTATGTACCTGTGCCTGAGACCCCACTGAACAGGAAGGCAATGCCTGCATCATATGTGGCTACACCTTCATACCCTCAGGGTGTGGTCAACAATAGCTCTAAGATATTGTTCAAGACTACAAGTATAAAGGATAAGAAGTACATGTTTATTAAAAAACTGGGCACTGGAGGCTCCAGTGAAGTTTATAAAGTAAGTATAGGTTGAAGTTATTTCAAATGGCTGCCAATATTCATATAAAAGTACCGCCACAACCCTGTAAGTGGGTTGTAGAGATTGGATAGGCAGTGGTTCCATGTAAAATACTGATAATCAGCTGCATCCTGTTACATTGGAAGTCAACCCCATAAAATAGTTGTAAGAAGAAGGCAGATTCATGTAAAAATGAGAATAACTATAATAATATTATCATTAAGTTCAATAGGGCCTTGTCACACTTTTCAACATGATAGAAACTGGATACAGTTTAAAAAAATAATAGAATAGTTAAAAAACAAGTTCAAGAAATGTGTTGCTCACACTTCTCACCCCTTCAAATATTTCATGTTACAACTTCTCCAATGTAAACAGGTTTAAAGATTTTGCCTAAACAGAAGGGTGCCACTTGTTGTTACTTCATTCAATACAAGCTGTGTCCTGCGGTCTCACCCGCATAAGACTTAATCCCGTGGAAATATCGGGATAAAAAGTATCCTATTTCCTAATCCAGGGCATGGTCTACCCATGTACCAAATTTCATCCAAATCTGTTCAGTCGTTGTAGAGTGAAAGGGTATCAAACATACTCACTTTCGCATTTAAAACACTTTTTAGGATTCATATCTATATTTGCGTTCCATAATGTTTAAAGGTGTTACAATGGTATAATTACGGACCCTGTAGGGCACAGCAAAAAGAATACAGTTAATTTCCACTCACATGAATTAATTTATATAATTTTTATAAGTAGGTAATACTACTACTACTACTTATAAAAATTATTGTTTTCTATTCCTCAGTTTATGCATAATTCATTTGTTACTCTATGATACCAAAATAACTTATGAAACTAATTTATAAACTAAAACATATTTTGTACTTGCAGGTACTAGAAGTAGGTACATCATCTGAGTATGCAGTGAAGTGCGTATACCTGGCAACTGACCAGGAGTTGGCCCAGGGCTACATCAACGAGGTGCGGTTATTGAGAGAGCTGCAGAACTCCGATAGAGTCATCAGGCTGTTTGATTAGTGAGTACTTTCCCTCATAATGGTAAATAATTGATACTTACACATTGAGTTTGTCATGGAAACCATTTTTTTTTTTTTTAACCTTTCCCCACACTAGGAATTTCTCCTGTATTGTGGGTGTGTTTACAAAAATTTTAACTCACATACACAAACCGGCAGACAGACCACCAACAACTACTTTTAGGTCATACAAATATTTGTTCCGTGCGGGAATCGAACCCACGATACGCAGCGCAGCAGTCAATCGCTTAACCATTGCGCCAACCATGCTACTTGTTAGAATTTAAGAGTTATACATAGCCCCAGTCATAGCATGTTGGTGAGAAAGCGAATAGAACTTGTTTCTATCAAATTTTTTGTCCATTTCTTAGAAGAGCGTAATGTTTGCCTGTAAAATCTTGAAAGGAAATATTGACTCACCGCGGCTGCTAGCACTTATAATCTTTTGTGCTCCTTCTAGAATTACACGTAAACCCATAACTCCATTTCGTCCTCCACAGAGAAGAACGGTGTTGGGATCTAACTCCCCATGAGCTAGGTTCTGTAGGGTTTTGAATAGTTGCAGCGATCTAATCGATTTCCTCTTTGATTCTCTGACTAAGCAGAAATCTAAAATCTTGAGTTGTTTATCAGGGGTGTTGTAAAGCATTCATTATTTTGTTACTACATAACTTTAGCAATCACATAGCAATCACGTTCAAAACTAAGTCTTTATTTGATCTAAATATTTTTTCTTTAGTTTTAGCTTACAAATTAGCATAATTTTAGTTCATGTGGTATTTACCTATAAGTAATTGTTACACTGTCTTAAAACTTTGAACAATGTAACAATTTTATCAAGATGTTAGTGTAAACAATTGTTGGTGAACCAAATAAATAAATGTGTTTCAACTCTACTTCACTTATTACAAGTTTTTCCTGTCCTCTGTGACACAAAAACAGACCTCTGCACTACCACTGACATGTGGAAGTGCTGAAGTTATGGACCAACAAAATTTAGTTCACTTTTGCGTCATCAACACCATGAAGAAGAAGAACCCAAGTTTAGTCATTCTGATAATTAAATTCTCTGCTGACAGGTGTATACTTCCACCCAGATCATTCCAAAAATCTAAAAAAACAACAGTAATAAGTATACAGAAATGTTTCTTCACCTTCACCCATCAGAGAAAAATCTTCTCATATTTTGTTTTGCATCTAATGACACCACTAACTCTGTCATCTCACAGTGAGTACGACCGCGTCAACCAGTTCCTGCGCTTGGTGTTGGAGGTGGGCGAGACGGACCTGTCGTCGTTCCTGAAGGCGCGCGGCGCTGGCCTGCCGCCCGCGCTCGTGTTACACTACTGGGAGGAGATGCTACATGCTGTGCATTATATTCATGAACATGGTGAGAAATTGTGAATATAATTCGGCGTTAAAAAGTCTTACTCACGTTTGCTTTGCCATTGAACGGAACTTTCGGCTAAACATTCGGGGCTTCGGGCTAATGTGTAAACATTGAGTTCGCTTCGTCAATCACAGGAACAATCGCGCCAGGCCAGGCGAATAACGAGCGTAAAGATTCCACATTCGCCTCGATATTGGCATGATTGTGTAAACCCAGAATAACAACATTTAGTTAGAAAAAAAAAACAAACAATTACATCTTTCATTGATTTTTGTTATTTTATATCTTTCATTATTTAGACGAAGCTTCATTAATTCTGAATTATCTATTCTCCATTTCTTTGTCTTTCTTCTCATTTATGTCATTACAGTGAATAGAGCAAGAACTAAGATAATCAAGTCAATGCAAGTTGCTCAACACTTATTATGTGCATACAGGCGTCATCCACGCGGACCTAAAGCCCGCGAACTTCCTCCTGGTCTGCGGGCGGCTGAAGCTGATCGACTTCGGGATCGCTTCCGCTATCAGCAGCGACGCGACGTCCGTGGTACGCTCCCAGGCCACCGGGACTTATTCGTACATCAGCCCTGAGGCGCTCATGGGTGGCGCTGGAGGCTATGGGGTTGCTAATGGCGATGGCAGTGCTCCTATAAAGGTAACCAGCTCTTTATTTGTGGTAGACTAGTGTTGGTTCCTATTCCTATACTCTTGTTCATACTCATTATTGTTAAAAATGATGAAATACAAAATAATCGCTGACGAAGTCGCGGAAGACAGCTAGTTTACAATATAAATGGCTATGATTACAAACAACGTAGATTTAAGGTCTTAGTTGGATACTAAAAAATTACTAAGTAATTCAGCTTTTCACTAACAAAATTCCTTGTCATTGCAGATCTCGTTCCGTTCGGACGTGTGGTCTCTGGGCTGCATCCTGTACAGCATGGTGTACGGGCGCACCCCGTTCAGCCACATCCCCAACCTCGCCAAGTTGGCCGCCATACTCGACCCCAACCATCACATCGACTATCCGCCCGTTGAGCGTAAGTATTCGTTACACTTTACTAACCTCAGGGCAACCCGCAAAGTGTTAGAAGTGACCCCGCTCCCGATACCGACGATCGCCTTGAGAGGCGATCATTAGTATTATAGGGTAATTTTTTGATAGAGAGAGCGGTTACGTCTACAGATAGTGCAATCCACGACGACGCGCCCCACTCCGCGAATACTGTACTGTAAGCTGTACTTTAGTAGGGAGCGGAGCGGAGTGGGCGCGTCGTCGTGTATTGCACTATCTATAGCGCGGGAAGTCAAGTTAGGTAAACTCTTTTGCAAAACTCACACAAAAGCACGCGTACATATGTGTGCGTACGCTCTCTTTCTAGTCAGACTAACCCACTTTAAAGTAAGAAAATACGTTTATTTGCGGTAAAATATGACGCAAGCAAAGAAAAAAAAACAAATAAACACGAAAATAACAAATTGGAGGAAAATATGCGTCACATCCACGCAAAACGGCCATCGCTCAGCATAATGCTGGGACCCTATGCGAGACAAAGCCCCAGCGCTGGTTTTCAGCGACAACCGGCGTCGACGTGATGACGTCAACCGGTGCAGCTTATAGAGAAATAACAAAATAAGACTTTGATCCATTCGATTTAGAGCAATAATAAAATTGTTATAGTACATCTTTAATTGGAAACCATTGGCTTTAAAACTCTGACACCAGGTTAGTCACTTCACCAAACACACGAAAAGAAGAAGATTGGAATTTAAATCCAAATTATTGTTATACCTATGAATGATTTATAGATTTAAAGAAACGCATTAAATAAATAATTTTATAATACACGAAAAGAAGCGTACTTATAAATAAACTGTTTCAATTAAATATTGAAACAGTTTATTTATACGCTTCTTTTCGTGTTTATTTTACATTAGGCATAACAATTTGATGATTCATATTTATTTCTTTCAAGTTAATCTTATCTTATTATTTCTCAAGCAACAACAAGTGCAACACGTTGTACTCATAGCTTCATTATGGACACTGTTAACATTAGCATGTCGGTGACGCGAGCCCATAAGATTTTCCTCTACCAAAAATTGCTCATCGTGCATAATATAGAAGTTTTTACTTTAAAAATAACGTATGCGTTCGTGGTAACCCCGTCAGGAACGAAGTTCCTTTTCAAAAAACAAAATTTTCGCAGCCGCCATCTCGGATTTACATTCAATCTCGGATTCATCTCACTATCGGCTTAAGCACCCTCGAGAACGAAGGCCTCACTAACTTTCTGCCCCTGCCGCTACTCCTCGCGCTGCCAGCCATAATTCCCTTAATACTGCCGTAGCAGGATCGAGAGAAGTGCGTCTGTCTGTGTTAGAAGTACACTTTCTAACACAGCATTACGGATACTTTAATCTTATAATTACTAATTTGATGCTCAGAAGAAAAAAAATCGTTTTGAATTTATTAAAGACTAGCACTTTGCCCGCGGCTTCGTTCCCGTGGTCTTTCCCGCGGGACCCGTTATTTTTCCCGGGATAAAAACTGTTGATGTTACTCCCTGAAAACTAAGCTTTCCAGTATCTTTATCCAGTAGTTTCGGAGCCTATTCAATACAAACAAACAAACAAACAATCAATCAAATCTTTCCTCTTTATTAGTATAGATAGAATGCTTGCCTTTTATTTATGTGACTCAGGTTGGCTGGACAAATCTTCAAAATAGCTTGCATTTAACTAGGTCAATAGGTCACTTTATGTGACGGCTAAACACCCTTATTTCAGAATTTGTGACGCTACAGAATCTTAGATAATCGATCGAAAACGTGTCCAGCCATCTTGAAAAACCACTTTTCGCTGGTCTCTCAATCTCGGTAACGGAAGTGATTTTGACGACTTTTTGCATATCAACGGACGTCACATAAATTTGTGACGGGCACCGAGCTAAAAGTTTTGTGATAAGTACAGTGGTTTAGTAGAAAAATGCAAAAATCTGTGTCCAGCCATCTTGAATTTACGTATAAAACTTATGGCTGGCACTTCCGAATCTCAATAACGGGGGCGTTTTCGAATATGGTTCCTTTACTAATACTTGGTGACGCAATGTGTGACAGTAATAACGTTTGATTTATGGCGTCACATGTAAGGGTTTACGAGAAATTAATAAAAACTTAATGTCCAGCCAACCTGAGTTCAAGATGGCTGGACACATGTATCTCCACTGCCTGATGATCTACGACCTTCGAAATGTGTTCAAAATGTTGTGACGGGGACGATAATGATAACCTGAAATTGTGACGGAGAAACTTTGCGTAGTTTCAAAGATATTGATCATTTAAATTTCCCCATACAAACACTGCAGTAGGGTAACCAATATTGTAGGTTTTATGTAGGACAAGTATATTTTAAGGTGTTTTCTTTAATGGACGAAAATCCGTGTATTGGTGATACTAATAAGAACAACTGTAGATATTTAAATCAATAGAAGACAAAAATGTAGAAGTGAGGAAGGGGGGGGGGGGGTAATTTTTATAACCATAAGAATCATCATACATATCTATAAGTTATTTCTTTCCGCGGACGAAAAAAATAACTGCAAAAAACTCAAGAAAAATTGAATTTCGCGGGCTACCACGAAAACGTCGAAGGACAAGACAAACCATACTGTCATGATAGCTGATGTTGGTGTCGCCATCTATTGCTTAAAGTTGGTACTACTAGGACAACTGGTCGAATCTCTTATTTAGGTTGTCTTACCGCAGAATAATTAATAGTTACTAGTACTCTGATTAGTGATAACACTTCGAAAAGTAAGTACATACACAGCCGGCTGTCGAGTTTAGTTCTCATTTTCAGTTACATAAGATAATGAACTAAACGCGAAATAAAAGTGGGCTCTCTCTTGCAGCGCTGGTGGTCAAATATTATTTTGAATTAACACATACTTACTCTTTTCACTGCAGGAAAACCTTTTATTCCCACGGGAAAATCAAATACAAAGCAGGCGTGGATGCTACCGGCCAATTAATCGATTAAAAAGAAATCCTTTATTTATGTAAAATTATGGTCACCTCACAATATTAATGGATGTTTGTATGGAAAAATTTAAATGGTCAATATCTTTGAAATTACGCAAAGTTTCTCCGTCACAATTTCAGGTTATCATTATCGTCCCCGTCACAAAATTTTGAACACATTTCGAAGGTCGTAGATCATCAGGCAGTGGAGATACATGTGTCCAGCCATCTTGAACTCAGGTTGGATGGACATTAAGTTTTTATTGATTTCTCGTAAACCCTTACATGTGACGCCATAAATCAAATGTTATTACTGTCACACATTGCGTCACCAAGTATTAGTAAAGGAACCATATTCGAAAACGCCCCCGTTATTGAGATTCGGAAGTGCCAGCCATAAGTTTTATACGTAAATTCAAGATGGCTGGACACAGATTTTTGCATTTTTCTACTAAACCACTGTACTTATCACAAAACTTTTAGCTCGGTGCCCGTCACAAATTTATGTGACGCCCGTTGATATGCAAAAAGTCGTCAAAATCACTTCCGTTACCGAGATTGAGAGACCAGCGAAAAGTGATTTTTCAAGATGGCTGGACACGTTTTCGATCGATTATCTAAGATTCTGTAGCGTCACAAATTCTGAAATAAGGGTGTTTAGCCGTCACATAAAGTGACCTATTGACCTAGTTAAATGCAAGCTATTTTGAAGATTTGTCCAGCCAACCTGAGTCACATTTTTATTTCATCTGGAATTCTAGATTCTTAAATTTCAGTAAGTTTTAAAACGTAATTTTTATTTATTTATAAAAAGTGGTGATAGAATAAGATTAGTATTACTCAAAGTATGAATAAAACCGGTTCTTAGAAGATATCTTCCATTGTTATTCAGCTAGGTAAGGTGAGCATGTGTTGTTGAAGTAAAGCGTAAGCCACAGCGCGAGCGAGTAGCTCACGTAGCAGCGGCGGGCGTCTTTTCATAATAGCTCATGGTGGTGTTAACCGTGGAACCAATATTATATTTTTTTTCCCCCACAGACCTCCCTCCATCACTGATCGCAGCACTGAAGTGGTGCCTCACCTACAACGCCCGCGCGCGCCCCTCCGTGCGCGAGCTGCTCACCATCCCGTACCTACAGCCGGCCAAGGGCACTCTGCCCCAACAGCTGCTAGACAAGCTGCAGGCGCACGTCACACAGCAAGAATATAGATTACTGCAGAGGGCGCAACTGTAGCAAGTTATTTGCAACTTGTGAATGTGTCACTATTTGTGAAAACTCCGGTTGTCGGACATTGAAGCCAACTCTTACATTGTTAGAGGACATAACTTTGGATTGTGATGATCAAAACCCTTTTGTTCAGAGAAGTGATCTTCTAGAATTAGATCCGAATTCCGTTCAATCTTGTAATGGTTTATGGTTTACTCTGAGTTGTGGACGTGAGCACAGATGGATCACTCTGCAAAATCATTTTAATAAAAAGCGACTGTTGCTACGACACAATAAAGTGCAATTCAGGTCGCACAGCGCTAATTACCTACAGTTCCTCTTAGATAGCCCAACAAGGCGAGCGCGCCGCATACTTGTTGCTTCTTACCTAACATGCGGAGTGAACATCCGTGTTCATCGTGATTTAGACGAATTGAAATAAGTGGCTTCGTTGGCCATTATACGTCGTTGTAAATATATTGTATGTTGTGAGTATGTGCAAGAAGTAATCGTCTAGACGGCGATATTAAATTTGAGGAAGATGAATAATCAATGAATTCTTTTTGTGTAATCTAGGGCATTAACTTTTCGAAAATTATTTTAAAATTAATACCAAAGTATGTAAGTTCTTGTAAATATGTAAAAATACAAATATTCAATATGCTTTGATACTAATAAAATTTAATTTAACTTTCACACCGTTTTGGTGATTTTAACAAAAATTAATATAACTAAAAATGTAGCCAGTAATTGTATTGAAAATTGTATTGTGTGCAACTTGTATGATAGGAATAATGTTATTGTATTACAGATAATTCATTACATAAATAATGGACTGTATATAATGGACCACTGACTTTTATTGGAAAATAAACAATTTAATTTGGGAATAAATATTTATTGAATAATGATTGGAGAATACAAAAAATAAATAGCATCTTAGCACAATTATTAATAAATGAATAATAAAATAAGATTTGTTAATCTTAGCTTACAACACTATCTAGCAAATGATAAAAATTTATAAAATGCAATAATGGTCAACATTGAAAATTTAAAGACAAAGTTACGGATTATAAAACGATGTTATTATATAGAAAATACTGACATCAAGTCGTAGAGACTGGCAGCTTCGTATTTCTCTGCTCGCATCAGAGAAAAGGAATTCTCACCCTTATTTCACATACCATAAGGTACAGAGCGACTACACACGTAGTGTCACGACATGCTACGTTATTCGTCCGGGCGCGCGTGCTTGCTCGAACTACGAACACAAGCACAATCCTCCGTAACGACAACGCACCGACATCAGCTGATTCTGATTATTTTAATTTTTAGTCTAAGTTACACAGACTCAGCTACCATAATGAAGTGATTGAAATGCTTTTTTTTGTTCAGTCTATATACTTTTGGAATAATGAGACATTGAAATAGTGCTATATAAATAGTAATGCAAACTGATCGCGGGGCCGACCGCGCAGTACTCACGCGTGAGAGGTGGGAACACGGCACAAAATTAAAAAACAATATTTTCTTTTTGATTTTAATGCGTTATGTAAATAAAGCTAGGCAGTACTGCGCGGGCGGCCGGCGCGTGCGGTCGTGCGCAGTGCGTGCTTAGTTCTGGAAGAGTGTGCGCGTGAAGTCGATGTAGTCGAGCGCGTTGGGTATGGGGCGCTCCGTCTTGGTTTCGACGAAGGGTTTCATGCGAGCGACGCAGTAGTCCGCCATCTCCTTGGTGAGATTCTGTGAATAAGACAACAGGTTAGCTGTGCGCTGGGTTGACTAAGTTCCGCTATATAACTTGAAGCGTTACTCACGGCGTAGAGTTCGTCCTTGGTGACGTATGCGCGGTCCTGGTGGGCGGTGATGGCTCGGAACGCGTTCTCTATCTCCTCAGAGGAATGCACATTCTCAGTTTCCTTACTGATCATGAACGCCATATACTCTTGGAGGGATACTTGTCCGTCGCGGTTCGGGTCTACCACATCTGAAAGAAAAGAAAAAAACGTTTTAAAACATCTGGAGATTATTGATTTCTTAATTCAGCTGTGTAATATGTTCCTTATTCCGCTGGAAAACGTTCACTACTGGACAAAGGCCTCCAGAGAGTCCTCAAAATGTCGTCGGCACGCCACTTCGCGGCTTACTCACTTCGCGTCTTCCAATACGCTAGTCGCCAGTCAGAAAGCTGCAGCTAGTTGCCCATTCCAAATCTCCAGTCTTTTCGCCCCATCGGACATCTGTTCTGTGAGCAGTCTGCCCCGTCCACTGGCACATAAGCGTGGCAATTCTTCAGGCAACGTCGGTTGTCCTACGTATTTGTTGAAACTAAAACAAAGTATTTTAAACACTATAATAAATATACTCACTAAGTATAGCCTCAAACTCGGGGTCAGGCTGTCCCTCCTCAACCATAGGCAGGTCGTACCCGAGCGCGCGCAGACACGACTTGAACTCGTGGTGGTTGAGGCGGCCCGAGCGGTCCTTGTCAAAGTGCTTGAACATCATCGAGAACTCCTTCAGGGCGTCCTCGCTTACACCTGGTGAAGAGAAACGTAGGTATTATTCAAATAGTTTTGATGTCAGTAAATAGATATGGATTGTGGCAACTGTACGGTGAACATAAATGGCTTTTTAAATAATTTAGTTTTAATGAAATGACTAGGAGGCACGCGTAATTGTACTTAGATCGCGACCAAATTAGCCCCACTCGGCCTACATTGGGCCTGTTTCCACAAGGTACGTTGTGAAATACGATAGAGATTATTTACGTACCAGAGTGGTTCCTGGCCTGTATCTGCTGCTCCAGATTGTGCTGCATGCGCATAGACAGTTGGTCGAGCTGATCCCACTGCTGAGCAAGTCCCACTGTGCTGTGCTCAGTGTACCGGTTGTCCAAGATCAGGTGTTCCTCTAGTGCCGCGCCTGATAACAATAAAAAAAAAGATTAATTTCAATATCATGATAAATTCTGGGATATTATTTACAGAAAATGAGAAAAGCTATACTGTGCTGCAAATAAGAAATTTACGTGAAAAACAACCAATGGCCCGTTTGCACCACAAATCACACGAATATATTTGGAAATAAGTATTTTTAAGACATTCTGTCTGTTTTAATTTAATTTAGTACTATTTAGAGATTTTAGGTTATTATTATCCTCTGTATGGATCTTACCTAATTCTTCAAGGCGTCTCAGATCAGCCCTGCGCGCACGCACTTCTCCCGCACGTTGACGCAGCGTGGCCAACTGCTGCTCCAAAGAACCGGTGCCCTCCATCATTGATGTACTGTATGAGGATGCAGAAGTATTGGTTAGATTATAATAATGTATAGGAAGGAGTTGGAAACTTCGTAATGGTAATGCGCAAGGCAGGTACGATATTATTGTTTTTGGTTTTGATTATAACTTGATATCATGGTTATTATAGAATTTTAGTTTGAAATGTACAGTAAGTAGACTTGTATTTTATTTAGTGGAACAATTGAGAAATGTTTTGAAAGGTGTATGAACTCTGCGCTCATTAGTCTTTACAGTTAACATTTAAAAAATAATTATTTTGACTACAACATCAATAAAATGCGTTTGTTAACTTCAATAGAAAGATAATTAGCAAACTTTAACCTTTTGAACGCCATTGTCATATATATTATATGTGACAAACGAAATCTTACCCTGAACGCCAACGTCACAAATATATGACAAAATACACGTCGCACCATATTATGAAATAAACAATTTAATCATTACTTTTGTGTTTTTATTTATATAATTTAACAGTTTAAGCTTCCGTCTATATTGTATTGCATGAGACTAATATAAATAAACCACCAATATCTAGAAATTTGTTGTTTTAAAAGTAGATGTTAAACTCGTATAAAAGGAGTACCTCACACGCCGTAGTCTGCTATATGTGACAGCTAGTGATGTGACGTATGATTGTAAAATCAATAAAAACTTAAGAAGATGAATATGAAATTTTAGTCCAGAGTATATTATTTGTGTATAAGTTGGTATCAGGAGAAATAAAACGTATTTTTAAAACAACTCAGCCTTATACAACCATGCCTGCTACACAATCAAAAATAAAATATGCAAATGTCTAATATCGACACTTGTTATACTCATCTTTTGCGCATCCCTAGCGCAAACCAATATTATCAGTCCCTTGTACGCCATAGTCATAAATCTATGACACAACGGTGACGTCGTAAGCGCAGGCGATTAAGTTTAGTGGAGTGCTTTCAATTTTTAGCTAATATTTTTTTGTTTAAGAACACACATTGGGGGTCTAGGCTAACTAATACGAAGGGTAAGGAATTGCTATGTGCTATCAGAGAAATCAAGTGCAATGTGATTTCAACGGGCAAACCCACTTACTGGCCTACCGATATTAGAAAAACACCAGATTTGATAGACTTCTTCATTTATAAGAATTTGTCAGCTGCATACCTTAACATAGAAGAAGGATATGATATGCATTCTGATCATTCACCCATTATCTTAACTCTAAGCGAGACAATAATACAAAAAGAAAGCAGTCCAACCTTAGTGAACAAAAACACTGACTGGGAGAGCTTTCAATTTGATTTAGACCACTGTATAGACCTCAAAGTATCCCTCAAAAACAAACAGCAAGTAGATGACGAAGTAGCAAAATTTATTACCGACATCCAACGTTGTGCCTGGCGAAATACACCTGACATGAAAAGAAGAGTTGCAACTCAAAGATATCCACTGGAAATTAGAAATCTAATAGCCATAAAGCGAGTCCAGCGACAAAAGTGGCAACAATTTAGATATCCGCCTGATAAAACTCTGCTAAATAAACTCACAAAAAGGTTAAGTAGAGCAATTCAGGAATTTCACGATGAGACAACAAATGATTACCTTAGTCAACTGTCAAGTAATGGCACATCTGATTACTCACTATGGCAAGCCACTAAAAGCTTAAAAAAAGCCTATCAATCACGTTTCACCTATTCAAAAACCAGATGGCGAATGGGCCAAAAATAATGAACAGAAAGCGACTATATTTGCAGAACATCTAGAGCAAACTTTTCAAACGAACAGCGAGGAAAGCTCTGAAAATATAACACTGGACGCGACTCACCATGACAACATAGAAATAAAACTTGTTACTCCAAAAGAAGTTAACAACATTATCAAAAATTTGGCAAAAAGGAAATCTCCGGGATACGACCTAATCACTGGAGAACTCCTACATAATCTGCCACGTAAAGCAATTGTGAAACTTACAACCCTTATCAATGCCACATTTCGGTTAAAACATGTGCCTAGTATGTGGAAAGTTGCTGAAGTTATCATGATTCCTAAACCTGGAAAACCACCTCGAGAAATAACATCATACAGGCCCATATCACTCTTACCAATTATATCCAAATTGTTCGAAAAACTACTACTCAGGCGTTTAAAACCTATTATAGAAGACAGAGAACTGATTCCCAACTACCAATTCGGTTTTAGAGAAAAACACTCCACAATAGACCAAATACATAGGATAACCAATGTTATTGAAAAAACATTAGAAGATAAGAAAGTTTGTTCTACAGTATTTCTAGATGTAGCTCAGGCATTTGATAAGGTATGGCATGGAGGCCTAATATATAAGTTAAGTAAAATGCTCCCAAAACAATTTGTGGATATTTTGGAATCCTATTTAACTGAGAGGACATTTAGAGTGAGACATGAGGATGCTTATTCAGATATCAAACAAATAAAAGCTGGTGTACCGCAAGGAAGTGTTCTTGGACCTATCCTGTACCTATTGTACACCTGCGATATCCCTGAAACCAATAACAGCGTCATTGCTACTTTTGCAGACGACACGGCTATCATGGCTACAGGTGTCACTCACACAGAAGCAGTGGAGAAGGTACAAACTGCCGTTAATGCCATCACCGATTGGACAAAAACATGGAAAATCAAATTAAATGAATCTAAATCGACACATATCGACTTCACAAACCAAAGACCTAATTATACACCAGTATATATTAACAATCGTGTAATACCACACGAAAATACGGCAAAGTACTTGGGCATGACGCTAGACGCAAAACTTCGCTGGAAGGCTCATGTCAAAAAGAAACGCCAGGCGTTAGACCTTCGCTATAAAAATATGTACTGGCTACTTAGCAGACATTCTAACTTGTCAGTGTATAACAAAGTACTTTTATACAAGCAAGTACTCATGCCAGTATGGACATACGGCATTCAACTTTGGGGATGTACAAAACGGACTAACGTTGATATCATACAAAGATTCCAAAATAAGGTACTTCGGGCTATAGTAAATGCTCCCTGGTACGTCAGAAATGATGACATCCACCGAGACCTTGGAGTGGATCTTGTAACTGAAGTTATAAAAAAACACGCCGAAGCACACGAGCAGAGGCTTCTTCATCATGTGAACGTCGAGGCTATCCAGCTACTTGACACCACAGACATAGTGAGAAGACTAAAAAGAACTAAACCATTTGAGTTAGTTTAGTAAAGTTAGTGTAATGCAGTGCAGTGCAGTGAGTGCTTCGCTACGTTTAAAGAACACGTGAACAAAGTGTCTTTCAACTTAATAGAGACTATAAGAAAAGTGCCAATGGACACATTCTTAATTTTGTATAAGGTTTAGCAAATTAAGTTAAATTTAAATTACTTATTAGCCTCAAGGTCTAGATTGTAATTGTATGAGTAACCGTTTATTAGCGAGTACTTCATAATGAAAAAAAAAAAAAAAAAAAAAAATATTTTTTTGTATTTATTTATTATTAAAATATCGTGTAAGTTAGTTATATTATAAACTGCGATCATGAGTGTAATGACTACCGAAGAACTTCTTCGAATATTAGAAGGAATTGGAGATGACGAAGAGTTCTCGGAAGCGGAATAAATACAAGAAGATGATTTAGAGGTGAGTTATTTAAATATTAGGTAGTAAACTGATGTTGTTCCTAGTATATTATTAGGTACATTTTGTTAAAGATTTGTGATATTGTAAGACTGATTCGTAATAATAATTATTAGGTATATGTAACTTTTGATTTTTAAATTATTTCTGTGTATTTTTACATGTAAAAAAATTCAATAATTAAAATACTGATTTCAATTTTTTTTTATTACTACATTAAAATCCTTGCGTATTTTGGATACTGTAGTGGTAGTATGGATAGGTATTATATTAGATAAGAATACTTATTAGAATCGATAACCAACGTATACACTGGTACATCCTAATTCAATGCGAGACTTTCATAAAATCGACTGGCAAGCAACGCCATTGTCACAATACCAAGACAAGTCTTGTTGAATAGTGTTGTAACCATATTGTAATATTTTTTTTTTTTGTTTTCTAATATCTGCTTTTTCATTGATAGTCTCTGTTAAATGCTGTGTAAAGATTACTATATTGGAATATAGTGGCAGGTTAAATAAAATTTCAGTGTCGCATGTCGTGAGTACCTACGGTTTATTGGAAAATTAAAGACGAAAATAAAAACTTAGTTGTATATCGATATAAGTTTTGGAATCCCTATTTTTTATGAAGGTCATTTGACAAAAAAAGTGGCCTGGCGTCAGGGGTACGGCGGTACGTTCATACTCTGGCGTTCAAAAGGTTAAAGAAGACATTCATAATTAGATTAGTAAGTAAACCTATGTATGTACAGGGTTTTATATCAAATTATTTTGAAAACAAATACGTAACAAGATTTCATCTTAAAATATAACAGAATACATTTAATTTTGAAGTAAGCCAATCATTGAAATGAACGGTACAGACAGACATCGAGAACGTACGCCAGCGTACAACGATTGTGTCGGCTTGCCAGAAGTTATAAAACTCATTGTTTCCTCAAAGGTATTTCAGAAAGTATACTCTTGATCAAAAAAATAAATATCATTAGTCTGCTGATAAACTTTGTCAAGCCGTAAATCGTTTTAAAATTTTAGTAGATATACACGCGACATTCTGAATACGTTACCCGTCCCAGCCTAGCAGCTGTAACCTGTATACGAATCAATATGTCAACACCTTCAATTTTGAACATTACACCAATATCTTCACATCTAGACTATAGTACCAATGAGGTACTAAAATATTTATTTTGGAAGTGAACCACTGAAAAGAGAAGCATGCCAGGCAGCTACACTTTGTCAGTGCAGAAAATCAAAATATCGGCTAAGTACATGACGCCAAGAGGATCAGTATACTATCTAAAATTAAATCAAATTAAATTTAAATTGGTTGTAGACTAACTGTGCGTTTGCACTGGCGAAACATTCAGAACATAACATGTTGAAATCTCTATTTTCTGTCAAAGTTCCATACAATGATTGACAGGAACTAGAGAGTTCAACAAGTTTTGTTGACACAGTTAGTCTCTTCGCCGCAACTTGCATCGACCTTAGCACTCTTTACGGTACTTTTGCAGATATGTTAGAATTCTTATGAGAACACACTACCGTAAACTTATACTTTTAGGAGAATTTGTTCAATGGTATTATGCAAAGGTATAAGAAACAAAAACTATTTAGGGTAAAGGAGTACTGAATTGTATGGTGTACGTACCGTGTCTCGGTGAGCCACTGGTGGAAGGCGTTTGCGTGTTTGGCGAACTCCTTGCGCAGCTTGTCGTTCTCCTCCTGGCGGTGCGCCTCCTTAGTTAGCTCTACGTCGCGCTCAGCTGCAGATACACAACGTTACGTTAATTTCGGAACTAAGGGACTGTGCCACAAAGTTTAGAATGGTATGCACGAGAAAAATGAAAACATCAAACAGAAAATGAACCGACTGCTTATAATTTAAACGTTAGACTCGTTTAAATTATTCGGGATGTCTAATGTGTAGTGAAAAGGGTCTTGAAGTCCTTTGAAGTTGCGTTGTACGATAATACTACGCTTGGCACGTTCGTTTCTCAAAAAAAGACAAAGTGCGAGTCGGACTCGCACACGAAGGGTTCCGTACCAACGTACAATATTTAGCAACAAAAAAAAAACACCAATAAAAAAACTCGTTTTTTATTATTCCTCCTTTAATTTTTAACCTTATTTTATTTTTACTATTTGTTGTGCGGCAATAGAAATACACAATCTGTGAAAATTTACAACTGTCTACCTATTACGGTTCATGAGACACAGCCCGCTTACAAACAGACTAGCGGACGGACAGCGGAGGCTTAGTAATAGGGTTCCATTCGGCACCGTTCTGGTACGAAACCCTAAAAAAGCTAGTAAGAAGTTTCTCCAAGTAGTGCGCGGCGCTTATGATACGTTATCATCTTCCGTCTAGTGGTGTCTTGTGTCTAGGTGTATTGTAGACAGAAGACTTTACATCACCAAACGGAAAAATCCATATTAGCCACTACACAGAGCTTATGGCTTTTAACTGTTTGTCATAGTTATTTGTTGAACAATAAGTTCGTTCATGAGTTATCCAATATTGCTATCTCAATAAAGACAAGGTAAGACGAGCTCCACCATGGAAAGAGTGCTCATGTGCTTGCTGGATAAGAAGCTCCGTTAAACTCCCGCTAAGACTGCTATTCCAATAGTGTCAGAATGGTCTATCATTGATTTCATACTAATTGTTAATTTTGACAAATTTGGTACTCTACTAATATATTGGCGTCATTATGACTTTCCGATGGTCAGCCACTGACACTCCATTGAATGAAATGGCATCTATTGGTAATCTCGTACATAATGACAAATTAATGACTGACTTAGGCGGTAATCTCATCAAATTTTGACAGTTATTTTGATCAGTGACCTACCATTAGAACGTCATTGTGCAGTTATTGCTTTTAATTCGTTACGAGTATCGTGTTTGCGGTTTTATTTTTTCAATGATCAACCAATGATCGACCATTATGAATTTAGTAGATTACGAACTTTTAGCAAAATGACAATGGGATCGTGTTGGAATGACGAATTTATCAAAATAGCAGACTTAGGCCCCAGGTCGTGATAACTTACCGATGATCTTGCGCAGGTTGCGCCAGGTCTCCTCGAGCGCCTCCATAGTGAACCAGGTGTAAGGATTGGCGCCCACATTGAACGACTTGATCTGCTCGTCCAGAGCTGCCAGGGCTTCGAAGTCGCTTTGTGCAGATGATAGGGAAGCCTGGTGATTGAAAGTAGACATTTTATTGTTGTCTTCATTAGCAACCGGATTTTAGAGCGACTCTCAACGTTAAAATGTCCTTCATCGAAAGCCTTTCTGAGACTGGCAGTTGCAGCATGACATTGACTGGCGGTTCAGAATTTGAGGAGTTTCATTTAGCATTTGGTTGCGAATTTATGCAGAAAACCTTTTCTCGTCCATCTAATTAGCCGAGGGATGAGCCAAGTGGTCTATTTCCACTAACTTAAACAAGAAACATCATAATCTTAACCGAAAAGAAAAATAATGAAATAAACTCTTATATTAATAATGAAGTAAATGGTGTATGTACTCACCTGGAACTGCGCATGGGCGTCTCTGAGCGCACGGATCTCCTCGATGGAGTTGCAGCGAACAGGGTCAGTCAGATCTTCTTCTGCATTTTCGAACCATGAGTTGAATGCGGACGCCTAAACAAAAAGGTTAAGTTACTGGTTATTGTAAAGGTTACTGAGCCTATATGGGATGTAGTAAATTAATAAGTGAAACAATCTATTCATAATTTTCTTCGCTACAGTAGTCGTTCGTTAGTTACTAAATTAAATATTCACACAAATGATGATAAAATTCTTGTGAATACCAAAGTAGACTTTATCTGTATTCACAAGAATTTTAAGTATACTCATAAGCAAACCATTACTTATGATGTTAAACTATTTAGTTTTCTTGTGATTAAAACGCAACAATGCAAAATCATTTCGACTGACTGAAAAAAAACAGCTTCTTTTCTAAATGACATAAATCAGTAATTCTACTGCCAAACAAAAAGAAAAGGGGTTGATAATGCTGGTGCCACCATACCTTCTTAGCGAAGGTGAGGTACAGCTCCTCGATCTGCCGGAACTGGTCCTGCAGCTGCAGCAGGCGCCGCTTGCGCGCGGCCGAGTCGGCCAGCAGGCGCTGCCAGCGCGCGCCCACGTCGGCGTGGCGCTTCACGATGGCCGGCGTCTGCTCGTGGCCCGCCGCCACCAGCTGCTCCTTCAGCGACGTGATGTTCTGGATGCCTTCGTGCTCGAAGGCGGCTAGGCCTGTGGGGCAGAACATATTTATATTTAAAACAATATCTCCAAGCAAGCTAGAATGGCTGAAGGGAATTATTATCTATATCTTATTATCTATTCGGGAGTCTATTTATCTCTCTATATGTATAAATTAATTATTCACGGAAAAAGGTTCGCTTTGGAACTAATTTGTTTATTTGTCAAATTATTTTAGAAAGACAGACTTTTCGAAGCAAGTGTGAACTTGAAATAAAAGCGCGCGATAAAACTTTAATAAAATTATGGAGTTTCTATAGTCACACAGATAACGAACAAGTTAACGAGTCTTTCGTGACTTGCTGCGTCTACACTTCTTTGAAACAAAATCGTGTTCTATAAACAGTAGGTGTATGTAGGTACTATCAGACCTGCGTGTCATACTACTAACCAGCATCGAAGGTGTCCTGCTTGGTGAGCAGAGTCTGCACAGTGGACAGGTCTCGTCCGAACTCGTCGGAGCGAACATGGGTCTCCTTGTCTGCGATCCAGGACTCCACCACGTCGGCCTTCCATAGCAGCTGCAGGTAGAGCGAGTTGTCTACCAGTGCTGCCTTACGACGGGCTGCGAGGCTGGTCAGCTTCTCTAGTTTAGCCTGATGGGGGTAAGCAAAATGGTTAGATGTGTTTCTCTTAAAGGAAATTTTGATAAATGGCATCTTTAGAAGCAAGATTAGGTCAACATCAAAACAGATTTCAAAATTTGTTAAAGATTAACACTTCATATAATTTTTTAAATACATATCCGGTTGGTTTTGTTCGCTCTACAGCATGTTTGCATCAGAATATGGATTCGGCACAAAATTCGATGCGCAGAAAAGCATAAGGAATGGAATTAAAATGAATAAGAATAAATATTATGCTGATTTGGTTTGTGCTGTAGTACAGACAAGCTAAATCAAACTCAAAGCATTTATTTCAATTAAACCATTTACAGGCACTTTTGAACTGTCAAGAATTCGGTCTGTCAGAAATATGAAGCTAGTTGCCCATTCCAAAGCGTAGTAGATACCTATGGAGAAGAATGGGCAAGAAACTCCACGGACACTCTTTTAAATAAAAAATTTGATACAAAATATTGGTTACATCATTCATTTTGAAATTATGCATGTGAGAACAATGTCGAAAGACGTGCACGTTCGTAAAAGCGTCCGTAAAAAAAGGAAAAAAAAACAGAATTATTCAAAAACTTAAAATAAATTAAAATAAGCCATGGCAACTAGAGATGACCAGTCCCAACTGACGGCGCCCGTTCACGAACATGACGCATGGATCAGCACCATTCAGCTCAACCATTTTGAAGGAAATATTTTTTAATAGCTTTTGCCCGCGGCTTCATCCGGGTGTATTGCGAAAAACATCATACGGGAACGTACTACCAGGATAAAAAGTACCCTATTTATGGTACCATTATCCATAAATAGGGTACTTTTTATTCTTAAAAATAAATATCAATTTGCAGAGTCGGGAGGTAAGCAAGTCTATGTGATTATAAAATGATAATGTGTCATCTATTAGAACACCCAAATATCTTACACTATCTATGCAACTTAGAAAAGGACAGCTATATGATGTTTGGGTTGACGCATTACAAGAATGTGCAATCAATGAAAAATGGGATGTTGTAGGTTTACCAACTTTTGATAGAGGAAAGGTAAGATATTTAGATTTATCTACATTTAGAGTCAGTAACAATGTTGAGTCCTAGTTGTGCGTATTTGAATGTCGACCCGTGGAATATTAAGGCAGTAACATCGGCGTAGGTAAAGATAATGATTGAGAAATATAGATTTCGTAAGAATATTTTAATCTTTAGGGAATCCGCTGAATGCGAGAAGCAGAGTCTGTAGATGTGGTGATGCTTGGGGGGTGTCAGTGATTGAGGATTTATTTTAGGGTGCTTAGTCAGTTTACCTGCAGGGCCCTAATGCGGTGCGACAGTGCATCGGCATGCAGGTTGCCGGCAGCCAACAGTCTCTCGCCGTCCGCGGCCAGGTCGCGCACGCGCTCCCCTCGCGCGGCCAGCTCGGCCTCCAAGGCCTCGTGCTTCTTCAGCAGACCTTGGACGGCAGCCATGCTGTCGCCGCATTCGGAAACGACTACGAGTTGTTGTTTCTCGCTGAGGAAATAGGCTTTTGTTAGTATAGGATTGAGGTGGAGAAATCTTTAGAAGTTTCATGTCTTTCTACAAGCTTTGAAAAGGGTTCCCGTTTCAGTACAATCAGCCTAGCCCTATTAAACCCAGATTTCAGTCATTCAAGTGTAAAAAAAAAACTATTGTTTCATTTAACATTTAAACAATAGATTGACGAATTTTAATAGAATCTAGGAAGCTTTCCTGCGATATTCTATTTTTGATATAATATTCTGTCTATTTTTTAAACTCATTAAAATGGATACTTTTCTCACCTGATCCAAGCCTCTTCCTCATCCACCTTCGCCAAGAACTGCTGGTAAGCGAGCGACTGCTGCAACTTAGCTCCTCTCTCACCAGCCAAGGCCTGCAATTCATCCCAGGCCAAAGACAATGCCTTGAGCCTCTGCTCGATCTCCGGCACTCCTAAGTTGGAGACGTCCATGAGTTTCTCCCCAGCCTCTTGAACGGCTTGGATGGCAGGCTCGTGACTTGCCAGTTCGGCGTCTAAGCGCTTGTGCTTTTTGAGCAGATTTTGGACGCCGGTTAAGTCGCGGCCGTAGTCGTCTGAGGCGACTAGGAGTTTCTTTTCCCTGTGGAATGAAGTTAAGATTAGTATTATTATTGTCTGTAGGCTAGGTTGTTTTTTTTGTATAAAAATAAAAACCAGATAGTTGTTATTGTTTTTGCTCGTTCCATATTGAAACAGGATCCGGATCAGGATCAGGATCCTGTTTATGGCAAAGTACTGGTACTTTACGATATATTGTACCTTGTTTAGTAGCAAAAATATTGATGTGTCTTATCAAATAACATGTGAATATAAACAAAAGACGTGACCGTTGATTCAACACATCGTTTTATAGAAAAAGTTAGGTTTGTAGAACATCCTCTCTGTCACTCATACCAGTGTGACTGTCCTTTTCTAAAGCTCGATCTACCATTTTCAACCCGCGGGTACTGTATCCAGTTATGTAGTAAAAATGTATGAGCAAAGAACTTAGTGTTGAACGTAACACAGATCACGCAGACGCTTCGGCGGCCGCTGCAAGTTCCACTACGACACAAATGACGTATAGAAACTGACGCTTCGCTTCGCTTTAAAGGCGGTTCGTGACATTGCATGGCGTTGTGCGCTTAACGCAGTTTCAGTGCTACAAATTAAATTAGTTCTGTCTTAGGCGTTGCCGCCACGACGATTCCATGCTCTGTGGTATGTAAGCTATACTAACTTGATCCAAGACTCCTCATCAGCGATATCCCTGAAGAACTGGTGCAACGTATTAGCTTCATGTAGCCTCGCTCGCCTGTGCGCGGCGAGGTTGCGCACGCGCTCGAAGCGCTCGTTGATGGCGGCGCGCCGCGAGCCGATGCCGGCGCTGTCGAACTGGCCCGACGACACTAGCGCGTCGGCTTGGGCGTTCATGTCTAAAGGGACGAAGATAGATTAGATACAGGCGTTTTTTTTTTAGCTTAATGCAACATAAAATGGTCAAACGCGGACTTTAAAGCCTTAAGCCCTTTTTACACGCCACAGTTTCTGTCTGGCGCCGTAGAAAAAGTGTCTGTCAACAAGCTACCCTAGTGATTCATACAACACTGACGACCATGCCTACACACGGCGAATACCGTAGTTTTACACGGCAAGAAAAACGTGTGTAGAAAGGATCTTAGGCATTCTCTACCAGTCAACCAAGGATGGTGGAGAGAAATGACTAGAGCCGAGCAAAATGAAATGGGATAAGCAGAGAGCGACAGGTGTTAAGAGTTATTGAAGATATATAGACTGCATTACGTAACTGAGATATAGCAGTTAAAATGGATGCACACCATTGCGATAAGATACTTGCACTGCAGTCGGGATGCAACTCAACTGTTCTGGCCTTTATGGTGAAGACGAATTTCTAGATAAAGTTTTTTTTTCTTGAGTAATTCTATTTCTTTTAATATAGTTTTTTAACTTTAACGAGTCAAGAAAACTATCGTAATTACAAACTCGCTCACCATTGATCCTATCCTCGTGGGCCTGTATGTCGGCCTCAACGAGCTGGTGCTTCTTCATGAGATTCTGTACGGACGCCAGGTCCTTGCCCGAGTCTTCGGACGTCAACAGGCTTTCAACCTAAAATATAATACCAGTATAAACGAAATGTCGCAAATGAGGAACATTTTTGTTCACCGTCATAATAAATATGGTCTTCTCAAAATATTTAGCCCTTAGCCGGCACGCAAGCTAATTCAGTTCGATTACAATAAAAATTCTATTTGGTCTCGTACTTAATTGCAAAGGTTATTTTTAGCATTTTGTTATCAAAATAAAGCAAAATTTAAGAAGGACTTTACATAAGTGTAAAATTTGTAGCTTTTAGATTTCCTTCAGGCCAATTTTTTTTTAAATATTTTTACAGTGTGAAGCCCATCATTTTATAATGGTCTTACCTCTCCGAGCCAAAAGTCGAGATCCTTGACAGCGGCGATGTAAGTACGCTGTTTGTTGGCCTCCTTCAGTTTGAGCGACTTCTCCGTCGTCTTCTGAGTCAGGAACTCCCATTGGTCTGCGATGGATGCTAAGCGAGCCTATAGAACAAAATACATGGATAAATGGTTTTTTTTATTTTTTATTAATACAATATTTGGGGAGCGGTTTTAAGCTTAGATGTTTATTCGCTCAAGATTGAGAAGAATTTGCTAATAGGTTAACTTCTATCAACACAGAGCGCATTTCTATATACCAGATTACTTCTGCGAGAAACATCACTGTGCCTTTCCTATAGTGACTTGCAAGTGTATAATTACTTAATTGCTAAGAAAGTGGGTCAGAACTACAATGCGAAGCGTCGCCCTGATGAGGGTCGCGGGAAACCGCTATATTCGAGCAGCGCAGGACCGGTCATTATGTCCGTGTATTTACGATAATCACATGATGACTATCTAGTTTGTGTCGATGCTACAGAAGGAGTATTTAAGTGTGTACCTGCACGGCGTCTTCGCTTCCACTGCACTGTCCACGTTGCACAAGGTTGCCTCCCATGGCCAGCACTGACTGGATACGTTCAGCATTAGCAGCCAGTTCCGCCTCGAAGGCCTGGTGCTTCTGGTGTTTAGATTGGATGTTGGCGGGGTCCTGAGATAGGAAAACTAGATTAATACTTGCTTGTTAAAGATATTATTTTGTCTGAATCACAATCAATCCCAGTTGTTTGATCCTTTTCCTATATTCTCAAGTTATTTCCACTCAAGAACATAGGATGCGATTTTAAACCATCGAAGCAGGAGTTCTGGTTCTTTTTATCGAAAAAGTTGATTTAATTAAAACAACCAGCAAGAAAATTATCACAAAAAAAAAATAGAAAAAAAAAATTATTTGCACTAAACGTGGCGCATAAAACGCATATAAACGCATGTTCTGTGTCTGTCGCTTCATCGCTAACGGTGTAACGATTGTCGATAGAAAAATCAATAAATAAAGAATAATTTTAAAAAGGCATATGAGAACAAGTTGGGAGAAAATATGCGTCACATCCACGCTGCTTAATGCTGTGTAACCTTGCGAGACAGAGCCACAGCGCTGGTTTTATGCGCTGTCGCTTTCTGCCGGCGTTGACATGCCGTCAACCGGTGCAGCATATGAAGAGATACTTAAAAGACTCGCACTTGATCACTCTCACTTTCACGTATAATGCACGTGAGCTTACCTTGTAGCTCTCCTCTGTGGCGAGCTGCAATTTCTCGGCGATCCAGTTCTCCATCTCGTCGGCGTCGCGCGAGAACTGCTGTAATGTCTGCTCGTCACCCAACCTGCATAATAATGTAAACTCAAAAACTGCACGCTGGTTGTAAGTAAATATGCCCATATAAAATGCCCAAATGCCAATATAAAACATGCTGCGACCCCAAATTAATTGGGATAAGGACAATAGATGTTATTGGGTTTGTTTAATTAAAGGCATGAATCGCAAGAATAGCTGTTTGAACATGAAGATGAGAACTAAGGGATCTCGCGGTGCACACGACCGCGACCAGGTTTACTATAGAAACCTATACGAATCGCGCACTTGGTCGCAACAAGCCGCACACCATACAACACCACTAGACGGTCAGTCGTGGCCGTATTGTGCCCCCTAAATGTTTCATTCATAAAGACTCACTTGTATTATGCTCTATCACAATGGGACTGGCTATAATCATATTCGTTATTTCTAGAAATTCAATAGCAAATTCGGGGGTCGTGGGGAGTCAGACAGGCCGTCGCTCCATGTAAAATTCTTGGTTTGGAAGCCGATCCCAACATATTTGGGAAAAAGGCTAGGCCTGACTGTCAGTAACAAATTAGCACTGCACCTGGATCTCTTCTCAATAAGCGCCTCCTTGAGGTGCCTCCACCTGTCGAGCACCTGTCGCCGCTTGCCGTCGATGTCGTCAGCCGCGTAGTGCTCTGACGCCATCAGCTGGTCAGCTAACGTCTGCACTTGAGCGATCTTCTCCTCCTGTGTAGGGATAATAAATAGTAGTATCATATCGAGATATAGGTGAAGATAAGTTATATTATACAAGGTCAAAAAGGTATGAAACTTAAATTATTTTCTCATATTTTCAAATAAAATGTGTATAGTAAATAGTATGCAGTCACACAAATCTTCGATTAAGCATCAATTTGAAAGCTAATTCAAAGGTTATATTGATTACTCATGCTTACATTCAATCTTATTAAAAATTATTCTATTTAAACGGAAATATTACTGATCCTAACTAATATTATAAATGCGAAAGTGAATTTGTTTGTTTGTTACGCTTTCACGCTACAACTGCTAAACGGATTTGCATGAAATTTGCCACATGGATAGACCATGGACCAGCACGCTCAACATGACCACAATAGAAACGAGTTTTGTCGGCGGAAGAATAGACAAAATGTATAAACAATCATATTCTGTAATTTTACATAGGATGCTTTTTATCCCGATATTCCACAGGATCGAGACTTATGCGAGTTAAATTTCTGTTTGCTAGTTGCTTTTATGGTCATGCAATTTTTTTATAAGAGTCTTTTTACGAAATCAGGTTTTCAGAAGCTAATTGTATGCCACTTACATGAGCATTGATAGCCTTGTCAAAGTCTTCGTGCTTCTTGATGAGTTGCTCCACATTATCAGGCTGTGCTGCGTCGGCAGCTGCGTCAGCGTCCGTCACGTCCTTTGCCGAGGGCGAGAGGAATGCCTCGCGGGCTCCCATCCAGCCTTCGGCCTGTTCGCAGTCGCGGTAGAACAGTTGGAGCTCTAGGTTCTGGTCGAGCTTCATGCGGCGACCAATCCAAGCCCTGGAGAGTAAAATAGTGTTAGAAGAAAGTAATTTCGTGTGGTTAGTTTATTTGCCACAACCTGGTGTCAGAGTTTATTTGCCACACATGGGCCTCTGACTTGGCTTCACATGCCGTCGAGAAATATCTCTCAGGCATGCCAGTTTCTTCAGGATGTTTTCCTTCACTGTTTTTGAGGCAAGAGATAATTATACAATACGCACATGAATCCGAAAAGTCAGTGGTGCCTTGGGTTCGAACTCAAGACCAATGACTTGGCAGTCCGACGGTCACAATACTAGGCTATCACTGGTGCTAAAATAGTCTTAGAAGAAAAGAAAGTAATTTTGGGAGAAAGAAGGAAGAAAACAATATGTTTTAAAATACAAAGAAGGAAATGCAAAACACAACGTTATCCGATTTACACATTGATACACGCGGTTTGCGGGCTCACGTTGACACACTACCGAGTAACGACGAAGGCAGATGTGTAATGAAAAAAGTTGAAACGCTGCACAAGTCTGCCATCACCGGCTTTGGTTTGCGTGCAACCATCCATTACAAGATTACAAAGAAATAAGTTCGAAAAAAGAGGGAAAAGGTGGACTTTCGTTACAGTACAACAGTGTCATTTATTTATTTACTAGCTACTGCCCGCGGCTTCGCCCGCGTACACCCTAATTATTTTTCTATAATAAAAGTAACTCCTTATAACATCAGCAATCTGCCAGGGAAAAAAATCGGTCCAGCCGTTTCGGAGATTAGCCGAAACAAAACATACAGCTAGCCAAAAAAAATATATTGTAAAGTACCGTATATACTTTCATATGCATTTTGTAAAAAGCTGTTATTTTGACATTACAAAGACACAGCTTCATTTTAAATTATTTTTACCTATTGTGTATAGGTATATAATTTTGCTAATTTTATGTCTATACTTATATAATTGTGTATAGTAATTTTATTCTAGGTGCATCATCTTCACATATAGTTATACAATGTGGAGCAGGACGATTGACATTCCATAAAACCACATCAAGAGTGTCATGTTCTTTACCCGTATACAAAAAATCAATCAAATCCAATGAATACTTTAGCCACAGGAAATTATTTTTCATTTTCTTATTTTTCTACATGATGTAGATCTGAGTCCGTAATAATAGGTAAACAGTGTAAGGTCAAGAACCTGTGCAAAACGTACGATTCTATCCTCTACGTCTCAATATGCTTGAGACAGAGAAAGGTGTCATACGATTCCACTCTGACGCGCCCCGCCCAGTCCCACAAAATAATACTACAATTAGAAAGAAAAAGAAATATTACTTACGCAAATTATGCATTAGTGGTGCATAGACAATTGCGAGTGTGTGTGTGAGCGGAATTTTTTCGGCAAAAAGTCTCGGGACTCGGTCCAGTCAGGCGGCGCCCTTTGAGGAACGTACACGGCTACTTTTTTTTATCACGAGACGAGCCGCGCGCGTATTGTTGTGATTTTGTGAAAAAATTTAGTTGTTATTTGGATTAAGACGATTTAGTGTGACTTATTGTTCAGTGTTAGTTTAATCTGTCGCGCGCGCAATTAGCAGACACAATAGAATTTTATTGTTATCTGTCTCCAATATGAGACACCAGTATTATAAAGGTTAATATTAGTTAATTAGGTATCGATGTCGCTTGTGAATAATGAACAACGGTGGAAACATTGAAAATTTATAAATTTGACTATTGATGTAAATTCTGATTGTGATGTGATATTATGTGATTAATTATTCAATCAGTGATCTTTTAATTAACAACGCGCAACTCAGTGAGTTTATGCCGCTAATTTGTTGTTCTCCGACTAAACTACCTACCCACGTCCACCTACGCCCCGCACCGCAGCGCAGGCGCCGCCCCCCGCCGCGACCCGCATCGGGCCGCGCAACAGGTTAGTGACTTTTCGTAGATAAAGCGTGTTTACTTTTTATGCAGTCGATTCTGCTATTTATTTTGTTTGAAAATTGCAATTTTTCAATTTTCCATTAACTACTAATCTTCGTATTTTAAAATGTTTCTATGGCCTAGTACTGTGCTCGTTTTAATTTAATGTCGTAATTCCAGATCCACATTGTATAACTAATGTATGCAAGATATTGTAAACATTTTTAAAGAGTAACGGAGGAGTTTGTTGCCCATTCTTCTCCATACGAAAACTACCTTTTGGAAGGCAAAATTAACAAAAAAATAGAACCAATAATAAAATATAACATAAATTAAAAAAACAAAAATTGTACTTTCTGCGTGCTCAAAATTATTATGTTCATTAAAAATCTAAATTGGTATAAAAATATATAATGTAATGAATTGGGAGAAGGCGCTGAAATCTGACATACAGGTTTTTACCTAGTATGGGTTTCAGAGGACTCTTAACTTATTTTTTATTTTTTTTTCCTATTATTTTGTAAATGTTGACGTTCAAAAATGCATAATTAAAATAAATGGTTTGATTTTGACTGGATAGCAAGAAACTAGAAAGGTGCAATCAGAATCTAGCAGCCGGTTTCTGATTATAGAATTTGAAGTTGAGAACTTGTAATTCACTTGGTGATTCCTTTACAGTAGCCCGCGAAATTCAAAATTTCTTACGTTTGATGCTTAGAAATTGAAATGTAATAAATGTTCTCATCTATAAATACTCAATTTAGAAACCGGGCCTATGTATCCTAAAAAAAATATGAATTTACTTACTTCTCAAGATCCTGGCGAGCATCGCTCATGTTGTTAAGTTTCTCCTGAATATCAACGCTGGCGTAGTGACCTCCTTGCAACAGCTGCTGACCGAAGAGTTCCAGAGCTTGGAATGTACCGGCGCGGGCGTCCATTTCAGTGCGGTGTTCCTATATTATACAGAACAGTTTAGTCTAGGGTCGAAATTATCTGAATATCAATGTTTAAGCGAAGACTATTCTTGATGGCCTGTGATGTTTTATAAAGTGCTGTGAAAAAGAAGTTGCCTGTCTTTTGTAATACAACTGCTTATTATGGCTTCGTTGAGAAATTCTACAGCAATATTTTATTTTAATGTCGTGTTTAAAAATGAAGTCTCAACGTTTCCACACACTAATATTTCTGATAGAGTCAAAAACACAACGTTACTAATTACCTAACTTTACTTTTTTATACAATTAGCTGTAAAAAACACACAAAGAATGAAATAAATGTGGATAGTTCGAAAACAGAATGTCTTACAATAAATAAAATTATGGAAAACATAGATTGTACAGAAAGTAAAACTCACACACACTAAAACATTTAGGACAAAGTGAAGACACCTTGTAAACACACTGAAAACTAGTACAGTCAACTTGAAAAGTGTATCAACTCGAAACATTATTCCAAAATTGGAATCTTTCAGACCAATGTTTACTGTAAGCGTGTTCTCATTATACGATTGACATTAAATTGGCAAAAGAAAGTTGTAATATATAAAACCCCGTTTAAATTCTAAGTTGTAAACTTTTATGATTGACTGTACTTTATCACAACATAGAAAAAAAAACTAAAATAAATTACAAAACAATTAAAACTGTTAATAGATTTGTCGTGTCTTTGCCTGTTAAGTTTTTTATAGTTAAACTGTTAGGGTAACTACCCCCGGCCACTAAATACATTAATTTAAATTAAATTAGATTGTAAACAGCAGCACATCGAGTGTAGTGTATATTATTGCGTATTATTGCATACACGGGGTGTATATTATAGTTCTTGCAAGTCACACATTATATTTTGTAGGAATTGTGTCTGTATGTACTAAAGATTTGTGAATACGAGATTATCAAAGGGCGATAACATATTATTGGATTTTTAGACCCATGGAAATATAGGATCAATCATGACCGAATTTTATGATGTTCGAGTTCTGCAATAGATTCCTGCACTTAAATTTCACTTAAAACAGTGCGACGTTCTCTAGATTGACTTGGTGACATCTTTATTACTGAGATCTAACTCTTAAAGCAAATGCATGTGCATGATATGGAAATCACCAATAAATGTATATTGATTTATTCGTATTTACATTCAAATCAACATTTGATTATAACCAATTCCCCATTTTCAGACTCCCAGATCTTTAATGTACATAAACACAAGTCCTAAAAATATAACACTTGTGACTTGCAAGAATGGTAGTAAGGCTGGGGGCACACATGCGTGCAATGCGTCTGACCTGCGGCATTATGCCGTACCGCGCGTCTATCTCCAAACGCTGGCTCTAGAAACACAGTTACCATGTGATATTTGTTCACCAATACCCAACAGCTGCCAATTTTCGATCACTGTAGTTTTAGCACCCAAATAACAGAGTTTTAGTTCGCAATTTTGAAAATTTACAAGAGGTATACAATTTCGTTACCAAGTTATCGCATTTTTTTTCGTACCGTTCATGTAAGTCACCGTTCAGTAACGTTAAACTATCTATTATAGTTTCAGACAATTTTGACGTAAACATCCAGTATAACCTACATGAAAGATTACAAAACTGACCCATTGTAGAACCTCTTAGTTTTAGAATTTTGGATAAGACTGCACTTTTGAATGTAATGGAACTAATCAACTAATGTCATCACAAAACTTTATACATTCAAACATTATTAATCAGATGTATTGATTGACTTCACTCTATTAGTCACTGGTGGACCAAACGGGAATCATTTACAATGAAACATATCTGTAATACATATTATACACTGTAATACATTATTCGCACATAAAACGCAATACTTCAATTGCATAATATAAAAATGGTGAAGCAAAACCCATGTGTCCTAGAATCAAAAATACGCAATTTGACCGCGTGGTGGTTTACGGTCCAGTCCCTTACACAGAGAGAAGATCTGAATAAGCCCAGCAGTGGGAATATTAAAGGCTGATTATCTATGATTATTTGTTTTGAGCTTCCAATATACTTTACATGGATAAGCATAATCAGCCAATAAAGTCCCCACTGCTGGGACACACGCCTCCTCGTCCTTTCGATGAGAGGGAGTGGGCTGTAATCTACCACGCGGGCCCAGTGTTGGTTGGTGGATGTCACATGTCTTTTATTTTTTAATTTTTGGTTCTAGGACATGCCGGTTCCCTCACGATGTTTTCCTTCACCGTTTTAAGACCATGGATAAATATGATAAGTATCACGTTGTATGTGCTAATAACAGTGTTAGTGACCATATCAGTCATATTTATAATGTTATCATAACATGAACATACCTGGTGTCTTTCAAGCAATGCTTCAGCTCCGGTGACGTCATTGGCGAGCTCGTCCGAGCTTACCAAAGCCATCATGGAGTGGATCCATGCCATCAGGTCGCGGTAGTCGGATAGGAACCTGTTGAGTTATTATGTTGGGATGAATTTTGAATTGCATGAGCAAATTGTATGATGATATTGACCAATGTTAAAAAGTTTTGGACGATTCGTAGTGTTCATAAAATAATTACGACATTATAAGTCAGCTTTCGTACAGATTTTTTTACTAGTGCATAAAGGTGCAATAAATAAGTCATCGTCACTGTGACGCTGAAACTTCCTAATATTATAAAATGCCACTGTCATTTAACGTTAAGTTGATAAATAATAAGACTACGAATAGCCACGAAAAAACATGCCTATTCTTTTCATAGGAAGCTACTCACGCGACTGCTAGTATTCGCCTGAAGCAGTGAGACGGGGGAGGGCGCCAATGACAAAATTGGCAGACTAGGTTACCTCCCCGTGTCACGTCACCGCTCAAACTCACATAGTACCTCAGCGGCGACTAGCAGTCGCGCGCAGGCTATACTTAAGAGTTCAGAAGTATGATGTCAAATGTTGTCATCAATACTGTATATTAAAAAACTACCTATATTAGTTGGTTACGTTACCTCTGCAGATCATAAGAGTCCAGCAGCTTCTCCTTCCTGGCGTTAGCTCTTGCCTGCAGCTGCTGCCAGGCCTCGTTGATCTCACGCTGCTTGCTGTACGTGGCGTCGGCAGAGTCGCCATGTGTGGACATGAGGCGGTTGGCTGTGTCGTCCAGTTGGCGGATCTTATCGCCTAGGGCTGCGAGGTCGCGCTCTAGGCCTTCGTGTTTGCCTGTGGAGGGAAAAGGGTCGGGAATAAAAATTGGCTAAAGCAGCCCCCCCCCCCCACTTTTATAGTCGCTATGTTCGCAATATGCCAAATATTGGCCCGAGTTTACTAATGTTTGCATATAGGTCTTATCGAAATCCGTCGGTTCCCACATATTCTTCCTATTTTGATGGGAACTTATACTGTAAACTTTTTTTAATCACTAGTATTTGAGTGCTGCAATCGTAGCAGTTCCTCTAATTCTCAAGACCACTCCAAATCTTCGAATTCTAATGACAATAGCTTCGTACGAGAGTTGTTTACTTACGTTGCAAAGTCTGCACTGATCTCAAGTCCTTGCCCAGGTCATCAGTGGCTAGCGCGGCCTCCTTCTCAGCGATCCAGTCCTTGGTCTCGTCCACATCGCGGTGGAACCGTTGTACTTCGTGCGCTGAGCCGAGTTGGGCGGCGCGCTCGGCTGTCAGTTGTTGCAGGGAGGTCCATTTGGTGTTTAGTTCCTGTTGGGATTGTTTTTGATTAGACGGAATGTTGGACGATAAAGAGGTGTTTCAATGCAGACAGTGTTTGAGTCTTTGTCTTTAATGCTCTGTTTATTCATAGTTTTAAAATCCACAAACTAGATGAACTACCTTCTAGCCCGCTTATAATTAAATAATAAGGTGTGATTTTCAGATCGTAAACGGGATCATAATTGAGACGATCAAGCATATTTAGCCTATTTGCAAATTATTTTGCATACTAAAATCAAGTTTTTCTAACTGAACAGACAGCAGTGCTGCTGGGGAGTTTGTAGCGCCACTTCTTTCCCAGCTAAAACACTAGGAAGTGGTGAAGGGCGGCCGTTTTGGGGGACTATCTTATGTAATTTTGACGTTCGAAAAGTACTGATTCTCAGCCTAGTTTGAACAAACACTTGATTTTGATTTGCATGTTAGCTTATAATGCATAGTATGTTCTATTGCTGTCAACTCGGGCGTAAACAATAGAGCGTAAAAATGCTTTGGAATTAATTTTAAGCCTATTGGCACCTGTAGCTTCTCCGATTACACACGATGCGTTTCTATTGTTTTATCGCTCAGTAATCGAGCAGCTAATACATAAAGTGGATTTATGCATCAAATACCTATTTACATACTAACAACACTATAAGTTAAGTGCATGCATTTTGTACGGTTTAATTCCACGGGAGTATCTGATAAGATACACCCGTGGAAAAACCCGTTATCAGAGAAAAGCCCTCATGTATGATAGACAATTACATGAGAGCTTTTCTCTGATAACGCAACGCATACGCAATAGGTAAATGTTCCTGTAATAACTTCTATTTATACTGGGTCAAATAAAATTAGGTAGCAAAACTGCAGATGTGAAGAGTACCACCAATATCTTTATACAATTAAAAAAAGAAAAAGAGTGAGATGTCGTTTTTTTTTGAGGGTCAACAACCAATGGTGCTTTTGTTTTATCGTGTTTAGACATCGATACCAATTACATCTGTGAAGTTTGCACAAAAAAAACTGTTTTTTGTTCAAGTGACCCCACGCGCGGGTACTCACAAAAAAAACTATTTAATTTATTTTTTTATTATCATGTTTAAATATCGATACCTTTCATGTCTGCGGAGTTTCTCTAATTATTTTAATTCGACCCTGTAAACTCTACCACGATGAACCCTATCACGATTTAAGCTAAATATTTGTGATGTCTATTACACCTTGGGATTTAAATATTTGTTAGTTAATATGACTATAATCTGAGTTAGATCGTTGTGTACGTGACATGTTATGCGTATACTTCGATTTACAACTTGAGATTTCAAGTTGCTAAACTGCACAATAACTTATAACTTTGAAATAATAATACTCATGGCATAATCAGCCAATGTCCGCACTGCTGGGACACTGGCTGCTCTTCGAGCTACAACTCGTAAATCAGGGCCGTTATCACTGGGCCTCCATTCATTATTTAAGCAAAACTAAACTCGATTTCTTATTCAGTTTCAACCATCAACAAAATGGTCCGTTAGCTTCAACATTTGTAGTTTTTTACTGCTTGCATTAGCTTGAACATGAAGCAAAATGGCAATAGTCACTATTGTCATTGCCAATTTTGTATAGAAATTGTTACAGCTGAAATGGCTAACAAAAATATATAACAATTTTAGGCTTTATAAGTTTACCAAGAAAAAGCCACTCAAACGATCTAACTGCCCCTAAAACGATTGAGGGACACTGACTATCTGTCTCTGTTACAAAGATACAGTAAAAAAATCTTCAGAGAAAAAGACAGCTCCCATCTCACCTGCATCTGCGTCTTGATCTTGAGCGCAGCCTCAGTCTGCCCCACAGTCATGAGCTGCACGGCGATCTCGTTCATCTCGGCGAGCCGCACCTCGTTGGCGCGCAGATCGTTCTGGAAGTCGTCGAACTTCTTCTGCATGACCTCCACCTGTTCCAGGTCTTCGCCCACGTCTTGGACTTGGGCGTGCATTTCCTGTGAAGACGGAAAAGTGTTAGATGACCAACATATTCTATTTACACAAATTTAAAAAGTATATTGAACTAAAAGATTTAAATCTGAAAAACCTCTGTTGGAAATATTATCCAAAGTAAATTTTGACAAACTATGGAACATCACAGCCATTTCCCCTTTTTGATATACAAGCATTTTTTTTAGGATGCAAGTCTCTTAGAAGTTTTTGTATAAGAAAATAGAAGATAGAGGAGCAAATAAATATATCTATTGTATTCTAGTATATAGCATGACTTTATGTTGTTGAAATGGTTTCATTCTACATTATTTCCGAGCTGATACGAGTTTTAGGCTTTTTTTCAGGCATAGTTCTCGTATTTGCAAGGTGTAACGTATTACCCAGTGACTGGGTTGTGGAGGTCAGATAGGCAGTCGCTCCATGTAAAATACACATCCTGTTGGACTGGAAGTCGAACCTAACATAGTTGGGAAAACGCTAGGCAGATGCCGCTGAGTTCTCGTAGATGCAAGAGAAGAAGAAATAAACACCATACCTTATCTTTGATCCATGTGGCAAGCTCAGCGGCCTCGCGCACAAGCACGTAAGCCTTGACGGTCTCATTGAGCTTGTTCTGTCGCTCGCGAGCCAAGCCCAGCAGGTTGTCGTATTGACCCTCGATCTGAGAATAAACGGTTTTCGTTAGTTTTATGTCACTGTTAACATTATTATGTAAACCAATCAGTGTAGTCAATTCAATTCTTCAATGTAGTTTTCACGGAAGATTTTTACAGAATATATCGGCAGGTCATTGTGAAAAAGGGGCTTTAGCATATAGCAGCAAATTATAATCAAAAATTAATTCTTAAACTATTTATTGTTTCAATGAGGGATACTGTACCTGGTTCTGCCTAGCCGCGATGGAGCTCGAGTCGGCGAGGTTCTGCTGCGAGGAGGACAGGCCGGCGTCGATCTTCTTGACGTAAGCGGCCGGGACGAAGCCCTGGCGGTCATTCACCTCCACCTTCCACCAGTCCTATGAATGTATGAGGGAGTTAATATGGAGCTTTCTTTTAGCTGGCTACTATTACTTACAGTCGGAATATGAAACAACAACAACAGTAATTACGCAATATTGTCTATGGTCCGTGGCCTTGACATCAACCGATGAACAAAATCTTCAAGAGTATAATTATTGGTTGAATACCAGGCTTTTGGCTACTTTTGTATTTGAGTATTTTTTCTGTAAATGTGCGTTTTTTTGGTGCAGAATAAACATATTTCTTTCTTTTTTTCTTTAAATCCGTGACCATACTTAGAACCTTGTCATATTTAAGGTGTAATAATAAAATTAAAATAACTGAAAACTTGAAAAGGGGCCATTGTTATCATCATTATACGAGGTGCTTTTTTATATCCCGTAGCTCTAGGATATAAATGAGACCATATCAAAGAATCAACAGATATGTTTCTTTTTTAATTTTTAGTTCAAAATAATTCGACAGTCACGATTATTTATGTAAAAAACCCTTAGGTGAAATATAAAAAAATAAAAACAAATTTAATTTAAACTATTTTTTTTATTAAATTGATAATATGACAACATCGCTTTTTCTTAGCTTTAAATATGGAAATGAAATGAAGCCCCTACGCGTCTACGCGGACTTAAATTACACTCTAGGGGAAGGGCAGATAGGACGTACCTATGTGGAGTCTGTTTTGCAGCGATTCGTTTCTGTCTTTTGTCAAAACATATTGATATTTTAAGACAATATTTTAATTTTATTTAGTTTAACATTGAAAATGCTATTTTATAGAAATGCCAAAATGCCTAATAAAATTAATACAAATATCCATTCCATTCCAGTTCCAGCCATCTTAAAAGTACTTATGCCATTGTAAATATAAACATTCGGCCAAACAATAGTTTTTATGCCTTTAAAATATTCTTCCTTTCTTTTATGTATTTAAAGATAATTATGCCAAGTGTGTTATGACAAACAAATTTCGGAGCTTCAAGATTTTGCCAGAACCCGTTCAAAAATGATTCTGTGAATAGAAATTGCCGTGGCTTACGTAATTTTGGGTACTTTAATCATACTTTTTATTATAAAATCATAGTGGCCGAATGGATGCCATTTGTGCAAGGTGCATGTTGGATTGCTATAGCCTATATCCTAAAATAGCCTCACGCTTACGGTTAGAGCTCGTGCATGTAGTATTATGTAAATATATGTAGGTTGCACGGAATGGTGTTCTTTCTTTCAGCTAGGTAATATGAAAACGGTTAGATAAGGGGTTACAATGTAGCGGTTTTTGAATAGTTGCAGCCCATTTGCACCGATGATAAGCTATAAATAATAAACCAAATCGATTATCCAAGTAAGTACAGAATGCTAATTTCCATCCATTATTAGATTAATCGTGTATAATAATTTGAATTCAGAACTAAGTACTTTATTGATGTTTTGTTTTGATTTTCGTGTTATGTGAACTATGTTTATAGAGCTGTAAAACTATTTTCAATTTTAACGGACTTCAAAAAAGGAGGTTCTGTATTTATACCTTTTCACCCCTTGTTAATATTATGTATAGTATACCACAGAAATTAATAAAAATATAAACAAAATAAAATACTTCTTCAACCGACTTCAAAAAAAGAGGAGGTTCTTATGTTCGTCATGTAGATAAGCAACTAAAATAAATATATATTCGGTTATTAATCATTTCAATTTAGTCAGAAAATTTCTTCATCGGATGTAGCTGTATGTTAACTAGCGATGGAAAATATCACTTTCTTCACTGCTCGAACAGGTATTTATTATAAAATTTTCCATGTGTGAACCAAAAATTGCTTAAAATTTTCGATATTCGACCTCACATTTTATTGAACGATCACACACTTTTTTCCATTCTTCCGGGCCAATCATATTGATTTTTTCTAATTATAATTTATTTGATAGTTGTCACATTCATAATAGCTATGTATCCTTTAATTTGAAACCAAATGTTTTCAATTGGATGAAAATCCAGATAATATAGTGGCATTCTTAAAATGGTATAGCCATGTTCTTCCATAATGTGATCAATAGCAAACTGAGTATATTTCTTTATGTTTTTTTTATGTCACATAAATAGATCTTCAATGAGTTTGGGTTATGACGAATGTTATATTGCTGCAACCAAGCTTTAATTTGTAGTTTAGTAGTGTTTGAGTTTGGGGGTGTAACTAATTATTTATTATGGTATGGTGCATTATTTATTACTAAAACACTATTAGTTGGTAGATTTTGTATTAATTAATTACTCAGACAATTTTGATATCGATCGGCATTGATTTCTTTATAGTAATCGCCGTCACTATCAATACATTTGTGCAACATCAGCATCAGTGCACCTGGAACAACCTTCTTCATTGCCAGCTTGAACGATAATTATACGTTCTCCTTTGGAAATTGACTTCTTTACACCTTTTTTATTTTTATCTGTCCAAGATTTCCGTTTTCAGTGCAACGTATGTACATATGATTCGTCTGTAGCGGTTACACCACCACATACGAACTACGCATCAAAGACATGACGTCACACAAATCCCGCATCGCGCAATTAGAGTTTACCGCGCGAACGACATATATTATAAGACTATCCGACATCAACACCCGGGCAGTTGCCCGCCAGACACAACACCCGTCTGGTAGGAGAATCCTCCCTTTTCTATGGTGGATGAGTGAAGTTTACACCCTGTTCCTCATACCCTAAACATCCATGAAGACAATATTTTTGCACTCGGCGCTCATCCTTCGAATTTCTTACACCTTTTAAGGCGAATAACATGCTTTTCAATTAGTTTTTCTAGATTGCTTTCTAGTTTTTTTATATCGAAAACCAATATCTACCAACTTCGATTTTAAATTCCTCAAAGAAGGTAATTCCTTATAGCGTAAATGAAAATCGTAAATCATGTTACGTATGACAGAATAGTCAAAATCGTCCAAGTTTAAACGAAATTTTTGGTCTTTTTTACTCTTTTGGTGATGGGAAGAGCCAATTTATCTTTTTTATCTTTTTCTTTTACAATATTCTTTACAGTTCCGACAGAAACACCACAAGTTTTGTAAACTTTTTGAAGATAACCATTGCTTTTTTCTTTAATCCATCGGCTTCTTGTAAAAAAGACAAATATACGCTTACGTTACAAATATCTGTCGTGCCTGCGACTTTAGCAGCTTTTTCCCATTTTTAAATAAATTACACTATGTTAAAATAGTATTAACAACTCTATATACTTACAAGACGCTTGAGAGCGTCCGGTCTGGGGGTCTACTCCCTAAGTGAAATCCGTAGTTACGGACGCATCGCTCTCCGTCTGACTCACAACCATACCGTAAGTGAGACGGAGCGTGAAGCGTCCGTAACTTCAGCCGAAACTACGGAATTCGCTTAGGGAGTAGACCCCTTGCACCAAGTCCAAAGGGCAACTGATAGAAAACCGACGACTGACGAAACACGATGGTTGCCGAGGGACATTAAGAAAATAGTTAATAATAATAATGCCTTTTATTATACCCACTACAGGGCAAGGCCACTTCTTATACAGGTTCAGGGTCGATTGGCTGTTTGAAATTATAAATTATAAGTCTAGGTTTCCTCACGATACGAGGACGTTCCGATAATACGCAAAAATACCAGCTTCAACATTCAAACGCTGATATCTCATCATCATCATTCATAACAGGAACAATACGTTCAAGACTTCCTGTTATAATTCTTCCGACCTTGCTTCAATTCAAGCAGTAAGCGAAACAATATGGCAACAATCGATCAAGCCAAACCCATACGATTTGAAGATAATAGTGGTTATAAATTAACGGTAATGATGCCATATGTTAACAAAACTGCCTTTCAATCGTTAGTACAGTCGACCACACATCATTGGTTACACTTAACACACGTAGTTTAGATAGAATACGAGGCTAGCTTATAGTGGTTTTAAACAGACTTCAAAAAAAGGAGGTTATCAATCAATTCGACACGTACGTATGTAATATTATTGGAAGTGCAATATATTCACATGATAATCTATTAGGGCTTCCAAACACATATACAAAGTGTTATAGGTATTTATGTTTGTATATTTGTATGTATGTACGAAAATATTAAACGGATTGTAATTTGTATAGATAGTGCAATCCACGACGACGCTCCCCACTCCTCGATGACTGTACTGTAAGCTGTAGTTTAGTACGGAGCGGAGCGGAGTGGGGCGCGTCTTAGTGGATTGCACTATCTATAACCATATTTTATTGGCTAGCTTCAACTTAGGGAACAGTGCAAGTTTCATCAAAATATAATTATGTACTAATAATGTGAATGTGTGAAGGTCTGGCTTATTGATACGAGCTAAAGGCCAAAACCTTGGTCAACCAACACTAAGAGAAAACTACTGAAAAATAAAAAAGCAAAATACGAAAATACAGAACCAGACACACTTAAAAAATTAAAGTAATTTTTCACTTGTTAGTGTTTTTTTTGGAAGTCAATTTTTTTTTTGCCAAAAAGTTTTTTTGTACCACTGACATGCGTCGACTGTACAATAACATAACATCACGCCTTGTTTCCCCGAAGGGTTGGGCAGAAGTGTACCTACAGCACACCCACTGTACAATTATTTGTAAAGATATTGGTCCGCACACGCTCGCTACTAGGTATTCTTTCATCTTTGGTACTACTATTAGAACAGCGGCTGAGAGACAGGCTTCTGCGCTGCCGGCCACGGGTTTGATTCTCGCACGCAATAAATATTCGTATGTCTCCTGATAAACAAGTCAAGTCAAAATATACTTTTCCGAAGTCAATGTTTGTATCAATAATTTAGACTTCCGGCTACAAAAATGAGATTTAAATTGGGATCATATCCGTTACGCATGCTCGTCCCCTACTAACCCATGGCTCACCTACATAGCAAATATTGCATTTATACTACTCAATTCAAATCCTTATTTCCAATTGGTGTTATTTCCACATAAACGAATATCAACTTTATAGCAGTGCAAATTTAGTTGATTTCAGAATTACCGCGGTTACCACTGGGACACCAATAATCTATGTGTGAAAAGTTGTTTTTACAGAGAAAATACAAATTTGTTTTCATGTTTAGAAATATGTGCTTGTTTTAGGTAAAGGACAAAACAGCTAAATTATTTAATAAATTCATCATTTCGTCAGTTTTCCTTCTCACACTGGTTTAAAAGCGACATGATTACTTAGCATGGTATTATCGCTTATCAATGTGAAACTCAATCGGTTCAAAGCCATTCACGACAAAGAAAACGTAATATTTTGCTATATTTTCATAATATTTTATCTTCATTCATCCATTTGGAAGTTTTATTGAACTTGGAGTTATTGGAACTTGGTTGAATCGTACTTATGCATAAAAAGCCGGTATAGCTTCTCAACTTTCTTCATAAGATTCTTCTTCATAAAATACAATATTACATCCATGCATCCATGGCTTTTATCTTATGTAAATGGACCTGAGTATCGGAACAATAAACATTTTCGCTGAAAAGCCTACCCAAATTAAGGTGCTTTTAAATCTCATTTTCAGCTTACATGATTGGCTGTTATTTTTATTGGTCATCCAATCACAGCAGCTACAATGATAAGTCCAAAAGATTCACCTATCAGTGACTACGTCAAGCAGAAATAAGGTGTAAAACTCACATGTTCTAACTTCTTATCATTTTTTCTGTTGTGTACAAACAGACGGTTCACCAACATAACTGCTAACCAACTTAACACTATCATTTTAATACTAGTATCACTTCACTATCACAGAGAGATTCACTGGCCACTTATAAAAAAAAAATACATTTATATTTTTCTTTATTCAAAAAGTTCGAATTAGTGTTCCATAACATCGTCTCATTAAAAAAATCCTAATACTTTTTTTATTTACACATAGTCAGACCTATAGTTCGGCACTGGCACATAGTTTTATTTTACTATTTTTTATAAAAACGTTCTATGATATAAGTGCGTTCGTCCTCTTTCGTGTTTCATCGTTTACTGTTCACGTGCGCCGTTTAGCGCGAGTTACATAAATACGTTCGGTTTGAGCCAGATAACAATGGATCTGGATCTATGAAAATTTACGATGAATATTTTGTCCATTTACTATTATAATTTGGAATGCGTATTGATCCAGTCGGTTTTATATTATAATCGCTGGTGGGTAATTTCTTTAGCAAACTATAATGTGACTGTGTGATAAGATAGTGAAGTTGTTTCATTCACAAGTCACAATATGTTTCATGTAACAAGATCTCTCTAGAACATACTGCCTATCATGTAAAATGTTATTATACAGAAGTAACTCCATAGGAACAGAGTTCAATTTTTTTGATAAACATTTGATAACACTGATATTGGTGTAAGAATTATCTATTAGTATTACAGAAGCTAATTACAAGGACGACGTTCCAAATATTTTTATATCGATTATTATCTGTTTTGCGTATCAGTATATATGTATGACGTCATATTATTGATCACAATTTTCTAAGTATATAAAATAATCAAAGTACATTTGTAGCGGACTAGTGTTAAAAGTACTCGTAAGTTCGATACCTCCTATGTAGACTATGGCCTTAGTAATTACATGAGTATTTTTATTTTAGGGTATTTTGAAGGTATTGTAAATAAGTCGCTTTATGTCTTGTTTGTTGTTGAGCCTCTCTTCAGTATAATTTACTGGGCACATCTATGGCAGATATTGCGCTGTTATGGCTGTCTATATACTTTGCATCACAATGTAATATGCTAGTAATAATAGACATATTGTTATCTTCCTTGCTATGTGAAGGTGACATATTATGAGTCACACTAATGTCTGTATCTTCTATATCTTATCTATTGTCTACTCAAAAATTTCTCTAGAAAGTTTCAATCTAGTTCTAACCTAGTAGTAGTTCGTACCTTTGAGTTAATAAACAGACATTTACCAAAACATTTACAATACAAGTAGCTAAAAACTTGTAGTATATAACATTTTCCGAACGATCCCACAAGACATTTAGTCAGCATATAATATCAGATTAGCGCATTATAAGGCTTTCAACTACCTACATCAGTTTTTTATTAGCATGTATAAAATCACATGAAGGCCCTTTTTTTTTTGGGTGGGATATCATCAAATGACTTCTCCCGCTCTGGGTGGAGCGGGAGGGCGTGTCAGACTCTTACTGACTAAACCGTAACACGGTATCCCTTTCAGACTTTCCCGCAACCCCGGCAGGCAATGGTCCCGTCGGACCCCTTCAGTTGTGCTGACATCTCTTTGAGGCGCGCGTGGAACACAACGCGCCACACCGGACGGCGAGCTACCCATTGCTCACCGCCCGCAAGCCCGCGCCTACGGTGGCCGGGAATCGGCTATGGATTCCCGACGCCCAGGGCGTCTCCTCCTGCGGCGGCTAGGGGCGTGAGGGCGCGAATTTTGCCTCTCCCTCAAGCGTTCCGCCTCCTCCATGAAGGAGCTTCGCAGTGCCACACGTCGATACTGTCAACTGCAGTCGTTCGGGCGATTTATCCGGATTGGTCTTTTTAAGGGTGCTTGCAAGGGAAATATAAATAAAGACAAGTCGGTACTGATCGGTGCGGAAGACATAGTCCCGTTTCAACTAATGTTTCTACCGAAGATCAACTTGCAGTAATCTGTTCCGAGTCCGGCCAGTACCCTTTTTTTTTTTTTTTGGGTGGGAAATCATCAAATGACGTCTCCCGCTCTGGGTGGAGCGGGAGGGCGTGTCAGACTCTTACTGACTAAAACCCACCCGTGTTCCTTCTGTTGCCTGTGCAATGCCAGGGGGCCACGGTATCCCTTTCGGACTTTCCCGCAACCCCGGCAGGCAATGGTCTCATCGGACCCCTTCACTCGCTGACACTCTTTGAGGCGCGCGTGGAACACAACGCGCCGTCGACCCGGGCCTGGTCTTTACCGGACGGCGAGCTACCCATTGCTCACCGTCCGCAAGCCCGCGCCTACGGTGGCCGGGAATCAGCGATTGATTCCCGACGCCCAGGGCGTCTCCTCCTGCGGCGGCTAGGGGCGTGAGGGCGCGAAATTTGCCTCTCCCTCACGCGTTCCGCCTCCTCCTTTGCGAGCATTACTGCTTCGCAGAAGGAGGTGACGGCCTCCCATGCCCTCTCGCTCCGTACCATGGCCTGGACCAGGGCCGGACGCGAGAGATCCCCGCCACCGATCGCCTCCACGAGGACACGGCGGTGCTCTGCCCAAGCAGGGCATACCTCCACCGTATGCTCCACCGTGTCCTCCGGGCGATCCACGCAGTGATGACACCCGGGCGTTTCCTCCCGCCTTATCCGAAACAGGTACCTCCCGAAACAGCCGTGTCCGGTGAGGACCTGCGTCAGGCGGAAGGTGAGGACGCCGTGGCGCCTCTCCAGCCACTTCTCAAAGAGGGGACTTATCGCCGCAATAGTGGCGTGCCCAGCACTGGGTTGCGACAATCGCACTCTCCATGACGCCATGAGATCCCGTCGGAGCTCTGTCCGCTGTGCCGCGATTTCTCGCGGCATCGGAGTCAAGCCCCGGCGTTTCGCCTCCTCGTGCCACTCCCAAATATGCGCGAGGACCGGCCAGTACCCTAACACGCAAACGTCACCGTTCGAGTTAATCCGTGTTTTGTCTTATACATCCAACTCGAATAGGACCTAGGTTTCTCACTGACTAAGTAGGCATTATTTTTCGTCTTACCTTGTTGTTAGAGTTGAGCAGCGTGAGCACATCACCTCTCTTCATGGACACTTCGCGCGGCGACTTCTCGGCGTAGTCGTACAGGGCCACCACGCACTCCTTGCCCGATACGTCCACCACGGGGGATTCTTGTTGCTGTACGGGAAATAATATGCTTATGAAGATTTTGGGAACATAGAAACAATAATAGTGAACATAGAAACAAATGATTTTAATTTGATTTCTAAATATTTGTTTTTTAAAAAGAGTCTTCACAGTTTGTTCTCTAAACTTAAAATTACATGATATTCGTATTTTGCCATTAAAAATATCATGGGTATATTTAATAATAAAACATAAAAGAAGCTAGCTTCCGCCAGCGGCTTCGCCCGCGTGTATAAACATGGGGTATAATTTATAAAAATATTATAAATTATACCCTATGTTTCTAGATGATAATATAGCATTATACTAGTGAAAGAATTTTTTAAATTGATCCAGTAGTTTTTGAGTTAATCATTACAAATAAAAAAAAACTTATCTATTCTCTTTATAATATTAGTAGGAAATATCTTCCACGAATTTTTGTCCAGTGCATTCTGGGCAGTCTGTCGCTCTACCAACTTCCTGACTGGCTAATCTCTTTAGTCACAATAGTAAAACAATTGCCCGGAACCTCATGTGGTTCACGGGACAGCAAAAGTGTTAACATAAAATTTTCGTACTGACACAAGAGAAGAAGGACTTTTATTTCCTCCACATTGTTATGTATTTAATAATAAACTTACCCTGCATCCATCAGCTTGTTCCCTCAGACTCTTGATAGTATTGCCGAAAGCCTCGAGATCAGACAACAAAGCCTCATGTTTCTTCAGCAGTGCTTCCGAGGAGTCTTCGTCCTTGCCATAGTCGTGTGTGTTAGCCATGGGTTCTTTCTCGCGAATCCAGGATTCGGCCTCATTGGCGTCAGCGAAGTACTGTTGAGCTTGGAGGGAATCTTCTAGGTCTTGTTTGCGCTGTTGGGGAGAGAACATAGGTTAGTTTTGTTTGGTAAAGTTCTATATTTTCAGGAGATGGAATAATCTCATATTTGTGTCTGGGAAATGTTTCAGAAACAAATGCAAATATAATTTAGTACTTGAATTTAATTCTTCACACGGTGTGGCAATCCCCTTTTCTAAACTAAATCAAGTTCTCCAATCAGTTTCATAAAGCCATTATGACTGTATTTCCCGGTGTGTACACCTGTCTTCTTTTTACGGATAAATAAATGAAAATTTATAAAAGACCATACGCTAGAGTCACAAGCGAGGGTCCCACTATGTCTCCAGTATATGCCACACCACCGGTTGTTTCGTTAATCTCTAATTGAGAGTTCAGATAGTTATCCTCGTGTGCTCACCTGCAGCGCCTTCTCCTGCAGCTGCGTCCAGTGCTGGTGCAGCAGCTGCAGGCGCTGCGCGATGTCGTCGGCCGCGAAGTGGCCCGCGTCCCGCAGCGCCGCGCCGGCCGCGCGCACGGCGCCCACGCGCGCCTCGTGCTGCGCCATCTCGCCCATCACCGCCTGGTGCTTCTTCATCAGGTTTTGGACGCCGATCAGGTCGCGTCCTGTATATAGGTCACGAGCGATTTTAGAAGTAGATCATCACACATAAATCTTGTCAAAAAAAAGTCAAGAACGGACCCAATCTCGGCACAAGCTGTAGTTTCCTAAAAAGGCGGTAATCCGATGGTTTCCTTATCGAAATGTTGCATGTACAGTCTGTTGTCAATATTATCTGACCCACCCTAAAAACAAACGAATTTGGACCCTCTGACATTAACAATAAGGTTTATTCAATTTAAATGAGCTTAACAGACAAGCGACGCGACGGCTTGATGAACAAATACAATAATAATACAGACACGCAAATTTGATCTTTAAAACGTTAGCGTTAGGTTATATGTTATAACTACTTGTTATAATATAATTAGTGTAATAACTTATTTTAATAACTATCTTCAAGTAATTCTGGTCTCGTGGTCTGAATATAAGACTGGGAAAAACAAGTTGCGAGATCAAATCCTGCGACAAAATAATTGTTTTGCTTTTAATTTAGAATTTATTACAAAACCATTTCTTGTTTATTGTAAAGAACTATAGACGGATAACCTTCAAATATAAACTTTCTAAAATGGTAATATTTTCGCATAATTTGTAATAAGTGGGTAGTTGAAAAATAAATATTCGTATTCATTATAAAACCTAAGGGTATGCAGTGACTACGCGCAAACATATTTTACCTTGTCTTACTATATTGCAAAAACAACGTCTCTTTAGAATTTTTTATTTTCTGTTTTATGTAGTTTTTTTATTATCATGTGTGTTTTTATTTATTAAAAAAGGAACTGATAATAGGTGGACTTTGTTTTTGAACCGACATGTTGTTCGTCGCCAATCCAGCATCAAACCGCTAAGCCACAAGCACTTGTTAGAAACGTGCGAAATTAAAGATTGGGTTGTAATTATGTAGTGTGACTTAAAAGCTTTTCAACTTTAATGTCAACGAGATAATGATTAAAATAGCATAACAAAATGATACATAATGCCGGTGGCTCCGACAATGTTGGGTGGGTTTACCTTAACGTTACGTGTTAAAGATCAAATTTGCGTGTCTGTATTATTATTTTATTTGTTCATCGACTAACTAGTCTGATATGCTCATATAAATTGAATAAACCTTAATGTTACAAGCACAGGGTCCACATTCGTTTGTTTTTAGGGTGGGTCAGATAATGTTGACAACAGACTGTACTAGGCAACTTAATAAATCTAATAACAGATTCTGGCTGATAAAACACCTCTGTAGTACCTAGCTGCCTAGTACAATTAGACTGATGGGCTTGCCAATGTGGCATTAAAGAGTACTGGTGCTACATGCTACATAATCAACCTATAATGGTCCCACTGCTGGGCCACACGCCTCTTCTCCTCGAGAGGGAGTGGGCTGTAATTTACCACGCGGGTCCAATGCGAGTTGGTAGTTGTCACATGTCTTAAAATTTTTGGTTCTAGGACATGCCGGTTTCCTCACGATGTTTTTCCTTCACCGTTTTACCGGAGCAGTGGTGATGAAATGATTTACACAAAGTAAAACGCCTGCCTGGGTTCAAACCCACGACCTACTCTAAATGTGAGCAGTATAGATAAATAGACAAAAACTCATATTTTACATACACTAGAACCTCTTTCTCGATACCGTTTGCTAAAGTATTATAAAGGTAAACAAACTTAAAATATTTAATTTTATATCCGCAATAGACCATCCTACATACCTCTGTTGGTAGACGCGATGATCGGTTCCTTCTCACGGATCCAGGCGGCTTCGTCATCTAGGTCCCTGAACAGCTGCTGAGCTTGCAGCGAGTCTAACAGGCGACGCTTGCGGATAGCCATAGGCTTGTCGAGGGCTGTGTAGCGACCGACGAGACCGTCCTGATGGAAAAAAATAATTTGTGAGAAAAATAAACTATTTCATGACAGGTTTGAAAAGTCGAAAGGTTTCGCTGTTTCGCGGTCACACGTTGCTCAAATTTAACCTTTGCTAACGCGTGGTTACTTTTTCTGCTTATTGTGTCCATAGGCACATTCGTAATAGTGCAACTAGCAATCATGGCAGGTGCCTGAGGTGTTTCGACTCGTCCCTTTGACATGACAGTCAGAATGTCAACCTATGTGTCTAAGCCTGGAATCCAATAACAAGCTAATACTGACCCGCTTAGTCTTGATGTTGTCGGCGTCGAAGTGTCCCCTCTCAATGAACTGTTCCGCCTGAGTGCGGATAGCGTCGATTCTCTCCGCATGCGAGCTGACGTCTGCTTCCAAGAGAGCATGCTTCTTCTGAAGATTCTGGACGCTGGTCAGGTCCTGGGTGGAAGTATAAAATGATTAGTTTTTGTTACACATCGATTTACTTAGTGTGTGTCCTATTGTTTTTATACAAAAATATTTTTTACTTTTATTATGAATTCAATGCCTAGATTTTTAGCCATAAGTAACAGAATATCTATAAAGGTATAACCAATTAATGCACAAGAGTAATAAGTGAGACGTGTCTTAAGACAATATTTTGCTCAGCAGTAAGTTCTGATGGATTATGATCTGCCACACCAAATGCATCGCAGATTGACGGAAATAGGTAGGTATAGTTATGGTAGTAGTCATGTGATAAATGCCGTCTATTCTATTACCTTGCCATAGTCCTCGCTAAGCAGCTGTCCCTCCACCTCAGACAGCCACAGCTCGATGTCCTCAACAGCTCGGTTGTACTGCTGCTGAGCCGCCGCCTCTTGTAACTTGCTGCCCTTCAGCTCTGAAGCAGTTGACAGCTTCTCCCAAATGCCACCCAGTTCGCCGACACGGGACTCGATTTGAGCTGTATGTGGAATTATGGAGATTAGATTACGTAGACGAAACAGGGCCTTAAAATAAAGTGATAAGTAATTTTTTTGGGTATAATATCTTTGGCAATAAGTACAGAATATTTTAGGACGCACATTTTATTTTATGTCTATGTGCCATTAAAATATTGTCCGCATCGCATTGGTTCGCCTTTTCAATGTGATCTGAATTGAAACAAGTTGACAAAAATAATAATCTTTTATATATTAGATGAATAAATATCAAAAGCCTAGGTCATCATCATCGTCATTGCAGCCAAAGGACGTAAACTGCTGGACATAGTCCTCCCCCAAGCGTCAAAGCCCAGGTATGTGTCTACTGTGTAACTCCAGTAGAGTTCAAAAGTATAATTCTTTGCCACATAATATACAGTAGATGTTGTCATCCGGACACTGGCACTAACTCATTATTTTGTGTAAAATTTACAGACTTGATGTGCACATGACAATGTTATATTCTACATACGTTTAGCGAAGTGCTCTTGGTCAAGTAGCTTGGCACCGGTGACGTGGATCTCATCAATGCGCGGCTTATTGGCTTGCAGCTCCTGTTCAAAGTTCTGATGCTTCTGAACCTTGCCGTTGAGGTTCGTGGGGTCCAGGTATGAATCGTCTGTCGCGAACTTCAGCTTCTCGTTAATCCAACCTGCGATTAAATAATGTTGTTAAAACATCATAGGTAATTTTGAAACATTCTTAAAAAGTAGCCCAAAAGCAAACAGTAAAATTTACGCAATTATTATCAGTAAATAAGTAAATACAGTCTAAAGGAAATACAGTGTTTTAAAAGAAGAAGTTTTCGAAGCACATTATAACTGCATTTTGTAATATAAATCAACAATTTTACGTACCCTTGGTTTCATCACAGTCGCGCTCAAACTGCTGGTACTTGTAAGCATCCTCCAACAGTGCACGACGTTGACCGGATTTTTCCAAGAGGGCGGCGCGGCGCTCCAACAACTGTCACAAAACAGATTATTAACTTTTGTTGTTAGTTACATCAGAACAAGACGAATCTATTGTATAACGGGCTGGTGTCCGCAACTCCACGTCCAAACTCGTATTTTACGTATGGATAGGAAGATCGAAAACTCAAAACATGCTCACACAATATTATGCAGTCCGTCGTACGTCAAGATAACAGATTCGTTAATGTTCTCTGATTCAAAATCGTAAGTAATCGGGTTTGTGCAGAAACATCAAACACTTTCGAGAAAGTTCTATTCAGATAAATAATCTTTGTATTTACTCCGTGGAAATAATGCTTCTATCCCATAGAATAAATGCATAACACGTCTAAAACTTCTCACTCAACACACGTACTATCGAAGAACTTCATATCTAAGCAGTTTGAAAACCAAATCCCGTAAACACTATGACCACATCTGTTACCGCCCCGGTTCTATAGCGGCCGAGCGATGCAAGCAGAAATAGTCCTTACGGTGTATAGATATTGAACTTGTTCGATGGTACCATCTCCCTCCTCTGCGCGACGTCGTCAGCAGCATAATGCTGTCTCTCCATCCAGAGAGACTCGTTCTGCATGATCTTTCCAAGCTTGCTTATATAATTGTGTTAGTATATATAATAACATACCGTGTAGCATAAAAAACTTACTCCAGATTATTCAAGGGAAAATTGTTTGACTGGTTAAACTCGAAAAATTTCTATAGTCTTAAAGAATTTATGGATAACAAATTCTCATGTTAGTATTAAGTGAACATATGCATGCTAAGTACAATTCTGGCGAAACATGTAAGATCTTTACTATAAATTATTGTAACACCATGTATATAATAAATACTTACTAACTTCTCCATGAGTTAGGACGCGAACTTGTCCATAGCCTTGATCTCTTTCACCGCCACGAGACTTCTCAAAGTATTTAATAAGTACGTACCATCTCCCTCCTCTGCGCGACGTCGTCAGCAGCATAATGCTGTCCCTCGATGAGTTTAGACGCGAATTCGTCCAGTGCCTTGATCTTCTCCTCCTGCGCCACGAGAGACTTCTCAAAGTCCTCGTGTTTCTTGAGGAGGGCTTCCACGGAATCTAAGGAGTCACCAACGTCATCGTTGGCGAGGAAAGCCTGTGAAAAGATGAGGGATTGTAAACATTGACATAGAATTTCCGAACTGCCTATAACGAAAGAATATAGCTAAAATAAAAGTGTATTTTTTTTTTAATAAATGTGCTGTTAGCATATATTATGTACAGAGGAAAATAAATAATTTTTCTTTCAATAAGTGATTAGAACAGTTTTCTGGAGATAACTTTTTGTGTTTACGTCACATAGACACAGTAAACATTGAACGACTGCCCATAAACCTCGAAAGTTCATTTAGAGAGCAATAATGTGAGGCTTTTATTTGTCTACCAAGTGCTTAAATTCTAGAACTGTTTTATTTTCAGAGACGTAATTTAATAATTAGTCAAGAAAATTAATGCAAAATTGTCTTACCTCCTGCTTGTGCATCCAAGCATCAGCCTGTTCAGTATCTCTGTAAAATAGCTGAAGATCCATGCACTGCAGATACAGCACACGTCTCTGCTCCCACAGCTGATGCAGCGCTGAACTCTCGCGTTCAAGGTTCTCAAGCGCTGACGATACTTCGGATGAAGCGCGGTGACCGCTTTCTACCAGCCCTTGACCCGCTGCAGCGCACGCGTGGATCACGTCTGAACGTGCGTCCATCTCGCCCTGGCATTGGATTTGAATTAGTATGTCATAGAAACTGCCGTATGTAAGTTTGAAAATTAAGTTGATGTAAACCAAACTAGCCTCAGGTTTCAAAATATAGATAAGTGAATCCTATCTAGAGATGGGTTATACGGTATAACCCATCTCTAGATAGCATTCACTTATGTGAACAGTTGGGTATAACTTATACCCAACTGTTCACAAAACGCTCGGGTTAAGTGAGCTTTTGGGTACCTACCTGTCTCATAAATCAGCCATTTGCGTATCTTCAAGATCTCACAGATCATCGGAACTCTAGTAGACAACCTTAAGATTACTTTGACCTATTATAGTATTCATTATTAACCCGATTACGGCAAAGCCAAAGGAGGTTATAATTTAAAGTTTTTCTCATTTTCGTCATGTAATTAAATAACTACTCTCGAGTTCTGCCGTTCCTCATTCGTCGTCGTGCAACAATAGAATCTGACCTTGTGCTCCTGATGCTTCTCCAGCAGCGCCTCCGCGCCGGGCACGTCCTTGGCGAGGTCGTCGGCCGCGATGAGTGCGCGGATGTCGCTCACCCACGACATCAGGTCGCGGTAGTCCGCCAGGAAGCGGTGCAGGGCGTGGGAGGATTCTAACTCGGAGCGACGTTCCTATCAAATGGAGAGTATTTAGCGATTGCTTCAAAGCTTGTAGTTATCAAATATTTATTGCCGTTAGTCTTTCCTGCTACAAGAACGAGCGAAACAGTTGTTCTTTAGTCTGTGTGACGCGCTGCGTCGTCGTGCGATGATACACAAAGACAGCAAGACCGCGGGTAATGCTTGCTGCGAATGCCCAAAACTTCTGGGCTTCCTCGTTCCATTGTAGCCCTCATTCATCGCTTTTTATCAGGCCAAATCGAGGCTGGGCCATATCACAATGAAATAAACTAACCAATAAGTGAAATAAATAAAATACAAAAAGTTACGCGTCAATTTCACCTTTCTCAAACTATTTTAAAGAGATAAAAAGGAATACAAAACTTGATAGATCTTCTTACCTTAGCCTTCTGCACAAGTTTCTGCCAAGCGAGCGTGATCTCATCACGCTTGGAGTGAATAGCAGGGGCGTGGTCTGCGTGAATGGCTGCCAGTCTCGCCGCCTCACCGTCCAGGGTCGATACCTTGTCTTCTAGAGCCGCCAGGTCACGTTCAACGCCCTCATGTTTGCGCTACACATGACGAAATGTACATGTTAGTTTAGAAATTATATTAAATATACTAAAAAAAACAACCATGCGTAAAAAGGAAACATGTTTTAATAACTGTTATTCGAAACTGTAAGATGATTCTTCACAAAGTTAATCCTCTTTAATTATAATTTGACTTTTTAAGGCATTCTTATGTCAGTCGAAGATTCAATCGATTGTCATGAGAATGACGAAAGATTTAGCAACTTGCCTGCAGCGTTTGCACAGTAGCGAGATCCCTGCCGTAGTCATCGGAACCCAGCACCACGTCCTTCTCAGAGATCCACGCGATGGTCTCGTCAGCGTCACGGTTGAAGCGTTGGATCTCGTGGGCACCGAACAGACGCTCTTGACGCATCAGCGCCATCTGGCGGAGGCGCTGCCAAGCCTCGTTCAGCTCCTATGAAAAAGCAATAAGTTTGAGAATTTCAACTTCAGCGGCAAGTAGTTCAAAAGGTGCTTGGAAATGTCGTTGACATAAATGTATCGCCATATCTTATCCTCTCAACTACTGAATAGGAACTATTCAAGCTAAATCTGATGCCAAATGTGATGGTAACAAAAGATTATGTTTAGTGGTGATATTACTGTCACAATAGTTGACAATGGTGACATTGCATTGTTGACAATGATCACATCTACCTATCTATCAGGGTTTTATAATAAAAACGTTTTCATGCAATGCGTATTTCTTCAATTCCTGTGTTCCTCCTGCGTTTATTCAACTTATCCCGAAAGTTTTAGACCTAAAAGTAATCTAACAGACACTCCATGTCCAACTTACATCCTTTCTCTTAACAATAGTCTCCCTCTCCGGGTGGCCTTCAAGCACCAATCTCTCAGCCAGCTGGTTGACCTCCGTCACACGGTACTCCTGAGCGGCCATGTCCTTCTGGAACTCGTCGAACTTGCGCTGCAAGACCTCCACATGTTCCAGGTCTGAGCCAAACTCGTCCGCGCAGACAAATGTTTCCTGTGAAGAGAAAAAAGGGATTAGAAAATGTTAAAGTGCCTTGTTTATGAAGTTTGTAGAATGTTGATATTAATCTAGTTTAGTCAATGGTATAATTATCTACTATCGCCCTGTGTCACACTATACACTTGGATAATTACTAGAAAAAAAATCTGTATAACTGGAATTATCAGGCGCAAGTTAATTGGGGCTTACCGAGGGATGGAGAAGCCATTAGGATGTATAAATCCCAAGCTATAGTGATGTTGTGGGTGAGGCGAAAATTGTTAAAAATTCATGCACAGACTAGAGAATATAGGTCTATCAAATTATTATGGTGATGATTCAGCCTTCAATAGATTCCGTATTATTGCCACTAATTTAGATTAATTGAGGATCATGTTGTCAATTCAGTAAAACATAAGTTTTATATTAGCCCTTTCGACTTCAAAACACTATCTTCGTAAATCAATCAACACTACTAGACATAAGTCCTGAATGATGACTTCATCCTCAATTCATCACACTTATTCATATTAGTATTCCAAAGAACACATCACATCTAAGTGATTACGTCATTCTCCTATATGCAGAACATTTCTGGCTTTTCTTTTGGCAAAGTAGATAAAGTTCAAAAATCTTTTATACCCTGTTTAGTTAACATGGGCCTATGATGGATATGAGTTCACGCCCAAGATTGTACTGTACGCCCACGTTCTACATTTAATTTTATACTAACCATATAATGTGGTATGCTACACAATTATTTTTCTAGTTATGGGAGTTTATTAATAGAAGCTTCTTGACTTCATTTTATTATAAAAATAATAACAGTTCAGTTCATATAACTGTCAGTAATCTCTGAATATTTTAGTGGTTTAATACTGGCATATTTTCAATATTATATAGAGAAAATATTTATATTTTTGTTTGTAATGAATAAACTCAAAACTACAGGACTGATTTCAAAAAAATCTTTCACCTGTGGAATGCTATATTATCACTGAGTTACAAAGGTTATAATTTATAAAGATATCACGCGGGGGAAGCCGCTGACGGAAGCCAATCATTTATCAAGCGATATTAAAGTGACTCTGGTTCTTAGTCAAGGCATGAATAATTTCAATTGAAAGACCATGCAATTACTAATGTTGAAAGAAGACATAGTATATTTTATTTTCAACATTCAGTAAATGCTAATTGACTTTAACCTTTTATGAGTAAACCAGTTTTGACTAAATGTTTTGATATAAACTTGCAGTACTTGCTAAAAACATCATCTATCACTCACCTTGTCATGAATCCAGAACATAACCTCATCGCAGTGCCTCAAGAACTGCACCAGCACTAAAGCCTGCTGCAGCTTCATTCCCTTCTCTGCCAAACGGGACAGCAGTAACTCCCAGAGACGGTGCAACTCATCCAGACGACGACGGATGGTTTCCGAAGCGAAGTGACCGGCAGAGATCATCTCACTGCCGGTATTGTCAAGTACTACAATGGCGTTGGAGTGGGCTGCCACTTCAGCCTCGAAGGCTTGGTGTTTTTGGATCTTGGCCTGTAGGGAAAAGATATTGTTAGGATTGAAACCAGATATATTGGCCACTTTTCATCTTCTTCAGCCATGGTTTGTCATTTGACCAATGAACGCGCGTGGCGTGGCGTCGGGTGTTACATGTCTGCTGCGGCATTTTGGAATTTTGAAGTAGATAGGATTAAAGTTTGTGAAGTAAGCTAACTTTAAACTGGAATATGACAAGAAATATTTTTTTAAAGTTCTTTTACTGGTTTTCTTTGTATTTTTTTTTTATTATAACCAACTTAAACATATTTTTTTATTAACAAGTAGACCTCAATGACCTATTCACCCTTCACGTAAAACGTTAGGTTCATGCTTTCCAATTTATTTCATATCCTTATGTGAGAAAATTCTTGAAAATTCAAAGCATACCTGGAGATTAGTAGGATCTTTGTAGCTCTCATCGCTGGCGGCCTGCAACTTCTCTTGGATCCAGGACTCCAATTCGTCAGCATCGCGCTTGAAGTACTGGAACCTGCGAGAGTCTTCCAGCTTCTCGCGCTTGGCGCGGGCCTCCTGCTTGAAGTCTTCATAGCGGTTCAGGACCTGTGGGAAACGTGAATGGATTAAGCATATTTATACTAACAACATACTAACATAACTTTTAAGTAGTGTGTATTACTAACAACATATGGACGGAAAGGTAAACCAGAATTATATGAGATTTATTATCCTATCTAGGTAGAAGATTCATGAAAATCCTGTTTTGCTAGGAGAAATGCACCAAAGAAAATGTTTGTCGCCATTACCACAAATGTTCCAGATTTATGTTTAATCTGTATTTATGAAGCTGTATCTATACTAATGTTATAAAGAGGAAAGATTTGATTGTTTGTTTGTATTGAATAGGCTCCGTAACTAATGGACCGATTTGAAAAATTCTTTTACCATTAGAAAGCTTGGTTTTCAGGGAGTAACATAGCCTACTTTTTATCACGAGAAAAATAACGGGTCCCGCGGGAAAAACCACGGGAGCGAAGCCGCGGGCAAAGTGCTAGTCTTTGATAAAGTTTGTTATATGCGGCGTTCTTTATAAAGCATAATCAGGCTGTGTCCCGACTGCTCGGACACAGGCCTCCGCTCTGTGAAAGGAAGTGGGCCGTAATCACGCCGTAATCTACTACGCGGGCCCAGTGCAGTTCTTTATTCGGCAATTTTGTTTGTTAGCTCCGAAAATCAACGCTTTTTAGCGATGTAAACTCTTTCTTACTATTGCATAAAATAAACAGCTATACTTTTGATCAAAGTCAAAGTCAAATAATTTATTTCAATTAGGCACAAAAAAGGCACTTATGAACGTCAACATTTACAAAAAAAATATATAATAATTGATTCTAGTCGCCCACTCCAAAAGGTCGTTTTCGTATGGAGAAGAATGGGCAAGAAACTCCACCGTTACTCGTATACATTAATTATATAATTATATGTGAAGACGATACACCTAGAATAAGATTACTATAACGATAGGTAAATCAATCTAGGCGTACTGTCAGGTCAAGGATGTATAGACTCAACCTTTCAGTCGTCAATCAATACTGTTCCCGATAGACTATCGACGCTGCACGTGAACAGCGTCTCGTAGACTCAAACAGTCGAACGTCATTCACGTATCAAGGAATGATAGTCCGTTTATTTTCGTCTAGATGTTTGCTATCTTATCTTGTTATTTTTGGTAAAATAGATTTGATTACCTAATTGATTATATCCTGGCATCAACTTCGAAACAGACAAACGAGAAAAATAAATGTATAAGTATTACATTTTTGAAAAAAAAAAAAAGGAAAAACTCGTGGAAAAGCTACAGATGGATCCATCCAGTGGAAATAATTTTTTGAATTTATATTGCAAATGTGATGTCATTTTAGAAGCAAATTAATATAACGCTCATCAGCCATTAACTAGACAGGTGCCTCTAGTCTCAGTAGTTAAATTGTTTTGTTCGGGGCCGACAAAAAACAATACATAAAACTGATCAAAAGAACACACACAGAGCGTGAACGTAATGTTACTCATTGTCCTTTATCAGTTGTGAGCTACTGCAGTATAACACTTACGACCCTAGTAAGTAATTAGTTAATTAATTGAAGCGACGTGACCAGACAGGTCGATTCAGGGCGTTGACTAAGTAACATAATGTAGGTTAAATCTGATTCTCCTGTTAAACTAACACAAAACACCATGAGACTAGTAACTGTATTATGCCGACGTTTTGTAGCGATACAGTAGTGTATCAAAATAACACGGTATGACGGGACTGCACAGCAGTTGAAGGTCAATTTAAATGGTTGTAAATGGTTGAACAGTCAGTACCGCCAATGTTAACGGATGAGGATACCAGTACAGTTGTGCGCGTTTTATTCGGCACTACAAATGTATCCATAGCACGTGTAGCTGGGTAGGTACTGTCTGTATGCAAATACGCGACGAAAAGCAGACAGCGCCTGCATCTCGTTACCGGCATCGGCATGTGAGCGCATCTCGAATTTGCGGATTTCTTATGTAAAGTAAAAGCTCTGTGTGCATTATGAATTCTTTGGGTAAGTTAAATGCAAGACTTGTGTTATGTACCTAATAGAAAGTACAAGACGACTTGAGTGGAATTTCATTACTATGACCTTAGGCAAACTTTCTTTAGAAGGGACGAAATGAGCTTAGCGGCATTCGCGTATGTTAGCCATTGGGCAGTACAGACTCAGCCTACAATGTTACCATTGCTGGGAATCAGGTCTCTGTGAGAGGGAATAGCCCTGCAATATACAATGCGGGGCAAGCGCGGACTTTTGCTTGCAGTTCAGTTGTTATTTCTTTGAGGTACGTATGCCCTGTAAATAAAATGAATAAAAAATATATTTACCTGTTCACGACGCTCCTGAATATCCTCAGCAGTCTCGAGGATCTTCACCTCTTTGGGTGGTGGTATCTGTTCCATGATGGAAGCGTCAAATTAACTGTAACAATAGAGATGAGAAAGTTAATAACAATACATTCGTCAATATCCAAAATATTGTGTTACTTTACTAACTAATGACGAGACCTCATGACTAATTATATAATTGCCTGTGGGTTTAAGTCAAATTAGGTGTGTTGCTGACGAGTTTTGTACTTGTATTTAGAGTATAATAAAATTGACCTGCTCTGTTCTAGAACCATACTTTAGTTAGTCATTAAGCTCGATTTGAGTTGAAAATAATTAACCTTTTTTTAAACAGCATTGTTTACTTGGAAAAAACAAGTGATTATGTACAGTCAAAACAATTTATAACAACTTCGTTTTAAACGACGACGTACCGGTTATAATGACAAAGTTTTGAGGACCAAGTATTTCTGTTTAATTAACATAGAGTTTGGTTGTAACGACTATCAGTTATAACAACCGTTATCCAACGGTCCCTTCGAAGTCGTTATAAACGGTTTTGACTGTATATTGAAATGTACTTTACAACTGCAAGTGCAAAAGTGCCAACTGATAAAATGCTTCAAGTATCACACACCTTGTTACTGAGAATAAAAAAAGATTAAGAGAATGGCATTCCTCAAATAAACGTAAATCTTGTATCTTTATCAGTGACGCGTCAGCTATTCTTTTATCCCCTGATCTCATCAAACACTATACTCATTAACTCAGAAGGTCAAGGTACACTTGACATCACACACAGGACGAAACTAAACAGAAGTTTAAATTCATACAAAAACAGTTTGTTTTATGTTTTCGCCTTAGTAACACTAGACAAAATTATATTTGGGCATGCTTGTTCCATTGCATCGTAGACCTCATCCATCGCTTTCCATCAGGTCAGATTGAGGTCAAGAGAATGCCCATTCAATAATTTAAAAAAATATATAAATATGGACCAATACATCAATGGAGCCAATTTGAAAAATATGTTTCATACTTCATGTTATAACGAAGCGCGTTATGACGCATTGCGAAAGTAGGGAAGCAAATTTGCTACTTGTGGTCTATGCATGTAGCTTATTTAAATGGTAAATAGCTAGTCAAACCAGATATTTGGTATACAGGCAGCTAAATTTCAACTACTTTAAACAATATTGTAAGTGTACTGAGTGGTCAATTCTTTTACATCACTCTCCTAAGTATGCCATAAGCTTCAAAGGTTATTATGCACACGATAAAAAAATATATTCGCAATGTAGTGCAAAGAATAATGTTTTTGCCTGTAAGGAATATTCGAATATACATGTATTTTACCATAAATGCTAAAGCAATAATGAAGTTTGACAACAATGGATATTCAGTTGTATTCAAAAAAGATTGATCACATTAGCTTACAAGGCCGCCTATTTTTAGACGACGACTGTTACGCGTATTTTACGAGCAATCAACGCTTATTGGAAAACACTAAACTTGGAACCATTTTCGCCGAATGCTATAGTTAATTTGATGGCGACATTTTCTCACATTGCATTAATTTTATTTCGGCAATATTTAATCACAGTGTTGTTTATAAAAATGCTTTTAAATATTATCACAAAAAAAAACTAATAAATCTGTTTGAAAATAAATATTAATTTATAAGAGAGACTACTGCAACTTGTCTGCACTGTGGCACTTGCCAGACAAGGCTTACATCACATGGCCTTGTGACTCACCCCAATGTAATGTATTATAAACCTGATGATAACACTGTTTTCATACTCCTCAATGCACTTAGCAACTCCTTTTATATCCTTCTTACATTTATTTATTGGAATTTTCTTTAGCCAAATGATAATGTTATTTTAAAGAATTCAATTGTTCTTTTTATCAGTATTAATGTAGAAAATTTGTTCTTATCAGTACTTATGAGCCTAGGTACATTCTCATTGTTAAAAGATAAGTGATTTCACAATATTCTCTTGTGGAAAAAGTTAGTAATTGTAAGAAAACCTGTAGGAAGTAGGATTTGTAAAGGAATAAAGTGGCGGTGTGAGCAAGACCTCAGCAGCGGTTAGTAAACCAAGGCATACGAAGACAATGACAAAAAAAAAATTATAATATATTTAAATATTTAAAAAAATATATCTTTAGACATTTAAGTAGTAACTTTAGGACTATTAATGGATCAATAACCCGATAATTGCTAATGATATTAAGAATAGATTAGAATCATAAATAACCAAAATAGCTACTAAGCAATTAGATCAGATGGGAAATGGTGACTTCATCTAGTTTCTAAAATATTATTGATGTGTAAAAATGTTTGTACAAACAAACCTATTTAGGGAAAATCAAATCATTTCATTTCATAAGAATGATGCTAGAAAAACTTAGGAAACATCTTGTTAGGCTTCCATCAGATAATCAAATAAACACAAAAAGTGATATTTTCAATGAAAACATATCATTTAATAGTTATAATAACTGTTGTCCTACTTATGGATGTGACAGTTGGGCGCACACATTACCTAGAGACTAGGTAATCAATACCAATGCAACTTGATCAGTTACATTGCAATCACACATACACACAGACAGACAGTCAGATATGTGTGTCATGCTATGGGTGGGGTCACTTAGCATAAGTGCAGATAAGACATAATATTTTTTGTTACTTGATGTTAGTCTTTTCTTTTATGATCTTTTGATGGGTTCTGTGACTGAATGATTGAAAACAAGATATCCTTAAATTGTAAGAATATTACACATAATCATGGGGGTCATGATTAGTTTAAATTGGTCCACAAGGCTTTTTGAATTTTACTTGAAATATGAAAAATACCACATGATTATTGTAAACAAAAAGTTTTATAAAATGTTTATTGGTTTAAGCAGTATGCTGAAAATTCTAGAAACTTAACTGTAGAAATAAAAGATTCAAACATCTATGAACCTAGAAAACTCACATGTTTATGTCTACAGAAAAAACAGGATATCCTAACCAAATAATGTTTTTGTTTATATACATATAAACAACAACCCACTCATTTACCTCAAAATCATAAAAGTGGTGCCAAATAAAAATCAATACACAGCACTGCAGAGGTAACAACACTAAGTATTCTGATCACAGTCTAGATTACCTACTGACGTAGAAAGTACTGGTGGCGACGCGGCGACGCACTGCTCCAGATTCTATCACCCTGTCCGACACGCACCGCCGACACTATACCGCAATATAACTGCCGCCGCCGGCGGCGTATCCACTGCTACCTATCGACCCCACATACTTCCCTCTTATGCACAATGACGTAATGCTCCAAAATAAACCTAATAAGGATTACGACCGGAGCCAATTTTGGACTTCCGCAGGAATCACGGGAATGAAGAATGTTACTGGGTGGTCTACTTGGCTTTCCATTTTGGATAACCCTATTCATGAATCTGATTTATTTCGGAAAGTTGGACATTCGTAAGGAATTCGCCGATACATGGGTGTGTCATAGATAAGATTTGTGCACTATAAAAGGTTTATTTTCAGTTGTATCTTTGAATAGGGTAGCATTTATCAAAAAACTCACCTTTGACTTAAAAATAACACAGATTTTACACGTTTTATACACTTTTTCTATGAATTTTCATGAAATATCGTTCGTTCGACGTGCAGTCGCGTCACTCCACCTACAACCAATGTTGCCAGAAGATATATTTAATAAATGACAGCTCAACTGTTAATGAATGACCTCATTGAAAAAAAGTTTATATTTTTAAATTCTTATTTATTTTATATTCATGCACACTTGTTTTTCCAATGCACTTTATACATTGGCAGAATAGTCAACATCGGCTTTGCTTGCCATTGAATAAAAATAGAATAAAATAGATTTTAGCAAAGAAAAAATTAGGTAAACATTTTTACATTTTAATCTCATAGATTTTTGTCCTGACTTTTGTGGAAAGTAAAACTTGAAACTGTTTCCAATTTTATATAAAGAACATAAAGTATGCGATTTTTAAGTTTGCGTACTTGATCGGCTCGCCATCGGTAACACGTAAAGCTTGACCACACTGTATCGCATTTTCTGAATCAAACATTACACAAATGTTGAAACAAAATGGCGGCTTGAGATTCGCAGCGATGACAGGCGTGCAAAAGTACGAACCAAGGCAGATCCAAAATTTCAAACCTGTTGGAGCGCCGACGAACTTAACGGCGGCTCAGGACGCGTATTTATTATGTATGATACACGGACGAGAAAGGTCGCCGACACCGAGCCATAATTACTGTGCGTTTGCACTGGCTAAAACATTCACAACAAAACATGTTGAAATCTTTAGTTTCTGTCTAAGTTCCATACAATATTTGACAGGAATTAGAGATTTCAACATGTTTTGTTGATATGTTTCGCCAGTGCAAACACACAGTTACGCGTACATGCTCGTGTGTGCGTCTATTTATAATTATGCTCTGTGAGTGCGTCTATCACCCCTTTAAGTTACAGTCGAGGTCGCCGGTCGGCTTAAAAGAGTGACTAGAATAATTCTGAAATGTCATGATTTCATGAAATAGTTATTCAATAGGGTAACATGAACTTAAGAGTTGTATTAATGATTTTTTTAATTATAATTCGACAAATAAATATTTGATAAGGCCGCAAATAAATATTTGATACTTATTTTTTTTTTTTTTGAAATACAAATATAATCTGTGTGCAGGTTTATTTTATCGATATAGCAACTCTTGCCTTCAGTTGTCAAAAAGTCTTGTTCTGGCTTGGTTCGTCCTGTGTTTGTTGTATCAATTTGTATGTCAATTATCAATTAACCTTCGTTTAATGATGCCCTGTTGATTATTAAAAAGCAGTGCTCGGTACTGATATTATCGATGTGCACTTGGAAGTTTGTGTAAATCATGGCTGCTGGCGGCGAGGATCTGTGGCGCGATTGCGCGTCCTGGCTGACGAGATGTGGCTTGCTACGTCCCGACCATAAGGCGAACTGGGAAACGAGTTCTATTCACGACCTGGCGTACACCCTGCGTGATGGCGTGCTGCTGTGCAACCTCCTAAACGTGCTGCACCCGGGCTGCATCGACATGAAGGACGTCAACCAGCGGCCTCAGATGGCGCAGGTAATTGGGCCCCACCGCCGCGACCTTCACTCTAATTACTATAAAACTATTAAATTTGGCACATAATAGCTGCACGCGTGTTATATGGAACTAATTCCTAGGTCGTACGTTCGTAGTTTTGAAATTTGATATAAGGTTTACATATTTGAATGTGAATTCGTGTTATTGAGTGTACAAGCAATATTTTGGTAATTTTAAATGAACGTTTTGTGTATAACGTACAGCAGGACTTCCTCTTATTCAAATTTGTGTTTAGCATTACATTAACAGTTATTATGTGTTAGTGTAGTTAATTATGCATGCAATCATGAATGGGACTCTGCTATTGATATGTGCGTATTCAACAGCTATTGAATATATGTTCCGGCGCTATCTGCATCATAAACTTGCTGTGAATGAACAGACGGCACTTACTACTGACTGTCAATAGATATTAACTGTTCTAGTCTCTACATTATAGTGCATGCTAGATTAAATATTGTTTAAACAGAATAATTTTACATAGTTCAATGACCATATGCAATGGAATTTGTATTAGTTTTTATTTTAATAGTAATTTACAATAGTAACATAATGCCCTCATTATACAATCCCTATTAGTAAGTAAAGGAAACCATGTTAGAGGCACTAAATGGTTATAAAATAATATTATATGATACTTTACCTCTATCCTGTTCGGTTTAAAGAAATTTATTTCTCAAAAAGAATATATATAGTTCACTAAAATATGAGAAACTAAACAAAATATCATAAGTAATAAACATAATTGTCATTCGATCTATTGAGCACACACAGTGTATATATAATACAACTTAAATCTTTTCTTAAAAATGTTCACTGATGAAGAATCTCTTATTTCTTTCGTTAAAAATAAACCAATTAGGTCATGATCATGGTTAATTTAAAATCTGTTTATGGAATATTCTTAATTGCATAATTATTGTGGTTTCAATTCTATTGTTGTACATTCCAATTGAAACCTTGTGTTGTGTGTCCTCAACTTTTATTGTACTGTCCCATAAGTAGGTACAAGGTTGTGTGAAGCTTGCCAATGTAAAGCCTTCATGCTAGAACACTGCTAAATGTTTTAACATAAGGAAATGTTTGCTTGTTTTTTATGTCAGAATATCACATACAACATGTCTTCTTTAGTATATTGGTGATACCTGTTATTTTCCATGAAGGTAAACAGAGGAAAATGTGGCAGATCATCTCCAGAAATGATATTCCTACTAATTTATAGTTCCATGTCATAAATCAATGTCTGACCCACGCAAAGGACGCAAAAAACTTTAAAACGTTACAATGTTGTAATGCCAACTAATAAGCCCTAGCCTAGATTCTAGTAACTGCCCTCATAAACCATTAAACCAAGAGTGGAATTTGTCACAAGCACAGTTAACTAAAGTATCAATTGATAAGACTACATTAAATCATTACTTCCTACCAAACCTTAGCATTGAGCTATACAGTTGACTATCTAGGTATGTTCTATGTTACTGGGATTGGTTTCTGCACTTCCTCAGTCCTTCAGTGGACCAAGGCAGCAGTCACTGGTCATTCCAATCACCCCACCTCCCGGGATCCAGAAGTAGATTAAGTCTCCTAGTCTGTTCAGTGTTCAACTACAGTTGACCTGTCTAGTAGCTAAACCTATGCATAGCAATTTTTTTAATTTTATCCTTATTTTAGGGTATGATTTTATTCAGTAGTGCCGACTGTACTAACTATTCCAGTCCGTATTGTTATTAAAGGTATCTGTTTTATGACTTAACAGTCCATATTGTGACAACTGCACATTAAACTAGTCACCCTATGTTTATGGGCACCGTCATAAAATAGCTATGGTTTGTTTATAGTTCTGTTGCTAACTAGCTTTTATCCTCCTAGCTTCATCTACTTGTAATTTTTTTAATTTATCTAGTTTGAAAATAACTTATGTACTATATTCATATTCATTTATTTGCTCAGAATGTAGGTATTTACAATAGGGTGGTTCTTTATTTCTTTAAGCTACCTACCTCTGCCAAATTCATAAAAATGAGTTTGGGTTTGCTGTAAAAATGTGGCAGTTACTAACTGTCTCTTTTCCAAATTGCTTCATCTGCTTGTAAAGTTTTTTATTTATCTATACCAAACTAACACTCTGCCTTTCATCAAAATAGGTCTGCTACAATTGCTGTGAATGTGTAATGGATGGGTTGTACATGAGTGTCACATGTGTTGGGAGCTTGCCCAATTTAATAAAAATGTGTAAAGATGGTGTGATCTCCTATAAAAAAAATACAAATTAAACAATACAATGATTTCGGGCGCCTTGGAGATGCACACAGTATGTTTCAAATAAACCAAACTTGCCAGATAGAACTCTTCGGAGAGTCAGACTTTTAATCTGCCGGTAGGTGGCTAATTAAATGAATAAAAGAATGGAATTTCCTTTGCTAATACCTTGTTTAATTAATTGCCAGTAGCTTCAGAGTAATAAAATTATGAAATTAAATACAAAAAAAAAGGTTATAATTACTTACATTATTATCATTGAATTTACAATATTATTATTATGGAACTTACATTACTATTGCATCTTTGTTGATAAAAAAAAAAGGTAGGTAGTAAAAAAAAGAAATGATTAAATAAAACCTCTAGGATCGTGGCGTTGATGGTAGGGATAAAAATATCCCTTGTAGAAATATATCCAGTAAAGAAAATAAATCGAAAAGAAAGGAGAAGAAAAAAAAAAAAAAGACGTCGGGACCAGGTTCGGTCAAAATCCGGCTGAAACAAAATTTACAGAGAATTAATAAATTGTTCAGGATTCCCAAACGTTGGGAAGCGTGGCGTTCCACGAGTAATAATAACTTACCGTCTTTTCCAACAAATGGCAAATTTAAATGCACCACAAAATTCAGGCGGGCGACAAATCACTTAAAAGCCTGGAACAATAATTTAGTATGATATCGAGCACTCGTCACGCTATCCAATTTATCAATCCGAAAGAATTCAATCTTACCAAAGAAATGAAGGATTATTCCTACGTCACCACGTCCTGAGGGAAAGTTTTAGAAGTTTACGGCATCAATAGGCCGCCAATACCCAGGATTTATCCCGATTAAAAAATGTCGTTAAAATTCAATACTACATCAGGAATGTTCGTCGCAAAAGTGATCACGTCAAAGTTGACAGCTTCCACCAAACACAATCGATGACAAAAAAAAAAAACGTTCCGAAATCGACTAACTGACGAGAAGCATGTAACGATATTTTAAACTCGTTACATTACATCCCTCCCCGAAAAAATAAAAGAAAGCAATTTCTTTTATGCAAAAAAAATAAACAAGGCAAAAGAAAAAAGATTACAAAAAAAATAGGAAATATAAATTCCAAAAACAACAAAACAAAAAAATAGTTTCTATGACTATTTCTTAAAACAACATGCATATAAAAACAAATAAGTCAAGCGAAATAGTCGCTGAACAATATTGTATAAGAGCACAACAAGAGTATACTGAATTGAGTACGGTTAGGCACAATAGCCACCGACTAACATACAGTATAACTCTAGAAACAACAACAAAAAAATACCAATTTGAGTTCGGTTAGGCACCATAGCCACCGACTAACATACAGTATAACTCTAGAAACAACAAAAAAAAATACCAATTTCGAGTTCGGTTAGGCACCATAGCCACCGACTAACAAGTATATACACACGATAAAAATATTAATTTGAGTACAGTTAGGCGCAATTGCCGCTGTCTAACGAGAATAATCCAAAAATGTCTGTAAGAGTGCAGTTAGGCACCATCGCCACTGACTAGCAAGAACAAATTATAACTGTGAGACACAGTTTAAAATCTCCACATCTCTACAAATGCAAAAAAATATAAAGAAGAATGTTGTGATCGGCACAACTCCACCAATATTCCGAGCACAAACACCTTCGAAAATAAATGCATATTGTGATCGGCTCAACACCACCAATATCCCGAGCACAATAGCAGAACAAGAGATGCATATTGTGATCGGCTCAACTCCACCAATTTCCCGAGCACAATAGCAGAACAAGAAATGCATCCTGTGATCGGCACAACACTACCAATTTCCCGAGCACAATAGCAGAACAAGAAATGCATCCTGTGATCGGCACAACACTACCAACCTTCCGAGCACAGAAGCAAAAAAACAACGAAATCAAGGAAAAAATATACCGAGATCCGTAAAAAAGTAGGTTAACCTCTGCAAGTGAAAACAAAGTGTTCACAAGCAGTGGGAAACAACTAAGAAATTTTATACAAGAATGTATACATAAAAATCGTATACAAGACTTGTATAAAAGAATAATAATAATAAGATATGTATAAAAATATTAATAAGATACATAAACAAAATATTAATAATAATAATAAGATCCTTTGATATGAGAAACGTATTCGTGTGGGTAGAAAAGTTATTAAAAGGTCCTAAGTTGTATTTTAGAAAGTTAAGAAATCAAATTCAATAAATTTATAAGAAGTTAACTAACATACTCTCATTCAAATCACTAATAACCTATCAACCATCCCATCATACATCACACTATCATAAGTGATCTTCAAACAAAATTATCAAAATCAAGACTTACACTTGGAAACCAAATTAGAATTTAATTATATCCTTAACATGATAACGACCAGCGGTACCCTTATTAAGGTCTTTCAGATTATAAACATTATCAGAGATCTTTTCAATAATTTTACATTTAATAAACTTAGGAGCAAGTTTTGCTGAAAAATAAGTAGGTGCATGAGATTGAACGAAACTCCTTCTCCACACGACATCACCCACATCAAAAGAAATGACTTTGCGACCTTTATTATAATAGCGAGCATTACGCTGATAAGCTTTTAATAAATGAGTTTGAACTTTAACAAAAATTTCACTAAGTGAATTAAGAGAATCAGCATAGTGAGTTCTATGGGAAACTTCCAGTTCATCTAAATTATCTATAGAGTCACATAAACGATGTAAAGAAGCATCAAAAATAAGTTCCCTTCCAAACGTCAAAAAATTAGGTGTGAAATCTGTGGCTAGATTCACACTATTATTCAAAGCTAGTTGAACATGAGGTAAATATTTAGACCAAGTTCTATGATCATCTTTAACAAAACAAGCAATGCAAGTTTCAACAGTTTTATTATATCTCTCAACTGTATTGTTTTGAGGCGTGTATAAAGTATTATAAAATATTTTTGTGATATTATAACCTTTCAAAAATTCTACGAAATGTTTAGAAGTAAATTGTGTACCATTGTCACAAACAATTATTTTAGGACAACCAAATTTAAGAAATATTTCTTTTTCAAAAAGTTTATTTATTACTCTAGTAGTAGCATTTATCATAGGAAAAATCCAGCAGTATTTAGTAAACACATCAACAACAGAGAGAATATATTTATGTCCAGAATAAGCTTTAGGTAATATACCTATAATATCCACTGAAAGCATTAGCATAGGTCGATCAACTTTTTTAGGGTTAACCATAATACCAAAAGGAGGTTGTGTGGTGTGTTTATAAGCTTTACAAGTATCACAAGCTAGAATATATTTTTGAACATCATTAAACATCCCTTTCCAAAAATAGTGTTGTTTTAATTTATTTAAAGTTTTATGGATACCAAGATGACCAGAATTAATGTCATCATGATTAGAACGAATTGTATCTAAAATATGTTCTTTAGGAATAACTATTTTCCAATTAAGATTACTATTAGGATCAAACTTACTTTTACAAAATTTATATAAGGTTTTACTTTCTACTCTAAAGTTCTTATATCTGCAAGGAGACTTTTGACAATTAATAAATACTTTTTTATACCATGGATCATAAATATCATCATCTGGCAAAACTAAATTATTTTGAGAGATTTCTATAGCGGCTACTTCAATACGAGATAAAGCATCTGGAACTAAATGTAAAGATCCTTTTTTATGAACTATATCAAAAGTAAATTGAGAAATTCTAGCAGCCCAACGTGCTAAGCGTCCACTAGGATTGCTAAGACCTAAAAGCCATTTTAAACTAGCATGATCAGTTATTACAGTAAACTTCATTCCTTCAATATAAGGTCTGAAATGTTCTATTGAAGCTAAAATAGCAAGTAATTCACGTTCTGTGGTACTATAATTGCGTTCACATTTATTGAGTGATCTAGAATAGAACGCAATAGGATGTTGATCTCTATTATCATCCTCTTGACTCAAAACACTACCAATGCCAACAGAACTAGCATCACAATGTAAAAAGAAAGGTTTTTCAAAATTAGGGCATTGCAACACAGGAGCTGTAATTAAATTTTGTTTCAACTCATCAAATGCATTCTCAGCTTCAACGTTCCAACAAAGTGATTTTTTAGAATTCTTACTTCCCGCTGTTAATTTAGTTAAAGGAGAAGCAATATCAGCAAATTTACTAATGAATCTACGATAATATGAGCATAAACCAAGAAAACTACGAAGTTGTTTAACAGATTCAGGACGTGGGAAACTTTTAATGGTATCCAATTTAGAAGGATCGGTATGCAAACCATTACTGTCAACTATATAACCAAGATAGCGAGTCTATCTTTACAAAAATTACACTTTTTCAAATTAACCGTTAAACCAGCCTCTTTCAGTATATTGTAAATTTTGTGTAAATACTCTATATGTAAATTAAAATCTGAATTTACACAAATTAAAGCGTCTAAATAACAAAACACTGTATTATCGAATTCAGGACCAAAAAGTTTATCTACAAGTCTCTGCAACTCAGCTGGTGCATTGGTGAGACCGAATGGCATACGAACAAATTCGAAAAGTCCTTTTCCCGGAACTACAAAAGCAGTCTTTTCTCGAGAAGATTCTTCCAAAGCAATTTGCAAAAATGCTTTAGAAAGGTCAATTGTACTAATATATTTGGCTCCCCCAAGGTTATCTAATATTCTAGAGGTATAAGGAAGAGGGTATGAATCTTTAATAGTTACTGAATTTAAACGTCTTGAATCTAAACATAATCTAGTACTACCATCCTTCTTTTCTACAGCTAAGACACCTGTGAACACCAAGGTGATTTAGAAGGTTGAATGATTCCTTCTTTTAATAAGACTTCTACTTCATCAAAAAGTTCCTTTTGCTTTGCAGGACTTAAAGGCCAATATCTTTGTTTAAAAGGTTCGCTAGTAACATTAATTTTATGTTGAACGAGATGAGTAAGACCTAAGCCTCTCTTTTCATAAGAAATGTCTTCAAAGAGTGAAACAGTATCATTTAATTTTTGTTTCTCAGAAGGAGAAAGTTCACTAGCAGAGGTGACTGTACAAACTTGAACTGTATTGCTTTTAACATAAGTTATATTTTTCCATAAATCTTTAGCCAAATTAAACTTTAACCAAAAATCAAAACCTAAAATGAAATCAGGCTGAAAAGAAGGTATAATTAGAAAATTAATATTTTTAGTTAAATTATCACAAGTAACAGGTAATTCAATGGTACCAATAATTCTCTGTGAAGAACCATCAGCTGTATAAGCGGCACTAAACAGAATAATAATTTATTTTATAACCTAAAAGTGGAAATTGTTCATGACTATTTGAACCCAAAATACAACCATTGGAACCACTATCCAATAAGCCAGAAAAAGTATGGTTACCTACAGAAAATTGTAAATACGGTCTAGTATCATTATCTTTAACAAATAAAACAGGAGCTGATCTATAAATTTGGAAGAATGTTTTTAAATAGTCTAACCAATTTGCAAAGTCTTTGTTACGAGTAGCATCATCAGGTTTGTGACATTTAGCAAAATTTTCTTTCATCGAGACACTCGCGGTTATATCAATAACAACAGGGGCTCGATGCGACCTAATTAGTTTTTTGACTCGCTAGAGCTCTTTTTCTCTAAATTACAAACATCACAATTCTTAGATGTGACTCCAACCTTTTGACATTTGAAACAAATAACGCCAGGTATGGATGTACAATGTTTAAAATGATGTCCAGGCTTTTTGCACTTTAAGCAAATTAAAACTGCATTAGACTTTACGGTAGGTTTTTCAGTTTTAAATGATTTATGGCTGACGAAAACTTCAAGTTCCTTTGCAAGAACAAGAAATTGTTCTACAGAATCAATATGCTTACCAAATATAAAAGGTGTGTAAATAGGTAACATGTTATGTTTAATAATAGTAACCAAAACCACATCAAACAATGGCGAAGAAAGACGACTAGCCATGTCCATTATTTCAGTAAGTAATGAAATCTGGAAGAGATTCAGATGTCTTCTGTTTCCTCGTACGAAGGTCATGTTCCAGCAAATAGTCAAAATCCGGCCTGTCAAAACGTTTTAGAAGAGCAAGTTTAAGTTCGTGCCAGGATGGAATACGAAAGCGAACTGTGCGAAACCATTTCAATGCAATACCATCAAGCAAGTCCGTAAATGAACCAACCAACAAAATTTCGTCAAAGTTTTTGTATAAAAAATATTCCTCAACTTCCATAATAAATTCTCTAACACAAGATTTCCCGTCGAATTTAATTCTACTCCTTTTTAAATCGGGTAACTTAATTGCAGAAGGCAAATTCTTTTTAATATGCTCATTAACCAAAACATTCATGGAATTAAACGAAGGCAAAGCGTGCGTCGCAAAAGCTGAAGAAGAGTGTGCAATTCTGTCATTATGATCAAAAGAAAGTGGTACTTCTGTCAAATTAATCATGTCAGGAGCAACAGGTGCAACATTAGGAACTGTGCATGCACCATCAGATTCCATGTTATCCTTAGCAAGAGGCAGAGGAGATTGATCTTCTTTATCCATTATGAATAAACAATATGATAAGAAAAGCAGGGCAAAATATCACAAGTTGTAAAATATTTGAGGTTAAAGTGAAAAAATATTTTTTAAGTTACCTACAAGTTGATTTTTATGAAATATTTCAAAGTGAAAAGATGCAGTAATAATTTACAGGATAAGCTTATATCACATTAACTATGATTAGGTATTATTTAAATTAAACCAAAGTTTGTTTAAAACCAAATATGAAACACCGCACTTAGTTTTACACCGTTGAGTCACTTATACAAAACAAAACTGTCTTACCATACAATATGTTGATTTTGCAAGAATATAATGATATTGCTGTAACCATAAAAGTTAAACACACAATACTACAATAAAGTTGTTAATAAATATTGTTTACTTACTAGGAAACATCAAGAATACTTAGTTGTAAATTACAACATTCCAAAAAAAGTGTATTACAGAAACTATGTAATTTGTTCTGTAAACAATACTACAAAATATAAGATGCAATAATAATTTATAAGATACAAGGAAGCTACTTCAAGTCCCTGTTCGCAGAGCGACAAATGTAATGGATGGGTTGTACATGAGTGTCACATGTGTTGGGAGCTTGCCCAATTTAATAAAAATGTGTAAAGATGGTGTGATCTCCTATAAAAAAAATACAAATTAAACAATACAATGATTTCGGGCGCCTTGGAGATGCACACAGTATGTTTCAAATAAACCAAACTTGCCAGATAGAACTCTTCGGAGAGTCAGACTTTTAATCTGCCGGTAGGTGGCTAATTAAATGAATAAAAGAATGGAATTTCCTTTGCTAATACCTTGTTTAATTAATTGCCAGTAGCTTCAGAGTAATAAAATTATGAAATTAAATACAAAAAAAAAGGTTATAATTACTTACATTATTATCATTGAATTTACAATATTATTATTATGGAACTTACATTACTATTGCATCTTTGTTGATAAAAAAAAAAGGTAGGTAGTAAAAAAAAGAAATGATTAAATAAAACCTCTAGGATCGTGGCGTTGATGGTAGGGATAAAAATATCCCTTGTAGAAATATATCCAGTAAAGAAAATAAATCGAAAAGAAAAGAGAAGAAAAAAAAAAAAAGACGTCGGGACCAGGTTCGGTCAAAATCCGGCTGAAACAAAATTTACAGAGAATTAATAAATTGTTCAGGATTCCCAAACGTTGGGAAGCGTGGCGTTCCACGAGTAATAATAACTTACCGTCTTTTCCAACAAATGGCAAATTTAAATGCACCACAAAATTCAGGCGGGCGACAAATCACTTAAAAGCCTGGAACAATAATTTAGTATGATATCGAGCACTCGTCACGCTATCCAATTTATCAATCCGAAAGAATTCAATCTTACCAAAGAAATGAAGGATTATTCCTACGTCACCACGTCCTGAGGGAAAGTTTTAGAAGTTTACGGCATCAATAGGCCGCCAATACCCAGGATTTATCCCGATTAAAAAATGTCGTTAAAATTCAATACTACATCAGGAATGTTCGTCGCAAAAGTGATCACGTCAAAGTTGACAGCTTCCACCAAACACAATCGATGACAGCAAAAAAAAAACGTTCCGAAATCGACTAACTGACGAGAAGCATGTAACGATATTTTAAACTCGTTACAAATGCTTATCAAACTTACAGCTTGATTTTCTCATTCATAATATTAGAGTGAATGACAAGAAATGCTCCAATGCCATATCAATTATATTAATAACTTAACAAGCTAAGCTACTCCATTGAAGTACTTAATCAAAAGGCATATTAATAAATTTAAACTGTGGACACGTGTTTCTCTCAGTTTTGGCTGTAATATATGCTTAATATGAGTAGTTATGTGTGTACACTTAAAACTAACTGCTGCCCGCTGCAGCGCCCGCGTGGACATTAATTATTTTTCTTAAATAAAAGTAGCCTAAGTTACTTCTTATAACATCAGCTATCTGCCAGTGAAAGCCTCACCAAAAACGGTCCAGCTGTTTCGGAGATTAACCGGAACAAACAGACAAAATATAATGTTTTGGTTATAACTACAGTATTTTATATGCGATTTAGTACAAAACTGTTGTTTTGACATTACAAGCAGACACTTCAATATTATTTATAGAGAAGAAGATTTGCAAGTAATAGTATATTATTATAACAGATATCATTACAAGCGAATTTTATGTGAACTCAATCAAATACACAGTTTTGAGTTGCCATGCTAACTTTAAATTATATGTAGGGAGATAATGGCCTAGCCATAATATGTTACTTAAAGTTTGATTATTAAGGCGAACGGATGCACTTATATTTGTCGCAAGTGAACCCTAATAAGGGTGCGTCACTGGATGCATGGTCAGCATGCCTAAGTAATTAAAAGTTAACTTAGTGCAGCTGTTTGTTCTGAACTAAGGACAGATAATAGTTAAAAACCGTTAAGTGCTTGTCGGACCACGCATAATAATGGGTTCCGTAGTTAGGATGAATTTATCCCAAGAACCAACTGTATTTGAATAACATGTTCTCTTATACATTCCAACTACAAAATTTAAGTTTGTACGCACAACTAAGACGACCCACTGACCCAACATGAGAGATTTACCATGTTATTTTAAAACCATAGACTTCTTATAGGTTTTCCTGTAATCTATGTGTAAACCATTCTCTGTATTTTTTTTTTCAAAATTATAGGCTCAGTACTTAGTTTCGGAGATTTTGGTAGTAAATTATCATACATTTTCTTAAATATCTCTAAAATATGTTTTTTAAAGCAAAAATATATTTGAAATCATCACAACAAGCCCTTTTATGTGATATGTCACGGTACAGTTTGCAAAACTTTTATTTTTTTAATTTTCCAATTTGTCCCTGAAAGTGACCCCCATATTCAAAATTCATTTATTTACGTTACACTTCCGTGTTTGAGTCACAGAAATTCATATGTGTACCAAATTTAAACTAATTTGGTTTTCTTTTTTTTTAAATTATTATTACTTTTTGTATTTCCTGTGCGTGTCCCAAATAAAATATTTTCTTTCTTTCTTAAATTGGTTCAGTAGATTCGGAGCAAATTGGCTGTGACAGACGGACAGCCAGCCAACCGGACAGACAGAAAAACACGAGTGATCCTTTAAGGGTTCAGTTTTTTTTCATTTTGAGGTATGGAACCCTACAAAGGGATTTAAAAAAACCGACCAAGTGCGGGACGGACTTGCACCCGAAGGGTTAGGTACCACCGTACAAAATTCAGCAATAAACGCCGAAAAAACCACCTTTCTTATCTTGTATAGCCCTTTTAATTTTTTACTTTAGTTTTTGTCAACGGCATCGGCATTCGGCAATAGGCACGATCTGTGAAAATATCAACTGTCTACCTATTATGGTTCATGAGATACAGCCCGTTGACAGACAGACGGACAGTGGAGGCTTAGTAATAGGGTTCTGTTTAGCACGCTTCGGATGCAGAACCCTAAAAAGTACCTACTATATCCATGACGAAACCAAAGTTCACTTCCGCTAAATATACCAGCAGTGCTATTCTGTAACCATCTCACCGTGAAAACTTAGGTGAAGTGAGTTGTCATTCCAACAGGGTGAGATGACACTGACAGCTCACTCCACGCTCACTTCACATGTTTTCACGGTGAAGTGATTACGGGAATCGACATGCAGTTGCACGACTTGACCATATGGGTTCATCAAAAAATGCCCACAAAAACTGTACGTAGTTATCAAGCCTCTTACATCGTAAAAAGCGGTTAAATAACGACTCGTTAAATAACAGATAATGTTATCAATAAAAGATCAAGGGGCAGTTACAAACGGTCTCGCGGCTCTTTAGAGCTCTGAAGTACGGTGCTGATGTTGACATTCCTCTCGTGTCTTTTGATTGATTGTTAATTAGTTATTATTATTATGTTGTAAGAGAAGAGAAACGGCCGAAACTTTGATAATGGGTCAAGTAAAAATTGCAATTGCGTAAACTCTACTCATCCCCACAGAGTATTAAAGCGACAATGTTGCAAACTTTTGCGTTTGACATATCGCTACACAACAGTGGAAAAATTATACTAACGCTCTTTTGACAACAATATAAAAGGCCATCTCGTTTGCTTTGCTTACATAAAAAATTGCGCAGACAACACGACGCGACGATACAATGCTATACTCCATTTGCTGCCAACTCTGTATTCATCTCTCACACAAAACTACCCGCATAAACAACTCATATTTTATCTTGTACCCAGTTCCTGTGCATGCGCAACATCAAAGTGTTCCTCCGAACATGCCACGAAGTCTTCGAGTTGCGGGAGACGGATCTCTTCGACCCGTCTATGCTGTTCGACTTGTCCAACTTCCATCGTGTACTATGCGCGTTGGCCAAGCTCAGCCAGTGTCCCAAAGCACTGGCCAAGAATATCAAGTGAGTCAGTTTTATTGTTGAGATTTAATGATGATAAAATGATAAGTATTTTTTGTGAATGGTAGATTAATAGATTTTAGATTAGCTGTGTGATTCATGTTTAATTCATTGTTCTTTTTATGGGGCACTTAATTGTTACGTGAACTTTTTTAGGAAATCATAAATGATAAATGACGACGTCCGGATTTCTTTCGCAGTGTTAAAATATCTTGCAGAATACAGATAACAAATTAAGTTAATTATAAGGAAAACATACAATTCTATACTCACACTCCCAATTTTATTCCAGACCATTCTCCGCTCTCCGAACGCAGTCAGAAGAGGACATATACAAAGATCTGCAATCTGTGTAAGTACTGAACTACTTTCGAAACTACCGTTCTAACTTCCAAAGTACGAAGTAATATAACACCCCTTGTAGAAGCGCCACTGCGACGATGGCGCCTCCACCGTACTCCAGCGTGATAGAGGAGTGTCCGGGGCACCCCGCTACCACGGAAGTTCCCTGGGTGCAGTTCACCATACCCTCCGCCACCTGTGAGGACCGCGTGGAGGAGATTTACGAGGACCTCTGTTATGTCAAGTTAAACTCGACAGCGCCAGAGGTGGCTGATTTTGTTAGTCTCTTTTTTTTCGAGTGTTTGTTTAGATGCGGTCAGATATGGCGAAGGTTCTGATTCCTCAAATTGTACGCGGGTTGCAAAGAGCCACCAACCTGTTGGTCATGCACAAGCACAGAAGGCCAATATTCGTAACTAAAAACGTTCAAAATTTGGTTGCACTCTCATTTCAGCGACAATCAATGTCAAAAAGTTGTCAAAAATGTTGAATAGATTTAAAAGAATATACCTATCATAAATTAAAGGTATTTTATGACTGAAGAAACAAGAACTGAGAGAAAAAGAATAGAATGCGAACGTTCTTAATACGCGAAATATCCCCTGGGATCATCGTGCCTAGTTCCAGTCGCCAAAAACTACGCACGCTGACCTAAGCTTGTACGTTCTCTAGTATCTAAGGGGGCGTCCAGAAATCACTTGATGTTTTTTTAGCAACTTTTTAACCTTCCCAGCCCCCTCGCCCCTGGTGATACGTGGTGAGGATTTAGTTAGTCTAAATCCCCCCCTCACAAAGTCACGTGTACTTTTTTGGTGCAAAGTATTTAAAAAATTACAGATTATTTTGTCTTTAAATAGAAGAAAGAAAATAATTATTTTATTTGGGGGCCACTTTTCGGTTTAGGAATGCGCGTTAAGTGAAAAAATGTATACACGTGATATCTCACTGCAACCGTACCTCCTCCTCCTCCTCTCACGTGATTTATGGACGCCTAAAGTAAGCTCACAGTTAGCCGCAATCTTTCAGCCAAATCTGGCCGTAAAAAACGAATATTCGCTCACTTCGGTTAGTCGGTTAACATCACGCTTGGTACATTCTAATACGGTTTACTTTCATCTTATTTGTTAATATTCAAATCATGTTTCGCGGTCGCTACGTTATCATCTAACAACAATAGTTAATCCTTTTGTTATTTCTAACTAAAAGTTTCAGACCAGCTTAGTGTCATTTTGAGAGAATGTTGAATGTGCTCCAGAATAATGGAAGGTAGTCGTGACTACAAAAGCATCACGCTCAGTCTTCGGTAGTTATTCTTTCTCGAGTTCAAAAGATATATTTTCCCTTTTTACGCTCAAAACCACGATTTTTTACGAAAACTTACATTAAAAACACTGCTTTATTTGACGATTATTTCGTCTAAAATAGGTACTGCCAAAAAGGCCTAAGGTACAAAATCCGTAATAAATTGCTAAAATCTGCGAATTGGAACAAAGATTGACTATAGGTTATGAGTTTGGACCCTAAATGGTTTACAGTTTAATGTACTGCTTTATCGCATTAGGAAAAAAAAAATGTAGGTGATGACTATACGATTAATAAAAGGAGATTATTATTATTGTTAGTGTAATGTGATTTAGGTGCTATTTTTTTTAGTATTTTCTTAATGAACTCTTGGCTTTAAAATAATCTTATTATTACATACATACGATGCATAGTTATTATGGAACAAACCGTTTATCAGGAGATAAAAACAGAGAATTTAAATGAAATTATGACCTCTGGATTAAGAAAATTAAACATAATTAGATAAAACTATTCAGCGCATTTTGAAGACGAGAATGTTGAGCTAATTATGCGCATAACAGATTTGTAAATTAATTCTTCATTGCTATAAACTACCTAAGCGCACAAACAGAACTCGAAATGATGTTGGGCGCGAAAAAGCTGTATTTAACACTTGATTTACCTAACATAATCCACCTGGATGAACTTACAAAAAATACTTACTTTTATTATGGTTATTTTGGGTGCAATCAAAATATTTCATTATTTTGTTAAAAATAAAAATACAAAGTTGCGCAAATAATTCCCCACGAGTGCATTTTGCGAGACTGCAGCCGCAGCAGCGGCTGGCGATCGCTACATCCAACTTTGTCGCATTACTTTGCTATTTAGTATGTTTAGGTCCCTAAAATAGGTATTATTTGAGGTTCACACCATGAGGCGCGATCATTTTATTAGTGTTCAAAAATATTTTTACGAGCGCAAAATGAAAATTGCCATAAACAAATACACTCGAGAGCAATGAATCCGGGTCACTTAAAGAATCCTAAAAATCTCGGAAACTAAAAATGCTAGGTTAATGCAATAAATTGTATTTAATAGACAATGTAATACTCCTTAAATGAAGGTATTAAAACTTCTTAGTTATTGTAAAGTTATATCATAAAAAAATCAAATTTGAAAAAGGGCCACTTTCGAAGATGGAACTACGAAATTACAGCATTTGGTTTTGCTTTTGTTTGTAATCTGTCATTTATGTGGGTACATAAACCATGTTGATAGTGCTCTATATTCATTATTCAAGCTGAAATTATGTCGCTTACGCCTGAAGAATGCACCAGAATACTTACAATGCTGGAAACCGGCCGGAGTCAGCGCGATACAGCCAGGACTGTCGGTGTGTCGCTGTCAACAGTACAAAGAGTTCTCCGACGTTACGAAGAAACTGGTTCTAACCTACGCAGACCAGGAACGGGCAGAACCAGGTGTACCACAGCACGAGAAGACCGATACTTGGTGAACACCATGCTTCGAAATCGCTTTCTTACAGGAACTGAACTCACAAATCAGTTTCGACGCCTCGGAGGAAGTAACCCAAGTGCATGGACAGTAAGACGTCGGCTTGCTGAATCTAACTTAAAACCCCTTAGACCTGCAAACGGCCCTAAACTAGAGCGTAAGCATCGTATTTCAAGACTAAGATATGCCCAGAGCCACGTAAATTGGAGTATTGAAGATTGGTCAAAAGTTATGTTCTCCGACGAATCAAAATTTATGCTCTACAAGCACGATGGAAGACACAGAGTGTATCGAAGACCAGGGGAAAGATTCAAGCAAGCATGCATCGAAGAAAAAGTAGCCTACGGTGGTGGGTCTGTACTTGTGTGGGCCGGAATTTCTTCTGAAAGTCGCACAGAGCTGGTGATCATAGAAAACGGCTCTTTAACTAGCGAAAGATATGTGGAAGAAATCCTCAATGATCACGTTGGTCCATTTATGGTCAATTTAGGTGAGGATGCTATATTTATGCATGACAATGCCCGACCTCATACAGGTAGGATTGTGAATGACTACCTTCAAGAGATGAACATTACTCGTATGGAGTGGCCAGCGCGCAGCCCGGATATCAACCCGATCGAGCATGCTTGGGACGAGCTAGGCAGATGCGTAAAACAACGAAACCCTCCCCCAATCACGCTTCGTGAGCTCAAAATTGCTCTCACAGAGGAATGGGAGAATATTCCCCAAAATCGTATAAGGAACTTGGTGTAAAGCATGCCAAACCGCGTAAACGCAGTAATGGAAGCACGAGGAGGCAATACGAAGTATTAAAATTCAAGAAAATCGTAATAAAGTTCAAAAATTTCATGTTTCCTATTTTTGTTTTAAGGAGAGATCAGCAGTTTTTTTCTTTATGTAATTTTGTGTTAATAAAATGTATGGTGACTCATATTTTTTTTTACTTTCATTTAAGGAGTATTACATTGTCTATTAAATACAATTTATTGCATTAACCTATCATTTTTAGTTTCCGAGATTTTTAACATTCTTTAAGTGACCCGGATTCATTGCTCTCGAGTGTAGTTCCAGTACTAATTCGTAGTTCATTGAACGCTAATTTCAGTATCGCGCATAGCAGCTAAGCATTGTCAATTAATCTTTACAATTCAGTTACACGATTTTACATAACTGTCGCCGTCATCAAGTGTTACTTATCTATTTTGACTGCTCATCAAATGAATACGCTTTGCTGATCATTGTGCAACCCACAATTACGTGCACAATTGACCAGACAAACTGTTTCAATTACGGTATTTTCAACCTTACCCAAACACGAATAAGGTTGAAAATACTGTTGTGTTTTCCAGTGAGAAGACTCGCTCTCTCCCGCGGAACTGCGCGCGTGTTAATGCTCACATTCTTTGCTTTATTTCTTGACGTTATCTAAATAAAACATCGCAGTTCGTTTCCCAATTTTCCCATACGTTTTGTAATAAACAATGTAGTACTAACATATTTATTGTGTAGTTCTTAGTGTTTTAAATACATAAACAAAACATGGGAAGCTGGTGATGTTTCCATCGGTGTTTTTGGGTTTTTAGGGCTCTTTATTATACCAAACCTGTTAAAGCGAAGATACAGGGTGACATGACAGAGACATCGACCCACAACCATGGATTCAGTAGGTACATGATTCTGGAATAATTGCAACGCAGGGGGCTTTGAAATTATTAAGAGGGTTATTTTTTTTTAAATGTGCTGTTTCCTACAAAATGCAATACCTACGCGGTCAAAATGTATGGAACTGATGGACAGAACAGCTTTTTTTTTAAATATCCGGCAATAGTTTCAACGCAGGGGTTCTAGTATTATGTACTGAATCTATGGTAACAGATTACAATGATGTCCCTGCCAACCTGTATAGTTCAGTCAAACAACAGCCTATCGCAGTTCACTGTTGAACATAAGCCTCTCCCAAGATGCACTACAAAACTGGCTCCTTCCGCAGCCAGTCTATCCCGTTGCCTTTTAGGGTCGTTGAAAACATAGCTGCCAAAGCAAAAACTTGTCATTCTACAACTTTTTGTCACCAGGGACCAAGCTAACCCAAGACCTGAACCAGAAGACCCATATGTGTGTATGTATCAACTCATAATTCAAACTCATATTTAATTTGGATTATCAAGTCAATTATTTGTTTGACCTAATTTTCATGTCAACAGACATCCTTTAAAACAAAGATGGATGACCAACCTTTGTCCTAAGTCCCCACCCATGCATCCACATAATGTGGTCAAAGTTTTAATTTAATTAAACGTACTAAGCGTGGGAGTTCGTACAACTTTCTACTTTATTGTCTTGTACGTGGAATCTGCGAGTCCTTTGCGGATTACGTAGTTTCAACACCTACACGAATTGTGAGTACTTGTTTTAGGTACAAACTGTTTAGTTCCACTTTCTACCTACATCATATTTCAGCCGAAAGGCGTCCACTGCTGTCATGGAGAGTGCGTTTGTCGCAACCCAGTGCTGGGCACGCCACTATTGCGGCGATAAGTCCCCTCTTTGAGGAGTGGCTAGAGAGGCGCCACGGCGTCCTGACCTTCCGCCTGACGCAGGTCCTCACCGGACATGGTTGTTTCGGGAGGTTCCTGTTTCGGATAACGCCCGGGTGTCATCACTGCGTTAATCGCCCGGAGGACTCGGTGGAGCATACGGTGGAAGTCTGCCCGGCTTGGGCAGAGCACCGCCGCCGCCGTGTCCTCGTGGAGGCGATCGGTGGCGGGGATCTCCCGCGTCTGGCCCTGGTACGGAGCGAGAGGGCATGGGAGGCTGTAACCTTCTTCTGTTAAGCAGTAATGCTCGCGAAGGAGGAGGCGGAACGTGAGGGAGAGGCAAATTTCGCGCCCTCACGCCCCTAGCCGCCGCAGGAGGAGACGCCCTGTGCGTCAGAAATTACAAGCCGATTCTCGGCCACCGTAGGCGCGGGCTCGCCGTCCGGTAAGGACCAGGCCCAGGTCGACGGCGCGTTGTGTTCCACGCGCGCCTCAAAGAGATGTCAGCAAGTGAAGGGGTCTGATGGTACCGATGCCTGCCGGGGTTGCAGGAAAGTCCGAAAGGGATACCTTGGCCCCTGGCAACGGAAAGGCACTGAAAGAACACGGGTGGGTTTTAGCCAGTAAGAGTCTGACACGCCCTCCCGCTCCGCTCAGAGCGGGAGAAGTCATTTGATGATTTCCCACCCAGAAAACAACAACAAAAAGGCGTCCACTGCACTGCCAGGGTCGCTGAAAGTCCGAAAGGGATACCGTGGCCTCTGGCAACGTACAGGCAACTGAAGGGGGTGCACCGTAATTGCGTAAACACACGATACATCATGCACGATAAATATAATATTTATAATAAATAAGAAACACATAATCAGAAATATTTTGAAGGATATTGCTAATCCATTACGTTCGTAAATAACGCAATGAAAGTTGTTGAACTGTCAATATGAAACAGATTGTGATTGATGTAATACGCAATTAGGGTATTTTTGGTGTGCTTTGGCGCTGCCGTTTCAGCAACCTGCAGATAAGTTCTGGTTCAATATTATTAATTGTTAAAAGTTATCTGGTAGACAAGGGTACATCCGATATTGTGGTACAGGTCTTTGCTATTTCATCCCAAAATGACAATATTTCAGTCCAAAATCTAGGTATCTGCAGTTCACACCATTTGAAATCCACTAGCCAATTACTGATACTTTATGACGTAATTAGTGATTGCGGTAACATAATTGAATACGTAGTGTATTTCGGTTCGCAGAGCCCGTAGGCCAAATACATTATTTCCATGCTACATGCTTCCCACATGAAAGGTCACCAAACCAATTTCGTAAATTGTGAACGTGATTTAGTTACAAGTTTCCAATAACTGTTGAAAATTGATACTGCTTTGGTAATCAGAATAAGAATCTTGATATTTTTAATCAAAAAGGGACTATATTTTCTTGGGACTTGCGCAGAAAAAAAGTAGCTGTACCTATTTTTTTTTTCTTATGAAAACTTCTTTAGGCGCGTAGAGCACTTTTTGGGTGAACAAAAATCATGGAACTCGCGTCATCGTCACCGAACGCTTTCCATGGGCTATTTGTATACTGTGTTTATAGTGTAGGTATATGTGTACTTTATGGGTGAACAAAAAACGTGAAACTCGCAGCATCATCACCTTACTTAGTTTTTACTTCTATCAGCAGTCCCTAAAGACTGCCTCGAATGTTTTTTTTTTTTTACAAATAACATTTCCAAAATAAAACACAAAGTGAAAAATTACTTTGTTTTCGGTAGTCGGTGTCATAAAAACAGTAAAAATATGTTAAATTTACATAAGAGGTCAAGAAGCGGCGTGGACATTGCTGAAGCGTGCAGCGTTGAAAAAAAATGCTGTTGCATAAGTTTAAAATTTCGCATAACTTTCATAACACTTTTAATTAAAATTATGTATTTTACAACATTTTCCTCAATGCTTTTTTATCTTTAGGCTGGTCAATGAAAGACTATGAAATAACTCGACTTAGGCATAAAGCGATTGTCACTTACATACCAACGTTGATACCGATCTGTAACTAGGTTCAACAATAGCGAGCTAGCAAGCACAAGTTATCTATCAGTTCTGAGTTTCAGCCTACATTCATCCTCTGTTGAAATAGGCCCGTGCGCTATCTTTTCCTGCCTGAAAGAGCCAGCATTTCGTTAAAATCATATAAATAAAATAAAAAAACTATTAATAGTAGTGTATTTGCGTAGGTACATCTATGTTTAGAACGGATATTTTTCTATTTCATTGAACAAAACAACTGCCAAAAATTTGTTTATGTATTACGTGATAAAACAGTTCTGAAGTATTCTGTTAATGTTTTTTTTTCCTTTTTGGGCACAAGCTGCATAAGACAGTCTTAAATTATTGCAACTGCTTGTTACAAGATCGATAAATCTGACGAGCAGACAGTGAATTATGCAATTAGGTAATTAATTTACATATTTTTCGCATTCAAATAATTTAACTTATTGGCTTGAAATGCACCACTAGAAAGTTTCGAGACTAACAAATTTTAATTCGCAGCGAATTAACAATCATAACGGAAGTAATTCAAATAAAACCGTGCAATTACGTAATGCGAATTCTTAGTTTCTTACGACAGTTGCGACTATGTCAATTGAACGCTTAGATGCGCCGGCGACGTCAACGTACCGTTTTCGCGAACCTGATAACACAACACAAGATAAGCTCGGTACTTCTCAGAAAGTTTTAGTCATGCTTTATCAGTCGTTTGAGTACTTTTATCTAACCGTTATTGTCAAACGGTATTATTGTAATAGTCGATTTATGTAGATAGACCACACATGAACACATTCCTAACATGATTACTTCATTGTTACTAACGAGACTCTTGGGAGAAGATCCTTTCGCTCTAACATTTGCTCGGCTATTAATAGGACCTATTCCTTAAAAGGGTCCCTCCCACGCTTATTAACGCACGATTTGTTTTCATACCGATATATCTAAATAAACATATTTTGGGCTTTTATCTTCTACCAATCTTTCAGTGGCCAATAAACACCAATATGAAAAGATATGTAGCCAGTATTTCCGTTAGCCGGACAGCTTAAACGAAGCAGGCTAATTATCTCCATTTGTTAATTAATATGCTACGCTGACCGCCAAGTATTGAACGCAATGATTGACACGCATGGTAATAATAGCATTACGATACTTTACCTAATAACTTCAAGGTAATGGACCTTGAAATAGTATGTAATTCAAGACAACTCATTCACTTGATAGCGTCCAGGAAAGAGCACTATTTTATGTCATGGTAAAATAAATAGAATTCCGCTATTGGTTCGATCAATCAATTTGTTTGACGTCTTTAATAGAGCGATACTCGTTGTTAGCCATACATAAATGAATATATCACTACTGAGTGATAGTTACTCGGAAGATTTAAAGAACAAATCTAAGCTAAGTATTAAACATTCAATCTAATCAATGAAAAACCTTCCTGCCAAAAAACACTTGGTTTTTGTCTTCAAAATCTTCCGTAGGTACACTCCAGCCTCATTGTTTCTCGTTCGCCAATGAAACAAAAACAAAGGCGGTAAGATATGCAGCCAAGTTTCCGAAACACTCGCGTTTACACGTCTGCGTTACATTCTGTGGATAAACAGCTTTAAATCATAACAAGTACTTACTTCCACGTGCGATCGCTTTGTGTAACGTAAACGAGAAATACTGGGAACTAATAAATAATTATCGTGTTGTCAGAAATAGGTGATTTAATGATAAAAGGAAGCAGAAAATAGGGTACTTAGTCAGAAAGGGTTTTGCATGGGAGACTATTAAGTCTTCATCTTTCTCGCCTTCCTCGCGCCATAACTTATCCAAATGATAGTTAGAAACTGTTCCCTCAGGGAAAGGGTGGATAAAGCGGGGTTGTGGGTTCGACATAAAGCGACGTGATGTGTAATATGATTAAATTAGGGCAAAGTTAGTCTGAAACTGGGGCTGGCTTAGAAGCCGAAATAACCAGCAATAATATTTACGAGCTACAACAAGTTTTACATCGTTTTCGCTAAATGTATGCCAGCATTGCAGTGAAAACTGATCCTCTTTCGTCACAAAATCGTGCATTCCTATTGCAGGAATTTGTTTATTATTGCACTCAAATAACTACGTCTATAAATCAGACTATTAGTACCTAAATATAATTACATTAAATCTTTGTAGATTTGTACCAAGCGTAATGTTAAGATTTACAATTTAGAGGTGATCGCTGTCCAGCTTCCGGAAAATAGCTCAACGTGTAGATATGCTTCGTAGGGGCATCATAGTTAGTGTGTGTACTGATTTGTAACGGACAAAACAAATTGATTATACACCCCCGGACTCTTAAATCTCGCTCAGATTTAAGAATTGCTTTTTTGTAATAAGTTCTACTTATAACTTTTTTTAAATGGTTTCAATTAAAATTTCGAACAATGATGATGACACCAAAATGATGGCCAGTATGTCGGCTGCAAAAGTGCATCAAAACTTTCTTTGACTCATCACTATTTTGAGGGCCTGTGCCTTTATACCTAACATGGAAATGCATGGAAGCTCGATTTAGGAGTCCGGGAGTGTACTTATACTTCCATTCATATTATATGAATTACTGAAAATTATAACTACAATAGCTTTTGCACTTCAACTTGGAAGTTAACATATGCCATATACATCGCCATTATCTTTGAAACTTCTGCTGAAACCTAGCGGCACGGACCGGAAATAGTGGCCCCGTTTCTGGTGCTCAACGAAGAAATTAAACTAAAACTTTTACTATCCTTAACTCGCCGATTAAACATGAAAGAGATGGTATAAAATTAGAGTAACGGGACTGCCTCAGAATATGCTGTAGGTTTTAAACTAGGTACTTTAGCAGCTCTAAATGTTGCCATATCAGTATCTAAATGAGTATATAATAAAGGCTATATTGAATCCCGGAAGGGTAAGAGGTGTATTCGAAGCAAGACAGTCATAGTTTGTGCTCTTTTTTTTGTTAGGCCATCTCGCAGGTCCACCTGTAGATGACTTAAAAAAAAAAAAAAAAAACAGGGCAGGTCAGCTTGTGACATAGATAATTTAATAGTGGTAGACTATCTTCACACTGTGATATTTGCCACAGTTATTCAATATTTCTAATGCTCTACTGTCAGATAAAATTATCATAAGTTTTACTTATCAGTACACACCTAGAAACTATTGTATTTAGGTGTGCTCATTTGTGTAGGTTCTGTGAATAATTTGAGGATATGTCAGCTGTTTTAATATTGCTTCTTTTAGAATTGTTCATGTGTAAATATGTATAATATCTGCCTTTACTAAATGGAAATGAAATATTTTGGACATTTCTGCTACTAGATTTAAATTGACCAGCATGTTTGACTCCTTAGAGTCTAAGGAGTCTGAGTTAGACAATTAAAGGTCTATATACTCTTCTTAATCTTTGACTTCAATGATCGTCATTGTGTGAAAGTAAGTTTGGGAACTTCCAAGTAGCCAATTTGATGATGGGTTTGAGGACTCCCCAAAACTAAACATTCAATTAGATACTTATTATTTTAATGACTTATTAGTAGGACGCGTGACCATCTCTGGAAGTGCCATTATCATTCGGAACCCATATTGTTATCATGGAGCGATGTTAAACTATGCTAGCGTATCCTGTTATTTTTAGATATCTTCGTGTATTTCGGTAGCTAGTAATTTTTGTCATCTAGTTGTTTAGCTGTCACTTTTTTTTAAATTTTCATCCTGTGTTTAGTAAATATACATTCATAAAATGGCACAGTTTTTATTAAGCACGTTGATGTTTTGGATAAATTTCTTTAGTTTAAAAGGTGACTGTCGATTTTATTTAAAAAAAAAATGTTCTACAGTAACATCTTGTGAATGCCTTTTTTAATGCCAACGTGTACATCACTAGACCTCAATATTATTTTGGTATTCGCTTTTGTATCATTAGCATTCGAAATTAATTTAGTTTTTGCTCTGCGACTGAGCGCCTTGCCAACATCACGGTACAGTTAGCCTTTCATATAGCACATCGACTTGTAACAACAATAAAGGAGATAATAATATATTTACTTGCGTAAAGCGTAGGCCACATTTGGAACGAAGCGAAACGAAGCTACGTTCGTTTAGCTTTCTTCCGCGTCTTTTCCTCAGACCAAATAAAAAACCAAGAAAGAGCGCTGTCAACAGTGAAGTGAAGCCGGTTTCGTAAACATGTGTGCACTTTGTGTGGTGTAGTTTGATTATAGTGTCACTGTAAAAGGTATGCACAGAGCGGCGGTGTAGTTTTGGCATGCTTCACTGTATTGTTCGCAGCGCTCTGTCTTGGTTTTTTTTATCTGCTCTGGTCTTTTCATACTTCGGTACACAGCGTACTAAGCGAAACGAAAAGGGTTGTGAAAAGATGCGAAGGAAAGGTAAACGAGCTTAGCTTAGTTTCGGTTCGCTCATGTCACTACCGCGTGTTTGCATACTTCGGTTCACACCGCGAACTGTGAAGTATGAAAAGACGCGGTAGCTACATAAGCGAAGCTAAACGAACTTAGCTTCGTTCTAAGTATGGCTTACGCTTACAACATGGTAAGTATGCAAAGGTAAAAAGTTCTGCTTTGTAGAGCGTAGCCTCTGACGCTCATACATGTGTCGGAGCCTCTTACTAAAGCTCGATGTATCACATTATACCTCGGGTTCTGAACAGTTAGGGCTGGGCAAAATAAATGCTTTGCTTTAATTAAAATACAAATTACAAAAAGCTTTTTCACATGTATTTGAAATACGAAATAATTACAATTTTCAAATCGTGTAAGTATTTTATATATAAAATAGAAAATATAGTATTTTATTAGCCAATTTTATTTAAAATTCAAAATACGAATTATTAAATACCTCAGTATGAGGTACCTATTTGAATGATCAGTTACAATTGTTGAGGCAGACTGTCCAAATTGATAAGGCGCTTTTTCAACAAGGCATTGTAGCAGTCCCCCAAAGTTAGTAATCCGAAAGCGATACGTAAGCTTATGCATGTAACGTAAATGGTGGGTCGCAAACGCAGCGGCGGCGCCAGCGCTCCTGCGGCCGACGTGGGTGAGTACGCCAGCTACTGCGCGCGCATCCACGACGAGGAGATCTACCACGACCTGTGCGCCGTCAAGAACAGCGTCCGCGACCTACCGCCAGTGCAGCCACCTGCTTTCAACACAGTAGGGTTCCCCCCTTTTTTTTGGTTTATTCTTTTGTTTGTTTTGCTTTCGGTGGTGGGAGTGGCAGTGCTGTATTTCACTTGAATGTTGAACTGCCCTTTATTGGGTAGTTTAGAAAATATATTGTATATTACACCTCGTACTTGCTTTACCACCTTCGACAAAAACTCCTGGTAAAACTAAACTTCACTAATGTAAAATGATGATAAATAATATTTATTTCTGTAGTAAAACTAGCTGAGCTCGTTGTTCCCAACTTACCACCCGACTGTTTTGAGAAGAGACATCAAAAACAAACTCATAGTGACAGTCTAGTTTAAAGTCCAGATATCTTGGTTAGATCATATCGAAGAACATGCAGATTAGTGTCTAAGATGGTCTTTTGAGAAAAGAACCAAACAGCTGTTAGTGAACCTGTGCAGTCAGTGCATGCATTTTTCAAGTTGCATCTATCACATTGATCTTAAAGAAAAAAATAGACCTTGACGTTTTACGACACGCAAATGACATACAAGCTTAGGGTGGTAAAGCATTTATGAGGGCGACTATACATCAAAAGAATAGAGGTTTCATAACAGTGTAACTTCCCCCAACTAATAATGGAGGCACAATAACAAACATTGCATGGCCTTCTTTTGGGGTGGGGTGTTGGTTAATAAATTAGATGTAGCTGATCAATAAGTATCGGCTGTGGTTTTGTCTGTACCCACATAATCACTTACTGGATAGGTCAGTAATTCATTTTTAATGACGCTTGACATAGTAAAATATTTCGAAAGCAATTTACTAGGTATTAGGACACAAAATTAGTAGTTTGTTCGTCATAAATATTTTACACCACACAAAAGCGTTTTTAGCGTAAGCTGTACGAAAACAAGACATTTATTTCGGACTTCCAATGACACTAAAAACGTAACGATGTTTTTTCTGTCACGCAATCGAGTAAATATATCATAGTTACAACCCAGCGCCACGAAACCGGCAAACTTACTACAATTTTCACCACACACAAAAAACTAAAGTAAAAAACATTTTTTTTTGACGAAATCAAAATATTCGACTATCGACTTGCAACTTCCATTGACACAAAAAAATCAAAACATTTACTTCCAACTTCCATTGACACTAAAAAATCAAAATATTTACTTCCGACTTCCATTGACACTAAAAACATAACCCTGTTTTTGCTGTCACGCAGTTGGGTATAAAAAAGACATTACCTAGGTACATCAAAAAAATTCACCACACACAAACACCTAGCTTAAATTCGAAAACATACTTTTCCTTAGCCTATAAACTAGACGAAAACAAAACATTTACTTCCGACTTCCATTGACTCTAAAACTCATAACTTATGGGTTTTAGAGTGAAGTGAAGAAAAACAGGGCTATGGGCCATAAACCAGTTTTTGCTGTCACGGAGTCGGGTAAAAAGACATCACAGTTACAATCCAGCGCCACGAAACCGGCAAACTAGTACAACAAATGTACAATATTTCCAACAAAAAACCGTTCACGGATGACGGACGTATTAAATTCCAACCGGACAAGTAAAAGTTTAGCAAATCGTTCCGTACGACGATTGAATTATGCATGGCATGACGCTGCTCCTCCAACCACGATGTTTTACAACGCTGCTATTAGTTTTCCTATCACTCTTTTTACAAACACCCAGTTTCTATAGCGTTGCGTTCCTGATGATAAAAATAAGTGTTTATCGCAATGTAAGTGGTTAAAAATAAGTTGTTATTTAAAGCGCGGTGCGGATGTGCCGGAAGACTGTTTTTTTTTTGGGTGCTCTAGATTGTCCATATGGCGTAGTGCGATGCTGTGCGGTAATGTCGCTTCATGTCGTACCGCACTGTATTACCGTTGCAAAATACATGCACATTTTCTTAGGCCCACTTGCACCCCAACCACTAAATGCGTTTAGCGCTAAACGTATTTAGGACATAATTTTGTCTCTGTCATCTTCAAACGATTGGCATGAAATAGAACGATGTCTTGAATATGTTTAGCGCCAAATGTATTAAATGATTTTTGGTGTAAGCAAGCCTTAGTTTTTGTTCCTTTTTGCTGGGTATTTGGCTCTATTGTATGGGGAACTGGACGTTATAGAAACAAATAAATGTAAATTGTTGATAGTAGATGGTAATAGATGGGTTACGGCTTTTCTCTACGCTTTCGCTTTCATTGTACACAGCGGGACGAATTTAGAGGGTCAACTTATCGAAAATATTATTTACTTTCCTTTATTTTAGCATGGTATCCTTCTAAATTCGTCCTGCATTTTTTTAAATTCTACCTAATAATATTTCTTTTTAAAATTTTCAGCTAGCGACATCGTCACATAGTTTAGAAAAGAGGGATTACGTTATACGAGAGCTCGTGGATACAGAAAACAACTATGTGGATGTTCTGAGCAAAATTGTCAAGTACTTCCTGAGGCCATTGATGCCGTACCTCAAACCTCAGGATATGCAATGCATATTCTTTGGGATTAAGGTGAGTGCAAACTTATTTTACTTCAATAGATTAAAGTTTTCTAAGCAGGACAAGGGTCTCCCCAGCCTCTCTAAAATCTGGCCATGTTTGTTCCGCAAACCTATAATAACTAAAATAAGTGGCACGCTTTTAGAGGTATGAGGAACAGGGTGTAAAGTTCACTCATCCTCTTTCAGACGGGTGTCGTGTCTGGCGGGCAACTGCTCGACGATTGATGTCAGATAGTCTTATTCATATAATATGTCGTTCGCGCGGTAAACTCTAATTGCGCGATGCAGCGTTTGTGTGACGTCAGGTCTTTGATGCGTAGTTCGCTTGAGGCGATGTATATGCCGCCACACGCTAAATACAATACTTTAGAACAAGGCTGCTCAACCACAGGCCCGCGGGCCACAACATGACGAATTTGAATTGGCCCGCCAGCTGATTGCCAGCTGGCGCACGGTGGATCGAAAATGGGCTGTAGAAGACATAGGATCTCGATTTCTTAAATGTTATTTTTTTTGCTGGAAATGACTTCTGCTGATCATTACTGTTCTATAAAATGTCATATGAAGTAAATGTGTGCACAAATGGAAGAGTTATAATTTTTATAAGAAAAAAATGTATGGAGCTAGTATGAAAAATCGAATTATCTCCTAAACGGCATGTTTAACCGTACCATCCTTGGAGGTGGTCATAGTGCTAATTATTTATAATTTTTTGGTTGCGGATTTGACGAAAAATTTCATGCCGTTTTTTTTTAAAAAATCGTCAAAATATTTTTATTTGTTTTTTCATATAAAACTATTCATTTTAGTGTTTATGTTGAAGAACACGGACTTTTAACTACACGTAACATAAAATAGCATCACTCCTATATTTCCGAAGGAGTTGGCAGAGGTTTATAGTACACCCACACGTAGACAACTATGTTTGAGCTAGATATTTATCAACACATCATGAGTTTTAAAACCTTTCATACAACCAAATTACCAATTGTTTACTCTTCTAATGAGTCCGAAAAGAAGTGATTAAGTAACTACACTGATTAGGTCTTCTAATGAGTCTTTATAGGTGATTTAATGATTTTCAATATCTCACGACAATGCCAACTATGGATTACATTCAACTTTTCTTGATAAGTAAGCTAATTTGTTAATTAGCAGTGCTATGAGTTCTAAGAATAGTTAGTGACAATTATAAATTTTCATTAGCTAATGAGAAGATAACGAATGAGGGTAGTTACCTAATTATTGGCGTTTTGCAATAAAAGGGCTAAAGTTTTGTTTTATAATTTAGTTTGTTCACAACTGTGTAACTGCTAACACTAAATCTGCGACTATAAAATCTTAGAATGGAAAGTTTAATCACGAATTTAGACTTGTTTGTTCTTCTACGAAGTGAGAGTACTTCATTTGATCATGAAGTATTGTTCAGTGCAGTTGTATCCCGCATAGGCGATTGCCTGTCTGACGAAGATCGTGTTGTTCTCAAAGAATTTTGTCGGAGATTTACGCGAGCCGCTTTACAAAGGTGGCAGAAATCCAACCGATTCCTTGATAATTTCAGGAGAAAGTACGAGAATTGGTTGGGAGCAAATATTGATTGGCCGAGTTTTGTGCAAACTTTAGTTAATCAAGAACCAAGTGTTGATGAGATACCAAGAGCGCCCTCAGTCTCTCCAGAACCGTTGACATCAACGTCCATTGGAACAATGACGAAAAGATCCCGTAAACCATTCGAAGATCTGGGAAGTAAACAAAAAAAGAGAAGATCTGATGAACACACAGGCGAAGATTCCAGTGAATTGGCATATGCAGCTGCAGCACGTTTAAAAGAAGAAGGGCATGGAGATATCGCCTCTGTCATCGAATACATGATGAAAAATCCTGAAGCAGCCGCTAAATTAAATGAAACGCTTAAGAAACCAGCGAAAACAATCATATTTACGTCAGAAAAGGCGCTTGGATTGCTTCTTTCGCTAAAACTCTCAAAGTGGCAATATATTACGTTGCGAGAGGCTGCCATTCGGGAAGGTGCTAAGGATATTTATCCATCTTACTATAAAGTGCAACAAACTAAGCTTGATTGCTACCCTCCGAAGCAATCAGTGACAGTTACTGATTCATCGGCTAGGATTACACTTCAAGCTTTACTTGATATCACAGTTACAAGAATCCTTCAAAGCCTTTCTAAGGAAGAGCATAACAAGCAGTTGAAGCTGATATCCAAGTGGGGATTTGATGGTGCTTCTAACCAAAGCCGATACAAGCAGAAAATGGAGGGTGAGGAAGATGACTCGAGCATTTTTATGACCTCCTTGGTGCCACTTAAACTGACAGATGGAGACAACATCTTATGGACGAACCCAAAACCATGCTCAGTTTTGTATTGTCGTCCAGTTCAGTTTACTTTTGTAAAGGAGAGTGAAGCAGTTGTCCTTGAGCTGAAAAAACAAATGGATGAAGAAATTGAGGCCCTTATCCCCACAGAGTGCAATAATAATAATAGGGTGACTCATGAACTAATGATGACGATGATCGACGCTAAAGTTTGCACTTACCTTTCTGAAGCTAGATCAAATGCATCGTGCTACCTGTGCTTAGCAAAGCCTACAGAAATGAACCGCTTAGATGCTGTAACATCAAAAATTGTGTGTTCTGACCTTTATGAATTAGGCTTGTCATCCCTACACGCCCGTATAAATTGTATGGAATGTCTGTTACACATTGCATACAGGCTCGACTTCAAACGGTGGGCAGCGAGAAGTGATGAGCACAAAGAAATGCTACAGACAAGGAAGAAAATAATTCAAAATAAATTCAAAGATGAACTCAATCTGTTGATTGATATAGTAAAACAAGGCTCGGGAACCACCAATGACGGGAATACTGCAAGAAAATTCTTTGAGTTTCCTAATAAAACCGCAGCTATAACCGGTTTGGATGAAGACCTCATCAAAAGATTTGCTGTAATTTTACAAGCAATTACATCTGGAGAGCAGGTCGATATAATAAAATTTAGAGATTATGCCCGCAAAACAGCAGAAAAGTACGTATTATTATACGACTGGTACTACATGTCGTCAACCGTTCATAAATTATTAATCCATGGGGCTGACATAATCGAGAAAAATAATATTGTGCCGATTGGGACTCTCTCGGAAGAAGCCTCAGAGTCTCGAAACAAAGATTTTAGGAGGTTTCGAGAACATCATTCGCGGAAAAGAAGCAGGCAGGATTCCAATCAAGACATTTTAAATATGCTTGTTGTTTCTTCGGATCCTTTGCTAAGTGCACAAAGGCCTAAGTTAGATGCCAAGAAAAAGCAGAGCTTTTTTGCTGAAACTCTCGACTTAATTCAATTTCAGGAAACTGAGTTCGAGTTTTTGGACATATCCAATCTGGATGCTGACTCAGAATTGGAGTCTGACAACGAGAGTGATAAGGAAAATTTGTAAAAAAATTATACATTTGTAAATTTGTATTTGAGTCTGTTTGGGTTTTTTTTTGTAATATTTAATGATATTTTGTCTTTTTTTTTATTTTTTTACTTTATTTTACAAATGCTTAGTATTAATTCCTTCAATTAAATTATTTTGTGTATAATATAACTTTATATGTTACTTAAATAAGAGTTTGGTAATCTTTTTTTATTTAAATTAATAAAAATGTGTCAAAAAACAGCAATTTTTTTATTTAATTTTTCTTGTTTTGTGTGTTCTTAATATTTGGGTTAATAACATATCGAACTTTTTAACTTGGACACTAAAAGGGATCGTTTTACATGTAAAAATAAATAAAAATATTTTGACGATTTTTTTTAAAAAAACGGCATTAAATTTTTCGTCAAATCCGCAACCAAAAAATTATAAATAATTAGCACTATGACCACCTCCAAGGATGGTACGGTTAAACATGCCGTTTAGGAGATAATTCGATTTTTCATACTAGCTCCATACATTTTTTTCTTATAAAAATTATAACTCTTCCATTTGTGCACACATTTACTTCATATGACATTTTATAGAACAGTAATGATCAGCAGAAGTCATTTCCAGCAAAAAAAATAACATTTAAGAAATCGAGATCCTATGTCTTCTACAGCCCATTTTCGATCCACCGTGTGGCGGGCCAATTCAAAGTGTTTTGAGAACAGATTTCAGGCCTTCAAACCAGCTTTCTAATTACGCAACATATTTTCGTAAACGATAAAGACAAATCTGTTTCATTTTGACAGTTCAACAACATTCATTGCGTCATTTACGTTGCTCTGCAGTTTTTTTTTTCGAACTTACGGAGCAATGGATTAGCAATCTGTTTCAAAACGATTCAGATTCGGATTGATTTTGCATTACGTAATTAGGGTACAGGTCTTAACAATATTTTTCTTTATATGTTTCTGAATGTTTTTCTAATACGCAATCAGCCAGCAATAAAACATTTTCACACTTGATTTTATCATCGACCAAAGAATTGTCGCCAAATATATGTATAGGTTGTTAGCAAAAAAACCTTGTTAGGTATCAGTAAAGTTTTTTTTTTACATTATTCAAACTATGATTAACTTAAAGTTGTGTTTAATTTTAATAGCTAGGTATCCACCTTTTATTAACTAGATAGCCTACTGCTGACATGGAATCCAAATTATGGCCCGCCATCAAAATCGTTAGGGCTTTAGAGCCATTCTTCTTCTTTCATGTCAGCATGAGCTGCACAATAGTTGGTTCATGTCGAGGTAAAATAATAAACATTGCTAGTCACTATGGAAAGATGACTCCACAAGATGGACCGATGACCTTGTAAAGGTCGTAGGAATCCGCTGGATGCGGGAAGCATAGAACCAGTCGAAGTGGCGGTGATTGGGGAGGACCATGTCCAGCAGTGGATCTCTTTCGGCTGATATGATGATGGAGAGATGACTCACTATGGAGAAAAAATATTAAATCTTGACTACTTGTAAAATATTCTCGATTGACAGCATGTGATCAGTTACTCTTCAATATTAACCATTTTGTGTTCCACAGGAGCTCCACGAAACCCACACAGGCCTACTCCGACAACTAAAACTAGCAACAGAGGCATGCGTCCCCGGCAACGGCGCGCCACGTTTAGCAGACGTGTTCCTAGCGTGGCGGGAGCGACTGCTACTGTACGGGGACTACTGCTCCAACCTCACTACCGCACAGGACACGCTCAAGACGCTCGACGCGAGGGATTCCACGTTCAATAAACAATTAGCGGTAAGAGTTTATCATAAGTCTATATCAGTCCATTGCTGGACGGTTTCCGAAATCGCACTCCGCTTAATTCGATCCTGAGCCATTTTCATCCAGCTGCTACCAGACATTGCCATTCATCAGCAATTGCTCGTTGAAAACTGTTCTATAATGAGCGTCCTCTCAACCGGAAGATGAAGAAGAAGGGACTCTTTGGGTCTAATCTCGATGTTGGAGAACTCCAGCCACGGACTATGAAACCGTATGTCGGAATCCTTCATATTTTTCGTCCAAATATTTATATCCTAATTTAAAACCAAGATGAACCTTATTACCTATATCATAAAACATAATTTTCCTTTTCTTTTTCGACAGAAATGTCAGAAAGAACACAGTGACGGACGGATACAGCTGCGCGATATCCTGTCGGTGCCGATGCAGAGGGTGCTCAAATACCATCTGTTGTTAGACAAACTGGTGCATGAAACACAACCGGTGAGTACTTACGACACAAATATATATACAGGGGTAAATTAACTAGCGAAACTCCGCAGATTTGATATCTCAAGACAAAAATAAATAAACTAATTTTTTTAAATCATTTTCTTTTTTTTTTCTTTTTTTCAAATTCATATTCATTTATTAAACTTGCACATAGTTCACAAGCATACAAGTAACATGACATGAAATATTAAACAGATTGAATAGCGGGTCCCAAACTAGGCACAGCCTGTATCTTGGTGACCCAAACACTACACAAAGTTAGCAATTTAAAGGGTTCTGCTAGCGCAAGATAGCTATTGATAATTTTAAAATAAAGTTCAAAATAATAATAATAAAATATACAAATATGTGAGTGAAAACAAGCTAATTACACTTTTTATTTAGTGTAATTAATAAAAACAGTTCAGGAGAGTCATTAGATAGCGATACCCGTCACGTCTTTTGAGTTTCTCTAGCTAATTTGATTTGACCCTGTACACTTCATAATTCCCCAAATTATGTATAACCAAACTTTTTTATTTGATATTATGGATTGAGATTTTGATTGAGCGCCAAAGAGCCGATTGTGTCCTGGCGAAAGATTCGCTACGACTCCACTATGAACTGAAGGGGGTAAAACAGGGAAGACTGGCACAGTTGCCTGTGATGAATATCTCTTGTAAACTAAACTAGATGCGGTTATAAGGCTTGTGACAAAAATGTTCAATATAAACCGTTTGTGAACAGAATCATGAAGAATTCCGAGGGTTGGAGCGAGCGAAGGAGGCGATGGTGGACGTAGCGCAATACATCAACGAAGTGAAAAGGGATAGCGAGGTGCTTGCGCTACTCGCTAAAGTTCAGGTACACACAATTTTTTTTTTTTTTTTTTTTTAATAAATCATGAATTATATAATTATATTAAAATTACGAAGACGAAATGCTACTTTGATAAAATTTTTGGTCCTTCGGTACATTCAGTCCAAAAGTACACCATCCACTCAATACTCTTTTATTTATAAAGTCCACTAGTGGACGCCAGATTCATGTTTGCTTGTATTCTTCACCAGGAGAGTATAATAGACTGGGAGGGCGGCGCCCTAGGCGCAGGGGGCGCAGGCCTGGCCGCGTACGGCAGGTTACTGCTGGACGGAGAACTGAAAGTCAAAGCACACGAGGACCAGAAACTGAGGTCACGATACGTGTTTGTCTTTGATAAGCTGATGCTGCTCTGCAAACCTGTGAAGGTAAACTATTTTTTTTTTTTAACTATGTGTAATCCTAGTACGATCATTTGGATCTTAGAATAGTAACTAATTGTATACTAGCGTGAATCGTATTTTTTTTCCAACCTTAAAAAAAGGGTTTATGAATTCCACGATTTAATTTCTTATAAAGAACCTTTAAAAAGCTACTACGTAAAGTGAGATATTTAAAAAAAAACTGAAATTGTGTCTTCAGTTTTGCTTATTTCAGATGACTTCAAAACTAAAGAATTGTTCTCTTTGTATTCGCTTTTTGCTAGGTTCTTCTTTGCTATAAAGAATTGAACCTAAGTTATTTTGTGAAATTAGTTTTTATATTAATAATGCCTAAAAACACTGTACTAACTTACTTTTCCTTTCTTTAACCCCGCCCCAGCTCCTTTCTTCCCAGGACAACCAATACTCCTACCGCGTGGGCGTGCGCCTGGCCGAGTACCGCGTGGAAGAGGGCTGCGGGCGGCGCGCGCTGCGCGGGGACGCGCGCTGGGCGTCGCACTTCTACCTCGTGCGGCGCACGAAGGACGCCACCTTCACGCTGTACGCGCGCACGGACGACGCTAAGCGCAAGTGGGTGAAGGCGATCAAGGATGCTATGTGAGTACCACGATATTCTGCTGCAAATGTAGGGGAAGATATTATCCAAGAACGTGTTTAGTTTTTCTTATTATTTTTATTTGGCTACTATCATCTAACTTTTTATTAGTTTACGCTATTGCTGGAAATCGAGCATAGTTATTCAACCAGAATAAAAATAATATTTTCTATGCTTGTCCTCAGTGATAACCTGGAGCCCCCTGGCTGTCGGAGTACGAACCACAAGTTCGTATTACACACTTTCGAGAAACCTGCCACGTGTCACCACTGTTCCAAGTTCCTTAAGGGTAGAATATTTCAGGTATGCCCACTATTTAATTTTTTAGGACGAAAGTTGAACAAAATATAAATTTACCCACAAACTTGCTAATTCGTGTTTGATGTTGAAGTTAAATCATGGACAGATTCAAGTTCTAATATCATCATTATTATTATAACACCATATACGTACATCAATAAATGCTACTATAGTCAACTTAAAAGACCACAAATTTATTAAATTTTACAAATTGACATAAAAAGTTACATGGTTTCTCTTTTTTTCAGGGCTACCTATGCACGGTATGTAACGCGTGCGCGCACAAGGAGTGCATCGCGCTGTCGGGGCGCTGCGGCGGAGGGCTCGCGCCCGCGCCTCCCCTGCCTCCCCACCAGCACCAGCCCGACCAGGCGCTGCACTACTACATGTGGTGAGTCACTACCACTATATCATCGCGCTGTCGGGGCGCTGCGGCGGAGGGCTCGCGCCCGCGCCTCCCCTGCCTCCCCACCAGCACCAGCCCGACCAGGCGCTGCACTACTACATGTGGTGAGTCACTACCACTATATCATCGCGCTGTCGGGGCGCTGCGGCGGAGGGCTCGCGCCCGCGCCTCCCCTGCCTCCCCACCAGCACCAGCCCGACCAGGCGCTGCACTACTACATGTGGTGAGTCACTACCACTATATCATCGCGCTGTCGGGGCGCTGCGGCGGAGGGCTCGCGCCCGCGCCTCCCCTGCCTCCCCACCAGCACCAGCCCGACCAGGCGCTGCACTACTACATGTGGTGAGTCACTACCACTATATCATCGCGCTGTCGGGGCGCTGCGGCGGAGGGCTCGCGCCCGCGCCTCCCCTGCCTCCCCACCAGCACCAGCCCGACCAGGCGCTGCACTACTACATGTGGTGAGTCACTACCACTATATCATCGCGCTGTCGGGGCGCTGCGGCGGAGGGCTCGCGCCCGCGCCTCCCCTGCCTCCCCACCAGCACCAGCCCGACCAGGCGCTGCACTACTACATGTGGTGAGTCACTACCACTATATCATCGCGCTGTCGGGGCGCTGCGGCGGAGGGCTCGCGCCCGCGCCTCCCCTGCCTCCCCACCAGCACCAGCCCGACCAGGCGCTGCACTACTACATGTGGTGAGTCACTACCACTATATCATCGCGCTGTCGGGGCGCTGCGGCGGAGGGCTCGCGCCCGCGCCTCCCCTGCCTCCCCACCAGCACCAGCCCGACCAGGCGCTGCACTACTACATGTGGTGAGTCACTACCACTATATCATCGCGCTGTCGGGGCGCTGCGGCGGAGGGCTCGCGCCCGCGCCTCCCCTGCCTCCCCACCAGCACCAGCCCGACCAGGCGCTGCACTACTACATGTGGTGAGTCACTACCACTATATCATCGCGCTGTCGGGGCGCTGCGGCGGAGGGCTCGCGCCCGCGCCTCCCCTGCCTCCCCACCAGCACCAGCCCGACCAGGCGCTGCACTACTACATGTGGTGAGTCACTACCACTATATCATCGCGCTGTCGGGGCGCTGCGGCGGAGGGCTCGCGCCCGCGCCTCCCCTGCCTCCCCACCAGCACCAGCCCGACCAGGCGCTGCACTACTACATGTGGTGAGTCACTACCACTATATCATCGCGCTGTCGGGGCGCTGCGGCGGAGGGCTCGCGCCCGCGCCTCCCCTGCCTCCCCACCAGCACCAGCCCGACCAGGCGCTGCACTACTACATGTGGTGAGTCACTACCACTATATCATCGCGCTGTCGGGGCGCTGCGGCGGAGGGCTCGCGCCCGCGCCTCCCCTGCCTCCCCACCAGCACCAGCCCGACCAGGCGCTGCACTACTACATGTGGTGAGTCACTACCACTATATCATCGCGCTGTCGGGGCGCTGCGGCGGAGGGCTCGCGCCCGCGCCTCCCCTGCCTCCCCACCAGCACCAGCCCGACCAGGCGCTGCACTACTACATGTGGTGAGTCACTACCACTATATCATCGCGCTGTCGGGGCGCTGCGGCGGAGGGCTCGCGCCCGCGCCTCCCCTGCCTCCCCACCAGCACCAGCCCGACCAGGCGCTGCACTACTACATGTGGTGAGTCACTACCACTATATCATCGCGCTGTCGGGGCGCTGCGGCGGAGGGCTCGCGCCCGCGCCTCCCCTGCCTCCCCACCAGCACCAGCCCGACCAGGCGCTGCACTACTACATGTGGTGAGTCACTACCACTATATCATCGCGCTGTCGGGGCGCTGCGGCGGAGGGCTCGCGCCCGCGCCTCCCCTGCCTCCCCACCAGCACCAGCCCGACCAGGCGCTGCACTACTACATGTGGTGAGTCACTACCACTATATCATCGCGCTGTCGGGGCGCTGCGGCGGAGGGCTCGCGCCCGCGCCTCCCCTGCCTCCCCACCAGCACCAGCCCGACCAGGCGCTGCACTACTACATGTGGTGAGTCACTACCACTATATCATCGCGCTGTCGGGGCGCTGCGGCGGAGGGCTCGCGCCCGCGCCTCCCCTGCCTCCCCACCAGCACCAGCCCGACCAGGCGCTGCACTACTACATGTGGTGAGTCACTACCACTATATCATCGCGCTGTCGGGGCGCTGCGGCGGAGGGCTCGCGCCCGCGCCTCCCCTGCCTCCCCACCAGCACCAGCCCGACCAGGCGCTGCACTACTACATGTGGTGAGTCACTACCACTATATCATCGCGCTGTCGGGGCGCTGCGGCGGAGGGCTCGCGCCCGCGCCTCCCCTGCCTCCCCACCAGCACCAGCCCGACCAGGCGCTGCACTACTACATGTGGTGAGTCACTACCACTATATCATCGCGCTGTCGGGGCGCTGCGGCGGAGGGCTCGCGCCCGCGCCTCCCCTGCCTCCCCACCAGCACCAGCCCGACCAGGCGCTGCACTACTACATGTGGTGAGTCACTACCACTATATCATCGCGCTGTCGGGGCGCTGCGGCGGAGGGCTCGCGCCCGCGCCTCCCCTGCCTCCCCACCAGCACCAGCCCGACCAGGCGCTGCACTACTACATGTGGTGAGTCACTACCACTATATCATCGCGCTGTCGGGGCGCTGCGGCGGAGGGCTCGCGCCCGCGCCTCCCCTGCCTCCCCACCAGCACCAGCCCGACCAGGCGCTGCACTACTACATGTGGTGAGTCACTACCACTATATCATCGCGCTGTCGGGGCGCTGCGGCGGAGGGCTCGCGCCCGCGCCTCCCCTGCCTCCCCACCAGCACCAGCCCGACCAGGCGCTGCACTACTACATGTGGTGAGTCACTACCACTATATCATCGCGCTGTCGGGGCGCTGCGGCGGAGGGCTCGCGCCCGCGCCTCCCCTGCCTCCCCACCAGCACCAGCCCGACCAGGCGCTGCACTACTACATGTGGTGAGTCACTACCACTATATCATCGCGCTGTCGGGGCGCTGCGGCGGAGGGCTCGCGCCCGCGCCTCCCCTGCCTCCCCACCAGCACCAGCCCGACCAGGCGCTGCACTACTACATGTGGTGAGTCACTACCACTATATCATCGCGCTGTCGGGGCGCTGCGGCGGAGGGCTCGCGCCCGCGCCTCCCCTGCCTCCCCACCAGCACCAGCCCGACCAGGCGCTGCACTACTACATGTGGTGAGTCACTACCACTATATCATCGCGCTGTCGGGGCGCTGCGGCGGAGGGCTCGCGCCCGCGCCTCCCCTGCCTCCCCACCAGCACCAGCCCGACCAGGCGCTGCACTACTACATGTGGTGAGTCACTACCACTATATCATCGCGCTGTCGGGGCGCTGCGGCGGAGGGCTCGCGCCCGCGCCTCCCCTGCCTCCCCACCAGCACCAGCCCGACCAGGCGCTGCACTACTACATGTGGTGAGTCACTACCACTATATCATCGCGCTGTCGGGGCGCTGCGGCGGAGGGCTCGCGCCCGCGCCTCCCCTGCCTCCCCACCAGCACCAGCCCGACCAGGCGCTGCACTACTACATGTGGTGAGTCACTACCACTATATCATCGCGCTGTCGGGGCGCTGCGGCGGAGGGCTCGCGCCCGCGCCTCCCCTGCCTCCCCACCAGCACCAGCCCGACCAGGCGCTGCACTACTACATGTGGTGAGTCACTACCACTATATCATCGCGCTGTCGGGGCGCTGCGGCGGAGGGCTCGCGCCCGCGCCTCCCCTGCCTCCCCACCAGCACCAGCCCGACCAGGCGCTGCACTACTACATGTGGTGAGTCACTACCACTATATCATCGCGCTGTCGGGGCGCTGCGGCGGAGGGCTCGCGCCCGCGCCTCCCCTGCCTCCCCACCAGCACCAGCCCGACCAGGCGCTGCACTACTACATGTGGTGAGTCACTACCACTATATCATCGCGCTGTCGGGGCGCTGCGGCGGAGGGCTCGCGCCCGCGCCTCCCCTGCCTCCCCACCAGCACCAGCCCGACCAGGCGCTGCACTACTACATGTGGTGAGTCACTACCACTATATCATCGCGCTGTCGGGGCGCTGCGGCGGAGGGCTCGCGCCCGCGCCTCCCCTGCCTCCCCACCAGCACCAGCCCGACCAGGCGCTGCACTACTACATGTGGTGAGTCACTACCACTATATCATCGCGCTGTCGGGGCGCTGCGGCGGAGGGCTCGCGCCCGCGCCTCCCCTGCCTCCCCACCAGCACCAGCCCGACCAGGCGCTGCACTACTACATGTGGTGAGTCACTACCACTATATCATCGCGCTGTCGGGGCGCTGCGGCGGAGGGCTCGCGCCCGCGCCTCCCCTGCCTCCCCACCAGCACCAGCCCGACCAGGCGCTGCACTACTACATGTGGTGAGTCACTACCACTATATCATCGCGCTGTCGGGGCGCTGCGGCGGAGGGCTCGCGCCCGCGCCTCCCCTGCCTCCCCACCAGCACCAGCCCGACCAGGCGCTGCACTACTACATGTGGTGAGTCACTACCACTATATCATCGCGCTGTCGGGGCGCTGCGGCGGAGGGCTCGCGCCCGCGCCTCCCCTGCCTCCCCACCAGCACCAGCCCGACCAGGCGCTGCACTACTACATGTGGTGAGTCACTACCACTATATCATCGCGCTGTCGGGGCGCTGCGGCGGAGGGCTCGCGCCCGCGCCTCCCCTGCCTCCCCACCAGCACCAGCCCGACCAGGCGCTGCACTACTACATGTGGTGAGTCACTACCACTATATCATCGCGCTGTCGGGGCGCTGCGGCGGAGGGCTCGCGCCCGCGCCTCCCCTGCCTCCCCACCAGCACCAGCCCGACCAGGCGCTGCACTACTACATGTGGTGAGTCACTACCACTATATCATCGCGCTGTCGGGGCGCTGCGGCGGAGGGCTCGCGCCCGCGCCTCCCCTGCCTCCCCACCAGCACCAGCCCGACCAGGCGCTGCACTACTACATGTGGTGAGTCACTACCACTATATCATCGCGCTGTCGGGGCGCTGCGGCGGAGGGCTCGCGCCCGCGCCTCCCCTGCCTCCCCACCAGCACCAGCCCGACCAGGCGCTGCACTACTACATGTGGTGAGTCACTACCACTATATCATCGCGCTGTCGGGGCGCTGCGGCGGAGGGCTCGCGCCCGCGCCTCCCCTGCCTCCCCACCAGCACCAGCCCGACCAGGCGCTGCACTACTACATGTGGTGAGTCACTACCACTATATCATCGCGCTGTCGGGGCGCTGCGGCGGAGGGCTCGCGCCCGCGCCTCCCCTGCCTCCCCACCAGCACCAGCCCGACCAGGCGCTGCACTACTACATGTGGTGAGTCACTACCACTATATCATCGCGCTGTCGGGGCGCTGCGGCGGAGGGCTCGCGCCCGCGCCTCCCCTGCCTCCCCACCAGCACCAGCCCGACCAGGCGCTGCACTATTACATGTGGTGAGTCACTACCACTATATCATCGCGCTGTCGGGGCGCTGCGGCGGAGGGCTCGCGCCCGCGCCTCCCCTGCCTCCCCACCAGCACCAGCCCGACCAGGCGCTGCACTACTACATGTGGTGAGTCACTACCACTATATCATCGCGCTGTCGGGGCGCTGCGGCGGAGGGCTCGCGCCCGCGCCTCCCCTGCCTCCCCACCAGCACCAGCCCGACCAGGCGCTGCACTACTACATGTGGTGAGTCACTACCACTATATCATCGCGCTGTCGGGGCGCTGCGGCGGAGGGCTCGCGCCCGCGCCTCCCCTGCCTCCCCACCAGCACCAGCCCGACCAGGCGCTGCACTACTACATGTGGTGAGTCACTACCACTATATCATCGCGCTGTCGGGGCGCTGCGGCGGAGGGCTCGCGCCCGCGCCTCCCCTGCCTCCCCACCAGCACCAGCCCGACCAGGCGCTGCACTACTACATGTGGTGAGTCACTACCACTATATCATCGCGCTGTCGGGGCGCTGCGGCGGAGGGCTCGCGCCCGCGCCTCCCCTGCCTCCCCACCAGCACCAGCCCGACCAGGCGCTGCACTACTACATGTGGTAACTGCATTACATTTTGTCAAAAACTGTTGTGATCTTGCTTGAGGAGGACCTTTTTGTTAATAGTCAAATATCATCCATTGGTACGAATGTGCACGAGTGTGTAGAAAACTGCTGTCGTTTATTTGAAGACGCACACACCAGAAAAACAAGGGAGATCTACAGTGCCGATCGCTGTCGTCGTTCACCATCATTTAACGCTGGCAATATTAATTACCTCCGCTAGTGTACAAAAGCGTGTTTTTGGTGGCCCCTAAAAAATAAACATCGTTGTTATTTCGTAATAATCCACTCAAATAAATCTTATTTCACTTAGGTACGTGGGCGAGATGGGACGCGAAACGGCCACAGCGCGGCTAGAGCGTCGCGTAGACGGCACGTTCCTGCTGCGAGTGCGTCCCCACCCGCCTCATACGCCGCACCATCCACATACTCCCACCGACACCAATCTAGCGCTATCACTCAAGTAAGTCTCCATATTTAATATTATGAATACGGAATTAACTCTGTCTGTTATCCGTCTTAAATCACTGAACCATCGTTATATTTGACGGATAGGTATCCTGAGACCTGAAGAAAGAAATAGGCTAGTTTTCAGACTGGATATTTGTTTTAAAAACCGGCCAAGTGCGTGTCGGACCACGTACAATGAAGGGTTCCGTAGTTGGGATGAATTTATCCCAAGAACAAACTTAAGATTGTAGTTGAGAAACATGTATCTATCCATCAAAAGCCGCTCCGCGACTTTTGATGGATTTCCGGGAAGTTAGAAAGTACTGGGGTGGCATAAACCTGTTAATTAATCCGATTATTACACTTTTAAAATGTAAATATATATAATTATAACTATATATATAATACGCTTCGTGTTCATTCTCAAAACACACCTATTTAATGCATTCTTTTATATCCAAAAAACTCAATATTTGTCCCTTACTAACAATTTCGGTCCTTCGGCCCACAGAACGGACAACACAGTGAAACACATGCGCGTGTGCCGCAAGCCGATAGACCAGGTGCCGCACTACTACCTGTCCGAGTCGCGCTTCTTCCGCAGCGTCGTAGAGCTCATCACCTACTACGAGAAAATCAGTCTCTCCGAGAACTTTGAGGGGTGAGAATACCTTGGAAACTATTGTGGCGACACTGACGTCAACGCCACTGACGTCACAGAATACTGTATCGCGATATCAGAATTTACCGCGCGATTAACTTTTGAGCAATAGGCTACCAGACAACACGTGTCTGGTCAGAGAATCCTCCTTTTTCAATGGAGGAACTTTCCACCCGGTTCTTTCATTACCAAACCATGGTACAGAACTACGTAAAATCCTTTTAAAGCCCGTGATAAAAATCTAGCCATCTGTTTTGCCCGCTAGATTTTTTCTATTTCTCTTGACCTAGCTAGTTCAGAACAATCCTAACTTTAAGCTTACTATCTTCGCCAGTTCAGTTAAAAACTAAACGGATTTTCTCCATATCGGATTTTCGAAAACCAGCTAGCCAAGTTGCAAACGATAAACGTGAACGCTTAGTAATCTCCAATAGATTTTCAACTTTATACCTAAGTGCATAAACTTGAAAATCTATTAAAGACTACTGAGCGTTAGCGACCGGAACGAACGAAAACACTATGTAATCTTCAATAGATTTTCAACTTTATATCCAATAACATAAAGTTGAAAATCGATTAAAGACTACTGAGAGTTTACGTTTATCGTTTGTGACTTGGCTAGGGGGGCAGTAAAACATTGGCCTGTGTAATCATTTCGACATTCTATTTGAACACATATCTTATTAAAAACGAATCGATAAATGTCAATAACTATTTCCATTTCCATAGCCTAAACTCAAACCTCCGCTGGCCGTTCCGGCGCGTGGTAGCGACAGTGGTCCACGACTTCCGGCCGCTGGAGAGCTCGCAGCTGGCGCTGAGGCCCGGCGCCAAGGTGCTGGTGCTCAGCAAGGAAGGGGACGGCCGGGGCTGGTGGAAAGGACGCACCCTCGACAAGGTATGATAATAGTACCTCAGTATTTACAAAATTAGTTTTTTATAACATTATCAGCTTATAATGTTCCTGCTGGGACACAGTCGTCCTCTCTACGAGAGGCCGTAACTCAACACGCGGGCCCAGGGATGGTGGATGTTACATGCCTAAAAAAGCTGCCAAAGTTCATATTCAATCTCATAGTATTTTTAAAAGCGGCTTCTACTTATATTATTCAATTTAATCTGTTTACTAATGAATGGCTTTTCTTACTGTCGTCATTCAATTAACGACGGCACGGTTGGCGCAGTGGTTAAGCGATTGACTGCTGCGCTGAGTGTCGCGGGTTCGATTCCCGCACGGAACAAATATTTGTATGACCTAAAATTAGTTGTTCCGGGTCTGGCTGTTTGTGCATGTGAGTTTAAATGTATCTTAACGCACCCACAATACAGGAGAAATTCCTAGTGTGGGGCAACAAAACTTTTCTTTGGTATCCTCTCACCTTCCACCTATCTCACCTCACACGGTCTTAGCCTCTTTTTGGAATGATATTGTTTACAGTATCTTAGCATCTTTGTAAGTAAATCAACATTTGAAACAAACTTCCCTCTCCAGGGCGACAACCGCTCAGGCTACTTCCCCAAGGAATGCGTGCGCGAGGAACCAGAGTGTATCGGAGCACTTGACTGATGTCAGCTTTGCCTCGCCGAGCGCGAGCTGCACTTCTCGTCGCCGAGACCGCCCGCCCTCGACGATGATCCAGACGACAATGATTCTGCTGATCTTGTGTAAACATGACCTTTTTGATCATGTTACAAGGTCATAATCACCGTGTGAAAACTTGGGCGTTTTGACCAAGGAGAAAGTTACCCAGAGGAGGTAACAAAATTGTCGTCAATGGAAATGATCCATATGTACTAAGGATGGGAGAAAATGGTTATTTGTGGCAAACACCGTGACATTCATGTTTAAAGGTATTTTATTCCTTCTGAATGTTAAATGTCAGTGTTAAATACGAGGATAGGTTGAACTTAAGTTTGTCTCGTAGATATTTCTTAAAAAATGACATATTACCTGATAAATCAACAGGAAATTATTCTTAGAATAATGAGTGTTATATGACATATAAAGCGAGGATAAAGGACGCAGTTATATTTTCATATCGGTGTTAAAAGTTCGACAAACTATAGGAAATAGGGTTGTATGGTTGCAACGAATTCCCGGGAATGAAATCCACGGGAATTGTAAAAATAGTGACTAAAAATGTATGTGAATAGATGATAGTGTAAATATTATATACGGTGTGTATAAAATGTATTACGATGACGTAAGCAATGTTTAGAGAATGGTCCTTTTACTCGAAAAGTAGGGGGAAGGTTCGACTGCGGGAGTGCTATCATTATTATCATTGTCAATAATACAAATAATAAATACAATAACTAAATGTTTAAAAGAGTATCTTGCATAAATATTATGTGCATCTAAATATTTAAAAAGAAAGAGTTGGATATTGTATTTATTCAAATAGGTCATTGTTTTGAAGGCCACATATTTTGCTCTTACTCCAAATAAATGTATGGAAAGATGCATAAAAATAGATAGTCTTTAATTCATATTTATATAAAGTTCAAGAAGGATTTGTTATGGGCAATAAAAAATATATTTTAGCCACTATTAATACGGTTAAATTTTACGCTATGTATAGGCACAAATGAATACTCGATGGGTCACTCCGCATTTTAGGTATGAACTTACAAGTACACGGGCGGGGTTGTCTTGTCGGGCCAATTCAGTGAGCGTAACGTATGTAGCCAGAAGATATGAGTTACGCGATAGAAAGAGAGACAACTTCTAGGTGAATATAACTGTAGGTAGTAAGCGTTGTGAGACCAGAATTGCACTTTATTGTGTCGTAGCAAGAGTCACTTTTTATTTAAATGATTTTGCGGAGTGACTGTATTCATCTGTGGTATAGGAAATAGAAGCATATTCACTTTTGTGATCATTTTATTTAGATTGACCGGTAAATAAGGCAGCCGATTTACACGACACTTATTAGATCTATGGAAGAATACGTCGCGATTATTACTTTGCGATAAGAATCAAACGGAGGCTAAAATACGGCCGTTGAATCATGGCCGGTCCGAATTTTGCGCCTGCGCATATAGAAATACATTTTGTGGGAACCTAATGGTGACAAGAAGCGAGTCTGAGTGAGAGAACATGCGCGAAAGTTCGGAGAGCCTATGTTCGGACCGGCCGTATTGTACGACGGAACATGCTGTATAATTCTTAGTAAATTAGATTTTTTTCACAAAAATTAAACATTTTATGTATTTACAGGCAGCTAAAGTAATATAAAAAAAATACATACGTAATGCATAGATTATACTCGCATCGTGTTCTTACATGTATATTTACAATTATGTTAGTGTTTAAATTAGCAATGCACATATAATTTTCAAAATAATTCAAAGTTTAGTTCGAGACATAATCTCTATTCGTGTCTATGGGCCTTTACGAAGCAATCTCACTTCGGTGTTAATATAATCTGTAAAATACATGAGTATGTATGTAATTGTGTATAAAATTATATCTTGGTGAAATTGTAACATGGACTTTACTGAGAAAATGCTGTTTGTAAGGCTATGTGACTGATCGCATCGACCAGTCCTATTTAACATAAGATATAGATTATATTTAAATGTTATAATAAGATACTAGCCGACCAAGGTATAGACAACTGCCAGCAGTGACGTCATCCGCTCATATTTATCGGATTTGAACGGTACTTAGACGAACGAACTGGTGGCTGGCTGGGTGGGCCACATATCACACTCTTATGAGGTCTTGATATTCTTGCTTGAACAGGGCATCGCATTATAACAGCACCGCTCCGACACGGCAAATAACTGGTCATTCAAGTTCGAATTTTAAATCAAATGCATTAAAGTCTATTTTACTATAGAGAATAATGGACAGCTCGCGAGGCGTCTCCCGTCGCGCCACTCGCACGCTGTTCCCAGTCGCCGCATGACCAACAAGTTGTCACCTCACCGGGTGTGCCAGCAGCGAGCGGTCCTCTAGCTGACGGCGCGTTGGCGACAAGCGGATGGATATTTTTCGAGGCAGTGCCGGGCCGTTACTGCGCTGCAGCGGTGCTGTTATAATGTGCGATGACCTTTACTGTCACTTCGCCCTGCAAATGATTGGTAGCGCCCAAGTTGTCTGTCTTGGTTAGCTAGTAATAAACTGGATGAGCACAAATGCTGTTTGCGACCGGTCGCGCCATCCAGTTAATTATATTTATAGGTGTGATAAAATAAGCTATGATTCAACAGCATTTTGTCAGTAAAAGTCTCCTGATCTTCAAAGTATAAAATAATGAGCTCTCTTCTGTGTTGGCACTCGGCAATGTTTGATGGTGCGTATCGATGCTTTAATGTAGGTATATTGTAGGATGTGTGCCACTGTTACACGCCATGTTGGATTGGGTGTGCGTTTTAATGCGTTACGTTGGTAACAAACTTGGTAACACATTGTGTTACAAATGTTGATGTAAGATCTCAGAGAATTGATGGCCGATTTTTTGTTGGCCCAAGTGTAAGCCATACTAAAATGTATGTTGACTGTAGGTAGGAAAATTAAATATTTGGATAGAGAATCTAAAAGTGAATCTCTTAGGAACACGCATTAAAACGTAGACTCTGGATTGTTGTGATATTTCATGTCATTTATCATGTCGTTTAGTCGTGGACTTACTTCTTTATAAGAATGTGTCATGTTAGACGTGCTGTTACCGCGGCTCGGACGTGTAAAGCCCCGCGTAGAAGGACAAAAGAGCGCAAGATGAAGAATTTCTGATGACATTGAATAGTAGACTTTATAATCAGTGACTTAAAGCGATTGATTGATTTAAAGTGCAAATTTTCACGAATATCAAAGTAGACATCCAACAGCTCCTTAGGCGTTTTCGGGAGTGCTTTTTTTTTCTTGTTTGCAGTTTTAAGTCACTGAAAATAAGGTTTATTTTTCAATGTCATAAAACACTACTCTGCTTTTTACTCCTTTTCAAATCCGTGACGTTCTAGATGTCGTTATTTTCTTCTCTGTCGTCTTGATTGTGCACTACCCACCATGACGGAAAGTAAGGCTCAACCTGTGTATTAACATTTTCTGTATTAGTTATACTTTAAAGTGTTCGAAGATAAGACTTATATTTGAATTACCGTCACCTCAATCAAGCCATAATTTAATCGTATGTGCAATAAATAGCAATTTTATTAACTTAACTTTATCATCATGCGGTTTTAAAAATAGGCGAACGGTCAAAAATGCTCTAACTCATATGTTCATATTCCATTTTTATGAAAAGTTTATACCACTTCTCCGCTTGCTCAGTCGTGAAACTTCTTAACAACAAAAATTAAGATTTATTTCATTTTAATAGACAATTCTTTATAAGTTCTTACGCTTATTTTCACTAACACTAGGCGACACTTAAATTTTCAGCTTTCGGTGCCAAACTGAGCGTTGAAAATCCAACAGCTTGCTTTTATTTAGGCATTCACTTAGGTAACGCCTAGTTTTAGTGCGGGCATTTGTGCCTTATCAGACCAGCCAAGCCAAGACATAGCCAAGTTGCAAACGATAAACGTGAACGCTTAGTAATCTCCAATAGATTTTCAACTTTATACCTAAGAACATAAAGTTGAAAATCAATTAAAGACTACTAAGCGTTAGCGACCGGAACGAACGAAAACACTATGTAATCTTCAATAGATTTTCAACTTTATATCCAATTAGATAAAGTTGAAAATCTATTAAAGACTACTGAGAGTTTACGTTTATCGTTTGTGACTTGGCTAGGGGGGCAGATACTTTTAGCATCAGCGACCGGCGAATGTATCGCGTTTTGGCGACTCACTGCGTTCGGTATGGCAACCGCCTTTTGTTAGTCGCTGTATCCAACTATCGAAAATTGCAAGTCGCTAAAAGTATCGTTTCTGCTATTGCCCCTAATCATCTCAATATCGGTCAAGACTTCATCTCTCATCAAGAGTGAGATAGACTGCCAAACTTTAAGATTTATGAATGCAACTATATTATTTTTTGCTTAAATACAGCGTTATTTTGCTTACTATCTTTATGCCAAAACGCTAACAACATTTTATACCTCAATATCGCCGTTCTGTCTACATTCCAATGCATAGTATTATTTTTTCTTATAAACAGTTCTTACACGAAGTTTTAGGTCACAAAACGCTCGATAGTCATTACCTCGTCTGACACCATTTATTATACTAATCATTTTGGAATATTTTGACCAGGTGTCGCGGTCACAATTTACATTAATAATTTTGTCTTCCTACCAATACCAAATGAACTCGTATTGAGTTAAAGTAAACTTATTTATTCCCTACAATGTCATTGACTTCCATAGACAGGTTGTATTTTGATGCGGACTGAATCACGGCGGCAATGAAAAATATGGATTCGAACATGCTCCAACGGATAATGTAATTTAAACGAACAAATATTTAACGCAAAATTGCTCAAAGAAAGCTTCTCAAAAACTGAACAATGCTACAAACATCTTTTGGCGCTCAAATTACGTTTGACATTATTTTGACGTTAGACATTTGTTTTGTGAAATGTCACTTGAAATGTATTAATAATCAAGATGGCGGCGTTAGTTCCGATTTTGGCCACGCGTCTAAATCTCAGACTAAGGTCTAAATAACCATAAAAGCGTTCTAACTCTAAGTAACGGCGAAGCTCGGCGCGTAGTGTAGCGATATTTTTATAATGTGTTCTTTAATTTAGGTTCAGAATGCTCAGTCACCTCCTTGAATTGAGTCCGAAAGATCATGATACGTTCTGTATATATCACCAATCTAATTACATCTATGATGCTTCCAATCAGTCATCCACATATCACGAACATAAAAAATAAGTAACAAAATAATTCGAGCTTTACTTTTGAAATAAAATTACAAAAACAAAAATTTATGAACGAAATAAAAATATTAACTATTAAATAAAGTAAAATTATTGTCCTCGTTATCTAAATATTTAATAAGTGAAACTCAAATATTACTGTTTTCTATGATAATTCATATTAATATAATATGTAGGTTCAGACTTATTCAGATAGCCAGGCATTGTGCGCTCTCTGCCTTTTATCATGCTTGTTCGATCTCCTTCAATATTAATTCATCATAACGATACTCCCAATTTATGACGGTTCTTGTCTTGACAAATTTCTCTCTTCCTAAAGCTACCGTTTCCTAGAAGAGCGGCGGCCGCCACATAACGGCCGCAGTGAGTACTGCCATGAAAATTACATGCCAAAAAAAAGCTCTCTAGGGTAACACTCCAGCTTACTTTCAAACATAACGTTTTAGTGACGTTTCATTCGACGGTAAAAGGCAGACGCTATGTGGCGGTCACCGCAGTGTTACGAAACCTTAGCTTAACTTCACTAGAAAGACTGTAAAGTTATCAAAGATATTATTTGTTCCCTTCTAATCTCACATTTTCATAGATTTCGTACGACTTCAGTGTAAATAAATGTTAATTTATTGTTGTAACGAAAATATGTAATTAGTAAATTCAATTAAGTTAACGTGCACAATGAATGTTATCCTTCCACGTTGTGTAAGTAGTGTAAGTACATATAAAAATAAAACTGTCTGATGATTAATATTAAAACGTGGAAGTGGCAATATATGTATTTTATCTTAGTATAATTATATACTGTCTCGTTTTATTTTTAATTTAAAACTGCTCATTTTTTGGGCTATCACTTTTATAATTTTATGTTATGGACGTCCGCATTTTTATTTACACGTTTATCTTGTAACATAAGGCTATTTTTTAATAGGATGACAATACGTTACATTGTCATCCTATTATAAAATAACCTTATGTTTTAACACCAGATATTATTTGTTTACTTATATACAAATTATTTACAATTATTTGTAAAAAATAGCGACACTTGTAAATAAACTCTTAAATTATCATTAAAAAAATTGTGAGCCACTTCCATTTCGTCATAATAAATTATATAAATGTAAATTTTAAATGGATTTAAATGTTACTTATAAACACTAGTGCCACTAAATAAAATAAAATTTTAAAATATTATGCTCTAATATAATCTGCATAACTGACATGTAAACACTGCTTATAAAGATTATAATTGTGGAGAAAAAATATATCTATTGATAAAAAAAAAAATAGTTTATCTTGTCCATGGCGACAGGGTGCCGTTGTTATGTAAAAAAAATAAAAAAATATAGAAATGATATAAAAAATATATGAGACATAGCAAAGAATATGGTTGTTGTAAAATAATAGATATATATTTTTTCTATTTAGTTGGCGAGACCGGGGCGGTGTGGCGGGCGGGTCACGGGCAGCAGTGTGATAGATAGATCAATATAGAATATATTATTTTGCATTTTATTCCTCTAATTATATTGGGAGATGGATGGAGTAGGTAATCAGATGATTAAACTTTCACGGAAAACTATGAAATCCGCTATTAAATAATATAAAGCGTCTGTATAAATTTTATTTATGTAATTATTATTTTAAGTTACAGTTAGCTCCTACTGCTCCCACTAAGTCGCTAATTTTATGATTCGTGCCAAAATATTTTAAATTATTATGAGCAAGCATAAAATGATCTCTGTAATATTAACGCCGTTTATCGACATTACATACAAATTTATTATCTACGTACGTTGTTATCTACACTAGAATATATTCATTTACCACTTACATATACGGAAATACAATATATTAATTAGTATTAGTTTGAACACATCCTTTTGGGTGTTAAGTTTTCTTTTTCTTGACAAAAAAAATATCGAAAATAGTTTAGTTATTTGCAATTTTATTTTTAGTACAAAATATTTGCTTGTACATCGGTCGTATAAAAAGTAATATGGTCGCAAATTGAAGCACGTTTATTTTAATAAGACTTGTTTACCATTAAAATTCGGTACACAGTGCTAACTGTGTACCGAATTTTAATGGTAAACGCAATGATTTTATTTTTGTTTGTGAGTCGTGCCAATGTTAAATGGTAGATAATTAGCAGAGTGATAATCCTTTGATACGCTGCTTTTTAAACAATTTATATAAATATTATTGAGAATGTAATACTATTTTGATGAAAACTGAAAACATAACATCACGCCTTGTTTTCCCAAAGGATTGGGCAGAGGTGTATGTACCTATAGTACACCCACATTTCGCCAGATATGAGCGAGCCTATTGCCATCAACAATAGAAATAAGAAAAGTCTAAAAGTCGAATTGTTTTGCGAAAATTCTAATAATAAGCGTTGGTTTTGATTTGGCTGTGTTGGAAAAGTTCGATTGTTCAACTTGTTTTTGTATCAGAAAACATGTGACAATTTACAGCGTACATAGGATTATCATTGTATTTCCCTTAAAATCATTTGAAAATCTTATAATTTATTAAGTTTAGCATATATTAGCAAATTTTGTGTTACATGTCTGCATGCATGGAATATTGGTGCTAACAAATTGATTTTGTGTTCATTTATCATTACGTTCCCAGTGCTTCGAGGGAGGCGCCGCTGCGTTAGTAATAAATTGTATTTTGATATTATTTATGTTCATGTTTGTAAATATACAGAAACAGCATATCCATTGTTCTGTAGTTAAGTAAGCCACTCCACAAATAAATACACTGTTGGAGAAACTCATGTTTTATTTTTATTTTGTGTCAATATATTCCACTAATAACATTACAAAGGCGAGCTAAACTCATTTTTAGCTCGTGTACAAAATTTCCATAGATCAATTTTACTGTAAAATAATCTAATGTGTATAAAGAATAAGAATAAATCCGTAATAAATCTGTTATAAAATAATTGTAGAATTATATTAAAAATATATTCTGTATAAGATTAAGTTTTACGCCTGATTACAGCTTAAAGTACAGTCGACCGCACTTCGGTGACAACACTGACTGAGCTGTGTCGTGTGTGAGAGAGGTTTTGTTACCACTGTCATGAGGATTTCTGTCTAAACTTATACAGGGTGAAAATAATATTATGACGTATTAATGCCGCCATTATTCCAGTGTGAGTGAGAGACGGAGCTATACAGGGCCGCTAGCACCATCCTTTTTTCGCCATGGAATAATGATGGCATTAATACTTCATAATAAGGCCCCAGTTCCCTACATTATGACGAGCTATGCGAACATAAATGTCGGGAACAGCTGATACTTTTTTCGCGACTTCAGGGTTGGTCCCACAGTGAAAGTTGTTCTTGTTGATGAGTACAATGACCCCTTAAAAGGCATGAGAAAATAAAAACATTGGTCCATAAGAAATATAAACATACAAATGCAAATATGTTGTAAAAAGTGATTATATCTACGATCGGATACATTTTTTATTGATAGCATCCGTTACAGGAAGCCATTATAAATTCTTATCTTAGATCTGTACAAATAATTATGGTTCTAACCTTAACATCAAATACAAACATAACATTCTTGACATAGATTACATCAAACCGCGTTAATAACTTTCTTTCCGTTTTTACTGACACCATTTTTATAAGCCTGACTTCAAAGATCACTGACTTATAGCATTTCAATAAATTAAACATGTAAGGATCGTAGCAGGTGGCGTTCTATAGTACTGCCTACCCTATGGCAAGAAGGCGTGAGTTAATGCATTTTAAGAGTAGCAATTCGCACCTTATAGGGTCCAGTAGGGGCTAAGAGACTCAAGCGCCCCCCCAAAAGCGTCGAGTTCTTCCGTGACAACTTGATAATATTCAAATTTAAACTTTTTTGCAATTATTACACTACTACCTAATGTAGGTACAATTGTCATCAATTACGTTTAAGTCCTATTACGTTTTCAAGTTTTTTCTAATGTTTTGTTTACGTGACGAATTTTGTCCTCACGCTATATACATGTTCCCACTTTGCTAAAACCTACCCTCAGCGGGGTCGAGCCCCTCCCAGACGCGGTTAGTTCGCTAGTTAGCCACATTTCATATTTCCATACAATAATATTGCCAAATTAATCAAAACAGCCAAATATTTGACATATATTTGCGACGTTGCCCACTTTCAGAATATACACAAGAGTACATGGCAAATACTGTGGTTAAATTTGGTTACTATTTGTCGCCTCCATCTCCACCAGTTCGCCCTGGTTCAAACGGGTTTTTTTTAAATGTGACGATTTTGTTGTCGAACTGTATTTTAATTCTCGGTGTCGAGTCGAGCATTGAGAATCCAACAGAGTGCATTCCAGCTTGTGAAAAAATCACACTGTTGGATTTTCAACTCTCAGCGCTAATCAAAGCAGTGCATTGAAAATCCAATCTCGAATAAAAAACCCCCCTGGGTATGAGGGCTTAGGCCCACTTACCTACATCACAAATCACTAAATGCGTACATCAGTCTGTCGTTTACTATAGTAATCTTTGAGTCTGTCTCTGTCATCTTCAAACCATTGACAGTGTCAGTACGATGTTTAGAGTTCTAATAAAATTGGATTTTTCAGTCAGTCGCACCGAACGTCTTCTACGTCAGACATCTTCACCGCGACATCAATGGTAAATAAAATTAATAACGAATGAAACATTTTACTTCAAATCAGGAGTACTGCTACCCAAGTACGTTCTCAAGTCAGTGACCGTAGATCTGATCAGTTTGCCGGGGATGGTTGGCCGGTTGAGTCGTTTGTACGCGGCGTACCGGTGGCATCCGCCGAAGCTGTAGTAGTAGTCGCCGCCTTCTGAGCCCGTGATCCAGAGGATGTCTATGGGAGGCACGTTGCCTGCTTCTTCTTCATTCTAGAAAATGTTTAAAATCTTTATAAGTGGCAATAAGCAACAAGGTGGCAAATTTTATTTAATAAAAAAAATTGCACAGTAAAAAATACTGTACAAAGGCGGACTTAATGCCTGGGGCATTATCTACCAGTCAACCTTACTGTGCGTTTGCACTGGCGAAACATCACAACAAAATATGTTGAAATCGCTAGTTCCTCTGTCAAATATTGTATGGAATTTTGACAGAAACTAAAGATTCAACATGTTTTGTTGTGAATGTTTCGCCAGTGCAAACGCACAGTTAGGGTGGTGCAGAGACAAAGGATAGCAGGTGAAACATAAGTGATAGACAACTTGAAAATTAATACCTACTAATACATTAATGTTCCACTGCGCTCGTAGATGACTAATTATGGCTTGACCTATTACCATGATACGATCAAAAACCATCATGTTTAGGCACCTACCCAAATAATCCATATTAACATTATAAATGCGATAGAAACTGTCTGTCTATTACTTTATCAAATATGGAACACAGCTAGACCTGCAGTGCTATTCTGTAACCATCTCATGCATCAGCAGGTGAAATGACAGCTCACTCCGAGCTCACTTCACCTAAGTTTTCACGTGAGATGGTTATAGAATAGCACTGCCGTATCCTAATTATAACACACTTTGAATCACAATCCGGGAGTTTTGAAGGATATTGCTAATCCATTAGGCATTACTTCATAGGTTTGAAAAATTCGTCTGCTCAACAACGTAAATACCTACGCAGTGGACGTGCGTGAACTGTCAAAATGAAACCCGTTGCGATCAATTTTATTGTCAGTTTGTTTGTATATAACTAGGTACAGCCCTATTCAAACTTAATGGCGGCTCGGAACTTGAGGCGAGTCCCTGCGCAGTAACAAATTCATGGGTCAGCCAGCGGAGGTGAGGGGTGCAGTACGGCGCAGCGAGCAGCTAACTTTCGCTTTTGTGTAATAGCTGTTGCAGATCCGGTACAAAAAAAAAAGTAATAAATAAAGTTATCATGATTTTCATAATATCAAGCTTCAATATTTGCTAACACCTAAAGTTACACAATTAGCATGTCTCGGGTCATTTCTCCGAGACAAGTTTACAAAATAAAGTCATAACATTACAATAACATTTTTTATCGTTCTCAATGACTCGTTCACCTTCAGATAACAAAATTACATCGACCTTCGACAAAGCTTAGTTTTAAAAAAAACAAAAGAATTTTGTTTACTTATATTTTTCTTGCCAACAATCAACTCTTAATCAAGCAAATCCTCTGAAGATTATTTAGTTTTTTAGATACCTACTGAAAAAAGAGGTAAACAAAAATATCACATAATATTTTGTTTATCAAACAGTAAGAGTCACACTACGCCTCCTTGTGGCACGCAAACAAGATATAGAAAGTTGCTGAGCTTGTTTTTGCTAAAGTCCTTAGCAAATAGGGTTAAGTGCAATCCATGTAGGATAACTGGTCAATATCTAGGTTACCTGAACGGCTAAGTACCTGCGTACCTACCGCACCCGTAACCGCTTCAAAGCAGAGAGAATAGTGTTGGATGAGATTTCTACTTAATACTTTTCTTAACGCCTAGGCGGAGTAGGGTTGGAGTATTTTCTGGATATTTACTACCGAGACTTGAAAAATAATTGAGTAGGTACCAAATAGGTATAAGATCACAGATATAGATAGAAGGATCTTCAAGCGGCAGGACGGGCTTAACGGTGGAAAGCCTTGGTTGAAAAATACCGAGAATAATTTGCGAACGGACTTACATACAGGGTGGCAGGGACATTGCCGCGAAAACTGATACCATGGATTCAGTAGGTACATGATTCTGAACCGCGTTGAAATTTTTCGTCGATCGGGGGTTTCAGAATCAAGTACTGAATCCATGGTAACAGTGTTCACGTCGATGTCCCTGCCAACCTGTATAGTATACGTAAGCGAATTCCGTGCGTCATTAAATCGATTAAGTTAGTGACAATTACTGAAAGTGGACTAGATTAGGTACCTATTAGCGGCACAAAACGAATTGGGCAGTGGGGCACTTTTGTCTAGGTAAATTCATAAACACACGCCTACAATAATTTTAGTTTGTTCGTCAACAAGGCGCTTGCAAGAGTAGAGTACCTACCAAAACATCGAAAACTCGCAAACGAATGAAAAACGACCATCGTCAACATCAGCACTCATCCAAAATCGGTTCACAGCAGGACATGCTTCCCCGAAGCTTCGAGACAACCTGAGCTTTCCGCATCCAGGAGATTCCTATGACCGTCACCCAGAACCACCGAACAGAGTAGGTACCGTAAATTACGCAATACACGATCAATCGGAATTTGAATCGTTTTGAAACAAATGAAAAAAAAAATGCTCAACAACGTAATTATCGCAATGAATGTTGTTGAACTGTCAAAATGAAACAAATTTTTCATAATCGTGTACGAAAATGTGTTGCGTAATTAAGATAGCTGGTTGTCAGTTCACCTTGTAGAGGGCCTTTCCAGAAAAACACGGTAGGTACTTAAATATCAAATATTTCCTTACCTGTATCGTCTCCATGAGTGACACAACCTTATCCTCAGTCAGCTCCGGGATAAAAGGCCTGATGATCACTGACATGGGCACGTCGTGGACCTCTTGCTTGTAAGCACTGTGGACACTCGTCATCTTTGATGCTATAACCGATAACAACAACATTGACCTTACGAATAAATACATTTCAATTATGTAAGTAATTATGAATTAATTTAGTAACTGTAGACTTGTAACACAGAAAATGTAATTGAAAGAGAACATATCAGTTCCTATTTTTATCTGATAATTGTACATGTGCAACGAGATAGTTAGATTTGTCAAGATTTCGCCTGACTGCTACTTCTATTCATTACGTATAGCATGACTGGCGTGATGGTTAAGGATTAAAAGCGGAAATCACTGGATAGTGCCTTGTTTCGTGCATATCTACAGACAAATACTTCAGTGTTTAGTTCATTATTTGAGTGAGACAACCTTCTATTTTCCTCCATAAGTAGCTATAAGTTAAGGATTTAGTTTAGGTAAATCTAATCTGCAACTCGAAAACTATAAAACTTAAGTAGGTATGTCTTTCTTTCTGGATGCTATTTTTTTGGACAGTCATGGTGTCATTATTAGTAAGCTGTTATTCATTCTAAAATTCGCAATGTCACGATCAAGGATATAAACCCAAGTTTTTCAACAAGCTGACCTAAGTACCAAATAACTGTAATTTATTTTTTATTCTACCAGACAATAAATTGAGTTGAAAAGTAAAAGTAATGGTAAGTACTTACAATTTCTGGCCGACACACAGGCAGTTAAGTTAACAAACGATTTTAACATCTAAAAGCTGTGTTTGTCGAGCGACTCGGGTGACTGACAGCGCGATACTAACCAATATAATTGTAGTCGGTGATACTAACTCTATTCATGACGCTACGATCCACCTGATTCATGCACATACGCCAAGGTCAGCCATGCCTTGATAAAAATAAACACAAACAAAATAACGCATTATTTACACTACCTACGTTGACAGTAAGCGTTATCTAAAGAACGAAATCGATCGATATCGTATTAACTGTGGTATGCATTAAGGATATTGATCGATTAGCCGTTGTTTTGTCATCGAAATATAACGCGTACCTATTCATTCGAAATTTGAAGTTAAATTATTTTTGTTTATTTTCGGCCAGTCTTTTCATCGTGAAACGTAGTAGGTTGGAGTTTCATTTCCCACGAAATGTATGGGAATAGTTTTTTTGCGATTTCTGACTTTTTTAGTAGTCAAACCTCAATTGGTCCTTTAAGAGATTTTGATCCATATAAGAAACAGGATCCATTAGCATCTAAAAAAGTTTTTGTGGAAACTGCCTATTTTCTTGCTGACTACATTATTTAAGTACCTACAAAAGCTAACGCATTTCAAAATTTATCACAAAATTAAGGACAGTCTCCTAAGACCGTTTTCTAGTAGCTACAACGGCGAAGGTAGCTTAATTTCCTTACTTCGCCATCTCAAAAATCCACCCATAACATTTTAGTCGTCTTACAAAGAGGTTCCACTCAATGTACCTGACGAAAAATACCTCATCTATTTTCAATACCATTATCTTAGTTACACGGTAATTTGTTTAATTCTATAATTACGATAATATTATCTAAAACCAAGACCGATAACTTTTGCTTTCAACGTTCAAATGTTATCAAAGTTACTTTTATTTTTTATTACCCTATTGACGTATTACATATTTTGAGAGTAGGTAGTAAGTCTGGATTCGCCCCCTAATATAAGACTCAGAAAAAAACTGGCGAAATACTACAGGTATACCTCTGCATAGTCTTTCGGGGGTTACAGGCGTGATGTTGTTATCTATACTTAATATTACATATAAAGAGATTAAATTTGTTTGTTTGTAAGTTTGTATGTAGGGGGTAATCTCCGGAACTACCAGTTGGGTTAGAATATATATTGGGTCCCCACCTATGAAATTAGCGTTTTTTTTTCACAAATTGAGAACCTCGTCACTTCTATGATTTAAAATATTCATCAATTGCTTGATTTTATATCGAATAATGACCACCATGACCATAGACAACTACCAATAGTAAAATAACCTTATTACTTATAGTTTTCTAATCATACGAAATACCTTAAAAATTACTCCTCTTTTTGTTAGCAGAAATGACCACTATTTGTTTTAAAACTTAGCCAAAACTTATTTTTGTCGTGTAATCTAAGTGACATACGTTATCTTAGTTTTTAAACATTAGTGCATAAAAGTTTTAAAACATTAATGTACATGGTTGTTAAATAAATTAAGAAAATGTTAGTATGAAAACTGCAACTTCTTAAATATTCTAAGGACATTGACCAGACTTAGTATCGCTATTTGAGTCACTGCATGTTTCATACCAATACTAGGTTCCTTAGTCACTTGGTCAATGTCCTTTCATGGCACAAGCTAGTGTTTTAATAATAATGTGTGCCTGTTGTAATTAGGGAATCCAATCCCGCAGGCCTGCGGGATCGAGGTCATCAATCCCGTGGATCCGCAGGATTAGCGGGACTGCAAAAAAATAATATACTTTTTGTTCTAAGTACCTAATTATGTTCATGAATTTATTAAGTTTTATATGAAACTAGCTTCCGCCAGCGGTTTCGCCCGGTGATATCTTTATAAATTATAGCCTGTAATACTTTTTGATATTATATTATAAGCAGAACTTATTGCTGGTAGTAGTGGTACCCACCGATTCTTTTATAAGCGAGCGCTCGATCGAGTGCCGGTTTTCCTCGATCATTACCTCAACTTTACAGAGCACATAAGGTCGGTTCGCTCGCGGGCCGCCTTCGCTCTCAGTAGACTTTACTACATCGTTAATGCACGCAGCAAATTGTCACTCAAGTGCAAATTGCGCATCTACACAGCGTGCATCCGCCCCATCATGACCTATGCGGGTGTAGTCTTTGCACACACATCCCCCAGAAATATCCATAAGATGCAGGTGATCCAGAACAGATTTCTTAGAAGAGCCACGGGCGCTCCCTGGTATGTCAGGAATATTAACCTCCACCTAGATCTCAAAATCCCCACAATCCATCAGTTCCTAAAACGCATTTCAAAGCGTCATTTTGATTCCGCCGCCAATCACCGCAACCCTCTGGTTGTTGAAGCGGCCAATTATACCCCCTCCCGTATTAGTCGATTTCGCCGTCCTAGGCATGTCCTCTCCGATCCAGATGATCCAACCACTCTCCTCCAGGAGAGCAATAGGGCCACCAGTACAGTGCACAAACACACCCGACACCCGTCGTACCGACCTCGCCGCCGAGGTCCTCCGTGCGCGCGACCCTCACGAGTAAATAATACTCCCCCCCGACCCTTGTCCGATGAAGCGCCAGCCCGCGCCGCAGCTGAGCGCGTAGCTTTAAATTCCCCGTCTAATAATAATATATCCGTGATCCAGCCTGTCCCATCTTGCTGTCCCCCCCTCAGCGACGCCCTAAGCCGAGGTTCGTACCCCACAGGGGGTGCCCTTAGCGAGCGTTCGCCTAATTTTAATGTAGAATAGTTGCTCCTGGCTGGAGGCTTTGAGTGTAGTGCTTAAGGCAGCCACAGGATTGTTCGGTTGAGCAGTAAATACCTTAGTGGTATACCTGCGAGATGCCATAGTTAAAAAAAAAAAAAAAAAAAAAAAAAAAGAGTGCCGGTCATTTTGATTCTCAGCCGTTGGACGGTAAGGGTGTCGGTACCTCGCTACTTTGCAGTAAGTTCGTTCCATATTATTTTATATTGGTTTTCCGTTCTATTATTTTGTGTTTCTTGTTCCGAATATTAACGGTTGTTTGTGATTGCTCGAATTTTGATGTTTAAACTGAATTATTGTTAAAATTAAATCTATTCTGAATTAAATCAGTTTTAGGTTATTTTAAATTGTTTTTTTTATTTGTTTTTCGCTTCTGATCGCTAAAATCAGAAGTGGGATTCAACTTATTTGCTCACAATTATTAGCCTTGATACCTACACAAACAGCCGTTGATTTCAAATAAGAATGCCACGTAAAAAGCTAGATAGGACGCTGCCTCGCTCAGGGGATAGGTGTAGTCGTCGCAGTGAATCACGACAGGACCATAGGCATTATTCACGATCGCCTCACGATAGAACACGCTCGCGCCGTGATAGAACTCGTTCAAGGTCACGTTCGCGTTCGCGTCGCGACAGGACTCACTCGCGTTCACGTAACGATAAATCTCATTCACGGTCACGCCATAGTAGAAGCAGTGCGCATTCGCGTCGTGACAGGACTCACTCGCGTTCACGTAACGACGGAACTCATTCACGGTCACATCGCAGTCGATCACGTGCTGGTGACAATCGTAGTTCGCGTGAAAGGTCTAGGTTACGTACGGTCAATAGTTCACATCATCATCGTGATAGATCTCGATCCCACCCTCATGATGTTTCTGTGAAAAGTGTGTTAGGCACTATTATGTCGCGATTGACTGCTATTGAGGGGAACACCGCTAGTGGTTCGCGTGTTACACCGTCAATTCGTGACAGCACACCTCCATTAGATAAAAATAATGTTTCAACTACCCAAGCGCTTGTCGATGCGTTAGGAGTGTTGACAAAAAATAAGTCTACCAACTATTACGTTTCTAATTTTGACCCAGCTATAAACAATTTTGAGGTGTGGTGTAACGAAGTGGACAGGGCTAGGCTTGTGAACCGTTGGGACGATCTCGAGTGTTTCTCGCGTGTGGCTCATTGTTTGAAAGGAGACGCAAAAACCTGGTTGAACGAGTGGGCTACAAATGACCGTTCGTGGTCCAATTTCGTTAAAGAATTTAAGTCGTTGTGCCCGCAAAAGATTAATTATGCCCAAATTCTTCATGAGGTTATAAACACCACGTCTGACAAGTTTTCGTCATATGCAGAGTATGCGCGTCGCTCATTATTAAAATTACGTTTAGTAAAAGGGTTGAGCGAAGAGCTTATGGTTCAATTAGTGGTTTTCGGGATAAATGATGTACAGGTACGCGCAGCAGCTATCAATGCTGACCTTACGTCAGAAAATCTAGTTTCCTTTTTAGCTAATTATGTGAAGCCCATTCGTAAATTTGATAATCGCAACTCCGATAAATCTGCGTCGTCCAATAATGCGACTAAAAGGCGTAATTTTAATGGCCCTAGTAGATCTGAAAACAAATGTTTTCATTGCGGCCAAACAGGGCATTATAAAGATAAGTGCCCCAAGAAACGTAATGGTAATGATAAAGCCGATGGTAGTAATAATGCTAAACCCGTCTGTTCTTTTTGTAAAAAAACAGGACATAAAGAAAGTGACTGTTTCGCTAAGGCTCGAACTGGGTCCCAAAGTAGCAATAATAATCAACGTAAAGTTAATTTGTGTAGCGAACTTTCAATCGCGAAGGATAACAATGATACAAGTACAGCCGTGATACAGGGTATACCGGTTGATATTCTTATAGATAGTGGTGCACTCAATGTATCCTTGATATCATCAGCGGTGGTAAATTACTTTTTCGGTTCGCGTAAACAAATTAAATGTTCTTTGAAAGGAATAAGCGATAAAGAGATTGTTGCTCGCGAATTCATCACTTTAACGGTCGAGTTCAGTAATATCGCGCTTGAAGTTGATTTTGTCATAGTACCCGCGTCGTGTATGAATACGCCCATTATCATAGGGACTGACGTACTAAATCGCGATGGCGTCACGTTTATTCGCACAAAACATGGACAGTATCTGACTCATACATCGGATAGGGTACTAAAAGTAAACGCTGTGAGTGTTAACGAACCTGACAAAATAAATACGCCTGTCACGGGTGCGGAACTTGTTAAGTTGATGGCTGTGGTAAATGAATTCTCTCCGTTTTTAATATCCGGTACCGCCACCACTACGGTAAAAACTGGCAAGATGCACATCAAACTAACTAGTGATGTACCTGTGGCATACCATCCATATCGTTTGTCATTCCAAGAGAAACTTAAGGTTCGCGAGATATGTCAGGATCTATTAGACAAAAAGATTATTAGGGAGTCAAATTCTGAGTACGCAAGTCCGGTCATTTTGGTCAAGAAAAAGGATGGCTCAGACAGAATGTGCGTAGACTTTCGTGCTCTAAATCGCATTACTGTCAAGGATAGGTACCCCCTACCCTTGATTGATGACCACATTGATCGACTTGGGGGCTCGAGATTCTTCACATCTTTAGATATGACGTCAGGCTTCCACCAAATTTTGATCGATGAGGACTCAATCCATAGGACAGGCTTTGTAACCACGGATGCTCACTATGAGTATTTAAAAATGCCGTATGGTTTATGTAATTCTCCCACTGTGTATCAGCGTATCATCAATAATACCTTGCGTAAATTTATAGAAGCAGGGAGTGTCCTGGTATATATTGATGATGTACTGATCCTGAGTTTAACAATCGATAATGGCATTACCTTGTTACGCGAAGTCTTGAAGACTTTAACGGAGGCCGGGTTCTCAATTAACGTGCGCAAATGTTTTTTTCTTACCACCAAAGTAGAGTACCTAGGTCGCGTTATTAGTCACGGTCAGGTTAGGCCGAGTCCGCAAAAAATCGAGGCACTAGTTAACACACCTATCCCTAGTAATGTCAGACAAGTGCGCCAGTTTTTAGGACTTGCGGGTTACTTTCGGCGTTATATTGAAGGTTACTCGACAAAAACCGCATGTATCTCGCGTCTCACAAAGAAAGACGTAAAATTTGAATGGGGACCTGATCAAGACCAAGTCCGGCAAGAACTTATAAAACGGTTAACTAGCGAGCCTATACTTGCGATTTTTGACCCGAACCTTCCTACAGAGCTGCACACTGACGCCAGTAGTGCAGGATATGGTGCTGTACTTATGCAAGTACATGCAGACGGTGGTAAACGGGTGGTAGCCTATTTTAGTAAAGTCACTCAGGGGGCGGAGGCAAAATACCATTCGTATGAACTGGAAACGTTGGCGGTTGTCAAGGCATTGCAACACTTCCGTCATTACTTGATTGGGATAACTTTTAAAATTGTGACCGATTGCAATGCTTTGAAAGCCACCGAGCGTAAGAAAGATCTCCTTCCACGAGTTGCACGCTGGTGGATTTATCTGCAGGATTTCAATTTTGAGATTGAATATCGAAAGGGCGCTATGATGAGTCATGCAGATTATCTAAGCAGGAACCCACCAGCGTTGCAAGTCAATAACATTGATAGACCATTGAATTGGGCACAAATAGCCCAGTCGGCTGATACCGAGACTGCCGATCTCATCCAAAAACTAAGGGATGGTCTCTTGGACTCTGGTCGGTATGTGTGTCGGAACGATGTGCTCTATTATAACTATTCACCTGTTGGAGAGGAGTCGCGCTTACTATGTTATATCCCTAAATGGCACCGGCTCAGTTTATTACGCGTTTTTCACGACGAGCACGAGCACATCGGGGCTGATAAAACTTATGACCTTATTTTAAAACATTTCTGGTTCCCTGGCCTGAAACAGTTTGTTGGAAAGTATACTTCCCATTGCCTTATTTGCATTTCCAAGAAACGTGTTCCAAGAGCTCCTCGTCAGCCTATTACGTCATGGGAAAAATCAGACATTCCCTTCAACACGGTTCATGTTGATGCATTAGGTCCTTTACCCGAGTCTAACGGATATAAATTTGTATTTGTTTTAGTCGATTCTTTTACCAAATTTTGTTTACTCTATCCTATATACAGACAAGATGCAAGCGAATTGAAACGAGTTTTCAGTAGCGCTGTATCTTTGTTTGGGACGCCCAAACAGATAGTTTGTGACCGTGGTCGTATGTTTGAAGCGTCAACTTTTACCAGTTGGGTATCTGAAATGGGTTGTGATATCCATTACATAACGCCCGAGATGCATCACTCCAATGGGCAAGTCGAGCGTTATGTAAGAACCGTCCTTAATATGATTCGCGTCGAGAGTAGTAATAAAAATTCCACCTGGTCTGATAGTTTATGTAAAATTCAATTAGTTTTAAATATTACAAAACAAAAAACCACTCATTATTCCGCTTTGTATTTGTTAATCGGTACTAATGCGACCACTCCTGTTATTCGTGCGCTGATCCGTGAAGTTGCCGTCGAGAACTCCAGTCCGAATCGAGAAGCCATGAGGGAACTCAGCAGGAGCTCCGCTAAAGAATATCTTGACAAAAATCAAGATAGCCAAGACGTTAGGGTAAATCGTCAAAGACACCCGCCAAGAGTTTTCCAGGTTAACGATCAGGTGTTTGTAATAAAATATTCTCAGTCCGCTGGGAAGCTCGACCCTGGCATGAGGGGTCCATACCGCGTGACTAAAGTGTTACCAAGTGATCGTTACGAGCTGAAGTTGTTAAGTGGAGCTAGAGGCAAGACAACTCAGGCTGCAGCTCATTACATGGTACCCTGGAAAGGCGAGTGGTGTCCTGAGAGTTGTGCTGCATATTTTGAATGTAAGTTTCAACCGAACTGTTATAATTGTTTTGTTTTTACGTTCTAGTAGCACGTGTATTATGTATGCGTGCGTGTGAGTGTGAGGCAGGTGCTTGCCTTACTGGTCAGAACGGGTGGTTAGTGTAGCCCAAATGCAGCGCGCTCCCAAGGCTGGCGTCCTGGAGTGCCTGGTTTTGGAAGACGTGTACTGAGTATGCGCATCGGGTGTTGTCCCGGAAGACGCGTACTATGTATGCGCATCGGGTGTTGTCCCGGAAGACGCGTACTATGTATGCGCATCGGGTGTTGTCCCGGAAGACGCGTACTATGTATGCGCATCGGGTGTTGTCCCGGAAGTCGTGTTCTCTGAACACGCAACAGGTGTTGTCCTGGCAGGCGTAGTCCTGGTTGACACGTTTTTAACGTGTGAACTTGTACAAGTTCAAGTATGAGTATGAGTGAGATTTAATGTTTGGAGATGTATGCATACTTCTGAAAGCGAAGTGTTTTAGTTTTTGTTGTGGAAGTGTATCTTTGTATGAGGGCCTTGTATGCGTGATGAATATCAGAATAGGCAAAGGTGTATATCGTCACGTATAATTAACCACTTGTTTCTCATACAGATTGCGATGATGACAACCCTGACGATTTTGGAGAGCCTTCAGGTGCTTCTGCTGGTCCCACTGGTGCTTCGAGTATAGACCGGACTATATCAGACAACAACGGCGATCAAACTGTCGCCGTACCTGCCAGTGCTCCTGAAGAAGAAGTCCCAGGTGCAGCCGAGGACGCTGCACGATCAGGAGAGGCCGTATAAGCAGAACTTATTGCTGGTAGTAGTGGTACCCACCGATTCTTTTATAAGCGAGCGCTCGATCGAGTGCCGGTCACTCAGCAACTGGCATCGGTTGCGGACGGTCGTGCTGCTCTTCGTGTTCCTGATCACTCAAGCTTGTGGTTCCTGTATCAAGCCGGTGGTTCCTGTTCTTCGCGACTCTCCAGTTCTTCAGCTATTAATTGCTGTCTTTTTCAAGACACAATTAATAAAGTATTTCTGTTAGCAGATTAACAGTCAAAACGTAGCGCGTCACAGGCCCCTTCAGGGCAAAACCACAGTTTCGTGGTCCTCGGTGGATACCATACGGTGCCAACGAAACCGAGGGGGTGTTGACCCAATTACACCCGCCGAACCCCTTCAGGGCTAGGCAGTCAATTGGACGGGTCCCAGTGTTCGGCCTTGGGGGGTCTCCTAGTCGGCATTGGTGACAGTTTTGCTTCCACAGCTACACACCTAGAGTGGTTGGGTGTGTCTACACCCTTCACACTAGACTGGTCAGGACCCCGTTGCACAATAAGACAGGCAACGGGCAAAAGCAAGCTTAGGGCTCACATTAAGTACTCAACCTCCCTGCCTATACCCGGCAGGGAGGGTTTCACACATCCCCGGTAGTCCGCCCGGGGAGATAGGAATAGGGCCGTTAGGAGATTTATAATTCTCTTTTTAAGTTTTTTAATTCTTAGTTAAAATGAGCCTCCTTAAGATGGAGGCCCAACTCAGGTCCTTTAGTGACCAGTTAGATACCCTTAGGAGAGACAATATGATCCTCCTACAAGCTATGAGTGAGATCCTTAAGATCGAGCCGTCCCTCTGCAGTAAATTCGGTCCAGTGGTCGAGTCGATCGCTGAGAAGCACCTTCCCCCCGATCCTTCAGATCAATTAGATACTTTTAGCGATGCACTCGCAGCATCGCAATCAGGTCCATCTACCATGATGGATACTAGCGAGCCCGCTTCCTCAAAGCGCGCCCCCACTCCCTTCCTCTCCGATAACGAAGAGCATGCCTCTTCTTCAAGCTCGCAGTCGGACGATGACGGCTTCACAGCTGTCACCTCCGGTAAGAGGAAGATGAAGAAGCAGAGCTCCTCTCAGGCGTCCAAAGTAGTCGCCATCGATGATAGCCCGTCTACCCACTACGTAGATAGGGATGCTCCCCCACCCTCACCCACCCCCCTCCCCGTAGGTTCCCCCGTTTTATCCCCCCCCACCCCCCGCCCGATCGCGAGTACGCCATCCTCCGCGCAGGATGCCCCCGCCAAAAACCCCCCCGGTACCAAGAAGGTCGCGCCTCCTCCCCCTGTCTTCATCCAAGACAAGGAGAAGTGGACGGCCATCTCAAAATGGTGTGTCGAACAGAGGATCGGCTACACCAACGCCAGGTCGACCCAACAGGGTATAAAAGTCACACTCGCGACGTCCCGTGACTATAGGGACTTTAATACCCTTCTGCAAGCGAGAGGTGTGTCATTCCACACCTACTCCCTCCCAGAAGACAGACAGATCCGTGTGGTGATCAAGAAGGTCCCCAAGGAAATCTCCCCATCCGACATCCTAGCAGACCTTCAGTCGCAAAGGATACCAGTCGATGAAGTGCACCGCATGCACCGTTCGCGCGGTAGAGAGGCATACGACATGATTTTAGTCGTGTGCTCCCCGACCGAGGGGCATCACCCCATCTTTAACGTAAAGACGATCTGCAACCTTATGGGCTTCACCATAGAGAAGCCCTGGAAAAACAGCGCCATAGGGCAATGCCATAATTGCCAGTTGTACGGCCACGCGCAGAAGAACTGCCATGCCAAACCCAGGTGCGTCAAGTGCCTGGGCGACCACGGCACTTCGGATTGCTCACGGCCAAAGGACCGCAATCTCTGCGATACCCCACCTAGCTGCGTGCTATGCGGGAATATAGGGCATACTGCCAATTACCGCGGATGCCCCAAGGCACCAAAGTCGAACCCAGGCAAACTGACCCAGCGTCTCGACGCTCGGCAGACAAAACAGAGGGAATTCCTCATTCCCTCCTCCCAAATCCCCCAGCGGCTAAGTCCTCAAAGACCTAGCCCCTGGACTCAACTCCACCACCAGCAGGCTTTTCCAGCCATGGCCACCGCGAGGCCCCCGCTCCCTCAAACCCCCATGTACTCTCTCATGGATCCGCGTAACCGTGTCCCTCCGCCCTCAGCGGCCACCCCACCCACCGCGCCCGTCGCGCCCACCGCGCCTGCCGCGCCCCCCGCGCCCTCCGCACCTACCACGCCTTACGCTCCCCCCGCACCCATAGCGCCCGCCTCGAAACCCGTACGTGCTCCTCAAGCACCGCACCCCGCGATCAATTATAATATCGCTGCGCAAAACATTAACATCATTGCCAGCGCCTTCGCCATATTCAGCACGCCCCGGGCGGCTCAAATGGCAAGCGATATCGTCGCCGCTAAGCAAAGCGGTGACATCCAATCTCTCCTGGCCGTATTAGTCGCGAACCAGGACATCACCCAAGCCCTCTCTGTTATCTCATCATCATGAATAACACGGCCTTAAGTAGATTTAAACCCAGATCCCTCAACCTCGGCGTCTTCAACGCAAACGGCATCCATGGTCAACGAGATGAAATATCGGAGTTCCTCCGTGATCATCGAATTGACTTATTCCTCTTACAGGAAACCTTCCTAAAACCCAGTCACCGTAATCCAGCCATTGCTAATTACCGTGTAATCCGTAACGATAGGTCGCGTGCCCACTTGGGCGGCACACTAATTTATTATAAAAAGGATCTGTACTGCATCCCCATTGACCCTCCCCCGCTAGCACAATTAGAAGTCTCCATCTGCCGACTAGCTATGACTGGCCATCAGCCGGTCACCGTAGTATCGGCCTACATCCCTCCCAACTCCGCAGGGGGATTCCAACCCATCGCGGACGACCTAAAAATCCTATTTGGCATGAGTGACTCTGTTATCATAGCAGGCGATCTCAACGCTAAACATCCCTCCTGGAATAGCTCCCTTACCAACTCCAGAGGGCATCAATTGTACAATCTCTCCTTCGCTCAAAACTTTGACGTCATCGCTCCGATGACTCCAACCCACTATCCCCACCAAGTTAATCATGCCCCCGACATTCTTGACGTGGCGCTCCTTAAGAACGTCAACCTAAGATTAGACTCAATAGAAACGGTCCACGAGCTTACCTCGGACCACCGACCAGTAGTCATACGACTGGCTCCCCGCATAGGTCCCTCTGACCCCAACCAACCGCCAGCCACCAAAAGGGTGACGGACTGGAGGCAAGTAGGCGATAAGCTGAAAACCAACACATCCCCCCAATTGGACTCCATCCCAAACGTTTTCGATTCAATCGCGGACACGACGGCTGCGATCGACTCGCTCACTGACCATGTGCAAACCGTCCTGAACGACAGTTCAAGGGAGGTTCCTGAAGCGGATAACCGCTACTTGAAACTCCCGGACGATGCGCGTGCTCTGTTGACCGAGAAGAACGCGGCCACCCGTGCATACAGCAACTTTCCCTGTCCCGCCAACAAAGCCCACATGCGCTACTTGCAGAGATCTGTAAGGACACGCATGGCGGAGCTGCGTGACGCGAGCTGGGATAAGATGCTGAGCGAGTTACAGCCCACCCATCAGGCCTTCTGGGAACTCCAGAGAAAACTCAAATCCAAGCAGATAGCTGCCATGCCCCCCCTAGTACGCCCCGACAAAACCATAGCCTTCGACGACATCGACAAAGCGGAATGCCTAGCCGACAGTCTCGAGGCTCAATGCTCTCCCAGCTCCCTACCAGTAGACCAAGCTCACCTCTCAGAGGTAGACGCTGAAGTCGAACGTAAAGCTTCACTGCCCCCCGTCGAAGACCCCGAAAGTCCTCTGCCTCCCGTCACTCCAGACGAAGTGCATGACATCATCAAAGGTCTCCACATCCGTAAAGCCCCCGGCTCAGATGGAATCACCAATAGGGTGATCCAACTCTTCCCCGCCCACCTTATTATGCTACTGACCACCATCTTCAATGGTGCTCTAAGCAACAATATCTTCCCCCAAGCGTGGAAAGAAGCCATAGTGATAGGTATCCCAAAGCCTGGCAAGCCCAAAACCGAACCCTCTAGCTACCGCCCCATCAGTCTGCTCAAGGTATTAGGCAAAATCTATGAGAGGCTTATTTATAAGCGTCTCAGGGACTACGCTGAAACCAAAGGCCTCATCCCCAACGAACAGTTCGGCTTTAGAGCCCAGCACTCTAGCGTGCATCAGGTCCACCGTATCGTCGAATTCATCGGCGGCGGCTTCTACCGTGGCATGTCGACAGGTGCGGTCTTCTTCGACATAGCGAAAGCATTCGACAAGGTCTGGCACAACGGCTTAATCTTTAAGCTCTACAAACTCGGAGTGCCCGATCGTCTCGTGCTCATCTTACGGGACTACTTGTCGAATCGCACTTTCCGCTATCGCATCGAGGGAGCCCTATCCTCTCCCCGCCAAATCCGCGCCGGAGTCCCTCAAGGCTCCGTGCTCGCCCCGCTCATGTTCTCGCTCTTCACAAGCGACATCCCCAAAAGCAATACGGCGCAGTTGGCTCTGTTCGCAGATGACACGGCCATATATTGCAGGGGCTATTCGCAAACTCAGATCCACCTTCTCTTACAACGGGCTGTCAATAACCTTGGCGCCTGGTTTAAGAAATGGAGAATTGAGGTGAACCCCGACAAAAGTCAGGCGGTTTTATTCATAAAACCGCGATCTAGACCCCCTCACATTCCCCGACCACTCACCTTGTTAGGCAAGCCTATCCCCTGGGAGAAGCAAGCCAAGTACTTGGGAGTCATCCTCGATCATTACCTCAACTTTACAGAGCACATAAGGTCGGTTCGCTCGCGGGCCGCCTTCGCTCTCAGTAGACTTTACTACATCGTTAATGCACGCAACAAATTGTCACTCAAGTGCAAATTGCGCATCTACACAGCGTGCATCCGCCCCATCATGACCTATGCGGGTGTAGTCTTTGCACACACATCCCCCAGAAATATCCATAAGATGCAGGTGATCCAGAACAGATTTCTTAGAAGAGCCACGGGCGCTCCCTGGTATGTCAGGAATATTAACCTCCACCTAGATCTCAAAATCCCCACAATCCATCAGTTCCTAAAACGCATTTCAAAGCGTCATTTTGATTCCGCCGCCAATCACCGCAACCCTCTGGTTGTTGAAGCGGCCAATTATACCCCCTCCCGTATTAGTCGATTTCGCCGTCCTAGGCATGTCCTCTCCGATCCAGATGATCCAACCACTCTCCTCCAGGAGAGCAATAGGGCCACCAGTACAGTGCACAAACACACCCGACACCCGTCGTACCGACCTCGCCGCCGAGGTCCTCCGCGCGCGCGACCCTCACGAGTAAATAATACTCCCCCCCGACCCTTGTCCGATGAAGCGCCAGCCCGCGCCGCAGCTGAGCGCGTAGCTTTAAATTCCCCCCATTTACTGGGTTGTAGGGATCAGATAGGCAGTCGCTCCATGTCAAATAGAGTATTCAGCTGCTTCCGGTTAGACTGGAAGCCGACCCCAACATAGTTGGGAAAAGGCTGGGCAGATTGTTATATTCATAGATACATAATTATACATGTGCAAGTGTGTGTGTCTTATATACCTACCTATACTGTTGTAATTCTTGTAAACTATACTAATTATGTCAGGTTTGATTAGTAGTAGTAAATAAAGGCGCTATTTTATTTCATGTGTTGGAGTACCGAGTTGGTTTCATATAATTATACTTTGAACTAGGGCCAACTGTAAAGCTAGGTTTTAAATAAAACAACTCCATAACTACACAAAAATGTATTTTAGTCAATCTGATGGTCGCAATAACATTGAACTCGTCGTCGTATACATGTGTGCCCGCGCCGCCGCGCCCGGCTTGCGGTACTAACATTACTTTATAACCATTATAATAAATAATTTATCGTGAACGAGTATGAAAAGTGCGATCCGTGGCGGCGCGTGAATTACAATGTTCCACAGCGTTAAAACATCAATTAAATTTTCGTTTTTTTTATCTCGTATACTGTTTCAGATATTTTGTTTTAGAACACATTAACTTAATTCTAGCAATTTATTTTTCATATCCAAACTATCACTAAGTGGAACTAATATTAAGATGCAATCGTTAAGATCTTGTAATGCTTCGATGAAAATGTACGACGAAATAAAATAACATTCAACTTATGGCTAACAAGTAAATAAAATTGTGCTACCAACATTTTAGCACCGCGATAATTAAAATATTTTATTCTGATATTCACAACTCCTGGTTTACCGTGTCACCAAAGCCGAATTTAGTTATTACAGGCCGAGACAGAAGTCGTTTATCATCAGTTCACTCGACACTTAGGGGCCTTTTAAGTTCGCCCCTGTATAACGAAAAGTATTATTGTGTGTAAATGATATATAAAATTGACTGGTATTTTAAAACGACTCCACATTTAGATCAGTTCGGCCAAGATGCGTGTGCGCGATACTAACACAACCATTGCTAATAAAATATTAAAATTGCACACAAATCTATGCATCCGCGCAAATAAATTAACTTCCAATCTGCACTACTTATCGATATTTTCTTTAAGTAAATAAATATAATTTTAGTGCTTGTTCAATAAATATTCCAGCAATAATAAATTGTATACAAAAATATGATTATAATATAATATTTGATTGCGTATACATAAGTTTAAGTGCAGTTACCATGCCGGTATGGTTAGTATTATTAAAATACTATCTTTACAGAATTTTATAATAATTAAGTAATGTTTGTATATTATTAATGTTGGAGCAGACTGAGCGCGTGAAAACGATATTGTTTTTACTTTTACGTAGTGCAGCGTATACATAAAATCGTATGCAATAGTTAAATGTATCGTATGTTTCGTATGTTTTCATTTTGATCTCTTTTACAATCAAAATATTCTTCATTTTATGGAGTTTTCAATCGACAACATCAATTTACTATCTTGTTTTTCGTTATGACTTATTCGACTGTCGATAAATAATATAGATTCAAAGTAGTAAAATACACGGACGCACTTCGTACAGGACACTAGCCAGCACAAAATATCTGAATACTTACAATTAATAATATTACACTAGTTTCATCTTACAACTATCGTATAATTATAACCACCGTAGAGTAAAAGATTATTAGAACGAATAGAAACTCGAGATCCCCGCCATATCGATGTGATGATTTACATTTGTATATAACTTACTAATACTGACCAAATAATTACTTTTCGAAAAAAAAAAAAAAAAAAAAAACAATTTAAAAACAACGCCACTGATTAAAAAAAATAATACTATAAAATAGTTGCCGTTGATAATTCATTCATAATAAAATTACTATTATATAATAATAAAAATAAACTTGTATAATATAAATTGTTTAAACAAATACTGGGTGCCAGTCGTATAAAGTTCGTAATACAAATAAAAATACGTTTCATTACATTTCCTTCCAAAAATATCGCTAATAATATGTAGTCTAAGGTATATTGTGTAGTATACAATGTTCTATGTCCTAAGGCTAGGCGTCTGCCGGTGTTGCGCCGACGTAAGTAAGCGGTCGTAAGTATTAGTACCTGACCTACTTAACATAATAATAGTAAATGTAAATGGCAATTCTGTGGAAGCTGCACAATTATGTGTCATACCCGCACCCTGAAACAATACAGATTGACGTTAGTTATCTTGAAAGCTTCGACGAATTCTTAATGGCCACTTCTTGGAAGAAAATTGGATCTATTTTCTACTCAAATCATTCCAAGAAGTGGTGCAGGCAGCGGGTCGCGCTACTGAAGTGGAGGCTTCTTTACAGAGTCGAGTGTAGGCCCCAGCGTGGGCCGCGTGGAGTAATATAGCGACCGCATCGCCTTCTGACCCTCCACGTAAGTTTACTAACAAAAGAAAGTATTTTTATGAAACTAGCCGCAACTAACCGAGACTGCGCGTAATCTTGGGACTGTCAATGACATTTTTCTTAGTTTAGCCGCGAGAAAATGACGAGGGTCTAAAGGAAATCTATAGGATTGTTATCACCATCTAAGGATACTGCTACATCACCATCAAAATCCGTCTTGTTCGTTTCACAATAAGACATAAACCTCCCCTTTTACGCTAGATAAAGTTCGTTTTTTTAACCCCAGACACTAATTTCCACAGCAAAACCATAAGTAGATAAGTTGCTCTTGTTTTTTTTTTTTTTTTGGTTTATGCTAGTAAGAAATCGCGACGGAGAAGTACTGAACTACAGATTTGGGAGTCTACTGAAATAATAAATTCAAACTCAAAGTATTTATTTAAATTAAACCAATTACTTTTGAATTTTCAAGGGTTCGGTCAGTTAGAAAGATGAAGATATTTGCCCATTTCCAAAGGGTAGATTCCTAGATTTCAAAGTAGATTCTAATGGAGAAGAACGGCCACGGAACTTTAAGGTCACTCTTTCAAATTAAAATCTGTCACATTACCTGAGATACGGGCTCGCCTACGCGCCTACGGCGACAAATCCTGATGCATGGGGTCGTAGCCCATAGAGCCGTCATAGCTGGGCTGCGGCTGGTCGTAGCCGGGCGCCGGCAGCGAGTAGCCCATGGAGTCCTGCGTGGGCGCCGGCGACATCATCGGCGTGGCGGTGCCCGACGCGGCGCCCATCGAGTACGGCGACGCGCCTGCGGCTGCGCACGCGCATCTCTCATGTATACGTGTATGACTAGGGGGTGGGGGTAGTGCAGTGTGTGGGGATCTTTCTACCGGAATTTAGATAAAGTGTAGAAACTGGGGAATCCTTTGAATTGTTTTTTGTCATAAGGCGTTAATATGGGTCGTGTCAAAGGGACCATGACGTATTTCGACCACAGATTAAAAATGGATATTTAATTTAAAACATGCCTTTTTCCAAACCTTGAAAACGTACGAAGATTTATTGTATTAGATCGTTTCTTAACAAAACAATGATAGTTGATGAAAGATGCCCACAACACAATGAACTGAGATCATTCAAACGAATGGAGATATCGTTATTGTGACAGCGCTGTGCGCTTCTATAGCAAAGGTACGCGGTGTGTAAGGCTACGCACGCACTGAGAGGCTTACTACGCGTCTAGAGCCTAATGTGACACTTGGCTATTCATACAAAAAGTATAGTAGAATTATCACAATAAAAATGGATCAACATATTTCGCTTCTTTGCTAACTTTGCGAAAAGCAGCAGAGCAAAATATTTGTTGCATGAATGAATAGCCAGGCGAAACTTCAGGTAATAGGCGTTAAAGCCCTTGTCACACGAGCATTCGGCAGTCGTATAGTCAGCTGCACATCAATCGTAACAAGTTGACTTCGAAACAGTCTTCATTTTGTTTTTAAATAGTAGACAAAGAATTTTATTGAATGAACTAAGACAGAAATAATATTATTGAATGTTGAATTTTGCAGAGTTACATAGTGTGTAACTGGCGGTTTTTTGTTTCTCTTAGACCGTGCGCACTTTGGTTGATTTTCGTACGAATTTTACTCGTGCGAACATATACGAACACGCACGAAAGATCCCGACCTTCCAAGTACAACGGGAGCGCGCAGACTGGGTGCGAGTTAGTCATACGTATAGTTCCGACGTCCGAAAACTTGACATTCGAACTTGTTGGGATTTTTCGTGCGTTCAATTTGATATGACCGGAACAATACCTATTTGACGGAGAAAAACGTATTCAGTGTGCGCACTCAATTGGTACGACCACGTACGTTTACGTACCCATAGAAATTCGTGTCCAAAGTGCGCGCGGCTTTAGCCATACCTAACGCCATGGCGGTGCTGCCAGGTCGCGTCGCCAATGGAATGTATTGTTGGCTGCGTAACCAAGTGGACAACAGGTGAGCCAACCACTTTAGAGCTGTATACATTTAATTGGCAGCGCGACCCGGCAACGTCGCCATGGCGTCTCGGTGAGGTATGGCTCTAAGCGGGTAGGCACGAAACCAGCGGCGAGGAGCGTTGTCCGCCGCCGCGCGCTATGCCAACCGAAAAACCGCCCGTTGTTACACACTATGTCACTCTTAACTTACAGATAATTTATTTTGGATGCCGGTTAGGACGGTTTTCGTAATTCAAATGTTACTACTGAAGTGCAGATCCCTGTACGTGCCAAACGAGGATGTAATAAGGGCCCAAGTGAGCCATCTATCAGTGCGAATTAGCCTAGTTCTAGTTAGTGTCTATAGTTTACTGTAATATGCCGAAGCTCTGGCAGGCGGTGAGCTAGCATCACGCCCCGCGCCAACCCAAGGCAGGTCTGTGTGCGGAAACGTATCTCTATGTAACGCACTGGCTTTCACCCAATTTTATAGAACTATACATTATGCAGGAATTATAAGGTTATGATTATGTGGTATGATTTTTGTTAGGTTAGGAATGGAATACTTTGGAAGGTAAATTAATGGAAATTCAAGAGATCTTTAGAATTACATACATATTTTTGTTGTTGTTTGCATTTTTTGTAACAAATTACTTCATTTTATATGATGATAATGATGACTTAAAGTTATATTATTTATAATTTTCTTCTCAAAGATAGCATGACTCGATCTTCTCTTAAGTTTTGAGAGATATACAAGACAATATGCTTTTGTCATTTAGAATTACTGAAATTTCGCACTTATGGTAGTTAATATGCAAATAATGACATAATGCCTAAGACAATAGGCAATAGTACTGGTGGTGTTAAGCGAGGCAGGTTTCGAAATTATTTTCGAAACAGAATAGGGGTTAAATGGTGTCCCCATTTGCCAGCAATGATTTTTCTTATAGGAAGCCACTTGGAACAGTATACATACCGGCAGCTTTCTTGGCGGCATACAAGTTGGCCTCCTCTTGAGCTTTGCCTATGTTCTTCTTGTAGCGAATGCGCTTGTTGCCGAACCAATTGGACACCTGACCAGAAAATGTTGTTGTAATATTATTTAGCAAAGAATAAATTAACACATACTTAAGATAGTATTAGGTTCGTGTTTGTATTGTGCGGTAAAACACCTCAGTAATGGTGAAATTTACATGCTGGATACAAGACTTGGTGAAGAATTTCATTGATCCAAAGCGATATTAAGTTCTTTAGGATAACTCGTCTCGTTCGATGCAATCAGAAGTTTTTCGATATTCATCTTATTTAGTAAGCAATAATTTACTTATTTATTAATTGATCCGATTAGTTTTCAAAAAGTTCTGAATCAAAGAGCAACAAGTACTAGCGAGGTATACAAAAACAATACTCCTTAACAAAACTACAGTTGTTTTTCATTGTTACACCTAACTAAGTACACGCAGTGACACAATGATTTACGGTGGTATTGTTAAGTTTTAACTTTGTTTAATAAGATAAATGTTCCTACTTGCAAGTTAGAGTAAAAAAATTACCTAACTGTCCCGGTTTCAAGACAATACGGTAGTCACGCGTGTTGGGTCGGCGGCTAGCCGTGTCGTGTAACTATAGGGTTGCCAATTCTATTTGAATTTACCTGATATTGTTATGTCTATTTATTAGCACAAAACCTGGTGAATTAATTTTAAATAGGCTTTCACATCTGTTGGACATCAAAGACGATAAAAAATACATACACTTTGAAAACAACAAACTCATTTGATTGTCTTTTTAGTCAAAAGTAGTCGTCATTGATGTGTGACTGATATATTTATTTTTGTACTTCTTTATAATGCCCTACCCAGACTTGGCAACCCTGCAGTACCTGCGATACAGTAATGCCACAGTTCTCGGCGAGTTCCTCCTTCGCGTCCTCACTGGGGTAGGGGTTCGCGAGGTGCGAGTAGAAGTACTCATTCAGCAACGCCAGCGCTTGCTTCGTGAAGTTGCGTCGCTTTCTCCGCGAGTCGAGGAAACTGAAAGCGGAAGTGACGTCACGGTACCTGGGACACTGTAATGCCGCACTTTCGGGCCAGCTCCTCTTTCGCCTCCTCGCTGGGGTAAGGGTTGGACAGGTGCGAGTAGAAATATTCGTTGAGGATCTCCGACGCTTGCTTGCTGAAGTTGCGGCGTTTGCGACGCGCGTCCAGGAAACTGCAAGCGGGAATTCCCAGATTTTGGTTGTTTTAGAGGCCAAAGTTGACCTGGTTAGAGCGAAATGTTTCGTTAGACATTTCGTTACTTTATTATTTGGAAGTGATTTTTTTATGTAGTGTATTTTAGGCTTAGTTAGTACATAGAAAGCAGCAGAAAGATTACAGAGCAATATACAAATAAAGTGCTTATTACGTAAGAAATGTATTAGTGGCCAACTGTGACCTGTGTGTAGATGAAGACTATGTATGTATACTTGGTGAACATATTCTACTCCAAAGGTTACAATACAATAACTACATGGTGTAGCAACTGACCGTGAGCGCAGTATCATGACGGCCTCACAGGTGGACTGCTTCAGCTGCATCTGGATGGAGCTGAACTTCTTGTGGATGATCTGCACCATGCGCTCAATTTCCTGTTAGCATATTATACAACTTATGTTTGCTGCCTCTTTGAATTGTGGCGATAATTTGTATGGGCCGTATTATGACGTATTATTTTGCCAGTTTGAGTGAGATGGAGCTATACAAGGTCGATAGCACCATCCTTTTTTCGCAGTTCAGTTAAGTGAAACAGAAATTGCTTGTTGTATGCAGCACAGAAAAGCACTCCAATTTTCATAGCTTTTATCTATAGATGTAGCTTGGTTGTCTTGCTCCGTTTTCTGACGTCCAAATTAAAAACTGAGTTAGTTATAATATCGGAAAATGTGCGAACTACCAAATTAATACATTCAAGTTAAATGGAAATGTATTTCAAGTGAACACAGCTTTATTATTATTTCAATTCTTCTAGAGAAGACAAGAATTAACTTTAGTGTAAATTAAATTTACGCACGCTACGAAAACGCATTTTTTATTCTCGTCTCTTTTTTAAATAATGAACTTACCTTAGGAGTAATGGGTCTGGTGCGGCTCTGCTCTCGGAGCAGGTTCATGACGTGGGTAGTGAACTCATTGCAGGCGTTCTCATACTTGTCCAGCTCCTGGTGGTAGATCTGGCGGATCTGCGCCAGCTTCGCGCGATAGTCCGAGTGCTCGATCGCGTTATCTGTTTAGAGGATACAGGAGTATAATTCTGCCGCAAGTAGAAGGGGCGCATGTAGGGAAAGAAAATGAGGGAAAATAATGATACTAAATGCGGCTTTTTTGTTAATAAGGCTTATTTTTCTTTACATTTTTTCTTCTGAAGATGCGCCTTTTGTCTGGTGGCAGATTTATTGAGAAAGGTTGAAGGTACTACTCGTATTTCTTTAGTATATATGAGCCTTCCAAATTAAAAACCTATTTTAGTTCATGATTCTGTAATCAAAACACTGAACAATGTATTGGGTTTCAAAGCAAAATGATACTGGTATTTCAGTGATAGGCTATCTATCTATGGAATGTACTGGTTTTCCCATCCCCAGAGAATATGTCTTACAAAGTCCACTTTAAATACTTATTATTGACTAGTAGGTGTATTTATACCATAAACATGTATGTTTTACATACAAATGTCAGAATATTTTTACATTCATGAGATTTAAGACCCATTGATGTAATTTATTAGCTTACTTGTTTACAATTGTGTTGGATTCTCCCATTTGTAACTGAACTGTAGGTATTGTTTATTTTTAATGTTGTTCGATTACAAACATTTGGTTACTATCTTCTATTATAAGAAAAATTAAATGAACTAAAATGGAAAACCTGATGCCTAAATTATGTTTGAAAGCATCTAAAAGAAACCAATACAATTTTAAAGGCAAATATCTTTTAATATCAAGTCTACTACAGTCAGTGTGCAGGTAAGGTGATGATGCCGATAAAAATATATATGTTTTAGAAACTTCAAAGCAATTACCCCATTCACCAGCGGCGGCAGAGGCCGAAGCGGCGGCACCGGCGCCTCCGCCCTTCTCTGGGCCAGCCACGCCCTCAGCTATCAACATGTTGTCCAAGCGCATCAGTTGAGGATCTGGAGGCTCTTCTTCTTGCGTGTTGCGGAGGGACAGCACTGTTAAAAAATTAAAGTATATATAAATTAAAGTATATTAAAAACATGTTACATCTGAGACATTTTTAAAGATGAGTGGAGGATACTCTAGCTATCTGGAGTATAGTAAGATATAAATTTTACAGCTTTTCTGTCATGAATGCTATGTGCAGCAATAAGTTAAGACACATTTATCCAGACTGAAAATTCTTCATCAGTGGAAGAAAGGTTTTAAACTACATGTATGTGATGTATGGAGTTTTAAATGGTATTCAAGTACTCTCATGCAATAAAACAAAATTAAGTGAAACAGACAATTTGTATTCAAGATGCACAAATTGAGCCCAACATCACCCCATATAACGATTCTGTGGATCAGATTTATAACTGTCACTAGGTTTGTTTTTGATATTCAACAAAGTTGCCCCTAAGATGACCCTCTGACCATAACATTGCCATATTTCTGGAGCATACTGTGCATCAGCAATAAAAATTGTAATTTGACTCACATGTAAACAATGAATTACATTGTTATGTTTTATGTTTATAGAAAACACTGCCTGTAAGAACATTTTCATGCATTTTATTCAAGTTATCGACTGAATAATTACGGGAGCGGGCAAGCAGGATTCAATTCATTTTCAAAGATTTTCAATGTATATTTACTTAGCTTGCCTTGAATTAATGCAAACTATGAATAGTTTAACACAAATGCTCAAAGACTCGATATGTGTCTTACAAACTCTATCCATCTTGTAAGAAAACTGAAAACATTCACGAAACAAAGCCAGAGAGAAACTAGACTACGATTCGTAATTAAAAGCATAACACAAATTCTTCATCACCGTGAATTCAGTAGCCACTGATATAAATACGTCAGTCAGCTCGTTTACCTGTTTTCTCTTTGATTTCACACAACACTGAAAATAGGGCAGGCTTCATTCTGTGACAGTTGAGCGTGTGTTTTCTCGCTTGCGCTTCATCAAGACTCTGATCTGTGATATTCATTATCTGCTGCAATATTTCCCCAATGTCCTGCTTGCGTGCTTCGCCCTCACCCGAGGCCGGGGCTCCCTCGCCACCAGGCAGCCCGTAGCCCTGCGGCCCCATGAGCCCACCACTGTGCGCCATCATCCTATTCGGATCGTCCATTGCTCTTCAGTACAGTCAATACATAAATACACCTAAACTTACACTAAATACGTATACTGTTTTGTACGTTGTTAAAACGAATGTTTAGAAAAATAACTCAATAAAAATACAACAATGCTACACTGGGCGCTAAGCCACAGCTTTACCCCCCGTTCACCGACCAGCAATAAAATGGCCGACTCCTTTGTGCTGTCAAATCTGAAATTATTCGAAAAAGAAAACAAATAATTAAAACTATTCCTATCACGCTTCATCTCGCAATCATTTACGCAGTGATTTAAAGTTAGAAAGAGATGGTAAATCACGGTGTTGCCAGTATTCAAGGAAGTATCATGTTTTTTTATTTTATTGGATGATAGCCAGATATCAATAACTTTTCTATCGATTTATACTTTATTTGTTTATTAGGATCAAATTGAAAATCTAACAGAACTGTTCTGTTCACCACAGTATTGATTGATAGGGAACCACTTTCCTTCTACAGAAAAGCTTTATTTAGTATTTACCTACACAAAATAATACTGTATTCCTGACCTCATTGCAATGAACGCAGAATTTATGTGGCAGCATTTGTCAATTTTGTCATAATGACATTCCTTTCACGTTCTAGAACTACTGTCAAAATTCATTACCGTTTCGTACCAAGAAGTGCTTGTCAAAAACGAAAACGAAGCATTTGTTTGGTATCGTACTCTGTCTCACTCGTGGTAACTGTATTTATCTATTTCGCTCTTGTGCTAAATTTCATGAGAACTTTATAAAGAAAATTTGATTGTCAATTTCTTGAAATCTATCGTGGTTTCGTCATTCCACGCGATCAAAAAGCTAATAATTACCGGCTGCCAGATGGATTAATATTAACAGAAAGATCATTTGCGCTTACTTAAATGAGAAACATTGTAGCATTAGTATATAAGTGTAGTGTATTTAGTAAACAACTACCAATCATCTGCAGTCAAATCCGACTATCTCATAACCATTGGGGCAGCAATAAGCTTCACAGGAAGATCAAAATACCGAGTCCCCAAAGAGAAATAATCATGGCTGATCCTAAAATTGAAGAAATCCTTGCGCCGCTGCGGGCCCTCGTCAAGGAACAGGGTGATTTAGTCAGGAAACTAAAAGAAGAAAAAGCCCCTGAAATTGACGTAAAGAAAGCTGTTGCTGAACTTAAAGCCAGGAAGAAAGTTCTGGAGGATAAAGAACTCAGTCTCGCCCCATCAGAAGAACTTTTCGATCGCGCGAAAATGGAGGACCTCATCAAAAGAAGATTCTTCTATGACCAGTCCTTTGCTATCTATGGTGGTATAACTGGCCAGTTTGATTTTGGCCCTATGGGGTGTGCTCTCAAAAGCAATATGATCCAACTGTGGAGGAAATACTTTATTCTACAAGAACAAATGTTAGAGGTGGACTGCTCAATTCTTACTCCAGAGCCCGTACTTAAAGCTTCTGGCCATGTGGAACGGTTTGCTGACCTCATGACTAAAGATGTGAAGTCTGGAGAATGCTTCCGTTTAGATCACTTGATCAAAGCCCATCTTGAGAAGATAAAGAGTGAGAAAAACACAACAGCCAAACTTAAAGCTGAAATTGAAGACATTCTTGTAAAGCTTGATGGAATGACAGCTGATCAGATGGCAGCTTTGATGCAGAAGTTCCAGATGAAGTCACCCATCAGCGGCAATGACCTTACTCCTCCAATTGAATTCAATCTCATGTTCAACACCCAGATTGGTCCCAGTGGATTAGTGAAAGGTTTCCTGAGACCTGAAACTGCTCAGGGTATCTTTGTCAACTTCAAACGCCTTCTAGAGTTCAACCAGGGCCGCTTACCATTTGCTGCTGCACAAATTGGTAACTCCTTCAGAAATGAAATCTCACCCCGTTCTGGTCTGCTCAGAGTCAGAGAATTCACAATGTGTGAAATTGAACACTTCTGTGATACTAAAGACCATCCCAAGTTTGAAACTGTAAAGGACACCCAGATGCTGTTCTACTCGGCTGATAGCCAGGAGCAAGGAAGACCTGCTGAGATCAAGACTATTGGTGATGCTGTCTCCAAAGGCATTGTTAACAATGAGACCCTGGGCTACTTCATGGCTAGAATCCATTTATACATGGTAGCTGTTGGCATTGAACCTAAGAAGCTCAGGTTTAGACAGCACATGAGTAATGAGATGGCTCACTATGCCTGTGACTGTTGGGATGCTGAGTGCCTCACCAGCTATGGCTGGGTAGAATGTGTAGGCTGTGCTGACAGGTCAGCTTATGACTTGACCCAGCACACCAAGGCAACTGGCATCAGATTAGCAGCTGAGAAGAAACTACCAGCTCCCAAACAGATTGAGGTTGTTGAACCTGTGCCTAACAAAGCAGCCATTGGCAAGGAGTTCAAAAAAGATGCTAAACTCATAAATGATGAACTCGCAGCAATGGACTCTGCAGCTTTGGATGATCTGCAATGCAAGTTAGATGCTGATGGAGAATACACCCTATCCACTCCTGGTGGTGAATTCAAACTCACACCAAAACTTGTTAGTGTGAAGAAGACTCAGAAAACAGTCCATGTAGAGGAAATTATCCCCAGTGTCATTGAGCCTTCATTTGGTATTGGCAGGATCCTTTATTCTATCTTGGAACATAACTTTAAAATGAGGGAAGGTGATGAACAGAGGACCTACTTCTCATTACCACCAACAGTTGCGCCAATGAAGTGTGCCGTCTTGCCACTTAGCGGCAACACCGAGTTCCAACCATTTGTCAGAGACCTGTCCCAGGGATTAATAGACGCGGATGTGTCTCACAAAGTTGATGACTCCTCTGGTTCAATTGGTCGCCGATACGCAAGAACCGACGAGCTGGGTGTGCCTTACGCTATTACAGTTGATTTCGACACTATTAAAGAGCCTCATTCTGTGACATTGAGGGAAAGGGATAGCATGGGACAAGTAAGACTGCCATTGACTGATGTACCAACTGTTGTAAGAGATTTATCTAACAGCAAGATTTCTTGGGCTAATGTGGAACAGAAATACCCCAAGTTTGAACAGCAGGAGGCCGCGAAAAGCGCTGCAGCGTAGGCTGACGCAAGTGTATGCACGACTGCATAGATCTAAATAATTTTCCATTGCATGTGTATTTATTGTTAGCTATAAGCTTACCTATTATTGTTCTGAATCATTCATATAATTGGCTGCTTTTCAAGCAGTTTTATTTTTACAATGGAATAAAATAACTTAAAATGAAATTGTAGTGGTTTCTCCATACCCTATTACTCAATAAGCACTTACGATACCAGATAAGATTGATTATCAAGCTTATGTAATTTTATGATGATTAGATTACACTTAGGCGATTATCACACTGCACCGCATCACGCTCCATGTTGCGTGTCAACGCACCTACGCGCGTACTTGCGGGAGTACAGATCTGCATCATCGTGCGGGTTTTTTACGCACTCACGCGAATAGGTGCGTTTTGTGGATTCACGGCGGCTCGGACTCATTTCATTCAAAGCCGTTCGCTGTGGTGATAGTACAGTGCAAAATCACGCATGGCACTGCGAGACTCGGTGTGCCATATCTTGCATCTCGCCCCGCACCCACGCGCGTGTGCGTATGTTTATCCGCTTGTAGGCGCGTTATCTGAATGAACGCGCGTATTATGCATTTTCCGTGTGTTGGACTGTGCGTGCCTTCTATACAACGGAGATACTTACAATCAACGTTAAAACACGCATTCACGCGCTACGTTGCGTGGTGCGTGGGTATGTGGTAGTGTGTTAATCGCCATATTAGCTATAATGAAATATATGGATCAACAATAAATTTGTATACATATTATTTGAATTCATGTGAAAAGTGGAACAAAAAATAGCAACATCATGCAGTATTCAACATTTTACAGATCCATAATCATCAATTTATCAGCTGAGAAAACAGAATTAACAGTATTTCATTGATGCAAACAGTGCATTAGATTACTGTTTACTTGTGAGTCAGCGCATCAAATCCTTTCACTTGTTCATTTATCCTTGAAACCCTATTGAAAGTAACGTTTGCACTTTACGCAGCTATGTGTATATTTAAATATAACATCTGTATCACCTGTGTTAATTTCAATTTGCTGTGCATTGATTAATACTTTGATTAAATTGTGTCATTGTTTATATCTAGCTTGTTATTATATGACATTTGGAAATGTACTCGTAAATCGATCGTTGTCATCTTCAATAATTCAGGTAAAAAGGTCTACTAAACAAAACAACAACATCCTGAACATCATTATTATTCATTCGTAAAGACACAATATTGTAACCATCTATGTTTTAATAACATTATCTAAAGCGGCGGTCTTTGGACCGCGATCGGTGGCGTTGTCGGTCGCGAGACCGCGACTTCTCGCGATGGCGATCAGGGCGGTCACGGTCAGGCCGGTCACGTTCAGTGCGGTCACGATCGCGGCGGTCACGATCGCGACGGTCTCGGTCGCGGTCACCTCGGTCACCCCGGTCACCTCGCTCCCCTCTCTCCCGGTCTCTGTCGCGGTCGCGGTCTCTGACGTCCCGCTCGTCACGTCTCGTCCTGTCTTTTGAGTACCTGAAAAATAAATAAAAATGATGAATTAATTCGTGGTCTTCGGCAAGATCATCAAATCGTTTCATTTATTATAGACAATTGCAGAATAGTAAAAATGTAAATTGTTTACCTGTCAACCTCGCCATAATCGCGTCTATCTCTGTCGTCGTGCTCTCTCCGGTCAGCGTCCATTCTGCCGGGGTTGTACGCGGTCGCGCCCGCGGCGCCCGCCCCGGGCCCGCCGCCGCCTACAGCCGCGCTGTTCCCACCGTTGCTGCTGCCTCCGCCGCCGCGGAAGTTTGCAGCTGGCTTAGTAGCTGCCGTCTGCCTGTTGTGCTCTCCTAGCCTAGTATTTTGAAGTTTTTTTGGTAAGATAGTAATACAACAAACATCAAGTTATTTCGAGCCTTGTACTTGTAGCAATATTCTCGACCAAAATTGCGATCAGCGATAATAACGAAAGTTAATTTATTCATTTTATTCGTAACAAATTCCTGTAAATCCACACAGCAATTAGGCGGGATTGTCGACTGTAGACCGCACAGGCTTGCTAGAATCATTACAGTGAAATATTATGATGACATTCACAAAGCAAAAACAGCAATCAAAGTCATATAAATAAAAGATTTTAAAAAAAAATTAATAACAATGAGTACATTCAAAATCTTTGAGGATGACACATTTCTGCATTGAATGTTGTAGAACAAAAATTTCACTATATCCATTAAATAAATCAATAGGGTTACAGATAGTTCAACTCATCTGTGCGCGCGGCGCTATGTGTGGGTAAGGCGATAAGGACACGTATTGCTCGGACGACGACTGCAGCGTCACTGCCACACAAATTAAAGCTGTATAATTACAAGCGCACGCACACATGGCGCCGCGTGCACAGATGAGTTGAACTATCTGTATCCATGTGGCCATTGTAAAAATAATTCTAAGAGTACTTCATTCTATTTTCCAGTACAATAATATTTTGCTTGACTAAAAATAATACCTGAAAATTATCTGTGTATGAAGAGTAACAAGTTACCTACTTCTGTTCAATCAGCTTTTGTATAGGCACCGGTATTCTGGGGAAGAGTGTGCTGAACCAGTCCAGTTTGATGAGCATCTGTCTCACCAGGGCGCCGATGGTCGTGGGGCCTCCGCCCCCCGCGCGAGGATCTACCTCCTCTTCGTCGTCCAAGTAGTCTGCATACCAGTCGAAGAGGTCTGCTGGGGGCTGTGTGTAGCGGATGTACATGAATCCTGAGGATATATGACACAGAATATTATAGTTTCCTACTAATGATAGAAGTTATATCAACTTTGACAAGAAAATTATACAAAGAATGAACATGAACCGTTAGTTTTTGATTCCATTCAGTCAGTCAGATAACGCTTTTTTGCCAGTTTGATAAAGTGATAATGAGTCAACATTCAATTAAATAATCTAGAAAAAAGATCTACTCATACAATATTTTACTAGAAACATCTAATAAAAATGTTGTACTCGTACCTACCAAGTGCTCTGATGTAAGGCGAGTCAGAATGCTGCAGGAGGCCATTGACCTGCTTGCGTGTGAGGCGCAGGGTATACAGTTTATACAGCAGGCAGAATGCTGTGGATACGATGCCGCCGGCACCTACGCCGCGTACCTACAGACAAACAATTGCTTTGTTTCAAGTCATGGAGATTTAATGCATAATGATAGGAATGATGAATGAAATAAATTGTTGAGATATTTACACAGTCAAACAATTACTGCATGCTATTTAATTATTCTTAATAGGTTCACATTTTCCTTTAAGGACACAATGACACAAATCCGTTTAGCTAAGTACTAGATGAAACTTAAATGGTTTATGTTTTCCTTTAAGGACACTATGAAACAAATCAGTTTAGCTTAGTATTTATATATATGAATATAACCATGATTCATGAATGACTCAACTTCACAATGATTTCTTTTCACTATAGACTTGTAATAGGCTGTTGTGTGAGAACTCATGGTTGTTATAATTCCATGGTTACAGTTACACACCCCAATCAATACAATACAACAAACAGGTATACAAAGTTGCAGTTGAACATACTCACGCCGCCACACATGCCCGTCTGGCCGGCTGTCTTGCGGCTCCCTCTCTCCCAGGGCTCCAGGTGTTTGACCTGGTAGTAGATCTCGTCAACCACCTCATGGTATGTCTTCAGCTTGAATAGGTGCACTGCAGATAATGGTAATCAATGAGTTGTTGGGAAAAGCAGAGTTCATGATTTTCATTTGTCTTTGTGTTGTTACTGTTTCTGCTATTTTTTTTAAGTAGTAAAGTAATGTTTAGCATTTTTTGTTTGATTTTAGATTAAACTTTTCAGCATCATGTTTTTATTATCCTGCAGGTAACAATATACAGTTGATTCGAACATTTTAGACGCTTGATTACTTGGTAATTAAAAATAGCGGGAAAAGTATGTCAGTCAGCCTCTCAGTGTTTCAAAAGGAGCGATTTATGGTTTGAGTCAGAAACAGTAACAGAAAAATAACGGTAACAAATGAAAGTAAAATAAAGTGGAACAAACGAAGTCCAAGCTCCTGTGCGTTGGTATGTTTGCTTACCTACCTTTGAAGTAGCTAGAGCCCTGTATATTTGCTAAGATTAATGGGTTCAGGTTCATAGTCTGTTCATTACCCCATATTGGTAATACGTTATGTTGCTTGCCCGTCTTTGCAGGCTTTTGCTGGTTGAACTCTGAAAATCAACAAACATTAGTGGTCTAGTTCAAATGGTAATCACTCGAATACAGGCACGATACACACCTTCAACTTCTGACATTATACTACTTATGACACTATACTTATCATGTAAATAATTATTTATAATGTTAATAGCACCGTCTTTAAACAAGGAAAATATAGGAAGCTTAGTTTATTCACTAAAATAGAATTATTTTAGGGTTTAGTATTTTCTGAATTTGACAAAACAAAGTAAACCACAATGGCCGCCAATGAATGAACTTGTGGAATGAACATTAATGAATGGTGTTGGTTGAAGCTTGATGAACGAACGAAAACTAAACAAAACGGAAATACTGAATGAGATTTACATTGAGGTCATTATATTCTTGCCATTTTATAAAAGCCTTTAAAACGTAGATAGAGAAATGCTCTATCTACGCTTTAAAAATACAGACTACGCCAATAATGCAAAAAAAAACAAACAACTCAAACCCAAAACATTTATTTCAAACCATTTACAGGCACTTTTGAATTGTCAAAGAGTCAGTTAGACAGAAAGTTGCAGCTAGTTGCCCATTCCAAAACGTAGATCTCTATGGAGAAGAACAGGCAAGAGACTCCAAATACACATAAAAGTTATAAATATAGAAATTACAAAATCCTGGGTACAGACGCCCCCACATCAATCTGTCAAATTTCTTAAATAGTATTTCAACTTTGTCACTAGAATATATAGTTCAAAGTTGATTGGGAAAATTTTGAACCTGCTGGCGTCTGTACATTTCTCTTATTACTTCTCTAAAAGTAAGAACAATGTAAAAAAAAAACAAAAAGTTTCGAACGTCATCGTCATGATGTTAATTTTCAAACAGTTATACGTAGTATCCCTATGTAGTCTGTTGTAGGTTCCCTTAGAGATTCGCGTCTGCGGAGGTTGTAGATGGCTCTGACAGCTCTCTTTTCCAGAATCAATAACTGCGGCCCGTCGCCACAGCAAAATACCGTAAGACACGATGTTATGGAAGTAACTAAAATAGACCTGTCTCGCGGTATCCACGTCTGGCCGCGGTTAGCCGCCCTGCAAGTGATGCTAAGTGAGGACCTCACTGTAGTTTTGAGACAAGTCCCAGGAAAACCGTTTTGTCGACGAATTCTAGTGTCTCCTTACTACTTCTAGCATTCGGTAACGCGTATCTTATGCATTTAGTTTTCTTCTCATTTAATACCAAGTTATTTACAGTAAACTAATTAAGGACCTTTAGCATAGCGTTATTTACGTCGTCCAGTCCCTGTGCATGTCTGTTTACCTTAAAAATCAGTGATGTTTTATCAGCAAATATTATAACACCATTTGTGGTCGGTTTTTCAGTGAATGAGGTATACTAAAAAGAGGAATGGACCCAATATCGAGCCCTGTGGTACCCGTTTTGACTTTTAAACCCAATTTGAATTTACACCGTTTATTTGAACTTGCTGTAATCTATCATTCGAATAAGCTAAGTGAAAGTTTGCCCAGTCCGTAATGCTCAAGTTTCAAGAGCAGTGTTTCGTGATTAACGCAATCAAATGCTTTGCATAGGTCACTAAAGATACCTATTGTATCCGATGCGTTAAAGATGTGTTTTAATAAAGTGACACCGGCGTCGGTTGTGCAACGTCTTTTGGTAAACAACATAGCAGATAAACACAAATTGTTACTAATTCCTAACAATCTATGGACTGTAATGTCTGTAATGTTTCACCCGTAAGGCGTACAAATTTATAAAATTTTCAAAAAATAAAATTTTAACTAAATTACAAACTAAACTAAATTATTAAAGTATGCAAGTAGAGTAAATAGTAATTTATTTCTCTCAAAAAGGTACAATTTGATTCATAGCATCAAGTTGCATTTTAAAATTAATCCTTTGTGAGAGCTGGAGTATAAACTGAGTTCGGGACCTGTATGACAGATCTCCAGGCTCACACCCTTGGCTCCGTATTCGACCTCCGGATACAGAAGTCATTCAGGCGGAGCTGTACGAGGGGTACAGAGCGGTGATGACCACCCTCCAAGCGGAAATCCTGCGCACTGGCCCGCGAGTAGTCGCTGGAGACTGAACAGAGACCCGTGGGGACGCCCATACAAAATAGTGCGCGAGAAACTCCGCCCATGGGCTCCCCCGCTGACACAGAGTCTCCGGCCGCAGCTTGTGGGGGACGTGGTGAGCCCTCTGTTCCCTTCGAGAGGGGAACATGCCTCCCCACCCATGGCTCCGCCTACTGCGGTGCCCGATGAGGACTACACCGCCGACGCCGATGACGATGCTCTGGAGGTGACCGAGGTAGAGATGAGGGTGGCGGTACGTAGGCTGAATGCCAGAAATACCGCCCCAGGACCCTACGGCTTACCTTAAAAAAAGAAAGCCTGGGTCCTGGCCTCAGTGGCTCTCGGACCTCGACTAAGGGGGCTCCTAAGCGCATGCTTGGAGAGGAGCCAGTTCCCGCTTCGTTGGAAGACGGGGAGACGGGGAGGAAAGTGGTCCTCATCAAGAAGCCGGGGCACCCTGCAGACTCTCCGTCCGCTTACCGGCCCATCGTGCTGCTCGACGAGGTGGGCAAGCTCTTTGAAAGAGTCATTGCAGACCGCCTCGTCAGGCGGCTGATGCGGGTGGGGCCGGATTTGGCAGAGAGCCAGTTTGGTTTCCGCAGGAGGCGTTCCACGCTGGACGCCATCATGCGTGTGCAAGCCCTCACGACGGGGGATGCGGTGGCTCGGGGTGGGGTCATCTTGGCGGTGTCTCTAGACATCTCTAACGCCTTCAATACCCTGCCCTGGAGTTGCATCAGGGAGGCACTCCGGTATCACCGGATGCCGACCTAGCTCTGTCGTGTGGTCGAGGCCTATCTGACGGACAGGGCCATCATCTACCCCGGTCACCAGGGAGAGTGGAACCGGCGAAAGATGTCGTGCGGTGTCCCACAGGGATCGGTCCTGGGGCCGCATCTGTGGGACATCGGATACGACTGGGTGCTGCGCGCCGACCTCCCCAGTGGCGTCAGCGTCGTCTGTTACGATCACGACACGTTGGTCCTGACGCAGTGGAGGTCGCACCAGGCAGCGGCCGAACTAGCGGCAGTTGGGACTCGAGGTGGCCTTGCACAAATCCGAGGCCATGTGTTTTCATGGTCCTCGGAACGCGCCACCGTCAAACTCAAACTCAAAGCATTTATTTCAATTAAACCATTTACAGGCACTTTTGAATTGTCAAGGAGTCAGTCAGTCAGAAATATGAAGCTAGTTGCCCATTCCAAAGCGTAGGTTCCTATGGAGAAGAACGGGCAAGAAACTCCACGGACACTCTTTAAAAAAAATTATATTCTTACAAAATATTGTTTACATCATTCATGTTGAAATTATACATGTGAGAACAATGTAGAAAGACGTGTACGTAAAAAGCGTCCGTAATAAAAAATAAAAATAATAAAACAATTCAAAAATTAAAATAAGCCGTGGCAGATAAGAGATGACCAGTGCGTCGGGTTCCCAAATAACGGTAGGAGGGGTTCACATTGGCGTCGAGTCGACGATGAAGTACCTGGGACTCGTCCTCGACAGTCAGTGGAACTTAGTGGAGCATTTCCGACGTTTGGCTCCCAGACTGGAGCGGGCTGGAGCTGCCTTGAAGCGGCTCTTGCCCAATCTAGGGACAAACGCCTCCTACCGGAGGCTATACGCGGGGATCGTGCGATCCATGGCCCTGTATGAGGCACCGGTGTGGGCGCGTTCGTTGAGGCGGTGGCCTGCCCGCCGGTTGAACGCGTCCCAAAGGGTCATGGCCACCCGGCTGGTCCAGGGACCGCACGGTCTCCGGTGAGGCGGCGAGCCTCCTTGCCGGATTACCGCCATGGGATCTAGAGGCAAAAGTCCTCGCGCATATTTGGGAGTGGCGCGAGGAGGCGAAACGCCGGGGCTTGACTCCGATGCCGCGAGAAATCGCGGCACAGCGGACAGAGCTCCGACGGGATCTCATGGCGTCATGGAGAGTGCGATTGTCGCAACCCAGTGCTGAGCACGCCACTATTGCGGCGATAAGTCCCCTCTTTGAGGAGTGGCTGGAGAGGCGCCACGGCGTCTTCACCTTTCGCCTGACACAGGTCCTCACCAGACACGGCTGTTTCGGATAAGGCGGGAAAAAACGCCCGGGTGTCATCACTGCGTGGATCGCCCGGAGGACACGGTGGAGCATACGGTGGAGGTATGCCCGGCTTGGGCAGAGCACCGCCGTGTCCTCGTGGAGGCGATCGGTGGCGGGGATCTCTCGCGTCCGGCCCTGGTCCAGGCCATGGTACGGAGCGAGAGGGCAAAGGAAGGCCGTCACCTCCTTCTGCGAAGCAGTAATGCTCACGAAGGAGGAGGTGGAGCGCGTGAGGGAGAGGCAAATTTCGCTCACTCACGCCCCTAGCCGCCGCAGGAGACGCCCTGGGCGTCAGGAATTGATCGCGGATTCCCGGCCTCCGTAGGCGCGGGCTTGCGGACGGTGAGCAATGGGTAGCTCGCCGTCCGGTAAGGACCAGGCCCGGGTCGACGGCGCTTTGTGTTCCAGGCGCGCCTCAAAGAGATGTCAGCGAGTGAAGGGGTCCGATGAGACCATTGTCTGCCGGGGTTGCGGGAAAGTCCGAAAGGGAAAGGGATACCGTGGCCCCCTGGTATTGCACAGGCAACAGAAGGAACACGGGTGGGTTTTAGTCAGTAAGAGTCTGACACGCCCTCCCGCTCCACCCAGAGCGGGAGAAAACATTTGATGATTTCCCACCCAAAAAAAAAAAAAAAAGGCTCACCTTAATTACAATATTTAATTGCACTTACGTACTACAACATTATAAAGTACTGAGAGGTAGGCTATGTGTGTCTTTGGAGGGTTAAAGTTTAGAAACGTGCTGCCTCGATAGGCACCCCCTATCGAGGCAGCACGTTTCTAAACTTTAACCTTTTGGGGTTGGGGGGAGGGGGTGGGGGGTAGGGTGTATGCCATCCCCCCTCATTCCCCCGGCCGGAAACGTATAGTTTTTTTTTAATTTTTTTTTTTGTATACCAGTCTTGTCATAGAAAATGTGTATTCTGAAGGTTCTGGGGGGTTCAAGAGAGAGGGGGAGGGCAAATGTGGATGGGAGATGTAGTCCCGCATCATTTTCCATACTGGAAATTATTTTGTTTGTATGATTTTGTACTGTGTACTGAGTCGGACTCCGGGTGTGCTCCCGCCAAAAGCTCTCGGTCACCCCTGAGTGTCGCTACAACACACTCGACCTTCGCATCGCTATGGAGGTCGCCGGCTCGCTTCGCTCGCCACCTCCCCCCTTCGCTCTGCTCGGCCTTGTGTGGCTTGCTCCACTCAGGAGCTCCCTCCAGCTTCTGGCTCCCGCCTTTATAAAAACACTCTAGGGGTAGGGACCAAAAGACTACGTGGGGTCGGGGTGCCCCGTGTCGATTCTGAGGCTAAGTTCTGTCTACGTAGGTAATAAGTAGAATAAAATCTTAACCTACACTATATTTACCTTTGTGGTGTTTTCTTTTTCCAAATTAGGATTCACATTATTTGTAAACAATAATGTGTTATGTATTAAAAAAAAAGCAGTCGTGTTCCTACACTACCCTAACCTAAAAATTAGGATTTTCGTAATTTTTTTTTTTTTTTTTTTTGGCGTCTCCGGCAAGAAAAATTTGTTGCATAGGTATCAGAAAACCCCCTAGAACCCCCTAATATCCTCACTTTTCGTCCAGCGAGGCAGCACGTTTCTAAACCCAACCCCTTTGGAGAGTGTTGTGTGTTCGTCTCAGACCAAATAAAAAAGGTAGACGGAGCGTACGCCAACAATAGCATTCAAATAAGTGAAGCGTCGTGTACAGAGTTATGTGCGTGACCTCGTGTCGCAACACGTGCCATGCGTCTGTGTGCTAGGAAAAAAATGTTGCCACTAAAAACTTTTTATCCCAATTCTGATTGAATAATTATGATTATTCATGAAAAATAAATTCTTATAAATAAAACACTTTTTTTCTGTTAGGTACCTTTAATCAAAAATAAAAGAGACAAATTGCGTTGCATGCATTTTGCGTTGCGTACACCTTTGTGTTGCGTTAGTTTCCGGTAGTACTGTCTTTTTGTATCCCGCAAAATGTGTGGAACACACAACACTAAATTTGGATGGCAACCAATTTTCTTGATTTCTGCTTAACCTAATAACCTCAATCCACTTTTGTTTCCAATTAAGGTCTCTTGGGAATCTAAAATTAAAACAGTTTGTTTTAAGTCGAAGTTGAGAAATAAATGAATCCAAAAATGTCTTTTACATAAAACTGTAATGCTGTAAGTTCTTCAAAAGTGGAGATCCAAAAATTCCCGCAAATTATCGCCCAATTTCTCTACTGACAGCTCTCTCAAAAATCCTTGAGAAAGTTGTCAACAAGAGACTTCTGGCATACTTGGAAAAAAATAAGTTACTATCGGACAATCAATATGGCTTTCGGGGTGGAAGGTCCACTGAGGATGCAGTTACTGACTTAGCCGACTTTATAACTTTGAATCTAGGTCAGGGACAGGCATGTACTGGCATCTTCTTGGACCTTGCTAAAGCCTTCGATACGATCTCCAGGAAAATTCTGATCAAGAAAATGTCACTTCTGGGTGTCCGTGGCGTTGCTTTGGAATGGTTTGTTTCATATCTCTGTGTAAGAACGCAAAGAGTTGTGCTAGGGGAATATTGCAGCGACCCATCGACTGTACATTTTGGTGTTCCTCAAGGAAGCGTGCTGGGTCCCACACTTTTTATTATTTATATAAATGGATTATGCAGCATGAACCTCCCACAGGCTAAAATTTTCACATAAGCTGATGACACTGCGATAGTTTTTCATGGGAAAACATGGGATGAAGTGCACTGCGTGGTGGAAGGCGGGGTAAAGGCTGTTTCGAACTGGCTACAACATAATCTTTTGACGCTGAATATAGAAAAAACCAAGGCAATCAACTTTGCTATTTCTGAACGTTCTTCCCCTAACAGTGTCTCTTGCTTACGGTTGCACTCTTGTGTTAAATCCGACCAGTGTTTTTGCCCTTACATCAAACAAACTGACTCTATTAAATACCTAGGAGTAGTTGTAGATAACAGATTGACGTGGTCCGCACACCTGAGGGCTCTAAAGGGCAGGATTAGAACAATGCTACGTATATTTAAGCAATTAGGCAAGATTGCTGATGATTCTGTCCTAAAGATGATTTACTTTTCGCTATGTCAGTCCGTTCTTAATTACTGCATAGTGGCATGGGGCGGTGCGGGCAAGACCTCACTAATTAAAGTAGAACGAGCTCAGCGTGCTCTACTAAAAGTTGCCTATAGAAGACCTTACCGGTACCCTACGAATAAACTCTACACTGAAGTGGGAGTTCTTAGGGTCAGACAGCTTTACATACTGTCTGTCACCCAACGTTTTCATAAAACAGCCGTGAGCACTTGTGTCATTTCAAGTCGTAGGGTAAGTTGGGATAAAGTTCGATGCCGTAAAACAATCGGCAGAAGGTGTTACGGTTTTATGGGACCACACTTATACGCAAAACTTAACGGTATACATAATATACTAAAAGATACACAAAAAAAATGCAGAGAGACGGTAACAAACTGGCTTCTTACACTGGACTACGATATGACAGAAAGTCTCTTAGGTTAAGTAAAAACTAACAGTACACACATTGACATTTCACCAATACACGTGCACTCACTAACATACGTATAACATAAATACACTCCATTACAACACCAACACAACTGACTCAAATCACACCACTATACATGCACTCTTTTTTTCGTTAAAAAAAAAAAATGTACCCTAATTTTAATTTTTATGGATAAAATTGTGATCGGAACAAAGGAGCCTGGATCTCACAACACAGGGAATCCTAGTGTGAGGTCTAGGAATTCAACACTTGAATGTAAACTTTGAGAAATAAATTTATTCTTATTCTTATACTTGTTTATAGAAATAATAATAATAATCACGCGCTATCTAATGCTATCGTATCATATTGTATTCACGTTATACTATAACATATTTAAACCCGAGTTATTTATTAGGGATACCTATGTTTGATATTCAAAATAGATATATTTTCGTCATAGTTATAAGCATTCAACCATTATGAAAAGTAATATTAAAATTAATAATCCCAAACACTCCCAAACATTGCCCGCGTTTCGGGGAATTTGTATGCGGATATACTGGTCACACCGACGACACTATGCGAGGTTTTGTGTTCCAAAAACGCTTTAAGAAATATTTTTGTATTTTTATATCAAATTAAATCAAATGAAACACTTACTTGTGAAATGTAATCTCAGATGTTTTTTTAATTTATTACGGAATTGTTTTTACAAGCTTTTACGACACAGGAAGGCATTTTACAACAATTTGCGATTTCAATGTTATGACGTCTAGTGCGTTCGGTGTCGCGCGTCGCTCTGGAACACGGTCGGCTTCCTATTTCAAATTTGGCTTCCTTTACCCTGCTTCACTCTGAGAGCGCCGCGCTCCGTCTACCTTTTTTATTTGGTCTGAGGTGTTCGTAAGTGCAATGTCCTCAGGCCCAGCGCCCGCGAAAGGCAATAGCATATATATATTAGTCTATGGGCAATAGGGAGTGAGCACCTGCTTTCCCGAAAGTGTGTTTGTGTGTCTGTGTGTGGTTATCAAGGTGAAACGCGATCCAATATTAATTTGAGTAGGTGAATATTTCCGATAGATGAATTTATTTCAGAATATTCAGTATATTTTCAGTCTCCGCATAATCTAATTCAAATCTTTTTCACTTCTCATGCTATGAAAGTGCTTATTTGTGCAGGATAAAGGCTGCACAAAATCGAATTTTGTGCATATAGCATTAACGTATCTACTCATAAATGTATCTATATTAAGGCAAAGAAAATGAGCCATACAGCTAAACACAATAAGAAGTTCATAGATAGAATTTAAATCTTGCATAAAACGCACACTATGCTGCCAAGCATATTATAAGTTGGGGGATTACATCGCTGACAAAAATGCTTGGCTCAACGCTGGTCCAGCTCCACAAGGGCGCATAAACTAATTGATATTAGCATTGGAAAATATTGTTGGAGCTGCTGAAGATTGAAAAACTATATTTACATTGTATAAATTCAATCTCTTAGTATTATATAATTGCATTGCATAAATGTGAGCACTGTTTACCTACTTTAAATCTACCATTTACTGAGTACGTCTTTCATTGACTTGATGACATTGATTGAATGTGCCCTGGCGACTGAGAGTAGGTATGTCATGCTCACTCAAATGTCTCGCTGGTGGTGGCGTGTGTGTTGGATCATTAAGTTCCTTTCAAAATGGTTGAGCTAAATGATGCTGATCCATGCGTCATGTTCGTGAACGGGCGCCGTCAGTGGGGATTGGTCATCTCTTAGCTGCCATGGCTTATTTTAATTATTTTTGATTTTATATTTTTATTATGGTCGCTTTTAACGTGCACGTTTTACTACATTGTTCTCACATGTATAATTTCAACATGAATGATGTAACCAATGTTTTGTAACAATATTCTGATTTAAAAGAGTGTCCATGGAGTTTCTTGCCCGTTCTTCTCCATAGGAACTAGATATGAGCGCCGATGGCCAATTCCACGGCGGCGGCGTGGCCTGAATATTACCACAGCGGCGGCGGCGTCGCGGCGGCGCGGCGTGGCCGGCCGTGGGCCTTATTTTTTTAAATCATGGATATATTTCTTAGCAAAAACTTAAAGAAAACCATATTGTTGTTACAAAAATTGATTTATATTTCATTTTTGCCTCATTCGCACTAAAATCATTATAACAAGACGAGTTACTGATACAAAAAGCAACAAATTATTATGGGGAGAGAACTTCTAGATACCTAGTGCCTAAATTATTTAATAAAATAGATATGCTGAGACACAGCCCTAAGTTAAGTAAAGGTTTACTGAGATCAAGACTGAGGAATTTATTGCTCGGTAACGAGGATTCAGCCGTTACCGAGAAATAAATTCACGTCATATAGGTTACAATTATTCGTAAGGTACCTACTTATTTGTTAGTTTTGTTATAAGGTTATCTGTTCACTAGATTACTTGATAATATGTATGACTAAAAACAGGCGCTTCTTGCCAACAAACTATTTAGTTTGGCGAGTAAATTGTTATTTAACAAAATATGTATAGGTACCTAATCGTGAACATTAAAAAAAAAAAAACATATATTTGTCGTATATCTTCAAGGGCGGACACTAACACGGTGGAGCATACGGTTGAGGTCTGCTCGGCTTGGGCAGAACACCGCCGTGTACTCGTGGAGGCGATCGGTGGCGCGGATCTCTCGCATCCGGCCCTGGTCCAGGCCATGGTACGGAGCGAGAGGGCATGGGAGGCCGTTACCTCCTTTTGCGAAGCAGTAATGCTCGCGAAGGAGGAGGCGGAACGCGTGAGGGAGAGGCAAAATTCGCGTCCTCACGCCCCTAGCCGCCGCAGGAGGAGATGCCCTGGGCGTCGGGAATCGATTGCCGATTCCCGGCCACCGTAGGCGCGGGCTTGCGGACGGTGAGCAATGGGTAGCTCGCCGTCCGGTAAGGACCAGCCCCGGGTCGACGGCGCGTTGTGTTCCACGCGCGCCTCAAAGAGATGTCAGCAATTGAAGGGGTCTGATGGGACCGCTGCCTGCCGGGGTTGCGGGAAAGTCCGAAAGGGATACCGTGGCCCCTGGCATTGCACAGGCAACAGAAGGGACACGGGTGGGTTTTAGTCAGTAAGAGTGACACGCCCTCCCGCTCCACCCAGAGCGGGAGAAGTCATTTGATGATTTCCCACCAAAAAATAAAAATAATAGGGTGGACACTGGGGGACATAAATATGTTCGGATGAAATCTCCAAAATATTATGCCAAAATATATTATAAACGTAAAACCGGAAAACGTGCGTGAATCACAGGAATAGTTATTTATCCAACATGTGAGGAAAGTTCGTTTTTCCTATGAGTTTTGCTTTTGAGTCTTGAGCGAACGAAGGATTGAAAAATAGAATCACGAGCGCAGCGAGTGATTATAAATTTCAATCCTGAGTAAGCGAAAGACTCAACAAAACGAATAGCAAATGAACTTGCTCACAAGTTGCATACAAAACTTTTCACCACTCCCAGCAAGAAAGTATTCAGTCATCATAGGTAAATAAATTAAATAGACACAAAGCAAATCAAAATAATTCTTTATATTTTAAAATATCTTTAAAACTTAACATAAAAAAATCAGGCAAGGTTAGTTTCTGAACGGGATCATTACTTTCCTCACTGTTCAAACAGTGAGGAAAATCCAACTTTCCTCACTGTTCAAGCAGTGAGGAAAAAACAACTTTCCTCACTGTTTTCGTAGAGGAAAGACACTTCTTTCGTGCGGGAGTGGTGAAATAGTTATTTATCCAACATGTGAGGAAAGTTCGTTTTTCCTATGAGTTTTGATTTTGAGTCTTGAGCGAACGAAGGATTGAAAAATAGAATCACGAGCGCAGCGAGTGATTATAAATTTCAATCCTGAGTAAGCGAAAGACTCAACAAAACGAATAGCAAATGAACTTGCTCACAAGTTGCATACAAAACTTTTCACCACTCCCAGCAAGAAAGTATTCAGTCATCATAGGTAAATAAATTAAATAGACACAAAGCAAATCAAAATAATTCTTTATATTTTAAAATATCTTTAAAACTTAACATAAAAAAATCAGGCAAGGTTAGTTTCTGAACGGGAACATTACTTTCCTCACTGTTCAAACAGTGAGGAAAAACCAACTTTCCTCACTGTTCAAGCAGTGAGGAAAAACCAACTTTCCTCACTGTTTTCGTAGAGGAAAGACACTTCTTTCGTGCGGGAGTGGTGAAAAACATATTTTTACTATATTTTTCCATACATTGCAATCAGTTTTACTCAAATTACTCCTAAAATAACGGTTTAATCGAAAAATCTACGAAGGTACTTTCAATTTAGATTAGTAAGGAGAACACAATGGCAGCATTTGTTTTTCAAAAATCTTGAAACTATTTTTGTAGTCCTATGTCCGCCGGTTTGTATGGAGTCGATCCATTGTGCGACGGCGCGCCGCAAACTCGAGTCGGCGATGACGCGTCGACCTGAACTCACGGCGACGGCGGCGCGGCGGCGCGGCGCTCATATCTAATAGGAACCTACTACGCTTTGGAATGGGCAACTAGCTTCATCTTTCTGACTGACCGACCCCTTGACAATTCAAAAGTACCTGTAATTGGTTTATTTGGAATAAATGATTTGAGTTTGAGTTTGAGTTTGAAGAATTCGTTATTTTATAATATTTACTTTAATTTATTTGCCTTGTGTTTTTTAAGGCATAAAAGATATAAAATTTAAATTCAAGTACGGTAGGTTATTTAATTAATTTAATAAGAAAATTATTATTACAAAATTAATTTAAATAGTAGGCTGTATAGGTCTGCAGCCCAAGCCTAATATCAATTTTACTTTGAATTTTAATTAAAAAAATTGTTATGGTATAATACTGTTTTATTTCCTCGCAATCGAAGTGAAAAGAAGAGTTTATAACTCTTGCACTAAACCATTTTATCCTCGACATTAATATCAGCCCTCGACTTCGTCTCGGGCTGCTTAGAGTCTCGGTTATAAATGGTTCGTTTTGTGCACTAGATGTCAAATCTACTATTACACCTCAGCACCTCAAACAAGCAGGTTTTGCTGTCTAAAAATAGTGTGCAAAATTCGATTTTGCTGCGAGCGTGACACAGTAACTTTTTAATTATTTTTTTTAATGCCGGAAATAGTGTTGGGTCTACTTACAAAATTCTAAAGATTTGAACTTCAATTAGTTTTATCACTTTCACTTCGATACGAAAAAAGCGAGAGACAATGATTTCAAAAGGATATATTTATGCATGTGGATACTATATATGTCTATGGCGAGAGATAAAAACAATTCGATTCGAAGTTCGATTTCAAAATTCCATACCAACATAGTAGGCCTAAAAAGAAATAAACAATAAAATGTTCGGATACACATAAAACCTTGAAATTGCAAATCATCTGTTATGGTTTTATTTAAATTCTGTGTTATTTAATTTTTGGAACGTAGTTCTTAAGCGGCTTGCGGTAAGTGTACTGGCAGAAATCGTCACGCGAAAAGGCGCTTGCGACTGTCTTCTTCTAATTCAAAGAGAAAGAAAGACGGAGTGAGATAGTAAGTGTGAATTTGGTCAAACTAAAAATCCGAGATGGCGGTTGCGAAAATTTTCACATTTTTCATATTGGGGGTAGTTTTCATAGTTTTCAAGGGTATTAAGGCCGATCGTGAGGTCAAAATGTAAATCCAAGATGGCGACTGCGGAAATTTTCACATTTTTCGTCATGGGTGTCGTTTTCACATTTTTTGTCTAACAAACTAATCAAACAGTAGAATTATTTTTAACGAGTATTGTTTGTTCGGTGTATTTTTTCATGGTATTTTATTTATAAAGTCAATGTTGTGCTATTGTAGCGGTTACACCGCCACATACTAACTACGCATCAAAGACATGACGTCACACAAATCCTGCATCGCGCAATTAGAGTTTACCGCGCGAACGACATATACATATAAGACTATCCGACATCAACAGTCGGGCAGTCGGCCCGCCAGACACAACACCCGTCTGGTCGGAGGATCCTCCCTTTTCTATGGTGGATGAGTGAACTTTACGCCCTGTTCCTCATGCCCCTAAATTGGTGACCCCGAGTATGAACGTCAACACAGCCTTCGTGCAACTACTTCAGCGTGACGTCAACATCTTCACTCCCGCAAGCTGTCGTGAGGCGAATCACACAGACAGCCAGCACCCTCGGCTTCAACGGGTATCCTGACCACCAGCATGCAGCGAACGCGCATTCCTGGTCATCACCCTCAGCCTCATCACCCCGACTCACTGGGCAATCATCGCAATCATCTCAATCAGCGCAATCACCTCAATCACCGCAATCACCACAACTGCCGCAATCACCGCAGACAGTTCCGACCCACCGCGAACTGTGCGGCACCCGGTTCCGACTCACTGGAACCTTAGCTGGCACTGTGAAGCATCGCAAGATACAAGACAGCCCACTATCGACCTCCGGTCTCCGGAGGGGAGTGATGTAGCGGTTACACCGCCACATACTAACTACGCATCAAAGACATGACGTCACACAAATCCTGCATCGCGCATTTAGAGTATACCGCGCGAACGACATATATTAAGACTATCCGACATCAACAGTTGGGCAGTCGGCCCGCCAGACACAACACCCGTCTGGTCGGAGGATCCTCCCTTTTCTATGGTGGATGAGTGAACTTTACACCCTGTTCCTCATGCCCCTAAATTTTAAAAGTTAGTGAAAGAAACGAATCGCTGCAAAAGCGACGCCACGTACTCTTGTCGGCCCTACCAATAGTGTGTAATTTGGCTCCGCGTAGGCACGGTAATATTATCAGTAGGCGCGGAGGGACGAGGCGGCCCGCGAGCTGAGGAGCAGGTGGTTTATGGCTGTCGAAGCCGCTGGTGGTGAGCGTGAATACCTCAGATTATAGAATCTATAATCTGCGGTGAATACGATCTGCGACGATAAGCTCGCGTGCGACCGCCGCCGGAGCCGTGACAGCATAGAGGAAAGTAATATATCGGCGTAACAGAAACCATGCCTGCTGCATGCTTGCTTGCACGCTGCATGTTGCATGCTTCCTTGCATGCTCGCTTGCAGAAAAATATAAAATGTTATTCTTGGTAATAAGTTTTATACTTTTAAATAAACAATAAAAGTATAGGTAAAGAATATTTGATTTGTTATTCTACGATAAATGATTATTCTAACATTAAAACTTCACGTGAAACAAAAATCAATGATTTAAAAATCTTCAAAGTACCTAAGTTATCCTATGAAACGAAAATATGGGTTTTTTTTTTTTGTGAAACGAAATTCTCTATAACTTTTAGCTATAAAACAACTTACAACCACGCTGTAGATATAGATACGCAATTAGCACTTGAGTGACAATTATTTGCTACGTGCATTCAGAACGAAGTGGAGGCTACCGAGAGACCGAGAGCGAAAGCGGCTCGCGAGCGAACCATCTTTATTTATCGCAGTTGGCTCTGTTCGCAGACGATACGGCTATCTAATGCAAGGGCCGTAGTTTAACCCAGATGCTCCTAAATCTACAAAGGGCAGTCAACAAGCTTGGCGCCTGGTTTAGACAGTGTAGAATCGAGGTTAAAGAATCTCGTTATTACAGATCTTCGATGAGAGCATGGACATAGCTCACATCGCCCAACTGAGTTTAGGTGCAAGATAGGTATGTCATAATTCTATAATTATGACATACCTATCTTGCACCTTGAAAATTACACGAAATATTTTTGGGTTCGTTGACATCCATAAAGACAATTATTGTAGTACGAGACATTGACGATGAACCTGAAGAGCGCAGCATTACTGGTAAGCGTGAGCTATTCATTGACTTATAAATCATGTCATCATATGATTTATAAGTCAATGGTCTGTACATACTACGATTCAAAGGATAATGGAAAGCCTACTCTGTCACTGGATAACTGTGTGGGTATATACGAAGTGGAAAGTAGGTAATATACTTTCCACTTATGGTATAGGCTGATGGTTGCTCGGTTAATATGTCAGAATTGAAAGGAGCTGTAACTACAATAAAAAAGAAAGCTATCAACGCTAAAATGTATTCAGTGATATCAACGCGCAAGTATCACTGTGTTGAAGTCATCAGCTCAACATCATCGCTGTCTCTCGCAGTTGCAGAGTTACAAGTGTGAGAAACGCACTTGGTACTATTGAAGAAGTAGTAGCGTTCTTTACAGCGTCTAGCAAGCGGTTCCCAACATTGAAGAGTCACCTAAAACACTTGCTGCAGTCACATTGTCAAACGAGATGGGTTGAGCGACATGATGCTATAATTCAATTCGCTCCTGATCTCGGAACAGTTTGTAAAGTTCAAAAGAAATACATTGTTGGAGAGACAGAACAACAGCTGCCAAGGTCAATATTCTCCTTCGAGCTCTCTATATATGCTAGTTTATTAACACGCTGTTTTCACTAAGTGACATTATGAGTATAACAACCAGTCAGCAAAATCTTAGATGGTTAGAAGACGTCGGCCCTAGCTTGGACGTCGCGATGGCAAAAGTAAAATTAGATTCGACGCTCAAGGACTACGACGACGACGGCATGAGAGCTAATGCTGCTCGTCGCTCGTATTATTCAGGAGGCAAGGCAGTTATGGAAGAGTTAGACGTGGAGATGAGTGTTCCTCGTCTTACTGGGGGGCAAAGCCACAGGGCAAACTGCGATCATAATGACGACGCTATCGTGTGCGTTACCCCAGCCAGATAATGTCGAAAATCGTCATCTAAATGCAATAGATAATTAGAAATACAGGTTCTGTGATTTTTAGGTAACCTGATAGTTTTTTAATTATTTGATAAAAACACTTCCGGCTGGAGTAACGTTACCCCAGCCAGATCTTTTGTTTTCTAATGGATATTTTGAAATAAATTTACTTACCTAAATAATTAGAAATCAATTTGTATTTGTATTTGCTATGGTTGCGAAGATATTTAAAATCCTGCTGGAGTAACGTTTGCACGATTGCTGTATCTCGGATTGACTACACGGATGATTGTAATATTTGTACATGACACTGGCTAATTAGTTACGCAATAAACGATTCCACTATAATGCACCGTTTTGAAGTTATTTTAGTAAATATGCTTTAATAGGTCCTAGCACTTCCATTATGCACCCCAAAGACTAAACTTAAACGTTATTATATAGATAATTACTGTCTTTAAATGGTACTGAAGTTTCATTAGTATCCTGTAATTAAAAAGATAAGATGATTTTCCGGCCACTGCAGGCAGCTGAGTTATTTGACCACCGATTAACCGAGTTTACTGTCGTAGTGGTAACTGACTTGTACACTAGTAATTAATTAACGAGATAATCGAAAAAAATGATGTATGCGTGGTAACCCGACCAAATCTAGAAAAAATCTGCCAACCAATTACAGAACCTGTATTTCTAATTATCTATTGCACTTAAGATGACGATTTTCGACATTATCTGGCTGGGGTAACGCACACTTGGAAAATAACTGTTTTCCTACTATGCACATGATGCACAATAGTTATTTGTGCAACAAGAGAGCAAAGGTGTGTTTTTTGCTACGAGTGTTGATTTTGAATCCCGAGTAAGCGAAGGATTCTATATCTAATTGAATCACGAGCGTAGCAAGTGATTCTAGGTTAGAATCCTGAGCGCTGCGAGGGATTCAAAGATACGAGATGCACATAACTTTGCTCTCGTGTAACACATACTACTTTTCACCTCAGCAGCGAGAACATACAACATGTAATAAAAAAACCCTGTTCGATTTTCAATGGTGAATTTTACCGAACTTTACGTTTGGTGCGGGCGGCGGCCGTAGTTTAGCGGGTGTCTAAAAGTCATAACATGAGTTTTGCAAATTTTTAATGGATTTGGGGTAATTTTGGAACTAAAAATGTGAATTTTAAATACCAATAACTTTTTTACCATCAATAATAATAAAAAAAAAATGCCCTTTTCGGATCGGAAAAGGTTTTTTTTACATAATCTTCATCACCTCGTATTTTGCAGCCACCATCTTGGATTTACATTTTGACCTCACTATCGACTGCCTCGTTGGTCTAGTGGTCGCAAGCGTTACTGCTGAACATGAGGTCCTGGGTTCGATTCCCAGGTCGGGCAAATTGTCACTGGGTTTTTCTTTCTGGAATTTCTCAGTAGCAGCCCGGAGTATGGCCTTGTGCCCGGTTGATGGCAATAGGCTCGCTCCCTATTACATGGGACTTAAACATAACTGGCGAAATGTGGGTGTACTACAGGTACACCTCTGCCCAACCCTTCGGGGAAACAAGGCGTGATGTTATGTTATGCACCCTTAAAACTATGAAAACCATAGACTACTATAATGAAAACGATACGGCGATACCCATGATAAAAACTTGAAAATTTTCACTGTCGCCATCTTGGATTTACACTTTAATGTCATTATCGGCTGTGCTAAAGCCGATAATGACATTAAAGTTTAAATAAAACCATATCAGATGATTTGCAATTTTAAGGTTTTATGTGTGTTCGAACGTTTTATTGTTTGTTTCTTTTTTAGGCCTAGTAGGTAGATAAGGAATTTCGAAATCGAACTTCGAATCGACTTGTTTCTATCTCTCGCTTTTTTCGTATCGAAGTGAAAGAGACAAAACTAATTGAAGTTCAAATCTTTAGAATTTTGTGAGTAGACCACACAGTTTTAAGCATTTAAAAAAAAAAAAAAAGTTACTTTGTCTCACGTTCGCAGCAAAATCGAATTTTGCTCTGTTTTCAGCAAGGAACATACTCTAAGGTTTTCAGACACCAAAACCTGTTTGTTTGAGGTGCTGACTCCCGCACGAAAGAAGTGTCTTTCCTCTACGAAAACAGTGAGGAAAGTAATGATCCCGTTCAGAAACTAACCTTGCCTGGTTTTGTTATGTTAAGTTTAAAGATATTTAAAAAAATAAAGAATTATTTTGATTTATAATCACTCGCTGCGCTCGTGATTCTATTTTTCAATCCTTCGTTCGCTCAAGACTCAAAATCAAAACTCATAGGAAAAACGAACTTTCCTCACATGTTGGATAAATAACTATTTTTTAAAAATATCTTTAAAACTTAACATAAAAAAATCAGGCAAGGTTAGTTTCTGAACGGGATCATTACTTTCCTCAGTGTTCAAGCAGTGAGGAAAAACCAACTTTCCTCACTGTTTTCGTAGAGGAGACACTTCTTTCGTGCGGGAGTGGTGAAAAGAAGTTTTTCAACATTGCAGCGTACAAAGTAAGACATGGCTGAGGTCGACAATAAAGGAGTATCGACTTAATGGCTTAGCTCTGTTGAACACTACCCTTGACATTGATTGTCCTATTGACGATGTAATAAACCACTTTCAGAGAAAGAATAGGCGCATGGAATTCATTTTTTAAAGTAGAGAACTCAAATTGTTCCTTTTTATATCATGAGATGGCAATGTCTTGTATGGGTGTATAAACAGTATTAATTTGTAAAATTTTCTTAAACTTTATAAAATGTGACTTGATTATTTTGTTATCAATTTATTAGTTTTAATTTATTAGTAGACACAGTTTATTGCCCAAAGCTCAAGAAGAGAAAGATGTCTTTTAGCGCCCCCCTGTTGAATTTTTCAGTATCTGCTACTGATGATACAGCTGTTTTTACAATATTATATCTATTTTAAAAGGTGATATAAATCGTATCACAACTTTTGTGTTTAATTTCAATACTTAAAAATCTTCACTTGTTGACCATATCAAAATATAAATAAAAACATCAAGATTCTGTCTTAAATTAGTTTACTTATATTTAACATAGTACATAGTAGAATTAACATAATTATTAAATTGTGTCAGACTCCATTATTAGCTCCTATTGGTAATACAGTTCCAGGTTCATACCGTCGTGGATTTCATCTGTGTGGAAGTTAAGGAAAAAGGCTTTTTGTTTTGACACAGTTGCTGGTAATATCCTACATTGGCCTTTTATGATGAACCACATGAAGCAATGATCAAGAGATGTAAAAACTACTGCAGATATTGTTTAAATAGGTACACCTATGGTTGAAAGATAGTTTTCATTCATAAATTTATTTCTAGTTATCATTATCACCCCTCAGAATATTCATTATTGTCTCCTGTAGTCAGTCAAGAAAGGCAGAATAGATTTCGACTAAGTCATGATTAGATTGGACTAACCTGGAAGAACAAGATATTATTAAAAAAGGATACAGTCAGATAATTTGATGTGGTCCTTGAACACTGTGTACCACTTCTTTAAGACAATCTTGTCGTATCGTGTGCCGGTTTGTGCTGCTATTAACTTTTTGAGGTCTCCAACTGTGTCGTCAGGGTTGCATTTCACTCTCACTTTCTTCCCAAGACGGTCATTACAAGTGACTTCCAGCATCTTCTGAAAAATAGGTTACCCTGCACAAAGATTATTATTTTAACAGTTGCTAAAATTCAATGTTAAGGTTTTCAAGAGAGTACCCCAAAAAAGCGCCCACTTACTCTTTTATTTTTATAATAAAGCTACAAATAAGTAATTCACAACACAATGTTTAGAAATCGCTATCTCCAATCCACAGAGTACATTATATTATATATCCAAACTCGAATGACACTTATTTTGTCATTTGTCAATTATCTGTCATAGACAAAAATATTGTATTCTGATATCTATTTAGTAACTACCGTTTCCCAACGCAGTCATGTTTTTTTGTTAAATATGTGTTCGCTGTCTTCGAGAAAATTTTGAAAATAAATATGTTAGTAGATTTTTATAGAATAGTAAACAAAAAATAAACTGGATGAAGATACAAAACGTTAATAAAAGTTTGACGTTTACGCACAGCAAACTAACTTCCAAACAAAAACATCCGGGTCGTTAACTTTTCCTTTAAATTAAAACCACTTAAATTGTATGTAACTTTTTCAAAATTATAGCTAAAATAAATTGTAAATTATTTTATATACACTGTTTTTTTTTTAATTTCAGTAAACATGAGATAATAAGTCATAAGTGAATTTGATAAACAGGAAGTGTATTCCAACTGTCCACACGTCATTCGACGGCAAAGGACTGACGTGACGGTTCCGACGGGCAGTGAAATTTCATTTTTTAGTGAATGTGCTTGTGAAACGGCTTTGAAAAATGCAAATTCCAAGCGAATATGTGTCTACTGCCGAGGACGTAGCAGATCAGGTTGGTGTCATATTTATATTTTCCTTGTGATAGTTGTTAAATTAGTTTGAAATAGGTAAATTGAAAACGTACTTTGGATGGGATTGTCACGTCACCGAACTTATTTTCTTGTTGGCGCTTCTTGAATGAGTTGAAATACACATGTAAGATAATATAAATAGTATTGCGATAAAGCTGCGTGGCTGCCAAGTTTAGAAAAAATATCGTGTCAATATGCGTTGGTATTCAGTGACAAAACTGCAACAGCATAGTTTTTGTAGTCCTACAGATGTCTCACCCTTTAACCTACTTATCTTTTGATTTCATGAGTTAAATTCATTTGGTTACATACCAACACATAGTTATTCTAATTGATAATCTGAGCATTCAAGCCTTTATAGCCTAGTTGGGGCAATTTTTATCCAAAAAAGGTACTTTTAAACCTAAAGTACAAACACAATGTAAACAGCCCTAACATTAAAACCGTAAATCCTATTATAGACAATTAAATTTATTTAAAATTAATTCATTTTTACTAAAGTAATCTCCAACAAGTCTGATTCTTGACTATAAACACAGATAACAAAAATCTGTTACAATACTTACATTTTATATTATGGGGCATGAACAATGTGTATAGTATAACATTCCAAAACATACTTTATCTTCTCAAACAGCCCATAACTGTAATACTTTTTCAATAAAAACATTTCACTGAAATGTAATTTTTACTGGGTAGATATGAACTATTATCTTAATAGTTGTAAGCTTGTTATCTATCACTGAATTGGTATTTTCATTCATTCCATTACTTAACTGGTGTTGTTGGTAAGGCGATATTAAAGGAGGTATGTTGTATTCCTCTTATGATCCTAACATACATCTATACTTATACAATAAAATAAAATTGTAGTGTCTGTTTGTACTCTCAAAATAACAGCTTTTTACTTAATGCAAATGAAAATGAAAGTATAAACGGCACTTAAAACTTTTTTTTTCTGTCTGTCTGTCTGTCTGTTTGTTCCGGCTAATCTCCGAAATATCTGGACTGTTTTTGACAGAACTTTCACTGGCAAATAGCTGATGTTATAAGGAGTAACTAAGGCCACTTTTATTTTAAAATAAGAATTATCCATGCTGGCAGCCTTTCACGCCTTTTACATGGAGGTAGGCAGAAACCACAGTACACCACCTACCAAAATCCTTATATACTCCCATTGCTTTGTTTACATTCATTTAGATGTTTTTACAATTATAAATCTCTTCTGTAACATTGTGGTATAAATAACATTAAGTTAACTGTACTTTATGTTAAATTTAGCACTACCAGGGCCCACAGACTATAATATCACTTTTACTTTTAGCACCTTTCACTTGCTTTATGTGTATTTGGGCCTATCATTTCCTGTTCACATAAAATGTATGATCTTTCTACATCTATTATTTATAATTAGTTTTTAGGGTTCCATACCTCAACAGAAGAAAACTGAACCCTTATAGGATCACTTGTGTGTCTGTCTGTCTGTCACAGCCAGTTTGCTCCAAATCAATTAAGTTCAAATTTGGTACACATATGTATTTCTGTGACCCAAACACGGATGTGATACATAACTAAAAGAATTAATAAAAAATAATTAATTACTCATATAGATTACTGGAAAACCTATAAGAAGTCTATGGTCTCAATATAACATGGTAAATCTCTCAATAGTATGTGTACAAACTTACATATGCAGTTGGAATGTAAGGGTGAACATGTTTTTCAACTACAATGTTAAGTTTATTCTTGGGATAAAAAAGTTGGTAAAGGTTACAAGAAAAGTTTCTGGAACAGCTTTTCTTCAAATTCCAAATTGTAAAGCCCAATAACAAGGAAAGTAATTGAAAAGCCAGGAATTGAATCCAAGACATAATGATAAAATTGTTAATTAGTACATAATTATTATAAATGATAATTGAATTATAAAAATTATGTAAAGCTAATGTGCTGTATCTTATCTTACTTATCATACAATAATTTTCATCAGAGATGGAGTAAAATAAAACTTAGAGTATTACATTATGTATTGATAAGCAAAGTGTTATTATCTGTAAAAACATGTTACTGTTTTTCAAAATCAAGGCTATTGATGTAGATATTAATGGTTAGTGAGTATTAAATAAGCACAAGCAATTTGTATAGTCAACTGAAGAGATAAATTCACTATACAAATTGCTTACAACTACAAATAAACAATTTATTTAATTCTTCATTTAATCATGGTAGTCATCATGTTTGAATTTTTACATAATAATATTCAGTGTGTTGATTTAGTCATCAATGTATAAAAACAGGAGTGTTAATTTACATTTCAAACAAGCAAATAAATGTAAAAGAGATTACTTATTCACAGTGACGGTTTAATTTACAATCTTAGTATGGCTGGGTTGACCAAGTCAACAGCCTGTATATTCTGTGTTATTGATAAACCAGAAAAAAGGTAACACTTTCGGATAGACCGTCTGAAAATGTTTATTGTTTACATGTCAATGGGTTTTTCAAGCTTTGTTCTAGTTTCGAAAATTAGGTGGATTGACTTGCCAGCCTGGCCACACCAATGTGAACCCCGCGTGGGACGCGGGACGCGTCTGCGCTCGTTGATGGTTTTAATCACTAGGAATTCACTCAACTATTCTTACCAATCTCAGACCAACATAGTCTGAGGCACCAGTGTGAACACCTCCCCATATGTTAGTTGAGATTCGCTTCACGTTGGCCAGAGCTTAAAGTCTAGTGTATGAACATTGCCCCTATTGTATTTTGTATAGATACAGCAACTGATATTACAATATTGTTCAAATATTTTTCCAATTAGCGGATATGCGTGCAGGCGAAACTTTAAACAGATAAAAGCATAATATTTGTTATACACAATCGTGTTTTATAATAACGATGTCGTAGTCGTAGGCATTATGTTAGAAACTAGTTTTTAGTAACGATAGGAAGGAGAAAGTGTGATGAACCGCTTGTTATTTCATCATTCATGTGAACACTTTTGCTTTCGAAGGCTTTGCCAAAGTTTAGGATTGTAATTTTATTTATTACTAGCCTTTGTCAGCGGCTTCGCCCGCCTGGATGTCGGAAATTATCCGACAGGAACGTACTACCGGGATAAAAAGTATCCTATGTGTTAATCCAGGTTATAAAGTATCTGTGTACCAAACTTCATCCAAATCCGTTCAACCGTTTTTGCGTGATTTAGTAACAAACATCCAAACTTTCACATCTTAACTATATTATATACATAATAATATATGTATAATATTATAAATGCTAAAGTGAGTTTGTTTGTTACGCTTTCACGCTAAAACGGCTGAACGGATTCTGATGATATTTGGCACATGAGTAGATCATGTCCTGGAAAAGGACATAGGATACATTTTATCCCGATATTCCCACGGGATCGAGACTTATGCGGGTGAAACCGCGAGGCGCCGCTAGTTTATAATATTATATTAATTAATTAGTAGAGGATTTTTTGAATATTTTTTTAGCTAGCCATACCTAGTTCCTTGCATATAATAATTCAGCTTGTTTGGTGCCACTGTAGGGCAAAGGCATCTCCTTTCCTTTTTCCATATTATAAATATATAGTCCCTATATTTGTTTGGGTACTTCTAATACCAATAATGAGACTGTAAAACACAGGCCCAGCCTCAGTTCCCAGAATATTTAAATGTGAAAAAGAATATTTGAAATCAACTTTATCAAAATCAAAACTTTTTACATATTTTCTTTGCACTGCATTGATCGTAATCCAAAAATTAGTGCCATCCTGTCACGATTCGCTCGTTCGAATAGGCGTCATTATGCCAGTTATTCGAATAAATTAAATAACGAGTAGAGTTATAAAATTGTAACTGCGTGTCGGTGACGAATTCTTGTACTCAGTGTAATGAAAACTCGAGTAATTTGCTAATACGTGCTTAGTACGCACGAATTAGCTGGCTGGTAACTTATATGACTGACGTTAGACGATTTGGCTTCTTTCATGTGTATTTTTAGTGTGAATTATAATTATATATATATATTATAAATATATATATTGTTATTGTCATGTAATAGGGATGATGCCTGGGTCAAAAAAAAGAAATTCTATTTAGTCCGTCAGTCAGATAATAAAAAAATATTAGACACGTATGATTTCTTTATGAATAAAAAATGACTTAGATACAACGCATTAAAGTTGGGGAGTGGGGGTTGATACGTCACAAGTATGTATAAAATCTACATACAAGTGACGTCATGGCACATTATAACTCAATGTATCGCCGTAATCTTTTGATAACGTAATAAAAGAAAAAATACGTGTACGTTATTTTTTCACAGTATACATGACGGACAAAAAACATTTTTTTAGTCATCATCCCTATTGAAATCCAATTCTACAGTGTTCAAATTTGATCAAAATTAGAGCTCTACTTTTTGAACTAATTACTGGACCGATTTCGTCCGTTTTTTGTGTATCGTCAGAAAAGGCGGTCACAAGTATGTGGTTTCATTTATTGCATATATGTGGTTTCCATACTGTATAATAATGACTATATATTTGTAGGTATATATAAAGGGGGAAATCAAATCGACGTGCATACTGTTACCATGGGTTCAGTACATTTCGCGTCAAATAACTTTGCCGATCTGAAGTAGGCTACAAATAACTGCACAGTAGTCAAACTTCCTTAAAAAACAGTAGCGCGCATGCGCAACCTAATTTCAGAGCGGCAAAGTTGTTTGACGCGAACTGTACAATCTGAAAAAATCAGCTGTTCCAGACATTTTGATCGCGTAGCTTAGGTATTGCAGGTTTCTATGAAACAGCTGTTTTTTTTTAATTACAGACAAAAAGTTTAGAATTATGTACTGAATCCCTAGTAACAGTTTTCACATCGATGCCCCCCTGCTACCCTGATATATAGTCAATATTATATATATATATATATATTTAAATGGTACCTACTAGGTATTGCACACATGAATGAGAAGTAAATTTTTATCTGACGTAAGATATTTACCTAGATATTTACGTGAGTTTCGCTTACTTTCAATGGGACAGGTGACATCACTAGCTCAGATTGTACATCCAAAATGGAGATTTTATTAGAATTTTAGAACAATCTCTGTTAGGTATTCGACATAATTATGCACTTTAACAACATTTTATTGCCTCTATCATTCTTGGCTCTCTGCCCATAAAACGATTAGGAAAGTCAACGTATTTTACTGGTAAACTCAACACGATTTACCGATGTCACAAATTAATGAGAATGGAATGGGCAGAAGTATACCCGGTCGTAAAGGTCTATGCTCATTCGCAGTAGAACAGCAATTTGATTTTTTAAATTTAAAATACCTTGAATTCTTGGGCCCTTGCCACTTCTCCCACTCCTGAACACTTGGACATAGGCCTCTCGCATTATTTCGATTAAGAAGGAATCGGTCTCTTTAGGTACATTTAAATAGGTAAAAAAGAAAGAAAGACAAATGGTAGGTTTGTTTGTCACAGAAACACGTGCATACAAAAAGACAACAATAAAAACAACAGAAATACCTACTAGGCAGCTGCACGTCATGACTGTGACAAGAAGGCTTCCTCTCAGCATAATGCTGTGGTCTTTAATCTTTACAAGTGGTGAAACTTGTTTGAAAATATTTCCGGCACATCCTGGGCAGCATAATTGTTTTTAACAAAATGAACCATTCTCATAAAAAAAGGTCAAAGGTTGTGCTGATACAAAACTAGCCCATTAACCCTTACCTCTTCTACAGGTGATCCGCAAAGGCAAGAATGTGCTGCCCACGGTGGCACGTCTGTGCCTCATCTCCACATTCCTCGAGGACGGGCTCCGCATGTGGTTCCAGTGGTCCGAGCAGCGCGACTACATGGACATGTCATGGGGTTGCGGGAAGTTCCTCGCCACAATGTTTGTTGTGAGTACTTACAGACGACAGATTTTTATTAAATGCCGCGTATTCACCGGGAAACAAAATTAGCGCAACTTTCTTTCAGAAACATGTTTATATGCAAAATTGGCGACAACGTGGAATGTTGCAGTGTTACTAGCAACATGCTAGCGTTTCCTATTCATGGTAAATAAAAGCACATCTCGCAAGATCAAATGTTGCTGGCAACAATGTAGCACAATTGTTGCGAAACATTCTTTCCAATGAATACGGGACATTATAAAACAACCGTTCAGTTCGTGGTGGCCCAGTGGTAACAGGTCGTGAGTTCGAACACTTCGAACCCAGGCAGGCGCGTTACTTTGTGTAAATAATTTCATCAAAACTGCTCTCAAAAAGGAAATTCTCGTAATAAAACCTTGTGTCTTAGAACCGAAAAAAATATCGAAGACATGTGCCATTTACCAACCCGCGCTGGGCCTGCGTGGTAGATTAAGCCCACTCTCTCAAAGACAGGAGGCAGTGAGTGGACTGGGAACATTATAGGCCGATTATGCAGTTCGTGGTTCTCTTGAGCGACGTCGTCGTCTCAAAGGTTAAGAGGGAACAGGGCCTGCGATTCTCCATACAAATGTATTCCCCTTTTTTCTTCCTGAATAATGCCTCTAGAGAAATCTTTAAAAAAAAAAAATCAAGGTCTGCTTTCACGCGTCTCTGTTATTTCCTTTTTTTCAGAAATTTATCGGTAAAGAAAATTTGACCCTCCAAAAATGACAAAATTGCCTCACTTTTACCGCCGTAATTAGAGGACTATCAGACAAATTCGAAAAGATTTTAACAAAAAAGAAAATGATAGGAACCTATAGACATACTCTTTCTTAAAATTTTAATGTAAAAAAATAATAGAATCGGCTCAGTTATGGAGGAGAAAAAAGGGGAATACGAAACGTCGATCTCGTTTTTTTTTTTGTGATATAATCGGTCTGAACTGCAGCTGTCCCTATCCCTATCGCACTCTACGGAAGCAGACTTGAGGTAAGACGAGGGCAATAGTTTCTCCAAATACCTATTTTTCAAATTGTCTCTATCTCTCTGTCGGGCGTATTATTACGATATCTTGTTAACATAAATTCTCGCAGAAGCCCGGTATGTGTGTACAAATTATTGTTAAATATTATTCTTTTAATAAGCGGATTATTACCCAATGTCACTAATTGGATTTTCACGTTCTGAATTTCATCTACGTTCACATTTTCTAGCGCTTGGCTTGCGTAAGATAACCAGTACCCTAACTTGTACACTGTGTGCGAGTTTGGTCAAGATAGAAACGCTTTTTGTAAACGAAATCACTGCCAAAATTATGGCGGGAATTTGTGGCGCCGGGCGCCACCTTCACACGCGACCCTTTTTTTTTGTGGCGCTCAGCACCAGGCTCACACAGGAAGGGCTAATAGGGATGATGACTAAAAAAATGTTTTTTTTCCGTAATGTAGATTATGAAAAAATAACGTACCTACACGTATTTTTTCTTTTTTTAAGTTATTAAAAGATTACGGCGATACATTGAGTTATAATGTGCCATGACGTCACTTGTATGTAGATTTTATACATACTTGTGACGTATCAACCCCCACTCCCCAACTTTAATGCATTGTATCTGAGTAATTTTTTATTAATATGATAGATAAAGCAAAAAATACGTGTCTAATATTTTTTTTATATTTGACTGACGGACTAAATAGAATTTCTTTTTTTTTGACCCATGCATCATCCCTATTACGTAATACATGATCAATCGGAATTTGAATCGTTTTGAAACAAATTACTAATCCATAGCATCGAATGTTAGAACGAAAAAAAAAATATCTGCTCAACAACGTAAACAACGCAATGAATGTTGATGAACTGTCAAAACAAGTTGTGAAGAGAACAAACTGAGACAAGTTTGTCGTAATCGTTTACGAAAATGTGTTGCGTAATTAGATAGCTGATGACACAATGGTAATAAATCTAAACCATGCTAATAATAATGAAGCCGAAGAGTTTGTTTCTTTGGAACTACCACGCTACGACCCTTAGGAGCCGACTAAAACTTGGCAGTTCCGAACTTCGCGCAGAAGGCTGCGCAATAACATTTTTTAGGAACCTAATGGTGACATGAAGCTAGTGTGAGTGAGAGAACATGCGCGAAAGTTCGTAGTGCCTATGTTCAGACCTGCCATGTTATATCGGCCGTATTGTATAGGATAATAATATATTTTATGTTAAAACAAGAAACACGTAAACGAAGTCGCTGGCAGAAAGCTAGTAATTAATGAAAGTCCAAATAACACATTGGTAATGAACACGTAATTGGAAAATGCAAAAAAATCCGGTAAATCTAGTTCCGTATCAAATTCAAATTAAATTATCATTGCGTATCAGACACCATTACGAAAAAAAATTTTTTCTAAAGCACAGTTCACTTTATCTCTATTTTCTAATTAAAAATGTATTCTACCTAAACTGTTTGTTATTATAACTTCACTCCATAGAGGAAAGTTTCACTCTCTCAATTTATGGTATTTTATTATCCGACAGCGGTGAAGCCAAAAAAGGTGGGTTATGTGTTAGACCTGTATGCATCTATGAATGTATGTCCGTCTGTCTCTATGTTCCCTCGTAAGCGTAACTACTAAACGGCTGAACTGATTTTGATGAATAATAATGTCGTTAGATTCGTTTTAATTGCGCGAGTGCCACTGGGTAAGTAATATTATAAAATAAACTTTTTGCAAATACCTACAAATGGCAAAGTTGGAAAAAACGAAAATTCAAAACCAACGACACCGACTTCCGAAATTATTTTTATTTTTAATTATTTTTTAGTCGTGGTACCCACCCCATACAAATTCGAATACCACTACCTGCTATGTAATTAAACTGACAGGAACTTATTATAACATCATCCTTATATACTAAGGGGTAAAAATACGTATTATTGAAGCTGACTTTAAGCTACCCAAGTAAAGTTAATAAAATTTATATGGGACCACCTCTGAAGTATGACCTACCAAACAAAAAAAGCATCAAAATCAATTCATAATTGGCGGAGTAATCGCGTAACAAAAATACAAAAAAAAAACAGTCGAATTGAGAACCTCCTCCTCTTTGAAGTTGGTTAAAACGCCCTCCTTTTTGGCGGTTTTTTTCTTCTTTTAATGCTTGTTTAAAAAAAAAGTTCAAAATGTGATTACAAAAATATGTAGGTAAGTATTATATACAAATAAATATGTTTAAATGTAATTTGGAATGGGATGTGATTAACAAAAAAACAAAGAAAAATATAAAAGAGTTACCTATTTAAATATACAAAAAACCTGACTGTATAAACACATACTTAACTGAAAAGGTAAAAAAAAAAACAAGCATAATATATTATAATCTATAGAATATTGATATGCCAGGCGGAGAAAAAAAAAACAACCGAATTGATAACCTCCTACTTTTTGAGAAGTCTGTTAATAAACAAAAGTTACACCATATTTCAGGTTATTGGGTTGTTGACCTGCTATACCAAAATTTCTATTGATTTTAATGCTATTTTTCACTTTACAGTTTTTGCAGTCGGGTTTTTTTAAAGTATTTATTTGGTCCACGTGAACCAATATTGCTTTTAGCTACAGTTTTAATCATCATGGGAAAATAAAAGCATCACAAAACAAAAGCCCAAAATCTGGCAACCAGTCTTACAAAGGGGTATTTGTTACCCAGTAACTGGGTTTTGGTGGTCAGATAGGCAGTAGCTCCATGTAAATTCAGCTGCATCCGGTTACTACTGGAAGCCGACCCAACATAGTTGGGAAAATTAAAAGTATTTGCCTTTTTCCGATGGGGTCGTCCATTAAAAATAAATAAATAAATAAGTTTATTTATTTCTCTCACAATGTTTTTGTGGCACTTTACAGTTTTTAAACTATATAAATTCACATTGTGAGAGCTGGTGCCTGAAGTAGGTTTTTAGAAAAAACCTGTATTACAGGTCACCAGGCCCCCATTAATCATATTATGTTTTAAGCAACTTTTTAACCCTAAATTGCCCGCTAATTCGCGGAATAAAATGCGCAATAAGTGCGCACGCACCCTATACTGAACATTTAAAAAACGGCTAATTAAAATGTTTGCTTATAATTGCAGCGTGTATTAGTAAGTTGAACAATAATAATTTATTTGTTTAGTTGGCACCGCTCCCGCTCCCTGCACAGCTGCACTGTTTGCACCGCGTCACGTGTTTATATTCACCTTAAATAATTAGTTATTGATATAATATTTACGTATAATAATTATTACTAACTACATTATTATGAGTGCCGAAATAACTGTAGCTTATGTTTTGCATTGAATACATTTTTGCACAGTGAAATTCAATCAGTATATTATTTTGGGGTCGGCTTCCAGTCAAACCTACCGAAATACTGGTATTCAGCTGCATCCAATTGAATATCAGTATTTTACATGGAGCGACTGCCTACCTAACCTTCATAACCCATTAACTGAGTAAATTACCCAGTAATGGGTAACCAGGTAATACAATACTCCTTGGTAAGACTGGTTGTCAGACTTTCGGGCTTCTGACGACCCGTAGCGACTGTCAAAGATCCACGAATGACAGCCGAGACCAACGGCTTAACGTTCTTTCCGGGGTACGGAGGAGTCTCGGTACGGTATGCTCCTCAAGATGAAGAACCCATCCATGCACCGACCCCGGTAAGCGTAGCTTAACCTGATGGATCGACCCGTGCGGCTGTTATTCAGCCACGAGCCCCACGTGCGAACAACAGCAATTCGCCCAAAAATTGCAGGATAATGAAGAAAAAGCATAATTCTTCATCAGTCTTTAATCAGTTTATGTCTCAGAAATATTGTGTGTCTGTTAATTAAATCCATAAGTAAGTACTGAATAACATAATTAGATATCTTCATCGTTACCAGCCGGCCAAAGCCTGTTGTACCGACCGCTCCCGTCTCCAGAAACAGGTCGTTACGGCTGCCTGACAGTTAATAACGGGTATTGAACAGATTGTTGATTAAATATTATAACCATAGTTTACACTGTTCGCATAAAATTACTTAGCAACGTTTAAAGCTAACAAGTCATTTTTTGTTGGTGTTTTCTTTATTTATTTTTTTACTTTTTTCCTTTGAATATCAAAAAGAAAAACATAGTTTATACACCCAGTATAACTAGGGCTGTATGACTTAAACCAAGATACCGAGTCCCACTGTTGGGCTATTTAGCTTCTCTCTGTTCTCTCTCTCTCTCCTCTTTCTAATCTCTCTATCCTCTTTTTATTCTCTCTCTCGTCTTTATATTATCTCCCTATACTCACAGCTTCTATATAAGCACTTAAAGCTTTTGATTGTACCGGCACTGGAAGCCGGAAAATATGTTGTCCTGTAAATTGATTAATGACATCATAAACGTAATCAATTTACTTATTCGTTTTCCTTATTTCTCAATCAGACTCATTGTAAAGAACTTATTGTTGCGACTCAATTACTTCAGTAGTAGCAATCGATTAGCAATAAATACAACTAAACATCTAGTCGTTTTATATGACAGCGTTGTAGTAAGATTTATTTCCCACTAGCTAAGCTATTGGCCGCGGCTTCTCTTCTTTAAGAAATTATCCCACGGGAACGTGCTACCGGAATAAAAAGTCCTATGTCCTATCCCAGGTGGGTGTGATCTACCTGTGAATGTGCCAAATTTCATCGAAATTCGTTCAGCCGTTAAAACGTGACAGAATGAGTTAGTTTATTTTCGCATTTACAAGTGTTAATATCGATCTTAATTACTGACCATTTCTAGTATTCCCTATAGACAGAAGTCTAGAGAAACACAACGGGTGCACTTAGCGTGACTCACCCATATTTGTGTCTCGGGCAAAAAGATTACTAGGTATATTAAATATACCGAAATAAAAACAATTTTGTTCAAAACCCAAGCAGGGATATGTGTAATGTGTATGTGTAAAAATCATGCTTATTGAAACCATGACCTCGCGAATAATAGGAGTGAAGAAACGCCTTTAAGACCAACGACAAACATTCTTGTTTTTCAACACTCTTTGCGGCCGTTTTACTTTAGTGCCACAGCCCGAGAATATGAATGAATTACAAAATAGTGCCTTGGAAAGCACATTAAGCCGTTGGTTCCGGCTGTCATTCGTAGATCTTCGTAGACAGTCTGTCGTTACGGTTAGTCAGAAGCCCAAGTCTTACCAAGGGGTGTCGTGTTACTCAGTAACTGGGTTATGGAGGTCAGATAGGCAGTCGCTTCATGTAAAATACTGGTATTCAGCTGCATCCGGTTAGACTGGAAGCCGACCCAAACATAGGAAAAGGCTAAGCAGGTTGATATTGAATGAATAACGAAATCTGTACCGGTGTAATTCTCGCTCGTTTCTATTTTCTGTCTTTGAGCCCACATTCATAATTTCACGCCGTTTTGGCACACCACTTTCGCCTCTTCCACATTCGTGCGTAGCTTTTTAATTGGTGCGTCGTTTTCTATGCACTGAACCATTTTGAAGGCTATCAGAAACAAACCGTCTAATCATTGTATGGTAACCTGGTAGTAATATTGCACATCGAGCCATAGAAACAGATTGTCATTGGGGTATTAGTGATAGAGACGACCACAGAACAGATAAAAGAGGTCCTCTTTGCACACTGCAAAGTCGTTTTTGTTTCTAAATGTCGATGTTACATAACATCACGCCTGTATACCCCGAAGGGTTAGGCAGATGAGTACCTACACCCACATATCGCCAGTTATGTTTAAGTCCCATGTAACAGGGGGCGAGCCTATTGCCGTCAACCGGGTACAAATCCAGACTCCGCGCTGCTACTGATAAATTCCAGATAGGAAAACCCAATAACACTTTACCTGACCTGGGAATCGAACCCATGCTCAGCTGTAGCGCTTGCGACCATTCGGACCACTACACCAACGAGGCAGTTAAAATGTCGATGTGCCGTAACGAAGGTCTGGTGCTGTATGTCCAGCTATTATCTAATGCGTGTAATTTTAACTTCAATACTCACATTTTCACCATAATAATGGGGAGGGTTCAATTCCCCCACAGGAGACTTTTGTTTGTTTATTAAATAAGACAGGGCTTTTATTACCTACGTTACACGCACCATGAGTCAATTGAATTGATCAGACTATAATAGCACCAGCTGGGTAATGCGTAACAAACTTACAATGGCAATGCCTTACGTTTTGACAGTTCAACAAAATTCATTGCGTTGTTCTCGTTGGTGAACAGGCCAAACTTTCAAACTTATGAAGCAATGGATTCCTGTCCTTCAAAATGTTTTGGATTGTGATTGGATGTGGTATACTTACGCAATTAGGGTGCCGGATGATATTCTGCTACAAACTTGGAGCTTTTACTGAGCTGTCAAAATGATTGAAATGTTATGATTTTATGATGCATTCCTTTTATCATTAGGTGAGACAGGCAGTTCTATAAATAAGTTGTAGAAATGTTATTGGAAAATATAGCAACCATTATTTTTGACAGTTTAGATTAACTGTTTTTTTTTTGTTTCTGCTGGTTGTGTGGTTTCAAAGTTGCTCCTGTAGGGCCGTACACTTATGGACTGCTGCCCTCCTATTAATAAACGCGGACTAAAGTTTAGTTTAACTGTATATGTACTGATCCACGAGTCATGTTCGTGAACAGGTGCCGTCAGTTGAGACTGGTCATCTTATCTGCCAGGGCTTATTTTTAATCGTTTTTTTTTACATTGTTCTCACATAATTATAGAAGCAACAAGAGTAATGTACCCAGGCTTTTGTAATTTCTATGTTTAAAAGAGTACCTAGTTTCTTGTCCGTTCTTCGCCATAGAGATCTACGTTTTGGAATGGGCAACTAGCTTCAACTTTCTGACTAACTGACCGACTCTTTGACAGTTCAAAAGTGCCTGTAAATGGTTTAATTAAAATAAAGGCTTTGAGTTTGGGTTTTAAATTTGGCATAAATGATTATTATCGGCATTATTGTTAAAAACGGATTTTAGTGTAGAAGGATGGTTTAATGAATTATCTGTTACGGTTACTGCAGTAACATAATTTCGCTGTTTCCTTTCAAATATTTGAAAGTTGTTTGTATTGTTTACAGATAATAAACTTAGTTGGACAGCTGGGCGGCTGTGTGATGGTGCTGGGCAGGCTCAAAGTTGACATCGCGTGCGGAGTACTGTTCTTCATTGTTGTGCTACAGGTAAGCAACATAATCACTACACTAAAAAAAAACATTTACTAACGTCAATATTCCCTGGGATGAACCTGATGCTGACCAGCAAAGAAGTCCGTAGAAGGGATAAACAACTTAAGGTTGCACTAGTCGATATTTTTTCCATACAAATTTCTGGACGGTATTACACTGTTTGACATTTGTGCCGATTCTCTTGTACACCGAACTAAACTGTCACTAAAATTCCAAACATTTGGCTATGGGAATCTTAAAGCTATTCTGCAAAAATAAATATCTAAATTTCACTACACCTAACCTTTTATAAATAAAAAATATGTTTGACCTTTTTTTTTCTTTATTTATGGAAAGCAAAAGAAACAGAAGGGATACTAATAAGTAAAAAAAGAAAGAAAGAAAAAGAAAGAAAATACGTTTATTTGCGGTACATATGACGCAAGCAAAGGAACAAACACTAAAAAACAAATTTGAGGGAAAATATGCGTCACATCCACGCAAAACGGCCATCACTCAGCATAATGTAAAGTACTGTTTTTGTACCTGAAGTAGAGGTGTTTTGGTGTGAATTTTAATGCATGACAACTTATTTTATTCCACACCTTTTTAATCGCGATTAAAAATAGTCTGGTTTGGTTTTTTACAATCAAAATTTTAGATGAAAAACGTCAAATTCAAAATTGCCATTTTCACTAAATTAATAACTCAGTGCCATCTTAGTGCTGTCAAACTAAAATATAGCTAAGTTGTGTCACTTTAGTCTATTTCAGAATGGGAAATCGTCGTATGACAGGAATAAACGTTTAGAGGCTTTTGTGACAAGTGAATTGGCACTATTGTACATCCAAAGTTAAACATGATAATTTTGTCTGTGCGGAAACAGAATAGTAAAATAAAAAGCCATTAAAAGATTATGAGACAACAAAGATTTGTTTTTTTGCTAATTTTAACGCAACTTGTGACGTAAATAAGTAATAAAAGAAGTGTAAATCTCCAAAACAAAGTTGGCACCGACAAAGCTCAATTTTCGAAGAGGTCAATAAAATTTATTTGTAATTGATTAATGCAGTGGTTTTTATATAAAACTCGATTTTCCAAAAGACTTTTCGTAATTTCTTACGCGCTCGTTTTACTAAAATAGTACGGTGTTTGTGTGCGTGCGAACTAGACTGCGTGTAGAATAGCGTTTAACAGCTTATCACTGATGCTATATTCTGTCGAAAACGATGCCGGGTGAGACAGCGAGTTTTTTGGACACGCCCACCAGTGAGTTCGAGCTCGCGACTAGTTCAACCTTAAGACTAGCGGGTGATCACAACAGAGAGAACTCATCATTCTCCTGATCTTATCTCAATTTATTTGTGGTCGGCGCAACATATCTGTTTCTTCCATACTTCTTTCTTTATTAGTCCTCATCTCGGTAGTCACCCCCCTTTCAACACCCTAACCCTTTCAGAGTCAATTATGCAATTAACTAAACTATCGAGCCTAAAAGAGATGTGTAACATCTGACATCTCAACAGTACCCTCTCAGAAAATGGGTTGTTATCATCTGATGGCCAACTCTAGAACCGCGCGCGCTCATTGGTCAAATCAGATAGCGCGCACTTCCCCAGCTTCCTGGTACACACTTCCGTCCCTTTTTACGAAATCACCCATAGATTGCAGGAAAGCGAGAGGAATGATCCTCTGTACCGTGTACTTTGTGCAGTATGCAGGATGTCAGTGGAAACGAAATCAGTATGTTATAAGCTAGCCTCATATGTTTAAAATACCTGCTTTACGAATGAGGTTTCTATCCGACAGAGAACTTTTTTAGGCTAGTAATAACTGTTGAAAAATTCAGGAGCTTCTATTTTTACAGTCAAGATTCTATGTGACGTGCACAATCTATTCCAATGCTTTTCAATTACATACAAGTACGTCACATAACATCTATTTACGTTTTATTGTAAAAGTTAGCCGAGTCACGGTCGCTTCACTTCTGGGTCATTATTCCATTGAGACACAATGACCAAAATTATTCCTAGACCCAACGGTTTGACCATTTATTTGTTTTACGTCATAATTATTTCCTGTCATCAAAGTTTTTGGTGATACCCGAAAAAAAAAACTGAATGCCTTCTTATTATGAGATTGCATTATTTTGTTACTATCATTATGCGTCAGCGTTTAATGGTAACCCATGTGTCCTTGAATGCATACTCGTCCGATAACGATAACGTTAAATTGGCATTTAATTGTTTGCGAATGACATCCGTAGCTCCCCGGTAGTCAAGATTTAGAATTGAAATAATAAAATGTCGACAAATGTTTCTCTTATCTCATCGACCTAGTAACGTTGCAAACGGTTAGTGATTCGTAAAGGTGAGTTTTAGACCAAACGTACATCGAACCAGAACAAGGGCATTCTTGTCTTGTTCTACAAAAATATTAAATTAGCTAGCGAAACGTAAACGTGAATTTACGTTTCGCTAGCAAATTTTTTATTTTTGTGTGTATCAATAAAATGCCTTAGTATTTTCACCTTCTAATCCTGGTTTTCAAAATGTGGGTACACAAGTTTAAAATATCTGTTTATTTTCGTGTAAAATTCACAGAAGATATTGGTATCGATATATAAACAGGATAAAACAAAAGAAAACTGATTTCCTCAACTCGGACAAGCATCAATGCAAGTAACAATACCTACTACCAGAAGTCGTTGACCCCCAAAAATCAACAAATCTAAAGGAAGACATTCTCTTGTTACATTCTTATGTATAAATGTCATCTATCCCATTCTAATCACAACATTTTCTTCCAGACCTTCGCCTACAGTATATTATGGGACATGCAGTTCTTGCTCCGTAATTTGGCGCTCATTGGAGCCTTACTGCTGGTGATAGCGGAGGCTCGGGCTGAGGGGAGAAGCCTCTTCGCTGGCGTGCCGTCGCTCGGAGAGAACAAACCCAAGACATACCTGCAGCTTGCCGGCAGAATACTCCTGGCTTTCATGTTCATCACACTGTTGAGATTCGAATATTCCTTCTTGCAGGTTAGTTGAAATGCTTTCATGACCTACATATTATTGTATTTGACAAATGTTTTTCAGGTCGCTCAATATCCATGCTAATACATATAATATACTAGCTTTTGCACGCGGCTTCGCCCACGTGGATGTCAGAATATATCTCAGGGGAACGTACTACCTGGATTAAACAGAAGCGAAGTCATGATCGCATACCTAATAGCCGAGGAAAAGGTCATTGACTCTTGTCCCAGCATTGCGCTCGCGTTGCCATCAACCATAATTATTTTGAATCTGTGATTTCTCTTAAACTATTCATTCAAATGATAGTTATGATTTCAAGGCATATTTTAATTTAAATTAAATGCCAAATTTAAATAACATATTTCAATGGATAAAGATTAATAAAATACCGGTCAAAGTTGCTTCGGAAATAACAATGAAATTTTTATCAAATTCTGGAAGATAGAAATGGTTACTGTGTTAACCATTGGTCATCCTTAGAAAATAGATATATGCCATCGCGGAATTTTTGTTGAACTCTTTTAGATGTACAATCCTGTAGAACATTAATTTATTTTCAACCGACTTCAAAAAGGAGGAGGTTATCAATTCGGTTGTATGTTTTTTTTTTTTTTTTTTGTATGTTTGTTACGCGATTACTCCGCCAATTATGAATTGATTTTGATGATTCTTTTTTTGTTTGGTAGGGCATACTTCAGAAGTGGTCCCATATAAATTTGGTCAAGATCTGATGAGGGGTTTTTGAGTTAGCTTCAATAATACGTATTTTTCCCATCTAGTATATGTGGACGATATTCTAATAGTTCCTGTCACTGTAATTTACATAGCAGGTAATGGGTATTCAAATTTTTGTGGGGGTTTTGTGTAGGTACCACAACTAAAAAGTGAAAAATAAAAACTTTTTCACAAAAAATATAACCGACTTCCAAAAAAAACACTACAAAGTGAAAAATAACTTTTATTTCGGAAGTCGGTGGGTGTTTACCTCCGCCGTTTCTTTACCCCTGACCCCGGACTCTGTTTAATTTGCCTACTGACTGGATTTGTTGTTTTGGTGATCCCTGCAATATTGGCTACGTTTACTGGTGACTTAGGCTTGCTCAACGATTTGGATAGACGTTTAGTGCGATGACAAATAGAAAATGTCTCGGTACTTACAAACCACGCGAATATGCTGACATGCATGTTGTTTACGGCGGATGCAGAGGTGTCGGTAGTGAAGCAGCTCGACTTTATCGGCAGAGATATCCCGATCGAAGACATCCAGACCATCTAGTTTTTGAGAGAGTGCATAACGCATATACCGAGGGGCGGATACCTGGCACAGGCGTAGGCGGTGCAAGTGAAGGGCGACCGGCCCGCATAAAGTGCCGTAAGCATTGTCCGTTATCCGATAGGGATAGAGTACCGCTTTAAAACTATTTAGTTTTGAAACCACACATTAAAGTAATCTTATACAAGTAAACTATAGTTGAATTTTCTGATGAGGCATTGTATTTTCTGCTGAAATTGTAAATCATATCGACACAAAAAAATAGAAAAAACCGGTTTTAAAAGCATCAGAAATACCTACGTAATCGTTTTCAAATAGTTGTGGATCAGAGTACAGTTTTTCACTGTCATTTAAACCAACTCACGTGAGGTTCAATATTTAACTACTACGCGTGGGTCAGCAGATTATAATCAAATCGATAATTCTCGACATTTTAACATTTGACACCAATACCTTACCAGGAAATAATTAGAATTATTATCACTAGGTGACATTATCTACTTCCTTGTCGGTCTTAGTGGTCGCGAGCTCTTATGCCAAGCGTGAGGTCCTGAGTTCGATTCCCAGGTCGGTCAATGTTATTGGGTTTTTCCATCAGGAATTTCTCGGTACCAGCCCAGTCTGGATTTGTACCCGGGTGATGGCAATAGGCTCGCCCCCTATTACATGGGACTTAAACATAATTGGCGAAATGTGGGTGTACTATAGGTAGGTACTCGTCTGCCTAACCCTACGGGGATTGCAGGCGTGATGTGTTATGTTATTAAAACTAGGTGAGATTATCATCACTAACTCATTGAACACTTCGGATCACATCATCAAGCGATACTAAATTATGACGTCACATAATCACCTACCGATGTTGCGGGAATTTATAAATAGTTGACCGATTAACATAATGGTGGTATTGTATTTGCATATTCGATTCACTCTCGATTTAACCAACTGGTTTTTTTATACTGGAATTTTCATAAGTCAAGGCTGAAAGCCAGACAGCTTATTAAGTAGGCTTATAGACAAAAATAAATATGTCAGAGTAACGCTAGAAAAAAAGGTGAAGGCCAACAATTTTGGGATTCTTAACATGTTGAGAAACCATAGTTAAGTATATCAATTAATGCGTTTCTTAGATCTACCTGCATAGTGTAACGAGATAGCTGCGAGTAACGAGATCATTCCAACTAGGGCGTCACGACAGCTCATTAAAGGCTATGTAGATTAAGGTTTCAAGCTGTTTTGAAAAGACACCAGAATGTGGTAATTTTGAGGAATATTATATTTTGTTAGCCTACCGACACATCTACGGAAAATACGCGATGGAAAGTTCGTCGTGTTTTACATGCAATAATTTTAAACTTGCTTCTTGCTTCGCGTTCTATAAACTAACGCATTTTGGGTGCTGATAGGATTGCCTCGTTACTGTAGCGCATCAGGGATGTTTGCTGAAGCTCACGTTGACTGCTTCTACACTACGCGGAAGCGGTGCGCATCCCTGGTAACTAGGTTGCGGGGCAGCACCAACAGCATCCTGTCTTTGGTAGCAAGCAGGCTAGATTGTGTGTTTGTGAGGCACTGCTGTAAGGTATCGGCTGGGCCGGTCATCTTGCAGCAGTGATGTCACAAATTGTTTCTGTGTATTGTTTTACTAACATATTTTGTAAGTTTATCTGTCATTAACATTATGAGTGTTGTTGCTTGATTAAATAATAATTATAATGTAAGACCGAATTTTCGTCACGTAATTTCAGCTGATACTCGTATGTTGCTAACAAATTCAAAGCATTTATTTCAATTGAACCAAACACAAACACTTTTGAATTGTCAACGAGTTGGTCAGTCAAACAGATGAAGCTAGTTTCCCATTCCAAAGAGAAGAACCGACAAGAAACTTCATGGAAAATCTTACAGCCAATACCAAAGAACAGTATAATCATCTCAATGTCGAACTTTCCAGATCGTGCAAGACCTGCTGGGCAGCATCCTGATGATCCTGGTGACGGTGGGCTACCGCACCAAGCTGTCGGCACTGATGCTGGTGGTGGTGCTGTCAGTCCTCAACCTGTACCACAACGCGTGGTGGGCCGTGCCTTCCTACAAGCCCCTCAGGGACTTCCTCAAATATGACTTCTTCCAGGTGAATATGTTAACTTAAAGGCACATTTGTACGAGCCACGCCTTTACGCAAGACATTTCAAAATACTCCTACATTCCTTTTCCAATTTTTTTTTGAAACCGTACTAGAACAAACACGCACACCACAAACACACCAAACTAACTCTTACCATAGGCGAGCCGCACAGTTTGTTTCTTGTTTTGTAGGCACGATGCGTTGCGACCTATTGAGACTGTAATATAAGCTAGTCTTAAACATTCAATACATTTTATTTGCATTCCACTGAGTGGAATCATCGCTTCTTCACGCCACTGTTTTAAAAGTTGGTTGATTACACCAAAGTGCTTGCATTGACTGGACAGGTCCACTTAAACCTGTGTTGTTCTTTCCTCAAAATACCAAATCATATACTAATCTAAATGGTCCTCATATGGCCTGACCACGATTATGTCTGGACTTTAAGAGACTTGGATCCCTGAGTTTGTTTCGGCATTTTTTCTCAGGATGACCTAGTTAGATAGGGAATGTCGACTTCTAGTTTATTTTTTATTATGACGTGTAAAAGTGATCCCGATAACCTATTTACATAATAAACCATTTCATTCCAAAGCCCTCTATCATTAGGGATTCTTTTTATTACGAACTTTATACACCTACGAGACGCTAAAAGTCAATTATTATTATTTACCAAACGATTATAAAGAAGATGCGTTAAGTGAGAACCTACTAACATTGTTATTCTCCTTGCAGACCTTATCTGTGATCGGCGGCCTCCTAATGATCGTTTACTTGGGGCCGGGCGGCGTCAGTATGGACGAACACAAGAAGAAGTGGTAGAATACCCCTAGTGTGTACAATGTACGCACAGTGAGAGACATTTGATATTTTAATCATAAGATGTTATGGTGCGAAAGGAAAGTTTTTTTTTCATACAATTTGGTGTTTTTATGTGACAATCTGACTAGTCGGCGACAATTGTGAACGTTGAGCTTACTTCCATATCCTGTAGTGTCCTGTTCGTGTTGTGGGCAGTCTGCTTTCTGTATAGATAATAATATGGACTACGTTTTGTGGGATGTAACGAGTCTGATATGAAATGAAACTGCAAATACTATGTTAACTGATGAGCCGAATATAAAAGCCATATATGACTCCTGTTAAACGTAATTAGTTGTAGATTTGTATACAATGCATGTCGCAAAATTAAGTAATTTGGGATTCTAGTCCTACAAAATGGTGTTGTATATATTTGAATTTTGTGAACAATTTCTTAAGTATTCCCAAGTAAATTGCCCATAACACTAAACAATTGGTGTCATACACAAAATTTTATATAAAATTGCACGTATTTGGTCGATCAATAAACTGTGGTAAATAAAATAATCGATCAGGGCATTGACCCCTAGCTGAGTTTTGATAACAAGCCGATATAAACACGGTCCCAATTTCTATTTTGTCAATTTTTATAATGTATAGTATTTACCTGACACTGAGTAACAGATAGTTTTGTGAATTCCGAAGCTTTTCGCATGATTTCGCATGGTGAGACAGACTGCTCGAACCTACATTTGATATAAAAATAAAAAGTGCAAACATATTTAGTTTACATCATACCGCCTATGCGACTATAGCTACAACATTTTTTTTTACTAATTATTAGTGTCGCATATAATAAGCATGATGTAAGCGAATTGCATCCACAGAAGTGGACATATTGTGCAAGTTCCAACTCAAAGCATCACAATGACTCACTACGTCGAGTTTTGATTACAACAGTGCGTTTGTGGACGTAAAATAAAAATAAAGTGCGCGTATCGAGAGCATGTTTGTAGTTCGAGCAATTCTGCGTTCACGCATGCCAATTTAGTAAACCATCTTCCAGCTCGCGTTGACGTGATATGTTCGTCGCGGGGTCCCTTCGCGTGAAGTGTATTTACTCAAACTGAACGTACTTCCCCTTCATTTGCAATACCGTACATTTCATTCCGTTTTTTCTTCTTCTAGTTATTGTTGTGATTCAATGTAATGTAAATATTTATATAAAAATATATCTATTTTGTACTTACTGACTGAATAGACGACAGATCTTTGAGTGTAAAAGCAGATGCTCTTTTTATGAATTTTAATATTCCAGTAGCCATAAGTGAAACTTTGGTAACACAATTTGAAGATTTGTGCTTCATCTTCCATATAATAAAATGTAGTCATAAAAACATTATTTGATTTATCAAAAGTATTTAAAAGACATATTTTTGTATTATTATTTTTTTATTTATTTTTCTTAAGTTTCAGTTTGGCCATAGATGATAAAGATTCCTGAAAAGATTGTTCCGAATAAATTTTTATATAATAAAAATGTTTTTTTTTACTGTTTATACTGTTTATTTAACCATTTCAAATATGCAAACCTAATTTCTAACTAACTACTCTGTTCATTCTTTCGCATCGTTTAATTTGTATGTTATAACAATCCTAAAATCTGAGAAAAGGACACAAACATACAGTTTTATAAAACATTTATTTGTATAATAGTTATATAATATCAATTAGTTAACTCAACAACTACTGGAACACATGGTATGTTGTGCGTCTACTCTTTCGCCTCCACCTGTTCTTTGTCTTTTTCCTTATCCGTATTTTCTATATATTTGAACACTTTGTTTGCTAGCTGTCTGTATTTCTCTGCGTGTGTGCTGTCGGGCAGTGCGTAGATGGCTGGTTTCCCGCTATTTATGCATTCAGACATGTTATGGTCGACTTCAAAGCTCTCAATGATCTCGAGACCCATTTGATCAGCAGCTTGTTTCGTATCGTTGCCGAACACGTAGTTCTTCGTGCCACATTTGTAACAGATGGCGTGTGACATGTTCTCCACCAAGCCTACGATAGGAACTTTAAGTTTCTCCAACATGATGACTCCTCGTTTCGTGACTTGGAGCGCTGCTGACTGGGGTGTGGTCACTACTAATGCTCCTGTGAAGGGATAGAAAAAAAAACAATATAAGTACAAATAAATGTTATCCAGTTGAAAAAGAGTGATACAAGTAATGATATATCATAGGTAGGTAAGTTTCACATGAACCAGGCCCCTTTTTGTCTATTGGGCACTCTGAGCAAGTGCCCAGGGCCCAGCGATCGACGGGGCCCCCTGCCTGTCCTCAATAAAAACTGCAGCTGTCGTTACATTCTACACTTTATTAGTACCCGATTCAAAGACAAAATAATTTATTTGCAGTGCGATTTACAATCATTTTCTACACCAAACTTGGGAATCACGCAAAAACGGCTAAACGGATTTGGATGAAATTTGGCACACAGGTAGTTTATAACCTGGATTAAGACATAGGATACTTTTTTATCCCGATATTCCCACGGGATCTAGACTTATGCGGGTGAAACGGCGGCAACGAATAAAAAAGTAAAAGTTAACTAAAATACAGTGTGTCTGGTCACCGGTGTCCGACCCGTTATGGCGAATTAAGTAAATTATATCTACTTTTCTCGTCATAATCTACCCCAGCACGCCTAGCATGAAAACCATAGAAACAGGTTTTCTACGGGTTTTGTCGACGGAAGAATAGATAAAATGACAGATTGTGATTTTTTTTCTGTCATTTTGTCTATTCTTCCATCGACAAAACCCGTTTCTATTGTGGTCATGCTAAGCGTGCTGTACGGAAACTGAAATAGCATGCAACCGTGTCGACTAATGCAACCTTAGTTTGTCAAGTCACACATTCTACTATCTAAAGCCCAAAAGCCAGCCACTCACCATCTATAGGCAAGTTCTGTGCGAGTGACAGATGCGTGTCTCCAGTGCCGGGTGGCGTGTCTACGATGAGGCAGTCCAGCGGTCCCCACGCCACGTGCCTCGTCAGCCTTTCTAGCGCCTGCATCACCATCAGACCGCGCCATACGACGGCGTTTTCTCCTGATACTAGGAGGCCCATTGACATGCTGGAACGTTGAGAAATAAAATGATGCCCTCATGATGACTATTGAAGAGTTATTTGGCGACATGGTTGGCGCAGTGGTTAACTGATTGATTGCTGCGCTGCGTGTCGCGGGTTCGATTCCCGCCGGAACAAATATTTGTATGACCTACAATTCGTTGTTCCGAGTCTGGCTGTTTGTGTATGTGAGTTTAAATGTTTGTAAACGCACCCACAATACAGGAGAAATTCCTAGTGTGGGGCAGTTTTTTGTAAACAAAATATATAACTTTTAACAAGGCCTTAAGCATACTGAGTCAGAGGGGGTGCTTTTCCCACTTTTGGATGAGTCTAGAAAGTCGAGGATGCGATAAAGCTACAGCTCAGTCCACTTACTGCAATATTATTGCTTTGTACTGATAACATACTCAAGGTACCACTCAAGATTTGTGTATACATAGAACAACTCTGAAATCCAAAAAGCCGCAGTAAGTACATTATGTACTCATTAAAGATAGTCATTATTTTTGGAAGTGATAATGTAATAATAATTATGTAAACTATGCATTGCCTAACAATGATAGGTGTAAAATGTAAAGTATCAATAGAAGTTATGTTTTCTTCTCTGAGTAGTCAAATAGGAAACTACTATCAAACACTGCTTTGACCCTCACCATTTAACTCCATAGTTCAGCAGTGGCTCAATGAGGTGGTCATCATTCAGCATGGGCTCCCCATTGATGTTCATCATGAGGGGCACAGAGGGGCCAAACACATCCGCATCCAGCAGACCGATCTCCTTGTCAGGTTCTATCACTTTCATAGCACATGCGAGATTTACTGCAATGAAACAATGGTAAGTTAGTTTATTTAAGCAAATTAGCACCTTAGGCATGTGGCATGGTACAGTGGTCTCGGTCTGTTGAATTGGACCAATGAATACATAAATACACATTGGTTGGTATATTGGTGTGTGCTAGCTGTCATATGGCTATTAATTTATAATTTAAATTATGTTTTGTGTAATGTAAATTATTTGTATATTATTATATAGAATCATTTTTTTCTAACTGAACAGACAGCTGTGCTGCTGGGGAGTTTGCTGTGCCACTTCTTCTTCCCAGCTAAAGTACTAGGAAGTGGTGAAAGGTGGGCGTTTTGGGGTACTGTCTTATGTAATTTTGACGTTCCAAAAGTGCTGATTCTCAGCCTAGTTTGAATAAATGCCATTTTGAATTTTGACACAGTAGTGTATGATAAAAGTAAGGCGAAAGCATCCCAAAAAATTGGAAATTGATACTGGGAACATATTCTTTTGCTGAGTAATATAATATAACTATAGAGATTAGGTGTGACTGTGTGATTGATTAAACACACTGATTTTGTTGATTTGATTTTGATATAATTATATTAATATCATATAAGAGCTCAAAGACTTCTCAGATACTTTCTTACTTATTCAGATTTTGTTGATTTGATTTTGATATAATTATATTAATATCATGTAAGAGCTCAAAGACTTCTCAGATACTTTCTTACTTATTCAGAATTTAAGAAGTCTACTCAAAGAATAATTTAATAATATAGAGCATTTATAAGATGATCAGCAAATAATTGGGGAATAGATGTTGCAGCAGATGACGTATGCCACAAACCAGCAGTAGTAGTCTTCCCCACCCCTCCTTTTCCTGAGGCTACAAGTATTATGCTCTTGACTCCTGGCAGAGGCTTCCTCTCTGGCAAACCTTTAGCCATCACTCTGGCTCTGTGTGCATCTACTTCCTCCTTTGTATGCTTCCGACGGACTGAATAACAACATGGTGCTGACTGAAAATAGAAGGTATCATGTTAAATTAGTTGAGGCCAGAACTCAGACCAAATAAAAAAACCATAGACATAGTTCTGGCAACAGTGTCGTGAGGCCGGTTTCGTAAACATGTGTGCACTTAGTGAGGTGTAGTTTCAATGTAAATGGTTGTTAATGTGTGCTTGTGAGGGTATATGCACAAAGCGGTTTAGTTTTGGCATGGTTCACTGTATTGTTTGCAGCTCTATCTTGGTTTTTATTTGGTCTGAGGGGCAGAATAAAAGAAACCGTAGTTAAATGTAGGTTATAAGAGTAGAATTATACCGAATGCAAAAGCAGATACAGATAGAAGTTACAATTATTTGATTTGTGGATTTATGACAGTTTTCTTTGATTCAAGTCTCCAGACACTCAAATTAGGGTGTCGGTATATCGCGAGAGCTAGCTAGTTCGAAATAATAGTTGTAAATCATCAAATTACTCTTAATTTTTAAAACAAATAAGTAATATGACGAAATCTTGCATACGTACAGTGCTCACATTGGTGTTTAACAAAACGCCGTGCACTCGCTGAAATGCTCTTTGAAGGTTCATAACTTGTAGTAGTTTTTGTCAATAATTAGAATAAATGCGAAACCAGCCTCGATATTTTAAAAGCAATTTTTTTTTAGATTCGCGATTTGGAACTCAAATAATTACTCGTTCAGAAATTAAATTGTCAATCGAATAACGAATCGATCTCAAAAATACTGTCACTCGAATACTTGTCATTTTTGACATATTACAGACCACAGAACAAATGGAATTTAATTTTTATTTTACATTGATTTAATTTATGGAAGTAAGGCAAAAACACAATCCAGTGGAAAGAATTTAATAATATTTATTTAGTACCTATACTTCTTTAAAAATCACCAAAAATAAAATTTATTTTATACATTGAAAGCCGAATCAATCAAGTCGGTGCTAAAACAGATGTTCGAAAATTAAAAATAAACACGACTGTCAATCTCTTTGCGCTATGTCGGGACTTTTCTACGACATATTTTTGAAAATAATCGGATTAGCCAGTAATTCGCAATCATAGACCGCACTGTAGTAAAATGTCTATTTGTTTACGTACGTTTTCTCAAAGAATATTGCCTATAAACGGCATCGTTTCTACCAAAAGTCACTCAAGCCGCTTGTGTCGAAGAATCCCTTTGCGGACACAATTTCTGGAAGAAGTGAGTATTATGCTTAGTTTTCTGTGCTTATAAATATTTTTCTAGTTTCTTTAGGTACGGGAATGTATGAGCTCGTTACGTAATATTTGAAAAATACATAATGATTTATATTGCTAACTGTATTTTTATCCTTGACATTGAACTAATAAATTGAGAGTATGCGGAATAGAACTGTTACCGATTCTCGTGGTGCTGACATAGACTTTCTGAAATTCATATTTACCATGCAAGGTCTCATACTCCCTACTAAAATCCTGACTTTCCCATGTAAAATATCATGTTTTCATACAAATGTCTCATGTAATTTATAAAACACTACAAAATCATATGCATTATCAGGATGATATTATTTGTTTACAAACTGGGATTGCACCCATCTTGGCATCTTACCAGTTTCATTATTGTTGTTCATTCATACAGTATAAAAAAGGAGAGATAATAAAAGGTATTTTAGGTTAGGTCTGGAAGTGTTGTTGTCTGTTATCTGTGCAGTTATGGGTGCAAACGCAAAGTACTGCAAATAATTGATTAACATTGTATTACCATAATATATTAAGGTATTACTGTCTCATCTTAGATTATGGTATAGAAATAATTTAAATATAAAGAATATAATAGTACCTATTCCTAAATATATAGTTTGCCCTTTTTAAAATTTATGGATTCTTTATAACAGACAAATCCTATTACAATTTCAAGAAAATGAAGCTGTTTAAATTTTCCTTTCAGAAAAATTTGCTATTGCCCAATTTCTGATGTCTAACTGACAATTTAAAATAAGTCTTATGAATGTAACAAATTAGAGAGCTACTTAACCTTCTTCTTCTCTTGTTGATGCAACCAGCATGTGACCTGAACAGTTTGGTTGTTTGCCTCATTTTAACCCTGGAGGGTGGAGGGAGTTCTGCATGAAAGGCAGAAAATAGTTATTTATAAAAAAACATTACTTTATAGTTCCTAAATCGACGCATATCCAGTTGTCAACCAGCACCAAAATGTACTACGGAGAGGAACATCGACGATATATATATCCACGAGGAGGCAGCGAATGGCCGTCTCTCACAACAGAAAGCCGATTTCAACTATTATAAACCAAACTTCAGAACGGACAGTAGTGAAAATGATTATGGTGATGATGTGGAGCTGAAGACCCTGAGAATAACGTCCGATGATTATATAGAGAGGCGAATGCCTCCATTTACATTTGACGTTCCATACACCAATATCAGTGATATAGATTTAACTAAATATAGTAATGTAAGTATTTGTTTTCATACATCAGCTGATAGTTACAACAGTCAGCTGCTATTTTGTGATTACAGAAAACCTTAACATTTCCCGTATTACCAATAAATTTTCAATAAAATAGAGATGTCAACTTGTAAGTTCATTCTTATATATATACATTTTTGCACAAAATATACATTTTTTATTAAAAATCTAATATTGTTTGTGTTTTCCTTATAGGACATAGAGCCAACCTGCCTCTCGGAGTTTGAACGTCACGCGATTGCGTTCTGCCGTGGTACTGTTTCGTCGACTAACCCCTTGAGTGCTCCAATCGTCGATCCTGGCCACGATGGCAAGCCGAACGAGGAACAGCTCATGAAAGTGTTCCACACACTGTCGGATACAGTCAGTATACAAAACAAAATATCCATTTCAGACACTAATCTACATGGTCCTCACTTGATCTGACCAAGATTATGTCTGCACTTTACAAGATACTGTCATTTCTGAGTTTGTTTCAGTCTTTCTTCTCAGAGTAAGAAACACCTAACTCATCTAGTTTTAATTAAATAATTTATTTTTGATGTGTAAGTGTTAGTACTTAGTACTCACGGCTACACATCAAGCTATACATTTCCAGTTTATGCTGATCTCGCATTGCATAGGATTTCTGTACAATGTGAGGTCAGCTTATACTGGAAATGTATAGCTTGAGGTGTAGCCGAATAAAATCATTTATCTTATCAAAAACGGCCATTTTATGGACTTTAAAATAAGGTAAGAGTTGAAAATCCAGTGCACGGTAAAATCCCGCCGCGATATTTTTACGGCTGTGCGAACGTGGGCTTACTATAATTGATGGGGACTAATGCACAATAATTTTACATAAACATTATGAAAGATTATGAAGTAAACAGTATTTGCGTAACATACGCCGTTGTGTCGCGAACTGTTCCAGCTCTTATCCAAAAAATGCAGCCTAAGTTACCTCAGCGCTGCCACCGGCGCGGCGGCGATGCCGTGCACGTGGAGAAGTTATTGTGCCGACAAAGTTTATTGCACTGTCGTGCCATCGACACGAACAAGGAGAATGTGAATGCATACTCAAATCTTTAAAAAATATGCTCTTTGGTTTTTACAGATGCCAAATCTGTTCGTGAAACCGCTGGATTACTCCATCTATCACCCAAACATGGTCTTTGTAAACAACATTAGAGGCACTACATCCGTGTAAGTAAATAATTAAATATGTGTTCTTGCCAAAAACCAGAAAACATAAATAAATATACCTATACATAAGAGAAGAAAAGACTTAGTTTGCATAAAGCCTCAAACTAGACATACTTTTATAAATAAATTTTATGGTTTTTTAGGTCCGTTCTTATATAATAAAATCAATAAGTCTCTAAGTATATATAGTGTAAATTGTAAAAAATGTAGTGAAATGTTAAGTGAATACTTAGCGACATCAAATTACTCAGACACTGAAAAATTGCTAGAAATCATGCAATAAGTTTATTAATGTTAAGGCAATTTTTATTTAATAATATAATTATTATGTATCAATGCTAGCTCTATGTACATTAATTTAATAGTCCAATAAAACACTCAGCGTTGTTACGTGAAGGCCTGAAACACAGGTTTGAATAAACCTACATCAGGCAGGTCGCTATTGTTTTTCATTAGGCCTTTATCCAATATATTATATAAGTTATACCTACACTAGATTTATTTTAGGCATAGTTTAATATTTGCTTAATAATTTTAATATGTAACTCTGTACTGATGTCACTTCTATGTAATTCATATGTGAACTTATGAATAAAAAAAAAAAAAAAAAAAAAAAAAAAAAAAAAAAAAAAAAAAAAATAGCCCATGATTTTGAAAAAGTCAGCACTGATATTGCTTACATTACACCTTTAAAGATTCAAGGTATCATTATGCAGTATCAGCTACTTAGATGACTTGTGTACATTTTGCAATAAACAAATCATCTGTGGACCATGTTTCTTGTAAAACCGCGAAGTTATAGCCTTTGTTTCTATGGGTAATTAATGTTATTTGATCTTCAGCAGAGTCGATAAATTACATTACTGCATTATGGCTTCGCATTCGACCTTCGATTCTAAGATTGTTTGTTATACATACATATAAACGAGCATAAGCATTATGTGTTTGTTGACAAATACGGTAATAATTAATAACTACGCAACTCGTAACATATTACAGAAAATAGTATTTATGACATTTATGACTATAGGGAGTACAAAAAGTAAATGGGGACCTGTAATTGTAACTAAACGGTGTATTTTCCTTACAGTCATGTGAATTTAGATGTCCGTAAGGATTGAGGAGCCACATCAATTTTTTAAATCTGATCTCACCATTATTTAGCAGCAATGTAGCTGATTTTGCAGCACCAATTCTGGATTTAGCAGCAAAATATATCACTAGTTATATTTAATGAAAAAGTGGCTCCTCAATCTAAATGTCTGAATTGAGGAGCCACCTGGAACTCGTTAACTAATAGATGAATATTTTTGAAAATGTTGTATCATTTAGTAGCAATTGTGCATATTACCGGCTAAAAATGTATCTTCTGTAGCGTTAAAATGAAAGAAAATACAATACTTTCAGTATGGCTCCTCAATCTACACTCAAGAGGTGAATTTCTATTGAATGTGAGCGATCAATTAATATATTCGACTTAATGATCATTTAGCAGGTGTTGTGTGTGTTTTTGCAGTATAGGAATAAAATAGTAGCAGCAGTGTAGCTGATTTTGCGTGCTGCAAAATCAGCTACACTAAATAATGGTGAGATCAGATTTAAAAAATCTGATGTGGCTCCTCAATCCTTACGGACATGAATTTAGTACCATTAAGTTGTCATTCCAGTTTCTCTCCCTATTTTACTTATTGACACGATGTAATGTAAGGTAAAAATATAGTCAAAAGTCAAATCATTTAATTAAGTCTTTATTTTCTTTCTTCATTACTCTTTTACAATGTTTTACAATATTTTGTATAGGTACATTAGTTATATAATTATGTGTGAAGATGATGCACCTAAAATAAAATAACTTTACAACAATAGGTAAAAAGAATTAAAATTGAAGCAACAACAGATAAATTAATATTGTTTATATTATACATAAACTAATCAGCAAGATTGGTAGAGCGGGACAACTAACTTGGTGTCGTGATCGCAAGCGCGACTGCTGAGTTTCCTGGGTTCGATTCCCGGGTTATAGGGCTTTTTTAATTAGAAATTTAACAGGACGGTTCATAAGGTCTTAAATGACAGTCTGACGTGAAACGTATTTGTTATTCCACAGCGGTCTATTCCACTACGTGAAGCAGGTAGCGCTGCTGCGTACGGTGGGACACTTGAAGTTCGCCTATGTTAAATTAGATGTCATGAAGATCACTGCTCATCCTGAAGATTCTTCCGTCAAGTGAGTTCCATTTTTCGCCGTGACTTGAAGGCATTCAGAGGCCATCAAGTCACGGCTTGGGGATGATAATTATGTTCCTCGCATACCTAATAACACTGTTATTTGAAAATATTTTTAAAACCAATTATTTTAAAAGAGTAACCGTGGAGTTTCTTGCCGGCTCTTCTCCATAGGAAACGACCAATTGGAACCGTGCACCTAGCTTCTGACGTTTCATAAGTGCCCATGTAGGTTTATGTGAAATAAAATATTTCGAAGTTGAATTTTGAATTTGAATATGTCATGCAGTATTGTAGAGTTCTGTTGTAATCTAAATTATTAAAAACCGTTCAAGTGCGAGTCGGATTCGCGCACGAAGGGTTCCGTACCATTATCTATAAAAACAGCAAAAAAATCATGTCTGTTTTATGGGAGCCCAATTAAATATTTATTTTATTCTGTTTTTAGTATTTGTTGTTATAGCGGCAATAGAAATACATCATCTGTGAAAATTTCAACTGTCTTAACTATCGCGGTTCATGAGATACAGCCTGGTGACAGACGGACGGACGAACAGCGAAGTCTTAGTAATAGGGACCCGTTTTTATCCTTTGGGTACGGAACCCTAAAAACTTAATGCTGTTCGTTGGTAAGTGCACCACTAGAGAACGGCTGGGCCGAGTTTTTTTATCGCGTTCGTTAACAAAAATGGGAAAAGTTGGCCGCAAATAGAATTCATTTTTGAAATAAGGATAGATCAACGTCTGTCGGGTCGGCTAGTTTTAGAATAAAACGCAAGCACCGTACAGGCTTGGGCATACTGCCGCGACTTGTCGCGTCGCGCCTGTTTGCGGGGAGCCTTGAATCTTAACAATGATACCGTTTTATTGTATGTAAGACTGATACCCTTGATCAATATCAGGCGCCAAAGAATAATCCAGGTCACACCAATATTCTTTTACGAAGTAAACACTAGATAACATAATATCCCAATTTAGTGTTCTTATCCTATAATCACTTGACTGATTATTTTGTGTTGTGTGTGTTATTATATGTATAGCTTCCGGTACCTACTCGTATATGACGTGGTAGCAATATAATTGAGCGTCATCTTCTTTCTCACAAAACACTTCTTACACTTCAAAAATGTCTATAGACTAGATAGATAAATATAATCAATGGTTTAGCTATATAGTCCTGTTACAGCTAATTTTGCATACGCCCTTCGCGCTCAATGCTTATTATCAAACTCGGATACACATGAAATTCGTCAATAAGATACTAACAAATGACAAGAACCGCATAATGTTTACGAATAAGTTTGTTTTTCTCATAGCTTACCCAATTTTGTTATAGCTATTTATTTAGCAGTTACTAAGCAAACGAATCTGTCTGCAGGATGAGGTGGCGCATCAAGGGCATCTCGGGGCTCAAGGTATTCTTCATGTTCTGGAAGTACAAACTGTGGAACATGAAGGAGGTGTTCAAAGACCAGGAACTGTGAGTATTATGATAACAAATTGCATGCTTTATTTACATTTACAAAAAATATTATAACTGTGTGCCACAACCACTTTGTAAACTTGGGTTTCTTAACTTAGCCAACCAATTACATTTGAAATCAACATCGCATTGCATCCTTCGTCTCATCTGTGATTGGTCGATTCTTGCATGTCTATGCTCAGCTCATTTCCGCCACCATAGTATCTTGTAGTACAGAGATCTGACACAGATTATGAGCGCTTATACTGATAGTGGCAACGTCGCAAATAGCTGTCAAATATTTCGCTGTTTTAATTAATTTGGCAATAAGAAATATGGCTAACTAGTGCACTAACATATTGATTATGAAATGCAATAATTAATATCGTACACCGAATATTTCGTTTTAATGTAATAAAAAAAAAAAAACCTTTTTTTACACCTAAAACGGTTACAACATCAAATTCAGTGCTATAATTGTAATTCATTATTAATATTCTAGTTCACTAGTTAGCGATATTTCATATTTCCTTATAATGATATTATATGTAAAAAGATGTAGATAGGTTATAAACGTTCCGCAAGTGGCACGTCAAAAGTTGGCTAACTAGCCACATTTTCTTCGTTTTGTCTCTTTTTTGCTCCCGATAATTACGACATGCCTTCCTACTTCCACGTGTCATATAATAGTGTGACATAGTGCCGTTTTTGAAGATAGAATGTTAGGTAGGTAACCTATCTACGTCTTTTTACTTCTATTATCATTGTTTCCATACATTAATATTGCCAAATTAATAAAAACAGAGAAATATTTGACAGCTATTCACGACGTATAAACACTTAACAGTTTGTAATTTATTTTGCAGATGGTATGACGGGTTCTCTACGTTCTACGTAGGCTCAGATGGTTTGATACAGAAGCACATTGTAGACAAGGTAAATTTTGTCATATATCTGTATATTAATTTACGATATTTACAATTTAAACTCCTTGAGTTCCCCTTTCAGTGTCAGTGTTGTGGAACCTAACGTTTACCTCCTTAATTATATTTCCAGGTGATGCCAGACCAGGACACGATAATCGACGACGAAGAGAAGGCCCCGATAGCCGCTAAAATAGCGCTCCTCATCGGCTTACTGCCGCGAAACTACCTATCAGATGTATCACCTTACTTTAGTTCTTCTGCAGGCACCGCAGATGCCACACCGCTACCATTCAAAGTGCTAGAATAAAGCACGGTTTAATATCACGGGAATAACGTCATGGGTGACAAATATAAGGTTTATCAGTGAATAATATTTTAAAGGAAGAAACTGATTTTTTCTTTTCAATAGTTAGATACTTCCATAATAGAGGAGACACTACCAATTTTAGACGACGACAACACCTTGGGGTTGCCAGTCAGAAAATGTTGAGAATCGATAAAACTATAGGCCCTGTAGTGGCGCCATCTGGTCGAAAACAATGTCTGCCTTATTAGCTCATACATAGCTCATCTTTTAGGTATTGCTATTGGTATATACCTTAATAAACCGAGCAGAGATGCTATTATACACACGGCTACACATCACGCTATACATTTCCAGTTTATGTTGAACGCGCAATGTATAGGATTTCCGTACAATGCGAGTTTAGCTTATACTGGAAATGTATAACTTAATGTGTAGCCATGTGTACCTAAATCAAATTTAACCTAATTAATGATTTGCTAATATTGCCATGTCTGTAGCCACCATTTTACAATGTTATAGCTCATATCCGTGACCTATTTCCATTGTATTACATTTCATTAATTTATTGACATCAATCACCTTTTAAGTTCTAACATAGCATCAATACTATATTTTTTCAATCTGGAACATGTTTAGTCTAATTTCGATTACAAAGGTTTTTTATAATTATGTTGTTATTTATTTATATTACGAATATTTTGTTATCAAATGAATTTGTTGTCCATGCTGCGTCTGTGTCGCGTTTACAGTAATTTTCGGCGTACACGTATCAACTTCGGCAATGAGAAGTAATACACTAGTGATATTTTATAACTGTGAATGTCTTGTATTAGTCTGTATAGTGTTATGTATTGCTATAATACAATAAAATTATGGCCATTATTGTGTGGTTTTGTTTCTTGTTCGAGAACATACTACCAGGATAAAAAGTATCCTATGTCCTATTCCACGTTATGGTGTACCCTACCCCGGATCTAGATTTTTTTTGAAGCGGGGCAATTATTGCGGTCTGCCCCCCGCCAATCCTTTATGGGGATGCTCTATGGTAGCCCGCGAAAAAATTTTTTTCGAAATGATTTTCGTAGCAAGATAAATAACCAAATTTTATCGATCGATAACGCGTCAAACTTACAGGGGCGCCAAAACTGTTATGAAAAAGAAATAATTAGAAAGATTATTTATAGCACTGCGCGTCTAACTTAATGCTAAGTTGTGGTGTGCTGGGTGGTGCACTTGTCTGCTACAGTTGAATTTGTCACCGCCTGAATTTGTTGGCACATGCCCCGGTTTGCTCCCTGTTAGATCCAGGACTGGGTGCAGTACCCGTGTGCCCAACATCCAAATCCGTTCAGCCGTTTTAGCGTGAAACGTAACAAACTCACTTTTGCATTTTTATCATTAGTTTTTAGGTCATTTTAAAGAACATTGACATCTCGCAGAGGTGAGCCTCAAGTAAAAAGGGACGCGACAAGTCTGTGTGCACTCATTATGGTTTACAAACACAATAATCTATATCTATACATATTATAAAACATTGTCGCTTTTCGCGTTTGTCTGTATGTCCGCGTTGTTCATTTAAACCACGCAACAGATTTTGATAGGTAAGGTTTTCACCATCGTTTAGAGAATTTATTCCGCAAGTTTTATGTGTATAATAGATTAATATTAAAGTTACGTTTGCCTAAGTTTGCGTTTGCACTGTCGAAACATTCACAACAAAACATGTTGAAATCTTTAATTTCTGTCAAAGTTCCATACAATATTTGACAGGAACTAGAGATGATTTCAACATGTTTTAATTGTTGTAATGTTTCGCCAGTGCAAACGCACAGTAAGAAATTTCGATGTTTTGCCAAGTCATAAAAACCGTGCGAAGCAGGAGCGGGTCGTTAGTATCACATAAACAAACAGCCATACTTGAAACAAAACTAGTCTTAGGCCATTTAAAAATATAATGGTTCGTGCGGGAATCGAAATAATGTACTCTGGAATCGAACCCGAGACCGAAAAGTCACCCCTAACGAGTGAACTCTGGTTACAATCTTAGATTGCTTTATCATTATTCACAACTCCGAAAGAAACGGCTGATATAAATAAAAAAAAATATAAGGTTCTGTACACAGGCGCCGCGGTTCGTCCTACCGTCCTTCTGTCACAGGGCTGTATCTTTTGAACCGTAAGAGGTAGACATTTGAAATTTTCTCAAAGTGGTTTGACTACTATGGCCGCTATATTATCACGAATACAAGAAACCTTCTTTTCGGAGTTTTAAAAAAATAGTATCTGGGCGACCGAACTGCTCGGGAGAAAATAGAGAAAACGAATTTATCTAGATTTGAAACCTAGATAGATCGATTTATCGTCCCCTTAAACCCATATAGAGCCGTTTTCGATAACGTGATTACAGATATTGCTAAAGGATGTATTGTATTATGTGTTCCGTTTGACGTCCGAAGTCCATTATGAGAGAGAGTGCACGCTTCGTTCCTTGAACAGCTGCTAGATGTCCTTCCTTTTCCGCCTAGTAATCGCGCCACTAGCGCCCTCAACGTCATATCTGTGAATTACTTTCAAAAACCGCATACAAGCCGCCATGATGGAGTGTTGTGTCATTGTTGCGTCGTTTTCCGAACTGTGCGCAGCTTTGTTAGATTGTCAGTTAAATATCGTTTAAAGCGATATTTTTAATTTTTTATTTTTAGAACTTTTGAGATTAAAGTAGAAAGTTCATTAGATTAGTAGTTTTATAACTTAAATTAATTTTCCGTCTCGTGAACTGTGTTTATTTAAAATGGACGACGAAACTATCGCGCCAAATGATACTTCACGGAAAAGGACTCGGAGTTCGAGTTCTTCATCGTCATCGAAAAGAGGTGATACGGTGTCATCGGAGAGCGATGTAGGTCATCCAGCGCCACGAAAACGCCCCCGTCAGGTACGCGAGCGTTCCCTCTCGCAAGATTCTGAAATGGATCGCAGGTTTGATCTACTATCCCAGCAGTTGGTGAGTCATGTTAATAATGTTTTAACAAGTTATATGATCGCAAATAATGCTCCATTAGCACAAAGCCTACCCGCCACGCAAAATTATATTGGCACCGCGTTACCTTCAACATCGACTGTTCCTACCCTCAATTTACAAGAAAATTTCTTACGTCCGCCGCAGCTTACCCCTTGCTTAGAAAATATTGCAAACCTAGACGTTTCCGTTAAGGAACCTAGTGTACCTAAAGCAAATCCAGAACGTGTAACGAAAATAGCAGAAATGCAGAGGTTCGACTCCCCGGATTGGAATGCTGTACGTTACACAGAAGTACAGAAAAAATATGTAGCTTTTCCTAGTTTTGTCGAATTGAAAGTGAACGAAGAATTGCGGCGTTTTGAAGATCCATTTTCACCATTGAGATGGTTTCAAATGGAACGCAGTTTTGCGGCGTTATCTAATGCTTTCCTAACTCAAAATGAGCATGTGAACGCGGCATTACAAACACTAATTGATTGGTCTGCTAATTCGAACGTCCAATTATCTTCAACTAATCTCTATGACAAACTAAAAGAGTTGTTTGGTGCTGAGTCATCTTATAAAACGGTATCTCATGATATTCTCCAAATTATTTGCGGTAAACGAGCTGAAGTCATAGAGACGCGGCGCCGATCGTTATTGAAAAATGTTAAAAGCAAATACATACGCGACGACATAGAAAAAATTCCACCCTCAATCGAATATATATTTAATCCTCAAAATTTATCGCACTACGTACAAAAAATTGGGGGTATAGAAAAATTAGAAAAACAGAATAATAGTTTAGGAACTAGTCGTCCGATAACTTTAGAGCCTTCGACGTCTTTTCAAAATAATACTTTTCGTTCCCGACAATACAAACCGAAACGAAACGACAAAAAAGACAACAAACGAAATTACGATTTCTCTTCAAAAAAGAAGGGGGGGCGAAAAGATAAGAACGGGAGGCGAGCAGGACATAAACATAAATGACTATTTAATACCGAGATTTTGGGGCGGCTGTCTTCAGCATTATATAGAAATATGGAATCGTTTCGACCCTCCAAAGACTATTTTAAAAATGATATTGGGAGCTCGCATCCCCTTCAATCAGGCACCGCCCTTAATTCTACCTACTTCGGACAACCTGTCAAAATTTCAAACCCCTGTTTCGGAAAAAATGACACTAGAAATTCGCAAGATGATTCAAGAACGAGTATTAGAACCTGCTCCTTCGACCCCATCGTTCATTTGCCCCCTTTTCATGGTCACAAAAAGCAATGGCAAAACTCGAGTGATATTCAACTTAAAAGCATTAAATTTATACATGGCGCCAAAGCATTTCCATCTTCACCACCATCAACAAATGCCTTCGTTTCTGCAACAAGGCGACTGGATGGTCAAGTTAGACCTCAGCCAAGCCTATTATCACCTCGCAATACGCACAGAACACAGGCGCTTTCTGCGCATCAGCTACGGTGGTCAACTTCTGCAGATGACATGTCTACCATTCGGCCTGGCTGCGGCTCCCAGAATTTTTGCTACTATAACAAACTGGACTGCAGAATACCTTCGCACAAAAGGTCTGCGCCTCGTCGTGTATTTAGACGATTATTTATTAGTCCACCAGAACAAGGAAGTACTCAGCACGCATCTAAACATAGCTGTACGCTTCCTCTCCAGTCTGGGTTGGTGTGTAAATCACGAGAAATCGATCACCAGGCCAACGAGGTCGATCGAATATCTCGGCATCGTTTGGGACACCCAAACAAACCGCAAGTCGCTACCACCAGAGAAGGTAAGAAAAATTCGACAGATCCTCTCGACCAGACTCGCAGCGGGCAGTTGGACCCTCAAGCAGGCGCAACGCCTCTTAGGGTTTCTCAACTTTGCATCTTTCATCACCCACCGGGGAAGGATGCACTGCCGTGCGCTGCAATGTCACATCAAAGTACTGCGTCAAAATCCTCTCGGAGCAGTACAGTTGACACAAGACTCTCGCCAAGAACTCGAGTGGTGGATGGAGAATGTAGGTCAAAAGACAGCAATCCACACAGATGTGCTACCCACAAACTTTGTCATCACGGACGCTTCCGACATTCTGTGGGGCGCCCTGGTCAACAACAACAAGGTACAAGGTGCATGGCAACCCGACCAGAAAAAAATGGCATTGCAATCTCAAAGAAATGTATGCTGTGATAGCTGTTTTGTCAAAGGAATCCAGAGCTCTCCGGGACTCCAGGATCATTCTACAGACCGACAACAAGACAGTGGTTTCGTACATTCAGAAGGAAGGCGGCACGAAATCACACCGATTGATGGAATTGACGCGGGAATTGTTGACTCTGATAGACGATCTCAATGTTGTACTGATCCCTCACCACCTACCAGGGGTATACAACACGGAAGCCGACCACTTGTCGCGAAATCGCGCCGGCAGCGAGTGGCACCTGCAGGTGGCAGCAACTTCAAAGATATTTCAGACTTGGGGAAAACCAGACATAGACTTGTTCGCGTCACAAACCGCGCACGTCGTGTTAAATTACGTTTCTCTAGATTCCTCAGACTCCAACGCCTGTTATCACGACGCGTTCAGCAGATACTGGCGATACGTCCTGGCATGGGTGTTCCCACCGCCGGCGTTGCTTCCACGAGTTCTTCACCACCTCAACTCGGCATCAGGTCGGTACATAATAGTAGCACCCAAGTGGAAGAAACCCTTTTGGCGACCAGACCTGAGGAATCGATCCTTGGCACGGCCGCTGAAGATCAGAGACCTGAAGAAGACCTTGGTGGACACAGTGACCGGCCTACCACCATCTCATGTCAAAGATCTGCAGTTGGAAGCCTGGCTCATTTCGGCTGGGACACCATGACAAGCGATTGGTCTCCACAAGAGAAAGATCTTCTTTTATCTTGCTGGCGACCTTCAACAATTAAAACTTACACACCTATTTGGGGTAAGTGGTCTTTGTGGTGTAGTCAAAATAATGTAAATTTCCGTACACCAAATCCGACAGATGTTGCGAAATATCTAGCATATCTATATCTAAATCAAAAGTTAGCCTACAGAACTATTCTTGTGCACAAGTCCGTTATCGCATCTATTTGTGAAACTGCTTCAAATATTAGAATTTCTTCTAGTCACATTGTTAAGCACATTTTGAAAGCAATTTCAATTGCAAAGCCGTTGCCACCTAAGGTGCCCACATGGGACGCCAGGGAATTAATTACATATTTAAAAGATAAAACTCCTTGCATCAGTAGTTTGTTTGAGGTGTCTAAGCGAACGGCGACTATTTTATTATTATGTTCGGGTCGTCGTGTACACGACCTATCCCTTTTGCATATTGACTGTGATCATTTTGTAGATAATGGGGATTCCATTACTTTACACCCAGTATTCGGGTCAAAGACAGATAGTGCGACTTTCCAGCAATCCAGTTGGGTTTTGTTGGCATCCCAAGATCAAAATACAAATCCATTATATTGGCTCCGCACATTAAAAAACTTATCAGAGGAAAGACGGGGTTCATTAAAAAATTTGTTCATAACTACTAGAGATCCCGTTAGAGCAGCCACACCGACTATAATCGGTGGTTGGGTAAAACGTGCTCTATCTGATGCTGGAATACAAGCCTCTCCAGGTAGCTTTAGATCGGCTGTCTCATCATTAAATTGGCTAGAAAATTATCCTATAAATGACATATTATCTAAGGCAAACTGGAGGCATGAATCAACTTTCAGAAAATTTTACCGTAAAGAAATCAGATCTAATAACGAAATGTCCTCGGCGCATTCGTTATCAAGATTATTCCAAGTCCCCAATTGATTCTAAGTCAACCGATATGTCAAATCAAATTGATTTAGGTTAAAATTACTCATGAAGATATTGTACGATTGCTTACTTAGGTACTTACGTTTTCTATTAATGTAATTATACTGCCAGTGCTGAAATGGCTAGATTTTTGTTCATATTTAAAACCTGTGTATATTAATGTACCTAAGATATAAGATGGTGATTAAAAAATAATATTGGTTTATAATTCACATTGTTGCTTTCATTCATACAATCCACCAGGAGATAACAAACATATCTCTCATAATGGACTTCGGACGTCAAACGGAACACATAATATAAAAATTTTACCTTCAAATAAAATTTGTATTATGTTTCCTAAGACGTCCGAAGTCCAGGTAAGGTCTTCCTGGTGCATACCTACCTACCTTCGCATCATTATGAGCCCAACAATGACACAACACTCCATCATGGCGGCTTGTATGCGGTTTTTGAAAGTAATTCACAGATATGACGTTGAGGGCGCTAGTGGCGCGATTACTAGGCGGAAAAGGAAGGACATCTAGCAGCTGTTCAAGGAACGAAGCGTGCACTCTCTCTCATAATGGACTTCGGACGTCTTAGGAAACATAATACAAATTTTATTTGAAGGTAAAATTTTTATATTATACGGTGGTACGGAACCCTTTGTGTGCGAGTCCAACTCAGACGTGGTTGCTTTTTTTTTGAGATTTCGCGAACAATAAAATTAGTTATATTTTGACACTGAGTTATTTTTTTACTACTATTTTTAACTCAAACTCAAACTCAAAGCATTTATTTCAATTAAACCATTTACAGGCACTTTTGAATTGTCAAGGAGTCAGTCAGTCAGAAATATGAAGCTAGTTGCCCATTCCAAAGCGTAGGTTCCTATGGAGAAGAACGGGCAAGAAACTCCACGGACACTCTTTAAAAAAAATTATATTCTTACAAAATATTGTTTACATCATTCATGTTGAAATTATACATGTGAGAACAATGTAGAAAGACGTGTACGTAAAAAGCGTCCGTAATAAAAAATAAAAAAACAATTCAAAAATTAAAATAAGCCGTGGCAGATAAGAGATGACCAGTCCCTACTGATGGCGCCCGTTCACGAACATGACGCATGGATCAGCACCGTTTAGCTCAACCATTTTGAAGGGAACTCGACGATCCAACACACACGCCACCACCAGCGAGACATTTGAGTGAGCATGACATACTCTTAGCCGCCAGGGCATATCGAGTCAATGAAAGACGTACCCAGCAAATGGCAGCTTTATAGAAGGTACATGGTCACAGTGCTCACACATGTGCTATGCAATTATACAATAAAAAAAAAGAGATTGAAGCTATACAATTCAAAGATAGTTTTTGCAATCTTCAGCAATTCCAACAATATTTTTGAATGCTAATCAATTAGTTTATGCGCCCTTGTGGAGCTGGACCAGCGTTAAGCCAAGCATTTTTGTCAGCGATATAATCCCCAAGCTTATAATATGCTTGGCAGCATAGTGTGCGTTTTATACAAGATTTAAATTTCGTTTCATTTAGTTGTAGTATATGGGAAGGTATTTTATTGTAACATTTTAAACAGTACCCCATGAAAGATGAGTCTACTTTAGCCAGTCTGAAACCCGGTTGAACTAATTGGTCCCTATTTCTAGTACAATAATTGTGTCTTTCACCTCTTTTACTGAAAAGATTAAGATTTTTCCTGACGTACATGATGTTTTCATAAATATATTGACAAGGTACCGTCATGATGTTAATATTTTTAAACAGTTCCCTTAGAGAATCGCGCCTACGGAGGCAATATATTGCTCTAATGGCTCTTTTCTGCAGAATAAAAATAGAGTCGATATCTGCAGCCCGTCCCCAAAGTAAAATACCGTAAGACATGATACTATGAAAATAACTGAAATAGACTAGCCTCGCGGTATCTACATCAGTAAATTGACGGATTTTTCTGACAGCATATGCTGCTGAACTTAGCCGTCCTGCAAGAGATGTTAAATGAGGACCCCATTGCAGCCTTGAATCGAGCGTGATCCCCAGGAAAACAGTTTTATCTACAAATTCTAGCTTCTCCTTATTCAATACTATATCACAATCACTACTTTTAACATTCGGTAAAGCAAATCTTATGCATTTAGTTTTTTTCCCATTTAATACTAAATTATTAGCAGTAAACCAATTTTGGACCTGCAGTAGGGCGTTATTTACATCGTCAAGATTTGATGCACGTCTATTTATCTTAAAAATTAGGGAAGTATCGTCAGCAAATAACACCATTTGTGGTTGGTTTTTTAATAAATGGGGTAGATCATTAATATATACTAAAAAGAGGAAAGGACCCAATATCGAGCCTTGAGGAACACCCATTTTTACTTTTAGACCGAGTGAATTTACACCATTAATTTGAACTTGCTGCTGTCTATCGTTTAAATAAGATTTTACTAAACAGAGCGCAAGTTTACCTAGTCCGTAATGCTCAAGTTTCAAGAGTAAGGTTTCATGATTTACGCAGTCAAATGCCTTGGAGAGGTCACAAAAGATTCCTATGGCATCTTGAGCCTCCTCCCACGCTGTAAATATGTGTTTTAATAAGGTGACACCGGCGTCAGTTGTACAACGACCTTTGGTGAAACCATATTGCTGATCGTGTAAGATTTGGTTGGTGTTAAAATGATTAAGCATTTGGTTTAGCATTACCTTTTCGAACACTTTGCTGAATACCGGCAGCACGGATACTGGTCTATAATTGTTGGTGTCTTTACTGTCCCCAGATTTAAAAAGTGGTATAACCTTACTGTATTTCATTAAATCCGGGAAGACTCCTTGATCCACACACAAATTAAATATTAAAGCTAAGTATGGTGCTATAGTCTCGATTATGGATGTACAAACTTTGATAGATAGTCCCCATAGATCCTCGGTCAGTTTGATTTTAATTTGCCGAAAGGCTTTAATAACTATCATAGGGTTTATATGTTTAAATTGAAATTCAACCGGACAGCCTGGGACATTCGCTCTTAATAAATCAATTGAGACATCGGGTGAAGAATTTAAAGCTTCCGTCGTTTTAGATGGTATATTAGTAAAGAAATGTACAAATTCTTGAGCTACTTCTAAGTTAGAGCTTATTGCACCACGTGAAGTCTCCAATGTGTAATCAGTGTTTCGTTTTTTTCCCCTACTAGTTTCATTATTTATAACTTTCCAAACTTTAGTAGCAATTATCGAAAAACATATGGCAACACAGTTATTTCGCCGATTCCATGATGAGTGAAGGGTTTTTTGTTGTCAAATATTTTATAAAAATAAATATACAGAATTCAATAGCCTAATATTGTGGCTTTATTCAAATATAAAGATATATCTAAACGAAGTTGTGAGGAAGTCGGGCGTTAAGTTCTATGTTAATTAGACTATTATTTTTTGGTTTTGTTTTGTGGCTTCATTGTTTGGTACATTCGGCTCGGCAAGACAAGGAGTCGAGTTATTTCGCGTGATGTCATGACGGTGAGTTTATCTAAACTGCTGAGCAAAGGCTAGATTACGAGTTGATTATGGATTGAATCATCTGGCGGGGGTCATTGTTCGTGTTCGTCGCCCGGGCGCCCGTCAATTGCTGTTAATTATTAGTGAATAGTGTTGCACCGAAGGCGCTGCGCGCGTACTCCCCGTCACTGATCATATGGAATACTGCCAAGTCGGTCGTATCGCGTAACTAGTTTTCATTCAATCGTCTTGAAATTCCTATTTAGAATTTATTATTTACGATTGTGGTGCTTGAGTGAATTTTCTTGTGATTAATCTTTTTTTGTGGGATTCCCGAGACGGCAATCCCACGTTAGTGTGTTTTATTGTTTTTGTCGCCAAACGTGAATGTGATGTTTGATTCATAACCCTGTTCTCATCATTCATCCAAGAGTAAGTGTTGTTTGATAAATTCCTACAACTCAAAGTATTATTGTTGATGTGTTTCTGTTTTTTTTTTTTGACTAGGGCATCTCGTAGCTCACCTCTGCGGTGATGACTACTTAACCGGACAATGTGTGTTTCTGTTATTGTCACAATATTTATCACTAGTTTCATTGCTTTGTCAAAAAAAATTCCCACAGTTGTATTGTTATATCATATTCCTTTCTCATTGTCACCAGCTTAGCAAAAAAAAACCATAATGAGGCATTCTTTGAAACAATACAAATAAACCATAATCTCTACATAGCTATCTGTAGAAAAAATATCCTACATATAAAGTATGATACGTTTTAATAAATGTTTGTGTACAAAATTATTAACAAATGATAAGTATGATAACTTCCTAAATCAAACAAAGTGATCTGAGTCATAGTATAATAGTGCCTCACAGGGCTCACAGGAAAGTCCCACTATAAACAAATTACCCAATATTTGTACTACCAAAATATCTCTTGATATGAATAACTGACATGCATTGTTGACTGTGCCTTTCCTTAGACTAGATTGTGGAAATACTGTTACAGCTTATAATTAACAGCTTGGTAGTAGAATAGCAATTATCAGGCTAATATTGGAATACATCTAAAACGGAACCCTAATGGACAAAGTATGAGATAACATAAAAATTTCGAATACATAGACCTATTTATTAAATTTAAAAAAATTATCTGATTATCAACTCTTCTTTCTTATATTGGTGGGAAAGTTTCCGGAGACAAGCTCTACAGGGCCATACAGGGTGGTGTGCGGCCCTTCCCTGTCAGCAAGATTTTAAACACCTATAAGTTTAAGCAACACTATTATAAAACATAAACAAGAATAATTTAAAATTAATTGAAAATATTTGAATACATCCGTGCATAACTGTTAATTTCACAGAAATTTAATTAAATAGTGCCAAAAACTGAAAATGGTGTGAATTTTCTACATAATGTAAAAAGAATCATCATAACAGACGCAAGAGTACTGAGATGTAACCCATTCTCATGAATGTTATCCAATTATATCAATTGAACACAAAGGTCATACAATAGTGCTCTGAAGCATTTGTTAACAACCCTAACTATAAAAACATATTGATTCTCAAAACATACAACTTTATTACATCCACTATCATCTTGGCAGTATACCAAGTATGTTAGGGTTCACTAGAAGTTGATCCAAATGCAGCTAAATATAAATATTTAAATTAGTAAGGTTAATTTAGTTTTAGATTTCATAACACAGTCTTCTCAATAAAATTATTTCTGACAGAACTTAAAATTAATTTACTATTGCATTCTCTACCAATATTTATTTATAATTTAGCTGAAAAACATCCAACCAAGCATTACCACAACAATTGGTCCAAAATCACAATAAATGAGAACAAAATATTACATTTATTTAATTGACAACAATAAAAAAAAATAGAATACTATCCAATTTATTTCATACCAAAGAGGTTGACCTAAAACTTGTTCTTAAAAAAAAAAACAAGTGATTCATCTATTCGCATGGAGTGTGGGCAACCAGTACAGTTATAAGTGAGTAGTATGATATCTGGGTTAGTTAACAATTAGCATGCTGCATACACTGGCCAGGTGCTGAGAATGGTTCACTTGATAATAATATCATTGTGAAATGTAATGAGGGCACAGTTGTGCTGTTGCAATATGAAAACAATTTATTTTCAATGCAACTTGTGCCTAACCAAACCCCAAACATTTGATTTGTAAATGTTAAAAAACAGCTCTATTTAGCAGGTAGCCAAATTATTCAATTTATTTTCAGGCTGTTGTGTCCCACTAAAGGTCAAACGCTTTTCTTCCTGAAGCCATTGTATATTTATAGCTTTATTTAAAAAACTATGTGATTGAATAACTCCCAATTATTAAAGTTCACATGCTTACTACAAATTGTTCCATATTATATCATCAAAAATTCACGAAATAGATATCAATAATTAATATTTAATTACCAACTAAATTTTATTAATAATAGCTTGTATGTTATGAAGTTATTATAAAATGATGTAGGTACTAGGTACCACTATGCTATTGGATTGTTTAGACGTAGTTGCACTGACATACCTATGTAGGTACAGAGTTTTCCTGTAATTCTGTCAATTGTTGAAAATGTTTACCCATTTCAATACTAAACAAAGTCAAAGAGGTATGTATTCCCAGTGTAGTCTGGGAGTAATGATCGGCTTTCGTTATAGTTCCAATCAGTTCCTAATTGTTGTATTAACAGTTAATTATTACATACCTAATGGGTTGAAACTTGAATCCATATTGTTATTATACATAAATGCGAAAGTATATATAACTCTCTGTCTGTTACCTTTTCTCTCCCGGCTGAACGGATTTCGATGTTATTTGGCGCAGGTAGACCATGCCCTGGGTACAAAGGACACTATGTATCGGGATACATAGTGTCCTTTGTACCCAGGGCACGTTCTCGACGTACTTTCCGACCTCTATGCGATGGAAGCCGCTGGCAAATGCTAATTGAAAATAAACTGTTCATGATCATCATCATTTTTGGCAGTCTTCCACCCAAAGACATAGCTTAGTATAGGCCCTCCCTTTTGTGCCATGCTTCCCCGCTGGTCTGTGCCAGTCTCATCCAGGTCTTCTCCGCGATCTTCTGTAGGTCGTCCAACCACCTGGCTGTCGGTCTGCCAGCTCCTTCTACCGTCTCTTGGCAACCATTCCGTTAGGGCTCTGGTCCACCGGCCATCACCACGTCAAACTGTTCATGTAACCACTATTTTGAGGCAAATACTTACCTATTCTCTGTTTTCTATTAAATTATTCAAACCACGAAAGCTGAGCTGAGCGAAAAATATTAAATTTATTGGTATCGCCCTTCTAGATTCTTTTGTCTGGTGTTTGCCTTTTTGTTTTACTTTCGTTACCATCTCGACATGTGGCCGTGTACCAGACCTCTTCCAAGTTGCGTCTTTTTACAGGTTTCCACCGACCAAATTTAATCTACTATCTTGTTGCATTTAAAACAATCAATATTATATCATATCTGCGTATATTGTATCTATCTACGACGTACAGTTACCTAAGCACCTTATACCCTTCTCCAGTTAGTTACCAAAATACCAAGTTACCTCCGTCCACGATCGCCTTACGTAGGTATGGAATGTACCTACGTAAATGGTTATTTATGAAATAGCTAAGCACGATTACGAAGACGACAAATATCGCTGACTCATAATTATTAAATCAAGTTACTAAAAATGTTTTCGTGTTTATAATTGATTGACCTCAAAACCGAAAGAGACGAAGGAAAGAAGTTGTTAAAAAACTATTAACAAACTAAACTTAACACTAGTCGACGGTTCGGACTCATTGGTGACTAATATGCATGCTAAATTAGTCTTATTATTTAGTTTTATTTATTTTGTATTTATATATCTAGTTTTTATTTATTTAGGGAAATAGACGATGATTTATAACGAATACAGGTGCGTAAAATTTCTTGAACAGACTTTTGAGCGTATAGATAATATAAAAAAAAAACTACTGGATGTACCTATTTACTCAAAATCAAATTATTTGAACTATTGAATAAATTATCTATCCCTGTACGATTTCTATTTTGGCATGTTCTTACTACATAAGTTGTTTATTTACGCCCAAAGACTAGTTAAAATGAGTGTTGAAAGATGGACGTTTCGACGCTCATTCGACATTTCGACTTCCAAACCATTTTTTTTTCCAATTCTGCTTCTATACAAGGCTAGATAATGACAAGAAAAATGGATATAATTTATAGTTTTGAACGTACACTGTCAAACAGACGAAAAATCACCATAACTATTACGTTTTATGGAAAAACAGGCATTAAAATCTCAGACGAAAGAATATAAAAACAATAAAACCCAACTACGACAAAAAAGTCATCTAAAAAGGTATAAAAGACAAATTCAAAATCCGGAGTCTCACGTGTAATCACGTGTTAGCCCTAACACGTGTGACTCCGGATATATAAATCGAACAGTTTACCTACATCATGTGACTGTGATGACGTGTTGTTTATACCTTTAAAGATGACTTTTTATCGTAGTTGGGTTTTAGTTATTATAACTTTTATTATTTTGGGATTACAAAATATATAATATGCTTGGTGCTAATTAAGCCCTTTCATTTGATACCTATTCATATACCCCTACTCTAAATGGCGCCATATTCAATTTAATGTCGTCACATAGCCTATAACCAGCGGACGATCAAGACGCTTCCAACGATACCTCATTTGTAAAATTATAATGAGCAGTTTAGAAGTTATGAGGTAACAGATGAATATACATACATACATACCGGTCAAAATCATAACCCTCCTTTTTGCTTCGCCGGAGTCGGGTAAAAAGTTTAAGAGCCCGAATGATTGAACAAAACGTCATAATTTTCGCGGACACAAAGCAGATTCCTTTAAACATTAGCAAGTTCATTGAAAATGTCCTTAGCCTCCAATGAATCACTAATGATAACACTATGCAGGTTCCGCATTGGCAATGACGTAACTACTCTTCAGAATTCTAATATATTTTTATGACTAAGTTGTCAAATTAAACCGCCCTTCCTCTCTCATACTTTGCTTGACAAGGTCCACAACACAATGATCATGTCTTGTCACCTACAATGCTACAAGTTAAGTTCACATTGTGGAATGCAATAAATAAGTACTGAGAAGAATCTGTCTGTTCGTAGTGAATCTGAAATTCTATCCATTGATCGACACACACCAATAGTATCGGGATAATAAGTTTTAATAACATGTGCTGCTGTCGACGAAAAATGTGGGTTTTCCCCATGTCGCACGTTTTCCAATTCTTCGTCATTTTTTGTGCCTATGACGCAGGACCTTAATAACAGAAACGCTTAGAAAGATAAATATGATCAAGTGGCCTCTAGAGAAGCCAGTCTCCGCTAACTTGCTTTTTGGAGGTCCCAAAATGTATTCCCGAATGGACAATAAGGTCTCTCAATCCGATTGCCTTCTCTTCCATGATTGCCTCAAGCTTTAAATTGTCACAATGTTGCGTGCATAATGAAATGCTGTTGCACAATATTTTGTTTAATGAGGCTTTAAAATGAAAACGCAATAGGCTCGCCCCAAATTAATTACATGGGACTTAAATATAACTGGCGACATGTGGGTGTACTATAGGTACACCTCTGTCAAGCTTCGGGGAATACAGGCGTGATATTATGAAAGAAAAAACCGGCCAAGTTCGTGTCGGACCACGCACAATGAAGGGTTCCGTAGTTGTGATGAATTTATCCCAAGAACTTTAAAATTGTAGTTGAAAAACATGTTCTCCCATACGGAATGAATGGGAGAACATTTTTTTGCAAGTGCAAATTTCATGTAAGTTGTATTATTAGTACTCGTTAACTTGTAGAGCCTTACTTACCTGTGATAGTTTCCCTTTTAATTTCGTTAACACGACTGCCGTGAATTTTTTCACATATCCAAAACCAACCATTTAGCTGACAGGGAGGGGGGGGGGGGACTTGACTAACAAAAATCCACACCATGGGACAGATGAGGAAAAATAACAATTAAGTGTAGGGGAGCTACAAATTTTTTATTTTATTTTACCACTGTCGGCGTGATTAATATATATGCTAGGGTTGCCAACCTTGCTATATTAGAGGCCTAAATAGTATATTTCTAAAGAAAAAATATAGTGTGTGAAACTACAATATTTTTATTTCAATACAAAATGGCGAGATATCGCAATAGGGCCAGTATTAATCTCATAAAAGTTGAATTAATGGTATTTTGTAATATTAATTTAGTGTAAATAGAACAAAAAAAAACCTGTTATTAAAGGTTATTAAAGTAATAAAAAATATGCATTTACAGAATAAAAATGTTTTTGAAACATACCTAATACCTGAATATTTTTTTATTTTTTCGCCATCTACTATTATTTTTACAGGCAAAGCCTTTTAAAATTACTATATTTGATATAAAAAAAGTTGGCAACCCTAATATACATATAACCATCATGACAGACGGTCATAGCGAAAATTACTTTAGCTATGACCGTCTGTCATAGCGAAACTAATTGTCGTCGGGTTCCTTGTTGACTGCGGAACCCTAATAATGTGCGACTATCAGTTTTTACCAGAGCGTAACAACCAGCTATACATAGTTTCAAGGCTAAGGTCTTAGTTGCAAGGCTGTATCGTTCCGATGTAGTGAAGACGTCGAGTAATTTTATCAGGTTTCTGACTTGCTGAGCAACTCTATAAATTCGCGTGAAACGTGTTTAGTAAGGCTTCAGGTTTCAATAGCATGACTTACATGTGCTATTGAGTGTACTATGCTAGCTATTTCTCCCAAGCTTTTCGGCCCATAATTTTGTCGATGTATTATTTCTACATTTCTTGAAGTCAGCAGTTTAGATTGACTCGCTCAGGTTTAGGATGGGATATGTGTGCAAAGTTATAGGCAGACAGAGAAACACTGTTGTATTCAGGCGTCTATCTTTGACGAACGGTACGATATTATATCCCTGAAGATGTACTTACCACAAAAAAGAAAGGATGATGTATCAAAGATTGAATTTATTTCGTTATCTCCGACAAAACCGCCCAAGCGCGGTAATTACTGCAATCTTGAAGATTGCTTGTCCAGAGTTCTATTACCCCTAGCTCCAGCCAATGCACCTAGTGGACTTTTTATACATATAACTGTTCGTCTCTTGATAGCCGTTGCTGAGAAGTGAGATTATATAGCTTTTTGTACACTAATCACTTTTTAATAGCGACCTTGTATCACCACAGTGCTTGCCAATTTATTATTCGTACCTGTTCTATCTGGTTATGTAAACGAAACGCGCTTTATTAGGCACATCACGTACTCATTTGTAGCATCGATCGGATTTCATAGCATTATTGGAGATTAATGGAATATAATTTTTCGGGAAAGATAATGTCCAGTAGAGGACGTCTTTAGGCTGTAATGATGACGTTGATTCGGGTCGGTGTAAAGTTTATACCACTGCAAAGGCATTGTTAAGCTATGAATATTTTCTAAAATCACCAACTTAATACTTTTCCCAAGAAAAAGAGCGCCTCACAAATTGATTCCAGGAGATTTCACCGTGAAAACATGGTGGAGTGAGCTGTCATTCCACTTGATGCTGCACTATTGGCAGCTCATTTTAAGCTCACTTCAGTAAAGTTTCACGCGGTGAGATTTATACGGAATAGATCAGCAGGTCTTTCGTACTGGGGAAGACTGATATTTCATTATTCTTCTGCGTTAAGTCTGGGGATCCATTATACCACATCCGCGTTGATGTATAATTAATAAAGATTCGATAAAACATTTATTAATCACAGCAACAATTTTATTGATAGGATTATCAGCAACTAACATAAAGATAGTGCTTACACTATAAAATGATTAAATATATTACGTTGATAAGCTTCGTGTAGTACCTACATTCAGTGCATGCAGAACAGATTATAATCTGCGCTGGCCGGCTTCACGTTTGGGTCCAGTTAGAAATTACGTACCTCAACTGCCCTAACTTTGCCTGGCGCCCTATCTTTGCCTAGATGAAAAAATATGTAATATCTTTTTCATTTTACTTGTATGGCAATCGAAACTTAAAGCTCTCTATGAAAACTCAGTTTCGATTGCCATACAAGCAAAATGAAAAAGATATTACATCTTTTTTCATCTAGGCAAAGATAAGGCGCCAGGCGAAGTTAGGGCAGTTTACCGGTAACAGTATAGTGCACAATGCAGCTCAAGCCCTATTCTCTGAATATAAGCAATAAATGGCAATAAGTTAACCCATTTCAAAGATAATTTATTTATTGCAGTCTCTTCTTTTCGTGTGGTTAGTAAACTAACCTGGTGTCACAGTTTTAAAGCCGCCCACGGGCCTCTGACTTGGCTTCACATGCCGTCGAGATATATATTTATTGCAGTAATCGGATTAATTATGGTAATCTGGTGAAACTATTTTCCTCAACGTCTATTGGTCCAATCCAAAACTTTAGCACACCTCGCATCAATACTTAAGTCTAATTTAACTTCTGTCTGGCACCTATTCGACCTTATGATAGGGCATAGACCTCGTTTAGATTGGTTCAAGTGAAGGTCTGTGACCCTTGTCATTTTGATCCACCTTGTCTACGATCTTCTTTGTGTTGTCAAACGTCTAGCCGCCAGACGGCTAGCCTAGTTGCTATCTATAATCAAAGATGAGTGTAGAGACGTGGAGAAAATTTTGGTTGTCTGGATGCGGTTTTGGTTAACGTTTCGGATTTTCCCGAAACGTAAAATTGGCTTCTCAGATATTATAATGAAGGCCATTGGTACAGAATGATTATCGACATCCGTTTATACTTTTTCCTCCTGATAGAACTAGTTACGTTTATCTATAAGGAAAACTTTTTGGGTCTAAACCGAGTATTAGAATAGTTAATCGAGTCAGTTATTCAGGTTGTCCCAAATAAGCAGTGTTCTTATTTCAATTAATCTTGTTTCAGGTGCTAAAAAATTAGAGACTGATACGTTTAGAAGTGCAGACATCTGGCAAGACTGAGTGATGACATAGCCCGAAGATGTCGAAAGTGCTGAGCGCGCTCGGCGGCGCCCTGCCGGACGAGCGACCCTTGCTGTCGCTCCAGATTGTGGAGAGTGCAGCCAAGTGCCCCCTGGGATACTGGGCAGTCAGCAGGACCTATGATGAAGACGCTGATGCAGGACTACTGCGTCAGAATGGACTGTTCGGGAAGAAGCCTAGCCATTACATTTGTTTGTCCAAGTCGGAAGGTAAGTCGTTTATTAGATTTTGAACATTTTGCGACTTGTACATGCGTGTGCGCTTGTGCATAAAACAAAATCGAAGTGTATATTTTATGGTTCGTATTACGGTCATACGGTCTTGGCTTGCTTCAAGTCAAGGTTATATCCGTGACTTGAAGCAAGCTAAGACCGTAAACTTAAACACTTTCACGCTCATTCGTAACATGCTTTAATAGTGATAATCTCATTAAAGTTAATGCTTCTCGGCGTACAGCGAGCTTATGAACGGACGTTAAAATGTGATAATAATCCTAGAGGCTTATGATTAATTGGAATAGCCTGGCGCATTCCACCCACTTAAACCATCAGTCTACATCCCGGTTTGATAGATTCCCTTTGGCTTTAAACTCTTTTAATTATTTGACGTTTGAAATAAGGAAGTGCTTCCAGAAATAGATATGACCATTTGACTGCTCTTTATGCCGTAGGGAACTGATTTGAAAGGAAAATGTGCCCTATTACGTTCCTCAAATGACTCCGAATTTTCGTTTTACGCGCATTCTGAAGGTTGCTGCTTTTTCATGGCAAAACCGCGTCGACAACGCGCGGTACTCGGAAGACGCGTATAATAAGCGTCCTGTGCGTAGGTACTGCGTAGGCCCTAACTAACATGATGCATTACGAAAAAAGTACATCATGCGACCAATCCACTAGCCTCTAGGTAAAATACAAACTAACTGTCTGCGGTTAAACAGTTACAAATAGATCCATAATTAAACAGGTCCAATTTACTTCTGGTTTCCCGTACCTATATAATATCATAGAATATAATTTATTTCTGAGGATAGTAGTAGTAGGTTCTAGGTAGTTTACTTAGTCATTCAAACAACCAGCACATCTAAAGTAGAAGGCTTCAAATCGATTGTATACTCGTAATCCGATACCTAATACTCGGTAACGAATTACGAATCGATTAACGAATCGATACGGCGGCGGCGGTGACAGAACGAAGCTTTGTCTTGCGCGCTGTGGGTTGCACAACGCGATAAATACTGGCCGGTGAGATAAATGGGTCAATGTGATAACTGAATTATGAAAGCCCTCTATGGAGATAGAGCTCTTTATCTATGAGGGCAAGGCCCTTTTATTTATTTATTTTTTATTTATTAAAACTTTATGCACAGGTAAAAAAATACTGTACAAAGGCGGACTTAATGCCTGAGGCATTTTCTATCAGTCAACCTGTGTATTTTGTGTGTGGTATAAAAAAAATGGTTTTGTCGACTGCCAGCATTAAGATTTTAGCGTCTAGAATTTGAATTTTTTGCGTATTTCCTCCATGCTACATTCAAAAGTGACGTCAAATATATCGGATATCAATATCAGAAATGCCTTGCTAAAGAAGAATCACAATAATCAAAATAAGATGTAAATATGTTTGTACAATCAATCGATCGCTTTATTTGAAAAGAAAAGTCAATAAACATTCAAGCTGATCCGGAAATAATTCAAGCAATAGGCTGCCACAAAAAATCAAAGCCAATCTAATTGTGGCAAGCACAGGAACGGTCGCGGCACTCATTCACTTTCATTAAACTTGATGCGAAGGTCGAATTTGTTGTCCGATGGTTACTCAACGGTCGTAACGGGGCCACGACCGGCGACCAAAGACTCGCGACCAGCGACCAGCCCCCAGACACGCTTAAATCTGTTTACTACTGTGATACTGGGTCACTGCCTCATTGTTATTAGATTGGCGTGCTGTGTCCTGGAATTGGATTTTTAATAAGTACGCGTTTATTGTTTGCCGGGAAATGGGAGTTCCACGTAATGTGGCTCATGTGTTTTCGGAACGCCTTTTTGTCATGCTTCTGATAATAACCCGTTACTGGCGTCGACCCAAGAAGTATTGAAGACAGCTGTGACCGTTACTATACTAATTTTGTCCTCAATATCCATATCCCGAGTTTTTTCCTTTTATACAGGTTGGGTAAAAAATCGTGGATCAAACGAAACAAGGCGATAGTTGGGGTTATTTGCAGTAAAAAATATCTGTGTGGCAGAGCACTCACTTGATCTCCTTAAAAGTTTTGACTATTTGAGTGTTTTTTGAAAAAAATACCAAAATTTGTGATAAATAGGCAATTAGTAGGGATGGGCCGAAATTCGGTTCACATTCGGTTCAACCGAAATTCGGCAGCTTGAACCGAACTTCGGCATTCGGCCGAAATTCGGTTCAGATGCCGAACATTCGGCACAAGAAAAATAATACCTACTTGCACTATTTTGACTGAAATTCAATAGAATTAGAATAGCATTACTGTAAAATAAAATTATGTCTTTTACTTACTCATGGTCATTTATTTTAGATATGAAGATTGTAAATGTAAACCGTAAATTACAGTTTTTCTTATTAGTTTTGAAAATCTTTGCCTAATTAATTAGACATAAAAATTAAACATACTATTACAAAAATGAAAAAACTTAGTATTCCTAAAGCAAACATCTGGATTACAATTCGTAAATTGAATAAAAAAGTCACGTTTTTGGTTCACAAACTAAACATTCATTAACATCAAATATTTTTTTATTACAAAGGGTAAAGGTCAAATTAAACAATCAAATTAAGGTGGATGCTCCAAGGCAGCCCGCGAAATTCAAATTTTCTTGCGTTTTTTGCAATTTGCAAGTAAGTGTCAGGTTGTATATTGATATGATTTGCGACCAAAACAAATATGGCTCCGGGCCACGTGGTGGGAGCGCGGTGTGGGGGCGGGGTACATCTAGCAATAATATTGAAGTAAATGCGTAAACAAGTCACGACGTGTTGCTCTCGAGAAAGCGCTTGAAATTGAACCGAAGTTCGGCCAAACTTTTCATTTTAACCGAATGTTCGGCCGAAGTTCGGATTCGGTTCAAACCACATTCGACCCATCTCTACTTTTAAGTCTCACGTAAAATTACTTGTAACTTTAAAGCCTTACTATTAAAAGATAATGTACTACCAAAAAATGATCCTGTATTAAAAAAACTTGCCTATTTAATGACTATTAAAACGAGGTGTAACACATAGCTGTTTGTAGCTTCATTATTTTTTTATGTTAACTTTTTCACAGCAAGGTCTAAATTAAAGTATATCAGAGGATAGTCAAAAACAGCTATTAGAATTCATATTTTTTATTTAATAATAACAAAATAAATCTAGTTACAGCAATTGTTCGAAATGCCTTCCTCTAGCGACAATACACAATATACGAGTCATATATATACGACATCGTCTAATAAAATTACGTCGCAACCTACGAAATGCGTTTCTGTTGCGTTTAACACTTTCTTTCGCTATCTCGATTTTATTTTTAATTCTTGCACTGTCGTCTATCTCTTATCGTATCCCCACAAAAAAAATATCGGATTTAAATCCAGAGATCTCGCTGGCCATTGGACTGTTCACCTAGATAGAGATGGTGTACGAAGCAGAGAACCAGAAGAAGAGAGGGTTGTAGAAGCTACTAAACACCATTTATTGTTTTAAAATAGGTACCCATTTTACTCTAATTGCCTATTTATCACAAATGTTGGTACTTATTTAAAAAAAACACTCAATTAGTCAAAACTTTTAAGAGGATCAAGTGTGTGCTCTGCCACACAGATATTTTTCACTGCAAATAACCCCAACTATCGCCCGGTTTTTTTTTACCCACCCTGAGTGTCATAGCTGATGATATTTTATTCACATTCCAATCTAGCCAAGCTAACTAAAAAGTACATTAAATATAACTTAAACTACTAAGTAACTATAATATTGGTCCCCTCCCGACGCGACGGACAAAACAACAGAAAGGTCATGTGAACTCAACGTGGCTTCGTTTTTGCATATCAGCGACTCCAGTATTGACCTTTGCCACCGTTAAGCTAGAACGACGTTATCTCTACCCAAAGAAATGTTTTATTTCAGTACAAAGCCGTAAATAGAGATAAACTTTTTACCCAATGAAATCTCTTGACTCACTCATCATGCACAATCATCTGCACCTTCCAGTATTTAAGCCAATATGGTACAGCTGTCCAGGTGGCTCCATACATTCTGGTCGAACAATCAACATGCCTAGCCTGTTCTCAACTTTGTATGTTGGGGTCGGCTTCCAGTCTAACCGGATGCAGCTGAATACCAGTATTTTACATGGAGCGACTGCCTACCTGATCTCCACAACTCAGTTACTGAGTAAAACGATGCCCGTTTGTAAGACTGGTTGTCAGACTTTTGGGCGGTAACTCATTTTCTCAGTAAGGTACTGGTTGTACCTAAATAGAGATATACCTGTTAGTGTTACGTCACAGAGTAGTCGCTTTACAAATAAGTCAGGACTCAGTGTAATGGCATGCTGGCACTGATTAGATGATTGAGTTGACATATCTTTGTATCTTCCCACGGTCTTTGGCTTCACTGTTTCCTAACATCTTGATATATAGTGCTGTCATCGTTTCTGTTTGCGGAGATTTGTTGTCTCGGTAGATCTACAATAAAGGGATCATTTATAAACTTTGCTTAAAGTTCATTGCTAAACTTTAAGCACGTTTATAAATAATCTCCATGTCTGAATGGGGTCTGGTTCATAATATCGACAGTCACTACATCGACGGTCGCTGTATCGAGAACGTTCCATCGACGGGTTAATGAATCGACAGTACCTCAAATCGATGGTACGTTACATCGACAGTATACCAAATCGAGAGTACGCTATATCGACAGTACATTTAATCGACGGTACGCTACATCGATGGTACATCAAATCGATAGTACGCTATACCGACAGTATACCATATCGATAATACGTTGTATCGACAGTACACCATATCGATGGTACGCTGCATTGACTGCCCGCTACGCTACATTGATATGCAAAAAAATCCTAAAATTTATTTTATTGTGGTTTTGCAGGTTTATCCAGCTATCTAATTACACAACACATTTTCGTAAACGTTTACGGCAAATTTGTTTCATTTTGACAGTTCAACAATATTCATTGCGATAATTAAGTTGAGCAGATTTATTTTTCGAACTTATGAAGCTGGATTAGCAAAACTATTCAAATTCCGATTGATCGTATATTACGTAATTAGGGTACTGTTCGCTACCTACGACGACAAATTGTTTAATTTTTAAAGATATTGTAGCTAATGAAATGATGTCATTCATCATCAATCAGTCACCGGGTTTTATATGTACAGAATAATGTGACCAACATTTTATGAGAGATGTGAAACATTGTCAAATTAATTTACCTACACTAAAGTGAGTAAGATAACAGACAGATAGATGTGTTACCTACTTTTGCATTTATTTCATTTGAATATTAGTATGGATAGTATAGATGAATGTAAGTATGTAAAGAGAGTTTCTTATGCCTATTGCACGCCTCACAACGCTTCAGTGTGAGAGTGCTCTACACTCGATATTTCGCCTTGTCAACATTTTCCAACATAAAATCGTTTCTGTAATCTCAATTATACATGGAATTCATATTAGCAGGGAAGTTTTAACTAAACTAGAGTTTTGGAATTATAAGAATCATATATTTTTAGATAGATAGGTATACCTTGAAATACTTATGTAACAAAAAATGTAATAAAAAAATTACGTGTACCTAAGTGGTGCTTTCCGTTGGAAAGTGTTGTCACGATTCACATCGTCACGCACAATAAATTAATCTTAATCTTCTCTTCTTTCATCCTTCGGATGAATTTCGTTATCACCCTCATCATAACCGTTCAATTGTTCGATGTACAGACGCCAGCAGGTCAACCTACCCGAAACTGTCAAATTTTCTCAATCAACTTTGAACCTTATGGATTAGTATTAAAGTTGAAAATTTATTAAAGAAATTTGACAGATTGTAGTAGGTTGATGTGCTGGCGTCTGTACATGGTTATGTCCGCGAGGCCTGCACTTTTGGATTTTTATTTTATTAAAACCGGTATACAATTGTACAAACAATACTCGCCTTCGAGTTCCGAAAAGTCTAAAAGTGCAATTGCTCATAAACCACAATTACTGCACAAGTAAAAAAATACTGTACAAAGACCAGAGAAAAACCAGAGCAGTGAGAAGGTCATCGTAGAAGACTATTGTTGGTAGAACGAAGATTTTTAATATGGGCAGAGCATAGGTATTGAACATGGGACGTCAGGTAAGAAGGAGAAGTGATGATTTTCCATATTTTTTCGGACTACTCACACTCTATATTTGGTCGAGTGGCAAATTATTTAGTAACCGAACATGTGTAAGGAATCCTCAAATCGACACACGCTAAATTAATCAATTACTTTCCACTCGACTACGTTACTACCGTAACCGTATCTAATCCTTGCAAGCCTGTTCAAAACCTACCTATAGTATAGATTACTTTATTGTAGATGAATCAGACAAAGAGGTCGAGAAATTAGCGAATTTAAAAACAATAAGAGCTATGCATTGCTATCTTCGATCAATAATAGTATTGCTATCATAATATTCTATTGAAAACCTGCCACTCTCGCGGTCACTCGACAGCTGGTCAATGGATGACTACAATGTAACGATGTACTTACCTACTTATATTTTCAGGACAATAAGTACTTACATAAGTTCGATCGATGTTAAAGTAAGAAGGGTTACGTAGGTACTAGGTTTCCGTCACTAACTTCAATGGTCTGAAAAATGACAAGCAATTAATTATTGTCGTCTAATTTTATATTGGAGCCAAAATAGTTTTCACCCCACTTTTTTGAAAATAAAGAGTTTTAAAGGCACTTGGATAGGTAATACGATTTCAAATCAATAAGGCAAGAGTGAGGCCAGCAAAATCCTTCACTAATTCCACCACTTCTTCGCGTGCCGATGGTCATCTACATATACAGGATGTTAAAGTAATTGCGTGCCTTAGCTTAGGGGTAGGTTCAGTACCGATAGAGGAAGCCAGAAAAAAATAATTTATTAGCACAGACCTACTAACTTAAAATAGCAATAGTTTAAAATTAAAATTATTTTATTTGTTTAAATGCTTTAATTACATACCTACTATCGAACGCGAATCGAACTAACGCACGCTACGACGGTATGTAAATTATAATTAGAATTTTCCCTTCGTACGGCGGCGGCGATGCGATAATAATGTTTTTATTTTGTTTAAATGCTAATTAATAATGTCCTAGAGTTACCTACTTAATATCGAACGCAATGAAATACCTACGCCCGAACACTTCGATAATGCCGGGTGAAGGATAGGTAACTAGGTAGGTACATACAATTCCAAGTTCCTTTTTTTTTCTTGCTTCTTTTATCGATTGATACCTGAGATACAGGTTTATTCCTAGTTCAGGTAGAAAGAATCCATTAATTTTATACCTACCTCTAGTTGAAGGCCCAATTTTGTAAATATTTATGTAAATCAATTATTTCAATAAATAAATTATTATTATTATTAAATTATTATCGATACTGAACCTACCCCTAAGCTATGGCACGCAATTACTTTAACACTCTGTATAGTGTCAGCCCAGAATTTAGCTACGCGCTTGGCATCTTCAGTAGCGGTCATCAGCTCCTGTAGCGCGTACACAACAGGACAAGCTGTGTTTGCATGTTACATTACAATGATGTGAAAATAAGAAACCTTAATACCAAAATCGGACTTCCCGAAAATGGAACTACTGGGTAATTGCGTAACACACATGAAATGACAATTGATCGCATCTTCTTTCATACGTTCATTGCTTTATTTACGTTGGTGAACAGACGCATTTGCTTAGAAATATCATTCAAAACCTTCGGATTGTGATTGAAACTGTGTTATGCAATTAGGGTGCTGGATTACAGCCCGGGAACAGCGGAAAGATGGATGATAGGCCTTTGTCCTGCAATGGCTTAGTATAGAATAGCAATCCTCCAATCATTGTTCAATCCTTTACGAATCCAAGAGCAGTTATTGATCAAGCCCTGAATAACGTAATCTTTTCTTCTAACCAGGAGTACCAGGCTACGTAATGGACGGCGTAGTCATAGTCGGAGAGCGGGAAGCTGCCCCGCCGGGCTACAGCGTGGCAGGCCGCGCGGGCAAGCGGCGCCTGTGCACGCGCGTGTCGCGACCTGCCGCCGCGCGCGCGCACCCGCCCGTCACTGACGTCATCGTGTGCTCCAAGATGAGGCAGGCGCCGCAAGGGTTTATATTGGCTGGGTGAGTTGAGAGCACAAATTCGGAAAGTAGGGATAGGCAAATGAAAAATCATATGGATAAGTATTCTATCGTAGCGATATTTATCTAGGGATAAAATGATATTTTGATACATTGATATATATTTTGCTCATCCCTAGCAGCTAGTAGCCCTGCGATTCAGTTGGACTGGTGAGCGAGAGCTCGGTTTGGTAGGGACCAAACAGACTTCTCGCTCACCGAGTGGATTCACTGGTGTCTGGTAGGGTGGGTCCTACCAGACACCAGTGAATCCACTCCCAAGAACACGCATATTAGCCTCTAGTACTGTTAGGAGCGGAAATACAAGAAATATGGCAACTTATATTGCCCTAGAGATATACGGCAATTTATATTGCCATAGTTGTTGTTAAATAAAATATATTTAGCCCGGTTTAGCTTCTTACAGCGAAGATAATGATCTAATGCTTATTCTAACTTGTGCGGTGGATGACGTATATTATATCTGCTGACGTATATCATACGCTTTTTTTCATTATTCCATTATTAGTTAGGTTGGATTTGTGGCGGCATCTACGTCACGCGAAATCCTGCATCGCGCAAGCAGAGTTTACCGCGCGATCAGCATATATATAACTTCCCGACATCAATCGTCGGGCAGTAGCCTACCAGACATAACACCCCTCTGGTCGGAGGATCCTCCCTTTTCTTTAAACTATGAGTGAACTTTACACCCTGTTCTTCATACCAATTGGGAGTATGTCTAATTGGAACAGGCGCCGGCGCCGCCCGTAGGGTTTCTTAATAATTGCAAGGACTGCACAACCGAAGTGTTAAGAGGGAACAGGGCCTGCGATTCTCCATACAAATGTACTCCCCTTTTTTTTCCTGAATAGTGCTTCCAAAGCAATCTTTATTTGTTTCATTGATTCTATGAAACAAAAAAAGATTTAATGGGGATTTTTGTAATTTTTCATATTTTATTTACTAATAGTTGCTGAAAAAAGGAAACAACAGGGACGTGTCTACGGTAGACCTTGATCAAGGTCTACCCCATTTTTACCGCTGTGATTAGAGGACTACCACACTAATTTGAAAAGTTTTTAACTTAAAAGAAAATTATAGGAACCTAACCTAGACATACTCTTTATTAAAAAAAATATGTAAAATGTAATTGAATCGGCTCAGTTTTCGAGGAGAAAAAAGGGGATTATGAAACGTCGAAAACGTAATTTTTTTTTTTTTTGCTGAGTGCAGCTGTCCCTATCCCACTCTACGGAGGCAGACTTGATGTAAGACGACGGCAATAGTTTCTTAAAATACCTATTATTCAAATTCTTTGCAGGCCCTGTTCCTTCTTAATAGGATTTCCAAATCTAATCTATTTACCCCGAAATGTCCAACTGCTGGACATAGGGTCCTCCCTTTCCCATTCCCAAATGATAATATACATTAATAGAAATGTGTCTTTTTCTTTCCACAGCGAGATAAACGGCAAGACGGTGTGTTACAAAGTAAGCGGCGGCAGCACTGACACGTCGCCGACACACAACGAGTATGAGAACGTGCTCACTAACATCACGCCTGAGGCTAACAGGAGGTAAGCAGACACAAGCTTATTTATCACATAAACATAACATCACGCCTTGTTTCCCCGAAGGGTTATACAGAGGTGTACCTATAGTACACCCACATTTCGCCAATTATGTTAAAGTCCCATGTAATAGGGGGCGAGTCTATTGCCATCAACCGGGCACAAGGCCAGACTCCGGGCTGCTACTGAGAAATTCCAGAAAGAAAAACCCAGTGACAATTTGCCCGACCTGGGAATCGAACCCAGGACCTCATGTTCAGCAGTAACGCTTGCGACCACTAGACCAAGGAGGCAGTCTTACTAGCGCGCGGCGGTCTTACTTTTAGTCTTATTTATCACTGTATACAATATTATTTTTAAAACGTTACATTAAATTGGGCGAAACTTCATAGGCCTGATAGGTATTAAAAACAAAAGAATTTTCTAAACACGTTTGAAGTTTCGCCAACTAAGGCCGAATTCGACCAAACATTTTTAATATAATAAAAGTCTTAGCATACAAAATTAATACTTCTTGACAGTTGACGTCAACTTAGTTCCACAGGTATCTAACTGGTAAAAATCAGCCATATGTAAGTAACGTTGTATAGAGGCAAACAAAGTTGCTGTCAAACTATTAAGTCTTTTCAGGTCATTTGACTTGTCAAATGTTTTTAATGAACCAACCCGAGTGACAGCTTCTTCTGCCACTTGTATAGATAATATTTTCTGTAATTGTGATTACTTACATAAACAAATTGTAAATAAGTTGCCATCTGATCACAGTGGACAAACAATAACATTTTGCTCCTACATGCCTTTACAAAAAATTCAAATAAGGTTTAGGCCAATTACATGTAGAAATCTAGAGAAATTAAATAATGTTTTGGCAAGTAAATTATGTATTCAGAGTTTTGATAATATATGTGACCCAAATGAGTTCTACACAGAGTTCTTTTCACTATTAAACAAACAATTCATTGACACTTTTCCACTAAAGACTAAAACTATTTACACAAAATTCTTATTTAGTGATTGGGCGACTCCAGGTATTCGTAAAAGCAGGGAAAAACTTTTTGAACTTTATGGCCTAAAGCAACATATGAATAATACAAGCTTTCATCAGTATGTTGCAAAATATTCTAAAACTTTTAAAAGTGTGTGCAAAATGGCTAAAGCTCTTCACATTAGCAATAAAATAAAATCAGCTGATGATAAAATAAAAACTACCTGGCAAATAATTAATAATGAAACCGGTAGGAAAAAACAGCGTAATACTGAATTTAATTTAGAGACTGCACATGGTCCCATCAACTCAGATGTAGAAATAGCTCAGGAATTTGAAAACTTTTTTGCTAATATTCCCCATAAAACCACTGAAGCTTTAAATTCCTCACCCGTGCTTTCTGCTGCCTTACTTAGAAATAATGTAAAGGCATGCCCTTTGGAGTTTAGGTTTCAGCATACAGACCCCCAGGCTGTTATAAAAGCTTTTAAAGATCTTAAAATTAAATCAACAGAAGATCTGTGGGGAATGTCTGTAAAAGTATGTAGATCAGTAATCGAAACCATTGCGCCTTATCTAGCTTTCATATTTAACACTAGTGTAGACCAAGGCGTCTTTCCGGATCTCATGAAACACAGTAAAGTAGTTCCTTTGTTCAAATCCGGTGATAGTAAGGAACCCAACAATTATAGGCCTGTGTCAATTCTGCCAGTTCTCAGTAAGGTGTTTGAAAAGTTGATACTCAATCAAATGTTACGTCACTTTAATAAAAATTCCATCTTTCATGACCAACAGTACGGTTTCACCAAAGGGCGCTGTACCACTGACGCCGGTGTCACCCTAATAAAGAACATTTTTAACGCTTGGGAAGAAGCACAAGATGCCATTGGAATCTTCTGCGACCTCTCGAAGGCGTTCGATTGCGTACACCATGAGACACTTCTGCTGAAACTGGACCACTATGGGATTAGGAACACAGCTCATGATTTGTTAAGATCATACCTGAAAGATAGAAAGGTTAAAGTTCAAGTCAACGGCACAAACTCATTAGGGTCTGAAATGGTAATGGGCGTTCCTCAAGGTTCGATATTGGGTCCATTCCTCTTTTTAGTTTATATTAATGATTTACCCCAAATATTTCTAAATCAGCCAAAGATGGTGTTATTTGCAGATGACACATCATTGATCTTTAAAATAAACCGACGGTCACCAAATCTTGACGACGTGAATAGCTCTATTGTTCAGGTCCAAGATTGGTTTACGGTAAATAATTTGGTACTAAATAATAAAAAAACCAAATGCATTAGATTTAAATTACCAAATGTTAGAAGTAGCGAATGTGACATCGTATTGAATGGAGAAAAACTGGAATTTATTAATCAAACAGTTTTCCTTGGAATCACGCTAGACGAGAAATTACAATGGGGACCCCATATAACATCTCTCGCGGGGCGGCTAAGCTCGGCCGCTTATGCTGTTAGAAAGATAAGACAGTTAACAGATGTAGAAACCGCGCGTTTGGTCTATTTTAGCTACTTCCACAGTATTATGTCGTATGGCATTTTACTGTGGGGTCGGGCTGCTGACATTGAATCCATCTTTGTTTTACAAAAAAGAGCTGTCAGAGCCATTTATAATCTACGTCGTCGCGAATCTCTCAGGGAACTATTTAAAAAGATTAATATTATGACGGTACCTTGCCAATTCATTTATTCAAATATTATGTATGTGAGAAAAAATCTACATCTTTTTAATAAAATAAGTGATAGACATAATTTTAATACTAGAAATAAAGATAAAATAGATCAACCATTTTTCAGACTATCTAAAGTAAATACATCTTTTATGGGGTACTGTGTTAAATGTTACAACAGAATACCTTGTGATATATTAGAATTAAATGAAAGAAAATTTAAAAATCATATCAAAAGTACACTTTGTAAACAAGCATATTACAAATTAGAGGATTATATCCAAGATAAAAATGCTTGGAAACATGCTGGTCCTGCTCCATAGGACAATTCAGAATCTAGACAAAATCGAACTGGTTGCTAATTTAATTGTATAATTATTATTTTTTATTTTTTTAAACATTTATTTTATTTTATTTTTGTGATTATTTGAACTCACACACTGACTTATTATTATTAGTATTACTTATTATAATGTTAGAAATATAGTATAATTTTACAATGTTTGTAAGTATGTGAGCACCATGCATCTATCACATAATTATGTCATTCCTTCATTTTTCATTCTTTTTACCTATCGTGGTATAGTAATCTTATTCTAGGTGCATTGTCTTCACATATAATTATATAATAAGTGTATACAAGATATAATGATTTTTTTTAAAAAGAGTAACGGTGGAGTTTCTTGCCCATTCTTCTCCATACGAAAACTACCTTTTGGAATGGGCGACTAGAATCAGTTTTATTATTTTTTGTAAAGTTTGACGTTCAAAAGTGCCTTTTTTGTGCCTAATTGAAATAAATTATTTGACTTTGACTTTGACTTTGATGGCAAATAAATAAATCATGCTATTTCGTACGCAGAACCGGCAGAACTCACTTTTCTATTGAGCATGTTTATCCTTACATCTGCCTCTAAGTGACGAGAATCAATATGATGAGTGACAGGCGAGTAAGCGTGAAGCTCGCTTAATAGATAGAGTCTCAACTCAAGTATCATCTGTCGTCAAGCTTGACAGTATGGCAGTGTTGTTTACGCTAGGAAGTTGGCTTTTCCATCACCACCCTGCTTTCTAAGTAGTTTATGAGTGCTACTCAACTTTGACTACTAAACTTAGGCCCGTATTGAACCTCCTTCGAGACTCAAAGGCTTTAAACGACTTTTGTAGTCAGACAGTTTGTTTTGTAATACGGGCCTAAACGCCTTATCACACTGGCGATTTGCGAGCAAGTTATCAGTGAGGTGGTTGTTCAACGCGCTCGCTGCGTGTGCGTAGCGAGTACGCCACGTGTGCAGAACGTGTTCGCTGCGTTTGCCAAACGAGAGTGATTGACGTGAGTGTACAAGAGAGAACGAGACAAGCGAGTGTACAATATTGTGTAACCGCGGCGTATACGTCGCGTAGTCGCGGTTAGCTCGCTTCGCACCCGCGGAAAGCTCGTTCACAAATCGCCTCGCTGGAAACACGCTGGAAAATTGACAGTGGAATAACGCTCTAAGACCAAGCAGTTAAAAAAAAAACAATCAAATAAAAGTTTTCTTTGGTATTGAGTCTAAATGCGGTCAAAGAACAACCAGGTTCGATTCGAGAAGATCGTACTCAAGTACGATTCAAACCTCAAATAAGCAAAATCTATACAAACCGCTGGCTGTCGCTGAAAACCAGCGCTGGGGCTCTGTCTTGCATAAAGTCGCAGCATTATGCTGAGCGATGATTGTTTTGCGTGGATGTGACGCATATTTTCCTCCAACGTGTCTTTTTCGTGTAGGTGTTCTTTCTTTGCGTTATGTATAATAAACTTTTTTTTCTTATCAATTATATAAAGAGTAGAGCATTGATTCTAAATGCGGCTTCAAGCCCAATATTAAATCGCTCAGATTCAATAAAAAGTAATAAGTAAATTGTCTTGCAACACGTCATAACATCGTTTAAATGTAGTTACGCATACATTTCTGCAATGCTCAAGGCTCGAATAACAAAGGAACTAATTCAACTAAATTAATAAATCCTTCAGTGAACAAGACGAATTAACTCGTACTGTTTATATTCTGTAGGGTACACTATTCGTGCACCGATCATTGAGACAATTGAGATTTATGCCGGATATCTACAGGGTGTATCAGAATGGTTAACCACACCAATTTAAGGGTGTACAGGGGCCGTATTATGACGTATTAATGCCATCATTATTCCAGTGTGAGTGAGAGACGGAGCTATACAAGGCCGCTAGCACCATCCTTTTTTCGCAGTGGAATAATGATGGCATTAATACTTCAAGGCCCCAGACCATCAAACTGAACATCATTCTCCATGGGACCAAGCATAATTGAGGAAAAATATCAGTCATCCCATTTAGGTCGAGTAGGTATTGTATTGAAGGTTTATACAGGACAGCTGATATTTTTTCTCGGTAACGATGGTTGGGCCCCTTAAAACCAACTCAAACTCAAAGCATTTATTTAAATTAAACCATTTACAGGCACTTTTGAACTGACAAAGAGTCGGTCAGTCAGTCAGAAAGTTGAAGCTAGTTGCATATTCCAAAACGACAACACCTTTTTCATACACCCTGTATAAACGTTACTTAGCACGGGCTTTGATTTAGGCCGCTTTCCGAATTAGAACATAATCGCTCACAGCGCTGACATCGATAATTGCTGTTCCGAGTAAGATATCACGATAATGACAGCAGAGGGCTGTCAACAATTCGGAACGCTCGTAAATGCGCTCACAGTACTCGCTCAACGCCAAAACTTGCTTATCATATTTCTTTGAGTTTATACCACAATTTTTTTTCTTCTTCAAACTCAAACTCAAATCATTTATTTCAAATAAATCAAATTACAGGTACTTTTGAATTGTCAAGGGGTCGGTCAGTCAGAAAGATGAAGCTAGTTGCCCATTCCAAAGCGTAGTAGGTTCCTATGGAGAAGAACGGGCAAGAAACTCCATGGACACTCTTTTAAATCAGAATATTGTTACAAAACATTGGTTACATCATTCATGTTGAAATTATACATGTGAGAACTATGTAGTAAAACGTGGACGTTAAAAGCGACCATAATAAAAATATAAAATCAAAAATAATTAAAATAAGCCATGGCAGCTAAGAGATGACCAGTCCCCACTGACGGCGCCCGTTCACGAACATGACGCATGGATCAGCGTATTCTAGCGGATCTTCACATTGCATAAACATAGAAGAAGAAGTTTGTGGTATAACCACAAATTTCTTCTTCTTCTTTGTTTAGGTAGCAAACGGTAGCCAGAAGCACAATTACGAAAATGCCACGTTAGTTTAAAGATATGATGCGAGTCAAAACAAAACAGCACACCTGTCATTTTTGACAGCGCTCACGGTGATATTAGTAAAAGGCATGGTCGGCGTTATCGCAAGATGGCGCACGTCATGACGTCATCTATGACGATTCAAGACGCATCGTTATCGCGTCCACGTTAATTCGGTACGGCTGGTTAGCACGCTCAAATCGATTACATCGTAACTCGGAATGCGGGGTTAGACATGTTCCCGTCTCTATCTTGCACTTGTAGTTTGACAGTTGTGTGCCAGTGACAGGAATGACGTTTTGTCAAAGTATGTGCTAGGTAACGTTAGATCTCGGCTTTAGTTTTAGTACTTGAATAGTGAGTAAGATTGTTCATTCATGTCTAGTCTTCATAGAACAGCTGATAGTTACCGCCTTAGCTTTGCGCGGTGGTTGTGGCACAAACAGCCTTAAATAATTAGAAATAGAGCTTTTTTTATAGAAGCTAGCTACTTCAACAAAAACCCTAACCTTAAGTTAGGCTTCATGTACAGCAGGGACTTGAAAAAGAAATGAATTTCGTTCCGTTACACTAAATATTATCTTATAAAGTTCCAAAGTTTGTAAAGATACTATTAATTTAAAAAAAAAAAAACCATTAATGTCACAAAAAAAAAAAACGTTATAGAATACCATTTTTGTAGAAAGAAGTGATAGCCTAGTGGTGTGACCGTCAGACTGACAAGTCGTAGGTCTCGAGTTCGAACCCAAGGCACGCACCTCTGACTTTTCGGATTCATGTGCGTATTATATAATTATCACTTGCTCATAAAACGGTGAAGGAAAACATCGTGAGGAAACCGGCATGCCTGAGAGATATTTCTCGACGACATGTGAAGCCAAGTCAGAGGCCCGTGGGCGGCTTTAAAACTCTGACACCAGGTTGGTTTACTAACCACACGAAAAGAAGAAGATTTTTGTAGAACAATATTTTAAGTTACGTTATAGGTATTAGTAACATTATGCTTATATCCGCTTGTAATAACGTTCAGATTCATTTTGTAACGTTATTTTTAAGAAATTTTCCGCTGAGCATTGCTCCATCGTCGCCCAGCAACAACACCACACCGGCGCACTATGGGACCAAACAGTATTTTCCATCTCAAAAATGGTTTTGTCGAAAGTCGTAAATCCATAGATTGTTTTATGGTTTTATACTCTCAAAAGATGGAACTTACGAATAAATTACAAAATATAAAAAAATATAAAGTTTTACGTTTATAAAATGAACCTCAAACATTGGGCATAAATATTCTCCCACATGATTATTCGGAAGTTTTCCAAGGAAACATATTAGTGTTATACATCATTAGATAGCTTAGAATATACACTTTGCAACCACGTTCAGTTTTTGTAAAAAAAATATTTTTATTTAATTTTTTAATATTTTTTTAGTGAAGTAAAGAAAATTTAGTTTTTGTTAATTTCAATTGGAGTTTTCGTTGTTGCCGAAAGCAGCCGGTGTCAAGTTAATTACTCTATTAGAGACCTTATCTACTCAGTAATATGAGGATTTAAAAAAAACTTGCGCGTTTTTTGCGCCAGAGGTGATTTTGAAGCAATAATGTCAATCGGGGAAAAATCCTCGAAAATTACGGTTCTTCTTTTTTATTATGAAATATTATATTTAGTTATTATCCTTTGATGTCTATATTGTTTTTTTCTATTTCTATGATAAAAACATACATTTGCAAATTAAAAAACTGCTATTATATTTGAAAGAATCTTCCCATGGCAATTTTGTTTGGGGTGGTCACCTTAACCACAAGTATGATAAACTATATTGCTGCGGAAGTTCTATTTATCAGTTGTGGTAAATAATTACAATCAGTACTGATTACACTATTTCGATGAGAACTGTTATAATCAATTGTCCCATGGTTTTTGCACAAGGCACTAAAATATTAGTCCTTTAAATACCCGTGTATGTTCAGCATACGATTCATCAAAGTGTTCAGATACTTCTTTTCAATAACAATTAACGCATAAAAAACATTATTATCTAACAATGAGTGAATTCGTTTGTGTTCGACGCGATCTTTGTGATCAAATAATAAAAGGGAAAAGTACTTCAGACCTCAAAAAATATTTATTGGAAAATTTTCAACTATCGGAAACTGACGTTAATACTGTAATAGAGAGTATTCAAAAAAATCTAACATCGAGTTGCAACCAGAAATGGACCAAAGCTCAAAGAAAGCCGGACCGGTTCGAGAGCCTATACTCAAATTGGTTAAATGGTGAGTTTAAAGTATCATTGAATTCTTGCAGTACCTCAACCACTGTAAATTCTGGTTTGAATACTTCTGGTGAACGTGGAAGACCAACAAAACAATATGACGAGTGCTCGGAAAACACAAAGAAACGAAAAAATATGGAGCTGGTCCAGGAGTATGGAATGGGACATGTCCGTAACGCTTATGTGCAAGGTTTATGATCCATGGGGGAAAATGACGAAGCGTCAATTGTGACTATTATCAGAAATAAGGAAAAAGAAGAGAAAAAAGTTATTCTACTAAACATACTCAATCCAGATAACGCACTTTCCTTTACAAAAGAGGAAGCATTGAGTATATGCATTGAAACTGATTTAACCAAAGCACAATATGCGTACCTAAGAAAAAGGCTCGTTGATAAGAATTTAAGTTCTGTATTGCCTTCGTATCAAACACTAAGTGAAGCAAAAAAGGCTTGCTATCCGCCTGCATCCAGCATTACGGTGACAAATATAAGCGCAAAAATCAACCTGCAAGATCTCTTAGACCATACAGTCTGCCGTATTATAAGGATAAAGTCAGGATCGACTTACAATCGTCTCAAGCTTTTCACTAAATGGGGATGTGATGGATCCTCCGGGCAAAGTGAGTATAAACAAACTCTACCGGAAGAAAACGAACAAATATCGGACGCTAATTTGTTTATAGTGTCCCTTGTACCACTGCGACTAGTAGACGAAGAAACTTCTACGGTCATATGGAAAAACCCTACTTGCTCATCTGTTAGATATTGCAGACCAATTTCATTAGAATTTGCAAAAGAAACTCCCGAAAAAACTACAGCGGTTGTCAATGAAATTGAAGCCAAAATTAATCAATTGATTCCAACTCTTGTGTCAATAGAAGACAAAGTCATCGAAGTTAAACATCAACTGTTTATGACAATGATTGATGGGAAAGTTGCTCAAGTGTTGACAAACACATCATCCAGTGCTACCTGCACTGTTTGTGGAGCAACTCCCAGACAAATGAATGATCTTTTAAAAGTTACAACGAGAGTTGAAAATGAAAATGCGTTTAAATACGGATTGTTGACGCTACACGCATGGATAAGATTTATGGAAATGATCCTCCATATTTCTTACAATTTAGGTTTTGAGAAGTGGTCTGCAACAACTCCAGAAAACAAGCAACTTAAAGAAGACAAGAAAAAATTTGTCCAAAAACGTTTCCGAGAAGTGCTTGGCTTGCATATTGATAAACCACGTCAAGGAAGGTTCCGGTAATAGCAATGACGGTAATACGGCAAGGAGATTTTTCCAAAATTACCAATGTTCTGCAGAGATAACCGGAATTGATGAAGAATTAATCAAGAGACTTTATGTAATTCTTCAAACTATGTCATCGGGATTTCCTATAAACGCAGAAAAATTTGGTCAGTATACATTGGTAACCGCGCAATTATATGTAAGCAAATATAACTGGTACTACATGCCATCTTCGGTCCATAAAGTACTTATACATGGTGCTAAAATAATAGAGCATTATGCAGTTTAGCCTATAGGACAATTATCCGAAGATGCCCAGGAAGCTCGAAATAAAGATTATAAGAAATATAGGTTACATCACGCTAGGAAGTGTTCCAGATCAGCAACAAACGAAGACGTTCTGCATATTTTGTTATATACATCTGATCCTTATATATCTAGCTTAAATAAACCAAGTTTTCTAATATCCAAAGAATTATTTGACGAAGCTAAAGAATTGTTGGAAATAGAAAGTGATGAGTAGGATAAGTTTAAGTAATAATTTTTTTTTGTCATGTAACTGTTTGTTTAATAATAATAATTTAGTTTTAAACTTATTTTAAGCATAAGTGTAACTTTTATTGCTATTTTAATATAACTGTATGATTTTTTGTATGAAATTTCGTATAACTTTATCTTTGTAATTTTTTTTCGGAAAAAATATTTTATTTAGAATGATGATGTTTGATTTCTTTTATTGCCTAGATATTCACAAATACGTGAAAAAAAAATCAAGGAGATAAATCACAAAACAACAGAGTTATCGATTTTTGAGATGGAAAATACCGGTTGGTCCCATAGTGCGGCGGCCAGCGACCGGCTGGTAGTAAGCCATCGCCGCCGTATTCAAACATAAAGTTCTTTCGAAAGTGCGCATCTTTTACAGACAGTGTTGTGAATGAATAGTTGTGATTACCTGCCTACTTTTATATTTATGTGATTGTGTCAAGTTTTTTTTTGTCAACGTTGCGTATCCAAATGAATAACGTTATTTACTTATTTAAACTATTCACACTTAAAAAAAATTACAAAGGCGGACTTAATGCCTTAGGCATTCTCTACCAGTCAACCAAGGGTGGTGAAGAGATTCGATGGCAGGTGCTGTTTGAGAGGAACCAAGAAAAAACATTTTTTATTAAAATACATAACATAACATCACGCCTTGTTTCCCCGAAGTGTTATGCAGGTGTACCTGTAGTACACCCACATTTCGCCAGTTATGTTTAAGTCCCATGTAATAGGGGGCGAGCCTATTGCCATCAAACGGGCACTAATCCAGACTCCGGGCTGCTACTGAGAAATTCCAGAAAGAAAAACCCAATGACACTTTGCCCGACCTGGGAATCGAACCCATGTTCAGCAGTAGCGCTTGCGACCACTAGACCAACGAGGCAGTCAATAAAATATATCATTAGAAATAGTTATAATTATAATACACATCCATACATATTTAATAAAATATATACCTATATTATACATATACATTGTATACAAATTCAAGGGAGAGAGGTGTTGAGATGACTCTACTCTATTTAATTTGACAAAAAACTGCAATTTCCGCTTAAATGCATACCGACTGGTCGCCGTCCTGATATCAAGAGGAAGAGCATTCCAAAGAAGAATGGACTGAATATGAAAGGAAGAATGAACAAAGTCAGTCGAGTCGTATTTCGTTATACGATATATTAAATAACAAAATATTGTTAATATTGGTACCTGTGATGTGTCCAAATGGACACAGTTTAAGATATCGTACCGTTTGTTAGTATCGTTTTAGCCAAGGAATTAATTTTGTTACGATCCTGGTAGAACGGTACAAATTATCGTTACCGGAACTACGCGTAACTTATTTTGAGTAAAGTAAGTCAAATAATTTATTTCAATTAGGTACAACAAAGGCACTTTTGCACGTCAAATTTTTTTTTTTTTCCAAAAAGTAATTTTCGTATGGAGAAGAATGAGCAAGAAACTCCACCGTTACTCTTTTAAAATGTTTTCACAATATCTTGTATACATTCATTCTAAGTGATGATACTGATGATGCACCTATAATAAGATTACTACACTCGGCGTCACAAAAATCGCACCTCTTTAAGAATTCCCTTCAAAGTCATTTTAACCCCATTAATCAATGGTAGACATATGACTATAAGGTATCATTGGAAAGGCAATTTATTTAAATTTCAGAATAAATCAATAAATTTGGTTTTTTGTTTGCCAGGGAATAAAAAAAACACGCTAATGCAAATGATTAGTATGACGGCGACCCTTGCCCGCGAGCACTTCCAGTCCGAGAAACACACACAAGGTTCGTTTTGCCTTCGATTGACATGCCGCCCCAGAACATGCACGAGCCACCCCCGTATTCCACTGTCTCTTGAATACAGGCTTGTGCGAATCGTTCCCCTTGCCTCCGGTACACTCTTCTACGCCTGTCGTTGCAGAAAAGACACACCCTCGTCTCATCCGAGAAGAGTACAGCCCTCCATTGGTCTATTGTCCAATCCACATGGTCACGGGCAAATTGCAACCGGTCTCTCCTATGCTGTGCAGTCAATTTTGGCCCTGTAGCAGCCCTGTGAGCTGCAATTTTCTTCTCCTTCATTCTTCTTCTAATCGTGGAAAGGCGACAGAAGTTCTGCGAGCTGATCGCAGTTGTTGTTGCAGCTCAACAGCATTGGAGAACCGATTACGTAAAGACGTTGAAACAATGAAGCGATCGTCTCTTTCGGATGTGCACCGTTGTCTTCCAGATCCACGTCACCAGTCTCTTGGAAGCGTTGGAACACTCGTCGAACGGAAAAACGACTCAAGTTCTGTTGCCGAGTAACATCACATTGCCGCATCCCTGATTGCAGTAGTGCAATGACTTGAGCGGCTTCATCTGCAGTGGTATCCATCTTCTGGGGTATTTTTCTTGCTGCAGCTGTTCACGTGTGTTCACTTCAAAGGTTGGATAGCGAATGACTCACATTTGACCCGGGTCGCCCGTTTTATGCCCTTGTAGGGAGGTGCAATTAGTGGCCGTTGTAATGCGTATTTTGACAACATTTTCTTTAACGTTACGCGCTAATGAGATCTGTTGTGTTTAGGAATTCTAACTGTTGTTAATTTAAAGGTCGTTAAACATACTTTCAATTGATACCAATATTAATAGGGTTTAATGTATACGTTGATGGCGGGGCTTGCTTGAAACTTATTTTCGGAGAGGTGCGGTTTTTGTGACGCTGAGTGTATATCACGATATGTAAAAATGAAGGAATGACAGATAAATTAATTATGTGATAGATGCATGGTGCTCACATATTAGGGGTTAAAGTATGAAATTGCCGATTTGTAGTGAAAAAATTAAATTCGTTCTTTTTTTTAATTTAACATATTTATTTAATCAAAATAATTACCATTATTATCTATACATTGCTGCCCATAGGAAGGTAATTTATTCCTTTGCGATAGCACTCTCGTGATCTAGTATTTCACTCCGCGATTACTGTACTGTAAGCTATACTTTAGTACGGAGCGGAGCGGAGTAGGGCGCGTCGTCGTGGATTGCACTATTTATAGTTTTGCTATCATTGTTCGAAGTTCGGCACAGTAGACATCTGCCGTTATTGCTTGACCAGATCGGAGAAAGCTATAGTGAATAACACCATGCTGAGACCACCAAACAGTTACCATTACCTTTTTATTGGTAAGCTTTGCTTCAGGACACCTTTTTTTTGGGTTGTCGGCGTTTGACCTGGGGTCAGCCATTGCATTTTTCGCTTACGGTTATCGTAAAGAATTCACTTTTCATCACATGTCACAATTCGAGCCAAAATTCCTTCATTTCTGTATCGATTCAACAAGGCAACACAAGTTTCAACACGCGTTTCTTTCTGCAGATCAGTCAAATCATGGGGCACCCATTTCTCATTTTTATTTTATATTATTGATTTGACGCAAATGAGTCAATATTGTTGGTAAGGTAACGTTAAACCATGCCGCTAATTCCTGGGTAGTTTGGCTCGGATCGGCTTCCACCATCTTCCACGCGGCGGGCGCGGTGGGCGGTCTTCCACGTGGTTCATTCTTCAAATCAAAGTTTCCATCACGAAAGCGTTTAAACCAAAATCGCACGGTGTGTTCATTAGCAGTCCCCTCTCCAAATGCAACATTGATATTGCGAGCTGTTTCTGCCGCGTTAGTTCCGCGTCGGAACTAGTATTCAAAAATAACTCGAATTTTCGAAGTATCCATCTTTCTTGTCTAAACTGAATAAAAAAACAACTGAAAGTCGATAATCATATCATAGTAACATATAATCATAGGTACCATGTGAAAAAAATTTCACTCAAAAATCTCAAACCATGAAGGTTCTATGTCAATTCGAAGTACCTATTACAATAAAACGGCAATTTCATACTTTAACCCCTATTATTTACAAACATTGTAAAAATATACGATATTACTAACATTTTAACAAGTAATACTAATAAGTCAGTGTGTGAGTTTAGTCCAGTTCAGTGAGTAACGTTTCAAGTCCGTGAATGAAAGTTATCAAACATTGACCATTGTATCAGTAACCGGATATTGTTAAATAAACACTAAACATAAGATTTAATATTAAACAAGCCGCGTGCCTGTTGGGATTTCTCATCCGCAAAAATTACCAACTTCTGTCATCCTATATTTATAGTCCGTGAGCCAGCAACAGTTTTTTCGGACCAATTTCCTCTCAAGCGATATCTCGTGAAATGCTTCAGAGAGTTGTATGGTGAACGTCAGCTGCCGCTCCCTGTGTGGGTGGGGCAGCGGCAGCCTCTCCAATCACGTAAAAAAAAAAAAATATTTTCAATAATTTCCTCAATTATGGTGGTGGAAAGGTTGTCAGCTGGTGCAGTGAAAGTTGGAGCATGGGAGGCAGGCGTGAGCGCTGATCGCTTATTTAAAAACGTTAGCTGACGGGTTTTCCACCAACATAGAGCCAGCTGACATTTTTATTTATTCAAAATTGCATGTAAACTATCATCTGATACATTTTCAAGAAGAAATGACATAACTATAGTTATTCGCATTACGCTTCATGCACGCACAGAATGAAATAATTTTATTGTTATATTTTAGTTATATTAATATTCTTGATAAATTACACCGAAAAATTCAGAAAAAAAAATTAAAATGACGTAAACCGCGCGTTAATGTCAAATTCTGGGGCTAGACCGGTTAATGTATAAAAATGTCCAACATAACTCCTTTTTGCGTTTTTTGCCGAAAAACAACTTCAAAGTTGAAAGTATTAACGAAGAACTTCATATCTAAGCAGTTTGAAAACAAAATCCCGTGAACACGATGACCACATCTGTTACCTTCCCGGTTTTATAGCGGCCGAGCGCTGTAAGCAGAAATAGTCCTTACGGTGTATAGATATGAACTTCTTCGATGGTTCATGTTGGTGGAAAACCCGTCACCTAACGTATTTAAATAAGCGATCGGCGCTCACGCCTGCCTCCCACCTTTCACTGCATCAGCTGACGACCTTTCCACCAACGTAGAGCCAGCTGACGTTTTTATTCATTCAAAATAGCATGTAAACTATCATCTGACACATTTTCAAGTGAGAGGACATCACTGAACTTTTTTTTTTTTTGCGTATTCGTGTGACCAGTTGACGACCAGTTGAGTGACCAGTCGTTGATCCATCACGGTACGGCCAGCTGACTTTTTTTTATCTTCGAATAATTGTGTTAACTGTCATTTAAAAAAAAAACAGTCTGGAGGAAATGATTATTTTATTTACGTGATTGAGAGGCTGCTGCTGCCCCACCCACCCACGGAACGGCAGCTGACGTTCTCCATGCTGTTTAATACAACTCGCTGAAGTATTTCACGAGTTATCGCTTGAGAGGAAATGACTGACAAAATATACTATCTGGCTCACGGACCATTACCACTTCAGCAGATTTTTCAAAATTCCTTCCTTAGTGCTCACTTTCGTTATACAGGGTGGCGATTTAGTGACCCGCATCCGTCAAGGGGTGATTCTACCTGTCATGCTAAACAACTTTCGCTATGAAACATATTTATAAGATTCGTAAAAAAAACATTCGTGTATCGAAATAGTCGGTCTACTTGTTCTTGATGTATAGGGACTTGATTTTTTTTCACGAATCGGATATGAGTTTCATGGTGAAAGTTGTTTAGTATGACGGGTAGAATCGCCCGCTTGACGGATGCTACAGTCGAAATCGCCACCCTGTTTATAAGGAACTCTGTTTTTTTTTTCTTTTAGACCCAGTGGTTTAGCTTGTGCGCTGTTTTTCGTTGAACGAATAAAATTAGGTTTTTTATTAACTAGATACACACACGCTAACTAAAGCAATGTTTTATTAATTTCAGATTGCGAGCACCGGACCGTCCGCCAAAACTGTCACCCCTCGTCTCAGAATTGAACAACCTGAATCTCAAACAGTCTCCAACCACATACCCGAACATCGAAGAGTTCACCACTGACCATGACTACGAAGCCCTAAGCCCCGCCTACAACATCAAACCGTTCCGGCCGGCGCCGCGGCCCCCCTCAGCAAAGTCCCCGATCCATCTCGGGAGCCCTGCGGGGCCCACGTCGCCCGTAGCTCATTCGAGGAAAAAGGGCCCTGCGCCCCTGCCAAGGAACACTATGTACCAGACGTTAGGAGGATATAACGGACTGGAAGGGGTGCCATTTTTGTTGAACCCCAAGTTGAGAGGACTGCCTAGTGATAGTTTGGTGAGCATTTTTTTTTAAAATTTGCTTTTGCTTATTTTAAGTCAATTGCATTGGTTGACTATATTTTCTTTTATGTATGATAACAGGCCTCCGCCCAGCAGTTGAATTACAGACTGAGGGTATTACATTAAAAACATAAATATTTTTTTGAATTGGCACAACAGGAAATGCTTAGATTTTATTACACATGCATATTATTTTTATCACAAGCATATGCAACTGTTACACACTAATTGAAACTTCACTTCCACTCTTCACTTTCACTTTCAAAACAGTGTAGAATGTATTTAGATTTATATCTAAGCATAGTGATTAAAACATCTCTGAACTAAGTAATTGGTATAGATGAGGACACTGTCATACGCTATCTGAACGTACCTATTTAGATTACATAACATCACGCCTTGTTTCCCCGAAGGCTTGGGCAGAGGGTGTACCTGTAGTACACCCACATTTCGCCAGTTATGTTTTTAAGTCCCATGTAATAAGGAGTGAGCCTATTGCCATCAACCGGGCACAATACCACACTCCAGGCTACTACTAAGAAATTCCTGTTGGGAAAACCTAATAGTACTTTGCCCGACCTCGGAATCGAACCCAGGACCTCATGCTCAGCAGTAGCGCTTGCGATCACTAGACCAACGAATACGCCACTTTTTCGTGAGTTAGTGATTGTAATATTTGTAATCTATAGTGCAGAATCTTTTAGTTATTGATCTTGTTAACGATTGGGATCGAGGCAATATTGACTTATTTGTTCCACTTTTGTAATAATTTGCTAACAATGCACGTAACAATGAACACAAAGCTAGCCAGTTTAAAAATAGCAGGTTCATTAAAAGCACTTCCCAGTATTAATTGAAATCTCTTCCTTCCAGACACAACTGCCAGTAATAAAGCGGCGCTCGCGATTCGATCTTGACCGCGACTACACCTACAACTTCGGCGTCGAGCGACAGATGTGAGACGAAACAAAACAAACCCTAATGCCATACACATAAGGTATATTATCCTTGTTCTGCGTAGACACTAATTGACATGACCTTGCGTTTAGCAATCGATTCAAATGATTGATTTTAATATACAAGTTTTATGGAATATTATACCTCCTCTGCCTGTTAAAAAATATGGACTATTGCTCCAATTTCCTAGAGAATACTGCTCAATAACTTTTGATAGAGATTACCCGCAAGTAGTTGACAATAGTCTGTGTTCCCTCATAGATAGAGTATAATCTTTAAACCAAGTAGAAACTGCAATGAAATATGAATGAAATAGCAATCCATTCAATTAAAATAGTGCTTGACTATAAGAGATAACGCAGTCTTCGGAATATTTGAGTGTGGTTCAACTCTATTTGGATTTGCACTATAAGTTGAGATTATCTCACGGAGGGGAGAAAATTACCTTCTTTGTTTGAAAAGGGGTAGGGGTAGTGAATGTTGCCAGCTATAAAAATTAAAACTTCCACGGTAGATTTACATCCTCTTAATAAATGATCTTAAATCATGACATTATAATGATAAATTGGTTGTGTTATAAATGTGTTACCTATACCAGCTCAGTCAGCTCAACAGTAGGACTGACAATTATAATTACGGTGTCATAACATTTGTTCACATATCTCTTTTAATATTGTAAATGTAACGAGACGGCTTTGAAACAAGAGACTGGATATCAAAGAATAAAAATGTATTAACTCAAGAAACTATCAAAATAATGGATGGACAAGGTTATTTTCCTTAAAAAAATATTCTGTCATGGAAAATTATACCAACTTACCCAATTTTAGATCAAAGGAAAACATGATAAAAACTAACAATAGTTTACCTTTTCTGCCACAAAGTAAATCATACAAGTCTTTATATCCATTGTCTCCCGTTACCTAGCTTTTAGTGAGTGACCCTGAGGCCTTGATCGCGTGTTGGTTAATAGTTATAGATTTACCGAGCTCTAGCACGGCATATATCGGTGTTAGATTGTTCATAATAACTCCTACATGAACACAATACAGTAACTGTATCGTATTGGAAATTCATTGAAAAAAAATCTTGATAATTGTAGAGCAATCTTGCTCCAAACAGATGTAGACTGTGCTAGAACACTTTTACATGTCAATGTGGATGTCTAAAGGGTAAAATGTATGCGGAAAAATGGAGAGCGAATTTATAGAAGAAATAATGATTAGCCTTTTACTTTTAGTAATATGTCAAGTCGTCATGTATCAAGATTCTCCTGTCCACGGACTGGCAAGGAATTTAATTTTTAAATGACTGAAAGTTGCCATTATTTAAATGATTTGGAAACAATATCGATTTGTGTAGAAGTAACTTTTTCGTAATAAACGTAGGTATCGTAGTGGTACCTAAAATGTAAATGTGATTCTTCTATTCTTATACTAGTATACTGCCGGGTATATGGAAGGAACTTCTATTTCATCAGTACTGCGATAAAAGTCTTTCACTGTAAAGCGAAAGCGTCAGTGTCCCGCCAAATTCAAATTTTCTAACATTTTTTTTGCAAATTTCAGGTCAGTATCAGGTTTTATGTTGATCAAAATATGATTCGCGGCCGTATAAATTATTAATTTATAGAATTATGATTATAAAAATCTTCAATAAAACTCTCTAAGTTAATTTACCCTATTGAATGACTATTTCATGAAATCATGACATTTGAGGATTGTATTGTATTTGGAGTTTTATTGCTGATTCCAATAATTATAATTCTGTAAATCCATATTCGTTACGGTCGCGGGTCATATTTTAATCAACATACAACATGACATTGACCTGCAAATTGCAAAAAACGTAAGGAAATTTGAATTTGGCTGCCTTTGCGGATCCTCTTTAAGTTAGTGAATTCCACAGAATACAGTATCGCCGCGTGCGCCGACTGCCTCTAAAGAAGGCGTGATAAAATCACCGGCGCTGAAAGTGCGCTGAGCGCATTCCTTCTGTTATGGGCCGCCAGTCAAAGCCTTGAGCGTATTCCTTCTGTCAAAGCCGTTAGCTTCAATACATCATTTGTGTAACGGTGACGCCCACAGACATGCTTGGCTTGTTATCAATACCGCCTTTAGTAGCGGCCGCCGAGGCGTCTGAGTGTGTAACATATTTCAAATTAAAGATAGCATACTTATAAATGAGCTACATCATTTCCTGTCTTGTTATAATATCCCTTGATATTGTAAAAACTTTCACTAAGTCTACGTAGTACTTTCTGTCAGTGCTAACGAATGGTAACTATTTTACTATGTATTTGTAACGACTATGTGCCAATACCAGTACAAAGTGTAGGTCTGGTTACCGGGCGAATCGCCAGCCAATGACTAGTCAAAGTGAACGAATTTGAATTAATTGCACTATTTATACGACTGACATGATTTTTACCATACGCTCATTATGTGCCGTCGCGGACACTGGCGGTGAACCACTTTTCAACCTTATTACTAAGACCATGGAGGAAAATTTCAACCGTCAGTGTCCGCGGTTGTACCTACTTATACATAAAGTGCTACAAGGATCTTTTGGCGCTCGAATGACGTTCACAGGGTGGCGCTGTTGGTAAACATTTGTGCGATTGTTTTGTAAAATGTATTGAAAAACAAGATGGCGGCGTTAGTTCCGATTTTGGTCACGCGCCAATAGAACCTTGTACAATATATACCATTTTTATTGTGCCCTGTCTATTTTTATTAGACAATTTTCACAATGGTATGGACTTAAACCCGGACAATAATCCGGGTATATATACTCTAGTAAAACGGTTATGAAAAGTTGTGAATGGTTATTAAGTTCTTACTTTAGATTACTTTAGGTTTCGAGAACTTATTGTTTTTTTATATAATTGCATGTCATTAGGTTATTCCCGATTGTTAATTCAGGTAAATATCGTAATTATATGAATTAGAAATGTATTTATTGCCAATAACGAGTATGCCTGAACCTTTGGTTTTTCTTGTCTCGTACAGCGCATTATTTTCGTCGGGAATGTAATCGGTGCTGTAAACACTAGCAAGCACCTTGTTTGAATTGTATAACACAAATCACGTACCCTGAGGGGTTATATCCTAGGTTTAGGCTCATCGCGCACGACACACACATTGATTACTTGCCCCTCACGTTCTACCTTGACTGTAATGCCAGATTTTGCTCATTACATTAGGTGAAAGGAGCCATGTAAAAATGAGTGCGCGATAGCGGTAACATACGGTCCAGTTTGCACTATTGTTTGTCAATTCGTTGTACATATCTTAGCGTATTGTGTTCGCACGACTGTTATTTATTAACTCGATAACTAGATTTATTTGCTTTATAATAAAATTATTTTAACTGACATCCTTTAATTAGCCTGTAAAGAGATTCTGTAATGCAATTTTTTAAGTTAATAATAGACTTGTTTCTAGTTGAACTTGTTATAGATTGGAGATGACACAATAGTATAGTATTGTTTTTGTCTCAAATCCTATTTGTTTTACTCAAATATTTATTAGTGATATTGTAAATAATTTATCAATAATGCAATTAGAAAATTAGTACGCTTTTTTACACATTAGAAATGTATTTCATCTGATAATTTGTTTAGAATGACTATGAAGGAATAAAATTTAAATTATTGACTGATTACACTGTGCTTTCATTTCTTATAAGGGCTTTTTCAAGTCAGTGAATTTTATGGGATGATTAATACAGTTCAACATATTTTCTATACACAAGCTTTTTTTTCCTCGGATAAAAGTTATTGAAAAATCTACCCATAACCTTTTGAAATAGAAATAATCATCCTATCATCACCTTTGATTCAAATCCTTTGGGTCAGTTTGGGTGAATAGTACGGCTACCCTTGTATTCAAATTATGTTCTTAAACCCTCGCCCATATCAAGAATGTAATATAAACTATTTTAATTAGTTGGTACTGGCCGAAGTTTCGTCCTAAAACAATATCAATTTTTATCGATACTTATGGTGCATCGGTGGTGCGGGTTGAAAATCTTGCTGTTCTAACTAATATTATGAATGCGATACTGAGTTTTTTTGTTTGTTACGCTAAAACGGCAGAACGGTTTGGATGAAATTTGGCACATGGTGGACCTGGAGAAGGACATAGGATCTATTTTAACCCGATATTCTCACGGGAGCGAGACTTACGTTGAAACCGCGAGCTAGTTATTAATAAAAGCAAGAACTGTAATAACAAAAATATCTTTATTACAAAATATTGTTTCACAAAGATTACTTCAATTTACTTTCACTTAAAATCACAACAAAATCATGCTTAAAATAAATCCTTTGTAAATGTCGAACTGCACACAAAGTAAAGAGATAAAAAAAACGAAAGAAAAACAAACATAACTTTTTGAATTTAGAATAACGACATAAAAAATCAACAACTTACACGTTAAATATATTCAATTAAGTTTTGAAATTAGTCGTTACATATATAAAAAAAATATTATTGCTTTTGCAGTTCGACATTTAAAAACGAAGCCATCTTATTGTAAACTTTCACGCGATGCAACACACGACAGATATTATACAAAAATATGCAAGTGTACAAGAATAAAAATAATTTTTAACAGATACTCGACAATGGGCATTCGGATAGTACTTTCGTACAAAAACAATGTGTGATGTGACTACGAGTGTGAACCCGACCTAATGCTGAACATACCTAGCCGTTTATAGGCTATTAAAAAACATATTATTGCCAACCAGGGAGACATTTTGTTCTAATATATCTGTCATTAAAAGCTATTTCGGTAAATAATAATTCTGAGCAAATATACTACTTTTATATAGTTCCACGGTCACAGCCAATAAATATTTTATTAGTATGCTCAGAATTATCCAAGTTACGAAAAACTTGCCGACGTAAAAATTGCTACTATGTCCCAACACTAGTTGGCTTTAATTTCCTCCAATCTTGAGGTTATACTGGCATAAATCAGTATTTTTTTTGTATAATGCAAGATACTGTTACAGTCTACAAATAATCATATAAAAGTAAACTAAAATACATTTGACCTATAGTACTGCATCTATTTCAACATCAATTCCCAAAAATCACCAACAGGTAGTTCTTATACAAAAATATTATCTACGTGCCCACCATTGTCGCCATCGTACTTTATACATCTGTTTACATTTATACAATTTTATACAACAGCATTTTATTATCAAGGAGAATTTGAATACGACTACGCCTTGATAAGCGAAACATAGACATAGACTCAAAAACGAAATTCCCTTTTACTGTCTTTTAAAAAGTAATAGGAACATCATTGTATGACAATTCAAAATGTTCCCGGTAGCCTGAAGTTTATATAAATTACATTCATTAATCAAACTACGGGCCAAAAGATTTTTTTTTTTAAGTAAGAAAGCGATTTTTGCTTCTTACTTATGTTTTTTGTCCTCTTCCTTATTAAATAATCTGAGCAAATGCTGGACCATACAGTGGTCATAGTAAAAATGTTTATGTTAGAAGTTCGGGTTGTATTACGAGGTAGCCTCAGGGAACCGGAGGTGGCACCTGCGCATGCGCCGCCGGGAGAGCCCGGCTGCGCGCGAGGGTCATTGAGGAGGCTTCATCTGCTTCTGCTGCTCTAACAAACGCTCCAGGGGAGAGGGGCCCGGCCCCGACCATAACGACTGGAAAAAACACAATATCATATTTTTTATTACAAAATGTCAAGAATAAATCTACAGATACTTAGGTCCGTATCACAGAACAAAATCGTTTAAAGCCTTTTGATTGGTTGAAACTAGTTTTAAGTAAAGCTTGAGTCTTTTATATATTACAAAACCTCACTTAGGTTTTGTAATACGGGCCTTAATACATATAGATAGTGCAATCCACGACGACGCTCCGCTCCGTACTAAAGTACAGCTTACAGTACAGTAATCGCGGAGTGGGGCGCGGCGTCGTGGATTGCACTATCTGTAAACTCACTTTCACCTACAGATATTGATCAAATGGCCATTTTCACTAACACTAAGTGACACTTAAATGGATCCCTAATTATAAGTTCCCTGTCGGATTATCAACGCTAGGCTCAGCGCTGAGAATTGAAAATCCAACAGTGCACTTTTATTTAGGCATTCATTTAGGTGTCACTTAGTTGTCGGTGAAATCGGGCATTATTTTCAGATCGTCATCTTCCTGGCCTTCTCCCAGTTACTTGTGGTCGGTGCAACTCGTTCTCTTTTTCCACTCTCCCCTGTCAACCGTCACGCTATATTTCACTCTCTTCTCTGCCATATCTTACCTCACACAATCCATACATCTTTTCTTTGGTTTTCCCCCTTTTTCTCCATCCATAGAAAAATATATTCATCACATCTGTTTCTTAGATTATTTTCATATCCTGTTGTAAAATATTTCACACAAAAATTCGGCTCTCAATGGAAACTAACAAACGACTTCAAAATATTTATTCCTCTATTACTTAAATAATAAAATAGTGTATTTACCGGCGGCTGCCTGTGCGTGGCGGAGCCCCACGGGCTGGTGTCGGGTGCTCCGCTGAACAGAGAGTATGTACTGCCTGGCGCCGCACTGCTTCCGCCCTCGCCGCTCTACAATTTTTTTGTTATTGTTGTAAGTAATAGGACATATTTAAGGTACCTACACGAATATTAGCAAGAGATCTTAATAAAGCACCGACTGTCGGAATTTCGTAGAAATATATAAAACAGGATACATACAAAAAAACTTGGCTAAATGATAGTGCACTATTTATATTATAAGCAGTGGCGGCGTAAAGGGGGGGGGGAGCGGTCCACTCGAGCGCCAAGCACCAAGGGGTGACAACGACAGCTAACTCGTACAGCCAAAGAATGCGAACAAAATCTACCTTTATAAAGACATATAAATAACTACCTACTCTTGTACTATCAAGTAATCTTCCGCATGCTCACTTTAAGGCGATAATCGCATAGCACGGCTTACGACTCGATCGCCCAATGCAAAGGGGTGTGGTAGCTTCGCTGCCACAAATAAATTTCTGAGCATGCGTAAAGTTTGTTGACTAACTACATATGTTACATACTGATATTATAATTATTTTGAAAAGCATCGCGCAAACGCAGGCGCCATTTGGAAGCCGCTAACATTTCTGCCCAAGAAGCGGTTCAATGGAGATTCGTTGCTAAATTAGATTGTAAGTTTAGCGCTATGTCTTAGTTTTTTTTTAACAATTTGTGTTTCGGTGGCTTCATGCAAAAGGAGCTTTACAAAGTTAAATTCAAAGAACTTATTTAGCATGGAATATGTTAGTGGCCGTTAAATTTGTAGACCAACGACGTGAACGACATGAATTTAAAGAAAAAAATTAAATAAGTTCCTTCACAAAATATTCTATTATTGTAAACCTCAGACCCAATAAAGACTTCGTTGACATTGGCCGCCGTGACCGAAATTCGTCCGGGACGATATTAAAATGCAACTCACCCCAATTTGATCCATATTCTTCATATTCCCTATATCATTACTGACTGGCTCATTGAAATTCATGTTCAGATTTCTCTGCTGCATATCCAACGTGTTGCCGCCAAAATTCAGAGCGTTCATATCCATGAGATCTTTGTTACCCTGTCCCGGGTAGTTCAGAGGCTTGTCGACCATCTTCATTTGTAAGGGCTGGTAGGATAACTTGTTGTTAAATTGAGGATACATCGACGAGTCGTAGCTCACCGTAGGAGCGTAGGAGAAGCTGTTCAGTGAGGAATTGAAGTTAGGTGACGTTACCAGGCTTTGTAATGTTTGTAACTGAGGCTGACCTATAGCGGACTGTAGGTACCCCGGCTGAGTGAAATTCTCTTGTTTATTTTGTGGAATATTGTTCTGTAACTGATTATATGATAAATTCTGGTAAGGGTTTGGTAAATTGGTGTTCAAGTGTTGTTGTGAGTAAAAGTTTGGTTGTAAAGGTTGTTGGAAATTGGTGTTAAAGTTGTTCGGCTGGTCCGGTTTCCACCACATTGGTTGCTGGTAACCATCAGGGGGTTGCTGTGGTTGCGTGTTCCAACTCCGAGGCTGCTGCGTGTTAAACAGCGTATTATTCGGCTTAAAGCTATCATCTCGGAATTTATTATCATTAAACTGGTTCTCTTGAGCATTCTGCCAGTATCTGTATTGGTTGGCGAACCGAGGAGGTAAGTCATTCAAGAAGTTCTTCTTATCGCCTGACATTTGGTAGTTATGGTTGAACTTCTGACCGTCTTGGAATAGTTCCTGTCGAGAGTTCTGCTTCTGGAGCGCTGCCGTTCTAACATCGATCTCCTTAGGGTTCACTACAGGTAATCTAATACCCTGGTTGTTGATATTAGGGGCTGGGTAACTAGGGTTGTAGCTTAAACCTGTGTTCTGTATCCCATAGTTCTTTTGGAAGTTCATTCTAGGAGCGTCAGGGTATGTGTTTTGTATCGGGTTCCAATTTGGTGATGGAGGATGATCTTGCCTCTTCTGTTGGTAAGTCTGCGAGTTCTGACTTGATTGACTCGGTTTAACTTCCTTTTTCTCTTCTTTTTCCACCTTCTTGGGGGGTTCTGGTTCAGTGTTGAGTACTAAGTGGGGGTACCCTGCGGATTTGTCCTTGAGTGAGAGGATCCCGCCTGTCTTCCTGCCAAGAGGCAGGTTCGCTAGGGACTTGATAGCTTTCGGCTGTACCACTTTGGGTTTCTCCTCTTTAGATTCCGCTGTGTCTGCTATTGAGTCCGGCGTTGGCGGCGGTGTTACGAATTTCACCTGAGAAATAAAATGTAGTTTAATTTACCAAAGACACATGGCAAAAGGTGTTTTATAGATATCATCCTTACGCACCTTGAAATAAAGTTGAAAATAAATGAACCAACCACTATTCTTTGAGAGCATCAAAGCGGCCAAAGGCCTGAAGTTTATTTATGTTCGACTTTTTTTCAATGAGCGTAAGGTTGATTTTTTGAGCATTCGAATCGTCACAGTACTTTGTCAAGTAATTATATAAGATGCGAACATACAAGTGTGACTACGTTTAAAAAGGTCACATTTAGTATTTTATAGGCGATGTTCTACAGAAAGGTCAAGTACGTAGTACTCGCAACCGGCGTGCGTGTATGATCAGATGTATGAACGTAAACGAAGCAAAAGGAGTATGTAAGGATCGTAACAGGCGTTCTGTAGTTTCTGCCTACCCCCATTTGAAGAAGCCATGAGTTTTTATCTATGTGTTTTAATAACGCAATTACTAGAAGAACTAATCACTAGAGATCGGATGTTCGGATAAAGATTTGACTAAAGTTAATTTTTGGTTTAATTATGGAAGTGGTCTTAATAAAAAAATAATAAAAAAATATGAATCCCGGAATTCCATAAAATCTGGGAATGCACAACTCATCGGATACACGGTATGGAAACGACTTATCAGCCCTCTTATGGAGGTTACTTTTGCGGTGTTAACATAAAAATATTATAGGTATATACCTACTGTATTTGTTTTTTACGAAATTCAACGCCTCGAGTTGTTTGTCACTGTGTGCTGTGCCAATTTGGCAACCTACTTTACAACCTTAGCTAGCATTTTTATACTCAAAAAGTACTAAATTTATCAATTCCGGAGTCACCTGAACGTAAGTAAATAAACATTCGATTCTATAATCAGAACTCGAAATGTGTCAAAATCCCGGTATCACGGGATTTATTCGATACAAAACTGCATTCCATAATATCCAACACCTCAACTTTAGTTTAATATGCATCCGAATATCGGATCTCAACTAATCATACACTATTGTTGATAAGCACAAAACAAATCCAAAAACGAAGTTTGTCATGAAACTACTACATAAACATATAATCACGGGTACGACAGAAGTGTGCCACTGGCATTTCAGACTAGTAAGTATAAGAAGTTCACCTGTTTGTTGGTCTCCTCCTGCTTGCGCATGATAGCGGCCATGGCGATGTTGACTCGCGGCTTGCGCGCCTCCTTCTTGTCCTCACTCTTATCTTCAAGCTGCTCCGGCTCCTACAAAATACAATGATAATATGTTTAATTGGATCCCAGACTTGGTCTTTGATAAACACTCAAAAGTCCAAACTCAAGGTGCCAACGTACAATGGAGCGCAGTATTCTAAGCGTCAAGTTAACAGACCATAGACGCTACACCGCACAGAACACAGATTACTGACGTTGCTCAAAAGCTTAAGTGCGACTGGGCTGGCCACGTCTGCCGCATACCCAATGAGCTGTGGGTCAAAGTAGTCACTATGAGGAGCACTGATACAGCTAGAAGGCGTCGCGGCAGACCCCTTACATGGCGCGACGAGCTAGAGAAAACAAACGACCGAAGGTCCACATTTGATCGAAAGAGCTGGAAGTCTCTGCACAGGTCCACAGGCCTTTGTTCAGCAGTAGGATGATGCAGGCTAACAGTTTGTAAAGATACAAAAATAGCTTCGATATTCATAAAATCTAATTAGCTTAAACATTCCGACAGACCAACTCCTTGACAATTCAAAACTGCCTGTAAATGGTTTTCTACATGAATATTATAAAGAGAAAAGGTTTGTATTTATGTTTGTAATGAATAAACTCAAAAACTACAGGACTGATTTAAACATTCTTTCATCAGTAGAATGCTTTATAATCACTGAGTGACATAGGCTATAATTTATAAAGATATCACTGTTATTTGATATAAATGCTTTGGCTTTCAGTCTGAGTTTATTTTCACAAGATTTCAATTATTTTAATTAGAAATATTCCCCCATTCATAAATATATGGAAAAAAATGATCTATGAACGTAGTAATACTCGCAGCCGGATCACGTACTATTAGTAAACAAAGTAAAAATCGATAAAAAAAAAAAAAAAAATTGTGTGTGTATGCATTTGTAAAAAAAAATCTTATCGTAGACCACACGCTGTACGCCTCAATAACCAGTAAGTTTGTGCAGCTATATTGCAAAACAAACAGTATTCTGCATTTGAGGATCCCATCAACCGATGGACGTCCACTGCTGGGCATGGCCTCACCAAGCACCGCCGCTTCGACCGGTTCTGTGCTGCCCGCACCCAGCGGGTTCCTGCGACCTTCACCAGCTCATAAGTCCACCTTATAGGAGGCCTTCCAACGCTACGTCTTCCGGTACGCGGAAGGAGGGACGAGCCTCATTTATACATATTATAAAACAAAGTCAGCTTTCGTGTCTGTCTGTGTGACCGCTTAGTTCTTTTTGTTCTTCTTGTTTTCACCATTATTTGGAAAATTTCGGAGGTTTATCGTTGTCTATAACTTACATTTAATAAGTAAATCTAGATGTTTTGCCAAGTCATAAGAACCGTGCGAGGCAGGGCCGGGTCATTAGTATCACATAAACAAACAGCCATACTTTAAACAAAGCTAGTATGTTAGATGATCTTAGGCCATTAAAAAATATAACGGTTCGTGCGGGAATCGAACTACTCTTTATAGTAATGTACTCTGGAATCGAACCCGAGATCGAAAAGTCACCCCTTGTCAGTGAGATCTGTTTACAAAGTTGCCATATGAGATTGTTTTATTATTATTTATTTATCTATACTAATACATAATTATAGTAAAGCTGAACAATTTTCTGTTTGTACGCACTAATTTCAGGAGATGCCCGTCGGATTTGAAAAATATTTTTCACCACTCCCGCACGAAAGAAGTGTCTTTCCTCTACGAAAACAGTGAGGAAAGTTGGTTTTTCCTCACTGCTTGAACAGTGAGGAAAGTTGGTTTTTCCTCACTGTTTGAACAGTGAGGAAAGTAATGATCCCGTTCAGAAACTAATCTTGCCTGACTTTTTTATGTTAAGTTTTAAAGATATATTAAAATACAAAGAATTATTTTGATTTGCTTTGTGTCTATTTAATTTATTTACCTATGATGACTGAATACTTTCTTGCTGGGAGTGGTGAAAAGTTTTGTATGCAACTTGTGAGCAAGTTCATTTGCTATTCGTTTTGTTGAGTCTTTCGCTTACTCAGGATTGAAATTTATAATCACTCGCTGCGCTCGTGATTCTATTTTTCAATCCTTCGTTCGCTCAAGACTCAAAATCAAAACTCATAGGAAAAACGAACTTTCCTCACATGTTGGATAAATAACTATTATTGCGTTTTGTAGCTCAATTCTTGAGGAAGGGTTAGGCTATTAAACATCACGCTGAGACCCTTAGGAGAGGGCAAAAAAAAAAAACAGGAAAATCGGCAAGCGAAAACTTAAGTAATATCGCGGGCAATGCGATGCGACGCGGGTGTCGGGGAGCCGAGGGGGAGTTTTATAAAAATGTGGCTGTTATTTTAGTATGTTCTGTATCTTACGACTTCTACGCGAACGAAGCCATGGGCAGAAGCTAGTTAGTACAATGTGTGTAAGGTATACGTACGATAACTTGGTCCTCCTGCGTGGCGAGCGCTCGTTCCTCCCGCGCTCGCTCCAGAGAGCCTTGAGGCTTCAGGATACCCACGCGTTTCTCACGAACTGTTGGTGAAATAATATTATATTATTATATGTTTTAACCATTTATTATTTTTTAATAAAATATTTTTAAATTGTAAGTAATATGTTGTATTTAATACTTTTTCCTATCCACCCAGTTTCGTTTGAGCCATAATCAGCACCAATTATCGAAAAAAAAAAGTTTATTTTTATTTAAATCATAAAATTCATAAATCTACTTATTTAAAATAAAAAAAGACTATTTAGGTCTAGTCACGAGCAGCTTACAATTACGAGAGATTCCAAAGCGATTTTCTCCAAAAGTATAAATAAGTATTAATGAAAAATGTATAGTGTTACAAATGTAATATTCTCAAAACCATATTATTCAATTCAATTCAATCATTTATTTCAGAAAACATACATATTGTATTAGTATTAGAACTTAGTAAATATATTAGAAGCATTATTAAAAAAAAAACGATTTTCTTAACGTTGCAATCGTTATTTTACGAGAAAATCGCTTTGGAATTTTGCGTAAGTATAAAGTACCAGTATCAGTTTCACTTTTACCTATAAATGCGAAAGTGAGTTTGTTTATTTGTTACGCTGTAACGGCTGAACGGATTTGGATGAAATTTGGTACATGGGTGGACCATGACCCGGAAAAAAACACATACTTTTCATCCTGGATTGCAGACAAAATCGGGGGCAACAGCTAGTAAAAAAATATTTACTATAAAGGGTCTCCGAGACGGTGCATTACAATTGTCAATTTTTACGTGATCGATACACATTGATGCGTAAATTGATTGTCTACCAAATACAATTGAAGCGATCGACAATATTACTACAATTGCAAGGTCTTGAAAGATCCTAACCCTCACCTTTCTCCCGGAAATCAGCCTCCGAGATAACAATAGGCGGCGGCGGTTGCGCGGGCTCGTCGTCACTGTCGTCCTCGGGCTCCGGCGCGGCCCGCTCCGGGGGCCCGGCCCGCGCCGCGCCCGCCGCGACCCGCAGCGCGGCCAGCGCGTCGCTCAGCTGCTCGCCGCCCACGGAGGAGGCCGTGAAGGTTGTTTTGCCGTCTTCTTCACTAGAAGAATAAAGTTCAAACTACAAGTGATTTCTAACTTCTCGTTAAAAAAATCCGTATCACCATTACAGTAGAACAAGGTAAAGCCCATCCATTAGCCTCTAGAGGCCAATCATGCCTTCGATCGACTGTCACATTACAGAGTCATTGTTTTATTCTTGCCGGTAATTAACTTTCGATACAAACTGTCATTCTGTAACCTAACCTCAATCAAAATACATTTTTGCTAAACGTGAGCCTCCCAATGATTAGTCAGAGCGACCGGTACGGTAGGCTGATTGCATTCTTCGGATTCCCGCAAAATTCACTAAGGGCCCTCGCACACTAATCGGCCAAGACTACGACCAGAGTGGTCGCACCGACCAGGTAAAGTCCTCAGTCTACCGTGTAAGCCAAACATTTGTTCCCAGTAAAATACACAAATCCCACTCACGTGTAAGACAGATGCTCGGGCCTCAACTGCGACAGTTTCTTGCCGAGCAGTATCAGTCGATGCGCGCGCACTCGCTGTTCCAGCTCGGGCTCAGCGCTCAAACACGTTACTGACACTTCTGGTGGGGGCCTGAAGAGATAACACAATATTTACAGAGGAATGTAGAAAATCCTAACTATATTATAAATGCGAAAGCGACTTTCTTTGTTTGTTTGTCACGTTTTCACGCTAAAACGGCTGAACGGATTTGGATGAAAGGAGATTGACCATTTTTGTATGGACGTTGGACCAAGTGCTGCCCAACATTGAATCATACTGCATAGTGTTCCTTAGACTAACACTAGTCTGTAACCCAAAGCGCTTTAGAATCTATCCGGGGAGTATTGAGAAAAAAAATAGTCTATTGTACAGGTTTTACATTGACAAAAAATCATAACCAGCATTTTATTTAAAAAAAAAAGACGGTATATTATAAACACTGGATTATATTATTATAACGACACTTAGTTTACAACATAATGAATGATACTAAAAAGTAAATATTACGTAAAATACTTAATCACTCGTCATTCTCATCGTCGTCTATAATGAGACTAGCGAGGTCGGGACCGGGCTCGGGAGGTAGAATAAGTAACATAATAATATTATTTAACGTAAACGTTTAAAAAAAAAGTCAAAAATTAATCTGTCGCGCGCGCAATTAGCAGACACAATAGAATTTTATTGTTATCTGTCTCCAATATGAGACACCAGTATTATAAAGGTTAAAGCACAAAAAAGCCTTAAGATAAGATTTAAGCTACTATAATTTATAGCCCCGTGGATGCATTTTTTTATTTTTTTAATATCTCTTCATGTAAGGAAAAAAATAAAAGTATTCTCATGCCTGGGCAGCATATTTGGTCCAGATTGGTCAATCTCCTTTGGCACATGCGTAGACCATAACCTGGGTTAGGACATGTACGAGCTCACTCGACAATTTTATGCTGACGCCCACGATCACATATACTTACGTTTATACCTTATTGTATGCGCATTACTGTAATTAATGTTAGTTCAATAAAGCTGCTTGGTGAATACACATGTCGGGGTTTTCTTCCACATTACACATAAGATTTCCCGGCACACATTGCGCCTCAGCGGCAGGACTCCACAGGACATATGATACTTTTAATCCCGGTAGTACGTTCCCGTGCGATATTTTTCGACAATCACGCGGGCAAAAACTAGTATCATAAAAAGAGGTGTTTTCCAAATGATACGGAATTAAATTAAATCTCATAAAACAATAGTTCGTAAGAAAGAGGAGGCCGAAATATACTTCGTAATTCAACTGAATGAGACGAAATTCAAATCTTGTATAAAACGCACACTATGTAGGCAGGCATATTATAAGTTGGGGGATTACATCACTGATAAAAATGCTTGGCTCATTGCTGGTCCTGCTCCACAACCACAACTAATTGAATAACATTTTGAAAATACTGTTGGAGCTGCTGAAGATTGTAAGACCATCTTTGTATTGTATAAACTCAATTTCCTTTGTATTATATAATTGCATAGCACAGGTGTGAGTACTATGCACTAAAGAGCTACCGGGCTATTTCCCGGGTAATATGTAGTATTTCATTGACTTAAATGTGCCCTGGCGGCTGTGAGTATGTCATGCTCACTCAAATGTCTCGCTGATGGTGGCGCGTGTGTTGGATCATTTAGCTCCCTTCAAAATGGTTGAGCTGAATGGTGCTAATCCATGCTTCATGTTCGTGAACGGGCGCCGTCAGTTGGGACTGGTCATCTCTTAGCTGCCATGGCTTATTTTAAAAGTTTTTGAAAGATTCTTTATTTTTTTCTTTTTATGACGGACGCTTTTACGAATGTGCACGTCTTTCTACGTTGTTCTCACATGCATAATTTCAAAATGAATTATGTAACCAATATTTTGTATCAAATTTTTGATTTAAAAGAGTGTCCGTGTAGTTTCTTGCCCGTTCTTCTCCATAGGTACCTACTTCGCTTTGGAATGGGCAACTAGCTTCATATTTTTGACTGACCGACCCCTTGACAATTCAAAAGTGCCTGTAAATGGTTTAATTGAAATAAATGCTTTGAGTTTTTTTTGAGTTTTATAATGGAACGGCTCCTCACCAACCAAATTACATGACATCTCATTAGAAAGCTCTTTCCGTGACTGATTCTCTCTCTAACTCAAATCGTTGTGACAAAAATAAAGTAGATATTTTAATAAAATACCGATATAATGTTATTTCTTTGCAGGATTTGATTTTTATTAGCATTTGTCGCTGATTGCATTTATTTAATTTATTCTTCTTCTTATTTTAGTGCCTTTGAATATTTCTCCTACATATGTATACATTCATATTTTATTTCTAACACATATTATTTTTAAAAAATGCCATCATCTTGGCTTTCAGGCAGAGCTTAAGTAAAGTAAGTACTCACTCAGCATCATTATCCTCTGCATCCTCATCTAGATCAGGCACTCTTCCTCCGTACGTGTCCCATGCGGCATGGTTGGGGAACCGGAGTCCCGTCAGAGCACTCTCCAGCGGTAGGAACCCTGCCAATTCCTCGTCTTCGGGTAAGGGTACACTGTCATCTAAGAAAATAAATGGGACTTTAGAATGTGTTTGATTGCAGCAGGCATTTAATACTTGAACGAATTCGCTTATGGTCTGATGATCGAGCAAATAGAGAAGAAAAGTAAAAAAAAGATAGCAGTAGATATCTTGGCTATCTGGTCACACGCACCAGACGTTTTTTATGGTTCACTAATTTTTCCAAGCGGCTTAGCTCGCGTGGACGTGTGAAATTATCCCACGGGAAACTACTACCGGAATAAAATACTATGCCCCATGTCGAAGTCCAAATTAAAACGTAAAACAGACAGACAAGAGTTCCTTTCGAATTTATAATATTCATTAAGGATAGTATGGATTCTAATACACACATAACATCACGCCTTGTTTCCCCGAAGGGTTAGGCAGAGGTGTACCTGTAGTAGGTACACCCACATTTCGCCAGTTATGTTTTCAGTCCCATGTAATAGGGGGCGAGCCTATTGCCATCAACCGGGCACAGATCCAGACTCCGGGCTACTATTGAGAAATTCCAGATGGAAAAACCCAATAACACTTTGCCCGACCCGGGAATCGAACCCAGGGCCTCATGCTCAGCAGTAGCGCTTGCAACCACTAGACCAACGAGGCAGTAATTAAGTAGTGGATTCTAATAATTTTCCAATATCCCCCCCCCCCCCCCGCTTTTATGCCGCCATTTATTTATTTATTTATATTTATATATACTTTATTGTACACCACAAAAAAAACAAAATTAACACTACAAAATATACAATGGGCGGCCTTATCGCTTTCCGCGATCTCTTCCAGGCAACCTTGGAATGAACAGTGATTTGCCTGGACATAAAATGGGGCTGCCGTTGGTGCAGATAAAAACTATACAATATACTAGAATAGATACACAGATATATACATTATCCTAAATAATAGATACATACTTACTAAATATATAAACAACAAAAATAAATGAAGACTATAGATAATTACAGTTACGAGAACAAGATCACAACGACAAGTAATGTTCCTTCACGAGTCTCTTAAATATTGGTAATGATTGCGCGCGTTTAATTTGAACTGGCAATGCATTCCACAAACAAGCGGCCTGGACAGTAAAAGACTTGTCGAGGAAAGTTGTGGAATGCATAGGCATTTTAAGCTTCAAGTTATCTGATGACCTTAAAAATTTCGTGTGGGAGTTGCAAAGAAACTGGAAACGTTTCTTTAGATAGACAGGGGTGGAAGGGGAAAAAAGCACATTATACAAAAGGGAAAGAATATGAACATTCCGGCGAAGGCGAATTGGTAACCACTTGAGCTTCACACGAAATTCGGAAACATGGTCATATTTGCGCAAACCGAATATGAACCTTATACAAACATTTTGAAGCCGCTCAAGTTTATCGAGTTGGTCTTGGGTAAGATCAAGATAGCTGACATCAGCATAGTCAAGAATGGGAAGAAGTAGCGATTGTGCAAGCGCAATCTTGGTGGCAGTCGGTAGAAAATTACGTAATCTCTTCAAAGATGCAGCGGATGCAAATAGTTTGCGGCTAACTTCCTGTAGCTGGGTAGTCCAAGAAAAGTTTTTATCGATGAAGATCCCCAAGTTTTTAACTTTCTCACTGAAGGGAACAACTGAATCGTCAAAAGAAACTTGGGGAAGAGTCGTCCAGTCGATCCTTGAGACCGTCCTAGAACTGCCTACCACCAAAACCTGCGTCTTTATGGGGTTGACCATAAGTCCATATCGCTTACTCCAATCGCATATACGGGCCAGATCACGATTAATCGTTGAGATAGCCTCGGATAGACTTCCAAGAGGAGCTCGCGAGTAAATTTGTAAATCATCTGCATATAGATGGTAGAAAGAAATTAGTTCGTCGGAGATTGAGTTAATAAAAACTGCGAAAAGTAATGGAGATAGAACGCCACCCTGAGGTACACCGGCAGAAGTATTACTCCATGAAGACAAGGTCTCTCCAATGCAAATACGTTGCCGGCGGCCGAACAGGTAAGTACGAAACCAGTCAATTACCGATGGAGATATGTTAAGAGAGCATAAAATGCCGAGCAAAATATCAAAATCAACGGTATTAAAAGCATTACTGAAATCTAGCAAAGCTAAGACCGTTAGATTTCCGTTTTCCATGGCTGACCTTATATCATCCGTAATGTTCAGAAGCGCTGTGGTGGTGCTATGACCAGGACGGAAGCCAGACTGGAAGGGGTTGAGGAGATTATTTTTAGAAAGGAAAGTACTTATTTGGTTGTGAATTAACCGTTCAAGGACTTTGGATAGGAATGGTAGGACGGATATTGGACGGTATTCAGAAAAGGATGAGGGATTAGACTTTTTAGGTAAAGGAATTATTTGAGCATCTTTCCATGAGGATGGAAAGACACCACTAGATGCAGAAAAATTGAGGATATGACAAATGACGGGAAGGATAAAATCCAGCACAGGTACTAAAATATTACGGCTGATACAGTCACTTCCTACTGCATTGGAAGTAATCGATAGTATGCTCTTCTTAACATCACATGCGGAGAACTGACTAAAAACAAATGGAGAATAACTGGGAGTCGGAAGTGAAGAAAGGTAATTCAGTGTATTTAATTTTATTGTCCTATTAAAATTGGACGAGGCAGTAAAATGACCATCCACAATGACGACGGCGCACCAGAATCATTCACTAGAAAATGAGTGTTTCGAATCCGGCTTATCACTGAGAGTGGTCTAATTTCTAATTGCACGTAGTTTTCCGGCAATAAAATGGGCATGTTTCATGCAGATTTTCATAAATCACAAAATGCTCTGCATACGTACACGTGTCAGTCAACAAGGCAGCAGCCGGCGCCAGCACGTTGAGCGCGTGCGCCACGGCCGGCCACAGCGCCGCCAGCGCGCGCCAGGCGGCGCAGCGCAGGACCTGCGGGTGCCACGCTGCCCACGCCAACCACACCTTCACTGCAAGGAATATATTGCGTTATTTAGGTGATTAGTACATGGAAGATGACGGTCGTGGTTTATTCAGAGCTTAGTCGCACAGATTAAAGAGATAGTTGATATAGCAGCTGTAGACCCGCTGTTCCTTTTGGTTGTGCTTGCAATGGAGTCGTCGGTATACACTCACAGGCGGGCAGCGAGCGCGGCAGCGGCGCGGCCACCGTGTAGCTGGGCAGCAGCAGCGCCAGCAGCGTGCCGCCGCCCAGCGCGCCGGCCAGCTGCGCCGCGCGGGCCTCGCCCTCACTCATAGCGTCAGTATATACTCACAGGCGGGCAGCGAGCGCGGCAGCGGCGCGGCCACCGTGTAGCTGGGCAGCAGCAGCGCCAGCAGCGTGCCGCCGCCCAGCGCGCCGGCCAGCTGCGCCGCGCGGGCCTCGCCCTCACTCATAGCGTGGCTCTCCACGGTCAGGTCTTCTGTGGTGGAGTGGACTAGCCATACCATTACACACGCCATCTAGATATAACACAAAACAAAAATAGATATAAAATTATAAAAGTAAAATGTTGTATGAAAAGTAGGTCTGGAGCGGCGAAAGAAATACTTTGTAGCAGTTACACCGCCACATACGAACTACGCATCAAAGACATGACGTCACACAAATCCTGCATCGCGCAATTAGAGTTTACCGCGCGAACGACATATATAAGATTATCCGACAACAACAGTTGGGCAGTCGGCCCGCCAGACACAACACCCGTCTGGTCGGAGGATCCTCCCTTTTCTATGGTGGATGAGTGAACTTTACACGCTGTTCCTCATGCCCCTAAAACTTTGTTAAAGTATTTAGCTTTATTTCGGTATCACCGTAAGTCGATAAATGGTGGAGGTGATTTAAAAAATGTAAGTATTATTGTTTCGTAAACACGGCTATATTTTGCTAAAGAAATCTCAAAAATATTTCACAAACACAATAAATAAGTACTCGTAAGCATGACAAACATTATCTGGGCCTTTTCAAGAACTAACCTTTATGAGAGTCATGGACTCAAAGCTATCTGTCGCGATGAGAGCTGTCAGCGAAGAATTGAGAGAGTTCACCAGCGCTGCCGCCGAGTCCAGTCTATAACAAGGAACATTATTTAATTTTAGGGTGTTTTCAAGGATTAAACCGAAACTATTAACAGTAGAGGGAAGTGGTCAAATTAACTATGAGGTCGATTTCAGAGAAAACTAAAACTGCAATTTTTTTCCAGTCGAGCCCGGTATAGCTTGTCCACTCTGAAATGTCGCGCCCCACTATCGCACTACCCATCAAAAAATGCGCATTACCATGTACTCAAATGCGGTACCTCTTGGATTATTGTATCCAGGATATTACTGAAATTACTGAAAGGTTCAAATCCTGTTTATAAATTTTATGGCCTTATAGGAAGTTAGCTTATTTTTTGTTTGTTTACTGTATCAATATGGGAATCAGTCCGATCCACAGAACATATATACTCTAGTCCGATCAGTACACGATTTTCTGCTCGCTAAGGACGTCTACCTTAAATAACTTACTCTTCCACAGTGTGTATGTAGTGCATGGCTCTGATGAGCTCTGTGACGTAGGAGTGCGCGTCCAGGCGCCCGGTCAGCGTCACCGGCGCGGGAGTAGCGCTGTCCGTCACGCCCGGGATCACTGGCAGGTCCTTGGGGTCACTGGTGAGGAAGTAATTACCGTTTTTATCAGGCTTTTGATATGTAGATAAGGTACGAAGTGGACTTACCTCCACTGTGTGAAGTATTGCACAGAACATTTGAATTGTCAGCCTACTTCTTAACGAGGGATTTTAAACTAACAACTGCATTCTTGGACTTAAAAATGTAAAATATGTACTTGTGTACAGAAGATCACTGTACATACCTGGGCAGCGCAGCGGCGGCTCTCAATGTCCGCGCGAGGTTGGCGGGAGCGGGCGGGAAGGGCGCGCGCACCATGAGCGAGCGCACGTGCCAGTACAGCGCGCCCAGGCGCCGCCCGCGCCGCCACGCCACGAGCGCCAGCTGGTTGTACGGCTGTCCTGAGTGCGCCGATACCACTAGCGCGTGTCTGGCAAAACACAACGATGGATAAAGTGCCTAAAGCTAAACTCAAATGAGATACATAGCTGGTTTTGTGTTGCACAAGATCAGAACTTGCTTGCAATCGAGAATCAAACATTGCAGATTGTAAGTTCCTACAAACACTTTTACAGTTCAATCTTCCAGTCCCAATCTTTCAAATGTAAGTGAGGAACAAAGATATATATTTTCAGGTGGCCTGGTCAGACAAGCATAGCTTGTCTGACGTTGATTTACGGAGTTTGATGTTTTAGCAATATCAACAAAAACTATGAACGAACAACATTTTTAATTTTAATAATTCTTACCTGTAAAACGTATGTGCAACACGCAACTGCTGCCTATATCTCGCCAGATCCCCGAGATGCACGAGGCAGTGCTGGCAGATGTACCGCGCGGAGGCCGGGGGCGGCAGGCGAGCGCCCACGGCCGACTCGCCGGCGCCCCAGCCCTCCACTAGACCTAGTAGCGACGCACGCCGTCTGCAGTCAATGAGACAAGAGGTTGCTAAAGTACGTGCATTGAAAGGAATTATGCTGCGTGGCGGTTACTGCCTCAGGATGATAAAGATAATAGAAGATATTTTATTTTGCAAATACAGGTACAAGTCATGGTGGTACATAATATAAATACAGAAACAGCCATATTTTGCCAATTACAGGGCATGCAAAAGTATAGAGATTACAATTAAAATTAAATATCTACTATTCCATTACATAATACAATTTTAGTTCATCATTCACTAATAATTATCAATTCATTCAATACCTACATAAAATGATTCTGATTCATCGGTCAATAATAAAATTAATTTCACAATTTCTAATAGTTAATACAATATATAAAATAGTCAAACAATTTCTTTTTCCAATAAATAATCTTCAACCCTATAAAAAACTTTGTCTACTAAAAAGTTCCTAAGTCTTTTTTTGAATAGTGTAAAATTATAGTCCTTCCAACAACTTGGTATTTTATTATATATCACCGGTGCCATGCAGCAGACACCCTTGCGCATCAGAGTTGTTCTAGCACTAGGGATACATAGGCTACTATTGTCACGCCTATTCCGTGGAAATACGTCAGCCATTCGTGCGAAGCGATCCGGGTTTAATTTTACGAACACTGCCAATTCTAAAATGTACAAACTTGGTAGGGTTAATAATTTATATTGTTTAAAATATGGCACGCAGCTATCCGTGCTTTTCAATTTAAAAATAGACCGTATGCATCTTTTTTGTGCCTTAAATGCAGTTTCTTTTTCTGTTGAGTTGCCCCAAAAGATAATTCCGTATCGCAGATGACATTCAACTATACCATAGTACGCAGTAAGGCATGCATCCAGATTTACAATAGCCGATAAGGTATAAAGAGCATATGCCGATGAACTTAGTTTCTTGCAAAGTAACTCAATGTGTTGTTTCCAGTTAAGTTTTTTATCTATTTCTAGACCAAGAAATTTAGTACTCGCTACCTCGTTAATTTTATTATCGTTATATTGCACATTGAGCTTGTCCGTATCTGTCATGCTTTGGTTAAATTGAATTATTTTTGTTTTTTTTTAATTTATTCTTAAGTTATTTTCCTCTAACCATTTTATAATCAATTTTAACGAATTATTAATGTCACTTTGGTATGTATCAACGCTTTTCGAAGGTATTGTCACTGTACTGTCATCTGCGAATAGAGTCAATGGTTGTTCAATCCATTCCGGTAAGTCATTAATATATACTATAAATAACAAGGGACCCACTACACTACCCTGCGGTACCCCATAACTAACTTTTCGCACTTCTGATCTCAATATCTCGTCATGTTTATTAATTACATTTATCCTGTTGATTTCGGTTATTTGTCGTCTATTTTGTAAATAAGATTTAAAAAGTTCTAAAACATTACCCCTTATACCATAAGCTTCCAGTTTTTTTTGTAGTGTAGGATGGTGGACATAATCAAATGCCTGCGTCATATCGCAAAAAATGGCGCAGACTGGGTTTCGTTTATCCACATTATTTATGACATTATATATAAAATCATAAATCGCCATATTTATAGATTTTCTTGGTCTAAATCCTTTTTGTTGCTCACACAGAATATTATATTTGTCAAGATATTTATGTAGCTCTTTGTGAATATATTTTTCAAATATTTTTGAAATATTAGAAATCAGTGAGACTGGCCTATAATTTTCCACTAGCTCTCTGTTTTCCTTTTTAAATAGTGGTTTAACAATGGCAATTTTCAAAGCATCTGGGTATACACCAGCAGCTATACTGAGATTAAGTATATAACTTAAATGGACACACAATTTCTTAGCTACAGATTTAATCACATTCGTGGAGATGCCGTCATAACCTACGCTCTTTGTGTTTTTCAGTGACATTATTATTTTAAATATATCATCTGGTACACTTGGTGCCATGAACATCGACTTACATCTTGTGTGTATCTTACGTTGTGGGTTGGGCTGGCTAGCGTCATTAATTATGGGCTGTATTTTGTCAACAAAGTAGTTGTTAAACGAATTAGAAATGTCCTTAGGATCTAATATATTATTATTATTTACTTTAATTTTATCAATTTGATGTTTGGGAGTATTGAATTTCTTTCGGTGTATTATTTGCCACGTAGTTTTTGCCTTGTTTGTGGCTTTTTCTATTCTGTAGTTGTTTTGTGCCTTTTGTGTGAGATTTATAATTTTTTTATGTAACTTAGAATAGTTGACCAACTTTATTTTATTTTCTCGGCTAGGGTTTAATCTCAATTGCCACAGAAGGTTTCTTTTCTTTCTGCTACATAATTTAACACCTTTTGACACCCATTTAGGTTTATTTATTACGTTTATTTTGAATCGAATAAGCGGGAAACACAAGTCATAAAACAACATTAAAGTGTCTTTAAATGCATTATAAGCTTTATTAGGATCGTTCGTATCGTATATCTCTGAGAAAGAAATATTTTGCATGCAGTGATGGAATTTAACTATATTTTCTTCACTGTAATCTCTTCTTGTACTATACCAATAGTCTATGGCACACGCCTTTGTCACCGGGCATTGAAGTAGCTGTGCTGTGTGATCCGATAATGCAAACTCTATTACTTCGCTTTTACAAGCTTTACTAAAATTGTGCGCAAAATTGTCGATGCATGTCTGGCTGACCATGCGAGTCGGCTGTTTAAATACTAGTTGTAAATTATAGCTTAATAGTAGACACTCAAATGTCTGTCGTGATATAGCAATATACTTGTTTGCTTTCGTATTTATTGTATAGTTTGACCGACACCGCTGTTCCGCGCTTTAGGTATGTCAGCGGCGGGACTGGGGGGCAGTGCAGGCCGCTCATTCGTCAATGATCACGTCTCGCGGCGTCTCGCCCGCCACTCATTCGTCAACGCCGCCCCCCGCCACGCCGCGCATTCCTTAGGCGCGGAACAGCGGTTCCGGACAAACTATAATAACGAGGGGTGCATCGTGCATCCACGAGTAGCAATATTAAAACGTAGATACTTAAAACTGAACTTGGGCAATCATCGCTGCTACCATCTTGGTGATTGGTTAAATAATTTTCCTACAGTTTAAGCTAGTCTTGTATATAGTAAGAGGTACACAGTTATTGTGGAATAGAAGAGGTTGAATCTGAAGGGAACTGTTGCATTACTATACCTAAATGGTAAGTCCAATTTTAATGTAGTGCAGATCTGATGCAGCAAACAGAGGTAGAATCCGGCGGCTGCCTGCAAAACCCATGATAGCATCGCCTGACCTTCACTGCGAAGGGGATTCTGAAACAATTATTTATTTATTTAGCTACAAAGGTTACAACCAATTACAGTAACAAAAATATATAATAAATAGTAAAGTAATAAAATGACCGGGTACCGAAACAATTTATCTTTGATAAAAAATACAGAATCCAACTTCACGAGGATCGCCGATGTGAGGGCTTGCGCCCAACAGAGCTGCGCATCTTCACGGATGGATCCAAAACAGGTAGTGGTACAGGTGCTGGAGTCTTCTCGGAGGACCTCAACATCCACATAGCTACATCATTGGGAGTCCTTAACACAGTGTTCCAGGCCGAATGCATGGGTATTTCTCTTGCCGCTTCGGCTATTCTGGCTAGGGAAGTTAAGGACCACTCGATACGCATACTCTCAGACAGCATGGCTGTTCTGCAAGCGCTGAACAGTCACATTGTGGACTCTGGACTTATATACGAGTGCCACCAGCGCCTTAACCAGGTGGGTGACCTCAACAAAATAACCATTCAATGGATCAAAGGACACAGCGGTTCGCTGGGGAACGATGCTGCAGATGAACTTGCCAGAAGAGGATCGAGCCTGGCACCAGTGGGGCCCGAACCCATCGTGCCACTCCCCTTCGGTTACCTACGCACTCTGGTAAGGAAACGAACTAGAGATCAGCATCAGAAACTATGGTCGGACCAAGGCGAGTGCAGGCAGGCTAAGGAGGCACTACCCTCAATCGATGACCGCCTCACAAAAAAGGTTCTTCGACTAACTAAACAACAGCTGCGTGTGATTACAGCAGCTATAACTGGCCATGGGCCATTTAATAAACACCTCTTTGTCATAGGAGTCACAGACAGTCCGCTCTGCAGAGCCTGCATGGAGGACGACGAGACAGCAGCTCATGTGCTGTTAAACTGCCCGGTGGTCGCCACTTACAGGGCAAAATACTTCGGTAACCCAGGTACCCTACGCGAGATTGCCAATAATACCAAGGCGTTGCTGGCATTCTTTGAGGAGCTGGGGTGGATTGAATGACCGATTTTTCCCACCCGTACGCAAAATACGCGCTTTGACGTGGAGTTGCGGAAACCAGCCCGTATTACCTATTACCTATTACCTATTAAATTAGTAATATATAATAAATAGTAGTAGTAAATATAAACATAAATAGTAAAGCTGAAGCTACTTTCCAGGAGAAGTGGCAAAGGGTTGAGCATAGAATCAGTTACTAGTGGTGGGGCCTAGCCAGTGCTCTAGATTGACCTGCGGGATAATTGCGTAACACACTTACAGTAGCAATGGCGCTCAATCTGACAGTCCAACAACATTCATTGCATTATTTACGTTGTTGAGCAGACAAATCTTTCGAACATATGAAGCAATGGATTAGCATCCTTCAAAATCATTCCGATTGTGATTGAAGGTTTTACGCAAGTAGGGTGCTAGAGCAAACATCAACCATTTGCGTGGCTACTACTTAGATGACTCAGTTTACCTAGTTAACTAGGTAATCCAAAGTGTAGGCCTTATTTCCTTGTTTGTGTTACAAAAAAACCCAAAAAATATTCTTGATTTCCTTTACTTTTGTGCATTTTTTTTTTTTAATAACTTCCTCATTCTCTTAAATTAATTATTTTTTATGGAAAGACTAATCCCAAGTACCATTACCCTTGCACAACTCTGCGTAATATCGAATGTCTTGGATACTTGTGCTAATTCATCTCACACATGGTAACAACGTATATAGTAATGTGTGTGGCCTGCATTAACCAAATATAAAGAAATGAGAGGAGAATAGAGAGGCATTTTCCCTACAGTGGGAAAATGTAAGCTAATCATAATAATAATGTGGCTAAGTGCATACAGGGCTAATCGTCGGTTAGTGTCTCGTTTAATTAGACACGTCTAACGGGCCTCTGCGAGTTGGTTTCGGCCCCTCGTACGCCTTTCAAAGGTCCGGGACCCTAGGGTCCCGAGAAATGTCAAAAAAAATGTAGGCAATTTTTTTTTTAAATTCATTTTCTTTTATTCTAATTTTTTTAAATATAATTTAGGTTCTTCAATAAAGAAGAATAATAACGTTTTAGGGTTGTTTTCTATTACATACCTTTCTATCTTTAGAGATGGCCTGTAGGGCCTCAATCTGCTGCTTGAAACCCACATTCCACAAGTCTTGTTCCACTTTCTTGTCCAATGCATAGTCTAAATCCAAAACTAATACTTTTTGATACACCTGGGAACATAACACATCAACACAGTATTAGAAAACTATTTACAAAAAAATTGATCAACTTAAAAAAAAAAACACTAAAAAATGCAGTGGTGTCTTTGTTTTTGAATTCCGAAATTAAAATAATTTTGCACTTTTTAGTGTTTTATTTTGAAGTTGGTTCATTTTTTGGTAAAAAGTTTTCATTTTCCACTTTTTAGTTGTGGTACCTAACCTACCCCACACAAATTTGAATACCACTACAGCTATGTAAATAACAGTGACAGGAACTTATAACATCATCCGTATAGACTAAGTGGAAAAAGCAAAGTTAATACAATTTATATGGGACCAACTCTGAAGTATGACCTGCCAAACAAAAAATTATCATCATAATCATTTCATAATTGGCAGAGTAATCGCATAACAAACACAAAAAAAAACATACAGTCGAATTGAGAACGTCCTCCTTTTTTAAGTCAGTTAAAAATACAAAATGATCATTCAATTTCAATAATTAGACCTTTTTCATTTCAAAGTAAACAAGAAATAAAAAGAGAATATTCTTCTTTATCCATTATCAGCATACAACAGTCAGCTAACTTATTTATAGCTCTAAGTTTCCAGATGGAAATATAACAATTAATATGCTAAGAGGAATTACAGTGTAGTAGTTTCAATAGCATTGTAACTCTTCTCTAATACAACAGAAACATTCAGTTAAGGTAGAAATTATCAAGTGTTGAAAAAAAAAAGTTTTCTTAAATACATAATGGCATAGAATAGAGGCAAGGGCGTAAATACCTTTTGCAGCTGTTGTTGTGAAGCCCAAAGACCCCTTTCTTGGAGCATAGACGTTCCACTCTTGAATTTTGATATTTTCTGTTTCAGCTCATCTGCCTCCCTATAAGTAAAAATATATTGGTATTAGAATTTCTATTTACATTCATATAACAAGAAAACTGAATGTGTCATTGAATGACGAATCTAAACAGGGTCACTCGATTCTTTAAGATTTATAACATTCTAAGCATCTTGTAAACCTCCATACAGCTAAAGTAATAAAATTATCACTATGAAAATAGAAATATTAGTGACCATTGACCTGACTGACGAAAATTACAGAATTTCGAAATTACAAACTAGGTTACAACAAAATGTATTGTTACTCACCTCAACATCTGCACAGCGGCGTTTAGAACCATTCTGATAGAGGCTTAGAGCCTCAGTAATTGTCATAGCATTAGGAAGTTATCCAAAGTAAAATTACGGAATAATGTAATGAAAAATTCTAAAAACAATCGAGATCCATGCACTGTCAAACTGTCAAGTTGACATTTTATTTAAAAGTTGCCACTTTTCAAACTCAACTAATTCATACTGCATAGTTGACATGATCCTCATTACTATGTATGCTAGTTACACACGCAGCGACAAAGTAAAATCTCACGTTCAGTTTCACAAATGTTATGAGTGCCGAAATGTCGCTAACTAAAATTCCATAATTTATGTGACGGACGTAAGATTTTCTTTCTTTATTTTTGTTTCGACGCTGCACAAACAATTTAGGAAACATAGCCCAGGAGGTGGTCACATTTATTACGTCGTCAGATCATCAAGGGTGCAGGTGAACCAGGGAACAGAAAAAACAGAGGTGAACAGACATTTGGAACACTAGCAGATGGGGCATAGTCTGTTCAGGAGATTTTGAAGTCGACGGCTACAAAAATCGCTGCATGTATATTTTACATAATGCTTAGTTATAATAATGCCACGGAGTACATTGAATATAATAGCTAAACTCAGAAGTACTACACTTTACACTAAAACCTTGCATGTGAAAATCAATTCTGACGAAATCATTTGATTTTATGGTTTGTTGTCCTCAAACTTCACAAAAACCGGGATCTCTTTCAAGTCTGTGGGCCATGTTTTGTAACAAAACGTTCAACGTCACAGTGACAGTTTCTTCTCGTACATTTTCATCCCGACGTTCCCGACGCGTTTTTCATCGATTACAGATACGATCAGAATATTTTACTGCTTTATTTTCATTATAAAATTACTGTATAATTGTCAACAAACAACATTACGATGAACGAGCCACGCGTGGGAGATCCTGGAGTGAATAAACTTAACATCACGGTAAGTCGATTAGGAATAGGTAAACAATTTGTTTTTTCAAATCTTAGGATGACTAATATCTTGCGCAATTTGTTTTCAGTCTACGGACGTGGTGTATGGACACCGTGCATGCCAGACTCGTGAAGTAAAATGGCTGTGTCTGGAGAGCATATACCAGAAATTTTACCGGCCTAACTTCTACGACATCGGCGGCACTTACATGCAGGATGTGGCGGATTACTGGTTCTCGTACAAAACAGAGCAAGTTGGTAATACATTCCTTCTGCATTTATTTATTTGTAATCATGGAGTAAGCTCATTCAGTGTCGCTTTGAGCTGTGGCAACAAGTTCAAAGTTGACAAGAAAACTGACACAGTATACTTGCAACAGTACCTCACCGAGTTTCAGTTCAAACAACTTACTGAGCTGTCTCACACTTACCTCACCACATATAATTTCACAGAACTAGACATACAATGTTTGAAAAACAAGAAGTTGTACATAGCTGTCTCATTTCCCTTTGCCGATGCTGAAGGAATCAGTCTTGAAGTTATTGATAACATTAAACTCAACCATGACTGCAGTGCTCTCTTTGCTGATCCTATTGGCTCTGATTTTGTCATTGAGTCTGCAGATGGAGCCAAGTTTCACATCCACAAAGTCATACTAGCTGCGCACAGTGAGGTCTTCAAGGCTATGCTCAAAGGTGACACTGCAGAGAGCCAGAATAGTTATGTGAAACTGATTGATGTAAGTGGGGAAGACCTCAAGTACATGTTAGAATACATTTATACAGGAACAGTAAAGGATATAGAAAATATTAACTTTGGCAGCTTGCTTATGTTGGCAGATAGATACAATTTGAAAGGTCTCTGGGAGCTCTCTGAATATGCTCTCTCTGAACACATGACTCTAGATAATGCATTGGATATTCTAATTATTGGTGATATGTATGACTCAGAGTTTCTTAAATCTGAGGCATTGAAATTTATAAAAGAAAATAATGAAGTACTTCGGAGTAGTTCTTTTGATGAGATAACTAACCATGAATTGCTCAAGCAATTGTGCACTTATATGACTGAATAGACTTGGAAATTATGTGACTTGTAATTAAGAATTAGATTGTTTGTAAATACAAGAAGGAAATTTTCCAACCAGTGTCATTGCGTAATATTGTGAAGTATATTTCTGATAATTATTGTTCTTAACTTCTAATTGTATGGATTGTAGTATTGAAAAACTGCATAAAAGTTGTACAGCTTTTGGCCTGCATTTGTCTTTCCATCTCATCTTTTTTTTTAAACTTATTTTTGTACAATTTTTCTACTCTAGTATGTAAGTGAACTTTTTGATAATGTCTCAAGTGATATCAGTATAATAAAATATAGTTTGTTACTTATGTTCTAACTCGTTCACAAGTTAATGCTCCTTCAAATATTTTAGAAATACATAATGTACACTAATGCCTAGTCACAGTCACATCTGTTTGGATTTTGTTATGTATTAAATATTTTATTCATTGTTTTAATGTCTTAAGTTAAATAATTAATAAAATCAAATAAATGATATACCTATATTTATAAAAAAAGTTTTTTTTATTATATAACATCATGTCAAAACTATTTTTACACACAAAATAAATGAAAAACATATTATACAGAAAACGTAAAAATAAACTTTATTGAATTTAAAACATAACTGTATTGTTATATGGGAAGTAATAAAATTAATAGTTTAAATAATAAATATTATCATTATGTATATTACTCGTAGTAGATAGATAGCTTGTACAAGTGAGGCGGCGGCGCAGGTCACTTGCTACGTCGCAGCAGGGGGCTATGCCCTGTCACATGCCCTGCGAGCGGCGCACACGTTGGCTAAATAATCATTTTGGAATGTTACTGGAAGTCTTCATTTCTGCGGCAAACAAACATTTTCTTCTGTTAAAATGTTAGTCCACGACGTTTTTACGATCGGGTGTAGTGCGAGAAAGGCTCTTGTTAATTACCGCGTATCGTGATGCGGATGGGCTATTCACATCGCGATGGGCTCGCTAGGAAGCGGCTCAACGCCTAGCTATGTTTTGCAATCTTAAACAAGCGTAGCAGGCAATGCAACAAGCCTAAAGCGTCACAACGACATAGTCACTCAAGCTCATTACTCAGTACGGAGCCGGTAGCAGCCCACTGTATGTGAACAGTCCATGTGATAGCGCACTACGTTAATAGCGATCATATACGAACTAGCTAAAGTGGTACTCATTTCAACTGTACTATTATTGCATCCGTCGCAAGTTCTAGTCGGCAACGCTACGATGGCTCTCATAGTCAGTGTTATGTCGCACGAGATCTAATTTGGAATCTATAAATCCATTTGTATGCGGTCAGCGAGGATTCGACGTGGTCAACATGCAGGAGAAGCAAGAAAAAAGGCCAATAGTTGTCTTATCGTTTATTGATAATTACTGGAACCGGTACACAAGAACGAAATAGAATATATCTCTCATGAAAAAAATACGCGTCCATGTAATGATCACACAGTACATCCTAATGGTTGTTATCGGATATAAAAATAAAAATACATGAACCCCCTACTATTACTTCATAATTAAATGCAAGCTACAGTACATATTGCTACGACTCGTTCCACTGCATTTACTTACTACAATACTTATGATTTTATAGACACAAGTCTCATTATACTAAATACGTGTCTTCACTTAATGAGTACGACCACTCGAGAGTGTCCATAACAAGACTGTGCCGTGAGCGAACTGCTGGAGTTACATTAGAGTGTTAAGTTATCACTAATTGGCCACAGGGTAGTAATTATCATAATATTAATAGTCAGAACAACATCCCACGACAAACAGAATAGCCCCTTGTAAGTATTCAATTGTTGTGAAGCGCCTCTGCTTCTGTTGGTATGTTAAACAGCGCTAGCAGACCCAACTGTTATTGCAGACGAGTTTAGTTAAGTCCACATGTACAGACACCTGTTTGTTCACATGTTATTGATACAGATCAGGCTCCCGTGTACTGCGCACCACGCCGGCGTCGACCGGACTCCGGCACATGACACATAGCTACCGACGTAAGCCAAACTTCCGCTAGTAACACTTCAGACTGAAGCTTAAAGCGTGAAAGTTAAGATTTAGAAACAGAAGAAACACATAAATTCATTGTGCGAGACAAAATATAAGAACTTCATATAAGAACAATTAGTGACGGATATCTTTCACGATCCGTTTAAATTTTAAAGTAATAATTGGACAGCTATCTTGGATCACAACCAGTAGAAAATTGGAAATAATATAATAAGCGGTTCTTATATGAGTTGAACTTGTGCTCGCAGCATGAAACTAGATGAGTATATCTCGGCGTTACGGAAGGCACGTTTCAGTGTCGCGGTGCGTTCCGTAGCGCGTGACGTATGTACACTGTGGGAGCGTCTGTATCAGTGTGCGGGAGTGGGCGCTCGTGGGCGCGCGGCGCGGCCCTAGCGTTTACCGTTGTTATACGAGAGACTCCGCAGCGGCGCCTTGAAGTTAGCCGCGGCCTGCTGTTGGATCTGGTATGCGAGCGGGTGGATCTTGAATCCGTACAACCTGGTGACGTGAATGTTACCTTCATAAGTATGAATAAAACAAATAAAGCGTATGCGAAGAGGACATGAAACAACTACTACTTGTGCAACTAACTACACACCAAATGCGTAAAGGTTAAAATGGTTTCCTTTATCCTTATGAAGACTCCGTATTATAAAACCAAACTCCATATATGGATAAGGAATGTGGTTTTACATAAGGTTAGCTGATCACGAGGCCAACAATTCACTGTCCAATCTTTTCCATAGGCAACTTGTACATAAGAGGATTGGACAACTCTCTTAGAAGTATTTTTCGCAGTAAGTAGTCAAATTGAAATAATGACTTTAATTCCATCTTATTCGAACGATGTCTTCGTACCTCGTGCCGAGACGGCATTAGGGGCCATCCATAAATTACGTCACACGTGAAACGGGAGGGAGGGGGGGTCAACAAAGTGTAGTGTCCGACCGAACCTTCGTCTTCGGCCAAAATGGGTCAGTTTTGGCCAAACCCGAAGGTTTCTAGCAAGTGCCGATATTGAACGAGCTGTTAAGAGGGAACAGAGCCTGCAAAGAATTTGGAAAGTAGGTATTTGAAGAAACGATTGCCGTCGTATTACCTCAAGTCTGTCCCCGCAGAGTGCGATAAGGACGGCTACGGCTCAGAACGATTATATCACAGAAAAATTTGACGAAATCGACGTTTCGTATTCCTCTTTTTTCTTCTCGTAAACTGAGCCGATTCAATTACTTTTTACATTATAATTTTAAGAAAGAGTATGTCTAGGTTCCTATAATTATTACCTATTTTAAAAACTTTTCTAATTTGTCTGGTAGTCCTCTAATCACGGTAGAAAAAATGGGGCATTTTTCAAATTTTTGGAGGGTCACATTTTCTTTACCAATAAGTTGCTGAAAAAAGGAAATAACAGGGACGTGTCTACAGCAGACCTTGATTTTACGAAAAAAAAAAAAAAGATTGCTCTAGAGGCATTTTTAGGAAGAAAAAAGAAGAATACGTTTGTATGGAGAATCGCAGACCCTGTTCCCTCTTAAGAATGCGCGAGAGCACAATGGAAGAGGCGAAGCGCGGGGGACGGGACTTTTTGCGATTGAAGTTCCCTAGTAAATAAATATTATAATTGTCGCTATTTCGAAGTGCTGTTATTGATGACAAGTTCAGCAAGAGAAAAGATAACAAAAACTTAAAAAAACATACAATCTTGAACTCAGTTTCTTAGGGTTATTAAATCTTCATTACTAAACTGGCTTCGGCCGAAGGTTGTGGTGACAGGTGACGGCTTTAAATCGACCTTCGGTCGGACACTAACAAAGTGTGACCAAGGGAGACGACGACGAGTCCTAAGCTTCGTTAAGTCAACTCCAATGAAAAACTTTAAAATTGAAAAATATTAACGTCACACCAGGTGACGCAAATAGGACCACCCGTGACAGACGGGGGCTCCAAAAATCATGAAATTAGTGTGAAATAATTTATGGATGGCCCCTTATTATCAAAACTGAACATACCTAGGCACGAACTGCGACGAGGGTCGCTTGGGTCTGTACTCGGGATGGACCATGAACACCATGTGCGGGAAGCCGGTGCCGAAGTAGGCGCCGTCGGTGTGGTGGTGCCGCGAGGACTTGGGCGTGTATACGTCCATGCAGCGGGGACAGTACAGCTTCACCATGGCTTCGCCGGGCACGTCTGATAGACCTGGGAAAAGAAAGAAAGCTTTTAAGAGCTGACCACTCGGGTACAAGTAATCATCATCTCAGTCGAAATACGTCCACCCAATGCCAGACATAGGCCTCAGGAGCAAGCACCGTGACAACGATCGGTCCTGCGCTGCCCACATCCAGTGGATTCCCGCAATGCGTAAATTATAATGTTGCATTTATTATGGTTTATTTAATAAGCATCCCTAATAGCGATAATAACGACCCGCCCATGCTTTGTACGCCTGCAATCTACTGACGTGTCGGATAACATGGAGATTTCTGTGCTATATCTATCAACAAATTCTCTAAATAATGGTGAATATCGCATTCATCCATTATTTGTTCAGAAGAAATAAGCTTTTTTACTCCATAGATATAATAAAACAGTGGTTAGTCTCGTAAAATTTTCAGAACAAAAAAGAAGTTAAAAGAGTACAAAAAATAGAACGGAATTTAAGAATGTTCTGTGAAGTTTCGCCAGTCTATACTGCAACAAAAGACGTTAAAAATCCTTAACCTAAGTTAAGTTTAGCATCGGTTCATTGTCTTTATGTTTTCCGATAACTTCATGAACACGTGTAAAGCGCGTGCGCAATCAATCGAGCGGCGACACATATATTTAGTACTACAGTAGTTAGAACAAGATACAAGCAGCTAAATTAAGAACGGATAATTTCGATACATTTAGAATTAGATAAACAAAGATATTTGTGCTTATGACCGCATGTAAAAAACAGAATTTGGCAGATGTTCATAGCATGCCATGTCCAAACATGTAACAAAATTACAAAAGGTGAAAAACCGGGGTGATTAACCCCAAACAGAAGATTTGTTTCTTTTAATACAAACTATCAGTTTCCGATCATGAGTAGTCTGATTATGTGAATTACGTTCTTATTAAGTTAATAAGCACTAAACTAGTACTACTAGTTTCATAATGAGGCAATTAGAGGGGAGCTCTGTGACAGCATTGTAGATAAAGTAAGAAAATAAATTTATTTAGCACAGACTAAAAGGCTCACAACACAACATATTGTAAGTACTACAAGTAAAAAAGAGAAAATTACGCAAGTTGAGCAAATTACGTTGCATTTATAATAATTAGAATTATAGTAGTATCTCCCTTGTCCGATGAAGCGCCAGCCCGCGCCGCAGCTGAGCGCGTAGCTTTAAATTCCCCGCATAATAATCATGAAATATCTTTGATCCAGCCTGTCCCATCTTGCTGTCCTCCCCTCAGCGACGCCCTAAGCCGAGGTTCGTACCCCACAGGGGGTGCCCTTAGCGAGCGTTCGCCTAATTTTAATGTAGAATAGTTGCTCCTGGCTGGAGGCTTTGAGTGTAGTGCTTAAGGCAGCCACAGGATTGTTCGGTTGAGCAGTAAATACCTTAGTGGTATACCTGCGAGATGCCATAGTTAAAAAAAAAAAAAACAAAAAAAAAAAAAAAAAAATAGTAGTATCTCTAGTTATTAGATTATTTTGTGTGTGTGTGTGTGGCCTTTGTTATGCACCTACATACATCTAAACTAATCCTGTGAGTTTTTTTGTTACACTTTCACGTTAAAACGACTGAATGGATTTGGATGAAATTTGGCACATCGGTAGACCATGACCTGTGTTAGGACATAGGATACTTTTTATCCCGATATTCTCACGGGATCGAGACTTGCGGGTGAAACCGCGAGTCGCAGTTAGTCTTTAATATAAATAGGAATGTAGAATTTGGTACAAATATTCCTTTACACTAATAATCTCTCCTGTAGGTATGGTTGTGTTTACAAACACTTATCTCATATACACTAACATCCAGAATATGAGAAACGATTTTAAACTATTACGTCAAAGTAATATTTGTTCCGTGCGGGGGTAATGCAGCAGCCGATCGCTCAACCGCTGCGCCAGCCGCGCCATCAATGTTTTAGAAAATAATGTAACACACTTACCAAGTGGAAGCATAGGTTGGCATTCACAATAAACGCGGGGGCAATGGCCGAAATCACCAGCCTGGAATTTCTCTAACATTTGTCCAATGCCTCTGGAAAAACAAAACAAAGCATTGTAGTTGTACTGTTATGGTTACACGTAAACATAACATCACACCTGCATTCCGCGAAAGGTTAGGCAGAAGTGCACCCACACCTACATTTTGACAGTTATGTTTAAGTCCCATGTAATAGGGGCGAGCCTATTGTCATCAATCTGGTACAAAAACATGGTACATAAATAATGCTCAAATGGAGTTTTCCCATTATTTTTTAAGGGCATGAAATCCTTTTAAACATAAGTCATTTGTTTCTGAGTTATGCATTGCATGTTGTTTTAAGTTTAGTGAAATTGTTTTGTAGCAGACAACATCATTATGGTACTTTTAAAGCTATTTATATATTTTGCTAGTCATGCTATCATAAAATTTAACTAAAACTGAATTCTGTATATTACTAATATTGGCAAGACAAGTACAATATTGAATAACAAAGATAATGAAGCTATGCATATGTTAATTATGAGCCAAAAAAATAAAACGAAATTAGATTTGTGTATGTTTATCAGTTTATCCTATTATTAGTTATTTCTGGAATTATAGATTTCATCAAATTATCAACAAGTGTTTTATGAGCTGATTTAGCAAGTCAGCCTAACATTATTATTTAAATTAACTAACATAGACAAAATGATGACAAAATGAACGAAACCCTTGTATGTGACAGGACAATGAAATGCCTATCCTGGGGCCTATTTAGTGAGACCGCCAGGTGACAATATGACACTTTTATAAGTTGTTCATAGTTTTCAGTCTTGTCATACAGTAGCTGTTGTAAAAAATGTGTCAATATTGTAATTTTTGCCTTTACCTACATCCTCTAAGAATCTCTTTCCTATCATGCATAAAAATATATAGGACACGTTCTTACCTATTAGTTAAAATGTAGCGAGCGTGAATCAGTCCATAGAGGATCTCAGAGGCCTGCTCCACCAGGTCCGACTGGTTTGGGTTGTCATCAAGGTCATCATCTACAAAGCAAACGTGGTATCAAGTTATGACTAACACTAAACATGTTAAATGACTCATCACAATTATCAGAGCACCCGACGCCGGTAGCACATCTCTGCGGCGAAACCATGGCAGCGAAACCGCAGAAGTTCAATTCAACTGACTGAGTCGATTCCGCTATTCGAAATTCGAGTAGTTGAACATGATTCGAGTAGTTCAATTCAACAGGCTCGCGAGCCTGTTGAATTGAACTACTGCGGTTTCGCTGCTACGGTCCCAACGGCGAAGGTGTGCTACTGGCGTGAGTTAAACAAAAATTGGTTCAATGGCAAAATATTGTAAATGGAATCTTTGGATTGAACCTGCATAATCCTCAGACCAAATAAATAACACATGCACACATTTAGAATTAAACTACACCTCACTGCACAGCGCTGTGTCTTGGTTTTTATTTGGTCTGAGGTATAACCATGACTATTATTTCATTAATTTTTGTAAAGAGCCACCACTGTTTATAGGGCTCTTCTAAATTGCCCATTTATTAACAGTCATAGGCTATCTACATATATTTCTCACAAAAACAATAAAAGTGGTATACTAATACACTCTTTGTTGTCTTGGTCAACTTGCAGCTTTGATCAGCTGGACTATTGAATAGACATCTGTGTCTATGCCTATACTACTGTGCCCTACATACACAAAGCTACCTCTCTGACCAATTACATCAATCTCAGTCAATGAACTAGTCATGTAATTGTACTAAACAGACAAACCCACTTAAGCATGTAACTGTAGTAAGAATGATAACAAATCTCATTACTCTAAAACAATTTGCATACTTTATCTAATCTGACACAGATTTTAATTCCAATTATGGTTCTTTTAATACATATGACTAGTCTTGATTCAGTAAGGTATGAAATCCAAATTGTTAGACCAATTTACAAGCATAGAGGTTAACTTAGCAAGCAGACTGTGACCTAAAAATTAATCACCTATAGTCTGAACCGGATATATTGTTTGTTGTTTTTTCATTTACACATTAGTGTCTTTGACATGATAAGGCAGTGACAGCAATATAACTTCATGAGACGTCGTCAATGGTTCATGTACTCACCAGGCTCCAGGTCCAAAATCATGTCCAGTGCTTGTCTGTAGTGTGGCACCTGCTCATTAAGCCCCGTCAAGTTGAATTTATCGTTAATGTAATCCTCGTCCACCTAAAACAGTAACATGTTGGATCAATATCTATAGCGATCTCCACCTTATGTGACTAAATTTAAATGACATACCTCACAAAAGAACTCATTTCCCCGAAGCCCGCAAAACCATGAAATCCATGATACCTCCTCCGAGCTGCTCATTTTCCTAAAAAAATGAAACTGTTTGATAATCGAAACCGTTTCCGTTCCGAGTTTCGGACATAAAAAATCCAACGCTTCGGAGTCCACACTGTTACAACAAAATTCTAAGCATTCCGATGTTTTCACCTGATTTTTCACAACTTTACGGCAGTCCACACTGAAATTTCGACATGGAATAGCAAATTCACTGTAATTACGAACGGATAAACGTTAAATAAACAGAATTAAATGCTTTAGAATGATGACAAACCTCACCTTTTCGTGCCTTGATTAGCCACGCTTGACGGGAGGGTATCTTGGGATGAGGGAGAGAGAAATTTCAATTGTGTATGGTTGTCACAAAAAATATAGACAAAGTTGTCTATGGCCTTATGTAAACTTCAGTTACCATTCTTCATTCATTCATTTTCAAACTTTTTTGTACAATGCTTGGAACATGGGTATTTTGCTGTTGGCTAGGGCTGAGTTTCACCAAGTTTCACCACGCTAACTAGATACACATGCAGCGACTTTAGTCGGTATGGTATGGTAATGAACGTCCTCAGGGTCTCTAGTTAAAATGGGCGTGCCTCAAGGTTCAATTCTTGGCCCTTTTTTATTTCTAGTCTATATAAATGACCTTCCTTATATGATGGCTAACTTATCGGATATAATTCTATTTGCTGACGATACTTCTCTAATTTTTAAAATAGATAGAAAAGATACAGATGTTTTACATGTCAACGATAGTCTAGCTGTTCTTTCGAAATGGTTCGCAGCTAATAATCTTTTACTGAATGCGAACAAAACTAAATGTATTAGATTCTCATTACCAAATGTACCTCAAGTTGGTCTAAATCTAAAACTTGATGGCAAACAACTAGATGCAATAACGGAAACTATATTTTTGGGAATTACTTTAGATTCAAAATTGCAATGGGGCGCCCACATTAGAACTCTTTCAGGTAGATTAAGTTCAGCTGCATATGCAGTAAGAAAAATAAGGCAGTTGACTGATATAGCCACAGCTAGGTTAGTATACTTTGCTTATTTCCACAGTATTATGTCTTATGCCATTCTGCTGTGGGGATCGGCAGCTGACGTAGATTCAATTTTCATCTTACAAAAGAGAGCAATCCGCGCTATCTATAAAATGGGTCCTCGCGAATCCCTTCGAAACAAATTCAAAGAAATAGATATACTGACTCTGCCTTCTCTTTATATCTTAGAAAGTATTTTGTATGTTCGCAAAAACTTAGGACTTTTCAAAATAAGAAGCGATTTCCATAATATAAATACACGTAGTAGACATGAAATTTTGATACCCAAATTTAGATTAACTAAAACAAGCAAGTCATTTCTTATAAACAGTATCCGCCTTTATAACAAGTTGCCTAAGTCGGTTACAGAACTTAGCGATGGGAAGTTCAAAACCTACATTAAACGCGTTCTTATCAAGAATGCATATTATAAAATTAAAGACTACGTTGAAGACAAGGAAGTTTGGCAATAATTCCTTCTGCACATGTGGCTTCCCTGGTAACTCATTAACGGCAAATTGTATAAGTCTATTAACTGCTCCCAAATTACCATGTTTATATATATATATATTTTTACATTTTTATTTTTACATTCTTCCTTGACATTTAAATCACGCTATTATTTGACATTATAATATACCTACAATTTAACTTTAAATCTTTATTAGTGGCTTTTGTGATCATGATAATTATTCAGAATTGTAATATCAATCACGTCATTTCGTTTTTAATACTTTTTTATTTTTAATAATTTATTTATTTTTATATACTTAGATTATTTTCTATTTTGTGAATGTGAGAACGCTGTAGGCTTAGTGGATTTGCTGACCATAATTATTTTGTTAAGTACCTGGTACCTGTTGAAAGACCTACACTGTCCTCCCATACCTAATAACACTGTTATTTGAAAATATTGTAAAAACCAATTATTTTTAAAAGAGTAACCGTGGAGTTTCTTGCCGGCTCTTCTCCATAGGAAACGACCAATTGGAACCGTGCACCTAGCTTCTGACGTTTCATAAGTGCCCATGTAGGTTTATGTGAAATAAAATATTTTGAATTTTGAATTTTGAATGGTCTAGCTGATATTCCAAAAATGCAATTTCACTGTGAAATTTTCACAAAACAAAAAATAAAGCGCATGTTTTGTTTCTATCAGTTTTGATGCCCGGTGCGCCGCCACCGGTAGTAAAACAAAAGTGTGAGAGATAATACGCATAATTTAATATACCGATATATTTGTGAGCCCGTGATTTCACAAAAGTTGCGATCTCATAAGAATATGTACAGACGCCAGCAGGTCAATCTACCCGAAACTGTCAAATTTCCCCAATCAACTTTGAACCTTATTTTTCAACAGACTTCAAAAAAGAGGAGGTTCTCAATTCGGTTGTATTTTTTTTTTGTATGTTTGTTACGCGATTACTCCGCCAATTATGAATTGATTTTGATGATTCTTTTTTTGTTTGGTAGGGCATACTTCAGAAGTGGTCCTATATAAATTTGGTCAAGATCTGATGAGGGGTTTTTGAGTTAGCTTCAATAATACGTATTTTTCCCATCTAGTATATGTGGACGATATTCTAATAGTTCCTGTCACTGTAATTTACATAGCAGGTAATGGGTATTCAAATTTTTGTGGGGGTTTTGTGTAGTTACCACAACTAAAAAGTAAAAAATAAAAACTTTTTCACAAAAAATAATACCGACTTCCAAAAAAAACACCACCAAGTGAAAAATAACTTTGATTTCGGAAGTCGGTGGCAAAAAAACGAAAATAAAACCCCAAAGACACCGACTTCCGAAATCAAAGTTATTTTTCACTTTGTGGTGTTTGTTTTGGAAGTCGGTTTTATTTTTTGTGAAAAAGTTATTTACGATAAAGTTGAACTTCTATTTTAAAAAGTTGTGTGTAGTAGGTTGATGTGATGACGTCTGTACGTCATGCATCCAGATAATCACTACCACAGATCACTACCTAGTTTGTTATGTCATGGTTACCTTTTTTGATGTGAAACATCATAAGGCGCGTCTTTATACTAGTCCTTCCCCACTAGGACCGCCCGTCCGAGCCTCGTGAGTGTGGTGTACGTTTACTCGAAAATTGTCTCGCCGCAACCGCCTTGTGTAGGTGAGGGTTTCTTTTGAACAATCAAACATAACTAGGAGTTACTTTGTCGACTTACGCAGAAGGCAGAAGGTTTGAGAATGTAGGCTGCAAGAGTGAGCAAAGCTAGTTCCAATGACGCGACGTCTACTAAAAAAAACCAAAACACTCGAGCCTAAATTTAAATAGTCGGTTATAAAACCGGTTTTCCTTAAAAAGTCCTACAATCGAATGTCATACAAGTGGTCCAGTCGTAGTAAATTATACTATTACTAAGAGCATATGAAAAAAAATGAAACTTGATTATCTTCGCAGTTTTAAGACACACAAATTAATTTCATATAAACATTCATATTTACCTCGTTACACATTAATTTTTTAATGTATTTTTTTTTCTTGTACAGACGCCATCAGGTCAACCTACTCGAAACTGTCAAATTTGCCAATAAAATCAATTTTAGCCAATCAACTTTGAACCTTCAGCCAGGGGCAAACCCTCTTTTATATGTTCTGTGGCAAAACATATTCTTATTATAAACTAGGCGAGCGCTCGCTAAAGGAGCCCCATGTAGGGTACGACCCTCGGCTTAGGGCGTCGCTGGGAGGAGGACAGCAAGATGGGGCAAGCTGGATCAAAGATATATTATTATTTGACGGGGAATTTAAAGCTACAGGCTCAGCATCGACGCGGGCTGGCGCATCGTCGAGCAAGGGTCGGGGGGAGTATTATTTACTCGTGCGTGAGGGTCGCGATCGCGGAGGCTCTAGGCGGCGAGGTCGGAATGCGGGTCGTCGTTTGTGCTTTTGTACTGTACTGGTGGCCCTACTGCTCTCCTGGAGGAGGGTTATGGGGTCATCTGGGTCGGTGAGAACATGCCTCGAATGGCGGACTTTACTGATTTTAGTGAGGACATAATATTGGCTGCCTCGACAACCAGAGGGTTGCAATGTTGGGCGGCTGTATCAAAGAAACGCTTGGAATTGCGTTTAAGAAATTGGGCAATAGTGGGGATCGACCGCAATCGAGATGGAGGATCTCATTCCTAACATAACAGGGGAGCTCCCAAAAGGTTGGATGCACAAAGTTGTACTTACAATACACAATTACTTGACCGCGTAGGTATTGAACTTTTCTATGAAACAGCTGCATAGAAAAGTTCAATACCTACGCGGTCAAAATGTATGGAACAGCTGATTAAAAAAAAAATAACCGACGAAAAATTTCAACGCATGGGGTTTCAGAATCATATCAAGACGCCTAATGAATACCTAATCCAATATTTATGCCTCAGCATAAATATTGGATTAGGTATTTTTCGATGCGAGTCCGTACCTAATCCAAAGCGTCGGGGATTAGTTATGGGACAAAAATATATTCGTACACAGTCTACACAGAAGATATTCCGTACCTTAAAATGTGGAGGTTAAGTTTCAAGTTTAATTAGCACTGCCGCCAGCGCCATCTATGTAGAATACCACTGGACTAGTTAGTGCTCTAGCGAAGTATGTCGTAACGAATATTATACGTCGTCGTTATTTTAAGGTCTCTCGAAGAAAAATAACAAAACTTTCACGTCTTTTATTGAAAACAAATGTGTAAAAATCAGAAACTCATGAAATAATATAATGGGTGAAATGCATTTTAATATAATAATGCTCTGGTTTCTATACATAGTACACCAGTTTTAATTTTAAGCCAATATTGGTAAAAAAGACAAAAATTAATAGATATTATTATGTTGTTTGAGTGGTTAAAAACAAAAATATTCACGTTCACTTTAAGTACCGTTTGCCCATAAAAAAACGAAATATAATCCCACCGTTCCACAATATTCAGAAACGGAACGTCCATGGATACTCCATGCCGAATATTTCTTACCCAATCCACACACGATACTTAATATCGGTAACAGGCCAGAGGCTATATTGAATAAATATTCGGATTAGGTTTGGTTATTTTAAAATACTATGATTAGATAGATAGATAGAATACTCTTTATTGTACACCATAAAAATCACAGACATAATTATTAGGTGTATTAGGTATCATTTTTACCTAATCCGACCCATGTCTATGTACTGAATCCATGGTATCAGTTTTCGCGTCGATGTCCCTTCCACCCTGTATTATTGCTACGTCTCTGACGGATTAAATAAAAATACTTGCACAATCTTCATATCGATTAGATCGAATAAAACATTTTTTTTAAATTTGGTATTTTAATACATCGTAAATAACAAAATATATCAATTCAAACAAATATAAACATTAAAAAAAACAATATAAGTACCTATTTTTACATCATAAATTAATTTGTTTCATAAAAGATGTGGTCACTGTATATGTACTTTTTTTTCCCACACTACAATATGCTCGCGCTACTATCACAGACCTTTACTATGTCATGTTCATAATAGAGCCATTCCGAGAAAAAATTACCCTAAATTGTTACTAAGCTGGACAAAATGGTCAATTTTCAAATGCAAGTAATATACACGACACTATACGGACGTGACGAACTCCCGCTTTACAACAACATTATCGACAAAACCAATATTCTTTGTTATTTTAGAGGGAATCATTATTTAATTCGCATATAATGTAAAGTATAATTCGCAAATGAAACAATGTTTTAAGAACTTCCCAGTATCACGTTATAGCTGTGACTATAGTGGACTTCATAATTGACTACCTGTAGTTCTTATCTTACGCCTTTCGTCACCGATTACCGCGTCACGGTTGCCCGATAGGTAAAAAGAAATGGCTGATCTACCATAATAACGTTACCATGAAAATAAAATACCTTGTTTTAGTAGTTTTGTACTATTGAATGCAAATAAAACAGTAGTGACTAAAGTGGAATGTCCACCTTGTTGCTAATTTAATTATCATTATTTTATGAGAATTTTATTGTAATACAATAAGATTTGTTTATAAAATTAATGAAATTATTAAAAAAAAAAAAAAGTTTTCTTTAAAAACATTGAGATGTCTTATAAAACTATGAACATTGGTTAGTTAAAGTTAGCGACTTCGTAAGTTAATTTTTAATGATACAATTTAAAAAAAAAAATAGTTTTCATTAATTATAACCTCACAAAAAACGCTGAGGCGTGTCTTAAAAAACCATGAACATTGGTTAGTGAAAGTTAGCGACAGGAGGTGTGACACGCTAAAATTGCCTGTTTTGCTTCTTATTTTTATTCAGATATATTAGCAACAATTGACTCCGCTATACAAAGAACTAAACAGTACGTACATTTAAAAAAAACTGGATTCAATAGAGAATAAGAATGTCTTGTAAATTGTTTGTGACAGTACTTTTTCCTTAGCTTAAATTGTTCTCGGAATGGCTCAATCATTCATTTCCTTATAATATTACATCTTCACATTCTATCCAATCTAAGTTTTTGTAATTAGCAATATTAGTCGAGCACTCACAATCGCATAATACAAAAATGATATGAAAAATGTTATTAGGTACATTTTGTTACAAACGTTCACAAATTAAAGTATGGCCATTTTAATACGTAACATTTGACGTCTGTCAGTTTAGTGATAGCAAATCGTAAAGTTACTTGTATCGGTCATTATTACAATAAATATGTAATCGTAATTGAAAAAAGTTAAGCAATTGTGCAGTTCTAACAAAACGTCAAAATATATTATTTTATGCCGGGCGTTACAAGGTTACGTTGTTGAATTTTGATGAATTGTCAAATGTTACATATGAAAATGGCCTTACTTTAGAGGCATATTATTATTATGATATAGCTACACATTGAAGTACAGACGCCAGCACATCAACCTACTACAATCTGTAAAATTTCTTTAATAGATTTTCAACTTTATCACTACAAGTTAAGGTTCAAAGTTAATTGGGAAAATTTGAAGTTTCGGGAAGTTTGACGTGTTGGCGTCTGTACAGATAGCTAGCTACACTGTAAAAAGTTTACCAAGCTACCTTGCTGATAAATCTCATAAAAACTATGGAACTGTTGAACAAATCTAATTTAGAGAGATGTATGATTTTAATTCTCTAAATACATATTATCTGATAAAGTCGCTAATCATATTTTGATCAAGATGCAATAACCTGACACTGTTAAGAAAATCTTAATTTTGCGGGCTACCTTTGCGGATCCACCAAAATGGGGGATGCGCTAAGCCCGCGAAATTCAAAGACCTGCAAATTGCAAAACGTCAGAAAATTTGAACTTCGCGGGCTACTTTGTCGCTTTCGCCTGTAAAGATAATCATAAGTATACACCAAAAATTTGGGCGCCTGATCACTGCTTACACATTCCATAGGGTAGTATAGAAAATTAAGTGTATGGGACGATCTATACCTAGTTTAGTCTTAAAACTAAACAGACGCAGACAAGCTCACTTTTATTGAATCTATAAAGGCATCAAGAACAGGGTGTAAAGTTCACTCACCTTTATAGAAAAGGGAGGATCCTCCGACCTGGGGCCCTACCACCACCTCTTTAGCAGTATTATTTTAATCTTAGTTGAGCGTGGGAAAGAGATGGGGCTAGACGTTCTGTATAGCTCCACGTCATTCTCGCACTGAAGTAACATCAAAATAATACTGCTAAAAGAGGTGGTGGTTGGCCCCTAGACGGTAGTCATGTCTGGCAGGCAACTACCCAACGGTTTTTGTTTTGACTAGGGCATCTCGCAGTTGACCTCAGAGGGAGGGTCCGGTCGTAGCTGCTTAACCGGACTTTCCTGTGGCTGCCTTAAGCTGCTTAACTCAAAGCCTCCAGCCAGGGGAGATGTATCCAACGATTGAAGTCGGGATCTTGTATACAGGGTGTTTGGCGCATGGACCGACACAATTTTTTCAGGGATTTGGGAGGTCATTAGCTAGGTTCTAGCTAAGTTCAAAATAGCTTTTAGTTTTTTTTATAATTAATTTAGAAGTTGTAAAATTTCATTCATTAAATACAAAAATTAACTTTGGAAGCTTGTAAGGAATTTTCTTGAAACCAGTTGTATAAAACAAAGATGTTTTTAGATTTAAAGGACTTTGGAGAATGCAACAAAATTTGTTTTGTGCCACTACACCCACAAACAAAAAAGTTATTTCAAATTAAAGGACACATTTTGGGAATTTTTTTCATTTAAAAAAAATAATCATATGTAACCAACCGTGACATTTGGGACAAAGGGTGTATGGGTAGAACCTAGCTAATGACCTCCCAAATCCCTGAAAAAATTGTGTCGGTCCATGCGCCAAACACCCTGTATATGTCGATCGCGCGGTAAAATCTAATCGCGCAATGCAGGATTTTGTGTGACGTCAGGTCTTTGATGGGTAGTTCGCATGTGAATATGCTTTCTAATAATTACGCAACATATTTTCGTAAACGATAAAGACAAATCTGTTTCATTTTGACAGTTCAACAACATTCATTGCGTCATTTACGTTGCTCTGCAGTTTTTTTTTTCGAACTTACGGAGCAATGGATTAGCAATCTGTTTCAAAACGATTCAGATTCGGATTGATTTTGCATTACGTAATTAGGGTAGTGCTCTATAACAGCGATGTAGATGCCGCCACAAATGTAGAAATAAGATTATATCTAGTTATTATGAGATGTATTTACAGTATGTATTAGAAATCACGAAAGATTTCCTGTTCCTATCATTGAATCTCAGACATTAAAAGTTTTGACACATCTTTGAGTCATTCCGAGAAAATTGACCCGTTAAGCTGGACAATTTTAAAGTGCCAGTAATATTTCACGACACTAAACGGACGTGAAGAACTCCCGCTATGCAACAAAAATAACGACAAAACCAATATTCTTTGTTCTTTTAGAGGGAATCATTACTTCATTACTTAAGCAGATATTATTATATAAAGTAAAATTCGCAATAGAAACAATGTTTTAAGAACTTCCCAGTATCACGTTATAACTGTGACTCTAATGGACTTCTTATTTGACTACCCGTAGTTCGTACGCCTTTCGTCACCGATTACCGCGTCACGGTTGCTCGATGGGTAAAAAGAAATGGCTGATCTACCATAATAACGTTACCATGAAAATAAAATACATTGTTTTGGTAGTTTTGTACTATTGAAAGCAAATAAAACAGTAGTGACTAAAGTGGAATGTCCACCTTGTGGCTAATATAATTATCATTATTTTAAGAGAATTTTATTGTAATAAAATAAGATTTGTTTATAAAATTAATGTAAAAATTAAAAAAAAAACAGTATTCTTTAAAACCTCACAAAAAAATTGAGATGCGTCTTAAAAAAACATGAACATCGGTTAGTTAAAGTTAGCGACAGGTGTGGCACCCTAAAATTGTCTGTTTTGCTTCTTATTTCTATTTTTTTTTTTTATCAGATATCAGCAACAATTGACTCCGTTTATAGATTTTTTTTAAAGCATAAGAACAGTACTTTAAAAAAAACTGCATTCAATAGAGAATAAAATAAGAATAACTTGTAAATGTTTGTGGCAGTACTTTTTCCTCAGGGTAATTTTTTCTCGGAATGGCTCCTTTATTATCAAATAATGATACCACAAAATTGTACTTGTTCCAGGCTGCTTCTGATCCTGACAACATTACTCTTTCATTGAGCGAGTGTACCGAAACAAATACTTCGTTAATTCTACATCGGTGAGGTCATTCCATGCCTCGGTCTCCAACACTTTAGGATGTTTTGCAATATAAGCAAACACTTTTTTCTGTAAATCCTCCAGTTTATATTTCTTGGCAATCACTGCCATTTCTACGGCATTGTTCACAGTGATCTGATCACCAATCACATGCTGGGTCAAAGTGAACAGTTGACTCAGTTGAAACTTATCAGCTATCTCTAATAACTTCAGGCAGTCTTGCTTCATCACTTCTTTTATTGTGCCTGTATATATGAATTGTATAAGCAGTTCCATGTCATTATCACTTATGTCAATAAACATAGATGTGAGTTCAGAATTCTTAAGCATATTTCTAAGTACAGGACTGTGTGCAGCCAAAAGTATCTTGTGCGTTGGGAACTTTTTGTGAGTAGCCGATTCAAGCACAAAGTCTGTTGTCTCCTGCTTTGTCAATAGTCCACTTAAATCATGTTGGAGTTTTATAGATTTCACAACATTAATGTTCAGTACAAACTTTGGGTTCACTGTTATTTTTATTGGTATGAACAAAGTGCAGGATTGGTTGAAGCGTTCCAATTTCTTGAAACAGTAGGTTTTGATGAAAAAGTTTTTGTTTGGTTTAGTTGACTTGAAGGTGTACTGAGTCATAGTTTCTGGTAATAGCAAATGAGGAACATCATCCTCGGGTGCTACTCTCTGTGTCAGTTCACTAGAGCTAGCAACGTCGATGGTAAAAGATCCTGTTTTCCTATGGCACACAAATAAATTGAGTAAATGATTGCCTCCATGGCATACAGATGTTGTGTAGAAGAACCAGAACTCAGGTTCTGAGAATGCATAAGTACCTCCAATATCAAAATCACCATCATCTTTTAGCTTGCTCAAGGCATTGTGGACGCAGAGCTTGGATGCATCATTTGTCTGGCATTTGAATACAGCTGATACATGTCCAAATGGATTCTGTAAATAAACAAATGTATTATTATTATAATAAGAAACCATGATGACAGGCTTCAACAGAGCAATTTTTTGGCCTTCTTGGCATTATGTTTTATTTTAAATTGCTGTTCACAGTGATAATTATGATAAAACTCACTATTCATAAAGTGTATATTTACCTGAGATTCATCATTAGACCTTGAAGAAGCTGCGCAGGGTTCCATGGTTAGGTTTTCTGTAAATAATAGTAGATAATTTAGTGTATTGATAGCATTCTTGATCCTGGTAAAAACAAGAATTTACTTTTAAGTAAAAAGGTGGATTTAATTACTGAATTAAGTTAATTGAATTACCAAGTTAATGCAGCTATCTGGAACTATGTAATATGCAGAAAAAAATTTAATAAAATTTGTTAAATTCAGGCAAGGCACAAAAGTAAAACGTGCAAATTGACACATTCATCCTTATCACAATAAGATTTCGTCTAGTCTAGATCAATAAATAAAATTATTCAAAAATTCGTGTGAAAAATTACAGTTGATAAATTACTTAAATTACAAGACTTGATGATGACAAGATGTCAGTGTTAATTAAAATTTAAATTAAATAAAATTCTCCTGCTTAGACCAAACCAAACAACAGGTGGGGATTTTAATAAGCAAGAAGGTTTCCTGTTACGTTTTGCAATGAAATGTTAAGAGCACATTGCACCATAATTTGACAATAATTGTATTTCTGTTTCGTTGATAAATATAAACAAAATACAGCAGTTAGATTATTTACAAAAAATAAGTTTTTTTGTTGAGTTTGACCTACAACAAGCACTCACGGTTCTAAAAGCCGGCCCTGGAAAATGGTGCAAACAGGAAGAGAGGAACGGGGAACCAAATCGAAAATTATACCAATGTCCAATGATCAATAAATGCTAACAACATGTGTCATTGTCTCTATTACTCATAGCACAAATCACAAAATTGACTGTGCAACCAAAATGTTTCACAGATGGTGATTGATGATTTGTTATTAACCAGTAATGATAACGGATGACGGCGGAAATACCGAAATAGAAATGTCAAATTATCAGTGCATAGATAAATTATAGCAAAGTACACATTGGGGTGTTTTTAGAATTTTGATGAATGATAACATGTCAAAGTTTTACGGGATAACACAAATTAGAACAAGGAACACATTGGCAGATGGTGTTTTTAGAATTTCGATGAATGATCATGTCAAAGTTTTACGGGATACTAATGAGACACAATAGAATTTTTATTGTTATAGCCTTCTAAAGGCAAATCGACAGTTGAGCCGATACACGAAAATTAAGTAGTTAATTGATAGTGGTCGTGACGATGGTGGCAGAAAACACGAAAATATTCCATGTTTTTTTTAGTTTAGTTCCTTTATTTACCGTCTTATAAGGTATAGTAGGCGGACTGTATCTTAACGCCATCAATGGATTTGGTACACACGGCTATAAATCAAGCTATACATTTCCAGTATAGGCTGACCTCGAATTGTACGGAAATCCTATACAATGCAAGATCAGCATAAACTAGAAATGTATAGCTTGATGTGTAGCCGTGTGTACAGACTCCAGCCATTGACTTAAAAAACATGGACTTGGCATACCTACAAGAAAAACGTGCCATACCTACACTTTACTGAGAGGATAAAATGGCGTCTACTAGGGCAGCCCTTATCGATATTTCTATGTTATAATATCGATAAAAGATTGTGAGAATGTTTTCATAATGTCACAGTACAATATTTACGGGTAAAAATACCCCAATTTTTCTAACTGATGCCTTTCATTTGTTTGTTTAATTTAATTGCTTCGTCATTATTTCGCGGCTAAACAGTAGAACTTATTTTGATGTTTCCCATTATAATAGGTTGAAACCGGACAGATATTATATACTTACAGCTTTTTATCGAACTAGTATTCTGTAACTGATTTCAGTCCATTGTATACCATGCAACAAGTTCATCTCATTGCCGATATATCTATGTACATATATACACAGTATACATATAGCTCATAGGAAGTGTGCGATGACGATGACACGAGTTTCACGCTTTTTATTCACCCAAAAAGTACACATATATACACAGTATACATATAGCTCTTGGAAAACGTCCGGTGAAGATGACGGGACTTCCATTATTTTTGCTCACCCAAAAAGTGCTCAACGCGCCTAAAGAAGTTTTCACTTCAAAAAATCTATCGAACAGTTGCCCGCCAGACACGACACCCGTCGGTCGGAGGGTCCTCCCTTTTCTATAAAGGATGAATGAATTTTACACCCTGTTCCTCATACCTCTAAAAGGTGGCTCCGTCAATGGCCCGCAGATGGTAATTTTTAAATGAAATATTGTAATTTATATTATTATTATTTTATCTTTGTGTATCTTATTTTAATCAACATACAGATTTGAATTTCACGGATAACCAGTGAAAAAGAAATTTTGAAAATTGGCGGAGCCACCATAATTAATATTTTTGATGCTAAGTTTCTAACAAGCAAATGATTGTGGGTTTTAATTAAAAGTCAACACTAATTATAATAAAGTTATATTAAAGAAATCAATCTCATTCAGTTCTGAACAATACAATTTTGTTCAGGTAATTTCTATGTGATATGCTTTCAGTAGATTTCTTCCCATAATATTTGTATCTCAAATTCATATATAACTCTTTTACATTGTGAGTTTGTCTGATTTTGATCATTCTCATTTAAAATGCCAGATATTGCCACATATTTGTTCAAATCGCAGGCTGTAAACAAGCAAAAAAAATATTAGTATTTTTATTGTTTCTTGATTTTATTAATATAATTTTTAATTGATCTTAAGTCTTAAGACCACACTCAAACACATTCTTTACATCACTCTTTGCTACCAAACAAACAAATATTGCAAATGAGGACATCACCATCATTTTCAACACCAGCCACTACAGAATCATGTTGGACAAATTTATAACATGTTACTTACCAATAAGGTTCGTGAAGGTAAAGTATCGTCACATAATGTTACTTTATTGAGTATCCGGTTGAAACATTATTCTTCAAAGTGAAAAGAACAAAAATATGTGGCCTTCTTTAAACTTTCCACACCAATAGTTTTTCTTTTTTCGTTTATTAGCAGGCAACCTTGAAAGTAAAACATAAAACCAATAAAAAAAAAACATAAAATAGCATTATCGATAAATAAAATGTCTAAATGCACTACTCTATCCCTTCAATAACAAGAAAATGATTTCGTGAAGTAAAACTGTTGAATATAATGGCAAAAGGGAAAATATGAATGCTTTACTGTTGAAGCTCTTCAACGAATGCAGAATCTTTTGTTTATCGTCTAAATCTAAAGATATTTCAGCTGAAATGTATGTACGTACTGGTGCAAAGTTATTTTTGGGTGATGTCCGCTTCTTTTGATGCCACATCCGATTATATTGCAATTGGGCATCTTGCTATTGATGATTTTCACCATAGGGCCAAGTTTAAACGCAATAACACAGCAAATAACTCCAAAATTCACAAATTTTAACCACAACACAAGATCATTTGACAGGTTACGTACCCAACTTTGCACAGACTACTTAGAGATACTACGTATTACTTAGAGATACTACGTATCAGACAGGGCACTCTCATAGAATAAAAATCGACTGGTGTAAGTGTACATATCATGGATGACAGTTTTTTTTTTTAATTTTACATTAGTCCGGCGCGGAACTTTATGCAATGGCGTGGTAAGCCGTCAGCCTAAAATGGTTTTTCTTGCTAGGAATTGGTCATTTTAGTTTCATTTTATTGAAATATTTGCAATGTTATTGCAATTATTTCAATATGTTGTATGAATAAGTTAGAAAGGGAATGCTAGGGAAAAATAAAACTTTTCTTATTAATTTCATTTCTTTTTATTTTTGTTTTAAATTTATTGAAATCTTTTAGTTGCATCTGAGGCAACAAGGGTGGGTTTACTTTCTAGTCTCAAGACATCTGTGCCTTTTAAAATTTTATGAATAACATTGCACCAATTAAATACAGCTAATCTTAAAGTCAATGCGAGGAAGCATTCAGATACAGCATCCTTAAGCAATTCACAATTTATGAAGTCAAACGAATACTTAGATTTGATATGATTTTTAATACTTTTTATAATAGGATCCTGTTCAGGTTGATTTTCTAAGTATTTGTTTGCTTCTTCTATGATGATTCCAAAAAATCTCACAGCATTTTCTGTAGGGTAGGTCAATTTCTTTTCTTTGATGCTCTTGAACTCTAAAGGAAATCCAATTATTTACAGTATTTTTATCATAATTGGATTCCCTACTAGTTAAATTTTCTTCGCAATGCTGACATTTTATTTTTTGTAATATTTTTCTTATGACCCACCCAGTTGTAAATGCACGTGAGTGGACATTTAGCCTTTCTTGCCTTGCTGAGTTTTGAACGCTTTCACTTTCAACCCAGTTTGATAGCTCAGAGGACTCAGGGGAACAACGTAATTCAGAATCCGCAAGTGAAAAACTTGCTGTTTCTGAGTTAGTTTGTTCTTTATTAAAAAGTGATTTTAATATCTGTTTACCTGAATCCTCTTCACAATTGTAGCTATCTGAGTGAAACTTTATAAACCTCGTGATTAACAGTGATTTGAAGGTACTTTTGAAGGCATGGCAATCTGGATTTGTATTTCTAAAATTATATGCCCGCATTTGTCCAAAAAAGTTTTCGATGGGATCCGAATTTAAATATCGCGGGCGCATAATTTTAAAATATTAAAATTTTCTTTTAAACATTGCCACTCTCTGGTAACTTTTCAAAGTTGTATCCAATTTTTTAAGGATGGCACAGATGTTTCCTTACCGTGTTTGTCGACATATTTAATGTCTTTTAGTATTTTTTATCGCTTCCCTCCAAAATTTGTAGTGCGGCGACTGTTCTGTTACCGCCGGTCTTAAAGGTTTCCCTTTAGAAGTCTTGTTGAAGCCTGTTCCATTGACTGAATCAAACAGGTTGTCATAAAATGAGACAAGTTTTGCAGTGATAATTATTGTAGAGCTTACTTTCGTTCCATCTGCATAATGAGCTACAACAAATAAAATAATTAAATAATAGTTAGTCAATACTAAGGTCATAAACAAATCAAAAATCAGTATAGTAACTTACAAAACTGAGCAGTTTATGAAATTTTGGGTTATATAACTTAAAATTCACTAAGTTCGCTGATTTTTTAATAATTGATCGTCAGTTGTTGCAAATATACTTATGAATGGGTACTTACTTCCCATATCTAATATTTAAACAATTTTTATTTCTTACCTTCTATTGGTCTCTGATTTCATGTCCACATCCAGATGTAGAAGGCAAAGGCTGTGACGAAGAAATTCCATCCACTTCCATTTCTAAAATGAAAATTTATGCATATATTAATTAATAATAATAAGAACTAAACAAGGTGCATTGAAGGAGCTCTAAAGAACAATAATATTTAAATTACAGTCCATTGCACCCTGCAAAATTTATCCCGCTACCAAGATATATACTGATTACATGACCTATTTCCTTGCTCATCAATATGACAGACAAATGAATTACAGAAAAAAAAAAAAAAAAAAAATGCCTTTTCAATGGAAACTTACCAAAAATGTTGTCAGTTATTGAGTGTTTGTCCACAACTTCTGGTTTCCAGTAGGTGTGATCCACATGTCTTCTTTTTTTTATGTAGTCATGATTTGTTTTGACACTGAAAAACATGTCTCTTATTATTATATTACTCAATATAATAGTTTGTGCAAAATACACAAAAAAACTCATATTATGAAGCAGCGGCAAAAGAAGTGTGTAGTTTCGTGAAGTATTCCAGAGATTTGAATATTTCACGAAACTATACATTTCTTTTGCCGCTGTTCTCCAGCTAGCGGAAATAATCTTTTAATATATCTACCAATAACAAGGGTCTGTGCTACGAAAATGTATTAAAAGTTTATGACAGTAAGTAAATCTTACTTGGAATACATCACTGTAATAGGTAATGCAACCTCCCTAAACACTTTCTGTGAAAGTGAACGCTTATAGATGTAGTAACAATCAAACATAAATTGGGTATTGTTGAATGTTCTACTAATACTTTTATCATTAATTATAACTGCTTCAACTGAGGGCATGCTTCTTGTTGAGAACGAAGTGTCTACACTAATAAACTGTACAAGTTTGCATGTAGTGTAGGAGTAAAACATAAATGAAATACAAATTGACTAAGTGATAATATTCAAATAGGTACGTACCACACTTGTCGAGTATTAATGCATCGGTTTGAGGAATACCACTGGATATCTCGCGAGCAGTAAACAACGTTGGATAGGCGTCGGGGCAAAGTCGAACCCTATCGCGCGTTGTTGAAAGAAACCCTAGTATATAGTAGTCTATGAAGAAACCTCTTCTCGAAGTGATTTCGACACATAAAACGTTTGCGATGTTTTTGGAAGCTTCGCAGTCTTTCACAGTTAATGCACTGTAACCATTTTTTTAGTCCTATCTCACTTTTTGGAAACATATATGAAAACTGACGTTATTTCGTCTACTAGCACAGGTCACAACACAGCACTTGTAGTGCATGTTGCACGATAATATTACAGCTTCAGAAATTGAGAGGATAAGTTACGGAAATAAAGTAACGTGCAACTTTGAAACGGTAATAAATTTCAAAAGTTTGTTTTGAAATTGACAGACCAAGGCCGCTTTCCGAATTAGAACATAATCGCTCACAGCGCTGACATCGATATTTGGCGTTCCGAGTAAGATATCACGATAATGACAGCTAAGGGCTGTCAACAATTCGGAACGCTTGTAAACGCACTCACAGTACTCGCTCAACGTCAAAACTTGTTTATCATATTTCTTTATGTTTATACTACAATTTCTTCTTCTTCTTTGTTTGGGTAGCGAACGGTAGCCAGAAGCACAATTTCGAAAATGCCACGTTAGTTTAAGTTATGATGCGAGTCAAAACAAAACAGCACAACTGTCATTTTTGACAGCGCCCACGGTGATATTTATAAAAGGCATGGTCGGCGTTATCGCAAGATGGCGCAAGTCATGACGTCATCTATGACGATTCAAGACGCAACGTTATCGCGTTCACGTTAATACGGTACGACTGTTAGCACGCTCAAATCGATTACATCGTAACTCGGAATGCAGGGCAACAATAACAAACATGGCGTCATTCGGACAGAAGTGCGGAAGGCGGGAGGGGAAGGAACTGTCAAATGAGATACGTACACACCATAGACTAAGGTTAGGATATTTTACTTGAAGATTACCTGCCGTGCAACTTTGGTACCAAACACCGAGAGGATAAAATGGCGAACCGGCCGCAAATAGGTATTTCAATGACTAGAAAATGTAGGGTTGCCAATATAGTAACTATCAAAAACACTATTATCCGTTTTCACTTAGGCAAATTTATTAAAGTTAAAAAGAGATAGCAGTATTTGTTTGATTTTGGCGTCGATATGCCTCGTATTTGTATAACTGTTTTTTCTATAGTCAAACATTTCAAGTCCATGTTTTATAAGTCAATGACTCCAGCACATCAACCTACTCGAAACTGTCAAATTTTCCCAATCAACTTTGAACCTTATTTTCTACTAATAAAGTTGAAAATCTATTAAAGAAATTTGACAGATTGTAGTAGGTTGAAGTGCTGGCGTCTGTACCTATGGCATTTCCATTTCAAAATTGAAACTTAATTTGCTTCTTTTTCTCTAGAATATATTTTAAACTATTGATTCCTGTCATTATAGTTTACGCGGAGAAATTCCAATTTATTCGTTAAATTCGAAGTTAATTCGGTTAACTTGTTTATCGTTAATTTGAAAGAAAAGCTTTCTAATAATCGTCTTCTTAAAACAGGTGTGGTGTAGAGAAGGTACTGTGAAAGGGATGCCCGTGGCTAGATTGAAAGTCGTATAGTCTGGATGTTACGAGGATGGCTGCAAATGACAGAACGCGCATTGGTGAACGCATGCGCGGCCCGGGATTCGCTACGGAACTGCCTGGCACCTCCCCCTGAAAATAGTGATGTACTTAATGTCTGTCTGCAAAATATTTGGACTAATATCATTGCGAAAATCTTTCAAAAACAAAATATACTTATGTCATGTTTGAATGTCCTCAATAACCAATCAGGTATGTTCTTAAAAATGGAGACTATGTAGGAATTTTAATTATAAGGAGCTCGGTGGCAGTGCTTCATTACCTCTGAACCTGACAGCAACCTGCAAGGCTAGTATAATTTTGTACAACATATAAACAACTACTAGGTTGTACAATGTGGTAGCCCGATTAATGGAACCTACTTTACGTAGGTCCATAGTACTAGAGCAACCCTCATGGCATGTTCATCATGCAGCTTCCTCGATAACAACAGATAACACCCCCTACCCAGCCCTACGCTGCACCATTTTCAAGGCCACATCTTTCAGTAGGCTGCAAGCAGCCGGCGTGGCCGCACGATGCCAGTCCCGCGATGACAACACCACGCGAACAACGTCCCAACGACACTGTTGAGTTGTTACCGTTAAAATCGGCTCTAGTCAACAATAATTATAGAGATGAAGACTCGTATTACCCGCCTCCTCTCAACAATAACCCTTCGAGCTCAAATCTCTATGATTACACGTTATTGTCGAAAAGGACGCCGGCCTCTAAAAGGTATTTTTGTTTATTTTTGGTTGGTTTTTGATTATTAGATAGCTAGCTTAGAGTGTATTCTTGAGATCTAGCAGTAAACTTAAATTAGGCTAGTAGACAAGTGAATGTTTGAATAAAACTTTAGAAAAAATGTACGGACCTAGATGTGCTCAAGAATGTTTTATAATTGAATCAAGATCAAAATTACCCATCAGTATATCTCTCTCTTCCTATTATCAAAAGGGAGCTATCTTTTGCTTGTGCTTTGTATGATCATCATTGGATAATCGGCGTTAGTACCATTGAGTAGTCCATTGTTTCAGCAAGCTTGGTCGGCATAGGCATAGGCACAAAGGCACAATGGGCCCACCTGGGCCCAGTTTCACATACTTGTGCCTATTTTATCACAAAATAAACCATTATTTTTTCGCTTGATTTAGTAAAATCAACGAGTAAACCATAAGAATCTTTTAGTTACCTAAAGTTTTCAATATTCGCGCAATTCTTATTTTTGTATCGCATTCTTATCCAAAGTTTGTCGTAGTTTTAATTTCCAAAATATCTTTAATGACTAACTTTGTATTATTTCAAAATAAACAGAGCAGCATCCCCATTTAACAGTGATTGCATGAAATTGAGGATTTTTACCGTTTCCATTTAAAATGAAGAAGTTTCCAGAAAATCTTTTCACAGCAGCTACATGTTTTGCTGAAAATGGTATCTAGGTTTATCTAATTTATCATTTCAGTAATTGAAATAAGTAGATATTAATTACAATACCTACGCTAGGTCGCAGATCACATCGCGATGTTTGTGAACATTAATTTGAACTTTTAGTTTTCATTAGGACAAATGGCTCATAACTCACTGGATCGAACGCCGAATAGTAATCAAATCTATCAATTTAGGTGTCATCGCGGATCAAATCTAATTATGTTTCAAATTTAATAGGTAAACGACTTCCGACTGTAGTATTGGTGATTTGCTTTTTTGTCTTTCCTTTGGGAGATAAAAATAAAACTTAGTATTCTAACTAACTTTTGAGATTAATACGACAAGGAAAATAAATCTACGTTACAAAAGTCCAATAAAAATGTTTTTGCTGTATTTATTAACTCAGTAAATCCGAGCACTCCAATCTTGCACAAACCTAGTTATGTTTCTAGAGTTGAGAGCTACCGGAAATTGAAAAAGTCTAACCGCTAAGGGAGATCGTCGATCATCGGCTAGCCAGACGGTGCAGCTTATAACTGAGTGCTTAATAACTTAAGGATTCGTTTCAAATCACATGAATGAATGACTAGCTTAACAGCTAGTCATTCCTGGTATAATTTAAGACTCGTTTAGATAATTTTAAAGAACTTTCAAAATATATATAATGATATTGTCTGCAGATTATTATCGCGCACCCAACAGCCAACGCCGACGCCGATGTTGACGTTGTGCGGCGCACCGCCTCCCTCTAGGAAAAGAGAGGAGCTGACGGCGCTCGCTAATCTCAGAAAGAAGGTGTCACCCGCTATGATGCAGCCGGACAAGTGAGATAATATTTTTTCACCCCTTGTTGGGCGCCAGTATTCATTTAAAGGATATAGTTGTCCCATATTGGGCGCCAATAAAAAATAAATTTAACTTGAAGCACGTTGGGCGCCACCACCATCACACTCCGTCGTATACTTCCATATTATTATAAATGCGAAATTAACCCTGTCTGTCTGCTTTTCTGTAACTTTCACGCCAATAATACAATTGTTACGGAATTTGAATTCAGAATAAGTAGCGTGGGTCCTGCAGAAAGATAAAGGCTAGTATAAAATACACGCACACAAGTCACAGGCAATAGCAAGTTTGAAATAAAAAAAACCGTTGTCAGTCCTACGTTGGGCGCCAATAGGAATATAAACAATTTTGATGCCCCTTATTGGACGCCAATAGGTATGCATGCAACATAAAACTTGTAATTGAGTACTCTGTTGTAAACACTTACATTGTTGTATATGGAAGGAAAATTTTCAGTCGTCAGCCATTTCGCAAATAAGTAGTATACAATTTAGCGATATACTTTACCTTGCACATCGCGTGTTTGACTTCAATATCTGCCAAGGTTCGACGAGGGTGGGATGGGGAGATAATTATTACAATGGAATGCTCTCTTATAACTTCCAAGATATGCCAAGAAGAGCACGCGAACCTGGGCCTCAAGTCTGCTATTACAATAGTGTCAGAATGGTCTATCATTGATTTCATAATTGTTGATTTTGACAAGTTTGGTAATCTACTAACATATTGCCGTCATTTTGACTTTCCAATGGTCAGCCACTGACACTCCATTGAAAGAAATGGCATCTATTGGTAATCTCGTACATGTATAATGACAAATGAATGATTGACTTTGGCGGTAATCTGCTAAAATTTTGACAGTGCCTTTGATCAGTGACCTACCATGAGAACGTCATTGTGCAGTTATTGCTTTTAATTCGTTACAAGTATCGTGTTTGTGGAATACAATGATCAACCAATGATCGACCATTATGAATTTAGCAGATTACGAAATTTTAGCAAAATGACAATGGGATCGTGTTGGAATGACGAATTTATAAAAATAGCATACTTGGGCCCCTGTTCTGATACGGTATTTCCTAAATGTAATAGAATGTTGGAGAGGGTAGTCAGCTATACTTGCTTAGGGCCGTTTGCAGCGTTACTAAGTACTTGTGAAGGATACTAAGGGATTATGACGTTATAGTAGGAAACGTCTTCATCAAAAGCAGTGTTGCTACTGATAATTCACTTTGTATAACCACACTATAGTAAAACTGAAATATTTGTCCGTTTTGAGAATCGAATAATCCTTTAACCGCTCCTGTACTAGACTCGTTCCACTTGCTGTTCGCTTCTGTAATTAAAGTCGAACTGTGCTTATGTGGATGACACTCGACCGCACGTCGACGGCATGCATGCGGCTGTCGATTGCTGCATGCTGAAACTATACGTTTAAGCAATATTAACCCCAAAGATATAAATATGTAAATAGACAGTCAAAGCTCTGAACTCGCCTAAAAAAAAAGTAATTAAAAAATTAAAAAACCCGACTGCGTTATTTTCCATTTTCCATTTTCAATAAAATATACTTATAAAAAAAACTAAAAAGCTGGAAAAAAAAAATGTTATTAAACAAATAAAAAACCCGACTGCGTTAAAAGTAGGGATGCATCCGATACCGATACCGATATATCGGCGATACTTCGGGTTAGCCGATATATCGGTAACGACGATATTTTTATGACCGATTCAACGATACTTTTTAATTTAAAAATGTAGTGTAAACGAGCGTGTTGTCTCGTCTATTTCGTTGCAAACGAGGCATGAACTATGCTCGGGGAAACCCCGCGCTTGTGAGTGTCTTGTTTCTCCCGCCCGCTTTGGCCTCGCGTCTATTTCGTTGCATACGAGGCACGAACTATGCTCGGGGAAACCCCGTGTCCTGTTTCTCCCGCCCGCTTTGGCCTCGCACTCGCATATCAGTAATATTTCGCAAGGTTGACCGTTGTTGCGCTTAGAATTTGTCCTAAATTCGTGTTGTTTGAGTGAAATAAAATAATCAGCAGTCAAAAACACAAAAGTGCGTTATGGAATCATTTTGAAATTTCGACAATTATTGATAATTCACAGTAAGCGTATCGGTATCGGTATCGGTATCGCCGATATTTTTATAAGAGTATCGGTATCGGTATCGTATCGGCGAAAAGGCGTATCGATGCATCCCTAGTTAAAAGACTTAAGTTAAAAAAAAAAAAACTAAAAAGCTAAAAACAAGCAGGCCGACCCATTTCTCTCGAGTAAATGGAATGGGTCCCACCTGCTTGTTTTTAGCTTTTTAGTTTTTTTTTTTAACTTGTCTTTTAACGCAGTTGAGTTTTTTATTTGTTTACTTTTTTTTATTTCCAGCTTTTTAGTTTTTTTAACTATCGTACGTGTTTTTTACGATTTGACACTGAGGTACTTTTAACCAAGCATTGTATATATTTTTGTAATCACCTTTTTAGAACCTATTTTGGTATCCCACTCCATGGTATTTGAAGATAAAAAAATTTGGAACTCCACAATATGGCACCCCAAAATCGGCCAATTTGATTTGTTTTTTATTTTAATGCCAGTGACACTCGTGCTACCAAGAAAAATCTAAAGACGTATAATTTATCCATATCCGTTTACTCGTTTAGGAGTTACGAGGGAACAAAGAAACATACATACATACAGATCAAACACATAACCCTCCTTTTGGGCTTCGCCGCAGTCGGGTAAAAATAGCGTCCAACTTCTAGCAGCTAAATGCACGCACACTAGAAAAGCACAATGACGTGGCGCGAGTGTAAGACGTAGCAATCACGAACACGAGCATAAAAAAGTTGGCCTTGTGTTAGTTCTTTTGCATCGCAACACTCTTTAAAGACACAATATCAAAGAGTAGTCCAGGTAGTCCTTATAAGTACCTATGCAATTTATCTACAAAGAAAGAATCATTTTTCACATAGGCATTAATAAAGATAATGTAAGTATACAGGGTGGCAGGGACATCGCAGGGATAGCGTAAGCTGTTACCATGGATTCAGTACATGATTCTGAAAGTGTTGATATTTTTTTTTATTCAGTACATGATTCTGAAAGTGTTGATTCGCAGCGACGACGCGGCACAGACGCCAGCAGGTCAACCTACCCGAAACTGTCAAATTTTCCCAATCAACCTTGAACCTTACACTGTACCTAGTATTAAAGTTGAAAAACAATTATAAGAAATTTGACAGATTGTAGTAGGTTGATGTGCTGCCATCTGTACATAGATTATATATGAATCTGACAGCTGTCTTTTGCAAAATAAAGATGGATTCAATGTCAGCAGCCCGACCCCACACCCACAGTATTAAAATGCCAAACGACGTAATGCTGTGGAAATAGCTAAAATAGATCAAACGCGCGGTTTCTACATCTGTTATCGGTCTTATCTTACTAACATCTTATGAGATGTATCTAGCCATATCATCTCACACACAGTCCATCATTTCATCATCATTTCTTTGGATATTGAATATTTTATTTTTTTCCGCAGGAACGCCTACAGAAATGACAACGAACAAAATAAGAATGTAATTGAAGAGCCTCTCGATAACAGGCCCAAACTATTACAAAGGGTAAGACTACACTTTTAAATATTTTACGTTTCATACAATATCTAGTTTAGACGGTCATGACATTAGTCGTGCATGTCACGAGGACAAAATGCACCCTAATTGCGTAAAGAAAGAAAATAAATTTATTTGTCTTAGGTCAAAGCACACAATAATCACACAAAAACAAAAAAAAAAACGCGTGACACACGATCAATCACAATCTGTTTCATTTTGACAGTTCAACAACATTCATTGCGTTATTTACGTTGTTGAGCAGACAAATTTTCGAACTTATGAATCAATGGATTAGCAATCCCATTAAGATTGATCGTTGTGTTATGTAATTATCGTGCTGGATTTTGTTTTTCAGAATCCAACGTGGGCTTTATAATTTCTAACGTAACGATGTTATCGTGGACAAACACGACATCACGATTTTGGTGGTTCTGCTGGGTTAAAATTCTTGATATAACTTACCAAAGCAAACTTATCTAAAGCCTCGTTCAGACCAGCGCGACGCGACGGCGCGACGCGACTCGAACAATAGAAATTCCAAGAAAACTTCTTGGTATAACAATAGCCGGTGTCGCGTGGCGCTGTCGCGTCGCGCTAGTCTGCACGAAGCTTAATGCGAGCATGTAGGTAAGTATCATGTTACCCGAGAACTTACGTACCTAATGTTATTTAATTTGTTATTATTTTATTGAATGTTTAATTTGAAATGTATAAAAAAAAAATTTAAATTTTGTTATTTTCAATAAGTAATTTTTGTATTATTTTTATAGTTTTAATGAACGTGTTTTGAAATCATAAATAAATAAATAATTATTTATTTATGATTTCAAATACCTACAATGTGAATAGTTCCTGAATAAATTTAGTTTAATTGAATTAAATAATTATTCCGAAAAAAAAAACACATTTTCTCGAACGTTCACCGGAACGAACCCTCGCTTACGTCACTAAACTTTTTAACGCTTGTGAACACAGAGCATTTGGCAAGGGCAAAAACATCACGTGCTACTTAATGCATTGAGCTGAGCATCACATTGTTTACGTCATGGAATATGCATAATATTATGATCTCGGGAAATGGAACGTGTCCTTGACCTGATGCGGAAGTGTTTTTGCGTGAAGGGCCCAATCGTGCTCACTGAGCCGCTGCCAACCATGAAAATGACCTTATGATGTGACAATAAAAGGTAAAACCTTTTCCAAAAGTTGCAAAATTGGATTACGACGACATTTGGAGTACCTATGTATTTCAGATCGCAAAGCTCAAGGAAGTGTGTGGATTTAAATGGACCTTTTAAATTCGGGATTTTGAATAGTTTTATAGATTATCATACCTACCTAAATTACATAGGTCATCCTGGAGTTGATCTAGATAGTTAGGTAGCTGATGGTTACATTTTTGTAATCATGTCAGGAAGTACCTACCTACCTACTTCTTCCAATTAACTTGAACAATGTTCAAGTAAGTACCTACCTTTTAGAACATTTTATCATACAATGCATTAATGGTCTTTGGATACCTACTGATGGATAAATCTATAAGTACTTACAAATAAATATAATTTAAGTGTGAAGTGTCTGTTTGTAATGTTCAAATGGTGCCGATTCTCTTGTCACAAATGCGTCTAAACTAGACTAAAAATCACCAAAATTTAGTTTACTCCTGTCAAACGATGATTTCCTGAAATAGACTAGTGGCACAACTTAATTATATTTTAGTTTGACAGCACTAAGATTGTCCTGAGATTTTAATTTAGTGAAAATGACAATTTTGCTATTCTGAATTTGACGTTTATCACTTAAAATTTTAATTTTCTAACTAATTCTGACCATTTTTAATCGCCACTGAAAATGGTGTGGAATATTATTAGTTGTCATGAACTAAAATTCACACGAACATCTCGACTTCGGGTGCAAAAACAGTACTGTACTGGATTTTTTTCTTTTCTTTTCCTTATATCTCGAAAATGGTGTGTCCTATCGCAAAAATAATGAAAATTTCGACCCCCTTTATGAAACCCCTAATACTCAACACGTAGGTAATATTTTTTTTTATTTTCCGTACAAAAAGTGAAAAATTCCATATAAAACACGTCGAGGATGCCCCCACTGCGCGCCTCCGGCTCTAAAAAAAATCACGGGGTAGGGCAGGGTAGGGCAAACAAGTATGTACCACGTGGAGTCGCACTATGGATGCTGACTAAAAAAATGTTTTTTGTCCGTAATGTAGATTATGAAAAAATAACGTATTTTTTCTTTTTTTGATTACGGCGATACATTGAGTTAAAATGTGCCATGACGTCACGAGTATGTAGATTTTATACATACTTGTGACGTATCAACCCCCACTCCCCAATTTTAATGCGTTGTATCTAAGTCATTTTTTATTAATATGATAAAGCAAAAAATACGTGTCTAATATTTTTTATTATCTGACTGACGGACTAAATAGAATTTATTTTTTTTGACCCAGGCATCATCCCTATTGTCAAATTCGATTTAGTTGTATCAAAATATTTTTTAAATTTAGAGACTTTTTACTACAGAATAGCGTCATAGCCAAAAGTAAGGAATTTTAGTGATAGTTTAGTTAGTTTAGTCCGGTGTACAAGAGAATCGGCACCATTATCAGCTTTTTACTAAATGCATAATTATGATGAAAGTACCTAAGTATATGAATATACTTACAGCCCGATTCAAACATGGCGGCTCGGAATATGAGGCGAGTCGCAGCGCAGTAACAAATTCATGTGTCAGCGGGGGGGAGGGGTGCGGTACTGCGCAGCGAGCAGCTAACTTCCGAGCCGTCAATAATTTTGAGTCGAACTTTACCGTACTACTACTACTACGTACGTTTACTACTTTTTTTTTGTCTGTCTATCTGTCTGTCTGTTTGTTCCGACTAATCTCCGAAAAGGCTGGACTGATTTTGACGGGACTTTCACAGGCAGATAGCTGATGTTATAAGTAGAAACTTAGGCTACTTTTAAATTTAGAAAAATAATTAGGGTCCAAGCGGGCGAAGCCGCGCGCAGCAGCTAGTAGAGTACGAAAACTAAATGAACGAAATCTATAAATGTTGAAAATAAGTAACGTAAGGAATTTGACACTCACAATTTTGTAGAAAATCCTAGACGGCATCACCGTCCAGACTGTCATTTGTAGATCTTTGACAGCCGTTACGGGCAGTCAAGCCGGAAAATCTGACAACCAGTCTTAGTACCGATCGTAACCCAGTGACTGGGTTACGAACGATAACATGGGTTGTGGAGGTCAGATAGGCAGTCGCTCCATATAAAATTCTGGTATTCAGCTGCATCCGACCGCCTGCAGCTGAATACCAGTATTTTCCAGTATAACCAGACTGGAAGCCGACCCTAACATAGTTAGGAAAAGGCAAGGCAGATGATGGGGTAAGTGCGATGTAAGTTAGTTCTAGAAAAATGCAATATGAACCATGAGCCCGTCAACAGTGGCCTAGTTGGTCTCTAAATTAAATATTAGGGTACAGCTAGACTCGTCAATGAACCCCACGAAAATTGCTTATCACCATCAATTCATCAATCACTGACTCAGCAGAAACTCGGGAAACTAATTTCCTTGGCTGAATAATAGGTTCCTGGACTCACCAGCTCGCAACATAAAAAACTCGTTAGCACTGATCGACTAGAGAATGAACCCGGAAAACGGAGGCAATTTACGCGTTAATGGTTAGATGAAACTTCAACAGAACATTTTTTGAACAACTTATTATATTCGTTGGGGTAACTTAGTCGCTGGGTTATGACTGTACAAATCAATTTCTGCGCTTATTTATTTAAAAAAAACCCATGGGTCGTCGACGCGACGGGGCAAAATATAATGGCGCAGAACACAATGTTGTCCGCATTTAATAATATTGCCAAATTAGCCGGTACCTACTTTGATTCGTTCGGTCATAACCCAGCGCCGAACTTACTACGACACACTACCTAGTCTTGCCATAAATATTGTCAAGAAGAATTTTATTTTATTGCAAATAATACCTATTTATATTTTTACAGTGTGTTAGTATAATACATAAATATAAAACAATTTAAAATATAAAAAAGCTTATTCGAAGTGGTCTCCATTGGCTGCAATACAGTTCTTTAAACGTTGAGGCCAGTTATCAATAGAAGCACGCACACTTTCCAATAAAAAATTATTCACTGCCAATCGTATGGATTGTTTTAGGGACTCCAAATTATCGTGGCGTTTAGAGCAAGCCGTACTCTCTAAAACTGACCATAAATCATAATCCAGCGGATTATGATCGGGACTAGACGACGGCCAGTCTTCAGCTCTGATGAAGTCCGAAACGTTCACTTCCAACCAAGACTGCGTGGACCGAGCTTTATGACCCGGCGCCGAGTCTTGTTGGAAGGACCATACTTGGTTATTGAATATGGTGTTGTTAAGGGGCTTAACTACCTTCTCAAGAATGGTATCTTGATACACTTGTGCCGATGTTTTGATACCTTTTTCACAAAAATATGGCTCTGTCTCTCCTTCATAGCTAACACCCCACCAAACCATCACTGAAGTCGGATAATGCCCACGTTGCACTCAGTCGACTAATTGGGAAGCTTCCTTAGAGCTTTGAGCATAATACGGTCATTTTGTTTGTTAAAATGTTGCCCAATTGTAAAGATTTTCTCATCCGTAAACAAAAAAAAACTGTGACCTCCCTTTGCGTACCGCTTCAGTAGTTGTTTCGATTTTACCACCCTATTCTTTTTTAAATTATCAGTTAAAAAATGACCAGTGCGTCTCATAAAGGCTGCAAGTCCTAAGTCATCAGGATATCTTCGAATTCTTTCCCTTACTGCTTTGACCACCTTTTTCGTACGAGCACTACGTGGACGGCCAGGTCTTTTTCTGTCACAAACAGAGGAGGTCTCATTGTACCTATTATTAGCCCGGTACACAAACAAACATTTGACTAATACAAAAAAAAAAAGTTTTGCAAAATGGCCGCCACAATTGAAGGGATATGGAGAGTTTTACAAATTGCATTTGGCTCCATACCAACTTTGTGTAATGCAATCACAGCGATTCGGTTCTCTTTATCACCCCACTCCATTTTAATATCGCAAAATATTGTACAATGTATTGGCGCCAAAATTAGAAAACTCAATAAACAATCGTATAAACATGAAAGATTCCAAATTCAAATGTAATATCTTCCAAATTCTAATGTTCTATCTATCGTTTAATTGTAACAGTATTTATGGCCAGACTAAGTATACTGTCATATTCTCGTCATATGCTGTCAACTTTGAAATCACTTCTAGTCACTTCGGCTATCATTCCGGGCGTTTATATTCATTTAGCAAAATAAAAATAGGCCATCTGGCCATCCTTAGTGCTCACTTTCGTTAATATTTTTTTTTACGAAATGTCAACTTACTTATTTATTTATATTATATTTATTTTAGAGCACCGGTGGCCCCGACTTTCGAACAGTATGTCGTGGGTTCGAGCCCAGACAGGCGCATTACTTTGTGTAAATTATTTCACCACCACTGCTCTCAAAACGGTGAAGGAAAACATCGTGAGGAAACCGGCATGTCTAAGAACTAAACATTCGAAGATATGTGACATCTACCAATCCGCACTGGGCACGCGTGGTGGATTATAGCCCACTCCCTCTCATTGAGAGGAGGCCGTGTCCCTGCAGTGGGAACGTTATAGGCTGATGATGATGATGATGATGATGATATTTATTTTATCAGTTTATGTACAGACGCCAGCACATCAAGCTACTACAATCTGTCAAATTTCTTCAGTAGATTTTCAACTTTATACCTAAAGCATAAGGTTCAAAGTTGATTAGGAAAATTATACAGTTTCGGGTAGCTTGACCTGCTGGCGTCTGTACACACATTTATAAACAGACAAGAAAAAAAAGGAACAGAAAAATACGTACAAAGGTGATGCTTATTTCTAAAAAAATCTCTTCCAGCAACCACACCATACGCACACTTCTAGAACCAGCGGCTTAGGCTGTGCGATAATATGTGTATAAACGATATTTTCAACCTCATATTCACTTGTGGACAAACCACAACCGACCACCACCTTACACGTGTCTCCAGAGACAATGTTTACAAGTTTGAAGTCATGCCAATTTGGATGTGACCTAAGAGTCCTATACGACCCTAATATAGTTTCCGTTACGGATCTCGTAGTTAGGTGAAAGGTCACAAAATAACTGCTGTCCAAATTCAGAGCGTTACCGTAATGTTAAATACTGATCAAAATTACAGATTTTCATGATGGCCGTTATAATATATATGTTGGAACCTCTTGCTTACCCAATCTTTTTGTTGTATTTTTCCGAACTTACATTTGCTCTCCATCCATAAAATGTAAGTAGGTACTTAAGTAAGTCATATTTGACCCGTAGTTCGTACACTAATTGCTAAGAACCTCAAAAGGGACCAAATAAAAGAAAAAACTTTTTCTTTTCCGACCTCCTCGTTAGCTGTTCGGGTTACATGAAAACTCGGTACTTTGTCACCAATTTCGGCAGCACAGTGTCTCTCAATCTTGATTTTTAAGGGTCCTTTGGCGGGCGGAAAGATTTTTTTCGGACTTGTCTTGAGGAGCTTGTTTGATTCTTTTGAAGTTGTTAAGGGTACCCCTTACTTGTGTGCTTTACCCCAGCCAGATAATGTCAAAAATCGTCATCTAAGTGCAATAGATAAATAGAAATACAGCTTCTGTAATTGGTAAGCAGATTTTTAAATTTGGTAAGCTGATAGTTTTTTTATTAAGAAAAAAATAAAATACGATTATTTGCGGTACACATGACGCAAGCAAAGGAACAAAATACTAAAAAACAATTTGGGGGAAAATATGCGTCACATCCACGCAAAACGGCCATCACTCAGAATAATGCTGCGACCACGGATATCGAGGGATATGCCTTGGAGGCGTGGCACGTGGCGCCTCGACATTGCTAAATTGGGCTTATGTTCGAACGGCGGCTGTACGCTTCATTCAGTCGCTTTGCAACTGCGTACAGTGTACTATTGATGCGTAAAAAACCAAAATGCCGAGCTGTGCAGTAATATTTTGTAAAAATAGGTCTAGTACCATCAACCTGAAGACAAATGGCGTGTCCTACCACCGGTAAGTAAACATTTAACACACTGTTTAATATTTTAAATCAATTTTTAAATCATTTAGGTACTAACTTACGTCCGGAGCGATACGAACTAGCCCGAACTAGCCCGAATCTTTCCGAACGGAACGAACGTTTTGGATTTAGAGAGGTGCAATCGAGTGCGTGCGGCTGATTTTATCGACATGCGTATTATTGCAGTCGAATCTTTTTTTACAGAACTCAATGGATATTCTCGTATTATATGTATAGTATAAGAGTTAAATTTGTTATTAATTTAATTTTGTTTGAAGCAAATAAAGACATTGTTATTTCAATACAGTTACTCGTGCATAGCATAATATTTAACAGAGAGGGTTCCCTTTACCCGGTAACACAAAGTTTAAAGAAAAAAACTCATTTTATTTTAGTAAAAATAACCCATAGTTTCGGATAGGTATATAAAAACAAAATAAATTATATAAAGAAAATTAAACGAAGTTATAATAATACAAGAATGTGCTAAAATAAATATCGATAAAAATTATCGACCATCGCTTTCGACTCCCTAATTGCATGCGTGTGCATTGAATGTTCGCAAATAGCAAGTGTTTACAAGTGAAAGCCCCGCCCATTCTATGTATGTGTGCTATTAGAAATTGATTTAGTGTATCTGCTTTCTTCTTAGTGTGCGAGTTCAAATTTTAAGTGTGTGTCGTAAGTACACTATTTGTTAATGTTGTAATTATTTTGGTGGGAGATAAGCGGCCGCACTTGGATTCCTTACTATTCCGCAATGAAGGCATATCTCTGGATATCTATGGCTGCGACCATAGATAATATCCATCCATGTTCCGGTTAGACTGGAAGCCGACCCCAAAATAGTTGGGAAAAGGCTAGGCAGATTGATTGATACTATACATGTAATACGAGAATATCCATTGAGTTCTGTAAAAAAAGATTCGACTGCAATAATACGCATGTCGATAAAATCAGCCGCACGCACTCGATTGCACCTCTCTAAATCCAAAACGTTCGTTCCGTTCGGAAAGATTCGGGCTAGTTCGTATCGCTCCGGACGTAAGTTATTAAATGATTTAAAAAATGATTAAAATATTAAACAGTGACTTAAATGTTTACTTATCGGTGGTAGGACACGCCATTTGTCTTCAGGTTGATGGTACTAGACCTATTTTTACAAAATATTACTGCACAGCTCGGCATTTTGGTTTTTTACGCATCAATAGTACACTGTACGCAGTTGCAAAGCGACTGAATGAAGCGTACAGCCGCCGTTCGAACATAAGCCCAATTTAGCAATGTCGAGGCGCCACGTGCCACGCCTCCAAGGCATATCCCTCGATATCCGTGGCTGCGAGCCTATGCGAGACAGAGCCCCAGCGCTAGTTTTCAGCGACAGCCGGCGTTGACGTGATGACGCCAACCGGTGCAGCATAAACAGAAATAACAAAATAAGACAAAAATAAAATAAACACAATAGTTAATCCTAAATATATAAAATACAGGGTGATTGGAAGATGGGTGCAAAGCTTTAAGGCGAAGATAGTACAGACCATTTGGAACCATTTAAGCCATGGTTGTCTCAGACGAAGTCTTACCAATTTTTTTAACCTAATATTTGTTTTTTTTTTCGGAAATTCCCAAAATTTTATGTAAACTGCATAATTATGGCCAAATTGAATGATATATGAGTTCATTTTTTATTTATTTAATCAAAGTAATGTGTAAGCAATCAAGCAAAACATTTTTAGGCTTCTGTGAACATTAGACATTTTTTACAGACATTTAAAGTTCAGAAAATTTGTATCAATACGTTTTTCAAACCTTATTAAAAAAAAAAAAAATTGGTAAGACTTCGTCTAAGACAACCATGGCTTAAATGGTTCTAAATTGTCTGTACTATCTTCGCCTTAAAGCTTTGCACCCATCTTCCAATCATCCTGTATAATATTTAAAATATAATTTATGGGGTCAAATGTTCAAAACCGGCTCATTAAACTAAAGCTTACGGTTTTCTATAGGTTAAAACCAGTTTATGTAGATACTTGCTACCAAAATAATCACATAATCACCCCTTACATCGCTTTCGACAGGAAATGAAGTTTCGTATTATTTACAACCACAATTTATATATTACAAGGCAAATAATGACAGGTTTTCCTAACAATAATTTACCTGCTAAAATGGCGCAATAAGGCTGAGTTTACACTGGGTACACTCGCGTCGGACCGTTTATTTTTTTATGTAGTACTTTACTTAATAGGACGACGCGGCGACGTTGGAAGCTGAACTGTGTGTCAAGCATACATTGCGCGAAGTTTTTTTTATGGCACAGGGTTTCAAACAACTCTTTTAAAATGAATCTTAGTAACTAGTTCGAGTCAAAAAAAAATGCAAGTGCCTGGGAATTAATGCGGAGAGTAGGTAGGGACTAGGGAACATCGAAGGAGTTGTGTTGGCTGTTGGAAAAATTCCCCTTACAGGCAGACAGACGTAGGAGTCGCCGCATCAGTGAACTCAACCCTCCCTTCTTCCCTAAATTCAGGTGTAAAGTTGGTACAGACGCCAGCACATCAACCTACCCGAAACTGTAAAATTTTCCCAATCAACTTTGAACCTTATCCTTTTGTGATAAAGTTAAAATCTAATTATTAAAGAAAGACAGATTGTAGTAGGTAGTGCCAGATGACGTCTGTACATAGGTAGGTACTTCTGTAGTGTCTGTGGACGTTTTTTAAAATTTAGTTCGGTAGAAACTTTTGTAAAATTCTGAATTATTCCATGAGTCGTTAAAATTGAACGTTGCCAGTCAGTTTCTATAGCTTAGTCTTCCATTATCCTTCTACTTTTAAACTACTATTTCCTTGAATTTTACGTTCAGCTAGCCTCGTTCAGACCAGCGCGACACGACGGGCGGCGTGGCGCGACTCGAACAATACAATTTCCAAAATCTTCACGGTATAACAATAACCGATGACGCGTCGCGCTGTCGCATCGCGCTAGTCTGCACGAAGCTTAATTCTCTTAATTTGTAACGAAATAACTTATCGGAATTGGGGATGACCCAAACTTCCCTATTATAATCGTCCTTGACCCTTATTTGTGTTGAAAGCCGAGTTAATTAGAAGATTTGGAACAAAAAGATTACTGTACCTAGCTGTTTCGAATACGATTCACGATTACGAGATACGACTCGATTCCACACCTTTTAAATCGCGACTAAAAATAGTCAGATTTAGTTAGACAATCAAAATTTTAGGTAAAAAACGTAAATCCAGATTAGCTAAATTGCCATTTTCACCCAAAAATTAATAACTCGGTGCCATCTTAGTGCTGTCAAACTAAAATATAAATAAGTTGTCTATTTCAGAAGGGGAAACGTTTGACAGGAATAAACTAAATTTTGGTGATTTTAAATCTAGTCCAGCCGATCATAAGTATACAGTATAATAATATTCTGTAAAAAACTTAGTGAGATAAAAGTTATTTGTTAATGTGGAATGGCAGTTCACTTCAATCTCACTTAACCAAATTTTTTTTTTTTTTTTTTTTTTAATTATGGCATCTCGTAGCTCATCTCTGAGGTGATGACTACTTAACCGGACAATCCTGCGGCTGCCTTAAGCTACTAAACTCAAAGCCTCCAGCCAGGGGCAAAACTATTCTAATTAAAACTAGGCGAGCGCTCGCTAAGGGCACCCCCTGTGGGGTACGGACCTCGGCTTAGGGCGTTGCTGGGGGGAGGACAGCAAGTTGGGACAGGCTGGATCAAAGATAATTCATAATCGGGGAATTTAAAGCTACTGGCTCAGCATCGACGCGGGCTGGCGCATCAACGGGCAAGGGTCGGGGGGGAGTATTATTTACTCGGGCGGGTCGCGATCGCGGAGGACCTCGCGCGGCGAGGTCGGAATGCGGGTTGGTGTCTGTGTTTGTGCACTGTACTTGTGGCGTATTGCTCTCCTGGAGGAGGGTTATGGGGTCGTCTGGGTCGGTAAGGATTTGCCTCGGGCGGCGGATCTGACTGATTCTACTAGGGACATAGTTGGCGGCCTCGACAACCAGAGGGTTGCGGTTTTTGGGACTCAAAGAAACGCTTGGAATTGCATTTGAGAAATTGGTGGATTGTGGGGATCTTTAGGTCGAGATGGAGGATCTCGTTCCTAACGTACCAGGGGGGGGCACCAGTGATTTTACGGAGGAATCTATTTTGGAGCGTTTGCATCCTATGGATATGGCGGGGTTTTGCTTGTGCAAATACGGCTCCCGCATAGGTCATAATGGGACGAACGCACGCCGTGTACGTACGCAATTTGCACCTTAGTGACATTTTGCTACGTGCATTCAGGACAGAGTGAAGTCTACCGAGAACCAAAGCGGCTCGCGAGCGGGCCTGCTTTATGTGATCGCTAAAGGTGAGATGCTGTTCGAGGACAACACCTAGGTATTTGGCTCGCTTCTCCCAGGGGATAGGCTTGCCGAACATGGTGATGGGTCGGGGGGGTTTGAACCTTTTACGCGGTTTCATAAAGAGAACCGCTTGGCTTTTATCCGGGTTGACTTCGATCCTCCACTTTCTAAACCAGGCGCCGAGCATGTCGACTGAGGTCTGGAGAGTGCGGGCTATTGAGTCAGAGCTGGTACTCTTGTAGTAGATGGCCGTATCGTCTGCGAACAGAGACAACTGCGCCCTCTTACTCTTTGGGATATCGCTGGTGAAAAGCGTGAAGATTAGGGGGGAGAGCACAGAGCCTTGAGGGACTCCTGCGCGGATAGGACGGGGGGAGGATAACGCTCCTTCGATACGGTAGCGGAAGGTGCGGTTTGACAAAAAGTCCCGTAAGATGAGCACGAGACGATCTGGCACACCGAGTTTGTAGAGCTTATAATTATAATAAGCCGTTGTGCCAGACTTTGTCGAACGCTTTCGCTATATCGAAGAATATTGCACCGGTTATCAAACCGCGCTGGAAGCCAGCGCATATGTTTTCAATACTACTACTACTACTTTGTACATTACATAAGGAAAATAAATAAATTATTAAAAATTATTATTAATAATCCGGTGGGCCTTATGCACGCTAGAGTGCTGGGTTCGGAACCCAAACTGTTTGTTGGGGATGAGGCCCTTGGTTTCGGAATAGTCTCTGAGACGCTTATAAATAAGCCTCTAATAGACTTTGCCGAGTACCTTGAGCAAACCGATGGGGCGGTAACTCGACGGCTCGGTCTTTGGCTTGCCGGGCGGCAGATTGAGACTTCTAAACGTGAGAGGGGAGGAGGGTCTATTGGGATGCAATATAGATCCTTTTTATAATAAATTAGGGTGCCGCCCTTGTGACATTGCGTCCTGTCATTGCGAACTATGCGATAGTTGGCAATTGACGGGTCGCGGTTGCATGGTTTGAGAAAGGACTCTTGGATTAGGAGGATGTCAATTTGATGGTCGCGGAGGAAAGTCGCGATCTCATCCCGTTGGCCTCTAATGCCATTAGCGTTGAAAAAACCTAACTTGAGGGATCGGGGTTTGAACCTAGTATTGATGGCGTTATACATTTAATAATAATAATAATTTATTCAATAAGTACATGGTCATGGTTCATGGTCATGGTCATGGTATGGTACATGGTATACAAAGTTGTCTTGTATAATTAGATGTTATAAATAAATAAAACCGGTACAACACAATATGGGTTCTAGTAGGGGTGCTGAAGGAGGTCAGGGCTTGCGTGATCTCGGGATACGCATTGTAAATGGCCTGCAACCTGAAGAGGTCACCAGCGGCCTGAGCGGCCAGGATTTCCTGAGCCATCTGGATAGCGCGAGGGAAGAGGAAGGCTATGAAAATCGAGCTAATAATATTATAGGCCATGTTAGGGCCGACTGTGGGGGGGGGCTGAAGTTGGGGGACGCGATGCTACGGGAGCAGGTGCGGATTTGACGAGGGGCGCGGAGATGCGAATGCATGTCAATGTAATGTCCATGAGACGGGGGATGGTGGTGGTTTGGGGGTGGGTAGGGGGAATGGGTTGAGAGGGGGGTATGGGTTGAGAGTGGGGTAAGGGTTGAGAGGGGGGTATGGCGTATGGATTGAGAGGGGGCCAGGGCTGAGAAAGCTTGCTGGTGGTGGAGGGTTGAGGGTACTTTAAACCCGGAAGGAGCTTCCCTTTGCTGACGAGCGTCGAAACGTTTGGTCAGTTTGGGGGACGTGGACTTGGGAGCTTTTGGGCAGCCACGGTAATTAGCCGGGCTACCTACTTGCCCGCAGAGGACACAGCTGGGTGGGTCGGGGCATAATGAGTGGTCCTTTGGCCGGATGCACTCGGGAGTGCCGTGCTCGCCCAGGCACTTGACGCACCTGGGTTTTGCGTGGCAGTTCCGCTGTGAGTGGCCGTACAGCTGGCACTGGTGACATTGACCAATGGCACCACTTTTCCAGGGCTTCTCTGTCGAGAAACCCACGAGGGAACATAATGACAAGGGGAGGTTTTACGAATTTGCCTGTTTTAAAATCAATTTTAAATGGTCAAACTAGTGTATTTGGGTCCTGAAAAAAAGATATGTCATAGATACATCCTTGTTTGAGGGACGCTAAAGGTTAAAAACACGAGAAATTGTAATTTGCTCGATCGAAAAAAAATCCGAAACAGGGTCGATTTCAAAACCATTTTTCGTTTCATTTCCTAATTACAGCACAAAACAATATGAAAATTGCATATATGATGAGGTAATCGTATTTTAGAGGTTTTTTAAAGATTGGATTTTTAAGTATAATAGTTTTTTTTTTAAATAAACCCAAATATAGTAAATCGGGTTAAATCGGCTCGCGCTCAGAGTCCTGCGGGACGTCATCGGAGGTGGACCTGTGTCAAAATTTTTAAAAATACGCTCTCTCTGCAGTTGTTACAAAAAATCTAATAAAAGAAGAACACATTATATATGAAATTGCGACAGCTCAGAAAAAATATTTCGTTATTTTATTATAGTTTTAATTCATAACATTGTTTTCGAATGTGAGATTATTTATATGCGATATGATGACGTTTAACTGTCATCTTACAATAGTGCTAGACACATTACAAATTATTATCGATATATAATTTTTTGTCGTCGTTTATGAAGAAGTCTTTTTTTGATTTTTTAATCAGATTCATCAATGTTACTATATTCACTCTCTATCGAATTGTCTTTGCTAATATCAAATCCTACATTAATAAACACATCATATACAATTTGTCCGGTTGTCGGTTGCATATGGAATATTTCAAACAACTATCACTCTCGCAAGAACAAAGAAAATTTAAAAAGAAATGGTGTTTCAAACAAAAGTGCTATACTAACATGAACAAATGTATGGAACACGATAAAAATCGTAATTATATTGTAATCAATTATGAAGTAAGGAGATTAAATAAAGCACAGTGTTACTTTTCTTATTTCGTCGTTGTATTTTCTCAACAAATATACTAGCACTTGTTATTATTACTAAATAATGTTTAATTTGCAACGGCGCCATTTCTATTTTATTTATTAAAATGCGTAACTTCCAGAATCACTCATTTTACCAACACTTTAAATCAATTGATCAACTGATATGAAACTGACACAGATAAAACATAACACTCTTAATCAATTGAGAAACTGATATTAAACGTAAGACAAATAAAATATAACAATATTTTTCGAATAGCGGAGCCAGAAACACAATTTTTTTCTTGAATCCGTGATTTTATCGTATTGGCTCAGTATGAACAACTTTCAGTTTTGAATACAAAAAGTCACTGTTTACGATATTTTATACGACACATAAACGATAAAATGTCGTTCTAAAATTTCGATGTCCTAAAATAATAGATTCGATAAAACTGTCCATACGCTTGGTATTAGTCAAATGTTTGTGTACCGGGCTATTAATAGGTACAATGAGACCTCCTCTGTTTGTGACAGAAAAAGATCTGGCCGTCCACGTAGTGTTCGTACGAAAAAGGTGGTCAAAGCAGTAAGGGAAAGAAGTCGAAGGGAAAAAATTGTCTTACTGTTTCGAAAATAATAGGTTCGATAAATTATAGCTTGCTACAGCTATAATTTATCGAATCTATTATTTTAGGACATCGAAATTAGGTACGTCACTTGACAATAAATTATGGCAATTGTTACTTCGTATATAGCCGTCAATATTTACGAATCTTCATGAGCGGTGGGAAATATCCAAAACAAAAAAATATGGTCACAGTATAAGCGAAACAGTAAGACAATTTTTAGCCCATCCAACTTAACAAAAATCCCGACGAAATAAAGATGAAAGTTTGTATGGAAATTCGCCATTTTTTTTCTTAAATTCACTTGATAAAATTCTTAAATTCACTGACAGACAATGCACAACCTAAACCGCTGGGACTAGAAGCATGCAATTTTGCACAGTAGTTCTTTTTATAACGAACGAAATTATGACTTTGATATTTTCACGCACTAGCATAATAATTCAGTAGCACTATTATAATTTTAAACTTTCACCTTACTACCGCAAAGTCATGTTTATCTGAAACTAGTTTCTGTCCGTGACTTCATTCGCGTGAAAGTCATAAGACATCACAATATACTAAAATAACAGCCACATTTTATAAATCTTCACTGTACACTGTTTGTAGTTTTGGTCTCGGCGACCAAAATATACAGAGATTTAGGACTGGTGACGCGACTGGCTGGCTAGCGAGCAAGTAACAGAGTTATCCGTGTGAGAAGCAGCTCCTCCTGAGGTCGAAACGCGCAAGTAACACTCGTCAGTAGCAATTTCCCATTGCTTGCGAAGTTTTTCGTTTTAAGTGAATTATTAAACGTCTGCGTTCCTTCATATACTACCTAATGGCACAACACTGATACACGAACTGCTTCTTACAGATTATTCATGACTACCCCAACTATCACTAAAAAAATCAGCAGTTTGGTTGGTATGGTTAGGTGACTGTTAATGAGATTTTTTTTATTGATTTTTATTAAAACCATAGATGACAGAAGAGGCCTAAACTTCATGTTTTTCGTTGTACGTTCTACGATCTCTCCCATAACAGTAGGTATATGAAAAGGAAAAAATGTTGTTTATTTTATAAATAAAATGAATTGATTGTCACAAAACAAACACACGCACGCACACACACAATACATTAGCCGATAACGACACCGACCCGACATCGACACGATATTGGCGATCAGATGATCGGATACGTTTAGTGCCTTGTCTTGTTATCGTAACCTATATCGTCGCAGACAGCGACGAAACGGACTGAAAACGCCCATTAGGTACACAGGACATTTTAAGTAATCGACACCGTAGGTCCCATAAAATGTAAACTTATTGAAAAAATCGAATCTAAGAAAAACTAGTTCAGTTGATCAACTGCAAATATTTCATGCTGTGGCATGGATTTTCCGTGAAATGGTCGGCAGTGCATCGTAAATAGATACGTCACTCTGCATTTGGGGGAGGCGGAGGTAGCGTTTCAAAGGCCTACAGACACGGAAAACCTCGGTGGTGACCCTCTACCGGGGAGCAAACTACGAGAATCATATCGTATGCCTCACCGCGTTTGCCGCGGTGCATACAGTGGACCTCATCTACGGGGATGTTCTGCGACTGAAGGTCGGCTAGGATTTCTGATGGGGGGATTTCCTTCGGGATCTTTTTAATGACCACGCGGATTTGACGTTCTTCTGGGAAGGAGAACGAGTGGTATGACACACGTCTCTCTCTCAGAAGAGTTGTGAATGCCCTATAGTCACGGGACGTAGGGACGCTGACTTTAATACCCTGTTGGGTGTTTCGGGCGCTGGTGTTTGCGATCTTTTGCTCGCAACACCACTTTGAATTAATGTCCGTCCACTTCGCCTTGTCCTGTACGAACACGGGTGGTGGCGGAGGTACCTTTTACTTCACCAAAATATGCACGGTAGGTTTTTATAATACTTATTAATGAAGTATGTGTGTGTGTGTCTTATGTAATGTAATGTAACGTGAAATGTAATAAAGTGTGTAATGTATGTAAATGCCTGCTTAGCATTTAGTTACACTATTAATGAGAGAATTACAGAATAGGTAGATAAAACAATAATCAAAGTAGGAATATAACGACATAAACACAATCATAGTTTCTTTTAAATTAAAAAAAAAACACTATTCTAATAACGATCACTTCTAAAATGAATGAAAACCGCTGGAAATGCCACGAATTAATCATCAGCCGAGCGTGGTCCTCGAACGGCGATAGATTACAGCACAGACTACATAGGGATACTACGTATGGATTACAGACGTGACAGTTTGGCACAAATTCATTACGTGAGAAGGATGAGACAAGAAAATCTAGTGTTTCCCCCAATACTTATTGATATTGGCGCAGTTTTTTTTTTTTGTTTGAATATTGTGTGCCATAACCTTGATCAAATAAATTTACTTTATTTCTATTATTGTGACTGTTAGAAAACACCGTGTTTACTTAATAACCAACTTAAAAAAAGAGGTTAAAGATGTTATAATCGATACGTACACACAGCTACACATCAAGCTTTACATTTCCGGTATAAGCTGACCTCGCATTGTACGGAAATCCTACAATACAATATACAATGCGAGATCAGCATGAAGCTGTAAATTATAGCTTGATGTGTAGCCATGTGTACATGTGTATTGTGTATACTTATTATTGGAACTGCAATATATTCCCATAATTATAATAATCTATTAGGGATTCCAAACAAATATACTTACAAAATTTTATAGGTGTATGGTATGTTTGTCCACGCATTTCTCCGAAACTATTTATCGGATCGTGACCATTTTTTTATTTAAGTAAGTACATTACTTCAACTTAAGGAACAGTGCAAGTTTAATCAAAGTCAGTTCCGTAGTTTTCAAGATATCCGTAAAGTGTGACGGCCTGGCTTATTGATACGAGTTACGGGTGTGGTGTAGTAACAGGGAAAACATCTCAAAACTTTGGTCAACCACAATAAAAAAACTATTCTACAAAAAAAAAACAAGACAAAATAAAAACATTTTATAGTGAAAAAAAATTTAATTTCGGAAGACAGTGGCAAAAGCGAATATACAGAACCCAAAATACCAACTTCCGAAATTATAGTTTTTTTAAACTTTTTTTTTTTTTTTGGAAGTCGGTTGTTTTTCACAAAACAAATAGGTAGGTAGGCTTCCGATTCTCTCGTTCATGAAAAAATATCTTTATTTTAATTGATTGCATAGAATTTTTATAATCCAGCGCTGTGCTGTTTAATTCTCAAGAAAATGCTGTAATCAAGGCAGATCACATTCCCAGGGCGTAGTGTATGCAACGAGAGATACCAACTGCGTACCTTCATTGCAGTTTACGAGTACTTCTTCCTTATTGGACTAAAGTCCCATTTATAATGTACCGTTACCTCTGCATTTAAGTCCCAATTAATTAAAGGATTTGTGACCACAACCCTAAGCCATCTCACCATGAAAGCCGGTGGGGCGTGGGTCGACCTAATTTATTACAACCCCTTTATCATAACTGTGGGTTTAAACTAAGTTTTTGTCTAAATATTTATCTTTGTGGTTAGGGGGTGATTTTGTTAAAATGGGGTGTTATCTTCTTTGCTCAGTCAAGGCTCAGTTTGTAAGGAGAGTGGCTTTATGTTGTTTTCCTTGGTTTATATTGTAACATTGGCATTACAGAATAAGAAAGTTGATTCCGTGTGTCTAGTTTCCTCAGCTAAAAAAATAGCGTAGGTATGTACCTACATAGGTACTCGTATAAGCATAATAAGCTTTATAATGTTTCCACTGCTAAGACCTGCTTAGACACATCTTCGAGAGATTTCTTGAGATCTTCGAGCCGGTGTTTTTTTATAGGTATGCTTATTTTCTAAAAAATGCTTTAAAGTTCTTCCCGTTCGCAGCTCTCACTCAGCCTCAGCTTGTTGCTGCTTCCCAGCAATTTTGTCCTGTTTCCTTCCAAAAATAACAAAGCATATATCTCGAGAAAACATTTCGTATCGAATTCGAATGCAAGTTTCGAACGTTTCTTTGCTTAGGACTTGTCTTATTGGCATTAATCGTGCTTGCGTAACTTTTATTGAAAAATATGGAAATTGTCTGTGGACTCTGTTCAAATAGGGGCGCACAGTTTGCTGGCATCGTGCCATGTGGTCGTGACCTTCTCTTATGTAACAGATGGTATTGTTTCGGCTTTAATTCATTCAGGACATTTAAATTCGAATCATCTGGCTTCTTTGGCTAGAAGTTTCCAGAATATTTTATCCATCAATCTATTTTTTCAACATCGCATTCATAATTCAGTACCTAAGCATGGACGTATGATACGTCAGTAAGGTAAGTAGGTAGGTACCCACCTATATTCTCTGATACAGGCGGGAATAAATGATTAGTTCCACTTTTCAGCCAAGGTTTCTCGTCAGTAAAATTGAATACTTACCTCCTAAAATAAAACCTCTATTGGAGATATTGTAAACGGTAGACAAAAATTGTTTTTTCCTCTACCTACCTACCGCCAAAAATATAAAAAATGTTCGAAAGTAGTGATGGGCGTTGAATCAACGAACTAGTTTTAATCGACCGTCGACGTACTGTGAACGAATCGACACGACGGTTCACCGAAAATCGATCGACTAATAGTCGAATCCGTAGACGCCTAAACTGAAACTCGCAACGCGACGACCGACGCGAGAACGTAGTATACAAATTCATTCGTCCGTTGAAATAAAATAATCAAGCTAACAAATTTGAACTCTAAGACCCGATTTCACCAAAAAATTCTTAACGAGCCATCAGCAAATGCTCTGTTAAAATTGACGTAGACGTCAAAAAGTTTTACGTTCTATGGAGGGATCTTAACAAGGCGTTGCTAAATCAAACATCTAGTAGATGTTATCTATCATCGAGTGAACAAAAACGACCGGTCTGACTTTTCATTCACTCTCGTTTTTATGCAACCAAATTAAAATGTCATGGCGTCTAAGCAAAACGTTCTATAGACAGTGTAGTTCTCTATTAGTCGTTTTAAACGTCAATTCATAAAAATGTTTTCAAATGATTTTGTTTTGTGGTATTTTTTGCTGGCTGAGCTTGCTAACAATGAAACTAAGATATCATTGTAACACAGTGGTTTAATAAAGTACATTTTATTATAACACAAATTAACTTCATTTGTAAAACACAGGATGACAGAAACAACAGTTGCTAGGCAACAACTAAAGAACACTACTCTTAATTATTATTCATAGTGCATTATATATAACCTTTATGGTACTTACAACAATTTTTGATTCTTCTAAATTGTAATTTTTACTTATTTTGTGTATTAAAATGTCGAAAGAAATTTTAATAGGACTCATTACATAACATAAAAATGTAGTTGAAAACAAAAAAAACAGATGCAGTGACGAATGCTCATAAAAATGAGGGTTGGAAGGTGCTCTCTGTGATGATGGGGGGGTCCTATTACTAGTGGGAACCACTGTGAGCTTTTCCACTACGTTAGGTAACAAACATTTCTAATAATATTAAACATCATGGGTGGGTACCTACTTACGTAAGAAGTTGTAAGTCGAATCATAGGCATATTTTTATTACAATTCACATACCTAATAAGGCAATTTTAAGGTAGGTACTAACCGATTTGATGGATATTGAAGTTTATCTTCAATCATTTGCAAGACCTCTATATGTACAAGATTCTTTCGATAAACGTCATATTCTTCAAAATATAAGTCACGTCGATCTTTGTATGTTTTAGGACGTTGAACTTTATTGTCTAAAAGTTGTAAATTTTCGAAAATATCATCATTTCCGTGTTCAAAAATAAAATTTTACGCTGCTTCCATTTTATTTGACCAACTTACAACCAATTGACAGCCGTTAAAAGCATTAACGGACCTTTGGAGCAGTGATTAAGTTTGACGCCTTGTTAAGAGGATTAACGATTCGTTAGTACTTGGTGAAACACTCACTACGCTTAACGGGCCGTTGTCTATTTAACGGGACGTCAAAACTAACTAACAGTGTATGGTGAAACTAGGTCTAAATCTAGTAAGAGGGAGTTGATATTTGTACGGGTCGAATGAAATTAGTGAGGAAAAGGAAGGCGAGGCAGTTTCGCTTGTGCGAAAGCTTAAGGCGATGGACTGGTCGAACAATGCGAGACGAACCGGTTTGTACTTGTTTCAGTTTGATAGTTGTTCATCTTGTTTTGATTTTTGAATTTTTGATGTTCAGTTTGCGATTCAGTATTCAGCCAATCCTAAGACTGGAAAAGTATGAAGGGAAATTCAAATTAATAGGTACCTAGCTACTAGGCACGCGGGAGACTAGTGTACCATCTAGGTACATACTTCGCTGCAGTCGTCGCCGTTGACTTCGTCGCAAAGTTTATCCAAGTTGACACGTAAACTAGTCCACCAATTCAACTAGTTAATCGACTAGTCGATGAACGAAATTGGACAGTCTAGTTTCGTTAACGCCAAATAAATCGACGACCCATCTCTAGCAGAAAGCCCGTTGAAACGTAACTATGTGAAAGTAACTAACCTTTTCGTTCTACTCTTGTTCAAAATAATATAAAGGTATACGTCTTAAACATTTTTCGTTTCATCAAATAGTAAAGTAAGTAGGTACTTACCTACTACGTCTCACATAATTTCCATAACATCAAACCATATCGCGGTCCAATTAACAGGGACTCGTTCCAATAAAGACGGCTGACAAGAATTTAGTACCTTTAACAAGATTCAGGCGGCGGACTTCACACAGGCTCATGAGTAATTTAGCCTCTTCAGAGGCGAGGCGAGGCTCAAACGAGATGCGCCAGCGAGGTGTGAAACTTTAAAGACCTAGAACGTGAAGCCGTGAGGAGTTATTAGTCTGCCTCCGTGGGCAGAGATGAATAACGCAGTTTGAGTATAGTTCTTTTAGTGTTTTAAGTGTCTGGTTAGTGTGGTGGGTACCTATGTGTTTAGAGTTGGTTTGATTTAGCTGCATTTTAACGTAGGTTCATAAGAATAAACAGACAGGGGTGCTGCATGTCTAACAAAAAGTGTAGTAATCTGTTCAAATAAGGATTGTACAAAGTAAAAACAATCCTTCTCTACACTTTTTGTAAAATATAAAACGAATTTAATTTTTAACTAAAAACGTCGTTTATGGCTTCAAAAAAGGAGGAGATACTATGTTCGACATTATGTAATTTAAAAAAAAATGTATGTTCGTCGGTATTTTTGGCAATTAAGGACTGATTTAGAAAATTATTTTTTCATCTAATAGAGGAAGCTTGCGCGGTGGGCCCATATAAATTTTAATAACTTTGTTGGGTAGGTTTTGAGTTCTTCTTCAATAATACTTATTATTTCCACTTAGATCTAGGACGATGTAAGTTAAGTTAGTAGTTTTATAAGTTCCAATCACTGGTGGGGTAGGTAGGTGCCACAACTAAAAAGTGAAAAATAAAAACTTTTACAACAAAAAGCACTACAGAGTGAAAAATAAAGTTATTTTCATCACATCTATTCAAAAAGAGCTAGTTTGTTCTTCGTAAACCGGGACCAAAATAGCTCTTTGATCCTTAGGGAGCCAAATAGATTTGAATTTGGAATGTGGATATTGTTAGCAAAAGTTCCAATCACCGAAGAGATCAATCACGAACATTGTATGAACAAGTAACAGGCTGGCAAGAAAGAGACAGAAAGTGTGAATTATTTGATCAAAATGAAAATCCAAGATGGCGCCAACGAGACATGCCAAAAAATTTCAAACTTTTCGTCATTGGTGTCGTATCCATAGTTTTCGAGGGTTCTAAAGCCGATAGTGAGGGCAAAATGAAAATCCAAGATGGCGGCTGCGAAAATTTTAAAATTTTTCTATAAGGGTATCTATCGTTTTTACTTAAGATAGTTAAAGCTGCTAAAGTCGATAAAGAGGTCAAAACGTAAATCCAAGAGGGCCGGCTGCGAAAATTTTGTTTTGGTTTTAATTTACACGTGAGAGATGAGTGTAGGACCCCCCACACGTTTTTTTTTCTCATAGAGGGTGATGAAAAGTAGAGTGTTCACCTCGGGAGCAACCCTATTTTAAGCTCGAGTGACGTAGATACTTTGAATCCCTTGCTGCGTCCAGGATTCTACTCTAGAATCCTTCACGCCGTTCGGGATTCAAAAAAATACTCTCGCCTTAAAAATAATTGTTTGCTCCCTAGGCAAACATCTACTATTTTCACTTGGAAGTCGGTGGCAAAAAACTAAATTTGAAATTGAAAACCAAAGACACGTTACCGACTCTCGAAATTAAAGTACCTATGTATTCACTTTGTAGGGTTTGTTTTTGGAAGTCGGTTGTTTTTTTTTTGTGAAAATTTTTCGTTTATCATAAATGTTTATTCAGATATTTATATGGCCCACCTGCAGACCTAAATAGATGGCTCATCTACACGTTTTCATCTATTTCCCAGATAACTAACAGCAGCACGTAATAGCACGAATATATCCATTTTCAAATCTACAAGTAAGATACGAAAATAATAATCCATGTAGGGTGCTTCGTATCGCATAAAAATGAAGCTCAGTATCGGAAAAATATAAAAGTCTAAATACAGGGTGTTTGGCAGAACGTTGAACATACGAAAATGGTGGATAGATTGGGTCATCTGCTACTTACTCAGCCCTAATTTAATTGGCCCTGGACCCCAGGATATTAAAAAAAAATTTTTTTTGCTTTCTTCTAGTTTCACCACTTTCTTAACTTTAGAGTGTATTTTTTATCACAAATGGATAAAACAGGCATTTTTTTTTTATCGTTAATGTTGGTAGATTCTTATAAAACTATTGCTTTATTCAGATGTTAGCTAGAAAAAAAGTTATAAGTCCTCAAACTTACAGAAATATGTAAAAAAATACTTGAAACTAAATTTAAAATTGCATTAAAAAAAAAAAAAAATGGTTTGAGTAAGTAGCAGATGACCCCACCTATCCACCATTTTCGTATGTTCAACGTTCTGCCAAACACCCTGTATAAAACGTACCTACAGTTGTGTCTGTGCCCTAAAGCCTGGGAGACTACGGGCTTTTAGAGTAATGAGAACAGCGGCCACTCGTCTTAAAGAGTTTGCTCCCCTTGTGGCTTTGGGCAGTCCGAGGACCGCCCGCTTTCATGAAACAGTATAGGTATCTAATATATGTAGATAAATAATATATTTTTTTAATGACGCCTGTACTGTTGGGATTAAGTTTCATTTTATTGATGTTTTAAAAATGCACTTCTTGTGACTATTTTTTTTTTCTAAAGTATTCGAATTTAGAAGAACCTTTCGTCGATTTTCGAAATGATAAACACCAAAGAGAAACTTTCAGGTACCTACTGTAAGTAAGACATCAACATTTTATGGGCATCATCTGCACACAGCTCTATTTCTTTAATTAACATTTTATTTTAACGAGATTCACCCCTAGAGATTTGTTTAATTAAAATGTTTTTTAATCTGGCTAACCCACTCAAAGCAGCCAACCGATGCATCATTTAAAAACACTTAAAAAATATAAACCTGCTACGGAGAAGCGAAAAAAAAGCGGCCAATTAAAAAGCAATTAATGCACGGGATACACGAGGCTAGTTGTTCATGCTAGGACAGCAACCAAGTAATATCCTTACTATCCTAGCTTGGCACATGCTAGAGAAGTTTACACGATGTTAGGAAAGTTTATGCCACTATTATCATCGCAGTTACATATTATAGGCCGTAGAACAAAATGACCCGATTGGATACTAACTTTGCCGCACGAGGTTCACAAGTCAGAATGGTAAAAACAGCTGGGGTAGGGGGCGCTACTAAGTCAAAAATAGAACTCCATCCTATTAAACTATCATAGTAGCTCACTATCATTTTCACTAGCTTACTAGCCATAAAATGAGGATAGTTCTGTTACTTTCACGAAGATAGAGTGAGGTGCTTCAAGTACCTACCTTGCTAGAGTTGCTAGTTTACTAGCACTTTCTTGGTATCCTAGCCAGAAAAACTAGCCTCATGTAACCCGGGCATAAGTGCCCTTGTTACCTCCACCAATTGCGTGCTCGCAGCCGTTCCTGGCCTTTAATTAAAGCTGCATATTTGCATTACTTGATTGATGGGCCCCATAATACAAAGGTATTTAAAACGCTTTATGGCCTACACGAAATATGGTAATTATGGAGTTTAATTGTGTTTTATATACGTAGATTAGTTCGAGGGCTGAATGAGAAGGACTGATGGGGGAAATAGGCAAGTGTGAGTCGCGTGGTCTCGGGTTCTGTAAAAACTTCTAGCTCAGAACAATATGACGTAGGTAACTTAATGAGGCGTTGTTCCTCATGAGAGGTAGTTAAGTAAAACCATTAAATTAGTTGCAGTTAGTTTGCACTAAAAAAAAACCAATCTGCTTAGCCTTTTCCCAACTAGGTTGGGGTCGGCTTCCAGTCTAACGGGATGCAGCTGAATACCAGTATTTTACTTGGAGCGAATGCCTATTTGACCCCCACAAACCAGTAACTGGGTAATACAATACCCCTTTGTAAGATTGGTTGTCAGACTTTCGGGCTTCTGACGACCCGTAACGACTGTCAAAGATCCACGAATGACAGCCGGGACCAACGGCTTAGCGTGCTTTCCGAGGCACGGTGGAGTCTCGGTATGTTATGAATATGAGGTCACCGATCCACAGACCCACCCCGGCAAGCGTAGCTTAACCTGATGGATCGAACCGTGCGGCTGTTATTACTTAGCCATGAGCTCCTCAGTTAGTTTGCATTAATTATTAGAGGTATTAGGTACTGTGCTTCGTAACTGTCGACATACCTATTTATAAAATATCTTAAAACAATTTAAAAGTTATGCTGTATTATTAGAATATTGCCAGAAAATCGATCAGTCATCTGTAAGGCTGCGTTTTCAATTAGCGTTCTGAACAATTCCGAGCGAGCAAGCGTTTGTTCACGCGGTAAATGAAAATACTTGAGTGAGCGAACATGTTTGTTCTGTGATGATCGGTTGGAGTCTGAAAACGATTGCTCGCTCGCAGTGAAAACGACGTCACCGGCGAGCGAGCAGTTGCTCTTTGCATTTTCTCAGCGTTAGAAGTGCTCGGTTGGTGACCGATCTTTTTTTATTCTACGCGAACATGGAGTGGAATCAAGAAAAAGCGTTGCAACTAATTGAAAATTTGTTAAAGAGCCCATCCATGCTTATGGGACCCGTTTACGTTTTTTGTTTTAGAAAACTAAGCTATGGTTCGTTTTCTCATTGTAGTGAAAATAGACGTTTTCTGTTTTGAGTGAACATCGGCACAACAGCAAACATTTGGTCAAAACAAATTGTTTGCTCGGGAGGGCAGTGAAAACACGGCTTAAAATAAATGAGATCCTACGACGAACAACATCAGGTGGTTCTGTTGTTGATTGATGAGACTGATTAGATTTTTTTCGCACCTGTAACAAAAACTACATAGGTACCTAGCTTTCATTTTGTTTTTTGAAAAGTTAAGAGTAGGTAATTAAAATTAATAATGGACTTCAGCTGTTCCACAAAGCTTTCGTGGTACCTACTTATGGATTTTGAAGTCTAATAACTGATCATTATTAATTATTTTATGTAGGTAGCAGGAAATGATATCTGTTGATATAACTAATTTGGTGTTCATAAACTGTTTTATTATTAGGTATTTACGTATGTAATTGGAGATTCTTTATCCAGCATTTTCAGATTTAATTATAAGTATGTGGATTGGCGCGCAATTCGAAATTCAAATCCATTTATTCGAAATTCAAATTCAGTCATTTATTTTTAGATAGTTTTTTGTTTTTGTGACATTGTGGTAGTTTTTGGCGCCATAGATAAACTGAAAATTCGTACAATTTAAGAATATGAGTTTCTACGTAGAAATACCGCTGCGCAAACAACACGAAACATTAACGTCCATGGTTCAGTCGTTTTAAATCTGGAAATGTTGAGTTGAAGAACGAGCCTCGCGGTCGGCCGGTAACCATTGTCGACAACGACGAATTGAAGGCGATAGTGGAAGCGGATCCAACTCAATCTACGGCTGAGCTTGCTGCGGGCCTTGGAGTTAGTGTCAAAACAACATTAAAGCACTTGCGTCAAATCGGAAAGATATAAAAGCTAGATAAGTCTCGCTTTTGACACGAACTAAGCGACCAACAGCGAGATTTACGCGTCGAAGCATGCATAGCACTATCTACTGAATCGGCATAGAAACGAGGGAATTCTTTATCGAATTGTTACCTGCTATGAAAAGTGGATCCTGTACGACAACCGTAAGCGTTCGTCTCAGTGGGTGGACCCGGGTACAGCACCTAATCAGTGCGCTAAAAAAAAGATTACTCGATGATGGTGACTGTCTGGTGGACTTGTTCATCACAGCTTCTTACCGAATGGCACAACAGTGACGGCAGATGTCTATTGCCAAGAATTGCAAACAATGATGGAGAAGCTCGTAATTCAACAACCAAGACTATATTGCTTCTCCACTACAACGCGCGAGCTCACACTTCACGATAGACCATCGGAAAGCTACAAGAGTTACAGCTGGAAGCTCTCCGTCACCCACCGTACTCACTGGACCTTGCCCCAACAGAATTCTTCTTTTTCAAAATTTACACAATTTTTTAAGTGGGAAAAAATTCATCACCCGAGAAGCAGTACAAAACGCTTTCGCTGACTTCATCGCCTCCCGTCCGGCAGACTTCTACAGTAAAGGGATAAACAAACTGCCATCAAAATTGCAAAATTGTATACTTAGATAATTTGGTCCAGTACTTTGATATGCTGAAAAAAAAACATTTTTATATTTTAAAATTATCATACAAATCTCCAATTTCATAGGTCTACCTAATACCTTATAACCTCTAAGAACGTAAGTTAGCTGTTGTATGATTACAGCACTTGTATTTTGGATATTATAAACAGAGCCGAGTTATTACTTAGCACTTAGCAGTTCCTGATAAATGCTCAGTAACTCACGCATGTGAAAATGTATACCTATAATAAAATAGTATTTGTTAAACTGAAGCGATAAAAATGCGAAAACACTACATTGCATCGCAGAAATACACCAACATTCCAGAAACGTGTAGAGCGGCCACATTTATGTTTATTCCATAAACAAGTGAAGCGTAAAAAAAGCTGCGCTAAGCTCAAGACCGTAGAAATTCGAGCACCTCGTATATCGCATAACATTTTATACGTGAGCCACATTTCATATAAATCCTATTTTGGACCCGGCCGCTAAGTTATTTGGCTCAGGTCCAAACAGGTCAGGAATTCTGTAGAATACGGGTATACCTATAACTTGGAGGGATCAATTTGAACTGTTGGTCTTTTTGATTAAGTGGCGGTTAATGGATGATGATGATATTCGGTTCTTTCGTGGCGTAAATTAATTAATTTAATACTTATCTCGATATATATGAGATATTCGGTAGAATTTTTGTGTGACCCTTTAAAATAAAGAAGTTTTCAAATAAGTAAATGAAATTAGCACGAATGTTTTTTTTTAATTTTCACATGATGAGCAGTACGAAATGCTGATAATGGGTCTATGATTCTTAAAACAATGATCTGATTTTATAGCAGTGAAAATAGATTCAAAATATGGTAGTATATCATTGAGTGGGATTACATCTTACATACCTTTCAGGTGCTACAGTCCAGGCCAGTAAGCATGGTGGTGCAATGGAGTGAAGTCCGAACTGCGTGGCAAGATAGCGACTTCATCACGGAGAGTCTTTGTTGGCACAACGTGTATCGTCAGCGGCATGGCTCTCCGCAGCTCTACATGGCGCCAGAGGTGATATACTAGATAGTTAAATAATAAAATATGGACCTTTATCGTGCTTTTAGTTGGTCCCACGGTGGGCGCCAAATAAAACGTGTCTAGCGTGGCAATAAAATTTGTCAAGTAAACATTGCTAGTACAATGTTTATGAGTAGTACAGAGCACCTGAGATATACTACTACTATACATTGCGTCTTTACATGTTAATTAGTTTACTAATTAAATTTTAGAGTGGTCCCATGTTGGGCGCCAATTACTAGTGATAATTCCCTGTGTGGGTGAAATTAGAATGGGTTTTAAAGTTTTGTTTTATTTTCGTGATGATATTATGACTTGCTTAAGCAAATGCAAGACGTCAAGTTGTATGACTTAGGGTCATACTTCTACTCATAGTACTCATACTAAATACACATTTTTTGCAGCTGTGTGACTACGCGCAGGCGTGGGCGAATCACCTGGCCCACACCAACAAGTTCCACTACAGGAATGATCGCGACGTCGGTCAGAACCTGTACCAGCGGCCTGTCAGCGCTATACAGCCTGACGTCACAGGTACTGTCCCCCCTACTTATCGTCACTATGGAGGACTTCTTGTATTCTCGTATCAAGTGGTCGGACAAAGTATAACCGTAAAATATACGAATACTTAGGTTATGTTCTTGAACTTTTAATTTCTTTCTGCAGGTCAAGAAGTGTCTTCCTACTGGTATGCAGCAGTACGCCAGTACAGTTATTTTAAAGAGCCTGATGTTCTTCACGCCAACGTTAACGCGGGTAGGCAGTGTTTCACATAATATATAAAATGCCAATAAAATAAGATAATGCCTATACTTCCTTAGTTATAAAATAGAGCTAAAATTTACTAAACATGGTCTACGACTACTTACACCAGGTATTCGTAGCACTAGGTGTTTTGATATAAAAAATATCTCATGTCTAAAATCAATCTTCAGGTCACTTCACACAATTGGTTTGGGTAGCGACAACATTCTTCGGCGTCGGCAAGGCTCGCTCGCGGGACGGCAAGATCATTGTCGTGGCCAACTATTCTCCACCGGGCAACATGTCTGGGCAATTCGAGGCCAATGTCCTGCCCCCGCTGCCCGAGAACTTCCCCGACATACCGACGCCTCCGCAGCACTGACGGCGGCTGTCCATACGTGGCAGGAGACTCAAGATTGACGCCACGTTTTTACATTGATACGAGTAGTCACAGGTTTTTAGCATTTTGGTGGTGAGTCGAGACTTGTAAGTTTTTGGGGGAGTATCGATACCAAATGTGTTGATAGCCTTCGACACGTGTTTGTTGCACAATGTGCATTTGTGAAATATGATTTAGGTGCCTATATGAGAACCAATATTTACCAGAATTTTACACCTAATAACGATACCTCTTACCAAAACCACAGATGAATACAGATGGCAAAATCATTTAAATAAAAAGCGACTCTTGCTACGACACAATAAAGTGTAATTCAGGTCGCACAACGCTAATCACGTATAGTTAGGTATAAGTTACGCTCACTGAATTGGCCCAGCAAGACGGGCCCACCCCGTACTAGCTTCATCTAAATCTGTATTAATCTGTGCCAAAACTTACAAAACCCGACATGCCTATTTTGCAGTGGAATCTTCGTAAATTGAAACTCCAGGCTATTTTCTTGCGAAAGATGTCAATTAATTATTTATGTACCTCCTTAGGTGCCTACCGATTAACCTCGTGGAAAATTGCGAATTTGTAGATTCCACTGACATATCCATCAGGTGCGATCATTCGTTGCATTTAGACAGTTAGATATTTCGTTAACCATCGACACTGCAAAAAGGGAACACGAATAATCCGTCTTCGAATCATGCCGCCGTCCGCTTAGTTGAGAAAATGATGTTCCGTGTTAAAAATAATGTCGTTAATATCATAAAAATCATCGGCCATATTTATTAATTTTATACTTTATTGCATACCTACCTATTTAGGGCAAAGAAGTATTTTACTCAATATTTTAACATATTTGGGGTTCATTCTTGTGCCAAGTTGGTCATTAACTAACGTAAACATTATGGCCTAAGTTCGTTAATTTTAGGGCTCAGTTGATGGTAAGCTTACAAATGCATTAATTCTTGGTCTCGAATAAAGTCACGACGATCATCACATGCAAAGTAATAAATTCACAAGAAGTAGTAGTATTTCGTGCAGCTATCGCCATCTAGCGTCTACCATACCACACCACCAACTCAAAAGGTAACCTACCTACATCATTGAAATTGGACCTATGAAAATGTTTAGTTACAGCAGACTGTTACAAGAGACCATACCTATCAACCATCGTCAATTAAAAATTAATAAGTATTCAAACTTGCCTACTCTATCAATATCATTCATTATTAATATACAGCGCCACCAATCAGTTTGATCTGGAGATCAAAACTGGAACTAGTTTTTGACTCTAGCTGACAGCGCTGACCCTGGACCCTGGGTCAGAAAAGTTGATAAAACTGTACTTTATCTAAAATAATAAGTAACCTATTTATCTTCGAAGTTTAAATCTAGAATAGAAAAATGGTTGTTTTGCCCGAGCTTGAATTTGATAAAGTTTATTAGAACATAGAAGCAATACACAGTTAGTACGCACATAAGATTTTAGGGAGTCATTATGAAGATAAGTTTACGCGTGAATATACAAACCTACCCAATATACATCATTGATACATTTGCCTAAAATATAGCAAACTGATGAGAAGGGTTATCTTGCTCATAATTTCAATCAGAAGATAATAAGAAAATAATTTAGGCTAATCTGTTAAAGTACTGGCAGATAATTTTAAAATAAGTATTACACGAGACTCCATTGCGAAAAGTCAATATTTGAATAGGTACTTTAGTACACCAACAAAAATTATAATGACGAATGCCAGTAGTAGACAATTACGAAATTATACTAGTTGATTAGAAGCATCATCATGCCTCTTTGAGCATGATAAATATTTTATTAAATCATCAAGTTAAACGCAAATTTATCCTAGCCATATTAGATTTTGTTGGTGCTTCGAGAAAAAGAAGTGCCTAGTGCCCTCCTGTTCGTCCTACAAAGTGGCGGCGCTACATATATTGTTATGGGGACGCTCGTCGGTCATTCTTCCATACAAACGTAGTATGGTGATTTGATTATGACAGTCACGCCCACCAACGAGTTCGACCCGTCGACAAAGTTTAACAGAGGAGCCAACATTACGGCAAAAGAACTATTTGATGAAACGCACTCTAGACGGATTTATATTTTATCACAATGATTTAGAGCTGAATTTTCAATAGGAACTTTAATCTGAATCATAATTATGACAGTTTGTCATCTTTTCTTTGGGTAATGCAGCTGAATTTATTTTTGAGATGTAAGTTATTTGACGACTGAAAATCGGTTCTAAGTCAAGTTTCTCGCTATGAAACTGCCCATTGAATAGTTTACCTAGATCTAAGGCTAATACAAAATTATAGTAAAGCGCGCCGTCCACGAGGGAGAAATGCTGATCATAGAGCAGGATGTCGTTTCGTTGACACTAGGTAGAACTTTGTATCATGATCATGCTAGCTAGGGATTTTCACTCTAGTTTGATAACGTAAATTAGTCTTCGAGTATATCTCTATTGTTCTACCGTGGACGACAAGCTTTTGGCGAGAGACTGTTAGCAGCGACTGTGGCGACACTCGCAGCCATCACACATCGTTCGCCTAACTTTTTATTTTAAGTCACAGGCATTGATGTGTTTTTCAGTCACAGTTTTCGGAATACCACGTATTAAAATATACGCGGTATTCCGATTCATTTCATTTTCTTCATTAGATTTCATTGATATATTTGGCAATGTACGGTTGTACGGGCCAATAACCACGATGCTTTATATATGGTGGCGCCACTTTCGCTTGTTGAGATTAGAAAATTGTTCTTCCCTTTAATTTTCAAAAACCCGTCTTCCTGAAGGTTGATGATAAAATTATAATGTACACTTGTTAAGTTTTTCCTGTTAAAATGTATAATGCTTTGTACGAGTGTATTTAGAAATTAATTGTGTGATTGATAATTTATTTCTAAAACTTCTATATATATGGCCATTGGGTGGGCAAAAGCTGAAAACTGTATAATTTTATACACGTCTATTGTTTTATAAATACGCTACTTTGAAATCAGGCTGCATCTAATCCTGCGATCCAATCAGAAAACTGAAAAGGCAATAGTTCCGAGCGTCAAAAATGGTCAACCATGGATTAAAAACCATTCCGGTTCCGGCGGATATCAGAATTTTCTTGCAAGCATTTCTGAATGGACGGCAGGGTCGCGTGAAAGTTTTAACATTATGATTATTATTATAAAGTGGAATATAATTATAAGTATACATGAGAGAAAATATTTTGTATCTAGATTAAGTATTGCCTAGAAGGCCAATTGAAAATGATTAATTCTAAATTGTTTGAGGAGTGTAGTATTGTTTTTATTTACAGTTATTTTCAAAAAAGAGTGTCAGCTGCAGACAGTGAATTTATGCTCTTAATGTGGGTACAATATTCAATAAGCTCATAATGTCACCATATAATAGTAGTCTATGAATGTCACTCTCTGGAGGTGAACTAGGTAATGAATTAAACAAAATAAAACACAAAGCTACCAAACAAGTGACATGTTATGAAGGTACTTAAATGGAAATATGCAATAACTAAAAAACCGATTCAAATAGAATTTAACTAAAATTTGACCTAATACATTTTTTAAACTGTTATTATCTCATTGCATTTACTATTAACTTACCAATTTCGAAATTCTACCTATATCTAGCTGCTTGATTTTAGACTTTGAACTTACTGCACACGCTTTTAGGGCACAGACTTTTACACTAGTCCTACTCATATTGTTTGTTGGTGACTTTAAACTATTTCTAGTCTTGTAGTAACTCTTCAACTTTTTGGAGCAGTGGAGGCTGTTTTAAATTTAAAGCTAAATAGTAATTAGATTCTTACAGAAATGTTTTTTTTTTAATTTCTAGTTTCTGGTGCTCTTATATTGATAGACTGATTGCAACATGGCAAACCATGACAAACACGCTGAAAAAGCATTTGTAAATGTGACAGTTGTGCTTAATTTGCAGTTGTGGTCAATCGCATATTATGTAAGAAGTACCCAGTACTTCACAATGTGCCAAATTAGTGCATACAGGTAATTTTCATCACTATAACTATTTTATATTGCCATCACCAGATTGGAATAGGAAGAAGTTTTGTTCCATGGTCCATGGAATAATAACATAACACATGCATTCACCAAAGTAACGGGCAGATGTGTATGGTATCAAGTTGGTTTCTGTCCACAGGTAGGAGACAAACGAAAGTTGTTTGTCTCTTTTCCTCGTAAATACCTTTTCAATTCATTTTGAGCACTAGGTATGGTTGATTTAACTGTTCTGTCTATAATTGTTATATGGTGGTGATCTATTGTACTTCCGAGTGATGGCAGACGTAATGTTTCTAGTTTCAACAGGCCTCTTACATAAAATATTAAATAAACCAAGTTGTTTAAAACAATTGTTAAGTTACCTAATAGATGATTTGATGAAATAAAATGGTATGTTTAAGTTCTAGAAGAAAGTCTAATAGAAAATTCCATGTTTATTAATAAAATGGCTGTGAATTGTTAACTGTTGTTTAGAACAGATATGCTTGGCAATATTTTTAGTTAATAAAGTGTACAAAACTATGATTACTTTTATTTGGAATTGTACCCAATTAGATATAAATGTACACACAAACAAATTGGATATTCTAATTTGGCATGAAAGAATGCGAGGTTAAGGTTCCCAGAAAAGTTGGGATTTGGCAGTACACAGAAAAACACCAAAATATTACAAGAACCAATTTATTACACTTAATTTTAATCTTACAATATAGAACTTTCACTCAGTCCATCTGTGTTTACAACTAGTGCACACATAATACAGTCTCATCTCTTCTTCAGCACGTCGTGTCTGACCCTGGAAGAATACGGCCTCTCTGTGGTTGCAATTAGGACACATGTGATCCTTTGTTCGAGGCAGAGTAGGATCACTTACTACATCAGGGTTAATATGGGTTAATTCGTCGACTTCGTGCATAATTTTGTTTACGTACACGCAGTTAGAGTCAGCCAGTTGCTTGTAATCACAATTCCTGCAGGCATACAGGAGAACTTTATTGTTTTTATCTTCGCGTGGATACAACATGTTGTTGCACTCCTGGCAGAACTGTATACCGACGTAACCAGGACCACCATCCTTTCTTGCTGTCAAATTCAGTGTCATTGTAGTGGGCTTGTTACATGAAATTAAATTGTTAAAAGTATAATAAACTCAGAAACGCATAAAATTCTGAAAACACAGTGGATCGCATCAAAGCGTCTTTATTTTTCCACATTGGTTGACACTTGCTCAATTGTCAAAGTCACGTCATCGATGAGTCGATGACTTACAATGACGGGAAATTGAATGAATGATTCCTTGGGTACGTTTGTTATCTGTTGTAATTATAACAAACTAATTTTAATAAAGATAATCACAAAAATTTTGTTTTACTAAAATTAATTTTGATTAAAGTAATTCTTGCATTTATAAACAAGTAGCCACTAAATGCTTTTCTATGGAAAACTATAAAATATTAATATTGATTGGTCTTCCCAAAGTAACTGGCAACTCTATATTAGTGTTCTTATGTTGGGAATAGTGATGAGTTGAAGCCGGTGGTTGGCTGGCTGGCTTGATAATTTCTTTTCCCATCCGTAGCCGATTGGTGTCGTGCTATCCAAATGGGTAAGGAATAGTTTTGTGCAGTTTTGTTATAGTTTATTTATTATTTTTGTTTTAAAATTGTGTGTATCAGTGTAATAAATACGCATGCCATGAAGGAGTGAATTTTTCCAAATATAATTTCCCAAAAAAGTTGTAACTTATACGTGCACGCATAGGTGTCGGCCATGGCGCAGACATGTTTTTCTCGTGGTGTAAAACTAATCCATTTCCATCTCTCAGTCACCGCGTTAATTATGAGGTGCAATAATAGTTTTCCCTTTCACGTTATCCAGTTTAAACAATGGTGTATCGATTTCTGTGTCGTGCGTCGTAAACACAAGTGATAACCGGCTCCGTCAATATTTCAGGTAAGCCCCGTGGTATTCGCACGGCGCGAAAGCACGTGAACCACCGCAGAGAGCAGCGATGGGCTGACAAAGATTACAAGAAAGCCCACATGGGGACGAGGTGGAAGGCTAACCCCTTCGGTGGTGCATCTCACGCTAAGGGCATCGTCCTGGAGAAAGTGTAAGTATGTCCCTGTATCTGTATTAGCCTGTTCGTGGTGAGTCGATACATGTTTGTGTCACGGAATGCTGAAGTGTTCGCTGAACTTGGCGCACTCACTAGCATGTTTGTTTAATGAATTCAAGAAGATGGACGCGGCAGTTGGATGGCGACGCTTCCGCGCGCAGTATTATACCCGTGAATGTGTTCCTACTACAATCACAGGATAATACTGCGAGTGGCGGCGTTGCGACACTCCTGGAGAAGACAAAATTCAAGATCAAGACTGAAATGAAGAAATATTGCACTAACAGTGTTTTTACAGTTTTACTATGCTTTATCTAGTAATGCTCGAAGCCTAACCTAATTGTCATGTTTTCGCATGATTTTAAATGCAAATTTTGAGAAACTTTCCAATTCATTACTCTCTTCTACTGTTTTACCGCTAAAATGCTGTTATAAAAACAAAATGCATGAAACGTGAGATGTGTAAATACCACATGGGTCATTGAACTATGAATGAGGTTATACACATGCATAGGCATGGTGTTTACTCTCGCCGTTACTTTACTTGTGTGTGCCGCCTTTATTGATTTTTTTAGTTGTGGCATCAAAAAGTGTATTTACAGTAAATTTGTTTGAAAAGTGTTAAGAACCTTGAACTTCCTCTGAAGTTGAATGTTGTAAGTTATTCCCATGCTTATTAGATAGGTTTTTAAATTTTATGACTAGTTTCCTAGTACAGACAAACCACATTTTGGTGATGAATTTTATAGTTTAACTTGAATTTATAAATTTCTGTGATTAATAAAACTGAGTTTTATTCCATGGCAGGCTAATTGGGCATAGCACCTATGATTTTAACCTTACTAAAATGGTAAGCAGCCTGTGTGGCCATGCTTCCATAGACTATCAATACTTCATGTTTCAACTTTACAATTTGACAGTCCAATTGTGAGTCTTAAAAATTAAATAAGCATTTGATTGACCAGTTTTTCTTCCCCACAGTGGCGTTGAAGCCAAGCAGCCTAACTCTGCCATCCGCAAGTGTGTGCGAGTACAGCTGATCAAGAACGGCAAGAAAGTAACAGCGTTCGTGCCCCGGGATGGTTGTCTCAACCACATTGAAGAGAACGACGAAGTACTAGTAGCAGGCTTCGGTCGTAAGGGTCACGCTGTTGGTGACATTCCCGGAGTCAGGTTTAAGGTGAGTTTTGAAATAATTTGCAAGTTTCTACAGGAAGATGGTGGTACAATTGCTTCAAGGCAAAACTGAGTGGAATAACATTTATCACTCTGCACATGGTGGTTTGAAATAAATGAAATAGGAGATGAACTTCTATGCTAAACAACTGAATAAATTCAGTAATTTGAATTTGTTTCCATTGTATTCTTTTTTATTTACAGCCTGCATTTATAAAAATCTAGTGAATCTAGAAATGGACAATTTATCTAGTTTAAAAAAAAAAAATATTATGGGCATTTATTGATTTATTTATAAAAATTTATTATCAAAGTAGTAGGTGCAAACACTTGGGAGTGTTTGCACCTATAATAAAAATTAAGATAATATCTGAATTTAAGCTTTTCTTTGCATGTTCTGATAAAGGCATTTTGTTGTACAGGTCGTGAAGGTGGCCAATGTCTCCCTCCTAGCCTTGTACAAAGAAAAGAAGGAAAGGCCACGTTCATAAGCGTGACTTACACTGTGATAAGGTAACTATGAAGATTTTTTGCTTGTTTCTAAAATATTTAGACTATTGGCACATACTCTTACATACTCTTTTATAAAATTCAAACCTCTTACTGCAGTAGAGGGTTGCCCTATCAAAAAACTTAATCTTAATTTTCACTATTACACGTGGTTTATATGATGTAATTATTTTTATTTGCTACTTCTGAATGCCATGACGTAACACGACGACTGATAACATTCTTCACCACAAACAAAGTAAGGAAAATACAATGAGTTGCTAACGGAATGATTTTTGTTTCAGTGACCTGCTGCTGCAAAGCTGTGTTGTTTATAAGTGTACATATAAAATGTAAATCCAAGTGCATAATAAATTATGTGCATCAATATGTATTTTTATTACTTATAAACCCTCTTAATAACATACACAAACAATTCACGCTCTGATGTGGAGGTGCAGACATGGGTCTGCTATACCAACCCCTTACCCTTAGCCATGAATAAAACCACACCTCACGTAATTAAAATCCAACTCATTTCTGCTACGATCGTAAAATTGTAGAGGTGGATAGAGCAGTAGCTTCCGCCGCCCTAAATCAATATGAGCAACGCATATGCAATGCACGTAGCTGCTAGCTTTACTTCCGATGCGCGTAGTCTCCAAACTTTGTTTCTTTAGCTATTCGTCACAGATACAGATAGCATGGAGGGAGGTGTTTTGATTCAGTTATTGTATTCAATAACTAAGCACAACCAGGCTAGGCTGGCCCCTTGAATAAAGATATAATTCATTCCACACAAAAATAACAATTCAAATATGTATAACATTAAATCACAATAAATTTAACAAACATTCATTGTTTTTCATTCATTTTAAATCATGCATTCAAATAAATACATTAATTTTAATTAAAATACATTAACACTAGTGTGTGGACACCCTTCGGATAAAAGCCTCCAATGAATCACTTTTCTCTATTCTCTATCTGACGCGGTGACTATTCAATCTCGTCTTGCCATTGGGCGCACGGGCGGCCTCTGATTCTGGTACCTCCTGGACATATAGTATAAAGTACTCTGTGCTCCTGGAATTTTTAATTAGTTGCCCTGATTGTCCAACGTTCATCAGACTACCTTGCAACGTGGCCTGCCCACGTCCATTTCTGGCTTTGCTTGCGAATGTCTGTATACCTACTTACTCTGTCACTTAGTTTGATGCTTAAGCTGCTTCTCTCCATAGATTTCTTTGTGGTTTGAATTTTGTTTCTTGCCTTAGTATCCAAGTCTTTTTTTATAAAAACCTGTTAATAAAGGTTCATGACAACCATATAAATGAGACATGGCAAAATAGCAGTCTAGTCTTTTTCATTTTAATCTGAAGTTGTGATTTCAATACTTATCTCTTTATGAGCCCAGTATTTTTTCCAGGTTATAAATAAGCTATCCTTCGGTCTATTTCCAAAATTTCGGGTCTTTCTGAAGGAGATCTGCTAGCCCAGGTATATGTACTCCTGTACGTATTCAAGCGGCATGTTATTAACCAATATATGCGTCATCTCGTTGTAACGACTTTTGTTTTGTTATGGTTGCTGCTTGTAATTCGTTGACCATGGTATGAAGTTCTAAAAGATTTTCTGATAGTAGGTACGACAATGTCATCCGCCAACGTAAATGGCTTAGTTTTCCATGCCCCTCTTTTTGACCATGGAAGATCTGCCATTATATTTTGTAGGACCGTTATCAACAGTTTAGGTGGAATAGGATCACCTTGTCTGACTCCTCTATTGATTGAAGCCCCGACTCTATCTAGCCTGACTCGACTTGTACTGTTTGAGTAGATATTTTTAATAATATTTATAGTTCACAGATTATTTAGTGCTTCCTTATTATGCGAGATAGTCAAAAGCTTTTTTATAGTTGAAAAAACCTATGTAGAGCGGTTTTCGGTATTCCAGATATTTCTCGATGACTTGATGTATAACATGTAAGTACCTATATGGTCTGTAGTGCTGAATCCCTTTCTAAATCCTGCCTGTTCTATAAGTTGGAATGTGTCTAATTTCGAAGATATTCTGTCGAGTAGGCACAATGAGAATTACTTATGAAAGCAGGACATAAGGCATCGGGCGGTAGTTACCTATGTCTGCTGGGTCGCCTTTTTTATACAGTAAAATTATTTCTGAATCGAATCTGACCACTGCTGAGGCACTACTTCTTCATCTAGGATCTTGTTGAATGACAGTAAGAGGAATTACTAGAAGAGCTCTGGGAATGCCGTCTGGCCCCGGACTTTTTCTGATTTAAATTTAAGTATTTGTTTAACCCTTCGGGGAATACAGGAGTCATGTCGTCACCCTCCCAGCTAACTGTCCTATCTAGCAATTGATATTTTTTCAGTCGGGCGCTACAATCATGTTACTGTCGTCGTTGCGTTACCTAGCTGTTGCTTTATTAATGAATTAATAACTTTTATGTAGGTATAGGTATTATTCCCTAAGGTCATGTCTTTTTTTCGAAAATGTCTGTGTAGATACGTCAGTTTGTGAGATACCTACAACAGTTAGCGGGGAGGGTGACGATGTATGTATTCGTTTGAGCTGAAGTTTTGTAAGCTGTTATGCTCAAGTCCCAGAATCTCCTTACTTTTCCGCGCTTATGTAGATATGACCCACGGTACTAACCTAAGCGATCGTCGTGAGAATACGATTGACTCTTTCCTATGGAGGAATGAATCAATCGTATTCTCAAACTAAAGTTTATAAAGAGTAACTATATGGATGGCTAGTTACTATAATCTTTGCCGCACTCTGATGAAACCGACGATTGTTAAAAGAAGATTAAAATCTTATTATAATGGACACTGTCTGTGTTCATTCAGAAGCGTATGTTTGAAATGCAGCATTGCGCTCTCTACTGACTACGGTTACGCATATCGCGGCTCGTGCACTGACGCTATGTCGTTAAAATCCCATTCATGAATAAGTATAGGAGTTTTAACACGCCCCCCGCATAATGCGTTTACTGAAGCGTGATTACAAAATGTCGCTGTGGCTTAGCACGCGGAATGTGGGATGTGCGCTTGCGAACAGGTAGTACCTACGTAGCATACAACGTAATGCACTCGTACTGTCGTAGGGCTGTTCACACAAACAGACTTACCTATTCGCCAATTGGCCAGAGCATTCAGAAGAACTGACGTGACGGTGGCAGTTCGTGTTATAATAAACTTTTGAATACGTCCCAGAGTTCTGTTATGCTTATCAAATATACGCATAACAATCACATGCAAACCAACAGTTCTGCTATAGGCCATGACGAAGGCGGTCGGGGTCTTCCTATAACTCAAATAAAATAATAGACAGTAATTATTATTGCTAAATATAATTTCATTGCTCTGATTACATTAGGTACATGTTTACATGAGACGTAGCCTGGCAGCGGTTAGTGCAGGCCCTACACGTCTACTGACTCCCTGGGCAAGAGATTAGAAAGCTATGTCAGTAATTTATAAGTGAGCAAGTTACGACGATACACGACAATTGTTGCGAGATCTAAAATTGATATTTCCGAACTTATTCTGGTTAGTCTCAAGATGAGTGTTAAGTTTTTTTCTTTAAAGTTCGCAAAACTTTGAGAGATTATGCCCGTGTTCAGTCTAGCGAAGTGTAACAACAAGCATTCACGTATCGTCCTAACTTGCCAGTTCCATTTGAAGTTCTCTTAATGCGCCAGTTCTTAACATCCAGAGAAATAATTTTGGAATTACACCGGGTAGGTACAAAAATAAAAGCCTATTATTTCGTTTTAAGACTTGCTGAGTGTTTTTAAATGCTTTGGGGTTTTCCAAAAATAATGCATCAACAGTTTTTTTACATTCGCGATCTGAATGTTTAGAACCGACGTTACAATCCCTGATACATGGAACCACTAGAAGATTACGTAACTACTGTTTTTTTTTTTAATATTATGTTTCGTTACATGCTAGGTTAGTTCAAAAATAGTGTCTTTTAAATCGGGGTGCGAAGTAAACCGGTGCTTAGACAACGAATAAAACTTAACTTACAACTATTCTAATAATGAGAATTGATGATATTTTGATTACGGGGTTTCCTCAATGATTATATGGTTTATAGTTTACATTATAAAAGCGAGTTTAACCGCTTAGATATCATTACTATTTGAACCTAACTAAGTTACACAAACTAATCTACTAAATGTACATTTTCCAATAAATTATTTTATTAAAATCGGCCTCCTATTTTCGATATCAATTTTTATATTACTTATCACACCTCTAGATACCTACATCATTTTCAAAAATAACATTTTCGAGTATTATATCCAACTCTAAAATCACAGACCAATCGAGATGTCGTAATAGGTAACAGTGCGCAAGAGTATCGGCAGCGATCCTGCCGTTGTAAACAGGTACGTGGAAATAAAATATACACACTAACTTTATAATATACGAGCATAATGTACTGCAAGCGACGATATTATGAGCGCATTATCGAGTCTTAAAATGCTCAGGACAGTTTTTCAATTCACTAGGCAACAAAATCTGTAACAGTTCCCGACTTGACCTTCAATTTGAGTACATGTATTTTTAAACATAAACATAACTAGAAGAAGATAGGTAACAAGATCGGCAGTTGCAATACAATGAGCTCAAAATCAACATTACAAGTGCCTATAGATGTCAGAATTTCAAATACAATCTGGTAGGATGCTTTATTGGTCCTATCTTTGATCAAATAAATTCTCTTGCAGATTGGTTCAAAATAAGACGCCTTAGCCCAGCTTCGCATGAACGTGTTTTTATCGCGGCGATTTTTTTCGTACATTGGATTTTCAACTCTCGGTGTTAAGCCGAGCGTCGAGAATCCAACGCGTTGGGACGCATTTTCGTCCCAGCGTGTTGAAAAACACACTGGGACGCATTTTCGTCCCAGCGCGTTGAAAAACACACTGTTCAATTTTCAACTCTCGGCGCTACGCAAAGCGTTGAAAATCCAGTGCACGAAAAAAAATCGCCGCGATTTTATTACGACGGTGCGAACGTGAGCTTAAAGGCTTTTCAGTAATTAAAATAACAATTCAGCGAATCGAATGAATTGAAGCGAATTTAGGCCAATCCAACGATACTCCTAAACCTTATATTCAAAATTAAATATAGTTTTACATTTCAAAGTGTTAAAGACACGTGTCTTCCAGACAAAAGCGCAAAGTGTATTCGCGATCAGTTGTGATTGATTGCGAAACTATGTATGAGAAGCTGGTCAACATGTCTGGTTTTTTACTTACTTTATTAGGCTATTATCTAGAAGACTTAAACTGAAAATCAAACAAATTTTGGGTTCACCAACCAATTAGATACACGTCACAAAAACCAGGGAATCTGGCCTACCATGTAGAATGGAAGACCATGAACACAAATGATCGCAAGTTCATAATTCACACCTTACGAATATCACCTTCTACATAATTAGTTAACTTGGATCCTTATCTCTATCTCTACATTGATAAGCTTATTTCTTTCACTAATTAATAATCTCGGTATAAAGTAATGACAAGTATTCTTTTCATAAGTTTATACCGCTATTATTAGAACAGAACAGTACCCGGCCGTTGAGCTACGGTTTCTTCGAACAGCGGTGGCCGCACATAACGGCCGCAGTGACGGCTGTCATGAAAATGATGGCAGCGGCAAAGATTTAAATTGTTAGATTCGCCCTATGACGTTAAAAGATAGACGCCTTTCTGTTTCGTTTTGACACCTCTCACACACAATGACGTGGTGACTTGATTTGATTGTCATGGAAACGCTATTTAATACTGTGTGAGCTCACTCTTTTCAATATGGACACTTTTTCACGTGACTAAGTACGGCGAGAGCAAATCTAGCGATTTAAATCTTTGGTTAGCGGGGTTTCACTTTATGGTGTCAAGAACGGTCTCTAGAAAAACACACCAACTTACTTTCACATGATTTCGTCATTCGTCGGAAAATTGCGGATTCTAGGAAACCGTAGCTTTAAACGTATCAAGCGGTAGAAAGACAGTGTCACATAGGTATGAGTGACAGACGACGCTCTCAAGAGTAGTCAGAACGTTTAAATAAATAAATAGATCATTTTCATGACAGCAGTCACTACGGCCGTTATGTGCGGCCAACGCTCTTCTAAGAAACCGTAGCTTAAGACATATCGAGCGTTAGAAATACACTGTCACATGGTTATGAGTGACAGACGACGTTCTACAAAGCCTAACTTTATTTTTTAAACTTCATCTACCTGGCCTTCTCCCATGTTACTTGTGGTCGACGCCACTCGTTCTCTTTCCACTCTCCCCTGTCAACCGTCACGCTATCATTCACTCTCTTCTCTTTCATATCAATCCTCACACAATCCAATATTTTCTTTGGCCTCCCTCTTGGATTATATTCATAAGACACTTAATCACTTTAAAAAAAAATCGGTGTGCCATTTTTAAGTCCCAATAAAAGCTCAATGTTTGAATGATTTGAAGCATTGTATATAATATTATTATTATTCCGTGGATTGTTGATCATCTTTACATACCGAGACTCCTCTGTGCTTCGTAAAGCATGTTAAGCCCTTGGTCCCGGCTGTCATTCAAGGATGTTTGTCAGTCCTTACGGGTCGTCAAAGCCCGAAAATCTGACAACCAGTCTTACCAAGGGGTATAACACAACAAAACAATACATTTAGTTTAAATAGGTCTTTTTAGATTTTGTAAATGTGAGAATGTTGTAGGCTCAACAGACTGTAGATCTGTCAACTATTTTCTATCTTGCTAAGTACGTAATACTTGTTCATAGACCTACATTGTCCTCCCATACCTATTAACACTGTAATTTGAAAACATTAAAAAAACCATTAACTTTTAAAAGAGTAACCGTGGAGTTTCTGGCCGGCTCTTCTCCATAGGAAACGACCAATTGGAACCGTGCACCTAGCTTCTGACGTTTCACAAGTGCACATGTAGGTTTATGTGAAATAAAATATTTTGTATTTATCGTGATACCAAGTTACTGGGTTGTGGAGGTCAGATAGGTAGTCGCTCCATGTAAATTTCTGCGAATGCATCCGGTTAGACTGGAAGCCGACCCCGACATAGTTGGGAAAAGGCGAGGCTGATGATTATTATTCTATAAGATTGATGCTAGTTTTAATTTACATAGTTTCCAACTGGTATTCATAATATTGCTGTTTACAATGAACAAGTATCTACAAAAATGCAAATGATTCGAGGATATACAAAATGCTTTAAAAAGTATGTCTGATTATTTTGATTGCTCTATGATACGCGCTATGTATTTTTGATTGCCAGTCACTTTATATGCGAAGCGTTTTTTTTTTTAAACTACAAATATCACATCTATAGACCTAGGTTTTTTTTTAGCCTGTGCTATCAACGATTATGATTGTCACCAGAGGCATTAATTCTGATGTGTTTGTGAAAAATTTACATGAACAATTTATTTTTCCTAATACCACAGAATAGTACAGAAGTCGCATTCCGCATTTTAGGTATGAAGCCACAAATACGCGGCGGGGTCGTCTTGTCGGGCCAATTCAGTGAGCTTAACGTAGTCAGATGGTATCAGAGTTACGCGATAGAAAGAGAGGCAACTTCTAGGTGAATATAACTGTACGTAATTAGCGCTGTGCGACCTGAATTGCACTTTATTGTATCGTAGCAGTCGCTTTTTATTTAAATGTATTTGCGGAGTGAATCTTCTGTACTATTCTGTAAACAAAGCGGGATTAAATTCTGATGTGTTTATAAAAAAAATACAAGAAATATAAATGTTTCCTATTACATCAAAGTACGAAGCCTTTTCTCTGAAGTTAAACATTACAGGCTAGATAGTTCACATGAAACTTTCTGACAAAGAATATACTTTAAACCTCTGCCATACAGTTGTGACGTTTTGATATTTATTATTTTGTTTAAATAACACTACCCTCTGTTTTTAGTTTAGCTCTACAATACAGAAGTAGCCCCCTAAAGAGACCAGTAAAACTGTGATATTGTTTCTACTATCATAAAATTAATTTCCCTACATGAACTTGCGCGTAAATCTATGTCTGTTATATAAGATACCATGATTTCGTAATAGATCTCTAAGTATAGCTGCAGTGTTTGATTATGTGTTATCGTTGCTTATACAGTGTGGCACCGCTGGCGGCGAATGATTTCCAATTTTGTATCCGGAACACGCGCTGAAATCTGAAAATGAAATACGATGTAAATAGCTCTAATGATATTGATTTGGGAAGGGACATATATAAACAGGCTGCATTATATAATAGGGGTTAAAGTATGAAACTGCCGTTTTATTGTAATAGGTACTTCGTATTTACATAGAACCTTCATGGTTAGAGATTTTTGAGTGAAACTTTTTTCACATGAAAAATTTCTTTTAAAAAAATGTGCAACATTCGACTATCGACTTTCAGTTTTTTTTAAATTCAGCTTAGACAAGAAAGATGGATACTTCGCAAATCCAGTTCGAGTTATTTCTGAATCCAAGTTCTAACGCGGAACTAACGCGGCAGAAACAGCTCTCAATATCAATGTTGCGTTTGGAGAGGGGACTGCTAATAAACGCACGTGCGATTTTGGTTTCTTTCGTGATGGAAACTTTGATTTGAAGAACGAACCACGTGGAAGACCGCCCACACGGGTGAATAACAATGAATTGAAAGAGATGGTGGAAGCCGATCCGAGCCAAACTACCCAGGAATTAGCGGCATGGTTTAACGTTACCTTACCAACAATATTGAATCATTTGCGTCAAATCAATAAAATAAAAAAATATGAGAAATGGGTGCCTCATGATTTGACTGATCTGCAGAAAGAAACGCGTGTTGAAACTTGTGTTGCCTTGTTGAATCGATACAGAAATGAAGGAATGATGGATCGAATTGTGACATGTGATGAAAAGTGGATTCTTTACGATAACCGTAAGCAAAAAATGCAATGGCTGACCCCAGGTCATACGCCGCAACAGTGTCCTAAAGCAAAGCTTACCAATAAAAAGGTAATGGTAACTGTTTGGTGGTCTCAGCATGGTGTTTGTTATTCACTATAGCTTTCTCCGATCTGGTCAAGCAATAACGGCAGATGTCTACTGTGCCGAACTCCGAACAATGATAGCAAAACTAACAGTGAAACAGCCCCGACTCATGAGTCGATCTTCACCATTATTGCTCCATGATAACGCGAGACCTAATACAGCACGAGAAACCGTTTTAGCTCTACAGGAACTCCAATTAGAAACCATTCGTCACCCTCCGTATTCGCCAGACCTTGCTCCAACGGACTACCATTTTTTTTCGTGATTTGGACAATTTTCTACGTGATAAAAACTTTTTTTTCTTCTCAGGAGGTAGTACAAAATGCTTCCACACAGTTTGTCGAATCTAGATCACGAGAGTTCTATCGCAAAGGCATAAATGACCTTCCTATTAGATGGCAGCAATGTATAGATAGTAATAATTTTGATTAAATAAATATGTTAAAAAAACGAATTTCAATTTTTCAGTACAAATCGGCAATTTCATACTTTAACCACTAATATAACGCACGCTTGCCTAAAAGTTAACAATGCCTTGGTTTTCCTGTTAGAATATCCTCAGATCGTACGGTCTTTTCAGGATTTGACATAAGAAGCAGATGTACGATGATAAGAAGTAGATGTGTGTCATGGCCACCTGGCTGGTCCGGGGATACCGCACGGTCTCCGGTGAGGCGGCGAGCCTCCTTGCTGGATTGCCGCCATGGGATCTGGAGGCAAAAGTCCTCGCACATATTTAGGAGTGGCGCGAGGAGGCGAAACGCCGGGGCTTGACTCCGATGCCGCGAGAAATTGCGGCACAGCGGACAGAGCTCCGACGGGATCTCATGGCGGGATGGAAAGTGCGATTGTCGCAACCCAGTGCTGGGCACGCCACTATTGCGGTGATAAGTCCCCTCTTTGAGGAGTGGCTGGAGAGGCGCCACGGCGTCCTCACCTTCCGCCTGACGCAGGTCTTCACCGGACACGGCTGTTTCGGGAGGTACCGGTTTCGGATAAGGCGGGAGGAAACGCCCGGGTGTCATCACTGCGTGGATCGCCCGGAGGACACGGTGGAGCATACGGTGGAGGTATGCCCGGCTTGGGCAGAGCACCGCCGTGTCCTCGTGGAGGCGATCGGTGGCGGGGATCTCTCGCGTCCGGCCCTGGTCCAGGCCATGGTACGGAGCGAGAGGGCAAGGGAGGCCGTCACCTCCTTCTGCGAAGCAGTAATGCTTGCAAAGGAGGAGGCGGAGCGCGTGAGGGAGAGGCAAATTTCGCGCCCTCACGCCCCTAGCCGCCGCAGGAGAAGACGCCCTGGGCGTCGGGAATCCATAGCCGATTCCCGGCCACCGTAGGCGCGGGCTTGCGGACGGTGAGCAATGGGTAGCTCGCCGTCCGGCAAGGACCAAGCCCGGGTCGACGGCGCGTTGTTCCACGCGCGCCTCAAAGAGTGTCAGCGAGTGAAGGGGTCCGATGAGACCATTGCCTGCCGGGGTTGCGGGAAAGTCCGAAAGGGATACCGTGGCCCCCTGGCATTGCACAGGCAAGAGAAGGAACACGGGTGGGTTTTAGTCAGTAAGAGTCTGACACGCACTCCTCCCGCTCCACCCAGAGCGGGAGGAGTCATTTGATGATTTCCCACCCTTAAGATACTGTGAGCTGTACTTTAAGTACGGAGCGGAGCGGAGTGGGGCGCGTCTCAGTGGATTGCACTCTATATTGATCTATAGCGCTTTATTAGTGTGTGTGTTACTTACCAGGCGCGTTTGTATGGGCTAGGTGTCGTTGTTATCGGGCCGCGGGTAGTCCATGGTCTTGATGTAGGCCACGGAGGCGCAGAACTGAGTCCACCAGTATAGAGCTTCACCTTGCAGGGCGGAGCCGCCGAGGGCGTTAACTAGCTCGATCGTTGATAGCAGCGATGGTGGGTTCACCTGTTTCAGGAAACGAATATGTTTGGTAGATGCTGAATACAAAAAAAGAATTTTGCATTTATCCTGTAGCGGTTACACCGCCACATACTAACTACGCATCAAAGACATGACGTCACACAAATCCTGCATCGCGCAATTAGAGTTTACCGCGCGAACGACATAGATAAGACTATCCGAAATCAACAGTTGGGCAGTCGGCCCGCCAGACACAACACCCGTCTGGTTGGAGGATCCTCCCTTTTCTATGGTGGATGAGTGAACTTTACACCCTGTTCCTCATGCCCCTAAATTGGTGACCCCGAGTATGAACGTCAACGCAGCCTTCGTGCAACTACTTCAGCGTGACGTCATCATCATCACTCCCGCAAGCTTTCGTGAGGCGAGTCACACAGACAGCCAGCACCCTCGGCTTCAACGGGTATCCTGACCACCAGCATGCAGCGAACGCGCATTCCTGGTCATCACCCTCAGCCTCATCACCCCGACTCACTGGGGAATCAACGCAATCATCTCAATCAGCGCAATCACCGCTATCACCTCAATCACCGCAATCATCTCAATCAGCGCAATCACCGCTATCACCTCAATCACCGCAATCACCTCAATCACCACAACCGCCGCAATAATCGCAGACAGTTCCGACTCACCGTGAACTGTGCGGCACCCGGTTCCGACTCACTGGAACCTTAGCTGGCACTGTGAAGCATCGCAAGATACAAGACTCAGCCCACTATCGACCTCCGGTCTCCGGAGGGGAGTGATGTAGCGGTTACACCGCCACATACTAACTACGCATCAAAGACATGACGTCACACAAATCCTGCATCGCGCAATTAGAGTTTACCGCGCGAACGACATAGATAAGACTATCCGAAATCAACAGTTGGGCAGTCGGCCCGCCAGACACAACACCCGTCTGGTTGGAGGATCCTCCCTTTTCTATGGTGGATGAGTGAACTTTACATATATATACATATATGACGGAGTTATGCCCGAGCATACATAAAAAAATATAAAAATCCGAATTGAGTACCTCCTCCTTTTTAAGATAAGTGAAAAGAGTTGAAATTAGTGCTTATAGTAGAGAGAAAAACATAAAATTACAAGATTTCAGACAGTCAGAAAGCTGACATAACATTTTGAGCACGGACCGTCGATTTCACAAAAGAAAAAATCTGTTTCATTCACGCAGTTGTTATTCCGATTAACGTTTTGAAGGGTAAAATGATCATGTTACCTTTAGTATAACGTATACGAGTACTGGCGTGAGGTCGTCAGCAGAAGGAGTGGTGCCTTCCGACAGCCCCAGCACCGCCATTATTGACGTCACGCAGCGCATTATGCAGGACAGCTGTGTGAAATCATAAAAAAAACGTTGAAAAAAAGTCAGCAAAAGTTAAAAGTGCACAATCAAGAAATCAACATGTTTGAACTACGTAGATAATATTTAAAAAAGGAAGTGTAGAGTGCCGCTGGCGGCACTTTATCCGTATCGGATAAAGTGCCGCAATTTGCGGCATACTAGTAGCACTGCCTCGGCCCGGCTAAAGTGCCGTAAGCATTGCATTGTCACTGTCACTTGTTATTTTGTTTGATTGTTGAGGTTAGCTCGCCGCCCTTTGTATTGACTGATTCAATCGTATTTGTTTTAGATAATTTATAATTTTGATAACAAAAAAATAAAAATTATATGATAAGATATATCAGAAGTCACTACATTGACTGAATTTATGAAAAATGAAGTAGCAAATTAAAATGGCTGAAAGTTTAGATAGGTTAGGTTAGGTCAGTTTAGGCTCGAGGTGGCCCGTAGAGGCGGCCCGGCACTAGGGGATCGCGGAAGTCGCATTAGATACCGTGATAAAAAAAAAGGTCAGTTTAGGCACAAGACAATGTTATGTTTTGTAAATGTGGTGATTTACAGTGACCTAACCTCAACAATCAAACAAAATAATAAGTGACAGTGACAATGACAATGGATATATGACGGCACTTTAGCCGGGCCGAGGCAGTGCCACTAGTATGCCGTCAACGGCACTTTATCCGATAGGGATTGAGTGCCGCTAACGGCACTCTATACACTGCCTTTAAAAAATAACATTTTATACACGAAGTCAACGATTTGGGTTCGTTCCCACTCAGGTGGAGACTAAACGACCGACTAATTACATTGGTTAAAATCTACATCGCGCCACTTGTATCGCCGGTCAATGTCTGCATCTCTCCGCTCCGTTCCGCTCGTCTACACCTTAGTGGAAATACACTCGTTGATTCAACATTTGGTTAAATTGTTGACCGGACCTGCTGGTTATTTATATTTTTAGCTGACTGCATTTCGGAATGATATGAAGTTCAGTAGGTCTCGCCTACCTTGTCCCGCGGCGTGCAGTACACGGGCAGCTGGCGCAGCAGCGCCTGCGCGCGCGGGAAGGGCGCGGCCCAGCGGTGCGGCGCGCGCACGCCGGCCGCGCGCGCCGACGTCACGCCCGCCACGCGCCGGATGTGCTCGCTCAGCACCCTGCACAACAAGGCAGCACGTACCTTGTCCCGCGGCGTGCGGTACACGGGCAGCTGGCGCAGCAGCGCCTGCGCGCGCGGGAAGGGCGCGGCCCAGCGGTGCGGCGCGCGCACGCCGGCCGCGCGCGCCGACGTCACGCCCGCCACGCGCCGGATGTGCTCGCTCAGCACCCTGCACAACAAGGCAGCACGTACCTTGTCCCGCGGCGTGCGGTACACGGGCAGCTGGCGCAGCAGCGCCTGCGCGCGCGGGAAGGGCGCGGCCCAGCGGTGCGGCGCGCGCACGCCGGCCGCGCGCGCCGACGTCACGCCCGCCACGCGCCGGATGTGCTCGCTCAGCACCCTGCACAACAAGGCAGCACGTACCTTGTCCCGCGGCGTGCGGTACACGGGCAGCTGGCGCAGCAGCGCCTGCGCGCGCGGGAAGGGCGCGGCCCAGCGGTGCGGCGCGCGCACGCCGGCCGCGCGCGCCGACGTCACGCCCGCCACGCGCCGGATGTGCTCGCTCAGCACCCTGCACAACAAGGCAGCACGTACCTTGTCCCGCGGCGTGCGGTACACGGGCAGCTGGCGCAGCAGCGCCTGCGCGCGCGGGAAGGGCGCGGCCCAGCGGTGCGGCGCGCGCACGCCGGCCGCGCGCGCCGACGTCATGCCCGCCACGCGCCGGATGTGCTCGCTCAGCACCCTGCACAATACACACGAAACTCAAAAAAAAAGGCAATTTTCAACAAGTAACATAACAGCACCACTGCACTAGGTTTTGCAATGTGAAATGATTTTGAAGAGACTTAAGTTTAAACGGTTATTAAATAAAAACGCTTTCAAATTACTCTATTTCTGATGACCAGATGACAACTTCATAAGAAATTACTAACGATATACCTAGGTACTTAAATTTTGTGTCAAGGAACCAAGTATGTTTTTAGGGTTCCGTACCCAATGGGTGAAACGGGACCCTATTACTGCCCCAGTCTGTCACCAGGCTGTATCTCATGAACCGTGATAGTTAGACAGTTGAAATTTTCACAGATGATGTATTTCTGTTACCGCTATAACAACAAATACTAATAATAGAATAAAATAAATATTTAAGGGGGCTCCCATACAAGAAACGTGATTTTTTTTGCTCGATATTGATAACGGCAACAGGTAGACGCGTGAAATATTCACAGAATATTGAGTTACATCAATGATTAAAAAAACAACGATAACAGAATAAAATAAATATTAAAGGAGGCACAGATACAGTAAACCTATTTTTTTCTTAAATTTTTATAGATAATGGTACGGAACCCTTCGTGCACGAGTCCGACTCACACTTGGCCGGTTTTTAGACTTACTGGTCGCGTGCAATATCCCCATCTCCGTTGGGAAACAGTACGTGTAGGTACAGTCTCGCGAATGCGGCGCGTTCCACTGTCACCTCCGCACTCTCCAGCAGTGTGGCCGTGGCACCTGTACATATTTAATAAGAATATTAATTTCATAAAAACGCGCTACTGCTGAGAATGAGGTCCCGGGTTCGATGCCCGGGTAGGGCAAAGTGTAATTGGGTTTTTCGATCTTCTCAGTAATAGTAGTAGTAGTAGTAGTAGTTATTTATCTTCTCAGTAAGAGTCTGGATTAGTGCCCGGGTGGTAGCAATAGGGTCGCGCCCTATCACCACAGATCTACAGTCTGTTAAGCCTACAACGTTCTCACATTCACAAAATCTAAAAGAAAAGACTCCGAGAAAGATAAATAAAATAATAAAAATAAAGACCTCTCTAAATGACATGGTTGCCACTACAGCTTAACAAATCTAATTTAATTAAAAATATAGAATATTGTAGGTACATAAGAAAAGATTATGTCACGGAAGTATGTAAATGAAAAAAGAAGGATGTAGAGGAGTTGAGTGTTGTTGTAGAAAGTTGTTGTTGTTGTTGTTGGATTTTTGTTGGTTGTTGGAGTTGAGTAATTGGAGTTGTCGTTTGAGGGTTGTGGGAAGGATGTAAGAAAGCGTGTGTGTGTGTGCGTTATTTTTTTCTGTTTTGTGTGAATATTGTGTGCCTTAACCTGAGTCAAATAAATGTATTTGGGGAGACTCGTCATACGCTCGAATCTGAGTATACGTATTTCTTTTTGCTCCGTAATAAAAAATTTTTTTTAATAGTAATTAGTGAAGTTTGGACTTTAGAAAGTCAGTTATGCAGTGATTGTGACAATATCTATCATTATTTTAAACTATACGAAGAAAACAAACGGTGTAAATCATCAATATATTATAATAAAAACAATAATTATAAAGTATAATTAAAGGTGTCAGTGCAGGGTGTTTGTGTATTTGAACTAGAAAAAATATTATCACACCCTCACTAATTCTGGAATTGTCATCCGTCTGATATACACTCAATTAATTTGAAGTTCATAGCAAGCGTCCAAATAGCACGAGCAGTAGAGGCCCGGCCTCTATCTGAGCAGCCACGAATTGTGGGTTCAAATCTACGCCAAACATTGTACTCTTTTTGTATTCCTTACATTTGTTAATTACGATTGTTTTGATCTGGAAATTTTGAAAATTGAGAATGCCGAAGTGCGGAGCTTGTGGAAATTTTTTGGCAGTGAATGACGGCACAAAATGCTCCAAAAGTCCGGGATTTTATCACCGAGTCTGCGTCAACCTTGCGCCCACAGCAACATTCTCGGCAAGCTGGATGTGCCCTGGATGTAAGGCAAAGGTGCCACGGGTAGACAACTCTCAAACCCCTGTGAAGGGAGTAGAGGAGTCAAGCTCATCCACCAGTCCTGCAGCGGTCAGCCCCAATGATAATGCTGACATCCCAGTTGCTATAAAAAGCAACGCACCGGATACTCAAGACTTCTGCCTAGCGATGGAAATCCGTGGTCTCCGTAGTGAGGTTAACGCCTTGCGAGATGAAATTCGTCAGTTTCGAGATGAGTTCTCAGGTCTTGATAATAAGGTGAATAAATGCTGTGACCGTATGGACACCCTGGAAACTCGTGTCAAAGAACTCGAAGAGAATACCGAGCAAACGAATTCCCCGCGTTTAATTCAACTTGAGAAAACAATTGGGGAACTTCAGCAGCAGCTGAATGAACGCGAACAAGAGTCACTGCTAAACGATGTTCAACTGTCTGGCGTTACTGAGTCAAAAGGGGAAAACCCGACTCAGTTAATTAGCACCCTTGCACTTAAACTAGCGTTTAAGCTCGAACAACAGGATATCGTTTTCGCTAAACGTGTTGGGAACGTTCGGCGTGAGCACACCGAAGGCGAAGCGCCCCGCCCTCGAATCATTGTTGTCCGACTAGCAAGACGCGTGACGCGTGATAATTTGCTGAACGCCGCGCGCGTCCGCCGCAACCTCACTACTACTGACATCGAAGTGCCGGGAGCGCCACACCGCATCTATCTCAACGAGCGCCTGACTAAAACTAACAGGCAATTATTTTACGACACTCGCCAAGCTGCTAGTCGCCTGGAATGGAAGTACACCTGGACTAAAGATGGCCGCATACTTGCTCGTAAAGAGGAGGGAAAGTCAGTTGTGCATATCCGAACGGAAAAGGACATCTCGCGTTTTTTCAGCTCTCAGTAGGTTTGTTCGTGTATAAAGTAGAAATTGCTATCAACGTTTTTTATGTTTTATGGTCGGATTACACGTTGCCACTTGAGTATATTCAAATCAGCCCATTGTTTTGTTTACTATCAAGCTTATTCTTATTTCATTGTTGCAAGTCGTTTTTTAATATATTCTTTCTGTTTTTACCTATTTCTGAGATAAATTGTACTCTACAGATATGTTCCTGTCAGTGTCATTCTATTAGCATATTTGGTTTTTATTGTTGCCATGTTTTACTTAGAATCTACGCTGCTCACGGTGCCAGGCCATATTTATATATTTTTTCTATGCCGTTTACAATAATTCACTTACAAAGTGTAGCTTTATTTATTTACCACAACAATCTTGTTTACAAACATCTTTTATCAATCTGTAAGTTCTTTTATTTAGTATATTCTGTGATATTTTTATTTATCGTTACTAAATTATCTATTCAATGATGTCTACTACATACCTTAAGGTTGGTTTTTGGAACGCGGGTTCTTTGGGCACGAATCACGACGAGTTTATAGCAGCATTACTGGATTTGGACGTCGATATTATGGCCATTAATGAGACGTGGCTGCGAACAGGCGAAGAAGGGCGCGCGCCCTCCGTGCCTGGTTATAGGCTACGGCATATACCGCGCCCATTATCTGTCAAAAAGGGACGTGGTGGCGGTGTTGGTTTTTATATCAGGCACGGTATAAATGTTCGAAGCCACTCCCACTCTGCTAGCCCGCTGCACACCACGGTCGAGCAGATGTGGGTCACAATTAGTGTTCGCGGAGTTAAGCTAGCAATAGGTACCGCCTACCGTCCGCCCTGGCAAGATGTTGATCTTTTCCTTGACGCTGTATCTGGTTCATTAAACTCCCTAACACATTGTGAGTACACGATATTAATGGGTGATTTTAACATAAACATGCTTAGTGATACGGACTCAAGGACGGACAAGTTCGTCTCATTTTTGAACTGCCTAGGTCTTAAACAATTGGTACAGTCACCCACGCACTTTACAGTGCATGGCAACACTCTGATAGACATCATCTGTACAAATGTTAAACCACGCTCTGTATCAGTTGATGTCATACCGGATCTAGGTGCGCACGCGCTGATTTCCGGCGAATTTAGTTTTAAACGCCTGAAAATTCCATCGCGTAACATTACTTATCGACCACTAAAAAACATTAATAGGGAATGTTTTGATCAGGATCTTGAGTCAGTGAATTGGTCAGTGAATTTAACTCGAAGTTACTCACACTATTTGATATCCATGCACCTCTAAAAACGAGTGTTATTAAGGAGTATTGTTACCCTTGGATTACTGAGAATGTTAAATTCATGATGCATTTGAGGAACAAAGCACATGCAGAATATTTAAAAAATAAAAAATCTGATTCAAGAAAGATTTATTACAAAGAATTTAAGTCACTTGTTTCTATGTCTCTATTTTACGAAAAATCAGCGTACTATAAACACAAGATCAACAGTCAAATCAATGATTCCAGAACGCTTTGGAAAAACCTAAAGTCTACCCTGCTCCCATCTAAACATAAGGAATTACCTCTGCATTTTAACGATCCCGACAAAATTTGTGACCATTTTCTGAATGTGCCGGGTGGAGATACGGTTACTAATTCGTTGCTTGCATATTTTGAATCCGCGCGAAATAATAGTTCCACGTTTAGTTTGAGACCTGCAACATGCAAGGAAATAGCGAACGCGCTGACTAGTATTAAATCGAACGCTGAAGGTTGCGATGGCTTTACCATGAATATGATATTACTGACACTACCTGTGACTTTGGACGCCGTGACTGCTTTAGTAAATACATCTGTCACAACCTCATCTTTCCCTGAGTTATGGAAAATTGCCAAAGTGCTTCCATTACCGAAGACTCTTAATGCAGTGGATATGAAGGATCTTAGACCAATTAGTATACTACCGGTACTTTCTAAAGTTTTAGAGAAAGTAGTATGTGCGCAATTGGTTGAATTTTTAGAGACAAATAAAATCCTCCCAGATGTTCAATCAGGGTTTAGGAAAGGCCGTAGTACAGCCACGGCTTTGTTGGATGTGACAGACAATATCTTGTCGGCTCAAGATAATGGGATGTGCACTTTTTTGGTGTTGCTTGATTTTTCACGCGCGTTTGACTGTATTAACATTCCTTTATTATTGTCAAAGATGGCTTTTTATGGATTTGACGAGGACACAATAAAGTGGTTTGATAGCTATCTTAGCGATCGTACGCAATTCGTTGAAATACGGCAGGCGGACGGCTCAACAGTTGTCTCTGGACATCGCTCAGTTGGAAGGGGGGTCCCACAGGGCTCGATTCTTGGGCCAGTATTGTTTATTTTGTATTGTTCCGATATAATTAGAAATATAAATAAATGTAAATACCATATTTATGCCGATGATACACAAGTTTATATATCATTTAAACCCGAAGACTATGAACAAGCATTAAATGATCTTAATACAGATCTTGAAAACATAGTGCAATGGTCCAATGCCAACACGCTTGCCTTGAACCCTACAAAGACCAAGTATATGATTTTTGGAACCGAAAACCAGTTAGGTAAAATTAAACCCTGTGCCAGCTGTGTGACGGTTATGGGAGAGCCTATCGAACGGGTCTACGAAGCACGTAATTTGGGTCTTATCATGGACACGGAACTTCGTTTTCACAAACACTTATCTGAGTCGATCCGTAATTGCTATTATAGACTTAAGATTTTATACAAAGCCCGTCCCTATCTTAGTGAAGAATTGCGAGTCTTGCTTGTGGAGTCTTTGGTTTTATCGAAGTTGAATTATGCGGACACAGTGTATGGCCAACGACTACTGTCAAAAACTGAAAGAATGATTCAAAGACTTCAAAACGCCTGTGCACGCTTCTGTTTTAAAGTTCCCTTTAGGGGTCATGTTACACCTTTCTTCAATGAGCATAACATTTTAAAAATGAAAGCTAGACGTAAACTCCACTTGGCGAGCCTACTCTTTGGTGTTATTAAGTCTCATTCCCCTTCTTATTTATATGACAGACTGTCATGGACAAGAAGACACAGAATCGGTGAGGGGAGAAAATGTTCTCAACAGCTTTCCATCCCACGGCACAAGTCGGCGGCTTTTAGAGGTAGTTTTCGCTACGCAGCTACCAAATGCTGGAACAATATCCCTCCACCCATAAAGTACAGTAAAAGTTGCTCGACTTTCAAATTTAAATTAAAAGAATTTTTATTGAGCCATCAAAAGGATGTTGAAAATGTTCGAGCCGACTTATCTGCCATTTAAAAAATGTGTTATAATTTTATTTAATTTTTTTATAATTTTTATAATACTTATCAATTTTATCAATTTTACCTACATTTATTTAATTATTATTAAGAAAAAAAAATACAATTTTATCAGTTTTAATTTTTATTTGTCAATTATTATTATCTTATTATGCTCTGAATGAAAATAAAAATCGCATCAATCTCCGTTTCGTAGTTTAGAAGAACAGCGCAGTCGCTCGATTTTGCCTTGGAGGTACTTTCTATTTATAAATGATAGATTTATTATTTTTAAATGTAGTAAATACACAGATATTGAGTATTTAGTTTGGCTGCGCATTAATCACAACACAACGCACACACACATGTATGTCACAACATTTTATTTGTTTTTGTATGGGTTTATTTTATTTATTTTTTATTTTATTACCTTTAAAATTTATTTATTATAGCGGACAGACACTTTCTTATATTTATAATTCTAGCGTATGGCACTCGTGGGTTGCAGCTGAAAATCAGCGTCAGGTGGTACACTTTGTGTTGTCATCTGACATTATGCTGAGCTGAGGCCCTTTTGGCATTATAATAATTTGTTTTCTGTTTTATAGTTTTAAGGTGTATTTTTTTTTTTTGTAATGCCAATAAACGCATTTTTCTTTCTTTCTTTCTTTCTTTATTTACTTTCTTTGAAAAAAAACCTTCTTGTAAACGCGGAGTTATAGCGCTTTATCACAAAAACTTGTATAATATATATGTATAAGTCCACTCACCTTCCCACGAGGGGTCTGCTTTCACTTCAGCTGTAATGGCCTTTATGCTGGCAGTCAGTCTTGTTGCTTTCTCATCCATCAGTTCTCCACCTGTTCAATGAAAATAAAGTTAACTCATAGCCAAAACCTTTTGATAGTTTAATAAGGCTGCTCAAAAGGATGATAACGTTTTTAATTTAAAAATAGCATAATTCTTTGTAGCCTTATAACACCAGCTATCTGCCAGTAATAGTCCCGTACAAAACCGGTCCAGTCGTTTCGGAGATTAGCCGGAACAAACAGACAGACAGACAACTTTTTTTATAGTAATTTTTATGTATATGTAGCGTACTTATATACTTTCACGTGCATTTAGTAAAAAGCTGTTCTTGTGACATTACGAACAGACACTTCAATTTTATTTATTTGTATGTATAGAAGTCCTAACTAATATTATAAATGCGAAAGCGAATTCGTTTGTTTGTTATGCTTTCACGCTAAAACGGCTGAACGGATTTATATACGGATTACATAGGATGGGATTGTCCTGAATCGCAGACGAAGTCGCGGGCAGCTAGTAGATAGTAATTGCCTCTGAGTCTGTGTAATAATGTACTAATTATACCGTGTCTTATTTATGGTTGTTAAGGCTGAACACCTAATCGAATGTAACTTTAGATCATCTATAGTGAAACCGTTCAGTGGATCGACATCGATAAAATAAACGTGGGTAACTTGTGCAGATTGTACATTATGTATTGTGAACGCTATATTAATGCTACATGCACGTCATTTTTAGGGTTCCGTACCCAAAGGGTGAAACCGGACCCTATTACTAAGAATCCGCTGTCCGTCTGTCACCAGGCTGTATCTCATGAACCATAGACATAGACAGTTGAAATTTTCACTGATGATGTATTTCTGTTGCCGCTATAACAACAGATACTAAAACAGAATAAAATAAATATTTAAGTGGGGCTCCCATACAACAGACATGATTTATTTGCCCTTTTTTATAGATAATGGTACGGAATCCCTTCGTGCACGAGTCCGACTCGCACTTGGCCGGTTTTGTTTTTTGTCGATAATATAACATCGTACCGTTGTGCATGGCGTGTTTGTTGTGCGCGTGGTGATGCCTCGCCAGCCTGCGCAGCGCACTGCCTCGCTCCAGCTGGTCCAGGACTCGAGCAGCCGCAGCCGCGCGGCAGCACCAGTAGCATTCCTCGCGGATTAGTTTGATTTGTCTGAAAAAGTGACAATTTTTTATAAACAAAAGCCACGAAGAACTAAAGATTTTTATTGGTTACCTGTTACATTGTTTACCGTGGTTATTTTGGTTGGTTTTGCTAATAGACTGTGACATGATTTTGAAGGCAATTAAGTCGATAAAAAGGACGCTTCATTCTTAAATTTTCTGGTTTGTACAAAATCCATACGATAAAAAGGCTGACCTTTTGTATTGTAGTCTACCAATGCTCGATATCAAGATGAGGAAGGGTCAGCAAGTTAGTTTACCGGCCACTAGTTTATACGTACTTGGCCAGCGCATGGTCGGTGTGCGCGAGCGCGGCCCGGCAGCTGGCCAGGTAGGCGGCGTACGGGCGGCGCGCCGCCAGGTCGGCCCGCAGCGCGGCCGCCAGGCGGGCCGCCAGCCCCGCGCCGGGGCCCAGGCCCGCGCCGGGGCCCAGCGCGCGCGCCAGCTCGGCGGCGTGCGCGGCGCCCGCCTCGCCGCGCGCGCCCGCGCCGGCCGCGCGCACCCACTCCACGAGCGACGTGCTGGTGCAGCGCTGGACATACAGGCACATCAATGGTTAACCCAAGGTTTAAGCTTTCAGCATCGCAATTTTACAAAAATACCCACGACTTATTTATTTTTTTACCTTATAGCCAATTTACATCAAAGAATGACTATGACTGAAGCGATAAGACTGATCGAACTAAAATTAAAACATCCCAAAAGTATTAAAACATTTTAAATTATACAGTATAGGTAAGTTCTTGAGAAAAAAAACATGAGTTCAACAGTTCAGAATATTACAAACGAATAAATTCACCCAGTGTAAAATTCCCAATATTCCCAAGAACGGCATATCATAAAACTATATACACACACACATTCAGTTTTTCCTAAAAAGTAAACAGTGAACTTACATTAGGCACATACTCGGCACAATTCAGATCAGGGTTGGACAACACCACTCGTAGCTTGCGCTTCATGCTGTCGAACACCTCCGGGTCGTTCAGATCTACTACACCTTCACACCTAGTCAAAATAAAATCATTATAATTCTATAAATACATACTTGTTACGGTCACGAATCATATTCAGATCAACATTCAACGTAAGCAAATTTAAATTTCGTGGACTACCCCGGCGATCTATTAACGGTCAAATAGTTAATTTTATCGTACTAATTTGTATCCAACATATGAAACGTGGTGGCTGGTACAGTTCATGCCACTAAAGATGAAACTTGACACACCCCGTGGTTTGACTTGCGCGGTAGACGATTTATATCATCGGGGCGGGGGAAAGAGCGGCGGGACGCGCGGTCAAGTCTAATCTTTCGTGGCCCGTATTGTAATAGATTGCTGAGAGGGGCTGAGGATCAAGCACAGTGATATGCGACTGGAGTGGGATAATATCCAGCAGTCGACTATTAAAGACGGATGATTATAATAACTATGATAAGGCATCAAAATCAAAGCATTTAATTCACTTTAACAATTTACAGGCACTTTTGAACTGTCAAGGAGTCTGTCAGTTAGTCTATTTGCCCATCATTGTATCGAAAGGTGATCTACTGCGAAAATACAACATACTATTATGTACTTTATGGGTCGTAATTTGTGGAAATATTCTCTGCGTGTATTGAGTATCAGTCTATTAGAATAACTATTGGTCATTTAATAAACACCTCTTTGTCATAGGAGTCACAGGAGGAGCTCGTGGCTAAGTAATAACTGCCGCACGGGTCGATCCATTAGGTTAAGCTACGCTTGCCGGGGTTGGTCTGTGGATGGGTGACCATCTTTCTATACCGAGACTCCTCCGTGTCTCGGAAAGCACGTTAAGCCGTTGGTCCCGGCTGCCATTCATGGATCTTTGACAGTCGTTACAGGCCGTCAGAAGCCCGAAAATCTGACAACCAGTCTTACCAAGGGGTATCGTATTACCCAGTTACTGGGTTGTGGAAGTCAGATAGGCAGTCGCTCCATGTAAAATACTGGTATTCAGCTGCATCCGGTTAGACTGGAAGCCTACCCCAATATAGTTGAATAGTCGAAAAGGCTAGGCAGATTGATTGATTGTCATAGGAGTCACAGTCGTCCGTCGTCCTCTATGCAGGCTCTGCAGAGCGGACTGTCGCTCTGCAGAGCCTGCATAGAGGACGACGAGACAGCAGCTCATGTGCTGTTAAACTGCCCGGTGGTCGCCACGTACAGGGCAAAGTACTTCGGTAACCCAGGTACCCTACGCGAGATTGCCAGTAACACCAAGGCGTTGCTGGCCTTCTTTGAGGAGCTGGGGTGGATCGAATAACCGATTTTTCCCACCTGTACGCAAAATACGCACTTTTACGTGGAGTTACGGAAACCAGCCCGTATTACCTATTACCTAAGAATAACTATTTACGTTGTTGGGATAATATATTATGTTTACCTGTCCAGCTCAGTGTCGGGCACATCAGACACCCTCCTCTGCGTGCGCTTGTGTTTGGCCCCTGTGGACTCTGTGGAGCACTTGCGCCGGTACTTGGCGAGGATCTCCTCGGAGGTCTCGCCGGCCGGCAGCTCGGGGCGGCTGCCGTCGTCGCTGCGGTTCTCTTCTTCGGGTAGTTTCACGTCTGGGGGACAAAATAAAAATCAATAAATACGTATTTATACTGAGTAAATAGAACTAGTGATCTAGAAATTAGATCTTCGAATACTTCAGCAGCGTGATAATTACATTAAACCTTATTTCTACTCTGAACTAAGCGTGAGAGAGTGAGAGTAAACAAACAACGCGTGCGCGAGCACAAACGGGTCAGCTGTGTAACGTTACATAAGGTCATGTTGAATAACTATAAACTTTTAAACATAAAACATATATAATAATGCCATCAGTGTTAGATTGATCAGTATAACCAAAGGGCGAGAGTTCCTACTTACCATTGTGATGTGTATGTGATCGTCCCTTCTGCCTGAACATCTTGATCTTATGCAGCAGGTTGCCGCCAGACCGTTTCACGTTGTTCTTCAGTTCGTCTAGGTTGCCCACTAGACCATCCTCCCCGATACGTCTCCTGAGCAAAATAAAAGGACATTTTGCAGCTTAATCAACAGTTGCTAAGCTTGATTCTTTTAGTGAATTAGATTTCATCAACAGCCTTTCCAAAATGATTAAATTTTAATATAGGATTGAAAATATGTAATGTCAACAAAATACTGGCCGCTCTGTTTCTTCAAATCCTAACTATAATATTATAAATGCGAAAGTATATTTAGATTGCTATCGACACGCTAAGAAGAAGAATGCGAAAGTCAGTTTGTTTGTTTGTTACGCTTTCACGCTAAAATGGCTGAACAGATTTGGATGAAATTGGGCTCATGGGTACACCATGACTTGGATTAGGACTATACTAGAATATTCCCATGGCATCGAGAATTATGCGGAGGAAAACGCAGGGCGCAGGTAGTAGAAATAAAGAATTTAAAATAAGTGGCTGCGGATAAGCAGTGTGACTATCCTATACCAACGATGGATTAGATAGATAGATATAAATCCTATCCAACCCTCTTTCTCCTACCCAGTACCCTAATTACGTAATACACGATCAATCAGATCTGAATAATTTGAAACAGGTTGATAATCCATTGCTTCATAAGTTCGAAAAAAAAACTGCTCAACAACGTAAATAACGCAATGAATGTTGTTGAACTGTCAAAATGGAACAGATCAGTCGTAATCGTTCACAAAAATGTGTTGCGTAATTAGGGTACAGGTTTGCAAACAAAAAAAAAAAATGATTTTAATTTGAATAGGTGGTAAGTTCAGTAGGTGGAAATTAGTTTGTCTATAAAAACAATGTATGTTGTCTAAGCAACATACAAATAAAAATAAAAATTTCCATTTCCGTAGCCAATACTATGCTAAAAAACTCTTATATAAACTCAATCATAGATTTCAAAATTAATTTTAACTTCAACTCACCTCTGCGACTTCTCAGCGGTAGCATCAAAGCTGATACTCTTGGGTATAGCGCCCGTCGACACATTCTTCACGGGCGGCGGACTGACGCGCCTCTCCGTCACGATCTCCGAGTTGACGTCCTGTGACGAACTCTTATCCGACACCGACGTCTCCGCACTATTCACCGATAGCGTACTGAGCGACATATTACTTGTGCCTTCTCCGCGCTTCTTCTCGATTTTGGATGAGGAAATAGATACAATACTCGTTCGAATCTCAGACTTTACTATTCGAGATGTTAAATTGTTCACGAGTTTCTCAGATGTGGAGATTGTGGCCGAACTCATCCGAGTCATTAAATCGGTTATTGTCGATCTCGATTCGGCCTGTTCAGCATCGATTCCTGAATCGAATCGTCCGCCGTACGCGTTGAATGAGCTCTCGCTTGAGTTCAGTGAGCGATCCATGTCGTTATCGTCGTAAGGTTTGGAAGTGGATGGGAGGTCGTATTTGGAGGTGGAGGGGTAGGGTCGGTCGGGGGAGTGGTGCGGGGCGGGGAAGCTGTCGTCCACCCACTGGCTGGTCGCGTCTGATTGGCTGTTCGCATCGAGGGTTGATTCGGTTTGGGCGCCACTGCTGAGGAAAAAATTATCTATATAAATAAATAAAACTGAAATCCTGTTCATTGGTAAGCACATCACTTTAGAACGACTGTAGCGTTTTCGCTATTTTTATGTTTTAAAATGTTCATAATAGCCCGAATTAGGTGTATACGGAAAGAAAGAAAGAAATAAACAAGTGCGTGTCGGACCACGCACAATGAAAGGTTCCGTAATTATGATGAATTTATTCCAAGAATAAACTTAATAGTTGAGAAACATGTCACATGACAGAAGATATTACATATTTTCTAAATGAAAAAGAATTTAAATTATAATATTGCCTTTTGCGTAGAAATCTAGAGCCTGGATAGGGAATATGCATGTGTCTGTTTATTGTTTTTTACTTAAACAATAAACAGTGATATAGACCCAAAAAAGTATTAAGGCTGCAGTCTCGCAAAATGCACTCGCGGCGAATTATTTGCGTAACTTTGTATTTTTATTTTTAACAAAATAATGAAATAACATGAAATATTTTTATTGCACATAAATAACCATAATATAAGTAATAGCTAGTTATTTTTTGTAAGTTCATCTAGGTGGATTATGTTAGGTAAATCAAGCATTAAATACAGCTCTTTCGCGCCCAACATCACTTCGAGTTCTGTTTGCGCGCTTAGTTTATAGCAATGAAGAATTAATTTACAAATCTGTTCAGCGCTTAATTAACTCAATATTCTCGTCTTCAAAATGCGTTGATTAGTTTTTTCTAATTATGTTTCATTTTCTTAATTCAGAGGTCACAATTTCATCAAAATTCTCTGTTTTTAGCTCCTAATAAACGGTTTGTTACATAATAACTATGCATCTTATGTATGTAATAATTAGATTATTTTAAAGCCAAGAGTTTATTTAGCAACTACTAAAAAAATTGCACCTAAATCACACATTACACTAACAATAATAATCATCTTAAAAGACCTCCAAAAAACGAGTTTAAAAACAAGAATTGAGAGAGAAATTCTGTTTTTTTTTAGAGGTATTTTGAGATTATTATTATTGTTAGTGTAATGTGTGATTTAGGTGCAATTTTTTTAGTAGTTGCTAAATAAACTCTTGGCTTTAAAATAATCTAATTATTACATACATAAGATGCATAGTTATTATGTAACAAACCGTTTATTAGGAGCTAAAAACAGAGAATTTTGATGAAATTGTGACCTCTGAATTAAGAAAATGAAACATAATTAGAAAAAACTAATCAACGCATTTTGAAGACGAGAATATTGAGTTAATTAAGCGCTGAACAGATTTGTAAATTAATTCTTCATTGCTATAAACTAAGCGCGCAAACAGAACTCGAAGTGATGTTGGGCGCGAAAGAGCTGTATTTAATGCTTGATTTACCTAACATAATCCACCTAGATGAACTTACAAAAAATAACTAGCTATTACTTATATTATGGTTATTTATGTGCAATAAAAATATTTCATGTTATTTCATTATTTTGTTAAAAATAAAAATACAAAGTTACGCAAATAATTCGCCGCGAGTGCATTTTGCGAGACTGCAGCCTTAAGTCGAATTCAATTACTGCTTGCTGGTCAAAAAATATATACTCGTAAACTCGAACAATTTTATACTACAGTTCAAACGAATCGCGGCCATGATATGACTTCCTCACCCACGAAACTATTTCGTTTACATCTTTTTTATAGCCTTAAGGCGACGTTTTCCGGGCCTGTAGGCCTTTGAAACGCTACCTCCGCCTCCCCTAAATGCAGATTGACGTATTTATTTACGATTCGCCGCCGATCATTTCGCGGAAAATCCATGCCACAGTATAAAATATTTGCAGTTGACCAACTGAACTAGTTTTTCTTAGGTTCTATTGTTTTTCAATCACTTTACATTTTATGGGACTTACGGTGTAGTGAACTAAAATGATTACTTAAAATGTCCTGTGTACCTATTGAGCGTTTTCACATTAACAGATAACGACACCAGCCCGATACCGATATGTCGGCAGCTATTATACCGACATCGATTCGATACCGATATAATTATTATCGGCCCGATGATGTTGGTGACCATCGCGACGCACCAAACAACCACAGTACCTACTAAGTATCGACGTCTTGAAGTCGGGCAGTGCGAAAAAGTGTGTTCAAGATAGGTGACAATCGCAAGACAATGTAAAAGCCTTTGGTAGGCACTAAACGTATCCGATCATCTGACCGTCGATATCGTACCGATGTCGGGCTAATGTGCTGTGTTGTGATAATCAATTCATTTTTATTAATTAAAGAAACAAAATGTTTACCTTTTGATATAGTGTTATGGGATAGTTCGTAGAACGTACACAGAAAAACATGAAGTTTAGGCCTCTTCTGTCATCTATGGTTTTAATAAAAATCAATATCTATGGTTAGTGACTGTTAATGAGAAATCCCGTGTACAAACTGCACACGGGTTTTTTTTTAGTGATAGCCGTGGTAGTCATGAATAATCTGTAAGAATCAGTTAGTGTATCAGTGTTGTGCCATTAGGTATTTTACGAAGGAACGCAGGCGTTTAATAATTCACTTAAAATGAAAAACTTCGCAAGCAATGGGAAATTACTACTGAAGGCTGCGCGTTTAGACCTCAGAAGAAGCTGCTTCTCACACGGATAACTCTGTAGTTATCCGTGTGAGAAGAAGCGACAGCGCTTTCTCGTTAGTCCAGCCAGCCTGCCAGTCGCGTCACCAGTCCTAAATCTCTATATATTTTGGTCGCCGAGACCAAAATTACAAACATACCTAGTGTACAATGAAGATTTATAAAATATGGCTGTTATTTTAATATATTGTGGTATCTTACGACTTCCACGTGAATGAAGTCGCGGACAGAAATTAGTTTCAGATAAACATGGATTTACGGTAGTAAGGTGAAAGTTTAAAATTGCAATGGTTCTACTGAGTATCTCAACGGTCCCGCAAAATGTAATTTTGATAGAAAATATCAAAGTCATAATTTCGTTCGTTATATAAGGAAATCTTGTGCAAAACTGCATGCTTCTAGACCCAGCGTGGTTTAGGTTCTGCATTGTATGTCAGTGAATTTAAGAATTTTATCAAGTAAGTGAATTTAAGAAAAAAAATGGCGAATTTCCATACAAAGTTTTATCTTAATTTCTTCAGGATTTTTATTAAGTTGAATGAGCTATAGATGGTCTTACTGTTTTGCTTATACTGTGACCATATTGTTTTGTTTTGGATGTTTCCCACCGCTCATGAAGATTCGTAAATATTGAAGTAACAATTGCCGTACTTTATTGCCAAGTGACGTACCTACTGCTACAGCTATAATTTATCGAATCTATTATTTTTGGATATCGAAATTTTAGAACGACATTTTATCGTATACAGTAGTGTCGTATACGATATCATAACCAGTCACTTTTTGTATTCAGAACTGAAAATGGTTCATACTGAGCCAATACGATACAATCACGCATTTAAGAAAAAAAATTGTGGCTGGCTCAGCTATTCGAAAGATATCATTACGATTTTTATCGTCTTGTATACATTTGGTCATGTTAGTATAGCACTTTTGTTCGAAACAGCATTTTTTTTCTAATTTTCGTTGTTCTTGCCAGAGTAAAAGTTGTTTTAAATATTTTTTATACAACCGACAACCAGACCAATTGTATATTAGGTATATGTTTATTAATATAGGATATGATATTAGCAAAGACAGTTCGGTGGAGAGTAAATATAGTAACATGGATGAATCTGACTAAAAAAACTTCTTCATAATCGACGATAAAAAATTATGTAAGACTCGCACTTGACTGTAATTTTATCGATAATAATTTGTTATGTGTCTAACACTATTGTAAGATGACAATGAAACGTCATCATATCGCATAGAAATAATCAGACTTTCCAAAACAATATTATGAATTAAAACTATATTAAAATTACGAAATATTTTTTCTGAGCTGTCGAAATTTTATATCTAACTAGCTTTTGCCCGCGGCTTCGCCCGCGTGGATGTCGAAATCTAAATCCGCTCATCCGTGTTTGTGCAAGCCGGAACATACATACAAACAAACAGACCAAAAATTCTAAAAACTATATATTCAACATCAGACTCGAATATTCAATGTAATATTTGACTTCGTTACTATTTTATTTTACGTCGTCTGCGTAGAGTATAAATTATTTTTTTCTAGATAATTATGAATTAGGTATATAACAATAACAATAGACCTTTCTTCATGGCTAATTGTCCTCTACTACGTGTGATATTTGAGGAATACTGTAAAGAAATACCTGCTGTAAAGGACCGGTATCTACCTAAATCCTTCACAGTATTTCTCTATATACGATGTTTTTCACTAATTCGGAAGCGGGCACTAAAACAACCAGGCTAGTTGGAGAGCTAACACGTGAGCAAGCCACATAAAATTGGCCGTGGGAGAAACAGTCTTGCCGCAAATCAACTCCAGCAAATTTTAGAGTTTGTCCCTGTGACTTATTAATAGTCATCGCGAAACAAACCTTGACTGGGAACTGCAATCTTTTAAATTCAAACGGAAGGTCATTTGGTATCAATGGTATACGCGGCACGAATACTGTTTCTCCTCTGGCAGATCCAGTTAGTATTTTCGCCTCAATAACATTGCGGCGGAGAGCTGTTACTTGGAGTCTAGTTCCATTGCACAATTTTGGAGGATGTAAATTTCGGAGTAACATGACAGGAGCACCTACACGCAACATAAGTCTGTGACACGGAAGACCCGGCGGATTAAGAGAGTTTAAAAATTCTACAGGATAATTAACCGACTCGTCCTTATCGACCATGGTGTCAACAGAATTGTAAATCATTTCTTCGCCTTCGAATGTATTTATCAACATTTCGTTGATCGCAGCGGCTTGGTCGTTTTTGGGAGTCAAAATGGCTCTCTCGCATAACCACTCCATCGGTTTGCCTTTAATATTTTTAATATCAGGATAAATTTTATCTACAAGTCCCTCAACTGTTGATACCACAGTACATAATTCGTATGGTATTTGTATCAACCCATCTATTTGTGGAAAGTTTCCGTTTCCGATTTGAAGAAGAAGATCTGCAAATCTGCCGGCAGAAACTTCACCTCTGAGATGTACTCTCATGTTTCGAGTAAGTTTTAGAACTTTAATTGAAGGCCATAAGAAAGATCTTTTGATGCATGCTTTGATCTCATCTGCGCGCGTACCTTTAGGCACTACCGGTAAAGTCTGTCGAAAATCTCCTGCCAGCAACACCGTCATACCACCCATTATGTTTTTATTATTTCGTATGTCCTGCAAACTCCTATTCAAGGCTTCAACTCATCTTTTGTGCGCCATCGTTATTTCATCCCATACTATTAGTTTAGTATTTTTAAGCACTTCGGCAAGATTGCTTTGCATTGGTATATTGCATAAGGGTGTCTCTACATTTGTAAGATTTAGAGGTAGTTTTAAGGCAGCGTGTGCAGTTCTACCTCCTTCTAATAATGTAGCAGCAATCCCAGACGACGCTACAGCTAAAGCTATGTCTCGAGTGCTTCTTACTTTTGCCAAGAGCAAGTTTAATAGATAAGTCTTACCTGTGCCACCAGGGGCGTCCAGAAAGAAAATTTTTCCTTCACTTACTTCTACACTTGTCATGACTTGGTTATATACAGACGTTTGCTCGGCAGTCAACGATGGCGTATTATTATTTACAAAACTTTCCAAAGCTACTGTATCAAAATTAGTTTCTCTCATATACTCCCTATTACCGGCAACTTGTGGCTTGGTTGGTTTTGGCAAACCGTACATATCTATCGATTTTCCACCTAATGTTAACACTGCTTCTTCAATATCAGATAGACATTCATTTAAAATTTGGTCTTTGAAATTCTCTACATTGTCTCCGATCTCTTTTTGCAGCCTGTGCTTAAAATCTTCAGACAAATAGTCTTTGAAGTCTTCCCAAAGAGCTATTGGGACTGATATTTGACAAAAGACTAACATAATTGTGAACAGTTCTCGCATTTTTGCTGCTGACTGACAAAGCGCGGCCTCCTCCAACGTCGCATGCCAGTGTAGGTCATCTTCAAGCAAACCTAACATTTTGCAAGCAGCTTGGAAAGTAGGCTGCAACACACCATTCACAGTTTTTAGTGCTTCAAATGAAGTTGGGCCCCGCACTTCATGTAGCAGTAAACGCAGATGATAGCACTCCGTATTGTTGGGGTGAACAGTATAGACTCTACCTAAGGCGTGTTCCTTCATCACACCAGGCCAACCATCAACTGTTACTCCTCTTTTTCGTCTTACAAAATTACTCTTATTCCATATGTAATATGCGGGTACCTCAGAGTAAAGTAGAATTTTAGCAAAGTTATCTGATTGACATAGTTCGAAAAAAGCTAAAAGCGTCGTTTTTGGTGGATTAGCTATTTTGTCAGCGAGATTATTTGAGTTGAAGTAAACTCTCTGACCGTTTTCCAAATGAATTGCTAAATGAACAACTGTGGGGAAACGCTCATGTATGGAAAACCCAAGAATTCGCCACACTGCTTCTGAGCTACTTATGTACCTTCCGCTCTCATAAATCTTCACCTCATCTTTTTAATTTTCTAGTGCAAATGTAGCCTGGTCCGATCCTTTATTAACATACTTGCATACATATTTTATTGATTTCACAGAGTTGCAATACTCAACGTTTATATGTGCGTTAAAAGTTTTTAATAGTACAGGGTTAAAAGGAACTACCCAACGGTTATCTAGATCCACACCATGAATATTAACGGTAAAACCGCCTTCGCTAGGGGATCGTCTCCGATACTGTGGATAGCCATCATCACCTGTTTGTGTTTCCCTCAATAGAGGTCGGGGATATCTTTTAGTGCAGCTCTTGTTCTTCATACAAGGAGATTTATGATTAAAGCTTCCACAAGGGCCATGAATCATGTTCGACTTTACTATTTCGTAAAGTTTTTGGTCAAGTGCAGGGTCAGGTATTTCAGCGCAGATTACTTTGTCGATAGAGTCTGGTTTTATGCTACTTTTCAGCCATAGAAGAATGTGGACATGTGGAAGACCACGTTTTTGCCACTCAACCGAATACATGTAGCAACGAATTTCTCCAAATATTTGTCCTTTAATCAATAAATTAATCAGTTTTTTAACTTTTATATGAAACACTCGAGCAATTATATCGTGACGATCACAAGACTTTTGTCCAGGAAGTAAAACTTTGGTAATGTCGTCCCAGCGAGGGTTGCATGTAAACGTCACAAAGAGATCAGGGCGACCGTAGTTGCGTACATATGTCATCGCATCCTGGGTACGCTCGTGCATGTACCTCGGACCACCAGTGAAAGAGGACGGTAGTACTACCATTTGCCCCAATTGATTGGCATCAGCATCTTGTCGTCTAACTGCATCCTTAAGATGTACGTAATTATCTGCACGTAACCTTGCCTGATTATGTCGTATATAATTGAGTCTCTCAGTTTCTATTTTAGCGTATTGATCTACTAAATACTGACTAAAAAGAGCGATAAAACGCGGGAGAATGTTATCTTCACCGTCTCTTATCATTATACGGAAGGAATAGAAACTGGCTGCCGAAACCATTTTTTTTAGAGGCAATTTAGTTTTGGGATCATGTTGAGGCAAGTTGACAGAATAACCATCATCGCCATAACAAAATATTATGGGATATTGCAAGGCATCGTATGACCGATGCAGTTCACTTATCCGACGTAAAGAAGTACTACGGCTTTCCAATATAATGTCCCGTTTCTCAAATTGCTGATCAACCATCACCAAAGCAACTTCGTTGGTCGTTGGGGCGTTAAAACGTCCTCTATGACCTTCAAGTGGTTTCTTGTCGGCATGAATGACTACTTTAAACGATTCACAGGCGGGGGGAATTTTATCAATGGTGCTTTTGAGGTCTTTAATGTAAGGGTTAACATCATGAAGCATTTTTTGTAACTGTTTAACCAAACTTGGTTTCAATCCTTGATAATTTGAGCACCTTAGACTTACTTCTCTATCGTCTTCTCCAACGAAATAAATCTGCAAGAATTTAGCTTTCTCACCTGGTTCCGGTAAAATGCTTCCAACCAAATGATAGACCTGACCCTGTACTTTAAATGTTGGCATAAAGCCATCCTCCACCACCTGTTTTGCACCAAAAGATGTCATCTGGAAACAATTGTTGTATTTACGAATATTACTCATAAAATGCTTATGGTCAGGGTGCAGATCCATTACCAAACTGTATAGAGGATCAGGAAGACTATGTAATGCTTCGAGTTGCACCTTTCCACTGCCACAACACATTCCAAGAGTCTCGTCCTTCCATTTGAGTGCATTGCAACACTGACACTTATTATTCATATTGCCTATACTCACCATAGAATCGTTGTCGTAAGCCATTCCTGGATTGTAAGACATACCTGAAAGGTACTTTGAAATCCAGGGACTTGCAGTTGCCTTCGTGTTGTATTGTGACTGAGACGCTCTATGTACTTCAGGATGTGCCTGCTGGTAATTAGCAGCAGCTCGCCTGTGCACTTCAGGATGTGCCTGCTGATAATTAGCAGCATCTTGCCTGTGCACTTCTGAGTTTTTTTTTATATATTTGGATGCCGCTTTCCGATAAGGTGTACGGTTACTTTTTGAATACTTTTTTTGGGCCTGTTTTAGTTGATTTTTTCTCGTTGCTGCTGTATATCTAGCTCTACGCTTCTTATTTTTCTTTTGAGGTATCGAGCAAGTCGACTGATAAATATATACATCAACTGGCTGTTTGGAAGCAAAGTCGGTAGAAAGATCTGAATCAGTTGATGACACAGATATTTTATCGACTACTTCAACACGTCTGGAAGTAATTTTCTTAGCCTTTACAGAGATTGGATTGAGTTTAGAATTTATTTCAACTTCAGAAAATTGTTCCTCATCTGAAACATAAGCTTCAAAATGGCCACCAGATAGATCGCCTGAAAAGCGAAGGCGCTTAACTGGACAACCTTCAGCACCAACCTTTACATATAACTTGCAATTGCGGTAAACCTCAAAAATAAAATTATATATTCTGCCTGCTGCTGTCAACTCGCATAATGTGCCGTAAGTTGAAGACAGAATCATATCAGCATAGTATTCGTCTGATGTAGTGTAGTTATCACCACATCCATTTTCAGAAAGACCAGAAAACTCATCCCAGTTTTGCTTTACGTGATCAACAATTTGTTCACGTATTTCGAATGCCATTTCTTCATTTCCGTGCATCAAAAAAGAAAGAGACCTAAAAAGGCAAGCTCCGTCCCCTATGATCGGTACGACAAACTTTAGTACCATCTGCCCATCAATATTTATAATTTCAACAACCATATTTACAACCAATTTCCTTAGTCTTAAATAAAGTAAAAAAATAAATTAAAATCTAAAAATAATATTCTTCAAATTTAAAATTTAGAAACAAAGACTAAAAAAATAAACTAATGAAAAAAATCTAAAAATAATATCCTTCAAATTTAAAATCTATAAACAAAGACTATTCAATATTACACCTCCCTAAAAAAAAACTATCCTATTAATAAAATATTATAATTGATACAAAAAGCAGATCTTGATAATTAGTAAATAAATTGCTACCACTTTCTCTGATAAGATTACTTAACCGGATGAAAATCGTACCGTAGGTACGAAGCACTGGGGTACTTATACAATGCGCGGTAACGAAACCATAGCGACTTCTATTTTTTCCACTACCGCCATCTATCGAGCTTCCGAGCAACTTTCTTTCTGTCTGTTGGTCTGAAAGTATGACGCAAAAACTACCGGATCGATTTTGTTCAAATTTTGCATAGATGTTCCCTATAAGTGTGGTCAGTCTGTAGGGTACTTATTATCACGCTATTTGCTATGAGTGATGAGCAGAATTGCATTCTGTTCGTCTCCTAACTATCCTAATCTATTTATATCTATATTGATTCGCCCGGAGAAGGGGGTGGAGGAGGTTATCCGGGAGAGGGGCCCGTGGCTAAATAAAAAGAGCCGCACTGGTCGATCGATCAGGTTAAGCTACGCTTGTCGCGGTTGGTCTATGGATGGGTGACCATCTTTAGATACAGAGACCCGTCCGTGCCTCGGAAAGTATGTTAAGCTGTTGGTCCCGGCTGTCATTCGTGGATCTTTGACAGTCGTTACGGGAAGTCAGAAGCCCGAAAGTCTGACAACCATTTTTACCAAGGGGTATCGTATTACCTGCTGCGTTGTGGAGGTCAGATAGGCAGTCGCTCCATGTAAAATACTGTAATGTTAGAAACAGTACACGTGTACTTATAAATATTATTTTACTTGAATACAAAATTTTGCGAATGAACAACTTCAATACAAAACTTCATACCCCTTTCAGACCCTTGTGGGTTGAAATTTAAAAAAAAAAACAAATATTTAGGTTGTGTTAGTTTCCAACCATAAGCCGAAATATTAGTGATTTTAAATTAAAAAATAAAGAACTTTAATTAAAAACAAAATTTCATCCCCCTTTTCACCCCCTTAAGGGTTGAAATTCTAACAACACCGTTGCGTTAGATAGTAGTGATTTTTCTTCTAAAATGAAGGATTTTCAACTTTATCCCCCGTTTTAACCCTTCGGGGGTAGAATTATCAAAAACGTTGAGATACGTATTGATTAATTTTCAATCGTCAGTCTAAAATCAAAATTTGAAGATCCTAACTTCAAAACTGACGGACTTTCATACAAACTTCCATCCCCTATTTTTCCCCTTTAGGGGTGGAATTCCCAAAAATCCTTTCTTAGTGGATACTTACTCTTCACAAAGAACACACCCTCCAAGTTTCATGTCTCTAGGACCAGCGGTTTGGGCTGTGTGTTGATATATCAACAGTCAGTCAGTTTCTCCTTTTATACATATCTAATGTGTCCTTCTATCATTTGTTTTTTTTTTTAAACTGCAGAGAGAGCATATTTTTAAAAATTTGACACAGGTCCACCCTCGATGACGTCCCGCAGGACTCTGAGAGCGAGCCGATTTAGCCCGATTTACTATATTTGGGTTTATTTTAAAATTATATTTGCTGTTACATTAAAATAAGTCCATAATCCCCTAAAGTCTTTAATGGTGAACGTATAGACGAAATTTTATTGAAATCGCTTTAATTACAATCGAATAAAACCGTTTTTTCTCATAAAAACGCTACATTTTGAGGAAACTTTGCGATTTTTTTGTATTGAGCCAAATTATTTCAATCGTGTTTTGGCCCTCATAATTCACTAAAAAATATCTTCAATTTTAATAACCATGAACAAAAATAAGGCAAATTTGTAGTTTTTGAGGAGAAAAATTGATTTTGCGTGCAGCCGAAATGCGTCAAAACCTCTTCTTTGGGACCCATTTCGCCTTAAATCATATCAAGTAAATTATGTGCTTTATTCAAGTAGATATCGCACTTACTTACTTACCTTAGTGAGATTTGGCAGTTGGCTAAGAATATGTTTAAGTCAGCTAAAAGTTTTGAATTACTTGCATATTCTCTATTATGCTGCCCTTATATATTGCCCTTTATAGACATAACCACCATCATTTTACCTACATTCCTAGTAAATATCTAGTTATAAAGGCATAGTATCTCACTTGTTCTGCGGCACGTAGTCGAACACATCACTAGGCAGCGGCGCAGGAGTGGACGTGCTCGGGCTCTCCGGCGCCGACGTCGCGTAACACGTCATCACCTGCAATCATACCAAACATTACTACAGTTCTGAGGCCGAGACTGATAAACGTTACATACTACTATCGAAGAACTTCATATTTAAGCAGATTGAAAACAAAATCCCGTGAACACGATGACCACATCTGTTACCGCCCCGGTTCTATAGAGGACGAGCGCTGCAAGCAGAAATAGTCCTTACGGTGCATGGATATGAACTTCTTCGATGGTACGTGCTCTGGCTCTTGCATTTGGAAGTTTAAGAGGCGCTACTCACATGTTCGGGTCAGTTTTATTCGGCACGGCCAATTTGGGAAAAAGCCGTTCCGCTTAGCTTGAATTGTGCCGAGCCGACCCCAACATAATTCAGCGATTGTAGGTGCCGAATGGAGTTTGCTGATCGGCATGAGCCGAATATAATGTGTAGTAATTGCTTCGGGTCGGCTTTTTTGCTCAACAAATGCTGCCGAATCGTGTGCACCCCTGACAGTTGCGCGACAGTGACCAAAAAATGCTTCGCCAAAGTACGTGCTAAGTAACGTTTATTAATCTCGGCCAAGAGCTTACGAACTCTTGTTTGACTTAATAGTGATCCCCAACCATTAAATAATGAAATTCTGTAAATTTTTGACTAAATAACATAATTACATTTTGACCGGAACTCTTGTTGTTTTGCTCCTGAATACCAGGATTTGTGACACGAACCTACAAGATGGACAAATTGAGCGGTAAAGTATTTATCAATCCATGACACTCCTCATCACAGTGTTTCTAGTACAAAAAACCGGACAAGTGCGTGTAGAACCACGCACGATGAAGGATCCGTAGTTGGGATGAATTCATCCCAAAAACAAACCAAACATCGATGTACAATACATCACGGGCAAATGTAAGTATAGTTCGATTCAAACTTAATGGCGGCTCGGAAGTTAGCTGCTCGCTGCAGGGTCAGCGGCCCAGCGGGAGTGAGGGGTGCGATATTGCACCGCACCCCTCCCCCCGCTGACCCGTGAATTCGTTACTGCGCTGCGACTCGCCTCCTGTTCCGAGCCGCCATTAAGTTTGAATTGAGTTGAAGTAATCGCAAAAAAAAAACAAAATTGTGCGATGAAACTAATGATTTTCGTAATTTTTCCTTTACATGTGCTGTGAGATCTTGCTTCCTGACAAATTTCGTGATTCTAAGTCAACGGGAAATACCCTGTAGGGTTTGATTTTTTTGCGAGTACGAAAATATGTCGCATAAATAGCCCTACTTTTTTATTGCGTTGACTTAGAAGCTTGATTTTTTTAGAGCTCCAAGGGACCGTAGACCTAGATATTTGATATTAATTTCAACTTGATACCTTTACGCGTTCCTGAGAAAAAGGGTCCTGGCAGACTGACAGACGAACAACAAAGTGATCCTATAAGGGTTCCGTTTATTGCTTTTGAGGTACGGAACCCCAAAACCGATGTTTATAAAGCAACAGCAAATATATTTTATTGAAAGCTGGCGGCTTTCAATAAAATATATTTGCTGTTGCTTTATCACCAGTATAGAAAAAAAAAATATTGTTCTGTGATCAAAATTGAAATTATCAACATATTTGCCCAGATATGAAAACGGACAAAACCCTTAATTTTTTAGATAACTTTTTTGGCCTGATACTCAATCTTAAGTCGACGTAAAGTATCACGCTGTCTTTTTTTACTCTTACTCTGTCGGTGTAGGGACTATTAGGAAAGTTGCGGCGTGAGTATTCGTCGATATTATGGGCTAAGTATTACCGGATATCCATTAACAAGTATGCTCTTTCTGTTCTCGATGTTATACTGTTGGTGATTGGGCGGCGCGTGCGGTAGGTCTAATTCTCCGCCGCGAGATAGCGCTGCCGTCGCTGTTAGGTAGCCGCACCCTGACCTGTAGCGATAGAAATGTTCAGTAAGTAAAAGGCAGTTTGTCGTTGGAGACCTCCTACGTATGGAAATACGTAGGGTGCTAACATTTTCGAGCTCAGGGGCCGTATTATGACGTATTAATGCCACCATTATTCCAGTGTGAGTGAGAGACGGAGCTATACAAGGCAGTTAGCACCATCCTTTTTTCGCAGTGGAATAATGATGGCATTAATACTTCATAATAAGGCCTCAGTTCGCTCGCTCTGGCATCTTAAATTCTTTTAATTCTCAAACTTTTCTGCATACTGTGTCGACAAAGTAACTTTAATTTCAGTAATTTTCAGTCATTCTTTTTACCTATCGTGGTATATTAATCTTATTCTAGGTGCATTGTCTTCACATATAATTATATAATTAGTGTATAGAAGATATAATGTTTTTTTTAACAGGGTAACGGTGAAGTTTCTGCCCATTCTTCTCCATACGAAATCTACCTTTTGGAATGGGCGACTAGAATCAGTTATTATAATTTTTTGTAAATTTTGACGTTTAAAAGTGCCTTTGTTTGTGCCTAATTGAAATAAATGATTTGACTTTGTACGCGACGCGGACGAGGCGCAAAAAAAACACACACTGTTAGGCCTAGTACGCACTGCACATTTTATTCACGCGGAATTATTATCGCAATTCTGTAACACATGGTATATTATGACATAACGACGATAACGAGAGTGAATTTTAAATCGACATTGCGTGTACATAACGCGAAATTCACGCTCGTTGCAATGCCGTACACTAAATATAAACAGCGTGAATGAAAATCTCGAAATTGCGGGGTAGGCCTTAGTTTTAATCAAAGGTTCAAATAAAAAGTCCTCTCACGGTTCTAATGGCGCAAGAAAGTGTTTATACTAAGAAGAGTGAGCTCACACATCACGCATGGAACGATAAATAAGATTTTCAGTATGCTTAAGCTAGACGATACTATTCAAATGGCATTGTCAACGAAACAGTAACGTGACCATATTTTGATGCGGTCGGGCGAATCTAACGTTGTAAATCTGTAGGTTTTAATGAAGTTGTTGTGCAACATTGCTTAATAATGTTTACAAAAAATATTCACCTGTTAGTGAGGTTTGGTCGCGACGTGTGTCGAGGACTGCCCACTTCAGCTCGCTTTACGTTGCCGTTCTGAAACAGATATTATGATGGAACTGCTATTCTGCAACATGAGTTTTCATGCAACTAGATAATGCCTCCGATCTATATAAAGAACTAACTCACTTTGAAGGAACTGTCAATATAAACAAACCGGCTAAGTGCGAGTCGGACTCGCGCAAGAAGGGTTCCGTACCATTATCTATAAAAACGGCCAAAAAATAATGTCTGTTAAATGAGAGCCCCCCTAAAATACTTATTTAATTCTGTTTTTAGTATTTGTTGTTATAGCGGTACCAGAAATACATCATCTGTGAAAATGTCAACTGTCTAACTATCACGGTTCATGAGACACAGCCTGGTGACAGACGGACGGACGGACAGCGAAGTCTTTTTACCCTTTGGGTACGGAACCCTAAAAACTACCCAAGCAAAGGTAATAAAATTTATATGGGCCCTAGCATCTCTGAAGTAAGACTTACCAAAAAAAAAAAAAAAAACATGAAAATCAATTCATAATTGGCGGAGTAACCGCGTAACAAACATACAAAAAAAAAACATACAGTCGAATCGAGAACCTCCTCCTTGAAGTTGGTTAAAATGATACTAGATTTTCATACATCGAAATAATAAGTTTCGTTTATTAATACAGGCCTTAGAAAACCGATTACATTGTCTTGACAGTAATAATATCGCCTTCAGTCATTATTGTATTATGAATTTACCTGGTGGTTATTATTCCTGAAGGGTGGGTCGTCCTGCTGTGAGGGGCGGCGCGGCCATGACGTGTCGGAGCGCGCCGCTACGGACACGCAGTCGTCTGTGTCCACCTAATATATTCGATTAAATTATTATTTGCTTTACTTTATGGCGGCATCTAAATCGCTACATCCGAACTACGCGTCACACTGACGTCACGCGAAATCCCTGCATCGCGCAAGCAGAGTTTACTGCGCGATCAGCATATATATATATATCTTTCCGAAATCAATCGTTGGGCAGTTGCCCACCAGATACGACGCCCGTCTGGTCGGAGGATCCTTCCTTTTCTATAGAGGATGAGTGAACTTTCCACCCTGTCCTTCATGCCTCTATAACTTATTGATTATTAGCGTACCCGCTCCTGCTTCACACGGTTTTTACGACTTGTCAAAACATCGAGATTTCTTAATTACATGTAACTTTAATATTAACGTATTATACACATAAATCTTCAAAATTCAAGAGTTATTTAATAAAACTAGGCTGAGAATCAGCACTTTTCGAACGTCAAAGTTACATAAGACAGTCCCCCAAAACGACCACCCTCCACCACTTCCTAGTGCTTTTGCTGGGAAGAAGAAGTGGCGCAACAAACTCCCCAGCAGCACAGCTGTCTGTTCAGTTAGAAAAAAAAAAAACTATACAATAGTGTGCAAGATAATTTACATTAAGCAACACAAAACATAATTTAAATTATAAATTAATAGCCTTAAGACAGCTAGCACACGCCAATATACAGATAGTGCAATCCACGACGACGCGCCCCACTCCGCGACGACTATACTGTAAGCTGTACTTTAGTACGGAGCGGAGCGGAGTGGGGCGCGTCTCAGTGGATTGCACTATCTATAACTAGAAGTTATAATTGATAAACTGGGACCATCGAGGTAAAATAAATAATTGTCGAGGTCGCTAGCTAACCACATATTGCAATACAACTCTTTAAAAAAACATTGTAATGAGTAGATTATGTCAACAATAAATTAAATTAAAATTAAAATGGACTGCTAAACAATTATATAAACTCATATAACCTGTCAGTAGGTAAGCTAATTTTAGTAAGCTTCCCGGGTTCTCTAAACAGTGGTGAAACGTGTATCAAAATCTGTTGCGTGGTTTATAAGAACAAAGCGGACATACAGACAAACACGAACACCGACTTTAATTTATAATATGTAGATGATTGAAACGAAACTAAAGAAACTTTCAAGTGATTGGTTGAAAAACACATACGAACGAAGCAAGCTTGTAAAAATAGACCGAATGCTCATCTGATGGAAAGTAGTAACCGTCGCATATGACACCAAAGGAATCCCAAAATTATCAAATAACGTCTCCCGCTCTGGACGGAGCGGGAGGGCGTGTCAGACTCTTACTGGCTAAAACCCACCCGTGTTCCTTCAGTTGCCTGTACGTTGCCAGGGGCCACGGTATCCCTTTCAGACTTTCCCACAACCCCGGCAGTTTTATTTCATCCTTAAGGGCCTATACTACCTCAAATTGCTTAGCACAGTCCTCCGTTATATCGAAAATACTGCAGCATTAATTTTGAAATAAATATATGTTAAAAGTTGAAGATTAATGTTAAGATTAATGTTTGACGAAAACACGATTCCATAATATGTTCTCGATAGAAAAAAAATAAACAATGTTACCTCCAAAACGAATAATAAACCGCTGGTATTAAAAAACTACATTAGATCATGAAACTTTGAATAATAACTGAACTAACAAAGCCGATAATAAGATTTTTATATTTTTTAAATTACAATTATTTCCGCCGTAAAAAGAAATTACCTAAACTATTGGCGTCTTGGACCTTGGAGCCGCGAGCTACCCACTCAGTCCCGCTCTCACGTAGTCCGTGAGCAGTATGTTGCGAGCGAGATAAAAAATGAATTTGAGCTGAGGTACTATGATGGGCTCTTAAACCCAGAAAATAACAATACTGCTTAGCAAAAGAAATGGTACGTTGGTGAAAATACCATGACATGAGTATTTTCGTACGGACAAAAAGTTGTGGAATTGGGCAATGTTCTATGTTACCTCAGTATTCCGGTCGCTATCAGACGCCAGCACGTCCATGCTCCAGGCGGACTCGCTCGCTGTCTCCGAAACATCCGGCGCGTTGGTGTTGCTAGTACTGGTGCCTAGGACAATATTGAATACTATTACAACATGTAAATAATATGTTATTTAATATTTCTGTAATTACTTGGCGCCCATGTACGGTCCAGTACAAAAGAAATACAATCACGGGGAGTGTAAGTCCCTCGCAGCTTCGTTAAGCGTCTTTTTATACCTGTTATATTACTCAGGTAGGGTTCAAGTTAAATAAATCCAGAGTACATACCCTGGCTGACGGCGACTTGCGTCTGGTCGCAGGAGTCCCCGATGGTCTCAGAGTCCGAAGCTAGCACGTCGGTGCTCCACGTGTCCGACATTATGCTGATGGTCTCGTCGCCTTCCAGCAGCTTCTAAACAAACAATTTTCATTATGTTATTATAGTTTATATGAGTTCTAATAATAGACATAAAAGTGTAAACACTGGTTTCAAAGTATGGTACTTTTTAAGTAACCAGTGTTCACATCTCTGGTCAGTGCAACCTATTGGTTGCAATGGCCAAAGATGCGGATACATTTAAGAAATTGTTCTTCGTCACTAACCACATTAGTGACTAACCTGGTGTCAGAGTTTTAAAGCCACCCTTGGGCCTCTGACTTGGCTTCACATGCCGTCGAGAAATAGCTCTCAAGCATGCTGATTTCCTCACGATGTTTTCCTTCACCGTTTTTGAAACAAGAGATACGTTATAAACATGAATCCGAAAAGTCAGAGGTGCGTGCCTTGGGTTCGAACTCGAGACTTATGACTTGGCAGTCCGACGGTCACATCTCTAGGCTATCAGTATCACTGCTATATGTGTATAAAGTCCGGCGTTTCAAAATTTGCCAAAGATGTAAACAACAATGGCCGCTCGAAATTGTCTATGGTTATTGATGCGGTAGTATGATCTTTAAGGCGCCGTTTTCCTGGCCTGTGGGCCTTTGAAACGCTACCTCCGCCTCCCCCAAATGCAGAAAGACGTATTTATTTACGATTCACTGCCGATCATTTCGCGAAAAATCCATGCCACAGCATAAAATATTTGCAGTTGACCAACTGAAGTAGTTTTTCTTAGGTTCGATTTTTTTCAATAAGTTTTCATTTTATGGGACTTAGGTACGGTGTAGTGAACTAAAATGATTACTTAAAATGTCCTGTGTACCTAATGGGCGTTTTCACATTAACAGATAACGACACCAGCCCGATACCGATAATATGTCGGCAGCTATTACACCGACATCGATATAATTATCATCGGCCCAATGATATTGGTAACCATCGCGACGCACCAAACAATGTGGTTGTTTGGTGCATCGCGATGGTTACCTACTAAGTATCGCCGTCTTGAAGTTGGCAGTGCAAAAAAATGTGTTCAAGTGATAAAATGTCGCTACTCTCACCGCACTGTGTCTTCGCCGATAGATATCGTACCTATATCGGTGTCGGTCGCTGTCTGCGACTATATAGGTGACAATAGCAAGACAATATAAAAGCGTTTGGTAGGCACTAAACGTATCCGATCACCAGACCTCCGATATCGTGTCGATGTCGGGTCGGTGTCGTTATCGGCTAATGTGCTGTGTTGTGAACTTGTGACAGTCAATTCATTTTATTAATTAAAGAAACAACATTTTTACCTTTTGATATAGTGTTATGGGATAGTTCGTAGAACGTAGGTACACAGAAAAACATGAAGTTTAGGCCTCTTCTGTCATCTATGGTTTGAATAAAAATCAATATTTATGGTTAGGTGACTGTTAATGAGAAATCCCGTGTACAAACTGCACACGGGATTTTTTTAGTGATAGTTTGGTAGTCATGAATAATCTGTAAGAATCCATTAGTGTATAAGTGTTGTGCCATTAGGTATTATATGAAGGAATGCAGGCGTTTAATAATACACTTAAAATGAAAAACTTCGCAAGGAATGGGAAATTTCTTCTGAAGGCAGCGCGTTTAGACCTCAGGAGGAGCTGCTTCTCACACGGACAACTCTGTCGCTTTCTCGCTAGTCCAGCCAGCCAGCCAGTCGCGTCACCAGTCCTAACTCGCTGTATATTTTGGTGGGCGAGACCAAAACTACAAACCTATTGTACTTACAGTGAAGATTTATAAAATATGCCTGTTATTTTAATATATTGTGGTATCTTACGACTGCCACGTGAATGAAGACGACGCGGACAGAAACAAGTTTCAGATAAAAATGGCTTTGCGGTAGTAAGGTGAAAGTTTAAAATTGCAATGGTTCTACTGCGTATCTCAACGGTCCCGCAAAATGTAATTTTGATAGAAAATATCAAAGTCGTAATTTCATTCGTTATAAAAGGAACGAACATCTGCAAAATTGCATGCTTCTATACCCAGCGTGGTTTAGGTTGTGTATTGTAAGTCAGTGAATTTAAGAAAGAAAAAAAACCATACAAACTTTCATCTTTATTTCTTCAGGATTTTTATTAAGTTGAATGGGCTAAAAATGGTCTTTCTGTTTCGCTTATACTGTGACCATATTTTTTTGTTTTGGATGTTTCCCACCACTCATGAAGATTCGTAAATATTGACAGCTCTATATGAAGTAACAATTGCCGTACTTTATTGCCAAGTGACGTACCTACTGCTACAGCTATAAATTATCGAATCTATTATTTTAGGACATCGACATTTTAGAACGACATTTTATCGTATACAGAAGTGTCGTATTCGATATCGTAACCAGTGACTTTTTGTATTCAAAACTGAAAATGATTCATACTGAGTCAATACGATACAATCACGGATTCAAGAAAAAACTGTGTTGCTGGCTCAGCTATTCGAAAAATATAATTACGATTTTTATCGTGTTCTATACATTTGGTCATGTTAGTATAGCACTTTTGTTCGAAACAACATTTTTTTTCTAATTTTAATCGTTCTTGCCAGAGTGAAAGTTTTTTTAAATATTTTTTATACAACCGACAACCGGACCAATTGTATATTATATGTTTATTAATATAGAATATGATATTAGCAAAGACAGTTCGATGGAGAGTAAATATAGTAACATGGATGAATCTGATAAAAAAATCTTTAAAAAAACTTCTTCATATACGACGATAAAAAATTATATAAGACTCGCACTTGACTATAATTTTATCGATAATAATTTGTAGTGTGTCTAACACTATTGTAAGATGACAATTAAACGTCATCATATCGCATATAAATAATCACACTTTCGAAAACAATATTATGAATTAAAACTATATTAAAATTACGAAATATTTTTTCTGAGTTGTCGCAATTTTATATCTAATGTGTTCTTCTTTTATTTGATTTTTTTTTTAACAACTGCAGAGAGAGCGTATTTTAAAAAAAATTGACACAGGTCCACCTTCGATGACGTCCCGCAGGACTCTGAGCGCGAGCCGATTTAGCCCGATTTACTATATTTGGGTTTATTTTAAGATTCTATTTGCTGTTACATTAAAATAAATCCATAATCCCCTAAAGTCTTTTATGGTGAACGTATAGACGAAATTTTATTGAAATTGCTTTAATTACAATCGAATAAAACCATTTTTTCTCATAAAAACTCTACATTTTTTGGAAACTTTGCGATTTTTTTGTATCGAGCCAAATTATGTTAATCGTGTTTTGGCCCTCATAATTCACTAAAAAATGTATTCAATTTTAATAATCATGAAAAAAAATAAGGCAAATTTGTAGTTTTTGAGGACAAAAATTGATTTTGCGTGCAGCCGAAATGCGTCAAAACCGCGTCTTTGGGACCCATTTCGCCTTAAGTTTTGGTGCTATAGATGTTACGATTTTTTTTTAGTAGTGTCATCAGTATTTTTCTATTAAGTAACTTTCAAATCAAAAGTAATTCCATTGAAATATAGTAATCGTCTTGCAAACGGACCGGGATGGTTTTTTTTTTTTTAATGGGCCTACAATGTAATTAAATTGGTGATCCCTGGTGTAGCTCATATTCTCTGCTCGTACTTCTTCCCTCGGACATGTTGAATGTCAAAGACAAGAACATTTTATGATGAGTATTTCAACAAGTAACGATATAATGTATTCGATTAGTTAGCTCAGAGGATTTAAGATCACTTAAAGCGGTTATGATTGGAGTTTCAATTCCGACATTATTTAATAAGGAAAAAAAGACCGCATCTTTAACCGCGGGCTAACTACAATAGCATAATTGAAAATCCTAGCCGAAAAACACGAAGAGTATTAAATACTCCTTGAACAAGAAGTCGATATTTATTATGTCAATCACTGGCATTTCAATGACAAGATAAATTTAGAAGAGGTAAAAAAGAATGTCGGTCGTTTGACGTTTGAAAAAATTCAAAATCATCCCAATTTTCGCTTTTATTGTTAAATATCTATCTGTAAATTTAAAAGTTTGGAAACACGCACAGGATGTAAAAGTGGTTGTGATAATTATGTGTATCCTATTTAGTGCGTATTTAATCAGTGACAGGCAGATATCTCGATATCTCGCGCTTTTGGCGAGTCGCGACCAAATCCAGATTAGTGTTTGGCACAATTATTTATGTTTGAAGAATATTCAAGCTTTGCATTTCCATTTATAAACTCTTTATAACAACTAAAATTGTGTTTAGCTAAATTTCTAAATTATTCCGGATTATGTTTTTTTTTATGAGGATACTTGTAATTTGTGTTTTTTGAGTTTTGATAGTCCCTTTTTCATGTGAATAAAGACCCACCTTAATCTCGAACTTGCAGAACTTATCCTCGATGTCGTTCCGGGTCTGCTTGAGCAGCTTGCCGGGCGCGGCGTGCGCGGGCCCGGCCACCGCGCGCGGCGCTCTGCGCGCGGGCCCGTCCGCGTCGCCGTCCGTGACCTGCGAGGACGGCGTCTCGCGCCCGGAGATGTTGGGGCTGCCGCGGCCGCTGACGTTCGCCGACACCTGTGGACGGTGAACTTGCCAGAAAACGCTGTTTTCGAAACATATTTTTCTCACTACGGATACCTATTATTAAATAGCTATTTGACGAACTGAAATAAAACTCAAAATATAAATACCAAGTTCACAACCAGCCCTAAAATAAGAATTCGAAGATAAGAGCTCTCTTTAGAAGACTCGTTAAAATCATCTCCGAATTTAGGGGTTTATTTATAGACGTTCAAAAGTCAAAAACGTATGGTTAAACATTCGCTAATCATTACTTAACTTTAAGCAACGTTTATAAATAAAACCCCTCATAGCTTAATTTTATTGATCTATCTATAGTGAACATGTACATGGCAGCTCACTTTAGCCACCTACCCTTACAATTGGCTAGGAAAAAATACTGTAACAAATACAACGGGGCGCTTTAATGGTGACATTAATGTAACACGTATACGGAATAGCGTTTTCTTTTTATGAAGATATTTTAATTTCACTAGCGTTATTATTTATTGATTTATTTTAAATTTTCTAAAATAGCATCTTGGAGTAATCTGTACTTAACAACACAGAGGTCATTTACCGGGGTCACGGATCAATGAAAATAAAACGAATAACGTGCAAAAATAAGGCGAGGTGAAGGAAAAGGAGAGCCCTGTCGGCGAGCGTTTGTAAATTAAAAAATTGCTTAGAACAAATTATTTTTCTATTATATTTTTATGAGTACTGGTCACTAGCCCTAACCGTGTATTAAATTAATGTCGCCATTGTAGCGACACATTGTATATATAAGGAAATAATTAACTCACCATATCAGACAAGTTATCGTTCTGGTCTTCAGTTTCAAGCTCCAAACTTGAGGTCACGCTGTGGTTAGACGCAGCTTCAGACACAGCCTCCAAGTTATCAGACGTATTGCCGAGGGACACCTCATCATGAGATACTGAGAACCTGACGAAAATAAAACTTTGTTTATTTACTCTGTAAATTCATCTCACTGCTTGTGTAGAGGGATCGTCTATAAACAACTTAATTTATTATCTTCGCCTTCATATAGAGCAATGTAACTTTTTTTTATTCGTTGAATATCACAGCTGATGATACTTTATTCAAATTACAATCTAGACTATTTTTATCCGAGACTTTTAGCAATAAATAATAGAGATAGTAATGTCGAGGATGAAATGGTTTTGTGGACGAGTTACAAACTTTGCTTTTCACTTCGATTGCGAGGAAATAAAACAGTAGTATAACATAACATTACTTTAATTAAAATTCAAAGTAAAATTTGTACAGTTTTGAATACTGAAGGAAATTGTTTTTCCCGCATATTAACGGTTAAGGCGAAATGGGTCCCAAAGAAGAGGTTTTGACGCATTTCGGCTGCACGCAAAATCAATTTTTGTCCTCAAAAACTACAAAGTTGCCTTATTTTTTTTCATGATTATTAAAATTGAAGATATTTTTTAGTGAATTATGAGGGCCAAAACACGATTGACATAATTTGGCTCGATACAAAAAAATCGCAAAGTTTCCTCAAAATGTAGAGTTTTTATGAGAAAAAATGGTTTTATTCGATTGTAATTAAAGCAATTTCAATAAAATTTTGTCTATACGTTCACCATAAAATACTTTAGGGGATTATGGATTTATTTTAATGTAACTGCAAATAGAATCTTAAAATAAACCCAAATATAGTAAATCGGGCTAAATCGGCTCGCGCTCAGAGTCCTGCGGGACGTCATCGAGGGTGGACCTGTGTCAAAATTTTTAAAAATACGCTCTCTGCAGTTGTTAAAAAAAAATCAAATAAAAGAAGAACACATTAGATATGAAATTGCGACAACTCAGAAAAAATATTTCGTAATTTTAATATAGTTTTAATTCATAATATTGTTTTCGAAATTGTGATTATTTCTATGCGATATGATGACGTTTAATTGTCATCTTACGATAGTGTTAGACACATTACAAATTATTATCGATAAAATTATAGTCAAGTGCGAGTCTTATATATTTTTTTATCGTCGTATATGAAGAAGTTTTTTTAAAGATTTTTTATCAGATTCATCCATGTTACTATATTTACTCTCCACCGAACTGTCTTTGCTAATATCATATTCTATATTAATAAACTGTATATAATATACAATTGGTCCGGTTGTAGGTTGTATAAAAAATATTTAAAACAACTTTCACTCTGTCAAGAACAATTAAAATTAGAAAAAAAATGCTGTTTCGAACAAAAGTGCTATACTAACATGATCAAATGTATAGAACACGATAAAAATCATAATTATATTTTTCGAATAGCTGAGCCAGCAACACAATTTTTTCTTGAATGATTGTATCGTATTGGCTCAGTATGAACCATTTTCAGTTTTGAATACAAAAAGTCACTGGTTACGATATCGTATACGACACTTCTGTATACGATAAAATGTCGTTCTAAAATGTCGATGTCCTAAAATAATAGATTCGATAAATTATAGCTGTAGCAGTAGGTACGTCACTTGGCAATTAAGTACGGCAATTATTACTTCATATAGAGCTCTCAATATTTACGAATCTTCATGAGTGGTGGAAAACATCCAAAACAAAAAAATATGGTCACATTATAAGCGAAACAGTACGACCATTTTTAGCCCGTATAAATAAAGATGAAAGTTTGTATGGTTTTTTTTCTTAAATTCACTTACTTGATAAAATTCTTAAATTCACTGACATACAATGCACAACCTAAACCACGCTGGGTATAGAAGCATGCAATTTTGCAGATGATTTCCTTTTATAACGAACAAAATTACGACTTTGATATTTTCTATCAAAATTACATTTTGCGGGACCGTTGAGATACGCAGTAGAACCATTGCAATTTTAAACTTTCACCTTACTACCGCAAAACCATGTTTATCTGAAACTAGTTTCTGTCCGCGTCGTCTTCATTCACGTGGCAGTCGTAAGATACCACAATATATTAAAATAACAGGCATATTTTATAAATCTTCACTGTAAGTACAATAGGTTTGTAGTTTTGGTCTCGCCTACCAAAATATACAGAGAGTTAGGACTGGTGACGCGACTGGCTGGCTGGCTGGACTAGCGAGAAAGCGACAGAGTTGTCCGTGTGAGAAGCAGCTCCTCCTGAGGTCTAAACGCGCAGCCTTCAGTAGAAATTTCCCATTCCTTGCGAAGTTTTTCATTTTAAGTGAATTATTAAACGCCTGCGTTCCTTCATATAATACCTAATGGCACAACACTGATACACTAATGGATTCTTACAGATTGTTCATGACTACCTAACTATCACTAAAAAAATCCCGTGTGCAGTTTGTACACGGGATTTCTCATTAACAGTCACCTAACCATAAATATTGATTTATATTAAAACCATAGATGACAGAAGAGGCCTAAACTTCATGTTTTTCTGTGTACGTTCTACGAACTATCCCATAACACTATATCAAAAGGTAAAAATGTTGTTTCTTTAATTAATAAAATGAATTGACTGTCACAACACAGCACATTAGCCGATAACGACACCGACCCGACATCGACACGATATCGGAGGTCTGGTGATCGGATACGTTTAGTGCCTACCAAACGCTTTTACATTGTCTTGCTATTGTCACCTATATCGTCGTAGACAGCGACCGACACCGATATAGGTACGATATCTATCGGCGAAGACACAGTGCGGTGAGAGTAGCGGCATTTTATCACTTGAACACATTTTTTCGCACTGCCGACTTCAAGACGGCGATACTTAGTAGGTAACCATCGCGATGCACCAAACAACCACATTGTTTGGTGCGTCGCGATGGTTACCAATATCATTGGGCCGATAATAATTATATTTATCGATGTCGGTGTAATAGCTGCCGACATATTATCGGTATCGGGCTGGTGTCGTTATCTGTTAATGTGAAAACGCCCATTAGGTACACAGGACATTTTAAGTAATCATTTTAGTTCACTACACCGTACTTTTTTTTTTTTTTTTTTGGCTGGGAAATCATCAAATGACGTCTCCCGCTCTGGGTGGAGCGGGAGGGCGTGTCAGACTCTTACTGACTAAAACCCACCCGTGTTCCTTCTGTTGCCTGTGCAATGCCAGGGGGCCACGGTATCCCTTTCGGACTAATCCCGCAACCCCGGCAGGCAATGGTCTCATCGGACCCCTTCACTTGCTGACATCTCTTTGAGGCGCGCGTGGAACACAACGCGCCGTCGACCCGGGCCTGGTCCTTACCGGACGGCGAGCTACCCATTGCTCACCGTCCGCAAGCCCGCGCCTACGGTGGCCGGGAATCGGCAATCGATTCCCGACGCCCAGGGCGTCTCCTCCTGCGGCGGCTAGGGGCGTGAGGGCGCGAAATTTGCCTCTCCCTCACGCGTTCCGCCTCCTCCTTTGCGAGCATTACTGCTTCGCAGAAGGAGGTGACGGCCTCCCATGCCCTCTCGCTCCGTACCATGGCCTGGACCAGGGCCGGACGCGAGAGATCCCCGCCACCGATCGCCTCCACGAGGACACGGCGGTGCTCTGCCCAAGCCGGGCATACCTCCACCGTATGCTCCACCGTGTCCTCCGGGCGATCTACGCAGTGATGACACCCGGGCGTTTCCTCCCGCCTTATCCGAAACAGGTACCTCCCGAAACAGCCGTGTCCGGTGAGGACCTGCGTCAGGCGGAAGGTGAGGACGCCGTGGCGCCTCTCCAGCCACTCCTCAAAGAGGGGACTTATCGCCGCAATAGTGGCGTGCCCAACGACACCGTACCTAAGTCCCATAAAATGTAAACTTATTGAACTAGTTCAGTTGGTCAACTGCAAATATTTTATGCTGTGGCATGGATTTTTCGCGAAATGATCAGCAGTGAATCGTAAATAAATACGTCTTTCTGCATTTGGGGGAGGCGGAGGTAGCGTTTCAAAGGCCCACAGGCCAGGAAAATGTCGCCTTAATAAACGCACGAAAAAACAAGAGCCGTTTTCCGCCGCTTTATTTTTTTTAAATCTTACGACATTGATATTAGGCTTGGGCTGCAAACCTATACAGCCTACTATTAAATTAATTTTGTAATAATAATTTTCTTAAATTAATTAAATAACCTACCGTAATGAATTGAAATTTTAATATTTTTTATGTCTTAAAAAACACACAAGGCAAATAAATTAAAGTAAATATGAGTGTTTGGCTGTATGGCTCATTTTCTTTGCCTTAATATAGATACATTTATGAGTAGATACGTTAATGCACTTGTGCACTAAATTCGATTTTGTGCAGCCTATATCCTGCACAAATAAGCACTTTCAGAGCATGAGAAGTGAAAAATAATTTAAATAGATACCCCACATAGAAATGTGAATGAGATTTCCAAAATGACTACAGTAAAATTATTGGGGGTACCTTGTTAAGCCATATAGACATTGGTAGTCACCCCTCCTTTGAACAGTTACATGGTTTACGGACGACTCCAAAAAAACTGTCAAAGCACAACTCTTTTTAAAAACACAACAGTAAGGTTCAAAATTACACCATACCTGGTTCTCTTCTGTACGGGTGCGCCCGGACCTGCTACAGCGAGCGCCGAGCCAGTATCGTCAGCATCACCAGCTTCTGAGCCACCGTAGTAGCATTCTAGGACCTTCGATTCTGGAACTAAACCTGGTGGAAATAAGAATGAAATAATGTGGTGCTGAAGTAGATTTGTAGCTTAAATTACTCCTGAAAGTAGGAATTCAAAAGATGGAGTCATGCCGCGCCTATTCAAATAAGATAAGATAAAACAAAGAAGAGTAGACGTGTTCAAAGTAACTGCTAATCACTTGGCCTTTTTGTAAAATGTATGAATTTAAGGGGAAAATTGGATAACTGTTTTTTTTTGTACATCTCATGTCCAAAAATGTAGTAGATTTTGTTTTGATTTGTAGTAATCAATCGGCAGGATAGACGCCTGGCATGACTTGAAAAACCGCTGTGAAGCTTCTTGCCAGTTGTACACTTGGGAATTTTCTTTGCCAACATTGCTTGAACCCGACTCACCCACATAATCATGCTCTTCAACATTAGCCAGCTTGATGACCAGCACCTCCATATGCTCCACACTTCCATCCTCCTTGGCACTTCCATTCATCGGCTTATCTTCACCAGACGAGGCTAATGAGGAGTTGGAACTAGCGCTGCGAGGCAGCTTGGGCCTCTGCACCTTGGCTAGGATGCTCTTCTTGTTCGAGTGCCCGTTTTCGATAGGAGAGGGGATGTCTTTGGATTCTGAGGGTGTGGATTGCCTGTGGAATAGTGGATATTTTAGAGTTTCAATCTGCCTAGGCTTTTTCCAAGTATGTTGGGGTCGGCTTCCAGACTAACCGGATGGATCTGATACCAGTATTTTACATGGAGAGAATGCCTATCTGAGCTCCACAACCCAGTAATACTACACCCCTGGATAAGACTGGTTGTCAGACTTTCGGGCTTCTGACAGTAGTGTTTAATGGATATTTTCGGGAGCGCACTCAATGAAACACCAAGTCAACGAACCAACTATTTATTAGCGGTCTACCCGCAACTTATAATTAATATGCAGATACCACACGTCCCCTCTTAAAAGAAACGAATACATATATCAATAGGTAATAGGTATCTACATAAACTAATCGCTTTATCTTGTAAAACAACTGTTACGTAATTACACAATACAGATATTTGCTAAGTTATAAACTGAAGCACTGTTTCGCTCAAGGACTAGCTTGCGGAACTGCTTTAAATGCGTTTTACAAATTTATAGTTATAGTCTTATAAATTGAAAAGCGTTATCCCTGAGTGAAACCCTGCAACGTAACAACAACGAATTATGTTGGTAGGTACTAGGTACAAAACAAAAGAAAGTTATATTTCTGAGTAGTTATTCATCAAACAGAGTATCTACCTTTAATAGAAAACAAAAACTAAAGGCTTAAAAAGTCAGCAAAATCCAGTGATACCTTATTGGTTTAACAAATACATACGACAATATTTTAATTACCTCTCACTATATTAATATTTGTACTTCTTTTTAATTAATGTACAAGCGCGCTGTTGGCGGTTACTGGACTTCTCAGGAGTCTCATTGTTACTTAATAACTGACCTGGTTTCGGTATTTGTAATTCTTGATTTGTGGCTCGAGGGGCATTAGAAATGTGTTTTTGAGATTTTGTAAGTTCCGTTGAACTACTATCCTGCTGACCATTGGTATCGTCCACGATCGCGTCCTCTAACTTATCCTCTATATTGACGCGGTCTGAATCATCGGGCGTAAACATGGAATGCCGTTTAGTGGTGCGAGACGTCCCCATGGGTAGCAACTGATCAATGTGTCTTTTCCACTCTTTTCCGTCCGCACAACGCACGCGATAGGTTAGCGGAGCCTCTCTCGCGGTGACCACGGCCGGCGCCCACTTGTCAGCGCGCGCACGGTAGTCTCGCGCCAGCACGTGGTCGCCGGGCGCGGCGTGGCGCTCGGTACCCGGGCTGTGGCGCGCGGCGCGGGCTGCCGCCTGCTCGCTGGCGCGCTCGGCGCTTGGCCGCAGCACGTCCAACCTACCACGGAGCCGCCTGCCCAACATCGCATCAGCAGGCGCGATGCCAGTAGTAGTGTGTTCACAGTTACGATATTGGAACAAAAATTTTGTGACTGCCGTATCAATATCGACCATCTCGTGCGCAGCTTTCTTCATTGCGCGCTTTACTAATTTCACCGCGTTCTCGGCCGCACCGTTACCTGCCGGCCTATAGGGACTAGTAATCGTGTGAGTGATGAAATTTCTTGTAAAAAAATTAGCTAGCTCTGCTGACCCAAAAGGCGGGCCGCCGTCGCTCACAACCTGTGAGGGAAGACCGAAACGAGCGAACAATTCCCTAAGTTTACCTATCGTCGCCGTGGCGGTAGTGCCTGACATTTTCTGCACCTCGATCCACTTACTATGAGCGTCCACGGTGACGAGATAATGTTTTCCCTGGAATTCGCCGAAATCGATATGCAATCTTTGCCAGGGTCGTGCGGGGAACTCCCACGGATGTAGAAGAGAATGTGGAGGTGCATCACGCTGCTGGCGACAAGCACTACAATCTCTCGCGAGAGTCTCAATTTCGACGTCTAAGGTTGGCCAATAAACGTAACTCCTAGCTATATTTTTCATTTTAACTACCCCTAAATGCCCTTCATGTAATTCGGATAGAACTGGTTGTCTCAGTGGCTCCGGTACGATTACACGGTGATTATATAAAATACAACCATGATCCAACACTAAATTATCTTTCCGGTTATAATAAGGCTTTTCTAACTCGGCTGTTATTTTTGTTGGCCAGCCGGTGATAAGATATTCTTTTATTTTATTTAATACGCCATCTTTCTGTGTCCATGAAGCCACCTCTTTTGCACTGATTGGGATTGATTCCTCGACATAATTTACATATGATACCGGACCCAAGTCATCACAATATTTCCGTTCATATGGTAGTGGCAGTCGCGACAGTGCATCGACATTGCAGTTATCACTTGATTTGACGAACTCAATCTCGAAATCATAAGACGCCAGCCTGGTGGCATATCTTTGCAGCCTACTAGCTGCCGTTTGCGGCAACCCAAATTTCGATCCAAATATAAAAGTTAAAGGTTTATGATCCGTTTTAATAATAAAATGACGACCATAAATATACTGGTGGTGCTTGACCACGCCAGCGATAATCGCGAGGGCCTCTTTGTCCAACTGACTATACGATCGTTCAGCTGCATTTAACGTTCGTGACGCGAAACAAATCGGGCGCTCGTCACCGTTAGGAAAACGATGTGACAGCACACTGCCGATACCATATGAACTGCTATCCACGGCTAGTACTAATGGTAGTTTTATATTATAATGCACCAACACTTTGCTACTAAGAATAGCCCCTTTGATATCCTGGAAAGCCTTTACACAATCTGCTGACCAGACCCAAACACTTTGTTTACGCAATAAACTATGTAACGGATGTAAAATAGTACTCAGATGCTGTATGAACTTGGCATAATAATTTATCATACCAAGGAATGATCTGAGCTGAGTTAAATCTTCTGGTGGCGGTGCATCCACGATCGCTTTTATTTTATTTGGGTCTGGATGCAAACCCTGCTTATCGATAATAAAACCTAAATATGTGATGCTTTCTTTCATAAAACTACACTTCCCCAGTTTAATCCGCAAACCGACCTCACGTAAGCGAGACAACACAGCCCATAAATTAGCGATATGTTCTGACCTGGAGGCGCCTGTGATCGCCACGTCATCCAAAAACACTGCAGTTCCCTTCAACCCCCTAAGTGTTTCTTCCATAAACTTTTGGAATTTCTCGGGAATACATGTCAAACCGAAAGGAGTACGAAGGTAAATATAAGTGCCTATATGCGTTGTTATCGCACTACAAGCTCGCGAATTCTCATCCAAAAGTAATTGTTGGTACGCGTTCGTTAGGTCGATTTTTGAATACAATTCACCGCCACTTAGTGCAGCAAATAACTCCTCGATTCGTGGCATGCGGTACGGGTCGCGAATCAACTTTGGATTGATGGTGACCTTATAATCTCCGCAGATACGTATTTCACCAGATTTCTTTATAACCGGTACAATGGGTGTACCATAATCAGAGTAATCCACCTTACGAATAGTACCCTCTGCCTCGAGTCGTTGTAACTCTAGTTCTACAGGTTTACGTAAAGCTAGTGGTAATGACCTCGCTTTGATAAAAACGGGAGTCATGTCCCCTAACCTTAATGAAAGTTGCTTGGTACATGTGCCAAGGCCGGGGGCAAACACAGTGGGAAACTCTTTTTGCAAAGTATCTACTAATTTGTCGTCTGATAAGTTCAACATCATTTCGTTAATTTGAATGCGATCGATATTTAATTTACTCAACCAAGACCTACCCATTAAAGGTGGCCCACCATTCTTAATGACAAATAGTTTTAAATCTCTCGCCGAGTGTGTCCCGATCTCCACATTAACCACAATATAACCGATCACTTCAATCCGAGTGCCGTTATAAGAATGTAAACAAACATCTTTTGCGATAAGCGGCAACGCCTTGAAGTGTTCCTCTAATGAATGAGTACTAATTGCAGACAACTTACTGCCAGTGTCCAGTTCAAACGTCATCGCCTTACCGTTAACTTTTACGCGTACATTGTATGGCCGATCACTATTATTGCACACATTTAGATTATATATATCTGAGTCCAAATCGCTATCACTATTACCCAAATAATTTTGACCTCCCCTCGACGACCGCACTTCGCCCTGACGGGGATTTCGTTTACATAGCTTTAAGATGGCCTTTTTGCCCACACACGTCACATGAGTAATTTTTGAAACGACACACGACTGCTCTATGACCCTTACCGCACCGCCAACAAGGCGTTTGCGGCGCGCGCTGTGCCTCGTTCGCTGGTGCGGCCGGGGCGCGCGTTCCTTCGATGCTGCTGCCGCTACTGCCGGTCGCAGCGCGCGCCGTACCTCGTCCCGTCGAGAGTCGGTGCATCGGCTCCAGCGCTCCGGAACTCGTCGACGTCGCAGACGCTGCTCCGCTGCACGTGCCGCTCGCTTGAGCGTGCCGGTCAGCTGCTTCGAGTGCGAAGGCCAACTCCACCGCCCTCTTGTACGTCAGTGTTTGCTCGGCGAAGAGCCGCGATCTCATGTCATCGCTCACAAGACCAGACACGAATTGGTCTCGTAGGTTTTCTTCGAGACCACTTTTAAAGTTGCACGTGCTGGCTAGATGTTTGAGAACTTGCAAATACTCGCTCAGACTTTCGCCGCCATTTTGTCGTCTCATTCTAAATATGTGCCGCTCAGCTATCTCTGAGCGCTTTGGTTCGAGATGGTCGCCAACTATGTTCACTAACTCCTGATAAGTTTTGGTCTCCGGATTTTCTGGCGCACAAAGATCACACATCAGATCATAAGTAGCTTCACCCACTAACGTGACTAACGTAGCCACTCGTAATCCTAGTTTGATTTCATTGAGCGCCATAAACTGTTCCACGCGTCGAATGTATGCCAACCATTTTTTGCTCGATAAATCGAATTGTTCGATTTTTCCGATCGGCATTTTATTGTCACTTCACAATAACACTGTACACTAACTATAAGTGGCAATTTAACTTGATTTTACTCGTCGCCAGTAGTGTTTAATGGATATTTTCGGGAGCGCACTCAATGAAACACCAAGTCAACGAACCAACTATTTATTAGCGGTCTACCCGCAACTTATAATTAATATGCAGATACCACACTGACGACCCGTAACGACTGTCAAAGACCCACGAATAACAGCCGTGACCAACGGCTTAACGTGCTTTCCGAGGCACGGAGGAGTCTTGGTATGTATAGATGGTCACCCATCCACGGACCAACCCCGGCAGGCGAAGCATAACCTGATGGATCGACCCATGCGACTGTTATTACTTAGCCACGAGCTTCTTTTGGATATTTTAGAGATTATGTGGGTAAAAGTAAATAGTCCAAAAATACAGGGTCAAACTAAACTAGCTAGCCAAACTCCGCAGACTTGATAAGTATCGATATCAAGTAATTTGATGCGTTTTTTTTGGTGTCTTCAACCGCAGGTAGTGCACTACCCCCTTTTTTATTTTTGTTAAGGTAGGAAGCTTTGTCAATGTAGGTATTAGCTTTTAAATATTGCCAAGACTGGTGTGATGGATTGCTGGGAGGTTAGAAAGAAGTGAGATGAAACAAAACAAGTTAATTAATTCGATTATCACTAAACATTTTAAGTCTTTTGTCCGTCTGTCTCTTTATACTCGATGATTGATGGATTCTATCTTTGTCATACCTGTACTTGGTGAGATCTGGCATCTTGCGCAGCAGGTCATGCAGACGACTGCGGTAGTTCGGCTCGCTAGTCTGCAGTAAGGCAGCCAGGCGGTTCGCAGAGGCTTCTCCATTGCTTGAACTTTCACTGCTTGATTCACTGCTGAACAAAATAGTATAAGTATTGTAAAATAAAGGAAAATGAATAGGTGACGTCAAAGACGAGACGATTTAAAACTGGCCCAGTGCGAGTCGGACTCGCACACAAAGGGTTCCGTACCGTATTGAGATCGAGCCAAAAACGCCAAAGGAAACACGTTCTTGGTCCAACTGTCTGGCTTTATGGTTCATGAGATACGCTGAACCCGCTGACAGACAGAAGGACGGACAGCGGAGGCTCAGTGATAGGGTTCCGTTTGGCATCCTTCGGGTACGGAACCCTCAAAATGGTCTTGCAACGTATCCATCTGTAGCGGTTACACCGCCACATAAGAACTACGTATCGACATGACGTCACACAAATCCTGCATCGCACAATTAGACTTTACCGCGCGAACGACATTTATAAGACTATCTGACATCAACAGTCGGGCAGTCGGTCCGCCAGACACAACACCCGTCTGGTCGGAGGATCCTCCATTTTCTATGGTGGATGAGTGAACTTTACACCCTGTTCCTCATGCCCCTAAACATCCATTACACAGGGAATAATATATTATCTTACTTTTTCACTAAAAAAATTATATCTGTCTATTTATGAAGCCAATTGTTCCCCAATTGGCTTCTATCGGAATTTGAAGCAATACTAACTAGTCTTATCTAAATAGACCGACTAGACTGCATCATCGTTTCATTTCAACCATCTATTCAACACGCTTGCATGTATAGATAGTGCCATCCACGACGACGCGCCCCACTCCGCGATGACTGTACTGTAAGCTGTACTTTAGTACGTAGCGGAGCGCGTCGTCGTGGATTGCACTATCTGTACCGGGTTTCCTTTATACAAAACATCGTTAAGATCTGCATCATCATTTTAGCTGAAAGACGTCCACTACTGGATATAGGCCTCCTTCGAGCGCCGCCACTTCGACCGGTTCTGTGCGTCCCACATCCAGCGGATTCCTGCGGCCTTCACCAGGTCATCGGTCCACCTTGTGGGAGGCCTTCCAACGCTACGTCTTCAGGTACGCGGTCGCCACCAGAACCTTTCGGCCCCATGGGCCATCTGTTCATATGTTGATTTCATTATGATAGGGTTAAATTACCTCAAAGCCGCGGCTTCAGGGACGGCTCCACTCGACGATTGCTCGTCAGCTGACGTGACGCTCGGCGTGTTGTTGTTTAATTTGGACGAAATGCGCTTCAGAAACATTATCTGTAACAATACATAAATGTTAAGGAGATCATCGTACCCAGAAAAGTTGATATTCGTGGTGTAGCACCACACCACGCAGCAGCATTGTAGCATTTCAAAAATGTTATCTATAGTTTCATAACGATCTGTGCCCGTATACAGCGTGGCGCTACAATGGTGACATTAATTTAACACACATATGTTTTCACATTTTTGTTTCATGAAGAAATTATGTTTCCATTAATCGTTATTATTTGCGGATTTATTTAAAGTTTTATAAAATAGCATTTTAGAGCAACCTGTACTTAAAGAACTGTCGCGCAGCGGTCATTTGCCGAGGTCACGGATCATAACATCGCATCAATGAAATTAAAATGAATAAGCAATACTTTAGAGGAAAGAGATATCCCTTTGTCGGCGAGCGGCAGGCCGGCGGCGGCGCAGGCGACGCGTGCCCTCCCCACCCCGTCGCGTCGCAGCGAAATCGAATTCTTTTTGCATTTCTAGTGCTAGCCTAACTCGTGTCCTTGACACACTTCTTCACAGTAGTGCGCATAATTACGTCGCTAATTTTGTGAATGTTTCCGCGAAAAAGATGCTTACCTGTTGTTGTTTATTTATTTATTTTGGTGTAATTAGGATAGTAATTAGATTATGGTACTGCGATAAAGACGCTTTGTTTTGTTTTAGTTTTCTAATCTCGTAGGTACGTTGACATCTCTTGCGATACGGACGCTTTTATTTGTGTTATTAGTGCTTGTGTAAACTTGTGATCGTGATGGCAAATACACATCCGAACTACACAGCAGCTGAATATGCGGACATGATCCTAATTTACGGAGAATGTCGTCAAAATGCCGCTCTTGCGATAAGGACATATCGCGAGATATGGCGGTTCAAGACAATGCCCTACTAATCCTCGCACTATTGTAGGAGCTCTTCAGCGCATCCGCGAAAACCGGCCAGTGGATCCTAGGTTTCAACGCCCTGATCGACCACCTCCACGACAAAACCCAATCCAGTTAACTGAAAATGTGCTACAATATTTCCAAAACCGACCCAAAACTAGCCTCCGCCAGAGCGCTAGGCATTTTCGAGTTCATCACAGAACCGTCCATAGGATATTAAAGCGCGAAAAGTGGCACCCATTCAAGCTTAGAAAAGTACATACTCTGCCATCGCGTGATAAAATTGATCGAGTGAATTATTGTCAGTGGTTACTGAGTAAAATTGAAGAGGACAGTGACTTTCTTTCCCAAATTTGTTGGACTGATGAAAGCACGTTCACCAGAAACGGCATGTGGAACCAGCACAACTTACACCATTGGGCACCCAAAAACCAGAATCCGCGCGTGTGGCGGGAGTCAGCCCATCAGTACAGATTTTCTTTAAATGTTTGGGCAGCTATTCACGGTGACAACATCATCGGACCCGTATTCATTGATGGGGCTTTGAACGGAGAAAGGTTTCTTAATCTACTAAATGATACGGTCTCAGAATACACTGTAGCGGTTACACCGCCACATACTAACTACGCATCAAAAAGACATGACGTCACACAAATCCTGCATCGCGCAATTAGAGTTTACCGCGCGAACGACATAGATAAGACTATCCGAAATCAACAGTCGGGCAGTCGGCCCGCCAGACACAACACCCGTCTGGTTGGAGGATCCTTCCTTTTCTATGGTGGATGAGTGAACTTTACACCCTGTTCCTCATGCCCCTAAATTGGTGACCCCGACGTGATCTGAACACGCAACCTTCTGATCAAAACAAAAATCAAATCAAAACAAAACAACTTAAACGTCCATCAATACCAACGAATGTGGTACCATTTAGATGGCGCGCCAGCACACTCTGTAACAACAGCCAGGCAGTGGCTAAATGACACGTTTGGTGCACAATGGATTGGTAGATTTGGACCTCGTAGGTGGCCAGCAAGATCGCCGGACCTCACGCCACTCGATTTTTTTCTTCTGCGGATGCATCAAAGACGATGTGTACTCGGAGAACGTGGATTCGGTGGAACAATTACGCCATCGAATAATAAATGCGTTTGAGAAATTGAGGGAAATGGCTATAAGTGACAATTTATTTTTAAATGTGCGGGAAAACATGAAACGCCGTTTAGCTCTTTGCATCCGCCAACGCGGTGGTCTCATTGAAAATAAGAAAATTTAAAATAAAAGCAGTGATTAGTGATGACAGTTATAACTAATAGTAACAAGAGTGGGTGATATGATAAGTGTTTCTTGACTAAGCACCTCCGCTGTAGGTATCACTTGCGGCACCCGCCGCTGGTCGGTTTCTTTAATCATACGCCGTCAAAGAATTGGACCGCTCACGAGTAGGTACAAAACGCGTTGCGCGGTTGCCGCTCCGAGTTAACGTAAGCCAGCTAGGTAAGTAATTTCATAAATGATTTTTTGCAAGGGTGATCCCAATTTTAGTTACTTTTTTATCATTTAGTTTGTTTGTTTTTTTTTTTTTCAGTTTACGAGATATTTTAACCTATTAACACTTTCCGGGACACTAAACGCCTATAGACGTAATAACAATAAAACTTTTATTGTGTCTCGTTCAGTGTCCCGCAAAGTGTTAAAATGAATATGATTAAAGGGCACTAGCCCTACACGTGTGTTAAATTATTAATGTCACCATTGTAGCGCCACGTTGTATAAAGTCTACACCCACCAGCAGCTGCGCGTCGTGCGGCGCGAACAGCGCCACGGTGGTGTGCAGCTGCGCGTCCGTGGCGACGCGCGGCGCGGCGGCGTGCGCGTGCGGCGCGGCGGGCGCGGGCGCGCACGCCCACGCCTCGCTCGCCACGTTCTCTATCAGCGTCCACACGCAAGACCGTTCGAATTTCAGGTACACGTCGCGGACTTTTGCTTCCACCTGTGTACGAAAGATTACTGTTGTGAAGGCTGTACTGTACACACATGTCTCGCCGAGCCACACCGAGACATGAGTGCGCGAATGTAGATGAGAGCGCTCGGCCCGCATCGGTGTATCTCGGCGTTCCTCGCTCGCTCTCCGTCACGTGTCGGCTTTTTATTTATTTATTTATAAAGTTACACCAAACAGCCTCTGTATACAAAATATAAAATAACAGTAGTTAACAGTTATGTGCTTATACAGTTGCCAATAACAGGTGAACCAACATTCTCAAATACAGTGATAACCTAAGGTAAAAAACCGGCCAAGAGCGTGTCGGGCCACGCTCAGTGTAGGGTTCCGTAGATACCGCCAATGCCAAGGAGAGACCAACCGAACAATTCGATAATACCCGACCCAATGTAATAAGTACCTACAGCGCCATCTCTCGGGGAATTGGGTTACTAATTAATACATAGACGTACCAGAAGTTTTCGGTGGTAATTTTGGATTGCGAGAACCGATTTTAATCATTCTTTTTTTGTTTGAAAAAAGATACGTTCAGGATAATAAAATATGTAAACGAAGTTAAAAAAAATGCTTGCAGATACGATTATACTACAAACGAAAGAGGGGGGGACACATTGTTTTTTACTTTTGGAGCGATTATTTCCGAAATTACTGACATTATCAAAAAATGATTGGAGTAAACCCCTATTCATTTTTAAATACCTTTCCAAAAATATATCACACTTTAGGGTTGAAATTAAAAAAAAATCACTTCCCACTCTACATGGGCTGGCTACCCTAATAAAACATTTTTTTTTCAATTTTTATTTTACCACTTTGTCGGCGTGATTGATGTAGGAAATTGGCTGATGAGAGAAACACTTTGGTTTGGTATCTTCGTTTATTTTTGGCTCGTTAAAACATTTAATACCATTTTTCTTCTTTCTTACGTCGTCGTTAGTTTTCAATCGTCCTCTTCATCCTTTTCTCTTCATTCCAACCTCTCGTTCATTCATCTTACATTCCATTCTACTGTACTGATTTTAATGTTTCATTTCACCGTTATCTATCTTTCACTGTTATTGTTTTACTTTAAAAGAAAATAAACCCACAGTTCGGCCATTCTGACTTATAGTCTGACCTCAGACTATGCTACGTTAAACCAAACTACTTTACTACTTACATTAGTTACAATACAATGGTTCAAACCTTGAATTTACTTCTGAGAAAACTCTTACACAACAACTGTTTAGATTCTAAATCTCTATCAATATTATATGGAACTTGGTAACAATAATACAACTTAGTTTGTGAAAGAAACAAAATAAACTTCTGAAAAAATTTACAATGAATTTTACTTAACTAATTCCTGTCTTCCATCATCCTTACTACCTTACATACCTCATCATCTTCAACTTAAACTTAACTTAATTATACAGCACAACTTACAAATCTTTATGAAGTTAATTTTAACAACATGCACTTTAGCTACTTAAATTAAAACTAAGAGGCAATTAAACACACTTTGTTATGCAACAACACAATGTGTTACATCATTATTAGAAAAATATTAAGTATCTGATTTACATGACAGATTTCATGTTAACATTTGTTTGTGTGACATTAGTCATTAATATTGAACTACAACAAAATTAGGTTTATTACAACAACAATGATGAGTTACTTCCTATAAGTAACTGGTAAATCTTACACATCTTAAATTATAACTCAAATCTTTACAGTGACACAAAGTTAGGTAAGTAGGTACATACTTCTATAGCAACAAAATAAAATTTTAAGGAAATTTCAAAGATATACGGACACATCAAAGATTAAGTTATACCACATCATTAAAAGGATTTAATGAAGGTTATGCCTACCTAAATAATATACTTAGCATCTACTATCACATTCTATCAAAATAGGATGAGTAAGAGATTACCTAGTCTGACAGTGAGTACAGAATAAGCTCATGGCCACAATTTCATACAGTCTGCACCCGTTGAAGTCTTAATAGGTCCTTCCGCATTAAGGTCTACCTTTTGCACATGATATCTTCCTTTACCTACTTTCTTGACAACTTTATATGGCCCCAACATTTTTGGTTTTAGTTTCATTACATTTCCAAATTGTGTTCTGCGAATGGCAACTATGTCCCCTTCTTTATATTTTTGTTCTTCTTTCCTTCTTTTATTAAATGACTTGATATTTTCCTCTTGTACTTTTAGAATGTGTGCTTTAGCTTCCTGTCTTAAATTATGTCGTTTTTCAATAAAATCCTGCCTGCATTCTTCTTCTATTAATTCCAAAATTGGAATATCTTCTTTCTGCTTCATTTTTGTTCCAATAAACAAGTAAAAAGGCGAGGTATTTATTGATCTTTGATAGGTACTATTGATAGCCCTTTGAACATGACTTACATGCTTATACCAATGAGTTGGTTCCTGTATACACATCTTAGTTAATACAGAGATGATTACCCTATGGATGCGCTCAACTTGTCCGTTGCCTCTTGGAATGCCTGTAGTGACAGTGTGATGCTTAATACCCTCTTGGTTACAATAATCTTGAAAATCCTTTCCTGTAAAGGCTGTCCCTTTGTCAGTGATAATTGATGACGGATTTCCATAATCTTTTTGATGAATTTTCAGTTTGTCTACTGTCTCTTTCGATGTTAAAGTCTTTGTAGGATATATCCAAACAAATTTGGAATAACCATCAACAACAGTCAAAATGTAATTATACAATTTCTTCGTAGCATCCAATGGACCAAGATGATCGCAGTGCAACGTCTCTAATGGAAGTTCTCCTTTTTCTATTGGGTTGAGGAAGCCTTCTTGTTTTCCCTCCTTCTTACTGGCCAAAATACATGGAACACATCCAATTATTATTTTATCTATCTTCTTAGTTAAATCTTTTATGTAATAATCTTTTTCTATCATATCCATGGTCTTCTTCTTTCCGAAATGTCCTACTTCATGTGCTCTTCTTATAATTTCGGTGTCCATGACTTCTGGTATAACTAATTTCTTCTCTACTCCTCTGTAAATTAAATCATTTTCAATGTAAAAATCTTTGTATTCTTTCTCCTTCAAAATATCTCTTATTAAGTTTAAATTTTCATCTTCCTTCTGGGCTTTACATATTCTTGCATGCAATTCTGACTGGATAAGGTAAACATGTGGGTTTCTGCTTAGTGCATCTGCATGTGACATCTTCTTTCCTGATCGATGAACTATTTCATAATCAAAGTCTTGAAGGAATAAGACCCATCTAGCCACCTTGGTAGATACTTCATTCTTATACAACGTCTTCTGGAATGCTGAACAGTCAGTCACAATCTTAAAATGAATCCCAAATAAATACTTTCTAAACTTCTTAATGCCTTCAACCACTGCTAAAGCTTCCAGCTGTGATAATTTTGTTCAGTAGCACTGGTCTTCTTACTCATGTAATGAATAGGGTGCAATTTTCCATCTTGACTATCTTTCTGCAAAAGAATTGCTCCAAATCCATACTTTGACGCATCTGTATGAACCTCTGTATCCAAGCCAACTTCAAATATTTTCAACACGGGTTCACTGCAAAGTTTAGCTTTCAAAATTTCAAATGCTCTTCTCTCTTCTTCTCCAAAGTAAAATGCTTTATCTTTCTTTAGTAATTCAGTTAATGGTCTAGCTATAATTGCATAACTTTCAATATACTTGCGAAAGTATGATGTTAACCCCACAAAACTATGAACCTGTTTGCTTGACTTTGGTTCTGGAAAACGAGCAACTGCATCAGTCTTACCAGGTGATGGTTTGACCGTTCCATTTTCAATTACATGACCCAAATATTCTACTTTTCTTTGTAATATCTGACACTTTTTCCAATTAATTTCTAACCCATATTCAGAAGCTACCTTTAAAACTAGACTGAGATGATCTAGAGCCTCTTTTTCATCTTTAGCGAGGACTACTATATCATCTATAAAAATTAAAACTATTCCCTGACCAACTAAATCTCTAAAAATTATGTTAATGAACCTACTGAAGTAGTTTGGACATATAGACAGACCAAAAGGTGCCTGTAAAAATTCGTATTGCCCTTCTGGGCTGCTAGTCACAAACGAAGTGTACTTCACCGAGTCCTCATCTACAGGCAAATGAAAAAAACCATTTTTCAAATCTAGTGTACTAAAAACTTTTGATTTACTCAATTTATCAATATGGTCATCTATGACTGGCAAGGGAAACTCATCCTTAACCATCTTTTGATTTACTTTTCTGAAATCTACGCAAACTCTAAAACTACCATCTTTCTTCTTGACCAATACTAATGGATTTGCATACTCCGAATAGCTTGGTCTTATTATTCCCTTCTCCAACCACTCTTCAACCTGTTGCTTAACTACTTCTTCTTCTTTGATAGCTAATCTTCTTGGACGCTGAGCAACTGGGATATCATCTTTCATAATAATCTTTAATTTGATAGGTGCCTCCTTAATCTTTGATGGCTTATAGTTGTCAATGAGCTCTTGAAACGCAGGGATCTGAGAAATAGGTTCCTCAGATTCGGTAGGTAAACTTAACAAACACAGACTGTAATCATCTTGTGGCATAAGCTTGACTGCACCTTTGTCTAATAAGATAGTCGCATTTACCAAGAAAGATTGACCTAATATGACCTGATAGGGAATAACACCTGATGGAACAACATAAAAACAGGTTTCAAAACTTTTATTGTCAACTTCTAAAAATGTTTTGAACTTACCCAGAGTACACACCTTCGCCGATCCTAGTCCTGTTAGCATAACTTTATCTTTGACGTATGTGACGTCGCTTAACCCGAAAAACAATTCAGATGTTATTAAATTATAGTCACAACCCGTATCTATCAACGTATCAACAGTAATTCCGCACATTTTAACACTTTTCACCGACCTGTTCGTTTTGTTGTTGTTTACGTTCAAAACGTCAAACTGATTTTGATAGCTACGGCTTTGACAACTGTCAACAGCAGTACCAACATCACCGGTGTCTCTGGTCGACCCATTCGGTCTGTCGTCGTTCACCTCGTTCACTCGTTCGGTGTAGTCACTGCTACCAACATTATCGGTCACACACATTGAACGTCCAGCTCCGCGTCCGCTTCCGTTCTTTGTGTTCAATTGTGATGCATCACCAGGAACAACATGGCCGCTGCAATCTTTGCTTAGGTGACCGAACTTATTGCACCGAAAACATTTCACACCATTCGGACACTGACTGGCCATATGATCCTTCTCACCACACTTGAAACACACACGACCGGATGGTGATGACCGCTTTTCGCCTGATGTTTTCTGCTTACTGTCACCACTTTGTTTACTCGCACTGGCCGCACTATGTTTGCTTTCGTTGCTTCTTTTCATCTTTGATTTCATAGTCTCTTAAATCGAGAGTTTTTCTTTCAGCACACTGTACGATGTGATTCCGTATAATATCGCCTTATTGCTTTCGTAGTCAGATATGCCGTCTACTATGTACTGTATAGCAATGTAATCGGGAAATTTTGCCCTTTTACCTAACTCCTTCATAATGAGCATATACTGGTACACAGATTCCTCTTTCCTTTTCTTGCGGCTTGCCATGAATTCATGCATTTCTTTTGAATTTAATGCATCTGGAAACTCTTTGAAAACAGCCGTCTTCAACTCATCGTATGACTTATACGTCTTTTCGGATTTAAGCCACAATTCCGCAGTACCCACGAGCGATCGTCGAGCAATGATAAGCTTCTGCTGGGCGGTCCAACCAAATATTTCAGCATTATCCTCGATGTCGGCAGCCCATTTTGACGAAGAATAGGTTTTGTCCTCGCCACTGAACTTACTTATGCCGTACGTAGCATCCAGCGACATCATGGCCGACGCCCCCGCCGTACCGGTGCCGGTAGGTATTCCGGTATCAATACCCCGAATTTCTTTATCCCCAGGCATCTCCTAGTGGAAATCTTCGTTTGTAGCGAATAGTAGCAGCCACCTCGCCGCTTATTACCCAGCTACTTCTTCGTTCGTCTTTCGTCTTTTGCGAATCGCGTATCGCGTGTCACACGCCGTCGATCCGCTGCAGCCAAATGTTTCCCGTCAATCCCGGACGATCCCCCAAATTGTAGGAAATTGGCTGATGAGAGAAACACTTTGGTTTGGTATCTTCGTTTATTTTTGGCTCGTTAAAACATTTAATACCATTTTTCTTCTTTCTTACGTCGTCGTTAGTTTTCAATCGTCCTCTTCATCCTTTTCTCTTCATTCCAACCTCTCGTTCATTCATCTTACATTCCATTCTACTGTACTGATTTTAATGTTTCATTTCACCGTTATCTATCTTTCACTGTTATTGTTTTACTTTAAAAGAAAATAAACCCACATTGATATACATATTGGTACCAAATTTCAGCTTTCTAGTGCTAACGGTCACAGAGATTAAGCGAGGACGGACGGACGGACGGACGGACGGACAGACAGACATGGCGAAACTATAAGGGTTCCTAGTTGACTACGGAACCCTAATAAAAACGAAAAGAATAGGTATTTTTTTATGCTTGACTCAAAGGATCTCGCGGCAGTTGCTAGTGCGTTGCTGTACTGTAACTGATGCCACAGAGAGCAACGGCAGCAGCTAGTTCAATGTGTCCATCCTCTCGGGGTTCACAACTTCAACTGAAGTAGGCGAGTGTACATGGCCGCACTGGAGCTGAAGCCCCTCGCTCGATACTTTCCGCGAGACCTAGCGAGAGCACTCGGACAGAACTGTACATCCGCTATTAGAATAAACTGGAAGGCTATAATCATCATTCAGTCGTAAGTTGTCTGCTGGAGTCACTGCTGGACATAAGCAAGAACTGCGACAACGTTAGTCCTATTTCTAATATCCGACGGATACCCGCGACCCTCACCAGGGTTGTGGTCTACCAGAAAATCGGTCAATCAGAAATTGAAATCAATACAATCCAATTACAGAAAAGAAACTTGAGTTTCTTGCTTAGTGCCAAAGATTGAAGCGATTAGCTTCGTTGTCAATAATTGTCCTCGAAATGGAAGATTTCCATAAGAAGTGGTTAGTACTAGATAGGGATGTCTTACCTCCTGATACTTGGCGAGGCAAAGCATCTGTATGATCTGTGCGATTTGAATGAGGTTGAAGCGCGCTATGTACGACACCGGCACCTCCACCACGCCGTGAGCCTCTGGGTTCACGATGCCCGGACATATGAAGTGGTTCAGTATAAGGTCTGTACATATCGCGTGGAGTTCTCGGTCTGATGTTCTGATGAAAAAACATGAAATTGAGATTATTGTCTCCGATTTTAGTCATATTCTTACAAAATAACGGTTCCAATTTGATTCTACACGAAAAATGGCACGGATTCTTACAAAGTATATCAATTTCATTAGAGAATGTAAATGTGTATTTTAGGTTTTAAATAAAGATTAACGAGAGCTTAAAGCTTTACACACATAAAACCTGTATTGTATGTGCTATTTAAATCGTAATTTAATCTAAGTATTAAGATAAGATAACATAAGATATGATGAGCAAGAAACATAACGCATTCAAATTACACACAAAACTCTATATCTTCAGACTTCAAAATTGACATATGGACCACAAGATTTGTTTTTTGCTCCTGAAAAACTTCAGACAAAAGTTTACCTGGAATGTTGCTTCAATAAGTGCACGATCTGCTGTACAATCCAGGCAATAGTTGCTGGGAAGTTGGGCCAGTGTTCCCTCAGCGAGGCGATGAACTTGCTGGTCAGGTTGTACAGCGACTGGATGGTCCACTTGCGGTAGCGGGCCACCTTTGTCGCGTACTCCTGGCTGTTCGGCTGACCGAACTTCTTGGCACGGTCTGCTGGGGAGAACCTGTAGAGAGTTTATACTTAATATCATCTTCATATACTATGCCTTGGAAAGCACGTTAAACCGGTCGTTAATTAGAAGCCCAAAATCTGACAACCAGTATTACCCAGTAATTGTGAAGGTCAGATAGGCCGTCGCTCCACGTAAAATATTGGTATTCAGTTAGGTTGGAATGGAAGTTGACCCCAAAATAGCTGGCAAAAGGTTAGGCAGATGATGAACATCTTTATATACCATGTGTTCAGAAAATGAATAAATTAATTTGAATTTAAAATATATTTTTCAGTGTCAAATCTATTGTAATTAAACCATCTTGATCGAAACTACACTTGGACATGGCACGCATTGATATGTTCACTATACTCAATACCCATACCTACATTACTGAACAATTTATTGCATTCCACAAGAGTACTTAGGTGGTAACTTAATTGAAACGAATATGCTGTGATGGTTTGGTCATGTTGAGAGGATGAATGAAAGGCGACTAACAAAATGTATTTACAAGGCAGATGTGACTGAAAACGCAGGTAGGGGACGCCCTAGGAAGACATAGACTGACCTTATTGGTGTCCTTGTGGTTTATTTAATATTTTATGAGATCATTATGGCCAGTCGGGCACAGCGAAAAACGTCAAGTAATAGAGTTTTATTCAGAAATAGCAGTAAACATAACATCACACCACATTTCAGCAGGTGGAGGAAGAGGTACCCGCATTTCACTTAATTTATATTTAAATCTCAAGTAGGTATTCTAATTGAAACGTGCATACTAACTATATTAATTATATCTTATCTATTTTAACTAATATTATAAATGCGAAAGTGAGTTTGTTTGTTTGTTACGCTTTCACGCTAAAACGGTTGAACGGATTTGGATGAAATTTGGCACATGGATATACCATGACCTGGAGAACCATGAACGGGATCGAGACTTATGCGAGTGAAACCGCGGGGTGCAACTAGTTACAAATAAGAATCTTTTCCCTTTGTAATATCAGTGTAGAAAATATCTGATAACATTACAGGGACCCGCCACTCTTATTATATAGCTTATAAAACGAGTTTCTTGATTGATATGCAACTGCATCCTTGGAATAACGTATCCTGAAACTTGCTCCACAGCCGCGCATTTGTGGTGATCGATTACCTCGCAAACAACAATGCTTTGAAATATGGGACAAGGATCTGAAAAATGCATTGTTGAAGTCAACCTCTCCAAAAGCCATTCGTAATGTCGGCATGACACAACCATAACATGCCTGTATTCTCCGAACGGTTAGACGGCGATGGACTTAGTACACCCAAATTTCGTCAGTTATGTTTAAGTCCCATGTAATAGGGATGTTCACAAAAATAATGTTTTTTTTTGCCGTAAGAGTTTAAATGTGACATGACGTCACTCCCCGGTAGATTTATACTGACTTGTGACGTAGCGAGCCCCCACTCCTCAACTTTAATGCGTTTTATCTAAACCATTTTTTATTAATATGAAAGAGCAAAAAGTACGTGTCTAATATTTTTCTATTATCTGACTCACGGACTAACAAGTTTTTTTTTCCCCAGTCAACATCCCTTTATGGGCGAGCCAATTGCCATCAAACGGGCACAAATCCAAATTCCGGGCTGCTATTGAGAAATAGCATTTTGTCGGCATATATATGTGCACACGCTCGCATTTCATAGGATTTCCGTACAATGCGATGTCAGCTTATACTGGAAATGTATAGCTTGATGTGTAGCCATGTGTACGAAAGAAAACCAAGAACATAAAAGGATGATAGCACGACTGTAATTAGCCCATTGTGGAAAGATAAATATATAACGTCTAGACATTATATTTTAGGTAACTTGCCCAAAAGATGGCACGTGTCACGATGGCACGTGTTTGCCAAATGAACATTCAATAAACTACGATTCTACTTACAAATGACTGAACGAAATGACATTTCAAACCTCCTGTTATCGATATAGTGCAGGTACAACACTGTTATTCTCACGGATACTATATAATGTACATATTATAAATTAAAGTCGCGTTTTCGTGTCTGTCTGTGTGACTGCGTTGTTCTTCTAAGCTTTGCAATGGATTCTGATGTGGTTTCCACTATCATGCAGATAATTTGTTCCGGAAGTTTTATGTGTATAATAGACTCGCTTCTACCCGCGTCTTCGCGTTAAGTTTCGGACCCGACCACGACCCGGGACCCACGCGTCGTTGCGCATCCCGCGCTATTAGCCCAGGTTGGCACGGGCGTATTTTTACGTAATTAGATACGCGCTGGTTGCGCCCTGTTGGATTCTCAATGGTCGGCTTATTACCGAGAGTTAAAAATCCAGTGAACGAAATAAAATCGCCGCGATAAAAATACGACCGTCTGAACTTAGCCCAACTTCGTTTCCCTTAACGTTCTTTCAGACTTTTTTATTTTTGTTCGGTTCCTAAGGATCGTATAGCGTACATAGCCTTTGGGCTTCCAATGCAAAAATATTTTTTCAAATCCGAGTGGCAGTTCCGAAGATTACGCCCTAAATAAAAACAATCAAATTTTACGTCTTTATAATAATAATTGTAGCGATTAAACCGCCACCATACGAACTACGCATCAAAGACATGACTGAGACATTACTTTTTAGTCGGTTATTTAAAAAAAAAAAACAGCTGTTCCATACATTTTGACCGCGTAGGTATTGAACTTTTCTGTGAAACAGCTGTTTTTTTTTTAATAACCGAGGTGCAGAATCATATTCTGAATCCATGGTATCAGTTTTCGCGTCGATGTCCCTTCCACCCTGTATAAGACTATCCGACATCAACAGTTTGGCAGTTGCCCGCCAGACGCAACACCCGTCTGGTGGTGTCCTCCCTTTTCTATGGTGGATGAGTGAACTTTACACCCTGTCCCTGTTCCTCATGCCGTTAAAATAATATTCGAAACTTACCCTTTAAACGATTTAAAAGCTGTATTAAAACCAAACTTTGTAAAAAGAGGTATTTAGAAGATAGAAAATCATGGGATCGAGGTGCTCGCACTGCTAAGTCTTGTGATAAAACCATTTTTTTTATTATTATGTAAAATCATTAAAATATACCAGTTTTACATACATATTGACATTGTTGAAAATTATAATATAAAATGACATGATTACTTTGTAAAGTATTATATTGTTTTAATTATGGCACGGGCGTATTTTTACGTAATTAGATACGCGCTGGTTGCGCCCTGTTGGATTCTCAATGGTCGGCTTATTACCGAGAGTTAAAAATCCAGTGAACGAAATAAAATCGCCGCGATAAAAATACGACCGTCTGAACTTAGCCCAACTTCGTTTCCCTTAACGTTCTTTCAGACTTTTTTATTTTTGTTCGGTTCCTAAGGATCGTATAGCGTACATAGCCTTTGGGCTTCCAATGCAAAAATATTTTTTCAAATCCGAGTGGCAGTTCCGAAGATTACGCCCTAAATAAAAACAATCAAATTTTACGTCTTTATAATAATAATTGTAGCGATTAAACCGCCACCATACGAACTACGCATCAAAGACATGACTGAGACATTACTTTTTAGTCGGTTATTTAAAAAAAAAAAACAGCTGTTCCATACATTTTGACCGCGTAGGTATTGAACTTTTCTGTGAAACAGCTGTTTTTTTTTTAATAACCGAGGTGCAGAATCATATTCTGAATCCATGGTATCAGTTTTCGCGTCGATGTCCCTTCCACCCTGTATAAGACTATCCGACATCAACAGTTTGGCAGTTGCCCGCCAGACGCAACACCCGTCTGGTGGTGTCCTCCCTTTTCTATGGTGGATGAGTGAACTTTACACCCTGTCCCTGTTCCTCATGCCGTTAAAATAATATTCGAAACTTACCCTTTAAACGATTTAAAAGCTGTATTAAAACCAAACTTTGTAAAAAGAGGTATTTAGAAGATAGAAAATCATGGGATCGAGGTGCTCGCACTGCTAAGTCTTGTGATAAAACCATTTTTTTTATTATTATGTAAAATCATTAAAATATACCAGTTTTACATACATATTGACATTGTTGAAAATTATAATATAAAATGACATGATTACTTTGTAAAGTATTATATTGTTTTAATTATTGTGAATGTGAGGACTATGTGGTTTTTTTTTTTTTCGTCTCATAATTTTTTTTTCTTTCTCGGTTAGTTTTAATGATGGTCTGGCAGTTTGAGTAGTTTATGCGGCCTACCCAAATGTCCTTTCTTTGGTATTGTTCGTCGAGTTAAGTTCCTTAAGTTCTGAGTTGAGCTCCACGATTACTGACAAATGCTTGCACTGACAGGACAGGTCCACTCAAATCTGTGGTTCTTTTCTCAAAAGACCATTTCAGACTAAAGAAAGAAAGAATAATATTTATTTGGACACTAACCAACATGGTCCTCATATGGCCTGACCAAGATTATGTCTGGACTTTAAAAGAGACTGTGGCCTCTGAGTTTGTTTCTGTCTTTCTTCTCAGAGTAGTCAGATAGGAAACGCCGAACTCATCTAGCCAATTTTTAATTATTTTTTAAAGATGACGTGTAAAAGTGATTTCTATATCCTGTTTACAGAATAAACAATTTCATTTCACTTCAATAATAATAATTATTATTAAAGTACCTACTAGCTGGCCTTCACACGGGTAGCACTAAGTTCTTATCTACAGTGCACCTACCTACCTACCCTACCTACCATACCTACCCTACCTAAAACCTTCTCCTGACAATAACAAACACAACAAAAAAGAATTAGCAAAATCGGTCCAGCCGTTCCCGCGTGATGCCGTGACCAAGGGAAAATAGGGATTCATTTTTAAATAGGGATAATTCACTTAGGTTTCGAACACAAATCTTGATGTTTTGACATGTCGCTGCACCCTGTGGAAAGCAGGTGTGAGTCGGTAGTTACACACATAAATTAATTACATAGCAATGACCAAAGCAAGGTCTTACCCTGAGCTGAAACCAATTAAAATGTGACTATAGCCTTTAAACAAAGTGACCCGCACGCGCGATGACCGATTTCAAGGAAACTGCAAATGACGTTGTTGTAAATATTTACAACAACGTCATTTACATTTAATAAGTCACACGGTAAAGTTTGCAAAACTTTTTTTTTAAATTTTCTTTTGCCCCCCTAAAAGTCACCCATATTTAAAATTCATTTATTCTAAGTCAAAGTCAAATAATTTATTTCAATTAGGCACAAACAAAGGCACTTTGAACGTCAAAATTTACAAAAAATATTAATAACTGATTCTAGTCGCCCATTCCAAAAGGTAGATTTCGTATGGAGAAGAATGGGCAAGAAACTCCACCGTTACTCTTTTAAAATAATCATTATTACTTGTATAGGCTAATTATATAATTATATGTGAAGACAATGCACCTAGAATAAGATTACTATACCACGATAGGTAAAAATAATGAAAAATGAAGGAATGACATAAATTAATTATGTGATAGATGCATGGTGCTCACATACTTACAAACATTGTAAAATTATACTATATTCCTAACATTATAACAAGTAATACTAATAATAAGTCAGTGTGTGAGTTCGGGTAATCACAAAATATAAAATAAATGTTTAAAAAAATAATATTATACAATTAAATTGGCAACCAGTTCTATTTTGTCTAGATTCTGAATTGTCCTATGGAGCAGGACCAGCATGTTTCCAAGCAATATGCTTGTTTACAAAGTGTACTTTTTATATGAGTTTTAAATTTTCTTTCATTTAATTCTAATATATTACAAGGTATTCTGTTGTGACATTTCACACAGTACCCCATAAAAGATGTATTTACTTTAGATAGTCTGAAAAATGATTATTTACGTAAAAACGGATATTTACGTTACACCTCGGTGTTTGTGTCACATAAATACATATGTGTACCAAATTTCAACTTAATCGGTCAATTAGATTCGGACCAAATTGGTTGAGACAGACGGACAGACAGACGCACGAGTGATCCTTTATGGGTTCCGTTTTTTCCTTTTGAGGTACGGAACCCAAAAAAGTCTCATTCTTTAGATTTACATAAAAGGTGTACAGTAATTTATAACAAAGAGAACCAGCACTCACTTACGTACTAGTGGCAAAATCATCTAACTCTGAAATTTTAATGCCAAGCATGAAAACATAGGCAATATTGCCTGATGCTACTGATTATGCATAATACACTCACTTACGTAAGTGGCAAAATCATCTAACTCTGAAATTTTAATGCCAAGCATGAAAACAGAGGCAATATTGCCTGATGCTACTGATTATGCATAATAATTTATTGTAAACAGGTTGAACAGGAGTGATCTAGGGGTTCATCATCATATAATAGACGTTGTAGTTTCGGTGATTGCATATGCATAAGACTCATGGGCATACTCAGCTTTTAGCTCAGGGCGGGCAAGTCAGAAATTTCTTAAGCCGGGTCACCCGCACATGTTTTATCCTACACACTATACGAAACATAAGTATGTAGTGTGTAGGGCAAACACCCACAGGAGATCCTGTTTTATAGGTAGTAAAATAAATAAACTGTGTGCTTGCTTGCTGCGTTCGCGTATTTTGCATAATAGGTAAGTACATCATTGAAGGCCGCGCGGCGCGGTTATATTGTAATTGTAAAGAAAGTCTTAACGTGGCTCTAGCACAACTTTTATCGACAACAGCAGGTACTTAGGCATACAAAATCCAAGCGGGGACAGCTCCCCCCACCCGCCTTCCACCCTGGGTACCTACGCCCATGATAAGTCTAAGTTCTAAGTAACCAACGAATTAAAATTATCATTTTGTTCTACAGTATTCCTTGCAGTAGTGATGCACGTGCCAAGATTTACAAAATAGTTTACATTAAAAAGAACAGTGAGCGACACGTGTCTGATCTCGTACTACTCCGTAAATATTTAGATTATAATAACACTTCACACCTTTTGCATCATTTGTTTTGAAAACAATGTTATGGTTGAGACACTGACCAATTTTCAGTTCTAATACCTGACAGTAGAGTTTAAATTAAAACGAGCTGAATTACTGCTAAGCCGAGGGGTCGACCGGTGCAAGCCATATGTTACAGTTTCGGGACTATAAAATCTCGATGATGCATAACAGGGGTTTGTAAACCCGAAACACATTTGATACTGTCTAGACGTGTGTTATAGCTTTGACGTACAACCTTCTAGCTCTGGTGGATCTACATGATGATTATCTTAAATAAACTTGAAAATTATCTTGATGACTGCCTCGTTAGTCTAGGGGTCGCAAGCGCTACTGCTGAGCATGAGGTCGTGGGTTCGATTCCCAGGTCGGGCCAAGTATTATTGGGTTTCACCAACAGAAATTTCTCATCAGTAGTCCGGAGTCTGGAATTGTGCCCGGTTGATGGCAATAGGCTCGCCCCCTATTACATGGGACTTAAAAACATAACTGGCGAAATGTGGGTGTACTACAGGTACATAACTTAGAGAGATGTATTAATGATTATAATCCTGTAAATACATATCTGATATAGTCGCGAATCATACTTTGATCAAGATACACCCTGATACTGACCTGTGCAAATTGGAAAAAACGTATGAAAATTTTAATTTAGCGGTACCAAGTGCGAATACATCCTAGTGGTGGCTTGACAGCGTTTCTCAATAGATTCATTTTTTTTCGAGCATAATATAGCTTTTGCCCAGACACTGACCGTCAAAAACCCATCTAAAACAAAACCCCGCCCATAATTCCACTCACCTCTCCATAGCCTTATCAGGATCAATATCGAGGAAGAACTCGTCCTCATGTAGCACAGCCATCACCGGGTTCTGTAGCGCTGCGACCAGGAACTGCCGCGCCGGAGTGTGACCGTCACGGTATACCGCGTACAGGGAGGACAGCGCGCACTTACCTGTGCGGAATAACCTAGGGAACGGATGTGGTATTAGACTATGAAACACTTTAAGGACAAACATTAGCCCACGTTCGCACGAACGTAATAAAATCGCGGCGGTTTTATTTTCGTGCACCTGATTTTCAATGCTTAGCGCCGAGAGTTGAAAATCCAACAGTGTGTTTTTTCAACGCGCTGGGACGAGAGTGCGTTCCGACGCTTTGGATTCTCGACGCTCGGCGGCTCGGCTCAACAACAATAGTTGAAAATCCAGTCGAAAAAAATCGCCGCGATAAAAACACGTCCGTGCGAACGGCTTATGCCCGCCAAGAGCGTTGTTGGTTTTTCAACGCTCGGCTTAGCGCCAAAAGTTAAAAATCTAACAGCGAGCTTTTATTTAGTAACATGAAAATGTCCAAATATGTATATGCAATGCAAGATGAAATGTAACACTACAACAGGGCGAATTTGTTTCAACGTGTGTTACATTGCATATATTTGGACAGAATGTTCGTTTCAACGAAAATTAAATTGTATGTTACGTTTCACGTATAAAATAACATTGTAACTAGGGATGTAAGGACTCCGATTCCGATGCCGGTATATCGGCATCGCCGATCGTATACAAGATATAAAACAGTTCGAAAAACGCGCGAAAGGACGACGCGCCCGCAACATTGTCGCTTCGCCGCAGGCGGCACTGGCGGGAGAGCCGCGCAGCGCATGCTTAGAGACATGGCAACACGGCAAATGGCAATATTTGCAGTACACTGAGCGTTGACTGAATGATGTATTGTTTCTTGCCTGTTTCACGTCACCGCTATTCGTGATTCTGTTTATTCACACAGTGAAGTGAGTACTGTACTGTACTATTAAACAGTTGTGCCCGTAATACAAAATAAAAAAGACATACAAACGCCCGAGGTACTACATACTTAATTATGTTTTTAATTAATTATCTACTAAGTTATCGATATCGGCATCGATATCGGTATCGCCGATTATTTACTACAACAATCAGTATCGGTATCGTATCGAGAAAATGATGTATCGTTACATCCCTAATTGTAACCACCATTGGAGAACCTAATCCTGGGTTAGGTGCCATCTCCACGGGCGAGAAAATCCCGGCGATAGACTAGCCGTGCACCAAATTCAATAGAAAGTAATAATAAATCTCCACACGACGATATCATCGCAGCGATAGGCACAGGGTGACTATCGCCGCGATTCTCTCGTCCGTGGAAATGGTGCCTTAGGCCTTCCATTTGTTAAAATTGTGAGTATTTTTTTCTTACAAATTGAATTTACGTAGTTTGTGGTTTCTATACGGCCCTTTGGTTAAGTTGCAAGGATGAAAAGTAGCTTATTCATTGTCCTGCGTCATATATTATACGTAGATTTAAAAACAGGACAATAAAACGAGTAAGGTAAAAGGCTAAATTATTTTAATATGAAGTCTCGTTTTGTTCACAGTGACATTAATGATGATTCGTGAGTGACATGTTTGTTAGGTAAATACAGAAGGTGTATTTTTTCCGTATTTGACTCACTGCGTCCTCCATCAAATTGGGTGTTTTCTCGTGGGCCTATTTTTTTGTCCTACCAGTATGTCCACGATTGACCAATTTCAGCAGTAGTCTACGTTTATTGACGCACCTAACTTAATTTGGTTTTACCGAAAACAATGTGTAAAATTCATATAAATATTAGACTTAGGGGTCGTTCATTAATTACGTTAGGTGATTTTGGCGATTTTTCGACCCCCTCCCCCTCCTCCCTTGGTGGGATGTCGGAAGATTTGGCGTAGTGGAGAAACATGTTTTAGAAAATAACCCAGAAAAAAAATTACGTACCTACTATTTGCCGAGCTCCCAACGTGAGATTGGGTGAGATTCAGCTCAACCTTAACGCCTTGCGTAATTAATGAACGAACCCTTTTCTAAAGAGGATGTTTTAACTTTAGGTACTTACTTCCGCGGATCACCAGAAGTGGCCATCTGATGTTTGATTAGCGACCGCACGACAGCCAGGAACCTGGTCCTGTCGGAAGCTGATCGGCAGCTGCCGTACAGCCCCGAGACCAGAGCTGATGGTAGACTGGGCGGAATGTGGTCCTCGCCCAGAAGTAGAGAGAGGGAGACCAGGTTTGGGGAGTCGCGCAGCCATCCTAGGAGCTCGCCTAACGCTGCCGCCTCCTGTTGAAGAAGAGATTTGGTTTAAAAATAAAAACTACAATAGAAGAAGACTGAGTGGCTTAACATTGTGTCTACGTAACGGTCGAGTCGTTGAGCTTACTAAGTTCTGAGTTGAGCTACACGTTTACAGACAAATGAGTGTACTGGCTGGACAGGTCCACTCAATCTGTGTGGTTCTTTCCTCAAAAGACAATGTCCGACATGCGACATGCAGGGTCCTCGTATAATGTGACCAAGATAATGTAGAAGGACTTACTAAGCTAAATCTCATCAAGAATTTGTGTAGTAGCATTACTTATAGGTTTAGTATCGAAATTCCAAATTTCAACAGTTTTACATGTTAATTTGTTTTTCTCCCTTATCACTGCGGGCCCTATCGGAACCTATTATTACGTACATTACATGGAGCGACTGCATATCTGACCTTTCACAATCCAGTTACTGGGTAACACGATACCCCTTGGTAAGACTGGACTCAACACAGCTCATGTGATGGGTTAGAAAATCATAGAATACATAGCTCGTATTCAAAATTTGTCTGCCCGAAACCCCTTTTTAGCACAACCCAAGCGTTGGCATGAAGAAATATTTGTAACCACGAGGCTAACAACAACAACAAATAACAAATAATTTATTGGAACAAAAACATTTAACAATTTTTGTGTACGTTAATACTGCGTTAGTTTAGTAACTGTGTCGCAGTTATTAGCGCCCACCCCAGAGCGAAAGACCAACTGAGTTCCTTTACAACAATTTTGGTTATACTTATAGATAAGAACTAGACATAACATTGATAATAATAAAACTAGAACTAGACATTTAATAATAATAGTTGTAGCAGTATAAGTGGGTGTGTGTGTGTGTGTGAGTGAGTGTGTGTATGAGGGTGTTGAGGTGCGAGCGTCTGTGTGTATGGGAAGGGTACGTGTATGTGAAAGCGGAGGATGTGATATGTATGAATATAATTAAGTTTGTATGAGGCTCTCTGTTTCCTCATAAGTCAGGCTTTGGATCCATTTTTCAATTTTCAATTTACACTCTCGTAGTGATAGAGGATAGATATTTAATTTCACATTAATTTTGTTGTAGATAACAGGACTCAAAAAGTTATAATATATGTAGTGTCTTCTCGCAATTGCTAGGTTAAAGCTCTCAGTCTGACATATTCTGTTAACTCTACGTCTTTGAGTATTGAGATTAGGGTCATATTCAATATCAGTATGCTTACTACTTTAGGCTGAAAAGCAGAAAGGCCAAGTTATTGCCCACATAATGATTTGGAACAAAGTCCATTAAAGTACATGATGACAACGCGTTGCACTTGCTAAATAGTTGTATTTAGCAAGTCGTAACGAACTACCGCTTACTGGTAATGTCCTGTAGCCGTAGTTCTTGTTTAGAATGCATGCGGATTGCGAATGCATATTGCATTGTACGTCAACCACATAATATTGTACTGATTTTTATAGACTTCAGATTTATGGTCAAAAGATTACAGAAATTCATGACGTGAATTACTTTAATTTTGGAGTACAGTCTGCTTGTGTTGAGTAAAAATCGACTTGTGTGGGTCGCAGGGTTATTAGAAGCACCAAGGGAACTCCTGCAGCCATTTCCTGGGATAATATGAATAGCCTCACTGTTACTCATGTACCCTCCAAATAGAATGAATAATAAACATTTCTTTGGTTTTAAGTAACTACACCACTGAAGGAATAAACACACGGTCAAATATCAGTAAATTACCGTGCTCAATTACTATTTTCCCAAAAGAGCAGTGATCAAAACATTTTTTTTTGGACTTAGAAAACAAATTAAGGATTGTTACCCGACTGGCCCAGGAGGAAGGTAATGTTTTTATTGAAGATCTTGCAGAAACTTGACCAATGGCAGTAAGTAAACATACTTTGAAATAGCTTTGTTACATTACATCGCTCATAAGTTCATAACAAACAGCTATTACTTCCTGTTGCCGTAGGTCAAGAAAGGGATTGTTTAGAGTCGTATGCGCATGTATTGTGTTTGTGCTAAGTAGGTTAGTTAGCACGTTACAAGAAGTTGTTGAACTTGCATGGAGTTGGCGAGTACTTGGTCAAAAGGTTACATCGCGATAATATAGGTAGCCAAATCCAAAGTCGTGTTTATGTTAAGTGGTCCAAGGATTGTAGGTTGTTAAGAATTCAATTTCAATTTCAAAGTTTAAGGCCTCTGCCTCGAATTTTGCGGGCAGCGGGGCGGCGGCGGCGGCGGCGCGGGAGCGGCAGGATCTTATGCGTAAAATCAAATGGACCGCTTCTCGAAAACAGCGGCGCGGGGGCGGGCAACGAGCGGTGCACTCTAGTCAAACGGTGACCGAACGCGCCGCCGCCGCTGCCGCCCCGCTGCCCGCAAAATTCGAGGTAGAGGCCTTACAATTTCATGATAATAACTTTAAATAAAAATCTTAAACTAGGTCAATAAAATACATGTGCCTGAACTAGGTAATCCTGTGTTTCAGGCGATATGGGCTAAGCTTAAAACTATATAAAATAATCACGAATAAAAATAGTTACAAATAAAACAGTAATGTGTAGTTGGCAAACACGAGAATGTCACTGACTTTACAAAAAGTAACTGATGAATGATGAAAGTTGAGTTCTAAATCAATTTGAATATCAGCTCAATTGACTGTCTGTTTAATGTCCGGTTTTGCAAATCCTGTTGATGAGAAAAGATGAGGATTATTAAATCTTTACAGCAGAATCGCAGTCTGTTTTCGGTTTTCCGAAAACCAAAAGGTGGCAAAATCATCATTCTCCTCATCCGAATTTCTTAGTAGTCGGCGCAACCTGCCTTTATATTCCATACTCCTGTATTAGTCGTCATCTCTGTACCCTTCCTAGCCATACAATCTTTCACACAGTCCATTCATCGTTTTTTTGTAATAGTCAACCACAATCATACTCAAAACATCCTCACGTCATTTTCCTCATTAGGTGGCAAATAGGTCGCAAAATGCATAATCGAAAAAGAATGAATGAATAATGAATAGGGGCAAACAGCATTATCAAAAAACTTTTTCACAAAAAATAAAACCGACTTCCAAAAAAACCACTACAAGTGAAAAATAACTTTGATTTCGGAAGTCGGTGTCTTTGGGGTTTTATTTTCGTTTTTTTGCCACCGACTTCCGAAATCAAAGTTATTTTTCACTTTGTAGTGTTTTTTTTGGAAGTCGGTTTTATTTTTTGTGAAAAAGTTTTTATTTTTCACTTTTTAGTTGTGGTACCTACACAAAACCCCCAAAATAATTTGAATACCCATTACCTGCTATGTAAATTACAGTGACAGGAACTATTAGAATATCGTCCACATACACTAGATGGGAAAAATACGTATTATTGAAGCTAACTCAAAAACACCTCATCAGATCTTGACCAAATTTATATGGGACCACTTCTGAAGTATGCCCTACCAAACAAAAAAAGAATCATCAAAATTAATTCATAATTGGCGGAGTAATCGCGTAACAAACATACAAAAAAAAAATTTAAAAAAAAAAAAAACATACAACCGAATTGAGAACCTCCTCCTTTTTGAAGTCGGTTGATAATTCAGTTACAGAATTCCAATAGTATGAAATTCATCATGACTAAAAAGAATTTTCTGAGGTAACTAATCATAATCAGTACAGTTTCATGTTCTATTGTATTCGTTCATTTTCCTTTAAATATTCGTAATGGTGGCGATTTATTTGATTTAAAAGGATGCATTGTCCGTATTGAAGCTTAGTCACAAATTGATTTCGTTCACCTACCTATTCAGGTAGTTTTGCATTGTAAAATGTACAAACTGTACAAAGGGGGCGAAAAGTCCTCCTTCCGGTATGCAGTCGCCATTCCATAGAATGGCGACTGCATACCGGAAGGAGTAGCATGGATAGCCAAAGATTACTGACGAGGCTGAGAATCAGCACTTTTAGGATATAAATTACGTAAGACAGTCCCCCAAAACGCCCGCCCTTCACCACTTCCTAGTGCTTTAACTGGGAAGAAGTGACGGAACTAACTCCCCAGCAACAAACCTGTCTGTTAAATTGTTAGTAAGTTAGAAGAACTTGATTGTACATTTATAATACAATAGTATGCGAAGTAATTAACATTACAAAACGAAAAATGTTAAGTTGCAGGTATCCGCTGGATGCGGGATGCGCAGGACAGGTCACTGTGGTTATATTCTGGAGGGAGGTCTTTCTCCAGCAGTGCACATCTATCGGCTGAATGATAAGAACAGCCTTCATATTGCAAAACTCTATGCTCCTGGAACTCTGTTGCTGATCAATTTCCATGTTGATTTAATCTTTCATCAATCTTATTTCACAATACCATCTAAAAATTCCATTGAAAACAAATAAATCATTTAAATTGTAATTAGATACGCGTTTTGCTTGTTTAGTAAATACAGCTTAATTTTGTTTCTCTAACAAGCTGAATTAGATAAAAAAAAACATCAATAGACCGACAGTTCGCCGACGCGAGTGAACCGACAGAAAAGCACAAAATTCGTTATTGATAAACCATTTAGTTTTGCATTATTTTCTTTGAGACCTAATTGAGCTATGCTGCAAAAATTGATCAATACAATCGCCAATTGAAGTGGCAGTTGCCTGACGGGTGGAGGCAGGAACTGGCGAACATGAGGTCGTGAGTTCGCTCACCAATTGATGCGAACTTTAGTAGTAGTTTAACAGGGATATAGGTAATGGTAACACTGATAAAGACTGCCTACTTGGTCTAGTGGTCGCAAGCGCTACTGCTGATCATCACGTCCTGGGTTCGATTCCCCATTTCTCATAAGCAGCCCAATCTGGATTTGTGTCCGGTTGATGGCAATAGGCTCGCTTATTACATGGGACTTAAACGTAACTGGCGAAATGTGCGTGAACTATAGATACACGGTGCACCTCTGCCTAACTCTTCGAGGATTGCAGGCATGTTAAAAAACGGTATTTCAATATTATAACCTGGGTGAGAAACATAGTAATGGTAATTTGTACATAAAGTGAACAGCAGAATTCCCGCATTCACTGACTGTATTTTTCAATGGATCTGATAAGCGTGTATCTCAGATGACATTATTACGTCCCACGTCATTGGGGGCGGGCCTATCAGCCTTTCAAAGCAGCTGTAGTTATTCCAGGGAAATCGCAGATAACGTTCCGTGAAAAAACATTAAAATAATGGTACTTATGTATTTCCGGCTTACCCAGGGCGCTTTGTTTGACGACTTTTTTTTCTGGATGGGAAATTATCCAATAACTTCTCCCGCTCTGAGCGGGAGGTCGTGTCGGAATCTTACTGACTAAAACCCACCCGCGTTCCTTCAGTTGCCTGTACGTTGCCAGGGGCCACGGTATCCCTTTCGGACTTTCCCGCAACCCCGGCAGGCATCGGTTTTATCAGACCCCTTCAGTTCTGCTGACATCTCTTTGAGGCGCGCGTGGAACAGAACGCGCCGTCGACCCGGGCCTGGACCTTATCGGACGGCGAGCTACCCATTGCTCACCGTTCGCAAGCCCGCGCCTACGGTGGCCGGGAATCGGCTATTGATTCACGACGCCCAGGGCGTCTCCTCCTGCGGCGGCTAGGGACGTGGGGGCCCGAAATTTGCCTTTCCCTCACGCGTTTCACCTCGTCCTTCGCGAGCATTACTGCTTCGCAGAAGGAGGTGACGGCCTCCCAGGCCCTCTCGCTCCGTACCATGGCCTGGACCAGGACCGGACGCGAGAGATCCCCGCCACCGATCGCCTCCACGAAGACACGGTGATGCTCTGCCCAAGCCGGGCAGACCTCCACCGTATGCTCCGCCGTGTCGTCCGGGTGATCCACGCAGTGATGACACCAGAGCGTTTCCTCCCGCCTGATATGTAACAGGAACCTCCCGAAACAACCGTGTCCGGTGAGGACCTGCGTCAGGTGTTTGACGACCCTTACACTTGAATAACGTCGGTCACACCTAGGCATACACTTATTGATATAAGTTAAATATATAAATTAGGTTTTTAAAGAGGAAAATACTTTCCTCAAAGTAGGTACCTCTTTTGTTTTCCCTGTCCTTAGTTTTCCCTAAATCAAAGTAAACTTAGTGTAAATGCTATCAAATTCATGATGAATCCTTCCATACCGCGACCAACTCATTGGTCAAACACTAGTTTCATTGTAAGGCAATTCACCTAATTTCCTGTACATCACATTATCCTTTACAATGTCCGTAGGTAAGTCATACCATAGAACTACAAAACCGTATAGAAGTCTAACTCTTGTATGTACTTTCCTTTGGATGTACGAATCAGCAACCACTCCTCACCAGCCTATTAACGAAAACAGGGGTATAAAATATTGTCGAGTTCGAGAGTAAATCTACGCCGCGTGGTACCAAGAATCCGGCCGCGATAGCTCGCGCATTCATAGGGCCAATCGTTCCTAATTGAGACTTTTGATATCACTTATGAAGCGAGCATAGGATTCGGAAGCGAGCGCCGCAAGTCACGTTATTACCCTGACAGCAGCGTGCCGAATTCCCCGAAACTGTATGCAATAAGAATTCGTTCAAAGCAGGAGTTCGCTTCTACACCTTCTTAATTCTACCAGTCGGTCGTACCACTCGTGCCATTCACTGACGTGCTTACTACGTCAACTTGTCATATGTGAACACAGACAAAGGCCAGTACATGGAGGAACCCTATTGTTTTTCGTTTACTATGTGTGACTAGAAGCAACAAGTTATTATAACAATGAGATAAGTACACCCACATGGCTGGTATTGTCTGTTTCCTGATCCACTTTCACTGGTCTGTGATTGAAAAATTGTTTGTATGTTTATATGATATGCTGTAACAATTGTTATTATTTTCTTGACATAGTCATTGTAGTGATCTGTTATACAACTTTGCATTTCTGGCTATTTGTATGTTAGGTCTAGGGATGCTAACCATACTCTAATTTAGAGAACTGTACTCTATTGACTCTCACTTTTTAGCACAAGTACCCCAGGGCCCCGAGATTCGTGTGGCCCGGTGGCCCCCTAGTTCCTGCCAGCGTCGTAGCTACGGGCTGTCAAAAGAAAACCTAAACTATTCGAGGTGGGTGGCGATAGGTTTAGAAGACCCTGTATTCTGTCAAGATTGCAAAGTGGCGGGAAGACAGAAACAGGGCTTAGTTGATATAGATAACAACTGAGTACCTCATCAATTTGAACTAAGAATAATTAGTAGTCTAGATTGTAGACTTCTAGAGTAGTACAATTATTAAAAAAAAAAAAAAAACACATGGGGTGTTACTTTCTGCAAAAAATAAAAATAAATGCTGTTTTAAAAATTACAAAGTTGTACTGTTTCTTATAAGTCTTTACTCCATACCTAATTTTATTATCCTCTCTGAAATCAACAATACTTTATTTCTTCTAAATAAAGTTGGCAACCCTAGTTACGTCTATGCCCAAATCAAATCATATCATATTTATAATCGTAAATGTAGGTTTCATTACAATAGGCTGTTATAATAAGATGGTCAGTTCGCTACATTTTACTCGAGAGCATACAATTAATAATAGACTTATTACATTCTTATCTAAGCTAACTCGTTAGAGATGATAAGAGGCCTTGATCTGCACATGGTAGCCTTTAAGACTACTTACAGGAATGTATTGACTGTCCAATGTGTTTAATTAACTACAAATAAATAAAATAAATTATCTTGCCCAAACTACAATCTTTTTAGAAATTATGATGGTATAATACGGGAAAAGTTAGATAATGCAGGCAGGTGTAAAATTGTCATTTACATGTCATGTTTGCTTAACCTTGTGAACATTTTCCCATAAAAAAAAACTTATGACTAACTTTTAAAAGTACTTAATTAAGTGCAAGTATTTTGGTCATTCTTTACTCTACTACATTTTTATGGAGTTTTTTAAGGTTTCGTAGTAAACAAGGAACTACGAAACCTTGTCCGTCGGTCCGCCAGCTCAGATACTCTTTGTACTAGAAAATTGCAGTGGTAAAATAAAAGATGAAAAAAAAAACAGGTTACCTCCCCTACACGTAAAGTGGGGATGTTTCTTTCTCATTTATCTCATGGTGTGGGGTATCGTTGGAAATATCGTTGAGTTTGTGAAAACCATTTTTGGATTTAGGGATCTGTTTGCGAAATTTTAAGTTTTTAAAGTGCTATTTTTTATTAGAGTCAAGAGTCAATTAGCTGCCAGCTAAATGGTTGTTTTTGGATATGTGAAAATACATTAGATTTTGTTTTTTTTATAATGAATGATTCAATGAAAATGATGAAAAAGTATGTGAAGCGCCTCCAAAGCTCACTCCAAGACTGACCTTGGTAACTGTATTTAAGTTGCATTGAGAAAAATCCTTCACAAACAATGGTTTATTATTTTAATCATAAGGATCATACAAAACATTATTGTAATGTATTGTGGGTATTGTTTTAAAATTAATAATGTATTATTATGTCACAATCAAATCTGGTTTACCAAGGGGTATTGTGTTATGCAGCAACTGAGTTGTGGAGGTCAGATAGGCAGTTGCTCCATGTAAAATACTGATATTCAGCTGCATCTAATCACCAAAATAGTTGGGAAAGACTAGGCAGTTTTGTTGATTTTTATTAGAGATGTGTTTGCTATGTTTTTGGCTGACTAGCTGTTAAGTCGGTTGTAAAGAGGCCGACTAAAGCCAAGCCAATCACAAAAACACTAACTTTACAAACATTGATATTCTTATTTACACAGAACAAAGTCCCTAGCAAAGTAAAATAATTTCCGTGACGCTTTGTTTACAGCTGATTCTGCCCTTTGCGAGGGTGTCGAACATATTTTGTTTACTTTACATTGTTTCTTGATTTATGCTTTTGCATGGGTCAGCAGTGGTGTTTTTTTTAATAAACTCACAGACAACCGAGATGGCATCTAATAGAGAAGTATGGAAGAAAAGAATGTGTTGCCTCGACCCCAAATAAATTGGGATAAGGGCAGGAATAATGACATTTTTATGCAGATAATTTCGCTACGCTTCTATTATATTTGATTTTTTTCCATCAGAAATTTCTCAGTTGAAGCCCAGTTTTGATTTATGCATCGTTGTTGGCAATAGGCTGGCCCTCTATTATAATTTGAAAATAATATAGCAAACTGATTTCTAATTCTAAACTGTACTATTAAAAAAGTACTTAGTGCAAATTTGTATCATAACAAATACCAAGCAGTACTGAGTAATAACTCGATCAATATTGAATAGTTAGTTTGTAAAAAGTGGGTGGACATGTAGGTCATAATTGTTTTTAATGTTGTTAACACCTCTTTACAAGATGATTACTATGATAATTATCATGTCCAAACAGTAGTTAAGTAATAACAACATTCATGATTACAGAAAATAATATATGCCAACATATTTTGCAAAAGAAACTAATGTAACAATCAGAGTAAATGCTTCTAAGAAGTGATTTTTCACTTACCTTGTACTTCAAAACTTTGAAGGCATCTACAAAAATCGCCCTTTCAAGGAGACTGGCTCTCTGACAAAATGTTATGGAGTCAGGTTCACATCTTGACGTGATCAGGTTTGTAAGATTCTGGCGCTGCTGCGAGCAGATCCAGGCCACCTGCAGCAGCTCCAGGGCCCGCTTCTCCACCTCCTCATTGAGTTTCTGCAACAGCTGCCTCTCAGAGTTGATAAAAATCTTCTCTCGCCTCAGTTGATTCGCTAGCTCGGCGATGTTCATACATCCTTCAGACGTTGATTGCATCATGATCGTTAACAATCAAACGCACACTAACAAACACATTTCGCACTAAAATGTTTATGAAATTGTATTTTCACGTCATTTCAATTCGAAGGAAACAAGTTTCTGACACTTTTTCACTTCCTTCATTACGCTTGCGTACTAAATCCTACACTGTATTTTCCAATCCATTAGTTTGTAAATATCTTTCGATATCAAATTTTGGAATTACAGTATTTCTTGGCGAATACAAATATAATTTTCTCGTTTTCTCTTTTCGGAAAGTAAGGCAAAAAGACGAGAAACGCGAAATGAATTTTATATTTTTATAATATTTTACTTGACTTGAATATTTATCTTTTGAGCTAAAATAAATGACAGAAAGAAAAGTGACGTTCAGAAATGACTTTGAAATGTTTAATTTTGAAATTAACACTTCGCAACGTAAGGCGATGTCAAACCTATTTTATTATTGCGTAAATGTATAAATAATAAAATATGAAAAATATGAAAATCTTTCATAAATTTATTCGATAGTTTCCGGAACGTTTTCTTTTTGACAGCTTTAACTCAAACCTAACCAAATCGAAACGCTCCTTCCAAAATCCTAAGCTTGCGAATTTTCAACAAGTGCGAAAGGGATATGCAAATGAATAGAAAACATTTTGATTTACTCAGGTTACAAAAAGAATAATTTGACCGTATGAACGAATGATAAAAAGTGAATAAAGATTAAAAATGAACGAATGGAAATGGTTGGCGAAGGAAATTGAAGGAAATTCTTGGACTGCTACACTTTTCATTGTAATTTTGTGTAAATAAAATTTAGTATATTTGTTTTGTAATAAGTACTTAAATGTTATCAGTGGACTATTTTAGTTGCTATAATGTCAAATAGTTCGATTGAGGGGAAACTGAAAGGTTTACAGGAACGATTCGAAAATGAAATGCGTATTCGAAGAGAAGGTGGTTTCAACAACCAAGGTGGAATTGGGGCTCCCAGGCCGGGGAGCGGCAGGACCAGGCCGAGGCCCCGTGAGTATCTTGAAGATATTGCTATTTAGGGCACGTGCACCCTTTGGACTTGATACATTCATCATTTTTTATCCATGTCCATAACACTTTATCTTTACGTTTTAAGCACTTTTATGATGCTGTACTGTTATTTTTGGTTGTTATTTTGCTTTTGTAGCTCATTATCTAAGCGATACATAAGAATGTAATGCTCTTTTGTGGCTAGGACAATGAAATTGAACCTAAGTATTGTCTAGAAAAAGTGAGCCTCTGTTATCAATATGCCTTAAGGTTATGCAGTGTTGAGTGACAAATTAATGCATGCAGGCAGCTTCCCTGCGGCCTGAGCTGCACATTGTTTACAAATTATTTGCATAAATTGGCATTGAGTGAGCGGTGGGTGGTCGTTGCTGAGACATGAACACAGACATTGTTTTTCTGTTTTTGTTTTAACCTATACAATCTCATATTGTACTTATATATATATCTTATTTATTGTAATGTGTGCGTGAAGGCTACATGTCATAAGTATGTGATGTTAATGATTGTGATGTAAATCTTTGCTCTTCCCCAGAAACGGAAGTTTTGTTTTTTCACTTTTTGTAGAATGATTGCCTTAGAATGACCAAGAAATCATTGATACAGTAGATTTTATGTTGGATAAAACATTTAACAATATAATTTCTTAATAATCTCTATCATTTTAACACTACTCTCATGTAAGTACTCTGCCTAACATAAAGTGTTTTTTAAAACAGAATGGCCATGGACTTGAGAACAATAAGGTACAACAATATAAGTGGATTTCTAAGTTGATTACAATACTAGCCAATGGTTTATGTAATGTTTTGGCACTAATTATCTGGTTATTCCATTAGTCCAACACACCAAATCAAGACTTATATATAGACAGAATAGGAATAATATAAATTAAAAATAATTTCTGTAATAAACTTATTTTATGGTCAACTGATGATCCATGTTATCTGTTGTAGGATTTCCTGCCATTCATTCTATATTATATCCTTTTGTTTATGAGTTACCTAGAAAAAAAGTTACCTAGAAAAGAAATGTATGAGAGACACTTACTATCTAGGTTAATATTTACATCAAGATGAGTGTGGAACCCCTTATTTATCTTAGGTAATAGGTAATACGGGCTGGTTTCCGCAACTCCACGTCAAAGCGCGTACTTTGCGTACGGGTGGGAAAAATCGGTCATTCAATCCACCCCAGCTCCTCAAAGAATGCAACGCCTTGTTATTATTGGCAATCTCGCGTAGGATACCTGGATTATCGAAGTACTTTGCCCTGTAAGTGGCGACCACCGGGCAGTTTAACAGCACATGAGCTGCTGTCTCGTCGTCCTCCATGCAGGCTCTGCAGAGCGGACTGTCTGTGACTCCTATGACAAAGAGGTGTTTATTAAATGGCCCATGGCCAGTTATAGCTGCTGTAATCACACGCAGCTGTTGTTTAGTTAGTCGAAGAACCTTTTTCGTGAGGCGGCCATCGATTGAAGGTAGTGCCTCCTTAGCCTGTCTGCACGCGCCTTGGTCCGACCATAGTTTCTGATGCTGATCCCTAGTTCGTTTCCTTACCAGAGTGCGTAGGTAACCGAAGGGGAGTGGCACGATGGGTTCGGGCCCCACTGGTGCCAGGCTCGATTCCCTTCTGGCAAGTTCATCTGCAGCATCGTTCCCCAGCGAACCGCTGTGTCCTTTGATCCATTGAATGGTTATTTTGTTGAGGTCACCCACCTGGTTAAGGCGCTGGTGGCACTCGTATATAAGTCCAGAGTCCACAGTGTGACTGTTCAGCGCTTGCAGAACAGCCATGCTGTCTGAGAGTATGCGTATTGAGTGGTCCTTAACTTCCCTAGCCAGAATAGCCGAAGCGGCAAGAGAAATACCCATGCATTCGGCCTGGAACACTATGTTAAGGACTCCCAATGGTGTAGCTATGTGGATGTTGAGGTCCTCTGAGAAGACTCCAGCACCTGTACCACTACCTGTTTTGGATCCATTCGTGAAGATGCGCAGCTCTGTTGGGCGCAAGCCCTCACATCGGCGATCCTCGTGAAGTTGGATTCTGTATTTTTTATCAAAGATAAATTGTTTCGGTACCCGGTCATTTATGGCTTTCGTAATGGGGAACTCCTTGCAGAGTCCCTCAAGCTTACTTACTGCCGCCATCGACGCTTCTTGCTGTATAAACAGGTGCAGCGGTGGTAGTCCCAGCAAGGCTTCCATTGCAGCAGTCGGAGTAGTCCTCATGCAGCCTGTGGTCGCCATGCAGGCCAGTCTTTGCATGCGTTGTAGTTTGTTGGAGGCTGTAACCAGCTGGGTGCGGGGCCACCAGACCACGGCCGCGTAGGCTATCATGGGGCGTATCACAGCAGTGTACAGCCATAGTATTATTTTGGGGGATAGGCCCCACTTCTTACCTAACATTCTCCTGCACTGCCAGAAGGTGATGCAGACCATGTTTAGCTTATTGTCTAAATTACTGCTCCAGTTCAGCTTACTGTCTAATATGACCCCGAGGTACTTGACTTCGCTGGCTAACTGAAGCTCTGTTTCGAACAGTTTGGGCAGGCGGAAAGGGCCCATAGCTCGTTTGTGGGTAAACATGACTAGTTCGGTTTTAGTGGGGTTCACCGATAGATCGAATTCCCTGCACCAATTTTCTACAATACGTAGTGCTTGTTGAGTGAGGTTGCAGATCGTTCCCGTCACCTTTGATTTATCTTTCAACAGTCTTAGAAAATGATATTGATATCGCCACATTACATACATTGTTGAATATGATTTGTTGATTCAATCCTTGTCAAAATATTCTGTATCAATGGTTTTATTCTGACTGCCTGCTACTCCAATTATCATTGCATGAGCCAAATACAACTAGTAATGAACGTTTCTGAATATCAGCCTAATCAGATTGAGGATGTCATTTTTAATTTCACCTAATAATCTATCATTACCTTGTTAAAGTTTTGGGTAAAACTAGGTGTAATGGGTAAATGCTACAACCATAATTTACATAACATAACATCACGCCTTGTTTCCCCGAATGGTTAGGCAGAGGTGTACCCATAGTAGGTACCAGGGCTGTTGTGGATATCCGTATTCATATCCGCAACTACGGAGCTTCCGCATCGATTTAGACATATGCATCCCCAATAATTAATGCGGATGTTCATGCTGCCATGTAATTGACATCAACCGGGCACAAATCCAGACTCCTACTGAAAAAATCCTAATGGAAAACCCAATAATAATGCCTGACCTCGGAATCGAACCCAGGACCTCATGCGCAGTAGCGCTTGCGATCAGGCAGTCTAGCTAGCATTACTGTTGTAACATATCAGAGACCTCCACACATTTGAAGATATACATTACTTTTTTTTATTTAATTTGATTCATTGATTTACATTTCTTCTTTTTCATCCATTTGTTCATAAAAATATTTTTGTTTCAGCACCAATGTTCTCAAGCAGAGAAATACCAGCATTCCCACCGAGATCACCACAAGCTTCTGAGACTGAATACAGAATGCGAGAGGTTTACAAGGTATTTAAAATTTCAAACTTTTTAAAATAAAAACGCAAAATGGGTTATAAATCTTTGCAAATACAAGCTTGCCTCGGAAAGCACGTCAAGCCGTTGCACACGTCAGTATTATCTACCGGGGAGTGACGTCATGCCCCTTTTTGACGTATTGCCTACTCAATGTATTGCCGTAATCTTACAAATATTTTTTAACGGTCTACCTGACGGCCAAAACAATTTTTTTGTCAACATCCCTATTGTAACGGAAAAACATATATGTAAATTGTAGTGACAAGTCATATTGTAACTCATACATTATGATATTTGTAATTTCTGTGTTTTGCGCCATTACCAACCCTTATAAATTCAAAATTCAAGTAATTGAATAAATGACTTGAATATTGAATTTCATATGCAAATAATACTTTAGTCTGGGAAGGATAATTACCCCTTATTTTTGCCCCATATAGGTTAGCGGCAAGTTGAACGTGGATGGCGTGGAATACAGATCCCACATAGAAGACCTCCAACAGCTAGGCGAGCTCGGCAGCGGCACCTGCGGACATGTCGTCAAGATGCTGCACAGGTCTTCCAAAACCGTCATAGCTGTTAAAGTTAGTAATCTAAACATTGTATAATTTAAAGTCGCTTGTCGTGCATGTATGTGTGACCGCGTTGTTCTTCTAAAGTTGTAATATTAACCCAGACTTGTGGTAGTCGTGGTCATTAAACGTGCGAGAAGGACAGTGAATATATGGTACGGGATTTCTAAAAACTAAATACTGAGTCTCGTGTTGTCACGCGCCCGCGTTTTATGTCCGCTACTGCCACGAATGTCGGCATTGAAGTAATTGCTAGTTATAGCTTTTACACTCTGAAATGATGGAGGGAGATAGCGGAGCGGAGTTGCGGACTGTCCGGAACTAGACCGAGTTCATGCGATGAGTAATTTGAGCGGGCAGCGGTGCGAGATTAGTTCAGTCATACGCGAATGTTGCGAACAACGGACATGTTAACAAAACAAAAGTTGATTTGTTACCACCTCGCATTGCTTGAGGAAGAAGAGTTCGACTCAGAAGAAACCAAATTACTTACCACATACTATATAAATAATTCTATATTTAAGAACTACACACTTCTCCCCCTCCCCCGGGCCCCGCGGCTGCAATACTCCGCGGCTGGTTTGTTTCCGCATCCCCTCTCTGCTTCCCCGCTCCGCTTCCCGGTTTTGTATGAATTTTGAAACTAGTTTGCAAATCCCTGTCCACTGAAGCGGAGCGGAGATTTAATGCAATTCCATTGGTTAATATTGGCACAGCTCCGCTCCGCTCCTCTACTCTCCGCTCCAGACGTGTCGCTTCAGAGGGGAAAAGCCATAGCGGTGGTTTCACTTGAAAATTAATTTTCTACTACTGGGTTTTAGGCTTTCCTGTACCCTTCCATACTTCTTGTTGTGTTTTTACACACATTTGTTTGGTTTAAAAATATAAATCTTCCTATCAACAGCAAATGCGTCGCTCCGGTAACTCAGAAGAAACCAAACGCATCCTAATGGACTTAGACGTGGTAGTGCGCTCCCACGACTGTCCCTACATCGTGCGGTGTCTGGGCTGCTTCGTTACCGACGCCGACGTGTGGATCTGCATGGAGTTGATGGCGTGCTGCTTCGACAAGTTGCTGAAGAGGCTGGGCGCGCCCATTCCGGAGGCTATACTGGGGAAGGTGACCGTGGCGGTGAGTGCTCTTGTAAATGGAATTGGATAAAATGTTCTGCTTCCAGAACAGTTATTCCCTGGTTATTATATTTATTAAGATTTTTTTATTCTGCACACAATACACACATACAAAGTAGCCAAAAGCCTCATATTCAAGCAATAAAAGTTTGTCAATTTTATCTTTTGCTTGATGTCAAGGCCAGGGACCAGACAATTTATTTATTTCGTAATTATTCTGTGGATAATTATCTTCAACATAGCTATAGAATACTATAGCTGTGTTGAAGAATTGATGAATTAATTCAATTTTTTTAACCAACTTCCAAAAAGGAGTAGGGTCTATGTTCGTAGTGTTCCTGTTATTTTGTATTTGTGTATTTTGTCTTTTTTTCTTTACATGATCGTTTTGTGCAGAATAAACAATTTATCTTCTTTTTTATTTCTTTTCTTTTTATGTTTTTTTTTGTATGTCCACGATTTCTCCTTCAATGTGTATACCGATTTTGAAAATACTTTTTTTTGTTTGAAATATGCTCCCGAGGTGGTCCCATTTTTGTGGTCACAAAAGTTTGCTTGGATAGTTTTTGAGTTAGCCTCAATAATACGTATTTTTCCTATTTACCATAATAATATGTGGAAGACATATGATGATAAGTTCCTGTCACTGTTATTTACATAGCAGGTAGTGGTATTCGAATTTGTGTGGGGTACGTACCACAGCTAAAAAGTGAAAAAATAACTTTTTACAAAAAATTATAACCTCCTCCTATTGGAACTTTGGAAGTCGGGTAAAAAGCAACCGAATTCAAACAACCGTCTTCCAAAAAAACACTACAAAGTGAAAAATTACTTTACTTTTTGGAAGACAGTGGTTTTTAAAACTGTTATTAATTAGCAATATTATATTTGAGTCATGCAATCTGATGAACTGTTTGCAGTATACTGCAAAATGATTTGTTTTTGGTTTGGCAGGCCACCGCCAAACAAAACGTAGTGCTTAAAACAATAAACGATTTGATTTACAAGCTCAATATATTTTGTTGCACAGACGGTGAACGCGTTATCATACCTGAAAGACACGCACGGCGTTATCCATCGAGACGTGAAGCCAAGCAACATCCTCCTCGACGAACGCGGGAACGTCAAACTATGCGACTTTGGTATCAGCGGCCGCCTGGTGGACTCCAAAGCCAAGACCCGGAGCGCTGGCTGTGCTGCGTACATGGCGGTAAATATCGCAGATAGCCTCTGAAAATCTCATGTGATAATAGTAGATTATTCACCTAGAGGATAAAGCAATGTCTTATGTCACGGGCGCTATATTGAATCCCAAACGTAATGAAGGATTCTAGATTTCTTTTTTTAAATTTATTTTAAGTTTTTGAATGGTTCTGTATTTTTTTCTTTTTGTTACGGCCGCTTTTACGAACGTGCACGTCTTTCTACATTGTTCTCACATTCATAATTTCTAAATGAATGATGTAACCAATATTTTGTATCCAATTTTTTATTTGAAAGAGTGTCCGTGGAGTTTCTTGCCCGTTCTTCTCCATAGGTATCTACTACGCTTTGGAATGGGCAACTAGCTTCATACTTCTGACTGACCGAATTCTTGACAGTTCAAAAGTGCCTGTAAATGGTTTAATTGAAATAAATGCTTTGAGTTTGAGAATCCTGAATATAGATAGTGCAATCCACTGAGACGCGCCCCGCTCCACTCCGCTCCATACTAAAGTACAGTTTACAGTACAGTAATCGCGGAGTGGGGCACGTCTCAGTGGGTTGCACTATCTATACTCAGGATTCAATCTCGCTCAAGGCGCAGAAACCTTTGTCCCCCGAGAAGAACACTCTACTTTTCGCACATACTGCGAGGTAATAAAAACCAATTTGACAAAAATGATCTGTTTGTACAGCCGGAGCGGATAGACCCGCCGGACCCGACGCGGCCGGACTACGACATCCGCGCGGACGTGTGGTCGCTCGGCATCTCGCTCGTCGAGCTCGCCACCGGCGTGTTCCCTTACAGAGACTGCCAGAATGACTTCGAGGTGCTCACTAGGGTGAGTCAAATTGAAAATGGTTCTTAAAGCAAATGGTCGGGCAAAGTGTTATTGGGGTTTTCCCATCTGGAATTTCACAATAGCAGCCCGGAGCCTGGATTTGTGCCCGGTTGATGGCAATAGGCTCGCCCCCTGTTACATGGGACTTAAACATAACTGGCGAAATGTGAGTGTACTAAAGGTGTACCTCTGCCTAGCCCTTCGGGGGATACAGGCGTGATGTTATGTTATGTTATTGTTATGGTTCTTAAAGCCGGGAATATATGTCAGATTTTTCCATATTCGTTAGTCTGATCTGGCTATATGAGATCTAAATGTGTAGTGTGTGTCTGGGTAACTATTTGTTATGCTTAGCTATAAGAAATAAATTATAATTTAACGTTTCGTTCATCAGGTAATAGCGGATGATCCTCCGCAGCTTCCAGACACGACTGACTTTACACCTGAGTTTAAATTATTTGTGTCACAGTGGTAAGTTTTAGTTCTAACTTTTAATATTTTTTTATAGAATAAAGGGTCGTGCAGACTAGCGCGACTTGTCGCGCGACGCGACTCCGGTAATTGTTCTTGCGTGAAGTTTTCTTAGAGTCGCGTCGCGCCGGTCTGCACGAAGCTTAAATCTCCATCCTCTAGAATCCCATCAAATTATTATGTAATTTATCTTAAATGCGCTATACATGTATGAGCCTGGCCTTCTTTCTTTTAAAGAATTATGACAGAAAGTTAAACACGCTTTCAGCTCAATATTACCACTCGAAAACTTAACCCTTAATCTCTCTTCCAGCCTAACAAAAAACTACAGACAACGCCCAAAATACGCGAAACTTCTAGAACATCCATTCGTAGTGAAAGCCGCGCGTAGTTCCATCTCCGTCGGCGCTTGGTACGCGTCCCTCTCGTTCTTCGGGCAATCGGGCGCGTCCAAGATGGGCTCGGTGACGTCACTGGTCGCCCAACCGGTGACGCCGCCCAGCAACGGAGTGGAGACACCAGTTACTCCTCAACCTGTGAGGAATTTCGTGACCAGTTCCCAGCATTGGATGGAGCAGGTTACGCCGACGCCTGCGAGGTCAGTATTAAACACCATTCCCGATTCACATTCCACTTAATTTAGTAATGGTTTCAGAATAAAACAATTCCAATTCCAAAGTTATATAAAATTTATTAATATTATATATATATTTTTTTTTTAAATTGTTTTCCTTACATAGTTCCTAAGTACTTACTAACACAAATATGGATGATATATTCTGAAATAAAGTTATTATATATAATAAATAGATGAATTATGTTTAATAGAGTAACTACCGCATTGTCCTAAAAAAAATTGAGATAAATTAAATCAGATCATTTGTATCATTTTAATTTGAACCATATGACGTTGTAATAGAAGCTGTACTATAATGTAATATTTACTTTCAGAGCTTGGTGGGCGACGAGTAGCAACGCAAACGCGGGCGGTAGCAGTTCGCAACCTACGAGCTTAGAAACTGACATGTGCAACCATTCGCCTTACCCGAGAAGAAGGTAACACACACTTCTATAACATATTGCTAGGATCCACAGAGATTTTGGCCCTCCCGAAAATTACCAGGACACAGGTAGAAAATAAGTATGAGCTATAATTATAAAGGATCGCTTAACTATGTTGGGGTCGGCTTCCAGTCTAACCGGATGCAGCTAAATCCCAATATTTTACATGGAACGACTTCCTACCTGACCTCCATAACCCGGTTACTGGGTAATACGATACCCCTTGATAAGACTAGTTGTCAGACTTTCCGGCTTCTGATGACCCGTAACGACTGTCAAATATCCACGAATGACAGCCGAGACTAACGGCTTAACGTGCTTTCCGAAGCACGGAGAGGTAGAGTGTTTAAAACTAAGATAACAAATATTGTACATAGTGCATAAAGTAAGAGTTCACCTATCAAAATGACATAAACACAACTAATCTTCGTCAACAGCAGGGTACTATCGAAGAACTTTAAATCTAAACAGTTTCATAACAAAATCCTGTGAACGACGATGCCCACATACATCTGTCACCGCCCCGGTTCTATAGCGGCCGAGCGCTGCAAGCAGAAATAGTCCTTACGGTGTATAGATATGAACTTCTTCGATGGTACATCGCACGTTGCTCGAAATTCGTGCAACCAAACAACTTACGCTAATCGTGATTCAACAGTCTGCAAGTTCGAATGCCCTGGCAATTTAATCTGCGATTGTCATTTGTAGCTAACATAATGTCATATCAATTTGTCATTATTTCACTCATATTGTTCACAGAACAATAGACGCGTGCGCATCTCCTCCCCCGCCGCCTGTACGCCGAGTATCCGCTGACAATCGCTGGAGAGCTTCGCCTGCGGTAAGTCCCAAACACTATAACGTTATTATTTTAAACTTGAATTCAGAATCTTACTTAATTATCATGTTTTGGAACTACAAACTCTCTGCTATAAGTGAGAAAGTTCAAATTCGATTGCAACCAAAATTTTCCAGAATTGGCCACTCAAATAATTATCATCTTAGGGCCCGCTTGCACCACAAATCTCTAAATGAATTTCACGCTAAACGTATTTAAAAGATAATTCTATCGCTGTCATCATCAAACGACACAGAAATGTGAGTTTTTGCGGTAAACGTATAATTTGTGGTGCAAGCGGGCCGTTGACTCGTCGATCAACAGATCACTAGATTAAGGATTAGGATCAAAAACTCATCGCTCAAGTGGCCGCAATTACATATAACTTGATTGTAAACCTTAATTCTTAAACATAAAGTTTATTATTGTTTGCAATATATTTACTAGTTCTATTAAAAAGTAAACGTATTTTTATAAAAAGAACAAAAATAGTTATGGAAAAAGAAAACATAATTTCTAAGCAATAAGGTTGAAAAAAAACTATGTTGCAAAATAAGACCACAACATTATTAATAAAATTGTTTTCCGTTCGTTTTTGATGCGCTCATCGGAAATCTAGTACTCATTATTAATCGAAGCCACTACATGACGCTATAGTAAACATTTGAGAATGTGACAGTAAATGTAAATTATCTAAGGTTCTGAATTCAAATTCAAACATTAGAGTAACTAATGAAGGAAAAGACTCAATTTAGGCCACCAAAGACCCAACGTCAGCATATCGGCGTCCGGTGCTGGACATAAGCTTCTCCATAACGCATCAGAAACGGATTTCGACCTTCATCCAGACGCAGCCTCTACTCATTAGGTCACCGGATTTGGAACAGCAGGATATAGTACATGTATGTTGGGAATATGTACTGCGTCGCTGCAACGCTTTGTGTGGCATGCTGTTGAATCTTAGGGTAATCAGTTTGATCTGCGGTAAAATCTCATGCGTAGTGATCTGAGGGGCAATTCCAGTATTTTTAAGAACGTTTGCATCCTAATCTCAGTGTCAATCTATACAATCACTATATTTTTGACATTGATTGTCACTGAGTTAAAAGAAAAAAAAATGACGAGCTTACTTGACTTGAATTGGAATGTTTTTGAAGCTCTAGAATTAGCCTTCTGTTCACACCTAGGGATCTACGCCCTACACATTTTTTTTCAATAAGTAATTCTTATATGCGTGTACCTACCACAAAACTCAAAGTCACACAGTTGTAATGGAATAACCTTACAAATATGTACATTGTAGTGGCAAGTCTACAATATTGTAATTCATACATATTTGTAATTTCAGTTACACATTTTTTTTTTACATTTTAACAATTTTGGAGAATTGTAGACTTGTAAAGTTTTGTGGTATAGGGCCATTGGGATCTGAAAAGGGACTCCTCCCGTCCCGTCAGGGACCGGGGAAAAGGTCTCTTGCACGCTTTGTATGAGCTTGTTCACAAACGACAACCCAGAGCATCCAAGCCGTCAGTGTTACGGAGCGTGCATCCGGAATCCAGGATTCTAGATAGAACTTAAATGTTTGTCAACCAACCACATAAGTTTTAATGATTTTTGTTTTCTTGTTTTGTTTTAATTTGTTTTTGTATTATTTTTTGTTTTTATTGTTTATTTTTTCTAGAATTGTTATTAAATAATCTATTATTAATTTCGCAGTGTTTTTAATGTGGACGATCCTTAATACATACAATGAATAAATAATTGGGATTTTACAGCAGTTCAAACTTGACCAGACTTTCGTATTTCAAGGGTTTATTCAGGGTGGATTTTTGAGACGGGGCAGTAAGAGTAAGTTTCATTTCCTCCGAAATGTAAGGGAAAAGTTTGTTGCGATTTCTGACTTTTTCAGTACACAAATTTCAGTTGGTCCAGTAGAGTTTTTTGATCCTTGTAAGAAACAGCATCAAAAAAAGATTTTTGTGAAAACTGCCCATTTTCTTGCTGACTGTCTTTTTTTTTTCAAAATCTGTGAATGCAGATCAAAATGTCTCAAAAAGTTAAAGACAGTCTCCTATAGATAGTGCAATCCACGACGACGCGCCCCACTCCGCTCCGCTCCGTACTAAAGTACAGCTTACAGTACAGTAATCGCGGAGTGGTGCACGTCGTCGTGGATTGCACTATCTATAAGACCGTTTTCTTGTAGCGACGGTTAATGTACCATCGAAGAAGTTCATATTTATTTATTTATTTATTTATACTTCAAGCACAAAAATATACAGAGGCGGACTTAATGCCACAGGCATTTTCTACCAGTCAACCTTTGGGTGATGCAGAGACAAACAGTGGTAGGTGCAATAGCGAGAGTTGAGGAAAAAACATTTATTTAAATATAAAGATATACATATATACCTATTAAGAACTATAAATATAATAAATACACCTAATTATATATAAATATAAGCACAAGTATGACAAACAATGGGAAAACATTACCGCTCATCATATCTATACACCCTAAGGACTATTTCTGCTTGCAGCACTCGGCCGCTATAGAACCGGGGCGGTAACAGATGTGGCCATCATGTTCACGGAATTTTGTTTTCAAACTGCTTAGATATGAAGTTCTTCGATAGTACCTACCTATCCTTACTGTCCCATCTCAAAAATCCACCCAGGGGCCTTATTATGAAGTATTAATGCCATCATTATACCACTACGAAAAAAGGCTGGTGCTAGCGGCCTTATATAGCTCCGTCTCTCACTCACACTGGAATAATGGTGGCATTAATAAGTCCCCAGTACACTGGGACGTATTAATTTATAGGACTACAGTCCTATAATAACGCTGTGGCGCCGCAGTGAACTTGCACCGTTTGTCATCGCCGTAGTAATGAATGGTAGAAGACGTCTTGTTCCAAATGAATCGTCGTAAAATCAACTTTATACATAAGCCATTTGAAACTATACTTCATTTTAAATAAGATTAGACATTTAAATAAACCTTTTTTTACAGTCCGTTCAATCGATTTTGACTTCTATTGCGTTGGTGGTATGACAAATGGCAGCGGCGGTAAACTGTTGGTATTGTAACTACTTTTTGCTTTTAATGCCATCCTTATGCCTACGGTGTAGAAGTCAAAATCGGGTGAACGGACTGTAAAAAAGGTTATTTAAATGTCTAATCTTATTTCAAATAAAATGTAGCAATTTTCATTACTAGGAAGTCTGCCAGGTGTAAATAGAACACATTTTCTTCAGTATGACTTTTTCAAAATTTTCTGTCAATCTAAAATCAAATTAGATTACATCTCCATACAGTTAGATGGTCCATCAATTCGTCTAGTTTAGATTGCAACACAATTCATTCTTCCTAATATTCTTGTCATTGTAAAATCAGCTTAGTTTATATGACCATGAAGTTGAATATCATATTTAGCCAGATTTATTACGAATGAACTTCATTGGCGTAGTTCAATTTTCATTGCAAATAATATTGTTATAATACCCTTTTCTATATTTTGCCATGGTAAAATCAACTTAGAACACATAGTCGTACAGTGGATATTTGTATGTATTCTACTATTACTGCCCGAATTGAACTAATAGGACATATTTATTTGCACAGAGTTCCGGTAACACTAGTCCTATAGTCCTGCAGAGGTTCTACCACCAGAACCAGCAGAGAAGATCGCGAGTTGACCTGCATGCGACACCTAGACATAGAAGGTAAGTTAAAACATTACGAAAAATCTCGCCGAATGCATAACCTCATCCTTTTTTGAAGTTGGTTAAAGTAAAAAACTTAGGTTTTTCTTGCATGATGCAAGATTTCTATGACGTTAGGTTGTTTTCATGTGGCGTTGTAAATGATATATATTGCAAGCTTTAAAATTACCGGTGTTCAACATAAAATATGTTGAGAGAACTTTGATTATTGTTTAAAATTATCCAAAAAACGGAGTTATCTTTGATAACGTTGTTGCAGTTTAAGTAGAGAACACAGCACAGGCCGGTCGCCCGAGCCGCCACCGAGGACTAGTCGACAACACGCAATGTTAGGACATGAAGGTATGATAAATAAATATTATACATATGATGAGTCGTTGAAGAAAATTTAATAACTCTAGAATCAAGGCGCTTGCTACACAAGCCAGGGTGGTTATGAATTGTACTTCCTACACTGCAGTGTACAAAGTAATTTAATTTCTTCTTTAATGTTTATCTTTTTTTACATATTTAATAGCTTAGACTTAAGAGGGAACAGGGGCTGAGAGGAATTTGAAAAATAGGTATTTGAAGAAACTATTGCCGTCGCGCTGCGCCCGAAAAACCGAGTTAAACCCCGTAAAGTGCGATAGGGACAACTGCAGCTCAGACCGATTATATCACAAAATTTCACAAAATAACACTCCTTGTAATTGGACATGTAAATAGTACGCGTATTACAGTTGATGACTCCTTGGTTGACAGTTACAGCAAACGGCAGCACGACGGACTTGGAGCCGCCCGCGCTACATGAGAGGTTGCACCCACCGTCGCCTTTATTACTCAACGATAGGTAAGTAATTTACAGATGTTGCTTATTAAAATATACTGTTTTGTTTATAAATTTTTGTGTTAATATTACTACAGTTGACAGCAAATTTACTTATCAGACACTAACGCCCGCTTGCATCACAAAACATTAAATGCGTTTAGTGCTAAACGTATTTAAAATATCATTCTATTTCTGTCTGTCATTTGAAGATGGCAGAGACAGAATGTTGTTTTAAATATGTACAGTTCGCGTCAAATAACTTAGTCGCTCTGAAGTTAGGTTGCGCATGCGCGCTACTGTTTTATAAGGAAGATTGACTACTGCGCAGTCATTTGTAGCCAACTTCAGAGCGGCAAAGTTATTTGACGCGAGTTGTATAGCGCTACAGTGCGGTCTACAGTCAGGATTTTTTTTTAAATCAGCTGCACTCACTTAGGCTACCAACACAATATCAGCTCGAAAACTCCTACCTTAGGTTTATATATCCGTTAAAGGTCATACCTTATGGCTTTGAGACTACCACTTCATCTCTGACCATTATAATTATTATCATTCCACAGGCTATCAGAAGGTCGTAGTCAAAGCCTCACCCGGGCTGAGCTGCGCAACGGTTACAGAGGCGAGCCGCCTGCGCCCGCGCCGCACAAACATCATCACGATGACCAGGGTAAGTTCCTACGAACACTCCAATGGAGAACGTGGAATGTAGCTAGTACTTGGGCCAAAAACTTGGTGCAGGTGCAGAAATAATACTTGTTTTGGCAAGTTTGAATGATAACAGAAGGCCAATTCTTGTAAATAAACAAGTCCCCAATCTCATCTCATCGACAATCAATGTCAAAAATGTTGAGGTTTTTTTGACAGATGACGTCAGATCATATATTATAAATTAAAGTCGCTTTTCGCGTTTGTCTGTATGTCCGCGTTGTTCTTCCAAACCATGCAACAGATTTTGACGAGGTTTTCACCATTTACAGAATTTATTCTGGAAGGTTTAATGGTATTAAAGTTACGTAAAACTAAGAAGTATCGATGTTTTGTCAAGTTGTAAAAGCCGTGCGAAGCAGGAGCGGGTCGCTAGTGTACTTATATAAAATTGCCAATAAATAAAGTCATCGATATTACGCTACACTACTTCCGAATGTTAATCAGTCCGCGTGCAACCAGTTTTTGGCCCGAGTTTAGGTCTAGTAAGACCATACCTTGAGGAATGAATTTAAAACAATGCGGACGTACCCAGCCTTTAAGCCGTAACATTGTATTGTGCATATAGACAGGGGAAAACAGATTTAGTAGGTTTTACTTACATGTTATTAACTTAGATCAAATGGTAAATGCTGGGTACGTACGGCGTATTGGAAGTTTATATTATTGTTTTATTTTATTTTCAGTTACTTTCTTGAATAGATATCTAATTTTCGTATTCTTAAAACAGTTTAGTGATTTTGATTACTAGATGATAATTATATAAATCTTACTTTTCACAAGGTTAATTTAGTAACAAAATCAAGTATTAGAAAATAAATTAGATCCATTGAATTAACACACGATATTTTACGAATATTTTGCGTAATTATATGTCATCGACCAGTGAGGCGTAACTTATCGCGTGTCCAAATTCTTTGACAGCACTGTTGTATAATCTGCAAGAGATCGGAACGAGATAATATACCTGCCTTTTAGAACTAGCCGAACAAAAAGAACAATGGCCACTGTCCAAAAGTTGTATTTTTGAAGACTATAATCAATTATTTCCCATGGTTTAAAAAAAAAAAAAAAAAAATATTATTACAATAACAATGTACGATTCTTTAATAGATTTTCAACTTTATCACTAAAGCATAAGGTTCAAAGTTGATTGGGAAAATTGGACAGTTTCAGGTAGGTTGATATGCTGGCGTCTCTACTTCATTTTGGTAATAGTCTCATTTCGTTAACAAGTCCTGTTTTTCCTAGTCCATTGTTCTTTACCTAATTGGCCGCCATCGAATGACTGCTAAGTTAATATCTTCTTCCGATCGCTTGCAGACCTATTACCCCGCGTTTACACCAAGGTATAAAACATACATTCTGCATGTTGTGTCCACTGTTTTATTGTTTTCATCTAAAACAAGTTGTGAACACTTGTTTCAGGCAAAACTTGTAGCGAACTTGTCAAAAATATGAAATTAAAGTTCAGAGGGTAATAACTAGTATCGCAACATTGAATATTTAGTTTTATTTTTTATAGTTTTTAAACTGTAACAACATTTAATTCAGTGTTATTATTGCAATTTATTAAATATTAATTAATCAATATTGAGTGCACTACAGAACAATATTTAATAATTTAATTCAACAATATTGACAAATTCATCAAAACAGTGAAATATTTGGCAGCCATTTGCGACGTTGCCAATTTTCTGTATGCACCCTCTTAACAAACTTGTTTGAAACATTGTCAATATACTAGTTTTATACACATGTATAAAATAAAACGAGTATTTATATGTTTTTGACAAACTTTTTACAAGATTTCTTGAAAGCAATAACAGCTTGTATGTGGGTGTAAACGCGGGGTAACACTATTTATGATTGACGAAGACAATTTGTAACGAAGGAGTACAGCCAGCCTATGACTACAATGAGTTTAAACGCGTGTTGTTCGCTGCTCCGCGCGCGCGCACTCTCTCCGCACGCATCGTGTGTATAGACGCGTGAAATTATTGCAATACAGGCACTTTGTTACTATGAAGTTATTAAAAAGTTCAATAAAACAGTTCATTTTTTTAACCTGCTTGTATTTTTGCTATTTGAGTCCTTACGAAGCCGGAAATACTGGTTAAAAATGTAAATGTATGTGGTTCTTCTTGTTGGCAGTTTTCACTTGGCAGAAATTCGTTTGGACTCGAATCAAGTTGGTATTTTGAGAATAAGAATAGAGTTGTAACGATTTTATCGATACCTAAATACACTTTTAACTCTTTTTACTTTCTTGCCTAAACTATCGCAAATTCTTGTTTAATTTGAGGCTCAAAAAATTTAAAATTTAATTGACGTTGCAATGATTTCACAAATCATCTCATTCTCATACAGTCTGTTTCTACCCTTCCATTATGTAAATATCGGAGGAAAACCATGAAGTTATGGGAAATATGCTTTTGACGCGTCCTCTGTGCTTTGCGGTTATATGCTTTCGCACAACCGAAGTAAGGCAGCCGAAGAGAGGCTTTTTTTTGGCGAAATAACTTGGAAATTATCGTCGTGTTTTGTAGATAGATGGGTAAACAAAATTATATTTATATCCTATCGTAATTGATCATCGACTTTGTGACAGCTGCATTAAGTATTAACTGTTATCGATAATATAGTTCGAATAATTTTAACGATTTGTCTCATCTCTATCTATGAAACTCGATATCAAAATTTTGTGTCGACATAATTAAATGTGCTAAGTTTACATAAAATCAAACTCTCGATATTATAAGAGTTTTAGTCGCAAATTATCTACTTTATTACCTAACCCACTCATTGTATGTTTAGCAATCTTAACACGTACTTACACGACATACGTCTTGAAATGATTCCACCAACCGGTCCGACATGCGCGTGCGACAAAGTTCTGTCGAACTACTGACTAATTTTATGCATAGTCTTGTATCGTTTTGGCGCGAGATAATGCTGCGACAAATTTTCGTCGCGCTGCGTATCTTAGCCTGGCAGGTCTGCGACAAATGTCTTGTCATGTTTAGTATGTGTTGAGACTGCAGCTTTTCAAAATTGTTTGTTCTCCCAAATGTTTCTTACCGATATGTTGATGTATGTCATATGTTATACATTAATGTTACACATTGTGGGAACTTTTCTGTTGATTGTACAACTTAAAAGCGTCCTTGTAAAACTAGTGCAAAATTAAAGTCTTGTGTCATATTTTTGTGCCATGCAATTTAAGTTTTAATGTAGACACTATTGTGACATTTTCGCGTGTAGCAATTAAAGTAAAAAAAATCGATTTAATTTTTCACATTGACTGCAGTTGTAAAATCAAAGTCTTACCACCAACACCAGTTCTTGATCTATGTATTTTGAGTGCTTATACTTACACTGCTGTTCTAAAAGGCAACAATACGATTCAGCAGAGCAGATAAGCGCTTAAACTGACTTGTAAATAGTTCACGGTATAGGCTTATTTACACGGATATAGTTTCTCGCGTAGTATCTTCGAAGCAAGTGCCCATAATCACTTGTGCATGTGGAAAATCTTGCCACAAAATGGGCGAGAAACTCCCTCCATGTAAATGTGCCCTAAACTCCTGAAAAGTTCCTTCCAATGTGTCTGTGCTTTGCCGCTGTCCTTCCGCGTCCCACACATCGCCTGCCCATAGTAGCTCTGTCACATGCCTCGCTACACTAAACACGACCCTAACACCTAGCTAATAAGGGCTACACTTGTATACTGCGGGTACGTATCGCTTTGGGAAGCGTTGCTAAAGTATTTACTTGCGTTTTGTATTTTATGTCGAGATATTTTTGCAACGATGTTGTTTTTTTGGAGTGGATGGTTTACCGGTTTTTTTGTAATTATAAAAGCAAGGGTTTTTTTTGGCATTTTTTGCTATGCTATCAAAACTGAAAATGAAACAACAAGCGATGCTAAATATTCAAAAGAACACATTGAAAACAAAATACTTAAAATCGAGCCATAATATCTCTTTATCCAATTATTCGAAGCAGCAAGCTGTTACAGCAGTTCCTAACTTAGAATTTACTGAAAACAATTTCTTGTTATTCTTCTCTAAAGTCAAATAATGTTTTGATCATAAGATACTTCACATTTGCACGATGCACAATATTATCAGCAATACTTGTAAGCTATCCACTTTTTTTAGTAAATAACGTGGCTTTTACTGGCGAGGTGTGAGCGAGACAGCTGTTCTTCATCTCTCATCATCATGGTAGCTTCGCTGTCAGTAACATTAGCAGGCATTGAGTACCGACTCTTTGGTTCATACACCACTGTCAGTCTAGGAAGTAAGCAATATTTTAGGTATGAAAACCAGCCGAGAATACATGAAGTGTGATTCTTATGGTTAATAGAAAATAAATCACAAACCAGTGTGAATAAAGGTCATTTTATGATATCATCTCAATATAGTAAACCAATATGTCAGCAGGCCTAAACGTTTATTCACGGGTAAGTAAGATCAAACCGGTTTTGATCAAAATTGAGTGGAACAGTTTGTGCAATACTCAGCCCAGCTAAATTCTGTGTACTCGAAATGTTGCTCACGTCTTAAGCAGACAGTTTCGAACAAAATATATTGGCAAAATTGCACTAAACACTGACTTAAACTGTTGAATTCTCAAACGCAACTCATTTTTAAGTATGGTATGAAAGCGACAGAAAGACTAAGTACGTCCGTATTCTTGCTAGAGTGATGAACACAAGCACTATTACACAACAAAAATTAAATTAGGTAGCAAAACTCCGCAAATGTCAGGGTATGGATATCCATTTAAAAGAGGAAAAACAAAAAAACTAATCTCTTCAAGTAACTACAGCTGACTACGGGGTCAACGGCCACCGGTAGGGCAGTTATTAGAAATTATGAATTTAGAAAATCTTTCTTTTTTATTTAATACCCATCACATCTGCGTAGTTTCGCTAGCTATTTTAATCTGACTCTGTATATTTCTACCGAGATTCAGACTTGAGCATCGTTCTACAATTTATGATAAATAGTCTTTATCCGACGCCAGAGCTATTTAAAGCTGAGTATCGTTTGAAAATTTGCTTAAAAACTCAAAGTGAACCGCAACCAAAGAGTCGGTATAACCGGAGCGGGCAGAGCGGCGTGTAGTATTGCGGTCGTTGGTCGCGTGTCGATGATGCTCGGTCGCAGGCTGGCTACACTCGCTCGCCGGGCTCGTGAAGCGCCGGCTCAGCGGGTACGTCAAGTGGCATCACCTTGCAGCGCGCAGAGACAACCCTCACCAACATCATCTGCAGCATAGGTGAGCGACACCATTCATTTTTACTGTTGAATGATTATGCTGGCATGATATATACGACAAGTAAGAACTGTAGTTAAAAAGATAGTGCACAGTCTGGCAACCTTGAACAGCCAAAACTGTTGCTAACTGCTGTAAGATTGGTAGTGAGGCTATCATTTTTTTTTTACTTTTGTAATATTTTCTGGCTTGTAGATCTGTAGTGAAAAGATAAGGTGCGTCGGCCAAAACAGCTTCCAAATCTGCCCAAGTGTTTAGAGAGTGTGGTTTATTTCGTCACTTGTTCTTAAAATTTTGCGATCATTGAAATGTTCATATGGTCGTTCACCCTGAAATTAATGTACTGAAAACTTCCTACAATTTGATCCTACATAAATTGTTCATAGAGGTCTATGTTCAACTTTCGGAAATACTATCAAGAACGAAGTAATCAAAAGTAGCTTATTATTGTAAGCTTAAAATATATTGTCATAATTTACACTGGCATAACTAAATTTAGCATAATGATCATTACGCATAATATTATTAAACATTTTTTTTTGTCATAGTTTATTATCATAAATACTGTTGGCAAAATAATAATGAAGCATATAATTTTAAAAAGCATAATGTTATAAACGCATGATATTTACACATAACGTTCTTTCAAATAATAATAACAAACTCTATTATACATAATTATGTCATATACAAAAAAAAACATGCTGGCGGCTCAGCCTCAGCTTACCCTAATCCAATAGAGAAATTCCCAAATTATAATAAACAATGTTTATATTTATCGCTCATGACTAATAGACGAATAAATTTAAGCCTTAAAATATTTATTCAACTCCAAATAATGCCAAAACAAATTAGACCAAATGACAGTTAGTATAAGTTTAACCTTTGCATTATGCCAAAGTATTATTATGCAAATAAAAGTTATGCGAAAACGTTATGTCAAACAATATTATGGCTTAAAATGTTATGCCAAAAGGGGGATTCCCATACAAAAGCTGTCAAACCGTCCTATTTATTCTTCAGATTAAATTTATCTGATAATTGATATATTAGCCTTAAAACATAAATTTGAATATTAAACTAGAGGATAAAACTATTAAATAAAATCACACATCCACAGATGGGGCAACAGCGAAAGTTGGAGCATGCCGGCGTCCCCCCTCCCGCCGCGCGCCCCCCCGCCGCGCCCCGCCGACTAGCGGCGCGGGCCCTCGCGCGCCTCACAGCTTACACCGACACTTGGATCAGTTAGCTCTGCTTGAAAAAGCTTAGCGAAAAACCCTTGGGACAATTCGTTTTTATCCATGCTAGACTCAGGTATAATAACAAATTGAGGTATAACAAGCTTCCATAGTTTGGTAGACGTTTTTTTTTAAATTTTTGACTAAACAAGAAATCATTGTAGCTTTGTGCAGGAATGTTATTTAACTATGGCTGGAGTGGTAGTATATAAATATAATAACCTGTCACGATTGCCATTGGTAAATAATTTCGCTGTACCTCATAATGTACCTCTTAATACTGTAACAAAATAGAAAACTTCGTATGCAATAGAAACATGTTTTTGTAAGAAATGCAGTCAATATAAAAGTAAGTAATTGATGCCACGTTGTCCTCGCAACCATTGTTGTTCAACGTACTACTCTATATAATTATATCTACAATAAATATAAACATTAGAGAAAAACAGCACGATAGCTTTGTATTTTATTACTGCGTAAGGTACGGTTCTGGCGCACGCGACTGAAATTATCGACTGAGAACTCAAAATCGCACACAGTTAACATAGTAGACAGACTAAAGCAGGAGTCACCAAATGGCGGACCGCCGACCTAAAGTAACATTGATTACTAATGGCAATAGCTTGCACTGACTTTAGACGGATAGGTCTTAGTTTAATTACTTATTTTGTTATTTTTGTTCATTACATATTTGTTTAAAAAAATATACAAATTGTATTTTTGTTTTATTAATTAATTGAATTTTTTAACCTTGGTTGCTAGTCATCGTCTACCAAAAGGACCGCGAAAGTCATGTTATTTTAAAAAACGGACCCACAATGAAACTAATTTGGGTCCCTGGACTAAAGGAATAAAGTTTCAGCTTTTCAAATATTCATTTGTAAAGTTGGTGTACTTGTCTGCATACTAAACAAATTGTATTCAAAGTGCCTGACTTAAGACTGAGTTTCTGACTGAGATCAACAAAAATAATCCATTAAACCAACCTCGAGTATACGAATAAACAAACTACCTCTCAATATGATTCACTCCCCGACAACATATTAACTTTAAATCAGTCTTCATAGAGTAAGAAATACAGCATTTTAAACGTCAAAGTTTTGGTCATGATTGCGGATCAGTCGCGTGCGTGGAACAACACCTTTACTCATACATAAATTACGTCACACGAATATCATATTTCCGGAACCTCTCTTTGTCACAGGTGGTAAAGAAAAGGAACTTTAATACTTTAGATTTATTCATGTGACGTCACGGAGCTTGCGACTCGTCCGCCGCCCTTGTCACAAGATGTCACACTTTGTTTAGTACCTCCCTGACGTGTGACGTAATTATTATGGATGATCCTTTATGTAAATAGTCACCGGCCGTGCAGTATTAAGCAACGGTATTCGAGGGCTTATCGCGTGATAACAGTAACTTAGCACATGTTCTTAGTACACGTTAAATGAATATTTTGGAACAAAACGCGTTTAGTAGTTATAAAGGAAAATTTAGTACGGAGTTGTGACGTTATAGTGATATATTTTGGGATATACTAGTTGATTCTGTGATCGCGAATGACCTGACTACGATGGCATCGCGACTGCCCTCTTATTGGTCGGTGAGATCAAGTCACCCAAAGCAAAGAAAAGGTACAAGAGTTCATCACGGTGAGATACATTAGAGCATTTTCTCGATCATTTCCATGTAACGTAACGTTCTTATGGATGAAACAATACAAGCAAAAGCTCAATTTAAAAAAGTATTTCCATGTAATGTAACGTTCCTACGAATGCTCGATACGGTGTTCGAAGTAATGCTCACGGCGAGTGAGCCAGACCATACACCACCACCATGTGACCAGTAACATTCTCTTCTATATTGCGTTGACTCTTCTTTGAATTTCGGAATGCGCTCGTGTATTTGCACGATGAAATGTTACACAAATTAGCTCATTTTTAGAACTTGTAATGTGTAAAATAAATAAATAGTGTGGACGGTATACAAACGAGCACTGTGTTCGCGCTAGAAACGGACAGCCCGAGCGTTACATGTAGATGTAATGCTTGTAGTGCGTACACGATAAATTACTTTACACGTGTCTGTACACGCCTATAGAGTGGCTAGATGTTTTGTCACAATTTAATGCTCTAGTCAATACTCACCTTTATCGATTCTTCACCGACCAATCAGGAAGAGCTTTTAATTAAATCTTTAGTTTAGGTTGGGAATGAGCCATACTAGTTTTTATCTACACTAGAACCTAAGGACATCATTGCACATCGTTTGAAAGGTTCGATAATATTCTTACATTTGTGTGACCATTATACCCATGTTGGCTTAATCGTAGTCGGGTAGTCAAACGGGTAGGCGTACAATTTTCAAAGTTCTAAGACTTCTATTTAATTTTCACCCGAAATCAAAGTGTCTTGTAACAAGAGTACGCCTAAAAAAATTAAATACCAAATTGTCTTTCGGTATTTAAATGATCCCTTGTATCAGAAGCAAAATTGGTTATTTCTGATGCTAAAATTGAGAACACCATTTATGAATCACAGACTATAAACACCATGTATACATATTTAAATTAATGTTTGTGGGTGTTGCTTTATTAGTGCACAATAATTGTATTTATCATTGGTTTCAAGTTTAGTATTCGTTTTTTTTTTGTCATAGCAATATACCGTGAATAATAAGCAATAAATATGTGTAAGGCAAAGATTTTCTTTATGTTTATACAAAATCTAAACTAATATTTTATAGAGAAAAGATTAGATTTTTTGTATGTTTGTTTGTTACGCTTTCACGCTAAAACGTCTTAACGGATTTGGATGAAATTTGGCACATGGGCAGACCATGAACTGGGTTAGAACAAAGGATACTTTATATCCCCATAGTCCCACGGGATCGAGACTTCTGCGGGTGAAACCGCGGGGCGAAGCTAGTACAAAATAATTGTAGTAACTTTCTCATTTACGAATATTTTCTTTATTTTCATACAATATTTAACTATTTTTTTTTTCAAAAATTACAAATTTGTGCACCAATAAAGAAAGACCTAGTATTTTTAACGAATCCGAGCAGTGTAGCTTTGACAATATGTACTTCACTTATTGGATGGGGAATTGAGTTTTGGCAGGACAATGTACTGTTGTGCTTTTGAAAAGAACATAATAGTTATATCTGTTTACTATCACTTGAAAATCGTAATTTGCTTTGAAGATAACTTTTCCAAAAGTCTTGCTAGTTATTTTTGTTGTAAAATATTTTCAACGGCTTCGTTCGACATGTTCAATCCATACACATACGGTTTGGCCGAGTTTACCTTGTTTGCCTATCTTCGGTGATGAGCCATCATTTGATAAAAAATACTTTTAGTAAAATAATTTAATTTGACAGAAATCGCTTAGAACCGATATTGCTCGAATTGGTGCTGTCGTAAAATAGTTTGACCGAAACCGCTACCGTACGGGGGGCAGTGCAGGCCGCTCATTCGTCAACGCTGCTCCCCGCATCGCCGCACATTTCTAAGGCACGGTATAGCGGTGTCGGTCAAACTATACCAAAAATATTATTATGGATTTGTATAATAAAATTTTGGATTTCACGTAAACGTTAAAACTGCTTATTCAAAGCACTACAGTAGATAGTCTATAAGAATGCACTGTACAGTTGGGGGTTGTATTCCTATTCGACAATCAATAGTAATAGATAATGATTTCAATAATTGTAAATATCGTGTATATTTTATTGTAAGTGACAGATAATTCAATACAGATAGCGCAAGATTTTATTTGTAATATACATAGATGGGTTCGTTCATTGGTGCAGATGCTGATAAAATCTAGGAAAAATAATCCTGATAGACATATTGCTTTGTATGTTAACTTTTTTGCAAGGAACGTTAGTGAACCAAGTCTCCTGTTGTACAATAGTTTCCGATGTAAGTACAAATAATTCCAGTGGTCCCTTGACTGGCTTGATTTCACATCTCTGTTTTATAAATCATTTTGTCTGTACTTCTTAAGAGAAAATTAACCCCAGATCTGACCAGTGAACGAACCCAAACAAATTGAGTTGTACTTTGATTTGTAACAAATAGAGCATCATAGTGTTTACAGCTTACATATTATAATAATTGTAGTATTTAATTGTACATTTCTTTTTTTAATATTTTGACCAAATGTATAGATTAAAATCGGATATATTTTTTTGTTAACTTCGGGTGTACGAGTGTTGTAACTCGATTATCTTGACTTTAGTCGAATAGTTGACTTATTAGTCGATTCAGTCAACTAAACTTGTAGAGTTTTTCGGAAAGCTTCGTATAATTGGCTAAATAGTTTTTCAGTTTAGTTGGCTGAACATAGATTCGTACAATAATGTACTAAGCAAACGTGATGTACGTTGGATAGTTTTTGTTCAATTTTTTTTTTTACAATTTACCTTTTATTTTGATTACGTTATTTTGACATTTACAAATATGAGCCATAATGTTCATGTACGCAAGCATCAATTTGGCGGGAAATATTTGTAGATACATATTTATAGCAATCGCTTGGAATTACAAGAACTATCCGTTTAAAGGCAATTTGAAGCAACGTTTGTGATTAGCACCGCGTGTCCCACGCTGGGCGCCAGTACTCGGTTGATCAGTGACATTGACACACCTATTTTCATATTCTTAACTTTACGTATTTTTAAATGTCCATTGCCTTGACTTTGAAAAGCGATTTCTTTCTAAAAACTGTAATACTATTTTCTAATATTAATTAAAATCCTTCTCGTGCAAGCATTATTTGTTTATTTTTCTATGAATCAAACTTAAAATGTTTCAAATAAAAAATGCGATGTTACTGCGCAAGCGACACTAGCGCCCTCTAGTCCGCGCGCCACCCTACGTGCAACCGCGTTAGTTAAGGCGAGACGATATTTAAATAAATCTATTTAATAAACAACGATTAACTTGTTTTCTATTATATTATTGCAACAATTATTATTTTATTGTGTATTATATGGATCAAATTTTATTTTTGTGTTTTATTATAACCACAAACTTCAAGTAAGTACCTATATTTACAATGGTTCTTTAGGGGTATGAGCAACAGGGTGTAAAGTTCACTCATCCACCATAGAAAATGGAGGATCCTCCGACCAGACGGGTGTTGTGTCTGGCTGGCCGACTGCCCGACTGTTGATGTCGGATAGTCTTATATATGTCGTTCGCACGGTAAACTCTAATTGCGCGATGCAGGATTTGTGTGACGTCATGTCTTTGATGCGTAGTTCGTATCTGGCGGTGTAACCGCTACAGTTCAAAAAGAGACCACAGTACGCCTCATCAATGATTTTGCATGTCTAATCATTCAGCCCCAAGGACGTATCGGGTTAGTTACAGTATTATTTTTATATTTTAGTTTAATTAGTACCTACCATATCAAATGTTGGGCAAACTATTGCCTCATTTCTCAAGTGTGTAGAAAGAAATGCAAATAAAACGAGTATGGCTTTTATTTAAAAAATAATATATTTTGTACAATGTTTGTGTGAAAACAACTATTGCGTCGGAATACAAAACGTTAGAATGTAGTACGGAATATATGCTTATGTACAGTAACACCTAAGTGTTCGAGGAGAGAAGCGAATTTGTGGGTAACTGCTGGCAAGGAATAAGATAACAATGAATTGAAGGATTTTGAAGCTACGTATACCATAAGCATAATCAGCCTATAACGTTCCCGACTTGTGCCTCCTCCCTGAGAGGGAGAGGGCCTTAAACCAAACCACCATGCGGGCCCAGTGCGGGTTGGTGGATGTTACATATCTTTGAATTTTTGCTTCTTGGACTGAATGAATTACACATAGTAAGCTTCGTATAGTATTCCCAAAATTAAGTTAGTGTTTTCTAGAGAAAAGTATGCTACAAAGTCACAACTGCAGGTGGAAATCATATACCACATGGAGTAGTTTTGATAGATTCACATTTGGATAAGAATTCGGCTGTAACTCATTATGTCAATAAGGATGCACAATAAGCTCGAGTTGTTTGTCGATAATTAGCTAATGCGCTCCCGACCCGCAGGCAGTAAACTCTCGATGAGTCATTAGCTAACTATCGATAATAGGTACCATGGAAGAAGTTCATATCTATACACCGTAAGGACTATTTCTGCTTGCAGCGCTCGGCAGCTATAGAACCGGGGCGGTACCAGATGTGGTCATCGTGTTCACGGGATTTTGTTTCAAACTGCTTCGATATGAAGTTCTTCGATAGTACACTCACCACAGTTCCGCACCAACACTAGCACTGCTCCCTGAGGGTCTTACGTACGAGCGAGAGGTCCGATAACAATGGTTTATGACTAACTATTATTAGATATTATTGGGATTTGATATAATTTCTCCTCGTGAAATAATTAGTAATAGGAATATAATTAATAAGGCAATTTAGAATTATTGCTGTAACAACTAAAGTTCTTAGGAAATAATCACATAGAAACTTATCACTAAGGAGGAAATCATAATCTCTTCTGATAACAAGAAGATACCCAAACTTTACTTGATATTAATAATATGACTATCACGGTCTTGCCAGCAGTTTAACAGTTGGTCTATTTGAAATGATATTTTTAATAATACAATTCATAGCAATAAATATAAAAACAATCACATAATCATAACATGTAAACACTTTCTTTGGTACAATCATTAATAGGCGATGTCACATAATTATGTTTAAAACAATTTAACCTTTATAATACTGGTGTCTCATATTGGAGACAGATAACAATAAAATTCTATTGTGTCTGCTAATTGCGCGCGCGACAGATTAAACGGGAAAAGCTAATTCAATCAAATAAATAAGGAACAAACAACAAAGCTCATTTTGACATGATTGCAGATCATAGAAAGTAGGAAGAATCTCTTCATTTGATGTCTTTTAATATTCTTAAAATTATAATGAGTAAAAAGTTAAGACGAAAGCGTCAGGGTAGTCCGCGAAATTAAAATTTTCTTACGTTTTTCGATTGGCCGGTCAGTATCAGGTTGTAGGTTGATCAGAATATGATTCGCGACCGTAACAAATATATATTTACAGATTTATAAATTATCAATACAACTTGCCCTGTTGAATGACTATTTCACGAAGCACGACATTTGAAGCCAATTCTAACTTAAGACAATTTAAATTTCGCGGGCTACATTAGCGCATCCTTAATAAATCTGCGATTATATCAAAATAACACCACGATAATAATCTTAATTCAATTTGCATTAATTAACTAGTAACAAATCAGCATTTTATAATTAAAAATAATCAACATAGAAAAGGCAATATAGGCGTACACCACAAACTATTTTAATTCTCTATATTATTTTAAAAGTTGTGTTCATATTCCTAATCTGCTGCTTAGAACTAATAAGAGATATAATCACCCTAGGTAAAAATCGAATCAATTTTTCTCATGTCTTGCTATGCCATTTACATTTTCAACTCTATTATCAAGATGGTAACGATTATAATCGTCTTTACTCTGCAACTTACTTATATAAAAGTGCAAGTAAGGTACAGGCGACGGCCAGACTATCATTTCGAAAGAAGCCAGCAGGCACATTGGATTGGCAACTATCTAAAAAGGGCTAAACCCATCAGATTCGCTAGACTTCTTTACAACAGTCTGGTTACCGAAGACTCAACGCAGAGAATAATACGCTATATTTTCAGTAACATAAAGTAGGAAGTTGTACGAACATCGGCGAAGACATCGGTAAGTCGTTCTTCTTATGTTGTGCTTTAAGTCACTGATAATAAGGCTTATTATTCAATAACAGCTGAACCTATACAGTTGTCTTCCTGAAGCCAGAATATTTTCTTGTACAATCGACCGCACGGTAGTAACACTGACCTTGCCTAGCGTAGGACGCAGTTTCACTGACGTACGGCCTGCTGTACATATTATACAATACATTGAGGCATAGCGCCTGAAGCCTACAAGATACAGCTTATACTAATTACAAACTACAATAAATAAAATCAACAACGTAATAGCGAGTATCGCAATTTAATACGACAATCAAAATTTTCAACAGCCTCGTTCATTCCTTACATTATCCGTTAACATCTGACTAGCAACACACTGTTAAGGACGTTCAGAGGGGAAGAAGACCCATGCCTGTTTTACCAGTTAAGTCCCGGTTAACATATCTGGGAAATATTTTCATATAGGTACATAAATTCCGTGGCATTTTATTATGTGGAAGATTTTGCCACTACATTACATTACTTTTAAAAGGTCCTAGTGTCGTTTATGGTTCATCATTTAAAACTATCAATGTACTGACGAAGGCCTTATGGCAAGCTAATCTTTTCCTACTCCCCAATTTTTTTCCCTTCTATCAGGTTTTTCAAAAACAGTTTTATTTCAAACAATCCCCTTCAAAGCGTAGGTACCAACCTACATAATATAATAATTTATTTAATTTAACAATTCAATAAAATGACAAAATAACACATCAAAACTTTTAACAGACCGAATAAGTACTGATGCCTTTGAGCACAATCTTTAGTTTAAAAACTATTTTTTTGACTAGTGTCTAACTAGAGCAGATGTATATTATATTTTTATCTCTAGATATGTAGCTCTTTTATGAGATTTACCTATTTTAAATTTCGTTTAAAAAATTGTTTACCTATGTTATGTCTATAATAAAGTGCAAAAGTATTTTTTTTTTCAATATGGCGCAGCAGTAAAATGGCGGGGAACTTTACTCTGAAAGGCGGAACACGATTCTATAAAAAATATCTTGTGCTTAAAACGCTGTTACTAGAGTTGCGAAGAGAATTGACGAAACTTCGAAATTTGCTAAGGTATTGAGATATAAAAAACAACTATACCTACTTGTTTATAATAATTTATGTCAATAATGTCCTCTTCCAGCAAGGCACACCACTATAGGTCCGGTCTACTCACGAGCCTATTCAATTTAGTATAAATATCTTATTTAAGCTTATCTACTTTCCAAACATTTTTAATACAAGTGTACCTTCACGACCGTTGTCCCTTAGGGAGTGAGCACAGTTCCAAGCGATGCCAGCACTTGGTCGGTAACATTCAAACTCTCTCAGCACATAATACCTTTTCGAAGTCTGCGAATCCGACGTTGTACATCCAAAATATGCAGACTTATTTAATTTATGTACTGGAGTTAAAGTTAAATATTATTTTTTGGATATAAAGGTAACTTCATCCCATTTCCCGCCGCATTGAGAAGCCTAATGTCGTGATACCGCCAGCGAAGTCGGTGCAGTTGCGCTGCTGGTCGTATGCCTCCAACGTCTCCCATTATTGATGTCGCTTCAATATCTATCCTGAATATACAAAACGTATTATGTAAGTACTAGTACATGGATCCATATATAAGTTCATCAGTCACTAGTCACGGGTCTGGCACACAATTATTATTATTACAGCTAACACGTGGGTTTCGTCAGTCGATTTGGAATATTGGTTTGACTGCATACTTCGTAGGCTGGATTTTAAACTCACAGGTTTAATCCAGTCTTTTTTTATTTCCTACAGTTAGGTACGGTTTTACTAACCGAACAACTCGTTGTTTAGAATATGGTTGATGAGGAAGTGGTTATGAGTTCTTCCTCATAACCATGGATGCGGATGAGGAAGATAGAAAAACTTCAAATTGAAAATTTAAATAAAAGAAAGATTGTGAATGGGCCCTATAATATTTAAAAAAAAATACAATTTAATAGTAAAAATTCACAATAGGGAGGTTTAATTTAATGAAAAGTAACTTTGAAGCTGATTCTCCAGATAGACCACTCAAAAACAAAACAAACGTAAGACTGGCTAAAATTACAATGGTTATGTATTATATTTCCAAAAAAATTTGAGACACGTTCTTGCCCGATCGTGAAAGTAGGTACCTATTATATTCATATTTTTATCCTCTTTTCGCTTCAATATCTATCCTGAATATACAAAACGTATTATGTAAGTACTAGTACATGGATCCATATATAAGTTCATCAGTCACTAGTCACGGGTCTGGCACACAATTATTATTATTACAGCTAACACGTGGGTTTCGTCAGTCGATTTGGAATATTGGTTTGACTGCATACTTCGTAGGCTGGATTTTAAACTCACAGGTTTAATCCAGTCTTTTTTTATTTCCTACAGTTAGGTACGGTTTTACTAACCGAACAACTCGTTGTTTAGAATATGGTTGATGAGGAAGTGGTTATGAGTTCTTCCTCATAACCATGGATGCGGATGAGGAAGATAGAAAAACTTCAAATTGAAAATTTAAATAAAAGAAAGATTGTGAATGGGCCCTATAATATTTAAAAAAAAATACAATTTAATAGTAAAAATTCACAATAGGGAGGTTTAATTTAATGAAAAGTAACTTTGAAGCTGATTCTCCAGATAGACCACTCAAAAACAAAACAAACGTAAGACTGGCTAAAATTACAATGGTTATGTATTATATTTCCAAAAAATTTTGAGACACGTTCTTGCCCGATCGTGAAAGTAGGTACCTATTATATTCATATTTTTATCCTTTTTTTTTTTTGTAACTATCTAATGTAGCGAGCAAAAGACTGAGATTACTTTTAATTTCATTGAATATGTCAACGACACTTCCTCATAAATTCCTCTTAATGATTGAGGAAGCGGAAGAGGAAGAGGAATATTTTATGCCTAATTTTGGGGATGAGGATGAGGAATCGCTAAAAATGAGGAACTTCCGCATTATGAGGATGAGGAAGATTAATCCTCATCAACCCTAGTTTAGAACGAGGTAAAATAAACGGATTTTATATACTACATGGTAATAGGCTCGCGCTCTCGTCATCATATAGGACTTACTTAACTGGTGTAGGTACTATAAGTACACCTCTGCCTAACACTTTGGCGAATACAGGCGTGATGGTATGTTATTTACTATAATATCGAGGCTTCAAAGGCTTGGGAAGTCGACATTTTCATAGGTTTATATTTCTCTATGTAGTTGTCAAGCAGAACAATACGTATTCTCTTCTGCATGACGATTACATACAACTGTTTACCTACGTAGGTAGGTACTTACCCTACAAGTCTAATGCGGCCGGCCCCCTTTCCCTGCCCGCTGCGGACTGCCGGGCACCGACGATGACGACAGGCCGAGCTCCAGCGCGATGTTCTTGTCCACAGGGCTCCTCTTCAGGTAATCCGATATGTGCTGGACTATCAGATCAATGGCCACTGGAAAATAGACGATAAAGTCAGTTATTTCGGTAACTTAAGAGATAGACTACGTTCGTACGGACGTAATAAAATCGTGGCGTTTGTTTTTTCGTGCACCGGATTTTCAACGCTTTGCTTAGCGCAGCCGAGTGTTGAAAATCCAACAGTATGTTTTTTCAACGTGCTGGAACTCGAGTGCGTCACAGCGCGTTTGATTCTCAACGCTCGGCTCAACACCGAGAGTTGAAAATCCAGTGCGCGGTAAAATCCCGCCGCGATATTTTTACGTCCGTGCGAACGTGGGCTTGGAATGCTACAGGGTGCTTTTGCCGCGTGACCAAAATCGGCTATAACTAACGACGCTATTTTGTTTTATCAATACAATTTCTATGTCAAATTCAAAAATATTTGCCAACAACGCCCAGTCAATGTCATTTATGCGCCAAAAGATTCTTGTAGCACTATAATCTGACTAATACATAAACTATTACTTTTTATGTATCGTAGCACAATGAAGTTATTTCGTTTAAGTAATTTATTGTAATGTATGGTAAAAACTGGCTTCAAGAATCTAGCTAAAACGGTTGAAAACTAAATAGTGGTAATAAAATGTAACTATACAATTCATGGATTGATAGCCCTTCAATGAACGAATATTCTATTATTCATGATTTATTTTAATGATACTGGATCTTTTTGTTTCTCAGTCATGCTCCCTATACGTTATGATGAGCATAGTTTTTATTTTATTCATAGCCCTAATAAAAATGTAAAATACCTACAATCGCTTGCCATGAGTATGGACAGGACTATACTCCATTCGAAATAAGATTAGACATTTAAATAAACATTTTTTACAGTCCGTTCAACCGATTTTGACTTCTATTGCGTTGGTGGCATGACAAATGGCAGCTGCAGTAAACAGTTGGTATTGTAACCACTTTTTTGCTTTTAATGCCTACGGTATAGAAGTCAAAATCGGTTGAATGGACTGTAACAAAGGTTTATTCAAATGTCTAATCTTATTTCAAATGGAGTATAGTTATACCTATCAAAAAGTAGAATAAGTACATAAGGGGAGTTATATGATGCACTATATTCTATAATAGACGTATGATGAAGTAGCTTACAATTACTAGACTCGATAGCTCTGAAGAAATAGTGTACCAGGTGTTAACCTCGGGTAAGCTTGCAAAAAGGCGCGAAAGAAATAGTAAACAAAATAAAGATAGTAAAGAAAAAAAAAAAGAAAAAAAAAAAAAAAAAGTTTTTTCTTTCTAATATTCTATTTTAATAAATAGTCAGAAAAAATGTATATAGAAAGATTGTGATTCTGTGAATCCACAATGTAAAACCATAAAGCCCGATAACTCGATGCAAATTTCTTGTTTGTGCAACAAATGACTTGCATCATCGAAAAATTATTTAGACGGGGCAACTTTTATTGTTGCTTCAACATAAAGCATGTCATAAGCGATTAAATCGCACCTTGAAAATCAGGCTTTTAGATAGTAACAGGTTCTACCTACTTGTATTAAAAATAAACGCAGATACAAGTTTGCAAACACTTTATTCCTTTAAAATATACATACATGGCTTCAGTTACACATTATTTAAAATGGAAATTATATAATTTGACAGGCAATAAACATTACACAGATGCATCGTTTGTGCTGATTACATAATTATTTGTAAAAATATACCTTTGTGTTATGCATAAAACAGCCAAAAGAATACAATTAAAAAGTTGAATGTAACTAGTACTTGAAACGTATAAGCTAACCCAGAGGCTGTATAGGGAATTTCTAAAGTCATCACTTTCGAGTTCGTGAAAGAGAGCTTCATCTCTTTCACGCACTTGAAAGTGGGAATAAGTAAGAATAAAGTGGGATACGGAACAAATATCGCCATCTCTGTCATGCACTGGAACAGTGATGACCAACACTTCCATATACGTTAATAGTACGACATATAGAAGGTATAATTAGTTATACCTACCTATTTACTGAAAAAACTTAATTCGTGGAAATATTTGTATCATCATCAAAATAATCATTTATAATCTTATAGGCTGTTTTATGCAAAACAATGACAATATTTAAAGTAATTATAGAGGACATCACACACATTGATTCAACTTTACAAATCAACGCGTCAACTGTATATAAATGCTACGTAAAATGCTGAAGCTACATAATAATAATAATACAATTATTATTATATTATGCGATTGTGCATAAACAACATAATACTCCGTTGGGAAAGTTAAGTAGGAAATAAGATGGATAGATAATGTATTTTTTTTTAAGTATCATAAGTTTTAACTGGTGTAAAGAACATTTTTCTTATTGTAAAGATTATTATAACAATTTTCTGTTAATCTACAGGCTGAAATTTAATTCACTGGCAACATTTTAACCACGTATTGTCGTACCATGATACGTATACGTAGATATAATATGTCATTTAGGACAACAGTATCAAAAAAAAATGGTAATTAAACTTAAATAAATTTAAATATCTTTTTTATAAACCCAACCCCAAGCCAAGCCTTCAGATAAACAAAGCAAGATGTTATTATGTTATGTTTTTTTTTAAATACCAAAGCTAAAAAAAAACTATATTTAAATACCCAAATTTAACCTTTATAATACTGGTGTCTCATATTGGAGACAGATAACAATAAAATTCTATTGTGTCTGCTAATTGCGCGCGCGACAGATTAATAGGAAGATTTCATTCTATGCTATTGAACAAGGTATATCAAAATCAGGAATTCAACAAAATGTAGTCTTACCAGAAAACTAATTAATTTGCCGAAACCACAAATTTTAAACAATAGTAATATTCCACTATGTTATTTTTACAACTAAGATACTTTTCTTAAGTTAAACGCTTACTTTTGCGACATTGATATTTATAGCCTAACTAGCGATCCACCCCTGCTTTGGACGGTTATGATATGACAAAACATCGAGAGATAAGTTACATTCTGTTATACATAAACCTTACTAACCCGCACTGGGATCGCGTGGTGGATTACGGCCTACTCCCTCCCACCCAGAGGAGACCAGTGTCCCAGCAGTGGTATGACAGATTGCACTATGCTATACATAAACCTTCCGGGATAAATTCTCTAAATTATGTTGAAAACCGCATCAAAATCCTTTGCGTAGTTAAGAAGTACAAAACGGTCACACAGGGGCCCAAGTCTATTTTTATAAATTCGTCATTCCAACACGATCCCATTGTCATTTTGCTAAAAGTTCGTAATCTGCTAAATTCATAATGGTCGATCATTGGTTGATCATTGTATTCCACAAACACGATACTCGTAACGAATTGAAAGAAATGACTGCACAATGACGTTCTCATGGTAGGTCACTGGTCAAAGGAACTGTCAAAATGTTAGCAGATTACCGCCTAAGTCAGTCATTCATTTTTCACCAATAGATGCCATTTCTTTCAATGGAGTGTCAGTGGCTGACCATTGGAAAGTCATCATGACGCCAATATGTTAGTAGATTACCAAACTTGTCAAAATCAACAATTATGAAATCAATGATAGACCATTGTGACACTATTGTAATAGCAGACTTGAGGCCCAGATTCGATAAGCGGCTTCAATTTATATTATGTATACATGTAGCAGAACAGAAAGGCATTTGAAAGTAAAACTCCAATCAATATGAGGAATTTTCAAAGTGCGAGACAAAATAGAATTATATTCAATGAAAATGTATGCCTCGGAAAGCCCGGTTGTCTTTCGTGCATCTTTGACAGTCGTTATGGGTCGTCAGAAGCCCGAAAGTCTGACAATCAGTCTTACCAAGGGGTATCGTATTACCCAGCTGCTGGGTGGTGATGGTCAGATAGGCAGTCGCTCAATGTAAATCACTGGTATTCAGCTGCATTCGGTTAAATCTGTAGTTGGGAAAAGGCTAGGCAGATTAAATGAAAATGAAGCAAGTGGCTCTCACACTTATGGTTCATTTTCATGCAACTTTTCTCCCCCCACACTATCATATACATTTCGATCACAATGACCATAATGCTGGCTGGTGGTCGCAAAAATCCGCGTTCAACTTAAACTCCAATATAACGACATACAGTTTTACAAATTATACATATTTTTTTACGTTTTCTACTACGTTTTATCACATTTAATCATTGGAATTGGCCATGACCCCTGTTTCTTTCAGATTTAATTTATATACAGATTTTGGAATCTGGTAAATATACTTTTTATATGTTAACTCTATATTATAATCAATAATTGAATTGCGAGTCATTTTGAACCAGATTCTTTGTTTAAATTCTAGTATTGAAGAATTAGCCCCTTTTCACATCGCACTACCATACTCCAACCAAAGTCGGCTTTCCTACCAATATCATTATATACGAGTTCGGTTCTTATTAGTATGAAATCCATTTACATTTGCTAATAAGAATTTCAACGTTATTTGCGTAAACATAAGGTTTGTATTCGTATGAACCGCTAACCTTACTTAGCAAAGTTAAAGTACGATCTGTGAATTTTTTCCTGGTTGCTATACAGCCAGAGCCGGATATATGGTAGCGAATGTTTGGGAAAACCGTATAAACTGCGCCGGTACGTGTATTCACACGTACATTGCTTTCATACGTCAGGACACTACTCCATTGCGTACCCGCCCGGCATCGGGTAACCGGCAGCCAGAGCGCGTGAAAAGGGCCTAATATTTAAAAAGGGGCTAATATTTAAATCAAACTATTTTGTTATGAATGAATAGAGAAACAGACGGCACAGACGATATTTAGTTGTGAACAGTAATGTAAATTCTACCACTTTCTACATGATCATGTTGATGTATGAGTCTTTTGCAATTTTTTGATTCAGTCTGTAAATACAAATATTTATGTTATATTTGCATGCGAGGGACATATAACAAGAATAGAATTTTATAAGTTTGTGATCAAAATGACAAGAAAACATCAAGAACGGCTGTGCATTTTTTATGAATTTGGTTCAGATAATTTTTATTACAAAATATGCCAAGCCAAATCAAATAATAACAACACTGGACTTTTTGGTGATAGAGCAAGCTAGTATAATCATAATATTATTTTTTTATAACAAAAATAGATTATATTTTTAATTTAAATAGTTACTGGTGTTTTGTAATTATTCATAAAAGGCATTGGTAACTTGTTTTCCTAATCTACAGTTTCACTTACATAATTTTACGAAAAAACATAGCACAGCGTAAAATACGTAAAATATAATATAATATTAATTGAGACAGTGAACATTTTACAAGGAAAATATCCTTTTTACACATCCTAAAACTCCTTCCTATCTGCGGGAGCGCTTTGCCTATGACCGTCCTTCTGATGTGCCTTGCAGGTCGCATCTTAGAAACCTGCTTAAGTGCCCTACCCACTCCACTGACTTCTACTCCTACTCCTTCACCGTGCACGCGGTGCGGTTGTGGAATTCACTTCCGCCTGACATTAGGGACTGCCAAACTGTTGCAGTATTTAAAAGAAGAGTGAAAGAACACTATCTTTCCACTTCGTCATAGTTGCGTAGGTATTTATGTTGTATTTTATTTATTTTAGAAGTATGTATGTATGTTTGTAAGTATATTGTCGTATAATTTGTTTTATTTTATTGAGTGAATTGTTTTGATTTTATGTATTTTACTTTCTCTCTACTCTTACACACGGTGTCTACATCTCTTTTTACCCTCTGTCCTATCGCAGGTATGCTGGAAGAGATTTCATTAGAAATAAGCATCACCTTTGTACGTATTTTTCTGTTCTTTTAATCTTGTCTGTATATTTTTGTGTGTACATAAATGGTTAAATAAATAAATGGTTAAATATATTATTTGAATATAAGACAGAAGATACAGGTAAAGTAAATAATCTATGATATAAAATAATAATGTACTACTTATATATTGTGCGCAAAATAGTTTAGAGTAAGAGAAATGGATAAGCGCGCCTTCTGTAGCAATATTGGGACTAATATTAACAAAAGTTCGTATTTGCGAAAACTTATACCTAGTATTTCCATTATCGTGTCCATGTGTGCTTATCCATAAAAGACACCATAGAGGGCTTTTTTGACGAACACAGGCTGAATGTTATAGCCAACACTTACTGACCATAGAAGCTTAGAGTACCACAATATTCGAAATACGTTATGACATTGCGCACCTAACCGATTCAGGCAGTTTTAAAAAAATGCATTATTTTCAATTCAAACATTTACGACCAAAAAATGGATGAAACACTGTTATGAAATTTGAATTACTTTCTATTTTGCTGGCGTATTTTTAAATACTGATCACATATATTATATTACCAGCTAACCCTGATACAATTTAGTACAAATATTTACTACCAAATTATTATACGTCAAAATTAATTTAGCTATTATAAACTTTAATGCCCAATAAATAAAGCATATAATTTAATCAATAACAAAAAGAGATGGTACAAATATTGCTATACCAATAATTTTGTATGAGATATTGGCGTCAAAATGTTGGGGCAATTGTTACAAAGTATACAGTGTAACCCTGTGAAGCAAATTGGACTACAATTCGTAGAATATTTATGGGGATATAGAAATATTTGATTAATATTCTGTAAGATAATTGACGTTATTATAGTAAAGTAATACTGATCAAGCTTCTGAACAGTCGGTAAATCTGCTGTCATACCTCATGTTAGCTGTTATGATTGTGATCAAAGATTTTAATAGTTACATTTGCCCTCACCGTACTTATATCGCGCGAAAAGTGTCAATAGTGAGAAGAGTGAGCTCACACATCCCATTTATGGCGTTTCCATACTGACTGGGAGTTAGTGTGTGTGTGTGTGTGTGAATCAAAAAAATCAAGAAAAAATAATTCACATAAACTTACAAGGGCACTTATGAAACGTCAGAAGCTAGTTGCACGGTTACAATTGGTCGTTTCCTATGGAGAAGAGCCGGGAAGAAACTTTACTCCACCCCACGGTTACACTTTTAAAAATAAATGGCTTTTATAATGTTTTCAAATGACGACTCAGAGGTGTCAAAACGAAACTGAAACGTGACCATCTTTTGACGCAGTAGGGCGAATGTAACGATTTAAATATTTGGTTCTTTGACATAAATAACAGACATTGTCTTGAAACATTGGTATTAAGAGGGAACAGGGCCTGCGAGGAATTTTAAAAATAGATATTAACTAATGCCGTCGTCTTACCTCAAGTTTGCCACCGCAGAGTGCGATAGGAACAGCTGCAGCTCAAACCGATTAAATAAAAAAAATACGAGTTCGACGTTTCGTATTCTCCTTTTTTCTCCTCGAAAATTGAGCCGATTCAATTATTATTTACGTTGAAATTTTAAGAAAGAGTATGTCTACGTTCCTATCATTTTCTTTTGTGTTAAAAACTATTCGAATTTGCCTAGTAGTCCTCTAATCACGGCGGTAAAAATAGGGTAATTTTGTAATTTTTGGAGGGTCATATTTTCATTGCCAATAAGTTGCTGAATAAAATGAAATAACAGGGATGTGTCTACAGCAGACCTGGATTTTATGGAAAAAAAAAAGATTGCGTAAAGGCATTATTCAGGAAGACAAAAGGGGAATACATTTGTATGGAGAATCGCAGGCCCTGTTCCCTCTTAACTACTCGTCACTAACTACCCTAAAAAAAAAACGTAGAAAGATAATTTAAAACCACATAAAATATTCCTATACCCCCATAAGGGGAGTGAACACGTTATACAAATATACTTAAACTATATGCTTTGAAAAGCGTCAGCCTTATAATAAACAATAATGGACCTTAACTACATATTACTTATACTTAGATATTGGAGAAATACCTTACTTAAAGGACATGAGAAACAGCTGTCTATTAAACCATAGTAGTACCTATAATACAAGAACTGTAAACGCATACGGATTTATCAGCACAGACGAATACAGATGGGTCCCTCCGCATTTTAGGTATGAAGCTACAAGTAGGTACGCGGTGGTCTCGACTTGTAGAATTCAGTGGGCGTAAACGTAGTGAGAAGATGGCAACTTCTAGGTGAATATAACTGTCGGTAATTAGCGCTGTGCGACCTAAATTGCTCTTTATTGTGTCGTAGCGAGAGTCGCTTTTTATTTAAATGATTTTGCGGAGTGAACCATCTGTACTAATTTGTGTTATCAGTGAACATGACGTTTACAAATGACCAAAAATCAGAAAAAAAAAATGGTAAAAAAACCTTTGCCATTAGCAAATTGGCAATTATGACCATTGCAAGTTTGTTTAATCAGAGAAACTATTTTCGAGACAGCCATTTTATTTTTGCTCTAGTACCTCTTTTGGGTCAGTTGTCTTGTCTCTCATGTGCCACAAGTAATAGAATCGGATATATGTTTACAACACAAGTTTCTGAGGTACTGGGACGTGATATACCCTCGAAGGTCGGGCCTCGTCTGTGACCTCGTGATCTAAATACAAGGTGTAAGGGATATCGACCCTCAAACTGTTACATGAATTCAGTACTTGATTCTAGATCCTCAGCGTTGAAAATGTTTGTATAAAGTAAAAAAAAACTACTGTTTTATACAAAAGTGCAATACTAATACCTACATCAAAATATATTGAAAAGCTGGTATTTTGTTTTATAACTGGCAAATAATTTCAACACTGAGGGTCTAGAATCATGGGCTGTATTTATGGCCACAGTTTGCGAGTCCAAGTCCTTTAGACCCTGTACACTCTTTATATAACTGAGCAACGATGGTTAGAAGTTCTATTGCGAAAATTGGTCGTGGTTGGTAAAAAAAAGTCTTTGGTAAGATTATTATGCTAACTAGCTGAAGACCATTCTATGGTCAAAAAAAAAAAAAGTTATTTTTTATCTCTATGGTCGTTTATGACGAACCCGATAACACAAAACAGTTCATAAATTCAATATAACTATTAGAGCATGACTATAGGAAATATTTTACGCAGTGTTAGTCAAAATTATTTTTCAAAGAAAAACCAAAACCAATTTTTTCTCAAAAGAAAAGAAACATACCTTCAATAGCCTTCAATCTTGGTCAAACAAAATATTATAGCGAATAGATCACAAAGTCACACACTGTCGTAAGAACTAGGACTATCGGCTCAGCGTATCTTCTGAACTGCCAGACATCCGTCTGCCAGTCGTCTCGTCCACCTCCTGATGTCCATTGCACCCATTCACAATCTTCGGCGGCGAAGACCTCTTCTTATACATGATATCCCATATATGATGCACGATTAGGTCAATAGCCACTGCAACAATGCAAAACGGACTTTAAACGCGATTGAATACGGTCGCTTTTGCAGCTACATAAGAGCATAGCCGCTGCAAACTTTTATTGTATTTTTTTTAAAGTTCGAATACAGAATGTGGCAGTATACGACCTCGTTGCAGTGGCTATGACCTTGTGTCACTTACCTTCGGTTTAAAATATCACTTAGTATAAGAAAAACAGTTTTCGTAATGCGATCTGATACGGTAAGTACTAAAACGTAATAATTCTAATACAAAAAAAATATAAAAAAATTGGGAATCTTCTTAGGCGGCGCGGCGATTCGGTGATTGGACGAGAATACAGAGTGAAATTTCAAGGATGCGTCACGTTTAGGCACATTTCGTTACATGAGTGAGAAAAAATATATACTCTCTCTCTCTCTCTATCTCTCACACTAAAACTCTCTTGTTCTATTTTTTTTTAAAGTTTCACTTCTATCGCGTGTACGGTGCTGCACGCGCAATTTTTCTAACGTAATAGTGTTATCTTATCAGCAAACGTTTGACTATAAACATAAGCACTGAAAGAATAATAATTACTAGTATTAAACGCGGCAAGTAGGAGTTTAAGGATGTTGACTGGGAAAAAAAACTATTTAGTCCATCAGTCAGATAATAAAAAAATATTAGACACATATTTTTTGATTTATCGTGTTAATATTTATTCATTTATATAAAACCCATTAAAGTGGGGGCTCGCTACGTTACAAGTCTGTATAAAATCTACCGCGGAGTGACGTCATGCCACATTTTAACGTATTGCCTACTCATTGTATTTCTGTAATCTTTTGATTACGTAAAAAAAGATAAAATACGTGTTCAATATTTTTAATAATCTACCGAACGGACAAAAAAAATGTTTAGTCAACATCCCTCTATTGGAAACGGTTGTTACTTTTGACTTATAAAATAAATTTCTTTTTTTAAGTCTTGTATCATAGAGTTTGTTTTTGTCAACTATTTTAAAGATTGATGTCTTGGGCTTTTTAAGGTTATAAACTTAGGTGCCATAGTTTGACCGATACCGTTGTACCGCGCTTTAGGTACGAGTATGTGCGCGGCGAGGCGGGGGGACAGTGCAGGCCGCTCATTCGTCAACGCTCACGGGGCGAGGCGTCCCACCCGCCGCTCATTCGTCAACGCTGCCCCCCGCCTCGCCGCGCATTCCTGAGGCGCGAACAGCGGTCTCGGTCAGACTATAATTAATTAATATACAACTAATATAAATTAATAAACATGTCTCACCCAGATTGTCGGCTCCCCTGGGAATGATGACGTCAGCAAACTTCTTGGTCTGCAAACAATGATTTAAAATAAATGCGCTGTATTTCGTTTGTGCCTCATTGGTTTAGTGGTCACAAGCGCTACTGCTGAGCATGAGGTCCTAAGTCGGATTTCCAAGCTTGTCCTCTATTACATGGGACTTAAACAAAACTGGCGAAATGTGGGTGTACTTAATAGGTACATCTCTGCCCAACTCTTTGGGGACTATAGGCGTGAAGCTACGTATGTTATGTATTGTTTTTTTGGTATTGTTACGTGAGGATATGTTTTAATAACACAGTTCATTCATCCAACACCAACATGCTGATCTGATCATCGTTTTCAATAACAGAACAATTGTTTTGCAACAATTTATGAGTAAATAAATAATTACTTATGCTTTGTATACTAATTATTTGATAGATATAATTTTCACAAAATTTTGTGCAAATATCTGGCATTGAAGCCATCTACTACGATCGAATTTTAATGATTATCTAAGATCACGTCTAAACGATTGGAAAAAATATATGTTATATTAGAGCATTTTCTTAGTAACTTAATGTATTAATATTTTTGATTATGTTTATATTACATAGTGAAATTAATTTGTAAAGTTATGTCTAACGCTATGTGAGAATCACGCAAAATCTGTTATGCGTATTTGTCTGAAACCTTCACCATTTTAAAGATAATTTAATTAATAATCTTTTAATATACGTGTTTAAAAAAAAAAACCTTTTGTTGTATGTATAATAGTACGTCTGATGTGGGACAGCGCTCCTTGATGGGCGAGTCCTATTACTGGCTGGACGTACGACGCGTTGCGTGAGCTCAGTACTGAACACGCAAGCTTACCACTCAAGGTCACTGGCATAAATCTGCGTCTTAATCTACGGTAACGTACATCACAGTAAACATTGTGTACTAGTAATGCTGCCAACAGTACAGATAGTGTCATCCACAAAGACGCGCCCACTCTTCTTCCTAATCGCTTACAGTACAAGAGTGCAACATTCCCGTAAATTTTTTCGTATTGTCATAGGCACAATTACTAAAAACGACAAAACTAAATCACTAGCGGAATGTTGCACACTTGTACTGTAAGCGATTAGGAAGAAGAGTGGGGCGCGTCTTCGTGGATGGCACTATCTGTACCTGAGTCACTGGAAAATAAAAAGCGGCCAAGTGCGAGTCGGACAAGTGCGAGTCGGACTCGCCCATGAAGGGTTCCGTAGCAGCAAGTAATTTATGACGTATAAAAAAAAAACTACTTACTAGATCTCGTTCAAACCAATTTTCGTTGGAAGTTTACATGGTAATGTATAATCATATACTTTTTTTAGTTTTATCATTCTCTTATTTTAGAAGTTACAGGGGGGGGGGGACATATTTTAGCATTTTCGAGTTTCAAAATTTATTGTTTTTTTTTCTCATTTTGTGTGAAAACTTTAACCTTTATAATACTGGTGTCTCATATTGGAGACAGATAACAATAAAATTCTATTGTGTCTGCTAATTGCGCGCGCGACAGATTAAAGCGGTTCACAGAATACATTTACTTACTAAGTTTCAACAGTATAGTTCTTATAGATTCGGAAAAAAGTGGCTGTGACACACGGACGGACAGACAGACAGACATGACGAATCCATAAGGGTTCCGTTTTTTGCCATTTGACAGATACACTTACATATAATATAAAATACTAGCTTTTTCCCGTGGGTTCATCCGCGTGGAGGTCAGAACACACGGGAAAGTACTACCAGGATAAAAAACCTATATCCTAACCCAGATCATGGTCTACTTGTTTGCCAAATTTTATCGAAATTTGAAAAACAGACAGTTACGTTCACATTTATAATATTAAGTATGGAATATGGGTTAGCAATGAAAACTCACCGGTAAGCAGAACTCCTCGAATGCAGGTTTGACGAAATTCATGTACTGGTTCAGCACTTGTTCCAGATCACGGCCACGCTCCATTATGTCACGGGGTACTAGAATATAATACGAACTATAAAGTAGTGTACAGAAGTAAACGTATGTGTGAAAGTCTATCAGAGTCTACAGCTGGACTAAGACGCGCCACTGTACTTGAATTTCAGCTCATTATTTTACTAACGGCCACCTTCTTCAACGTCATCATATCAACCAAAAGACGTTCACTGTTGGACATACCTAGGCGTCCCCCAAGGGTCGTCACATCGCCCATTTGTGCTTTTTACATCCAGCGGAATCCCGCGGCCTCTCATAGCCACATTCGCTGTGCTGCTGGGGAGTTTGTTTGCACCACTTCTTCTTCCCAGCAAAAGCACTAGGAAGTGGTGAAGTGTGGGCGTTTTGGGGGACTGTCTCATGTAATTTTGACGTTCGAAAAGTGCTGATTCTCAGCTTAGTTTGAATAAATTTTGAACTTTTGAATTTTTGAATTCAGAAGAACGTTATTCCATGTAGCGTATTCCTAAACCTGTCCTACACCATGTTTCCCAATCATGCCATGCCCAACTGCCATTGGTCAAGAACTACAATTTATCGACAACATCATTCGGTGTTTACTTCGCGCGAAATTACAATAATGTAAGCTAATGGATCAGAAAACGTAATTTTTATGAATGTGTTACTAATTGCTTTTAATGAGTGGTTGCGTAAGAATGTAAACTGAACAGATATCTAATTACGCAACACATTTTCGTAAACGATTTCGACAAATTTGTTTCATTGTGCCAGTTCAACAACATTCATTGCGTTATTTAAGTTGCTGAGCAGATTTTTTTCGAATTTCTGAAGCAACTGATTAGCAATTTGTTTCAAAACTATTCAAATTCCGATTCATCGTGTATTACGTAATTCGGGTACAGCAGTGCTATTCTGTAACCATCTCACAGTGAAAACTTAGGTGAAGTGAGCTCGGAGTGAGCTGTCAGTACCTAGCAGCAGGTGGAATGACAGCTTACTTCACGCTCACTTCACCCATGTTTTCACGGTGACATTTTTACAGAATAGATCGGCAGGTTTTGTTTCCACTTTCATCAGATAGTTTTCGAACAGACCATAGTCACACACACGTACTATCGAAGAACTTCATAACAACGCAGTTTGAAAACAAAATCCCGTGAACACGATGACCACATCTGTTTCCGCCCCGGACCTATAACGGCCAAGCGCTGCAAGCAGAAATAGTCCTTACGATGTATAAATATGAGCTTCTTCGATGGTACCTATAGAAGAACGCTTTCGGTGCAGATCTTTGAACAAGTACAATACATATTATACTGATGATACTGGTACTTGAGTTTTAAAGTTAACTAGTTGCGCCCCACGGTGTCACCCGCATAAGTCTCGATCCCGTGGGAATATTGGGATAAAACTATCCATCCAGATCATGGTCTACTCATGTGCCCAATTTCATCCAAATCTGTTCAGCCGTTTTAGCGTGAAAGTGTAACAAACAAATAAACTCACTTTCGCATTTATAATATTAGTTAGGATTATTTTCTTTTCTTATGTTCATGTTTTGAAGACTCATATTTTATTTAACTTACCAGATATTGGACTGTTAAAAATTAGAATATAGAAGACATACCTCTCCTGGCCAGCCTGGTATCGGAGTCAGTATCAACGAAGAGCTTCATGTGGAACAGTTCGCGCACCTCTGGGAAGTAGAAGACCAGGATGCCCTCGATTAACACCACGTCGGCTGGGTAGATGGTGTGCGAGCGATTAGGGCTGTGGAATAGAACACATTTTATTAGATAATTGAACGCCGGTGTTATGGAGATGGGAGGTGGAAGGTCACATACAATAATCGGTGGAAATATAGAGAAGCTAAACGTTTTTGTGGCGGCATCTACAACACAAATGTCGCAACATGTGAACTACGCTTCACACATGACGTCACGCAAATTCTGCATCGCGCAAATTCTGCATCGCGCAAACAGAGTTATTCGCGCGATTGGAAAAACTATCGGGCAGTAGCCCACCAGACACAACACTAGTCTGGTCGGAGAATCCTCCCTTTGCTATGATAGGATGCAGGAGGACGAGGAACTTCCCCTGTTCCTCATACCTCTATACATTCAATACTTTTTACGTGAAAAAGCTATTGTACTGAATGGCGCAAAGTTTCTATGGTGCTTCTGCGTTATGACGTCTAAGCTTAAAAAGAATGCAATTTTTTTTAGGTATTTAAACGTTTCTTTTTTTACTGTCTCCACTCATCTTTTTTCGAAGTTCGAGAAATGTATTAATGTAAAATTCTTATCAAATATACTATTGTCGCGCAGATCACCAAGACGGCAGTTTTGCAATATATCGTATGGGCTCCGAAAACGCTGTTAGTCAGTGTTTTATCTCAGTGTCACCCATGAAATGCTCAAGTACCTTCTAATGATTCCTATTACTTTACAAAATTGGATTATGTCCGTAACAAAGTTGCAAAGATCAGATGTATATTATTCAATTTCAGATACTGATAATTACTTGCATTTAATTGATATTTTAGATCTTCACACAATTTAATAAAAAATGGTCAGACCTAAGATATCGATCAGCAAGGGATTGATGGTATGTCACCATTGACTCGTTAGTCAAAAAATAGTCCAGAAGGCTGGCTCCATCAATCTGCCTATAGCCTTTTCCCAACTATGTTACTATGGGGTCAGCTTCCAGGCCAACCGAATGCAGCTGAATACCAGTATTTTACATGGAGCGACTGCCTATCTGACCTCCACAACCAAGTTAGTAGGTAACATGATACCCCTTGGACTACCCCTAACTGGTTGTCAGACTAAGTAACTTTTAAATCAAACTTTTGGTTTTAAAAAGAGTGTCCATGGACTTTCTTGCCCGTACCTTCTACCCTTTGGAATGGGAAACTAGCTTCAATTTTCTAACTGACCGACTCCTTGACAATTCAATAGTGCTGTAAATGGTTAATTTAAATAAATGCTTTGAGTTTGAACTAAAACGCATGCACATAAAGATACGCTTCGCCGCACTCGCGATAGGCTTTCTTCCGAAATCGACACACGTAAGCTTCTGTGTGCGAGCACTTGTTTTCGATCGTTGTATGGCACTGACTTCCTACACTATTCCGTGCTATAATGGTCTCTCATTTCGTAAATTTCTACCAATTCAGATCATTACTTTAACGTACTCACCTAATAGAATTCGTGATGTAATCATATTCAGGAACTTCCACCTTCTTGCCAGCCAGGATATCCTTCAGAATAGCCAGGAGTTTCTTATCATCAAATGCATCGGGGTGATCAAAGTTGAACTGTCCCCGTTCAGCACGGAGCCTCTCTGAGGGTGTGAGGGTTCTGTAGAAGGAGTCCTGGCTGATGCAGACCACTCGGCGCTCTGTCTGCTCTTTGTGTTGCTGGCCTAGCTTCTCCATGATGCGTTGGCATACTGTTGACTGGAGAGGATGGAGTGATGGGTTTTAAATGAGGTTTGATGTTAACCTACAAGGGTAGAATGTCTTCCTACTCAACTCGTACCAAAGTTTTAAATTAAAATAATGACGTCAAGTATCGAAATTGAAGAAGAATTTAGAATAGGTATGTAAATATTTATTTGACATTTTGCGTCCTTTTTGAACAACTTACTTTTGTCTTAATCTTCACTTTCTAGATATTTTCTAAAATCTTAACTGTAAAGAATATAGCCAATAGGATAATGATACATTCCTAAAATTTTTGAAGGGCAAGTAGGATATTGAGTATTATTAAAATGTGGGCGTCCAAGCAAAAAGGGCAATTGAAAGTAAGGATTGAAAAAATATTCAAAAACTGGCACATACCTATTTTTTTTATTAGACATTTGAAGTTGAAATTCTGAAAAAGTCATACTCCGTCTAACTAACGGTATGTCCGTCAGTGAGACAGAGTACGAAGCGCCCGTAATGTATAGTCATATACTTTAAGAAATTGTAGATAATTGAGCATTTATTAATAATCAATTAAAATCGCGACATGCTATTTTTTCACCCAACTTTACAAAACTTCATATATCTCGGAAACTAAATGCCGAGAACTAGACCCTTTTTGATTGGACGCCCACAAATTATGAATTCATTCATTCCCACACTGACTTTACATTCATGCAAGTAATGTACCCAAAATGACCTTACAGAATGGTATAAATGTTGAACATAGCATGTTCAAGATTACCAACATACATATAAGATTTTCCAATCTATCAAATTTTCCTCAAAATACCTATGACTCATGGCAGTGCTCGGCAAATTCATTAGTCAATCTGGACTGGTTGTCTTGCTGATCATGGTTTTGTTATTGTTATTAATAATTAACTGTTTATTTATTTAACCTCGATGGTCCTATTTTATCAATTATAACTTCCAGTATATAGCTATATGTAAGCGAGCACGCCCTTTATGCCTGGAGGCTTTTAATTGTTAGATATTGTTTATGTTCAGTCTTTTTTGTTTTTGATGTTTTTGGTTGGTATATTGGTGTGTACTAGCTGACAAATGGCTATTAATTTATAATTAAAATTATGTTTTGTGGTGCATAATGTAAATTATTTTGCATGCTGTTATATAGAATTATTTTTTCTAACTGAACAAACAGCTGTGTTGCTGGGGAGTTTGTTGCGCCACTTCTTCTTCCCAGCTAAAACACTAGGAAGTGGTGGGTGGGCGTTTTGCGGGACTGTCTTATGTAATTTTGACATTCGAAAAGTGCTGATTCTCAGCCTAGTTTGAATAAATCACTTTTGAATAGAGCCAAATATCCATACTATAACGACTAAGAGCTAATCCCTTCTGTGTGTCTAAACTGTCTCAATACACGTTTCTTAATCCTTAAAACTCCCATCCTCTTTCACTCCACAACGCTTCCTAAAATAAACTTGATAAGAAGTAGGATGCCTTCATCATCATATTGGCTGATAATAATATGATGAAGGCATCTTACTTATTAACAAGTTAACGTATAAAATGTTTGAAAGGTACAGTAAATGATTAATTTTCAATGTTAATTATTGGTGAAAATACTTCCGAAATAGTGATAGTCTAGTGGTGTGACCGTCGGACTGCCAAGTTATAGGTCTCGAGTTCGAACCCAAGGCACGCACCTCTGATTTTTCGGATTCATGTGCGTTTTGTGTAATTATGAAGCTTGTTGCTTGAAAACGGTGAAGGAAAACATCGTGAGGAAACCGGCATGCCTGAGAGATATTTCTCGATGGCATGTGAAGCCAAGTCAGAGGCCCATGGGCGGCTTTAAAACTCTGACACCAGGTTAGTCACTAACCACACGAAAAGAAGAAGAAATAAATGTTTGAAATATAGTTTGAATTTGGAATAAAACTTGATATCTTGCTTAGTGACTGAAACCCCTTAGGCGAATCAGCGCTCACACTCATCGACATTTGTACAGACATTTGCTCACACAATATCGGCCAAAGAGCTGCATGGGGCTCACAAGCAGTGGTTTGTTGACCACTGACTTTGAATAAATTCTTTTTTTTTTGTATCTATAAAATCTTCATGAATTAGTTATTTTTAGTTTAAATAATTTATTAGCAACATTATTTATTGGTGCATTAAAAAGTTCACTGTGCAAACATTTTTCTTCTATGCGGGCATGCGAATCCTGTATGATTGATTATATCAGTTGATTCTTTCTGTACACTAGATTTTGTAAATATATTCAATAGTTTGTAGTTTGGACATTTGAATGATTCGTTTTAATGACATTGTCTATTACTATTTAATCTATTTGGGTTTTCTTTAATTTATAGTTATCAATAAAATTGCTGTAGGCTGTGTAATTGTGTAATCCTTATACATACTAAACTATATGGCTAAACATGTATTATTAAACAATATGTATTATAATCTTCAGTGGAAGTTCATTTTTTTTAAATACACCTCTATTAGGTTGGTCCGTGGAGGTTATACATACGACGTATTGAATCGAAACGGGATTTAGCGATTTAAATCCCTGACTTTTTAATTTTTTTCGCAAGAAAACTACGCAGTAGGATTCTTTGTTACGTAAGGAACATCTCAAGTGGGAAAATCGATAGTGGTACACCAAAACATTAGGTTAGGCCTACCTTCCCGCTGGCCGTGCCGCCGGCCACACCGATCAGGAACGGGGTTTTACTCTCAAAACCATTGGCAGTAGAGTAATCTGTAGATTTATCTGCCATTTTAAACGTATGGATAGGTCTGTAAGATTTTCTTATTTCTAAAACCCCACAATACGCACTCGCACGACACTTTTGCAGGAAACCTGACATTGACATTTCATTTGCAGTATTGCCAAGGTCAAAAAATAATGCAGTATTGAATTGAAAAGTGATTGATTAGTTCAACCGAACCTCTTGCGAAGATAAGATTGTATGGGCCAACATTAGGTAACTTAGCTATTACAACAAAAAATATGTTGTAACGTTTCATCAATGATGAAATGTTACAAAATAGTCACAGGCTACTTAGAGATACTACGTATAAAATAGTGGTCGCAAGCGTGATTTCTGACTGAGTGCTTGGTTGGATCTCCAGTCGGCATGGGATGGGCATAAGTATAGTGTTAATTAATTGGATGTGGATATACGTTTATGCATTATTTTTGTACTTAGCGGGTATAAAAATACCCTTATCAAAACCGAAAATCACTTGTTCTTCCCGAATATTGTGATTTTTTTTTTGTACTGGACCAGTGGTAACCTTCTGGTTAGGTACGGAGAAATTGAAGTTCAGTTCCAACTTTTTGGGATGTTTTTTTACGAGTTTCAAATGTTAGTACTTAACCTTTTATTTAAATGAGAAAGACAGTAGGCCCTAGGGTGCTGTCCTGCGGAACGCCTTAAGTGATAGGAAACTCGTTAGTTTCGTGTCGGCCGATTCTCACTTTATTACTTCCAAGATCCATGTACCTACCCATAAGCACAATGTTTTGCAAACTGCCGTAAACAGCGAATTTTCACACAACAAACAAATGTGGTTTATCTGCAATAATTTTTGTACAAAGTTACTTAGTTTGTTTACACAGTAATTTTAAAATGAATGTCTACAAATAATACTAAAACAAGAGTTACTGTGTGAGTTTTTTGCTCATTCTTCTCCACACGAAACTACCTCTTGGAAGGGGCGACTAGAATCAATTATATATTTCTGTAAATTTTGACGTTCAAAAGTGCCATTGCCTATTTGAATTAGGTAAATGATTTGACTTTGACTTTGATGTACTTACAGCTACCGAATGCGTAAATCACGGCGTCGTCGTGAAGGCTCTTGCTATATCTCTGCTTACCCCTTTGGGGAATACAATCATACTGTTTGTGTATAAGCTCATACTTGGCTTTAATTTTCGCAGTGTAAGACATTTTGAACAGCCTTCGATCAGATCAGCTATCTAATTACGCAACTCTCATTTTCGTAAACGATTACTACAAATTGGTTTCATTTTGACAGTTCAACAACATTCTTTGCGATATTTACATTGTTGAGCAGATTTTTTTTTCGAACTTATAATGCAACGGATTAGCAATTTGTTTCAATACGATTCAAATTCCGATTGATCGTGTGTATTACGTAATTAGGGTAGTGATCAACCAAAGAGTATCTATATGTAAACTAGGTAAAATAAAAACCGAAAGAATATTTAATGTTTTATTGTTAAGAATACACTTAATTAACAACATTTTACGGAATGTTACAGCAGCTATAAAACAGCGCAACAAACGGCTGCTCGAAAAAACCAAAAAAACTTCCCTTCCAAAAATACTGAACACAAAAAGTAACAAAAAATTATAATAATATTCGAGTTTTACAGATTATAAATTATATTTAGACTTGGTTCCTGAGTTTCTGGTCGGCTTTTCTGAGGGCAGCGGCCATGTGGAGTTGCTTGACCCTAAGGCGGGCCCAGACGAGGTAGTCTTGAAGGCCGATGATTTGGGCAGCCATAAGTGCAGCACTGTCAGGGTATATGACCGTTGCGCAACCCAGGCCGGATGGCACGGATAGGGATGACCAGATGTCCTGTGAAAATTTTGGTGATTAGTACAGTTCGAGATCATAATATCATCTTCGACGTCGTATACAAAATAGGTGTTGGAAAAAAACTATAGTTGAAAGACACAAAATTAGTTCAACGTAATATAAAATAGACTTTCTCAAACACTTCACATTAAGCGAGGGTTCAAAATCACTGGCTGAGGATGATTTTGCGTTTCCATCCAATTACCAAACACCATGAAGACCCATTATATAGTCCTCCAGACCGTATTTCGGCCACGGCGGCCAATCTCAACGGAGACTAGGCTTCGCGGCGCGGGAGATATTATAGTGCAGGCGTGGGAGGCGTGGGCGGGAAGAGAGAGTGCAGCTGTGTCTACGCACACGTAGACACAGCTGCACTCTCTCTTCCCTCACTCTCACAGTCCGATGGGGCGGCAATCCGACACTCTCCGGGAGACAGCAGGCGCAGGGGCAGGCGCCGGGCGCGCGGGGCCCGGGGGGGCCACACCGCCAACTGCCCAGTTCCGGGCTGGTACTAACAAATTCCTAATGGATAAACCCAATAACACTGCCCGACCCGGGAATCGAACCCAGGATCAGCAGTCGCGCTTGCAACCACGAGACCAACGGGGCAGTTAAAACCCAGTACGAAGTTAAAACACAGAAGACCCATTACGTGGCACTCAAAGCCACGTATTTCTCAAGTTACGGTACGAATTAGCGAAGTGAGACGGTGATCCCGCAAAAACATCACTCATTATCTACCTAGCCTTTTCCCTACGTTGTGACGTGCAGCGACTGCCCATCAGACCTCCACAACCCAGTTACTGGGTAACAGGATATACCCCTTGGTAGGACTGGCCGTCAGACTTTCGGGCTTCTGACGACCCGTAACGACTGTCAAAGATCTACGAATGACAACCGGAACCAACGTGCTTTCCGAGGTACGGAGGTATGTAATGGATGGTCACCCATCCATAGACCTACCTCGAAAAGTGTAACTTAACCTTCGGTCGACCCGTGCGGCTGTTATTATTTAGCCACGAGCAAAACATAATTCAGGTGTCTGATATTTACCTGGACCATTTTATCGGAAGGCGGCGGGCAGTTGATCACAGGGTAAGAAGTGTTCCCTGACAGCACTGGCCCCAGTCCGTTGGACCGGCCGGCGACTGCGATGAAGACTAGGGCTCCGTTAGTGTCCTCGTACTGTTGCATGATGCGCAGGGTTTCCTCGGTGGCCTTGTGTGCTGAGGTTACGCGCAGGTCTACGTTCAGGCCAAGCTCACGGGCAGCTGTCGAACAAGTGACGATTTTTTTAATTTATGACGTGATGAGTTTACAAAAATTAATGGAAGAGTATTGCGTGTGGTTCATGACGATAAATGTTATTTATTTCTATAGATTTTGACAAATCTTAAATATACCCGGACGAATGAGCTCTGCTTGGGTAAAAAAACGGAGAAAACGAATTTTCCCAGATAAGAGACCTAGCTAGATCAATTTTTAGCCCCCGTGACTACTACTGAATACTTCATTAAAAAAAAATGATAGGTATTTGTAACAATCTTTTAATTGCTCCTGGAGGTATTTTATGTCAGGTATATTGAGCGGCCCTTTGTAAGACGACTAAAATGTCACGAAGCATTTTTTATTTTTTTAGGAATGTTTAGTAATCATTGGATATGCTGTGAGTATGTCATGCTCACTCAAATGTCTCGCTGATGGTGGCACGTGTGTTGGATCATTTAGCTCCCTTCAAAATCGTTGAGCTGAATGGTGCTGATCCATGCGTCATGTTCGTGAACGGGCGTCGTCAGTTGGGACTGGTCATCTCTTAGCTGCCATGGCTTATTTTAATTTATTTTAAGTTTTTGATTGATTCTTTTTTTTTTCTTTTTATTACGGACGCTTTTACGAACGTGCACGTCTTATTACATTGTTCTCACATGCATAATTTCAAAAAGAATGATGTAACCAATATTTTGTATCAATTTTTTATTTTATTTAAAAGAGTGTCCGTGGAGTTTCTTGCCCGTTCTTCTCCATAGGTACCTACTGCGCTTTGGAATGGTCAACTAGCTTCATATTTTTGATTGAACGACCCCTTGACAATTCAAAAGTGCCTGTAAATGGTTTAATTGAAATAAATGCTTTGAGTTTGAGTTTGATAGATGAAGTGAAGTGGGCTGCTTTTGTAAGACGATTAAAATGCCACGGTGTATACAAATATTGCTCATTCAATGGTATAGGATATACAAGCTAACACTAAAATATACAGAGTCAAGATTTTATCAGCGAAACTGCGCAGATGTGATAAGTATCGATATCAAATGTGGAACCGATTTTTTTTGTTAATACCCTGCGATAAATTTCAACGCAGTGGGCGTCCAGAATCATGTACTGAATCCATGGTAACAGGTTGTCAATGTTGGTCGTCGATGTCACTGCAGCCCTTATGTTTGGAAGGATAGTTTACCTTTAGCGATCTTCTGGCAATGTTCCTGATCCGCAGGCGAGCCCATGAAGACCACGACTTTGTGGTGAACATTCGGCTTCAAGAAGTCGAGCTGGTCCTTCACCCATCCGAAGTTACGTTTCACTACATCGAGGTCTGCTGCGGTCACCGTGGCCAGGTTTCTGTACACCTGGGGACCAAAGATAGGAAGGGATGAGCCAGTTGTCCGCGGTCGAAAAATTTTCACCCTAATAGATTTAGTAATAAGGTTCAAAAGTGGTCAACTACCAGTTTCCCCAATGGTAGTCATTTAGATCATTTTAGTCGAATGAAAAGAAAAATAAAGAAAAGATTATTGACATTTCACTTCACCTAAGCTTTTACGGTGAGATTTTTGCAGAATGGGTCGGCAGTCCTGCGCCGTCCACAGTCAGAGGATTCACTGGGTAACATTTCTTGAGACTCGTCATTTGCTTATGCATAAATGTGAAGGTTTAATCACTCACTCAATACTATAAAATAATTAAGTAAACTGACTTGTATTAGTTACTATATAAGTACTTATGCTTATCAGTTATTTTAAAAAGCGTGGAGTGCTTTTAAGATGTGTGTACTTTAATTAATTTAAACAAAGCGGTATTCAAGTGGTTTTCAATAAAGTAGGAGTTTTTTCGCACACAGTCTTATTTTTTCGGGTAGTCTTACCTGTTTGTCAACCATGAGTCTCTTATCTCCAGAGGGCCAGAGCCTCCAAGAGTCGGAGTCAATGACGTCAGCCAACAGGATGTTACCTGAGCATTTGAAGAACATCATTAAAGAAAATAAGTTTTTTGGCACGGTTGTTTCCTCGTGTCGCCTCAAGTTACAGATAGTGGCACACACGAAGACGCGCCCCACTCATCTTCCTAAACGCTTACAGTACCAAAGTGCAACATCCCGAGTGTTTTAGTATTGTCGATACACACTAATTACATATGAGTGGGTAATTAGTAAACACGTCTTTGTGGATGGCAGTATCTTTATAGATAGTGCAATCTAATGAGACGCGCCCCACTCCGCTCCGCTCCGTACTAAAGTACAGCTTACAGTACAGTAATCGCGGAGTAGGGCGCGTCGTCGTGGATTGCACTATCTGTTTATGAAAATAGCTCATGAAAAGGTTACAGTCAGCAAGATTGGTAGATGGACTTGCTGACTTTAGAGAGACAAAAAAAGTTTTGGCTTAGCCATTTCAAGAGTCCAAATATATATTTTTTAAGTCCCGGTTCTGAAAGTCTGAATTTAACAAATTATCCAATTCCCATGTAAAAAGACCCGATTGGCATGTTCAGCCTGTCAAAAACTGGGTATTTAGACCTTTCAATAATCTGGGATGTACCTTAGATAAAACACCAACGAAATATTTTTTCTCACCTTCTAGGTCAACACCGAATTCAATCTTCATGTCGATGAGCGCACAGTTGCGAAGAGCCCACGCCTTCTCCAAGATCTCGAACACTAGGATTGTGGCCTTCCTCATGTAGTCTACCTCATCTTGACCTGAAGGAGATATCATAATGGTAAAGAAGACATTCAAATACTTATTGTTTGTACAGGTGGCCAAGTGTTAGAAAGCTCTAATCTTGTCTATCAACCATATTAGGTGAGAAGAATAAATAATTATTTTGAGACGCCAGACAGTTACGAGATACGAAATATCTACTCTTTAAAGCTTGCGTAGCACCAGATAATCGACATCATTTCTATTTTCTCCATCATCCAGCTCAAGACTCCTAAATCCCTTGGACCACTTTTCTAACTAACAAGGATTTTAAAAAGTGGCTCTCCCACACCAAGTCGACTGTCCTGGGCATTTAGTGTTAGTCTCTTTCCAACCCCTTATACACCAGGCCCTCTCTCTGTGAGATCCCGGTAATAGCCAAAAAAAAATAACGGGTTGCAATCCGGGAGTACCGGCAGAAGTGAAAACTTGAATATTATCGTCTAGTATAATAGTAGCGGTCCATTCTCCCACCGTCTTACAAATTTTCGATCAGGTCCCGTGTCCTGACGCGAGTTTAACATTTTTTACCCATTACAAAAAAAGTACACAACGCCGCTAAAGAAGTTTTCACTTCAAATATTTTTTTTCAGTTGTATTAAATCCATAGATATCCTGAAATGTCCGAAGTTTACTCACCAATTGTAAGTCCATTAATCTTAAAGTTAGCAGACACGAGCTGTTCCTCAGACCATTGAGGATCGTGGTTCGCGTCATCTTTGTAGAACGTCTCCTGCTTCGGAGGCGTGAACCTGAAGCCCTCGGCCACTCCTGGGTTCCTCTTGAGGAAGGAGCCGGTGGCCAGGCGTCTGGTCACCCATTCTATCGGGATCATGTCACATTTTTTGGAGATAAACGCTGTTGGTGACGCGATTTTGACGAAGGATGTGTTGATACCTGGAAATTGCATTGAAATAAGTTTGAATCCCAAATTGGAGTAGGAAATAGGGCTAATCGGTATGTCTGGTTACCTGCTAATTAAGGTAGATCAGGTCAAGACAATGATGGCCAAGCGATCCTTGTTAAATTATATCCTCAGGGAAATTGCGTGACACACTTACATGGCATTCATTTTGACAGTTCAACAACATTCATTGCATTATTACGTTGTGGAGTAGACATCATTTTCAAATATATGAAGCAATGGATATCCAGCTGGCTGGGTAGCTACATGATGTAGGTACTATTAGGTGTACCTAGGTCATGTACCTTCCTCGATATCATCAAAGGTGGCAGAGATTACCTATAGTATTATCTATCGCCGCTATCGGTACCTAAGGTCTATTTATAACCTTGTTTCGAATTGATGTTATTTCCACTAACATCAACTTTATGCAGGTGTAAATAAAGTTGATTTTAGACTGACTAGTACTGTTACAAAAGTCATAATAAAACACGAAGTTGTAGCGCAAACTGAACCTTATATGTTAGCATTACAGTTGTTTTTCCTAAAACTCGTGTTTAAATGTTTGGCAAATAAATTGCGAACGCAGTAGGTAGATACTCGTTGAAAAGGAACCTTCAATTTAATTATACAGGGTCAATTGAAATTAGCTAGCGAAACTCCTTAGAGGAGATGGGTTTCGATCCACTTGCAATTTAACATGTATGGACCTTACATAATGATGTAAGGTCCATACATACGTGAAATTTATTAGGTATCTTACTTATCAAGTTAGCTTTGACAAAATATATCATCTATGTAATACTTAATCAAAAGTCTATGTCCATTCCAATGACGTCAGCAATTGTTTTTTATTATTCAAAAAAACAAGCCCGTTGGAGATAATAATAGTCCATAAATATTATTAAGAAGAAGATGACCTTTATCGAAGGCAATGTTTCATAACTGTTACAAGATTATCTGTTGTTGTTTGCGCGGGGGTCAGGGGGTCACAATAATAAGAACGTAATAATACGATTTATACGTAATATTGTTGCTGGATGGGGCTAAACAGCACTCTAATTGCGTAACTCACTATCAATCACAATTTGAATCATTTTGAAGGATATTGCTAATCCATTGCTTCATATGTTTGAAAAAAAGAATAGTAGATTTTACATCAAGTGCACAAAACGAACCATTTTTATCCGAGACTTTTAGCAGCCCGAGACGAGAAGGCGAGGGCTGATAGTAATGTCGAGGATAAAATGGTTTTGTGCACGAGTTATAAACTCTGCTTTTCACTTCGATTGCGAGGAAATAAAACAGTAGTATACCATAACATTTCTTTAATTAATTAAAGTTCAAAGTAAAATTAAACGACATTGATATTAGGCTTGGGCTGCAGACCTATACAGCCTACTATTAAATTAATTTTGTAATAATAATTTTCTTACAATTAATTAAATAACCTACTTGAAATTAAATTTTAATATCTTTTATGCCTTAAAAAACACATAAGGCAAATAAATTAAAGTAAATATTATAAAATAACGAATTTTAACTATGAACTTCTTAATGTGTTTGGCTGTATGGCTCATTTTCTTTGCCTTATTAACGATACATTTATGAGTAGATACGTTAATGCTCTAGTGCACAAAATTCGATTTTGTGCAGCCTATATCCTGCACAAATAAGCACTTTCAGAGCATGAGAAGTGAAAAGAGTATTTAATGGGACTCGCAACAGGAGATCACAAATTAATCTAATTACACTCATAGAAAAATAAAAAACAAAGTGAAATGATAATAAAAACTGAGTCTACACGAGGCCAAAAGGCTCATATCTCAGCATGGTGGTGCGATTTATTTGCTGTAGGTGTGGCATAGCATAGTTATTATGTTGAAGCAACAAAAAAGGTGCACCGTCTAAACAGTGTTTCGAAGATGCACACAGGCAAGTTACGTGCATCGAGTAAATGGGGTTTTAGTCAGCGGTTTTTGGGCAAACAGTTTTGCGCTTCGTAGGCTTATTTTGAACTAACTGCGCAAATTTTCCTGCGCTATGACACATATCATGCCTTCTGTGTTGTAGTGAAAGTGCAGTTCTCTATATCCAGGCGAAAAAGTGTCTCTTAATTAAAAAAGAGAGAAAACTCGAAGTCTTTCGTGATTTTTTCATCAAACTGCTAATTCATACTGGACAATTCAAATACCTACTTACATCTTAAAATTTATTGCCATTGAACTTCCAACAAATCTTAATTTAATCGTAACATCTGTCATCTGTCACCAAGGCAATAAGAGCTATTTTCGTAACGTCCAATCTTTTGCTAGACCTCCAATGTTACATCATTTGACCAATTCGTTTATCTCTTTGATAACAGCAACAGAAGAGTATTGTATCATGAGTTCGAGATAAATTGATGATCGTAGCAACGAATGAAGGGCGGGGCGTTCGATTACCCTTGGATTGAAGTATCGGACCACAGGAGACGATTTGATAATAATTTGCCAGTTAATGATGAGCGTCATTGACCATTATCATAAGACGTCAAGACGTCGTTCATTATACACGGTGTTATCTAAAAAAATTGGTTGGTAGCCGCTTTTGAGAGTGCATTAAGAGCAACGGTAAATCGGTCAGCGTTGCCCAAAGGGTGCTTTTTCAACGCTCGTTATAAAATACAAAGCGCGCTATTTTTTACCGGGCTTTTGTTCCATTTTCAACCCTCGGTTTTAAACGCTTCGCTCACAACAATTCAACAAAGCGCGCTAAAATAACGCGGCGTTAAAAAGCGTGTAGGTACCGTGTAGGCCCTAAGCCATTCAAGTTTCTCAAAGTGGACCTTGGCAGGCGGTTATACCGGATTATTAGATCCGGAAGTAAGTAGTTGACAGTTATTGTGAGGAAAATATTTAAAAAAAAACTAGCATTGCAGCAGCTCATTAGCCGATTGATGCAACTCTACTTGGGTAGTTAAAGGGGTAAGTAATAAAAAGAACCCCATACTTACTCCAAAAATCAAAAGTAAAAAAAATCCTTACCAGCAGACTTAAGAATATCGAAGACTTTAGCATTGGTCTGGTTGGAGATAGCTGCTTTTCCTTCAAGGTCGTGCGCTTTAACGCCATCTCCGGCAGTGATGCGGTCCTTGTTTAGAAGTAGCACGTGTCCGGGCACTTCTGGCAGGTCGAAGACTTGCTTTGTTTTGCCCTCGATGATAAGGCCTCCGAGCTTGTAGCCACCAACTGAAAGTAGGTATAGGATTTGATAGTTAGAATTTATTTGAATTTCGTGGTTGACGTACTTTAAACACATAATAAAGAGCAAAACATCATCATCATTTCAAATGAAGGACGCACAGACAGACGCGCTTTGTCCACAGATGGACATAGGTCTCCCCCGAGCACCGCCAATTCGACCGGTTCTGTGCTTCTCACATCCAGCGGGTGCCTGCGTGCTTCACCAGGTCATTGGACCTCCTTGAAGGAGGCCTTCCAACGCTACGTCTTCCGGTACGTGGTCGTCACTCCAGGGTGTCTACTCCCTAAACGAAATCGGTAGTTTCTGCCGAAGTTACGGGCGCTTCGTTATCTGTCTCAATTACCTACATACCTACCGTGAGTGAATAAATAATCGCGTATTAATTTATTAGATATAAGAAGGTACATACTCGTAATACGAAAGGTATTTTTATAAAACACGTAGGTACCCATACTAAAATATAAATAATTAAATAATCTATAAAATGGTGAAGAATTCTGAAAAATACGCTTGATAGTTTTTGCATGATTCTCAGTTTTTTATCCGCGTTAGACATATCTTTACAAATTAATTAAATATACCTAAACATAATCTAAAATATTCACAGATATGTTATTAAAGAAAATGCTCTAATCTAACATATTTTTTTCCAAATCATTAACACTACTCGTTTAGACGTGATCTTTAGTATACAATCAATAAAAGTCGTTTATTCTCGCCTTTTATGTAATTTGTTTATATGGCGACCTACCAACCAAACCAAACTAATATATTACAGAATGGGCTGTGCGATGGAATAATTACTTGGTTTATTATCAGGTTTTGTATATGTATACGACTAGTTAGCTAAGTACGTAACTAATCTTCAAATTACATACTTATTCTTATTTATGCATGAAATGCACTAGCTATTCTGTGTTGAAAAATTACAAAAGTTGTGTTATTGTAATAATTTTAGACACATTAGTGATCTGGAGTAATTAGATAGGAACCTATAATCTAACTAAGAGATAGCTACTGAAATATGGTAGGAACACGGAAGAAAGAAAGATGGGTAGTTTTATTAAAACTTACTAAAACTTGTGTCGTATAGAGATAAAGATAAGTTTAAAGATTACAGATCAAGGACTGTCCTATCAAATTAATTGAACATGTTACCCAGCTACAGACAGATAAGAAACTTGTATCAATAGTAACACAACATCAATAATAAAAACTAATAAAAATATCCAACATCTAATTTACACTCAAGGCCGAAAAAGCAATTCCTTTGCGAATAAAAAAAACACACCGTCGAGTTTTGTTGTCCTCGTCTATGGTCATTTTAAATTTAGGCGGGTTATATCTTTGACAGTCGAAAACTTTCAAAATGTAAATAAAAAGTTTACCTTCTTTGGGTGTAGCCATTTTCTGTAAAGCGCGAGTACTCCTGTGTGGAAATTGCAAGACTATGGATCGCGCGTTTGTTCCACGGCACAGCGAGGGCCTTTTATAAAGTTTTGTGTTCGGAGATATGAGGAATATCACCACGTGCTCCGCTGTGTACACGACCGACCCGGCTTGATAACAAGTGGTATAGTGGGAGGAAACGCTCATGATACTTTTTATTTTATAGTTTACTCGGATATAAATTTGGATTTGGATTACTAATTTTATTTGTAATACAATCGTTAGATTACTTATGTTTGTTAACCGACTTCCAAAAGGAGGAGGTTATCAATTCGAATGTTTATATATATATATATATATTGGTCGGTCGGTGTCGAACATACATAACACATATGTGTTATGTATGTTCGGGCATAACTTCGCCATATAAAGACGGATTTGAAAAAATCTTTTTTTGTTTGGATGGGTCAGGATTCAGGATGATGATGCGATCCTGAAGAAATCGGATGGAACTCTTAAAGTATTAAAGGCACACCTATATAGCGATTTGGGTATTTTTTACGGTAACTCGTGCAGTTGAAAGAAAAAAGAAAGAATGAAAAATAGGTTTATTTATCGGAGAAACACGTCACAAAAACAACAATATAAACATAACAGAAATGTTTGGCAGCTGCACGTCATGACTGTGACAAGGAGGCTTCCACTCAGCATAATGCGCTAATTTTCAGTGGTCACCAGAAAAATAAATCCAACCAAAAAGAAATCAACCCAGTAAATAAATATTAATTAATCCAGTGTATAAATATTAATAAATAGTGTGTAAATATTGAGTAAATCCAGTGTTCTGTCTCACTCCCACCCTCACCGTGCGTCGCGTCGCCTGCGCACTCGCTTGATATCTAAAAAGTACAGCACTTGCATTTCACTATTGCGTCTATGAATTGCTCTCGGAAAGCACCATTTGGAGAAGTGGATCTGATGGTAAAGTACCAGGAGAACTCCTCAACGATTAACGTCCCTGCATCGGGAAACGCAATATTTTTTTAAAGGTGATGATTAGTTAACTTTAGGCTATCGTAACTTAGATAAATTACAAACTGACCCACTAAACAGACTTCCAAAAAAACACCACAAAGTGAAAAATAACTTAAATTTCGGAAGTCTGTGGCAAATAACGAAAATACAAAACCAAATGCACCGACTAAGACATCATCTACATACTTATTACTACATAGTTATTTTTCACTTTGTTATGTTTTTTTGGAAGTCGGTTGTTTTATTTTTGTAAAAAGTTTAAATATTATTTATTGACTGATAACCGAACTGTGTCTTGACAAGTTTTGTACAAGTCCAGTCAGTAAATAATTATTTTAACTGCAATATTATTTTCAGGCTAGTTCTATAGGTTTATAGTTCACGTATCAAAATTTGATTCAAATGAATTTTGAACTGAAACTGACGGTTTCTCTTAGGATTCTGTTCTCGGGCCAGTGGGCGAAATTGGGGCTGTGTCGTCGCCTGAACAGTCAGGCCCAAAGAGGGGGCACGCAGTTCTATGCGCACCTTCATGGAAGAACGTGCGGTCACAGACTACAATTATGTATAGGGTAGTGCGGTCGTGGGATCGGCTGCACTGGTTATAGGGCCCGCTGGGCATGGCGGTGTGATTCCCAAGGGGGTGGTGCAGTGAATGTACAAGTATCTCCCGGGCCCCCGACACATCATGGTAGTAGTAGGAACAGTGGAGTTTTAGTCGGTAGGAGTCCGACACAACCCTCTGTTCTCCCAAGACGTAGGATATCCATGAGGATTTCCACAAGGAAAAAAATATATAAAAAATCTGTTCTCAGGACCCTCAGAAAAAGAGATTATATTATGAGGAAGAAGTATAAATTAAAAACCAAAGAGTTAATACGAGACCGTTAGTGGGTAATTTTTCCAAACATCTCTCATCTCTAGAATATTGTAACTACCCACCATATTTTTAAGATTATTTTGTAAAAACTGAATAATTGTCAAAAAATATTCAAGTATCAAAATTGTGTTATGAAAAAGGCAACTATAGGTTCATTCCGAAACTGATTACCTACGCTACTGAGAACTAGATGTAAAGCATAGTATGGCTAGACATAATATCAAAAAGTTGTTCCTTTCACTATAATTATCCTGATTTGTTGAACACAAAACATCCTGATGTAGATATAAAAGTTATATAATTTCAAAAGTCGTATGCTTCTGGTGATAATTACTTATATAAAGAGAAATAGTAAATAAATAGCTTGTTTTCCTGACACTTTGGGCTAGTCGGTTTATCTGTATGCTTGTTGACTACTTGATTTTTAACTAAAAAATAACAAGAAATAGATTTCTTATTTGATTAGCGTTCGACAAAAAATCGGAACGCATACTTGATCTTTCCGATTTTCTATCCTTGTCGCACACTTAACGTCAAACTAATTCAAACAAATGAATGAATACAGACGAGACTGTACAATTACTTCCTCCACAATACATAAGTTGCCACTCCGCTGCTGTTAATACACGATAAAAAAATACAGTGAGACTTCTCGCGAACTGTTCTCTCTTCAAATAATTCGTCCAGGTGAGTGGTTTATTTTAAAAACTTTGAAACATTGTACATAAATCAGGTCAGGTGCGCGTTTACCTGTTGTCTCGAAAATAATGCGACGGAATTAAATTCTGTCAAGTTGCAAAACTTTTGTTTGTTTCTAATGTTCATTGCGATTTAGCCCGGTTATAATGTTAATTCATGAATGATACTTCTACCACATGGTCATATTATTTACGATTTATTTTTTTACGCAATTTATTATGTGATCTTGACTTGATTTGTCACATGTGATCGTAGTAAAGCTAAATTGTTACAATTGCTACCCAATTGGGAAAATAATAGTGATTACAAAGCAAGGTTATGTCAAATGGCCTCGGATTTTTTATTTCCTTTTCGTTTTGTTGACATCAGCGTGGTTTTGTTTTGATCAAAATCACAAGATCTCATAGACGTCAATGTCATTTTTTTACCATTACCTATAGGCTTTTGGGTAGGCAGGTAGGTACCTACCTACTGTGTAATCTACATAAATTATTTTTTTATAAAAACTTACAGGTGTTAGCTATGTTATTATTTTTTTAAAGTTATTTAATTTAGATTACTGAAATGATCTAAAAGACAAGTTTGTAATTCTGTTTTGATTTTATTATTTAAAAATACAATTTAGTAGTACTTACCATATATATATTTTTTTATGGTAGGTATATTAAATCTCTTTTCATGACGTTGGTTTAATATTAACAAAAAAAAAACGACTAACATTATTGATAACTATTGTACATGCAATAAAGTAACTGGCATTGCATCATAATGATAAAGTAGGCTATGTAAGTTCTATCAATCAACTGACCTAAAGAATTTGTAAATTCATTCAGAAATATTATATTTAAAATGCTTGTCCGAGCAAGTTATGAAAATACTTCTAACAACTTATACCTAATACGGATGAACTTTTATTCATAAAAACAAAATAATATTACTTTCTACACATAACATAACGCCTCGTTTCCCCGTAGGGCTGTCCCGAAGTGTGCCTACACTTCGCCAGTTATGTTTAAGTCCCAAGTAATAGGGGGCAAGCCTATTGCCATCAAGAGGGCACAAATCCAGACTCCAGGCTGCTACTGAAAAATTCTAAACATAAAAACCCAATAACACTGGCCGACCTGGGAATCGAACCCTGAACCTCATGCTCAGCAGTAGCACTTGCAACCACTAGACCTACGAGGCAGTTGAATCTAATCATCTCAATTAATCAATCTAAACATCTATATATACAAATAAATAATATTGAAGTGTCTGTTTGTACTGGCACAATAACAGCTTTTTACTAAATGCATATGAAAGTATACACAGTACTTTGACATACACCAAAAAGAATATTGTATTAAAAATTTTGTTGATCTGTTTGTTCCGGCTACTCTCCAAAACGGCTGGACCGATTAACGGGACTTTCGCTGGCAGATAGCTGATGCTGGAGTAACTTAGACTACTTTTATTTTAGTAAAAGAATTAGGGCCCACACGGACGTTACTCGTATTATTATAAGCCGCAGCTGCGGGCAGCAGCTAGTAGATTATGATAATGCTAATGACTGGTGTTATTGGCCCACTTATTGCTTGGCCTTTCTATCTATAGGTTCATGCTTCGATGATATTAAAGAAAATAATAAGTCTATTATTTATGCCAATCTTGTTATTTACAATTACAACGCAAATATTGTGTGACCTAAACCTGTTTACATTTAAGAGGCTGAAAATTATTGTTTTGCTACCCTCGCAGAGGTTATGAACTTATTTGACATTGACACATGTCAAGTATGTCAACAGTACTGTCCAAATGGGGTTGGTAGAGTTGTATAGAATTTTAATGAGGATCGAGACTGTGAAAAAAGCGCGGGAAACTTCTCCGAAATGTAAACTAGCCAAAAGAAAAAGAAAAAAGAAATTGAGTGGAGCTACATGATTAATTACAAATGTTTGCACTTGCAGGACAGGTCCACTCAAATCTGTGTGGACCAAACTAATTGGTCGTAATCTGACCAAGATTATAGGGATATTTTTTGATTTGACGTGTAAAAGTGATTCCGATGTCATATTTACAGAATAAACAATTTCATTTAATTAATACACTTTTTTTTATATTTTGTTTCTTTTTTCTTTTAATGTGCGTTTTGTTTGTGCAGAATTTTCTTTCTTTCTTTCTTTTTTTCTATTTCACTTGCTTAAAATTCGCAATCTCCAGTTTGGTATCGAAATATATTCGACTAAATAATCAAAGATTTTACTGAAATACCCAATTACGTTGCCCAACCTCGCTATCAAGTCTAGGTTGAACGCGATTGCCAACCATAAAAAAACATGGTCTTTTCAGGCAGATTTCTAAAGTATTATGTAAGACTTGAGCTTTACTCAATATTTCAGAAATTGACTTAAAATAAATGAACTTACTTTCATAAATCTACTAGCTTTTGCCCGCGGCTGCGCATGCGTGGTGTTCGGAAACGACACCTCAACCTTCCTCATGAATCACTCCGTCCATTTGTGAGAACCGTATGAAAATCCGTTCGGTAGTTTTTGAGTTTATCGCGTTCAGACAGACAGACAGACAGACATGGCGGGCGGGGAGACTGTTTTTTTATAGTATTAGTGATATAAAGAGGTATTTTTGAGTTTGTATGTAGGGGGTAATCTTCAATAATGGGAAGCTACAGTAACATAGGCGAGTGTCCTAATCCTAAGATATATTTTATGTAATAAGCTAGTCAATTTATAAAAGTACATTAATTTCATGACAATTTTAAAAGTTATTCTTATCTTGCTTACCGTCTGAACTGGGTAATCAAGGCCTTGCCAGTTACAAGTCTTTGAAACGAATAATATCGCGATACGCACTTCATACGCTTAAAACTTACGTCATTCTAAATTCGAATGTGTATGCCATGTTTGCCAATATAGTATTGGCGTTTTTTATCGCTAATAAAATAATAATATATGAATGATCCTTGTACGCGTTGGTGTAGTTTTGTACATAGGTACAGACGCCAGCACGTCAGCCTACTACAATCTGTCAAATTTCTTTAATAGATTTTCAACTTTATCTTTAAAGCATAAAAGGTTCAAAGTTGATTGGGAAAATTTGACAGTTTCGGGTAGGTTGATGTGCTGGCGTCTGTATAATTTTTATTACCATACCACACGTGAGCGTGACATACTTTTGACCCGACTGCAACAACGTAAAAAGAAGGGTTACGTGTTTGACCTGTATGTATGTATGTATGTATAATGTCAGTCTCTATGTTACCTCGTAACTACTAAAAGGCTGAACCGATTTTAATGAATTATAATATATCGTTAGATTATAATGCTTGCTTTTATTTTCTTGTCAGGTAAGTGTTTCTGCAGTCGGGTTCTTTTTTTAAACCGGTCTTTAGTTGTTTGGAGTCTACGTAGTTTTTTATTTGTCCTAGAGAAATGGTCCTTTAGGCTTTGACCAACCTCCCAAATTCATGAATCCGCGAATTAAATAAACATCTCTTTTATTGCTGTTCTTTTGCATGAACTAATTAAACATTAAGGAGTTAAAGAACTTTACACCTACTGCTATTTAGATTAAAAGCCAACTTTGATTAATATTTTGTTTAAATGAATAGCTCTTGTAGGTATTATAAACTTATAAAGCATTAAAGGACAAATTAAGCGTGTAATTAAGCATGTCTCTATGGAAAATAACACATTATATGGCCGATAACAATTTTCGATACATAAAAACCCACAGCAACTCGTGAGAACTGCTATCTAATTACGCAACACATTTTTGTAAACGATTCAGACAAATTTGTTTTATTTTGACAGTTCAACAACATTCATTGCGTTATTTACGTTGTCAAGCAGATTTTTTTGTTGAACTTATGACGCTATGTATTAGCAATTTGTTTCAAAACTATTCAAATTCCGATTGATCGTGTATTACGTAATTAGGGAACTGATGTAACTCGAGTTAACCTTTTTATTACCATTTCTTTTTATTATTTCCTTGGTCCTCTGCGGCGATTTTCTAGATTTAGCACACTGCGTTCTAGTTGACGTAATGACGTTGTAAAGTTGTTTAGAAGTTCACGTAAATAATTTCATCACCACTGCTCTTAAAAACGGTGAAGGAAAAACATCGTGAGGAAACTGGCATGTCCTAGAACCAAAAATTCGAAGACATGTGACATCTACCAACCCGCACTGGGCCCGCGTGGTGGATTATGGCCCACTCCCTCTCGAATAGAGAAGGCCTGCGTCCCAGCAGTGGCCACATTATTGGCTGATTATAGTGGCTTCGTTGGTTCAGTGGTCGCAACCACTACTGCTGAGCATGAAAGCCTTGGTTTGATTACCAGGTTGGGCAGTGTTATCAGGTTTTTCCATCGGGAATTTCTCAGTAGCAGCCTGGATGGATTTGTGCCCGGTTGGTGGCAATAGGCTCGCCCCCTACTGGTGAAATGAATGTGTACTCTTCTGCCTAACCCTTCGGGGATTACACGCGTGATGTTATGTTATGTAATGCAGTCTATTCTATGTATGCTAGTTGTTAAAATAAACCTGTTTAATTTAACTATGCAAAAATGTCTCCCAAGTGTCGGCATTGCCATAATATTGTTTATCATCACTAGCAAATCAATTCGAGTTTAAATAAATTAAACTGTAGGTACCTTTGCAACAATTCCTATTGAATAACAAATTGAGGTACTTAATAATATTGTGATGTAATGTTACTACATCAGTACTACATTACATCACAATCAAGAGCCATTATGCAAGTTAGTTGCTACATCATGTATCAAACATAATCAGGTAGGTATAAGTACTGTCTGTTGTAACGAAGTGACAGTTTGACGTGTCGCTCTAGTTGCTCTTAGTAAATATCAGACCTTTCCGGACATAGCCCGTTGGCTATTTAGCTGTGTTATAGAAAGAATTGGTTTTATAATTCTACTTGCAGCGCCCCGCGGTTTCATCCGCACAAGTCTCGATCCCGTTTGAATATCGGGATAAAAAGTCCTATGTCCTAGGTCATGGTCTACCGATGTGCCAAATTACGTCTAAATCCGTTCAGCAGTTTTAGCGTGAAGGCGTAAGAAACAAACAAACTCACTTTCGCATTTATAATATTAGTTAGGATTGAAACTTTCCAATCAATCAAAAGTCATTTATTCAAATTAGGCAATTTTTGAACGTCAGAATTACATAGGACAGTCCCTCAAAATGCCCGCCCATAATAATTCACCACTTCCTAGTGCTTTATCTGGGAAGACGAAGTGGAGCAACTAACTCTCCAGCAGCACAGCTGTCTGTTCAATGGTTTGACAATAGAAAAGTATAAGAATTTATAATTAGAATTATGTTTTGTGGTAAGTAAATTATTTTGCTTACTATAATATAGAATCAATTTTTTCTAACTGAACAGAAAGCTGGTCTGCTGGGAAGTTTGTTGCGCCACTTCTTCTTCCCAGATAAAGCACTAGGAAGTGGTGGAGGGTGGTCGTTTTGGGGGACTGTCTTATGTAATTTTGACGTTCGAAAAGTGTTGATTCTCAGCCTAGTTTGAATAATTGACTTTTGAATTTGGATTTGAGATAGGCGGTCGCTCCATGTAAAATACTGGTTTTCAGCTGCATTCGGTTAGACTGGAAGCCGACCCCAACATAGTTAGGAAAATGTTATAACATGCAAATGATCATGATCCAAACCTACCAAACGACTGTCAAATATCTACGAATGTTAGCTGGTAATCGCACATGAAATAATGACCAGAGTCATCTGTATCAATTTACTCACACGTGACGATATTATTATCAACACGGTATCGGGACGTTTCTATTTTTAGTTTGAAAGTTAACAAATCAAGACACGAGACCTGTTGATCCGATAATTGCATAGGTCAACTTAATCTTCCTCTAGCCTTCTTAACCTTGTGACAAAAATATGCACAACAATATGTTTTTTTATTGCGCCAGCCAGAATACTAAATATAGTTAGGCACTGTCATCATCACAGTTATTAATGTTGTGTTAATTTCCAATAATCTTATCGTCTGCTTGTTTATTGCTCCCCCTTGTGGAAACGTACTTAGAGTCACAAGATAACTGACCCCCTACGAGTCAGGCGTCTTTTGTAATGACGACACATCCCTAGCGTATTGCTAGTGTTTATATTGTTGAATACCGAGCAGAAATTAATGTTTTTGTTTTGTACTTGTTTCTAGAGTATTTCATCATTTTGTTCCTTTGATAACGTTTCATACGCAAGTTGTGGCCAGTTTGCTGTTTTGTGTTTGTCGCGTTTTTTTTTTGTTTTGGTATAAATATGTTGGCACAGAAAGATTATGATTATTCTAATATCAGTACCACTGGCTCTATTTGCGATAGTGTTGCATAAACTTGTTTATTAAACTGTGCCCTACATACAACCTGACTGACGTATAAGTCCTGATGGGATGCTTAGAGATACGATCAGTGGTAAATCTTGAATGACTCGATAACTTGGTAGGTCATATATTAGAACAGGATTGAAACTTAAGGCGACAAGCGACGACAGCGACACCGTTTATAGTCCACTTTTTCGTCGCACTGTTAGCCTTGATACTACATACCTATTACAAGCCCAAATACAGTGTATAGTCAAGGGCATAAAAAGAAGACTTACTATACAATCGCAGATTCGACCCAGAAAAAACTTTTTTGTCTCGAAATGCTCAATATTTTGAGCTACAACTATATATTTTTTTGTAACTATAAAAACGGAAAATTAGTCAACTAAAGAAATATGTAAAAATGTTTTAACTTATTGGTGTACTTACTTTTTTTTTAAATTAATTTAGAACTGCGAAATATCCTTCATTTTATTGGCGGACACGAAATTCCACCAAAATCAAAAGCTTCGCCATTTTCAACCGTATTTGCATACCGCGATGCACTACTGTCGCTTCACCTCCTTCCATACCTAAATATTTGCTTATTACCGCGACATCTATACTAATATACTAATATAATATTATAAAGCTGAAGAGTTTGTTTGTTTGTTTGTTTGTTTGAACGCGCTAATCTCGAGAACTACTGGTTGCAATTGAAAAATTCTTTTTGTGTTAGATAGTCCATTTATCGAGGAAGGTTATAGGCTATATAACATCACGCTACGACCAATAGGAGCGGAGCATAAATGAAAAATGTTACAATAACGGGAAAAATTATTCCTTTTTTAAAGCTTCCGTTGCGTGCGCTGCGTAAACGGTTTAAGTTACGCAAATATCATGTATGACGGAATTGTTCCTCTTTAAAGTTCTAAAAAAAAGTCCGCGACGGTATATGTCTATCTTTTAAGATTGACTCACTATAACCTTTTTTATCGTAATCAAATTTGTTCGAAATTAATGCATTATTTGCGAAGGAGTTTTATCAACATAATATTAATCCATAGCCAAATAAATATGTTATTAATCACAAGTATTTAAATGTAAACAAAATTGTCCTTGACATCACTTGATTTCAATGAACATCTTAGGAGATATAATAATTTTAAAAGAACTCCGCAACAAAATAAGTAGATATGTGCGGGTTCGCGGCGGGTGAGGGGGAGGGACGCTGGCCGGCGGGTGAGGGGAAGGGGCGCTGGCCTGCCGCCGCCCGGTAGCTCTGCGAGTTGCATTAGTTTTGACTGGTCCAGCAGTTGCTCAAACAGTGCTAATACCTCGCATCCCAATGATTCCCAATGATTTACCTTTTAATTTTTAAAAGAACAATTTCCCGTTAAGGTATCTTTTGTCGTAACAATTAATAAAGCACAGGGGCAAACATTTAAACACGTAGGAATCGATTTACGTTAAGACTGCTTTTCACATGGACAAACTATATGTCGCGTTATCAAGATCAGTACCCTAATTACGTAATGCAAAATCAATCCGAATCTGAATCGTTTTGAAACAGATTGCTAATCCATTGCTCCGTAAGTTCGAAAAAAAAAAACTGCAGAGCAACGTAAATAACGCAATGAATGTTGTTGAACTGTCAAAATGTAACAGATTTGTCTTTATCGTTTACGAAATTAAGTTGCGTAATTAGAAAGCAGGGTGCGGAGAAAATCAGTATGTTCTTCTACCACAAGAAAATAAAACTAAAAAATATCATTTACTCTGAAGTACTTTAAAATACCTTAAAAAATACTACTAATTATATAATCGTTAATTTATTTACCCACATTTTTATAAGACCCCCAGTACTTTTTTTTACCCAACGTTCCTTTATTATTCCTGTTCCCGTGACATTTTTTACTATAGTTCCATTTTTTTTTAGGATTTTTCATCAAAACGCTGGTACAGCTATGTCATAACAGTTTTTGAAGTAACTCTGTCTGTCTGTCTCTCTGTAACGTTTTCACGGCTAAACTACTGAACCGATTTTGACGAAGATCGAAGGTCATAGTAATATTATTTATCCAACCACGATAATGATATTTACGCGGACGAAGTCGTGGGCCACGCTATGACTATTATGATGATATAGGAGCGGGACATCAATGAAAAATGTTGCGAAAAAACTGGGAAAATTCATTAAACCACTCTGTGACGCAGACGAAGTTGCGCGGGTCAGCTAGTTTAGGATAACTGAGCGCCTTGTTTCTTTCTTGAAAGGAAAGAAAAAAGAGATATGAGAGATTTTTGGGCATGCCGCATGATACAATTTAATGATACGCCACAAGAGCTATATCTTAGAAATGTATAAGTTTACAGCAGCTAAAAGCCATTTTTGACAAGCATAAAACCAGTACAAACTGAAGGTCTGAAGAACTACAGGGCCTCTTGTTGCCTCTACAAAGTGCAGATACGGCCTAGTTTTTTTGCGCACTATACTTACCTACATGCCAAAATGATGTCAATCACACAAATTATTGACTACTTTGATTGTCGTCTTGTTTACGTGGGGGAAGACGGACGGAATCTTAAGACGTTGGACTAACTGATGGAGGGGGTGTAGCAGAGGCCTAGGACTTTTCCCTTTATATAACTGTTATTAGCTCACGATCGCACTCTAGTGATAAATAATTCAAATCCGATCCAGTCTGCCTCATGCTGCCCTCCATACGCCATAAGCCGTGTGAGGTCAGTACCTCACAGGGGGTGCCATTAGCGTGTAGTTGCTTATTATGACATCCACTGGATAGCCTGGTTAAGCAGCTAAGGCAACAATCGTATAGGTTAACCTGCGAAATGCCTTACAGGATAAAAAATCTGAGTAGTAGGTAGTCAGGCTGTGCAGGTGCACTAAGCTAATTGTTATTAAATACCGTAATAGTTGTACGAGATAAGTGCCTCTTGGGCAGTTTTCTGGGCCACTGATCGTTACTAATCGATTAACGTTTAATCATTTGCGAATAATTTACAAACATGAATGAGTACCTTTCAATTCTTGGCGAGGTTGTTTTCTTATGATCACAGATTCTCTATGTCCAGCTTTCTAATTACGCAACATATTTTCGTAAACGATAAAGACAAATCTGTTTCATTTTGACAGTTCAACAACATTCATTGCGTTATTTACATTGCTCTGCAGTTTTTTTTTTCGAACTTACGGAGCAATGGATTAGCAATCTGTTTCAAAACGATTCAGATTCGGATTGCTTTTTGCATTACGTAATTAGGGTACAGCGCCTATTTTTTGTTTCTTAGGACATGTTTATGAGGTGTCCAAAAACAATGTGACGTAGGTATATAAACTACGTTAAATTCAATTGTTTTTTCTCCTTCACCTCTGTCCTACTTTGAACTATAAACGAAGAAACTGCGCAAATAAATCTTAATGAAATTCCTATTGCTATTATCTCGCTTGGTAACATTATCTCGTTCAAATTATCGCCTTCCCAGTTCTGTATGACGTCAAATATATTATTTAAACATTCCCTTGACGTCACGTCGTTTTAAAATTGGAACGTCTTTATAGTGTTGTGAAGCAAAACTATTTGTCATTTAGTCGAATGTTAATTTAGCTCTTGTTTTGTTTTATTATCGAGCAATTGAAATGTTATTGGCATTAAAAACTTGTTTGTATATTATGCTTGAGTCGTTTATAATCTAAAGTGTTAAGGGAGTCTGGTTAGTTTGATTCTCAACGTCGCTGTGTGATTTTGTGCGGTCAGAATAATTAGTGACCTCTGTGTTTGTTTTGATTATAAAAACTATTGTTTTATTTTTACTTTATTGTTTGGTGACCCTTGCCTAATAATGTAAGTTGTTAAAAAAAAAAACCATAATATATACTAAAAAACGAGGATAAATAATAAGGCAAATATTTGAAGAACATCTTCAATTTTTATTGGATTTAGTATTTGACGTCTTTGTTTATTTATTTTATTAACTAGGAATCAGCTGACATAACTTTAAAATTTGTACCTGATGTTTTTTTTTAATTTATGACTGGGTAGGTGCCCTTAGGCATTCAACGCACATTTTTTTAAAGAGAGTTGGTATGCGTGGTTTTCGGTACTAAAATGACCAGTATTAAATAATTGAATTAACTTCTCACAGTTTTAGACTCAATATATAAACTTGGTCTTTACAGAAATAACATGAACGGTCCCGAAGGACCATCTCGATGCTGCCAAGGTGGATGTGAGGATCAGAGCAACACACAAGCAGCTATGGAGCGCTTAGGAATGGAAGAAACACCTGGTTGTGATGCCAGGACAACCCCTGGCGAAGTTAAAGTGAACAGTAAGAGATTCGGAAGGGGGGCAGTGCAGTCAGGTTAGTATATTTTAATTTTAGTTGTTATTGAAAGGACCAAGATGTCCCTGCTCGTAGAATTCCTAAGTTTCATTCAAGATAATTGACAAAGCCTCTAGCTTAGTACCCTCAAAACGGAACATTATCAATGTTCTCATGCTACTAATTGATTGGACTTAACTGATCTCAGCTGAAAATATATTTGAACCGACCTCATTGCATTTCCAATGTCCAAACAATAGTTCCGCACTTTTTAGTTAATCAGCCACTATTTCTCCAACTAGCCACTCACACTAAAACACGTATAAACTAAACATTTAAAATTAAAACTATTCATCTCCGCTTCGCAAGATCCTCGGTGTCCGTGACTTCATCTTGTACTTCGTGAAACACGACACCTTGCAGGACTAAAGGATTGTCAAGCTTTCTTTTTCCTTTGAGTTACACATAGTTATCTTCATCTTTGACTGAAGAATTTGTACGTGATTTTCTCAAGTAGAATACGTCTCTTTATAACTAACGTGTCGGACATTTAAACCTCACGTGATTCAATGTTTCATAAACGTTTTCTTTTTACGATGTCTCCGCAAATCATTTGAAGCAGGTCGTAATTGTTTTAAGCACCCATCGAAAGTAATATCAGACGGTCTGTACTGTTTTTATAAGGTTTCTTACTCCTGTACGGTTCTCAAACACTGCTGCTATTGGACTTATAGGTAGTAATTGGAAAATTCGGACGTCTGTTCTAAATAAGGGCTTTGCTCCAAGCATGATCCAAAATCACTTCATCTGCCTTACAGTGGGAGCGTTACAAATGGCATCAGTTATTCGATTGCTCCGTAGCTATCTGAATCAGGAATATCTACTTATCATACTAGTTTACTGGTGCAAACTAGGCATGTTCAGACTGTATATTGGTGTACTTTTCAGCTTAGACTCTGGATTTGTGTCGGTTTGATGGCAATAGGCACGCCCCGGTTGACGGCAATGGGACTTCAACATACCTAACTGGCGAAATTTGGGTTTACTATAGCTTACATTTCTGCCAAACTCTTCGGGGATTACAGGCGTGATATTATGTTATATTCTTGACAAACAGGCGTCGAAAAGAAATTGTGAATGTCATCATCTTGCATTCTTGCTTGAAGTTGTTGGATAATATTTAGTTGGCGACCCTTGTGTTGCGGTCAATTGAAATCAATTCCGTCTCGAAGGTCAATGCCATCTGCGATCCTATCGTGTTGCCCTCGAGAACTTAGATCCTTTATCGATAACGTTGCCTTGAGATGATCATGCTGAAAGCAGTAATAACCACTATTGTTTAGGTCTTGTTAGTGGGTATAACTATTTGTTTTGTTTAATTGTTAGTCTTTATCGTGTCTCACAAAGGGCTCCCCTTTTTTCTTTCCAAACCTTGTTGTTGTCTTGTGCGATCTCTGGCCATGTTGGCCCTGCAAACATTATCAGATCACATCACCTTCGCCGTGGTCTACGACGACGATGTCCTCAGGCGTCCGGCGGTCAGTGAAGATCTTTGCCTATCTCTCCGGTCGCATTCGTGGTAAACTATTTGATTAGGTAGTTCTAAATAAATCTTAATAATGATCTAGTTATGAGATCATAAGGATTAAAAAAACAACATAAGATTTAAACAAAGCAGACATATAGTTGATATAAGTTTGAAATCGCCAACTCGTCTTGACCAAACCTGGTGATCAATGCCATGTCTTTTCTGAATGAGAAGAGGCCTTTACTTCGCTGCAATGACAAGATGACGAGCATTCCATCTTTTGTAAGCAGTATAATAGAACACACTTTCCTTCTTTGATAGCCAGCCGCCAGGTTGTTTTGTAGTACCTACCTACTAATATAACCATGGATTATATCTTCATCTGCAAATTGGCATTGACAGTATACTACCTATGCATTCGTTTGGATCGCAGTTAGCAATGCCTACCATTGTTTTACTGGCAGACTACGGAATTTTTTGCTATGCTAAAACATTGACTAGATCTTCCATCCCTGGATCATCATCATCATTTCAGCCAAAAGATGTCCACTGCTGGACTTAAGCCTCCCCAAGCATCGCTTCACTTCGACCTGTTCTGGAAGACGTAGCGTTGGAAGGTTTCCCACAAGGTGGATTGCGCGATGACCATGTAAAGGCCACAGGAATCCGCTGGATGCGGGAATCCCTGGATATAATTTGCTAAATAATCTTTTTTATTATTTCTTAATTTAATTTCAAGTTGCTTTGTAACTTTCCATGCATTGTGCTAGCCTGATCGATTGCGGTCGTATGCCGTAGCTATAACGATAAAAAGATTTATAAATTTGGTACATCTGTTATACTGCAGTTAAAACCACGTTTCGCTTATTACTATTGTTGATTTCACACTTGATATCAAAGTAATAATTGGGTATATGGGGATAACGACTCTCCGCAATTAAGTACCATGTTACGCCATTATGTTTTGTTTATTTATATCTAAGATAGCGATATTTTTGTGGTTATACGATTACAGTTATTTGGTTCTGAGTTGGAGCTTAGGAGGTTCACTAACACAGTAAAATAATCAGCAATGATAGAAGAATGTCAAGGAATTTTTCAACACACTTGCTCGAAAAGTGGCTCTTATTGTAGTGTTTTTAGGTTCATAATGCTATGTATTTCAACACGTGTGCTTTTTACTTTGCATTCCCGTACTAGTGCGGGAAAGTACGCCACAGATAACTGTGTTTTGTACGTACCATTTTGGTCCACAGGTCCGCGGTCCTATCTGATGTAACTAGCTTAACTATTACATAATATTATTCCATACACAATAAGTAAACTATAAACGATTTGAGATAAAATTCGGAACTAAAGGTTTCAGAGTGCTATCGGGCCGAGACGGTCTTATTATCATCGTTGATGAAACAGAGGTCAATATGGCATACGATCAGCTATGTTTCGATAAGGACCATGTGTGGCATTCTGCATGATTGTAGATGATTATTGGAGAAGCTACGACCGCACGTGATTTGGGACCATTTGACGTAATACATCGTTGATTATGTTTATCAGAATATCAAGTCATCAAGCAATCTCAATAATAGAGACTGACCGAGACTAGGTTTTCACTCAAGGGGGGCTCAAAACGGTGAAGGAAAACATCGTGAGGAAACCAGCATATCCTAGAACCAAAAATTCGAAGACAAGGTACCTACATCTATCAACCCGCACTGGGTGGGCCCGCGTGGTGGATTACAGCCCACTTCCCTATCACCTATAACAGAGAGTAGGCCTTTGTCCCAGCAGTGGCAACATTATAGACTGATTATGGTGACTCAGGGGGGGGGGGGGGGCAAATGTTTCTCTCTGAGGGAAGGGGAGATTAAATTTCTCAAGTCGTGAAAACCTCTTTGCTCGATGAAAACAAAAAATAGTATTGTAATCTTTCGGCTTGATTACAAAACTATTTTTCGTTTCATTTCCTAATTACAGCAGAAAATCGTTCACATCTCTTCTTCTTCATTTGATCTTGATTGCTAGATCTTAGCTAGCTAAATTGGGAAAATTTATTCATAGCAATAGAAATTGCGCGAATATTTCACAATATTAATTTATCAACACGACCACTGCTTAACATTGCCTCTACAGAAAACCAAATCTGCTTGGTTCTGGGTCATACATCCATCGCCTACTAGAATATAGCAAAATTTTCCAAAACCGATGATAGCCCGCAAAGAATATTTAAATTACTTTTAATATTATGATAAGTGATTCTGCAATCAATTACTAAATTATTAACTGAATGAAGGCATTGTCTTTATTAATTACTGTTACCGGTGAACCGAAGGAACGCGAAAAACTGGGTCATTATTACCTAACTGAAGGTTATTTTGTTTTAACATAAACGTGTTAGATTACCGCGGTCTGTACTGTGAACTTATTAAATGAACATAGACGAGATAAGGTCGCGTGTTTAATGGTAGGCTTGTTTTGTGGTTCAAATGCGAGGCTATGGTGTCATTACCGTCATCTTAAAAGCGAGCTTTTGGACTCCTGTAGTCTTCTTTTTTATGAATGGAATCTCCCAGGTCAACCTAGGAGGTTGCAGGCTGCTTAACCGGCCTTTCTTGTGGGTGCTTAATTTATTGAGGAAAGCTGGGGCATAGAACTTAAAAATTAAGCGACTAAACAGGGTGCAGGAGGTTCAGGGGATGCTCCCCCTGTGGGGAACGGACCTCGGCTTAGGGTGTCGCTGGGGGAGGACAGCAAGGGACAGGCTGGATCGGATTCAGATGATTTAGGGAGGAATTTAAAGCTACAGGCTCAACGGTCAAGGCGGATTCCTGTAGTCCCCATCTCAGGGTTCTCATGTGAAGGTTTCTTTCTCATTATATCAGTTTTTAATTCCATAATACCTATGCTGAAAATGAGCCCGTCATAAAACCTGTACAGCATCGCAAAGCGACAAACTTCTTCGCAACTCTGTCTAACAACTCGTAAAGCAAAATAAGCCTTACCATTTCCCTGCGCAATCTCTGATAGAGGTACACCTTTGCCTGACCCATCTGGGATTACAGGCGTTATGTTATGTTGTGGTCTCGACTTCATACTGTTTTAAAAGCTAAGTTAAAAATCGAATTAGAATCTAATAATCGTTGTTGCAGGTTTAACCCACGAATGTGGCGTGTTCGGCGCCATCAGCACCGGAGAATGGCCAACACAGGTCGACATACCGTCAGTCATATGTCTAGGATTAGTTGCGCTACAGCACAGGTGAGTTAAGTTTACGTACGCGTCACGATATACAAGATGTAGAAGTTTACATCTCGATATGTATCAGTTTTCACGTCTCTAACTCTCGATTAATGAGATGTATAATTTTATACCCGATTCATAAGATGCATTGGTTTACATGTCTGATGTATTAGTTTACTCCTCTTGAATTCTTGACTCAGAAGCTACTTAAATTAGTTTACAAGTCTCGATTCGTGAGATGTAGGTACTGATGCCCGAGGCTTCGCCCACGTGGGCCCTAATTCCTTTTATCTTTTTCTAAAATAAGCCTAACTTACTCCTTATAACATCAGCTATCTGCCAGTGAAAGTCCCGTAAACATCGGTCCAGCCGTTTCGGAGGTTAGCCGAAACATACAGACATTTATGTTTTTTAATTAGCTGTTATTTTGACTATACAAACAGACGCTTAAATTGTATTTATTTGTGTACGTCACAATGTATATGATGTACTGGTTAAACACATAGAAAATAAATTTGACTAAAGACGTTGCTAAATTAGTCTCAATACAAAAAATCTGTTGCAATTTATAAATAGAAAAAAAAAAATACCATGAAAGCAAACTAAGACCAAGTGTTACAGTTTCGCAAAACGTTATGAGCCCTCTGAACGTAGGCCCGAGTACTAAACCGCGCAGGACACAATGAGTGCAAAATCATTTATTGTAAGCTGTGAAACATTTTTTACTTACTGCGCAGCCACTCGCGTGCAACTTCCGAGAGCTCAAAAAGTTTTGCGCATACTGTACCTTCGACCATATGAATGGTTGAACAAAACCAGTTTTATATACTTAATTATAACATTGAGATTTTGTTTTGCTAATTAGACGCATTTGTTGTTGATATTTTTTAAATAACTTATTCGTAATACATTAGGGAATTTAGGTACTTAACTATTTTTTTCTACTATCTCCTTTCGGCAATTCAGACAGGCCTAGTAAGCGTACCGGATAAGATAATAAAATGAACTACACGTTGACCGATAAACAAACAAATAACATAAGTAATAGCATGTATATCTAGCTAGATTACTGGGAAAACGTAGTGGATAAATTACATAGCAAATAATTACTCGGATTCTGGGAACACTCAGTGGATAAAATAATTACATGACAAATAATACATCATTGTTTTATTTAACACAAGTTACTTACACCTCCGCTATTTGTTCTGGGAATTAGGGGAAGAACCGCTATAACAAAGCATAGTGGTACCCTAGCAATGCGCCGTCAGCACTAGATTATAGCATTATAAACCTTATCGTTATTGAAATCGGTATTACAAAAGCAATTACAAAAAAAAAACAAAATAAAAGCTATACGTAGTACCTACTCGTGTAATAAAATCGTAGACCATTGCTGCAGTCGCGTGTATTGTGCATTTTCTATACAAATAAATAAAATTGAAGTGTCAAAATAACAGCTTTTTACTAAATGCATAAGTATATAAAGTATATTTATACGGAACTTAATATTTAAAACAAAAAAAAACATATATTTAAAATTTTGTCTGTTTGTTTGTTCCGGCTAATCTCTGAAATGACTGGACCGACTTTCACTGGCAGATAGCTGATGTTAGAAGGAGTAACTTAAGCTACTTTTATTTTAAAAAAGGAATTAGGGTTCGCCGCAAAAAAAAAAAGAATAGGTATAGAAAACACACATAGATTAACACATATGGTACTTTGTATTGCGGTAGTACCTACGTTCTCGTGGGATATTTTCCGACATCCACGCGGGCGTAGTCGCGGGCAACAGCTAGTCTAATCTAAATTTCTAAATAAAAAGAGGTAAAGTTGTTTGTACCTACTGATACAACCTGCACTATCTATTGTGTTTTATTTTATTGTTCTACTCAAATTAATTATCTTTTTAATGCACGTTTTTCTGTAATAAATATACTTATTTTTCTTTCTTTCTTTTCACTATTGCCGAGTGCCATAGGTTAATTATGTTTATTCCACGAACACGAAGTCGTCTGTGCCCGCGAGTTTTCTATAAAAGGCCATTCATTCCTCAGAGGGCAGGAGTCAGCTGGTATCGTGACGTCAGAGGGCAAAAGCGCGCGCACGTTCAACTCTCACAAAGGCATGGGCCTCATCAACAACATATTCAACGATGAAGCCATGAAGAAACTCAAAGGAAACCTTGGCATTGGACACACGAGGTAAGTTACAAACAAATTATGTATTATAACATTTATAACCCACTCCAGAAAGGGAGGAGGTGCTGTATTTGATGAGTTGTTTCATATGTATGTCGCAGTTAGATGGTTATAGCCGTGATATAGTTACATCCCTAAGAATAGGGATATATCCCTAGGGATATAACTATATCACGGCTATAACAATTTTACTGCGACATATACCTATGTCTTCAAGATAGCTGAGCTAACGGGAATTTGGCCCACAAAGACAATAACATTAGTTAATTCGTTTGAGACCAACCTTGAGTAACATAAGTATTGATTGGACAATGCATCGAAGTCAGAATTTGTAAACTGCATCTAGTTTGCATAGAATTTCTTTCGACATGATCTATTATACATACTCGTACATTGTAACAGCGAACCAATTTTCACGCCAAATATTATTTGATATTCTGATAACTCATGAATGACCTAGAGAGGTGCCACATAGAATATGAAATAAAAATCTAAAAAAGAAAAACACGCGAAATTTCGCGGGTAACTGAATTGGACGAACATTAGGCACCTCGCAAACGATTAAAGTTGCGGAAATGATTGTATTTCGCCATACCAATTCCAGTCCTATTTCAAAGGCAATAATGTTGAATTTCTATTGGTAAAAAAATTGTCCCATAAGCAAAAAGTATGTTTAATTTGCCTTATCTAAATCAACGTGTCTTGAACCAGATACTCAACATCAGCAGCATCTGAGGAGGTGAATTGCCAACCGTTTGTGGTACACACAGCACACGGCGCGTTAGCAGTCGCACATAACGGAGAGCTGGTTAACTGCAGTAGTTTGAGAAAGATGGTAATTGGTTATTTGTTTAATTAAGTACTAGCGAGAATCCATTAGATATCTATACCCCAACAAAGTTCTTCTCAAAATCCTTCTCATAATATAGTTCACGCGGTGTAGCATGGTGCGGGTGACAGGTGACAGAAAGGATAAATTTATCTAATTTACTGCAGTTATCACCGAGTCCGTATTATGTACACAATCTGTATGTAGGTACGGATCAGTCGTAAAATACAGAATCAGTAAAAACAAGTAAATTATAATATATTTTACCCGTTCTGTCACCTGTCACCCGCACCATGCTACACCCCGTGAACTATAGACGAAACATATTATCATTTACAAATTAAAAAATCTGCCTAGCCTTTTCCCAAATATATTGGGGTCGGCTTCCAGTGTAACCGGATGCAGCTGAATACCAGTATTTTACATGGAGCGACTGCCTATCAGACCTCCACAACCCAGTAACTGGGAAATATGATACCCCTTGGTAAGACTGGTGTCAGACTTTCGGGCTTCTGACGACCCGTAAAGACTGTCAAACATCCACGAATTACAGCCGGGACCAACGGCTTAACGTGCTTTCTGAGGCACGGAGGATTGGTATATGTAAAGTTGTTCACCCATCCTCGGCCCAACCCCGGCAAGTGTAGCTTAACCTGATGGACCACCCCTTCCGGCTGTTATTACTTAACCACGAGCTCTTCATAACAAAGATAAAATTATGTTAATCTTAAAATGCATAAACATATTTGCTTTTCGTGTAACGATGTTTTTATTACCAGAGTTATTTTGAACAGTTTTCCTTATTTACCACACACAAACTAAATATTACGGTCTCACAAAATAACCTTCGATTTCTCAATTAAATCTGTTACCAAATCCGATGGCGCGTCGTGTCATTTATTGGTCGATTTTATTTATTCCATAAATAACGATGGGACAACTCCTATGACAATGGGACACAAACGTAACTGAAACCTTTACGTGAAATACTGATGCGATGGGTTGCATTATGTGAAATGACAACAGCTTTCATGAGTTTTGACTGTAGATTCTCGCAAATCGGCTGCAAAAAAACCTAATTATACTTTATAATATTTCAGGTGTTAGGTCGCGGAGTAGGTCTCTCAACGCATTCCGACTCGGAACTGATCACACAAGCGCTCTGCCTCAACCCGCCTGAGGGAGAGACCAATGGACCCGACTGGCCGGCGCGTATTAACCACCTCATGAGGTAACCATACATTTATAAGACTATTTTTAATAAAATGCACATTTTATTTAATAAAGAATAAACGCCAAACTAAAAAAAAACAAAAATGTAAAATTGGTCAGCATGAATGATACAAAAATTAATTTTCCTGTCACATCTGAAATAAATTATTGTCTCTGGTGTTCTTATAACTGTGTAACTTGACTATTGTAAGCCGTTGACTTCGGCTCGGGCTTACATTAGTCTACTCGTTTGTAAAAACCAACTTACCGCACTAGTATCATAAATACCTATTCCTTCTGTTTCATAGACTGGCCCCCCTAAGTTACTCCCTGGTAATAATGCTAAAAGACAAGATCTACGCAGTGCGCGACCCCTACGGGAACAGGCCGCTGTGCCTCGGCAAAATCTTACCTCTAGGATCCTCATGTAAGTCATAGAAACATAATAATATTTGTGGATCTGTATGTGTACGGCATTATCATCTTTATAGCAAGTTATTTGTTTAATTGGGACATATTTATAGCGTCAGCATGTGGGATGGGCTTAATCCATAATTGGGATAATGATTTTAATCGAATATTGTATCGATAACATTCCATCTGGAAGTTGAAACCATTTTCCTACTTTTAATTTTTACTTTGATTGAGTTATTTTATATAGAAGCAATTCGAATTTGCTTATTCCATAGCAGTTGTCGGGTGTTAGTATTCTAGATGAAACACCACTGTTAGGTTATTTACTTTGTATTTTTACTTGAATTACCTAAACACTTCTTTTTGCCCCTTGCTCCTAATTATGGATTTATGTAAGTAATCAACAATAATACGAGTATGAACGAACTTGGGTATGCTGGATCATGATCCGATTTTACGTAGGTACTCTATAGAGGTTAAAAGGACATACAAAACATGCACAATACACATTATGTTGCGCAGCTCTCTGAATTACGCGCAATCTGCTATCTTGGGTTTTTTATTATTAGTTTTATTATTGAGTGTTTACCACGGTTGCTAACAATTTACCTATAGCTTCCCAGATATATCCAACGGATTCATCAAAAGTAAATATAATGAGGAAAATCCAATTATTACCGATTACTTGTTATTATTACCGATTATTGTTTGTACAGCAAATTTAAATTGCGAACTACGCATCAAAGACCTGACGTTACACCAAATCCTGACGTCACACAAATCCTGCATCGTGCAATTAGAATTTACCGCGCGAACAGCATATATATATAACTTCCCCGACATCAATCGTTGGGCAGTTGCCCGCCAGACACAACTGGTCGAAGGATCCTCCCTTTTCTAAAGAGGATGAGTGAACTTTACACGGTGTTCCTCATACCCCTAAAATTGACTGGTTATGAATGAATATGATGGTAACTCTAAACATGACAAAAGAAAAAAAAAAGGAGTCCTATTTAATAATAATATTATTTAGGAATAATGTGGCTCATTACATTACAGAGCATGGAATTCTGACATTAAAAAAAAGATTCTTATAACTAATTGCCACGCGATTTGCTATAGAAAGCGAATATCGTTCCACGTTATAGAAACCCTTTGTTTAAATTAACATAACATCACGCCTGTATTCCCCGAAGGGTTAGGCAGAGGACCTATAGTACACCCACATTTCGCCAGTTATGTTTAAGTCCCATATAATAGGGGGCGAGCCTATCGCCATCAACCGGACACCAATCCAGACTCCGGGCTGCTACTGAGAAATTCCTGGGACCTGGGAATCGAACCCAGGACCTCATGCTCAGCAGTAGCGCTTGCGACCACTAGGCCAGCGAGGCAGCTAATAAACATGTATAAATACTAATAACTAAACATTTGCAGATGTCTACAAACAGTCGTCGGCGCGACACGCCGAGGGTAATGCATGAACACATTCCATTTAATAACTTCTCTCATAGCATGAGCTAATTTTATGTTCGTAGCGTTATCGTTCAGGTGGTCCAATTCCTGCTAAAATCTTTCTTGGGACAAGACCTTTATCCAGAATTTGATGACTGAACCGACATTTTCTGTGATTCCTCGCTACGTCCTGTATTATACTGAATTGCATTTTTCATCTTTCTGATGGGTTTATCACATGATTTTAATAAAAGTGGGCGATAAAATTGTCAACATAATATCACGGTTAGGATTAATATGCATGATTTTTAATTACCATGTTATGAACACGATTCTGTTAGAAAAGGCATTATGTAACGGGTGATTTGTGGTGTGATAATTATAAAACCATACATAAATAAATCTGAACCATACATAAAGAATCTGTTCAAGTTCACAGTAATATTTTTGTAAACATTCAATTTTTCTAACAATGACAGCTTAAATCGGCAATATTTTGTGGTATTCAAGACACAATTACACAAATATGTGGAAATTATAAAATATATTTCAAATGACAAACGCCCACAACATTATTCTATGCCACAGATTGGTACAGATGGTTCACTCCGCAAAATCATTTAAATAAAAAGCGACTCTTGCAGCGACACAATAAAGTGCACTTCAGGTCGCACAGCGCTAATGACCTACAGTTATATTCACTAGGAAGTTGCCTCTCTTTCTATCGCGTATCTTCTGACTACGTTAGGCCCACAGAATTCGACAAGTCGCGCCCGCTGCGTACAGACGACGCCAGCACATCAACCTACTATAATTAGTCAAATTTCTTTAATAGATTTTCAACCTTATCACTAAAGTATAAGGTTCAAAGTTGATTGGGAAAATTTGACAGTTTCGGGTAGGTTGACCTGCTGGCGTCTGTCCCTATTTGTAGCTTCATACCTAAAATGCGGAGTGACCCGTATTCATCTGTGTCTATTGGCAAATCAAGTCTCAAATAGCTTTGCTTTCTTCTTTCTTTCCGCTTTGCTTTCTTCTTTCCTTCTCTATTCACATTCTTCCTTTAATACCAATAAACAATTTACATGATGTTAATTTTGTAATTTATTTATTTCAGTTTTATTGAACGGCTGTGCGAAGAACGGCGTGGAAGACAGGGCCGAAGGGTGGGTCGTGTCGTCAGAGTCTTGCGGATTCCTCTCTATTGGTTAGTATGCCGTATAACACCTACCACTACCAGTCTTTCAAAGAAGGCAAATAACTACGGATGCGACAGAAATAGAAAAAAAAAAGCCTAGTGGCTAAATTTATATTTCTGTAAATACATATAATTATGTTATAGCCGCGAGTCGTATTTTCCCGACTCTGACCTGCAAATGGAATAAAACGTAAAAATCTTTAAAGGAGACTGAAACGATTACATACAATCTTGGGCCTGGTTGTAAAAAGATGAAAGTGGTGTCAATTAATAGCTTATATATTATCAGCCTTTCACTGAAAATTCTGCGGATTTTGTCAATCTGAGAACAGAGATAAAAGAGATTATGTAAAAGTGAGGTTATGTTACAATCTTTAACTAACAGCTGATTCCTGAAGTGCAAAATATGTGCTTTTGCACTAATAGTTATTATATTTAGTAGGAAATGTTTGATAAATCATATGAATGAACGTCAATGACTTCATTCCTACCTACCTATGTAGGTAACAGGTATGGAGTTACGGAAAGGATGTCTAAAATTAAATAAAAAATCATTTAAGTATTATAGTGTTATACTCGTCTTCAATTATAATTGAAATGTCGTCTAGGAATTGTGCAGGTGGTGCTATATGATCGTGCTACCTAGCCCAGCTAAGATACCATATAATGCAGATTATATGAGCGCAGTAGCCTACAGTTCGTCTCCCTACAATACAATTTACAGTAATGCATTACTATAGCCTCCCTTCCTGTACGAGAGCCATTGCCGAAGGAAAGCACTCAAAACGCATCGGAAAACACGAAACGAGATTATTAGAGCAGTTGGCAACCACAGACTACATAGGGATACTACCACAGACTACTTAGAGATACTACGTTGGCAACTGTCTAGTGTCCGTGTCAGTCAGCTGTCATGCCAGTGACATAGACTAAAAATAGAAAACTAATTTTAATCGATATGAAATCGATAATCATTAATATTGTTTTTTCAGTAATTAATTGATATTTTATTTATTTATATGACTGTTTTATTATATGCACTATATTGCACATAAGTGTATAAAGTGCATTTAATTACTTTGAGTTAATTATTTAGTGCAAAGGTTTTATTTTCGTAACTGTGTAATCGATTACTGAATCGGTAATCTCACGAAAACTATCTTTTCCATATTTCTCCGCCTCCAGATTGAGAATTGAGGTGATTTTTCATATTCTAAGATAGAAAAATATGACTAATTTTTTAGATCATATCTTAACTTATTACATTTAGGCCCACCGTTTTCCATCTCCTTTCTTGGGCTACACACAACTACAACGTAAAAACGGGCTACACACAACTACAACGTAGGAACGGGCTACACACAATTACAACGTAAAAACGGGCTACACACAACTACAACGTAGAAACGGGCTATGAATGAATGAATGAATGAATGAATGAATGAATGAATGATATATTTATTTGCAAGAATATAGGTAGCTAACATAAGTTCTTAATATATATGGGTTTCACTATATTCGGCGTTTCAGCCGTGCAAATATTTTGATTTTACATTTTGGTTAAGATATAACATGCAGTACACATTTAGTAGTTAGCAATAATATAAAAATAGTTTCATAATTTAAATGTAAGTAAGTAGATTACAGTACAATTAATAAAATTAAAATTAAATACAATTCTATTCACTAATAATAATTTACATTAAAAATAGCAATCAATAATAATGATGTCATTTCAATAAAAAATAGCCGGAATAATAAACATGTTTCAAAATTATTTAAGTAATGTCAATATGTAGATGTCATAATAATTATAATGTTAAATAAATGAAATGATAATCAATTTTACATTTTACACTCAAAATATTCATTGATGGAATAAAAACATCTCTCACACAACCAGTTATATAGCTTTCTATTAAATTCTAAATCTGTAGCACTTCTAAATTCTTTGGCTAAGTGGTTATATATTTTCACCGCCATGGTATAACAATTTTTGCTGCAAACTTTGAGTCTATTACGCGGGACTACTAGTGGCTTTTGTACTATTTTCCTCTTTGACATAGCCTTTTCATCTTTTTCAAAAAGCGACCAATTGTTTCTTACAAATTTGCAGGTTTCAAACACATATAAAGACGGGAGGGTAAGTAGCTTTTGCTTAATAAATACAGGTTTACAAGAGTCTGTCCACTTAAGATTGTAAATTGACCTTACACACTTTTTTTGGGCTATGAATGCCCTCTGGGCATGTGTCGAATTTCCCCATACAGTTATTCCATACCTTAAAACAGAACAAACATGGCTGTGGTATACTAATAAAGCTGTTTGAATGTCTGTTAAATTTTTGATCCTCCTAAGTGCAAATACGAATTTATTTATTTTCTTACATACATTATCTACTTGAGCTTTCCAATTGCAATGTCTGTCCATAACTAGTCCTAAAAAATTGATATTATTAACTTCTTCTATGTCATTATTATTGTATTTTAAACTTAATTTCATTTCATTTCCTAATTTTTTGTGGTTATTATATGGCAAAAATGTTACAAATTTAGTTTTATTTGTATTTATTTTTAAATTATTCCCATCTAGCCAATTTATTAAATCTGTCAATGCTTTATTCGTAACTATTTTACTGTTATCTAGAGTTTTCTCTTTTGTCAATACGGTAGTATCATCTGCAAACAATATAGTATATTGGTTAGTGGAGTTGGGCAGTTCGTTTATATATATTATAAACAATAAGGGGCCAAGGACACTTCCCTGTGGTACACCACAGTAGTTTTCTAAGTAAGGTGACCTAAAGGTTTTCTGGGTGTTAGTTACAAAACCCATTTTTTTAATCTCCGTGCATTGTTGTCGGCCTCTTAAGTAGCTTTCAAACCAACTATAAGCAACGCCTCGTATACCATATTGCTCAAGTTTACGCAATAAGGTTTCATGACATACCATATCAAACGCCTTACTCATATCCAAAAATACTGCTACTGGGATTTCTTTTTTATTGATAGCATCCATAATTTCTTTAACTAGTTTAAAACATGCCAAGATTGTAGATTTTTGCTTAATGAAACCGTTCTGTTGCCTACATAATACATTATGTTTCTCTAAGAAATTTATAAGCCTCTTGCTCATTACTTTTTCAAATATCTTTGAAAGTATGGGAACCAAAGTAATTGGTCTATAATTATTTGCCTCAGATCTAGGTCCTTTTTTGTGAAGGGGTTTTACAACAGAACATTTTAAATTGTTGGGGAATATACCCTTTTCGAAAGATAAATTAATTATGTAAGTCAAGGGTTTTGTTAAAGTTAAGACATTTTGTTTGATCATATTAGTACTAATGTTATCATATCCGACTGAGTTTGTATTTCGTAATTTCATAGCTGTCATAAATATTTCCATACAAGTAGCTGGTTCTAGATAAATTGAGTTCACGACCGTTTTATTGCAAACATCTTTATTTTTTGGATTTTGGGAGTTTCCCTTTTTACTAATGTTGATAAAGTAATTGTTAAAGTATGTTGCTATATCGTCACCTTCTTTTAGTAGGTTTTCCCCATCCAACATTTCTTTAATTTCATTACTAGCATTATTCTGTTTAAGTTTATCATTTATTATTTTCCATGTAGCTTTACATTTATTGTCAGCTTTCTCTATGTATTTTTTATTATTATCCCTTTGTATCGTATTTACACATAGCCTTAGTCTTTTGCTATATTTTCTAAATTTTTGTTTATTGTGGGTAGTCTTGTTTTTATAATAGATACCTTGTAGTTTTCTTTTTATTATAAATGACTTTTTTAGTCCTTTAGTTACCCATTTTGGGTTAAGAGAGTTAGAGTTCATCTTAATTTTAATCAATGGGAAACACAATTCATAGAATAGACAAAGTTCATCGTGCAATAATGAAAATGCTTTATTTACGTCTGTTTCCAGGTATACTTCTGAAAATGATAGCTTACTAATATAGTAATTAAATTTTTCTACATTTTCTTTACTCAGGTCCCTTTTGTATGCAAACCAATGCTTTCGAAATATATTATTTTCCGTTTTTAATTTGATTGATAATGTTTGACCAGTATTGTGATCTGATAGTCCTAATTCATGTGTTTCACCTGTTGCTTCTTTGATGTCACTTATAATATTGTCAATGCAAGAATTTTGCCGAGTTGGTTTACTTATGTGTATTATTATGTCATAATTGTATAGAATATCGATAAATGTATTCTTATATTTACTATCGCTTAGAATATCTATATTAAAATCGCCACATAGTATATTTTTATATTTATCTTTGTTACATGTTTTATCTAATAATATTTGTAATTTTCTAAAGAATATATTTATATCAGAATCTGGTGTTCTATAAAGACAGAATAAGTTCAGTTTATATTGTTTTATCTTAATACCGCATATTTCAAAATGTTTTTCCATCGCAATACTATTCAACCACTCTATGTTTTCAAATTCAACATCTGGCTTCATTAGTATACAGACTCCACCTCGCCTTTGGTCTTTCCTAGAATAGCTGCTGACTAATTTAAACGAATGTACTGTCATATTATCTTCTTCTCCGGATTTAATAAACGTCTCACTTAGGCATAGGAAATCTACAAAATATGTTTGATCCTGAAGCAAATTAAGGGCAATTTCAATTTCATTTATTTTGTTAATAGCACCTGCAATGTTTTGGTGAAGAATAGTATAATTTTGGTTTTTAGCTACGAAAAAAAGATTTATTTTCAACTTGGGTTAAATTATTGCCCTGGGATAGTTCAGTAATTTCTGATGATTTATTCGTATCACCTTTCAATATATCATCACCAGTTTGTGTACTTTGGTTTTTAGTTTTAGGAATATTGACACTCGAGATTAATCCAGTTTTTTTGTTATAATAGTTAGAACTTCCGTAAAAAGATAAAAACCGTTTGTTATAGTCTAGTTGATCTAACAGAGAATTTATTTTATAACTTAATGATGACACATTATAACATTTTTTGAGAAAATAACATTCTTTAGTCTGACTACAAATTAAATCTAACATTCCATTCAATTTTATCTCATTGGAGCAGATGTTTTTATTCACACCCAATACAATTACAGGACAAGGCACAGATTTTAAAAACAAACATAATTCTGTTGTCATTTTTAAGGTATTGTCATCATTTTGTCCAATAGATATTATCAATTTATCGGCAGTATTGATATCGAATAGTTTTGCACTTGCTAAAATTTCCTGTGTGGAAGCATTCGTTTTAACTATAGAGTTAAACTGATAAGTATTATAGGGATTACTAAACCTAGATTTTGTCAATTGTGATGATAGTCCACTGCACTGACTGCCTCCAATTATAAATGCTCTTTTGTTACACTTATATTTAGTATTAAGTTTCACGTTTTCTGTGTTTTTTGTCGTTTTAGTTTCTGGATCGGTCTGCGAAGCAGTAGTTTTTTCCTCACACGTATTATCTCGAAGATGTGTGCGTTTTGAAGATTGGCTAGTAGTCAATTTCTTATTCAATTGTTGCAAGGAGATTGATGGGCTTTCGTTTAGTTTTTGAGGAGAGGCCCGAAAACTGTCTGTAAGTCGACGTCGTACACTTTTCTTAGTGCTGCTAGACATATTTTGTCTAAAAGTCGTCAGTGGGCTTCTACATATCTGTTTGAGAATGCCCAGTTCTTGATTCATGTTTGCAATAGTTTTTTTAAGTTCTAAATTTTCTAAAATTATATTTTCCATCTCACTCTGTGTACTTTCTAAATTTGATTTTAATTGTTTAATTTCTTCTTTCATTTCCGCCATATAAGTTGAGCATAAGTTTGTGGATAAATCAAGCTACACACAACTACAACGTAAAAACGGGCTACACACAACTACAACGTAAAAACGGGCTACACACAACTACAACGTAGAAACGAGCTACACACAACTACAACGTAGAAACGGGCTACACACAACTACAACGTACAAACGGGCTACACACAACTACAACGTACAAACGGGCTACACACAACTACAACGTACAAACGGGCTACACACAACTACAACGTACAAACGGGCTACACACAACTACAACGTACAAACGGGCTACACACAACTACAACGTACAAACGGGCTACACACAACTACAACGTACAAACGGGCTACACACAACTACAACGTACAAACGGGCTACACACAACTACAACGTACAAACGGGCTACACACAACTACAACGGAAAACAGGATACAGGCCTTCTTCTTTATTTTTTGTGTGGTTAGTGACTAATCTGGTGTAAGACTTTTTATGCCGCCCACGAGGCTCTGACTTGGCTTCACATGCCGTCTAGAAATATCTCTCAGGCATGCCCAATTCTTAAAGATGTTTTCCTTCACCGTTTTTGAAGCAAGTGATAATTATACAATACGCCCATGAATCCGAAAAGTCAGAGGTGCGTGCCTTGGGTTGGGTTGGAAGGTCACACCACTATATCACCTCACCTCATGTTGATTTATATTACCATAAATATTTTTTAACGTTTCTTTATCTTCTAGGTGCTCGTTACGTGCGCGAGGTTCTTCCCGGCGAGATAATAGAGATGTCTCGGCACGGGATCCGAACTGTAGACGTTGTGGACCGACCGGCCGACAAACAACAGGCCTTTTGTATATTTGAGTACGTCTACTTCGCCAGGGCAGATAGTATCTTTGAAGGTAAGTGTTCTCGTTATAATACCAAACGCATTTGTAACCGTCAAACGATCCTGTAATAGGGATGTTGACAATTTTTATTTTTCTCTGTCAGATAGATTATTAAAAAATATTGGACACATATTTTTTTCATTTTTCACGTAATCAAAAGATTACGGCATTATATTGAGCTAAAATGACGTCACTGGCCGGTAGATTCTTCTTTTCGTGTGGTTAATGACTAACCTGGTGTCAGAGTTTTAAAGCCGCCCACGGGCCTCTGACTTGGCTTCACATGCCGTCGAGAAATATCTCTCAGGCATGCCGGTTTCCTCACGATGTTTTCCTTCACCGTTTTTCAAGCTAGTGATAATTATACAATATGCAGATCCGGTAGAGTTTTGAAAGGTTATTCTTTTGAGTATTAAAAAAAACATAGTTTCCAAGAACTCTGTAGATGGCGTTGAACTGACTAAGTTACTAGGTGCCAAAGCCAAAACGCTTGAAAAAAAACATTGAGTCACGTCATATACGCTTGTTGACTCTGACCACAGACTACATAGGGATATGACTCTGACACGGTGCCACAGGACCCCATAGAGTACATTTTTATATAGGGACAGGACCCTTTTGTTTGCTGCTTCCGAATATATCCTAGTTTTCTCGCGCTTTGTTAAAAATAATTTTTTTTTTCGTTGTTTTCGTTAAGTTTTGGTTTTATTGTTTTATCTTTGTTATTATTGTTACTGTTTCGTTTTACGTTCTCAAAATGACATCCAAGTGAAATAATCAAAAAATTATATGACGTTCCGTTCCTTGTAGTAACTTACCAACTTCAGCGCCATCTATCCAGTGACTAGAGAAGAGTTAAAAAATAAATAAAAAGAAAATCCCTCATTTAGCGAGCCTCCACTCGCCAACTTTAATGATTTAGATAAATCTAAATCATTTTTTAAGCAGTTTACCGTGCGATCGGCATATATGTAACTTGTAGAGGGTGGTAAGGATGAGGGAACTTTACACCCTGATTCTCATACCTTTATAGACATAAAAAAGGAAGACGTTCTCGATATACGTATGTTTAAAAGAAAATAACAAAAAGTAATAACCTTTACTATAAAATACTGAAAAACTTTCCACTTCTCAATAAAACGAATTGACTAAAAAATCAAGAATGGCGCATCAGCCAGGTTCTAAAATTATCTGGAAGTAAGTACACAAGTAAATGGATCATAAATCTACAGTGTAATCTATTGGTACTAACAAAATATGGACAAAAATATTCTTAGAATTAACATAACATAACATCACGCCTTGTTTCCCCGAAGGGTTGGGCAGAGGTGTACCTGTAGCAGGTACAGCCACATTTCGCCAGTAATGTTTAAGTCCCACGTAAAAATTAATTTTATTAATAAAATCAGTACTAATGTTTTAAAAAACTTAGCATTTTCATTAGTCATTTAATTCTTCTAGGTCAAATGGTGTACTCAGCGCGCATGCAGTGCGGCCGCATGCTGGCGCGCGAGTCGGCCGTGGACGCCGACATCGTGTCGTCCGTGCCCGAGTCCGGCACCGCCGCCGCGCACGGCTACGCGCGACAGGTACAGCGAAGCGAACTGTAACCGAACAGCTATTATTGTAGATTATTGCTATTGATAGTTCGTTCAGTAACAGAGAAATAGATGCATAAACATAAAATTCCTACAAACTGGTTACTAAGGGGATATTTTTCTATGGTTCACTACAATATTTTTGGGAATCAAATCCGCAGATTAAACGTTCTTCTATAGTTCAGGAGCCCAGATCATACACAGATGTTCTAGACAAACCAGGAGACCTAATTGCCTTCTGGAGGGAGGTGGGCTGGTTGGAATAACCCCCCAAACGGCTGCTATGGCCCACGCACAATGGTCCACCTGACGGACTGAGTGCGGAAACCAAACCCCATAACATAGAACATAGATAGTTCAGGAGCTACTGGGATAGCGCCGTATTTAAATCATAATAAAAAAAACACCTTAAAACACTTCGCTAAATAAAATGCTAAAAGTCGAGGTAAAATTAAGAATCTTGTCTAGCAGTTTTACTCATTTTCAAATTAAACTTGTTATGGTTTACGGTTTAAGACATTTATTTCTCAAAGGATTACATTAATCACTTACAGAAAAAATACAATAATAAGTACACAAAAATAACCGATTAGCGTTTTTAGTAGGGTCGATGTTAAAAATGTTAGTGTGTTAAATCTTTCATGTTATTTAATTCACCTTGTTTAAACAGAACATGAAAGTGAAATTAAATTCATAATTGTACCATCGAAGAACTTCATATCCATACATCGTAAGGACTATTTCTGCTTGCAGCGCTCGGCCGCTATAAAACCGGGGCGGTAACAGATGTGGTCATCGTATTCACGGGATTTTGTGTTCAAACTGCTTAGATATGAAATTGTTCGATAGTACCAACTGCAAATGCAAGCTCACTATAATAATAACCTCATCTCATATTTCAGTCCGGCATTCCCTTCATGGAAGTCCTCTGCAAGAACCGCTACGTGGGCCGCACCTTCATCCAACCGTCCACACGACTGCGACAGTTGGGCGTGGCCAAGAAGTTCGGTGCGCTCTCCGAAAACGTGCGCGGCAAACGAATTGTACTCATCGATGACTCTATTGTGAGGGGCAACACTATCGGACCGATTATCAAGCTTTTACGGGATGCTGGGGCGGCCGAGGTAAGCAAAAACCAGTTTCAACTACTATAAAACTGTTGTAAATGATACATCACACTTAGTGTGAAAGCCAGCTAAATTGTGACGTGTAAGTATGTCTTGAGCACGTACGCATGCGTACTTTTAACTTACAAAACTACGCACTATATACGCAAGGATTCTTGTAGCGCCCAGAATTTAGCGATGGCAAAAAAAAAACGCTTTTATTTAAAGTGGTAGTGTTTTCTTGCCTTATCCATTTATAGTCGACCTCGTATTTGCTTTGCCACTTTTGACAAGAATTCCCGTTAAATTGAAACTTCACCACAGATGGGTCACTCCGTATTTTAGGTATGAAGTTAGAAGTAAGTACGCGGCGGGCGCGACTTGTCGAATTCAGTGAGCCTAACGTAGTCAGAAGATATGAGTTACGCGATAGGAAGAGAGACAATTTCTAGGTGAATATAACCGTCGGTAATTAGCGCTGTGCGACCTGAATTGCACTTTATTGTGTCGTAGCGAGAGTAGCTTTTTATTTAAATGATTTTGCGGAGTGAACCATCTGAATTAATCTGTGACTTCACTAAGGTTGGAAGTATCTAACTGTCACATACACAAATTGAACTTGTCGTTTCCATCTTAGGGCGATAAAGAAGTTACGAGGTCAAATACGGCTGCAAAAAAATAAAATAAATATACGGATAGGATATAATAGATATAATTTAAATATTTAGTAATAAGCTTACTCTCTACTACTTATTTAAAATTTTGCTGGGCCCGACAGGGTCCATAATTGTTTCAATTTATTTATTCCTACCACCTGTATGTGTACATTATCAATTGATGATTCTGATGATCGTGTATGCAGTCTTAGCACACAAAGACAGTACTGAAGATTTATTATGGGTTTGGGTTACTTGTGATAACTTTAATAATAAAACAACGGAGTGAAAAATAGTATCAACTATAATACGTGGCTTAGGCAGAGAAGAGTTTTTGACACACGTCATTTGACATTGACATACAGAATGTTGCCATTACAGACAAAGACAATGTTGCATTCATTACTTACCAATCCATATCTAATCCTACAGACGACAAAAGGCCCAATGATCACAGTATTATTTAATCCCGAATGTATTTGTCTGCAGGTGCACATAAGGATAGCGTCACCGCCGCTGAAGTACCCGTGCTACATGGGCATCAACATCCCCACGCGAGAGGAACTCATTGCCAACAAGATGGACGCCTATAAATTAGCCGAACATGTTGGTGAGTAATACAACAGTCAATTTAGTAGTATTTTCAAATTATTTTGTGGCAAACAAGCAAGTAGCTCACCTGATACTTGGGACTAATTAAAAAATTACATCGGCATACATACCATTACCCTTTAACAAGTAACACAGCAAGGCTGCTTACCCATTTTGGAGGCTCTTTTGACTTTTTAGGGAAACTTCGTGCTGACTCAGAAATGGAATAAAAATAGTATATATGATAATTATTTATTTTCCTAAGGTTTATAGCACTAGATTTTGTACATAGTGTCTTGCGCGCTAATACAACATTTATAATGGACCAATCAGAAGAGACTTGCTTCTTTCGTATTTCGGTTCCCGGCTGATACACGTCTTCATATATATACGCGCAGCGCCGCGGTGTCGTCTTCATTCACTAACTCGGCGCGCCGTTGGAGCGATGTACCATCATCAGTCACGGTCCTCAGTGCGTGGCCGCGCGCCGACGTGGTCGGATGTTTATGCTGCATGTATGCCACTACAACTTTATTTGAATTTAGGTATTGGTTGGATATAGTGTTTCTCAACACTCAGCTACTCAAGCTCGTTCGCTTGAATAGGTCATTTTGTCAAACCAACTATTGAGAGTAACTAGATGACCTCAGAAATCGGGCAAAGCAAGTCACAACTATCAAGTCTTATTTAATGCAACGGAGCCATCAATTTCCAGTACCATCTATTCTTGGTGAACTGCCTCGTTGGGCTAGTGGTCGCAAGCGTTACTACTGAACATGAGGTCCTGGGTTCGATTCCCGGATCGAGCAAAGTGCTATTGGGTTTTTTCTATCTGGAATTTCTCAGTAGTAGCCCGGAGTCTGGATTTGTAATGTTTGGTAATAGGCTCGCCCCCTATTACATGGGACTTAAACATAACTTTCGAAATGTGGGTGTACCTACTACAGGTACACCTCTGCCCAACCCTTCGGGGAAACCAGGCGTGATGTTATGTTCGAACCAAAATTCCAAGTCCAAACTTATACCCAAACCACAGAGTAGTACATATGGGACACTGCGCAAAATCATTTAAATAAAAAGCGACTCTTGCTTCGATACAATAAAGTTCAATTCAGGTCGCACTGCGTTAATTACCTGCAGTTATATTCACCTAGAAATTGCCTCTATTTCTATCGCGTAAATCTCCTGACTACGTTACGTTCACGGAATTGGCCCGACAAGACGAACCCGCCGCGTACGAGTGCGTCTTCTGTACTATTCTGTGTCCAAACTAAAAACATCAACCTACACCCAAAATCTTCCAAAAACCCTTTTCTAATTATTCAAAACAACTCTTATTTTCAGGCGCCGACAGTCTAGAATACTTAAGCGTAGAAGGCCTAGTATCAGCAGTACATTACAACATGAAGTCGACCCCAAGCGATGGTGTCGGAGGTCATTGTACCGCGTGCCTCACAGGAGAGTACCCGGGAGGAGTGCCTGATGACGACTGGTGAACTTCGGTGATGGACGGTGATGAGTGGTGAAAATGAGGCGTGTGGTGAATTTTGTGTGGGTGTAAACGTTTTTTTGTAGGTGATTTTATAAACATAACCTTATTAGCCTAGTAAGCGATTTAAGTAATACTTGTCAGTACATGCTCAAGCTAAATGAGCTAGCTTTGCTAAATGCAAAGCCTGATGTTGCACGGGAATCTCAATACCGTCTTCAGCGAAATTTCGTTATACGTGCCTCCTATTTAAAAGCGATAGTCGCGTGGCTGTTTCACTTTTTGTTCGGAAAACCGGAGAGCGCCCTCTGTCGGCGCGACTATGCCGACCGAAAAAAAGTGACAGGACGTGACCATCACTTTCTATACGACCCGAAAGAGGTTAACCTAGACCCCCCCCCGTCCCCGCGAACACCCCCTCCCCCAACCCCTGGGCGAAAAAAAAGACAGTGGGTGACAAATCGTAAATACAGCTGAAAAAATTATAGTAACCTTCAGATATTATTTGATCTAACATCAATTCTAACGTTTATATTCATGCAAAAATAATTAATGATTTCGGAAACTACATTACGTACATTATGTTGTAATGAAATCGATATATGCTATTACATGCACAGCAATTATAGGAAATACGTTAAAAAACAATTGTGTTTGAGTGAGATACAAAAGTTCTTTAAAATATAATTGTAAAGTAAATAATGTAAAATTATGTTTACTATAGGTAGGTATTTTATTTACAAAATGTTTTTTTATCTACTTATTTTTAGCAGTTATCGAATAATAAATATAATTTATGAAGTTTAAGTGTGGAGGTAGCCATTAGTGCCTTATTTTTATGTCTACCTTGTAAGCAGTTGAAAAAATATATATAAATGATGTGAATACGTGATCCATGACGAAATCACTGTCGACGTCAGTTAATATTCTTACAGAGTTTGGTATAGTAAACGTAATTATTGTAAATTCAGATAAAAATATATTTGACATATATGTTTAAGTTTGGTGGAAGTGAATTATACTACGATTGAATAATGTGTTATATAAAATTTTCAATCTATTATAGTCAGTATCGTAATTTTTGGAGTTGACTGGTACAAATCGTCACGTAAGGAATACGCGTTATGCTCCCTCCATGCGACTTCCTCTCTCACTCTGTCTCTTTATATTTATACGAGTGTGTGTGCGTGCCAGTATCGCGTAAGGAACTTTGTTCTTGTCGGGGGTCCTCCGACCGCATTTTTATCACCTTCCTAGGGCCGTTTGGCCACCGCCACGTCAGCGGGACGACATCGAGAACCAGATGACGGTGCCGAAGTTCGACGGTTCGAATAATCTCGTAAAGGTTGAATGCCACTTGCACGTCTACACAAGGTCTATTGTTGCTTTAAGACCAATTAGATAGTTTTTACTTTAGTGGCTTTGATCAACAATAGTACTAGATTTCCGATGAGCGCATCAAAAACGGAAGGAAAAATAAGTCTACAAATAATGTCGTGGTCTTTGAAACATAGTTTTTTTCAACCTTTTTGCTTTTAATTAAAAATACGTTTACTTTTCAATCGAAGTAGTGAATATATTGCAAACGATTATAAACTTTATGTGTGAGTGTAAAGGCATATATGCAATCGCAGCCACTTGAGCGATGTGTTTTTGTTCCTAATCCTTAATATAGCACTATTATTGATCGAAGCTTAGTGGAGTTTTAATTTACTGTGAGTCAAAAGTGATAAACAAAATATGAGGTCGACTATATTAAGTATATCTAGCCATTACATCATGGTCACGTCCTCAACGTTATTTAATATTAAAACATTCTCAAATAAAACACGCATTTGATTCGAATAGTACGTCGAATATTAGTTATTAATATTGTTTTTAGCCAAAGTCGTGCTGGTTACGACCATAGAATATAATAATATCGAGTTAGGCCTACAATATTATTAATATAGGTATAAATAGATATTTTTATTGAAACTATTTTTCTAAACATTCCTAATTTATATATATTTTTGTTATTTTATGTTTGTAATGCAATGGAAAAATGCAAAAAAGACACCATAAACATAGGGGATGCGCTAAGCTAGCCCGCGAACTTCAAAATTTCATACGTTTTTTTTTGTAATTTGCAGCCTGTCAGTGTCAGATTGTACGTTGACTAAAATATGATTCGCGACAGATTCCTTAAGTTGGTATTGGCTTCAAATGTCATGATTTCATGAAATAGTAATTCTATAGAGTAATATGAACTTAGAGAGTTTTATTGATGATTTTTATGATTATAATTATATAAATAAATATTTGATACGGCCGCGAATCATATTTAGGTCGACCTACAAATTGGAAAAAAAAAAAAAAAATCAAAGAGAATTTCGAGGGCTCCCCGTTTTATATTGTATATTTTTATCATCAATTGGGATTAAGTATAGAATTTTATATTATATTAAAAAAATCTGTGCATACCTAGTTTATGCAAAATATGTCTTCGTAATATTTGAGAGCTATACAAAATGATAACGATGCTGTTGGTATGAACTATCAGTTTTCATGATAATTTCATACAATCTAATTTAATAAAAGTACACTATTTAGGTAATGTAATAATTATATCTCCTTTAACTTTAAGTTTGAACTCATTTTGTTAATTTGGGGACCAAATGTTAAACGATTCAGGCAAAAAAAATAATACTTCGCATTGCTTAGTTTTTATAAGGCGTTATATTGTTGTAATAATATTAAATCGTGTTCTGTATACGAAATAAACTAAAAGAAGTAATATTCCGGAAGCGTAACGATAGGAAGCTTGTCGTCTCAACTTAGACCATAACATCGTGTAAATAAGGTCGTCTTTTGTCCGTTTAGCTTCCGTTTATCAAGCATTCCTTATTCTCTCACGTAGGGCTTTGCCGTGTTGGTCAAACTATTTTGTAATGTTAAAATAAAAAATCCCGGAAAATGTACTTGTGTACTTTACATAAATGTTTTTTTTTTCTACATGCCTGTGGTTTTATTTCATACACATTATTTTGATGGCCTAAAAACGAATCTCCAGCGAATGCCACTTGTACCGCCCTACACCAAATTAAAAAATAGAATACGGCAATCATGTTTGAAATTTAATAAAACATAATGTTATGATGAAATACACACATCAACACGGTCTAGGGATATTTTTAAAAAAGCGAATTACTATCAATGTGTTAATTATTTATATGACATGTATATATTTAAAAGATACGTTATTTAATATTACTTAGTACTTAGATTAAAATTTCAGGATTTTATGGAAAAAAAATGAAGCATAGACGGAAACCGTATATGAATTAACTTTTAATTTGTGAGTAAAAACTGAAAAAAATAGAAAAATCATTTAATTTGTGTTTATAAACTTGAATTTAGTAGTCTGAGAAAGCGCCCATGATGTTCATAACACATTGGCAACGATTCGGCATGCTCAGAACAAGGTTGTCCCATGTCCTTCTGAGGTGCGCAAAAAGTTGATCTTCTGTAGCCAGATTTTCAGGAACTTCCTTCAGAGCTCTTCTTTGCAGCATATCCCACGCATGCTCAATGGGATTTAGATCTGGCGATTGAGCAGGCCAGTCTAAGGCCCTAACATTATGTGTATGTAACCAAGCTGCTACTGTTCTCGCCGTGTGTGCCCGGGCATTGTCGTGCATGAGCAGGAAATCTTGCCCCATTTGTGTTCTGTGGGGCAAGATTACGGGCCCCAGCACCTGTTGGACGTATCGTTCTGCCGTCATATTGCCCCGCACCCAAACGAGATCCGTCCGTCCTCCAAGACGAATTCCTGCCCAAACCATAATTGTTCCTCCTTGGTATGGGTGAACTTCCTGAGGGTTCTGGAGACGGCTCCATCGTCCAGGAACTCGCCAAACACGCGTCCTTCGTGAATCTGGATGGAAGCCGAACCTGGATTCATCCGTGAACAGCACATTGGACCATTGCTCACGGCCCCAGTCCACGTGGTTCCGAACCCATTCTAATCGTCGTCCACGATTGCCTCTCCGTAAAGGTGGGACCCGGAGTGGTCTACGAGAGCGTAGATTGCTTTCATGCAGTCGCCTTCTTACAGTTTGGTCACTCACAAGCACTTGGTGTTCCACTCGCAGCCTTTGGACCAATTGAGTCGCCGTTGCATTTGGTTGAGCTCGCGCAGTAATTTGCAAAAATCGGTCTTGTCTGGGGGTAGTGATGCGACTTGGCCCCCGGTGCCTCTCCGCTACTTCACCTGTGGCACGATAGCGTGTCCACAATCTTGAAATTACATTTTGATGGGTCCCTATGGCCTCAGCAACATTACGCTGAACAGATCCAGCTTCCAGCATTCCCACAGCTCGTAACATCTCCGCCCTCGTCAAATGTCGGCGTTGCATGGCTACAATACCTCAATTTTAACTTTATCTTTCGTTTAAAAATGAAAAAAAACTGTAACTAAACGTAATTCGTATTGTTTTCTAAATTTCGCACAAATGAAAATTCCCTCTCCTATACATCAAGACATTTTTATGCCACCGAAACAAAAGAATTTTCAAAAATTTTAATTTGGAATTAGTCTGAGATAAATTACAAACAAATCGGTGTATAAAAGATTCCAATGCGGCCAGTACTTTTCGAGTTATTTAATTGAGTATGAAATATCCCTAGACCGTGTTGATGTGTGTATAAATAAAATATAGAAATATACAATAAACAAATCTGCCGCAAATTAGGTATTCTTCGAAAGTCATTATGTTGCGTGAATCGCGCAAAATTTTCTATTCTCAATACAAAACTTTAATAGGCCTACTTGACCCAAATGTATGGGTCGGGATATTTTTTTTTTGTTACCATTTTTAATAAATACGCATTTTATCAAGATTGTTTTCAGTCTGTCTAATAATAAAAAAACCGGCCAAGACATGTGCGTGTGGCCACGCACAATGAAGGGTTCCGTAGTTGGGATGAATTTATCCCAAGAACAAACTTAATATTACATGTACTTCATTGAAAAACAGCTACCTAATTACGCAACACATTTTTGAAACGATTACGACAAATTTGTTTCATTTTGACAGTTCAACAACATTCCTTGCGTTATTTACGTTGTTGAGCAGAACTTTTTTTTCGAACTTATGAATCAATGGATTAGCAATTTTTTTCAAAACTATTCAAATTCCGATTGATAATTTATTACGTAATTAGGGTACAGGTCTCCCTTATATTCCAACTGCAAATGTAAGTTTCTACGCACAATATTGGGAATTTTACCATGTTATTTTAAAACCATAGACTTCTTACAGGTTTTCCTGTAATCTATAAGTATAAAAGTATTTTCCGTATTTCTTTAAAAAAAATTAGCCTCGTTCGTTTCGGAGTTAATGGGGGGCAATGATATTTTTTTTAAATTGACTAATAATTTATTTTAAAATTACGAAAAATATTCTTGAGACCCTCATAGTAAGAAGCCCTTTTGATGTCACACGGTAAAATATTTTTTTTAAAATTTTATTTGTATCCCAAAAGTGACTATTCAAAATTCATTTATTTACGTAACACGTCCGTGTTTGGAGCATAGAAATTGATATGTGTACTAAATTGGAACTTAATCGATGTATTCGATTTGGAGCTATTTGGCTGTGATGAGAGCCCAAATGCAGTGAGCGACTTTTCGACCTGTGTTGAAATTTTCTGACTTCGAATTTTCGGAAGTTTTGATATTGTTTTAAAAATCCATCAAATCTTGTTACGTTACGTCGTTTCACGTTTAACGGTTTCTCACACACACGAGGGATCCTATAAGGGTTTCGGTTTTTCATGCAGACATACGGAACCCTAAAAAATTGTATAATAGCCCATACAGACTCATGGCGAGACATCTCGCGAGAACTTAGAACTATCCTCCTCACTCACGATGTTTCTCACTTATGTTCTCGTTCCCATCAGGTATGGACGACTGTGCAGCGGCCTTGGTACTTTGTGCAATACCTATTATTACCACTTTAATATAGAAATCAGACAGAATACAAAGAAAAAATAAGACCTAGACGAAGGTGGATGACACAAATTTACCGAAATAGAACAAGGTTTGGGCATCGCTATTGTTCATAAAACAACAACGACACATGAGCATGAGGTCCTGGGTTTGATTCCCGGGTCGGGCAAAGTGTTATTGGGTTTTTCTATCTGGAATTTCTCAGTAGTAGCCCGGAGTCTGGATTTGTGCCCGGTTGATGGCAATAGGCTCGCCCCCTATTACATGGGACTTAAAACATAACTGGCGAAATGCGTGTACCTACTACAGGTAGGTACACCTGCCCAAACCTTCGGGGAAACAAGGCGTGATGTTATGTTATGTAACAACGACACACACGTGCACCGGATGCCATTTCCTAGTTCGTACTGAGACCAAAGAAGAATGTGATAGTGTTCAGTTTTCTCCCCCGAGAAATCCTCTGAAGCGGGAAAAATTACCGACACCGGTCGGAGAACAGGCAAGCGCGAGAAAGAGATGTAGAGAATTAAACCTCTCACATTCACGCTTCTTGGGTGTTCTCGCCGTGAGTTTGTACCTATGGGCTATTAGTAAGTCGCCTTTCGAGTTTGTCTGTATGTCCGCGTTATTCATCTAAACCCCGCAACAGATTTTGATGAGGTTTTCACCGTTTAGAGAATTTATTCCGGGAGGTTTATCCTATCCTATCATATACTATTAAACGAGAAATATGTGTACGTGATATGACAACGTGATTACAAATACCTAAGTATATATATACCTAGTATTTTTTTTTTTTTTCTTTTACCACCTTTTTCGTACGAACACTACGTGGACGGCCAGATCTTTTTCTGTCACAAACAGAGGTCTCATTGTACCTATTAATAGCCCGGTGCACAAACATTTGACTAATACCAAGCGTATGGAGAGTTTTAAAAATTGCATTTGGCTCCATACCAACTTTGTGTAATGCAATCACAGCGATTCAGTTCTCTTTATCACCCGCCAGTCCGCCACTCCATTTTAATATCGCAAAATATTGTACAATGTATTGGCGCCAAAATTAGAAAACTCAATGAACAATCTTATAAAAATGACAGGTTCCAAATTCAAATGTAATATCTTTCTTATTTTTAATTGTAACAGTATTTAAGTATGGCCAGACTAAGTATTTATAATTACGTTTTCTATGGGTATTTGTAATTACGTTTTCGAAAACGGCTCTAACGATTTAAATAAAAGTTGCAATATATGAGTTTACGGGGGCGAAAAATCGGTCTAGCTAGGTCTCATATCTGGGAAAATTCGTTTTCTCCGTATTTTCACCAGCAGAGCTCGGTCACCCATCTTAGAATTATGACATGGCAGCATGGAATTAGTAAGTACCTACTATCATGGCAGCATGGAATTAGTATGTAGGTACTATCCTTACTAAAAAGCATTCTCTATTTCCACCAGAACAGAGCTCGGTCGCCCTGGTAATGTGTAGGTATAATACGTTAATATTAAAGTTACGTTTACCTAGAAATCTCGACGTTTTGTCAAGTAAAAACCGAGCGAAGCAGGAGCGGGTCGCTAGTATAAATAAAAACCGGCCAAGTGCGTGTCGGACCACGCACAATGAAGGGTTCCATAATTGGGATGAATTTATCGCAAGAACAAACTTAACTTTGTTGTTGAAAAAACATGTTCTCCCATACATTCCGTATCGGAGAACATTTTTTTTGAACCGCAAATGTAATTTGGTTGGATATTACTCGTTAACTTGTAAAGCCTACTTAGCTGTGACAGTTTTCCTTTAAACTTCGTTTTAAATAGGTACTACTGCCGTGACATTTGAATTTCTAACTACAACCGTTTAGTTGGTAGAGGGGGACACTTAACTCTCGGTCGGTCTTCCCAAACCCCTAATATTTTTGAAAGACCTATCCAACGATATCACACACTATGGACGGACAAAAAACAAAATTATCATCCCCACTTTACATGTAGGGGAGGTACCCTTAATTATTTTTTTTCAAATATTTTTTTACCGCTTTTTCGGCTTCATTAAGTGTAGTATACACATGCCAAATTACAACTTTCTAGTACCAATAGTTTTTGCGGACAGACAGACAGATGGACATGGCAAAACTATAAGGGTTCCTTGTTGACTACAGAACCCTAAAAAAGATTAATGATATAAATTTTATTAGCCTTTTAACTTATTTTTTTAAGTAATACGTAATCAATGTACGGCCCACGACTTAAACAAATTTAAAACGGGTTAAACCACGGATTTTGGTTTAAAACGGTTTATTTACAACTATACATACAGCAGACTGTGTGACCACAGTCTGCTTTAATTTTTATCTCTTTCGCGTGACGTTATACGAGGGCGGCACTGAAAATTTGAGGATCAAGGAAGTGACACAACATTACTATTTAAAAATGTATTTATTGCTTTTCGAAGTATTCTCCGCGAAATTTGACACATTTTTCCATACGATGCACGATGGAAGAACCAATCATTGAAGCAACCATTCCATTAGGAAGTTGGGGTCTCCAAAATAGCCGTCTTGTATGCGTCCACAGCTACTTCAGGTGAAAATCTCTGTCCACGCAATTTATTCTTTATTTTAGGGAAAGTATAGAAATCATTAGGGCTTAGGTCGGGGCTGTAAGGCGGATGGTCTAATAATTCTATGTTTTCTGGCTCTAAAAACTCTTTTGTTCTATGCGCGGTGTGAGAACTCGCATTGTCGTGATGGAGGATGATGCGGCGGTTGCAGTTCTCTTTACGGAGTTCAAAAACGACCTGTGGCAAACAAATGCTAGCATACCATTCTGCATTAACCGTTCTTTGTCCCTCAAGAGGAATACTTAGTCGTAACATGGCCGGTTTTGGAGACAAACGTGGCCACCATTTTTTTTTGCAACACTCCGTGAACGAACAATTTTTATTGGCTTTAACTCATTTTGAACACCCAAACTCGTGACTGGTTTTTTGTTTCGGGTTCGTACGCGTATATCCAGGATTCGTCACTTGATACGATGTTGTATACAGCATTTGAGGATCCTGCGTGGAATCTTTCGAGAGTTCTGACGCACCAAGTAACGCGAGCCGCTTTTTGCTCTTCACAGAGCGAATGCGGTATCCATCGGGAAAACAACTTTAAGTTGCCTGAATTTCGCGGTAGGTATGTCACATGTCGAGCTTCCTCAATCAGCTTACGCACAGCATCAACGTTTTCTTGGAGTTTTTGGACGACCTTGACGGGGATCATCACTGAGCTTGACACGTCCACGTTGAAATTCAGCAAACCAGCGATAAATTGTGGTTTTGGATGGGGCTTTATCACCAAATGCAGAAATCATCCGGTCAACACACTGTTTTTGTGTTAAACCACTTCGAAAGTCATAATAAATCATCGCTCTTGAATTTTCTCGAGTCAATTCCATTTTCTCAACGACTAAACAAGTTTGACAAAACCTTTTGACAAGACCGAGAATCTTTAAAAAAATAAATAAATGGTATTCGATTTTTAAAACCAAGGAGTTTTCAATTAAAAAGATTTTAATATGACAGGAACAGTGGAAATATTCCATTCCCGATACTTTTAGTGCAGCCCTCGTATTTGAGCCTATGATTCACCGCATAATATTCGTATAGAACTTTGAATAATTCCATGCTTTGTTACTATGTACAATTCCCAGGGGTTTAGGCTGTATGTTGTCTGTCAGCACATCGCACTTCCGCAGAGCTTAAAATTTGCCGAAAGGTCGGGTAAAAAATACAACTCAATAACGCAGTCAAACATTTTTATTTATCTTATTTATTATTTACAATTTATATTTACAAAGGAACAATTTAGTGTTCTGTACAACTCATAAACAGCACACAATAAAAATAATACGCATTCAAACGGTACGAAATAAACTCTTCAAAAGAATCACTTTTTTATTAATTGTACACAAATTTCATTTTTGAGCTTCATCTATGAACTGTTGTGTGAAAAATAGCGGCATTTTTAGGATAGCAAACATTTTAGTGGTAGAAAATTGCTGAGGTAAGCGATACAATTACTATAATTATTATCCAGTCGTTTTAATCACCCCGATTGATGACTATCCGTAGTATGCCATATTATTCGTCGACAAACAAAGCAGTCTATCAGCATCTTATTGCTTTTACAATAAATTCCTAATCAGGCTATCAGCCAATTCTATCTTCCTCAAAAAAAAGGTAGCACTTCATTTTTACATCAGGCAACTAATCTCTAGTGGTCCTTTTACATGGGAATAGCCATATCATGGCAAAATGTATGTCTCACCAAACATAACTAAGTAGCTTTCTTTAGCAAAGAATATTCGCCTGGTCCTAAGGCCGATATCTTTAAACGTTACTTAGCACGTACTTTGGCAAACCTTCCTGTCTTTGTCACACAACTGACCAACTAAAAGTGCAAGACAGAGACGGGAACATGTATATGTCAGAGCACGGTTTACGTAACGCTTATACAGGGTGTAAAAAGACTCCATTACATAGCCGTTATCTACGTTATTTATCTGTAAATCTAACTGCGCAATGTAACGCATGCCAAATATTGTGCTTATCTCCGCGTCCTATTTAAAAGCGATCATCGTTCACATACACGATCGTTCCCACTTTTTGTTCGGTGAACCTGAAGGCGAGAGTGTTTCTTTGAATCCAGAGTGGAGCGAAGGATTCTAAAGTAGAATTCTGAACGCAGCGAGGGATTCAAAGTACGTCATTAGAGCTTAAAATACTGTTGCTCCCGAGGTGAACTCTACTTTTTATCACCCTCTATGAGAAAAAAAAAATTGAAAGTTTTCAGAGCCGCCATCTTGGATTTTTATTTTGACCAAATAATTCACAATTTCTCTCTCTTTCTTGTCAGCCTGTTACTTGTTCATACAATGTTAGTGATTGATCTCTTTGATGATTGGAATTTTTAGTAACAATATTGTTAGTAAAAGTTCCAATCACCAAAGAGATTCTATTTCCACATTCCAAATTCAAATCACTTTTGGTCCCTGGGGTTCAAAGGGCTATTTTGGTCCCTGTTTACGAAGAACAAACTAGCTCTTTTTGAATAGATGTGATGAAAAACAAATTTCTATTACTCAAGGATCCTAATAGAAACAAAAACTACCAAGCTCATAGAACTAACGAAAAATATTGACGTCATTTAAAAGTGTTTGCGGAATACTTATCTACCCAATTTATAGAATTAATTTATCATCATTTCCAAACAATCTTTAGTCAAGCCTACCTAAAAATGTATACTGGGCATTCTGTAGTAAACTATCAGAAATTATCAAAAATAAATTCCAAAATAAATAATTGTCCAACAAATTAAAATAATTTTGAACAGAACGCATTCCGAATTTAAATTTAAATATTGAAACAATAATTACAAGACCTATAATATAGGTCCATAATATAGATAGGTATAATATAAGTAGGGTACACCCATTTAGGGTGTCGCATGTTGAAGGGGTCCGATAGGACCGGTGCCTGCCGGGGTTGCGGGAAAGTCCGAAGGGGATACCCTGGCCCCTGGCAAAGTACAGGCAACTGAAGGAACACGGGTGGGTTTCAGTCAGTAAGAGTCTGACACACCCTCCCGCAGTCCCGCTCCACCAAGAGCGGGAGAAGTTATTTGATGATTACCAAACCAAAAAAAAAAGAAGGGTTTCGCATGTCGTCATTCTAGATTCCAATGGGACCCACTACCGAGCAGGCGGAGGTTTGTGTGTTCGGGTCCAATTGGGGGCGCTTCCGAACTATACGGTCGATCAACAATAGCACTAGATTCAGAATTAGGAACAAAAACTTCGCTCAAGTGGCCGCGATAAACGTTAACACTAAAACATAAAGTTTATTATCGTTTGCAATATATTCACTATTTCGATTAAAAAGTTTAGAGGTATGAGGAACAGGGTGTAAAGTTCACTCATCCACCATAGAAAAGGGAGGATCCTCCAACCAGACGGGTGTTGTGTCTGGCGGGCCGACTGCCCTTTTGTTGATTTCGGATCGTCTATGTCGTTCGCGCGGTAAACTCTAATTGCGCGATGCAGGATTTGTGTGACGTCATGTCTTTGATGCGTAGTTAGTATGTGGCGGTGTGACCGCTACATCACTTCCCTCCGGAGACCGGAGGTCAATAGTGGGCTGAGTTTTGTATCTTGCGATGCTTCACAGTGCCAGCTAAGGTTCCAGTGAGTCGGAACCGGGTGCCGCACAGTTCGCGGTGAGTCGGAACTGTCTGCGGTGATTGCGGCGGTTGTGGTGATTGAGGTGATTGCGGTGATTGAGGTGATTGCGTTGATTGAGATGATTGCATTGATTCCTCAGTGAGTCGGGGTGATGAGGGTGATGACCAGGAATGCGCGTTCGCTGCATGCTGGTGGTCAGGATACCCGTTGAAGCCGAGGGTGCTGGCTGTCTGTGTGACTCGCCTCACGAAAGCTTGCGGGAGTGATGATGATGATGACGTCACGCTGAAGTAGTTGCACGAAGGCTGCGTTGACGTTCATACTCGGGGTCACCAATTTAGAGGTATGAGGAACAGGGTGTAAAGTTCACTCATCCACCATAGAAAAGGGAGGATCCTCCAACCAGACGGGTGTTGTGTCTGGCGGGCCGACTGCCCTTTTGTTGATTTCGGATAGTCTTATCTATGTCGTTCGCGCGGTAAACTCTAATTGCGCGATGCAGGATTTGTGTGACGTCTTTGATGCGTAGTTAGTATGTGGCGGTGTGACCGCTACAAAAGTAAACTTCTTTTTTTTTTAGATATTGTTTACGTTTAGTTATTTTTATTTCTGCTTGAGATTCTCGATGTTTTTGGTTGGTATATTGGCGTGTGCTAGCTGTCATATGGCTATTAATTTATAATTTAAATTTTATTTTGCGTAATGTAAATTATCTTATAAATTATTGTATAGAATCATTTATTATTTTTTCCTAACTGAACAGACAGCTGTGCTGCTGGGGAGTTTGTTGCGCCACTTCTTCTTCCCAGCAAAAGCAGTAGGAAGTGGTGAAGGGTGGGCGTTTTGGGGGACTGTCTTATGTAATTTTGACGTTCGAAAAGTGCTGATTCTCAGCCTAATTTGAATAAATGACTTTTGATTTTGATTTGATTTTGATTGATTTTGAAACGTATTTTCAAAATAAGAACAAAAATATTTAACAAAAAAAAAACATCATTTCTAAGCTAAGGTAAGGTTTAAAAATAAGACCACAACATTATTTGTGGTTTTATTTTTTCCGGCCATTTTTGATGCGCTCATCGGAAATCTATTACTATTGTTGATAGAAGTCCTAGTACAGACGCCAGCACATCAACTTACTACAATCTGTCAAATTTATTTAATAGATTTTCAACTTTATCAACAAAGTATAAGGTTCAAAGTTGATTGGGAAAATTTGACAGTTTCGGGTAGGTTGACCTGCTGGCGTCTGTACAAAAAATATCACAATGACGGGAGTATAAGTGACCCTCGGCTTCATTAAGCGTCTTTTTACACCCGGTATGTAAATTTCGGCCTAATGTTTAAAGTAAAAGCCGTTTAAGTGTTGAGCCCATGTTCATAGCCCATGTTTGCCAACCAAAGCTTCGATGTCGTCCACTTCTTTGATGCATGTGTCTGTTAGTACGACGGGGTCGCCATCCGTGACGAGAACATCGTCTTCGATCCTGATGCCGATGCCGCGGAACTCTTCGGGGACTGTGGTGTCGTCTGGTCTAATGTAGATTCCTGGATATTAATGGATAGGTAAGTTTTAAACTGAGGAATAAAATAATACAGTATGTTAGTTTAAACGAGGGATATAATTTAAGGGATAGTAGTAGGGACTCATGAAAATGACCTCCTTTGACTGTAGGAAGGACTAACCCTGAATAATACAGGGTGGATTTTTGAGATAGGGCAGTAAGGACAGCTACCTTCAAAGCTCGGATACCGGTTAAATTTTCAAACTGTTATTATGTACTTGACGCAAGACCTTTACATTCGGTTTCGTTTGCATAAACCGGTATTTGAAAGAGCATTTACATAAAGTTTTTTTCGGATTAAACGGATTACAAGTAGTCACAAGTTGCAACGCGTTTACCGACATGCCGCTCGTCGAGTAACCCGGTTTATTTAGGTTAAAATAAGGTTCTTAAAACGTTCACGTTCTTAAGGAAAGTTCGGAGGAAAACCGAAATAAACCGGTATCAACCGATATTTTTTAAACCGGTTCCGAGCCTTGGCTACCTTAACCGTTGTAGCTACAGGAAAACGATCTTAGGAGACTGTGCTTAACTTTTTGAGACATTTTGATTTGCTATCACAGATTTTGAAAAAAAATGTCCTTGCTGACTGTACATTGTTTTCAAAATCTGTGAACGCAGATCAACATGTCTCAAAAAGTTAAGGACAGTCTCCTAAGACCGTTTTCTTGTAGCGACAACAGTTAAGGTAGCTGTCCTTACTGCAACCTCTCAAAAATCCACCCTGATATAAAAAAATATTTGGTGTTACCTACACGATCAAAATGTAGGCATAACAGCAGATTTTTTTCATATTTCAGAGATGTTCCCATTATAAAGGTTGTCCCTGGTTCAACCTAATCTCGCGAAAATCTAAGAAGCCCGATTTGACGTTTCTCATTAATTATGTCGCGATAACTTTGTATGAACGTCTTACGTAGACGTTCATAGAAATCGAAAAATCAAATCCATAATCCTAATTAATTACTATGTTATCCATACACTATAACAATGAGTATCATTCGTAAGCATAAAAAATGCACTCAAAAACACGAAATTAGTTGATTATTATTCTGACAGGATGTTATTACAATGTCACGTCTTTGGGTTCGTTGCCATCGTGTTTTTTGACCGAATAAAATCGATGTTCTGAAAAAACTATATTTTACAAACATATTACATTTAGAAAAGAGAGAAACGTATAAACGTACTATTAAATGTTAAAACATATAAAAACCAAATCGATCCCATATCGTTATAGCTTCATTTTGATATTTAATAGGAAATGGTTTGGTAAAAAAGGCCGGAGTCGGTGGACTGGCCTTTGACGATCTTAGGTACCTGGTAGATCGCAGGGTATCTGGTAGCAGCTGGAGGAGAGTTGCCGAGAATCGAGCTGAATGGCACGCAGTTGGAGAGGCCTGTGTCTCGAAAATCGGTTCTTAAGGAACCGATTTTTTTCCCTTCACTACATAAAGTATTTTGATAGGTGTCAAAACGGGCTTCTTAGATTATCGCGAGATTAACTGCCTGTATATATGTAGTAGTAGTGTAGTTGTTGTTAAGAAACGTGTTGAATAAGGCAAATAGACTAGTACTGATATAAATGAATAGTAATAATAAATAGAATAGACTAAAGATAAACAATTGATATTTCTGAAGGCTGCGCTATAGTTTGACCTCACCGTTGTACCGCGGCTCACGGGACGCAGTGGCTCGCTCATTCGTCAACGCCCACGAACAGCCTTTTCAGCATTTGGTTAACAACATGAAAAAACTGTTGAAGTGTAAGGTTTTTAAATGCATCTAAAAACCTTATATTGAATAGGTGACTAACCTGGTTCTACAGTGACGATCATGTTGCTATTGACGGGCAGGTTGCGTCGCACGAGCGGCGCGTCGTGCACGTCTATGCCCAAGTAGTGCGACACGTGGTGCGGGCACAGGTTGTACGCTTTCTGTTCACGTAAATATTACAGGTTTAGCAGACAAAGTGTAGAAATATCCGTTTGATATTATGTGAATGGCGACAAGATTGATTCATATACAGCAGTGGAATGATAATAACACCCGATTTTTGAATTGAGAATTTGAAGACCAGGCACTCTTCCACGCAAGCTCCGCCCTCATGCACCCCGCCACTCCAATATGTGCTAAACGCTAACAATCAATCTGCCTAGCCTTTTCCCAACTATATTGGGGTCGGCTTCCAGTCTAACCGGATGCAGCTGAATAACAGTATTTTACATGGAGCGACTGCCTATCTGACCTCCACAACCCAGTAACTGGGTAATACGATACCCCTTGGTAAGACTGGTTGTCAGATTTTCGGGCTTCTGACGGCCCGTAACGACTGTCAAAGATACATGAATGACAGCCGGGACCAACGGCTTAACGTGCTTTCCGAGGCACGGAGGAGTCTCGGTATGTAAAGATGGTCACCCATCCACAGACCAACCCCGGTAAGCGTAGCTTAACCTAATGGATTGACCCGTGCGGCAGTTATTACTTAGCCACGAGCTCCTCCATGTGCTAAACGATAACACATGAGTAATAAAGTTGAATATCGCGTGCACTCTTTAATCGGCTTTTACGTGTTCGATCACGAAACTAAATGGCGTAAGTCTCAATTCTTATTTCATTTATGACTAAAGAGAAAAAATATCTTGTGGCTGGATAGTAAACTATATTTTCTTACTATGAATACTTATTTTAGACATAAAAGCCGAGTAATCTTGATTCTATTTAAATAATTTTTAAAAAACTAATTAAGCAATAATGTTACAATTACGTAACTGTCTTATACACGGCAAGAAAAAGATCCAATAAATCATATACTAAAGTTCCAATTTGATTGTATACGTGACCGTTGCAGAATATTAATGCAAATTAAGGTTATAGTTCGAAAAATTCAAAATTACATTCCAAAACACGTAAGAAATTGGGAATTGGCTACATTGAAGAAATGAAATGAAATTGTTTATTCTGTAAATAGGATGTCGGAATCACCTTTACGTAATAAAACTTTTACGTAATAAAAAATAATAAAATAAGCTAGATGAGTTCGGCGTTTCCTTCTCAGAGTAGTCAGTACTCTGAGAAGAAAGGCCGAACCACAGTCTCTTTTAAAGTCCAGACATAATCTTCGTCAGGCCATATGAAGACCATCTGGGTAGCCCGGGAAATTCAAATTGTCTTGCGTTTTTAAAATTTACAGGTTACATTATTTCTAATGGCTTGACTTCAAACTTCATTTGCATTTTCTTCAGAATGTTTATCTCCGCGTCCTATTTAAAAACGAATGCGTTGTATAGTTGTATTATATTCTGAGCACTATTTATTTTATTTTGTTACCTATATTATTTCCAAACATCACTGAACCTGACTTGGTTTCCGTACGTTTTTCGGGTGACCACTGAAAATCAGCGCTGTGCTGTGGGTCCCTCGTAGCACAACATTATGCTGAGTGCAGACTATTTCTGTTATGTTTATATTAATATTTACATAATTACATTATTCATCTATTTTGTTTTTTTTGCTTGCCCACTCTTGTCTTTTTGTATGCACGTGTTTCTGTGATAAATAAACCAATTTTTTGTTGTTTATCTTCGCGTCCAAATGTCACTTCAGGTTCACTGAACAAAGAGTGAAATATGACGTAGCATAATCTCTTTCACAAAGCAGCAAACATTTTCTCTCTTTAATAACATTAAAAGGCAAAAAAAATAAACTAGTATTATGGTACTTACCGCAAGCAGCTCTTGACCTCCAATGCTCTTGGAGATGACGCCCTCCTGCTGCAGATGTGTGCCCAGCAGTCGACACATGCTGTCAAACAACGAGTCCAAAGGAGGACGGTGCTCGCCCAAGATCTCAATCAAACGGTTCTGTAAAACAAAATTGGTAGTTTAATATCAATAAATTTTCCTAGCCTTTTCCCAACTACGGGTCGGCTAGCCTTTTCCCAACTACGGGTTGGGGTCGGCTTCCAGTCTAACCGGATGCAGCTGAATACCAGTATTTTACATGGAGCGACTGCCTATCTGACCTCCACAACCCAGTAAGTCAATAATACGATACTTGGTAAGACTGGTTGTGAGACTTTCGAACTTCTAACTACTCGTAACGACTGTCAAAGATCCACGAATGACAGCCGTGACCAACGGCTTAACGTGCTTTCCGAGGCACGGAGGAGTCTCGGTATGTAAAGATGGTCACCCATCCACGGACAACGCCGGCAAGCGTAGCTTAACCTGAATCGACCCGTGCGGCTGTTATTACTAAGCCACGAGCTCCTCTCGGTTGTTTAATATACGGGGTCAAATTAAATTAACTAGCGAAACTCCGGAGTCGTGAGTGGTATCGACATCTAAACACGATAAATTAAAAATCATTTGATGTTTTGTTCCGTACCCAAAGGGTGAAACGGGACACTATTACTAAGACTCCGCTGTCCGTCTGTCACCAGGCTGTATCTCATGAACCGTAATAGGTAGACAGTTGAAATTTTCACAGATTGTGTATTTTTATTGCCGCTTTAACAACAAAATAAAGTTAATAATTAAAGGGAGTCCCCATACAAGAAACGTGTTTTTTTACAATAATAAAAAAAAGTATTTTACTCGTCAAGTTCTTTGACAGCTGAGGCCCGGTAGATAAACTACTGGGCCTCAACTGTCATAAAAAACGTCAGATTCCAAAGAGGCGACCACCAAAAAATTATGAGATAGTAGCTCAACGAGTCCCCATATTTACGTTATTAATAATGACTAAATTACCTGCACATTGAGGACCAGTTCGTACAGTATCTTGTGGTACTTGGAGAACTTGCCGGACACCGGCCACGTCCGGGATATGTCCGAGTTGTACATCCACCGTTGACTTCCTGAATATCGTGTAGTAGAAATTAGAAATAAACTATAGTTTGGCAAAAAATAGTTTGCTAAAAATGAGGGCGCCACTATCGCACTTAGGTCACATCGAATTGGAAATGAGTAAAAGAATTTAAACAGATTGTTAAAAACACTGCTTGACTCAAAACCTACTAAGCACTTATCGGGAAAGTAGTGCCATCATCATAGTAAAATAATTAGTTCCAAATGTCACCACGTCAGACTCTTTTAAGTCGACCTGTCTAAGGCAATATAGTTGATTGATCAAGTAGTTTTATCAGAACAAGAAAAAACAGACACAAAAACATTTTCAGCCAGTTATCTGATAACATCATTTTATTATAAATACAATTCTCATAACACGAGCTTAGCTTACACTTCATAATATGGTCTGTTCATTCACGAACCCAAAAAATATTTACAATACGTAACAAGAACTCATAAAAACAAGCTGACGAGTGTTTTTTGTTATCGCGGTCGTAAAAACGTCATCCTCTCGGAGACCGGTACTTGACGTATTTGATTTATGTGATTGACGTCATAGGCGCGCCTGGCTTAAGCGGTTAAGGTAAAAGCTTCTGTATCGATGGATTTCGTTTTGACAGTTCAACAACATTCACTGCGTTATTTACGTTGTTTAGCTGACAATTTTTTCGAACATATCAAGCAATGAATTAGCAATATCTGTCAAAATCATTCGGGTTGTGATTGAAAGTGTGTTACGCAATCAGGGTGCGGGTCAGAGCAGACTACAGCAGTGACGGCGAAGGGGCTTTCGACAAAATTGTAGCATAACTAAGTTATTTCTGGTAAAAAAAGAGTTTTACTACTCTCAAGTCTCGATCCCTTGGGTACATCGGAATAAAAAGTATTCTATCTCCTCATCCAGGTCATGGTCTATCGATGTGCGAAATTTCATCCAAATCCGATCAGCCGTTTTAGCGTGAAAACAAAGAAACAAACTCACTTTCGCATTTATAATATTAGTTAGTATTATGTTTCCCTTAGAAGATTTGGTAATACTTTTTCTCAACCTACCTGAATCAACAAGCAGCATCTCATCGGCCCCCAACAACTGGTTATTGGCCACGTAGTGTATGTGAGTTGCTCGGGCTCCGCCGGCCACGACAGGCGGGAACGCGAGGTGCTCTGCCCCCCCTTGTTTGCATGTGTACTCTAGGACGGCGTTCACCATGTGTTCCGATACACCTGGAGGGACGAATGGGTTATTCTTATTATACTGGATTCTACAATTATTTTAGACGAAAATTTAAAAAAAAATGTTGCCGATTCTGTTATTTTTAAATGAAACGTTTGTTTGTTTTGTGTGATGTTTGAAGTTTGAGCAGCGATGAATTTCAAAGAAAATTTAAAAAAGTCATTTTAAAAAAATCATGTGGCCTGGGTCTTGATAATGGGCCTAAACGCGAAGCAGATGACTCCACGGATCCGCCATTGTCGTATGTTCCACTACTTTTTGATAATAGCCCATTGTGAATTTAAATATTTGTACGCCATTAAGGCCAAACATGACTGATCTCAAGCCATAATGTAATTTAATAACTTGCATGCTATGTATGTGTACTCATGTTTCCACAAATAAATGAATCTTGAATTAGTAATTTTGAGATATGTGAATAAGTCTTTTTGCGAATAAGTCCTTCGTTATGGACTATGGAATAGTTCGCTACATACTATACATAGGCTATGTAGCGAATTATTCCGTTTGAAAATAAGCTATTTTGTGAGGAGAAGCTCGTGGCTAAGTAATAACGGCCGCACGGGTCGATCCATCAGGTTAAGCTACGCTTGCAGGAGTTGGTCTGTGGATGGGTGAGCATCTTTACATACCGAGACTCCTCCGTGCCTCGGAAAGCAGGTTAAACTGTTGGTCCCGGCTGTCAATCATAGATCTTTGACAGTCGTTACGGGTCGGCAGAAGTTCGAAAGTCTGACAACCAGTCTTACCAAGGGGTATTGTGATACCCAGTAACTGGGTTGTGGAGGTCAGATAGGCAGTCGCTCCATGTAAAATACTGGTATTCAGCTGCATCCGGTTAGACTGGAAGCCGACCCTAACATAGTTGGGAAAAGGCTAGGCAGTTTGGCAGATTGAATAAGCTATTTTGTGATAGTCCCTTTTAGAATAGGCCATTATAACATGATAATAGGCCGTTATAACTTTAAAATAAACGAAATAAGAATTGAGACTTAAGCCATTTAGTTCCGTGCTCGAACACGACCTAAGAGCGCACGCGATATTCAACTTTATTTCTGATGTGTTAGCGTTTAGCACATAGTGGAGTGCCGGGTTGCATGGGGGCGGAGCTTGCGTGGAAATAGTCTTTGGAGTGGCCTGGTCTTAAAAAACCTTCAGAGTAACAAGAATATAAATCAAGCAACAGTGACAAAAAGAACTTACCAGGTTTAGTACAAGCCATAGCCATATTGATTGACTGTGACCCAATATAACATGTCTCCTTCATCAGCTCAATCTCCGCTGGAGACTTGACAACTCGCATAAAGTGTAGCGCACGCTGGGGGTCCGAGAGGCCCAGGCTGCGGTCCCCTCTTAGGGTTCCTCGGATTATGTCGTGGATGTTAGGATTTGCTGGGGACTCGTTGTGGTACCAAAGAAGCGCTGGCTTGCTTGATAGTGTCATCCTATAGCAAGTACTAAATTTAAATCTTTATGTCTAGTAATGATCGTGGTTAGAAGTCTACGATAGTAGCTTAGGTACCTATGTTAGGGGTTAGGGTAACTTCGGCGCTGGGATAAGACCGTACGACTCAAATTCCCAAACAATTTCTCTTTTTTTTTTAATGCTGACGTCATTATGCTCTGCTTCAATAACAAAAAAATGCAGAATAAAATAGCGTAAGATTTGATTCGTACTGTCTCATCCCAGCGCCGATCTTAACCAACAATTATTTGAATGTGTTGTGGTAATATGAACTGCGGTCAGAAATGAATTTGCAGAAGCCATCACATGGTACGGTAGCCTTATTAGTATTGTACCTATGCAGTTGTATCAGATGTAAGGGGTTGCGAATTTTGATAGGATGGTCCTCAAATTTTATTAAAATTGCTATAACTCGTCCGAGGCATCATGAAATGATTTCTGCTTAAATTATTTTGATATTGGAGATAGCTTTAAGAGTACTGATTTTGATACCTTTTGATTTTATCTATGGTTTTCAAAATAATCTACTTAAAAAAATCTTTACTTCACTGGCAGACAATTTATAGACTAAACCTCTGGCTCTAGAAACTTGAAAGGAGAAGTCTCATCTCCAGAAAATTAGCCACATCTGACAGCATAGAGGAGTAAATAAAAAAATCGCTAAAATGAATTGAAAAGAAATACATACTTCCGGTTTTAATCCTTACTGGCTAACATACTAAAAAAAGGCTCTGAATATTCGTTCAGGGGTACTATATAATTTAGAATTAAAATCTGCAGAATTTAGTTTTGGAACAACTAGAAATGCAATAAAAACATACTTTATGTTTAAGTCCCATGTACCAGTGGGCGAGCCATAAACCGGGCACAAATCTAGACTCCGGCTGCTATTGACAAATTCCTGATGGAAAAACCCAATACCTAACACTTTGTCTGACCTGGGAATCAAACTCAGGACCTCATGCTCAGCAGTAACGCTTGCACTCACTAGACCAACGAGGCAGTCGTTCTAAAACTAAAATCTCCAGATTTTACTAATTTATGTAGGTACTACCCCTGAATTAATATGCAGTGCAATTTTTTTTTACTTATTTATAGCGATAATTTGAGATATTTCTTTTTACTGGCAGACGTGGGGTATTTTTGAGCCTTCTCCTTTTCAACAAGAGTTCTTTAGAGAGCAGAAGGATTTTGAAAATTCATCTCCTAAAGGAAATAAATAGGACTAAATATTTTGATGGTATGGTAAATGTTAATATGAGTATGGTAAATCCCATCGTGTTATAAATTATTAGAATAATGTTGTGTGAGTTTTAAATAAACTTACTTGTTCAGAAACGTGCCAAAGCTCTCGACTGGCCTGGCCTCATCCACTGCGAACAATGTACCGGCGACTGCGCAGCCCGTTCTCGGCCCCTCCCACAGCTCGGCGTGTGTGTCCTTGTCGTGCAAGAATAAAATGCTCTGCGGGGGAAAGAGATAGGTATAGGTTTTTTTGTTTCGTTCACAGTATGTAAATTACTGATGGATGAAATTAAAAATATTTTATTTCACATAAACCTACATGGGCACTTATGAAACGTCAGAAGCTAGGTGCACGGTTCCAATTGGTCGTTTCCTATGGAGAAGAGCCGGCAAGAAACTCCACGGTTACTCTTTTAAAATAATTGGTTTTTAAAATATTTTCAAATAACAGTGTTATTAGGTATGGGAGGACAGTGTAGGTCTTTCAACAAATACCAGGTACTTAACAAAATAATTATGGTCAACAAATATACAGATAGATGGATTTCAGGATAACATTATAATGTAGGTAAGTATTCAAAATCAGATTGATTGATTCAATAATTAATTATTTAATTAAAGAGCATTGAACACACTGTGTTGGCAGGGCTAAATCAACAAAACAATTTTTTTCTGCCACAATAATGGCAGAAAAAATTTCATCCAAATCCGTTCAGCCGTTTTAGCGTGAATGCTTAACAAACATACAAAAAATCTTATCTTTTCACTTTATAATCTTTTTTATTGGACTAGTTTTGTCCGTGACTTCGCCCGCGTGGTGGTCGAGAATTATCCACGAGAACATACTACCAGGACAAAACTTGCCTCGGGGATAGACCATGACCTAGGTTAAAACGTACGATAGGTACGTCCTAAACTCCTAACCCAGATAGTGCAATCCACGACGACGCGCCCCACTCCGCTCCGCTCCGTACTACAGTACAGCTTACAGTACAGTAATCGCGGAGTGGAGCGCGTCGTCGTGTAATGCACTATCTGTATCTGTGTGCCAAATTTTATCTAAATCTGTTCAGCCGTTAAAGCGTGACAAATAGAGTTACTTTCACATTAATATTAGCATGGATTGATTGTCTTCACCTGAAATTGGTCTGTTTGTGCAGGCTTCAGCAGTACTAATACGGCAGATGGTTCTAGACAACCGGTGAGGTAAAAGAAGTCTGAATTCTGTCTGAACACGTACGGTATTTTGTCTGACATGTACTGTTTACAAGCTGCTGGGATTACTATCTGAAATAAACAGAAATATAAACTGTAATATGAATAATTGATTATGTACTAGCGAACAGGCCCTGGTTCGCACGTTTTTTACGACTTGACATACACATAAAACTTTCAGAATAAATTCTCTAAATGATAGTGAGAACAGCATCAAAATCGAATGCATAACTTAGAAGAACAACGTGGTCACACAGACAGACACGGAAAAAGGGGTTTTAATTATTAATATGTATAGATTGTGACAGAAATTGGGAGAGTAGTATTAAAACAGGAAAAAAAACACCTATTTTACAATTAAAATATTCTGAGATTCATAGTAGTAAGTATTCTTATAGTTCATAGTTTTTTAAATTATTTAAGCATTATTTAAGTATCCATCATCTATTTGGTTTTTATATTTGTATTTAGTTTACGAAATGACTGTATTGTTGTCAAATATTTATTTTAAATAATTTTACCATATCTGTATTTTATATTTTTTTTAAGCTAGTAACATATGGAAACGTAGTGGATTGTACATTAACATATAGCATACTGTAGATCTAGATGTATTATATGTACGATTGTCTGTTTTCCCAAATAAAATAAAATTAAATAGTAAAATTATCCTAGTAAGATTTTTAAACATGTAACTATTACATGTTTAAAAATCGAATTGTCTCAAGACAAAAGTCTTTGACCAGTGAGTGTTACCAGTGATGACATAAGGCATTAAAACACTAAAAAGTGGTTGCTCACAATGGGCTTCATTAGACGGCTGAAAGTCACCCAAAAGGCAATGGAGAGGGCTATGCTTAGTTTACCGACATGATGGAATCAGAAATGATCAGATCTGTAGGAGAACCTAGGTAACCGACAAAGCCTGAAGAATTGCCATACTTAAGCGACAGTGGGCAGCGCCCATTGCTCACAGAACAGATGGTCATTGGGGCCGAAAGATTCTGGAGTGGCGACCGCGTACCGGCAGACGTAGCATTGGCCTCCCACAAATTGCGGTCTTGGAGGAGGCCGATGTCCAGCAGTGGACGTCTTTCGGTTGAAATGATGATCATGGTGACTAGTGAATTGAAATAAAGAAGACAACAACTTACAATGGACTGGAATAGGAATTAAACATGACTGGCGAAATGTGGGTGTACTATTATAGGTACACCTCTGCCCAATCCTTCGAGAAAACAAGGTGTGACGTTAAGTAACAACTTACAATATGTGTTGTATGCATATTTTCCACCTCTCCAACCAACTTGCTCACAAACTGTTCCCGCCTCTCTTTATACTCAGCCTGCGTTATGCCGCATGTCAAATGATCCTCCATTATCAAATGAGGATGTGTGTGACATGTCGGCTGCCCAACAATACCCTTAGGGATAGATTTCCGAGATATTTGATTTTCAGTAGGAGTTTCTATTGTACCCAAACATCTTAAAGTGTCTTTGAATAGGGGCAGTCTAAAAAGATGCTTGTGCCCCTTGCTCGCTGAAAAAAAAAAAATTGTTCTAAGTTCAAATAACAGGAGGCTGGTGTCCTAGCAGTGTGACAGGCTTATTATGCTAATGTTCATCAGGACTTATAATTACCAAGAACACTTATCGCTGCTATGGTGTTTTTTGTTTCAAAATCCTTGCCTGTACTAGTAAGTTATTCACCCTGTGTTTACATAAGGCGAAAGCGTCATGGTAGCCCGCGAAAATCAATATTTCTTACGTTTCTTTGCAATTTTCAGGTCAGTATCAGGTGTATGTTGATCTTAATATGATTTGAGGAGGTATCTATTATTTAATCAAATAATATTATTATCACAAAAATCATCAATACAACTCAAGTTCATATTACCCTATTGAATGACTATTTCATGAAATGGCCATTTGAGGCCAATTCTAAGTTAAGGAGTTGTATTTCTTAATCTATTGATTATAATTTTATTGTGTTAATACAAATATTTGTTATGGTTGCGAATCATATTTTAATCAACATTCACTCTGACAGTGACCTGCATATTCAAAAAACGTAAGAAAATTTGAATTTCGCGGGCTACCTTAGCGCATCCCCCAAGTAAATATTTGTTCTTTATTTACCTACTGTGCTTATTCGCTTAGAGCAGAGTACTATTATTAGGCATTATGCAGATGTTGTATTTACTTAAAATAAAAGCGTTTTGAATTTTGCAGAAACTAATAACATTTTCTAAAGGACAGAAAGTATTTTTGTTATGAAATAGAAAACCTTTTCAAAACTTATCCTGTTTTGGAAAAAATTGCTTACCAGTATTTGTAACGAGTTTTCTCAAGTGATGCATTTTGAAAAGTTTATTTATTAACGGGGAAGGTCGTTGTTTTAATCTAATTTATACGTTTAATAGGGAGATTTATTAAGTCATAGCAAAATCAAGCAAAGCAGGCGAATTTGACATCAGATCTGATCTGATTACAGGACAGTGACATTGATAGATCTCGATGTCTGTCGGTATGACTTTGACAGTGAATGTTGCACCACTTACAGTGTATTTGTAGAATTCGCAATGGTAGAATGGTATTGTAAAGATTTTAATTATATTTTTGTGGTGTCTGGTCCAAAAATCGTTTTTTTTTTTGATTATTTGAAACTTTACACTGCTACAAGTCAGCATAGTTACGTTTGTTGATCAAACTATCACATGTAATTGTAACAGCAGGACTTATTACAAAAAATAGAACAAAATAAAGTAAAAAAAATGAGAATGGTACCTAAGTCATGTAAAAACAGAAAATGACCAATTTTGGACATTTAATTGCAAAACCGGATCTTCGGTCGTACACTAACTAACTACTTGCGTGAAAACAATATATAATATTAGACAATCGGATGGGAATAAAGCTTTTAATTAACGCCATTATCCTTATAATAATTTGACTCTGACTTTTCGGATTCATGTGCGTATTGTATAATTATCACTTGCTTAAAAACGGTGAAGGAAAACATCGTAAGGAATCCGGCATCGGCATGCCTGAGAAGTATTTCTCGACGGCATGTGAAGCCAAGTCAGAGGCCCATGGGCGGTTTTAAAACTCTGACACCAAGTTAGTCACTTACCACACGAAAAGAAGATAATAATTTGAAAAAAAAAAAAAAATGTTATGCCTATATCTTTCTACTCTTTCTTCGTCCAAGTTAATCCAGCCGAATTAACATGCACGGGCGACAACGTTTGGTTTCGCTCGTAAACGAGAAATGACTATGCTTATCTAAGCAATATTATGTAAGTATGTCTCTTTTCAGACCGAGATGACAAGATTATTTGCAGCGCAGCGCAAGTTAGCGTGAATGAAGTTACGTGAATGAATTATTTTCTGCTATAATGGAAGAAAATCGATATGGCAACATTAAGCAGTTCCGTTGTACGCATACTAACTTTACTTCGCACGGTAGATAAGATGAAGTACCTACTCAACTGAAATGACCTGTTAACACTTTCTTCACCGTTGTTACCGCAATATGATGCGAATCGCTTTCAGTTGCGCTACGATTATAAAACCAATAGACGCGTAGGGATGGTATACATTGGTGCCGATTCTCTTGTACACCGATCTAAACTAACTAAACTATCACTAAAATTCCTTACTTTTGGATATGAGAATCTTTAAGCTTTTCTGCAATAAAAAATCTTTAAATTTAAAAATAATTTTGACAACAGAACTATAATCGAATTTGACAATTGCGACTCGTGGTAAATTCTTGTTTGCCATACCCCGTGAATTTTTTAGAGCAGAAGGCGCGCAGGGCGTGCAGTCTCGACGTGTTTTATGTGTATGGAATTTTTCACTTTTTGTATGGAAAATATGAAAAATTATTACCTACGTGTTGACTATTAGGGGTATAAGGTAAGGGTGTTATCAAAGGGGCGAAATGTTTGCGATAGGACACCATTTGCAAAATAAAAGAAAAAATATACAGTAGGTACTGTTTTTGCACCTGATTTCGAGGTGTTCGTGTGAATTAGTTCATGAAAACTAATAATGGTGCCGATTCTCTTGTACACCGGACTAAACTAACTAAACTATCACTAAAATTCCTTACTTTTGGCTATGAGAATCTTAACGCTATTCTGTAGTAAAAAGTCTCTAAATTTAAAAATTATTTTGACACAACTAAATCGAATTTGACAATTGCGACTCCACGTGGTACATACTTGTTTGCCCTACCCCGTGTTTTTTTTTAGAGCCGGAGGCGCGCAGTGGGGGCATCCTCGACGTGTTCTATATGGAATTTTTCACTTTTTGTATGGAAAATAAAAAAAAATATTACCAACGTGTTGAGGATTAGGAGTATTAGGGTTTCATAAAGGGGGTCGAAATTTTCATTATTTTTGCGATAGGACACACCATTTTCGAGATATAAGCAAAAGAAAAGAAAAAAATCCAGTACAGTACTGTTTTTGCACCCGAAGTCGAGATGTCCGTGTGAATTTTAGTTCATGACCACTAATAATATTCCACACCATTTTCAGTGGCGATTAAAAATGGTCAGAATTAGTTCGAAAATTAAAATTTTAGGTGAAAAACGTCAAATTCAGAATAGCAAAATTGTCATTTTCACTAAATTAAAATCTCAGTACAATCTTAGTGCTGTCAAACTAAAATATAGTTAAGTTGTGCCACTTTAGTCTATTTCAGAATGGGAAATCATCGTTTGACAGGAGTAAACTAAATTTTGGTGATTTTTAGTCTAGTTTAGACGCCTTTGTGACAAGAGAATCGGCACCAATATTCCACACCATTTTTAGTCGCGATTAAAAATGGTCAGATTTAGTTATAGAATTAAAATTTTAGGTGAAAAACGTCAAATTGAGAATAAAAAATAATGCTGTCAAACTAAAATAATATAGTTACGTTGTGTCACTTTAGTATATTTCAGAATGGGAAATCATCGTTTGACAGGAATAAACAACATTTTGGTGATTATAAGTCTAGTTTAGGCGCATTTGTGACAAGAGAATAGGCACCAACGAACAATGTAACTAAAGTAAGAATAAAAACGTAGGTAGTTTGAGATTCTTCCGCGAGTTTGGAATGTGACTTCTAACTAATTAAGAATTTTCTTTTGGGGAGAGTAGTTTTTATAGATAGGTACATGAAAAGCTTACAAAAAAACATAAGCTAAAATTGTGAAACAAAAAACAAATGGTAAATTTTTGCTTTAATTCAGTACCTAGAACTAGTCTCGTTCATAAAGAAATTTATGCAATTGCACTTTTTGCACTTCTAGGTGCTAGCGATTGCATATTTTTTCAGTAGGTACCAATTTTCGTAAATGTACATAGGAGGAAATCTGGAAATTTTAAACATAACATTATTTAATTACTCCAGTTATTGTTACAGGTATTTATACGAGATCACCGTTTTGCAGTTTTCGGGTGGCCACAAATCTTCCTCTTTGAAAGGACAATTCCTATTTTTCCTAGACGGTCATTAATTTTGGGGACACGTCTCAAAAAGGAAAAGAGGTTCTATTGCTAGGCTCTGTGGGCAGGAAGGTCATGCTACGTTCACTGGGCACGTCTCGTGAGGCAGACAGTCAGCGCGGAACGAGTGGCGCGTACGCACGTCGCGGCATCACACAGTCGGAATACGATCGCGGGACCCATTTATTGTGTCGTAAACTGTCAATCGTGCCCGTTACAATAGTGTTTCATAACCGTTCAGTGATTGTTCTTTATTTAAAGGACACCCCGCTTCAACGACTCTTCAAAGAGGTTTGTTTACTTTTATAATTTTAAATAGCGAATGCCCTCTGTTTAGTATTGTGGTCTAGTCGATAGTAGTCGATAAATGGTTGGTAGCCATTCGCGGGTTCATTTGCATCGGTTTGTAAGGCAATGAATGAGTGGTTACGGTTCGTTGCAAGGATTACTTAACCCGACCTTAACATTTTTACGTAGGATTGCTTGGTGCGTGTCTCTGATTGCGCACGAGTGGACTATTTGTGCCCGCAGCGGTATTTGAGATTGGTTTTATTGTTTAATGTTGTTGCGTGTAAACAATATTGTTGTTGTTCATGAGATAAATCTGATTGTGATAGTAATAACAGCGGCGTTTATAGGTTTATCAATTATTTACATCGGTATTTACAATGCAAGCATTGAACTTTGATTTCTTATCGGAAAAGCGGTATTGAACTTTTCCGTTTGGAATGCTCAGAAATTAGGGTCGGGTTTTAGCAATGTGCTTGGTAAATAGCTGAAGAGTTGCTCTATATTACAATTTAAGGACCTCCCCTAATACCGTCATCGGCACAATGTGGGACTGGGTGTATTATTGATGACTATTACTAGGTACGTACCCATTTATGAAATACACACCCGTAGATACACGTCCAAATTATTGTCCCGAAAAATCCTTAGGGATTTGTGAAACCCTACTAAGCTATGAAAATATTTTTCGCCTTTTAAGTACATAATGGTTACAATTTTATGTTTGTTAAAGTATTAAATGACTTGACGAGTTATGTAACGTGATGTTTTAAATATCTCTGATGTCATTTTAAGTAGTTTTGCCTGTTTTATAACAAAGTCGTATTATTAAATAAGTAATTTAATTGTTTTGACTTACAAATTAGTTCTGAAGGTGAGCAAATTATGATGTTCGCGTATATTTATGTTATGTTCATACCTACTTACTTAGATTTAAGAAATCATGAAACAAATCGTGAAATTTTTAGATTAGTAAATTGAGTAGGTATAATTTAATTTATGTTGTAATTAAAATGAAATCTAATCGAAACCACCGAACTCCGATTTTTGGTATTTGTGAAAAAGTAACGAACTCGCTACCCTTGAGCTCAAAAGTTGGTAATTCTACCATTGCGCCTCTGGGACAGTAGGTTCAGTCGGCATCACAATTAATTTAAATAATTGTAGTTTTTTCTGTATTTTTTTCGGAGCAGAAATAACATGCTCTTAAATAGTCAAAAACTTTGAATATATTCTGTACATAAAGAAAATTTGCTTTACATGCTGGCTCTACAGATTTACCTACCTACCTCATTACAAAGTTAACAGTCAAGTTGCAAGTATCATCGGAAATGAAACCACTTTTTTTTTGCTTTTTGGTAGATAGGTACTTCCCAAGCCTGCGTCCTATTTCGCCAATGCCCAAGTTGATAAAAAAAGGCTTCAAGGTTGTGGATTTGTGGTAAACTCGGCTACACAAAAAAGTATTGTCCCGAACAGCAACAGTACACACGGCTACACATCAAGCTACACATATCCAGTGTAAGCTGATCTCGCACTGTATAGGATTTGCGTACAATGCGAGGTCAGCTTATACTGGAAATGTATAGCTTGATGTGTAGCCGTGTTCACATTCGTTTTGTTGCTGTTCGGGAAAATACTTTTTTATGCAGATTGTAATTGACAGTAAACATTACGGTTTGCACTCCCAGTGAAATCAAAGTGTATTAAATAAATAAATTAATAAAGTGTGGCTTATAAGATTGGTATTGATCAAATAATTGATGATGTTGATCAATGATGTTGATGAAGCTCTTATTGCTCGGTATTTTTCAATGTGCGCTTTTATAAATTTGTAACGTGACAATATTATCGTGGACGTCCACGTTCACGTCATGTCATAGCAAAATGTATAGAGATATAGGTATGAAGACGCTTTTAAATGTCCGTCCACGATAACGTTATCGATAATACAGACGTCGAATATGACGTCCAGGATAATATAGTTATTTAAGAAATTATAAAAGCGCACAATGGCTCCAATGCAGCCAGAATAACAAAAACTATAAGGATTCCGTAAGTTCCGTTTTTTCATTCGGACGTACGGAACTCTAATAAGGTTATTAGTCCATTATTGACACTACCAAAATGACTTGTGATTTTTAAAGGACAACGCCCTTTACAATTAAGTACAAAACTTCCAATTTGTTCTTTAAATCGATAAACAATGGGTAGGTATTATGTTCGAGCATTAAGCGAGGAGCCCGTTAATGGCTTCCTAAGCCATTCAAAGATCGTAAGTACGTCGGTATTCACAGGCTGGTCAGCGGAATGTGCCTATTACTTGAGTTCCGCCTCTCGGATGCGCTTGCGTCGACGACTTTAGAATGGCGGGAATCTAACGAACAGACCAAGTTATGGGAAAATTGCGGTTGACGCTGCGATTGTGATTTAAATGTCGTTAAGCGTGTTGAAAAGCTTCAGCGGATCTATTCTGAAAAACTTAGCTGAAGTAAGCTGTCAATAGTTTCAATCTTTAGCATCAAGCTGAATGACAGCTCACTCCAGAACAAAACAAAACTAATTAAATTGAAACCAAAAACCTAGGTGTGTGAATAGAAATGAAACAATAGGAATTAAGAATTCACCTTTTTGTCCTCCACAAAGGACAAGTTTTGTTTTGTTATGTTAATTATTTTGTCTGCAATCAAAGGAGGGTGGGCAGAATTGTATGGACATATCGCATACATTGCTCGTGTAGGCTAAACTACCCATCCTCCTTTGTGCGTGTTATTGCTGTTTTTTTTTGTCTCTAAACAAACCTACCCTGAACGTTTGATGTCACTACACCGGATATACAACTCACCTCATGGTGTTCTTAAAATCCTTACATAAAACGTTTATCTCTCCAGGAGTTCCTGACTTGCGTCAAACTTTAAAAACCATAAAACTTTTACTATTCCGGTATTATTAACGAAACTAATTCTGAGAGTAAGCCGTTAAAAGAGGATGGTAATGAGATTTTCGTTCGTCACTTCAAAAATAAATTAAGTGTACATCAGTAGCCGAAGCTTTTTATAATGCTCTCAAAAGATGACGGAGTTTTTTAATTCGTGATAACTCTATAAATTCGTTGTGATTGTTGTAGCGTGGTACAATGAAATCTTAGATCGATGTTTTACTTTTTTCTATAGAGCCATTAATCAGACATCTGAATCGTTTTAACATGCCTCTATAAGATTCACTTGAGCTTCATATAAAAAGTTTGCCAACTACGGCAACATGGCAACTATAATTATGATTTAAGCTGATCATAAGTAAAAATATCAGTAAAAAACAAGCGACCATAAACCTATCCAACAATTTGAAGTTTTCACAATAAATGTTAATTAATTGACATAAGAATCTTACATCAAAACCTTGGCGTTGTTTGGACAGCGTTAGTAAAAAAACACGTCAAAGTTTTTATTAGGTACTTAATTACCTGCCTATTATTAGGTAAGGTCTAGGTATTATTAAAGCTGTATCCGACTGCGCCAGCAAAAACATAAACGTCAAAATAAATCCTTTTTGATGCGCGCTTTCAAGAAATGATTCTCACTTGCTTGCACTCGACGTGTAATCAAAAATGGAACAAAGCGAGATAATAAGGGCTCACAAAAACATCTTTATTATCCTTGCGAATATGATAGTTGATGGATCATTAGGCCCGAGAGTTATCGAGGCGCCCTGCTGGGAACGATCAATACTTTTTTGTTTACCTTTTTATTTGCCGCTGCCAATTTACGTGGCAACACTTTTTTAATGTTGCTGACATCAGTTAACGCGGGAAGTTGTGACGGACGCTTTTTTTTTTCAAATTAACGAATTCGGCTGCATGGTCCGATGAACACCCTGTTTTTCGTTTTTTCAATAATGATCTCCCAATAACGTTACATTTAAAGCACATGCGGCCTTTTATAGAAACAATCGTGGAACCCACGGTCCCATTACATGGCAATTTGCCTGTGGAAGATTAGACCACGTTTTGTCTAGCCCCGAGGTGTCATGACCGAAGCGGAGTCCAGACAAAGGTGGCCGTAACCTACGGCTATTCTTTCTAACTTATTATCCTGCATCGAACCACTTAGGCAAATAACACGATGCAAGGTAATGGATGCCGATGCGTTCAGTGATTTGTGTAGATCGAAGCACGTTTTGTTCTAAACTTTTTTGTAACATGTAGACCGCTCCTTTGTTCGTACCAAATTAGGCAATATTACAATTACACAGCGCACACTTGTGTACACAGCGAGACGACTGACATGGAACTTGTCTTTCCCGTAAGCGTCTGGGTTGCTATAATAAAATATAATATTTTTTGAAAGAGCTAGAGAGAGCGATGACCGGCGATTAGCTGTGGCGCATTTTTTATGGACAACGACGCAACGCGCAGGATGTATGTACGTGACTTATTTATTAGGTTGTACCCTCGCGATTTGATATGAGACGACAAAAAGTAACGTAACTACATCGCGGTTAGTGAAAGAAAAACCAATTAAGAATAAGTGACATTTTTTGCTGAATTATTTGCGCCAGTTACAGATAGTGCAATCCACGACGACGCGCCCCACTCTGCCTACTCCGCGATTACTGTACTGTAAGCTGTACTTTAGTACGGAGCGGAGCGGAGTGGGGCGCGTCGTTGTGGATTGCACTATCTGTAATGGTTTCTGATTACGGGGAGTAGGTACTTAGAGTTCTTTATGAAACCGTTTTTTTTTTTTTATAGCTTAGGCTGGCAATTTGGCATACCGTTGAAGTGCTGTCGAAGGGTATGAGCCTATAAAAGATATTATTTCTAATATAATACTTAGAAGCACTATAAATCATGAATTTAATAACCCATGAGGAAACTGAAGACTCCCATATGCGGAAAACTTCTATGACGACGATAAATTATAAGAATTTGTAGCTCTTCTATGGCTGTCATCAGTATAATACTGCAGCAGTCAAGCATCGCCACCGCTTTTCTTCCACCCACCACCGTCGCTAACTGTTCTAAAACGAGTTATGCAGCCCAACTAACGCCTAGCCCTTCACCAAACTATTCGCATCGGTTACACGGCCTCATTTATTAGCAATTCAAAATCTAGAACAGGATTATTCGAGTTGCAATAAGTCAGACCTTACGCAACTAGATGTATGGACAAGGTTCGACGGTGGGCGCACCCACTCGCAGTTGCCAGCTGCAAAATATATTATTCGGAATTTGAATAATGGCGGGAATTGATGTAATGGAATTCATAACCGCTGGTGCAGGGTGCCTTAAGAGGGTAATGGAGGCAACTGATAAGGTACCTACCTACCTATTTGACTATTTATTGCACAGCACAAACAACTAGGTTTATGATGAAGATATTTTTTTAAATGAAGTAACTATTTTGTGATATACATACACACGTGGAATTAGAGAAATAAAAAAAGTACGGTACTTGGTTGTTCAGTAACCGCAACAAAAATGTATGAAAGAGCGAGTAAACGACTTAGTTGCTTTATGGTGTTTGTAACGACAGTTAATGTAATGACGACTTGTCACTGCAAGCACCGTTGGTCTTTACTTGTAAGATTAATTCAGTGTAAGAAGCTGTGACGGTACAATAGTTATTTATCCATCATGTGAGGAAAGTTCGTTTTTCCTATGAGTTTTGATTTTGAGTCTTGAGCGAACGAAGGATTGAAAAATAGAATCACGAGCGCAGCGAGTGATTATAAATTTCAATCCTGAGTAAGTGAAAGACTCAACAAAACGAATAGCAAATGAACTTGCTCACATGTTGCATACAAAACTTTTCACCACTCCCGACAAGAAAGTATTCAGTCATCATAGGTAAATAAATTAAATAGACACAAAGCAAATCAAAATAATTCTTTATTTTTTTAAATATCTTTAAAACTTAACATAAAAAAATCAGGCAAGGTTAGTTTCTGAACGGGATCATTACTTTCCTCACTGTTCAAACAGTGAGGAAAAACCAACTTTCCTCACTGTTCAAGCAGTGAGGAAAAACCAACTTTCTTCACTGTTTTCGTAGAGGAGTGGTGAAAAAAGTATTAATCGAGGAAAATCAAGGGCAACACGGTTCGGAAAATCGGGTACGATATCGTGACGGTCAATTTTGTAGGCAGGTTTGAGGGCTTGTTGTCTTTAATTATATAATCAAATCAATTAATAGATACCTAACATACCTATTTACATGATGACACGAACTATCACTCCCAATTTAGGCTTACCATCTGACAAGCATTTTCCGCATTTCACAGTCATTTTATGGTTTAGACAGGCGTGCCGCCGCGCCCGCCGCGCGGCGCGCTAAGGTGCGACAGGCATTTTTTAATTTCTCTAATAAATGCACAGTTGGGTAAACAAAGGAATCGCCTGACAAGAGATAAAAGCGTTATTAGTAACCCAAGAAAACTTTAAAAACGTTTCCTGTGAAGATTTTTATAGGTACCTACTTATTTTTATTGGTACTTAATAGAAAAAAAAAGGACTTGAAAAAATAATTAAGTATGAAAAACCCTACAAAGTGAAAAATAAGTTTGATTTCGGAAGTCGGTGTCTTGGGTTTTTTATTTTCGTTTTTTGCCACCGACTTCCGAAATCAAAGTTATTTTTCACTTTGTAGGGTTTTTTTTTTGGATGTCGGTTTTATTTTTTGTGAAAAAGTTTTTATTTTTCACTTTTTAGTTGTGGTACCTACACAAAACCCCCACAAAATTTTTAATACCAAGTAAATTACAGTGACAGGAACTATTAGAATATCATCCACATATACTAGGTGGGAAAAATATGTATTATTGAAGCTAACTCAAAAACCGCTCATCAGATCTTGACCAAATTTATATGGGACCAATTCTGAAGTATGCCCTACCAAACAAAAAAAGAATCATCAAAATCAATTCATAATTGGCGGAGTAATCGCGTAACAAACATACAAAAAAAAAAAAAACATACAACCGAATTGAGAACCTCCTCCTTTTTGAAGTCGGTTGAAAACATCACTCATTGTTTTATCTAAATTTAGTGGTCGTAATTTATTCATACTTTTCATTTTGAATAAATGTCATTCTTGAAAACTATCTGTTGCTTATTATTTGAAGACTTAGGTAAGTATAGTTTTTTATACAATAGACAGGCATTTTTTTTGGAAAATCAGGCATTTTCTATAATTATACTAGTCAAGCTTCCTCCGTTACAATATCCGGCTCCGGCTATAATATCTATAACTATGTATAGGAAAGTTATCTTTGTATGAATAATATTAGATAACGATTATAACCAGTGTAAAGTAATGGCAAGACAAGAACAATCATCTTGATTACTTACCTAAGCAAACTAGCTAGAAAGAAAACTTGCCTAACATGGCGGGAAAAAAATTGGCGGGAATTGATATTATTCCTGTGACGGGAATTGACTGTCCCGTTTCGTTTAACGGTCTGTGTTAGCCGTAACATTGAGGTTTTATTGTGTTTCGCCTCGCCAGAATGGAGATGTCGTCTGTGGTCATAAAATTCAAGTGCCAGTTTACATTTTACAAAATGAAACATCGTTTTTAAGTGGTGACGTCTGTCTTTCAACAAATTAGACAAAAAAAACCCTCTAAAAAAACCTACTAAACGAATATTTTCAATAATAAATGAGTTAAAGTTATGTCATATGGTACGGTATGTATAATACGTTTTCAAAAAATTATTATTAAAAAAATGGATCCAAATTTTGGTGAAAGGTATTGGTTTTCGATTTTGGAGAAAGTAAAAGTGGGATCGATTTGAACTTGTAGGTCATTTTAATAGCAATATTTTAACAACAAAAAATGCCCTTCTGAAAGGTCATAGCTATTCACAAAGTATCTATCAAATTAATAAAATAAAATAAATTTCAGGAATAAAAAAATTAAAAAAATGTACTTACTTAATTACCTAATTTAATCAACTGCAGATATTGAGATAATATTAGTACTTAATACCTATATTTAGTAGACACAACTTCGCAATTGATCGCGTACCGCGCACCGGTAGGTATGGCTAAGTTGTCGCGAGGCCTTGCCAAGCCGGTTGCCATTTACAACGATGACGTCAGACTTCAGTGACTCAAGAAATTGCCTGCTCCGTTGCCTACAAAGTATTTTAATGTAAAGCCTTCGATAGCCATAAATTGTATTTGTTTTACACAAAACTATAGCCCTTGTTAGCACTGCGCTAGCTCACCTGTTATTTACGGCTCAAAAAGAAAGGATAAGGTGCATTTCTGTTTGGTTTTATTTTATTGCAACTGTATTTTGTGGTGAAGTCTTTTATAGACTTGGCTACCAAATGGATCTTTCAGGGGGTTTTGTGTTTTTTTACCTTATCTAGATTACTATCTCTTAATTTTTGAACACTACAGGCAGATAAATAACATGAGGTAGTTTAAAAAATGGCACGGAAGAGTAACTACTTATTTATCTATAGGTACCTACATTATTATAAAATAGAAAAGTAAGAAACAGGTACTACTCATTACTTCACTTTATGTGTTTGTTTGTATAAACTTCGCAACGAATTTTGATTCACTTTTCCCTATAATTTAGAGAATTTATTCCGGAAGGTCAAAGTGTATAATACATTAATAAGAAACTAAATAATAATAAAGAAATCTCGATGGTTTGTTAAGTCGTGTAAACCGTGCGAAGCAGGGGCGAATCACTAGTAGGTATATCTATACTAATATTATAAAAAGGAAAGATTTGATTGTTTGTATTGAATAGGTTCCGAAACTACTTTTTCAGAGAGTAGGTAACATAGGCTACTTTTTATCCCGGGAAAAATAGCGGGTCCCGCGGGAAAGACCATGGGAGCGAAGCCGCGAGCAAAATGCTAGTACTAAATAAAAATTAAATAATGTTCGTTGGTAAGCGCATCACTTGAAATTCTTGAGAACGGCTGGACCGATTTCGCTATTTTTAGTTTTAAAATGTTCATAATAGTCCGAATCAGGTTCTTATCTACTTAAAGAAAAAAAAATAAGTTGCCGGGAAAATTGGAAAATTCGGGAAAAACTGAACGTCCTTTTTTGTATGAATTATTGAAATTTAGACAGGTCAACGTCTGTCGGGTCAGCTAGTAATAAAATAAAAACATTAAAAACAACAACAGATAGTCCCATAAAACAAGTGACGTGTATCTCGGATTGTTCGCACCTTTCTCCCTAGTTACGACTTACGAGGCGCGGCTTGCAAAATTAATTAACTGCAAGTCGGCGGCGGCGTTAAAATATAAAAGACTTTTTCCACTTTTTGCGTAATAGCCATAAAACTGTTTATTTTAATTACTACGCTTACGAGATTATGTTAGTGTTTAGTACTTGGCGAGTAATGAGTTTGTATTTTTGTGCTTTTTTCATTAAAATGCTAAGGTATTCTTAACTTACAAGATTATTACGGGTGTAGAGTGCTAGAGTGCGATTTATTGCTGTATAAAACTGTGATGGCTAAGGAGAATCTAGTAAGAGATCAAGAATAAAAAGTACCTACATTTAATTCATTTTAAACTTGCGACTTGCGAGTTTTTCTCAATGTTTTTTCCCGTGCAAAGCAGGGGGGTGCTTTGCACGGGAAAAAACATTGAGAAAAACTTCGACAAAACATTGAGATTTATAGAGTTTAATATTAATGTATTATAAGTAATTATAACACTAAAACCTTCCAGATCAAAAATCCGCTTGCTTTAGTTTTCTAGTTTTTTTTTCTCAATTTTGATTGCGTATTTTTAAACACAGATCCTACTTAATCAATTGTTTTTGGTAACATTTACTAAGTAAAGACTATTTATTTACTGATTATCTATCATCTAATTCGAAATGACTCGTAAACAAAGTCTTTTTTGCCGTAGGCCATTTTTGATTGTGCTACAAAGGATGATCGAATATCGTAATAAGATCGAACGAATAGCTTTGAGGCTTTGATAGAACGTGCCTAGTCATAGCCAGCTATTGGAGAATCTATTATCAGATTTGAACGGCAATTAAAATACGATCGCTGATAAAATAATTGGTTTAGAATAGCCCGTTGATTTTCAGAGGCTGTTTGTTCATTGTAACATTTTATTGGCCGAACCAATTTGTGACTTTTAGTTAGTTTAGAAAAAAAAGTGAAATAGGTAATTCGCGCCATTTTTTTAAATAACTTTTAGTGTAGCCGGACGCACAACCCAATAAAAAAAAACATTAAGTAAGTAGAATTTTAATTAAAATAACAGGCAAATACAATCTCTTCGTTATAATTTAAAACGTCAGTTTTCATCAGCATCTAGTAAAACGCGTCTCCATTCATGGAATCATGGGTTGTGTCTTGTGTTTAACTTTTTAATTCGTCCTAAAAATAGTGTACTGGTATTTTCTCGTTTACAACCAGTATCGGATGTCTATAATTTATGAGACAATTGTTAAGTGCATTTTGCACGCATATCTTGTGTGAAAAAATATTTAATTTATGTCTCTATTTTTACGTCTACAAACATGTTGGTCTTTAATGGCCACTCGTGTGCGACTTTTTATACCATGTAGATAAGGTATTTTTTAAATACCCTGTTGAAAACCAATTTGACGGTCATTAATTTAGAAATGAATTAATTGTTATACCTACTTCTTTATGTCGTTCGTCTATTGTCTAGGTACAAATTATTTGTTATTACGGTAATAAACTATGGGATATCAAAAAACTTTCTTAGTGAGAGTTAAAAAGTGGTTTTCTCTTTAGACATGCTCAAACTTGAAAAAAATGATTTCCAAACCTGATATTTTAATCATCAGGCATTTTTCTCATTGTGATTAGGTACCTAGCCTGTATTTTAATTTGCGTAACACACGATCAATCATACAGAGAATCATTTTGAAGGATACCTACATCGATCACTAACAATAATTATATTAGTGATCGATGCATACCTATTGCTAATATCCATTGCTTCATAATGTTTGAAAAATTTGTCTGCAATATATAACACAGTGAATGTTGTTGAACTGTAAAAATGAAACAGATTGTGATTAATCGTGTGAACACCCCATTCTTCTCTATAATGATTTACCTAAACCAGATTGGCAGAAATCACTAATAGCCAGGCAAATGGTATGTATGGATTGCGTGAGATAAATAACATACCGGCCAAGCCACTCTAGTCACTAGATACCCATCTTAAAAATAAACTTTTCGCTTTTAAAACAGCTGTGTGACAATGCAAAAACGAACAAATAGTTTTCTTTGCCGGCCGAGCAGGTACTATTGTATTAATACGATAAACCATTACTGAAAAAGAAAATAAACTTGATGCAAGTATCCGAACGCGCGCGAATGTAGGTATTCGAACAACGAACGTAGCGCTTTTGAATATTTTACTGCATATTTTGAACTAAAGAATAGTTACTTTACATAATGGCAATACTTTTAATTTTTTGACGTTTGAACTTTTGGTACTTTTTCGGTCCATAATTGTGATAAACGTGACGATACGTGGAATCTGAACTCAATTATTTAATGCACCTTTTACTTGAAATTTTATCAATTTGTAGGTACTTACATAATTTAATATTATATTGAGACCATCTTATTCATAATAGTGCGTATGTACTTGCACCTACTGTGCAAGTTGAACTGTAGGTACCTACACTGTAACGGCTGTAGGTATTGACACATCTTCAATTAAATAGGTACCACAAAAGTTGTTACCACGTGAGTCGTTTCAAAATACATAGTTTGTCATCTCCCTCTGCTGATTAGGTAGGTACCTAAATACATAGTTTGTTGTATGCCAGGGTCAAAATCGTTACCACCTGACTTACTTAGCTGAAACATTGAGTACCTATTATATATTATAGGTAATACTCAATGTTTCATAGAGTGCAAGATATAATGTAAAATTCTTATTCCTTAAAATAAGAGCTATTACAAAATTAAACTTTTATATAATTATTATGAATATTAAACAGGAAAAAGGTTGTTTAGTCAAACAATGTTGCCCATATTCCATAGGATTTCAAAAACAAACAAGGCAAAGGAAATGGCACTGCTCTCCCGTTCCTTTTCCTCTAAAACCTCTAACGTGTTCCTTATCCGTTAAGCGGTAAAAGCGCTAAAACTACTACAAGAACACCTTATTGTTCAATGCAATTATGCTGGCGACAAGCCAACATCTTTTCTGAGCGGATGGCGCTAGTGTCTTCGCGAACCAACGTTTCCGCTATGCATTTTTGAGTTCCTATGTTTTGCCACCCGCAACTGTAAGTTTGTAGTTCACAGTCGTGCAAGAGAAATAGTCTTTGTTACGGTGAAAGCAGGAAGTTAATAGGCAAGAATCATTGCCGGTGTAATTACGTGTTGTTAAACATTAGACTTTGTCTTTTGTACCTATGTGGACGATATTTGTTGATAGGTACCACGTTCTTATTCATGTTTACAGAATACTTTTCGGTTTCAGTTTTCGATTAGGTACCTAACTTTTCCTAATGTTAAGATGGTATCAAACTTTTTTAATTACACTATTTACCTACCTAACTTCTTAATACTAGGTAACAAGATGAAAAGAAGGTGTCTACTAAATAAATATAAAACACACCTACATATATTTATTCAACTTAAATAATATAATCAGCTTCAATACCCTCCTCCCTAGGGTCCACAATTATAAATACCTACTTAATAAATAAGCTTTCATATAGAAGCGTTTTTACTGCGATGTCTAAAAATAACATGATAGTTATACGCTATTCATAGAAGGAACACGTAATTAGGTCCTTGTTTAAGACTACACTTACGATGATCGAATGCGAATGCAGTGGAAAATAAATGATGGTCCCTTTCAAGTACTTACTATTATTCATTATTCGCATAATACCAAGAGTTCAAGATATTGAAGATACCATTCGTATCGCGCCTGCTATCGATCATTTTACATCTTGATCACGCCTCCTCACATGTTTTATCGTATTTTATTTTATATTATATGCATCGCAGGTTTTTAAACGTTGTGGTCAAGATGTCTGAAGATTGAGTTGTAAGAACTTCCCGTGCTATTCATAATACAAGCAAAAAAGTAAAAGAAATTGATGGCTTTGTGTACCCTCAGACCAATACTTTTTTATTGGTCTGAGTGTGTACCATAGCCATTTATGATGAATTGTGACTTAGGTTGGCTATTTTATTTAACTACAGGTAGGCATATATGCGCAGATTGCGTTATGTATAGCTTAACATACGTAAGGTTTATTTACACAAGTTACGAAAAGAATAAACATCACAAGTTTGCGAAATATCAGTAAGGAAGGTCAACGGATTTCCTCCCACGGCCGGCAAACGTAACAGCTAGGTACGTGTAGGTGTTATGTGTAGGTGAATCCTATTAAAGAATTCATGGAAAGGACTTTATGTGTAATTTATTGAAAATGGCATATTTTATTTCTAAGTTTTATTTAACTTAGTTTTTTCCACGCGTGAATCGCACTTGAAACGAAACGTAACAAGATGGCGTTACGTCAAAGCCAGCTGAATGGGTAGCTAAAACGTCAAAAAAATCTCAAAGTGGTCGGCGAGTCTCATTAGAACACGTCAGTATTTTACGTTTATTAAACGTGATAAAATAAGAAATAATTCTTTTTCGTATTCAATATCAATAAGTTCTGACTGTAGTGCGATTCTAAGTCACAATAGTGTTGTGTTTCGAGAAACCTCCCGGATCGATAAAGGTACTTGACATTGCAAGCACATTAAGATAATGCTGCCCAATTATCCTTGTATTAAAATAATTGCTGAATTAACGGTGTAAGTTTAACGATTCTATCGTCTGATCAACAATTTTGCAGGGCTGTGTCAACATGGGAAGCAGTGGAAAAAATATTTTAAACGTTATAATCACGCTCGTAATATTGCCTGTCGCTTATTGCAATATACAGCCTCCAATGGTAGACCCTGGCATTCTTATTCAGTCTAAAACGCTTGGCGAATGTCAGGCTTGTAAATTATTCGTGGAGTCATTCAAAAAAGGTTTAGAGCGCACATCGAGAGGTAAATACGAGGGCGGAGATGCGGCGTGGGAAGAGGAGAAGTTAAAACTATCCTACAAACGTAGCGAGATGCGGTTAATTGACATACAAGAGGGAATATGTAAGGAGGGCAAGCATTCTCTCCAGTGCCACCATATGGCTGAAAAAGCTGAAGAGTTCATCGAAACATGGTGGGCTCAAGACCCAGATGAATCTACTGACTTATTCCAGTACATTTGTGTTGATAATTTGAAAGTCTGTTGTCCAAAACACCACTACGGTAAAGACTGCACACCTTGCCCTGGTGATCATGAAAATCTATGCAGTGGCAATGGTAAATGTCGAGGAGACGGAACCAGAAAGGGGAATGGGACATGTTTGTGTGACCCGGGATACACGGGAGGGGACTGCGATGTATGCATGACTGGGTATTACTTGTCATACAAGGATGATACCAAAATGTTGTGTTCCACATGCCACCAATCCTGCATGGGAGGATGCAGAGCGGGTTCACATAAAGACTGCGTGGCTTGCAAGGCAGGCTTTATCTTTGACTCAGACGAAGGCTGTCTGGACATAAACGAATGTGATGATGTAAATAAATGCACTAAGAATCAGTTTTGTATGAACTCCATTGGCTCATTCACTTGCATGACCTGTGATAAGTCCTGTGACACGTGTCATGGAGACGGGCCTGACATGTGCCGAAAGTGTGCCAAAGGATATATTAAGAAGGGAGAGTTCTGTATTGCGGAAAGAGAAGATGAGGACCAATCTGAAAAGCTGACAACTACAAGGTAATATTGAATTTTGCTAAAGTTATTTTTCGTTTATCTTTGCAGGACCCTTAAGGACCAAATTAGATAATTTTACTGGTATTCTGTTCTCAAAGTACACAACACAACTATGTTCTTAGACAGCAGAAAGTATTTTCTTTTTTCTTAACACATCATGGAGGAATCTCAGCTCCATGTTTAAAGACAAATTCTAAAAATTACTTAGATTTTACTGTATTTTTAACATCTGTATATTTTTTACCCTATGTGCACAAAATTAATAAATTAATTTGAATTTACTTTGTAGCCATACTTTTAGATCTTTACAGATAACTAGTGCTTATTAAGTATTGTTTATAATTTAATCATATTTCTTACAGAAACGAGGAGTTATAGGGCTTCAAGTAAAGTGGTCATTATTTTGTGTAGGTAAATGAACATTTTGATTTTATGGTGGTGGGTTTTTAATGGGTCACAAATAGATTGGCATTATTATTTATTTAATAGAAACATCCATTATATAAACTTTATTTCTCAACAACGCGAGCTGTTTCCAGGAGTACTGCTTTCTGAATCAGGCCCTCCAATCATCATCTAGTTGCCCAACGAGAGCCTCCTTTAATTTTATACAAAGAAAAATATTCCATTCTACTTTAAAATTAATATTAAATATTCATAGCTTTCATTGGTATTTAATACTATGTATTAGTATTTAGGACTCTTTTATATGTATTTCATTTTCTAACATTATCATTTTGGGGACAATTAAAAGATTTGACTATTAGTTTTATTAACAAATACACTTCTCATTCTAGGTACATGACATATGTGGGTCTGCTGGTTGCCACCGGCATACTTCTGCCCAGGTCAACCTCTCTAGGCAGCATTGTAGGAGCAATGGTGCTATCCTACATACTTGGTGCCGAATACTACTGTATGATAAATGGACACACTGGTCTTGTCAACCTGAAGAATTTCGACTTGGCCCAGATATTTCAAACCTAGGAATATAATAGCACAATTTTGAAAATGTTCTGGCAGGAATATCTGGTCCTTCAGGTCAACTAGGGTACCAGTCATTTGTGGTCCTCAGATATTTCTGCCAGGATTTTAGTGAAATAATTAATCAAGAAATTAATTTATTTATAAGTCTTTAATAATCAGGATGAATGAAGAAAGTCAGTGAGATAGGTAATTAAGTTTTTGTGAGATTTTTTTATTTTTTTAATTCTACTAAGTCACAGACTTTTTGATGTAAGTTGTTACTTTTAATTAAGTTAATATTTCAGAATGGTGCAGTTTTTAAAGTGATATTAATTATAATATTTTATCTAATTGAGTACTAGTGTTTGCTAAAAGTAAGTTTACTACTTACATATTCATATAATTTTTTTTGTGTAATTTTCGTTGTGATCATTCTATACAATTTTTAAACACATCGTGTCTACTTTCTGCTTACTTTTTTCTTTGTTTTATTTTAGTCTCAATGTTTTTTATACTTTTACGGTTTTATGTATTTGGTTTCTTCACTTAGTCCTTTAGGTGGACCATGGCAGACGTCGTCGGTTGGAATGGAGGTGGGCCACCTCCCTCCAGAAGTTAATTAAATCTCCTGGTCTGTTCAGAACATACTTTTATGGTTCACAGTGTATTGAAATGATTGCTCATAATAATAATTAAATAAGCTTCCACTATTGTTTATAAATACCTCATCCGTTATCTACTGTTATGTTATTTTGTGTCTGATATTGGTAGACAACATTTAAAGTGAGAACAATACAAAGGTTTTCTCTACTGTGTAAAGGCTACTAGTAAACAATGGACCATCTAGCTAGAACATCGATTTGTATATGGCGTAAATCAGTATTGTATATTGGCAGAAATATGTATAATGTAATGTAAGTGTAATTATGATAAGATCCCAATGTTGTTCTTCTTAATGTGCATCTAACGGCTACTACATCCAATGAAGCATGAAATTGTACAAACCATTATTCGCCACGTCCTATATACAATGATCTTCAGTAAACGGATAGTGGGCCATTGTGAACAGGGGCCTTTAGCCACGGCGTAAACAGATTAACAGTATTGAATGAACGTAAACACAGGCATAATACCTCTGTTACTTTGAAATAAATGGTTTTACGTTGTCTATGTTGCTGTTTTTTTTAATTGTACATTATTTCCTCTTACTTAGGTAGTAGGTACGTACAGGCGTCATATTTTAAGCTTAAAGATCAAAATGTTTTGTTTTAAGGAAGTTTGAAATGATGTTTATTTGGCACATGTCAGAAGTACCACAGTACACACAATGTTAAAACAAAAAAAAATTTAACTAAAATATTTTAGATTAGGTAATTACAAGTGATCTCATAGATGGTAATTTAAGACCGTTAGAGCAGTATATTGGTCATTTCTTAATACGCTAATTACTGCCCAAATAGCCAATGAGTTAGCAGCGGTCGTGAGGTCAATGCACCTGCCGTTACGAACGTGAGCAAATCTCTGTCATGGTTTCTCCTTAAAATAACTATCTTGGTCCTAAGTAGGTACCTATGTAATCACTTAGGACCAACATAGTTATTAGATACCAAAAAATCTAGACTACGCCCAAAAGTATTCTTGTCTCTGGTAATCGTTCAAATAAACTAATTTTTAGCGCTTCATAGTCTTACAGAACAATTCGTAATGTTTGTCGGATTCGGCGCGAGTGTGACGCTGAAGACATTTACATACAGTCACGGCTGTCAATACACGATTATGTGGTGACCGTGACACGATTTTTATGTTCGAACACCCGACGCGACAAGTTTTGAGACGTTGAGTCATAAGAGTACAGCGAGTACAGAAACCGTAAGGTACAGCCTGATTCAAACATAATGGCGGCTTGGAACATGAGTCAGAGAATTCATGGGTCAGCGGGAGTGAGGGGTGGAGTACTGCGCAGCGAGTAGCTAACTTCCGAGCCGCCATTAAGTTTGAATCGAACTATACCTTCGTATTCAATTCTTTTGAAAGTGAAGCCCCACTTGGTCTCATTGTCGCGTGTGCAACTGCTGAGCGTGTTCGGTCCCCCGGGATCGATCCCCAGGTCGGACAGAGTTCTTGAGATTTTCTTTTAGAAAACTGAGCCGTAGCCAGGAATCTGGATTTCTGCCAGGAGGCAATAAGCTCGCCCACTATTACGAGTATGGTACATGGAATTTAAACAAAAGTAAGTGAAATGTGAGTTTCCTACACAGCTTGACCTCTCTTTCTGTGATGATAAGACAAGGTACGAATGTTATGATTTGAAAAAAAAAAACTGGCTACACAGCTCCTTATTATGGCAAAGACAAGTTTTCCATAACCACTTGGCGCTTATGACTTGATAAACACAAGCCGTCAATCACTACCCACATCGGTTATGTAAACTAAGTACCTGCTATTAGTCGTGTGTTACGTCGAAAGTGGAACCGATATGACAATGTATTACAGCCTAAGTGCCAAGTAACAGTGCTACAAAGGTACTGCTCTTACTTTTTTAATTGACTTGACATTTTATTGATTTTGACATGTCAAGTTTTTGTGGGTAGGCACAGATTTCAAATTTGAATAGGTTTTAGGCAGTTGCTTTTAGATTTCAAGGTTATTTTGCGAAGTGGAATAGAGTTTACGTCGCCTAGGCTACGATTAAATTTAATTAAGGATAGATAACAGTAATGAATGACTGCCGAAAATTTCAAACCTTCAGAGACACTCCATTGTTAGAACTCTTTGCTCTATACTATGTTGTCTTGTCTATGCTCTCCATGACATCGGGCTTCGTTTTCTAAGAAAAAGCAGTCCGATGTCAATCACTCACTGTAGATCACATACTACATAGGGATGCTACGTATCTGTCTCTGTCTGTAGATAGTGGACTGTAGGTGGACGTCCTTCTCCTACCGTCTACGTTCATCTACCCGTCTGTTATTTTAATACTTAATTCAGCTGAAATTCCTGTAAATATCCATCTACTGATTTACATTTTTCCCCATCGAAATCACAATGTATCCAGCTAAGTATCTATAATCGATTTATGACCTAACCTTCAAATCACCCAATTCAAAACGATCTCAAATTACCAAGCACCAACACAACCTTCCCAACCCAAATTGTATCTCAAACCCAGTCTCAACTCTTTGCATACACTCGCGGTGGTTTCAAAGTGTTATATTTCATGATACGCGTAAACTGGCAACGCTTACTACATTCTTAAACATGTTGGTGCAGCAACAAGAACTAGTTTAACTAGTTCTGCTTCCGTGAACATCGCCGACTAAGTGGACACTTAGCAAGCTTCACTTTGTTTATTTCTAGGAGAGGAAACTAATGGATATTAGTTCTGGGTAATATTTCGTTCATCAAATTAGTGTAAGTATTGTTTTGGCAAGATATTTTATGACATGTCTAACCAGCACCCTAGTTGCATAACACACGATAAATCATAATTTGAATCATTTTGAAGAATATTGCTAATATGTTCGAAAAATTAGTGTGCTCAACAACGTAATTAACGCAATAATGTTGTTGAACTGTCAAAAAGAAACAGATTGTGATCGTTACGCAATTAAGGTGCCGAGTGTAGAAATAAAATTGGTCCTTTTGATACCTCATTTTTTTAAGGAAAATCTTTACCATTTCTGCTTCATAAATTGCCCGTCACTAGCTGCCATTTCATTGATAAAATTGTTGTATTGTTTTGTTTACCTGGATGTTTTTTTTCCAGTTTACGCAAGTGTTGAAAAAAATGGTCCTTTGGTAGGTTTATCTTTTTAGAAAAATCTAGACCCTTCATGCTCTATACAATGCCACCTTCTGCCATTTTTAGTTATCTAGACTCGCAAACCTTTTTAGTCCTTTGGGAACACTATTTGGGTCGCCAGGCGTACCTATAGAAGCGCAGTGACACCTACTTGTGTCTTGCACACTTCTGAAATCATCCTATGATTACCCCGTTTGCCAAGCGTTGTGCTTATGCCATCATCACCATTCCTATCGTAATCACTAGGTAGTCTGCGATGTGATTCGGAGCAAAACGGCGCAAGTGATGTAAGCTTTGTACTGTATAGTCTGTAAGTAGACATGTGGGTAATTCAATCGATCTCTGAGGAAATCGTAGGTAAAATGCGTTTTCTTAATTAGCGACGTGCAACGATTGGTATCTGAAACATTGCAGCAGGTGACGACATTTGAAACTTGATTGATACAGCAATTTAGGTTATCCACTTGTACCTAGGTAGGTTTTTTGATAGTACCTAAGTATAGGTATTTAGGTATTATATACGACGTATTATGGACTTCAGGCATCAATCATGGTGGAATTGGTGGACCCTTAACACTTTCTACTCCACCCACTTTAAATAGAAGTCATACGCCATGCCGTCATACCTACATATTGGAAGTGAACCCTCCGGGAGGATTGCCGGCATTGTCAACGGCATTAGGTCTAACACCGTGTTATAAAACACTAACAGTAAGTAAAATTGTGTTTTCAGGGGTCTAGTCGCTAAACGTAGTTTCCAACCTTTTATTTATTTTTGTATCTAAACGTGAACAAAAAATAAATAAAAAATATTGGATTTTAAAACCTACTAATAAATCTTGTTAAAATATACATCAGATTTCATTTTCACGGTTTAGAATGCTGTATTCCTGGTAATCGAACCTTCAATTAATGAGTCGGTAGATATTGTTTATTTTAACGTCTTGTCTGCTGGACGGACATTGCAATTCAAACAGGAAGTAACTTTTTAAATATTACTATTTAGGTAGTAACCGATACTTGACTACAGGTGACTGTACTAAACACTGAAACTCCATTTGGCAATGGAGAAACGTATTTATATGTAGCCTACACAGCAGCTGAAAATGCTGCAAGACCAAAGGGAAAAAAAAACGAAAACTAAATGGTCCTTGGGCCACTTGGGTTCCTAGTACCTAAAGGAAAGGGGTAGGAATAGGGGATTTCAAATGAAAAGATAAGCACGATATTCCTATCCAGGCTGCAGTCTTGACATACCTACATAGCGATCACTTTACGACCGAATTCGGTCGCAAAGTCCTAATGGGGTCCCTCGACGGTCAAAATTTCTCGACTTAGGTACGTGATTTTTTTGCAGCCTGGAACCCCTAAATGCTAAAGAACCAGCTATGATTATTACCAATTCCACTGACAAGCATGACCCTCAGAGTAGCTACGCTGGAAAAGGCGTTCGTGCACTGTCCAGGTTTAGCATTGGACTGTTTATTTAACGTCCTTAAAATAATGATAAGCGATTAGAGCATAAAGTCGACGAATAAGGAAAATATCGCCGATAAATGCAGTGAATAATGGACTGTTTTCATTTCGCACAGGCTGTATAATTGACTGTGGTTTGCCCGAGAACGCGAAAAACAGAGACGTATTATAAAAAAAATATAATATTGTCGATGAAAACTGGAGAAAGGCGACACTTCCAGACGTAATAAAAAGTTTATAAAGACAATGCTGATAGAAAGTAATGAACGTAATGTCTATTGTGTGAGTTATGTCGCATGGGAAGCGTTTCGTAACGTTGCAAAAACTACAGTTTTGTTATGTTTTTAATTACTTACTTTTATTTGTTGTTTGGAACATTATGTACTCACAATGATATCTCAACTAGGTAGGTATACTGCTGAGCCGTCCGCGTTAGTCAGAATATTTATTCAAGTAATTATTATGACCAATAATTAGGCGTCGAAATTTTTTTTTTTTTGGTTCACAGGTATAAAAAAGCTTCTATTAAAAAATTAGGTATTTAGATTGTTGTTTTTGCATTGCACCAACTACTTCTTTGCAGCTCAATTTAAATACTAAAGTAAATCTAATTAATCTAATCCCAACCACCCATTGATTTAATTATACCTACTTTACTGTAGAACTGGTCCTCGGAGTCTCAACTCCATAATTATTTCCCATCAACTCATTACTCTATAACCAATACCCTTCAAGTCTTCCTATTACCGTCAAAGTCTCCCACACACATCCAAATGCCGTCACGTAGAGATTTCTCAAGGGCTTCGCGCCAGAGCCCTAACTAAGCCACCATTCAATTATATATTATTACGGCGCTTGTGATAGCAGGGCAGGCACGAGTGTGCTGTACCGTTGACGCGGGTACAGTTATATCGTAGTTTTGAGTTCACGACGCGCGTACGATTAGGCCGTGGTCGGTAGGGCTAAATGGAATTTCGGTTAATTTTAGTGCATTATTTGGTCATTATTATAAAAAAAAAATGTTTATTATTTTTGGTACCTAGGTATTCTGCTACATTTTGTTATTTGTTATTGTAGAGCGTTTTACGTCATTGGTAGAGCTTGTTTTAGAGAGAAACAGGCACAGATCCTCAAGATGGGATGCTAAACAGTTAAAACACTCAACTATTTTTTTTTAAACGTTACCCCACACTAGGAATTTCTCCTATATGGTGGGTGCATTTACATACATTTAAACTCAAAAAGCCAGACCCGGAACAACTACCTAGTTGTAGGTCATATACATAATATATTTGTTACTTGCGGGAATCGAACCCGCGACACGCAATGCAGCAGTCAATCGCTTAACGACTGCGCCAACCGTGCCGTCAATATTATAATATTCACGCATGTCAGGGTCTGTTTAAGCGATGACAGGATTTCTATTGAACACTTGAAGCTTATTTTGACGTGTGCACGTTGAAGTAAAAAATAAATACTTATCAAAATGATTTTTTTCGAGTCTTCTATACTTCTGTCACGTAATCTGACATCTGCTAACTATCACATCATCATGCCTTCTCGTTTGAAACTTTGTAAAATGATGAAATGTTTGTTGGTCCATTTTCATTTGATATTCTATTCACCAGATAGGACAGACAGTATACATGCAGTCTTCAAAGCACTGACGACCTTATTGCAATCATGAAGCTGCAAAATGGCATTTACGACCTTACTCTAACTTACCTTAACGACCTACCCAAGTAGTCAAGTTTCGTCGAATCACTTTGGCAAGCTTCGCCCACTCTTGTGGTATTTGAAGTAATTTGAATAAGTATGGGGCCTTAGGTAACTTTGGTCATACCGTAATGTACCTAATTGAGATATGTTCTTATTGACTTGTTAAAGATATATCCTATATAGTTATATCCTGCCATCTGGCCTCGTTGGTCTAGTGTTCGCAAGTGCATTGCTGAGCATGAGGTCCTCCGGCCCGGGCCCGGGTCGGACAGTGTTATTGGGTTTTTCCATCTGGAATTTCTCTGTGGTAGCCCGGAGTCTGGATTTGTAACAGATTGATGTGCAATGGGCTCGCCTCCTATTACATGGAACTTAAACATAACAGACGAAATGTGGATGTACTATAGGTACACCTCTGCCCAATCCTTCGGGGAATACAGGCTTGATGTGAACAAGTTTCAAGACTTCTGGACTCCTGTTTATTTCAAAGTCCATGCAAGCCGCTTACTAAGGTAATTTTATCTTCATCATCATTTCTGCCGAAAGACGTCCACCGCTGGACATAGGCCTCCCCCAAGCTCCACCACCTCGACTGGTTCCGTGCTACTCGCATCCAGCGGATTGCTGCGGGCTTCAAAAGCTCATCGGTCCACCTTGTGGGAGACCTTCCAACGCTACGTCTTCCGATACGCGGTCACCACTCCAGAACCTTTCGGCCCAATCGGCCATCTGTTCGTAGACCAATGTGCCCTGCCCATTGCGAATTATTTTAGTTTGGCAATTTAAATTGCTCAAGTCATTTACCTCTCAATAAGTACGAACTTTTGCAACGAGACGTACGAGTACAATTGAGTTTTTGATTGGCCGATAAAAACAGCACTATTTTACGTGTCAAATAAAGTCTCAGTTTTAAAAGCACCAATTCTGATCCATATTACTAAAGTCCAGACGTGTGTAATGTGTCGTGTAATGTAATGACGATGATATCAAAGACGATGATGACATTGAACGGGAGCGGAGGGCGTTGTCGGTTAGAGCGAACATGCTGGCTCGCAGGTTTGCTCGATGCTCACTTCCTGTTAAAATTACGCTACTTTTTACACGTGCAGTCTGTGGGCTAGATATAGGTACATACGCGAAGATCGTACACTTACAGCGCTGTCCGCGTTCAATATAACAATGTGTTTAGGATACTGGTGGGGCTGCCCCGTTTCTGTAGAGCATCAGGGATGATCGCAGGTGCGCATTGCGCTTTCCTGGTGCGCAGGGTGTGGGGCGGCTCCAATAGTGTCTTAAGCATGGAATGTGTACACATGGGTCACTGTTGTGCCGTTTCTCAGGGGATGCCGCAACGGTGACCAGCCGTTATTTTTTATTTCTTGTATTGTTTTCCCTGTTTATGTTTAAAGTCTGTGCTTACTAACATAATCAAGTTTTACTAACAATGTGGTTGAGTCTTGGTTACTCAAATTAAGACAAATTCTGTCTTTTTCTAATGCGAATAGTGTGGACGGCATACAAACTCAACGCGAGTCCTGTATGTGTTTGACTGCGAAAAGCCTTTGCGTTCGCGCTAAAAACCGACCGCCGATGGATCAGCGTGAGCGCCAGCGACGCAAAGAAAGAATACAAACACAAAAGTTATATTACATATTACACAGGTCTGGACCTGGTTTTATACCAGTGTTAGAAAAACAAATAAGTTAAACCATGTACAGAGCTTAATCATCATTAGAACGAGCCACATTAGAAACAATCTCCATCCATATTTATCAAGCTCAATAGCCAGTTTCTCATCATGAAGCAATCCTGGCATTTCTACCAATATGACTAAAGCAGCTTGACATAATAACGTATCACCTTATATGGCACTTGTCCTTCCAAGTTGAGAGCAATCTCTATTAGTCAGGGATGCGTAGGCGCTGCACGGAACGCGGAATCGTGTGGCTGTTAAACGTTTTTCGTTTTTTACTGACCGTAGAAGTCAACCTAATTTTCGATGGAAAAAGCTAAATTGTGGGATAGAAGACAGGTTAGTATGGGATCTAGGACCGTTTGGTTGATTGTGGGTGTGGTGTGATTGTGGATAACTGTACACTTACACAGGTTTGATGTAGTGATAAAACGAGTGTCAGGATTTCTTCGACAACTGCATCTGTAAAACTTATAATACTCATACCCTCGGGTCACCCAGATCATACACAGATGTTCTCAACAAACCAGGAGACTTAATTACCTTCTGGAGGGAGGTGGGCTGGTTGGAATAACCCCCCAAACGGCCGCCATGGCCCACGCACAATGGTCCACCTGACGGACTAAGTGCGGAAACCAAACCCCATAACATAGAACATAGAACTTATAATACTTATACTTAGAAGAGGTACAGTATGCGCCCGGTAATCTGGCACACATTGCCGGAAACACCGGATTATTGGATTTCTATAGTGAATGTCAGGTAGCTAGTTGTAAGAAATAATTTTAGCACAGATTTGCAAAGTAAAAAATATACGTAATGATAGGTACCTATTCGACAACGATCAATACACGCGCTCTGTAATCCGACACTTTTGTATTACAAAGTTGGAGACGGATATCTAATGGTAGGAGTAGGAGAGCTAAGTTAGAAAACGCCGGACTATTGGACGTGTCGGATTAGTGAGCACCGGATTACCGAACGCATTTTTTTTTTGGGTGTGAAATCCTCAAATGACCTCCCGCTCTGGGCGGAGCGAGAGGACGTGTCAGACTCTTATTGACTAAAACCCACCCGTGTTCCTTCGGTTGCCTTTACTTTGCCAGGGGCCAAGGTATCCCTTTCGGACTTTCCCGTAACCCCGGCAGGCATCGGTCCCATGGACCGGACCCCTTAACTCGCTGACATCTCTTTGAGGCGCGCGTGGAACACAACGCTCCGTCGACACGGGCCGGCCCGGACGAGCTACCAATTGCTCCTCCGTCCATTACCGAGCGCCTACTGTAGATACCTTGAGAGGTTTTCGTTGTGTGGTTAAATCCGATGTAAAAAATAGTTTAAGTGTCTTGGAAACAAAATAGGTAATAATAATAATATGGTACCTACCTATGTCTTAATAATTTACATATAAAGAGAAAAATAAACAGCACAGTCATTTTAAATTTACTAACACGAAAACTGTAGAGGGTCTATGAAATTTTGTCTTAGTGCTAGTTACCATTATTAAACGTTAGTAAAATAACGATTGTAAGTTTTTTTTTAATTCGATGTAAATGTGTACTTAGTTCCGCTATTTAACAATAAAAAATAAAGCAATAAAGAAAAAAAAGCAATGTTATATGCTATTCACCATTTACTTTAAAAAAATAACTCTAAAATGCAGTCATTTAGACAATATTACACAATAAATAAATTGTTATATATTATGTCCGTTATTTTTCTAATGCTATAGTAAATGGAGATTGTAGATACGTCAAGTTTCTTCATATTCACATACCTACAACGAATTCTTCACATAGAACGAATTTTGATTTGAATTATGATTTGTATTAGATGCATCGTATTAAAACTTTACATAAAGATTGGTCCTTTCGTGCTGAGGTCCATTGACTCATGATGTCATTTCCAAATCCTCTTTAGAGTCGAACTGATTAAAATACATTAAAGAAATATAGCAGTGATGTCATCCAAAAACTGCCCACGAGGTTGGTCCTTTTGGACGAAATACGATCCAATAAATGGTTTTTATTTTCGAATTTCGAAGTGTAAATTGTAACTTACATTACACCAGACGTCGAATAAAATGGTAAAGCATTTTTTGTTGAACTTTTTCAGAAACTTTTTTCCATTTTTTTTCTTTGACCGTTTTCTCAATACCTAGCAAATCTAAAATGCCTTAAACGTATTTTATACCGGCTTTAGTCTAAATGTTGATGACCTTCTACATAATTTATTTTTAAAGTTTCACAAAAAATTGTCAACTTTAAATGGCCAGCCTGAATTACCTCGTTGGTTTAGTGTTCGCAAGCGCTACTGCTGAGCATGAGGTCTTGGGTTCGATTCCTAGGTCGGGCAAAGTGTTATTAGGTTATTCCATTAGCAATTTCTCAGTAGCAGCCCTGAGTCTGGATTTATGCCCGGTTGATGGCAATAGGCTCGCACCCTATTAATTGGGACTTAAAACATAGCTGGCGAGATGTGGGTGCACAAACTTTCGGGGAAACAAGGCGTGATGTTATGTTGGTTCCGATTTTCTTCGTCGAAAGTTTTCTCGGTAAGTACTCTCATAGGGTTAGGACATAGGATACTTTTTATCCCAATATTCCCTCGGGATCAAGACAGCAGGTGAAACTGCTAGTAATAAATAAAATTATATTTATTCCGTTTATTTCAAGAAAAACGTATTCACTTCTACGCGCCTGTTACCTATATCACTCTTGTTTTTTTCCAAACATATTTTATTTTTAAAGCTAATTTCAAATTCGCTTGAGTTTTCGAATGCAATCAGAGTTATTTTTCTACTGGCCTGAGCGACATAAGGTCCTACCTTTTCCAGACAACCTCGGTCGGTCGCTTTAAGCGATAAGACCGCCCATTGTGTCACCCTATGTAAAATTTATAATTTAAAGAGTATTCTATCTATCTATCTTTAAAGTAGGTACCTACCTACCCATCTAAGAATGTCTTAAACGTATAAAAACAACGGATGGTTATGTTTACCAATGCATGGTAAGTTATTTAATTGCCAAACTGGTGCTTATACCCAAATAGATTTGTAAGCTAATTTTACCTGTGATACCTACTTTCATATAGAAATTTATATTATGCAGAGCTCTGTGCTTCATTAATGGTAAAGACAAGTCTTAATATCAACCAAAAGGGGCCGTCGATTATAGGGATCGGCCATTAATCGATAGGTTGATAGGCATATAGATGGTTTTACGGCCATCATGCGAAAGAGAAGCGCTTCTCTGCTCGCTCGTCTTCGTGGCAGTACCAACAGTATCTTGAGTTTATTCGCAGATAGATGGCAGTCTCCAATGCTGCGACATTGGATGAAACTCCACACGGTTTAAAACTTGTACCTATGTCTACTAACACTAGTATTTAAGACCATTGTTACTAACACTATGGGGCCCATAGTGCCTTAGTGATTTATTTCGTATATCCCATACTATGGGCGTAGCCCGAAATAAATGCTATATTATTAATCTCTGGTTTAGTTTATAAAATGGGTCATTCTAAATATTGCGGTTGCGGAACTTCTACATAAACAATTATTTTAAGATTTTACAAGTTATACCTGTTTTGTCAACTGTAAATTGCCAGCATTAAACCTTTACCTTTTATTTAGCCTTTCATGTACTACAATCTGTCAAATTTCTTAAATACATTTTCAACTTTATCTCTAAAGTTTAAGGTTCAAAGTTGATTGGGAAAGTTTCGGGTAGGCTGACCTGCTGGCGTCTGTACCATAGGTACTAATGACCTCCAAGGAGTTTTGGGCTTCAACTCGTTGGAGGTTAGATGAGGCTTTCTGCTGCAGCTCACAGTAGCCTGCAACACTCTTAAAAGACGCATCGACAGTCTCGAACTCCACGATCTTTTCTGCCGGCTATTTGTTCCCGACAAATTCATCGGACATCGCCAAAGCCGTCAACGCAATCTGTTAGCGTAGTCGTTATCTAAAACTGTTGCCGGAGCAGAGTCCCCTGTGTGTCGTACTTTAGATGCTTACCCTCCTGAGCACCTATCCTGATTGTGATCTGTTTGCTGATGAATGGAGCAAAGTTATGAGAAGGTTTGTCCTCTATTATACAGGGTGGAAGGGACATCGACGCGAAAACTGATACCGTAGATTCTGTACATGATTCTGCACCCCCTCTGTTGAAATTTTTCGTAGGTTATTTAAAAAAAAAATTGCTGCTCCATACATTTTGACCGCATAGGTATTGATGATACCAATAAGCATAATTATGTATTGATGATTTGATGTAGATTGCTTTCACGCAACAATGCGTAAAAGGTGCGCTTCTCTGGTGCGCAGGGTGTGGGGCAGCTCCAACAGTGTCTTAACCTTCTGCAACTGAGGTGGGTTTTTCATCAACATTCGACTGAGGTGTAGTCTGTCAGGCGTCACTATATACAGCATGATTCGTTTATAACCTTTCGAAATAATAGAGCTTTAGTTTTATTTTACGATTAATGGGTTAGTGTATAATGAAATAAAAATGTAAAAGCATTCTCAAAACAAAAAACGAGTTCATTATGGAATCATTTATTGAGATCGGTATTTTAATTATTTTTATGCATAAACTTACAAAACTATTAAAAAAAACGAAATAATAAAACTTCTATAAAACCGTTAATATTAATCTTTTAAGCGATATCTTATAGCTCTAAAAAAAAAAATACAACGTGATATCACGGTTCAATTAGGCACAAATCAGTCTCAAAGTTAACCCTAAATCTAAAACTTAAGTTTACAGTCTTGACATAGTGGAGAAGAACATTGTAGGCAAATTGGCTTTTTGCATGCGCAACAGTGGTACCTTGTTTGCCTCTTCAATTTGCTGGGGCATATGCTGCATAGCTTCCTTCCAGCAGGACCTGGAAACTGAGCCACGGGTGGAGGGGGAGGCAAATCATTGCCTAAAACTCGCGTTATAGTAAGACGGAGTTCTCTGGGCAGTCTGTCATTATAAACGCGTTCTTTTAGGCTAGAAAGAACCAATTCTCTTGCCAAAGATAGTAAAAAGTCCTCTCTTCGCAGCTTGGCACCTGGACAAGATTGGTATAAGACGAATGAATTAGTACCAGCTAAATCCAGAATTCTGTAAAATATCGTCATGGGCCAGTGGCGTGTTTTACGACTGCTTGTTTTTTTTTTTTTATATCGGTTTCGTCCACTCCACCTTTAGAATGGTTATAGCCGGCGATCATAGTTGGTTTCATTGTCTTATCATCTATGCTTCTAATATGATGAGATGATGAAACCTTTAGACCAAAAACTATACACAAAAATTTTAGACCAAAGTTCTTGAAAACTTCTGAAAATAAGCTCTTCTGTTGGCCGAGATACTTGTATAATATTATGTGCAGGAGTTCTGCTTGTTCTCGCTATTTCTTTACGTTTTCTATCATAAATATCCGTTTTTTCCAATGTAGTTTGGACCCATTTTGGTAACCACAAACTAAAGAGCTAAGGGGCTCCTCGTCTTCAGACCTAAAATCGCTCTCACTCGATTGGGCATTCTGTTCCTCGAGGTCTTCGTTTTCCTCTTGATGTACATTTCCTTCCACATAATTAGGATCTTCTACCGAATTATCAAAATCGCTAAACTCTATATCTTCTTCTAATTCTTCAAGCCATTCCTCAATCTGCTCATCATCATTTGTATATCTTCCACTGCTGTCTCGTTTTGGTGGCCTACTATCTGTACTTTGAGTCGCCATTTATAAAAGTATGAATGATAAATGATAAATGATAAATGATTTATTTCTGCAAGTAGGTTTGTACAAACACTTTTACACGTCAATCATATTTTAAAAACTAGATGAGGTCGGCGTTTCCTATCTGACTACTCTGAGAAGAAAGGCCGAAACAAACTCAGAGGTCACAGTCTCTTTTAAAGTCCAGACATAATCTTGGTCAGATCATGTGAAGACGATGTAGATTGATGTCTGAAATGGTCTTTTGAGGAAATAACCATTCAGATTGAGAAGACCTGTCCAGTCAGTGCACGCATTTGTCAGTTATCGTGCAGCTCAACTCAGAATTTAAGGAGCTCAACGATTCGACGAACAATACCAAAGAAAGGACGTTTGGGTAGGCCACATAAATTACTCAAACTGCCAGACCATGATAAAAACTAATTGACAACAAAAAAAAAAAAAAATTAAAACAAAAGGGAATATCTGCATAGTCTTCACATTCACAATAATTAAAATAATATAATACTTTAAAGTAAATATTCATGTCAATGAATATATAACATTCATTAATGTCAATGTGTATATAATAACCCGGAAATAATCTTGGTCAGAGCATTTCAATTTGAGGACCATGTAGATTTGTGTCTGAAATGGTCTTTTGAGGAAAGAACCATACAGATTTGAGTGGACCTGGCCAGTCAGTGCACGCATTTGTCAGCAATCGTGTAGCTCAACTCAGAACTTAAAAAGAGCTCAACGAATCGACGAACAATACCAAAGAAAGGACATTTGGGTAGGCCGCATAAAGTACTCAAACTGCCAGATTAACATAACAAAAAGTAAAATATAGCTAAATATATGACCCACATAGTCCTCACATCATAATAATAATATTATACTTCACAAAGTAAATATTCATGTCATTTTGTATATAATTTAAAGTTAGCAGAAAAACAAACAAAATTCAAAATGAAAAAAAAAAAATATATATATAATAAATTGGAGCAGCTCAATCCCAAGCCTTCTTGTCCTCAATGAAATCTTTAACGGTATAAAACGCTTTCTGGCACAACTTACGTTTAATGAATGATTTGAATTTATTAAGGCTTAGGTCTTGTACGCGCGGGGTGGGGTCGTCTTGGCGGTGTCTCTAGACATCGCCAACGCCTTCAATACCCTGCCCTGGAGTTGCATCAGGGAGGCACTCCGGTATCACCGGATGCCGACCTACCTCTGTCGTGTGGTCGAGGCCTATTTGACGGACAGGGCCATCATCTACCCCGGTCACCAGGGAGAGTGGAACCGGCGAGAGATGTCGTGCGGTGTCCCACAGGGATCGGTCCTGGGGCCGCATCTGTGGGACATCGGATACGACTGGGTGCTGCGCGCAGACCTCCCCAATGGCGTCAGCGTCGTTTGTTACGCTGACGACACGTTGGTCCTGGCGCAGGGGAGGTCGCACCAGGCGGCGGCCGAACTAGCGACACACGGGGTTGCGACAATCGTGGCCAGAATCCGGCAGTTGGGACTCGAGGTGGCCTTGCACAAGTCCGAGGCCATGTGTTTTCATGGTCCTCGGAACGCGCCACCGTCGGGTTCCCAAATAACGGTAGGAGGGGTTCACATCGGCGTCGAGTCGACGATGAAGTACCTGGGACTCGTCCTCGACAGTCGGTGGAACTTCGTGGAGCATTTCCGACGTTTGGCTCCCAGACTGGAGCGGGCCGGGGCTGCATTGAAGCGGCTCCTGCCCAATCTAGGGGGTCCAAACGCCTCCTGCCGGAGGCTATACGCGGGGATCGTGCGGTCCATGGCCCTGTACGGGGCACCGGTGTGGGCGCGTTCGTTGAGGCGGCGGCCTGCCCGCAGGTTGAACGCGTCCCAGAGGGTCATGGCCACCCGGCTGGTCCGGGGATATCGCACGGTCTCCGGTGAGGCGGCAAGCCTCCTTGCTGGATTGCCGCCATGGGATCTGGAGGCAAAAGTCCTCGCGCATATTTGGGAGTGGCGCGAGGAGGCGAAACGCCGGGGCTTGACTCCGATGCCGCGAGAAATCGCGGCACAGCGGACAGAGCTCCGACGGGATCTCATGGCGGCATGGAGAGTGCGATTGTCGCAACCCAGTGCTGGGCACGCCACTATTGCGGCGATAAGTCCCCTCTTTGAGGAGTGGCTGGAGAGGCGCCACGGCGTCCTCACCTTCCGCCTGACGCAGGTCCTCACCGGACACGGCTGTTTCGGGAGGTACCTGTTTCGGATAAGGCGGGAGGAAACGCCCGGGTGTCATCACTGCGTGGATCGCCCGGAGGACACGGTGGAGCATACGGTGGAGGTATGCCCGGCTTGGGCAGAGCACCGCCGTGTCCTCGTGGAGGCGATCGGTGGCGGGGATCTCTCGCGTCCGGCCCTGGTCCAGGCCATGGTACGGAGCGAGAGGGCATGGGAGGCCGTCACCTCCTTCTGCGAAGCAGTAATGCTCGCAAAGGAGGAGGCGGAACGCGTGAGGGAGAGGCAAATTTCGCGCCCTCACGCCCCTAGCCGCCGCAGGAGGAGACGCCCTGGGCGTCGGGAATCGATTGCCGATTCCCGGCCACCGTAGGCGCGGGCTTGCGGACGGTGAGCAATGGGTAGCTCGCCGTCCGGTAAGGACCAGGCCCGGGTCGACGGCGCGTTGTGTTCCACGCGCGCCTCAAAGAGATGTCAGCAAGTGAAGGGGTCCGATGAGACCATTGCCTGCCGGGGTTGCGGGATTAGTCCGAAAGGGATACCGTGGCCCCCTGGCATTGCACAGGCAACAGAAGGAACACGGGTGGGTTTTAGTCAGTAAGAGTCTGACACGCCCTCCCGCTCCACCCAGAGCGGGAGACGTCATTTGATGATTTCCCACCCAAAAAAAAAAAAAAAAAAAAAAAAAAGGTCTTGTACGCGGCTTGGAAGTTTATTATAAAAGCGTATACATTGACATCTGAACGAGCCACCTATTTTCTTGAGCCTTGTTGTAGGTACAACAAATTTATGTTTGTTCCTAGTATTTATGTTATGGATATCACTGTATTTTTTAAACAAGTTTAAATTTTTATGGACATATAAGAGATTTTCAAAAATATACTGAGAAGGCACAGTCATTACATTAATCTCCTTAAATTTCTCTCTGAGAGAGTGTCTCGGACTTAATTTATAAATTGATCGAACAGCTCTTTTCTGCAAAACAAAGATAGTCTGAATGTCGGCGGCATTTCCCCACAATAGAATACCATACGACATTACACTATGAAAATAGCTAAAGTACACTAAACGGGCTGTCTCTATGTCTGTTAAATTACGAATTTTTCTAACTGCATACGCTGCGGAGCTTAGCTTTTTTGACAATTTATCTATATGTGGGCCCCACTGAAGCTTAGCATCCAAAGTTAAGCCCAAGAATACTGTGCTATCTTCAGGATTCAATTCTTCGCCCTTTATCAACACATTAGTTTTCACCTGCCTAACGTGAGTCAGTGTAAATTTAATGCATTTGGTTTTTTTTTCATTGAGAAGTAAATTGTTAACATTGAACCAGTGAAGTACTTTCGCGATCGCGCTATTTATATCGTCAGTAACCAGCTGCTGACGTTTAAGTTTAAACAAAAGTGAAGTGTCATCCGCAAACAACACTATATCATGGTTATCCTTTACGAGGTAAGGCAAGTCATTAATATAAATAAGAAACAAGAAAGGACCAAGAATTGAGCCCTGTGGGACTCCCATTGTTACTATAGATCCGGGAGATCTTTTTCCATTAACGTCAACGCTCTGAATCCTATCACTCAAGTATGAAGTTAGAAGATCCAGAGCACTGTTTCGGATCCCATAGTGGCGGAGCTTCCTGATTAGCGTTTCATGAACAACGCAATCAAATGCCTTGGACAAATCACAAAAGATGCCCAAGGCATCGCATTTATCTTCCCATGCATTATAAATATGTCCCAAAAGTTCAACACCGGCATCAGTAGTTGAACGACCCCTTGTAAAACCGAACTGCTTGTTATGTAATAATTTATGTCTATTAAAAAACCTTTGCAATTGCTCTAAAACTAATTTCTCAAAAATTTTACTAAAGGTAGGTAGTACTGAAATAGGTCTATAATTTGTGGGGTCTGATGTACTACCTGATTTAAACAAAGGTATTATTTTACTATTTTTCATAAGATCAGGAAACTTCCCACAGTCGATACAATTATTAAAGATAAGAGCTAAAGTAGGTGCTACAATGTCAATAATAGACTTGGCTACTTCTACAGAATTACCCCACAGATCTGCAGTCTTTTTTACATTTATAGTGTGAAAGGTTTTAATTATGTCTCTACAGGTAATATGTTCAAAAAGAAATTCCGAATCGCAAACATTAACGTTTTCCTTTAGCAAAGACTCAGCAACAGAAGGTGATGAGTTGAGGGATTTAGTAGTTGAAACGGGAATATCTGAAAAGAAATTTTCAAAAGCCGTGGCCACTTGTGAGTCTGATTTCACTATGTTGTCATTAATAGAGAGGCTGTAGTCAGTAAATATTATAAGTGATAAAAAGTGAATATTATAAGTTTAGCAAATGAAATGTGAGGTTATGTCTGAGAGACACTATGGTAGTATTAATATGTTACTGATGAAACGACTAACAGACACTATGAATCTAAAAATATATTTGTGAGGTGACGTCTATCAGAATCAACGTTTATTGCTGTACTTACGTCTGTGGGACACCGGTAGTCAAAAACTCCAAATGTGCACACGGCTGGGTCGCCCACGCCTCACTGACCGTTAGCGCGAGCCGTTACAGGAAGGTACCGAGCGAGACAGAGCTACATCACGCCATGTTATGATCTGGCAACGTTTTTTGTGTTTGGTGGTGTCCGATAGACTACCACCTCAGTCGCAGATGGTTAAGCATGGTTGCTAGTCGCCTGGACTGTGTATACGTGGGTCACTGTTGTGCCGTCTCTCATGGGATGTCGCGACAGTGACCAACCGTGCATTGTTCGTGAATGTTTTCTTTGTTTTTGTGTAGTGTCTGTGATTACTAACATAGTCGTAAGTTTTACTAACAACCCTTGTTGAGTCTTGGTAACTTTTAATAAAGAAAAATTCTATTCTATTCTAATTCTATTGAAATTTTCTATGAAACAGCTGTTTTTTTTTTTAAAAAAACGTCTATAAATTTCAACGGAGTGGGGTTCAGAATCATGTACTGAATCCATCGAGTTTTCGCGTCGATGTATTTGAAATATTTTTGTTAACTATACCTGTTTCAATCTCTATGTTAATTAATGTAATTGGTGTTATCGTTTTAATTAACTATAATCAATACTTTCAAAACAAGTGCTTAACAAAGTTGCTCTAAAACATTGTTAACGAAAAACAAAGCCTCTCTCTCAAGGCCACGCGGTCACTTTCAATTTCAAAGTAGAGCTTATCATTAGCATAACCTTTTCTTATGATGGACCGAGGACACGACGGAGTCAAAAAACGAAAACATCTTTTTTGCATTCCATTGCTGTTTTACTTCCCACCCTTCTGCTCTATCTCGCTGCAAAAAGTGCAATGGATGGTACAGTTTTGTCTTTTTTCGTGTTTAAAGTTCATCTTAGAGTGCAGGTAAGGGCCAATTCACGTTGTTTGCTCCCGAAACCGGCTGGTAATGTCAAAGGAGTCACATTGGCAGGTCCTTGGTGCGTCTGGGAAATGCGTGTCCTACAGAAAGTTTCGTTTTTTGAGTTAACAATGGGTAGGGTTCCCATGGTTTTTGGGGGCGTTTGAGGTTTAGTTGGATGCGATTTACGTAAACGTGCCAAAAAATATGCTTTGTTTTCTTGCCCGTCCTTCTCAATAGGCAACTAGGTTCACCTTTCTGTCTGATCGACTCCTTGACAATTCAAAATTGCCTGTAATTGGTTTAACTTAAATAAATGCTTTGATTTTGAGTTTAATAGATTTATAAACCGGTCCTTTGAGCCGTAGCTATAGATTAAGAAAAAATTATATAATTACTAGCTGTTGCATGCGACTTCGTTTGCAGTCCAGGATGAAAAGTAGCTTATGTCCTTCCTCAGGTCATTGCCTACCGGTGTGCCAAATTTCATCCAAATCCGTTCAGCCATTTTAGCGTGAAAGCGTAACAAATAACCAAACTTACTTTCGCATTTATAATACTAGTTAGGACTAGCTGCGACCCGCGGTTTCACTCGCATAAGTCTCCATCCCCTAGGAATATCGGAATAAGAGGTATCACATGTCCTTCTCCAGGTCATGGTTTACTCATTTTCACGTTTTTTTTTTTGTTTTTGTTTTCAATTTTTTTTGTCGATGAATAATGGTTTAGTTTCACCCATTTTCGTTTGTGCACTGTATCGAAGGACACACTGTATAGTTAGGATTAATAAATTATTATATATTAATAATTATTATTAAAGTTAGGATTAGTATATCTATCCCTATAACTCTTTAAGGCAAGCTGCATAAAAAAGTGTTACAAATTCCTTTTCTGTTGCCAAGTTAAAAATTAAATATTTAACTGCATACTCCAACTTTCCATTGGCAAATAAATGCTCTAAATATCTCAGAGGCTAACTAGGTTACTTTGGACATTTAAATAACATGTAAGGTTTGCCTAAGTCCGACAAACACGTAACATATGGTGGCCCTATTCTTAAAAGGTATGTTTTAAGCTGAGAGCAGACGAGTTCTTCACATAATTTTTGTTTAAAGTGTTTTTATTTATTTCTTTAGCAATATAGATACAATAATCAGTTATAATCAGTTTGAATTTCTATAATAGCGGGATATTTTTGTAAGTTTATTATTAAAAATAATTGCAATTTGCTAATTATTTTTAATAATTAGTACCTAGTATTGTTGATTGTTGATCATACCAATCTAGAAACATTATTTAAATATATAGTATATAAAAATGTTGACCTTTAAAAAAATCTGAATGCGCTTTAATAACAGTTGACCACGAAATGTCAATTCAATCAATTGAAATGAATGAAAGGATAAAGTAAGTTTCAATTTATTGAATGATGATGATGTCAGACATTTTCAGTAAAAAAAAAAAAAAAAATTTTTTATAAATAGAACATTCATACTTTTGACCAATATCTGGCAGGTTAACCGGTAAAGTCCTAGTGTACAAGTAACCTTGGCTTAAATAAGAAAATAAATAGTTACTCCACGCATAAAATATATCAGCAACGGTCATCGCTCGGAGCTAAAATTATTCTATATTTAAATAAAAATAATGCGTAAGAAATTAAAGGGTCTATTTTTATTTTTCCAGATAATCGAACGCTCGTCTTAAATGCCGCCCTCAAACGGGGCCCGTTGCAGAGACGTCGAATAAACCAGGTAAAATAAATATAAATAAAGTCTTTAAGTCTAGTTTTAGATATAAGCCAGCGCCTGTTTAAAAAAAAAAAACTGTCAGACCTATTTTTTAATCAGAAATAACTAAGTTATGAGGTGTTTTTCGGCAGTTTTCTAATGGCGAATTTTGGGAGAAAGGAGGTTGGCCATCTTTGAACGTATTTTTTTGGTACTGCCAGAATACTAAGGGAAGTACGAAGAAAGTAGGAAGTAGAGAATTAGTAGTAAGATTTCGTTTATTGTAACTAAACAGAGACTTGACCACAATTTTATGTTGGATTTATTTTAAATATTATTTTATAGTAGTATAAGTATCATTTTTATTTTGTGTCCATATTATTATAATCCGCTCCTCAGTTTATCTGAAACAAAAATATAACATTCGAAAAACGTAACTCAAACTTTTATATAGATAGCGAATATTACAGAAAATCGTAAAATGAACATAACATTCTTAAAATAATATAAGTATATAAATATTTTACTGATAAACATATTTTTGCTTCTCTATTGCGACCAATAAAACCGCGGGGTATCACAGCAAAGATTGTCATCGCTATGCACTTTACAAAACAAATTTATCATATCCTGAAACGGCATTCAAATATAACCTTTATATTAATCACTTTAAAGTCCAATTCACACCCAAAGATAACCTTGTTAATAAGCGAATAAAACGAATTCATGTGGACCAGAGACAATATAGAATAAGCGGCCATGTTGCTTGTCTATGGATAGCGATTTATGGCGCGACTGCAGCTGTAATTTCGCAATCTTTATATTTTTCCGATTGTCGCTTTTGCTATTTTTACGACTGGGATGCCAGTTATTATTATCAATGGTACCTACTTTTATACGTCAGAATTGTTTTATGGTACGGCAAAAAAATATTGTTTCGAATGTAGATAGTGGATTCAATGGCTGCGTGGTTCCTGGCTAAGAATAACCCTTCCTTCTGTGGCTGTTGTATCTAATTTGTCCTTATTCTGCAGTCTGCTATACTTAACCCAACAATTGCATCTGTACTTGGTCTTACGGCTCTGGAAATAAAATGGTATGAAATGGAATAAAATTGACTTCTGACAGTTCGTGTATGGATTAACTGTAGGTACTCCGCCCCTAAGACGACCCACTGACCAAAATTCCAAATTTATTCGCAGGATAGGATTTAAACTAAACTCGCGACAATCTATGAAGACAGATTAGGAAAGAAGATAGAAAGAAAGAAAAATATTTTATTTGGGACACGCACAGGAAATACAAACAGTACTTAATAATATTTTTTTTTTAAAAGAACAAAATTATATAAAATAAAAAAGGAGCAGCAAAACTAACAAAAAATAAAATAAAAAAAAGACCTGTGCGAGGCCAAAAAGGCCCCTATCTCAGCATAATACGGCGATATTAAAAAAATAATAATTAAATACCACCGCGCTGGTATTCTGATAGGGCCCACTGTGATTTGATTGCTAGCAGCTATGTGATTTGATTAGGCAGCTATAATAATAGTTTGTGTAGAGATGGAAAAATAAATCGGTTGTTTTAAAAACCGATTCTCGAGACATATCCATTTAGCATACTTAGAGAGTGTATAATCGAGGATTTATCTACATTGCTCAAAACAAATTCTCGAGGCATACGTTTTATTACACGTACGAAACGTCAAATCGGACTTCTTAGATTGTCGCGAGTGTAGTTACAAAGTTTTGGTAGTATTCGCCCTAAAACATCTAAGAGTACCTACTATTTCATATTTGTTCAGTTTCAAAACTTTCATTCCTTTAACGGGTGAAGAAATGCAATCGCAGTCGCGTGCACTTATAGACATTCATAAAATATTTCTAATGCCGTGTCCTTTTAAAACATTTTTTTCTACAAATGTCGGAGCGTGCCGGATCGCGGGTAAAAACTATAATCACATGCAATTCTGGAAGGCGCGCTAAAAGTCTGTTTTTGTCCATCCCTAGATTTAATAGTGCAAAAATTGAAAGTATATTTTAATAATGTAAAAATATGTAAGTCATGTGGCAAAAAATGCTTATTTTGTTTTTAAACGAGTGTTGAAGAAATGTGGTCTTTGCGGTTTGTTGTTTGATTGAGGCAGAAGAGGCAGTCAGAAGAAAGTGTTTTGTTTTGAATGGTTTTTATGCGATAGTTTTAAAGTAAGGGTTGCAAAGTTCTCGAGACAATTGTAGAGTAGATGAATGTTTTTGGTAGATTTTGGTAGTTTTGCGTAAGCGTTAAAAATGTCATTAAAACTTAGGTTTATCTAATTAATGACCATTTGTGACAAAAAAAGAAAGAAAATGCTACTTTTTTTTTACAAAAACGCAATTTCTAGAAATATTCGGAATTACTTCATTTTATCTTAGTTATGCGTCACATAATTTTTTTAAAGTTAATAATTGGTAAGACCTAAAAAGGCGCTATGTCATCGAACCATGTTCAAATTAAGAATTGAGAAATATAACGCTTTATCCAAAACTAAAACCTCGTAGGTGGTAGCAGACATCAGCATATAAATTGGAATTCGATGTTCATTTCTAAAGAGGTGTTAATAATCGAACTCGCTATTAAATAATTATGATAGAGATATAAATTAAAACCTTCAACTAAAACCCTCAACGTGCCTTATTCAGGAAGACCTGCGGGGTAATTGCGTAACACACATAAAATGGCAATCGATCTTAATGTCTTTCATTTTGACATCCATTGCATCATATTCATAAATTTGTCTGCTCATAAACGTAAATAACGCAATGAACATAGCTGAACTCTCAAAATGAAAGGCATTGCGATCGGTTGCCATTTTACGTGTATTTTGACAGGTCAACCAATAAGATATCGTAAGATTTATCTTTTGTACCCATTGACAGAAAGTCAACGCTAAAAACTCAACTGTAACAAAAAACTCAAACGCAGTAGCACCGTTAGCCTATAAACAAAACCCACATAATTACTAGTAATTTAAATACCGAAGTCACAGTCAATTATCTTCTACACTTGCATCAGACGTATTCTTAATCCAAGCCTACTATTTGTACCACTTAAACTACATTATTGAAACTAGTCTGCATAAAGATCGTAGTGCATACTGACAGCGCTAGTCGCCCTTAACTAAGAGCAAAAAAACGCACACAAACCGCAGGCAAAACGCATGTACAACAGTAATTACAGTTACTTCACACTTACACGTCGCAGTTGATTATAAAATTACATTTTATTGTTATACCAGTGTGAGGGTTTGTACAGAAGGACCACTTATAATGCACTCTATGGACGCCGAATGAAACAAAAACCAAATTTTATGATTCTAGGTTTAGATTAGGTTTTGATTTATTTGCGAGTATCATATGTCGCATAAAAGGCCGTATTTTTTATTGCGTTGACTTGGAAGATTGATTTTTAGAGCTCCAAGTTTGATATTAATTTCAACTTCATAAGTACCTCCATGCGTTCCTGAGAAAAAGGGTCTTGACAGACAGACAGACGGAAGGACAACGAAGTGAACCTATAAATCAGGGTTCTGTTTCTTGGTAAGGAATCTTAAAAACAAATGCAAAGCTATAAAGTTTTCCATCATTATTTGTACAAAATGCAACTCAAACAAGGTCTAAAATATGTTTTCGCAGCGTCGGAAGAAAGAAAATATGGAAAGATATTGTTAAAACAACAAACTTTTCAGTTGAGAATTTTTCGGTTGTCGTCCCTTTCTGGTGACAATTTGAATTGAATTGCAGAACCTGAAGTAAGTAACAACACACTGTAATATTGTGTCAAATACGGTCTGCTTCTAAATAAGACCCCATTTTAATATTTTCAATCTACAAAACGTATTAAGTGACCCTGACCTTACTTATACCAAACCATTTCAACCTTTATCGTTGTTGTTTGACATTAAACCGTATTCTGATGTCCACATTAGTTAGTCTAGACTGATCACATTAAACTTCTGCCCATTATTTTTACAATATCGCGATTTCGAACAGTCCGTGACTGCCGCAAGCTATAATTAGCGATGCACATCATATTTTTTTAGTATTCACCGGCAAATACTAACTGTGAGCGGTGTTCTCTTACAGGTGTTATTACTGGCTGCTGTTATTACGTAAGTGACATGTGTCGTTAAGGGCTATTATTGTGATTTAAGGGCACGCAAGGGTGATATTATTTTATTAATTAGCATAATTGCTACTAATTACGGGCTCATTGATTTACAAAAAAAACCCGCCAATTGCGCGTCGGACCACGCAAAATGAAAGGTACCGTAGTTGGAATGAATTTAGGTACTGCAAATGTAAGCTTGTAATCGCAAAATAATATTTTTTTATGTGATAAAACTACAAATTAACGATTTTTGAATATTTTCCGTTACTTGTGCTGACCTTGCGTCCTGCTAAATTTCATGATTCTAGGTTAACGGGAAGTCCTACCCTGTAGGTTATTATTTATTTGCGAGTACCAAAACATGTCGCATAAATTATCGTATTTTTTTATTGCGTTGACTTAGAAGGTTGATTTTATTAGATCTCCAAGGGACCGTAGACCTACGTATTTGCTATTCATTTCAACTTGATACCTTCCCGCGTTACTAAGAAAAAGGGTCCGTCTGTCTGTCTGTTTACTAACAGACAGACAGACGGACGGATAGACCGACAAGGAAGGGATCCTATAAGGGTTCAATTTTTTCCTTTTGAGGTATGGAACCCTAAAAAGTATTTATATCGATAGGTAAGTATATGAGGCAAGTTTGTTTTTTCTTATCGTCGTGATTCTGAGTAATATCTTGCCGAATCTTACGAAGAACATCAATCTTTTCGCCATCTCCTTCGCAGTTATCCCAGTCCTGTCTAGCGGTGTCAGGTCATAAATCTTTCGTTTTACAAGCTCAAATCTTAGATTGGCATGCGGCCATTAAAAGTCAATAACGAATAATTATAACACTGGCATGTATTGTTGTTAATATTACGGCTTATGCACTAAGCTGTGACTTATTCAATAAGTTGGTCAGAATGTGGGCTCTTTAATAGCTTTCACAAGCATGTGTAAATACATTCATTATGCAACAAGCTCCGTCATCTGTTTGTCTATGAATTCGATTCCAAATTCAAACTTAGATAAGTTTATTTCTGAGAAAAAGTCTCAGATCAAATATAGAGATAACTATTATTCTGTAAAAACTCGGATACATCGGAATCAGTTAAGGAAAACCAGACCTTTTCGTAGCGGTATTTAATGAGATTCCTTGTTGGTAGTGAAGAGTTATGTTAGTGGGTTATTCTTTCGAAACCTCACGAACATGAATATAGGGACAGAATGATCTGTTATAGTGCGTAATGAGGATAACAGGCTTGCGCATCATAAAAACTTTTCCAGATCATGAACAATAAGAAAACATTAGCATTATTTCCCAGGTGTGATCAACCTCCATTGCCTGCTGGGGTTGCGGGAAAGTCCGAAAGGGATACCGTGGCCCCCTGGCATTGCACAGGCAACAGAAGGAACACGGGTGGGTTTTAGTCAGTAAGAGTCTGACACGCCCTCCCGCTCCACCCAGAGCGGGAGACGTCATTTGATGATTTGACTTTATCATAAGCTATATATAACTCTAGTTTTGTACTCTGTGCTGGGAGTTTGTTGCGCCACTTCTTCTTCCCAGCGTTTTCGGACACTATCTTGTAATTTTAACGTTCGAAAAGTTCTGATTCTCAGCCTAGTTTGAATATATTATGACTTTTTTTTTTTCTGCCTCTAACAACATCTTTTTGACACACACCGTTTCGATCAAACCAGACACACACGTTGTCATGACATAACGCCTCACAGAGTCACGAGGCGCGGCGTTGCCTCATCATGCAGCCAGTTCCGCTAACATATTTACATAACACAGCTTGGCCGCAAGATGGCCAGCAAATTAGCATCCATACAGGTTTATATTCACATTTCCATACTAGACGAGTATGTAGGGTGGGACTTGTTTAGTATTAGACTTGTAATTATTGGAACTGGATTGAGTGTGAGTGCTTTAATGAGAGTAAAAAGTGGTTTTGCTGCGGATAGAAAAGTAGGTATTAGTGACATTTTAAGAGAGGAAAATGAATATTTGAGTATTATCTTAGCAGGAAAGAGAACACGATATTTCTGAGCGGGTGTGTACTGTAGAGGCCAGTATATAAATATTACATCTCTATGATTTAGTCATCTACATAAATAACGATAGATAAGCTTGGTAATTTTGTGACGTAACCAACACGATGAAATCTGTAGCGGCACCTATAGATAGTGCAATCCACGACGACGCGCCCCACTCCGCTCCGCTCCGTACTAAAGTACAGCTTAAAAAACAGTAGTCGCGGAGTGGGGCGCGTCGTCGTGGATTGCACTATCTATAACTACCCAAAAAGTATATATTTTGAAAACAACTGCATTTGAAACCCAAACTTAGCGTGGGACAGTTGAAATAATGTATTCCCCTTACATTATTATTATTTTTCTTCCAATTTTATACCAACTTATAAAAAATACCTCACACACACACATTTCAAATCGAATGGCGTCTCTGGAAAAATAAATCATAAAAAGATCTTTCATAACCATGTAGACCAAGCCTAAAGCTTTGTGCAGACTAGCGCGACACGACAGCGCGACGCGACACCGGTTATTGTTACACCTGGTAACACCGTGAAGTTTTCTTAGAAATTGTATTGTTCGAGTCGCGTCCTTCCGTCGCATTGCGCTAGTCTGCACGAGGCTTTATCAACGAGCTGTTTAATTTTTACCCATTTTTTTCCTAGTATGAAATAAAGACCGTGAATTCTCCGTAACCAATGGTATTTTTTTCTGTTATCGCGTTGTAAAGCCGTATCTAGCGGTTAGCGGAGTCCAAACAATTAGCGAGCCGGCCAAAGTTTGTTGCACCTATTATCTTTTAGTGGCTAGTTTTAGGGTTCCGTATGTAGAAGAGTTATGGCTGAAAAACTATAGTTCATTTTTTTATCACAGATGCTAATTTGACATTTCAAATGGTTGTTGTTTGTATTTTCAATTTGGAGTTTGGCATTTGCACCTGTCAAATTAGTTTAAGGGATTTTAAAGCGCACTTTAGAGTGACTTTTGACGTTTAATATATCGATGTTCATTGCATTCGATTTAGGGTAGATGTAGTGTTATTAATTTGATATAATGCTATTTATTATGGCGTTGCGTTGGTAATGATTTGGAAATCCATTCAAGCAAAGTTTTCACTCAATGTAATCAGCGCTATTGTTTATAAACATTTTCGAGCTGAGTCTTCAAGTGTTCTGACACAGATTTAGCTTTTGAATGACTCCTATTACGTCTTATAGTTTGCCGTAATTTGATTTAAATTGTTTTTTATTTCTTAACGGGAAAAAAATATATTTATATTGTATTTCCACTTAACGTTTACGCACACTTTTGCTTTGACTAGCCCTAAAAACCACTACAGGGGGCCTATTACGAACTTTTAAAAAACCAGGCAAGTTCCAGGCAATTCATTTCACTGGCTGGATATATTTCGTATTATGACATCGGTAATTCTGACCGACTTCACGCTGGCTAGTTTGTCTGTGGCTGGCTTGAAATTCTCTGCCGTATCGTTCAGAAACACAAATAAATATTTATCGGTAAGTTACGGCTTTATTTAGATCACGTATTTTATGATAAAAATAATAAATATATCTTAATATAGTTACTAAAAGTAGGTGAAAATATGAACGCAATGTTTATTGTGCTATACAATTAATTTTTATTTAATTTTTCCGTGTTTGTAAATTGTAACGCGAGATTCTCCTAACAATAACTTTTCCGAACGTATTCCACTTGATGTTCAACGGGGAATTTGACAACTTCATTCTTGGACAATGTTTGTTGTTGCAATTTTTAAAATAATACTATCGTATTGTTTGTATAATACTCTCTATAAAAAGTACCACGAAAGTTATGCTGATAGTTTTCTTAGATTACCGCGGTGTAGTGCACAACGATTTTTTTCCAGAGGGATAAACAGTGATTATAGAGTATTATTTAGGCATTATCAGGCGTTTGCGAGAGAATATCCGCTGAAAACGGCCCAGATTTGTGGAACGACAATTCATAGATTTTGCACCATGATGATGCACCATCACACAAAGCCATCATTGTGCAAGAGTTCTTAGCCAAAAATTCAGCAAATGTCATCGACCAAGCGCCGTATTCACATGATATGGCTCCGTCTGACTTTTTCCTGTTCCCGAGGCTAAAATTACCTCTTCGAGGAAGACGTTTCGAGTCGATTGAAGCTATAAAAGAAAATTCGCTGAAGGAGTTTTAGACCATACCTCAATCAGCTTACCAAAAATGTATGGAGGACTGGGTCAAGCGCTGGCGTAGCTGTATTGCAAGGGAAAGGGCCTACTTTGAAGCCGACAAAATAAATTTTGACGAATAAATTACTTAATGGTTTTATTGAACAATTCCCAGTACTTTTTACACAGAATGTATTATGTCCCTTCGCAAGAAGTACCTACTAGTTTCAGAGTATAAACAAAAATATGGATAATGAATGGTTATGGTGGTGTGGTGTTTTTGAGTGTTTTTACTAAATATCCAGTTTTCAACATGTTATATTTACCTATAACCGTAGCCGCGAGGCACACATTCCTGCTGGTATCATGCAACGCAGTTTTACACTTTTTATTTTGTATTCTTTCCTTTTATCTTATTTTTTTTTCTCTTTCTACTTGTGTGCCATTTAGTCTGTGCCAAATAAATGTATTTTCTTTCTTTCTTTCTATCATGGTAATATTTTGTAATTATCATGGTGCACCATTTATTAGGCTGTTGAAATTATTATAGTTCAATGGATGAGAGTTACAGGCTTCGCCTGAGCCTAACTTATGTTTAGTGTGAAACATTGTAGGAGTTTTTCAATTTTACCGTTATTTTGGTATTTTGATCAGAAGTGCCACTTTCCGGAGTTTCCAGAAACTCGAACGGTACATATTCGTCACACGTGATATTTTCTCTAAATAATTTCGCCAAAAATATCCAAAACCATTCAATAAAAACTCCTATGAAGTAGCGGAAATTGACTGGATTGTGAGGTTACTTATTATCAGTTTTAATATGTCAAGAAATGTCAAACGAACGTTCATAATACGGTATTTCCAGTCAATAGTCGGGCAGAAGCCGGCCAGGGTGTCACGTGACCACTGACTGGCTTGTTTGACGAGTTCATAATACGAAATTGCAAGGCAGTTCTGTTTACGCCGTAAACTGCCTGGAAATAAGAGTTCATAATAGGGCCCCAGCACCTTGATCGCATTTGAAAGATTTACTCGTAATAAATCGTGATTCACGTGCCGTAGTACACTTGAAGAGTGAATCACTGCTTAATATTACTACATACTAACATATATTTATACTAGTATCAATGGCTCATGAATTCATGAGGGTGACATGACTCAAAATGCTGTCGATTGTTTACAAAAAAAATGTTTGCTCATACATTTTTTTGTAAGGAACTCAATTACTCGAAAAAAAACTCGCTTCACATTTTTTTTCTCAACCCGTCAGAATCAATATTTGCCTTCGATCCGTTGACTCTACGATTTCGTATGAACGGAAGTATTAAAAAAACCGGTAAAAAACTGTAATTTTCTATGTTCACACGCGAGTTTGTACGAATAGTGTGCGCTTGCGCATGGTGCTCGTTGATGTCTTTTGTATGGAAAATTTATGATTTTGGTATATTTGAGATTCTTTTGTAGGACAACTTTATAGATTTCATTATTTGTTAAAAAAATATTAAGTCTGTTGTGTAATTTTTAGTTTTTGGAGTTCAAGGTCGAAGATTCAGTATCTTCTTCAGGTCGAAGATCTTTTATTCTGAATTGAGCTTCTTTCACGATACTGACCCCGATTTGTTATTATTTCACATGTAAAATTGTTTTCCAACTTAAATATTTATGTTATGTCAGTAATATTATGTGTTATTACAAGTTTTTTTTTTTTACGTAGCTATTAAATAATGCTGTTATTAGCCAGGTGGCTAGGTAGGATGTTACCTTCGCTTACAAGTATGTTTAGATTCTAGATGTTATTATGATAACCTCAGTGTAATTGAAAGTGGAGATATGTTGTGTAGATATTGTGTAATTGTTTAATGAGGATTCTTCAATGTTTATATGCACTGAAGCAGAACATGACCGGTCGTTGTGGGGATACACGTGGGAAGGACTATGTCTAGTAGTGGATATCTTTCGTCAGGGATATTGATGATTCTTGAGCTCCACGATTACTGATAAATGCTTGCACTGACTGGACAGGTCCACTCAAATCTGTGTGGTTCTTGCCTCAAAAGACCATTTCAGACAGTAATCTACATGGTCCTCATATGGCCTGACCAAGATTATGTCTGGACTTTAAAAGAGACTGTGACCTCTGAGTTTGTTTCGGTCATTTTTCTCAGAGTAGTCAGATAGGAAACGCCGAACTCATCTAGCTATTTTTTAATATGACGTGTAAAAGTGATTGCTATATTCTATTTACAGAATATATAATATAAAAACAATTTCATTTCATTATACCTTTAATTGTTTTAAAATTGGTGATAGCCATCGTACCAGTTCGTTAACCCTAAAAATTGTGAGGTTCTATGACCCGTATTCCCAACGATAAATGTAAAGGAATATGTCAATGTTCTAGTAATTTTTAAACCTTTCTGAGCGTAGTCCCCAGAAAGATTACCTATCAAATCAATAATCTTATGACAAAAAATCCTATACTTGAAGCAGTGAATACCGCTCAAACAAAAGACTTGCTTCCATGTCGAAATCAAAGACCAATCAAAACGCTATGATTCTGTTCAAGCCACCCACGCTGCGTCTGCGCACTTGACGCGAAGGTTACTATAACAAGGTCGAGTATCATGCACCCATCTGTTGGGAGTGGGACTGCTATTATGGGACTGAACATATTGGTATCATTACATTTCTAACATATATTGAGGACATAGGTCGTAACGCTGCAGTACCTGGAAGAATTTGGAAGAGGCCTTTGCCCTTTGCTTTTGCCCAACATTGGGACACTTATTATTATTTAATATAAGCCTATGATGAGCCTCCCACAAGATGGACCGATGACCTTGTAAAGGCTGCAGGGATCCGCTGGATGGCATGATGGAAGTGGCGGTGCTTGGGGGCAGGCCCATGTACAGCAGTGGACGGCTGAAATGATGCTGATGATGATAAATAAGCCTATGTAGTCCCACTACTGCAGACCAAAGGCGTGAGGTCTTTCGATCTGGAAAGGGAGACATGACATATTATTTAAAAAAAAATGCGGCTGTACAATCTTAGGTTCTGCTTGCTATCGTAAATGTGGCGGAGAGCAATAATTCCAGCAGTAAAAATGTAAGAAAAATACTTACTTAGCAATCTTCTCGTAGGCAGAAGGGGCTTCTGCTCGGTAGTCGTGTCCTACTACAACCTATCCAGTGTCCAGTATAGATTCATAAACAATGTTGCCATTGTCAAATTTTTATCAATCAATCTGCCTAGCCTTTTCCCAACTTTATTGGGGTTGGCTTTCAATCTGCACCGTCTGTCTGAACCGGATGCAGCTGAATACCAGTATTTTACATAGAGCGACTGCCTATCTGACCTCCACAACCCAGTAACTGGGTAATACGATAACCCTTGGTAAGACTGGTTGCCGGACTTTCGGGCTTCTGACGACCCAATACCGACTGTCAAAGATCCACGAATGACAGCCGGGCCTGCTTTCCGAGGCACGGAGGAGTCTCGGTATGTAAAGATGGTCACCCATCCACAGACCAACCCCGGCAAGCGTAGCTTCATCATCATCATCATCAGCCTATAACGTTCCCACTGCAGGGACACGGCCTCCTCTCAATGAGAGGGAGCGGACTATAATCCACCACGCGTGCCCAGTGCGGGTTGGTAGATGTCACATGTCTTCGAATTTTTGGTTCTAGGACATGCCGGTTTCCTCACGATGTTTTCCTTCACCGTTTTGAGAGCAGTGGTGATGAAATAAATTACACAAAGTAATGCGCCTGTCTGGGTTCGAACCCACGACTTACTGTTCGTAAGTCGGGGCCGCCACCACTGGGCCACCGCTGTTCTCCGCAAAGAGCAGCGGTGGCCCAGCGTAGCTTAACCTGATGGATCGACCCGTGCGGAAGTTATTACTTAGCCACGAGCCCCTCCCATTGTCAAATTTTTATAATGGTCTAACTGCCTGATTCCGCACAATGGGGAATTCCAGTTTCTAAGTACTGTAAATATTATGGATTTTAAATTCACAATTGGATAACCCAAAAGGGTTTGATAACATAGGAAAGGTCTTTAAAAATGGAATAGTATTAAGGATCTATCAGGGGACAGTTTTAGCATACTTGATACCACCCACTGACATTAGAAGGTTATAACAAGGTCACGCATATGTCCAGCGCATGAATTGATTACATAGTAATCAGTTGCATTATTGGATTGTAATTAATTTATAGCGATGTCATAATTGTATTGTAATTATTACCGAAGGTATTTCTTTGTGTTGTTGATTGCAAGTTGTCTTATGTCATGGAGTAATGGAAGTTGATGGTAATTTCATAGTAATTAATTCTCATTTTTTTGGTTGGTTGTTTTGTTGTCGAGTCATTTTGTTTCTTCGAATGGTTCTCATAAAGTTGGCGGGGTTTTACGGATATTTTGTTCTTTTTCTAATATTATAGGACCGTGGTCCTCAAACTCATTAGTCAATAGAGACAGATATCAATAATATAACGACTAAGATTTCTTATAAGAGTTTATATCTACGCTCGCACTCATCGACATTGTGCAGAGCCGCACTCATTAGGTCAAAGAGCCGCGGATTTCCGATCACCTATCTATAGGATAAAGGTTTGGTCAGATACGCTTGCAGTGATTACAGTGAGCAAAATCAAAATCAAAAATCAAAATCAAAAGTCATTTATTCAAATTAGGCTGAGAATCAGCACTTTTCGAACGTCAAAATTACATAAGACAGTCCCCCAAAACGCCCACCCTTCACCACTTCCTAGTGCTTTTTTCAAAATTACTTGTGTAATGAAACTCTACTTGAAATGTCACTTAATGTCACTCCTAAATGCACCACACATTTAGAGTCCGCGCCACCGCTGAAGTCCGGCGGAAAATTAAGGAAATACATTTTAAAAAATGCAATTTGATGCAATGACATATACCCTGTATGGCCCTGCATATGGTGTGACATTTTATATGAACTTTCATACATATTACAATTCTGATTTCCGCACTTACATTCAGTTTAGCTTTTAAAATGCTAGCTTAATTATGTTATGAACTTATGACTCAAAGTGAAAATATTTAAGTCTAAAATGTTCTGAGTATAAAGTATTTAGTTTATCCTTGTGTTTATCTGCAAATGAACTAGCCTGCACCTATGACATCCGTGTCATCAAATCACCAATGATGTCACACATAAGCCATCTTGGCTCGAAATAACTCTTCCAACATAAAGTAGGTACATGTTACGAACATTATTACTAAGTTACTTCAATCATTACATGGTTACTCCATCCATTTCGAACCATAGATTTATTTAAGTAGGTACCTACTCAGCTGAATATGGAGTTAGAAATGGGCAAAATATTAGCCTCCTTACTAATAAACGTTGTATAGCGTCTGCATAGTTACACAACGCTTTGTCTTCTTCTTTCGAAAGTCAAACTACTGACGACTGAAAGAGAGAAAACGGTGTGTAACTATTCACCTGATATAATACGTTTATTAGTAAGGCAGAAAGGCAATAATTTTAATTGCATAATCTTTTTTATCCTTGACAACATAACATCACGCCTGTTTTCCCCGCAGTGTTAGTCAGAGGTGTACCTAGTATAGTGCACTCATATTTCGTCAGTTATGTTTAATAGGGTCCTCGATAGATTTATCGATACAACATGGCACAATATGGCAGATTTGCCATATTGTGCTAATGTGGATAAACTACCTTGACTATGACTAGCTATACTGTTTAAGGTGTAGCATGGTGCGGGTGACAGGTGACTGAAAGGGTAAAATATATCATAATTTACTTGTTTTTACTGATTCTGTATTTTACGACTATGATCCGTACCTACATACAGATTGTCATAATCATAATACGGACTCAGTAATAACTGTAATAAATTAAATAAATGTACCCCTTTCTGTCACCTGTTACCCGCACCATGCTACACCGCAAACAGTATAATATATTTAAAATAAATTCTTAGGCCCGCTTGCACTAAACATCACAAAAAGAAACAAGAAAACATCATTCTGTTTCTGTCAACTTCAAACAATTGATTGAGATAGCACGATGTTTTAAATTCGTTTAGCGTTCTATTTAGTGATTGGTAGTGCATGCAAGTGGGTCTTAAGATGTAGGGGGATGCGCTAAAGTAGCCAGCGAAATTCAAATGTTCTATCCTTTTTTGCAATTCGCAGGTCTTTGTCAGGTTGTATGTTGATTAAAATATGATTCTTGACCGCAACAAATATGGCTTCACAGAATTATAACCATTAGAATCAGCAATACAACTCCTTAAGTTAGCATAATCCTGAAATGTCATGATTTCATGAAATAGTAATTCAATGATTATAATTTTATAAACAAACATTTGATACGGTCGCGAATTATATTTAGATCAACATACTACCTGATAAAGACCTGCAAATTGCAAATAACGTAACAAAATTTGAATTTCGCGAGGTACGCATACGCTTTCGCCTTAAATAAGAGAGAAGTACAATAAAGCCATGTTGCAGTAATCACCTTCACACAGTAATTTCATATTATTACTATTCTAGTGTCCATACATAGACTATAGTTATTAAACCCCATTATAACTTTTTTACACTTCAAATTCCCGCTGCCAACGTTCTTAAAATAGTATTTAAGTATTCATTCTCTGACGTCACCAATGACTCAGTTTCCGGAGGATGTGTGTTTACTTGCACGGTCCGTGGGTTCGAGTCTGACCTTGGTGATGTGGATTTTAATATTCATCTTTATTTACATTTTGCCTTGTAGAGGTTTGAGTTAACTATAGGAAAATATTGTATGAGCAGGTTAAAACATTGTTGTTTACGTGGCTCACAGCACAGAGCTTTGTAAAACTTGGTAGCATTATTTACGATGGTTTTCAGAAGCTTTGTTTTAGCTGACGTTTCCTTATTTTCATGTTTGCACATGATAGTATTTTACTTATAAATTGGTAAATGCGCCAGTCCATTCATTACTATGCCGTATTGCTTCTACACTAGCTCTTTATTCCATCAAACCGCATTGGAACCGTGTGGTAGATTACGGCCCACTCCCTCTCAGAGACAAGGCCTGTGTCCGGGCAGGATTGTACTTTTGTACTTTCATTGGATTTACAAAGTTAACTGCATCAACACCCTGTTGTAGTTCTCTGCTGGACATTACACAACTGCTGTTGCTGCTGTTGTGCTGAAATCACAAAAATTTAGAGCCCTTTGAGAAAACCTTTTGTTGATATTTTATAGTCAAAGTTAAAGAATTTATTTTAAATATACACATAAAAGGCAATTTTGAACGTATTGATTCTAGTCGCCCCTTCCAAAAGATTATACTCAATACATTTATTTGCATTCCACAATTTTAACATAGGTACATTGTGAAATATACATAATTTTAGATCATTGTGGACCCTGTCGGGCACTGCAAGATAGGATAGAGGAAGAGGGCTAATAATATTTTATTATTTGAAAAAAGTAAAATATAAATGTTTTTATAATATGTACTCACTTCCACTTAAATTTTATTTATTATTTTTGGTATTCATTTAATTTATCATTAAAATGTTCATTAATATTATAATAGCATTTATGGATTAGATATTGTTTTAGTTTATTTATAATTATAATTAATTTTTTGTTCATTTTTAATTGCTTCTGGTAATTTATTATACATTTTAACTGACTTTAATAAAGTTCTTTATTAGACATTTCGTATGGAGAAGAAAGAATCCACCGTTACTCTTTTAAAATGTTTTAATATATTTCTGTTCAAATGGCAGAGATTTTACTGCTTCTCATGTAGTTCTAGGTAGTACTTTTGAAACCATTCATACTGCTTTTTCAAGTCTACATCTATTATGACTTTTCAACTAAAGTTTGAATGGCCGCAAACTCTAAGAAAACCTTGTTTTGTATGCACTATACACAAAATTGAAGCTTCTTGTTTACTCGGCCGAGCGACCGAGGTGATCCGTGTCGCGCATGGCAAGTAGCGTGGATATAAACTGCGCTGACGCAGCTTTACGTGTGTGAGGATATTGAAAAGACTGTGTAAAAACTATGTTAGAGGAAGGCGATTCTAATCTGATTTTAAAACAACGAAAAGTTTATCAGTCATATTTTAATGAACATAAAACCTGACGCTGATTTGCAAATTGCAAAAAACGAACGAAAATTTAAATTTCGCGGCCACTTCAGCGCGTCCCCCTTAAAATGGTTTTTATAAATTTTGTTTATATTTAAAAAAAAGCTAAACTGGTCTTTTATGGAGATATATTTTCAAATAAAACTACAATATTTGCTTGTTTTTATCTCATCCGAAGTAAGGATGGCTAAGGTCAAACACTTTTTATACGAGTATTAGGTAAATTAATGGCATAGGTGTCACGTTGGATTAAAAATAACTAACGAAATATTTGACATTTTGCAAAAGAATGTGTTTTTCCAACAAACCTGTTCAGGTATTCAGATTTTGGCAACTATCAAGATCATTAGGTAAATAACTGCTTTTGTTTTTGTACCAAGACTATTAGATTTTATTCTTTATCAGTCTTTGTCAGCCTGATTTCCACGATGCACAAAAAATGCTTTATTTCTCTTAAGCAACATGTTAGTAAAAAGAAAGTAAAGATCTTACACTTATCTATTGATAAATTAAAATAAATACATATTGATAAATTATGCAAAAAACTAAGTCATTACTCATATGCACTCTACAGATTAAAAAAGGTGGTCAACAGGGTAGTGTTATTAACAGCGTATCACGGATATGTATGTTCCACTCTCAGAGATGGCTTTATATTCTGGGGGAACAGCGTAGACAAGGAAAGAGCTTTCAAGGCTCAAAAACGCTGTATCAGGTCTATGTTTAATCAGCATCAGACCGATTCTTGTCAGCCTTTTTTCATAAACTTTAGAATACTAATATTACCATGTTTGTACATATTCGAATGCGCGGTGTTTGTAAAGAATAATATTCAATTATTTGAATACCGTATCCGAATAAGGTAAACGTACCAATACTCGTCGGATTTCGGAAATCACTGACTTTGAAGCGCTACTGTGTGTTAAATATTTAATAGAAAATGACAATTTTTGCATGACGTTATAGAGAATTTATTCGTTATTCTAAGTAACTAATTTTTTTTAATCATTTTGATGGGTTTATGTATTTATTAAGGCAAAAGTAAAAAAAGGGCGATTTGTACCAATAGTCGTCTGATTTGTACGGATACTCGTCAAATATTCCCAGTACTCGTCAACTTTTAATGCTAATATAAACTCTCTGTTCTTGAACATAAAGTTCAAGATAAGTAAATTTTTTTGTGCTTGAATTTGTTAAGCATACTTGTGCCTTTGAAACATTAGGTAGATAGATAGAAAACCAAATCCCTATTTAGAATAGCAGGTTATAATCTGTTAGAAGAGCAGGTATTCAATAAAACAGATACATAGTTGCATTTTAATTTATATTCCTAAAATCAAACGCTTGGAATCACAAAATCAGTCTATAAAATATGTTATATTTCTTGTATGTTAAATTTTATGTGATTAAGTTTGTCGGACAAGGAAACTTTATCAGCTGTTTTTGTTTTCTGGGTGGACTGGCTTAACTTTTTTGGTGACACATTTAGTATAATCGACGTTATTAACATCAAATGGTGACAGCCCACATTTACGAAATCCATTTACAATAGAGTTTCTGTTTAATTGTTTGAGAGTCTTGTCTAACAAGGGACAGAAATTTTCCTTTTTTAGTTTTACAAAGTGATTGTGCGCCAATCATATACAGATTGTTTCCATATTCTTTTGAGAGGCCTAAATACTGCTACATCCATGGGTTGAAGAATATGTGTAGCATTTGGATAGAGCGCGATGAGTATAATTTGATTTTCTCTACAGAAATTGCTCAATGGTAGCGTGGTATGAGAGCCTGCAGTGGCCATCCAAATAAAATATTATCGGCAGCTGGATGCCACTTCTTATAACCCAAGGGTAGAACACATTTGCTATATATTCATAAAAAGCTTCGCCAGTCATCCAGCCTCTTTTTGTGTGCCCTCCCATCATCCCCAATCATTAGGTGCTGATTTCGAAATTTTGTGAGGGATTGACTTAAGCTTAAAAAGAACCATCGGCGCACATAGGGGTATTTGATCAATAAAGTCGATCAAAATTATTTATTGGCTAAAATTTATTTATTGGCATTAAAATGTACTCAAAAATGTTTAAAAAATATTTTGAGATAATTTTGAAGCAGGAATTTGAAATAGGTGTAAAAAAATCATTAAATTTGTCACTATTTATTGCAATCTTTCTTATAACAATTTAGACGTATTAATTAAAAACTTATAAACTAAAAAATTATTAAACTAATTAAGTCGCTTATTCATCTGAATACTCTTCTTCATCTGAATCATGTACGCTATCTTCTGCATCCCCTTTATCATTATCAACTTCGTAGGACATTAACATTTCTCTAGTTTCTAGTTTAAAAGGTATTGATTTTTTAGACACTTTTCGTCTAATACTTGTCAAATATGGGTCTGAAGTTAACAATAATCTATTTAAGACATCCATATTACAGTCAGTTCTACTGAATTTTCTTGCGTATTGTTCCCTGAATTTCCGAAAATGTTTATTACGAGCCTCTGCAGCTTCTTCTGATAAGGTCCCTATTGGTAGTATGGCGTGTCTAATAACTGTAGGCCCATGAATTAAAATTTTGTGAAGTGTAGGTGTCATAGGATACCATGAGTATAATTCTACATACATCTTCGCTGTGTCTTGGCAATAGGTGTCAAATTTTTCAATATTAATTTTATATCCACTTGATATCACTTCTAAAATAACTGCTAATCTTTCTATTAAAGTTTTATCGATTCCGGTGATATTTGCCGATATTTCTATATTGTTAAAAAATCTTCTACTAGTGTTGCCGTCATTAGTGTTGCCGAAATTGGCTTTAGGTACATCCACTATTAATCCGAGTTCATTTTTGAATGCTTCTTGGATTTTTGCTTTTCTATCTTTTATTATATCTTTTTCGGTCTGAGTTCTCACTTGCCATTTCTTTATAGTAAGTTTGTAAGAAAGGTGAAGTATTGTTTCAAAAAATCTGATGCGAGCATGTAGAATAGACAAGCCAAACTCCAAATTTTGTAACTCTGTTGATGTGGTCTCGTTAAACTTTTCGAGTTTATTAAAATCCTTTGATGTGGCTTTGCAAATATAGCATCTCATTGTAGAGGTTATGTTTGTTGCCGAGTTGCACACTTTACCATCTACCATGGTGAGTAACAATTTATGAGTAACTGTTATTTCGTAGGACCCGAAAGTTATCTTCGTGCCATTTAACCGTTTAATTTGGTCTTTGTGGTAATTAATTTCATCATTTGTTACATCTTTGCTCTCGTGTATAAATCTGATCCGCATTGGTCGACAGTAACGTGGAGAAGACGGTGATGGATTTTTCCAAATAATTTTTTTATTACTCTTACTTATCAACTGTAATGGCACTAGTGATGATTGAAAAATATTTGCGTCAGACTCACTGCTGTTAACAAATTTTTGTTTATATTGCGCCTGCTGCGAACCATCACATCCCCATTTATATGTGAGCTTTAGGTTCACCAATTCTTCCTCTGGTAAAGTTTGTAACACTTCTTCAAGATATAATATAAAACGCTGAGCAGTGTGGTCTAGTAATGCTTGTAATTGAATTTCTGCACACGTTTCAGTGACCCTATAAGACTCGGCATTTGGATAGCAATCTTGTTTTGCTTTTTGTAAAATCGAATAGCACGGGTATAGTTTTTTAGAACTTTCTCTAACTATTTCGTACTGCTTTCTTGTTAATGCAGCTTCCACAAACATAGACAAAGCCTGACTTGGCGATAGTTGCTTAATTTTTGCTTCAGGTGTAGCGCTCTTTCTGAAAGCTTCACGATATTTACGACCACGCGTTGGGGATGCCATAATATCTTTTATCACGTATGCACCATCCACATTTCCTTTATCACGAAGCGCCATTTGACCTGCATAAATTAGTGTTTCTGCTTCATTTTTGTCTCGTAAATGTGATGTCTTTCGACGCTTACTGCAGTCTGTTAGTTCCGCGAACTCTTTGCTTGGCCGTCCGGCACCCTGGGATTTTTCAGTATTACCTAATTATTTGTTTCGGTATTTCAAGAGTGCCTTGTAACCAATCATGATATTTTTTCAAAAACACACTTTCTGTTCGCTTTGCTGTCTGCCACTTAGACTTCATTTCAGACTTGAGACGAGAAAATGTATGAATAAACTTAGATTTCTGATCACTTGGGAATGAAGAGTCATTAATTATTTCAAACTCCAATAAATCCAACTTTTTTCCGAAATCTGGTTCAGTATATTCCCTCGCTTTTCGGAAAACATATTCTCGCGTCACGACCTTAGCACCAGAAGACCCTACAACAAGAGAAACCTGAAATTAACTTAAGTGACCGCAAAATAAAGTTTGTTTTGGTAAATACCACATGCACTTAATTTTCAAAATGTTAACGTTTTGGCACGTGATGGCAGCTATTTTCTTTTTAAATTTCTAATATGCATATCTAACAACAAGATGATAAAAGAATTTGACCCAGGAAAAGTCCGGAAATACAACAAAGACTTTGAAATATTGGAAAAGGCTAAAATCGACTCATCATTTTTATGTACCCCACAAAAGATGGCGTAAATAATTATTAAAGGTATATATTACTAAAAAAAATTGTAATTTAAATTTTACATACCTTGTTCTGCACCGTCCATAACTAAAATATGATTTATTCCGAGTAATCTAATTGTTACACTTATTTTTAACAATTAAGTTGACTCACTTTCACTGCGTATTAATGTTCGTACGATCAAGCTTGCGTTAGAAAGACGACTGATTGTGAACGGAATGTTACCAAGAACAAAAGAGAGTCGAGCGGTTTATTGTCCCCCCGACCCTTCCGTTTTGCCAGGTAGCAAAAACTACTTTAATAATAATACTTTGTAATATTCGACTTTTGATCGACTTTTTGGGTTAAATACTCCTATGTGCGGCGGTGCCAATTCACCTGATGCATTAGCTATTAGTAGAACTGTTACGCACTCTTTTTCTCCACTTGGTATTATATTGTAAACATTTTTAGACCCACGTTTCGCTAAGACTCGGTTGTCAGTGGGGGACAAGAAGCGCTCTCATCGCAGTTAAAAATTCTCCGCGGGTCTTCAGTAGTTGCCTGTAGCTGAGCAGTACAAAAATAATCCTTAACTTCTTTGAACCAGGTACGAACATCATCTTCCGTGACTAATGCTCGAGATTGTGTCAAATTTTGGGACACCCTCCGACCCACTTCAGGGTGACGCTTTATGAATGACTCGAACCAATGTCGACCTGGTCTATTGTTAGTAAATGGGTTACTACGTTTGAATTTGGTAACTAATAATTTGACGCTATCTAATAACTGATCTGATGTTACAGGAAAACCACTTTCTGCCATGAAAATAAACCAGTTCTTTAAATGTTCTTCTTCTTCCGGAGTTAAAACAGTCGTTGGTTCTTTAGAGCAGCCGACTAAACTACGCCCTTTAATCTTGTCATTTAATGTGGTCCTTGGCACTTTAAATTTTCTTGCTGCATCTGATGTTGTGGCCCCTTGATTTACAGCTTCTATGGCTTTTAAAAGGTCCTCTTGCTTGTAGTTTCTTTCAGTCATGATCTGTGATTAAAATTACGATCATGCAATCACTAGGTACATACAATCTTAAATAAAAAAATCTTACTTAAGATTACTCTTTACCCATCAATATCGAATACGACAAGCATAGAAGTGACAGCGATGGAAGCTATGTCATCTTAGTTATAAAACTGATTTTAATAATTTTTGCGTCAAAACTAGTTGAATGACATAATTTTTATACAGGCCCTATTAAGGCACGTTAGGGAGACGCGGTACAATACGCGTGACGACATGCAGTTATTTCGAACAAAAAGCATATTGTAAGAACAGTCAATTTTTGCTTGCCACAAATTGTAATCCAAGCGTAGTAGAAACAAAGGCAAGTGGTAGACCTACTTGTACCCAAAGCGGTAGATATGTATCGCGTGTCCTTAATCGAATGGCGGAGGCCTACAGCGGCCAATATATACCTAAAAAAAAACACTCGTAGAAAGTGCATACTTATAGAAAACAGGGGGTTTAACCATTAAGAAACAAAATAATTGAATCGAATAACATGACTGTGTACGTGCATAAGCAGAGTAAAATATACCCCTAAGAAAAAGCTTAAAAGAAACGCAGTTTTATCAACAAATGTAGTCTAAACCTTAAATATGTTTGTTCTAGAGAGTTAACAATTTTGTAAAAGTCCCGATATTAGCTATTTATTCGCATTTTGTACTGTAAAACACAAAATATCCTCATTATGACGAGTTTAGGTGCAACTTTTGAGCATGTCCCAGTAGTCGTCATAATAATTCTAAAATGACGGGTTTTGGGTCAAATGGGAGTTTTAAAGTGCCAATAGATGTCACATTAAAAAAATATATCTTCTATGTTAAAAGTATTCCAAATTGCATATTACATCGTTAGCAAATAAACTTAACTAACTCATTAAACAAAGAAACTTACCGCAGACCCCACTGGAGTTATGTTAATCAAAACACAAAACCACGTGCTGAGTTTCACTTTTGACAGCTGAACTTCACGAAAAAACGATTTTGTTAGGGCACACACGTTTCGACTAACATATCTCCGACGCCATGAATGTTAAAACTCAGTGTTGTCATTTCAATTGTGCAATATGTTACCAACAATATGTTGCCATATAAACCGACCCATTTTAAGTTCAGTAGAAAAAAATATAAAAGTTTTTAGATTAATTGTCGACTATTGGGGCATGACGACTTCACCCGCGTTTACCTTACGCCATCGGTATAAATTATGCACACCAAGACACGTTTTCTGCAGCAAAGTGTATTGTGGGTTGCTCCAACAATATTTAATAAAATTCCAAAACATATTAGAAGCATCTCAGAAATTAAATTATTTAAAAAGAAACTTCATGACCGGTAAGTGCTATTACTGTTTAAAAGACTTTATGTCAGACAAGTCTCTTTAACCTATTTTATTTATTTATATATACTTTATTGTACATGACAAAAACACATAACAAAAAAAACAAAATTAACACTACAAAATATACAATGGGCGGCCTTATCGCTTTCCGCGATCTCTTCCAGGCAACTATATTTTGACCAAGACCATGGTGCAGTCAGTGCTGCTTACTATATTAGGTGGGTCCTTTTTTTGGGTGGGAAACTTTAGGTGGGCTAACTAGTTAATTAAATTTTTCCTTTAATCGCAATAGTAATGTTATTTTTTTTTCTTTGTTAATTTATTATAATAATAATGTTATTTTTTATATAATAATAAATGACACAATGTTAATAATTTAAATAATTTGTATTGTATGCACAAAACGCGTATAGCTGATCAACATCACTGTAATTCTTAACACCTGTATCTATTTCTGTACCTATGATCCACAATACACATGATTGATTTATTGATTGACTTATTATTGATAACGGATTACCTTTTAGTTGCAAGGTTATTACTACTAAAGGGTTTATTCTGGCCAGTATCACTGTAATGCTATTTCCTGAAAATTGCTCTGACCATGTACAAAAATAATCTGAACTATGCGTATGGCCGACCTCTCAATCTTCGCCACTTCACATACCTTCAATTCCAAGTCATCGGCACACGAGGGGTAGAATGGTCCCTGTTATTAAAATTACTGTCAATACACCTGCCAGCATTCTAAACAGGAGCCACTCATACACATGTCAAACAAATAATTCCAAAAACTTCCAACTATACAACAAAGCCTGCACATTACTGCGCGCCAACACGCATCATGCGCCGGCGCGCGGCGCACAGTTCCTAGAAACTTGCGCGCGCGGCGGCAACCGACCAGTTCAAATTGCGTTACGTCGTATCGCTAATAGATGATGTGACGACTGTGTGTATCGATGTGGGAATCGGAGTTTGTCGTGGCTGATGGTCGTGTACACAATGGATTGTGGTTGCTGGTTTGATGAGATCATACAGCACGTGTTTGACGTTTGTTGATGGAACTTTTCTCATGATGTACCTATGCCAATATTGTAGCACAAGTCCCGTTTTGTGTGTAGAATAGGATAACCAAGAGCCCGCCATATTTTCAATAGACTTTTTCAGATTTTCGATAGGTGTTTGTGGCCTTCTCCCAGAATATAATTATTTAGGAAGCTTTCTGCACAGAAATAAAAAAACGGTGAAGGAAAACATCGTGAGGAAACCGGCATAGATAATACAGGCTGGTTTCCGCAACTCCACGCCAAAGCGCGTATTTTGCGTACGGGTGGGAAAAATCGGTTATTCGATCCACCCCAGCTCCTCAAAGAAGGCCAGCAACGCCTTGGTGTTACTGGCAATCTCGCGTACTGTACCTGGGTTACCGAAGTACTTTGCCCTGTAAGGCCTCTGCCTCGAATTTTGCGGGCAGCGGGGCGGCGGCGGCGGCGGCGCGGGAGCGGCTGGATCTTATGCGTAAAATCAAATGGACCGGTTCTCGAAAACAGCGGCGCGGGGGCGGGCAACGAGCGGTGCACTCCAGTCAATTGGTGCTCGCCCGCGCCGCCGCCGCTGCCGCCCCGCTGCCCGCAAAATTCGAGGCAGAGGCCTAAGTGGCGACCACCGGGCAGTTTAACAGCACATGAGATGCCGTCTCGTCGTCCTCCATGCAGGCTCTGCAGAGCGGACTCTCTGTGACTCCTATGACAAGATGTCTTTATTAAATGACCCATGGCCAGTTATAGCTGCTGTAACCGTATGTAGCTGTTGTTTAGTTAGTCGGAGAACCTTTTTCGTGAGGCGGCCATCGATTGAAGGGACTGCCTCCTTAGCCTGCCTGCATTCGCCTTGGTGCGGTCATAGTTTGTGATGCTGATCCCTAGTTCGTTTCCTTACCAGAGAGCGTAGGTAACCGAAGGGGAGTGGCACGATGGGTTCGGGCCCCACTAGTGCCATGCTCGATCCCCTTCTGGCAAGTTCGTCGGCAGCATCGTTCCCAGCGAACCGCTGTGTCCTTTGATCTATTAAATAGTTATTTTATTGAGGTCACCCACCTGGTTAAAGCGCTGGTGGCACTCGTAAATCAACCCGGAGTCCACAGGGTGACTGTTCAACGGTTACAGAACAGCCATGCTGTCTGAGAATATATGTATCGACTGGCCCTTAACTTCCCTAGCCAGAATAGCTGAAGTGGCAAGAGAAATACCCAAGCATTCGGCCTGGAACACTGTGTTATGGACTCCCAATGGTGTAGCTATGTAGATGTTGAAGTCCTCCGAGAAGACTCCAGCACCTGTACCGCTACCTGTTTTGGATCCATCCATGAAGATGCGCAGCTCTGATGGGCGCAAGCCCTCACATCGGCGATCCTCGTGATGTTGGAACCAGTTTTTTTTTTCGAAGCTATATGGTATCTACCAACCCGCACTGGGCCCGCGTAGTGAATAACGGCCCACCCGGTGTCCCAATAGTGTAAACATTATAGGCTGATTATGCTATACAAAAATCTATGATTGTTCGGTAAACACTTAAGTCTTAACTAAGAACCAATTGTTACCAATAAAGCTTCCACCGTATAAGATCTAACCAAAGTTGCATCTAATAGAGGAGATGACAAAACCTTTTGCTTTTCAAAACAATGTGGATAGCTCTGGCTCATTAACTTAACGAATTCCCATTAATTACTTAAGTCTCCAGTTTCTGACCCACCCTTTTAAGCCTCATTGTCGGCTCCTCAGCCAATAAACAAAAACCTCTTAACAAAGGCTATTCAATTAAAAGCTTTTCGTAGTTAACACATTCTTGTATGAATGGCTGAAAAAAATACAAAATGGGTGCCTTAGGCCGTGCGCAGACCTAGACAAAACTGTTTTAAGTCAGACTATCCATGAAAACAATAATGGTGTAACAAAACAGTCGCCCGGAACAAAATGTTTTGTCAACAATAGACAAAACTGTTTTGTCTAGGTTGCACAACCTAATGTCTGTCGTCACTAAAACTATGCGATAGCTAAATGTATTGTTTGATAAAAGCGCACAGTTGGATTCAACCTTTGGCTCTTCGACGAGAGTTGGAAATTCAAAGTGCGCTTTTATTAGGCATTACTTTTAGGTGTCACAAAACGGGCATAAGTTTCCATTGCGGTCAAAAGCCACATAGGTGGTCTTAAATGTTAATCAACCATGGCCCTTAAGACCCCTTCGACGTATTTAGTGTTTACGACCATAACTTCTTTGTTTCTATGGGCGAACGTGTTCATGAATTTAGATGGACCCGACAGAGGATTTTGAATTGGTAATTAGAATCTTTTTTTTGTTTCTTTTTGTCAACTTGGACAGTTATGAGGACCATTTTTGAGGTTTTTAAAAATATTTTAGAGATACGAGTTTGGTTGTACAGTTTGATTTGGAATGCTGATTCTGTCAATTAGAAATCTGGAAAGGACAACTACGAGTATTTGACGACCGTTCTGTATCTCTTTGTCAAAATAACATGAGTTTATGTTAAGAATGATACTTATTTATTTCGGGATCACTCGAATATTTGAGAACTGAATTCCAGTAATTATTCCCCTTCAAAACTCTCAAAAAACTCAAAGCATTTATTTCAATTAAACCCTTTACAGGCACTTTTGAATTGTCAAAGAGTCAGTTAGTCAGAAAGTTGAAGCTAGTTGCCCATTCCAAAACGTAGATCTCTATGGAGAAGAACGGGCAAGAAACTCCAAGGACACTCTTTTAAATATAGAAATTACTAAATCCTGGGTACATTACTCTTGTTGATTCTATATGTGAGAACAATGTAAAAAAAAATATATATAAATAAAAAACGATTAAAAATAAGCCCTGGCAGATAAGAGATGACCAGTCTCAACTGACGGCGCCCGTTCACGAACATGACGCGTGGATCAGCACCATCCAGCTCAACCATTTTGTAGGGAACCGAATGATCCTTATTTATAGTTCTCATAAACTATACCATTCTATGTAACATTTCAAAAATAAATCAACCACCAACCACACACGGCTTTAGCTCACGACAACCATTCAATAACCCGTCATAGTTAAAAAGCGTTTTGTTAAAACTCAGTAGCAGTTTGTTATGTTATTTCCCAAGAATTTAACTGTACTACAGTCGTAATGGTGGTTCACATGATAACAGCAAAACGGTGTGTCGACGACATGTTGGACTCGTGAATTGAATTTTATTGGACCTGTTGTGATGATGTGGATTGTAGATAGTGGAGAGAATTTTTGGCTTGGAAGAGTTGCATGTTTTCTTTAGATATAGTTTTAATGTGTCCCATGGGTTTTGTTGTAGAAGGCAGATTTTTGATTTGAAAGAGGAAACATTAATTTTGGGATCCTTTCTATGTTGCCTATATTCAAGCTTAGTAAACGTGTTCAAAACACTTGTTATTTTATGTACTGCCAGTTTTTCTGCATAGGAAAATACGAGGGAAAGAGAGAACCGTTCATCTAAATTCTTACGAATTGGAACCGTGCATTCTAAATTCATAAGGGCAGTTTATGTAAAATAATATATTTGAAAAGTAAGAATGAAGAAATTTTACTGGGCATTCTTTTGAGAATTCAAATACTTTTTTCCAACTCAAGTCGTAATAGAGTTATGATACTCAATATCTTTATTGCTTTACCATAATGTGTAGGTACTTAGGTGGTAACTATATAGTTTAGATCAGTATGGACCCTGTAGGGCACAGCGAAAGGGTAGGAGAGAGGAAGTCCTGTTTTACGAGATAAATTAGTATTTTTGTGTGAATAAGTTTTAACTTACATATTATAATCAAAGTGTATTCGCTTATCTATTATTTAAATGATGATGATGATTAATGTAAGCTAATAAAATTAAAGAATCTCAACAATTCTCGCAATCCATTAATAAAAATTAATCACATGATGACAAGTGTGGATGACTAACCTCTAGTGGACACCATACCACACCGATTGTCTCAGTACATCGCATACAAGGAATAGTAATATCACCTGCGCGTGAGTCAGATTGACGCAAAAGAATGTTGCGTTTGCGCAGATTTAATCGATACTTGGCATGGAGTCATTGTCTTTTCATTGTATGGTCAATGTTGCCGGTTCTAGCGATTTTGGAAGCTAAATAATTGAATAAACATGTTGGAAAAGGGTTTTACTTGACTTCTATCAATGTTGACAATACGTTAGTACTAGTATAGCTGGCCTCGTATTCTATTGAAACTCCGTACTACGCTTGAGGTCATACCTAAAAGTCATAATGTCACTGTCGTGCGGTCGACTGTACTAATTTCTAAAAAGAATATCTGTTAGCATTAGAAATGCAGTTTTGAATCCTAGGTCATTACTCTCTAAAGTGATTGATCTAAGGATATCTACAACTTTTAAATCACAAAGGTTATCAATACTCGCAACACCAAACAAAAAAAAAAAAAACAAACATCACGACTTTGACAGTTGCATTCGATTCCCGCCAACGTTTTTTCTATCAACCTGCCAGTGATGCTCGGACTTTTTTAATCATCTGACAAACCGTAACTAATGCCGTTACATAAAAAAAAATAACAATCGTAATTCTCAATCGGTTAATCCACATTTCTTGCAAACGGTTAGCAAAAAGTTCAACCGTTATCAAAACAATGCTCGGGCTGTCAGTGGGGTCTTATTGCCCCCGTTACAACTAACCCTTTGTATGCAGATGTGATGACAGGGGTACAATGGTACCGATTAAATTATTCTTTTTTCAAACGCCTACTGGTGTTTCGGAGAATGTTGAACCACTTTTTTTCGGAAAGAAAAAAGTTTGACATGTGTTTCTGAACTTTTTTCTTTATGTCGTGGGTTATTTTTGTTGTGTTATTTATACTGGCATGATAAGTAGAAAAAAAAAGTGGACTTGTTTTTATACTGAAAAGAAAAACAAAAGCGAATCAGAATCGATCATGGAATTATCTGTCAGAAAAAGTTTGCACTATGGTTTTCTTTGTGAATTTTTGCAGGTGTGATTAAAACAAAATAAATAACAGGTTAATCAAATTATAACTTTACTGAATTCACTTCTGAAAAAATGTCTGTGTTAGGTGCTTTTCTTGTTTATTTTCTTTGCGTGTCAGTCTATGCTATAAAACCCTTTGGTTTTCAATTTCCGTACCCGAAGACTATAAATAAAAATAACCTATTTCTTTGTTGCAGTAACAAGCCGACAATGTGACGGGTCGCGGCAGTTTCCCGCCGAAGCGTGATCGTGCACCATCTTGATTTTATCATAGACAAGTGTTGCCAGGTGAGGGAATAAAACACTATTGTTTTTGTAGATTTTTAAGAATTATTTTATCACGTAATACCAAGTTTTTTTTTATTTCTATCTGTAAAATTGTAAAGGATTAAACCACAACATTGGAGCAGAATAGAAATGGATTTTACTAAGTACTTACGTTTCATTATGTCTTCGCTTTGAATCAGACGGCACTCGGAATAAATGCCAACACAGACTAAAAAAAATCCAAATATTTTTCCTAAGTCTGTAAAGGCAAGTAATCGTTAAGAATCTCGCTAATGTTGCCATTTCCTTTAATTAAGAACATAATGCGGGCAGACTGCATCTACGTGAGGATTCGCAGCTTCTAGTACAAATTGCATAAATCGGTCAGCTATTAGACGGATAGGTACAGCTTTGTTTTTATAACTTAACAGCTTAGGAAATGACCGTATTCAATGCAATAAGAGGTAGAGGAAATCTCTTTAATGTTTTTGTACGATAAATCGAAGATTCCTTTTGAAAGATTGAAATGCTTTATTGCTAGAATGATTATGGTGTTGATTATGTGAGTTTACTCTAAATTATGCTGCTGTGCATGAGGTCCTGGGTAATTCCCAGGTCGGGCAAAGTGTTATTGGGTTTTTCCATCTGGAATTTCTCAGTAGCAGACCTGAGTCTGTTTGTGCCCAGTTGATGGCAATAGGGTCGCCCCCTATTACATGGGACTTAAACATAACTGGCGAAATGTGGGTGTACTATAAGTACACCTCTGCCTAACCCTTTGGGAAATACAGGCGTGTTATGTTATGTTATGTGTCTAAATAATACTCAATGAATTTGACAAAATTTATTCATCATTAAAAATAAGGATTTTTTTTAAGTATATAAAAAAATATTTACGTTACATAAAGAAACGCTTCTATTTATTTACTTTACCTACTTCTTGAAACTCGCTAAGCAAAACTTCACGTAAAGCACCAATATTTTTTCCATAACTTCTGTCCCATAACTTAGTACTACCAAACTAACAAAAATAAGACGTGTGCAATTTAAAATATATGTCCCTAGTCCTAGGATTTACTGTGACACCACAACAAGTAACAACGCAGAGTCTTCCTCGTGTCTAGCTTTTATTTAACTTAGTACAGCTACTATTGTTGTAGGTGAAAATAATGAACGGACGAAGCGAATAGAAATTGCAGATGCATTTAAATTTTCAACAATTTTAACCGTAGGATTGTGGTTTCAAGGCGGCGAGGGCCCCGGCCCAGGTGGCGAAGGTCCCGGCCCAGGCGGCGAAGGCCCCAGCCCTAGCGGCGAAACAGCTGCCCCCGTCTCCTCCTAATTCTACCCCGGCTGACGCCGAATGGCAGGTAGCCGGGGAGAAGAGGAAGGCGGCAAAGGCTAAAAAGGCGGCCAAGAAGAAGGAGAGGAGGCAGCGGCGCAAGGAGCGAAGCGTCGCGGCTAGGCTCCGCGCCCCGAAGTCCGCAGCTGTAGTGATTACACTACAGCCAGAGGCGGAGAAGAAGGGCGTGTCCTACCGCGACGTGCTCGCCAAGGTGGGGGCGGCGGTGGACCTCAAAGAGATCGGCGCCGCTGATGGCATCCGGGTGAGGGTCACTGCGACTGGGGCCCGGATGCTGGAGGTCCCCGGTGCGGCAAGCGGCCCGGCCGCTGACGCTCTGGCCGAAAGACTTAGGGCGTCCCTAGATGCGGACGAGGCCCGAGTGTCCAGGCCCACCAAATGCGCAGACATGCGTATTCTGGGCCTGGATGACTCAGTGACGGAGGGACAGGTGGTGGCCGCTGTTGTTAGGGCTGGAGGGTGCTCTGCCGAGCAGGTTAGGGCGGGCGCCCTCCGTCCTGATTTCACGGGGTTGCGAGCCATTACGGTGAGCTGCCCCGTGTCAGCGGCCAAGAAAATAGCCGGGGAGGGCCAAAGGCTTTTGGTGGGCTGGGTTTCGGCGCAGGTCAAACTGCTGGAACCCAGACCTCTGAGGTGCTTCCGCTGCCATGTGGGCAACCACGTGGGAGCTAAATGCACCTCGGAGGTGGACCGCAGCGGTCATTGTTACCGCTGTGGTCAGCCCGGTCACAAGGCCGGCTCGTGCGAAGCCACGCCGCACTGCGTCGTGTGTGCGGCGGCTGGCAAGCCAGCCGGCCACCGGATTGGGAGCAAGGCCTGCGCCCCACCCACCAAGGCCAGAGGCAAGCCCTCTGCCACCGCCGTCATAGCCGCAACCTCCGCCACCGCCGCCGTTGCCGCCTCCACAGCCGTCATCGCCGCCGCCGCCGCCGCGGCAGGGCCCTCACAGAGGGCCCAGGAGGGAGCTGCAATGGAGTGCCAATAATGGCCCCATTTCGCCTCCTCCAGGCGAACATCAACCACTGCGCCGCAGCTCAGCATCTGTTGCTCCAGAGCATGGCGCAGTGGTCGATCAACATCGCCGTGGTCGCTGAGCCGTACTTTGTCCCGCCCAGGGATGACTGGGTGGAGGACCTGAGCGGCTCAGTGGCCCTAATTTCGTCGGCCGCCGCCGGTACCCCGTCCCTCGAGGCTGTTAAGAGAGGACGGGGTTGCGTTGCAGCACGGTTCGGGGAGATTGTCGTGGTAGGGGCATACTTCTCCCCGAACCGAACTCTCGCCGAGTTCCACAACTCCCTTGCGGAGTTGAGAGTCGTCGTCGTCGGGTTCTGTTCCCTCCCCGTGCTCGTCCTCGGGGACTTCAATGCCAAGAATGTGGCTTGGGGTTCCCGGTATACGGACACACGGGGCAGGATGGTGGAGGACTGGGCGCTGGAGACAGGCCTGGTCGTCCTTAACCGGGGTTCTGTCCCCACGTGTGTACGGATGCGGGGTGAATCGGTGGTGGACATCTCGTTCGCCAGCCCCGCTCTGTTGCCACGTGTCATTGACTGGCGCGTCATGGAGGGGGTGGAGACGTATTCCGATCACCGGTACATCCGGTTTGACGTCTCCGCCCAGACCTCGAGCGCGTCGGTCCGACAGGCCCCGAGTGGTCCGCGGTGGGCGCTGAAGCAGCTGGACCGGGAGCTCCTCCTGGAAGCCTCGATCGTGCAGGCCTGGGTGTCATCACCGGACAGGCCTGCCGACATCGATGACGAGGCGGAGTGGTTCCGGGAGGCCATGTCCGAGATATGTGACGTGGCAATGCCCCGGGTCCAGCCCGGACGTGCTTCGCGCCAGGTGTACTGGTGGTCGCGACAGCTAACGACACTGCGCAATGCGTGCGTTGCTGCGCGACGCCGGTACACCAGGCACCGCAGGCTCCGTATCCGACCTCCGGATACGGAAGCCATTCAGGCGGAGCTATACGAGGGGTACAGAGCGGCGAAGACCGCCCTCCAAGCGGAGATCCTGCTGGCCAGGGCACTGGCCCGCGAGGAGTCGCTGGAGACTCTGAACAGAGACCCGTGGGGACGCCCATACAAGATGGTGCGGGAGAAACTCCGCCCATGGGCTCCCCCGCTGACGCAGAGTCTCCGGCCACAGCTTGTGGGGGACGTGGTGAGCGCTCTGTTCCCTTCGAGAGGGGAACACGCCTCCCCGCCCATGGCTCCGCCTACTGCGGTGCCCGATGCGGACCACACCGCCGACGACGACGACGATGCTCTGGAGGTGACCGAGGTAGAGATGAGGGTGGCGGTACGTAGGCTGAATGCCAGAAATACCGCCCCAGGACCCGACGGCTTACCTGGGAAAGCCTGGGTCCTGGCCTCAGAGGCTCTCGGGCCTCGACTAAGGGGGCTCCTAAGCGCATGCATGGAGAGGGGCCAGTTCCCGCTTCGTTGGAAGACGGGGAAACTGGTCCTCATCAAGAAGCCGGGGCGCCCTGCGGACTCTCCGTCCGCTTACCGGCCCATAGTGCTGCTCGACGAGGTGGGCAAGCTCTTTGAAAGAGTCATTGCAGACCGCCTCGTCGGGCGGCTGGTGCGGGTGGGGCCGGATTTGGCGGAGAGCCAGTTTGATTTCCGCAGGGGGCGCTCCACGGTGGACGCCATCATGCGCGTGCGAGCCCTCACGACGGGGGATGCGGTGGCTCGGGGTGGGGTCGTCTTGGCGGTGTCTCTAGACATCGCCAACGCCTTCAATACCCTGCCCTGGAGTTGCATCAGGGAGGCACTCCGGTATCACCGGATGCCGACCTACCTCTGTCGTGTGGTCGAGGCCTATTTGACGGACAGGGCCATCATCTACCCCGGTCACCAGGGAGAGTGGAACCGGCGAGAGATGTCGTGCGGTGTCCCACAGGGATCGGTCCTGGGGCCGCATCTGTGGGACATCGGATACGACTGGGTGCTGCGCGCCGACCTCCCCAATGGCGTCAGCGTCGTTTGTTACGCTGACGACACTTTGGTCCTGGCGCAGGGGAGGTCGCACCAGGCGGCGGTCGAACTAGCGACACACGGGGTTGCGACAATCGTAGCCAGAATCCGGCAGTTGGGACTCGAGGTGGCCTTGCACAAGTCCGAGGCCATGTGTTTTCATGGTCCTCGGAATGCGCCACCGTCGGGTTCCCAAATAACGGTAGGAGGGGTTCACATCGGCGTCGAGTCGACGATGAAGTACTTGGGACTCGTCCTCGACAGTCGGTGGAACTTCGTGGAGCATTTCCGACGTTTGGCTCCCAGACTGGACCGGGCCGGGGCTGCCTTGAAGCGGCTCCTGCCCAATCTAGGGGGTCCAAACGCCTCCTGCCGGAGGCTATACGCGGGGATCGTGCGGTCCATGGCCCTGTACGGGGCACCGGTGTGGGCGCATTCGTTGAGGCGGCGGCCTGCCCGCCGGTTGAACGCGTCCCAGAGGGTCATGGCCACCCGGCTGGTCCGGGGATACCGCACGGTCTCCGGTGAGGCGGCGAGCCTCCTTGCCGGATTGCCGCCATGGGATCTGGAGGCAAAAGTCCTCGCGCATATTTGGGAGTGGCGCGGGGAGGCGAAACGCCGGGGCTTGACTCCGATGCCGCGAGAAATCGCGGCACAGCGGACAGAGCTCCGACGGGATCTCATGGCGGCATGGAGAGTACGATTGTCGCAACCCAGTGCTGGGCACGCCACTATTGCGGCGATAAGTCCCCTCTTTGAGGAGTGGCTGGAGAGGCGCCACGGCGTCCTCACCTTCCGCCTGACGCAGGTCCTCACCGGACACGGCTGTTTCGGGAGGTACCTGTTTCGGATAAGGCGGGAGGAAACGCCCGGGTGTCATCACTGCGTGGATCGCCCGGAGGACACGGTGGAGCATACGGTGGAGGTATGCCCGGCTTGGGCAGAGCACCGCCGTGTCCTCGTGGAGGCGATCGGTGGCGGGGATCTCTCGCGTCCGGCCCTGGTCCAGGCCATGGTACGGAGCGAGAGGGCATGGGAGGCCGTCACCTCCTTCTGCGAAGCAGTAATGCTCGCAAAGGAGGAGGCGGAACGCGTGAGGGAGAGGCAAATTTCGCGCCCTCACGCCCCTAGCCGCCGCAGGAGGAGACGCCCTGGGCGTCGGGAATCGATTGCCGATTCCCGGCCACCGTAGGCGCGGGCTTGCGGACGGTGAGCAATGGGTAGCTCGCCGTCCGGTAAGGACCAGGCCCGGGTCGACGGCGCGTTGTGTTCCACGCGCGCCTCAAAGAGATGTCAGCAAGTGAAGGGGTCCGATGAGACCATTGCCTGCCGGGGTTGCGGGATTAGTCCGAAAGGGATACCGTGGCCCCCTGGCATTGCACAGGCAACAGAAGGAACACGGGTGGGTTTTAGTCAGTAAGAGTCTGACACGCCCTCCCGCTCCACCCAGAGCGGGAGACGTCATTTGATGATTTCCCACCCAAAAACAAAAAAAAAAAAAAAAAAAAAAAAAAAAAAAAAAAAAAAAAAAAAAAAAAAAAAAGGATTGTGGTTTCCGGTATAACAAATATGCCTGTATTAGTATGAGGAACCTAAGGCAGTATGGAGATACTTCAACTGAATGAGACTAAATTCAAATCTTGTATAAAACGCACACTATGTAGTCAGGCATAATATAAGTTGGGGGATTACATCACTGATAAAAATGCTTGGGTCATTGCTGGTCCTGCTCCACAACGCCCCTATTCTTATACCTTCATTATGTTAATCGCCCTTTAATCGACACACTGATGTGTATCTAGCAGAATTTTAACAAGCTGTCGTACTAAACTGGTGGTATATAGATTAGATAAGTGAAGAAGTACTAACTCCTTGATAATTAATTAACAAATAACGATGGGATATTATTATTATGTATTTACTGGACATTTTAATTCTGATTCTTTAATTTTGTGTTAAAACATCGTCAGTGGTTTTGTACTCGTAGTTTTAGAACTGAAATAGGGCATGTCAATTGCCAGTCAGTCCAGTAAAAGAACATGAGAGCACATCGAAACTTCCAACAACCATGACCGAAAGGCTAAGGGCCGTAAGATCAAAAGCAGTGAGCAGCAGCAGATGGTTTAATCTACTGTCATAAGATCTAATGGAAAAAATGAATAGATTAGTTAAACTACGATTAGTCTTTTACACATGGCAATATTCTCTAGTTTATTCGAAGTTCGTTCATCCATTCACCAAAATAATGGCAACAAATAGATCCATTTGACATTGAAACTCACATTTGACGTCTCTGATGTGAGTTTGTGACGCTATTAAATATTATTCATGTCTTCATGTGGATCCTGGTAATTTCTTCGAAAAGTATTGTTTTTTGTGTGTCATTTGTTATTTTTTGTTAAATTTTGTTGTTTTGTTCATTGTAATTCCAATGAGTGTTACTGTGCACAAAAGGGTGTCTAACTTTGCGTCATCCGAGACAGAACTACTAACAACATTTGTGAAAAGATACGCCAATGTCTTATTAATAAAAAAATAGACGATCCATTTAATTAACCACAAAACAAAGCTTCAATGATTAAATAAGTCGGTACGTAGAAATGTTTAAAGCAGGCACGCACGCACAGGCAGGTAGAAATGAGGATACGTAATATCTCTATGTTTTTTGTGAAATGAGGGGTCCATAAAGTTTCAACCTCAAATTATGCCATCTGGTCACTTTATGGTCAGTTTAATCTATACAAAGGAGTTTAACCGTCCCTTTGGGGGAGTTTAAACTAATCAATGGTTTAAACTTCCAATAATCGATCAACTACCATTGATCATAGGAAATAATCGATGCCCAGAGATTAAACTCTCTTCTGTGGTTTAAACTACGATTGATCTTACAGCCCATAGAAAACAGTCGCAGTGGCCGAAATATACCGAAATAGCCCGACTATTATGGTCACATCAACAGTATTGTTATTTCATATCGATTAAGTCGTTGACCATCTGCTATTCAAAAGTCTGTCACTATGTTTCTCACTCCTTCTTTCTAACTTCCCTTTCATGTATTCCGAGCCTACAATTTACGTGTTCCCTTTCACACATTGTTACGTGTTTAGTCTTCTTCCCTTACTTGCATTGTGCTAGATATCTGAAATCTACTCGTTAGCCGCGACACCTCAATAGGCAAGCTTTGAAGATGTGCGTAAGATAGTCGAGGACTATACATTCGGAGCTGAAGAAGGCTCGCCCTTTCTGGGTAAACAAAGTGCTCAGTTGGCCAGTCCTATCGGGGAATGAATTGTTGGTATTGCAGGAAGGACACCTTATCGGTGGGTTTATCTCATTAGTGTACGTTGCAAGTTGTACGATGGGCTAGTTGAACTCAATCGGGAAAAGTTTATGGAATAATTCTTAATTAAAGTCTAAATTTGGAACCGGGAAATACCAATTTAGATGGTGGTACTGGAAAGCCGAATCTGGCTGCTACAGGAGAATCATTGTGAAGTGCTTTTTACCTAAAAATATGTTTTTAAAAACATTCCCCCTACTTTTGGATTTCTCTAAGCTCCTAAACTGTGAGTGCGTTTGCAGATACTGATCTCATATGCACACACAATAGGACCTCGGAAATCTATATGTCGCAACCATCTGCCAGCTAATTGGACGCCTAGGCAGTTCATTAAACGCCGGCATCCAAATTAATGCCTAGGCCGATAGTTAATTTTAATAAAATCATTCAACGTTTAACAACTTGGCGTATTGAAAGTCAGCCCTTTGAAGATGACTGACCAAGACTCAGCCAAGTGATTCAAGTGGTGAAAAAATCTCTGCGAGCAACTTGGAAACAGCGCTCGCCGACCGCTGCCGCGGCACCGCTCGCTCCGCTCGCTCGTTGGTCACAGTTCTAACCTAACCAATTTCACCCAGTTTAACTAAATTTCTGCACGACATTCAGCCATCTGGTTAAACGTTGTGCTCAACGACTTGACGAGTTGTCGTTTGTCATTCAATTAAATGTCGTCATTCAATGAACGCGCTCAGTCATTCAATCAAATAGCAGATTCAACCAGATGACTGCGACATATACACTACAAGATGCCTATGACGGTTTTCTAGCTGTAAGTACCTATTAGAAGCAGTAAAGTAATTTTTGGTTCGTACAACCTCGTAAAAACTTCGCATTTCAAAAACTACGCTTCATGTCTGCCTCAAACATTTCAAGTGCTCTCGAGCCAACATGATTTTCGTCAAAAAAGCAAAAGCAAAGACATGAGTGATTGTTGGGCGCTTGTTCTTGTACCCAAATTGATTTCGGAGCTCAAAACGATGCAATAAATAATGTTTTTGTGACTAAGGTCATAATTTTGCGTCGAGACGGTTAAGGTTGATTTGCACATGGAGTTGCATCCCGAAAATATTTAAGGTTGGTTCAAAAACGATCTCGAGGTTTTCATTCTGGAAAATGGAATTTGATTTTTATTTAGAACACACTACGAAGACAATACAAAATTAGATTCATATTGTATGAGTTAACAAAAATAAAAGTAGGCACTAAAATTTAAACTTTAGCCTAGCTTTCCAAAAACTTCCTGCACTAGACAGAGCTTATCCCGTAGGAGGTTTTTTTATGACATGACCTTTTTGGTACCAGTGAATCTATGGTGGTTTGGCAGTGTTTAAAAAAAAACAAAAATGTAAAACAAAATTATGAAAACTTTGCTGATAATTTTTACCTTACTGATAGTTATTAAACCTGTATTTTATCGGTGTTTTGATCTTTTCAATGATGGTCGAAGGTTACAGATTTATTTGCTATTTAAAATATGATTGTCGAACTTTAAATGAGTTTTGATCTCGTGAAAGAAAGACACCAAAACATCCCTTTACATTCAAGTTCAAGAGACGTAGGAGTGTCAATAGCCCTTTATAAGCGCTAAGTGGAAGCAAAGCGGAGGACACGTTTGGCATACCAATCATATTCATATGAGATGAGAAATTGATATTTATCATTATAATAACAGTCATTATTGTAACAAGAATCACTTATAATTTTTACGCAAATAAATCATGCAAGTCGAATTGGCTTGAACTGATTTATCAACTTGTTGGGTTCCATCCACTGCTGAAAATGCCGTTCAAGTGACTGATGGATATAAATGGTTTAAAAGGTAATTGGTAATAAATCATATAATCACCATGTTTGGAAGACGGATTGATAATTAGCCAAGCCTATTAGGGACGATCTTCTATCCAAATGATGAGTTGCTTATAATTTTATGTTATTCTTGAATTCATCACCCTTTTACAGAGCCTTCACCTATTAGTTTGCTTATGCCATTGCTGGGAAACAGAGACCTGTTTCCCAGCAATGGCATAAGCAGAATTCATCTCAATGTCATAGTCGTCCTAAATACATTTCTACGTTCAAAAGAATTGCAATATACATATCCCGAACTTAAACATGCGTTTTAAGAGTTGTTAGAAAACTTTGAAGCTATAAACATAACTGCAAATGGAGTGTACGACCGTTTACAAGGCAGACGGTAAGTAAAATTCCTTGACACAATTGCCATCAAAACAAGTACATACACTTAAGGATTCCTTTCTTTTTGCCGCTCCCTGTCTTCCAAATTGGGTTCACTAATGAAGTGGAAAAACTCGCCAGGACAAGACAACTCTGTTGACCTTGGGACCAAATATAGATATGAGTCAGAACAAGAGAGAGCGTTATTTCACTTTGATTTATTTTAAATGCCTGTGGATTGTTATCAGACTTATGTATGTATGTTTTGGGGTATACTAACCCTAATAAACATGTGTTTTTAGTAAGTAATTAAACCATGTTTAGATAATATCTTGAGCCTCGTTTTTGACGAAATGGCTGTCGTATTAATTCTTCGTCTTCGTTTCGATTCACCGTTCTTATTAGTCTTTCATTTACAAATGGTTTGAACTTAAATAAAAAATACCCTTCTCTCTTAAGAAAGGTTTTTTTTAAATTACATCCTTGATTCATGCCACTATCTTCGGACCCTGTCATTACTCTCCTGCCCATTATGTCAATTTATTTGGGGTCGGTGCATTATTTATTTTTCTTCCATATTTATTAGTCGTCATCTCGGCAGTCACTTCCTTTCTAGCCATTTCGTCTTTCATACAATCCATCTCCATCATTTTCGTTCCGAATAATTCGACAAAGTTACGTATACCTCCTTACGTTAAATATAAAAAATAAACATTTAAGAATTTCAGACTACCTTTGTACATTAAAAAAAATATTTCAACGTCACATTTTCTTAGATATGAATGGTTTGAATGAAAATGATTTACTCGTACTTCTATTCCTATAATCTAGTGTTGCATTCATTTAAAAAAAATATGTGCCTGTTGATTATTTGACATTGTCTCATTAATACCTACTCTCTAGAGTTATGGAATATATGTATAAAGGAACACCTTGTATTGCCATCCACAATCATACCCAAAACTTCCTTGAATACATTGTGGCCCCAGTAACAATTTTTAATATGCTTTGTAGGGCTGAATTCTTCGATTGTGGATTCAAATTATGGTATCACTTAGTATTCACAAATCACTAACCACTTACGGCCGAAACCAATAACCTATATATCACCAGTTTTGGCATTGGTGCACATAGAAACATCTATCAATCTAGTGATTTAACGTCCCAATAATTTGTCAGAGAATAAGGAATCTTACGGAATGACATTCAATGACAGATAGAATTATACTGTCAACCTTCTGACTTTTACTGAAAATAGGTTATTGGGTTCGTTCGTGGTGATACCATATTTTGTTTATCATCCAAGTGTACAATAATGGTCCAATTTGGCGACTGATTATCCTTTCCTTCTTTTTTACTTGCGCCAACTAACACACTGCACTAGTAAGATCTTGACAGATAACTAAAAGTTTGAGGCAAAGTCTGTACCACTCAAAATGTAACGAGGCCATTTTTTTTTGCATCTGTCATACGTCGTTATGAAGGTTGCCAGCTGATAAAAAAACGTGTAAGTAAGTATTACACTGGCCACCGACATAACTCGACTCTCACTTATTAAGCTTTATCCGTATCAATGGCTATAATTATGCAATAACTTCAATACTGTTCGAGGCAGCTTGTTACTCGCTATCTACCATCTATAAGGCTTGCAGTAACAAATCTATATGATCTTTGAAATTACGACCGATGTCGAAATGTAAGACCTTGTGAATGCAGCTATTAATGTAGCCAATTAATTAACTACAGATGTGAAGATACAGGGTGTTGTTTGTAGATTTCCGGACACGATTTTTTTCACGGTTTTTGGAAGTTTTTTTTATTAAGGTTGATTGTTGATATAATTTGGGCGGTTTATGAGTAATCATAGTTGCTCTCTTCCGGTACTTTGGTTACCTTAATTAGACCGTTTACTTAGCATCAGAATGGAAAGATTGTCCTTTCAGATAAACAATTTATGGCGTTTCTGTACAAGTGCCCTTTTACCAGGGTTTCTGGCGATTTAGGGAAATATCTATATTTCCAAGAGATCAAGCAAGTGATTAAAATTATTATTGCAGACAGACAAAACTGAAGTCGCCTTACCGAAATTAACCTTAACCTCTTATCGAAATATGTAGTAAGAACTAAATACCAATTTATTTTTAAGTTCAATCTAATTTTATCTAATTGACCAGCTGGAAATAGGAAACCGATTGTCAAAAATGACCTTATTATATTATTATTTACCTATTAGTTTATAAAAAATAATAATAATTGACAAGTAGCAAAACGGACATACAAGTACAATAAACATTAATTGGCGTTCGAATGTGGGGCGCTGCGCTGGCGCAAGGAAAACGCGAGTTTGCGCAGATGTTCGGCTAAGTTCGGCAATGTTCTTCTAAGTTCGGCTTTTGTTACGCCCACTTAATACCACATTGTGTAAATGACATGAAAATAGTTCAATGGTCTATGAATAATAAAATGTTCTACGTTATTATCTAATGTGTCAATATTGAGTTTGTATTTATTTTTTATTTCTTTAGCACGCAGATGTTCCAATATGTAACATTTGTTGAGTTTCTGGGTTAGCGTTCTATTTTAGTTTAAAAAATAATATTATTTATTTGAAAATATTATACTGGGAACTATGTTTAGTTTTAAGTAAGAACTTTAGTTAACAAAAGGTATTACTTAAGAATAAATAATTATATGTTACGAGTATGTCTCAAGTAAATGATGTACTTTTGTATGGATTCCGATGGCATCAAGCCAAATGAAATGACTATTTATAGCTACACCACGAATAACACTTTAGCTTAACATTTTGCATACAGAATTCAATCAATAAAGTTAAATTGCAAATGTCTTAATTATGCGAATACTTATAGAAAATGGATATATTCGTTGTAAAGACGCAGACTCCCATCCCACCATTTGATTGGCCTCACTGTATCTAAATCAAAAAGGTTACTCTTACAAGTACAGACATCGTGTTTAGTTAAGAGGGAACAGGGGCTGCGAGGAATTTGAAAAATAGGTATTTGTAGAAACTATTGCCGTCGCGCTGCACCTGAAAAACCGAGTTAAGCCCCGTAAAGTGCTATAGGCACAACTGCAGCTCAGACCGATTATATCACAAATTTTTTGACGAAAACGACGTTTGGCATTCTTCTTTTTTCTCCTCGAAAACTTAGCCGATTTAATAATTTTTTACATTAAAATTTAAAAAAAGAGTATGTCTAGGTTCCTATTATTTTCTTTTATGCTAAAAACTTTTCCGAATTAGTCTGGTAGTCCTCTAATCACGGCGGTAAAAATAGGGCATTTTTGTAATTTTTGGAGGGTCCTTACTTATTCATTGCTGAAAAAAAGGAAATGACAGGGACATGCGTATAGAGACCCTGATTTTATAGAAAAAAAATGACAGCTTTAGAGGCTTTATTCAGGAAGAAAAACGGGTAATACGTTTGTATGGAGAATCGCAGGCCCTGTTCCCTCTTAATTAGGACCATAGTCGTTTTATCGTATTACTTAAAGATATTGCAATCCACGACGACGCGCCCCACTCCGCGATTACTGTACTGTAAGCTGTACTTTAGTACGGAGCGGAGTGGGGCGCGTCTCAGTGGATTGCGCTATCTATACTAAGGTACCTCTGTCATTTTTTTCATATTATGTCAAAGCTGTGTTAAATTTCGATATTTAAAATCAGTTTATTTTCGTCCTAAATCTTATTGCTCAGAGAGACCCACTCTCTGAGCAATAAGACAATTATTTTGTTGTACGCACGGCTACATATCAAGCTATATACTGGAATTGTATAGCTTGATATGTAGCCGTGTCGTACCTAATCTGCGTTTGCAATTTAGATGCCATAGGAAAAACAACTGTAATGCCATAAGGTTCAGTTTGCGCTACAACTTCATATTGTTTACAACAGTACAGTTAGCCAGTCTAAAATTAACTTTATTTACAAGTAAGCATAAAATTGCATTATTTTTCCTAACTGCATCATATAACATAGGCATAATCATTTCCAAAATTTGCCGATGTTCATTCTAGCGCTTCAAGAATTCATTTTTCATTTACAAAAACTGTTCTCAGCCATAAAAAATAATACTTTACTTTAGCTGCAAACTACACCAGTACAAGTACAGCTTACATTTGCAATAGTTAGTTACCTTGACATGCTACTGAGACTTGTTTACGTAGCATACCAGTAATTTATCTTAGTATTAGTGATCTGTCCTGCTCAGTACCTTGCGTGCAATGCAATATGATCTAGGTCTCTACGAGATCGGTCTGATATTGGAGTTTTATTTCTTATTTTATAAATGCTTCAGTTATCAATTATGAGGAACAAAAAATGAAGCGACTAAAATAATAAATATATGTTTCGAGGCGAAAAATGAATAAAATGTGGGGCGAATAAGGAATATAGCTATGTGGGGGTGGATCTTGTGAGGCGAATGCGGAATATATCTATATTTTACTCTGCTATAGTAATCAGGAGCTCGTGGCTAAGTAATAACAGCCGCATGAGTCGATCCATCAGGTTAAGCTACGCTTGCCGGGGTTGGTCCGTCGATGGGTGACCATCTTTACATACCGAGACTCCTCCGTGTCTCGGAAAGTACGGCACGGCTACATGGATTTTTGACAGTCGTTACGGGTCTGACAACCAGTCTTACCAAGGGGTATCGTGTTACCCAGTGGTTGTTGAGGCAATTGCTCCATGTGAAATACTGGTATTCAGCTGCATCCGGTTAGACTGGAAGCCGAAAACAACATAGTTGGGACAAGGCTAGGCAGATTGATTTTACTCTTCTATAGTAACTACTTAATAGGTACCTACGTCATGCATGACTTTCGTTTTTCTTTAAATTGAATGATGTAATTTCGTCTTTGTTTTTCTCGTCATTTGCTTTTGATAGTAAGGAATTATTTTGTTGTCGATTTCTTTGTTATTTTGTGACTAACAATTCAAGTTTGAACCTGTGTTTTTGAGTTTCATTATCATGAAAATATACTTTGCGAAGCTTCGTATGAACGTGAATAAAAATATATAAATGTTCAACTGTTGCTTTCATGCTGTCACGGTGGAGTTTTGAATATATAGATATGAAACACATAATTCCGATAAAAATCCACCAAGACCTACAAAAAATGATCCCATCATTATCCACAGATTTGGCAACAAAAATCCATCTTAATCTCAATAATTACATAAGCACATAAACAAACACACAAGGAGGGCGATGCTGGCAAAAAGTGAAAGTTGTTGCAGCCAAAAAAGAATGGAAGAGGCCTTTCATTACCACCATCTCAATACCCACCTTATCACCAAGTGTTAGGAATGATTTTCGATCGGTAACCGGTGATATTTTACCAGTAATGTTAAGTAAGGCATTTTGTAAGGCACTTGTCGTGGACTTATCTGTCTGTCAACCAGTTTTGTAGTCTTGAAGGTTTTAAATTGTTGGTTTATATTACTTAAGGAGGCTTTGGTCAAAATATTTAAAGAAGGAGAGCAGGCTTTTCCCTTTTAGGCTTCAGTATTTTAAGTGCGTAGCTTCCAGGTTTTAAGTGCGTACCTATTTTTTTTTTAATTTTAGCAATTTTTCTTCCCATTCTCCACCGGTGAGACGGACAAGTAGAAGAAAAAAGAAATTGCTTTTTCAGTTTTCGGGGCGGTTGCTATTCACAGGCTAAAACCTGGGGTGAAAATTCGGAAAATCATACTTTTCTCATTACAAAAACATTAAGATTTATTTTTTGTTCTGAGAAACGAAGCCGACATTATAAAACGACTGCCATGAGAGCTGTTGCCAGTAGCAAGTGACAAGAATAAAGCTCTGGCCATACTGAGGCGAATCCCACGTGGGGTCTGGGACGAAATTCTCTCGCGTGGATTGTGTCAATTAATTTGTACGGAGAAGTCCAAACTAGCGCGAAAGGTCGCGTCATTAAAACAATGAACGTGCGTCCCGCATCCCGCGCACGATTCGCCTCAGTGTGGCCAGAGCTTAAGAACAGAGTGTAACAGAGTCAACAAAGTGATAAAACCTATAGATGTTTTACAGTGGTCAGCTATAACTGTAAAGTTAACACACTGTCCACTTTATATTAATACTGCCAGTGACACAGACCACAGCAAACACCAATAAAAACATTTTACGACGGGTTTTTATAACCTCAAAAATAGTTAAGTCATCGTCGCCTTCTTTGCATTTAAATTCCAACTCCAACGTCTACAAATTAGAGTACAATTTGGTTTGTTAGACAAAACTTAATAACATACAATGACATAAGTAATAAACAAATTGAAATCCGGTTTTTTTAATATTAGATACTTGAGATTTATTCGTAGTTTAGTCCCACGGACTAGGACAGTTAATTTCTCGAAGCTTTGAATTTAAATTGAAATTCTACTCGTTTTAATTGCTTTCAATCGCTTGGTTAGTTATGGGAATTAATTTTTGATAGAGCCATTACGTTGGAAGATGTTGTGCGTACTTATTTTATTTTGGATTTAGTGTTCCACAAAATTCCTGAGTGTCGTCAAAAATGTTATAGGTAGCCGATTCTCTTGTCACAAATGCCTCTGACGACTAAAAATCACCATTTAGTTTACTCCTGTCAAACGATGATTTCCCATTCTGAAATAGACTAAAGTGGCACAACTTAACTATATTTTAGTTTGACAGCACTAAGATGGACCTGAGATTTTAATTTAGTGAAAATGACAATTTGGCTACTCTGAATTTGACGTTTTTCACCTAAAATTTTAATTTTCTTACTAAATCTGACCATTTTTAATCGGGATCAAAAATGGTGTGGAATACTATTAGTTGTCATGAACTAAAATTCACACGAACACGTCGACTTCTGGTGCAAAAACAGTACTGTCTGTGTACAACTGTGTCTGTAGGTACCTACTACTATTTTTTTTTTCTTTTCTTTTGCTTATATCTCGAAAATGGCGTGTCCTATCGAAAAAATAATGAAAATTTCGACCCGCTTTATAATATCCTCATACCCCTAATGCTCAACATGTAGTTATTAATTTTTCATATTTTCCATGCAAATAGTGAATAATTCCATATAAAACACGTCGTTCGTGACTGCTCCCCCTGCGCGTCACGGCTGTAAGAAAAATCACGGGATAGGGCAAACAAATATGTACGACGTGGAGTCGCGATTGTCAAATTCGATTATTTTGACTATATTATTTATGGGGTACTATGTTAAATGTTACAACAGAATACCTTGAGATATATTATTAGAATTAAATGAAAGAAAATTTAAAAATCATATAAAAAGTACACTTTGTAAACAAGCATATTACAAATTAGAGGATTATATCCAAGATAAAAATGCTTGGAAACATGCTGGTCCTGCTCCATAGGACAATTCAGAATCTAGACAAAATCGAACTGGTTGCTAATTTAATTGTATATTTATTTTTTTTATTTTTTTTAACATTTATTTTATTTTATTTTTTGTGATTACTTGAACTCACACACTGACTTATTATTATTAGTATTACTTATTATAATTTTAGAAAAATAGTATAATTTTAAAATGTTTGTAAGTATGTGAGCACCATGCATCTATCACATAATTATGTCATTCCTTCATTTTTCATTCTTTTTACCTATCGTGGTATAGTAATCTTATTCTAGGTGCATTGTCTTCACATATGATTATATAATAAGTGTATACAAGATATAATGATTTTTTAAAAGAGTAACGGTGGAGTTTCTTGCCCATTCTTCTCCATACGAAAACTACCTTTTGGAATGGGCGACTAGAATCAGTTTTATTATTTTTTGTAAAGTTTGACGTTCAAAAGTGCCTTTTTTGTGCCTAATTGAAATAAATTATTGGACTTTTTTATTTTATTTTAGTTGTGTCAAAATAATTTTTAAATTCAGACATTTTATTGCAGAATAGCTTTAAGATTCTCATAGCCAAAAGTAAGGAATTTTAGTGATAGTTTAGTTCGGTGTACAAGAGAATCGGCACATTGTCTATTTATTGTATATGGAAACCTGTGGGTCAATTCAAATCCATGACTGAGATCTGGATGCTGGAATGGATTTAAGTGTTAAAATTGGTCAAATATCCAATCATTTAAAAGAGTGACTGAGTTATTTGAAATAAATGCTTTGAGCTTGAGTTTTAGTTTCAGTTTGAAACCTGTGTCATTGGATTTCAGCGCTGAATTTGCGACAACGCTTAGCTGTCAAAGTGGTCGAATTCTGGTCGAAGCTTATTTAATCATCGATACGACAAAGAAGCGCTGAATTGGATCGCTAGATCAACGTGCCGAGATTACATTCTGGAAAAATATAGCACCTTTACTGCTTTTAGTCACACAAAGAGACTAAACTTGTGAAATTGTAATGAAATAATCTCTTTGGGTTATTAGCAGTTGGTGGCTCAGAATACAACTCTACCTTTCGCAGTTTTTGCAACACTACTAGATTATTAAACTGTGGTTGCTGTTAACTCCAAGTGATTAATTATTAACGCGATTTGCATTAGACACAATGCAGGGACGTCGTCGCCTACAGTGGCATTAAATGTAGGTACCTATGTGTATGCAAATGGCAAAGTAGTGATTAAGTGCCTTTAAAGACAAAGGCATTTGAATGTGTGCATAATATTTAAATAAATCCTAGTGTAAAAATAAATATCAGTAAGATTATTCAAGGAACATTTATCATCAAGATTATTATTACGTTAGCATTCTTCGATGGGCTTCGATAGCTGTATGTTACAACCCAAAGATATTAAAGTTTACCTAAGAATATTTAAATTTCTTTAGTACACCCACATTTCGCAAGTAAACTGTTTAAGTAATTTTTATAGTGTACATAATAAAGAGTATTCGATCTACCGATCTTGGAAATACTAGAAAAAATAAATGTTTTCTTTAATAGCTTTTTAGAGGTATGAGGAACAGGTTGTAAAGTTCACTCATCGTCCATAGAAAAGGGAGGATCCTCCGACCAGTCGGGTGTCGCGTCTAGCGGGCAACTGTCCAAGGATTGATGTCGGAGAAGTTATACATATGCTCATTGCGCCGTAAACTATGTTTGCGCGATGCAGTATTTGGTGTGACGTCCAGGTCTTTGATGCGTAGTTTGCATGTGGCGAGGTAGATGCCACCACAGCTTATGTCAAGTAATGTTTTCATTTTGAAAGTTAAATAATAAATGATATTTATTTTAATTGGTCACACGTCAAACAAAATACACTTTAAAACTAGATGAGGTCGGTGTTTCCTATCTGACTACTCTGAGAAGAAACACCGAAACAAACTCAAAGGTCACAGTCTCTTTTAAAGTCTAGACATTATCGTGGCCAGATCAGATGAGTTAAGTTTCGAAGATGTCAATCTTGAAAACATTTGTAATGATAAATCTTTCTAAACATGATTCATTTTCCTTTTATATGAGAATCTAATAAATCAAATCCTTGTCACAAAAAACCCGTACCATGAAAAATTTAAACAAAACTTGACATTCGTCATCGTCTGGCTTATTTCTGAGAACCTAATAAAGTTTTATACGATTACCTATTAAGATCTGCCATGATGATGCCTATTCATCAAAAACTTCCAAGTTTTTCTGCAGATATGTGTGCCTTTTAATATTATTCAGCCAGACGAAGCTGACCAGCTAATTGCCCTAAGAATTGCCAAAGTTAAGTGGCAATGGGCATGTCACATTGCTCGCAGAACAGATGGCCGATGGGGCTGAAATGTTCTGGAGTGGCGACCGCGTACCAGAAGGCGTAGCGTTGGAAGGCCTCCCACAAGATGGACCGATGACTTTGTGAAGGCCGAAGGAATCCGCTGGATGCGGAAAGCACAGAACCGTTCGAAGTGGCATCAGTGCTTGGGGGAGGCCTAGACGTCCAGCTGTGGACGTCTTTCAGTTGAAATGATGATAATGATCTAAGAATCTAAATAACAGTCATTTTTGTTCGATAGGTACACTATTGTAGGCAGTAAAGTTTCCACCTATCCTTTCATTAAAAAAATACAGCTCTTACAGGGCTGGTTAAATGGGAATTGGTACATTTTAATACACTTGTTCTCGTATGTATTGGGTTCCCCCCACCTATGAAATTGGCGTTTTTTTCTCACAAATAGAGAACCTCGTCACTTCTATGATTTAAAATATTCATCAATTGCTTGATATTATATCGAATAATGACCATCATAGACCTACCAATAGTAAAAAAACCTTATTACTTATAGTTTTCTAAATATAAAAAAATACCTTAAAAATAACTCCTCTTTTTGTTAGCAGAAATGACAACCATTTGTTTTAAAATTAAACATTTGTGCACAAAAGTTTTAAAACATTAGTGTTCATGGCTGTTAAATAAATTAAGAAAATGTTAGTATTAAAAATGCAAATTATTAAAAATGGTCCATAAAAAACGCCAATTTCATAGATGGGCACCCAATATTATTTATACTATTGTTAAGCAAATTGCCACCCTACATCTATTTGGCGTGTGATAGCTATTTCAAAGAACTGACAATTTAAGTGTGTAGTCGATTTGCTTAACAACTAATTTTCCTAAGTTTAGCAAACGTTACGAGCCTCCTTTTACCCATCCTGTATTTTCTGTAACGGGCTTAGCAACCAGCATCAAAATGAAGAATTATTTTATGGCACAAGATACGATCTTCCCTATCCGCCGGAAACAAAGAAAAACGGGACTTGGTCCATCGTAAAGCAAACATCAGACATAACCAATAGTCATACATATTAAAGCCGTCGACTGTACCGTAAGCTGCGCGTGAGTGCCTCCGTGGGAGATTACAAGGCCTATAGGTCTAGCAGGGCGATGTGCTAATTGAATCTCTCATTCACCAGTCTTACGTTCAATTGAATGGAAACACCAATTATGTGCAGACTGGTACGGAATTAGCAGGGTTTGGCTAAATATGTGGGTACATAAAATGTTAATGTTGTTGTATTTCTTTATTGGTAGTGGATGTGAAGAGGAATATATGGGATGGAATTTGCTATGAGATCTGTAGGTTGATTCCCATGGGAAGAGGATGTCTTTATGGCTCATCCTATTATGGCTCGTGGAACTTATGATATAGGTTATGGAAAATAGTTAGAGCGTTTATACAGAAAGTGGGCAACGTCGCAAATAGCTGTCAAATATTTCGCTGTTTTGATTAATTTGGCAATATTACTGTATGGAAATAATAAATATGGCTAACTAGTGAACTAGAATATTAATAATTAAAAAGACATTTGAAAGGTTTCCAAATACTTTTATTTAATATTTAAAACTAATTATTCGTTGTTACGATATTAATGATAAACTAGTTCACTAATTAATATCGTAACAACGAATAATTAGTTTTAAATATTAAATAAAAGTATTTGGAAACCATTCAAACGTCTTTTTAATTATTAATATTCTAGTTCACTAGTTAGTCCTATTTTTATTTCCATACAGTAATATTGCCAAATTAATCAAAACAGCGAAATATTTGACAGCTATTTGCGACGTTGCCCACTTTCTGTATAAACGCTCTACAGAAAGTGGGCATATAAACTAATTATTCGTTGTTACGATATTAATTAGTGAACTAGTTTATCATTAATATCGTAACAACGAATAATTAGTTTTAAATATTAAATAAAAGTATTTGGAAACCTTTCAAATGTCTTTTTAATTATTAATATTCTAGTTCACTAGTTAGCCATATTTATTATTTCCATACAGTAATATTGCCAAATTAATCAAAACAGGTAAATATTTGACAGCTATTTGCGACGTTGCCAACTTTTTGGATGATTGTCACAATGTCAAAAAGTTGTATTTCTTTTGTACTTCGATAGTTGATACAGACCTACTAGTATTTAGATGAACGCCTGTCTATTACTTCCTGCTTATTAAATGGTTTGTTCATCTCATTGTCATGAGTTGATCACCATAGTTAATTATGGTTTATAAACATTCTTTGTCAACACCGTTGACAAAACAACTATTTCCTGCTAGTTTTCTTATGTTATACAAATCATTATCATTATATTACTCTACCAGCTATAACGGTACAGCTCTAAAGCCAAAAACAACTTAAGATATCTTCGCTTATTTATTTCAATTTTCAAAACATAACACATGATTTGTGCTCCATAAAAACGTTAAAATATACAACGTTGAAGTATAATTCTGCAAAAACCAGTCGGACCCGCTTCGTCGCAAAGTCTGTGTTTTATTCCTCCATAAATTCGGCACTTAATGTATTTGTGAAATGATATTTGGCGAGGAGATTCGTGATGTGAACGATATCAGAGTAAGGGTGGGAGCTGAGAGGCGTAGAGCGATTTTTGAAAACCGCTTGCGTTTAGGCAAAGCTGACTAAGCAGATTCGTTGCTAATTTAAATTATTTTATAAATTAATTGATCTTATCTCTAGTTAATTTATGAGTGAGACAGAATAATGGATGATTTATAAATTTAGTAGCGTTTCCAATTTTACAGGACGCCGACAGGAAATAAAAACGTTGCTACAATCTATATAAAAATTAAACTTTTAAAGTAAAATGTAAATGGCTTCCGTTTGCCCCAAAAAGAAGTTTGATAATTTATCAGTCAGTGTAACTGTTTGAATTAAGATATAAATCTAGGCGTCCTAAATCGCAGGTTAAAATCTAAACCCATAAAGTAACAAGTTTATTTTACATGAAGTTACATAATACTTTTATAACTATTTATACAAGAATATTAAGCTTATGTTGTAGATTCCTGTTAAAAGTCAAAAGAATTACTAAGTATTAAATGCAAAAAGTTAGCTTTAGGTAGGTATTTGAGTTTACGAAACTACATGGGAACAAAATATAATAAATTCTTGAGTTACAATTAAAAATAAAATTCCTACATAATTTCCTACATTAAAATCGCTTCTTCAACCCGCTCATCACTATACGCCACCGTTACAACAAAAATGGCATTCAATAATGACTGAGTTGGATTCAAACCCTATATTTGGAGGCAGGGGGCGGGAATGCGATACGCCATTGCATTAAATTTGCTCAGAAAATATTAGTCCGTTCGTAACTCGCGAGTTTTTGAATTAAATGTATTATGTATGATTTAATCTTGTGAGAGGATTGGTAGTCGGCTTTTTTGAGTTTCTGTATCTATAATCAAATCGAAAGCAGCTTTAACTTTATCTGTAACTCACTGATCGTTCCTTCCGGTGGTTATAAGTTGATCATTTTCTTGATCCCTTCATCATCACCTTTATCCCAATTTATTTGGGGTCTGTGCAGCATAGCATCTTCTTCCATACTTTTCAACCGACTTCAAAAAGGAGGAGGTTCTCAATTCGGTTGTGTTTTTTTTTTTGTATGTTTGTTACGCGATCACTCCGCCAATTATGAATTGATTTTGATGATTCTTTTTTTTTTTGGTAGGGCATACTTCAGAAGTGGTCCCATATTATTTTGGTCAAGATCTGATGAGGGGTTTAGCTTCAATAATACGTATTTTTCCCACCTAGTATATGTGGACGATATTCTAATAGTTCCTGTCACTGTAATATACATAGCAGGTAATGGGTATTAAAATTTTTGTGGGGGTTTTGTGTAGGTACCACAACTAAAAAGTGAAAAATAAAAACTTTTTCACAAAAAATTTAACCGACTTCCTAAAAAAACACTACAAAGTGAAAAATAACTTTGATTTCGGAAGTCGGTGGCAAGAAAACGAAAATAAAACCCCAAAGACACCGACTTCCGAAATCAAAGTTATTTTTCACTTTGTAGTGTTTTTTTAGGAAGTCGGTTAAATTTTTTGTGAAAAAGTTTTTATATATTAGTTGTTATCTCAGTAGTCACCCCCTTTCTAGCCACATCATCTTTCACACAGTTCATCCATCGTTTCTGTGGTCCTTCCCTACTCTTCTAGCCATCCACTGATATTAACACAAATCATTCAAAATCATGCGTTTTAGTTATCAACTAGAATTGCTACATCAGGTGATCGTATGACACTTTCATTTTATCTGAACGTCGTCGCTTACAGTTTTAAGATTAATAAGATTAGACTATGGGCCTAGTATACAGATTATTATGGGCATTTTTATCCCAAATATTATTTTATTGTTTTAAAAATAAGGACTCATAACCCACTCTTCCGTTCATGAAATCGTTAGGATCTGATTAGAGTCTAGCAGATAACAAAATATTTTATTACATAAGCAAACAATGATATAATCATACAACCACGTAAAAACCAATACCAGTCTACGACTGCGACAAAAGATACAAGTGTTCATAAGACCTTGTCCGGTGAAAGGTTATGCGCCCGCGCGGCCGGAATATATCCTTGTTCGGATTGACAGACACAAAATATGTTAATGGCGTCTTAATGCCAACACGATAGTTTTTTATTTCTTGGTGACTTATAATGGAATTAAGGATGGTATATGCGTTTTGTAGGCTTATAAATTATATGAAGCGGTGCTTGTGATGCACATCACAAGCCTGTGATATAGTTAGATTTATAATAATTAGCGAAGACGTTAAATGTTCAAGTGGTTATAGGTACTCTCCTGGCAAATGTCAGGGAAGTACTAGGGGAGGAATTATATTTACCTAGCAACAGTTTATAAACAGATATATTCTCATAAAAGGACTGTTTTACCTGAAATTGATGGGTTTTGCGGGCAGTGGAATTTACACAAGGTAATTGTACGTTGTCGCCCACAGCTCTCTGGGGTCAATGCTGACTGGTAAAAGACAATAGGTGTGGACACCGCCTATTATAGTTCTATCTACCAATTGTCATTTACCAGGCACACAGCTTAATCTCTGCATGCACTGCAGAGCAATTACTAACCAAGAACCATTACAGCATTGCTGGAAATGCTGAAAAGCAAATTCAAGACTTCATGTTGAAAAGTAACGAATAAAAATGTAATTGCTAAAAATATTATTAAAATAAATAAATAATAATAATACAAATATATATTCAAAAATAATTAAATATTATTTAGAAATAAGCATCACCTTTGTATCTACGTAATATTTCTGTTCTTTTCTTTTTGTCGGTTTAAAATATTACTTTTTTAAATATTACTCCAGAAAACTTGACTACTTTCCATTGTATGTTTTCATTCTATTAAAAATGCAACAAAAACCCAATCTAATTACATGTATGCACTCGAGAAAAGGAGAAAATTACCGACGAGTTTCTCAAAGTGAAAACAGTACGATGTGTAGTTACTATATAGAAAACTTGGTAGAAAAACTTCCCGAGTGAAATGCACCGAGTAACGTGAGATTGTAGACTACTTTCAACGGTTCAGTGTAATAGTTATCGATTTATGGAATATGTACGGGCTTTCTAGCGTAACTTAACGCGTTTGTGGATAGGATTATTAGGGAGTCGGCCTCTTTAAGTTACTTTAGACTAGGATAAGAGTAAGGTTTATAAGGTGGCAGGCACCATGCCACCATGGATTCAGTACATGATCTTTACGTCAGTTATTTAAAAAAGAAAGCTGTTCCATACATTTTGAGCGCGTAGGTATTGCACTATTCTATGCAACAGCAGGTTTTTTTAAATTGATAATCGACGAAAAAAATTCCACGCCAGGGGGAATCAGGGCGTCGGTGAGCTCTCGAGTCCGGCCCTGATCCAGGCATGGTATGGAGCGAGAGGGCATGGGACGTCGTCACATTCTTCTGCGAAGCAGTAATGCTCGCGAAAAAGGAGGCGGAACGCGTGAGGGAGAGGCAAATTTCGCGCCCTCACGCCCCTTAGCCGCCGCAGGATACGCCCTGGGCGTCGGGAATCGCAGGCCGATTCCCAGTCACCGTAGGCGCGGGCTTGCGGACAGCGAGCAATGGGTAGCTTGCCGTCCGATAAGGACCAGGCCCGGGTCGACGGCGCGTTGTGCTCCACGCGCGCCTCAAAGAGATGTCAGCACAACTAACGGAGTCCGCTAGTACCGATGCCTGCCAGGGTTGTGGGAAAGTCCGAAAGGGATACCGTGGCCCCTGGCAACTTACAGGGAACTCAAGGAACACGGGTGGGTTAATTGGTCATACGGGCTGGTTTCCGCAACAAAGCGCGTATTTTGCGCGGGTGGGAAAAATCGGTTATTCGATCCACCCCAGCTCCTCAAAGACGGCCACCAACACGCACATGGGCGGATTTTAGTCAGTAAGAGTCTGACACGCCCTCCCGCTCCGCCCAGAGCGGGAGAACTTATTTGATAATTTCCCACACAAAAAAAGGGTGGTACAGATTCATGTCTAGAATCCATGGTAACAGGTTGCGCCACCATGGGAGTTATTTCGTAATATTTGTATGCCATTTAGTGAGGAAGGACATAGTGATGATACCTACTTTACAATGTTGTAACACCTTATAGCCTGTGTGCACAAATAACTATATTTGATTTGATTTGGATTCCCAATATTTGGCACCATTTAAAGTATGAATTTAATTTATATGTCAGCATTGAAACTAGGAAGTAAAGCCGAATTTACGTTACGAAACTAGTTGCACAAACTTAGAACAGAACCTCACTCAAAACTCAAGCATTACTTAAAACTCGTTTAAAGCCTTTTTATTTATTTTTTATTTTTTTTATTTTATGTTCACGATTATACATATTTTGTTAAATAACAATTTACTCGCCAAACTAAATAGTTTGTTAGCAAGAAGCTTTTAATTGATTGAAGCTAGTTTACCTAATGCTTGAGCCTTGATCAAGATTCTGTAATACGGGCCTTACTTATTCATTGATAGTTTCACGTGTAAATAATTAGGTAGGTATACAATAAAATTTTATTATATTATTTTTTTTAGCTTCGCTTTGACTTCATAATTTTACGCTTTAATACTTTTCCATTTCGATATATCCAGCCTATGATTTTACAAATTATTTAGATAGCTGGTAGAAACAGCGAACTTTTCCTTTTTGTTACTTTTTCATCTTAATGTTTTCCCGCCTATTTTCAATGACAGGTACAAATAACTTAATGGCTCCAGGTCTCTTTATACTACTCCCTATATAAATGTGACTGAATACAAATCTAACACTATTATTTTCTTTCTTTTACAGCCAAGAGATGGCGCTGTTATGGTGTGTGATGGCGTGCGCGCTGGCCGCGGCACAAGCGCAGTCGAACTACGACTCACAAGCGAATAATATCGAATACCAGGGAGAGGGACTCCCTGAACAAACTGTGCTGGATGGGAAGGTCAGTACTATAAACTTAGAATTTCGTAGCCAGTACTAGGCGTCAATCTGACAGTATCATACTGACATGACGACTGACAGATCCGTAAGAAAGCAGAAGATGTGCTGCTTCCGAATTTAGGCTCGTGCAGACCAGCGCGACGCGACTCGAACAATACAATTTCTAAGAAAACTTCACGGTATAACAATAGCCGGTGTCGCGTCGCGCTAATCTGCACGAAGTTTTTAAATAAATTATGTAAATGGAAGAAGGATATTCTGGTCATAGTCTTCTCCCGAAAAAGTTAATGCTCCAAACTGCAGTGGTCGTTGAGCTAGGCTTTTAGCACTGATGAATATGACTCTTGTGTGTCTGCTGAGCTGGTCGTGGGATTGATTCCCAGGTCGTGCAAAAGTGTTTTCCATCAGGCAAGTGTTAGGATTTACCCTCTGGAATTTCTCTGTAGCAGCCCGGAGTCTCAATTTGTGTCCAGTTGATGGCAATAGTCTCGCCCTTTATTACATGGACTTAAACATAACTGGGGGAATGTGGGTGTACTATAGGTACACCTTTGCCTAACCCTTCTGGGAATACAAATAGTGCATATTGTTGCAGGTTTGGGTTCTGCAATCGCGGCAGTTGGTTGGTTTAACCAAACTGTGTCGATACTCATTTAATTGTCGTCAGTTATTGATAAGGACAACGGTACCCTAATTACGATACACGATCAATCGGAATTTGAATAGTTTTGAAACAAATTGCTAATCCATTGCCTCATAAGTTCGAAAAAAAAACTTCTCAACAACGTAAATAACGCAATGAATGTTGTTGAACTGTCAAAATGAAACAAAATTGTCGTAATCGTTTACGAAAATGTATTGCGTGGTTAGATAGCAGGTGCTTTAGAGGATTAGTAGACTTTTGAGAAAATTCAATGCGAGAAAAAATAAAAGTCGTTATGCTTATACTCTTGTGATTCAATTCAAGCACAATCTTTTAGTTAATGTAGTTCAGCCGTTCACAAGTAGATCAAAATCCAAAACCTTCCTTTTGACCAAATGTGGTCTCTAATTCACTTTTTCATAATAACATAGCGGTCACCAACAATGGTTACAATCGTACTTACGTGGTTATTGTTACCCAGAGCACAAAGTGGGTCTAACCGCAGTGTACCGGTGTAAGAGCGAGTCTGTTGGTTGTTACTCATCTCCTCACGTTAGGAGCATCGCACGCGCAGCGAAATGTAACAGGAATACTTTTGATACAATGTTGCGGGTGTTAGTTTGTTTACAGTATATGTTGCGTAATAGTGTTGGGATTATATTGGCTGTATGTGGTTGTAAAACGCCCCATCTCTCCTTTAATAGCGAATAATAGATGCAATTTAAGTGAACGTTGTGTATATAGAAGTGTGGACATAGGTAAAAATAATTTTATACAGTTTGCGCCTAACCTGATTACGGGTGTATTCACTTAGAAATCGTCGCCTATAAGCGCCAACACGTTTATTACTATCTGAATTAGTCGGTGCCGGTTCGCACTGGTTCGCGCTGGTTTGGCAAAAAGTATGCTAAAGTACCTCGACCAGCGCTTGTCGGCTCCGAGCAGCACTGGCATATCGTCGCCGGTTGCCAGCGTTCTACATGAATACACCCTAAGGCAAGTCTAGGTTTCTGATAAGTAGATATTTCGCCTTATTTTTGTTTTCTTATCTATTTATTTATTTAGGTTATCCAACACATGTTTACACAGTACATTTAAAAAAAAATCTTAACACTACGTTTATAAGTAAAAAAAAAAATGTGTATATTATCTTAAATCTATACAATTAAATTGCCGGGCTTCCCAGAAAGAAATAAACCTCGCTCTTCCTCGATTAATTAACAATTGTTTCTTTGTGCTAATTAGGTGTAAGTTACACTTTTATTTTTATAAAACCAATAAAAAGAAAAATGAATAAAAGTGAAACAATTACTTATCTATAGGCTAACACAACATGCACCAATTATGGTTTTACATAGTAGGGTCAGTGCGCCGGTTTCGCGACCACCTCCGGTAACCGACCACTCGTCTGACTAGGTTGCTTTAATTAAAGATAATAACCTTTCTTTAGGACATAACAATAAATAGTATGTCTTAAATATTATTTGAATAGTTACATAATAAGAATTTACTAAATTTTATACGAACCGCTTGACCCAAAATAAAGAAAAATTACGCTAAATTCTCGTGTTGATTAAGTGGTGTGTGAATGTGCTGCGCAAGAGCAAAAAATTAGCAAGGCGCGCGGCGTTCCAAGCTAAGTTTTGCTACTTATTTTAAGTTTTTTACTCAAATTAGAAACGTGGGTACTTCAATTATGTATTGATTTCAATTATTTAATTGCATTTAAGTCAATTTTTACCATATATTAAACTAAAACCCAGTGGTCGGTTACTGAAATGCATATTTTAATAATACGTTAGAAAGCGACCAGGTGGTCGTATTCTGACTCACACAGTTTTATTTTGTTTTGCTTATTATGTTCTCAATGTTTTATTTATGGTTACACTATTTAGGGTTTTGGTGTTGTAAAAGCCTAAACTTGCAATTCTTCAGTAAACGACCATGTTTTTTTGATAAAACTTATTTAATTTATCCACAAATATTGGTCCTAAAAGGTGATCGCTATGTGATACAGTTAGAAAAGTACGATACTAGTTTGCGACCACCAAGATTTAGTACGAAAAGAACGATGGCCGCAAACTCAAGTTTAGCTTAAGTATGTTCAGTATTCGAGCACATGTGATTATTTGATTTAGTTTATGTAGTTTTTTTTTAAGATGAAGCCTTCGGAAGCGAGATAGATAGATAGATAGAATACTCTTTATTGTACACCATAAAAATTACAGACATAAATTTAGAAATTTTACATAGGGTGACACAATGGGCGGTCTTATCGCTTAAAGCGATCTTTTACAGACAACCTTTGGATGGATTAAAGGTAATAGGAGAGACAATTCAAGGCAAGTTCCTAAAAGGAAGAAAAAGACTTGGAGCATTGGCAAACAGTTTCAGGGATATCCCCCTGTCTCGCTCCTCTGAGCAGTTGGATGGGGCTCGTTTTCTCATCCTGGTTCTGAACAGTCATTGTGGCAGTGTCATACGAGCATCTCAACACTTCGATATGGCGCCAGTCAATTCAACATCGTTGCAGAGAGGCCAGAACGAACTGGAACGAGAACTGCCCATATTTCGATGGTGTCGAATGCTTTATCGTAGTCCACAAATGCCAAACACAGTAGCTGATTATACTCCTCGATCTTTGTAGTAATTTCTCAGTACAATTTGCCGAACAGTATGGATGTGGTCTACGGAACTAAAGCCTTTTCGAAATCCGGCTTGTTCTGGTGGCTGGGTCGTCAAGTCTCCTGGTGAGAGGGTTCGTGACGATTCTCGAGAACAGCTTGTATTCGTGGCTCAGAAGTGAGATGGGTCTATAGTTCTTTAGCAAGGTTTTGTCACCTTTTTTGAAGAACAGAACCATCGCACCGCTGCTCCACGCCTCGGGCGGTATACCCTCATGGATGACGGAGTTAAAGAGACTCTCTAGCTCTCATGACTGGAACTCCGCCCGCTTGCCCGTTGCCAAGTGCGGATTCCCAATTAAGAAGCAGAAGCTTCTGAATACTGTCAATTTTTTTTGTCATTAACCATGTATCAAAGAATCCCTTCAAAGAAGATCGTCCAGGACAAATTGGTGTGGAACAGGACAAAGTGACTTCTCTATGCCCTAAAACTTGATAAATTTTTAGCTCCAAAGAGATATCGAAATTTGTACCAGGTTAAATCGCGCAACGAAAAAGATTTATTTTATTTGATTAATTTAATAAAAAAAGTTAAATCCGATGATTAAATACTATTTGTGTTGATGATTATTAGAATGTTTGATCTAAAGTGAAACATAAATATAATTTTTTATCCATAAAAGTGGTTTTATTACTTTATTTTTATGTTTTTTAACAGTGGTCGTAATCTAGCGTACTAGTGGTCGCCAACCGAAATAAGTGGTCGTTAACTAGCATTTCGGCTATTTTTGCACTTTTTTCATAATTTTTCATAATTTATGAATGGAAGCCTGATATTTTATATTTAATTTCACAACTAGACTATATTAAGAACCAATTTACATTGTCGGCAACTACTTTGCGTGTAAATGGCGTATATTTTGATTCGTCCAAAGTTAGGAAGTCAACTAACTGGTCGCTAACCGGTGCAATCACCCTATAAAAGCAAAAAAGGAAATTTAAAATTTAAGTTTTACGTAAATTTTTGGTAATTTATGTGTAGCAATAATAATACTTAACAAAAATTGCATTCTACGAGTAAGTAAATATAAATTCTATTTGATCGCTTTACGTGGACATATATGGGGAAAGTTCATAAACTAGCGGAGCCAGGAAAAAGGCTTACATGATGATGAGCCCGTCTGTCCTTTTTCATTGTGACTGCATAATGACTGAATTGAGATGGCAACACTGAGTGTCGGTACACTATCTCAAAAGCTTTGAAGATAGCAAAAACTGCACGCAGATGGGTGCAGGAATTCCGGAGAAAAATACCACCGCATCAAGAAACCTCTACCCTTGTCAAACATTTACAAAATGGACATTATGCTCCTCTGGCATTGATAAAAATACTACATCATCGCGACTTGCACAAAAAATATTAATTTTCATTTACTGGGTATAATTTACAAAATGGCCTTAAAGATAATTTACATTTAATCGCGTCGTGATGTGACAGATGTATTCAAGTTTTTGTGACATTGAAATCTCTGAAACGGTTCATTAATATGGCGATGCAAAAGCATTATTTGAAACGATTGGAGAGTCCACTGCTGAAAAGAAGTAATATTTTTTCTATACATGAAGCGTTGCGTTGTGAATGAAGTCGACAGAGTAGTTTGAATTTAAGTATATAGCTGTCAATTCAGTCTTTGACTGAAATTACTGCTTTAGATCTTCGCACTTTCCCGTTATCAATAAAAAATATAATGATAACTTTTAACGCAGTTAAAATGGTTATCCATATACAAAGATAAACCAGGTTTATGTCTATATGGTCTAGCATCTATGCCACTTTTGTGCAAATCATTTCCTGTTCTTTAAAATTCTGTCTGTCATTTTCATATTTTTTCGTATTACCCTTATGAACATTAAATTCATCAGTTTTAGCCATTTAATCTTTCTCTGAATAATGTTCACTGCCATTTTAATTCACAATTTCTCAACCCACAACAGATGTTATACGAACTTTGCCAGATCGGTGTTACCTTGACTCAGTTACCATATTTTGTATGCGCTCAATGCCTGCCCTTCTTTTGTCCCGGAGATGTTCAAGAAATCTGCGGTCAACGGCTTTATTATTTCGAAATGTTTGTTTTACCTACATACAATTTAGTTAGGATTTCGGTAAATTAATTTTAATGTCCAAGTCGAGTAAAAGTATTGGTGTAGGTAAGTGGAAGACTGCTTGTGAAGGTAATGGACTGTCTGAGGCAATAATCCCCGCGCTGATTTTCTGGATTCGTTTTCTCCTCTTCCCAGCGTTTTTTTCTCTTACAAAGTTTATTCTGTTTCTATGTATTATATATCTATATATATCAATGTATTTAAATATAGTTATTTTCGTGTTATCAATCCCATATGTCGCACCTGCCATATTTCCTCTCTGCATCACCCTATGGTTGAATGGTAGAAAATGCCTCAGTCATTAAGTCTGCCTTCGTACGGTATTTTTTTAGTATTAATAAAAAAATAAAAATAATCCGGAACCCTAATTGCGAAACACACTTAGAATCATAATCTGAAGCATTTTGAAGTCAACAGCAAATCTTCGATTAAAAATTGTGCAGGTAAGAGTTTGTGGTTGGCTGACAAAATAAGGCTAATATTTTGCAAAGGAAGGCTTTCAGAATCAATAAATATTAAATGTTCAAAGACTAATCTAATAGACTTTAGACAAGACTAAAAGGTTGGGCAGATCAAAAAGAATCCCACTTTCGATTTCGAAATGCGATCGTGTGTGAATTGACCTTTAAAATAAACTGTACCAGTTATTAACTGCGTGTGATAGACTTTTATTATACGATAGATATTATTCGATCAAATCGTAGGTTACGAGGCAGAAATAGTTTTTTTAAATCAATATTTGATTCTGTGGGGCGAGTTTCTCGTATTGTTATGACTTTTTGCTAAAGTTTCGTGAATGCTTATGTCCAACAGTGGACGTCCTTCGGCTGATGAATCGAGTGTAACAACTGTTCAGGCTTCTGCATTATAGTTTTATGTTTTTCTTTTTGTATAAAAACAGTAAAATAGAGTTAAAAAACGTATTTATAAGTACTAATATTGCATGGAAGAGTGGAGTCTCCTGGCTTTTTACGCTTAAAGGAGGCTCCAATCACCACTGATGTGATATGAAATCAATAAATCTTTTTTCTTTTTCTTTCTTTTTCTGCATGATTTAGTTAGAACTACTAAGCTGGCCTAACTGAAGTCAGAAATACTTTTAAAATGACTTTTTACTTCTAACTTTTGCCTTCCATACGTACCTACTAAAAACCTTTTTTTTTTTTTTTTTTTTTTTGTATGCGAAATCATCAAATGACTCCTCCAGCTTTGGGTGGAGCGGGAGGGCGTGTCAGACTCTTACTGACTAAAACCCACCCGTGTTCCTTCTCTTGCCTGTGCAATGCCAGGGGGCCACGGTATCCCTTTCGGACTTTCCCGCAACCCCGGCAGGACCTACTAAAGCCTAAGGCCTCTGTTTATAACATAACATAGGTTTATATTTAACATAACATAACATCACGCCTGTATGCCCCGAAGGGTGAGGCAGAGGTGTACCTAAATTACACCCACATTTCGCCAGTTATGTTTGAGTCCCATGTAAAAGGAGGCGAGCCTATTGCCATCAGGGCACACATCCAGACTCCGAGAACTACCATTAACACTAATAATATAATATTTGTCCAGTCAAAGCCAAATAATTTATTTAAATTAGGCACATAAAATGCACTTTTGAACGTCAAAATTTACACAAAACAGAATTGATTCTAGTCGCCCCTTCCAAAAGGTAGTTTTCGTTTGGAGGAGATTGGGTAAGAAACTCCACCATTACTCTTTTAAAATGTTTTCACAATTTCTTGTATAAGTACATTAATTATGTAATTATATGTGTAAGACCTAGAATAAGATAGCTAAAAAGAATGCAAAATGAAGTATCGAAAAAATTAAAAAATTAAATGAATTGATCTGTCTTTGCTCACATATTTAGAAACATTGTAAAATTATACGATATTCCTAACACTATAACAATTAATACTAATAAGTAGGAGTGTGAGTCACAGAATGTAAAATCAATGTTATAAAAAATAATATAACACAATTAAATTAGCATCCAGTTTGATTTTTTCTAGACTTTAAATTGTCCTATGGAGCAGGACCAGCATATTTACAAGCATTTTTATCTTGGTTATAAGTAATCCTCTAATTTATTACATATGCTTGTTTACAAAGTGTACTTTTAATATGAGTTTTAAATTTTCTTCTTTCCTTTTTATTCTCAATGCCTCAGTGGAAAAAAAAAACACTAGGTTGAATATTGGCAGTAAGAAAAGTCTCCCAATCCAACTTCGATCACAGTTATCACAATTTAAACCTTTTAACAAACACGCACAAAGTTTCTAAGCGCACATTCAAACGCCGCGCCGTACAAGACGAAATATTGTTATAGGGTCATTACCGACCGATAGCCGGCGGCCTGGCCATTGTGGCCGTTGTAGCCAATAGCTGCAGTGTCAACATAGCTTAACAGCCGTCTGAAAGACGAGATATTGTTATTGGACCGCGGACGGAAACATACCTTGCAGATACGCTTGTCCGTTGTGGTGATAGCCTGAATGCTGGATGAGTGTCCGTTGTTTTACGGTACGACTTGATGTAGGTAATGATGATTCGACAGTGAGTTCATTTATACTCTATTTGAAATAAGATTACACATTTAACTAAATCGTTATTACAGTCCGTTCAACCGATTTTTACTTCTATTGCATTAGTGGCATTACCAATGGCAGCTGTAGTAAACAGAACAGATTGATTTAATCATTTTTTTGCTTTTAATGCCATCCTTATACCTGCAGTTTAGAAGAACGGAATGTAAAAAGGTTTGTTTAAATGTCTAATCTTATTTCAAATGGAGTATAGTTGCAATTGATTCAAGATTCTTTATGGCGGATACTTAGCTACCAGATTTTGAAGCCATCCCGAATTTTGTAATTCCGAATACGTCACACCGTCTATGCGATTAGAATAAAGCATTAAATATAATATACTTATTAAACTACTCACTGGACAGTCATTTCTGTCAGATGGGACTCGTTCGTGTAGTTCGTGACTTGGGTTAGATAAAAAAAACTGTCCAGACTTAGTTTGAAGTTTACTAGGTACAACTAAATTAATTTACTGCATGTTGTCTAATGCTGCATCAAGGCCTTCCAAATCTCCTAGCATTTCATTTAGAGGGTTCCCGATAGTCTCACTTGTCTACACGATATTTCTCGAATCTTATTGTGTTCTACAACAGAGATCAACGTCGATAGTAACTGCCCGAAGGTAATAATTAGCAGTAGAGATTTATAGCAGCGTTTGGCATGCAACTAACTAAATATAGAATTGTTGCTGCAATCATCTAGCTCGAGGCTGCTGTACTGAACCCTAGCGTTTTGTAACAGATTCTTGATTAACTTTGATATACTGTCTTTGAACACAAACTCAAACTCAAAGCATTTTTTCCAATTTTTATTTATTACAGGCAATAATTCGGTCTGTCAGAAATATAAAGCTAGTTGCCTATTCCAATTCGTAGTAGGCTACCTATGGAGAAGAACGGGCAAGAAACTCCACGGACACTCTTTTAAATCAAAAATTTGATACAAAATATTGGTTACATCATTCATTTTGAAATTATGCATGTGAGCACAAAGTAGAATGACGTGCAAGTCCGTAATAAAAAGAAAATAAAATAAAGAACCATTCTAAACTTAAAATAAGCCATGGCAGCTAAGAGATGACCAGCCCCAACTGACGGCGCCCGTTCACGAACATGACGCATGGATCAGCACCATTCAGCTCAACCATTTGTGTTTGGGCAGTGGATAGGACGGACTAGCTTTTAGTTGCTGCAGTTTACGAGTACTTGCTTTTGTAGCAGTGGTGGCGCATGGTAACGCCCCCGACCTGCGAGTGGGATCGAACCCAGGCAGACGCTTTTCTTTGTTTAGATAGTTTCATCACCACTGCTCTAAAAACGGTGAAGGAAAACACCGTGAGGAAACTGGCATGTCCTAGAATCAAAAATTCGAAGACATTTACCAACCTGTACTGGGCCCGCGTTTTGAATTATGGCCCACTCTCTCTCACAGAAGGAGGAGACCTATATCCCAGCAGTGGGAACATTATAGACTGATGATGCTACTTACTTTTAGGGACAAGGTGGCATTAGTCGAGAGACGTTACGTCCCCGTTTTGGTTCAAGATAAAAGCTCTCAGTAGGTATTAGTAGAAAGAAACAAGAGCAAGACACAAAATCTAAACTGCTTAGGTCCCGATACGAACAGCCCATCTCTTCACATAAGAGTCTAGAAACGCTATTATGTTACGGTGTTATCGAAAACAAATTGACAATAAGTACATGATGATAAAACTGAATAATGAAATTGCCTTGCTTTCCTATCGACACTACTCTAGTGTCTATTGAATAGAATCGCATCGTAAATAACTGCCTCGTTGGTCTATTGGTTTCAGCGCTACTGCTGAGTATGAGATCCTGGGTTCGATGCCCGGGTCGGGCAAAGTGTTAATGGTGTTTTTCTATCGGGAATTTTTCAGTAACCGCCCGGAGTCTGAATTTGTGCCCGGTTGATGGCATTTGTTACATGAAACAACATCATGTTACGTTAAACGACATGAATGCATTATATAAATAAATAAACAAATGGTTACATGGTTATAACTGTGGTGAAATGTGGGTTTACTATAGGTACCATCAAAGAAGTTCATATCTATACACCGTAAGGACTATTTCTGCTTGCAGCGCTCGGCCGCTATAGAACGGGGGCGGTAACAGATGTGGCCCTCGTGTTCACGGGATTTTATTTTCAAACTGCTTAGATAATAATGAAGTTCTTCGATAGTTCACCTCTGCTTAACCCTTCGGGAAATAATAAAGTGGTGTTATTACATCATGCGTATAAGCTCCCGCATGCGAATTTGGTTCCGCGTGCGTGGTGGCTGTAATTCACGTTTTTGTTACATTGTCTAAAAATATGAATAGTATGCGGGCGCGACATGGCGTAAAATATCACGCATCCGGAAGAAAATCTGCGTGCCTAAATGTAATTGATTCGCAGACCACTAGGGGCAAACGACATCATTCGCTTTGCTGCAGCCTAACCCGAGTTTATATGATTACTTACGATGCGTAAAATCACGCTTGTTTTCCGTAAGGGGTTAGGCAGAGTTGTACCATGGAAGAAGTTCATATATATACACCGTAAGGACTATTTCTACTTGCAGCGCTCGGCCGCTATAGAATCGGGGCGGTAACAGATGTGGTCATCGTGTTCACGGGATTTTGTTTTCAAACTGCGTAGATATGAAGTTCTTCGATAGTACACGCATGCGTGCGTACGCGTGTGTGGTACACATTCCGCCAGTTATGTTTTAAGTCCCATGTAATAGGCTGCGAGCCTATTGCCACCAACCGGGCACAAATCCAGACTCCGGGCTGCTACTGAGAAATTCCTGATAGAAAAATCCAATAACACTTTGCCGAACACAAGACCTTATGCTCAGCAGTAGCGCTTGCGACCACTAGACCAACGAGGCAGTTATTTAAAATGCGATTCTATTCAATAGACACTAGAGTAGTGTCGATAGGAAAGCAAGGCAATTTCATTATTCAGTTTTATCATCATGTACTTATTGTCAATTTGTTTTCGATAACACCGTAACATAATAGCGTTTCTAGACTCTTATGTGAATAGATGGGCTTTCGTATCGGGACCTAAGCAGTTTAGATTTTGTGTCTTGCTCTTGTTTCTACTAATACTGAGAGCTTTTATGTAAGTACTATCGCGGTCACGCATATCTAACCACTTTGAAAACAAAATCCCGTACACACGACCGTTTTTTATCGTAGGTAAGCGTTACTATAGCGGCCGAGCGCTGCAAGCAGGTATAGTCCTTACGGTGTACAGATAGGTATGCGTGTCCGCGATAGTACTTACTTATTTGTGTAAAATGTTAGCTTACAATGCCAGCTGTCACTGAAAACCGTACGGTTAACATGACCACAATATAAACGAGTTTTTTAGACGGAAGAATAGACAAAATGACAGATAATCAATCTGTAAATAATGACATCATCCGACGAGCTCTTGTCACCGTCGGCGTTCCAGCTGTATTAGAACCGTGTTAGAACCTAATGGCTTGGCACGCGATGATGACAAGAGACCGGACGGCAGTGTGCAGTGTGGGACGCAACGTGTGTCGATACTCTTGCGCCATCCCATCTTCCTGGCTCAGCGTGCTGTGCTGGCGCTGCCGCTGCAGCTGCAGAAAGCCTCAATCGGCGAAAGTATAATAACCTTATAGGTAACTATATTTTCGAGCCATTTGGGGTTGAAACCCGTGGGGTCCGTGTGCTCATGGTCTATTCAATGAAATCTCCAAACGACTGGTTCACACTTCCCGTGACCAAAGGGCTGGCTTTTACCTTGGTCAGAGGCTAAGCATTGCCACACAACGTGGCAATGCGGCCAGTCTCTTGGGTACACTACCAGTTGACAGCGATGCGGATCAATTTTTTTACGCTTTAGGTATTTTAGTTTGTATAATACTTAGTTAGTTGTATACACATAGTTTAGATAGTCCCTAAATGTTTATGTTACTTTATTAATGTTGAAAAACAAGTTAATTAAATCAATCTGTCATTTTGTCTATTCTTCCGTCGACAAAACCCGTAGAAAACCCTGTACTTGTTTCCCGTTTTTTTGGGCTGTGGCTCTGTTTCGCACATGAGACGCAGAATTATGTGCGAAGTGTGATGGTCGTTTTGGCCGTGGATGTGACACATATTTTGCATTTATTTTTTGTACTTTGTTTTGAATTTTATGCATCATAGGTAGCGACGATAGGTAGGGGCGATTACACTTATTTTGTTTCTTTTCTTCTTATAAAATATTTGTATGTTTGTTGCAGGTCACAAAGCTGGATGATTTGAGTCCAGTCATATTCTTGAACAGAACGAAGGCTGCCCTCAACTGTGCCGCTGGTTCTATGCAGGTAGATAGATTTTACCCTATCCATGTCTTAGAGTTTTTATTAGAGATGCCGCGAATAGTTGTTATAGCGAATAGTCGAATACCGATTAATCGCCAACCACTATGGCGAATAGTCGAATACTCGCCATAAAAAAGGAATATAAAAAAAGTTTATTTATTCTCAAATAATAATACAGTTCATTAATTTTCTGAGGCACTTTTGATTTATGAAAAAAACGCAACCGACTTGATTCCAATCGTGTAGGAAAACTAGTTTTTCTACATCACAATCTGCCCCTTTTGGACTTTAAATATTAAATTATTAATTAACATCAATATGTCTGATTATGGCTAACTTTTTGTACTCGTATTAATGATAATAATACTAAGTGTGTTTTGTTTTTAAAGTTAGAAGTATAAAAGATTATTATTATTTAAAAGTCTATAATTTTCTGTACATTAAAAGTTTATTTTTATTCAGACAAATATTCGAACACACACTATTCGGTATTCGATGAATAACAAAAAAATGTCAAGTATTGCCGAATACCGAATAATAGCGAGTATTCGGCATCTCTAGTTTTTTATCTATTCTATAATATTTTACAGAGGTATTTTTTTTTTAGTTTTTAAGTATTCTTCGGAACCGCTGATCCGATTCTGAAAATTCGTTCCCAGGTAGCTACAGTACTCTCGAGTATCATAGGGTATATTTTATGTTAAAACAGGAAATTAAATGGCAACTTAAGTACCTACAACTCTATAAATTTTAGAAAAGAAAATTACTATTATATAAGAAACTAGCTTCTGCCCGTGACTTGGTCCGTGTGAAATTTCGACCCCCCCCCCAAGCAGGCGACGCGATGCGATGCAGTGGGCATCGCATCGCGTCGCCTGCTTGCGCCTTTTTTTAATTTTTCCTCGGTTCTTGAGAGTCGTAGCGTGATGTTAAATAGCCTTTAACTTTCCTAAAAGAGTTGGGCTATCAACGAAATTTTTTTTTTTCAATTTCGATATTTAGTTCTAGAGATTAGCGCGTTCAAACACAAATACATTGCAACTAGAGTTTTGTATAATTCAGAAGCATTTTTTTCTATATATGTAGATGTGAGTACCATGGAGCCGTTTAGTATGTTATTATGTTGAGAGAGCATGGCAGTTGAGAGTACCTATGTCATGTTCACTTAAATGTCTCGCTGATGGTGGCGAGTGTGTTGGATCATTCGGTTCTCTACAAAATGGTTGAGCTGGATGGTGCTGATCCACGCGTCATGTTCGTGAACGGGCGCCGTCAGTTGAGACTGGTCATCTCTTATCTGCCAGGGCTTTTTTTTTTTTTACATTGTTCTCACTTAAAGAAGCATCTAGAGTAATGTACCCAGGATTTTGTAATTTCTATATTTAAAAGAGTGTCCTTGGAGTTTCTTGCCCGTTCTTCTCCATAGAGATCTACGTTTTGGAATCGGCAACTAGCTTCAACTTTCTGACTAACTGACCGATTCCTTGACAGTTCAAAAGTGCCTGTAAATGGTTTAATTGAAATAAATGGTTTGAGTTTGAAAACAAACGAACGAAGAAACTTCGGCTTTATTATGGGTATTAGTATAGATATGGTCACCCCATATACGATACGATATCAAGGTAACAACGAACATACTGACTGAGCCTAAGATAGTAGAATCCGAAAATCTGGCAAAACACCAGAGTTAATGAAATTAATTTTATTTATTTATTTATTTTATTTTATTTAATACTTCAAGCACAGAAATGTATAGAGGCGGACTTAATGCCACAGGCATTTTCTACCAGTCAACCTTTGGGTGGTGCAGAGACAAACAGTGGTAGGTGCAATTACAAGAAATTGAGGAATATTTTTAAAGTAATAAATATACCTATGAAAAACTATAATTATAATATACATACCTAAGTATTTATAAATATAAGCATAAATAAATATACATAAATACACGAATATACTAAAACAAATAAGACAAACAATGGGAAAACATTAACGTTGTGATGATACTGCCAGCTTCTTACAAATGTGCTCGCGAACTTTAACTTTAAAGGATAATCGGTTGGTTGCCATCCTGATTTCCTGGGGGAGCGCATTCCACAGAGAGATAGACTGAACGAAGACGGAAGAATTAATGAAGTCTGTGCGGTGAGAGGGACATTGAAGAACGCGATTATTTGATGACCGTAGATTTTTAATTAGCCAAGAACATACTTCTATTGCAGTTAACATGACACCAATACCTCTAATACGTTTGTCAATAGAACAAGTACTAACGGTCCGGTTAACTATCGATAACCGTTGGGTGCCGTGTGCCGTCGTCCGGTATATCTACGAGTAGCTACGACGATAACGACTCGTTGAGATTTGTGCCGGAGATATTAGTGAAATTCCTTATATAGTGTGTTCTTGTTAGCGGGCGGTTATCTTGGCATCGGTTACATTGGATTATATTGGATTGTTAAATAACATAACTTCATAAGTAATCAAAATATGGTTTAGGAAATCTGCCCCTACGTAGATGATCTCAATAAATAATGAACCTAAATATTCTAAAATTTACTTAATCCATTGAGGGAAATAACGTTAAAATTCTTTCCTAATTAGTTATAGGTAGAACTGAATAAACAACTTTTCTAAAAAATAAAGATATCTTTTTAAACAAAAAATAAATATAAATAGTTGTTTTTTATATTTTTTATTGGAGAGTCAACGAGTTCTCGGCAAAGGTATTGATAGAGTACAAAAATAAAATCAGAACTATTTTTGGTGTTCTGCGAAATGTTCTAAACTTTTTTTTTTTTTTTTTTTTTTTTGTTCCGGGGTGGAAAATCCTCATGGATGTCCTCCGCCTGGGGCGAGCGGAGGGGTCTGTCAGACTCTTACTGACTAAAAACCACCCCGGTGTTCCGTCTCACACCTACGCCGGGGGTCGCGGGAACGAAAAAACCTCCGCAACCCCCGACTGGTGCCAGCCCGCCGCAGCGGGCCCCTCCTCCTTCATCACCGGCGCACCAGAACACATGGCACGCCGTGACCAACCCAGGGACCAAACCAGCACATGGGCGCCAGACAGCCCCTTGTCTGGGCGCCCTTGGCCCCTCCTCGACGGGTCAGATCATTGGCCCCGCCGTCTACCAATTTTCGGCCGCAGAGGATAGGGAGAGCGGCCTACGCTATACCGACACTCCTCTTCCCCTGCGGCCCCACCGCGTTCGCCATCAGACGGTGGCGACCCCGTCAAGGCCGCGGCAGGGAGGGAGAGCGCTGTACCGCAATACACCTCTCCAGCCGCGGCCCTGAAACCGCAGCCGCGATGCCCCCGATACACGACATCGCGGCCCGCCTCAGTTGCGATGTCGCCACCGCAACCTACTCGTTGGCCGCTACGTCATGGGCTTGGGTCAAAAAGCCCTGACGAGCGGCCCCTCCTCGGGTTCCTCTTGGCTTCACCGTGGGTGCCCAACCCACGGCTAATGAGCCCCCCCGCAACGACAATGCGGGAACCCTTCGGGGGGGAGGAACCCTTCGGGGGGGGGGGGGGGGGAACCCTTCGGGGGGGAAATGTTCTAACCTAACCTAACCTTTTCAGATCGAGTTGAAATTCAACGAGAAGTTCTATGGCATAGCATACGCGGACTTCGACCGCCACTCAGCTTGCCAGGTGGTGGGCAAGGGAGCTCTGTCCTACAAGCTGGAACTACCGCTTAAAGGATGTGGCACCAAGCAGGTAAACTGTTTAGAGAACATCTTTTCGTACAATGATTTTTGTGCTAGCTTAGCTAGATGGAAAAGTTTATTAGGAATCAGTATAAAAGCAATAAAAGCAGGATTATTTACCAAACAATTTACAATAATTGAGGATCATTCAAAATGAATGATGTAACCAATATTTTGTATCAATTTTTTTATTTAAAAGAGTGTCCGTGGAGTTTCTTGCCCGTTCTTTTCCATAGGTACCTACTACGCTTTGGAATGGGCAACTAGCTTCACATTTTTGACTGACCGACCGCCTGACAATACAAAAGGGCCTGTAATTGGTTTAATTGAAATAAATGCTTTTTGTTTGAGTTTGATAGGCCTCACCTCATTTGGTCTTGAAATGTTGTAGGAGTCGATTTAGAGCTGATCTACGCTACATCCGATACGATCCAATCTACATACTAAATTGAAGCGTCATCAACATTACCAGCTCGCTGTTTTCTTTAAGTCATCGAAGCACTGGCCTTCTTAGAACCGCGAATTAAATTATTGACCTTTTCACCAGGATCCTCTCCGAGTATTTACGAACAACATAGTGGTCCGGTTCCACCCAGGGTTGGAGATGGACGGAGACGAGGTGATTACCATCGTGTGCCGGTACCCGCCGCCCATCGTGCCCAAACCAGTATTCAACCCCCTTATATTCACGTAAGTGTACATAGGCAGCTGATGTTACCATGGAATTATCGTTTCTTCAAATCGAGGGGAAATATCTATAATCTCATAACTAGGTACTTATATGAAAAAACACTATACAATTCATGATAACCTCATTTAAATGAATGTTCAGCGGTTGAAAGTTTGTTAGCCAGATTTGGTTGTAGATTATCTGGTATGATCTCTATAATCCCTAAATCTTGATGATATGAGCAACAACCGCGGTTAAATGGGATCGCAATAGGGAAACAGAAAAGACTTAATCTATTTATCTTTTTGCAGGCCTGAAGTCGGTTCCCTTCCCGCGAAGGCTCCGCTCGCAGGCACCCATATCATGATGATAATCTGCGCAATCCTGTTCCTCACGCTGCTACTCCTGGGTCTGGGAGTGTCCTACCTCTGTCTCAGGAGACGCGCCCTGCCCGCTCCGAGGAGGTTCATCGATGACTCCTCTGCTTCTATTGTCAGCAGGGAGAGTATACAAGGTAAGGATATTTGTTGGACAAGAAGTTGATACGTAACCAAATATGAGAATAAAATGACCTAACATAAGTACGGCCAGCATGGAAAGTCGCTAAACAATGTTATTTACAGGCTTGCAGTAAAGAGACAGGTATTGGCACAGTCGATTTCTCTCTTTATAGAGAGAGGCCACCTTTGTGAGGCTAACGCTCAGTCCATTCTGTATGGCTATAGTTAACTCATGTTCGCTGCTGATGGTTTGACATTGTATCAGCATATGAAGTTAATTAGTCTTTCATAAATCGGATGTTAGTATTTTTAGTACACAACTTCTCATAACCAGCCTCAAAACCAGTACTCTACTTTTATAAACACAATCTGATTCAGACTTTATTTCCTTTACACAGAAGTCAAAATTCCACGAGCTCATCCAGTGTACCCTGCTGCCGCCGAAGTGGGCAGCGTGGCTTCCGACACTATTCCTTCCGACTACCCTTCAGAAACGCCGAGCGAAGCCGAACAGGCGCATAGCAACGCTGCCTTCATGATGGACGAGTCTTATCATAGTGAAGGTATGTAGGTTGAAATATGGTTTTAGTAAATGCTGAGTGTGAATACCTCCTCAACCAAAATAATAATGGTATTCCCGTGTGAGTCCCATTTGGGCGCAATTATAGACACTAAGTGCTTCCCATAAATAATAAACATTGTAACTTTAGTAAATTGTATTTAATTTGCACAGTTCTTAAGAATAGGATAAAGTAACATGCCATAACATTTGAACTAATAGAAGATAATTAGACTTTTAATATTGTATATTTTCGATCATAATTATGTGTAGACGAAATGTTATGTCATGTTATGGCAGTGGACTTACGATGTGCGAAAAATGCTACAAATAGATGTTTGTTATTTATTTAAATATATAGCAGCAACCATTTTTAACAAATATGCTTTTTGTTAATAATGGTTAGTACCCATAAAAATGTAAGTTTACCATATGGCCAACCCAACATTATCTACTAGGCTACGGCTCTACACGTGAAGCGATGACAAGCAACGCGCGCTTGGTGTCAGGCGCGGCGCCCGCCTTCGACGTGCGCGTGCGCGTGCAGCGCCCCGTCGTGCCGCCCTCGCCGCCCTCGACCATCACACTCACCGAGACCGACGGGGGAAGCATCAGGTGAGAATCTGTTACTCCACCCGAAATAATTATAGTATTCGGACTGGAGGCCCAGTTGGGCGCCATTACAAGCTATTAATGGCGCCCAACTGTCGAGTTAGCTCAAACGGGGTCTAGCCCAACCTTACGTAACAAGTCAGTATTTGCTGTGTTGATGATAGTAAAGGTGATAACACATTCTCATGTACCTTTCATAAGAAAGCCATACTGAGATATTTCAGCTTTGTCTTTTGAGATAGCAATGAATCAGCGAAGTCTTTTAGTAAAATGTAGTGTAGTATCGGTGTCAGTCAAATTATTTCAATTATTTTCAAGAAAACTCATTAAATCTTCATTTTTATCACCCTCCACAGACAAACGATGATCTCAGAAGAGCACGAGCGTCAAGAGTCAGTCCGCACAGTATCTCCTGTGGCCCTCCCACTCCCCGCGCGCGCCTCACAGCTGCCACCGCCGGAGAGACCGCCGCGCCCTCCCGCGGTATACTCGCAGGTCTCCAGGGAGAAACAGGTAAGGAACTTGAGGAAAGGATGTGGTGTTGGAATGTTGGGAGTGAGTGGATGGAACTGGTATAAAAAATAATTGGTTTTGTTAAGCCAATGATGAAACGGAAAGATGAAAAGGCAGAGAGCCTGATGATTCGCATTGTCTTGTCAGTGCACTTATTTTTTACAATTATGATAATGTTTGATCTTGATTACGATGAAAGTACTTGATGAAATGTTTTAACTATAAAAATGTAACCTGTAACTAGCACCAACCTCACTTATTGAATAAATCAAAATCACAACACACAAACTCACACTATATTAAAATGCACGTACCTACCTACACATTCATAAAATCACCCGGATGCAAAAAAAAAAACAAAAAACATATTTAATCTTACACACAAAAACTCACCTCACATTTTTAAGCAGACTTTTAAGCACCCAGAGGGAATGTGTGTTCATATTCATAAGTCATATTCACCGCAATAATAATAATAATTCCATCATCACCCGTGTGACTAACCAGGAGTGGTCGAGACGTCCGCGGTCCATCGTCTCCCTCAACACGGAGATGACTGACACGCACTCTGTCACCGAAGTTACCGACAGATCGCACGCCAGGATGTTCCACATCAAGGTACTAATTGAACACTTTACTCATTGTATACAGCACCGTAAGAAAATATGTTTCAGTTAAAGGTAGACGCAGTAATAACTATTTGGTAACTTTAAAACATTCGATGAGTTACAAGTGTAGTGGTGAAGAATCCCGAAAAAGACGACACAGCGATAAGGGGTACCATCGAAGAAGTTTACACCGTAAGGACTATTTCGGCTTGCAGTGCTCGGCCGCTATAGAACCGGGGCGGTAACAGATGTGGTCATCGTATTCTCGGGATTTTGTTTTTAAACTGCTTAGATATGAAGTTCTTCGATAGTACCTAATGGTGAAAGGAACGCGAGGTCCAGCACGCTATTTAAGTCCCTTTATATTATGACATCACAGAGATGCCCCCTTTTCTTTCCTCTACAGGTTGTGCTTCTTAACTTTTGTCTTTTATAATAACTTTTACTACTTGAATTTTATGCGCCGAAATGTTAGTAAATTATATGATTTTATACAGAAACCTCCTCCGCCACCTCCTGTGATGAGAGAGCGTCTGGAGACGGAAGAACAGGAGATGCTGATGGAGAGTCTTGAACCCATTCCTGAAACACCTATCATGCCAGCCAGGTGAGTACGAATACGTACGAATTACGTTATAGGTAAAAGACGGTGCCATAAAAAATAAAATAGAAAAAACAATGTAGTTTGCGAAATGTTGTTGCTGCTAATGGAGCTCATGCAGCGGGAGACTTAATTTGCATTGTGGACCCTAAACTCCCATGTTACATTTAGATTGAATAGAAAATGGCTTGAGAATCCAGCTATTAACACTTTTCAAATAATACCCAATAAAGTTATAGCAGTGCAGCACAAATTAAGAATATTCTACTGCTCATATTCTTCATATTACCCTTTTCTCCTTATTTACTCCACCCACAAGTAAAAATATTCTCAATTTTCAATGACTTATATCACAATTTCTTCATCAGAAAACCCGAGATCACCTCCCACGTCGTGGACGACGTGTTCCTGCGCACGATCACGGAGAAGAAGACGATCGAAGACATCGAGCGCCACAAGCGGCTCGTGACGGAGTACAAGCAGGTGCCCCCCCCTCCCCCGCACTTCGACGTCACCATCCGCAACCACACCGTGCCGGAGGCGCAGTGGGAGAACTTCTCGGATATCAGTTCCGCGTCAGGGATGACGTTGACGCCTAAGATGGAGAGGGTCCCGCTGTCTTTGCCGCCGCAGAAGTATATTGGTAAGTAATTTTATGATTTTACGTTCGATAGTAGGTCATACTGAGGTTTTCTTAATTAGACGTTGGGCTGCATACGGCCCAATCATGTTCCGATGATTTATTTTATCATATTAAACGGAGGAGGAAAAAGAACCTCTCCACCACCTGATAAAATTGTCGAGAAAACCTTTCGGCAACGATTGCCCTTCTAAAACTATTCAGTTTTGCGATGATATTTATCTGTAGACACTTTTATTTTATTTTGTAAGGGAAAAAAACAATCAGATATATTAACATTTGACTTAGCCAATAAAAAACCCACTTCATTTCCCACACATTACAACTTTAAATCGGTTAACTTTGTGCATGTGGCAAACAATCGATAAAACATTACTTTTGTATAGATTTGCATACTTAATTTTCTCACATTTGACTTATTCATTTACCCCAGGTAAAGGCGGTCCAGACCTATTCTCCCCGGAACTGATCAAGCAAACCGGCCAGGTCTACCAGTCTCCGTCATCAGACTTGCCTCTTCTCCCTGAACTGCCTCCAGCCCGTAACCCTCTGTTCAGGGATGAGGACGATGAAGATGTGCCAGAACCGATACCGGCTCCACCTGTTCCCGTCAACTGGAGTGTGCTGACCAGAGTGCTGAAGATCGAGGCTCAGGATGAGGTAAGATTTTGTAGCTATTGATCTGAATAGTGTGCTTTTTGATGATGTTGTCAGCAGATTACTATTATTACAGCAAGAGTGAGATTTTTGAACAGAAAATAACCTAAGTGGAAATGGAATTTAATTTTCAACCTACGTTCTTTATGCATTCAATGTAATGCTACGGCTACATTGTCGCGACAAAGCTACACTTCGTGCGCAGCAATATATAGATTTGACTGTTTCGTATATAATTTATTTTTGTGTAGTAATCCGGGAAAGTATCTTAATTTGATTCAGTTGCTTGAAATTCGATGACAAACAGAATTCGCTTTTTTAGTTTACATACACGTAACATAACTAGGATATCGTAAAAAAATCTATGATTATCCAAAGCAGTTTTTCAAGATAAAGCCTTACTGCTGCGGTAACCTCCCTGTGCCTAGGCTAGATAAATGTTTCTACAATTTCCATCGCAATATCGGAACAGAATGTTACGTAACGTCAACATTATTCAAGCTAATGGAAATACATCAAAAACTTAGGATACTACAGTGCTCTAAACATAGAATGTGTTACATCCTCAGGTCCTGGCTGAAGCCGAGCGCTCGTACCGCCTGACCCGCGAGGAGCGTCTCCGCTGGCGCGAGCTCATCACCCACGAGAGCTCCCTGCGCCGCGAGCTGGCGCGCTCCAGCACGCGGGAGGAGTTCAGCAGAGTGGCGCATGATCATCGGTTCGCACCGCTGTATGCTCCTCCCAAGTGGGAGGTCATTATACGTATACTGGCTCCACCTCCGGATAAACCGAAGGTAAGGACCTAAGTGGATGAAAGTGGGGTCGCCATATAACTCAGGTGTTGATGAACGAGAGCCTCACCAGCACCTTAGCAACTTGAGGGGTCTTCTCGTATCCGAAGTTTGTTAAAACTAAAACGTTGCGAAAATATATAGATATTTTTGAATAGCCTATTTTCAATTGTAACCATTTCTTGGTTGGATAAGTGTATACATAATGAAAAATACATTTTGAAACTTATCGGAACAAGGGTTCAGTTTTGACCTAAGAATTTCGAAATAGATCCTTGTAGTCTTCCAGATATATTGCCACATAACACAGTCATTTGAAAAACATTTGATCCCAACCAATTTCGTTACAGAACCGCTACCGCAAGAAGACAGAGTGGGACTCTCGGTCCCGGCGCAGCTCCTTACCGACCCTGTACGAGTATGACAGTGACGCGACCTCGCTGAGGGACCCGCAGCGGTCCCGCCGGTCCTCCTACCGCAGTGACCATGTTGATATGAGGTGGGTAGTTTGTGGTACATTCTAAATAGCACAGCTAATGCTCCAAGCCCCAAAGAAGTTGGTAGGATTAACTGGCAGGAAATGGTAGCAAATGACCAACTGGAACCGTGCAACTATCTTCTGACGTTTCATAAGTACCCATAGTAGGTTTCTGTGAAATGAAATATTTTGAATTTTGTCATTTTTTTTTAAAGGAATCAAACAGAATTGATTATTTTGCCAATATCTATGTGTACCGTGAAATTATTGTGACTAAATAAAATGCGAATTTCATTGCGTATGTTGATTTGAGATGACAAAATGAGTATGAAACTTCCTAAAACACCTCTTTGGTCGCATCTTAGAAATCTCCTTAAATCCCCCCCCCCCCCACTCAACCGACATCTACTCCTACTCCTTCAGTGTGCACGCGGTTCGGTTTTGGAATTCACTTCTGACTGCCAAACTGTTGCAGTTTTTGAAAGAAGAGTGAAAGATCACTATCTTTCCACTTCGTCATAGTTGCATATTTTGTATTTATTATTATATTGTATACTACAAGTGAGTGATATTTATTTTAGAGGTATGTATGTGAGTATATTCTTCTATTGTATGTTTATTTTTAAATTAGTGAATAGTTAAATGTTTTTATTTTATGTATTTTTATTTTCTCTTATACTTATACACACGTTGTCTACATCTCTTAATAACCACGTTCCTATCGCCGGTATGCTGGAAGAGATTTCTTTAGAAATAAGCATCATCTTTGCACGCATTTTTCTGTTCCTTTTTCTTGTCTGTTTATATGTGTGTACTGTGTACATAAACTATTATATAAATAAATAAATATAACCTCGTTTTTATCCTCCAGATCAATGTCAGAGATGATGGTAGACTACGCACGCGAGCAAGCCGACACGCAGTCCGAGGTGTCGGGCGGCACGCAGCTCGGCCGGTACTATGACGACGACAGCGACTCCGAACATCCCTTCCATCAGAACCAGTGAGTCAACCTTCGATTTCAAGCCTGTGATGTGTTTTTAAGTTCCTTCATTACCACTTAATGCTCACTTTATTACCGTCTTAAACATTTCCATTAAACGCTGTTTGAGGTTGTGAACTTGGGGCAGTTCAAAGTACACTGGTGTAAATAAAAAAGAACGGGCGATTAACTGAAACATTCCATCATAACGCATTTCTTATTACCTGAAATTAAGGTTTCATCTAAAATACTGCTAGTTTTCGTTAATATTTGTCATCTCTTCAGGTCATGGTCGCGTCACTCGCTGAATCGCTCAGTGAGTCAGCCGTCGCTGGCGCGCTCCGCGACCGAGGTGGTGGAACAGTGGACAGCTCCGGAAGGTGACGTCACACCCACGCCTGGACGCAGGATTAGAGGTGAGGATCTTATTATATTATGCTTCGAAGAGAGAAATCTGGAACTTGTTGTAAAGAAAGACTTTAAATTTCCACATATATGTACAGACGCGCGTCAACCTACCAGAAACTGACAAATTTTCCCAATCACTTTTGAACCTTATGCTTTAGTGATAAAGTTGAAAATCTATTAAAGAAATTTGACTGCTTGTAGTAGGTTGATGTGCTGGTGTTTGTACTATTTTCTAATTACCTACAAAATCCCCTGTAAGCATTATTCTACGCCCAGATCAGGAGAAGTTTTTAACTGTTGTTAAAAGAGCTCATTTATGTGTAGGTACACTTCTTTTGAAAATCAAGAGTACAGAATGGTTTACAATAAAATTAATGATCGTATATTGCTGTTATTAGCACACGGGAAGATATTACTGATACGCCCGATCTAAACCCGACGTTAAATATTTTGCGTTTTAACTTAAAACAGGTGTAATGACTAAAACATGAATTCCTATCTCTTTCAGGTCCACAAGGATTAACGACCTTCTCATCATCTGAAGTGCGAACCTTCCAAGCGTCTCGAGAGTGGCGCGAATAGAAAACTTTAATAGCGCGATTCAGAACGTTGTAAGTCATGATGCGAGTACTAGATGACGTTGTACGCAATTTTGTAAATTGATAGAAATCTCAGGAATTTATTTTAATTAGCAGTAACAAAATATTGTAGGTTTTTTGTGTTATGCTCAAAGTTACTCAAGTGATAATTTTCACTGCCTTTTTATTGTTTTTTCTTATATTCCTCGATGTTTTAGTGTAATGCGATTCCGTCCATTCGTGACTAATACCTGTTTGAGTGACATAATATTTGTAATTGAATTTATTTTATAAAAAAAATATTTCATGGCATTATTTTTATGAGATAAATAAATTGTTTAAGTATACAAGTGTATATTTCTGGTATGAAGTATCGTTATTACATTGCAAGTGTAGATTTTTTACGTCGGATTTTATTTTTATCTATGACATACCTAATGGCATGATACTTTAGTATTTTGTTTCAAGTTAGCTCTAATCTACTTTATAGTCCTAGCAAGAGGTGTGTCCGTCCGTAGGTACATTCTATACAAAATATACCATTATTTTAATAACAAGTTTTTTAGGATTTATTATAAGTTTCAATAAAATAAAATTTATGAAATATAATTTAACTAACATTGTGCCAAAATGAATTAATAACGCTTCCTAACAATCAGTGAATATATTAATATTCTTATAAATGTCTATAGTTGTATGTAAATTTTGAATATTTTTTTAAAATAGTTATATTTTGCTTTAAATTTTAATAATCTCGGTAAAGGTTATTGAAGTTTTTTCGCTTTTTCCTTATTTTTTTCTGCCAACACTAATATTAGGTGTATATAGGTAAATGTAAGTCAATGAAGAGTTAATACCTAGCAGTTGAGGCAAGACGGGCTATTTTTCTGAATTTGGATATAAACTTTGCAAAAAAAAAAAATTAAAAAAAAGCATTTTTTTTTGTAAAAATGATGAAATCGTCAACTTAGTAGGTACTTTTGTTGTCATGAGTCCATTACTTTTATATAATAAGTATTTCTTGCCTTGATTGCTATGTGAGTGTGGGATTTAAAGGGCGATGGGATAGTGCAAATTGTGCTCAATTACCGGTTGTAACATGTATTTTCCGTTTTTTTAATTCCATTTGATGAAAGTTCGGTACCCTATCCATCAACAAAAAAAAATGTTTTTAAGAAAAATGCAAATTTAAAGAAATGCAAAAGAAGTTAGGTTTTAAAGTTATGTTGCCAGTTAAAAAACAAACAACTGAAGAAAACCATGTGGTGCTAAGACATTTAAAATATCTAATATTTTTTTGTATCAATTGAATTTGTTTACGTGTAAATTTTGTATTTACATTGTGAATTGATGTATTTTAATATTAAATATACGTACCTTAACATTTTTATGATGTTGTTTTTATTTACTTGGATTTCCCCAGCCCCATTTGGTACACGATGGTACCAGTAAAAAAAAGTACCGTTTCCGTCGAGCCCGGTTTCATATGATACCTAAATAATATTGACTTAATCAATAGAGCTAACAATATTTACATAATTTGACTTAGTCAATAGAGCTAACAATATTTACGTGTATAACGCAAACTTTTTTCTAACCACTCCCGCCATAATCCGCTCGACCATTATGGGCGAGTTGAAGCGGCAGTTGCGGTTGGCAGGTTTCACAAATTAGTTTCATTGGGAGTCCGTTTTTTTAAATAATAAAACTGTCTCGATCCGTTCGGTAGACGATTACTAGCAACATTAAAAATAAAAATATCAATTGAGAAATAAAACCAAAAGGTAACTGAATATTTTATGTAAAAAATATAGAAAGCGATTCCTCGATATACGATTTATGAAGCTGCTACCATAATAATTATGCTTCTAACTTCTCCCCGAACCCAAATGTTTATATAAATATATACTTAGTCTGGCCATAAATACTGTTACAATTAAAAATAAGAAAGATATTACATTTGAATTTGGAATCTGTCATTTTTATACGATTGTTTAAAAGATGACTTAGGACTTGCAGCCTCTAAGAGACGCACTGGTCATTTTGGTAAAATCGAAACAACTACTGAAGCGGTACGCAAAGGGAGGTCACAGATATGATTTGTTTACGGATGAGAAAATTAAAGTTTGCGAGCACATTCGCAAGAAGCTGTTTCATCACAACGGTAAAGTTTTCCCATTGTTTGTCTTATTTGTGCTTATATTTATATATAATTAGGTGTATTTATTATATTTATAGTTTTTAAGGTATGTACATATCTTTATATTTAAATAATTAGTTTTTCCTCTATTCTCGCTATTGCACCTACCACTGTTTGTCTCTGAATCACCCAAAGGTTGACTGGTAGAAAATGCCTGTGGCATTAAGTCCGCCTCTGTACATTTATGTGCTTGAAGTATAAATTAAAAAATTAAAAAAATCTTTACAATTGAGCAACATTTTAACAAACAAAATGACCGTTGTTATGCTCAAAGCTCTAAGGAAGCTTCCCAATTAGTCGACAGAGCGCAACGCGGGCATTTTCCGACTTCAGTTATGGTTTGGTGGGGTGTTAGCTATGAAGGAGTGACAGAGCCATATTTTTGTGAAAAAGGTATAAAAAAAACGCGTATAGTCCCAGTCGCCCCCACATGGATTGCCACCAGGTGGCAATTGGGAGAAAAAAATCCCAGTTGCCACCGGGTGGCGACTGGCACCTTATTGCCACCACTTCAAATCGCTGTACATTGCGGCGTGGATCGCCAAACCCCCTCATCGCTATATTTCTTACGGCCGCGATGACGGGGTTGGCGGTCACATTTCCAATGTGGTTTTATTAATAGATATGTGATATTTTTTAGGGACATCGGCACAAGTGTATCAAGATACCATTCTTGAGAACGTAGTTAAGCCCCTTAACAACACCATATTCAATAACCAAGTATGGTCCTTCCAACAAGACTCGGCGCCGGTCATAAAGCTCGGTCCACGCAGTCTTGGTTGGAAGTGAACGTTTCGGACTTCATCAGAGCTGAAGACTGGCCGTCGTCTAGTCCCGATCTTAATCCGCTGGATTATGATTTATGGTCAGTTTTAGAGAGTACGGCTTGCTCTAAACGCCTCTAAAACAATCCATACGATTGGCAGTGAAGAATATTCCCATGGAAAGAGTGCGTGCTTCTATTGATAACTGGCCTCAACGTTTAAAGGACTGTATTGCAGCCAATGGAGACAACTTCGAATAAGCTTTTTATATTTTAAATTGTTTTATATTTATGTATTAAACTAACACACTGTAAAAGTAATAAATATTATTTGCAATAAAAAAAAAAAAATTTCTTCGTGACAATATTTATGGCAAGACTAGGTATTGTGACTGTTCATAAAGTGTTTACAGTGCATGTCTGTGTTAAGGGTCCCCGAAACGATCAATTGCAGCTGCAGTAATATTCTCAATCGCTTCAATTGCATTTGTTTGACGATCAATTTGAGAATATTTTTGCGTATGAATCTAATTAATTTACCTAAGGTTTAAATCATCGCTTTCAATACCTGCGAACACCTTTCAAAGGATGAAATTTAAGGAAGTGGGCGGGAGTCGGCGGTACCTAATTCTTGGGCGAATTTTCCTCATTTCGCAATATTTGCTTAGATTGTTAATTCATCGCTAATGATTTTTAATATTTTGGAATACTTAATAAAATTGAGCTCACATAAAAAAATAATGAACAAAGAAGCCTTTATTCGGCAGCAACTAGAGATACTAGCGTAAGTGTACAAAATCAACCAATCGCGTGCCTCACAGATGTGCTACATCGGTTTCAACATTTTCATAAACATCAAACGAAATAACATTGTCAAAAAATTGAATTCATAATTTTATTTTGATCCATCGATAAAAAGAAAACGATACAAACGAAAAAAATCAAAACAGTAAACATTTTGTTAGAAGGAATTAAAATTAATAAATTCGACGATCATGACATTGTTATCTACACAATTCATATTTAAATTCATAATAATATTAACTTTAAAATTCCCCTACATAATTCGTCATTTAGGAACTTAATCAAGCAAAGTTTTTTGCACAAATTCCTTAATAAATTTATATTTCATATTAATAATATGCTTAATATCTACAAAATGTGGCACATTTATGTGCAAAAGTTGTTGAGGACTTTATAAAAGTAAAAGTTGCTTGAGGATTGTTTATTATAAAAGACATAGCTACTGGTTTAACAAATATTAAATCATCGACAAGTATATAACTATTTAGACAGTCTGATGGAAATCTTATGCCCGTTTTCACTAACTTTAGGCGACACCAAAATGAAAGCCTAAAAAAAAAACGGGCATAGCAGTATTAGGTACTACCTATCAAACAAAACAAGCTCTTTATTGTCCATGAACTGAATTCTTACTTTTATGGGATAAACAAAATTAAAACTGGTACAAGTACCGTTGCCGAAAATACTGAACCACAGTTCGAATGAGTACATTCATGTAGAACACACAGAAGATTCATCTAAAATTGTGCGACATATCAAATCAAGCGTTACACATCTCAAAGGACAAATCGACGTAGAATACAAAGACGAGCAAAAATATCTTACAATAGTTACGAAAAAAACAATTAACATGTTTGTGTCAGATGTTACAATTTACAAGACAGTTAAAACAGTTCGTAACCTATCACATATTTTACATCCTCTATCAAGCTCAGTTACAAATAATTCTATTTGTACAACTATGAGAAATAAACAGCTCTTTTATTTACAGTCAACAATTAGGCCTATTTCAGTGTTACGTACTATAAACAATGATTCTAAGATATGAAGTATTGACAGGTCCCTTTCGTCAGTATTTGGCATATATCTGTTATCGTTTGGCATTCCATTGACTTCAACATTCTCTAATCTTAACACTTTCATAAGCACTCCGTTTTATTCTTATTTCTGGTCCAAATTGCGACCGTCTAGTATTACAGTCTCTAATGCTGAATCATCTACGTCTATATTGTGAAGGTCTACACGTGAACACTTTATATCATCGTCTTTATTTTATTTACCACGTTTATATTTGACTGATAGATCCGAGAGATTGACGTCTTCTAGTCACTTGTTTCCAGAATCTTTTCTCGAAATTTTTCTCCTGTAAGAATATTATATTATTTACGGACTACTTTTGTATTTGCTATTTGCGGTAAGGTTATAAATTTACTTATATTAATAATACAGGGCTATTAGGTTTCATTTTATGAAATGGTTAACCTTTTAGGTAAACTAGTGCGATTCACATAAATCTTAAATAACCCTGTAGGTATATTCTACTTTAGCTTGCTACTTTAGATTGCAAAGTTGAAACTAGAGGATATAATCCGCGTGAAATGTCTCTGTACAAATTCCAAAATTTAAAGACATTGTAAGACTAAGAATATGCAAACAATATTAGCAAAAACGAAGAAGTGGACGGCTTTATTAGCGCTAAACAAAATAAAGGTTTGTGTAAAATAAAGGAAGGGTCAGCTAAGCTGCAGGATGAAGAATGAAAAGCTTAATGATATTTTATTAAAAATATATTTTCGAGAACACTCGTTCCAATCAAAATGGACAGATCAGTTCAACAGACAACAAAAACAAATTTAGCATATCTGAAAGCTGGATTTAAACTTTAATTCTAAGTGTTAAGCAAAGAACAAATTGACATGAGCTTAGTGCCAAGACAATCACAATCATAACAATATACCAAACGGTAATTCATCTTAAGATATAAGTAAAGGTTAAAAACATGGAATATTTTCACTAAAAAAGGTTTTAGTACTAATTTAACAATATAATTTTCGAATTTTAAAGATTTTTAGAAAGAAAGGCAATTTTATTGGCCAATTTTTACTGAAATTTAATTAACATTATCACTCACTACTGTTTCGTATATTAATATAGTTCTTTTAACTTTTCACTTACATTAACGAAACCTATGATTTCCAACTTTTATATGTCCTTTAAAATTTTATAAAACACGATTATACCATTATTGAATCGTTTTGAACAGTTCGAATTATATTTCCCATTACAATCTACTTTACATGATTTCGTTTAATTGTTCTAATTTATTTACTAGGACGAAATTTTTAAACATTATTTTTGGATCTAAAATTAAGGCAGGTTTTGAAATTGTCCCATTGACACTTCTGAACATATTTACTTATTCTTACTAAACTCCGCAATATTCAATCGAATATTTCACATCTTATTTTATAAACATGTACATACTACATAGGAAGTTTCTTCATTACTAATATAAATCTATACGACACCCTTACGCGAAATTCCTGTTTTTAATAAAATAGTGTCAACCACTTTAAAATAGCCCGCAAACACCACCGAGCACATACAAGAAAGACAGAGGCACAGACAACAACGAATGCCGAATGTAAGGATGGAGGAACCAATGAAAAAACTTCCCGCATTTGTTTAAATCCAGCTGATTGGCACAGATAAGCTCGTGCGTGCGCTGTGCTCACACATAGCCATTGACAAAGCATATCTTGTAATAGCCGTTGTTGCTCACGGATGTGCGGCGCGGGGAGAAGGGCCGCGCCGTCGCGCTCGCCACGAGGAACGGCTCGCGGCGGGGGCTATCGGACGATGCGCGACGACGTAAGAAACCCATTCTGAAAACAGAAAATATTTAAATTAAAAAACTTAAGTACCACTAACTCAATTTCGTATTAAGCAGGTTATTAACTTTGGTGGACCTAGTATAAACCCTTGTGGCATCCTGAACACAATTAATTTTACATTCTTACTAAATGTGACATTATTCGGCAATCTTAAAGGTCTAAATAAAATGACTGTTGACTGACAGGAATCCAAGCGCACGAAAGTTTATAAAGGGCTTGATTATAGCTAAGTATAATAAAATGCTTATATCCATAGGAGTCTGTCAATGGTGGATTGTAGCTCCGGATCCCTCACAAAGAGGAGGCCTGTATCCCAACACTCATCAGCACTGGAAACATTGTAGGCTGATTATGCAATTGCATTAATGTGTGTGCTAGAAAAAAACTACAAGATTACTAACATCTTCCCGTTCTGGCATAGAGACCGCGTCCGCGAACGCATCGTCTGAACTTCCGCTCGTGCCAGTTGCTCCATCTCCATAGGTTTCTCGCTTTCTGGAACTGAAACGAATTCTCGAGTTAGCTTCTATTAATGTTTAGATTTTTACTTATGTACATATGGCCAGTTTTTACGAAACGCTTTCAAATCGTTTGCCACTTGTCTAGGCCCTCTGTACTTTAATGGTCTGAATTAGAAAGCACATTACAATGTAATGATCAACGGTCGTTCCTTCTGTATATGACAGAGGCTCATGTTCTTATCCCTATTTATTTGGAGTATTATTTTGTTTTTTCATTCCATACATCTCTGTTATAATATATATTTTACATTGGGAGAATGAGTGTAAAATTTTCCACGTACCCTTCCAAGCATATACAGAATTGCGCGAAGTAGTATGCGGGGCGGTGCGGCGGGGGTGCGCGCGGCACAGCGTCACTGCGTCGGCGCTCGCCACGCGCCGCAGGAGCGAGCGCTGGCACGCCGCGCGAAACGACCAGGGGTCGGACCCGCCAGCCTGGGACGATAGTTTACCATTATGATGATGACGCATTGGCATGTTAGCCTACATAAAAAGCATCATCTTCCGCTTATTCTAATTTAATAAAAAAATGTTTATGAGCTAAAGACAAATTTGGTGCTTATCAAAAGTAGACGTCTACTAGATCTGCTGCTCAACTGCCGAATTCTGAATTTATTTTGTAATTCGTAGTTTTGAGGAAAATTACTGTTCGTCTAGCCCAGACTATGATTATGAAGGAGACAAATGAAGCTTTTATAGGTATGATTCATAAGAATTGGGCTTTTTTTTCTTTGGGCTTTTTTTTTTTTAATACGTACCCAGGACACTTCCTGATCTGCCAGCATATCCTTCCCCTGGTCCAGTGCCAATCTCATCTCCGCTCGAGGACTGAGTCGCTCCGGCGTCCGTGGTGTCTGTTCCTCCGGTTGTGAGGTAGCCTCCGGTGCTGGTGCTGGCTCCGAGGCTGAAACGGCTGACAAGAATTTTGGTTCAGTTTCTCATTACTTATTGTTTTGCAGAATGACAATCCTTCATCATTGTATCGGTCTATTTATAAGTCCTATCATAGCTAGATGCTTCATTGCTTTGTCGAAGTTGTTGTCGAAGAAAGTTTGACACTTAATAATAATATTCATACGTTCCTAGCTTACCTTGTGCGGGTGGGCTGAGTGTCACAGGGTTGTGTATAGTGGTGCGTTCGAGTGTGGAGGGCGTGCTGTCCGAGCTGGCTGAGCCCTGACGACCAACTCCAGCAATGGCACGCACCTCCGCAAACTCTTTTGAAACTGTAGAAAATGATAAACATAATAAGTCAAATGTATTGTATTTTCATATTTTCAGTTTATATTCAACCTATATTGTCCCACTGCTGGGCAAAGGTTTCCCCTATAGCTTTTCATTGTTCTTTGTGCGACCTACGTGCGTTTACGAGAGATTGTAGGTGAAGGTAACGCACAATTTCATATGGCTACATATTAATTATACAAGTATTTTTAATGTAGTGAAGAAATCTTAATTTTTAATGTAATTATGATGCTGATGGTAATAATTTATTACCATCAGCATCATAATTACATTAAAAATTAAGATTATTCTACAATTAAACCGATTATTACTAATAATCGGTTTAATTGTAGAATAATCTTCATTAAATTCAAAATTATCGATTGAAAGCGATCTCAGACATTATTTGTCAATCCTGAACTTAAAATAAATTCCTGAAAAAACCTGTCTATTTAAACAGCGAAGAGTTTAACCATTAGAGCTGATCACCTTGCTAGCTGTTCAGTAAACATACTTTACATAATATAGGTATCTACGGAGCTGCTAATGATTTTGAAGAGGTTTAATTTATGATAGTGGTTATCATAAATTAAACCTCTTCAAAATCATAATTATTAAATTATTAAACAAACCAGATAGTAAGGGCATCGAAGGCGCCTCGTTGGTTGGTGTCCGATCGGGGCTCAGCTCGCACCCGGCGCCACCATCTCCCTCCCCTCCAACACCCTGGTCGACGTGCACACACCCGTCCTCTGGTTCTGCAACATCATCATCCTCAGATCTTCACGAAACCAAACCATCAGCGTGAATAGTAGATAACAGTTCAGTGTCTTTTGTATGTGGTTCGTATAGGAAATATGTATCGAATAAATTGATATCGTCATATACATTTTATAAATATATGAATAATATTATAAGTGGGGTGCTAAAGCTACATATTATTATTGATACCGTGCTAGTATAGGGGTACATAAACAAAGTTACCTGATTAACTTTAAGCCCGAGTGTTAAATTAGAAAGAAGCTAGGCTTAAAATTAATACAGTTATTATATCTGGTAAATTGTGTACAAATGATTATTGATATTTATAATAATACTCATGCATTGTGCTGACTTTATTAATAAAATGTCGGCATTATTATTTGTGTTGATTTGCGACGAGACTGTTGTTATCTCTCACCTTTCATCATATGTCAAGCTGTCCATTTCTCTGTCAAAATGTATTTTCTCTGTTAGTAATGTTTATGGGTTCTTGACGTTGTGTTGTGTGCAAATGTTGAAGTTGATGCCGCTGCGCTTTACCAATGTTTTCATTCTAAACTCATGCATTCGTCACCTCTAAGCAGTCACATTTCCTGTACACTAAATATACTAGATAGATAGAAAGTTTAAAGTAGTTTGGTATTAATAAATTAACAATGTCCAGAAAGATATGCCAAGCGAAGATTGCTTCGATTAGCAATAAGTTACATAAAAGTATACAAGCAATAAAGTAAATAATAAATCCTCCAACATCACCAGTGAGCTTCTACTTTCATTCAAAAACATTCGCACATGATCCTCTACACACTTACCGAAAACTATAACGTCGTCAACATAAACTTGCGAACTCACCTTGATCTGAAGCAGAGGGCGGCGGGTGCGGCACGTCGCAACAGTCGTCAGCATCGAGGCCACGCTCGCTGTCCTGCGCCAAGCGCCGCACCAGCGGACCAGTCACAATGTGAGATATAACCTAGCTACGGGACTTTACTTCCATTGCCAATAACCCGAATCCAAGTCCAGGTAGAAAAATTTCGAAATAACTTTAGAAAGCTTTGACTTTAGCTAATTTTGAAATTGATTTTGATCTATTCGCGATTATATAGGTCTTTATTTAAAGTGAATCTATGAAATGTCAACATATTAAATATTAACTATACTTGGGTCTTACTCAAATATTTCATGCAACAAGCATGCTTTACCCAATAACATTATTTTGTACAGTTATTGGCATGCTATGGGTTACAAAGATACTCCTACACAACTATTATAATATTCGCTATCTGCCAAATTTGACTAATTTTAAGACAAGAGACTATGGGTTGCTATAAATATAAAAGGATACTAAACAAAATACACATTGGTGCACTTCAAGTACTTAACGTCAATTTTGACAGACTAATAATGTATTACACAATATTAAATTCGAAGTAAACAAATATGTTGGGTCATAAATTACATAATTATAACATTAAGTAAGTATTAATTATTACATAATAATAATAACATTTTGTTGGTTACAAGGAAAGGTGTTTGCACCAAACTTCGATTCTGGAAAATTGTAGGAAATTATTACAGGATAAAATATGCTAGTGTGCTTATTATCAATTTTGTGATATCTTTATCGTGAAGGACAACAATTTCAAATACTTTGGATTATAGAACTTTGGTGCAACTATTAGTAAATTTTATATTGTAATTAGTGTAAATATTCACCTGGTCGTCAGAGTTGGTGGGTGTCGGCTTGTTATCTTCACTGCCACTGTCAGAGCATTCTTCTTCCATAAGAGGTTCTAGTCTTCTTCTAAAAACATCCCTACATCAAGATTGTCATTAGTCGTGTGATTCTTTGCCATTTTTATGATTATGCCGATTAGTTCACTATTCAAACTCTTTCACAAATTTGAAATGTAAAACTTTTGGTAACTCATGTCAGTATCAATGAGTGGTTGTTAAAAAAAATTGAAAAATTATTATTCTCGTATAGCATCTGAGAGTTAAATAACAAAGTAATTCTGCATAAACTGTAAAAGTACTGCATTACAATTGTTTTTTTCTATAAGTGAAACTTTAGTTAAACATCTGGTAAGTACTTGTTGTGTTAAAATAAGTAACGTCAAAATTAAAGTAATTCACCTTGGAAGAAGCGGCCTGAGCGTCGTTGGTCCGGTAATAGTAGGAGCCATGAGGAGTTCGTCCATCATCAGCTCCGTGTCGTCATCACCAGCGTATGATGATGATGACTTTGTGGGAGACTGAAATTGTGAAGGATTTTCCATTCAAAGGGCATAAAAAACCTATTGAAAATTCTGTATATATATCTGTAGGAATGTTAAAATGTTATTTAAAGAGATGGTGACGGAGATCATTTTAGAACTATCCTATAGAAACCTTTACTGCTACTCAGGCTTTGTTACTAATAAGCATTTAAAATAACGTCGGCATTAACACCGAATGATATCTACGAGTCTTTATCTATGCCTTTAACATGTAGCTCTACTCTACTGCATCGTTATAAATTAATCATCTTTACCGATAACGTTCCATGTTCAGAGTCAGGCAGGTTATCTGACAAATCTCCAGAGGATGGGGTGCCCCAAGCTTCTTCCCCGCTTGCTCCACTACCCTCTCCTGTTTCTCCTGTACCTTCTTCTGTACCGATTGTTGACTTCCAGTCACTTACTCCAAGGCATCTGTTAAAATTGGAACTTTAAAGATGGCGGAAAGTTGGAAGTTGACGAGTAAGAAAGAAAACCTACGAATCTTATGATTTTCTAAATTAAAAGTATTTACAAATATGTAATTTTGAGCAAATCTATAGTAGAGGGCTCTATTGCTGAGTACGTCAAGTAATTATTTTCTTGTAATACTAACATAAAATTCACAAAATAACTACGATTACGTTATACAATAAAATTCTAAGAATTAAATAACTATTTTGTACCTATTATCAAATTAAACATTTCTAATTATTTAAAATCTATATTGTATATAATATTCCTAATAATATTTGTTTCGCCAGATTCTAGCAGTTTTATTATGAAAAACTATTTTACTATACTCAATGCTAGCTCGAAAATGCTATTCGTAAAACACATTATTTCTAGCAAATATCTAATATATCTAAAGTAAAAATCTTACAAAGTTAGTGAAAAAGTACAATTACTCTTAGACTATTTCTATTTTGAATGGTTTTAGTTATTATTTAGCTCCTTCATTACAATCTTAACAAAAATATGAATGCACTACAGTTTCCACCCACACATTATACTCATCGTTCCTTTATTATTCTCCATTGACTTGTGTTCCACCTATATTGAGAAAAATATTATTATACACACATTATATTGGAAAGTCTGAATCAGGACAATAAATACATTTTCTCCTATAGCTTATTTCTGATAGGAAGAAGGGCCAGTTAGGAAGAACTTCGTAGAATAGCCTGAGTTTATGAAACCAAATGCCATAAAAAAAAAGCTGCCCCATCCATATGCTCGTAATTATAACTTTTTCGTGATTCCGTCTTCTCTTTTGGTTCTCTTTTGGTGGAAAATTAATAAATGGAATATCAAAAACATACCTTTCTAAGAACGACGGTTGTTTGTGCGCTATGGATGTGTTGGGTACACTCTCGGTATAACTGAAGATATTCATCTTCTCCACGACGAAGGAGCCAGCTCTTGCTGCATAGCCCATGATACCACCAGCAGCGCCGCTCACTAAAGGAGAAATTCGTACTCACTTACTTTGTGAATAATGGTAAAATATTATCTTTAGCGATGACCATTTTAACAATAGTCATTGCGTTTAGCATGGCTATAGCGGCCATTGACTCACCCAAGTTTTCTAGCTTTCTTATTTCAAAAACGGAAATTAAGTCCGTTAACGTCCTAAATCGATATCAACCGTGATCTTCAACATTTAACAACTCCTAATAAAATTTAATAGGGAGAGGACACTGACGGTTATTGCCATGACAAAACGAAACAGCTCTAAAGCAGTAGCATTATTAGGTTCGACAAATACATTACCTGGATTATTATAAGCTTTCGAAGTATCCGGCTCTTGTGCTGTCAGTCTTACGTTGCCATCGTCAGTCTCATCGGACGGTAATCTCTCCAGGCTTGACATTGTGCCATATCTTAAACAACATTAGTAGTCTTTACAACAATACGAACTAGTTTAAAAACTACTTTATAATTTTTATTAACACACCTTTTGAGCGTCACATAAGGCAGATCATCTGGAACATCTGGGGAATCTGGGGACTCATCTACAAGGTCATCCTGCAATATAAGAGTTAGTTCATAATCATCAGAATCTATGGGTAATCAAGCAACTCCTTAAAAGTGAACTCACAGTCTTATTAGTGGAATTAAAGTCGGGCGTTGGTGGAACAACAGCTATGTTAGGAACAGGAGACTCTGACTTGATCGAGCCAAGACTACCTGGTCTAGAACAAGGATTGTTCAAACTCGACGCTGAACCTCTCTTGAAAGGTTCTACTCTCATCAAATGTGCTGCGGGATTGATAGCCGAAAGACCCATTAACATTAAGGGTCCTAACTCTAAATCTTCATCAGAACCTGCGTCGATATTATTTGCATTTACATCTTCCATTCTTTCAGTCTTCTTATTTATGTCCCCGTTCATTTTACTGACTGCCGATATACCCATTCTAGGGGACCGTCTTAGACCTCTCTCTATTTTAAAATCATGATCATCATCGTGTATCGAATCATCTTCTAGGAATACTGATGATGTCTTCAAACAAGAACCAACGTGTTCCCTCTTAGTTACGATATTCATGCCTAAAACTTTGTTTAGTACGTTTTCTGCCTTTTGTCTAGTTATTTGTTCTTTTCTTGCAGACGCTGGTGATGGGTAGTTAGTCGTGGCTGTTTTTGTTTTTGTTAAAGTTATATTTTCGACACATTTCACTTCATTCAAGTACTTTTCTTGAGCAATGACGCATTGGACCTGATTGGCAATGTTCGAATTGGACATCCTTAAATCGTTAGAACTAGAATTAAAGATCATAGAACTACAGGTTGTGTGGCTAGTTGATAGTGGACTGTTTCGACTACTAGATGAAGGGCTTGGCGATCTTATTGAGTTATCTTTTCTTAATTCTAACTGGCTCTTTGTGTGAACTGAATGAACACTTCTGCTTAATATTGGTGAATCCGTTTTTAGTTCGTAGGACGTTGATTTGAGCATTCTCTGGCTTTGTTCTATTGAATCTATGACCTTCTTTGCTGCTCGGGGCCCATCTTCTGGACGTAACTTGATAGCATTTTTACGTTCTAAGTGTGAGAAGTTTCTTGGCTTACGATTGCCACAGTGCGCACTACACGGGCTGGTGGAACTTTTATTAGAGTTCGAGTTTTGGGGCGAAGCTTCGAGCTTTGGTTTGACGGGTATCACTGGTGGTTCCTTTTGGGATACAAGGGGACTATTTGGTTTGGACAAACACTTTTTGTGGCACTGTCTGCAGACGGGTATCGTGTCTACCACCACTGGGCTTGTCCTTACCGTTATCTGAAATATAACATTTGGTTTTAATGGAGTGAATTCATGGCTATGTAAGTTGATTTCAGCTATACATACTTGACTTCCAGAATTGCTGCTTTTTGATGGGCTTCGATCATTGTCCTTCTTTTCACCGGGCGACGTTCCTTTAGCTTCATGACTTGACACAAGATCTGCTACCTCTAGAAGGTTAAGTTCTTTGGATCTTTTTCTTAGTTCTTCTACGCTCCACATCTAAAAGAACCAAAATTGCAGAGCTATAATGTAAATTATTAATACTAAAGTTACTAGATACATAGTTTTATAATGAAAGTTAATACTACGTCACTCCCAACCATCTTAAATTACTCGTATTAAGTACTAGTTGCGCCCCGCAGTGTCACCCGCATAAGTCTCGATCCTGTGGGAATATCAGGATACAAAGTATTTTATGTCCTAACCCAGCTTATCGTCTACCCCTTTGATAAAATTTCATTTTAATCCGTTCAGCCGTTTTAGCGTGAAAGCGTAACAAACAAACATACAAAAAAATCTGATCTTTTCTTCTCTTTATTATAATACTAGCTGTTGCCCGCGGCTTTGCCCGCGTGAAGGTCGGAAAATATCCCACGGGTACGTACTACAGGGATTTAGAATATTATATGTCCAAACCCAAACATATCTGTTTTAGGGTTCCGTACCTAAAAATTAAAAACTGAAACCCTTAAAGGATGACTTCGCTGTCTAACAAGACCTTTTTTCTCAGGAACGCGTGGATTGGAGGCAAGTTGAAATAGATATCAAAAACTTAGGCTTAGGCTAAGCATGCACTACGAAATTTGATCGTTGCGATTATTAAACTGCGAAATAAAATCGTAAACAAAAAATAATTCCTACACGCACTCGCAAATGATTTTCATAGTGCGCGCTTAGCCTTAGATATACGGTCCCTTGGAACTATAATGAAAATCAATCTTCCAAGTCAACGCAATAAAAAAATACGGCCATTTATGCCGCATCTTTTGACACCCAAGGCCATTTTGTACTTCCCGCTGGCCCAGCAGCATGAAGTTTGGCGAGAAGTAAGGTCAAGTACAAAAGAAAATTGATAATAATTATATATGAACTGCAAAGTTATGTTCGTTCTTCAATCTGGGATAAAACATTCATAAGCCGAGTCTTGAAGTAACATTTAGGCTGTATTTCATCCAAATAAGTACTCTTCACTCTAATAATTGTTATTTTTCAACTGAAAAGTTAAGTTTGTCCTTCACTTCGGATTTGGAAATTTGGACAGCCGAGCAAGCACAGCTTTGAGACGGAATCCTCAGGGCGCAAGTCTACTCACATTTTATTATTATTATTACCATTCATTTGTAACACCTACTCTAGTGCCGCCATTGAACACGTAATACATGTTAGAAAGGTTAGTTTATGACTTTAAATTGTAAGAACGTGTGATAGAGTGGGCCGATTTGAAAGAAATAGAGACAAAATGTTAATTCAAGATACGGACTATGACTATATTTCCAAACCCCTAAATTTCTTGAAAATAAGACAAAAAAAATGTATAATTTAAGTGAATTTATATTTATAATTTAGGTATTCATAATTCTTTATTTTTTACCAAAAGCATAAATTAGAAATTTCGTATCCCAACTTAAGAAATGCTGAGTTTCCCATACAAACTTTCTTCCCCTGATATCACCCCACTTAGGATTATTTTGAGACAAATATTACCTACCCTAACTCCTTTTCCAGGATGCCATCTATCTCCTTGCTAAATTTTATCGAAATCCGTTCAGTGGTTTAGCCGTGAATAGGTAACATACAGACAGACGAAGTTACTTTCGAATTTATAATATTAAGTATGGATACTAGTCGCACCCCGCGCTTTCACCCGCATAAGTCTCAATCCCGTGGCAATATCGGTAAATAGTACCCTATGTCCTAACCCAGGTCATGCTCTACCCATGTTCCAAATTTCTCCAAATCCGTTCAGTCATTTTAGCGTGAAAACGTAACAAACAAACAAACAAACTCACTTTCGCATTTATAATATTAATTTTATGATTATATTAGTTTAGATTCAGTAGTTTCCCTAATCCTTCTCCAAATTGTTTTTTAAATTGCCAGTTATATTTCACCCATTACCTCCATATCAGGTTCAGGTGGATCCAGCTCTTCAGCCTCGGGCAGTTGCGTCATCCATCTTTGAAGATGGAGGGTTGATCCTCTGCTGCGAGTACTCCTCGCTCCCTCTGTGTTACTCCCCCCACCTCCTGTCTGTGTTTCCACAGAACTGCGTCGCGTCTAGAATATTCGAAAGTTTCCTAGAGTATTGGAGGTTTTTAGTGCAAACCAATCTCACGATGTTCTTTGATGGGCATCGCAATGGAGTTTGTAAGATTCGTGATTGTTATAATTTAATTCTGGTAACGTGGATATTTGGCGATGGTCAAAATAATTTACATACTTACCGTTATGACTAAAATATCATTGAAATGTTCACTTTTCGGGGTATTTAGTGATTTAAAATTATTCAGGATGTTGCCCATTTCTGTAGCTTAAATTTTATTACTGTGTCCAAATAAATATTATATTATTCTTTCTTTCTTTTCTTTCTATAATGTGATTCATGTTTGTTTTCTCTTTAAATAGTATTTCGTTTGGATTTTTTAATGTCATTGCTGCAGGTCAGGTACGTATTTCATTTTTTTGTATTTTTCTCAGTTACTCGTAATACTCTACCTCGTGTGTTTTATTTGTGTGTGTAACCAAACATATAAAATTATTAAATTACAAACCTTGGTACAAACTATATATCGTGCCACTTCTAATGAATTGGAGACTAAATTGAACTCATTTCATCCAATCTGTAAATTTTAATGTTTGCTACTCTTGTATCTATTGAATCATTCAGTTATTTATTGCCACCTAAATATTAAGATTTAAGTTCCGACTGATTTTTTAGATTAGAAAATACGGTACTTTGTAAGCTATTAAACATGTTACAAGTCACAGAGAAAAATGGTAGGTCATTCAATAAAAAATAAAAAATTTCGTTAGCGTCGCAAAATTCTGGGCCCTTAACCAATTTCAAATAAAAAGAAGTATATTTCGCCATTGACAAAATCACTTTATTTACGGATAATAAGAAATATTCTGCTCCGATCTAAACATAAACATCCAAATTTTATATTATTTTAATCCATTAATATGTCATGAAGAAACCGGAACTATAATAAAATGTTTTCTCAAAATTATAATTTTTTCCTCATACTATCATTAGACTATATTAAAAATTTACACACAGCCAAAGACATCAAAAATTATCGGATTCTAACTACGTAGATTTGTAAAAAAAAACATTTATACACATACAAAAATTTTCCCGGGAAACGTTTAGGTTATGTGAACATTTTGCGATGCTAGCGACACAAGTATACGATCTTCTAAGTCGTCATTTACAAACATCTGCTGTTACATGAATAAATACTCTATGTGTTAATTTATTACACTAATAAATAAAAAAGCATCAAATAAATCAGTCACATTTAACATCGACTACCATTTTTCTTTGTAAATATATTTATATCTAATGGCGATGAACATTTCAACATAAGAAGCATTGTTCAAATCAAAATGCTCTAAGTGTGCAATGATGGCAACTACATGATTGATTTCGCGAAGCAGATCGCCAAATATCCACATGACCTGTACAATTAACTCTATGTACAGATTTACAATGTTCAGTGTCTGTACATTTACAACATCAACTTTTTTATTAGCTAATTGTTCCATTACACAGCTGGAGGAATCAAAGAGTAGAGTGCGCCGTTGAAACAAGTACCAAAATAAATGAAGCCTTTTGAATTTCTTAAGAAAAGGACGGAAGACTTAACAAACTTGGTATCCAAAAAAGTGTAATGTACTGTAGACGAATCTCCATTATTGGTACCCTATAGTTACATTTGACACTGATTTTCTATTTGGTAAATATTGGCATACACATTTTCGATTATACTAAAGCGATTTGTAAAATACCCAATCGTGAATTCAGTTCTGTGATAAGTAAATTTTCATTAATACCCGGTCGCATATCATAAGTGGGGCATCAGACTTACAAATTATTTCTCTAATATAATCAAAATACCGAGATTTCTTTAATACTGCTAATGTTCGAAAATATGTCTCTCAAAATTTTGTTACCACAACCTTTATCTCGACTATAAGCGATTTTTATAACAATCCAACAAACTCGCCAGTCTACGTGGCGAAAGCTTTCGACTCCCTCTCCTAAACACCGGCTAAACATGACTACTAGAACACACCGTGAAGGTTTTCCTTCAGAAACCTTATCTCCAATTTCTGCGATTCCGGGGATAGCAGGAGTCTGCCATCTCCGGATCGGACTCCGCGGATCAAAGCTCCAGATAGGCCGGCGGAGTCGGCCGCTCCGGCAGAGCCATCCGCTGCAGGAGAGGATCGTCGGGCAGGAAGATGCGCTCCTCGACAGAGTGTTTATACGAGGGGTCTACATCCAAGTCTGCGAGAGCTAAATCAGCTTCGAAGGATTCCCATCTGCAGGGTGAGCTTTCTGAATAATCTTCGCCACCGTCTGAAGTTAGTTGGGCACTAGGTGAGGTGTGAGGCTCGTCGTTCTTTTCAATGCTTGACGAAGAGACAAAATGGGAGGAGAACGTTTGTGAATCTGCCGGAGAGAGATTAGCGGACGGCGTTTCAGGGGTGGGGGCTGTTCTCCAAACTGTGCTAAGGGGCCCTCGGACTGGTTGAGGAGTGGGAGAGTCTGAGCTCGTTCTGAAGTCGAAACTGACTCTGACTTCCTTCTCTGGCCGTTCTTCTACGAGCATGTTGAGATGTGATCGGTAGGAGCTGGCCGGCAAGAGGGCCAGGCTGGAGTGTCGTTGAATGCTGGACGCGGATACCTGGCGTTGCTGCGAGTCCAGCGTGGCGAGGGAGAAGGTCAGCTGAGGGTCCGGAGAATCCAGCGGAGAGCCGAGCGGCGTGCCTGACATCGTGTGCGCTCGGTAACTGGAAGAAGAGAAGTGACCCTTAAAAAAAGCCTGAAAAAGGAGTAAATTTCCTCAGCCAAGTAGACTTGGCTGAGGTTTGTATTATATTTCCGATATTTGCTTCCAGTTTTCCATCTCGGAGGAGCTCGTGGCTAAGTAATACCAGGCGCACGGGTCGATCCATCAGGTTAAGCTACGATTGCCGGGGTTGGTCCATGGAGACTCCTCCGTGCTAGTGCCACAGTCCGACAATAGTGTAATATAAATGAATTACAAAATCGTGCCTCGGAAAGCACGTTAAGCCGTTGGTCCCGGCTGACATTCCTGGATCTAGATCGAGATCATGACATTCGTTACGGATCGTCAGAAGCCCGAAAGTCTGACAACCAGTTTTACCAAAGGGTACTGCATTACCCAGTTACTGGTATGTGTCAGATAGGCAGTCACTCTATGTAAAATACTGGTATTCAGCTGCATCCGGTTAGACTAGAAGCTGACCACAACATAGTTGGGAAAAGGCTAGACAGATTGATTGCTTCCAGTTTTCTATCTATGATATACGCTAGATTATGATCGGGACAGTATTATTATAATATATCCAATAGTAAAATATACTCACATTTGCCTCTGTAATAAGCTCTGCCATACTGCCTTGAGGTCTATGGAGGGAGCTCGTAACACGATGGTCCTTGTTCGAGCTGGCGTGCGCGGCGAACACGATACTAGTGGGGACTCGCCCCCTGCGCGGCCCAGGATCAGGCGGAATTCTGTCGCTGGAAAATGAGGATATTTTGTTAGACTACAACATTAGTGACTACCAAAAAAAAAAAAAAAACTGTTTTTGACTCTTATTATAAATACACTCCAAATTAGGTTTCTATAGTGTCCGTACTTATCGTTATTTGAATTAAGCATATACCAATACTTGCACTTTAATCAAAAAGAGCTTCGCATGTCTGAACATGGGATATTTCAGTCTAACTGTGGCGGCATCTACATCGCCACAAATGAACTACGCATCAAAGACCTGACGTCACACAAATCCTGCATCGCGCAATTAGAGTTTACCGCGTGAACAGCATATATATAATTTCCCCGACATTGTTGGGTAGTTGCCAGCCAGACACGACACCCGGAGTCGGCGGATCCTCCCTTTTCTATAGAGGATGAGTGAACTTTACTGGTTGTTCCTCATACCTCTAAAAAACCAATGAAATACTAAATGGGGGGCAATAATGTAAATTTCTGGGTACCTACTCATTTTTGAAGTTGAAGTTTGTATAACACCATGATTGTACTACATACCTCATAACATCTACCAACCTTTCTTCCTAACATTGAACTGTGCCTCCGACACGGTGCCCAGCGCCACGGGCTCCTCCGTGACGAACAGCACCCGGTCCCTGGACACGGTGGCGAACAGCAGCAGGTCACTGAACAGCAGCGCCCAGTACGGCCGCACCGCGCGCCCTTCCACCCGGGACAGCTCGCCGCCGAAGATCCATTGACGGCCTGCCGTGCTTAGCACGAATGGCTGGAAGGATTTGGGTGAAAAGATTCATCGACTTTAAGTGCTTTACGACTTGCAAAGGCAGTCAGCTCTGCATATATTACGAGAGTTCTTATTTGATTGGATTGGAGCGTTTCAGTTTTCATTGTTTCTCCATATTTTTTGTAACAAAATATTGTGAAAAAATGAGAGAATATTTATATATTTTGATTTGTTACTTTCATTTCGTTACTTTTTAGTTGACATTCGATATTTTTATATCGTATTATACTGATAGAATAAGAAGTACTGAGTTACATAAAAGACTTACGAATGAGGCTGTTCATATCAATGGAATGGGCACGTAAGGAAATTACTCTCCCACAACCGCATACTTAGCAAGTTCTAACTCAAGCAGCATGTTTACAACCAGTTTCTATTACCTCAAGAGACAAACTAGTCGGTTTCCTTTGATAGTTACCTTACACCTAGTGAACACGAGTCGACTCTCCAAGTCGGCGACGGACAGCAGTGGCTTGCCATCACCCGCGAGACCCATCAGGCCTGAACCAGCTGTAACGTCTTGGTAACCACCCTGAAAATCATGTTCCTTGTTAATAAGTGTGCAAAATCATTATTTTCTTTTAGGGTGTAACTAAGAACTTGGGTTGTCACTCCTTATCTCGCCTCGCTCGCACCGTAGTACTCGCAGATCGAGACTAAGCGGGCGGCGAGGATAACGCTCCAAGGCGTTAATAGTTTAGTAATTTCTTTTTACGACGAAAATAATGGTAATTTAAATAAAATAAAAAAAAAACATAGTACATTTCTGCTTTATTAAATATTTAGTTCAGTTACTATGCAAAGTTTCATGAAGTATTTTTTGAATACCAGCGGTTTGTTGCTCGGTTTCGAGGTAACATTGGATTTTTCTTCTACCTAGAATTTTTTATGGAATAGTGTTTTGGTCAAACATAGTACAATACATCTATTTTCTTAATGTCCCTCGGCAAACTTCATGTTTCGTCAGATATCAGTTGCCCTTTGCACTTGGTGCAGACCGGACTCTCTCAATTGACTTGGAAGTATATAGAGTTTTTAATACTCTTTTAAATTAATGTAATTTGTTTTAAAAATGGGAAGACAGCTGTTTGTATTCGGAAATGCGATGAATCCCGAGGGACATTAAGAAAATAGTTGTACTGTAACTTACTTAACAATAATCCTTAATTTTACCATTTCAAAATTAATGCTGCAGTATTTTCGATTTATCGGATGATTATGCTAAGCAATTTGAGGCATTATAGACTCTTAAGATTCATCCGGATTGTGATAAATCCCTGGATCCGTCATTCAGTACTTATTGTTCTCTTGTACCGGCACTAGCCTTACAAAAATCTTATGCCGTTGTAAAATAGAGAACCAGTCAGCAGGTTAGTAGTGCAGATGACTGCCCAATTTCAGGCGGACGTATCGCCACCAGTGGGGCCTGTTCTATCAATTCAGTAACTTGACTGCACCATTGGTGTCGTGGTTGCAAGCGCGACTGCTGAGCGTGGGGACCTGGGTTCGATTCCCAGGTCAGCCTAAGTCTTATTGGGTTTTTCCATTAGGAATTTCTTAGTAACAGCCCGGAGTTTAGAAGTTGGCGGTGTGATATCCCGTGCCACGGAAATCACGTTAAGTCAGTGGTCCAGCGCCTGATCTCTCTCCGGTCGTGTCGGATTGCCGTCCCATCGAACTATGATAGGGAGGCACCTTTGTCTGCGCACACAATTGTGCACTATAATATCTCTCGCGTTGAAGGCTAGTTTCCGTTGAGGTTGGCCGCCATGGCCGAAATACGGCGGAGGACTATATTAATTCAGTAGTCAGATAGGAAACGCCGAACTCATCTAGCAATTTTTTTTTTTTAAGATGACGTAAAAGTGATTCCAATGTCCTATTTACAGAATAAACAATTTCATTTCATTTAATTTAATTTCATTCAGTGTAAACTTGGAATCCTTAAGTTTAATAAGCTAATAGTAAATCACAGACGTTTCTAAATAATGGCTCCTGACATGGTTTCTGGGCTTGTCAAATTCTAAATCAACATAGGTAAGGTATTTGGAATGCTCAACCCCACCACTAACGTCTTCTCTTTGATAAACTTCGTAATTACCTGTAATTGCTCCACAATAACTTGAAGCTGCTTCTTCTCAAGCTGGTCATATGGCCCAGCTCCGTTGGCTGCCGAAGCCGCCCTCATCAATCGCAGCAGTTCTCGGAACTGCTCCAGGGGTTTGTGGACAAGCGATGTGATGTCAGGTCTTCTTCGGGGAATCGGTGGACTTGTGCAGAACCGCGAGAAAGCCCCGCTCGGGTCTTTTGATTTTTTTACCTGGTTAACGAAGATAAAGTTTGTTGCTAAAAAGTTTATGAAAAAAAGACTGTCTTCTAAATTTAAGCATGGTATAATAACATACTTTGGCGAAGTACATTATTATTATTAAAAAAAAAAACAAAATTCAAAAGTTATTTATTCAAACTAGGCTGAGAATCAGCACTTTTCGAATGTCAAAATTACATAAGACAGTCCCCCAAAACGCCCACCCTTCACCACTTCCTAGTGCTTTTGCTGGGAAGAAGAAGTGGCGCAACAAACTCCCCAGCAGCACAGCTGTCTGTTCAGTTAGAAAAAAAAAATCTATACAATATTTAAAAACATAATTTAAAATATAAATTAATTGCCATATGACAGCTAGCACACGCCAATATACCAACCAAAAACATCGAGAACTATACTCAAGCAGAAATAAAAATAACTAAACGTAAACAATATTTAAAAAAGAAAATAAAGCCTCCAGGCATAAAGGGATTATACCATGGATTTAAGTATGTTAATGCTTTTTGCAGTTTTTCTTCGTCAGAATAAATATTCAGTTCAGAATCGAACCGTTAGTAATTAAGGTGATATGTTGAAAAAAAAGTGGTTTTTCTATTTCGTGTAAATTGTTGAGTATGTGGAATAGGGATTTAACATTTTGGTATATGTTTTTTGACTCTTTGTTCTAGTATCGTGCAAAAGGAATACACGACTACATGATTTTTTTTCGATACAAAAAAATTGCAAAGTTACATCTATTTTTTTACTTTTATCAACATCACGGCGTAACGCTTAAGAGTACTTCAATGGAATTTACTTTAAAACATAGAAAATTATCATATCAAAGTTTACTCAAAGTAATTTTAAATTTTATTTATTTATTTTGTTAAAAATGGAGTATATTCGTTTTGGCACATACGTCGTTTTATTCTGAGCGCACGCACATTATAGCCATCTCTTCTTTTGCGTTTCAAAAGTAATTGCATCACTTTCGCTCACGTCATAGATCAGTCGCCCGGTGCGCTTCATCGACGTCGGACCTATGACGTTTGTCTGCAGATCGGTGCTATCGGATTTTCGTGATTATAATAATTGTTTATATATTAAAAGTTAGTAGATTGTTGGTTAATTTGTGTTGAATAGGTATATAAAGACTATTCTTGCGATTGAACAGTACCTATAACGTATCGTTTTCTATTTGTGACGAGTTTTTATTTAATTATAAATAAAAATGGGAAGAAATACGAAATCAAAACTAAATAAAATACAACGTTTGAAGTACCTCAGCATGAGGGCTCAGAAAATGAGAGAGTAAAAAGTAAGTATACCTATAACTATAGCAATAATTAGTTTCTATTGTATCAGTTATGAGCACGTTCTTGACTGCAATCATGCCCGCCCGATGGAAGACAAGGATGACATCGAAAATAAATAATGAGTTGCGTTCGAGAGCTTACTTCTTTTGTAATTTTTTTCTGTTGTTAGATCCTAAATTCTCAACCACTTGACCGGTTTTTATCAATGGACTCATTTTACAGGAAAACAGTATCAATAGCTAATAAAAAAGAATCCAAGTCGCCACCTCGCTCATAAAATTAGATAATCAGCTACAACCTGTCCTTGCCTCGCAAAGTAATAATGGGTAAGCATTCTATTTGCTAGAACAAAATATTTATGAAATAAATATAAAAAAGGCTAAAATGTACTTTTTACTTTTTTAGGTTAGAAATATGTCAACAGTACATCAATAATACTTCAAATACTATTACCGCGTGTGACAGACTAAGTGCACAAAAACGAATGGAGACGCATTTGAATTGCAAAAAAAGGTGAGTTTAGTCGAAATTATTTATTTATTTTTATTGAGGTATGAATTATTGTGTGTGATTTAATATAATAAGTTAATTTCAGTTTTTTAATCATTTTAGTTTTGTTGCCAAGTAGAGTAGTTTTTTTTTGCGATTTTTAAAACTCGTAGAATATTTTTTATCAAAAATAAAAAACAATCAGAATGAATTGGTTTCTCAGAAAATATATTTTAACTATGGCGAAAATGCTGACAGACCTGATATGGATTCTGATATATATAACCTCACAAAATTATCGAACAATTTAGAAAAATCTGATGAAGAACGCAAAGAGATACAGGAGAGGACAATACTACAGAGTGAAAGTGGGGGGTGGCTCGAATTAAGTAGAAATCTTTTAATAGCGTCCAATTTCGGGAAGGTGGTAAAAAGGATGAAAACGAATAGTTGTGCTAATATGGTGAAAAACATAAAGCAAATATCGACCATGTGGCATCTATAAGCCACGGAAAGAAAAATGAAAAAGCTGCTATTGAGCAATTGTCTAATTTAGTACAGGTAAATATCCAACAATGTTGTCTCTTCATTGACGATAAGTACCCGTTTTTAGGGGCAACGCCGGATGGGATTGCTAATGACATGCTTGTTGAAATCAAATGCCCTATTGCGCCTTACAAAATAGGAATTGCTTACAAAATGCACTTTTGGGCGTTGTGATAAAAAACAAGACAAAAGCTGAAATCGCGAAAAAAAAAATCGTCTGTTCCCTACATTTGGACGAGTTATCAATCAATCTGCCTAGCCTTTTCCCAACTATATTGGGGTCGGCTTCCAGTCTAACTGGATGCAGCTGAATACCAGTATTTTACATGGAGTGACTGCCTATCTGACCTCCACAACCCAGTAACTGGGTAATACGATACCTCTTGGTACATTTTGACGAGTTATGCGAACATAAATGTAGGGACCAGCTGATTTTTTTTCGCGATTTCAGGTTTGGTCCCATAGTAAAAGTTGTTCATAATGATGAGTACAATGACCCCTCAAGAGGTTGGCAAATATTTTTATAGCACCTTATACACTAATTATTTAAAAAAAAAAATCTTAGAACACATTAGAAAAGAAATAAACATTTTTAATATACCTTAATTACCTAATTAATTTTTATTACATGGTACGTACTAAATAAAAAAAATGGTTGAAAATTCAATATTTGTATTATTTGTCTACTCCATACCTCCTGTGTGCTAATATTTCAGGAATTCCAAGAAGTGCGAACTCCGCTCTTCCGATGTCGACCGCGTAAACTGCATTCACCGCTCCCCGCGTGGGGGGCTAAGCCACGCCCATCGAGCTACGATTTATTTCAACATAGCGCCTTAAGACGTTCCTTTAGCATAGTTTTAACTCGACGTCATCGGCTTGCATCGCTATCGTACCAACAAATTCTTAACTTACATGGATCCCAGATTTCATTTAGGTGATCTAGTCTTTACAGATTGATTGTTTCATGCTATTACAAACTATGTTCATATACACAATTATATCAATAGACTTACCAAAACACAGTCGGCTCTCTTAAGTCCAAGGCAGTACTTCTTATAAAGGCTAAGGAACACAGGGGTCTTCTGCAAATAGATGGCCACCACCGTCGACGACTGGATCTCTCCGTCATCCTGCACCACTTGATCCAAGATGTCTTCCGATAGTCGGAAGATCTGGAAGTTGAGGTTTTCTTACTACAGTGCTATCGTCTACTTCACTATTATGGTTATTTCAGTCTGTATACGCGATGCTGGTCCTTAGTCCCATTATATTACTTTAAACAATAGTAGCGGGATATAATCAACTTGTTATTGGCTTGGTTTTAATCACATTGATTCATCGGCTTTCTTTTACAGTCTTGACAAGGTCAAATTAACCGTGAGATCCACATGCTTGCACACTAGAAATACCTCTTTTCTGTAATCTTTCATTACTATAAAAATGCCGCACGGGTCGATCCATCAGGTTAAGCTATGCTTGCCGGGGTTGGTCTGTGGATGGGTGAACATCTTTACATAACGAGAGTACTCCGTGCCTCGAAAAGCACGTTAAGCCGTTGGTCCCGGCTGTCATTCGTGGATCTTTGACAGTCGTTACGGGTCGTCAGAAGCCCAAAAATCTGACAACCAATCTTACCAAGGGGTATCGTACCCAGTTACTGGGTTATGGAGGTCAGATAGGCTGTCGCTCCATGTAAAATAGTGGTATTCAGCTGCATCCAGTTAGACTGGAAGCCGACCCCAATATAGTTAGGAAAAGGCTAAGCAGATTTCATTACTATAAAAATAAAAATAGGATTTACCTTTCTCTATCTCCCTAGTACTCATTGTAGATTAAGTAAGCATTAGGTAATGATCCGTTGAATGATTTGTTGGGATTATAATAGAAAGTTCTTATGAGAAATAAATTCTTTAAACCTAAGTGCTGTGGCTGTGCTTGACTAAAGTTCGAATGGTTTCAGTCAAGACCAGCAGCGATAGTTTTTATTATTCATAGTATTATTTTGTCGGGGCTTATGGCAAAATTATAACAGCCGCACGGGTTGATCATTAAGGTTAAGCAACGCTTGCCGAAGTCGGTCCGTTGATGGGACCATCCATTACATACCGAGTCCCTTCCGTGTCTTTATAGAAAGCACCGTTAACGGTGCTGTAAATTGGGTTATTTTATTTTACCCGAATGTCCTAAAGTACGCATTATTCTGACAACTTACCTCTTCAATATTTTGGAACAACAGCTGGTGATCATTAGGGGCTATGAGGTCGGCTCTCTCGGCCAGGGGTGACACAAATCTGACGAGGCCGAACTGTAGACACGTGCCGTAGTGCTGTTCTCTTGCGATCACGGCTAGGAGTGCGCGCTTTCTGCCGTCAGTTGCCAGCCCTGGCGTCTGGTAGTGGTTAAGGGTTTTGTTAAAATGTTTGACTTCATAGTAGATAAATAGGTACTTAACTAACACTTGTAATTTTGGTAATGTGTTAGGTTTGTTTGTAGTAGTTGAAAAATGAAATGAATTTGTGTTTAATTTTACTTACTTAGCGTAGACCTACGTAGGTAGCCACCTTTATGTGCTAAGTTCTATAAGCTATCTTTTGTTCTTTATATCTTTGTTTCAAGCTTTGCTTAGCTTTCTAGTGACTAACACACACATACACCCTCACACACACACACACTCACACACGCACACACACCATTCAATATACGTATAACATAACCCTATTAACAAAAGTTTAGTTTACTCTTAGTTTATAATATTAAAGTTAAAATTTCCACTCGAGCCACTAATCTTTTTATAATGTTGTTTTTATATCCTTTGGTTGTCATTGTACAAGTACTTAGAAACAGAAAATGTATTATTGTAAAAGGGCGGAGACCTGGTGTCCTGAAATACAGGCCTAGAGCCTAGTTTAGGTACCAGTCTCCCACAATATTAAAATGCTGTCTGACTCTGATACCATCTAATAATAAATAAATAAAAATAAAAAATAAAGCTTTAGATGTTCAGCTTCATCTTTGTATTCTTGGGTGTGTGTATACATGAATTTTGCCTCGTCTACGCTACGTCAAGTCAAGATCGAAATTTGTGACAAAATCCTGTGCCGGAATCACTTGCCGGTACAAAATTATGATCTACTGGCAAGTCTGTGTATGTTACTTACTTAATTATTAAGAGTTTGGTTATTCAAGTTTCTTGAAATCATCCATAATAGGTTTAGAAATCATTGTTATTAGAATAGATCGCAAAAATGGCATTTAAAAAACGAGCGAGCCGTAGCTTTTACAGTAGTCGCTTATGATTTGTTACATCTGACATCTCACCTTAGTAATAAGCAATATTAAGGTAATAACATAACATCACGCCTTGCTTCCCCGAAGGGTTGGGCAGAGGTGCACCTGTAGTAGGTACACCCACATTTCGCCAGTTATGTTTTTTTAAGTCCCATGTAATAGGGGGCGAGCCTATTGCCATCAACCGGGCACAAATCCAGACCTCGGGCTACTACTGAGAAATTCCAGATAGAAAAACCCAATAACACTTTTCCCGACCCGGGAATCGAACCCAGGACCTCATGCTCAGCAGTAGCGCTTGCAACCACTAGACCAACGAGGCAGTCATAGTATAGTACATAGTCATTTATTTGTAGGGGCGGGGCTTCGTCAATGTCGTTTCAGACGTACAACTCGAGCACCGCGCATGCTTATTGGTCAAATCAAATAGTGCGCGCTTCCCTGGCTTCCTGTAACACATTTCCGTCCCTTTTCACGAAATCACTACCACAGATTTGATTGTATTTTTTTTATTTGGTTGCATGATAGCGAGAGTAAAGATGTTACACATGAAAAAAAAACATTGCTTCTATTATAGTGGCCATTCAAATCCATGTCGCTTGAAACTTATATATTAGGTAGACTATTTCGACATTGCAAACACGAAGTTCAATGATGTGTTTTAACGATAGAGCGTTGCAAATATTTGAACAGTTACTATTAAATATTTGTACATCTACTTAGATGTTTAATTAGATTGTTTATACCAATTGCGTCATCGTCACCGAAAGCGTTCTTTCTATATGTATACTGTGTATATATGTGTACCTTTTGGGTGAACAAAAAGCGTGAAACTCGTGTCATCGTCACCGCACGCTTCCCATGAGCTATATGATATTATTATTATTTTTTTATGTGGTAACGACCATAAGTCTGGATTTGTGCCAAGTTAACGGCAATAGGCTCGCCCCTTGTTACATGGAACTTTAACATAACTGGCGAAATGTGGGTGTACTATAAGTACACCTCTGCCTAACCCTTAGGGGAATACAGGCGTGATGTTATGTATGTCTAATGTAAGATCAAAAGCATGTACAAATATATCAATTTAAATTTAACCTATATGTTACTACCTATATGGTACTGGAATACCTAGGTGTAAGCTAAAATTGAAATAATTGTTTGTGAATTTAAATTATTAAAATAATTTGTGCTTACTGGTGCGATACTAATGCGATAGATGACGATTGATGAAAATAATATAGATATAAGGAAAAATAAATGAAAAAAACAATACGAAAATAAATTAAAAGCAATAAATTTATTTGCACTTATAATTATAGAACATAAATTAAAAACGAAATAAAAACAACAGGAACCAAATTCTTTGCATCCAATACACGAATAAAATAAATTAAAAAAGTAGAATACAAAATCATAAAGTTACAAAAAAGAAAATTATTCAAAAACACGACCATGATACTATAAAGTTACAACACGCACGAACTAAGATAATGAAAATAAATAAGAAAAGAAAAAACATTAACAAAATAAATATTAACAAAACAGGTTAAGCTTAAACGTAACGATTCCCCATTCAATGATTTTCACTTAAAAACTAAAATTGAAATAAATGACATTATACGAGCTAAAACCGTGTAAACTGCAGATTTTTAAGGAATGTATTAAATTATAATAAAATTTTGACATATAAATATTTACGTTTCCATCTAAATAAATAATTTCATCAGTAATTCCTAAAGAATGATAAACATTTTCGATCAAAAACCGGCAGTACACATAGTTTTAAAAAATTAAATTAGAAAATTCTAGCGCTTAAAAACTAAAATAATGGAATGTATCATGAAGTATTTACAAAAAATAAAAATAAAAAAAATATTAATAACAAAATGCGATACACGCTGTACATACTACTGTACATCCTACAGATTTTAACTCCACACATCAAGAAAATACAAGGTCTGATACTAGCACCAAATTCGTAAATTTTTTGTCTCTCAATACCAAAATAATAAATTCGAATAATGTTTTTAATGGCCAGCCCACGAAACGTAAACTTGTTGCAGGAATGTGATGAAACGTAAGTCTAAACAACTTCGAAATCTAATTTTGGTAGCTTGAAGTCATCATTAATGAAACATGAAACTAATCTGTCATGTTGACTTTGGCTCACCTAACTCAACCATACTTGGCCAATTATTTTGTATTGATAAATTCCATCCAAAAGTTAAAGTATTTTAGAATATATGTAGCATCGATTTTAGAATATGTAGTATTGATTAGAATATATAGCATCAATTTTCGAATATGTAGCATCAAGTTTACATCAAACGGACTAGCCAGAAAGATGACTAGTTTCCAAAACGATACCGATGAGCTGTCAAACGATAATTCCGTTACCGACCTCTTTGGAGAACGTCACTTGGGGCAGATGGAGTTTGCGTCGGTCTAACGACTGACTGGTTGAAGAACAGGCAGTAGGTGGCCGAGCTACAGTGGCTGGAGACGCTAGGGCAGCAGCTCGTGGAGACCTCGGAGGTGGTGGTGTAGATTCCGCAGTAGGTACGGTCACCTGGGTCAGCCTCGGTCGGACCCCGACACCGTTTGGCGGTACCCTTCTGAATGTTTCTATGTTCAGCATTTGACCTGATGATCTGAAAGGAGGAAAGGGAATTTAGTAAACTGCTGAGGCATTTTAATATCGAGGATGCGTAGCATGGCCACGTCTATCTTTAGAGTAAAGATGACGAAGACAGAGTCTATTATCGCGCTGTAGAAATCTTTCTAAATCTGTGATTTTGTCTTTTGTTTCTACGGCGATTATGTATTAAGTTTGAATCCAAATAAATGTTATGAATTTAGGAGGCAGAGGCTACCTTTTGAATTCAAGGAGTTAACTCATGCTTGAGACTCTATTTCACTAAAGGTGCTGTCCCATTTTCGATATTCATCAAAATTAACATTAATCATGTCAGGTCTACTCACTTGACAAGACTCCGGACCTCCTCCTCATTGGATGTCACCACATTCTTGTTGCCCACAAACACGAGGTAGTCTCCTGCCCTGAGCCCCGCGCGTTCAGCTGACCCTCCCGCCGCCACTCGCTCGACCCTGGGTGGCCTGGTCCACACCACTGTGAAGCCGAAACCACCGGTAGTACCGCGCACGAGTCTGGAAGGAAGGAGGATTTAATTAGATAGTTGGCCTTTATAGATAAACTAGGAACAAAATATAATTAGAACATTCCATGGACGAAATACACGAAGTACGAATGTACCTACTGAAGGTTTTGTAGGACCTGTGTTGTTTCCAGTGAATTTATATTATGAGTTTATTAAAGAATTTTCTACTGCACGTACTTATTGTATACACACATTAAAAGTATCAAAATTTAATGACAATTCTTTATTCAAATAGTGAACTTCACAAAAAAAAGTTAAAAGTCCTATTACATTTTTTTACGGAAATTCATGATTTTTGACCATGTAATTTTCAGCAGCAGTAAGATATTTTAATAATTTGATTATAATAACTATAGTGCCAATCTTTTTCTTGTAAGTTGGAGTTACACATTATTTTCGTGTAATTTGCTGAATTGACGCGGAATATAAAGTACTTTAATTTAATTTATTGTAATTTTGTCTTATTATATTGAGAAACAAAAACGAATGAAACGTATTCACTGTAGATCGAAGTTTTATATCATATTAGTTTATTTGATTTAATTGTGTTTATTTGGAATATAATTGACATGAAAATCAAGACATTTATTGGTTTTCTTTACTAATTTTCCCTGAAAACTCAAGGAATATAAAGAAACACATTAAAATTATCGTTTAGTAACTTTCGCATTTATTAGTACTGAATGAAACAATGTGAATTTGATCGTCAAAGTTCCATTGCCGACGTTTTTCCTTGTAAAGTGAGTTCGTAAAATATTCATAGTAAATTACACGACAAGAAAAGTTAAAATGTGTAATTCCAACTTACAATAAAGAGAATGGCACTATCATTATGCATAATCATATAGTTCAAATATCTTACTGCTGCTGAAAATTACAACGTCAAAAATCATGAATTTGCGTCAAAAATGTAATAGGACTCTTAAAATACGAGTAATAATCCTCAATTGCGGCGATACTCTAAAACGTACTTGATCCCTTCAAGTAAGTTTTCCGATTTCGCATCACTACTCGAAGACAGGACCGGTACATCAAAAAAACTGCTCGAAGGAATCGTACCTTGACCGCTATGATGTCGGCTACGAGGCTCCACAGCCATTCAGGCTTGTTGATAAGCGCCCAAACCATCCGAAATCGTTTACGTGAAGTGGGTTTGCGTTTTCGAAGGCCGCTGAGAGTACTAGGTACCTATAGCACCCCGCAATCGTAGGGCCCATTTATAATGGGTTCGCCAACACAGAAATTGGGAGGAAGAAGACTGGCGTTATATTTGCTTTTCCTATGAATCTCGTTTCAGTATGAGGCCGAATACAAGACGTACTCGGCTCGTTTGGAGGACCTCTGGACGTCAAGAACGCTTGAAATTTGGTTAGGAAGTTCATTCAAATGTAGGGGAAACAATAACGGTTTGGGTCGGTATTTGGATCGGTGGAAGAACCGATCTCATTTGGATCAGGGGCAACCTCAATGCTAAGATTTATGCGGAGAGGATTGTTTCAGACGTGATCGTCCCTTTGCGAAGCCGGTTGGGTGATCCGTTTCGACTAATGCACGACAATGCACGTCCACACACGGCTAGAGTCGTACCACGCACTCTTGCCGATGATCGCATCAACGTTCTGCCGTGGCCTGCTCAATCGCCAGACCTCAACCCAATTGAGCACGCATGGGATATACTCCAAAGAAGAGCTCTGTCGAGTATGGATGCCGTGCATTCCCCACAACAACTTTTTGATTTGTTACAAAGAACGTAGGCGGGCATTCCTCAAAATGATTTTGATGTACTGATTTTAAGCATTCCAAATCGCTGTGACTGTGTGATTCGTGTCAATGGTGGAAACACAGATTATTATTATTTTTTATCTTTACCTACAATAAAAAAATGAAAAAAACCTCATTTTTTGCCATTTAATTGATGACATTAACTTAGGTAAATTTCCCACAATTTGAAAAAATTGCAATTTTTCTTAATTTTTACAAATTAAAGGGATGTTGTTAACTTAAACATAGGAATTAAAGTAAGAAGCCAGTCTGGATGACTAGACTTGGTAAATATTAATTGGATATTTTTTTATAGTTAAAAATGTACTTGATCCTTAGCCACTTTTGATGTGTAGTAATTTCATAAAACAGGTAGGTGTAGTTTTGATATAAAAAGCGTAAATGTAGATTTTGAAAAGTATTTAAGTATAAGCTTCAATTATACAACGTATAGGTATAAAAAATAATCTTAAAATCATTACCATGGCGAACTTTCGAAACGGTATGTCTGATAGGATTAATTCACGGTTGCATATATCAAAGGAATGAAAGCATGTGTTTAAAATGCTTTTGAAAACCGTTCATTAATTTGTTTGAGTGAAGTGTTTCTACTCTGCTTGGTTTTTGAAAGACTTGGATATTTGCCAAATACGATTGAGCTCTTTCGAATCGGTCAGTTTATGTACATTTTATTAATGAAAAGTGCAAAGCAAAAAGGAATGTGTTTAGATTGAATGTGAATGGTAACGGGCATAATTTCGCTAGTCTTCCTAGAGTAGGCCTGCACCCAACTGCCCTCTCAAACATTGTAAAAGCCTTAAGAGAGTAACCGAGGAGTTTCTTGCCGGCTCTATGCCATAGGAGATGACCAATTGCAACCGTGCACCCAGCTTCTGACATTTCAAAAGTGCCCATGTAGGTTTATGTAAAATAAAATATTTTGATTTTGAGCTGATCTTCATACAGATATCATAATTTGTATTTAAAACTTAATAAAAAGGTTATAGATCGTACTCACTTCCTTGTGGTAGTAAACGGAGTCCGTCCGTTCCTGGGCGGTCTCTTGGGCGCGTTAGGATCCTCAGGCGGGTCCAGTTCCAGGTATCGGAGGAACAGGTGCTCATCAGCTTCTCTCTGGAGGGCAGCTGCCACCGCTTGCGCCTGGCTGGCTGTGGTAGATGCTGGGCCGTTTGTTGACACTCCTGTGGATTATAAATGGTGTTGTAGATGTGTTTGATGCATGAGAATGAGGTTATACTAATATTGAATATATAGAAGTAAGTTTCCGTAATAGAGAAATGAAGAGGTAAACGTAAAATGAGCAAAAGTTTGTTCAATTAATGTAAGTTTTTTCTATCACTTAGAAATACCCGTCTGTGCATTTTTGATAGTGGAGCCAGTTATGGGTTTTTCAGACAGAATCGGTGGCAGTACAGTTGACGGTAATTATACTACGTGACGTACTCTGACATTTATGCCAGGTAGTACGATAAAATTACAGTAAAATGTAAGCCACCGCCTGTGTGAACCACCCTTATAGATGACCCGCAACGTATTAGCATAAATTATCTTTATTTTTAAAATGCTTACCTTTATCGTTATGGTTTTCTTTAGTGCCATCATTAGTGCTAGTTTCAATGTTGTCAGTAGCCATTTTACGTGGATCCCCTTCAGTCACGCGGTCCTCTCTAACGAATCTGTCATTTGTGTGCGCTTGCGCCGCGTTCTGACCGCGTCCAGAGCCTTGTTGCAGGAAGTACGTTCCGGATATGTCGCAGTTAATTGCATCTTTTAGTGGGAACGAGACACATCCTAAAAACTCGCTCCGCCTGTAACAATGGAGTTTGAATTAATAATTGACTGTACGGTTTTATCCAGGACTAAAGTTGGTCCAAATGTACAACAAGTTTATTCTTGAGCTGAAAATTGGTCCAAATTTCAGACTGTTTATCAAAACTGAACTCTAAAATTGAGTACAAAAGGTGAATGTCCCACGTCTGCTCCATTTCGCTCGTTAAAGGTCAATAGATCGTCTGTGGGATGGGAATAATATGTAAATGTACGCAATGGGGTGATGTCGTTATGTATAATAATGGCGAGTCCGCGCGGGATCCATGGACAAAAGGATTCACAATGGAGATTTATTCTTAAAGCACATACAGGATCTGGTCATGGTGAAAGTTTATATCATTTGTATACAATTAGACCTTTCGATAAAGATAGCGATACAAGTTGAGGGTTACTAATAATAATAAAGACGCACGAGGAAATCACAACATCTTTTAGGAATAATACAATGACAATAAAATTATATAAGTTTACAATATTACAAAATCAAAAAGGGAATACAAAATTCACAAAGGAAACATTGGATAAGGTATTTTAAGCAGGCTTTACAAATACTAAAACAGTCGCTGCTTCAACAAATATCACACTGTTTATTCATAAAATATTAAAAGCCGAAGTAAGGCTTGTAATATACATGAGTCATCGGTAAGCCACCCTTAATGCAGTGTGCCTAGGGCTCACAAGTCATAGCCTACATACATAATGCGCGTTACGGTAAGAGTCATCGATATGGCTTGCCTATTACGCATAATTTCAGGAGTGGAAAGGCTTTTATTTGTTTTTCGGTATTTCTGGTTTCTTTCCCGTCTATTTTAATTGTTTAACTGAAATATTTCGTTTCAGTATCGTCCACTTTTCCTTGTACAAAATATTTCTCATCAACTTTAAAATTCAGATCGTCTCTTTCAAGTTCATTAGTATTTCAATTGTTCTTTACGCTCATTGTTTTCTCTACTTTGTTAATTGCTTCAATTAATTCCAACTTTATACCAATCTCTTACAATTACTCCATATTCTTCACAACTATTTCCAGTGTAATCGACTCGAGCACGAATGTTGTTTTTCTACAGGTATCGCAGTTTGATCTGTGCTTATAAACAGCTGTGCAGTGGCATGCACTGTAACAGAAATAGCTTCGCGTGCTTTATTAGCATGCATGTAAGGGGAAAGTTCGCTCGACCTTGCAGGTTCATCTGATAAATTGTTCCTACCTAGTCTGGCGTTAAGTGGCGTGAGGGTTTCTTTGGTTAAAACTTAAGTGAGCTCGGAAACGTCTGTTTTGTTTTCGGAGTGATAACACGGCTTAACAGTAGATAAGTAGATCGAATTTGAATAAAATGATGATGGGAATGAAGTGAATTATTATTTTTGCCATTAAGTAACAAAAGTTCACTGAAAATTACAAAGTCTAAAATTATGAAGGTGACTGTCTATATATTTAATTTAAATAACATATGTATATGGCAATATTGGCTTTCACATAACCATGCCCATAATCTACTAACCACATTTTATTAGAGATAGGAGTAGATTACGAAACTGCTCCTTAAGTCCACTTAGTTTTGTTTCCATCTAATAACGGGCCGGGACTGTTGCCATATATGTACGGAAATACTTCATCGTCAACTGCTGGTTAGTTCACATCATTATGTCCAATAAGGCTAAATGCTCTCTTATGTTGGTAACGAACCGGTAGCAAATTAGAGCAATGTACAAAGTATCCAGGTTTGTGGCATTTCATTTTAGATTCCATCATGGTACTGGTGAAATGTCGGTACAACTTTACCTATATCTACCGCTTTAATTAAAACAAGCGTGCGGTTTTATGCTCGTATGTTACAAGTAACATTTGGATGAAAAGTATTCTAAGCATTAGTAACTTCCGATCCATCTTCATCATCATTAATATGGAAGAGAGAAGTAACGAGGTCTGAGAAACTTTTTTGTTTGATTAGTAAAATACAAACAAAACACTAACTTACTCAAAAGTATCACAATATGGATAACTTGTATAGAAGACTGTGGTATTATCACGATATTGAACTTTTCATAAAGCAAAGTAAAATCAAAAAGTTGAATTTCTGAAAAAAAATGAGCGCAACTCAATTACGCTGGTCATTAATTGGACCAATTTCAACTTGAGATTTGTACACCACCGGGTCAGCTTCAGTTCGGCAGGGTTACTGGAAATATAAATTGATTACGAATATTAATTGGAGACCTAAAGCTCTCGAAATTTTGCAGCGGATTTTTGTGTCCAAAAATGTTCACGTTTTTGTGCACGTATATCGGAAATTTAATGATAGCCATACGAATTCAGAAATGTATTGAAAGAGATTGTGGAAAATGTACGATATATTCTGATGTTGTATTTATCTGTTGATGGAATTTTCGTGAAAATGTGTTTATAGTTCTTTAGACATTATTTTGTTTCTCTTGGGTTCAGTAACATTGCTTATCAACGTGAAGCAATCGATTTTCATATAAACGCATATGAGTATTATGTCTAGACATGGTATCGTTGAATTTTTTATGTACCGGAGGCAAATTACGTCCACTCGTTTGTATTAAACTGTTTGTCGTGTCATTGCCTTTCCATCATTACCATAAATCTTTTATATGAAGCAATCTCCCAAAGCAATTGGTTTATAATATCTGTTATTTGAATAAATCACAAGGTTCACATTTGTTTGTGTACATTATTGTCAAAAAAAAATCGCTCCTCAATTAAGTGGCAATACATTTACAATGTCTTCTCTCTCTTGCTCTTCAACACTCAATTCTTCTTTACATTCTTGATTCTTTATCATATCTTCGCTTACAACATTTACGCACAACATATATCTATGGGGTTCGTGCAGGGTCTTCCCCTAATCACATAAGCCTCTAAGCATGCAAGGGGCTGTTCCAAAGCCTTTCCTCCCATCCTGTGCATTACATTGGAGTGCATCCATGCGTACTATAGAGTGGCGGGGACACCAAACTTACGGGGATAGCTGTCACTCTTCTGATATCGTGCTGATGGAAGATTCCGTCATTCTGTCCAAGAGATCTGCTGGTAGGCTGTTCTTTCTGGTTCTTTGTTCTGGTGGGTCCCATTCTGGGAGGCTGTTCTTTCTGCTGAGCTGCATTTGGCGATGCCGCGCGTGCTGGTGCGAGCAGTGCTGCCGTGGTGGCGGGTCCTCGCGTGACCGGGTCTGACTCAGCCCAGCAACCGTTTGGGATACGAACGACATCTTTTTTGAGAATTTACTGTAAAATATATGGTTTTTAATGTGGGACAGTAGGGAGGGAGAAAGATGTTGTTGCCTTTAAATTTTCAGGGTTTAAAAAGCGCGGTTAAAATAAACGATAAGTTTAAATATTCGGTCTTAAATCGCAAATCGAAGACACGTCAGGTAATGTTTATGATATACATTATACTGCCATTTATGAGGCTCTGCTAACGACTAATGATCAGTAGAACATCCAATTAGTTCCAATTACCATAAGACTAGCTTATCTAATCTAGGCTAATAGATCCAATTAAACATTATTATTGCATACATACGTTGCTATGCGACCAATAAGCTTATCGTATAAACTTTAGATCTAAAAATTATAGACTGAAATGACGTGAGGTTTAAAAAAGTGCTTAAAATTGAAAGTTTAAAATAAAGAGAAAGTAAAAAGAGTCACGCGATCTAGATTTTCAGCGGCATTTTCATAACGGCTTTTTACAGCCATTAATCAAAATGGCGTAGTTTTAAATAATGGTGTTATTTCATTTATACGTACATGCGATATTTTTGAAGTAACTACTGCAAGTTAAAGGCTACTCGTAAAAGCCCAAAACATGTCTCTCTTGTTAATTAAACATTATCCCCAGGAAGGGCAAAAAGTATATGCGCGGTTTATAGATATTATGTCCTAAATAGACCTAAGTTTAAGTGGTATTCCGAAAAAAAGGCAATTGTGAGAATGAAAGACAAAGTCCACACTACTTTGTAGATAAATACTCCGACGATATTATAAGAGAAGACATATCAGTCGGTAAGAGACATAAATAGTTCAATAAAACCGAGGACCTAAGTAGTTTATTCCAAAACAAATGTTTTAGTTTCCGTTTCAAGTATTGTAGACCCAAATCTACCTACATTACTGTAATAAGCCCGACCTTTTCCTACATTAGGTTTTAGCCGAAAACTTATAGCCTCTAGGTTCTCCTCAAAAGGTTATTCCACCGGGATCTCGACCACAAATAAATAACAACTTCAATTCCCTTTTTATGTGGGCTGGAACTGCCCTTTGTCTCCACCAAAGGTTGGGAAGGAAAATTGTTCAAATCGTCGCTCAACACGCGACGAACGAACACCCAGCCTTTAATGAATTGGCAATTTATACAAATTACTCTATTGTTTTTTCTTTCGTGAGCAGAATTTGAGAATATGGGATTCTATATAAAAGCAATTTGGAGCATGTTTTATGGGTTAATCGTGCTGGTGAAATAACAGGCATATGAGACATAATATCTTTGCTTTTAAAAGTTGGCAAAGCAACAGCTAACTCCAGTGTTGTTTTTTCCTTTAAAGACGGTGATTACTAAGTTCTGCCATCCGAAAGATATAAAAGAAAGAAAATAAAATTTGACCCACGTTAAGGCACACAATATGAACAAAACAAAAAACGAGCGAGTCTCACTGTAGTCGCATATGATGGGTAACATCTGACATTCCACCTTGGTAATAAGCAACGTTAAAGGGGTCGGGCCTCGTCAAGGTCGTTTCTGACAGCCAACATTGGTCAAGACAAATACCCGGCTTCCTGTTACGCACTTCCGTCCCTTTTTACGAAATCACTCCGGCAGATTGCAGAAAAGCGAGAGGGAAGATGTTACACATAAAAAACAGAAAGGCCTTAAACATATTTATATAGCTTCTGTTTATAGATCAGAAACTAAGTATATTTCGAACTTATCTCTCTCACTTGCGAGTAATATTCTAGTAAGAATATTACTCGCAAGTGAGAGAGATAGTGTGTAACACACTTACGTTTCTCGAAGTAATGTCGTGAAAGTGAGTATAAACATACTCATACAGGGTGTCCAGTAAATAGCACGACATACTGCAGGGGGTGATAGCTTGGGTCACTACCTATCAATACAACACAATATATGTTCAGCAAAATCTTACGGATTTACAGTTTTACAAAATTTTCCGAAATATCGAAAAATCTCTACCTTGAAACAGATTTTTAAGCATCTCGTAATGAAAAATTCTTTTTCTAGAATTTTTTTACATCAAATTATTCGCGAATAGTTACTCTACTCATTATAAGTTTTTTTTTGATCAAAAACAAGAATGTTTTGAAGAAATAGTTTTTTTTGTTAAAATTTTCACAGAACAATTTTCTTTCTTTCAATTTTGTAAAACTGTAAATCCGTAAGATTTTGCCGAACATATATTGTGTTGTATTGATAGGTAGTGACCCTAGCTATCACCCCCTGCAGTATGTCGTGCTATTTACTGGACACCCTATATATACATTTAACATAACCCACCGTACATAGGTAACACAGTACCAACGCATAGTCGGTCTATTTTCCCACAAATGATTTTCCCTCATGGCGCCGTAACATATTCGAAATAAGGACTCCATATCCCAACATAACAACATATGTATGCGCAGTTGTTTTGAAGACATTCTTTGTAAAAAACAATCTACATACGGTTTAGTTTAATGAGGCTTCAGTTTACATTGCTCAGAGCATGGTATAATAATATACTTCGCCAGGTATAGCTTTCCGAGACACAGTGGTCACGTGGGAGACACAAGTCTACGTCATCACATCTGTGTTACCAGTAGTGTGTAATAATATCTCCCCAACCACCTTTATTACCATGCACTGGTAGTGCGAATCCGATAAAACAATGAGGTTTTAATTAACAATTACGTTGGGATATGTTTAAATTGAATTATTTGGTTTGATTAGACTCACGAAACGGCAATTGAAATGCTTTGTGTATATTTTTTAACAGAATGGTGTCTGAAAATCTTTTCTTAATTTGTGTTTTGTTGCAATAAAGTGGCAACTAGATAGTGACGTAACCATGTGTCACTCCCGGAATGCCAGACCATGTTTTTGTAGACCAAGGCTCAGAGTATTCTGATCATGTTTTTGAGACTAGTAATTCTTGACTTGTTATTTTGTATGACAGAAAAGCTACCTAAGCTACTGCAGTATTTCATGGCAGTGTTAAAAGATGTGATAAAGAATTTAATGGAAAGAAGGAGAAAGAGGCAGAGACAATCAAGAGTGACACCATACTAGGAAAGTAAAAATTATTTGCTATAAAAGCAATTTTTTATTAGCATGTATACCTAAGGTATACGTTAGTTTAGTTGTAGCCATATAGAACAGACGAGGGCGCCAGCTTTAGGCAAATACATAGGTGCTTACATAACTCCAAAAAAACTTCACAAAAAAACAACTCTTTCATAAAAACAAAAGTACTAAAAGTAAAACCTACATGAATACTCTTACAGCTTGGGAGCAATACGCTCATACATCAACTTATTTACTTATATGCTGCTTATATGCAAGAGGGGTGCTCCGCTACAGGGTTATCGGTTTGGCAGCCTCCCAGGGCTCGTTTGGAATTCAGCTACCCTGGGTTATGGTGATCTTTAAGCTTAGTTGTTAAGGGGGTGAGCAGAGTATAAGGATTTGTAGAAGTGTATGCTTTAGTTTGGAAGTGGTTTTGAGTAAAGGACGGCTGTCGGCAAGGTTTTTAATTGCAGTTCTTTTTTCCCCGACTGCAGCTTGGGCTTCGCCACAGTCGGGTTCTATTTTTGAATTTTTGAAGTGAAAACTTGTTTAGCGGCGTTTTGCACTTTTTTGTGATGGGTATTAAATGTGAAACTCGCGTCAGGACACGTGACCTGATCGAAAATTCGTAAGACGTAGTCTCGAGTAGACCGGTGCAAAACCATTCCAAAATATCAAAAATGCACAACGTTAATATTCAAGTTTTCACTTCTGCCGGCACTCCCGGAGTGCAACCCGTTTTTTTTTATTGTTGGTAACTCGTCGAACCGTTTATTTGAATAAACAATCACAGTAGCTGTAAACACTCGAAATTATTGCAGCTAATCGCATTTATTAATGGATTATGATGTGTCCCAGTCCCTCGAGAAAATTAGTTGCTAGGTGACTTAATGATAGTGTTTTCTGAATTTTTTTGTTCGGGACTTAAAATCCAGCGAAGACGTGACGTACCACCATCCATTTCATTACCATTTAACACTAACTACTAACAATATTCGGTAACCTTTTCCACTAATAACGAGCGGTTATTAAGTATTTGACGAGCTCCATTAACCTTTGGCTTACGAACGGTAAACAGAACGGCCGGTAGGGCGGCGCCCTGTGAAATGTCGTTACGGATGGTAGGTTATAGGTACCTATAGTAGAAAGTATATGGGGGTAGGCAAATATAGGCTTAGTAGGTAGGAATGGTGAGAAGTTTAGACATAATTGTTAAGAGAAAGTTTGGGATAGGTAGTGGTAATCGGTCTGACAGCTTTTGGGCAATGGTGTACCTGTATGTTATAGGTGTTTAGGCTTCTATAGCAAGAGATGTGGTATTAGCAAAAGAAATATATTAATTGTGATTATTTAGGTAATCCAATCAAAATAACTATTGAGATTAAGCAGATTAACCAATCTGCGACTTGCATAAGGCTTTCAGAATGTGATAGTTACTAATTAGATTGCCATGAATGCAGATTACAGGCTTAAAAAGTAAACCTAGAAAGTAGAGTATTAGAAAGTAGACTTGATAAATTCAGTGCGAACTCGCGTATGTAATGCATGAAACGGCAGAACATTTCAACACATAAGTAGCTGAACATAAGCTCTAATTGGCTCTTAGTTACAGATAAAAGCTGTGGCTTTTAATGTGCAACTGGCAACTCGCAATTAGCTACCAAAAAAATTGGACAAAAATTTAGAATTCTTTTTATTTGCTCTAAAACTCCCACTCATGATCCCGCATCAAAAACCAAAATCCCTTTAGAGGAATCCAATCAAACAGGAGCTATATTAGCTTGGTGGCAAACAAACATAAAAATAATTAGCTCGTGGCGAAGGCATGGTGCAAACAGCCAGGGAATGTTAGCCCTGCCCTTGTTTGCCACGAACGAAATGAGGTTTAGGGATGTCGATAAAAAGATAGCATGAATTTTGGCGGCAAAAATTAATTTGTGGTAGTGTTTTGTTTTTTATTTAAGTTTTAGAGGTTATCTGTGGTCAACATTTGACAGTTGATAGCTTGGCAGTTTGTGTAAAATATGGAATGTCAAGAGTTACAAAAAAAGATTTATATGTTCTCTTGACTTGAGTTATAATATATATAAGTATGATAATCTCTCAGTGGTGAAAAATACGAATAAAACTGTCCCTAATGATTGAATAAAATCCGGGATTTTTCCGCTCCGTTTACCTTTTGAATTAGTATCGATTTTCACATGAATAAACTCGCTTTACCGTTGCGTAATCATTTATTCGAGTAAACAAGAGGGAATAACAACAAGAGAAACATTAATTACGATGGTAAAATAAACAAAAGTCAACAAATTACTTGATGTTTACTGTTTTAGTTTTATTTTATTGGAGCTTTCCTTTCAGGGAAGGTCAATGCGAAGGACCTGCGGACGCAGTGGGTTTTGTTTTGAAGTATTTTTAATTAATATCAATGATAATGAGAGTGAGCCTCTCTGCCCGTTTGGGACGTTGTCATGACTAAACTAACTCATTTTGAGGTAGTAAATGATACGAAGTTTTAATAACGGTTTTAAAATTCATTCAGGATTAAGAGACGTAAGCGCAGACTCAACTAGTTTTTTGGAATGTGAGAAAATGTCATAATCTATTCATGCAGGAAATGTTATCATAGCTAACATCTCCTGACATGACACAGTGCTAGATAAAGATCAGCAAGGTCCGCCAGAAATTAAAAAACTTATATATTACAGACTTCTAAAGGTAATGTAATCTGAAATCATAAGACAAATAATTAATGTATAGAGTTAATCCTACCACTACTCTAATATATAATATAATATGTAATATCGACGTTGTCGTGATAGCCTAGTGGTTAAGGCCACTAGAGGGTTCAAATACGGGCAAGTACCAATGGAACTTTTTCAATTCATATGTATTTTCTGAGTTTATCTTGGACATTACTGACATCGGTGAAGGAAAACATCGTGAGGAAACCTGGACTTAATAATATAAGTCTGAAATCACCAACCCGTCTTGAGCAAGCGTGGTGATCAATGCTGTATGAGAAGCGGCCTTGCCCAGCAGTGGGACAGTAACAAGCTGGTATTATATATAATATATAAATGTGAAAATTTGTATATTTTATCACGCAAAAACATTTGGATGAAATTTAGTACATACGTAGTTTGTAAAAGCTCCTGCAAAGAGGCGCGACGCGACACCGGTATTTGTTCTATCGTGAAGTTTTCTTAGAAATTGTTTTATTAGAGTCGCGTCGCGCCTGTTTGCGGGAGCATTAACCTGGATTACACAAATGATACTTTTTTATCCCGGTAGTACGTCTCCGTGGGATAATTTCTGACTAAAAAGCTAGTAAAATTATATTTCCGTTCCAACCCTATCATAATGTTAACACGAAGGGGTTTCAGCTAAGCATTAGTTAAAGTTGGCTGCTCAAAAACTTTCCTAATGGCATATGGGGATCCATGTGGATGATTTTCCGGGTTTTACTGTGAAATTGGGTTTGGGGAAAGCCGGTTTTTGATTAGATTAAGTTAAAAATCAAAATGAAAAGTCTTTTAATCAAACTAGCTGTCTGTTTAGTTAGAAGAACTTAACATATTTACGAGTAAGTTGATATACATTATACAATGCATTATACTGCTATAGCTGTAGCTGTGGGTTCAAACCCAGGTGAAATTCCATCACTACTGCTCTCAATAATGATGAAGGAAAACATCGTGGGGAAACCGGCATGTCCTAGAACCAAAAAATCGAAGACATGTGACATCAAACCCGATCCCTGAATCAACCCGCTCTGGGCCCGCATGGTAGCTTACAGCCCACTCCCTCTCGATGAGAGGAGGTCTGTGACCCAGGAGTTACCTCCTGGGTGGGCATTATAGGCTAAATATTTATGTGAATATATAGCACATTTTCACTTGACAAGTAACTATTGGCAAAACCATGATTTGTTATTTCATCTTTAAAACAACAAAATAATTATCATTTTTTTTTTATAACGTATTATTTGACAAACAACTAATTTTTTATTCATGTTATCTCGTAAAACAACGTTTTACATATTGCATTACTCAATTTCCTAAAAACAAAAACTCATTAAATAGGCAAAATGGTAATTTTAATTTATAAATCACAAAAAAAAAAAAAAAAAAAAAAATATGCCAGAAACGACTTGTGCTAACAGAAAAGACAATTATCTTTGTAGGCAAAAAAATCTAAATGACAAAAGCCTATCAAATGACTTGATAAGACATTTAACATCAAATTAACTTCGATAAGCGTTCAAAAACCAGGTGTAAAGTATCGAATCTAACACTAAAATAAACGGTGACTTTCAAAATCTCACCGTGAAACTTAAGTAAAGTGAGCTTGAAGTGAGTTGTCATTCCGGTGTTACTATGACCACAGAATGATACAGAAGGCGCACTCCACATTTTACGTATAAAGCTACAAGAACGCGGCGGGCACGACTTGTCTTGCGCGTAACGTAGTCACTTCTGACTACACTCACTGAATTGAAGTAAGAGTTACGCGATAGAAAGAGAGGCAACTTCTAGGTGAATATAACTGTAGGCAATTAGTAATTGAATTGCATTTTATTGTGTCGTAGCAAGAGTTGCTTTTCATTTAAATCATTTTGCGGAGTGAACCATCTATATTAATCTGTGATACTGACAGCTCACTTCAAGCTAACTTCACTTAAGTTTCATGATGAGATTTTTACAGGATCCGGCTGTTTTTATTAACCAAATGCAATATATTTAAAGTGTCCTCCTACCTGTCTTTTTATTGCCTTTGAGACAGAGAGAGACGAAGTTCAAACGTAATAAGGTCATGACCCGTATCCTTCAGCAAGGCTTTTTACAGCAAAACTGGGTCAAATTACTAATGAATAAACACAATTTCAGCACAGAGGGGCTCGTGGCTAAATAATAACAACCACACGGATCGATCGAAGGTTAAGCTACGCTTGCCGAGGTCGGTCCATGGATGGGTGACCATCCATTACATATCAAGACCCCTCCGTGCCTCAGAAAGCACGTTAAGCTGTATGTCCCGTCTTTCATTTTGTAGATCTTTGACAGTCGTTACGGGTAGTCAGAAACCCCTAAAGCCTGACAACCAGTCTTACCAAGGGGTATCGTATTACCCAGTAACTGGGCTGTGGAGGTCGGAGTCAGTTCATGTCAAAAACTGGTATTCAGCTGCATCCGGTTAGACTGGAATCCGACTCCCTCAAAACTGGGAAAAGGCTAGGAAGATAATGAAATTGCGTTATGAAAATTATCTCTTCTGAAGACTCCGCTCGGCACGATCATAATTGTATTAGGCGACCACAACGATAAATTAACCCATTATCATTAGGTTTACAATTTTTCCTCACGCCAGTGTAAAAAAATTCACCCACCGAGCAATTACACTGGCGGCCTAAATAAACGACACATTACTGCCCGGGAGCTAATCCAAGATTTACCGAGCGGTCTTTTACGACGGCCCGGAGTGTTTATGGGCTCAAACACCGTATAACGCCCCCGTGAGATCGGCTTGTTACTCATTCATAATATTATGTCTGTTACGGTTCTTTGTAACGTTCAGTTACGGTTTAAAGGGTACTGGTATAATAAGGGTTGGTATCTTCAGAAGATACTCACTAAACCATGGGTCTTAAAAGATGAGGTCATAAAATACTGACCAAAATATCTATCTGCCTAGCCTTTTACAAACAATGTTGGGGTCGGCTTCCAGTCTAAGCGGATGCAGCTGAATACCAGTATTTTACATGGAGCGACTGCCTATCTGACCTCCACAACCCAATAACTGGGTAATACGATACCCCTTGGTAAGACTGGTTGTCAGACTTTCAGGCTTCTGACGACCCATAACGACTGTCAAAGATTCACGAATGACAGCCGAGACCAACGACTTAACGTGCTTTCCGAGGCACGAAGGAGTCTCGATATGTAAAGATGGTCACCCATCCACGGACCAACCCCGGAAAGCGTAGCTTATCCTGATGGATCGACCCGTGCGGCTGTTATTATTTAGCCACAAGCTCCTTTAAAAATACAGACCAAAATGCTTTTAATGGGCTTTTTTCAGTAACACAACAAGTGTACTTGAGTCCTATTCGGAACTTTAGGCTGTTCATACAGGTTTTAGATTTGTGATTAAATAGAGCCAATCATAAAAATCTTGATCAATGGAATAGCTATCATGGATAACTTGATCAATAGAAAAATCCACAGAGAAAACCAACACTAACTGATGGTAGATTCAGATATCGTAGTGAGCAGTTTAATTACTGGGGTTGCCAAACTGAAGGGACCGACATTTTATTAGTCCGAAACCCGACTAAAAAGGACAAAGAATTTAAATGAACACAGACGTTCCCATCCAAATAATTTGCACAAAAATAGCTGAAAGCCACAGACCCGATAAGATGCACGCTCCATTTGTTTTCCCTTTCAAAGCATTCAGGGCGAGAATTTTCAATATGGCGCGACTATAGTAAGGGTTAGGCGCCAGAAAAAACGAGAACAGTTCCGACTTTTCCGAGTGTTCCAAGTTTCCGAGCACTTTTCAATAAAACGTAGAACAAAGGCCTTCTGGCTTCCGTTGAAAAACAATACACAATCGTCAGGGCTAAAGATCAATAGTGCTAGAAAAAGCTAGAACACATAAATATTGGAAAGGTAAAGGCATATGCTGACCTCGCACTGTACAGAAATCCTATAAAATGCGAGATCAGCATAAACTGGAATTGTGTAGCTTGGTGTGTACTGTGTACTATGAAACCGTGTATCTATTTGCACTCGTTTTTACATACGGTAAAATAGTAAAATACTTATGCAGGTATCAACGAACATTTTATGTATTGCACAGAGCACAGGCAAGACATTGATATTGTGTGGATTTACCTATGTTTAGTTCCTGGCAACTTTACAACTTTTTCTTTCCTATAATATGTTCTGTGTACTTATACTTTCAGAATTAATTTTATTTATATGAATGTATGTATGTATAGATTCGTATGGTGTACATAATAATGAGTAATCTATTCTATTCTATTATATTCGTACACCATATCCACTATTATAGTAAATGCAATGCAATGCATCTATCACATAATTAATTTATGTCATTCCTTCATTTTTCATTCTTTTTACCTATCGTGGTATAGTAATCTTATTCTAGGTGCATTGTCTTCACATATAATTATATAATTAGTGTATTAGTTTCTTGCCCATTCTTCTCCATACGAAAACTACCTTTTGGAATGGGCGACTAGAATCAGTTTTATTATTTTTTGTAAAGTTTGACGTTCAAAAGTGCCTTTTTTTGTGCCTAATTGAAATAAATTATTTGACTTTGACTTTGACTGTGCAACTACGAAAAAATAACTGAGTACACACCCATAATGATACAAGAGCACATACGAAACGTATATTGTAGAGAGAGGCAATGTTTTCAAAAATAAACGAATGAAACTTCGCAATGCTGATGCACAAAATAATGAAGCCGGGAATTCAGCACAAGCGAAGCTTTATCAAAAGGCACACTGAATACTCCTCTCATTTGCCGACTGTATAAAAATAAAAGGAACTAGTATGCAAAAAAAAACACTATATACTCGTACAAGTCGCAGGCAGCAGGGCCTTTTTTTGTTGGTTGTGGAATTATCAAATAACTTTTGCCTGTGTGTTGCCAGGGGCCACGGTAACCCTTTCGGACTTTCCCGCGGCCCTGGCACGCATCGGCCCTAGCGGACCCCGTCAGTTGTGATGACATCTCTTTGAGGCGCGCGCGGAACACAACGCGCCGTCGATCCGGGCCTGGTCCTTCTATGTTCTATGTTAAGGGGTTTGGTTTCCGCAATTAGTCCGTCAGGTGGACCATTGTGTGTGGGCTGTAGCGGGCCTGGTCCTTATCGGACGGCGAGCTACACACTACTCACCGTCCGCAAGCCCGCGCCGGATTCTCGACGCCCATGGCATCTCCTGGGGTGGCTAGGGGCGCAAGTGCGCGAAATTTGCCTCTCCCTCACGCGTTCGACCTCCTCACGAACTTTCACAAACATTTCGCCAGTTATGTTTAAGTCCCATGTAATAGGGGGCGAGCCTATTGCCATCAAACGGGCATAAATCCAGACTCCAGGATGTTTTTTTTTAAATATAAATAAAAATAAGAATGAAAAGTAGTTCTATGTATGTCCTTGTCAAGGGCTAACTATTTGTTCAAAACAATCGGTTCAGTGTTTTAAGACAGCCAGAGATTAGTAGCGACCCGCCCTTGCTTCGCGAGGTTTTTACGACTTGATAAAACAAAAATCCATTGAGTAGTTTAGAAGAACTGAGCAGTGACACAGACGGAAAAGAAAAGCTACTTTATTTGAAACTATTTATATTTATTTATTTATATATACTTTATTGTACACCACAAAAACACATAACAAAAAAAACAAAATCAGCATCATTTTATTTATAAGATAAGATAAGATAAGATAAGATAAGATAAGTCTTTATTTGCCTTAAACATGGTATAAAGTTGTTACAGTCAGATATTAATCTAAAGTCCGCATGTTTAGCTATACAGGATATTTGTATCAATTGCATGCAAAATAATAATTATAAGTAAATTTTAAAGTACAATGTCACAGATACAAGGTTAATACAATAATAATAGTTTTCGCAATGACAAAAGTTCAGAAATTATAGATTATTGTTAAGTAAATCTTTAATGTCATAAAACATGTGTTCTTTCAACCATTTCAATAATTTGTTTCTAAATGAGTTAATATTAAATAACAATTTTAATTCTTTGGGTATTTTGTTATAAATGCGTATACACATGACTAGGAAACTTTTTGCGTACTTGGCTGATTTAGGAGTATCCTGCAACACAAGTCTGCATGGATCTCTATTTCGAGAATTCAATTGATAGGCTCTTTTGAACAATCCCTTATTATTATAAACATAATTACAAATTTCAAAAATGTACAGTGACGGAAGTGGTAATATACCTAGCTTTTTAAAGAACGGTCTACATGACTCGTCAGGACGGATACCACAAATGGCTCTAATGCATTTCTTTTGCGCAATAAATGCTCTGTGTCTATCTGTACTGTTACCCCAAAGGATAAGCCCGTATCGTAAGATAGATTCTATGTAGGCGTGATATGCTGTAATTGCTGTTTTTTTATTGGTTATGTTCTTTATTTGTCTGAGAGCATACACAAACTTATTAATCCTACTGCACAAACTATCCAAATGTACTTTCCAATTCAGATCTTGGTCTAAGAGTACTCCTAAGAATTTAGTTTGTGGAACTTCTTTTAACCTGTCAATATGAAGTTTGAAATTGTATTTGGTGTGTTTTGATTTATTAAACTGTATAAAATTAGATTTGTCTAAATTAATTTTCAATTTATTTGCTTGTAACCATTTTATAATGTCTTCAATAGTATTATTAATGTCCACCTCATGATCAGATTTAGTTTTATACTTTTTGTCAGATGTCACAATAATTGAAATGTCGTCTGCAAATAATACACATTTATGATTAGTCACTAGCGGTAAGTCGTTTATGTATAATAGAAACAATATGGGTCCCAACACACTCCCTTGGGGGACGCCACACTTATTAACTCTATAGTCAGATGAATACGAGGTTAACAAATTTTCATTTACTTTATTAATAACAACGTATTGATTTCGGTTGCTTAGATAAGACGCGATCCACTGCAGTGCTAAACCTCTTATTCCACAATTTTCTAATTTTTTCAACAATATGCCATGTGCCACAAAGTCGAAGGCTTGTGACAGGTCGAAGAATAATCCTGTCGTTAAATAATTTTTATTTAGGAAATTATGGATATGCCCTAAAAGATTAGCAATTGCTAGTGTTGTTGACTTGTGCTTTTGAAATCCATACTGTTCTTTTGTTATGATATTGTATTTTCTACAGTAGTCGGAAAGTCTCTTTTGCATACATTTTTCAAATAATTTAGATATTATGGGTATAAGAGTTATCGGACGATAGTTTTTAACATCATTTTTATCGTTTTTTTTGTAGAGAGGTTTAACGACTGATAATTTTAACGCATCAGGAAAAGTTCCAGATGAAAATGAAAGATTAATTAAATAAGTCAAAATAGGAATTAATTCTGTACTGCAAGTTTTAATGACTTTTGTACTAATTCCATCGTAACCTTCTGAATTAGTGTTATTTAAAGCCATTATTTCTTTTTTAACTTCGTCTTCAGTCATAGGGCTAAGAAACATGGAATTTGGTATTGTCCTGGTTTTATTAGGCTCGTCATTATTATGTAAATTATTGAATTTCACAGTGCTGGTCGAATTAATAAAATAATCATTAAAAGCATTTGCTATGTCAGAGGGATTTGTCAGTATTCGCTTGTCTAATACTAGTTGAGAAATATTATTGTCACATTTTGTATTTCCAATTTCACGGTTAATGACTGACCACGTTGCTCTGCATTTGTTTTGACTGTTATGTATGTATTTAATGTTTGAGTTTATTTTGGATTTAAAGATACATTTTTTCAGTATTGATGAATATTTTTTATATTTAAGTTTGTACGTTAGGGTTTTATTTTTATAATAGAGATACCGTAAAAATATAAAAAAAAAAAATGTAAAAATAGTATGAACTATGTCGGAAATTATCCCACGGGAACGTACTACAATAATTAAAAGTATCCTATGTGTTAATCCAGGCTATAAATTATCTGTGTGCCAAATTTCATCCAAATTACGTTTAACCGTTTTTACGCTAATCCGGAAGATAAAAACAAAAAAAAATATTTTCGGCGTCAGACTCATTCTTCTCACACCACGTAGAAATTATTTTTTTTCTAAAATATTCAGTGTACAGTTTTGACTTCGTTACCATTTTATTACATGTATATATGTGTTGGGTTGTGTTCAGCAGTGCATATCTTCAGTCTGTACTGTACGTTTTTTAGATTTCTTATTTCACCCTTTCAAACTTCGTGATAGGTCAGTCCTACATGAAATAGGTATTTTTTTTCTCACCTTGGCCTTTCATAACGGCCCTAATAAATGTTTTAATGTTTAGGTAAGGTTTCTATTACTTAATATCAAGTATTTTCTTTGTGTGGTTTGAGTAATAAACGTTGGATCGGCGGCCATACACTTATTTACTCATAGTTTGTATTGTGAGGTATTATTATTATTGTTCGTGATATTTTGTATTGAATCATAAATATTGTTGTAACATAATCTGTCAAGCTTTCTCACGATAATGTTGGGGTTGGCTTCCAGTCTAACCGAATGCAGCAAAACATGGAGCGATTGCGTATCTGACCTCCACAGTCCAGTTACTGGGTATCACGATATACCTTCGTAAGATTGGTTGACTTTTGCGCTTCAGACTACCTGTAACGACTGCCAAAGATCTAAAAATGACAGCTGCTTAACAATTGCTTAATTCGAGGATCCAGGGCACCACAGTCGGACAACAGTTGTATGTTATTTAATATTTGTGGGTGGTACTGATTATGAATCTAATAACAATATGAGACGGAATCATTTCCATCTCTTATAACATATATGATCGAGCGAATCAACCGATTGATTGTTTTTCATAGGAATCATTGATTTCAAACAATAATATTTTAATTTTTTTTTTTAAACCTTCCCCTCTCTTTTTTGTATTGGCAAATGCAATATATAAATAGTAGCCTATCCCACTCCCACAATTAAGACAAATCTAAAAATGACATCTCATACGTTTAGGCTACAGAGCATGCCAAAAAAATAGACATACATACATACATACTCTCGAAAATCATTACCGTCCTTCTGGGGCACTCGGGTAATAAAATCTATGATAGGTCTCTTTTCTAGGAGTAAACTAAATGATTGAGGAAAAATAATAAACTTCGATAAAATAAATGAAGGAAAAAAATAAGGAGAAACACAAGCATATTATCTCTCTACCCTATTATCCTAACCCGGAAAAACTGAAATCCAAGGACACCAACATAATTTGCATATAAAATGTCACATCCTACATGTTGGCACTACTGTATTGTCCATGTTTGACTGGCACCATGTGGTTTTAAAGGCAAAATGATGATAGTGACTGTTCATGATGGAAAGTTATCATTAATATTTCTTTACAACTGAAATAAAATCTAAGGATACTAAAATTCTATGTATAAAAATGTCAAATTCTACATGCTGGGATTATAGTATAGAAACATACATAATATCACGCCTGTATTCCCCGAAGGGTAAGGCAGAGGTGTACTTATAGTAAGTACACCTACATTTCTTATGTATCTATAGATAAACTTTTAACTATAATATAGTAAGTGGTATTAATAGAGCATAGTGTCTGTTTATGTCGAGAATTTATCATTTCTATCTTCTTTATTTCTTTAAACTGAAATCCAAAGACCAAAATTCAATTTTTTAAACCATCCTACACGTTGGCACTACCGTATATCCACATGTATAATTGTATTAATTGCCTACCATAACGATTATACCAAGCATTGTACAGTGCAATATTTCTCATCCTCGCATTTCCGAATAGTTAGCAGCTTTTCACTCATTTTTAAAATCAATTACATTAAGTTAAAAGAGTGGTTAATACAACCACTCTATATACTCCAAGTGCAAAGGGAAGCTGATAGAAATCCGAGGACTGACGAAACACGAAGTTTACCGAGGAACGTTAAGAAAATAGTTGTACTGTACTTATCAGTTTAACTCTTGTTTTTGTCTTTTTTGCAAAGATACCAACATTCAATAAACAGAAAAAAATTGCCATCCTACAAGTTGGCACTACCGTAGTACGTATAATACCGCCACATAGCCACATGTATAATTGTATAACTTCCATGCAGTGTGGTTCTAAGGTCGTATTAGTGACAGGTCATCGCGCAAAGCTCCGTTCTAACCTAATTCATTACACTTTCACTGGGGGTAAGCAGATTACGCGGTGCCCGTCGATACGCAAGGGATTTTATAAGTGAGAGTCAATGTCATGTAGAAATGAACAGGAAATATGTTTTGATATATGATAACTGATAAGTTGATTGCGTTACAACAAAAATGAGTATTGAAAAAATTGTAAGGCCGTTTGTCCACCAGCACCGTCAACGAGACGTCAACGAGAACGAGATGACTGACGGCGCCGAATTAGCGATACATACATTTATTATGTCCGCGTTTCAACCCCACACCACCACCGAGACGGGACGTCGCGTTCGGTTCGAATAATCTCGTTTGTCGCTGACGTCGCAATGCCGGTGGACAAACAGTGTAAGGCTACTGTTTCATTTAAACGACGGTTTCTAGTTCAGGTTTTTTTAGTTGGTACAAACAAAGGATTTTGGTGATTTTCCCGTGTACACTTGATAGCATTTTAAAACAATGACAAAACATTATTTTTTGGAATAAACATAGCCCCATTTTGTAAAATTTTATCTTTTAGTCGGATAGCTACGACCAGCTGTTACCGCGCAAAAAAACTGGCCAAAAAGTAAACTAATTATTAACTCACAGAATTCATTTTGTAACACATTTTCCCTTTCAGTATGGGCAGAAGTCCAAGTTATTCACTGAGTGCGTCACCACTTCATACGCTTGCATAAGTTTAGCAGTTAGCTTGTGATCCATCATTATTTATCTTGTTCTGGCTTGAAGCCAGCTTGGACTACTACTCGTACTTGGTAATTTTTAGGAAATTTTCATTAAGGGGTTATCTTGAAGGTTGGTACGGTCAGCTGCAAAAGTCTATCGACACTGATACTTTTACATATCATCTAAATTGACACAGAATTGTTCGGTACTTTGAAGTTGATATAAAAAAGATGGAATAAAAAAACATATAATAATCATATACATAATGTACTTCAGTATTTCATTATAATATTATAGCTAAGAGTAAATAGTCAATTTTAGTTTTAGTTTATTTTAGGTTTAGTTTAGTATATTAAATTGCAAAACAACAAGGTACTGTTATAAATGCTATGTACGTCGTTAATCTCATGTACATTAGTCCTTTAGTTATTATGATTATTTCTTGTATAAAGTTAATGTATGTAGTGTGGCTGTGCTTTTTTTAAATAAATAATAGTAGAGATAGTCTTTTAATTTAACTGTTGCTCATATTTTAATTAATATTTACTTAGCTAAATAATTAAAATGTTAAAAACTGATGTTCCAATCGATGGATAGGATAGTGTAGCATGGTTTTTAGAGGTTCATGAAGAAAGCGTACTTATACGAAATATATACGAATTTGAATATTAAGCGTGACAGTGGATTCTCACAAGCCCAAGCCCGGTCAATGGCAAGGTTCTATTACAAGCTACTATTCCTATTCCTTCTTTGTCCAAGCAGTAAAGTTGTGTCACTTCCGCCTAGCATTCGTGATTTAAAAACTGTTTCACAATTCAAATATCGAGTAAAAGAGCATTACCTTTCCTCTCAACTGTGAGTATTTATATACCTATAGTATGTATGTTTATATATGTAAGCTCTATGTATTCATTTAAGTATATGTTAATTTATTACGTTATACGTGTAGGTTTATTTCAATATTTTAGTTTATGACTGCATATTTATATTTTTCTCTTCTTGTTCTCACACACTATTGTCTACATTTCTTTCTCATTTCTCCTGTCGCAGGTCTGCTGGAAGAAATTTCTTAAGAAATAAACAGTACATTTGTACTCATCATTATGATTATGTCTTAACTGTATCTATTTTTCTATGTGTAGGTACATCATCATCATCTTCCTGCCCTTATCCCATGTTACTTGGGGTCGGCGCAACACGTTTTCTTCTTCCATTCTCCCCTGTCAACCGTCACGCAATCATCTACACCTTTTTCCTTCATATCACTCCTCACACAATCCATCCATCGTTTCTTTGGTCATCCTCTCCCTCTCCATCCCTCAACATTTATATTCATCACTCTTTTAGTCACATGCGATTCTGTGATGCGATTCTGATGTGTAGGTACATAAATAATAAAATTAATAAATAATAATAATAAATTTAAAAAAATCACTCTCAAAGTACAACAAAAACTTAATCTATGAAGTACAATTTATTAAGGCGTTTAATGATTGTAGAACTGCACATGATGATATACCAAGACCCAAACTAAGTCAACCTTGTATTTTTGGAGTAAGTGGTTCTTAAAGTGCAGGACTTATATAGACACAACCTTGTAGCCTAGGAGTTGAATTCCAACTTTTATTGTAAATAATATTACATGCGACATATGAGCGTTTATATTGAAAGTGGGCAACATCACAAATAGATGTCAAATATTTCGCTGTTTTGATTAATTTGGCAATATTACTGTATGGAAATATGAAATGTGACTAACTAGCGAACTAGTTTTATTTTTATTTTTATTAATAATGAATTGCAATTATAACACTGAATTTGATGTTGTAACCGTTTTTGCAACGCATTTGGAAAGTTTCCAAATACTTTGTTTACATCTAAAACGAAATATTCGGTGTTACGATATTAATTATTGCATTTCATAATCAATATTAAAAATAATCACTAATGGGTAGAGTGTAGTATAACTTGTGTAGAGAAAAAAAAGTCATAAATATTTTAATATTTTAGTTAGTTAGTCAGGCCACATTTCATATTTTCATACAGTAATATTGCCAAATTAATCAAAACAGGTAAATATTTGACAGCTATTTGCGACGTTGCCAACTTTAAGGATAAGCGCTCTACGAAAAGACGAAATGTGGGTATAGGTACTACACTTCCTCAGGGAAAACAGGCATTTTGCTATGTAATAACGGTAGATTTGTAATAAAAAAGAAAATGCTACGTTATTTGGCCCGCCTTTCCTACATAACCCACAAAAAACACTCCCAAGAACCAGGACAAGGCAAACATAAAGAGAAATTAGAAATGCTTCTCACAGCAACAGTGAAATAAAAAATTGCCACGAATGGCCTACACGGAGGCGACTACTTCTTCAAAAACTAAAATATTCATTTTTATTTCAGTCTCTACTCTACCAAATACGTTATTAAACTAAAATATCCACACGAATAATAAAACATATAGTGCCACATAAAAATATTATATTAAAAACTACACTTAGCCCGCGGCTTCGCCTGCCTGGAGGTAGGCAAAAAGTATCCTTTGTCCTAACCGAGGTTATGGTTAACCTGTGTGCCAAGTGTCATCCAAATCCATTTATAATATTATATATAATTATACATCTAATAGGATATTTATTTATTTCATGATCCTTTTCTTGTAAACTGTACTTTTCAAAGACAGAATTACAATAACCCACTAATATCACTTTAAAATGACCTTTCTTTTGTCTTCAATAAAGATTGACGTTCATAACTATATTTATAAATAGCCTTTAAATAGTACATGGTATATAGTTCGAACGAATATTAGATTAGGGATCGAATAGTTCATGGAAAACGAATATTAGATTAGTAAGGATCGATAGAACTTTGTTCTTTGAGGTTTGTTAATTCTTGTTGAGTTATTTATAAGGTGACATTTAGACAAGAAGCCCGTACTAAAATGTCAGACTGAATTAATAATACATCCGTTCTTTAACTAAATAATGAAATGAAATTGACGCTTAGCATTTATTTGTGTGTATGTATATTTAATGATGGTATACATTTAGTTTGTGCAGACAAACAATTTTACTTTCTTTCTTTCTTAAATGAAAATGATAAATTCATTACACAATGCCGCCCATGGGCATTTTTTCTGGATTGTGTAAATTTTTCTCCGTGAAAAAAATGTAAAGGTAGGTCACACAAACGGTACTCAAAAAAATATTAAAGATCCCCCTTTTAAAGTTAATTTTCGATAATTTTTCATGAATATTCAGAAAAATACGGGCGGGCATTGCGTATGTCGAAAAACGTGCTCGAAATCAATAGTTTTATTCAAATAGGCATAAATTAAAAAATACGGTAGGTACTCACGGTAGAAATACGTCTAATGATAGTACTTTTCCGGTAAAACTCATTTACGTGGAATTCTTAAATTCTAAGTTTCAGTCCTAGAACGCCCTACAAGACACCTTCACGTTACCCGATCGATGTTGGAGCCCTGCTTTAAAATATTTATGTACTGACTAGCGACCGGCCCCTGCTTACTTATATGTTAGTTTAATATTCATGTATAATACACATAGGTCACTACTGCTCTCAAAACGGTGAAGGAAAACATCGTGAGGAAACCGGCATGTCCTAGAACCAAAAATTCGAAGACATGTGACATCTACCAACACGCACTCGGTTCGCGAGGTTGATTACAGCCCACTCCGGTTCACAGAGAGGAGGACTGTGTCCCAGACTCCCAGCAGTAATTTATAGGCTGATTATGCTTATGCTTGTACACATAAACCTTTCGGAATAAATACTCTAAATGGCGCTAAAAACCGTATCAAAATCCATTGCGTAGTTTAGACAGCATTTGTCGGACATTAATGCTGAAATGAACCTGCATTAATGCTGAAATGAACCTGCATTAATGCTGAAATGAACCTGCATTAATGCTGAAATGAACCTGCATTAATGCTGAAATGAACCTGCATTAATGCTGAAATGAACCTGCATTAATGCTGAAATGAACCTTGAGGAGCTCGTGGCTAAGTAATAACTGCCGCACGGGTCGATCCATCAGTTTAAGCTATGCTTGCCGGGGTTGGTCTGTGGATGGGTGACCATCTTTACATAACGAGACTCCTCCGTGCCTCGGAAAGCACGTGAAGCCGTTAGTCCCGGCTGTCGTTCGTGGATCTTTGACAGTCGTTACGGGTCGTCAGAAGCCCGAAAATCTGACAACCAGTCTTACCAAGGGGTATCGTATTACCCAGTTACTGGGTTGTGGAGGTCAGATAGGCAGTCGCTCCATGTAAAACACTGGTATTCAGCTGCATCCGATTACACTGGAAGCCGACCCCAATATAGTTGGTTTTCCCAACTATATTGGGGTCGACCGATCGAGCCGACCCCAATATAGTTGGTTTTCCCAACTATATTGGGGTCGGCTAGGTAGATTGAATGCTGAAATGAACCTTTTTGGCGCAGCCGTGAGGCACACACTATTATTGCTTTATGCTTATTTTCACTTTTTATTTTGTTATTATGTGTTTCACGAACTGTGTCCAAATAAACACCACTTATTAACCGTCGTCGATTGGCAGATTGCACATTTTTGCTCAAAATTGTAACCAATGAGGTAGATTGTCCGCAGCTTCTACGCAAGCTGTATTTCAATATTCCCCAGCGATTACTCAGATTTAATCCACCTATCGCTATTCCGTTATCCTCTTCCAACTATAGGCAAAACTCATTTTTAGTGCGAGCGAGTAAAGATTTTAATGACTTATGCGAGCAGTTCTCTTTTGACTTGTTTTCAAGGAAAGGCTCAAGCGTTCGCAATAGGCTGAACCTTGATTTCTTCAAAATTAATTCGTAATGTTAATTTAGTTCTGGTACTTATTTTTATTTAATTTTATTGTAGTTTATTCCTGTTGTTGTGTTTATGTTTGGCATTACCCGATTTGATGGTTGGTGCGCTTGTGTTCTTGATATAATTTGTCTTGTATAAGATCTCTTACTGTATTATTATATAGCTAGCCGTGAAAACCTATAATTGGCTTCATGTTTCTTATTCCAGTGTCTTTATTGTATTTATGTAAAGCTGTTGGTTTTCTATGTGATAAATAAATAAATAAATATTATTCTTTATTTCTTTTTTAGAAGAATAACGCGGTCACACAGACAGATACGTAAAACGACTTTAATTTTTAATATGTATGGAAGTAACATGAATAAGAAATAAGCAGGTAATGGAGGTCATTTGAAGTTGGCCCATTTGTTCTTAAGATTTCCCAAGAGGTACTTATGTGTTACGAGTATATTACACTTTGTCTGTACCGGTTCTTATGAATTTTGAATGTAATTTTTTAAAGTTAGTGTTTTTGTGTCCTAGCAACTCAGCAGTCAGCCATGGTTGTCACAGATGGCTGTGAAGAATATAAGCTACTTGTGTCTGTAAAATCGAATGCAGTGAAAATTGATAACCTCTTCAAACACTTCATGTTAGGCATACACATAAATTACATTCTAACTTATAATAATATTATAAATATGAAAATGAGTTTGTTTGTTTGTTACGCTTTCACGCTAAAACGGCTGAACAGATTTGGATGAAATTGTGCTCATGGGTAGACCGTAACCTGTGTTAGGATATATTTTTATCCCGATATTCCCACGGGATCGGGACTAATTAGGTGCAGCTAATTGTTGATATTTTTAATAAATTCTGTCATAAAAATTTCGAGATTCTAAGTTGAATCTCAAAAAATGTTCTAATAGCCTTTTCTACATGATCAAATCAGACGATAAATACGAGGATAAGACTTATGCGGGTGAAACCACGGGGCGCAGCTAGTTTTATAATAAAAGCTTGTCAAAAAAGGTAGTTTTGACAAAAAAGGTCGACTTATTGTCTTTTAATCACCATGCTTGGAAAACCGAAAAGTGACCCTAGGACCTATGTTTTTAAGTGCAAAAAGATGTTGCCATCCATTAATTATACATCATACATCATACGGAAAGAGAATGATGGTGACATTATACATCAAATACATCCAAGCTCAGAGACGATTACTTTGTCTTCACCAACTCAGCTTTTTGATGTGTATCATCTTTTCTCTCGCTTTCCTGCAATCTGTGTGAGTGATTTCGTGAAAAGGGACGGAAGTGGGTAACAAGAAGCCGGGGAAGCGCGCGCTATTTGATTTGACCAATAAGCGCGCGCGGTGCTAGAGTTGGCGTAAGAAACGACCTTGACGAGGCCCCACCCCTTTAATGTTGCTTGTTATCTTAATGTTGCTTATTACCAAGGTGAGATGTCAGATGTTACACATCATAAGAGACTACTGTAAAGCTAGTTCGTTTTTAGGGTTCTGTAGTCAACAAGGAAACCTAATTTAGAGTAATTTATGCCAGAAACACAAAAACGATAGCGGGAAATTGAATCATTTGGATTTGGTTACAAGAAGTAAAAGTTGGGTGAGTTTTGTTATAACCGCCACCTGGGTCCAATTTTCAATTTTTAAGGAAGATTTGGTGCATAGATTCTTTGAAAGCAAAACCCTCCTTATATGGTGGGGGATTCTCCTTATATTTAATACTGTAATCTTCACCCATGATGCGTATTGTATGCATAATTCAGGAGCTTCCGCGTGTTCATGTCCTCGAATAAGGAAAAGTAAGTTATTGGGAAATTTGGAACCACGTTTGCTTAAATATGGGAACAGGAAATTGCTTGTAGGGTAAACTAAAAGTTGCGTTTGTATATTGTGTTATCTCTAACTCAAACTCAAAGCATTTGTACTGTCGAGAAGTCGTCAGTTAGTCAGAAAGTTGAAGCTCCATTTAGTTCAGCTCTACTAGAAGCCCATTCCAAATCGTCGATCACTATGGAGAAGAACGGGCAAGGAACAAAATTCTTGTTGTTTCTTTATGTGATAAGGACTCGTTGGATTTTTTTGGTTGGTATATAAAAACAACCAAGTAATGTCCTACCAAATTCTGAAAAAAAATCCTTCATCTATCTGTAAAATAATGGCAATTTACCCATATATCGTTTATTAGAAGAGCCATGGTAAATGGATGTTAATAATTATAAGTAATTATGGCAAAAATATCAATCTGCCTAGCCTTATTCCAACTATTTTGGGGCCAGTTTCCTAGCTAACTGGATGCAGCTGAATAACAGTATTTTACATGGAGCGACTGCCTTTCTGACCTCCACAGCCCAGTTACTAGGCAACACGTAAACCCATGGTAAGGCTGTTTGTCAGACTTAACGACTGTCAAAAATCAACGAATGACAGTAGAGACCAACGGCTTAACATGCTTTGACTTTAACGTACAGACGCCAGCACATCAACCTACCCGAAACTGGAACCTTATAATTCAGTGATAAAGTTGAAAATCTATAAAGAGAAATTTGACAGATTAAAGTAGGTTGACGTGCTGGCGTCTGTACTTTGACAGTCTTTTTTTGGTATCGCAGGCGGGTAGTAAACAAAAGTTATGGTATATTTCAGGTTATTGTTTTGTCCCGCCGCCGCCGCCTGCGATACCAAAAGTCTATAGATAATAATGTTTGTTCTTATTCTCTTATCATCAGGCTCTTTCCGAGGCACGGAGTGGTCTTAGTATCTAACGGACGGTCACACATCCACGAACCGACCGTAGCAAGCGCAGCTTAGCTTTTGATCGACCAACGAGGCTGCTAATTTGCCACAAGCCTCTCTAGCCACGAGTAATTATGGTGAAGACCACTTATTTAGCTGCAGTAGTAGGGAACACACATTGAAATTACGTTCACGTACAAGCTCTCAGCTAACCTGGCCATAATTCGTATGTGACTTAATAGTTTTCTCTAATACCATTATGTAGCAAGATTTATAGTTTAAAATAAATTGTTAGTAATAGCTCACAGTTGTGTGCTTTAGCTCAATAAATGACCTTTTAAGCTGATAAGCTGGAAGTGGGTCAAGAGGTATGAGATCTAGGTGTTCACGAAAGTCATCTTCATTCTTTTTTTAAGGGTAGATAGTTCCAAGGAGATGCAAATGCAATGCTGAACTTCTTCAACTTGATCTGGATAGATTCCAAGAGTATTGTGTCGCCAACCGCTTGGATTTAAATGTCTCGAAATGTTACTTATGTACGTTCACTCGCAAACCTAAACCTATTCTTTATGATTACAAGCTAACTAACACTTCAATATCCAGAGTTAATACGATTAGAGATTTAGGCGTCACTTTTGACTCGAAACTTCTTTTTGACACACACATTGATAAAATGATTAAAAAAGCTTCCAAGGCACTAGGTTTCATCATGAGAATATCAGCCGATTTTAATAATATAAAAACATTCAAAATTCTTTATTGTGCCTTTGTGCGCAGTCATCTCGAATATTGTTCACCAGTATGGAATCCTGTTTATGTTACTTACGTTAATCGCATCGAAAGTATTCAAAGGAAGTTTTTGAGGTACATTCAGTATAGATCTAAAATCTATTTACCTGACTATCATAGTCGTTGCAGGAAGTTTCACATTCTTCCACTAATCGAGCGGAGAAAAATTGCTGACATGGCTTTTCTGTTCAGTTTGGCTAATGGTTCAACCGATTGTTCTGAACTGCTTGGCAGAATTGGGCTACGTGTTCCATCATTTACCTTTAGGAATCATGATCCTCTGTATGTTCCCTCTGTACGGTGTATATACAGACAAAACTCTTATACTATTAGAGCTAGCAGATCATACAACTCGATGTGTCAGAATGTTGATGATCTGGACTTATTCACCACCAGTGTCAGTAAATTAAAAAAAACTATGTGTAACCGCTTCTTCGAGGATCACTGACACTTCTCAAGTTAAATTTTTTATTATTCGCTCAGAGTTCTTTTACTTCTTACTTTCTTTTACCTGTCTACTGTCTCTTGTTCTATCCTAATTTTTGTCAGTGAAAACTTGTAATTGGCCTTCTTTCACTATTGTTCATATATGCATAACCTAGCTGTAAGTTTTCTTAAAATAATAAAATAAAATAAATAAAAAAGTGAGAATTAAAAAAAAATGCTTCTGAAATGTAATTTTATATAGAAAATTATTACGAATTAATGATGAAACGAAAACGATACAATACGATATTGAAAAGTAACTTAGGAATAATCAAAAGCAGAAAATTCCAGCTTTAATCATGTTTCTAGAAATTGTCGAAGAAAAAAACGGGATAATTTTCTGAGAAAAATGCTTCTGGAATATTTTGTTACGTAGGTATCTACATGTAATATTCTAGAATGTGAGCATTTTTTTCTGTTTTATACACAATGGGGAAGCTCACCTTCGTCTCACCTGCCATGATGGTAAGTGATGATAAGGCTGAAGGTGGAAGTTACTGGCTATCTTACCCAGGGCCGGAATTAGAGGTCCAGAGGCCTCGGGGCAACAAAGGAGCGGAGGCCCCCTCGCCCCAAATTATTTTCCAAATAAAGTAAAGAATTTTTTTTCAGTCAAGTTTTTCAATAAATAATTTATTGTGAAACCAAGTAGATTCCCTTAGTATTGAACAAACACATATAAATATAAACGGAAACAAGAATTATCTGAAATTAAATTTTAGGGTTAACGAACGGAACCTTTCGAGCTTTTTTCGCCGAAAAATCGTTGATGATTTCGTTGAAATCCAGTTCTCGGAGTAAATTGCTTTCAATGCTCAGGAGAGAAAGCTTCGATAGACGGTTTTGTCCCATCGTGGTTCGAAGCCTATTTTTTATAATTTTCAGTTTTGAAAATGAGCGATTGGGGTTCAAGATGGGTAGTGAATTGGAAGTGCTTATCAGGGCCATTTGAGATTTTGATATTTCACTGATTGCCTGATTGGAGTGAACAAATATAGATCAATGATTTCTGTTATTTAAGATTAATATAATCAAATAATCATGTATGTATAAAGTACTGTAGGCTGTAGGTAAAGGTGAAAGAGCAAAAAAAAAATATCAAAGGAAAAGATGCTTACTAGTGTTAACTAGTTGGAATTTGAATTTTTTTTCCGAAGTCTCTATTGTGGGGGCCCCCCGTTTGTGGAGGCCCCGGGGCTTTCGCCTAAATCCGGCCCTGATCTTACCACTTTTACACCCAATCATTTTTTTTTTAACTAGATGGTGTTGGCGTTTTCTATCTGACTACTCTGAGAAGAAAGAGGTAACAGTATCTTTTAAAGTCCAGACGTAATCTTGGATAGATCATGTGAACACCATGTAGTTTGCTGTCTGAAATGGTCTTTTGAGGAAAGAACCACACAGATTCGTTAAATGTAATTGGAATTCAGTACAAGTACCCACAATCTGTAAGAGTAATTTTAATAAGAAAACCCACTCCATGCTCATACAGAATTTAATGGAAGTCAGAAAGAATAGTCTCATTAGATTTGAGATAGGAGATACTTAATATGAAATGGTGGAAAAGCTGAAATCATCCAACAATTATCTATGTATTCAATGAGGGTTTTCATGAAAATTCACGCCACCAGTTGACACCATTTTGACAAAAGGTCTTCCATTTCGACAATGAATATAAAATATATGATGACATTCATCATGCGTTTCATTCATTCGTTCATAATTCAGTCACGACTAAAGAAAATATAGGCGCTTTGACACTTTTGACAGGGGCCCGGCCCTGACGTTTCAGAGCTGTCAGAAAACCGTCATTAGTAAAGAACACGTCTGAGGGCCTGGACAATGTGGCGTCTGACAAGTGAGATCCTATCAGCGATTAAGATGATGAAAATAGTCACAAGTGTACTGGATTAACATCTCGAATCCTGTTGAAAGTCGTTGTAGTACGAAAAACACTGAAACCGATTGACACTTGTCTAGGCCATCTTCTCTATGTGTATGTTGTGGGGAAGAACAGCAATATTCTTCTGCATATTATAACAATAAACTAAAATATGCAATCCATCTGTTAACCTTTGTCGTAGGTCTCGAGTTCTAACCCAAGGCACGCACCTCTGACTTTTCGGATTCATGTGCGTATTATATAATTATCACTTGCTCAAAAAACGGTGAAGGAAAACATCGTGAGGAAACGGCATACCTGAGAGATATTTCTCGACGGTATGTGAAGCCAAGTCAGAGGCCCGTGGACGGCTTTAAAACTGTGACACTAGGTTAGTTTACTAACCACACGAAAAGAAGAAGACCTTGGTGATTGTAGCCATTTCTCCGTTCCGCTTCAGAAAGTTCATGTTCAGCAGGGAGCGTAAAAAAGCATATAAAAAAAAAATGTTGGAACCTAGGACCATTACCTTCATATCCCTGTTTACGTAGACCTAGTTCAAATAAACTTTTCCTTCTATTATACTGTACTGTAATGACCATAGTTTAGACTTCTAGAACCTTCTTATGCTGTCCGTTAAAAGATCGAGCGCCATTGTAAACACAAAAGTATTCTTCTAAATATGAATATTTCACCACCAAAACTGAAATTGAGAGGTCAACGAGTTCATATTCTATGCATTGACCCAGGTATAGTAGTGAAACCACTCCTACGACAGGTTAACCAGCATAATAGGTACCTACGGGAATTTAGGTTAGCTGGGCGCTAAGAAATTAAAAATTGTTCGTGATCACGCTGTCAGTTTTTATCAAAAAACAAATGAATTAGAGCATTTTTAAACATGGAACTAAAATAAAAAGAGGTTAGATTAAGGTCCGTTTCAAAGAATATTTCAAAATTTTATTGTGTTAGTGTGCTATTCCATTAAACAAGCCGCGTAGACGTAAGGACGTAACCCATATCCCTACATAACGATTTAAAAGGGAATGCCACCTCAGTGAGGGGATGAATATAATTATAATTGTAATAATAATGAGTTCCTTAGTATCTAATGATGTCACGAACGAAATGATGTAAATATGAGTTGTTAAATTAATGTTGGATTTGATATAAAATTTCGAGAATTGTAACAAAGGATTTCTTGCGCATTTTGAGTAAATTATTATCAAGGACCAAAAGGATCTAATAATTTACAGTAATTTTAAAGGATAATTTAAATAAGTTATCGGCACTTATTGTTCAGCTTTAATACCTACAGCTACAATTTTAATTTCGCTACATAAAATATAAAAAATAAAGCAGGATGAGGCTCGATTAAAAAAATAAAAAAATAATCCATTATAAAAAATATGGGTATAAAGGTTCAGTGAAAAAATAACTCCGATAACGGCACGAATAAATAGTCCGGAAAAAAAAGGAAAAAAATTAACCTTACCCGTTAAAAAATTCAATCCGCTGTAAAAAAAAAAACCACCACAATCACTTCACTGCACGGCACTTAAAAAAATCTATGCGTATTTTAAAAGGGGTAGACGCGGCAAAAACGGGACCGCTGTCCGTCTAGAGTCGGCAACGCAACTGCCCGGGTCTGCGTCGTTGGGCAATCGATCGTTGTGCGCAGGTCCAGTCGAGCCAGCGTCACTTCAACTCCCCAATATCTTATGTATGAAAGTGCTACACAGGAGGAAAAGTGAATAAAGCACTCCGACTGTAAACATGCGCTGTGCAATATTTATTTTAAATATTATCTTCTTATTTTAAAATAGGAAAATGGTGTTTCACCATAGAGAAGTGGAACTCGAAATTCGAATGTCGACATTCGAAATTCATTTATTCATGTCACGCATCGAGTCGACTTGACAAAGTTTTCGCTTTTCAGCTATTTTTTTCGTAACAATCGCTTTGATACCGTTTCCTGCTTTTGTATGGGTTTGGGTAAAGCGAAAAATATACGTTACTATGACCGGGAAAATTATTTTTCTCTTCGAAAATAAGATTTTCAGATGAAAAAAATAAACTTAGTTAAGTTGTGTCTAAGTAAAATCTTTAAGCCTATATAAGTTTTAATGAACGGTTAAGTTTTATCATCTCACAGCCCCAATTAACTTGAAACACAGCCTCTAATAAATAAGTTTTAATAACCTGTTTCATGTCTTTTAAGTTACAACTTTAACTAAGTTACTTAGTTACAATAAGTTAGAAACTAATCCCCTTTAAATTTTGACCTTTTTAACTTTGATTAATGCGAAGATACATCAAAGATAGGTATTATAACCTATTTTGAAGCCTAAGTATGCAAATATTGTCCTGTAGCTTTTTGAGAGCTAAAGATAGGTACATCAAGTTTTAGCCCTTAAACGTTATAATATACTGGATGCAGACCGCTCTCAAAGCATTTTACAAAGAATGGTCTCGGAGGTAGGTACAGCCATAATCACTACTCCAGAAATGTGGGTCGCTAATCATGTGGTACTGAACGATGATGCTTTAGAGATTATTCAGAATATTATTTTCCTGAACTTAGAGTAATCATCAGCACTGCTCTCTAATCGTACGCCATTTAATTCGATTCTCGCCTGCTCTCATCCTGTTGCTACCAGCCACCCTACTAAGATCGTCGCCCCACCTAGCCTGAGGGCGTCCTACCCTACGTTAGCCTATTTGCGGCCTCCTTCAAGGATCATAAACTAATATGGCTGGCCGATTTTCACTTCAGCTTGCTTATTCTGTGGGGATTATGTCGATAATTCTAATTCACCCTCGGATTATTTAATGCCGTATTCCGAAATTGGTAGAATATCTTCTTCAGAAAGGTCGAGTACTAACTCGTGCGTGTATGTCCAGTCCAAGATCGTAGCAGGTGGTATTCTGTAGGTACTGCCTACCCCCAACAGGAAGAAGGTGTGAGTATATATTTGTATGTTGCTAAATATTACAGAATAAAATAGTCATTAATCCCCCCGAAGCATCGTACTTCATTGTATAATCGTGATACAAGTTTATACCACAGCTATACGGCATTACTAATCTGATATTCCGTGAATTAAATATCGCTCCGTGCATGCGACTGAATTACGGACGAGCTCGATACAAAATTCAGGTGAGGCTCTGTTTATCCGTAACTAGTGACCTATCCCTGCTTCGCACACTTCGTCAAAATATTAAGTCTAATTTCTTTACTATAGGATGTAAGTTTAATATTAATTTATTATACACATAAACCATCCAAAATAAATTATCTAAGTGGTTGTGAAAACCGCAACAAAAACCCGTAGAAGAACAATGCGGCCACACATGAAAAGTGACTTATGAAATGAGATTAACTTGAAGTACCTATATTGTGGAATATTTTCAGGTAGCTACGGAAGAAGTTGGGTAGTAACACGATTCTGTGGGTGTATGTTATTGACTTTCTCTCTTACATAACATAACATCACGCATGTATTCCCCGAAGGGTTAAGCAGAGGTGTACCTATTGTACACCCACATTTCGCCAGTTATGTTTAAGTCCTATGTAACAAGGGGCAAGCCTGTTGCCATCAACAAGGCCCAATTCCAGACTTCAGGTTGCTACTGAGAAAATGCACATAGAAAAACGTAATAACACTTTGCCCGACGTGGGAATCGAACCCAGGACCTCATGCTGTGCGGTAGCGCTTGCGAAAACTAGACCAAAGAGACAGTCAACTTGACGGATATTGTTACATAATTATGGAATATTTTCGGGTGGAAGAATTTGCGTAGTAACGAAATTCCGTGGGTGTATTTTATTGAGTGAATCACTTAATTAAGTATAGGAAAAGATAGATAGGTATACTCATGCGTCAGCGAGTGTTTTCGTATAACGTTATGTAAGATGATAAAAATAGATCTATTGAAATAATACCATTTACCTACCTACCAGTGATTTTATGGGGCGGTAGAAGGTATATTTTTTTACAGGTCAAATTCGATGTATTTTGATAACTTACTACAGGGAAAATGTTTGGAGAGAATGATTTCATTTCCAATTCCTTTACAAATATTTATTTGAACTATGCTTTGTAAAAATGTCACGTTACATTTTGTGAAATGAAATAAATTATTTATTTGGTTTTGCTCTTACAGGGTCCATGTTTGATACTTTTAATCTTACTCTAACCTCTGTAAAACATATTTGCAATAAAATGATTTTTCATTTGCATGAATTAAAAAAATTGTTAATATTGTGGTCTGCAATAAAGATTTTTATTATTATTAATAAAAAGGCTGATAGCAGTGATAGCCTAGTGGTGTGACCGTCGGGCTGCCAAGTCATAGGTCTCGAGTTCGAACCCAAAGCACGCACCTCTGACTTTTCGGATTCATGTGCGTATTGAATAATTATCACTTGCTTAAAAAACGGTGAAGGAAAACATTGCGAGGAAACCGGCATGCCTGAGAAGTATTTCTCGACGGCATGTGAAGCCAAGTCAGAGGCCCATGGGCGGCTTTAAAACTCTGACACCAGGTTAGTCACTAACCACACGAAAAGAAGAAGATTAAAAAGGCTTCCATATCTTTCAATTTGTATATAAAAAATCCGATCGTTAAGTGCTGTACATCCAATTAACTAAATGTCGTTTTCCCAATTTAGAAATAGTACAGTATTAATTCTAGCTTATAGAGTACCTAAAGAGGTAGTGATTTAGTGTTACTTAAAATATTAAGGTTCGGCTCATTTATTTAATTATAGGTAACTCGATAAATCCGTTTTAGTGCCGCCATAAGCCTTAGCTTTAAGAAGGTTTATTTGTTCCCGATAAATTGGAAGCTTCGATGAAATTGATTACATTTTAGGGGTATGAGGAACAGGGTGTAAATTTCACTCATCCACCATAGAAAAGGGAGGATCCTCCAACCAGACGGGTGTTGTGTCTGGCGGGCCGACTGCCCGACTGTTGTTGTCGGATAGTCTTATATATATATGTCGTTCGCGCGGTAAACTCTAATTGCGCGATCCAGGATTTGTGTGACGTCATGTCTTTGATGCGTAGTTCGTATGTGGCGGTGTAACCGCTACATCACTCCCCTCCGGAGACCGGAGTTCGATAGTGGGCTGAGTCTTGTATCTTGCGATGCTTCACAGTACCAGTGGAGGTTCCAGTAAGTCGGAACCGGGTAACGCATAGTTCGCGGTTTTTATTAAAAAAATCTTTGTCTGGATTTACATTACGAAACTAGTTGTGCAAACTTAGCTATTCATTGATAGTTTCATGTGTAAATAATTATCTATTTACACATTAAACTAAGAAGAAATAATAATTCGGTTTTAGTTTCAAATCAGCTTTAAGCCGTTGGTGTAGGCTGTCATTCGTGGATCTTTGACAGTCGTTACGAGTCGTCAGAAGCCCGAAAGTCTGAGAACCAGTCTTACCAAGGGGTATCGTACTACCCAGTCACTGGGTTGTGTAGGTCACATAGATAGTTGATCCATGTAAAATACTGGTATTCAGCTTCAACGGGTTATGATGAGTTACAAATCGGCAGTTTGATTAGAATCCCTTGTATGGGAAATCTGCAACTGACGCAGTGCTGTAAAATTAGAGTGCCAAATCATTTAGCCATGACTGACATCTATTCTTCTATAATAATAAAGTTGATTACAATAATAAATTTTGTTTGTTTGAACGCGCTATTTTCTGGAACCACCAGTCGGTTTGAGTTTTTTTTTTTTTTTTTTTTCATGGCCCAATTCTTGAGGCACCTTACGAACCAGGAGCCGAGCAATAAGAACATTTGGGTGTGATTTTAGTATTATTGTGTTTCTGACGACTTCCAAGCCGATTTAATAAGATAGCTATTTCAAATGCTTTGAAAAAATAAACTGACTTGATCCAACTTACCCCATTGCCCTCTTCACTTAGTGTTACTGCATTTTGGAACATTGTTACAAAAACAAAAAATATCTGACTTACCTTTAGTTTACTCCAAGTTTCAAGTCGTTTTTATAGTGTAGACGATATACATATTTCGTAGACAACCTACTTACTTATTAGACTAGACTAAAATTCTTATAAGTAAGTATATTATGTACTAAATGTATGACTATGAATTACCCAATTGATTTTATAAACTTTCATCATGACCTTAAGATTGTCCGTATTACGACGTGTCATTTAAAAAATTTAAGTATATAAAAAGTGGAGAGATATATCCCGATTTTTATAATTATTGTGCGCCTGTCAACGTCATAATATTACAGTGTATGTAGATTTAAATAATAACAATAACAACTTAACGAATAATACGAGTATACAGAACAGGGCCTCAAGTCTGCTAATAGTGTCAGAATGGACTACCATTGATTTCATTATTGTTGATTTTGACAAGTTTGGTAATCTACTAACTTATTGGCGTCATTATGACTTTCCAATGGTCAGCCACTGACACTTTATTGAAAGAAATGGCATCTATTGGTAATCTCGTACATAATGAAAAATGAATGACTGACTTAGGCGGTAATCTGCTAAAATTTTGCAGTTCCTTTGATCAGTGACCTACCATGAGAACCTCATTGTGCAGTCATTTCTTTTAATTCGTTACGAGTATCGTGTTTGTGGAATACAATGATCAACCAATGATCGACCATTATGAATTTAGCAGATTACGAACTTTTAGCAAAATGACAATGAGATCGTGTTGGAATGAAGAATTTATAAAAATAGCAGACTTGGCCCCTGTGGAGATGACATGAGTTGTGTAAACCGTATTAAGAGGCGTCGGGGCACTGAGGAGGTAACCGGGGGGGTGAATTCAGTACTAACAACCTACTACTTTGACAATTACAAGCGCACAGTTAGAAAAATCGAGTTATATCGTGGGACATTCGTTTGGAAAGCAGTTCCTGTCGCTGTGTAATATTTATTAAATAGCTAACATTCAGAAAAGTCAACATTTCAAAAATGTCCACTGCTGGACATAGGCCTCCTCCAAGCACCCCACTTCGACTGGTTCTATGCTTCCCGCATCCAGCGGATTCCTGCGGTCTTTATAAGGTCATCGGTCCTCCTTGTGGGAGGTCTTCCAACGCTACGTCTTCCGGTACGAGGTCGCCACTCCGGAACCTTTCGGCCCCATCGGCCATCTGTTCTGCGAGTAAAGTGCCCTGCCCACTTAAATTCTTGGCAATTAAAGTGGGTAGAGTGTATCATGCGAAAAGGAAGTTCGTTAAAAAAAAAATACTTACCGGTATTTCTTATCTCTATGCCACACAGAGATATGTAGCACCTGATGTTCGTAGATGGCTGTGGGCAGAGGAAGCTTCAGGTGCCTTTGGAACTCTGGCTCCCGCTTGCCATACAGCACTGATGTCCTTTGGAAGATCGACCTTTGGGACGGAAGGGTCTGGCTTTCTGTTACACCACTTATCACGACCTGATGGGGAAAAATTCCTCAATTAAATCAGGGTAGTAAAATTATTATTTTTCACCATTTATTTACTCGGTTAACATAGTATTACGTTTGTTGCCAAATTTTAATTGTTCAATTCAATTAATTGAATTCAATTGTTACGTTTATTTAATGGCCTCTATGAATGTATAACCCACTTTGTTGTGATGAGTTTTCATCATTGGATGACTGTGGGTTGTCGTGGCTAAGTAATAACAGCCGCACGGTTAAATCCATCAGGTTAAACTACGCTTGCCGGGGTTGTTGGTCTGTGGATGGGTGACCATCTTAACATACCTAGACTCCTCCGTGCCTCGGAAAGCACGTTAATCCGTTGGTCCCAGCTGTCATGACCCCAACATATTTGGGAAAAGGCTAGGAAGATTGATTGGACGACTGTGGTTTAATCTCAGAAAATATTGTTTCTTCACAATATTTTACTGTTGCAAATAATAGTCACGTCATAATCAAGGCTTTAATTAAATTTTCCTCAGAAAACAACAAAATCTTCCTTTTATTAAAAGCTTTTCTCATGTAACCCCAGACGTAATAAAATAATTCTCTACCAACCTTCGCATAAGCATTGATATCATCCGTTTTCCCTGTGGACCTCAGAAGATCTCGACACCTTATAACTGCAAATATAAAAGGTATATCAGAACTCCACCCAAATGGGACATAACCATAACAGTAAGTTAAAATGAAGGTCGATAGTCACCACTCACCGTGCACATCTATGACGTCACTCCTTGTCATTATTTCTAAATCTATCGTCCCTTTTAGGGCTTGGAATCGTTCACTAGATCGCTCTAGTTTATTACTTGCGACACTCCGTCTTTTCTCTTCACTACTAGTTATGCTAGTTTCTTCGGGAGAGTACGTCAAACATCTTCGAATAGATTTATGCTCAATCACAGGAGTGTAGGCTTCAGTTGTAAGGAAATCCTCATCTAATTTACTCGTCTTATGTGCTCTTTCTTCGCTTAATACTTTGCCAGGTCTTTTTAGGTTCGCTACGGGAGTAATAGGACTTGGAATACCATGTTCTAGGGTAAGTCCAAACAGTTCCCTTGATCTCTTGTTGTGAGAATTGTTTAAAGTATCGTAAGGCATTAAACTGCTATGCGATACAGTGGATTTCATTGAAATATTCTGGTAATCATCAGTTACAATTGGATTCGATAATGGAGGACTTAAAGGTTCACATAACGATGTATTGGGAAGTTCTGTTGCTGGACTTGGTATTCCAATTTCTAGGGTGAGAATGGAAGTTTTAAGATCTTTGTTTTTCCACTGACTTTCATTGCTCACTGTAGACTTTTTCCTTCGTATGCATTTTTGCCGTTTTAGCCTAAGGCTTGTTCGTTCTTCAGCCGCTGAATATAAGTCTGGAGTTGATTCAGATGACATGGATTCAAGATTATCTCTTTCATAATAAACTTTCATGGACTGCGATCTGTTTAATGTTGTCAAACGTTTCTTTGGGCTTGCCTTCCTTTTGACATCAACAGCATAGTCTGGTGTCCTCACTTCCCTTTCATTATAACCATCCCCATCATCTAAGATGAAGCAGCCAATTGGAAGGTTCTTCAGTAATTTTTCATTTACCCTATGTATTGGCATCTTCTTAGTTGGAGTAGTTTTAGGTGATATAGAGTTTTCTCGTGATAAGTTCACGTATTTAGCTTCTTTTATTAAATTGGCTTTGTTCTCTGCCTGGGGATTGACAAATAAATCTTTCACTGTCTCTAGTGGAGGAATTTCTTCTAGAATCTCTACTTCTGGAGCTTTATTCAATATCCTTCTTTTAGATTTGATAATTTTAGTACTCTTTATTATATCCTCAATCATTCTCTCAAGTGTTACATCACCCATTTGTGTGGTTGATACAGTTGAGTCCGTATTATTAGTTGTTAAATCCCTACCTAGGATGAATTTATTTTCCATTTCTGTAGACGTTTCTTCGTCCCTTAGAGGGATAGTAAAAGGATTCTCTACTTTAGGAAAATATTCTGTAATATCATTGGTAAAAGCGACCCTTTGTGATTTGCTGTGTACACTCATAGTGCTAAACCTTAGGGCTGCTAGTTTTGTAGATAAAGGTGTAATAGAGACAGGTGAACATCCTTCTCTTACTAGTGTATGAACATCCTTTTTATCAACAGAAGGCGATTTGAAGGAGCTTTCAAAATCATTGGATTTCTTTCTCGTTCTTTTCAAAGGCCTTATACTTGTGAGACCGATATCATTGTTATTGAAATATAATGGATTATCCATGAATATGTGATGTCCAAATATAGGTAAAGTGGTTTTTTCAATAGTACTCTTGTTGATAGTCAAAGGTTTTTCTATACAGTTGAGCACTAGATCCTGCTCATATTCTATTTCAACTAATCCTTCATTGACTGTTTTTGTTGTACATACTGGAACATTATTTTGTTTTCCTAAAGCAAAAGAGTTCCTACTGCTCGTAGTTGTAGCACTCAGTCTATCAGAAAGATCACTTAATGAAGGCTCAGATGAACTATGGATTAGCTTAGGACTTAACGAGTTTCTATCAATAGGCTTAATTCTTCTTTCAGATTTATATACACAGCTATCTCTTCTAAATACTTCGTTAGCACTGGCCATTTCTAATTTCCTCTTTTTCGCCTCTCTTACTCTTCTGCTATAAGTAGGTGGAGTTGGTGGTAAATCCGGTGGTATGTCATCTTTAGATCCATTTAGATAGTATTTTCTTCTTTCGATTTTTTTTACTGGAGTACCTGTTGGGGTGATATTGCTGACATCTTTCAGAGCTATGCCTTCTGGCTTCTTGATAAAACCTTCTCTGTAATAATTTGGTGTATTTCCTATGAAGTTCACATTTTCTTTATCTACAGCTTTTAAGTTTTTTCTAACTGCATTAGACCCTAAAGATCTCCGCTGGTATCTGCTAGGCTTTTTGCTCTTTTTGACTGTTTGAGCATCAAGAGATCTTCTGATTCTGTTGTTGTTGTTGTAAGGTTCGTCGCTATACTGTTCGCATTCTTCATTTTCAAGGTCGTTGGAAACCCGGAGCTCCTGGTTCTTTTTACCGTAGACCGCCCACTTCAACATTTTTGATCTGGAATGAGCAAATATGTAATTTTAGAAGCGAGTTAAAATATACATGATCAAAAATGAAGTTTGATAGAGAGGTAAGGAAGGTGTTCGGCATCGAGGTCGAAAAACAAGATTCAAATGCAGTTATTAATACAATCGAAATATTAAAAACAATGGGTACGATAATCATATAATCTCCAATCAAACGTGACCTTCCAATTCATTAGATTCAGATTATTAATCCAAACTCTAATAAACCTATCTACTAATGAAAGCAACGAATGACTCAAAGCAATTACCACTAACATTTGTCATCTGCGACAGATGTCAATGTTCCTCATTCACATGGATATGAGCGATTATGTATTCGCATATATAATGTATGGGACAAACATAGACTGATTGAAGACGGCATAGTTTGTCTTGGCTACAGGGTATTATTAAGAGATAGATAGCTTTGCTTTCTGAATCGAGATCTATAGAAGGCTTTGTCTTTCCTCGTCATACATGATCATTCTCCTGCATTTAACCCAATTTATTTGGAGTTGGCGCAATAACGTCTTTTTCTTCCATACTTCTTATTAGTCGTCATCTTGGTAGTCACTTTTTCAAGCTACGACGCTTGACGAAGTGACTACCGAGTATCTTCTTCAAGCATGGTAGCTTGACGAAGTGACTACCGAAATGGTGACTACGAGTATAAAAAAATCTACTATATCTAAAGAATATGAAACGTCGTTTTAGCGAACAAATACCTACGTTACAAAGCATATTTAAACATAGGTTACAAGTAAGTACCTGAAGGTACTTTTAACAACTTCGACACAGAGATAGAAAAAGTTCTACGATACACTTATTGACTCATTACATTTTGATTATAATACAACTTTCTATAAGAGTATCTTTTGTTGACCACTTTATATGCCCTTTTAGGATTGATATCGCCTTAAAAATATCGTATGAACAAAAAAAAAAGACTACTTCAAACTAATACACTTGACAATAAATTAATCATTTCAGTATTTCATCAAATCCACCCTTAGATACTCATAAAGAGCCGTAATATGTCTATCATCGCTTCGCTTACTCCTACACAAACTAATTTCCTGATCCCACTTACATAAGAATCGTTAAGACAAAACGCTTCCTTGACGTAAACCCATTACAATAACGTTAACGTCATCGATGCTATATCACGGCTATTCTAAACTCATAACATGGTCGTTATCTATGTACGATGCTGATTCGCATGTGTCTCGGTCATCGAATAGGATTGCGTGAATGTAAGCATCGTAAATATCATTCCACACTTCCCCTCGTGAAATAAAATCTTTTGATTCTTCGCGGCTGTATGAAAGATGTGCGTAACGACTTTCTTAAGGATATGGGTCTTTTTGTGGGGTTAGACTGGACAGTGCTTTTATTAATGTAGTATTCGAGAAGTCTGGGGTGTCGTTTTGTAAGTGCATGACTGGCCATTTCGTGGTCTAAGTTGTTTGTAGTATCTATGTGCACAATAATGTAATCAAGATCATCATTGCCATAAAGCTCTATATCTATATATTATCTATCATTACCTTTATTGCTGTCAACACCTTCAAAGGCCAAGTACAATATGGCCGATACAACTTGGTAGGTCTGAACATAGGCTCTCCGAACTTTCGTGCATGTTCTATCACTCACACTCGCCTCATGTCACCATTTGGTTCCTAAAAAATGTTACTACACAGCCCTCTGCGCGAAGTTCGGAACTGCCAAGTTATATCAGCCGTTATGTATATATATAAGTATTGTTAATCAGTACCCTAATTGCGTAATACACGATCAATCAGAATCTGAATCGTTTTGAAACAGATTGCTAATCCATTGCTTCATAAGTTCGAAGAAAAAATCTGCTCAAAAACGTAAATAACGCAATGAATGTTGTAGAACCGTCAAAATGAAACAGATTAGTCGAAGTCGTTTACGAAAATATGTTACGTAATTAGATAGCAGATTAATTTGGTCCAGCCATGATTAACATGGCCACCTACTGGCCATGTTAATCATGGCTTGATTCAGTAGCGCTTTCGTCCAGCCGATTATCGGGTCGTACAATATTAGAATAGAATTAAAATATTTTAATTCCAAATCTCAGTCCCACTGATTTGGTGGTGGTCGGATCCTCGAATTTAACATAACCACATAATGATAAGGCATTTATGAGACCATATTGCTTCCAATACGGTATAGAGCCATACCGTTACCGACCATTTGTGGCATCACGCGTTTCATAGCGTATGCAATTTGGAATGTGGCACTGACAACATTAGCTATGCCGATGCCGCTAAAACGATCGAATGCACGCATTGCACGCGTTTTATTTTTAATAATTTTTTTTTAATAATGTTGTGTAATCGTTTTATGTGTGGCAAAAACAGTGAAAGCGATGGCCAGTACGAATCGATTATGACCTATTTCAGAAATATTTATCTCAAAATCGATTTTTAGAATTCTAATGCATCTGCGTTAAAAGTCTAGAGGTGTTGTTTAGTTTACATTTTGCGCTCGTTTTTTAATTTTAATAATTTTAGTTTTCTTGGTGTCCTAGATTTCTTTAATAGTAGTTAGTAATCTGGAATGGGCGGTTACATTTCAGTTGAAATGCTAATTTAAAATGACGTTAAATTGTAATAGAATCTTAAACATTGATGTTTCAAACAGAACCACGTGTTAAGTAATTTGGCTTCCAGTGGGTATAATTTGCAAAACAAACAAAACGGTTATTCCTAAAAAGGAACGCCCTTGAACTGTGCACAGTTATTATGAGCTAATCACCAACTAATCGTTTAAAAATACAATCCAATACGCACATTATTATGCTAAGTCGCTCATAAAAAATTTCAATCTATTGTCGCATATTAAACATGGCCGATTTCATCTCGGTTACGGGCCAGGGCAATAACTCAAGTTTCCCGCTTTACTTATCAAATTGACTGTGTAATTAGAAACTTGGTCGCTCCATTCATATCCACGGTACTGTGACAGACTCATGCTGGGCAAGAAACCAGTGTGTACACAATGCGACTCGAGAAATTCGCGTACTAAATACAACACCGCAAAAACAGGGCGTACTTACATTATCCTCTCCCTACCTATTCAACACCAAATTACTATTGAATTTAAAGATTTTTCTGAAGCATTTTTTAATATCGAATGCACGTCTCGACTCGCAAAACTTGGGGTAGCCAAACAAAAAAGTTTCTTACTCAATGCACAAACTCCATGTTACTGGCCGATATAGTTTTTAAATGACAAACTCACGTAGGAATAAGGTTTAGATTAACGAATTGAAAACTTTTTGGAACGTATGGTGCGTGCTGAACGTCAAAGCTGCTGGCTGAATAGAATGGAACACGTTTTAGCAGATTCTGAATTTGAATCTTTCGAATTTGCTGAGCGGTTACTGGGTAATGCAAATTTAATCGATCTCTCTTTCTTAGCAATATTGGTCTTTATTCCTTGCAAATACTGCGCATTACAGTGACATAACAAGAAGATAAGATTGTAGGTCACTTGAACAATTGAAATTGAGACTTTATGCTCTTGAGATAAAGATCCTATTGACTGTCTGATCGTAAGATAAAGTGGCAAGACATCCATCAGCTTTGTGTTGAACTTCGCTAAGATGGCCGGATGTTTTAGTCGTCTAGAATTGAATCTTACGAATTGTTACTGTGTGTTTGTTGTTCGCTTTAGGGATTATTATTAACTCAGTTGAACCAAGGTCTTGTTTTCAGTAAATATTCGCCAATTTTGCAAATTGAGAGAGACAAACGCAAATGCAAACAATGTTTTGGTGTACAATGAAAATGTATTAAGGGATGTTCCTAGTAACAAGGATTTCTGTTTATTACAGTCAAGTATTACTAAAATGCTCCACGGGGTTTCTTATACGAGTATTGCCCGCTCACTTGTGAAGCGAGTGTTTCATTACAACCACTATTTCAGGCGCCTGGAAATAAATTGGGTTATGACCAGGAGAATGCCGATAGAGTACACTTCTATGTCTATAACTATAGGTACTTACATTTTTTTTTCATCCATTTATTTGTATAACTCTAAAATTAAGTGAATGGTTTTGTGTCTTTATGAGAACAAATTCTTTACGATTTTTGTGTCTGCCTGACCACGTTGTTCTTCTAAACTGCACAGCAGAATTTCATGTGATTTTCACTATAATTTAGAGAATTTATTCCGGAAGGGTTATGTTTATAATACAATAATATTAAACTAACATATAGGTAATAGAGAAATCTTGACGTTTTGTCATGTCGTAAAAACCGCGCGAAACATGGGCGGGGCGCTAGTACGAGTACTACTACTTACTCGTATTTAAAACAGCTTTGAGACAGAGAGCATGTTATTTAAAGGTCATAAAATGTGTAACTCTTTGTAATATTAATGGATAGGTTAAAATAACGGTGCCTAATAACAAACCCATCAAAGAAAAGAACACTTTTCCGAAATTTTCCACTCCCACCTACATTAATAGCTTCCACGAAATACAAACCGATCAAATATTTATTAGTAGGTACATAATTTATGTTAACAAACGTTAGTTTGTCGGTTGGCCGGCAGGTGGCGTTGTCATGAATAATTCAGAACGCACCCGTTTCTACAGAACCCAGGGTTTTATGGTTCAATAATGGAATTCAAATGCTGTCATGTTTTGGGGACATTTTCGAATATTTTATTATTGGTTCCGGTGTCGTGACGTCATTATGTTGACGTTTTTCTTTATTGGGGTGGGCAGAGTATTAAGTGGTGATAACTTACGTAGAACGTTGACAGTTGAACATTTTCCACAAATAGAATATTGATTTCCTTGTGTCATTCATCCTCGTGATTGGATTTTTGAAATTAGATCGCAAAAAAGTCAAAGTACCTATCAGCCTTCGACAGCATTGAGCTTTGTTTAGCATTATGTAAGTAGGTGCGGTTGATGACGTGTATTTACAGCTTTAAGAAAACTAGAGTTGACACGTTTTAGCATGGCAAAAGTGATCATTGACCTTCCTCCATTTTCTAGCATTTTTTATTTAAAAAACTGAAATCATTCCGTTATCGTCCTGAATCAATATCTATCGTGATCTTCAAAATGTTCCAATAACGTAAAACCATACATAGTTTATTGTTTGTAATCCTTATGTAGATGTATCTATTATAGGTAGGTATAATCATTTCATAGATATTAGGGAGCGGGCAATGACCGCTGTACAATACGAGTAAAAACCCTTAATTCACAAATTGTTTTGATTTAAACACAATCTGATGTACGATGCCACTTTTTGTATTCTAATTAAAATTAATAAGGCGCATCAGATTATTAATGTTTTCGCTATACAATAATGAATAATTAATTTAAAAACAAACTTGATACAAGGCAATTAGCGATGAAATACTGACTATCAGGTGCAGTGTTTTAAAAAAAAAAAATGATACCTAGTTATTATCGTATCAACTCGTCCATACATCTGAGGCACGTGCTGTAATTGCAATCGATGAAGAAAACTAGATCAACAGATACATTAAATTATCATTACCGCACTTAGGTGATGAACCTATAACGATATAAGGGAGAGATAAATAAATAAATACATAAATGATAATGATAATTTACCTACTGTGCTTTGTGGCTCTATATCTACTACCAAATACACTCGAGAGCAATGAATCCGGGTCACTTAAAGAATCCTAAAAATCTCGGAAACTAAAAATGCTAGGTTAATGCAATAAATTGTATTTAATAGACAATGTAATACTCCTTAAATGAAGGTATTAAAACTTCTTAGTTATTGTAAAGTTATATCATAAAAAAATCAAATTTGAAAAAGGGCCACTTTCGAAGATGGAACTACGAAATTACAGCATTTGGTTTTGCTTTTGTTTGTAATCTGTCATTTATGTGGGTACATAAACCATGTTGATAGTGCTCTATATTCATTATTCAAGCTGAAATTATGTCGCTTACGCCTGAAGAATGCACCAGAATACTTACAATGCTGGAAACCGGCCGGAGTCAGCGCGATACAGCCAGGACTGTCGGTGTGTCGCTATCAACAGTACAAAGAGTTCTCCGACGTTACGAAGAAACTGGTTCTAACCTACGCAGACCAGGAACGGGCAGAACCAGGTGTACCACAGCACGAGAAGACCGATACTTGGTGAACACCATGCTTCGAAATCGCTTTCTTACAGGAACTGAACTCACAAATCAGTTTCGACGCCTCGGAGGAAGTAACCCAAGTGCATGGACAGTAAGGCGTCGGCTTGCTGAATCTAACTTAAAACCCCTTAGACCTGCAAAGGGCCCTAAACTGGAGCGTGGGCATCGTATTTCAAGACTAAGATATGCCCAGAGCCACGTAAATTGGAGTATTGAAGATTGGTCAAAAGTTATGTTCTCCGACGAATCAAAATTTATGCTCTACAAGCACGATGGAAGACACAGAGTGTATCGAAGACCAGGGGAAAGATTCAAGCAAGCATGCATCGAAGAAAAAGTAGCCTACGGTGGTGGGTCTGTACTTGTGTGGGCCGGAATTTCTTCTGAAAGTCGCACAGAGCTGGTGATCATAGAAAACGGCTCTTTAACTAGCAAAAGATATGTGGAAGAAATCCTCAATGATCACGTTGGTCCATTTATGGTCAATTTAGGTGAGGATGCTATATTTATGCATGACAATGCCCGACCTCATACAGGTAGGATTGTGAATGACTACCTTCAAGAGATGAACATTACTCGTATGGAGTGGCCAGCGCGCAGCCCAGATATCAACCCGATCGAGCATGCTTGGGACGAGCTAGGCAGATGCGTAAAACAACGAAACCCTCCCCCAATCACGCTTCGTGAGCTCAAAATTGCTCTCACAGAGGAATGGGAGAATATTCCCCAAAATCGTATAAGGAACTTGGTGTACAGCATGCCAAACCGCGTAAACGCAGTAATGGAAGCACGAGGAGGCAATACGAAGTATTAAAATTCAAGAAAATCGTAATAAAGTTCAAAAATTTCATGTTTCCTATTTTTGTTTTAAGGAGAGATCAGCAGTTTTTTTCTTTATGTAATTTTGTGTTAATAAAATGTATGGTGACTCATATTTTTTTTACTTTCATTTAAGGAGTATTACATTGTCTATTAAATACAATTTATTGCATTAACCTATCATTTTTAGTTTCCGAGATTTTTAACATTCTTTAAGTGACCCGGATTCATTGCTCTCGAGTGTAGAAAGAAGAAAGACAATACGTTTATACGCAGTAAGAACAAAAGTTGGGTTAAAATATGCGGCACATCTACGCAAAACGGTAATCGCTCAGCATAAAGCCTCGTTCAGACCAGCGCGACGCGACGGCGCGACGCGACTCGAACAATACAAATTCCAAGAAAACTTCACGGTATAATAATAGCCGGTGTCGCGTCGCGCTGTCACGTCGCGCTGTCGCGTCGCGCTAGTCTGCACGAAGCTTAATGCTGCGACCCTATGCGAGCCAGAGCCACAGCGCTGGTTTTCAGCGACAGCCGGCGGCGTTGACAATCATTAGATAGGTACCGCTCATTTGTGGTTGGCACAGTACGTATTTTTCTCTCATCTCATTTTCTATTAGCCATCTCAGTGCTTACTTCTTTATTGGCCTTATCATCCACTAGAATGATTTCAGAATTCAGTTTTTCAGAGATTACTATGCAATTGATCTTTCACCTGCATTAGTCTCAATCGCGTGGGAATATTGAGATAAAAAGTATCCCATGTCCTAATCCAAATCATGGTTCACCCCTGTGCCAAATTTCATCCAAATATGTGCAGCCGTTTTAGCGAGAAAGCGTAAAAAAATTACAAACAAACGAATCAACACTGCCGCCACTGCAGCACTGGTGGGCAAAGTGGAATTACATTTTTTTTTAAATATTAGGTTAGGGTTAACTGTTTACATAACAGTGTTTTCATTATTTGTTACGTAAGTAATATTCTGCCTTTTCATTATCCTTTTTAGGGTTCCGTAACCAAAGGGTGCCAAACGGAACCCTATTACTAACCCTCCGCTGTCCGTTCATGTGTATCTCATGAACCGTAAAAAAAAAACAATTTTCAGAGATTGTATATTTCTATTGCCGCTATAACAGCAAATAATAAACTTTATGGTACGGAACCCTTTGCGTGCGAGTCCGACTCGCACTTGGCCGGTTTTTTTCTATAGTTACCATAGCTTTACTAGCCAATATTACCTAACTATGATTTACCCTACTGTATTAACAACCAAACCTAATCATATAACCTCACGTGCAACAACTACAACAAATTAATACACTGCCCACATTACCCTTAAAAACAAAACTATTGACTTTACTCTAAGTATTAATTTCCCATGCTAAGTGCGGCTCGCGCGCAGCTGTTGCCACCCCCACTCGATGCGTGCGCGCCGGCGCCTCGATAAGTGCTGACAATTACAGCGCAATTACATAATTAGATATTGTTTTAAGTTTATTCCTATTATTAGTTCTTGTAAGAATGGTGTAAGCGAATGGAAGAATTAAATGTCTTAAACCATAATCATAAGTGATAAGTAAACTGAGTGACAAGCTTTAGCTAAATATAAGAAAAATAAGTGCATTTAAGTACCTATAACTTGTTCATACGTTCACGAAAATGCAATCAGCATTTTTATGTTACAAGCTGCGTCCCGTGCTTTCTGCCGGGTAATTCTCGATCCCGTGGGAATATAGGGATGAAAAGTATTCTATACCCTAATCCAGGCCATGGTCTACCGATGTGCCAAATTTCATCAAAATTCGTCCAGCAGTTTTAGCGTAAAAGCGTAACAAGCAAACAAACCCACTTTCGCATTTATAACTTTAGTTAGAATATTGGTTGCTCGGTAGATATTCCCTAATACCAATCTTTTCGTCAACCATCGCTTGCGCAACGGTATATTGTTAAAATTCACATTGAAAAGTGTAATTAAAGAAATTAGTAAGAGGTGTGTGTTATCATTCCAATGGAAGACTGATCGTATTTCACTTTTATCTTACCTTTCTAAGAGAGTAGTGTGATTCTTATAATTTCTCTTGTTAGAATATTTTCAACACTGCGAAAATTACTCGAAAGTATTGCGAAAACTATATAACTAGTGTGTCAATGCTGAGAAAGTCGACTATTACAAATATGGTTCGGTAAGGTCAAAAAACTGTATCTATTTAACGTCATGCGGTCATTACGACATTTTTATCTATCAATCTTTGGCCATATGGTGGCGCATACGCAAGCCATGGGTCGTGGGCCTATGAATCAAAATATTACAAAGTTATATGTTTATAACGAGTTTTTAAAGGAATTTCCATAAGTAAATTGTTTGAGGAAGAGACATAAGGTTTTAGAATTAGTTGTTTTTTTTTCATAGGTTTGTCATATACGATTTTGTTAAACTCTGAGTGAAATAAGAAAATCTTATAAAACGAAGCAAAAGTATCAAATTAGAAAACTGGTTAACGTCATGCGGTCATTACGACATTTTTATCTATCAATCTTTGGCCATATGGTGGCGCATACGCAAGCCATGGGTCATGGGCATATGAATCAAAATATTACAAAGTTATATGTTTATAACGAGTTTTTGAAAGAATTTCCATAAGTAAATTGTTTGAGGAAAGACATAAGGTTTTAGAATTAGTTGGTTTTTGTCATAGGTCAGTCTTATAAGATTTTGTTAAGCTCGGAGTGAAATAAGTAATAATTAGATAACTGGCTAAAATAATTTCTTTTGCAGCAAGAGTTTTAACCGCCTCCGTGGTCGAGTGGTTAGACTACCTGTCTCAGAGTCAGAGTTCCGGGGGTTCGATTCCCAGTGGGGGCAAAATTTTCTGTTCAGTTTGATTGGTGGTAGGGCTTGATCTAAGTAAGCTTGGCTAGCTATCACCATCTCATCTAAGTCTATCGCCATAATCAGAATGTTAACAGCATTGTTGAGTTTCGGCAGTTAGAGGTAAGATGGCCAGTTCCATTGTGGTTGAGGATTCCGGGTGAAGCTCGCTTCTACCTTCGGCCTGATAGGTGAGATGCAGGCCAAGAGCGTCCCCTTTCAAGGTTTTTTTTTTTAGTTTTAGTTTATGAACTGAAATTTATAGAAAAGCCATCTGCTGACAGCAATTTAATATGAAGCAATTTTGCTGAATTAACTTTTTTTAAACGAACTCAAACAGGAAATTGATGTAGTACATGATGACGTATGTTTATGTTTCATTAGCAGAATTTTTTGTATTCTCGACCTTACATCCATCCGTTAATGAGGGATTCGGGCTAAAATGAAACCTACGCAATTTAAATATGGGCTGTGAAATGTAAGGCGCGTTTGAAAATATGGTGTTTCATTTACCAGGCATAAATAAGTGAAACGGATAAAGGTTTTTGAGATAATTTTAATAATATGTAGGTACTAGCTTCTGCCTGCGATATCTTCGGCGTGAAATTTAATGTTTTAACATAACGGATCGGATCAGCAGTTCCGAAGATTACATACAAACTCAAAAATTTTACCGGTTTATAATATTAGTATGGATGATTTAGCAGCTAATGGAACGGTAGAAGAAATTGACTTAGACCTAAAGTTGCTATGTAAGAGAAATAAAGTTGGGAACTTTAATTTACTTATGGAAATTCCTTCATAAAAATCGTTATAAACATATAACTTTGTAATATTTTGATTCATAGGCCCACGACCCATGACTTGCGTATGCGCCACCGTATGGATACCATTTTAAGATATAGATGATAGGTGCAGCAAGAGCAATGTCCAATCATCTACATGTAGTACTTAGTAGCTCCACGCAATGTTCCTCAAAAACCACAAAAACTGTGAGAAAGGAATTCAACCATACAATCAAATTAAACACATACCATTAGAAAAACTTCTAGACCGGACATCCTAAGAAGCGAAACAACCACTGAATCATAAAAATAATGAGTTTAATTAAAGTTACCCTTAAATAATTATTTACAAACAAAATCGTAACCCGTAAAATTATAACTCCAAACTTGGTTTAGTAGTGATACTTTTAATTTAAAAGGTAAACACGTCGATGACCATGGGAAAGAAATACAATGACTATCGGACTATGGCTGCCATATTGAAGTGTCAATAGGGATGTTACCCGCTGGGTTATGACGTGTTCAGGCTATAAATTTTTGAAGTCAATTGTTGCGTTGATTGGTATCTGTTTCTGTCTTTCGTTACTGCGAATATGTGTTTTGTGTTTATGACACATATAAAATAAAAAAAACAAATATACCATTAGCTGGCCTAGCATAACACGGAGTTTCAAAGAATAAGAGGCCAGCTAATACTGGTTTAGTTACCACGTGCGTACCGTACAAATATCTCGAAAAACTGTAGGTCTTTTTGTCGAGAGATTTCATGGGTCGCTTACGGCCCCGTAAGTTAATTTATTTGTAGGCGAATCGATATCTGGAGTTGTTGATTTGCTTACAAATAAATTAACTTCGTGCGAATCATCTCAAAAATTTGAAGTGTCGATTCACCCGATTCGGGCGAGCAAATCACCAATAAGCCGATTACGGACTTCTTAATCCTTCCATATTTTATTGCGGTTTAATAGTTTCTAGAGTACAAATTAGCCGATTTTCTAAAACTGTTCTATAAAGATTATTTCGCTCTGAAGTAGAAAATACACTATACCTAATATTATTTTTTATGCATCAAAAATAAATTTGCTAGCTTGAATAAATCCAGGATCGCAAAACGACCTAAAAATTATTCTTAAACAAAATTAATAAGAAGACATAAAAAAATAGCAGATGTCGTTATGTCAAAGGTAGGAAACCCTTACCTTTACCAAATTGAAACTATTGTTAACGCAACAATCGCTCACCTTTGACGTTCTGAAGAAATTGGAGTAATAATATTTATTGTTATACAATCTGGAGTAACTTCATCCTTTTGTTAACCCTGCTCTGCTCTCCGCGTTATTGTTTGAGGAAGTGTGCGAAACTCGAAGATGCGTTCCTGTCCGAAACATTCGCAGTTTTGAAACTCAGCTGCACAAACAAATTCCAACCTTAATTCTAATACGTTAAAATAGAATTTTGGGGAGCATCGTCAAACGCATTTGTTAAGGAGCCGTTTTGTTATGTCGGTTCCGATCTAGTTTTTTTTTTTTAAATAACCAAAGAGTACATGTAAATGTCATGATTTATTTTGTGACAAGGAACACGGCAGTTGTTGTGGGAAATTTACGAGGATATTAAGGGGTGGGCTCGTATTGAATCTTTGATTATGTATTGTGAACTAATTTATGGAGCAGATGACTTTGTAGAAATAACGTTTTAGACAGGTGAGGTAGCGAAACTTTTTAATATATATTTAATAAGTACTTTTAATAGAACGTAACGGTTCCTGTTATTGTGCTGGATATAGAATAGGTTAATTGTAAACTAATGAAAATGGGAACGTTAATACTGGTAGCCGGTTGTTATCATTATAATAGTCTATTCGTAATGGAATAACATAAATTGGGTTTCAGAGAAAGGAAAGTACTTAAGCCAAGGCGGGGACTAGGTCAACTAATGAACTTAATGCCAGCCAATAATTACAACGGCACAAAGTTGTACAAAACAAATAAAATTGTATATGCTACAAAAGTTTCGAATGTTCACTTCAAGCCTTAATGAGATATGAAACTCGCTGCCTTAACCTTGCACTAACAAATTAAAAGCCAATTGACTTACCAAGGTTACTTAAATCCTCATATAAAGTCTACTAACTTTATTACATTACACAATAAAAATAGTCGTAAACCTCCCTCATATAACCGATTAATATCGAAAACATAATCCCAACTCTATAATAGAGACGTTAAATTTTTATAACCTATTGCTAAACAATACGGTAGAACGATAAAGCATCGCAATTTTTTAAGAAGGCATTTTGAAGAATACTCCCCTTATTGTTAACCTGGCTGTAAATTTTAGCCCCTGTGCCTGAGTTCGCGAAAAAAAATAAGCTCGAAGCTATTGTCGACTTTTTGAAATGAGAACACGTTTTGATTTTTCAAAACGGTGCTGGCGTTTTGTTTCCACATGGCAATACCCGCTTGATTTTCAACGGTTTGTGGTGTGAATGTGACTGATGTGTCCATGTTATGTTATGTTAGAAGTAGTTTTGGTTCAACTTTTATTAGGCAGGTGGTAAAAGGTAACAACTCTGATAGCTTTGAAATAGATTGAAACAAACTTTTTGATTGCGAAAATAACGATAGTTATTGTGTTAGTCGTTCAAATTTTGAATACGCTGAATAAAATGAAACATTCATTTTAATTTCAAGAAATATTTTTTAATGTGCAGCGTAAACTCAACACTAAGATAATAAATTTTGCAATCGGTTTACTAACATAAATCTTTCTATCTAGGTGAGTTTAGATATTTATTTTCGCAACACAAACGTTTGCAAAACAGTAATTATCTAATGAGGACACGTTGTTGTAGTAACAATTTATACTAATTGATAACCAATAACGATAGAATAGAATAACACAATAAAAATATAATACATGCACGACATAAGTTCATTTTCTTCAAACACATTTTAATTTTAACTCGTTCCGTAGACCAAGTAAAATACATCTTTGCCTAATCTTGAAATGTCTTGAATACCCGTAAAACGTAGAAAGTTTTAGCAAAAAGTAAGCACCTCTACGTCTTCCGGGTCACAATTCAAAATACTCGTACAGTTCGAAAGTTAAAAACTTTTATGACATTTCGCCGTCGTTCTGGCTGACCATTTGAATTCCTGCCAGGTACAAGGAATTGGTACATTGAGTTTTAAGGTTATGGAAAAGAGGTGTCAAAGCTTTTGTGAAAGCAAAACAGAAAAACATGTTTTTAAAAATGGAAAAAGTAGCCTGATATTTTATACTCCGGACGACTAGGGAGTTTGTTGCGCCACTTCTTCTTCCCAGCTTAAACACTAGAAAGGGTGCAGGCCGAGCGTTTTGGGGGACTGTCTTATGTCATTTTGACTTTCAAAAAGTGCTGATACTCATTCCCTAATTTGAACAAATGACTTTTGACTTACTGCCAGCTTATAAAAACAAAATGAAGAAATATGTTGTTATTTAAGGACGAAATTCAAATGAAACTGAGAAAATGATTCCACATACTTATTTGTATCTACGTAACCTACTAGCGACCTTCAGTTGGAAACTAGACCTAATAACTCTTGACCTAGTTCCAAGCTATGGGTGGTAAAAAAAGTTATTTATTAAATCTAATCGGTTGATCAGCACTGCCTATTGCTGCTATAAATTAAAAGGTGATTAAAATGAACTTGTTACTTGTGCGTAATAAGGTGTGACGGCCTAGGTTAGTACAGAAGGGTAATTGCGAAAAACACATGTGCGCAACGCCTTTCATTTTGAAAGTTCACCCACGTTCACCACCATTTCTGGTTTAATGGTACAAAACAAACATGAACCTGTATTAAGACTGTGGGCATAAAAAATATATATAAAAAATTGGGTTATTTACGTTGTTGCGCTGAGGATTTTTTGATTCGGGATTTGTTTTTCATGGATTATGATAAATAATGTGTTACGATATTATTGTGCGGTTTGTCCCTAAGAAAATAAGACCGTCCTATCTGTGGGTCAATTACACCAAAAGATCGCTGGATATACAGTCCAGTACAACAATGGTTTCAGGATGTTGTTGGGACTTCCTCGCTACTGCAGCGCGTCGGAAATATTTGTGCAAGCTCTTACCGCGGCGGGTTTCACGCAATTGTTCGCAAGAAATCAGGTTCAATACTGAGCAGAGTGAAAGACAGTCGAAACAGCATCTTGAGAACTGTAGCGGATAGCTCCAGCTCTCCAATTGTAAAGCAGTTTGTGCGGAGAGTGATCGGTACTAACACTAGTTATTAAGTTGTTTTGAAATTATGTTACTAACACGCTTTGGATATTTTGTTCCGAAATAAAAATCAATATTATTAAAATAACATAACATAACATCACGCCTTGTTTCCCCAAAGGGTTGGGCAGTTATGTTTTTAAGTCCCATGTAATAGGGGTCGAGCCTAAACGAGGCAGTTTATTATTAAGTTACTGGAAAATACAGACAATAAAGATTGTTAGGTATTCATGCACTTTCACCCTGCATTTCCACGAACTAGATTCGCTTTATATCTATTATCTATATATCTATCTATTCAGTCCTTAAAGTTCCAAGTTGGGGAGTTTGTTGCGCCACTTCTTCTTCCCAGCAAAAGCACTAGGAAGTGGTGAAGGGTGGGCGTTTTGGGGGACTGTCTTATGTAATTTTGACGTTCGAAAAGTGCTGATTCTCAGCCTAATTTGAATAAAAGACTTTTGATTTTGATTTTCCATTGCTGGGAAAGAGCTTCCCTTTCCCTTTTCAAGATTAACTGTCAAGATTAAATGTAGTAAAATTAAATAGGTAAGTATATAACAAACCATAATAAAAATGAAATACCTAAGTAAAAAGATTTAAATCAAACATACAAGTTTTGTTTCATTATGAATTCATAAACCAGCAAATGCATATTAGCAATCAGTTTTATATTAATCACCAAACAGTTCTATTACAACAGTTTTTTCATTGAAATTCAAACTTGTCACACACACTAACACTTGTATATTTACCAAAAACACTGCAACAAACAGTTTCATTCCTATTGCCAACGCCGACTATGTAATCCAGTTTAAAAAATCCAATATTCCAATATTGACCCAATTGCGAATTTGTTTTTCCACTAAACAAGGTCGAACGTTTTTCGATAACAGAATAATTGGTGCATATTGTCTATGGATTGCAGTTAAAAGTAAACTTTTTGCAGCGATATTTTACCTTTATGGTGTAATTCAAACTGACTAACTGACCGACTCTTTGACGATTCAAAAGTGCCTGTAAACGGTAGATATTTTTATTACTAGGTGTTTTACCAAACTACTTGGGAGTTAGGACGACGCTAACCAACTTTTAATGATTTTGTATATACTGAAGATCACGTCTAAACGAGTAGTGTAGATTTGAAAAAAATATATGTTATATTAGAGCATTTACTTAATAACTTGATATATTAATATTTTAGATTATGTTTATATTACATAGTGAAATTAATTTGTAAATTTGTGTCTAACACGGATAAAAAAACTAAGGATCACGCAAAATCTATCAAGCGTATTTTTCTGAAACCTTCACCAATTTAAAGATCATTTGATTATTGATCTTTTAGTATACGTATTTTATTGAAATAACTTTTGTTTTATGTATAACATAACATCACGCCTTGTTTCCCCGAAGGGTTGGGCAGAGGTGTACCTGTAGTACACCCACATTTCGCCAGTTATGTTTAAGTCCCATGTAATAGGGGGCGAGCCTACTGCCATCAACCGGGCACAAATCCAGACTCCGGGCTGCTACTGAGAAATTCCAGAGAGAAAAACCCAGTGACAATTTGCCTGACCTGGGAATCGAACCCAGGACCTCATGTTCAGCAGTAACGCATGCGACCACTAGACCAACGAGGCAGTCAGTTTTATGTATAATAAATTAATAATGCGTCTTATTTGGGACAGCGCTCCTTGATGGGCGAGTCCTATTACTGGCTGGACGTACGACGCGTTGCGTGTGCTCAGTACAAAACAAGCAATCTAACCACTCAAGGTGATTGGCATATTATCTGCGTCTTAAACATAACAGTTATATTGTTCCACCTCTGCCCAACTCTGATGACCAAGGCGTGATGTTATGTTATTACGAAAATAAGGATTTTGTCTAATTTATTCAAACCATCATCATCATTCAATCATTTTAGATTATAAAAAATATATATATATATATATATATATATTTAAAATTTAATTAAACTAGATTATAATTGTTTTCATTTTAGATTATAACATATTATGGAACTCGCAAAAAGTTTTGTTATTTTGGGTAAATCAATGCACAATTATTTAATTGACAATCTGATTAACAATCTTATAGTATATTTTTCAAGTTTTATGTAGCTAATTTGATGTATACGGTCTACTCTTCTCGTATAAATATTTTTGGCAGTTACCGCATTCCACCGTTTCATTGGAATTCCCGATAGTGTTTTTTGTTCATAACCTTATTATGCCCGTTTCAAATTTTGTCAGTTACTCTACTATTCCATTGGATTTCACAAAGTTTTTTTTAGAATAACGGCAAATAAGCCCGTTTCTTCAAAGGTACAAACACCAGGTAAACCAGGTGGCAGGTTTATCAATATAAATCAGCCCTATTTGCCCCCTGACCTCTGGGTACCCAGGATTAGGGGATAAGTTCCCAGCAGTTACGGGTTGACACCTACTTATGTCTTGTAGGGTAGTTTTAATGCATGTCGTCTTTACCCTTCAGTAAGGCTATATTGATGGGGTTGGTCAAAGTAAAGCCGACTTGATAAAGAGAAAGTTTGACGTTAGAAATTGATTTAAAAGTTATTTTTGGCAACTGTAAAACTGTCAGTACCTATTGGAGTATTTATATTAAATCAAGATTAATTAATCATAGTACTTATACAAGGTGGTGACGAAAATACGACGGTAAATTTAACTGTGTATTTAATGACGTTTCTAACGAATTTCTTGTACGACAGTCTGCACATAAAAACGCATTTTTAAATTTTTGTTCTGTATTTAAAATAGGTACGCCACCACCTTATACATAAAAGTTAACAGGTATGCATAAATATCAATGTACCTTTATGTTGCAGTCAAAACCCTTAACCAGTCAAAAATAATTTGACAAGCAAAATCTTGCTACCAATTACAGGTGTACACGATAATCGACATTATATAACATGATCCTTTTTATGTCCCTTAACTCTAAGATTATATGCAATGTATGTAGTGTAAAATATTTAGTGACTATAGTTAGTCGGCTGATCGGCAAAATCCGCTAAGTACTATTTAGTTTTTTCAAAAGAAAAATTATTTCGTTTTTATTTATTTGATAGTTTCAAAATACTCATAGGCTAAAGTATTGTCCGTATTTTCATTTGTAATATTGTCGTCTCTCTCAAAGATTGAGCAAGGCACAAAGACAAAACCATAGCTTACTTTTCAAGTTGTAGATACTTAAAATTTATACTAGTAACTATTATCCAAGTCTTCTTCATTTGAAAGGGCTATTTTAGCACCTCTTGAGTTTATGATTATTTCGAAAGGCTTACAAAGGGTTCATACTGGATACACTTCAACTTCAGTTGCTCTGTTTGTGGACCCCTTACAATTAAAGTACCTACGTGTAGTTACACACTTGGTAATGTATATTGCATTCTCAAGTGTGTGTCCATTGAGTGCCAAATCATATACACTTATACTACCAGGTACACTTTCATGTAATAATTTTACGTGCAATATTAAGTAATATAAAGAATAAATAGTTTATAAAATATTCAGAGAACATTTAGTTAAAAAATATTGTGTTTTACGTACTGTAAAACATACACTTACTGCTCTGAATCTTTTCATTTAATTTCATCAAATATTTAATAGTAAATACAAAGTGCAAAAAAATGGGGGCACTCGAACAAATCACTCTTCAATTAACGAAAAAAAAGTGATCCATATCTTTTAATTTACTTTTATTACTGCTCCCAACCCTTCGCCATACGTAGGTAAGTACTGTTACAATTATTTATATTTCGAATTCTTGCTTTTTTTTTTCATTCGCTTGGGTAGTCGACCTTTTTTCGTTCCGTGAGAACTATCAATGTTTTTTTTTCAGCAAAAAAGAAATAGTCTCACACAAGATCGCTAATGGGTTAACTTTTTCGTGACTTGTAAGTTTTACCTGTGAATAAGTTTGAAAAAGTCAAAGATACCGGTATATTCTTGAAAATGTTTTTTTTCTTTTATGTTTTTGTATGCCGTTGGTTTAGTTTATTAATGTTAAATCGCAGAACACAATAGAGTAAGAGTGATAAGAAAAATATTTCATCATTTATAAAAACTTTTTATTTTAAAATTATGCATATTATTGTTTTTTTTACGTTTCAAAAGCTGACTGATAGAAAGAGTGTTTTTATCTTTTGAATACATTCACTGGTTGACACTGGTGACTTTTCAGTACTTATGTATACCGTGAATTGTCAATAATTCACTCTATAACTCGTATTTACTCAGTTTCACTGAAAAAAACGCGGGAAAATCCATGCTATCTTTCGTCATGTTAGTGCTGAAGTTGATAATTCTACCAATGTCAGAAGTATTATTAGAAGACATCAAGTTTTTGACAACTTCAAGAATTACAAATAATATTTCTACCTCAACAAAAAATCTTAACCGGTACACATCAATCTACGATATTTTTTCAAATGTCTTACAAACATCCAACCCCTTGAATCTTTTAATTAAATGCGCACTCCACGTTTATAGCTAAACAAATAAATTATAATCATAATAAAACATTTTACGGTATGGTTGACACTTTAAAGGAGCGAGTGATTCCGGGTGTGCGACTAGTCTTTTGTTTCGCGATCTATGATTTGTTTTACTTTTTTTTTGGAAGTGACGTTTTGTAAAGATATTGTGTTTCTTTTTTTGAATTTGCTGAATGAGCAAGGTAAAGGAAGGATGGTATTCGATTATTTTGATTAAGATTAATTTCTGAGACGATGCAAGGTACCTATGACAAGTTTTTTTAGAGCTGTATTATTTCACTAACATAGCATAAAATAAGTATAGTCAAGCAGAAGTTTTTATAAGTTTTAACCTCGATTTATTATTATTATGCAACTATAATTTATTAACGTTTAACAATAGTATTTACAGCTCGCTTTCATAAAATATTATAAACTGCTTTCCAACTGCCAGTAACCATGTTTCCGCATAACCTTTTACTGGCGAATCTAAAAACCGTTTAAAAACCATTTGAAATATAAATCAATCAGGCTCATTTCCGCCACGAGGCACGAAATAACGAATTCAATTAATTCTCTAAATTATAAAATCTATATTAAAAAAACAGCTATTCCCATAAAATGATAGCGTGATGGTTATCCATTACTGAACGAAAGCACTAGACTGTAAAAGCCGAGTTCTCACAGACTTCAAATTAAAAAAAAAACTCCAAAGAGGTTTGAACTCGTGCAAAAAATCTGCGCGTACGCTCTGTTGGATCGCAAGGGTGCTTTATTATAATCTACTTACTCTTCCCTCTCTTTTCATCAAGGGAGCAAGATATACGTCCGTCTCTTTCTTGTTGTAATTAAGGGCATAACTGACCCTGCAAAGTGCTTGAGAAGTGCTTGTTATGATCTTTTGTTTTATTGTGGCGCAGTGAAGTGTGTGAGAGCCCTTATAGTTTGGTATTTTGACTTTTTGAACTTGGCATTGCGATTTGTGGAATTGATACGGTCAGCAAAAAGGATTTTTGTTTTTTTATTGATATTTCAGTATTTTTCTTAGGAGGTTTATTAAGAGTTCTATAGCATTATTATTTACTATATTGTATATTATTACTAATAATATATTGTATTGACATTTTATTATATTTAATTTATTATGGGACCGAATCTTCATGAATGTGTAGCGTATTCGTAGATTCCAATAAACAAATTAGGACATCACATTTGGCTTCAGTTTCGCTGTTTGCTTTTAAGAATCTTACCACCTGTTGCCAATATGCTTGAAAGAGAAAAAGACTTGCGAGAAGAATACATAGATAGATTTCTTGAAGTTTTCTTGTGTTTTTCTTCAGGGAAAACATGCGTGATGTTATGTTATGTTCAATATCAGTACATAGCTAATATTTAAAAAAGTATACATCAATCGCTAGTGTTCAATAGATTAAGTAGGACTCATGGTACTAGAAAGAACATTGTGGTTTTAGTCGGTAGCAGTCTGTAGGAGTCCGAGTCCAGTTAGATGTAACCACAAAAAAAAAAAAATGATTTTGTTAGCTAGTTTTCAACTCTTTTTCCTTGTGTAGATTTGAAAATTCTTTATAGCTATGTGTCTTTTATACAATTTTTTTTCACAACTGTACGACTATTACGTTTACCTTTTTCTTTTTCTACAATTTTTCAAGTCCAATATTTTCTATGCTGACCATACAAAAATTTAAAAAAGGAATCATTCAACTGTATCCAGTCAATAACTACTTAAAAATGTCGTTCGATGTAGGTATAACGAATCGGCTGAATTTATAACACATTTATAACTTATTTATGCACATATAGTTAACATAAAAATGTTTACATCAATATTTATGTCATGTAGATTATTGTAGGGGACGATATAGTTAAAGAATAATTATTGTGGTTAACTGATGGAGGAGCTTGTGGCTATGTAATAACAGCCGCACGGGTTCATCCTGCCGGGGTTCGTCCGTGGATGGCTGACCATCTTTACATACCGAGACTCCTCCGTGCCTCGGAAAGCACGTTAAGCCGTTGGTCCTGGCTGTCATTCGTGGATCTTTGACAGTCGTTACGGGTCGTCAGAAGCCCGAAAGTCTGACAACCAGTCTTACCAAGGGGTATCGTATTACGCAGTTACTGGGTTGTGGAGTTCAGATAGGCAGTCGCTCCATGAAAAATACTGGTATTTAGCTGCATCCAGTTAGACTCTAAGCTGACCCCAACATTGTTGGAAAAAGGCTAGGATTTATTGAATTGATAGAGAACATGGTTTGCAGTATTCTTGTGGTTAATAATACCAGCCTATAATGGTCCCATTGCTGGGCAAAGGCCTCTTCTCATACAGAGAAGGCAGGAGCATTGATCACTCTTCACCGATGTATGTCTAATAGTTAGTTATTAAAAAAATATTCGTCGATGCGTTTACACAGAAAGTGGGCAACGTCGCAAAAAGCTGTCAAATATTTCGCGGTTTTGATTAATTTGGCAATATTACTGTATGGAAATAAGAAATATGGCTAACTAGTGAACTAAAATATTGATTATGAAATGCAATAATTAATATCGTAAAACCGAATATTTAGTATTAGATTAACAAAAAAAAGTATTTGGAAACTTTCCAAATGCCCTTTAAACACCTAAAACGGTTACAACATCAAAGTTAGTGTTATAATTGCAATTCATTATTAATATTCTAGTTCACTAGTTAGCCATATTTCTTATTTCCATACAGCAATATTGCCAAATTTACCAAAACAAATAAATATTTGACAGCTATTTGCGACGTTGCCAATTTTTGGATAAACGCTTTTAAAACACTGAAAGCTAAGACAACTTCCCGACCGACGTGAAGCGCAAAAGAGAAGTTTATGCTTTAAGTTGGGTAGTCCTTTCAGCTGTAATTCCACTAGGTACTAAAGTGCAGAAAGCCGAGTTAATTTGACTGGCAAATTTAACTAACTAAAACTGATAAAACCTAGCAACATGGGCAATAAGTCTTGCATGAAGGCAAAAATAGATATTCAAGCACTTTATTTATGTAACAGTTTATATACACACACTTAAGAACAGACAAGAAGAAAGGAACAGAAAAATAAGTACAATGGTGATGGTTGTTTCTAAATAAATCTCTTCCAGCATACCTGCGATAGGAAAGTAGTTAAAGAGATGTAGAAAACGTGTGTAAGAGTAGATGAGAAAACTAACTAAGGATTTCTTAAGAGGGAACAGGGGCTGCGAGCAATTTGAAAAATAGGTATTTTAAGGAACTATTGCCGTCGCGCTGCGCCCGAAAACCCGAGTTAAACCCCGTAAAGTGCGATAGGGACAACTGCAGCTCAGACCGATTATATCACAAAAATTTTGACGAAAACGACGTTTGGAATTCTCCTTTTTTCTCCTCGAAAACTAAGCCGATTTAATAATTTTTTACATTAAAATTTTAAGAAAGAGTATGTCTAGGTTTCTATTATTTTCTTTTATGCTAAAAACTTTTCCGAATTAGTCTGGTAGTCCTCTAATCACGGCGGTAAAAATGGGGCATTTTTGTAATTTTTGGAGGGTCATAGTTTCCTTACTTATTAATTGCTGAAAAAAAGGAAATGACAGGGACATGCCTATAGAGACCCTGATTATATAAAAAAGACAGCACTAGAGGCATTATTCAGGAAGAAAAACGGGGAATACGTCTGTACGGAGAATCGCGGGCCCTGTTCTCTCTTAACGGAACAAAGCAAATCGAGTTATAATTTAGCACAGATGATAACAAAAACCATACGAAGGTGTATAATCTTTCATGTGACTGAGCTTTAGAGATGTTCTAGAATCCTTTAGATGAAAATCATTTAGATGCCAGCTGTGACGTTAGAAGGAAGCTCATCTTAGAATCCTATGGGTTACTGGACGTACTTAATTAATTTAAAGTTATCGTTAATTTTTTCAATGCCAGGAATGCAATTTCAGCTTACCATTCAAAAATAACTGGACATAGATACTCTCTATATCCCCCTAGATCTTGATACACGGCATGAATTATAATAATTTATGATATTCGGGATACCGACCAAAGAGGCAGTGACAAGAAATAAAAAGATCAGATAAAATCTATATTGCTTACACAAGAGAAACCGGATGCGTATGCGCAAGTCTTGCTAAAACTTCCGTCGGTTTATAGCTCAAGAAATGGTATTTAATAATATGTTTGGTTTTAATCTTAGTACCTATATTATGTCTGTAATTCAACCAGATTCAGAAATCTAAAGTTGTAGAGTACATGCCCAAACAGTTCTGTGACAGACCGCACAGTCTAATCTACTAAAGATGAAAAGTACATGCATTTTGGACACTAATTTTTTAAGAATAAATGTAAAAGTAAGTAAAAAAAAAACAAAGAAAAAGAAAAGAAAGAAAAGAGTCGCAGGATAAGCTAGTTCATAAATAATGTTTAATTATTTTAATATGATATTGTTTAATTTATTCTAGGTATTTTCAAAACACATTATTGTGTTGTTTTCAGTCGCTGATAATATCTATACTTCGAGTTATAGTAGCGAGGGTGATTCAAAAGTTTTGGCGGGCGATCATTTTTTGGAAATGTCTGTTATAGTAATTAACCTTCCTCATACGAAGTACTGATGATGGTACCTATATAAAATAACGTTTATATAAAAAAATGCCATTTTATATTTTTGGGAAAAGTTCATACAACTCAAAAATATAGAACTTTTCAGGTATCAGAATTCTCATACAATTTATATATTTTACATAATGTAAGACATAAAGGTAACAGTTGCAACATGAATGAATAGGAACCCGACTCACCGTATCCTCAGCTCCGATACAAAAAAGTAATCCCTATTGCACAATAAGATGGTCCGCGAACAAAAAAACAACCAACTGTCATTTCACAAAATCACTTGAAACTCCTTATAACACAGTTCTCTTTCATTTAAAAATATAAAATTAAAAAATAATAACACTTTCCATAAACGATTCCATTTTTGAATAAAACCGCCGAAAACTTTTATAAATGGAAAAGCTCTCGCGCAACCGTGCGTTCGCGCGCAAAGCTCGCGTTCGAATAAATGGAATTCAAACTTTACCTGGGGTTTGGTGTCACAGTCATGTGACGTATCTTTCTCTTTCTTTCGTATATTTAATGGGGATGTGTGAGTGAGTAAGATATATTTGATTGAAGGTGGAACGGTCGGGAAGATGTTAAAAGTTTTTTCATCGCCCGGTGCATTGTTTTCCCGCGTTATCTTTGGCGGTCTGTTGATAGCTGTGTCTTCGATAAGAGCGATTGATAAAAATGCCATTAAAAGTTTTTGAATGGGCTTCCTTGTTTTGTGCGAGAATGTCGATAATGGCGGGAAATAAATGTTCATTAGTCCCGTTGATAAATGCTTTTCTAGAATTGGGTGGACAGTTGAAAAATACGTTTTGTAGTGTGGAAACTGTTTTAGGAAAATATATTAGGGTTGTTAGTAATTAATTACTTATCTTTTACGCGCTTGTGGATTTAGACAATGTATTCCTATACTATAATACTAACATACGTATTTGGCGCAGCCGTGAGGCACACAATACTATTTTAAGTTATTTTTTTATTTTTTTTAATGTTTTGTTTTTTTGTTTTTTGTGTGCCTTAACCTGAGTCAAATAAATTTATTTTCTTTCTTATCTTTCTTTTGGTGTTTTCGTCATTAGTCTAAAACACGCAACCTGCTAGTGAGCAGTGGACACAGTAAATGCTAAATATGGTTTTAACTAGGTATTCACTAATGATTAGCCCCTGCTATGCACGGTTTTTACGACTTGAAAACATCCAGATTTCTTTATTATATTTATGTTTAATATTCCGGAACAAATTATTTATATATTTATTATAAAAAACACTAAATGATGGTGAAAACCGCATCATAATCCGTTGCGTAGTATAGGAGAATAACGCGGTCATACAGACAGACACGAAAAGTGACTTTAATTTATAATATGTAGGTACAGACGCCAGCATGTCAACCTACCCGAAACTGTCAAATTTTCTCAATCAACTTTGAATCTTATACTTCAGTGATAAAGTTGAAAATCTAAAGACATTCTAATAAAAACTTACAGATCTAATCTAAGTGTGAGCCAAAATTGGCCGACATTAAAATAATGTAGTGGAGAAAAATGGCTAAAGTAATAGGTAGGTATGTAACCCAAATGAATCTGGTACTCAAATATGACTACGGGTCTTCTTAAGACCTGAAAAGCCAGAATTAAAATTTTGAAACGTTGTGGAAAAAAGTTGAAAGAAAGTAAAATATTACTTAGACGTAAGTAAGTGATAAGAACTACACACTCATTACATTTTAACCATACCAATGGAGACAGCCAACGAAAATGATCGAGTCACTGCCAATCCGTTAGGTTGTGTGCATAGCGGTGTAGCGGTAGTTATGTTGGTCAGTGGGTTTGTTCCCGTTTGATGCAATTAAACGATTTGCTGTGCAGTCGTGAATTTCGCGTTTATGTGACGTTTTCTCTTAATGTTCGTGTTAGTGGATTTTATTTTTCATTAGTCATGTTTTGAATACGGTTAGCAGATTTGGTTTAAGAATTACACATTTTCGTAAACGATTACGACTAATCTGTTTCGTTTTGACAGTTCAACAACATTCATTGCGTTATTTACGTTGTTGAGCAGATTTTTTTTTCGAATTTATGAAGCAATGGATTAGCAATTTGTTTCGAAACGATTCAAATTCCGATTGATCGTGTATTACGTAATTAGGGTACAGGTCATGCAAGAACCCAGTAGCAGCCCGGAGTCTGGATTTGTGCCCGGTTGGTGGCAATAGGCTCTCCTCCTTGTCCCAACTGGCGAAATGTGGGTTACATGTGCAACTTTGCCTAACCGTTACGGGAATATAGTCAGGATGTTATATTATGTGTGTGATCAGGAGTACAGGACAAAGATAGAAGAGACACGTCTAGAAGATACAGATAGTGCAATCCACGACGACGCGCCCCACTCCGCGATTACTGTACTGAAAGCTGTACTGAGTGGGGCGCGTCGTGCGTCGTGGATTGCACTATCTAATATGCATTAAACTTTGTAGACCCGCGGACTCCCAAGAGAGCCATCACGAATGTACAATATATACTAAATTGATCTCATTTGGACAGGTAAGTCATCGTAATCTAATAGGCATAATAATAATATGGCTCATGTATATTTGTTGTAGGTAACGGTAAGCTAAACTATGATAAAATAAACTTGTTTAGGAAAAATATTTCATAATCATATATCTACGGGAGAATATCCTACTCGGTCAGTAGTAGTTTTTCAATATTTTTTTATCCTTTTTAAGTCTCCCGCAGTCAATCGCGATGCGACTCTAGTGCAACAATTTGTATGAAAACTTCATGGAAATTGTGTAGCGTCGCGCCTCTCTGCGGGCGCCTTTAACGTTTACCCGCAACGAAAAATAATCTTTTTTTACGCACCATTTAAAACAAGTTTTATGAGTAAACTTATGCATCTCGTTTTTACTGTATCAAAGGAAAACTAATTATTTTTTTATGAAACTCCATAAAGTATAAGTTTTACGTACCATGAAAAACAAAAGGGGTTCTGTCTTGGGCTAAGTTTACGGAACCCTAAAATAAGGAATGGCTAGTGTAGACTGTGATCGTCATCGTCATCATCATCGTCATTGTCATTACCATCATCATCATCTCATCATCATCCTGTTTACAACCTCTCTGAAAATTGGTTGGTACCATCTGACGGCCAACTCTAGAACCACGCGCGCTCATTGGTCAAATCAAATAGCATGCGTTACCCCGGCTTCCTGTTACACATTTCCGTCCCTTTTCACGAAATCACTCCCACAGATTGCACGGAAGCGAAAGGAAAGATATTACACATCAAAATATCCAAGATGGTGGTCTTACGGCGATGGTAAAGAATATAATTCGAATTTCGAAAGATATTACACACAAAATATCCAAGATGGTGGTCCTACGTCGATGGTAACGAATAGAATTCGAATTTCGAAATCCCACTTCTACAGCACCGTCGTTTATTTATTTATCATGCCTTGTTTACACACTATGTCTGAAGAGGCAACCGTATCCTAAAATAACAAGAAATGTTATTTAAAAAATAAACATAAATTATGTGCAAATGACAATGGCTCTGTGACAAATCGATTTAACTTGAATCTGCCGTGACGCGATTTAAAAAAGTCAGTTTTAAGTAAAAACTGTCTATAAATAAAATAAAATAGTTTCTGTTTTTCCACAGTTACCATTTTTAGGATATAAAGAATGTTGATATATTTATTGTTAGGCCTTATGATATTGACAAAAGAATGGAGTAAAGGTGACAAAAGGATCTTGTAGCGATTCTTGTTAATATTGTGAAAGGTGATGCCTTGGATTAGTGATGCGAGGACGAATGCTCAGGTCCTCAAATCGACTACGAACTCGATCTTTATAAACCAACTTTCTTCATCAAAATGACAAATATTGAGCACAGTTTTTTTTTGTTTTTTTTTTTTTTTTTTAATGTTAAGTGGCTTCGTATGCAGCTTGCAAAAGCTATGAGCTCCTCATTTCTTAACAGGTTGATCCAAATCATTAATCAATAACACTATGGTAAGTGATTATTAACCCTTTCGGTATTTATTGATTTCCTTTCAACCGCAAATCACCGTAGAAAGTACAATGGTAAAAAAAAACTTTGGATGAACAAGTTTTCAAACAAAAACAAAATGTATTATTCCCTACGGCTGTCATGTAGTAAAATAAAACAGTTTGTCAGTGAAACAAATTAGTGCAAGAACGTTAAAGTATTTATAACGTCAAAAGATCGACTCGTGCGCAAGTTACGCACCTGCTGTTCAATAATAATGTGGTTCTCAAAGTGTAAGAGGCTTTTCTATATTGTTCGAAGTTGGGTTTGAATTTACTATGGTGAAAACACGTGATCCTACCTATTATTTTAAATAGATTATGGGTCAAAATTAAATAAGTTAGTAAGTTTAATAGAATAAGTAGATACCGCAAATGAATTTGAATTTTCGCAAGGTTGAAAATGGTGTCGGTGAAAAACACAAAGCTTAAAAATATTTGTTATAATACAATATATTTAAACACCTTATTTATTTATTTATTTAACCATTTATGTACACACAAAAATAAACAGACAAGATTATAAGAACAGAAAAATACGTACAAAGGTGATGCTTATTTCTAATGAAATCTCTTCCAGCATACCTGCGATAGGACAGAGGGTAAAAAGAGATGTAGACACCGTGTGTAAGAGTAGAGAGAAAGTAAAATACATAAAATCAAAACAATTCACTCAATAAAATAAAACAAATTATATGACAATATATTTACGAACATACATACATACATACAATCATACATACTTCTAAAATAAATAAAATACAACATAAATACCTACGCAACTATGACGAAGTGGAAAGATAGTGTTCTTTCACTCTTCTTTTAAATACCTTGTAAAAACACTTCTATTTTAATTTTCCTTAGATTGTTTTCTTATATTGGTTTTTCTTTTATACGAAACTATATTTCATCATCATCATCTCTCGTTCTTGTCCGTTTAAACCAATTTATTGTTCCAATCAAAAATCTTTGAGAGCCATCCCTTCACACTTACTCACTAATATTTATACTGTGAGTCCGTATATTTTACGTACTACTAATTATACGCTCCCAGACAGGTGCGTAAGGTCCTTAATGTCTCCTACATTTGTTGTAGTGTTTCCGACATTCTCTAGCGTTATCATGTGTTGCCTTGTTAATTTATAGTTGTCAATTATTATTAATATGTTAGGGTTATTTGTTGATTGTCGAAAGGAGGAGGAGCTCGTGGCTAAGTACTAACTGCCGCACGGGTCGATCCATCAGGTTAAGCTATGCTTGCCGGGGTTGGTCTGTAGATGGGTGACCTCTTTACATACCGAGACTCCTCCGTGCCTCGGAAAGCACGTTAAGCCGTTGGTCCCGGCTGTCATTCGTGTATCTTTGACAGTCGTTACGGGTCGTCAGAAGCCCGAAAATCTGACAACCAGTCTTACCAAGGGGTATCGTATTACCCAGTTACTGGGTTGTGGAGGTCAGATAGGCAGTCGCTCCATGTAAAATACTGTCAGCTGCATCCAGTTAGACTGGAAGCCAACCCCAATATAGTTGGGAAAAGGCTAGGCAGATTTGTTGACTGTCGAAAAATGTGTTATTTGCATGTCTATCACAAGTTTGTTGAAAAATCATTTTACACATTTATAAACATAAAACAAATCACGCTTGTAATCACCGCAGCGTTAGGCAGAGTAGTACCATTAGTACACACATTTCACCAGTTATGTTTAAGTCCCATGTAATAGGGGGCGAGCCTAATGCTATCAACCGGGAACAAATCCAGACTACGGGCTGCTACTGAGAAATTCTAGATAGAATAACGCAATAAGACTTTGATCAACCTGGGAATCAAAACCAGGACCTCATGCTCAGCAGTAGCGCTTGCGACCACTAGACCAACGAGGCAGTCACACACATTTATAGCTTTGTTAAAAAGATAAAATAATCATTATCATCTCCGCTAATAGACGTCCCACTACACAGGACATGACAGGCCTCTCCCAAGCATTGCTTCCCACATCAAGAGGATACCCGCGACCTTCATCAGGACGTCTTTTCATGTTGTCATTAACTATCAAAGTCATCATCATGACTCAGTTTAAAGATTTCCACTGCTGCATATAGGCTTCTCCTAAACATCGTTACATCGACTGATCCTATGCTTCTCGCATCTAGCGGATTTCTGCATCCTTCACCAAGTCGTCGATCCATTAATAAAAGTACTTGGTAGTATTAAATCAATTTGTCAAGTTTCTAAATTGTAACATCTCAATGGAACTATAATTGGTTGCATAGCATACATAACATCACGCCTGTAAACCCCGAAGGGCGAGGCAGAGGTGTACCTATAGTAAACCCATAATTCGTCAGTTATGTTTAAGTCCCGTGTAATAGGGGGCAAGCCTATTGCCATCAACCGGGCACAAACCGGGCGGGTGGTTATTGATAGCATTAAATAAATAGATCACGATGCAGGTTGATATCTTAAGATCTGTATCACATTTATAGGTCTTAGATACAGTTATCACGATCTATAACTGACCGTTTATTCGTTGCCTGTTTTAGAATATCTCAATTTATTCTTATTTCGTTTGTCATTAATTTGGAGATACTTGCCTAGAGCTGCTGCTTCAGTATAAAGACTGTAGATTTTCCACAAGGGCTCCTCCAATGGAGGAGGAGTAAACACATTTATGTTAACTCTATTTAGCAACAACTTTAGACAGCACTAGAATAAATGTTTTAAACAGATAGAGAAGCAGAAGTTTTTAAGGATCTTGCCCATTCTTCTCCATACGAAAACTACATTTTGGAAGGGGTGACTAGAATCTTTTTTTTTTTTTTTGTAAAATTTACGTTCAAAAGTGCCCTTTTCGTGCCTGATTGAAATAAATGATTTGACTTTGACTTTGACGCCACTTCTTGCCCTCAGCGGGCAACAATAAAAATTGGCATGGGCTAATTGATAAGTGGGCAGTTTTTTGACCTCCAAAAAGTCCAGAATTTCAGCTTGTTTTCGTATCCGTTACAACAATAACTCAGCACAGCCCTCTATTCTCCTTGATTTGACCACAGAACCCCTCGACATTAGTTCCGTTCTCATTTAACAGGTCCCTCCATATCGTGATCTATCCGTTGTAAATAAATTAAATTAAGAGATTATTATCTCATTTGATTTACGTGCTGACACCTGTCGCCAATATGGCGCCTGTTGCTGTTGTCATAAGCCCACGTACGCACGGACGACGCGACGTTGAAAATCAAGTACACGAAAAAAAATCGCTGGGATTTTTATTACGTCCACGCGTGGGCTTACAGACACTGATAGATTTGTGTGAGGTACCTACTTCTATCTACTACTATAGTGCCTAATGGTGGCTAAAGTATTTGAGCCTATTATTACCTGGATCTTATAATATAATAAACGTTACAATCCTACATTTTTGTAAAAAAAGTTACATATTTGTTAAGTTTTAACTACATGTGCTGTTTAATAAACCTTACAAATATGTAATAAAGTAACAAGTAAATGACTTACAATTTTATCATCGTAATTGTTAATCTGATTAATAAAATTTACATATGTTTAAAACGCCTGTAGGTTTCGATGACAATATTGTATTTACAATTTACATGAAATTTAAGTTATTGTTGCTGATTTTTAATAAATGAAGGTACTGTTTCTTACTCTTGAGTTCATAATTTTAGTGTTTCACGGAGTACTTTGTTATTGGTTTGGTGCATCACTAAAGTCATAGAGAATAACAAATAAGTTACGAAATTTTTCATTGATCGTAAAATCTGTGACATTAAAAGCAAAATGTATCCTTTTACGAAAAACTCGCCACTGCCGTTCAATCACATATTCATCACCACTAACATCACTACTTTCAATACACGTTGTTAGAACCATTTTTTTGCATATAATATTTTAGTTTCTTGCGTCTTATAGGTTGAGGCACAATATTATAAAGTTTTGACACATCGTGAGACCACCTGTGTCACAAGTATACTACAATTTACAAAATATGTAAACTTGTAATTACAATTTTATTATGTGTTCAATAAAGTAGTTTTCCCTACTAATATGTATTTAAACTGAAACCTGTAAAGTAAAAATGATTATTAAACAGAAACCTATGTATTTTTTTTAATTTACTATAAAATACAATTGATTTTTGACGTCCCTTCCTAAATGTAGTTTTCGTATGGAGAAGTGAAGAATGGGCAAGAAATTCCCTCGTTACTCTTTTAAAGTAAGTCATCCCGTCATCACATCACTTTTGTGGTTAATCCTGGCTTTGTCAGCTAAATCTCACCTCAATTTTGGACTTGGTCAGGCGTCAGGATTACCTATTCTATTATCACACTAATATTATAAAGCCGTAAGTTTGTGAGTGTGTATGTTTGTCTCTTCTTCACTCTAAAACTACTGAACGGATTTGGATACAATTTGGCAAACAGATAGTTTATAACCTGGATTAACACATAGGATACTTTTTATCCCGATATTCCGACGGGATCGAAAATTATGCGGGTGAAATCGCGGGGCGCAGCTAGTAATATTATAAATGTGAAAGTGAGTTTGTTTGTTTACGCTTTCACACTAAAATGGCTGAACAGATTTGGATGAAATTTGGCACATGGGTAGACCATGACCTGGGTTAGGACATAGGATACCTTTTATCCCGATATTCTCACGGGATCGAGAGTTATGCGGCTGAAACTGCGGGGCGCAGCTAGTATTAAATAAACGACTTGTATCTGTAACATTATTATTTTTGTTGTCCCAAATTAAATTTTATCATCTAATTCTATTAATGGAACATGTACCATACCCACTAAAATGGTTCATAGAGCAATAATTTCGGTAAAGTGCAGCAAATTGGTTGTTTTCTCACGTTGTCACGTTAATTAGGAGACACCTGTGCCCGCGCACCCGTGACGTCATTGATTACGTCACGTTGAGTGGTACACTGATAGTGGGTGTAGTTATTTGTGTTATGGGGGTGGGTAGAATTAGGTGGGTGTCAGTACTATGTTAGATAGTGTAACTGTCCCCACTTTATATATACACACTGACGAGCAATATAAAAAAGCCACTTGCAAAGTCCCAAAAAATCTAAATACTTATCTCCTGAACCACAAGTTAGCTACATCAATCAATCTGCCTCGCCTTTTCCCAACTATATTGGGGTCAGCTTCCAGTCTAACCGGATGCAGCTGAACATCAGTATTTTACATGGAGCGACTGCCTATCTGACCTCCACAACCCAGTAACTGGGTAATACGATACGCCTTGGTAAGACTGGTTGTCAGACTTTCGAAATTCTGACCCGTAACGACTGTCAAAGATCCACGAATGACCGCCGGGACAAACAGTTTAACGTGCTTTCCGAGGCACGGATGAGTCTCGGTATGTAAAGATGGTCACCCATCCACAGACCAACCCCGGCAAGTGTAGCTTAACCTGATGGATCGACCCGTGCACAAGTTATGAATTAGCCACGAGCTCCTCACAAGTTAGCTACATGATGTAGAAAAAAAAAATTGAAAATTGTTTTAAAGGTGTTTTATTACATTTATTCATAAACATAAATAAATAAAATCTATTCCGATGTGATTTGACCGTAAATTCTACCAAAAATATTTTTTTTTAATATTGAGGAGAATCCTATAGATTGTTGAACACCTGCTTGAAATCTGAAAACAGACTACTGAAAAAAACTAAAATATCAACAATTATCTCTAAGAATTTAAGAATGTGTGTTTGTTAAGTCGAATCAGCATTACTATATGCGTCTAGCCGACATAGACGTGACAATGGTCAACTTTGTCTCCAATCCTCTAAGACGACCCTAAAGCGTAAAAGTGTATGTCTCCAGTCATATAAAACAAAGTACCTAAAAGTTGGAGACAACTATCTCAATCTACGTTTAAAAATAAACTTCGTATTTTTTACCGCCAGAGCATATTAGAGCGTTACTGAGTTCCTTAATGAAAAGGAATTTGACTTGACAGTAATTAGATTCATTTGGAGCTACTTGTGTAATAATGTTGATTTGCTCTATAATTTTAATAACCCATTAATAATTAATATTACAAATTTATTACAATTTAATAAAATATTAACTTTTAATGTTTTTTAAATTGTATAAATATATTATTTTGCACGTCACGTAGTGACAAACATGTTTGCACTTGATTTACACATGTTTATGCAAATAAATTATTATGAATTATGATTATCAGAAAATTGTAGTTGAAGAAGCAATTAAAACTTAATAGTTTTACACTTCATTCCCCAAATTATACTGGGTTCCCTTCTGCATCAAAGATATTCCTTAGTACCTAGTTACCCGTAGGTAAGTACAAAAACTGTTAAGCCATTTTATAAGACCGTATGAGTAGAGCAGAATCGCGATAACAGTCAATTGCCACCGCGGACTAAATTGCCCACAGACTCAATCAAATGTAATGATTGGACACTTTTTGAACATAACCTCTATATTCACTTTAAATGATCCATTTACAACTCTATAACAAGCAAATAAGAGTGAATTTGGGAATTTTGGAAGTTTGCATTTATTTTTGCGAATAGTATTGATTGCATTCCCCAGTGGATTGCAGTTGACAGATGGTTGTATTGAATACTTTATTAAGTGTGTGTCGAATTCGACAATGTGTCACATTTGACGCTTGGTTGTCTTACTTTGTGTGGAATGTAGAAAGCAAAAATGACTTTGCAAACATTGAATGATCTAACGATACTTTTAAGGTTAGGTGTCCAAGATGGCATAGTCATGTTGTTAAAAGTTTTCAAAGTTCAATGTGAGGTCAGCTTCGGATCTTAGTTCACTAGGATGATGAGCTAAAATAGAAACCCCCCCACAAGCGTAGTATGACCTCTTCTATCTCTACTCTGAACGCGATTAGCTTTCTAAACTGCGATCAAGATACTAAAAATAATGACACTGACAGCTCTTGAACGTGATTTAGATGTGATGTGAATTTTCCTTTTTTTGACGTTTTCCTGAATATGTAATCACCGCAATGTACCAGTCTAAAGTTCTAACAATAAACTAGATATGTAAATAATATCCCATGCACGTCAGCAGTGAGGTCGCTGTCACTTATGTCAACTGTCAGTTGAAAGTGAGGTGGTGCCTCCATTAGAAGCTCGGTGTGGTGATGGGCCAGTGTAGAGATATAATCAGCTTAAATACGGGATCAACAAGATTATACATTTAGTACTACCTAACTACATATTTGTAAACAATTAGGATATAAAACTACACACTCGAAATGAGAACCTCCTCCTTTTTAAATTTGGTTGCGATTGCATCGCTCGCACCGCAATATTCCCAACTGAAGAGCATTAGAATTGTCTAGGCCTCAAATATGATAGAATGCCAATAAATCATCAAAACTATCGAAATTTAAACCGACACAATTACAATAACAATATTATTAGTAACAAACAACTGTTACAGTTTAAAATTTAAACCTTTTTTCTATCGCTTCCGCACCTTTGAGGGTCTAACATAAACTTTATTTTATTGGCTTACGAACGATTTGTACAAATTAGATTATCTTTAGGATAACAGATGTTCTGAACAGTTGTGTTTGATCTGTTCGATAGTTCGAATTTTGTGGAACTATTTAGATAGTAAAATATTTAAATTGAGGTATAAGGATTTAAGGGACTCTCTCATTTTATTTGACAAAATTAATTTGGATTTTATTTTACGTTACGTCTGCTTTTCGTAGCGAAATCCTATTGATTTTTCTCCGTCTGGGAAGAAGGAAGGATTATATCATACTCTCTACAGACTAACGATGTTCCTGCTGGTACCATGACTTGGGAGCGTGATTTATACACACACACATAACATGTGTATGTGCACATGCTCCTCATTTTCGTTAGGGGTCACGTACCAGTCTAATCAAGCTCCTGGTAAATATAGCAATAGTATAATATATTCAGTGAACTGTCAACCAATTAAAATAGTACAGTAATCTCTGTCAGTCAGCAGCTATAACGTCTCCTTACAGTGCTTATAGTTAATAATGATCCATCAATCTCATCCAACCATCATCCTAACCCATCGTTTACGACCTGTAACTTCATTCTTACCCTAAAGCACCGCAAAATAGATAGGCACAGAAGGTTGGCTCCCTACAATGAGCGAAAACGCACGCACACATAGACTGTCTGTTCCAAAAGTCTTTCATAATATTTGTAAACAACCCTAGTTCTTGTTATCTTCTGAACACATTCAGTATTTAGATGGTTTCAACTTAATATCTTATCACTTTTTGCAAAAAATATTCTTTGAGTAACTTATATTGAAATTGATAAATTATCGACGAAAGTTGAGGTTATAGAACGAACCTCCATTATCAAATGAAAAACAACCTTAATACTGAGGGTCACTAAACGCCCACAGGTGTAATAATAATAAAACTTCTATTGTGTCTCGTTTATGGTCCGTCAACCGATTAAGGTAGATACATTTTCTGATCTATTTAGATCAATGGTCGATCAGGCTTTGATGCCTACAGTCAGCTTTAAAACAGAAGATGATATAGGAGCAGCAATAGAATATTTTAATAATTCAGTCCAAACTGCTGCCTGGCAATCTATTTCTACCAACAAATTCAATAGGAACAAGAAATCTATATCCCACAATACTGGATAAAATATCTGAAAAACTAAGACTTAGAAAACAATTTAGATGCCCTGATGGTAAAAGTAAATTAAACCACGCTGTTAGGAAACTCAAAAATCTTCTAGAAAAAGACAGAAATAATAGTGTCCAGGCGTCCCTAAGCAACCTTGATGCTACTGCTGCTATCGACTACTCACTGTGGAAAGCTAACAAAAAACTAAAGAGGCCTAAAACGGTATCTCCCCCACTTCGGCAAGCCAACGATTCCGACAAAGACATGGCACAATTGATCAATTCCCCGGCTCGTTAGTAAAATTCACAATACGTTTGACGATAAGAAATATTGTGCTGCTGTATTCCTTGACATCTCTCAGGCGTTTGATAAAGTTTGGCATGAAGGTCTCCTCTATAAAATAAAATAAAAACAGCTTCCCAAGCAACATCTTCCTAATCTTGATGTACTTGAGGGGTAGGTATTTCTTTGTGCAGAGTGGCAAAGCTTTATCAAAACTCTGCCCTATTACTGCTGGGGTTCCTCAGGGCAGTGTGCTTCGACCGATTTTTATATTTGATTCAAACTGCTGACCTCCCAATATCAAATTTAGTGACTACAGGAACCTTTGCTGATGCCAAAGCCGTGCTGGTGTCCCATACTGATAATAAAGTAGCATCAGCTGTGGTGCAGGCCTGTTTGGACGACATTGCCCTCTGGCTCAAAAAGTGGAGGATAAAAGCCAACGAGATCAAATCGGTAAATGTCACTTTTACTAGGAGGAAGGATACCTGCCCATCAGTGTAGTTAAATAAAATACAAGTGCCTCAAGCTGAACATGTCAAATACCTTGGTTTATACCTCGCAGACGTCTTACTTGGAATAAACACATTTTTACAAAACGGGAGCAACTTGGACTGACACTAAGAAAGTTCTACTGGATGATTGGTCGAAAGTCACAAAATACACCTGCAAAATGAAACCCTTTTATACAAAGCTATAATCAAGCCTATATGAACCTATGGCATTCAGCTATGGGGAACAGCATCACACTCTAACTTAGAGATCATACAGCGACTTCAGAACAAGCTTCTAAGAACCATCACAAACGCCCCATGGTTTGTTTGCCCCAAATGAAGCTCTACTATCTGAAAATATCAACCGTCAAAGAGGAAATAAAAAGCTTTAAAAAGTCATATAAAGAAGGAATAACTCGCCACCCAAATATCTTGGCGAACAACCCTGGATAAGAAAGAAATACGCAGGCTAAAACACAAAATTCCGCAGGACTTAATCTGACAAACTCAGCTTGTTGCTTATAAATACTAGGATGTGTCATAGGACGCATACCAAGCAAGACATCTAACACGTCATAGGAATTACTGAATGTCCTAATAAAAATAGTGACAGATTGTAAGGAAACTGAGAGCAAAAAAAAAAAAATTGCTTAATATGCATACAGCTAGTGCAAGCGCACTCACGACTGGCATTCCTTTGAGATCTTCGGCGCGTGTGCCCTTTTCACTCGTTGTAAGTAAGTAAGTAAGTAAGTAAGTATATTTATTTGTTTAAACATGGTATACATACATTGCATGCAAGATATTACAGTAGAAAAGAAAGTTCAAACATGTTCAGCCGCGTGACGTGGCGTACAAATTGTTGAGTGGCGTACAGTTGCTGGGTTTTAAACCGGGACTACACTTATTAAATTCAAAATGATAAAATTACTATAACAATCGTACTACATTATCAATACAATTCAATTATCAATTCTATTCAATGTCAGTTCAATTATCAATTCAATTCAATGTCAAGTTAATTATTAATTCAATTATGTCAAGTTAATTATTAATTCAATTCAATGTCAATTCAATTTAATTATCAATACATTATACAATACAATAAATTAAAATACATAATCATCAAGAAAAATTATCCTCTTTCATAAATTCCGAAATACTATAATAAGATCTCTCTATTAATAATTTTCTCAATTTCAATTTAAGGCCAGATACATCCAATAATCTCCATGACTTGGGCAATTTATTAAATATGGTCGGAGCCATGTAATAAATGCTCTTATGCAAAAGAGCAGTTTTACCGCCGCGAACACAGAGTAGAGTATTGTCACGTCTATTCCTTGGCACAGCATCAGACAAACGTTGGAATAAGTTAGGATGACTTACAGTGAACATTACCGTTTCCAAAATGTATAATGAGGGTAATGTCAATATTCTATGCTCTTTAAAATAGGGTTTGCAGCTGTCTGTTGTTTGAAGTCGAAACATCGATCTGATGCATCTTTTCTGGGCCCGAAACGCTACTTCATTGTCCGTACTATTTCCCCAGAAAATAACTCCGTATCTAAGAATGGATTCAGCCAATCCATAGTACGCAGTAATTAATGCATCTTTATTGAGAACCGCTGCTAGTTGTTTCAAAGCGTAGGCTGCACTACTTATTTTCTTACTCAGAGCTTCTATTTGGGGCTTCCAACACAACTTATCATCAATTATAAGTCCCAGAAATTTTGTTGTGTCAGTTGCATTTATATTAATATTATTATACTGGACATTATTATTGTTAGCTGTATGTGTACGTTGTCCGAAATGAATTACATTAGTCTTTTTTAAATTAATGATTAAATTATTATTATTAAGCCAATTTATGATAGATATAAGCGAATTATTAATGTCATGTTCATACGTACTTTTGTCATTACAAGCTATAGTCACAGTGCAATCGTCAGCAAAAAGTGTCATTGGGTGGTCAACAGCTTTAGGCAAGTCATTTATATATAAAGTGAACATCGGAGGGCCCACCACACTGCCTTGCGGTACTCCGTATATTACTTCTCGTTCCTCGGATCTTACAGTTATCTCACGTTTGTTGCAAATTTGACTTATTTCGGTAACCTGCTTACGTTTGTGAAGATAAGATTCAATTAGTTTTAAGACGTTACCCCTAATACCATACGCTTCAAGTTTCGCTGCTAGGGAATTGTAATGCACACAATCAAAAGCCTGTGTCATGTCGCAGAAAATGGCGCACACAGGTGTCCTCTTATCTACGTTTAACATGACATTATGTAGAAATTCATAAATAGCCAGATTTATACTTTTATTTTTTGTTGGATGGGACTGACCTTCTGTACCTATCTATTCTGTGCCTTAAGCTTTACGGGTTTAGGCTTCTGATACAGCGACCGATGGTTGACACGATTTATTGGCTAGAAGTATAGGTACCTATTAAAGAAGGCAGTGACATCAGTAGACGTTAATGAATACCGTATACCGTATGCGCCTACGTTTGCTTCTGTGTGGGCTTGTGTTTGGTATTTATTGTGTACTCCGTCTGTTATTTGAATAAATTTGATTCATGCTTGTAAGCTTTATTTGAATGCGAAATGAGAGTTCGTACAGTGAATTATTGGTGGATTTACCCTAAAAAATTCAAAAAAATTTAAAACGCAACACACATAAAATTACAATTGATCGCAATGGGTTTCATTTTGACAGTTTACTTACGTTCATTGCATAACGTTAAATAGACGTAGGTATCTCTAGTCTGCGTCTAGCTGCCACGCTAGACGCAGACTAGAGAGTCGTGTTCGGGTTCGCGACAAGTCAGTCGTCATCCTGAGGATGCTTTGTCCGACCCAAAACACGACTCAACATACCAATATCCCGCTTAAAAATACACTCAAGAAGCCCTCTAGCTTTGTCAATCAAAATTTACAATATGTTACCCGATTATATAAGAGAAGAAAAAAAACTCCATCTATTTACGAACAGATTAGAAAAAGTTATTTTATGCAAATGTTATTATAGGTAGAGTGTCAACAGTTTCTGAGCTTCTCATTTTAGACGAGAGACTGAGTATTGAATAGAATATTAACATACTAAGTATTAATTAATTAAATCTTATGCAAATCACAAAAAATTTACTGTGCTTTTAATTTTAGACGAGAAACAGACGTACATTATATAAATGTTTTTTTTTTTTACATAGGTTGTTGACACAATAAAAGTGATATTTTAAAGACAACCTTGGATGGATTTAAGGGAGAACGAGACACAATACTGCAAGTAATCTGTGACGTGCCATTTACATATACACAACTGCCCGCGGCTTCGCTCCCGTGGTCTTTCCCGCGGGACCCGTTATTTTTCCCGGGATAAAAAGTAGCCTATGTTACTTCCTGAAAACTAAGCTTTTTAATGGTAAAAGAACTTTTCAAATCGGTCCAGTAGTTTCGGAGCCTATTCAATACAAACAAACAAACAATCAAATCTTTCCTCTTTATAATATTAGTATAGATATTTATTTTGTGTATTGAGAATAAGTTAGATTATAAGTTATGTAAATGATAAGTCCTCTTCTCCACATATCTTTCTTTTGCCGTGCCCGATAGGGTCCATGATTGTTTCTTTTGGCAACTATTTACCACCTAAGCCTACACTGTGGAATGCAATAAAGAATTGAGTATTTCCCCCCCGACCCTTGCTCGCAGAAGCGCCAGCCCGCGTTATGCTGAGAAATGTCGATTTAAATTCCCCGATTAATAATAATGAATTATCTTTGATCCAGCCTGTCCCAACTTGCTGTCCTCCCCCCAGCGACGCCCTAAGCCGAGGTCCGTACCCCACAGGGGGTGCCCTTAGCGAGCGCTCGCCTAGTTTTAATTTAGAATAGTTTTGCCCCTGGCTGGAGGCTTTGAGTTTAGTAGCTTAAGGCAGCCGCAGGATTGACCGGTTAAGTAGTCATCACCTCAGAGGTGAGCTACGAGATGTCCTAGTAAAAAAAAAAAAAAAAAAAGAATTGTGTATTGTGGTGATTGCGTGGCGATTTATACAGGGTTTTTTATAACTCTTTAGGAATAGTTAAGCGGAATAGGTTACTAGAGATATATCTATACGTCTATTGTATTTTATAATGGACTTCCGCAAGGTCACGCTTGCATCAATTTACTGTTATTAACGTTTTTGAGTAAACGATTTTTGAAATCTATGAAGCAATGGAATACCCATGTCCGTCAAACTCTCGGATTGTGATTGAAAGTGTGTTACGTAATTAGGGAGCTGTATTGCCCAGTGAGCCAGTTGGTCGGCCTGACTACCCAGGGTACGCTGGACAAGTTTAATGATTATAATCAGCAACGGCGTTCGTTCATGGCTCTCGAAATGACACTAAGCTATCGTGCAAAAATTACCCTTTTAATTTTATTGAAGCCTCAGGCGAGAAAACAAACACAATACCTACATACACGTGTCGAAAATTTAACACAAAATAACTGAATGCGTGTTCATTACACGTCAGTTGACATTGTCTGGGTGTAGTGCACATTGTCCGGCTACATCGCACGCTGGGCGCAGCGGGGCCCAGGGGCCCAGTCGCCCACACCCCGGCTGCAGACAAAGGGTTGACAGAATATGAAAGAACGAATATGTGCATAGCAGATTTTATAATTGGATATTTTAATTATGAGTTCGATTGTTCGATTTTGTATGGGATAAAGGTGTTACGTTGTTAATGTCGGAGGTATGAATGAATCGGTTACATTATGGTCGGTGTATTTTGGGAAGATAATTCAATGAACTGATTTTGCTGTGTCCATCATCTAACGTCTACCTAGTACCTACATCGACCGTCGTAAGTTCTATAAAATAACATAAAATCACGCCTGCTTCCCCAAAGGTTTGAGCAGAGATATAGGTACTATCGAAGAACTTCATATCTAAGCAGCTTTAAAACAAAATCCCGTGAACACGATGACTACATCTGTTACCGCCCTGGTTGTATAGCGGCCGAGCGCTGCAAGCAGAAATAGTCCTTACCTACGGTGTATAGATATGAACTTCTGCGATGGTACCTAATATAAAATAGTACTATCGAAGAACTTCATATCTGAGCAGTTTCAAAACAAAATCCCGTGAACACGATGACTTCATCTGTTATCGCCCCGGTTCTATAGCGACCGAGCGCTGCAAGCAAAAATAGTCCTAACGATGTATAATAGATAGGTATGAAGTTCTTCGACGGTACCTACACCCTCTTTTTATCAGTCATATATCAAAGTTTATAATATGAATGGTATCCATACTCAACACGATAATTATTTTGTTTCTATTATTATTCTATCAACTGCCAAAGTTTGTACACGGGCAATCTATGGGTCAATTATACTAAGAGATCGCTGGATGCCATGCGCGTCCAATATAACAATGCTTTCAGGATGTTGTTGAGGCTGCCTCGATACTGTAGCGCGTCGAATATGTTTGCGCAAGCCCGCACCGACGGCACAGATTCGGAGGTTAGAAACATGACTCGCAAACGCCGTAATGGAGGACGGTCCAAGCACGGCCGTGGCCATGTGAAGGCTGTAAGGTGTACCAACTGCGCGCGTTGCGTGCCCAAGGACAAGGCAATCAAGAAGTTTGTGATTAGGAATATTGTCGAAGCAGCCGCCGTCAGGGATATCAACGAAGCCTCCGTATATGCCTCATTCCAGCTGCCCAAGCTGTATGCAAAGCTCCACTACTGCGTCTCCTGCGCAATCCATAGCAAAGTTGTGCGCAACAGGTCTAAGAAGGACAGGAGGATCCGTACACCACCCAAGAGCAACTTCCCTAGGGACATGCAGCGCCCACAGAATGTGCAGAGGAAGTGAAGTGGCTTCTATGCAATTATACGCAAAAAAACTGCGTCGTTTCTGAGGAGAGTGAGAGGCAGTCAAAACAGCATCCTGAAAACTGTAGCCGAGAGCTTCGGCTCTCTGATTGTTCAGCAGTTTGTGCGGAGGTTGATTGTTACTGACACTAGGCAATAAGTTATTTTTTGTATGTTACTAACACCATATTATGGATATTTGTGTGTCTATTCTATTATTGACAGGCCCTTGTTTTAATATTTTTAATCATTTCTGTCAGATTTTTTTTGAGATTGTATGTTGAATTTCAAAAAATGTTTTGATAGCCTTTTCTACTTATTAAAACGAGAAATACGAGAATAAGGCTTAAAAACAAGCTAGTCCATTCGAACTTCACATCGTCATCGCCAGTAGGATACATGACGTACTTACTTAGATGGAGTCATATTCAAATTCAAATTAATTTATTTCACATAAACCTACTAGGGCACGTATGAAACATCAGAAGCTAAGTGCACGGTTCCAATTGGTCGTTTCCAAAAAACTCCACGGTCACTCTTTTAAAAGTACCTAAATGGTTTTTACAATTTTATTTTAAGTTTTGACTACCTAGTCGTTTACTTAATTAATTAATGTTTGCATGCCTAATCTAAGGTAGATTTTACAAGGTATTGTTTTTTTTAATACCTTATGTCATGTACACCTACAATCTATGCAAATAAATAAACTTACTTACTTAATGTTTTCAAATTACAGTGTTAATAGGTATGAGAGGACAGTGTAGACCTACTCGTATCAACAAGGGTCAGGTACTTAGCAAGATAGAAAATGGTCGACAGATCTACAGTCTGTTAACCCTACGTTCTCACATTCATAAAATCTAAAAGAAAAGAATCTATATAAAAGAAAAATAAAATAATAAAAATAAAGACCTATGTAAACCAAATGACATGATTGCCATTACAGCAGTAATAAATCTAATTTAATAAAAAATATAGAATATTTTAGTAATCTTTATTTTACGCGGAGTTGAATTGCGGGCGTCATGCTTATGTCAGTCATACATAATAAAAATAAACAAAACTGTCATCACCGCGGGTCGCTTGTACCCCTGTCGCTACAAAGGGTTAAAAAGTTCACAATATTATGTAGCTGTAAGCGATTTGATTGGATATTTTAATTAAATAATGGTTGACGTTTGCACAAGTTTGTTATAATTCTTATAATAATATTATTCTGAATAAACTAGGTACCTACCTATTAATCGTAAGTAGTCTATTTTATTATTTATTTATTTAACAAACATGGAGGAAATGTAGCTGCTGTGTTAATGTAGCTACTAGAGCTACATTAACACAAGATAGTAATACAATAGTAAACAGTGGGCCATTAATAAGTCCTCACGTTTAGAGACCAAAAAACTGTTATTATTTATATTTACCAAAAAACTTAACCTAGGTAACATCAGTTATTAAATGTATGTGGTTTTAACATGCAAATCAAAAAACGTTTTTTTCATTTTTTACATCTTTCCTATCGCTTCCCTGCAACCAAAATCTAAAAAAGTCTAAATAATCAAATCTGTGGGAGTAATTTAGTGAAACGGAAGTGCGTAACAGGAAGCCGGGGAAGTGCTATTTGATTTGACCAATGAGCGCGCGCATTGCTAGAGTTGGGTGCCAGAAACGACCTTGACCCCGCCCCTTTAATGTTGCTTTTTACCTTAATGTTGCTTATCACCAAGGTGTGATGTCAGATGTTACACATCAAATGCGGCTACTGAAGGCTCACTCGTTTTTCTTCTTCTTTATATATGTAATATTAATAGGTATTATCTACACATACAATTCAATAAGGAACGAGAAAAAGAGTACCGGTGGAGTTTCTTGCCCATTCTTCTCCATACGAAAACTACATTTTGGAAGGGGCGACTAGAATCTTTTTTTTTTTTTTTTTTGTAAATTTTGACGTTCAAAAGTGTCTTTTTTGTGCCTAATTGAAATAAATTATTTGACTTTGGCTTTGACTTTATGATACTAAAATAATATAAGACATACTTATTCATATTTTTTTAAATACAAATTATGATTCGGGTTATTGCGTGTGTATGTAGTTCCTGCACCTTTAGCTCCCTGACTAACTCGAATAAATTTCTTCCACAGTAAAAAATACGACCTTCATTAAAAAATCAATAACCCTGGAGTGCTAACGCAAAAACAAAGGTCACCATTGGTATGTAACGTCTGACTGACTATAACCTTTGCGCAGGCGCACCATTAGCAGCGCAGTGTTAATTACGCGCAGCTGATCATTTTATTATACTAGAGGTATAAAATTACAATAGCGTGGGTAAGTGAGAAAAAATACATGAAATTGATATCTTAATTTTTCTATATTCTAGTAGGCTAATTTGCGATGTCTAAATAGGAGTTGAAATGTTTGTTTCAAAATTTTTTGGTCACACGCATAGACATTGAAAAAGAAAACTTGGTTCCGACATCCCTTTATTTTGGCTCTTAGAAGCGAAACGTAAAATTATCTACTATTTTAAAATTTACACCTCACTACATCTCAACTGATCTAAATCATTCGCTAACTAGAAATAGCGGTACACCCTAAAAAATCACATACTTTATTATTTTTTATCTCGCAAGACAAAACGTGGTACCCACGTTTTTTATTCACGGAAGAGAGCATTTAAAAAAGGAATCACCTACCCCACATTAGAAGAGGGGTGATGGTACGATTTTTATACACAAAAAAAAAGAATAAAATCATTTTATCTTTTTATGAAGCAGTATTTCTTTTGTGTCCTGATCTTAGAGAACGCCCCGCCAATAAAAGTTATAAAAGATAGACGGTATTAACCACTCTATTTATTATTTTAAATAAATATTTTTCACACGACTTTAACCCTTCCGCTGCCGCAGTAAGTCGCAAGTCGAAAAATGAAGTCGGTAAAATAAAAGCGGTAAAAATTAATAAAAATTCAAATGTATTCTATCGACGCAATATTACATATTTAAATTCGGTACAATAATGTATGCATGTAATGTGATAATTGGGTTAGTAAGGATTAGAGTACAAATCTTTTATGTTATATTTTGAATTCCTTCGCCGCTAATGGTCTGTCTTGGGACTTTTATTTCTTGTGAATTTGATTTATTGGCTGCAGAACGGTTACTGTACGTGGTCTATCACATCTTATAAAATGTGAGTAAATAAGTCATAAAGTTACATAAACGACGACGAATATTATAAATGATTGTGAAAGTTTGTAGGTATGTTTGGATGTTTGTTACTCATTCACACAAAAACGGCTGAACGGATTTGAATGGGCAAAAAGGTAGCTTATTACCTGGGCCCTAATTAGTAAAACTTATAAAGTTTAGTTAAAATTACAAATTTGTCATGGTGGAAAATGTATAAAATTGGGAAATTGTACCTACAACTTTACATATTTCTGTATAATAATCAGTTTACATAATTGTAGAGAAAACTACTTTATTGAACACAAAATTATACTTAATTAATAGTTTACATATTTTATAAATTGCAATATAATTCCGACAGGTGTCTCACGATGTGTCAAAACTATACAATTTTGTGCCTCAACCTAATGACTAAAGAAATTAAAATATTATGTATAAGCAAAAAAATGGTTCTAACAGCGAGTAGTAAAACTCTACTCTACTGTTACTGTTAGTGGTGATGATTATGTGATTGAACGGCAATGGCGAGTTTGTCGTAAAAGGATAACTCCGTGAAATACTATACAAATTCTAAACTAAACAGTAAGAAATCTACTCTTATTTATTATGAATCTGCACTAGAAACTTACATTTTATGTAAATCAATAAAATTATAACTCATAACTACATATTTTTAAATACAATATTATCATCGAAATCTACAGGCGCTTACTACATATTTAAATGTTTAGAGCATATACACTTGTGATAATTGTTAGTTCTTATACATATTTGTAAGTTTTATTAAACAGCACATGTAGTTAAAACTTAACAGATATGTCACTTTTTTTACAAAATTGTAGGATTTTAATGATTATTAAACAGGGCCCTGGTTTAACACATGAAATGAAGAATACTTTTATTCCGGTAAATGACATCCATGCGGGCGAAGCCGCGGAAAATTGCTAGTGAAATAATAAGACCAATTGTTTTCTTTAAAATAAAACTATGAAACTTAAATTAAAAGTGTAGTTTTAATGATTTGTACAATCGACTGGTTCGTTTAATAGCACAAGCGGTAGTATTGTAATAGTGTGTTAAATTGCATGCTATAAATCGATATTAAAATTATTTTAACAAAATAAATAACTGCAGAAACGGAAATGTAAATAAAATTTCCATTAAGTACTTAGGTCAACCAGACACATAAAAGAAACCGTTGCAATTTATAGAATTCGTTAAACGCATAATTAAAACAATTTATCACATAAATGACATTTTTATATCGACTTCAAAGTACTTATTCTAGATACTAAAGTTTATGAAAAAACTTGACATTTTCCAAAGGTTAGGCGCGTGCTGCACTACATCTGCCAACGGTTGCAATTACTGGTAAAGTGGTAAACTAGTTACTATTTATGGTCTAGTTTAATGTCTAGATGAGTGGCACGCGCAGTGAACGGGTTAACAGGCTGGTTACTGGTCGTACATCTATAGGTATATATAATAAATTGAAGTTGCTTTACGTGTCTCAACGGATTTTGATACTTTTTCCACCATTAGAAAATTTATTCCGAAAGGTATATATAAATCATCATTTCAGCCGAAAGGCGTCCACTGCTGAACATAGGCTTCACCCAAGCACCGATTCTTGGCATCCAGCGGATTCCTGAATGTTTAGAGCATATACATGAATATTAAACTCATATCAATCTGCCTAGCCTTTTCCCAACTATATTGGGGCCGGCTTCCAGTCTAACCGGATGCAGCTAAATACCAGTATTTTACATGAAGCGACTGCCTATCTGACCTCCACAACCCAGTAACTGGGTAATACGATAGCCCTTGGTAAGACTGGTTGTCAGACTTTCGGGCTTCTGACAACCCGTAACGACTGTCAAAGATCCACGAATGACAGCCGGGACCAACGGCTTAACGTGCTTTCCGAGGCACGGAGGAGTCTCGGTATGTAAAGATGGTCACCCATCCACAGACCAACCCCGGCAAGCGTAGCTTAACCTGATGGATCGACCCGTGCGGCAGATATTACTTAGCCACGAGCTCCTATAACAAATAAACAATATAAAACACTTAAATATATGAATATTAAACTCATATATGAAAAAAAATCTCAATGTTTTGTCAAGTCGTAAAAACCATGCGAATCAGGGGCGGGTCGCTTGTAAAAATACAAATAAAATGACGAATGGCTTTAATGTCAAGAAAAAACATATATACATCTTTTGTAACTGGCTGGTTCGCGGTTTTATGGGTAATTCCTGACACTTGACGAGCTAAACGACTATAAAGGAATTGCTAAGTACCTCGGTGGTTGTTTTGTGCATACTAATTTGGCAACGTTCGTAATACAAATGATAGATGTTTTTGAGTTTTCAAAAACAGAATCTTGCTAGTATATTCGGTGGTGGCGAGTGTGTTGGATCATTCGGTTCCCTACAAAATAGTTGAGCTGGATGGTGCTGATCCACGCGTCAAGTTCGTGAACGGGCGCCGTCAGTTGAGACTGTTTATCTCTCTGCCAGGGCTTATTTTTAATCTTATATTTTTAATCGTTTTTGATTTTTATATTTTTTTTTTCATTGTTCTCACATATAGAATCAACAAGAGTAATATACCCAGGATTTTGTAATTTCTATATTTAAAAGAGTGTCCTTGGAGTTTCTTGCCCGTTCTTCTCCATAGAGATCTACGTTTTGGAATGGGCAACTAGCTTCAACTTTCTGACTAACTGATTGACTCTTTGCCAATTTAAAAGTGCCTGTAAATGGTTTAATTGAAATAAATGCTTTGAGTTTGTGAAAAGCCGTGGTGAAAAGTGTGTGAGATGTCAATAGTGACAATTACAAGCATTGACAGCTCACTACACGTGAGTTTTCACTTTGTATTTTTTACAGAGTAGACGGCAGCTGTGTTACATTGTTTTTATCATTGAACATGTGAAAATGACAATGTAAAAAACTCCCAGTGATCCTCAGTGCTTCCTTGTTAAGAGACACATTATTTGGAAAAGGAAACTTCGTCATAATCCTATTGTTAAACTGTCAATGGACAAAATACGATTTACATAAAAATAAAAATATTTAAAAAGATTTAAACATAGGCAGATGGCCCTAAAGGTGGGTGCACAATTGCATAACTCAACCAAAACTGGAGCTCGAAATTCGGAAAAATTGAATCACCGTTACGTCTTTGCATTTCAAAGTTAAAGTACAGCAGATCAGCTGCTCCTTGCACAAAGAGACTGCTCTCGTTCTAACCTATTGTCAATACTCCATTGTTGCATTGTTATCTTAAAATGCGTATTCTTCAAACGGGAACTTCCGTGTGCGAAAACGGAGCGAAGACGACAATGGCTTTCGCCCTTCTATTTTTTTCCGAGTCCGCCAAACTAGTTTTTTTTTTCACTTCATGTAAATGTTGATTTATTTTCGTCAACAATGCATCGTCGTTATGGGAATTTACGGGCTCGATTCTTGAGCAGCTAGTTTGTTACCAAGGGTTAGTAAGTAACAAGAGTTTCGAGCTCGCACATATGTACGCTGCCTTACATTTAATTTGAACTTACAATGAGGCGTAGTGAAGTGGGAAATTAGCGAACGCAACTTGATTTCAGTCACCATTGTCGATGAGAAAATATTTTGCTAGCAGTTCAAGGGTTACTGAATGAATTGTTAATGCCGCGAATTTAAGTATATAAGGTTACATTTATTTATAAGTAAAATCATTTAAAACGAGTTTTCGAATACCTTTAAAACCTATTTGATATTAGATGCATCAGTACCGGTTGTCGAAAGAACGTTAAAACATTACCGTCCTTTTAGAGCAGCCGGGTAGATAGATTATTGCCCAAGGGTCCTACAAATATGCATTACTACAGCAAAAATGCACCTCTAAGATGAAAATATATAATTTCTCATCTCCTTGAATTCCCAGGGAAATGTAAAGACTGTTTTCCAGACGCTTTTGCTATTAAATATTTTATGAGAGGCGTATAAACCGACTGACGGAAAATATTGCAGCCATTGGAATCGAGTTAGGTGTACCTACAGCTGAACTGATAAATAAAGATGCTACAGGAACTTTTGCAGTTTCTAGCAAATCTAGTGGTAGTAGCTAGAGTTATGTTTTCTTATTTTTCTTCTATATAGAAATATTATGTTGATCCACATTCTATACTAATAATAAAGAGGTTAAATTTTTGAGTATACATTTGAGGGGTAATCTTTGAAACTACTGATACAATCCCGAAAATACTTTCAGTAATGGTAAGCTACAGTGCCTACAAAACTCAAGCTCAAACTTAAAGTATTTATTTCAGTTAAACCATTTACTGGCACTTTTGAACTGTCAAGGAGTCGGTCGGTTAGAAATGTGAAGCTAGATGCCCATTCCATAGCGTAAGTAGGTGCCTATGGAGAATAACGAACAAGCAACTCCGATTACTGACAAATGCTTGCACTGACTGGACAGGTCCACTCAAATCTGTGTGGGTATTTCCTCAAAATACCATTTCAGACATGGTCCTCATACGGCCTGACCAAGATTATGTCTGGAATTTTAAAGAGACTGTGACCTCTGAGTTTGTTTCGATCTTTCTTCTCAGAGAAGTCAGATAGGAAACGCCGAACTCATCTAGCTATTTTATTTTTATTTTTATAGGTATGTGTAAAAGTGATTGCTATATCCTATTTACAGAATATACAATTTCATTTCTCCATGGACACTCTTCTAAATTATATTATGACAAAGTATCTATTAGTTATTTAAGGGTATGAGGAACAGGTTGTAAAGTTCACTCATCCACCATAGAAAAGGGAGGATCCTCCGACCAGACGGGTGTCGGGCAACAGCTGCCCAGGTGTTGATGTCGGATAGTCTTATACGAGTATATGTCGTTCGCGCGGTAAACTCTAATTGCGCGATGCAGGATTTGTGTGACATCATGTCTTTGATGCGTAGTTCTTATGTGGCGGTGTAACCGCTATAGTTACGTCAAAGCGAATTATGGGTGTACTATAGGTACACCTCTGCCCAATCCTTCGGTAAATACAGGCGTGATGTTATGTTCTGTTGTTAGTTACATAATTAATGTAGAATTTATAACTATATGTGAGAACGATGTAGAAAAGACGTGCACGTCTACTTTAGCACTTTAGATTGTTGTAACCTACGCACCAGACAGCTTAGTCAAACTAATCTGGCAAGGTTGCAAAGTCGACTTATATAAATAAACCCCGTATTAATTCACACAAATGTAACCCATTTCTTTAAGCTCTTCCATTTCCTAAAGCTAATTGCCACAATTCCCAATTCACAAACGACAAAAAAAAAATATTACACTTCAAACCAACCTCGCTCCTTAGAACTGGTCTTTCAATAAGTAGTTTTTACTGCATCGAGCACAGTACCCTATGGTCTATGCTCACAAATAAATCAACTATGTTTTGACCCCTGACCTCCCTGGTTTAGGGGATTACGGAGCAAGTTTGTCCCACGTTAACGACTCTTCGATGACGCCATAATATTTTTTTGGTTATGGTTATTTGGTTCAGTGATTTACTGAAGTGTTGGTAATCTATTGTTTTGGGGATTTGAATGGTGGTGGAGTTTTGAAATAGGATGGGACAGCTTGTGTGTGTAAAAGTCGCCACGGTGGGCATCGTTGCAAAATGCTAGGTCAAGCAATACAAGGCGTGAAAAAGCCAATATTATATTTCCTTTTTCATCAGCTTTTCAACTTTAATCATTGTACTTTGATGGTTGTTTAGTAGTGCTTCATAGTTTGGACCAGCATTTACTAAAAGTAAACAGTTTTTTTTTTAAACTAACTCTATAACTATTTATTCTCCGCGATTTCACCCAAATAAGTCTCGATCCCGTGGGAATATCGGGATAAAACATATCCTTTGTCCTAACCCAGATTAAGGTCTACCCATGTGCCAAATTTTATCCAAATCCGTTCAGCCGATTGAGCGTGAAAGCCTAACAAACAAACTCACTTTCACATTTATAATATTAGTTGTGATTATACAAACATTTTATCGTAAACCCTTTTTTCAAAACAAGCAACTAATCGAATTTTATTCAAGACTTTTAAAATATGCTATAGCATCAAAAATGTAACGGAAACATGACGTCACTGAACATAACTGATTGAAAAGGGTCTTGTAAGCAAATGCAAATAAAAAGCCAGGTGTCAAAATTGTAGGCGCGACAAAATGTTATCGTCACATTATCTCTTACCGAGGTGAGACATGACCATGCGTGAACACAGCCACATCTCGATTCGGCACGAGAAAAAGCGACGACATAATTTTGTCGCACACCGGGTAAGCCTGGCAGGTGTCAAAATAGTAGGCGTGACAGTTCGTGATAAAACGAATGCATGCATTGATTGACGAATATTAACATGTTGACCCTATAATGACATGTTTCGTGCAACGCTGCGCTTGCGCAGCTATGTGGAACCGATTTGATTTGTGAATGTTTGCGCTTTATGTCAATTTGAGAATATTAGCCGATACATATTATTAGGGGTGGTGTAAAGACCAAAATTGTTCGTTTTTTGGTTTGAGTAGAGCATATTTGATTGAAACTGTGGAAGTCTTTGAAGACTTACGGGGTCATAATAGAACCGCTGGCGAAGCCGAGATCTATAAACGTAACTGTCACGTGCTTTGGTGTAGGTATGTTCTCGTCTCTATCTTGCACTTGTAGTTTGACAATTGTACGACAGTGATAGGTCTAATGACCATATAAAGCTAAGCCAAAAGTACGTGCCAAGTAACGTTGATAGTATGTATAAGTGTGCTATATGCAAGTTTGAAAAGGCTTGCATGTAGGTAATATCGAAGAACTTCATATCTAAGCTGTTTGAAATCAAAATCCCGTGACCACGATGACCACATCTGTTACCGCCCCGGTTTTATAGCGGCCGAGCGCTGCAAGTAGAAATATTCCTTACGGTGTATAGATATGAACTTCTTCTACATACAAAATATAACTCAAGTAAAAGTTACAAAAAAACTGGTCGGTAAGACCATGGTCTCCTATATACGCCGTTGGCCGCGCGTATTTGGTCACGCGCGGGCGTGTAAGCCGATACGCCGCTTCCCGATGCTTACTATAGAAATGTACTGTTGGGTCTCTTTCACCCGTCGATGTTGGCGTCTTGTTGCGTTCAGACGTCCATCGGAACGTTGACGTCGAATCGGAAGTCGCATATAGCATAAAATAGTAGCATAGCTTAGGCTTTGCTCCTGTGATAATTATATTGGTGAGTGAACTTTTCTCGAAACTACGCGCACGTACCGTGCACGCTAGGCACCTCGAATAACTATGGACGCGTCACATTCTACGCGCGCGCATGTTGCGAACGATTCGCGTGCAAGGATCCACACCTGCGCAATTGAAGCTCACGCGCACGAACTGTGAAGTGAAGGTGTCCAACTCCATACTATGTTCCGATGCACGCTAACAGCACTGTTCGTGCACGCGACAGGAATTTAAACTTGCACGTGAACTGCTCGCGAACATGTCTAAAGGTGTCAATACTATGTTCCTAATAAGATGTTCGCGGACCGCACTGGTCGTGTGCGTGAGCAGGTGTGCACCCACCTTAATGATCAGCCAACGATAATTCATTACTGAAAAACATTTATTCAAATAAAGACAACTTTTTCGTCCACAGTTAGGTTAGGTTAGGTTACGTAATACCATGTTAGTCCTAAAGTAAATATAAGTAGGTCTTGGTGAGAACCTCCTGACCTATATTATTTCGTGACCAAATACTTAACAGCAGTTACTAAGCCCTATGTAAATATTTGATAAAACATGTACCTCCCTACTTAGATATGGGTTAGTACCACCTGCCGGTCCCGGTTTTGTGGTAAAAATGCCACCTTATCGTTGATATTATGTTATGTTTGTATAACTAGAATATTCACACTTAAGTATACTGTTTGTCCACCGTACAACGTTAACGAGAAACGACGCCGGGACGTCGCGTTCGGTTGGAATGATCATTCGAACCGAACGCGACGTCCCGGCGGCGGCGGTGAGTGAGCGGTGGACACGCAGCGCGGCCCTAGTAAATATTGTATCACTACTTCGGCGCCATCATCTCCTTCTCGTTGACGTCCCGTTGACGTGGCGGGGGAGAAACGGCCTTAGGCATCTTGCAAGGACACATGCATAAATATATATACAAAAATGTCCTTAGGTGGAGTTGGTCAAAACGTTTAGCTGTAGAAGTGTACATACAGGATGATGTTTTAAGACATTGCAGTAAAAGAAAACGTTCTTATGAGACTGTCCTTAACTTTTTGAATAACTACATTCACATATTTTGGAAAAATGGTACAGTCACGAGCTTTAATTTGGGACCCCCCTAAGGTTGAATATCGTGTAGCAAACTTTCGCCATTTAGAGCTATTATGTTAACGCTGTCACTGCACAAACAATAAACATCATAATGTTTACCATCGACAACTTTACGTTTCTAGGGGCTAACGTCAACTGGAGCGAGGGCAAACGATCATTACCGATTTCCGAGTAATAATTACTTTTTGGTCCTGTGGTCCCATAAGAAAAAAGAAACAAATAAAAAAGAACAAAATTATATTGTCAATATATGATAGCTAGTCAACTAACCCGCTTATTCTTCAAACCTATATTAGTTAAAAAGTTTTGTCTCTTTCTCAAACATAAATATCAAAGTGACGGACCAAAACAACATATTTAAAATAAAATAGGTTTAAAGGCCGTTTATGATTATGGGGGCTTAGAAGATTTCAGCTAAAATATTGATTAATAAAATCTTTAGAAAAACAAAGTTATTTATTCTTTATATTTATTAAGACATTTATGACACAAACCTCAATCTTAACACAATTATATAGAAAGCATGGTTAGCGGTGCACAAAATAAACACTTATCACCGAAGGCTACGACTAAATTAATTTAAATCTCTCCAGTAATTTTTTTATCATAAATATTCAAAACCACGTATATCCACCTTCATTGTCAATCACAGCCTGGAGCCGGTTACGCATGGATCCAATCAATTTGTCACATATGTCAGTACCCCTTAAACTTTCCCAGACTGTGAGGCAGTGATCCATAAGTGCTTCTCTAGTTCTTTCGTTTCTATTTGACCATTTTTGAAACATTAAGCCCCATAAATTTTCTATAGGATTTAAATCGGCACACTTTGCAGGCCACGGAATACGATTTAAATTTGCTCTATTATTGTCGAACCAAGTTCTAACGATTTTTGCCGTATGAATTGTTGCGTTATCTTGAACAAAGTTTATTGGAGCAACATCTTCTTGTGGATAATATAGTTGCAATGTTGGAAGGACACTCTCGTCTAATAAATCGACATAATCTTGAGCAGTGGCCCTGGGTGGTAAATTTATTAGTTCTCCAATGCCGGCTGAACTAATCCAGCCAGACATGTTAACTGTAATGCGACCAGACGCGTTGTTAGCTATGACGTGGTCTTCCGTGTATCGCGTCCTGTCAATTCGCCACAAATGTAGTCTGCCCGTTTGGGAAGATTGAAAAGTCTTTTCATCGATGAAAGCCGTCGTCGTCCAATCAAAATTTAGATACTGACGTGCGAAAATAAGTCGAGCAGCTTTATGGGCATCCGTCAACGCAATTTGTTTTGCAGGCCGCCTGTGATGCAGTCCCATAGCTTTAAGATGCCTTCTAACTGTTGAAGGGTGCACTTCAAACGCTTCCGCAAAATGCCTCGTTGGCGTAAATCCATTCATCAGGTATTGCCTTTGCATCAAGCGGCTCTGCTCTTGTGTTATAACTTGCGGGTGATGGTTGTTTCGTCGTAAGTCAATAATATTTTCCTCGTTCCCGTGGCGTCGAACCCAGCGGCGAACTGTGTTTCTTGTCACATTTATTCGTCGCGATATCTCGTGAATGCCTACTCCTTGTTCGTGCAAATCAATAATTTGGAGCCTTATTTGGTCACGATTAGCCGCAAGCATTTTATTAATTGGTAAATTATATTTTGTGAAAATATCACATTAAACTATTTTCTTAAATGACACTGACACGACACATGTTCGTAATTAGAAAATCGTAATGATAGCTTTTTGCAACGAGGTTATCATTTCATAGGTCGATTAGATAAGACATTTTATGTCTTAACTTGACATTCAACATTTCAACCTTAAAGCAAAGTTTCAAAGTTTCGACCTTATTGCATTATGATTGTTCTAACAACATTTAACGGAAATGGGTCCCAAATTAAAGCTCGTGACTGTACCTACAGCCCTCGCGTTTTATTTGTATGACTCTACTCGATGCAGTGTATAGTCAAGAAGGTTGGTAACGGAGCTGACTCATCATTATTTGAAAGACGTCCACTGCTGAACATAAGTCCTTGCGCCGCTACTTATATTCAACATTAATGATGTAACTAATATTTATTTGGCAACAATATAATTTAAAAGAGTGAGGGAGGAAGAGCGTGTAACTAAAAAAGTGATGAATATAAATGTTTATGATGGAGAGGGAGAGGAAGGTAAAAGAAAAGATGGATTGGATTGTGTGAGGAAAGATATGAAAGAGAAGGGAGTGAATGATAGCGTGACGGTTGGCAGGGGAGAATGGAAGAAGAAAACGAGTTGTGCCGACCTCAACTAACATGGAAGAAGGCCAGGAAGATGATGATGATAATTTAGAAGAGTGTCCTTGGAGTTTCTTGCCCGTTCTTCTCCATAGGAACCTACTACGCTTTGGAATGGGCAACTAACTTCATCTTTCTGACTGGCCGACTCCTTTGACGATTCCAAAGTTCCTTATTTGAGTTGTGTTGACTTACGTCTTCATAGACCGGTCCTGTGCTTCTCGCTTCCAGCGGATTCCGACGTCCTGCACCAGGGGCTGACTAGTAAGTACCCTTTATACTCGCTTGGCTTTTACCTTTTAAATATTTACCTAAATGTTTGAGTTTTAGTCGGATATAATTGTTTTAACTGTTTTTATCCTTAGACCCTTTGCAAACAGACGTTTTTCTTGCCGTGTAAAACTACGGTTTATTGGCCGTGTGTAGGGCACGGTCGTCAATATTGTATGGATCTGGATCACTGGAAGTTTGTTGACAGACTCGTTTTTTCTACGGCGTCGTTTTTACGCCGTGTGTAGCCACGGCCGTCAGTGTGGTATGGATCACTATGGAAGTTTGTTGACAGACTCGTTTTTTCTACGGCGTCGTTTTTACGCCGTGTGTAGCCACGGCCGTCAGTGTGGTATGGATCACTATGGAAGTTTGTTGACAGACTCGTTTTTTCTACGGCGTCGTTTTTACGCCGTGTGTAGCCACGGCCGTCAGTGTGGTATGGATCACTATGGAAGTTTGTTGACAGACTCGTTTTTTCTACGGCGTCGTTTTTACGCCGTGTGTAGCCACGGCCGTCAGTGTGGTATGGATCACTATGGAAGTTTGTTGAAAGACTCGTTTTTTCTACGGCACGGTTTATACGCCATGTGTAGCCACGGTCGTCAGTGTGGTATGGATCACTATGGAAGCTTGTTAACAGACAAGTTTTTCTACGGCGCGGTTTATACGTCGTGTGTAGGCATAGGCACGGTCGTCAATGTTGTATGGATCACTATGGAAGTTTGTTGCCAGACTCGTTTTTTCTACGGCGTGGTTTTTACGCCGTGTGTAGCCACGGCCGTCAGTGTGGTATGGATCACTATGGAAGCTTGTTAACAGACAAGTTTTCTACGGCGCGGTTTATTCGCCGTGTGTAGGCATAGGCACGGCCGTCAGTGTGGTATGGATCACTATGGAAGTTTGTTGCCAGACTCGTTTTTCTACGGCGCGGTTTATACGTCGTGTGTAAGCATGGTCGTCAGTGTGTATGGATGACTATGGAAGCTTGTTGACACATACGTTTTTACTAAGGCTCTGTCTAGGTATACGCCATACCGTAAACAAACCGTGCCGTGTACAAAGAGCCTTAGAGGATATCTTTTTCCGAATTAAACTTTCTGAATCCCGAAGGGCAGGGGTTAAAATTAAAGGGAAAACGGCGAGATGAATTTGATTGATTAAAATTATGATCCTCTTAAATTAATGAACGTGAAAATTAATTAAAATTGTTGAAAGATTAAAATATATATTTGATGATTAACGTAGTTAGCAGCATTTGAAGATATTTAACCTAATAATAATTTTGTTTTACTTTAAGTTTAACTAGCGCCCCTGCTTCGCATGGTTTTTACGACTTGACAAATTATTGACGCCGATAGCATACCTCTGCCGCAAAACTATAGCAGCAAAGCCGCAGTAGGTCAATTCAACTGGCTCGCGTCACCTTACTAGAAACTAGAAAAATAACTACTGCAGTTTCGCTGCTATGGTTTCGTGGTGGAGATGTGCTACCGGCGTGAGATTTGAATTTTTAATATTACCACATATACCAAAAACACAAATGAATTACACACACATCACACATAAATCTTCCAGAATAAATTCTTGTAAATAATGGTAATAACCACATCAAAATCGGAAGGCGTAGGAAGTTTAGAAGAAAAACGTGGTCACATAGACAGACACAATATGAATAGATGAGAATAACAAAGGATTCGAGGATCTATATATACCTACTTGTTTTAGGATGGTAGGGGTATCTACCTACGTAGTCTTTAATACTAAGCTACCTACCTTGTACCTATATGCACAACGTAGGGAATAACTTTCATCATGGAATCAAATGATAGAAAAAGAAAAAAGAAAATTTATGTCAGCAAAACATGATGAAAAATTTAAAAAAAAAAAAATTTTTTTAGGACATTGACATGTCAACAATACCAAATGACCTTTTTTTTTTTTTTGGATTGAAAATTATCAAATAACTTCTCACGCTCTGGGCGGAGCGGGAGGGCGTGCCAGACTCTTACTGACTATAACCCACCCGTGTTCCTTCAGTTTCCTGTACGTTGCCCGGGAAATGACTTCATTATCATTTTGATGACCGCGATTAGAAATATCAGTTTTTTTAAATCTGATGTCAAGTCCAGGTAATGATGATGAATGTTTAATTGACTGACCTTTGGTCTCTGAAAACGTGGTCAGACTATCCAGCTATGTGGTTGTATGAAATTTAAAAAGCTTAAGACCGTGTATTCTGGAAGTGGGCAACGTCGCAAATAGTTGTCAAATATTTCGCTGTTTTTGATTAATTTGGCAATATTCGGAAATATGAAATATCGCCAACTAGTGAACTAAAATATTGACAGTGAAATGCAATAATCTGAATATTTCGTTTTAGATGTAAAAAGGATTTAGTAACTTTCCAAAAGCCTTTTTTACACTAAACGGTTACAACATCAATAACAGTGTTATAATTACAATTCATCTATAATAATACACTCGAGAGCAATGAATCCGGGTCACTTAAAGAATCCTAAAAATCTCGGAAACTAAAAATGCTAGGTTAATGCAATAAATTGTATTTAATAGACAATGTAATACTCCTTAAATGAAGGTATTAAAACTTCTTAGTTATTGTAAAGTTATATCATAAAAAAATCAAATTTGAAAAAGGGCCACTTTCGAAGATGGAACTACGAAATTACAGCATTTGGTTTTGCTTTTGTTTGTAATCTGTCATTTATGTGGGTACATAAACCATGTTAATAGTGCTCTATATTCATTATTCAAGCTGAAATTATGTCGCTTACGCCTGAAGAATGCACCAGAATACTTACAATGCTGGAAACCGGCCGGAGTCAGCGCGATACAGCCAGGACTGTCGGTGTGTCGCTGACAACAGTACAAAGAGTTCTCCGACGTTACGAAGAAACTGGTTCTAACCTACGCAGACCAGGAACGGGCAGAACCAGGTGTACCACAGCACGAGAAGACCGATACTTGGTGAACACCATGCTTCGAAATCGCTTTCTTACAGGAACTGAACTCACAAATCAGTTTCGACGCCTCGGAGGAAGTAACCCAAGTGCATGGACAGTAAGACGTCGGCTTGCTGAATCTAACTTAAAACCCCTTAGACCTGCAAACGGCCCTAAACTGGAGCGTGGGCATCGTATTTCAAGACTAAGATATGCCCAGAGCCACGTAAATTGGAGTATTGAAGATTGGTCAAAAGTTATGTTCTCCGACGAATCAAAATTTATGCTCTACAAGCACGATGGAAGACACAGAGTGTATCGAAGACCAGGGGAAAGATTCAAGCAAGCATGCATCGAAGAAAAAGTAGCCTACGGTGGTGGGTCTGTACTTGTGTGGGCCGGAATTTCTTTTGAAAGTCGCACAGAGCTGGTGATCATAGAAAACGGCTCTTTAACTAGCGAAAGATATGTGGAAGAAATCCTCAATGATCACGTTGGTCCATTTATGGTCAATTTAGGTGAGGATGCTATATTTATGTATGACAATGCCCGACCTCATACAGGTAGGATTGTGAATGACTACCTTCAAGAGATGAACATTACTCGTATGGAGTGGCCAGCGCGCAGCCCGGATATCAACCCGATCGAGCATGCTTGGGACGAGCTAGGCAGATGCGTAAAACAACGAAACCCTCCCCCAATCACGCTTCGTTAGCTCAAAATTGCTCTCACAGAGGAATGGGAGAATATTCCCCAAAATCGTATAAGGAACTTGGTGTACAGCATGCCAAACCGCGTAAACGCAGTAATGGAAGCACGAGGAGGCAATACGAAGTATTAAAATTCAAGAAAATCGTAATAAAGTTCAAAAATTTCATGTTTCCTATTTTTGTTTTAAGGAGAGATCAGTAGTTTTTTTCTTTATGTAATTTTGTGTTAATAAAATGTATGGTGACTCATATTTTTTTTACTTTCATTTAAGGAGTATTACATTGTCTATTAAATACAATTTATTGCATTAACCTATCATTTTTAGTTTCCGAGATTTTTAACATTCTTTAAGTGACCCGGATTCATTGCTCTCGAGTGTATTATAAAGAGGAAAGATTTGATTTTTTGTTTGTATTGAATAGGCTCCGAAACTGCTGGACCGATTTGAAAAATTCTTTTACCATTAGAAAGCTTAGTTTTCAGGGAGTAACATAGGCAACTTCTATCCCGGGGAAAATAACGGGTCCCGCGGGAAAGACCACGAGTCGCGCCTGTGGTCTTTCCCGCGGGACCCGTTTATCTTAGCCGCGGGCAAAGTACTAGTTATTAATATTTTAGCTTACTAGTTAGCGATATTTCATATTTCCATACAGTAATATTGTCAAATTAATCAAAACAGGTAAATATTTAACAGTTATTCGCGACGTTACTAACTTTTAGAACGGACGCTCTATTTTTTTAATGAATTATCTTTATCCGTATGTTTGATCACAACTTTTATCAAAACCTTGTTTTTTTTTTGTGTTTCTCTACTTGTCCTATTACTTACTTATAATAAAATAAAGTGTTTTATAAGTACTTTACTAAACACAGCATTCTACTTAAGGGGGATGCGCTTACGTGAATTGCAATTTGAAGGTCAGTGTCAGCACGGTAATATTATCATTAATATTACCGTAGTGTCAGGTTGTATCTTGATTAAAATATGATTCGCGACCGTAAAAAAATATGATCATTAGAATGCGCAATACAAATCCGATTGCGTCATGATTTCATGAAATAGTCATTCAATAGATACTTATACATGAACTTAGAGAGTTGTATTGATGGTTTTTATGGTTATAATTCTAAATATTGAATTTGATACGGCCGCGAATCCTATTTAGATCAATATTATAAAATTATACTGACCTAACGAAAAAGTACCTGTTAATGAGTTTTTTGGGCTGCTCTGACGATTTCTCAAGTTCGAAGTTCAAACAAGAACTTTATGGTACTAATTAAAGACTGAACGACGTCCTTCAAACCAGTTAACATGTAGATATCATATTATATCAGTGACAAATCTCACAGATCTGTCACAAAATAATAGCTTGCTTAAAAGATTTAATTAAGACTTCTGTTTTTTTTATTGACGTGGGTATACCTACCTAGGTATGATAGCACGTCAGTGGGGCTTATTGGTTAATTCGCACGCATTTATTTGCGAATTATAGAAAATTGCACGAAACGAGCAAACTGACACTTAAATAATATTACTTTTTCTTGAGGCGATTCGCACGAAGTTAATTTATTTTTGGGCGAATCGACAACTCCGTATTAGGCAATTGGTACATTTTTAATTTGTATGCAAGTAAGTTAGTGTACTATTAACATTCGAAATGTGGAACTTAGTGCGAAACACCTCAAGAAAAATAATATTATTTAAAGTGTCGATTCACCCGATTCGGGCGAGTATATTCGTGCGAATCAACAAATAAGCAGTCAGTGTAACTCTTTGACCTTGATTTGGCCTAGCTGTAGTACGGAGATTCAATAGAACCTTTTGTACACACGGCACGCAACTGTACAGCGTCTGTACGATATAGCGTATAAACAGCGCCATAGAAAAAAAAAACACGTCTGTAAACAAGCTTCTAAAGTGATCCATATAAAACACTGTCGACCGTCCGTACACACACACACACACACATGAAAAACGTGTATGTAGGTGTACAGACGCCAGCAGGTCAACCTACCCGAAACTGTAAAATTTTCCCAATCAACTTTGAACCTTATGCGTTAGTGATAAAGTTGAAAATCTATTAAATAAATTTGACAGATTGTAGTAGGTTGATGTGCTGGCTTCTGTAAAAGTCATAAAGGCTCCTGCAAACCGGCGCAACGTGACAGTGCGACGCAATTCTGGTAGAAAACTTTCCATGAAGTTTTCATAGAAATTGTTCGGCTAGTCACGTCGCGCCTGTCTACGGGGGCCTTAAGAGTCCAGCTTATGATGTTTTGTTACTACTGATGTGCGGGCTATCGTTCCTACTTCTGTGGTAGCTAAAGGTACTTTATACTTATTTAGTTTACAAAGTCAGCCTAAGATCTGAAACTATTACAACAAAATACAATTCTATCCAATCAAGTCTTAAGAGTAAGAGAAAGAAAGAAAGAAAGAAAGAAAGAAAGAAGAAAGAAAGAAAGAAAGAAAGAAGAAAGAAAGAAAGAAAGAAAGAAAGAAAGAAAGAAGAAAGAATGAAAATACGTTTATTTGCGGTACATATGACGCAAGCAAAGGAACAAACACTAAAAACAAATTTGAGGGAAAATATGCGTCACATCCACGCAAAACGGCCATCACTCAGCATAGAGCAAGAGCACTGGTGGACCAGTGCTAATGGCCCCGACGATCGTGGGTTCAAACACTTCAAACTCTGCCAGGCGCTTTACTTTGTGTAAATAGGAATGATGCCTGGGTCAAAAAAAAAAAACTCTATTTAGACCGTCAGTTAGATAATAAAAAACATATTAGACTCGTGTTTTTTGCTTTATCATATTAATAAAAAATGACTTAGATAAAACGCATTTTAAAGTTGGGGAGTGGGGGTTGATACGTCACAAGTATGTATAAAATCTACATACTCGTGACGTCATAGCACCCCCCCGACCCTTGCTCGCAGAAGCGCCAGCCCGCGTTATGCTGAGAAATGTAGATTTAAATTCCCCGATTAATAATAATGAATTATCTTTGATCCAGCCTGTCCCAACTTGCTGTCCTCCTCCCAGCGACGCCCTAAGCCGAGGTCCGTACCCCACAGGGGGTGCCCTTAGCGAGCGCTCGCCTAGTTTTAATTTAGAATAGTTTTGCCCCTGGCTGGAGGCTTTGAGTTTAGTAGCTTAAGGCAGCCGCAGGATTGTCCGGTTAAGTAGTCATAACCTCAGAGGTGAGCTACAAGATGCGCTAGTTAAAAAAAAAAAAAAGTCATAGCACATTTGAACTCTATGTATCGCCGTAATCTTTTGTTAGCGTAAAAAAAATCAAAAATACATGTACGTTTTTTTTTTATAATCTACAAGACGGACATAAAAAAGAAATTGTCGTCATCCCTATTATTACATCAACACTGCTCTAAAAATGGTGAAGGAAAACCTCGTGAGGAAACCGGCATGTCCTAGAACCAAAAATTCGAAGACATGTGACATCTACCAACGGTTACGCCAACTCCCTCTCACAGAGAGGAGGCCTGTGTCCCATCAATGATAACATTATAGGCTGATTATAAGTAAGAATTTTAGATCACCAATTAAATATTTCCTGGTAACCACTTCCAGGCTCTTGTTTCAATTAATACTTACCATACTTATACTTTATAAATTAGGTACCTCTATCACACTGACAAACTCAAACTCAAACTCAAAGCATTTATTTCAATTAAACCATTTACAGGCACTTTTGAATTGTCAAGGGGTCGGTCAATCAGAAATATGAAGCTAGTTGCCCATTCCAAAGCGTAGGTTCTTATGGAGAAGAACGGGCAACCTTTTAAATCATAATATTCTTACAAAATATTGGTTACATCATTCATGTTGAAATTATACATGTGAAAACAATGTAGAAAGACGTGCACGTAGAAAAGCGTCTGTAATAAAAATATAAAAACAATTCAAAAATTAAAATAAGCCGTGGCAGATAAGAGATGACCAGTCCCTACTGATGGCGCCCGTTCACGAACATGACGCATGGATCAACACCGTTTAGCTCAACCATTTTGAAGGGAACTTAACGATCCAACACACACGCCACCACCAGCGAGACATTTGAGTGAGCATGATATACTCTCAGCCGCCAGGGCACATCAAGTGAATGAAAGACGTACCCAGTAAATGGTTGCTTTATAGAAGGTACATGGTCACAGTGCCAAGTGACAAGGTGACCCAGTAAAGCACCGTCCCATTTGAATTCCTCTGGAGAATTCTGAACAGTTAATCGAATGTCAGTCACCATGGTGGATGAATGGCAGTTACTCGATGGGCGAGTGCCTTTACAAGTCCCATTGGTGTCTTGAATTACTTTACAATATCTGCAGGGTTGTTGAAAACAAGTGGAGTAATAATTTGATCTGTAGTGTGACTCAATAGATTCCAGTCATTAGAGACGAGCCAGAATGACCTTGACCTGATGAACTTGTTTGTCAATTAGGTTTACATACATAAGTATAACTTGATTTTTACATACATAACATCACGCCTGTAATCCCCAAAGGGTTAGGCAGAGGTGTACCTATAGTACATAGGTATGTGCCCTACATATCCAGACTCCGGGCTGCTGAGCTACTGAGGAATTTCTAATGAAAAAACCCAATAACACTGCCCGACCTGGGAATCGAACCCAGGTCCTCATGCTCAGCAGTAGCGCTTGCGACCACTAGAGCTACGAGGCAGGCTCGATTTTTCAGTGCTGATCCATGCGTCATGTTCGTGAACGGGCGCCATCAGTTGGGACTGGTCATTTCTTAGCTGCCATATGGCTACTTTAAATTTTTGAATGGTTTTTTTTTTCTTTTTATTAAAGACGGTTTTACGAACGTGCACGTCTTTCTACATTGTTCTCACATGCATAATTTCAAAATGAATGATGTGACCAATATTTTGCATCAAATTTTTGATTTAAAAGAGTGTCCGTGGAGTTTCTTGCCCGTTATTCTCCATAGCTACTATGCTTTGGAATGGGCAACTAGCTTCATATTTCTGACTGACCGACTTCTTGACAATTCAAAACTGCCTGTAAATGGTTTAATTGAAATAAATGCTTTGAGTTTTATTTTGTGCGCTTGGAGCTGTCAAAATCTTAGGATATCAGTATTCGGTGGACCTAAAGGAGATTGGTGCCGCTGATGGCATCCGGGAGAGGGTCACCGCCACTGGGGCCCGGATGCTGGAGGTCCCCGGTGCGGCAAGCGGCCCGGCCGCTGACGCTCTGGCCGAAAGGCTTAGGGCGTCCCTAAATGCGGACGAGGCCCGAGTGTCCAGGCCCACCAAATGCGCAGACATGCGTATTCTGGGCCTGGGCGACTCAGTGACGGAGGGACAGGTGGTGGCCGCTGTTGTTAGGGCTGGGGGGTGCTCTGCCGAGCAGGTTAGGGCAGGCGCCCTCCGACCTGACTTCACGGGATTGCGAGCCATAACGGTGAGCTGCCCCGTGTCGGCGGCCAAGAAGATAGCCGGGGAGGGCCAAAGATTATTGGTGGGCTGGGTTTCCGCGCAGGTCAAACTGCTGGAACCCATACCTCTGAGGTGCTTCCGCTGTCATGTGGGCAACCACGTGGGAGCTAAATGCACCTCGGAGGTGGACCGCAGCAGTCACTGCTACCGCTGTGGTCAGCCCGGTCACAAGGCCGGCTCGTGCAAAGCCACGCCGCATTGCGTCGTCTGTGCAGCGGCAGGTAAGCCAGCCGGCCACCGGATTGGGAGCAAGGCCTGCGCTCCACCCACCAAGGCTAGAGGCAAGCCATCTGCCACCGCCGTCACAGCCGCAACCGCCGCCACCGCCGCCGTTGCCGCCTCCACAACCGTCGCCGTCGCCGCAGCCGTCGCGGCAGGGCCCTCACAGGGGGCTAAGGAGGGGGCTGACATGGAGTGCCAATAATGGCCCCATTTCGCCTCCTCCAGGCGAACATCAACCACTGCGCCGCAGCTCAGCATTTGTTGCTCCAGAGCATGGCGCAGTGGTCGATTAACATCGCCGTGGTCGCTGAGCCGTACTTTGTCCCGCCCAGGGATGACTGGGTGGAGGACCTGAGCGGCTCAGTGGCCCTAATTTCGTCGGCCGCCGCCGGTACCCCGTCCCTCGAGGCTGTTAAGAGAGGACGGGGTTGCGTTGCAGCACGGTTTGGGGAGATTGTCGTGGTAGGGGCATACTTCTCCCCGAACCGAACTCTTGCCGAGTTCCACAACTCCCTTGCGGAGTTGAGAGTCGTCGTCGTCGGGTTCCGTTCCCTCCCCGTGCTCGTCCTCGGGGACTTCAATGCCAAGAATGTGGCTTGGGGTTCCCGGTATACGGACACACGGGGCAGGATGGTGGAGGACTGGGCGCTGGAGACAGGCCTGGTCGTCCTTAACCGGGGTTCTGTCCCCACGTGTGTGCGGATGCGGGGTGAATCAGTGGTGGACATCTCGTTCGCCAGCCCCGCTCTGTCGCCACGAGTCATTGACTGGCGCGTCATGGAGGGGGTGGAGACGTATTCCGATCACCGGTACATCCGGTTTGACGTCTCCGCCCAGACCTCGAGCGCGCCGGTCCGACAGGCCCCGAGTGGTCCGCGGTGGGCGCTGAAGCAGCTGGACCGGGAGCTCCTCCTGGAAGCCTCAATCGTGCAGGCCTGGGTGTCATCACCGGACAGGCCTGCCGACATCAATGACGAGGCGGAGTGGTTCCGGGAGGCCATGTCCGAGATATGTGACGTGGCAAGGCCCTGGGTCTAGCCCGGACGTGCTTCGCGCCAGGTGTACTGGTGGTCGCGACAGTTGACGACACTGCGAAATGCATGCGTTGCTGCGCGCCGTCGGTACACCAGGCACCGCCGGCTCCGTATTCGACCTCCGGATACGGAAGCCATTCAGGCGGAGCTGTACGAGGGGTACAGAGCGGCGAAGACCGCCCTCCAAGCGGAAATCCTGCGGGCCAGGGCAGTGGCCCGCGAGGAGTCGCTGGAGACTCTGAACAGAGACCCGTGGGGACGCCCATACAAAATGGTGCGGGAGAAACTCCGCCCATGGGCTCCCCCGCTTACGCAGAGTCTCCGGCCGCAGCTTGTGGGGGATGTGGTGAGCGCTCTGTTCCCTTCACGAGGGGAACATGCCTCCCCGCCCATGGCTCCGCCTACTGCGGTGCCCAATGCGGACCACACCGCCGACGACGACGACGATGCTCCGGAGGTGACCGAGGTAGAGATGAGGGTGGCGGTACGTAGGCTGAATGCCAGAAATACCGCCCCAGGACCCGACGGCTTACCTGGGAAAGCCTGGGTCCTGGCCTCAGAGGCTCTCGGGCCTCGACTAAGGGGGCTCTTAAGCGCATGCATGGAGAGGGGCCAGTTCCCACTTCGTTGGAAGACGGGGATACTGGTCCTCATCAAGAAGCCGGGGCGCCCTGCGGACTCTCCGTCCGCTTACCGGCCCATCGTGCTGCTCGACGAGGTGGGCAAGCTCTTTGAAAGAGTAATTGCAGACCGCCTTGTCGGGCGGCTGGTGCGGGTGGGGCCGGATTTGGCGGAGAACCAGTTTGGTTTCCGCAGGGGGCGCTCCACGGTGGGTGCCATCATGCGCGTGCGAGCCCTCACGACGGGGGATGCGGTGGCTCGGGGTGGGGTCGTCTTGGCGGTGTCTCTAGACATCGCCAACGCCTTCAATACCCTGCCCTGGAGTTGCATCAGGGAGGCACTCCGGTATCACCGGATGCCGACCTACCTCTGTCGTGTGGTCGAGCCCTATTTGACGGACAGGGCCATCATCTACCCCGGTCACCAGGGAGAGTGGAACCGGCGAGAGATGTCGTGCGGTGTCCCACAGGGATCGGTCCTGGGGCCGCATCTGTGGGACATCGGATACGACTGGGTGCTGCGCGCAGACCTCCCCAATGGCGTCAGCGTCGTTTGTTACGCTGACGACACGTTGGTCCTGGCGCAGGGGAGGTCGCACCAGGCGGCGGCCGAACTAGCGACACACGGGGTTGCGACAATCGTGGCCAGAATCCGGCAGTTGGGACTCGAGGTGGCCTTGCACAAGTCCGAGGCCATGTGTTTTCATGGTCCTCGGAACGCGCCACCGTCGGGTTCCCAAATAACGGTAGGAGGGGTTCACATCGGCGTCGAGTCGACGATGAAGTACCTGGGACTCGTCCTCGACAGTCGGTGGAACTTCGTGGAGCATTTCCGACGTTTGGCTCCCAGACTGGAGCGGGCCGGGGCTGCCTTGAAGCGGCTCCTGCCCAATCTAGGGGGTCCAAACGCCTCCTGCCGGAGGCTATACGCGGGGATCGTGCGGTCCATGGCCCTGTACGGAGCACCGGTGTGGGCGCGTTCGTTGAGGCGGCGGCCTGCCCGCAGGTTGAACGCGTCCCAGAGGGTCATGGCCACCCGGCTGGTCCGGGGATACCGCACGGTCTCCGGTGAGGCGGCAAGCCTCTTTGCTGGATTGCCGCCATGGGATCTGGAGGCAAAAGTCCTCGCGCATATTTGGGAGTGGCGCGAGGAGGCGAAACGCCGGGGCTTGACTCCGATGCCGCGAGAAATCGCGGCACAGCGGACAGAGCTCCGACGGGATCTCATGGCGGCATGGAGAGTGCGATTGTCGCAACCCAGTGCTGGGCACGCCACTATTGCGGCGATAAGTCCCCTCTTTGAGGAGTGGCTGGAGAGGCGCCACGGCGTCCTCACCTTCCGCCTGACGCAGGTCCTCACCGGACACGGCTGTTTCGGGAGGTACCTGTTTCGGATAAGGCGGGAGGAAACGCCCGGGTGTCATCACTGCGTGGATCGCCCGGAGGACACGGTGGAGCATACGGTGGAGGTATGCCCGGCTTGGGCAGAGCACCGCCGTGTCCTCGTGGAGGCGATCGGTGGCGGGGATCTCTCGCGTCCGGCCCTGGTCCAGGCCATGGTACGGAGTGAGAGGGCATGGGAGGCCGTCACCTCCTTCTGCGAAGCAGTAATGCTCGCAAAGGAGGAGGCGGAACGCGTGAGGGAGAGGCAAATTTCGCGCCCTCACGCCCCTAGCCGCCGCAGGAGGAGACGCCCTGGGCGTCGGGAATCGATTGCCGATTCCCGGCCACCGTAGGCGCGGGCTTGCGGACGGTGAGCAATGGGTAGCTCGCCGTCCGGTAAGGACCAGGCCCGGGTCGACGGCGCGTTGTGTTCCACGCGCGCCTCAAAGAGATGTCAGCAAGTGAAGGGGTCCGATGAGACCATTGCCTGCCGGGGTTGCGGGATTAGTCCGAAAGGGATACCGTGGCCCCCTGGCATTGCACAGGCAACAGAAGGAACACGGGTGGGTTTTAGTCAGTAAGAGTCTGACACGCCCTCCCGCTCCACCCAGAGCGGGAGACGTCATTTGATGATTTCCCACCCAAAAAAAAAAAAAAAAAAAAAAGGATATCAGTATTGAATTCACGTGCCCGGTTACCTCTTCAGTGCCCCGACGCAACTCGTATCGTCTCCACAGTTCTGTCATATACTGTAAAATTTTGACGTTGACAGACGCACAGTTATAATAATCATACTTTATAGTATCTCTCCTATAGGCTCGACGACGACAACGCTGCAACGGTGCGGCGCGATTCTGGTAGAACAATTCCCATAAAGTTTTCATCGAAATTGTTGCGCCTCTCTGCCCGAGGAGCCTCTAATACAAACTGTAATGGACTGTTTTTAAAGTTTACTAGACTAAGAAATCGATTGATAAGAACTTATATGAGAAAGAAAAAAGAAAATAAATTTATTTGACTCAGGTAAGCACACAATATTCGCACAAAAACAAAAAAAAAAACAAAAAACAGAATAGTAACTGTGTACCCGACGGCTAACATTTGACAATTCATCAAAATTCAACAACGTAACCTTTTAACGGCGGGCATAAAATAATTTATATTTTTTCGTTTTGTTAGAACTGCACAATTGCAATTTCATATTTATTGTAATAATGACCGATACGAGTAATTTTACGATTTGCTTTCACTAAACTGACAGACGTCAAATGTTACCTATTAAAATGGCCTTACTTTAGTGTCTGACGCTGGTTTTCAACTGGACCTTATGTTACGCGGACGTGTTATGGAATTGAACAGCTTTTAGGAGCACTCCCTTGGTGAAAGCCTAGTCTAAAATATGTATGGAAACCATCTCTTGAACCTAAGTCCCTGCAGCATAAGGCTTGAATGATTTAATCGGACAAGAAGCTCATTACATATATGCATTATCGATAGTTACTTCCCACAGAACTTACACAACAAAAACGAAGTATCAATATCGGACCAATATCGGTTCACATAACATCAATTGAGCATGAATACAACCCTTTTACCCACAATCGAGTAACTCGTCTATAAACGATTCTATTTCCTCTACCATTTTTAGGGTTCCGTACCCTGAGGCGCTGCTAAGCAGACGACGGACAAATTGTCCGCAATTTGGAATCTAATGGATTGTCCTACACGCATGCGCGTTAGATTTCCATACGGTTCCAAATTGTGTGTGCAGCGCCAAAGGGTGGCAACGGGTATCTAATGAACCGTAATAGTTATAGATACCTACTTGATATTTTCGCAGTGTGTAGGTACTAACTACTATGGTCGCTATAACAACAAATAATAAAAATAAAGTTAAAAATTAAACGCAAAAAAAAACACTAGGAGGCCACAAGAGACGCGTTTTTTTCGGCGTTTTTAAACGACTTCCAAAAAGAGGAGGTTATGAGAGAAAAAGAAAGAGTATTCATTTATGTGCGGTACACGTAAATCAGTAAAAAAAAACACTAAAATAAAAATTTGGGGGACAATGTCACATGATCACATCCACGCAAAACGGCCATCGCTCAGCATAGTGTTATCAATTCGGATGTTTATTAACTCCGTCATATATTGGATTTGTAATATATTTTTTTTGGAATGGGTACTTCCGAGATGGTTCCATTGTCATTAGGTCAGGATCTGATGATGAGATCCTGGAGAAATGGAGGGAACTCTTCAAATATTATAGGCACACCTATTGCGATTTGTGTATTTTTAATAGTAACTCGTGCAATTGCTATCAGAAAGCACCATTTGGTGAAATGGAACTGATGATGAAGACCACAGATGGCCACCGAACTACTCAATAATAAGTATTTCACGGGTTGCGATTCGATTACTTTAATATGGTTGCCAAGCAATTTATGCTCGTCACAATGCATATAGAGAAGTGGAGGTGATGGTTAAGTACCAGGAGAACTCCTTAACGCGTAACGTCCCTGCATCGGTAAAAACAATATTTTGTTAAAGGTGGTGAGTAGTTGACATAAGGCTATTGTAACTTAGCAAACTGACCCACTAAAAAACGGGAAATAAACACTTTTTTATTTAAAAAAAACAACTGACTTCCAAAAAAATACTACAAAATGAAAAATAACTAAAATTTCAAAAGTCGGTGACCAATAACGAAAATACAAAACCAAAAACACCGACTTCCGATATTTAAGTTATTTTTCACTGAGTAGTGTTTTTTTGGAGTGTTTTCTTTTTGTAATTTTTTTGAATACTTACGGTGGTACGGAACTCTTTGATTGCGAGTCTGACTCGCACTTGGTCGCTTTTATCGATTGCTTAGATATTGCATTGTAGCAGTTTATTGTATGTGTATCATGAGGGTCGGAAGTAAGATTGTTATCTTCGAGTATCAGATTGATGTCAAGGTGGTGCATCCTCAACATCTCAGATTTTTTTTTATATTTGGAAGATTGTGAATAAATTAAAATGAGAGATGGGTTTACAAAGAAATTCGGTTTTAAATGCAGTTTATTGTCGATACGCGTCCCGTAATGTATGTTGAAAATTAATAAAGAATAGTTAATTCATTTTACCACAAAACTTTACATCTTTGGATTTTGATTATTTAATATGTCTGGATAGAGAGTTGCGCTGCAAAAGAACTAAAACAAACAAGCCAACTTTTTTTAAGCTGCAGTAACGTCACACTCGCGCCACGTAATTGTGCTTTTCTAGTGCATTAGTTGGTCGCTATTTTTTCGCCGATTTTCACAGATTTGACTGTCTATATAGACTATAGACCTATTTATATTTTTGCTTTAAATTACAAATCATGTTGTGCATTAGCTCAAAAATAATCCAAACTAATATTTTGGGTAGACCATAACCTGGATTAGGATACTTTCAATCCCGATATTCCCCCGGGATCGAAACTTATGCGGGAGAAACCGAGGCGAGCAGCTAGTTAGATATAATCAAAAAAGCAACATAATTATAATTGTGTGATGTGAACTTCAGCACTACGCTTCCATTACCTACTCAAAACGTGAAATTAAATGCTCCAAAAATCGTCTATTCAATCAAACAAAAAAAACGTTTGAATGACATTTTAGTAACACGATTAGGGCTGTCCACGTTGTCAGTTTATCGATATGATGACGTCATTGTCCACGATAAAATGACACGCATTTGGGGAATGACATTCAAAAAGCGAACGCAGTATCCATCCGTGCGTGTGCACTTGAATAAAGAACAGAAGTTGTGAATATGAACAAAATATTAAATTAATAATGCGGGTAAAATGCATACAAAAGGGACAAGTTGCAACTAATGTGCTATCATATTTGTTCGTAGTTATTGTACCATTTCGTTTAATGTTCTATCGGAGGGTATTAAAATGCTTTTTGATAGTAAATTAAAATGTTAAACTGTTTATCTTTTTTATTTTGAGAGTAAATTACTAATTAGGTTTCGTAAATAAATACAATAGATTACAGACTTGATCACTAGATAAATAAAATGTCGACCTAAAATCGAGAAGGTATATTTTCCAACACTTATCTTATTAGGTATGTAGGTCAGGTAACAGAGCACCTACCAGGCAACCAGGTAAAGCGAGGAGACACATTAATCTGCCTGGCGCTTCCAGCCGCTATATCCTGTTATTCAATCTGACGTGCTGACGTCACCGACGATCGGATTAGGCGGCGCAATCTGTCTACTTACAATATCTGTCTGGGTTAGTCTGGAATCTGGATTACCATTGTATGTGCCTAAGGTAGTTGTTATCACTGACTGAAGATATAGACGTAAAATTTTCTTGCACATTTCGTGTAGTTTCCAGTGATGCTGCTTGGTTCTTTAAATTAAATTTAAATTATATGTTGGTATTAGAAATTTACTTATGAATTATTGTGTATGCAGGGATAACGTAAAGAAAGGGTTAATGGGTTTGGCATTGATAGTGTTTTTTTTTTTTAATAAAACCTTAAATATACGGTATGCCACTTAATCGTATTCCGGAACTCTAGTGCACCCAGGCACGTGCTACACAATAGGCGATATTTTAATTAACCATCTCAATGACCCAATTATTGCCACACGAAAAAAGATTTTTTTAAATTTTCTAGTAACACCACTAATTAAATGTCAGGATTAGCTGTCAAAATTGGACAAACTTCAACCCACTTCCTTTAGTTTTTTAAAGACATTTACACTATTTTTAATTCCACAATGCGGTACCGCAATACACGTACCCTTTTCAGTAATAAGACCTCATTTGGTGGAGTCAAGTAATTTGAGTACTAATTCTTGAACGCGTGGACTATATTTTTTGTGAAGCAACACTATTTTGCTGTCCAAAAATGTTGTATTCAACCCTATCCTGTAAGAAATAAGGGTGATTTTATCATGACATAGAGTTTTCAAAGTGGGGTGTGGATGGTATTTCTATTACAAAAAATGGAATCAGCTGCCGAGACCCTTCTTTTGTTCGAAACGGAATAAATATATTTTAAAAGAGTCTTGTGCAGAGGTACCTATTTGCGAGACGAAATGCGGTTGAATGCTTGTAAGAAGCTTTAGAGTTGGGAATTTTATCGATATTAGGGTTCATGAATACATCGAGTAAGAGTTGCAAAAAGAAGTCGTGTAGTCGATTACGTAATGCTTAGTAGCCCAGGGTGCTTTTCTAGAGAATGTGTTTTTGTTTGTGTTTGGGATGTATTTGGAGAACTCCTAGCCATTTCTGTAAAACAATAAAGTAATGTCGACTGCTATTTTACCAAATCTACATTGAGCCTGTAATCGCCTGTCAAAAAAATACCATTTCCAATAGGGCCTTTTCCGTGACTTACATTAATCCTCAAATTTCGAAAGTAAAAATTCAAAACATAAACCGCACGTTACGTAAAAAAGGTGGAACATGTTCTATATTTGAATAGGATTCCTTGCGACCGGACGATCAACATAGATTAAATATTTATCGAACAAGGTTTCTGCAGAGCACATCACTAGGCCAGGTGAAGCGCGTGATCGTCTGCAATGCGATTCACTAACAGACTCATCATGGATGTTAACAACGACGAGTTCAATGATGTTGCATCGTAAATATCGCTTTTAAAAACAACGTTGATAAAAACCGTATTCGCTAAGCTACATAGGCTCGTCGACGATCTGCCGAACAACGATGAAGAGTAAGATGTTTACAGTGTTGCTATGTTTAATCTAGAGTATAATCGAGAAAATCTCGACTAACCTATTTTTAAGTTATTTCGTCATTTTAAATTAATACAAATGCACAACACGTATGTATAAAACACGTTATATTTATTATGCAACAAATATTTAATTAATTATATCATTTTCGACTTGGAAAATAATTATTTTTGATTATAGCAATAAAACGATTCCAAATCTTTGACATTTGTAATTGTAGATTCTGTGTTTCAAAACAAACAACTTCATCTGGTTCATCATAACTTGATTCGTTTTTTCTATCAAAATACGAAATTCCAAAGTTCCAAGTGGTTTTAAGTGGCTAAGTGGACTTTAAAAAAATGCTGCACCCCAACCCAATGGCGTTCTACTCGTTCTGTGTTTTAGTTTGGTTCCAAACCTATCGAAAGTAAGTACACATTAACATTTCTATTTAAATATACAGCACAGTTTCTAGAACTACTATCTATGTAACCAAAATATTTATCTTTTAGTGTCTCGCAACGCAGCTCCTTCGTTAAATCAGCTGGAAAAGCTAGTAAGCTTTTTGGAAAGCAAACCATGGTTGGCTACGGGCCATGCTCGTACTGCGAATGCTCGCATTCGCAGTCGTCAGGCATGGTCCGAAATAACAACAGCCCTGAACAGTGATGGTAGTGGGTGTACGAAAACATCGGAACAGTGGTGTAAGGTTGGTAATTATATGTATTGTGTGTATACTGTTGCATTGAGTAGGAAGCCTTCTACGGTATTATATTACCCTTTTACACTGACAGCCGCTGTGTATGTCCTTTATTACTAAATTAGTATTAACTACAGGCATATACTGTAACTTTAGGCTAGGATTCTAATTTCAATTATAAAAGCATTTAAAATTGCAACAGAAAGTTAAACCAAACCGAGCAAATAGGTGTTCTATTTATTTAATACTTGCATCAAATCATATAATTCTTACTGGTGTTGCAGTACTGGAAGGACAAAAAAGGAGCAGTTAAGAGGAAGTCCAGCTTAATTGCAGCTGCGAGGCGGCGCACTGGTGGTGGCATAGAGGATTTGCCAGAACTCAGTGAAATAGAAATTAAAATCCAAACCATTATGGGAGGAGAAAGTTTTGGTTGCGGAGATCGGAGCTTAGAAATAAATCCTTTTGAGGTTTGTAATTTTCAAGGCTATACACCTTTACAAATTTATTGATTTGATTTAAATTAATAAGTAATACAATACTTTTACATTTTTAGGAACAGCCATTGGATAGAACTGTGGAAAGTGAAGAGTCTCCCAGCATTTTACTTGTAAGTTTTTTTTTGTCAGTTTAATGACAGTTAACCTATTTATAAATATAATATTATGTAATCATTCTATTTTCAGAATATTGTTCCTTCAAATGAGCAGCAGGCTGACCAAAGTGAGGTTCTTATACATGAGCCAGGCCATGAAATGCAATGGGTATAAGATTTGTTTATTCTTTTATTTTCCACTAAGCGTTAGGTACTACCTATGCTTATATCTCTCATAATAAGTAACCTCTACACTAAGGTGCATAACACCCATGTTATGTCTGTTATGTTTGATCAATACAAGTACCTATATATAATAAATAAAATAGCATCAAACCTATATTGCTAAATACTGGACATGGTATTGCTGTGAGTGTAATTTTAAATGTTATCTCGAATAATTTAAAGAACCTAACAAAACATTCTATTCCAGTCTAATCTTGCTACTTTTGATGGGGATAGTGTGCAAGACAATGTGGCACAGATACCTACAATTTCTGTATCACAGCAAGCAATTGAAGCCGCACCTGATGCTCAAAGTCCTGAAGCTGAAGAAAACAGGGTATGGTTTTGGAAAATTATGATTTAAACTATTCTATAGATTTTTTTTTTTTTTAACAACTGTCATATATTTTCAGGTTTCGTTTACTGAGCCAACAAGACCTGCGTCACAGCCAAATGATGTTTTGGAAAGGGGCAGTCAAAGTAAGTTGCATTCTCTAACCAAATATTTATAACTACATATAGAAAGAGGGAAAGGAGGCCTTTGCCCTGCAGTGGGACACTATGGGCTAATACAATAAGATAAGAATAACTATAATAAGTACAAAATGTTAATTGCAGCTCCTACTCAGCGTGTGCATAGAGAGACATTACACGGTCGTCGACGCATTCACCAGCTATCTCCGCGTCAATCTGCAGCGCGCCGGCGACTATTGAGAAGGTCACCTCCGTCACAACGCCGCTCTGAAATGGTTAGCATCACAGAGCGCTTCATAGCCATCGAAGAACGCCGAGCACAAGCAGAACTTTTGATTGCCCAAGCAATTAGTCGACAAGTAGAGGGCCATCAGGCTATGGCTCAGGCTCTAGATAGAATAAGTAGTGCAATTCGAGATTTAATAAATAAATAAAATGTGTGCTAAAATATTGTTTTATTTATTAATTCATTATATTAAAATGACTTTTATTAGGTACATACTATTTTGTTAGACTATATTAATGTTATCTAAGTAAAACATTATAAAAAACAACATTTAAAAAACATCCACTTAACTATATTTTATGATGAACAATATACATTACTATTTTAACATACTTACAATTTATTTTTTAATTAACAATCTGTCTTATAACCTGAATTAGTAATATCTTAAGTCTATTGTTAGTATTTACTTCTATTATTAACTATTTTGTCCACGCCACAGTCTATTAATTAGACGACTTCTAGCAAGACGTCCACTGTCCAAATCACTGATAGAGTTCTGGCTTCCTTGTTGTAGTGACTGGATCACCCTCGCTTCTTGTCTCTGTAAATGAGCTGGTAATTCTACTGGAGGAACTCCGGCTTGATTGCAAATGTTATGTAACACACAACAAGCTTTAATAATTTTTCCCACCATCTCTGGATCATAGTGAAGAACACGATGAACCAAAAGGCACCTAAAACGGCCTTTAAGTATGCCAATGGTTCGTTCTGCAGTATTTCTTGTAGTGGCATGCAGATCATTATAGTATTCTTCCCTTGATCCAGGCTCAGGGTTGTTACATGGAACCATCATGTATGGCCTAAGAGCGAAACCGGAGTCTCCTGAAATAAATAAATTAAGAATTTCATTTAATTTTAAAATAACAAAAATAACTGAATTATTTTATTATTAATATTTAAATACCCCCGAAAACAGGTACAATTTCTGATGGTAAAAGTAAAGAAACATTTTAAAATACATACCAAGCAGATACACTGTTTCTCCTGTATTATTTAGCTGCTCCAAATGCGTTTTTATGACTGAATTATTAAATATAAAGCTGTCATGTGTTGCACCTCCAAAAGTTACATCTACATGCATTATATTTAAGTCTGGATCATTCATCTTAAAAAGGCAAGAATAAAAGATTAAAATATGGTTTGAAACAGATAGGTTCTACAATACGGTTAATGAAATAATAATAAAACTTACAATAACAGCATTTCGAGCATGATACCCTTTTCTACAATAATATCTTTCTTCATGTTCTTTGGGCCGAACCATTGATACTAAGGTACCATCAACACAACCAATGGTTCCAGGCATTTTGAAGTTTTCATAAAATCTAAATAAAAGATAGACAATTTAAAAATATTATTTAAGTATGATGTAACATAAAAATTAATAGCTAGGATATGGTTTGATTCATGAAAGTATCTACTTAGTAAAAATAAAACATAAGTGTGAAACTTAAGAAATACTTACTTTTCTTTGAGAATTTGCCTTTCGTTTGTATTTTGAGGAAATCGTATGTACTTATTAATAATAACTGGGTGGTTGATGGCATCTACTACGGTTCTTATAGCCCTCGAGGCAGATGCTTGCGAGATAAAGGTTCTTGCATTCTCACATAATATTTTTTGGTAACTCCCACTAGCTAAAAATGCGAGAGTGCATAAAACCTGGAATGAGAGTAAGTTTTAGACATTTTTGCACATAAGTTGATTTATATTAGGTATATTGATTTAATAGTAATACCTTGGTTCGGTTGCTAATTCCTCCTCGACGTTTCGCCTTTGCTAAGAACGGGGAAATATCTTCTTCCAATTGTTTAATTAGCTCTTCAGTCAACCTGAATACCTTAATATAGTTTATATCAGTAGTAAGAAGATCCATATTACGTATCACATGTGCCTGACGTCTTTTTTCTAAATTATCTTGACGCTTAGCTTCTTCCAACAAAAAAATCATACAGGAAACACGAACTGCCATCTAAAACATTAAAAATACGCACACAGGTTTCAGGAATTAAAGTACGATAAACAAAACAATACTAAGAATTTAAATTTTAATAAAAACTTTTTTTACTTACATTTTAATGGTCTACAACCAAGGAAACATCTACAATTTACAAGCTTTACGGTTTGACAGTTAAAATCGAAGGCGTAGGCGCAGTTGTCGTCGAAGGCGAGGATGTTTTGTGTCTCTGAATACCGTTTTTCATACATTATGAACCATATTTTAGTTCTATGTCGCGCCATCGACATCGTTGAGGCGCTACGATCGCGCAGTTTTAACTAAAGAATACCGAAATGTTTTCATCAGATGTTACAACGATGATTTCTTGGTTGTAAAGATGTTTTGCCTTAGAGAATCGCACTCGCTCTTTGAGTGAGACCCGACGTAGAAAAAATAAGATATTTATGTCAAATAAGAATATTTCACAAACATGCAGTGTTTATTTTTTAATTTAGTATTAGATGGACATTTTGTGAAGAAGAATTGGTCCGTATAGGGCCAAAATTAACTTTAGGTCAAAGTGCCTAGCTAAACTTTCAAATTAATTTGAAAGTTTAGGAAAAAAGTTAATTAATTTTCTCAAACATCTTTGTAAATACGAGCATCATTTTGACAATCTTCTTCGAGATAAATCGAAATTGCTGTACTGGCCGGATACATACGAGCGCCCGGTCGACAATGTTTGTATGAAAATGTTAAACTATCGTGTTTAGCGGCCAAATAAATTACTATGAAAAAAACACTCATATCTGTCGTGTTATTTAAAAATGGAACGAACTTTTTACTTCAACGCTTGGCAAAGGTAACTTATCAAAGATTTCGATTTGGTTTGCAAATAGAGCTGTTTAAAGTAAATAAGAAACAAATGAACATAATGGCGTGTGAAAAATTATCGTGGTTCGTCATTGATTCTGGAATTTATAATTAGTTTACTTTGTTTGTATTTCCGTGCATTACTTGAGAGAAGTATTATACAAGCCTGTGCCACAACCAAGCATTGGTGGACTCACGTATGTGTGCATGACTCGGCTTCGCCTCGGCCCGAATTTTCACGATCATCCGTCAATGCCCTTGTTGCAGGCCGCGACAGTAATGTAGGTACTATAATGAGCGCTTTGCTCAAAGCTCGAAAATCTGGAAATATTGCTTGAACATTTGATTTTGTTCGTTGTAATTTTTTCGTGTGATTTTGAAGAAAGCTGTTTGCAAATGTTTGCGGGATCCACGGATATCGAGGGATATGCCTTGGAGGCGTGGCGCGTGGCGCCTCGACATTGCTAAATTGGGCTTATGTTCGAACGGCGGCTGTACGCTTCATTCATTCGCTTTGCAATTGCGTACAGTGTACTATTGATGCATAAAAAACCAAAATGCCGAGTTGAGCAGCAATAATTTGTAAAAATAGGTCTAGTACCATCAACCTGAAGACAAATGGCGTGTCCTACCACCGGTAAGTAAACATTTAAGTCACTGTTTAATATTTTAAATCAATTTTTAAATCAAATACTAACTTACGTCCGGAGCGATACGAACTAGCCCGAATCTTTCCGAACGGAACGAACGTTTTGGATTTAGAGAGGTGCAATCGAGTGCGTGCGGCGGATTTTATCGACATGCGTATTATTGCAGTCGATTGTTTTTTTACAGAACTCAATGGATATTCTCGTATTACATGTATGAGTTAAATTTGTTATTAATTTAATGTTGTTTGAAGCAAATAAAGACATTGTTATTTCAATACAGTTACTCGTGCATAGCATAATATTTAACAGATAGGGTTCCATTTACCCGGTAAACCAATATTAAAAAAAAAAAAAAAAAAATTAGTAAAAATACCCCTTATTTTTGGATATGTATATAAAAACAAAATAAATTATATAAAGAAAATTAAACGAAGTTTTAATAATACAAGAATGTGCTAAAATTAAATATCGATATAAATTATCGACCATCGCTTTCGACTCCCTAATTGCATGCGTGTGCATTGAATGTTCGCAAATAGCATGTGTTTACAAGTGAATGCCCCGCCCATTCTATGTATGTGTGCTATTAGAAATTGATTTAGTGTATTTGCTTTCTTCTTAGTGTGCGAGTTCAAATTTTAAGTGTGTGTCGTAAGTATACTATTTGTTAATGTTGTAATTATTTTGGTGGGAGATAAGCGGTTGCACTAGGATTCCTTACTATTCCGCAATGAAGGCATATCTCGGGATATCTATGGCGGGATCTCTTTGTAAAATAATTACTTTCAACCCTTGTAAGCTGTCCTAGAGAAATCTGGGTTCAAATATCCCAAACTTATCTACTTTTGAAGTGACTTTCTCCACATAAAAGTCTTTACACAGTTAGTCTGTCTGTTAATTTCTTTGTTATCCCACATACAAATTGTACAATAAAATTGTTCCTCAATGATTTGTTATAAACTTTTGTAAAGCAATAAATCCGCACGTTACTGTCAACTGACATTTTGTGAAATTGTAAATCTTACAATACCGGACATAATCTTACGGTGAATTGGGAAAAAACAAACATTTATTTTCAGTTCAATACCACCTTCTTACAAGTAAAAAGAGTTCAAAATTGAATGAAGCACTCTAAACTCAATTTGGTGCCTTAATTTTTGAGAGGTCTATGAAATGTCAATTCAGGTCCAGCAATTTTAAATTTCGATTGCGAAAGTGACGTTCCAGAATGATTTTGTCGCTATTTTGAGTTTCGTAAAGGCAAAGGTATCTTTGTATTCGATTGTAAGAAAAGAAATAATTATTATAAATTCGGGTCGAAACTTCTTATTTTTTCTTAGATGCGAGGGTGTGTGACAAAGGGAATTGGAGCAAAATTCCTTCCATAGCACGTGGGCCAGCTGCATTTTTTTTTCTATTAGCAGCATAATAAACAATTTGTGCAATCAGTGAAAAAATACAATCAGACTTAGGATTAAGGAAACTCTCTTTGAACATTATTGAAGCGTGTATTATTTGGAAAAAGACGTTGAATTGTGGGTTTCAAAAGCTAATCTGTAGTGGCAGTTTTAAGGGAGCGAATTTAGGATGAGAAATATAGGTATTTTTTATGTTTCATTTATCAGATTGATGAACAAGGAACATACTGTTACATATTTTTTATCTTGTTTTGCGCAGCAAACGGTGGCTTTTCTTGTCAATATAGTCTTAGGCTATGTTGTTAAAAATACGTAGTACAGGCAAGGCATCTAACTTGAATTGTTAAGTCACTATACCATACGTTTGGCTTTCATCAGCTGTCAATGTAAAAAATATAAATATATCATTATTTGAATTAACATAAAAATAAACGTGTCTATCGATATTAGGTACATCTCATACTGACTTAATTTACTACTTTACACCTTACTTGAACCGAAAAAAGTGTGAATATGCATCCCTTTTACATCGATAATAAAAACAAAGTTGTTAATATCTTTCGAATTTGTAACTTGTCATCACTACTGAAGCTTGCAATATTTTACTAACAACTGTGGCAGAACAGAGTAGACTCTCTTCTCATGGTACTAGAGTTCATGTTAGGTGCAAACCTAACCTTGCCTAATACTGATCGTTTTTGACTAAACATCTGCTAAGAGTTGGTACATGTAGTTTTATAAATCCTTATTCGAAGGCTTTATGGACTAATTTCCCATAACAAACTTCTCTAATGTTAATGTTAGTTTTTGTTCTAATTACAGATCGGTTGTAAAACTTGCATTTTGGATTATAAATCGTTAATAGATTACGATTATTGTACCAATATACAAAAATAAATTAAACAAAAATAAACTATTATCGCTTGATCTGTTAATAGTGTTTTTCAAATGATTATAGAAGGATGATAAAGTTTGTTTAAAATTATGGATTACCATTAGAAACTTTGAATGAAGCTTTATAAAAGTTATCGATAAAGAAGTATATACTTAATACATCACTACACAAAATTACCTACATAAATCAGACAGGGTAATGTTGAAAATTATTAAACTAGCAAATCAGTCTATCTGAAATTTAAAAGCACAATAGCAGACCTACTTACCTCCTATATTAAAAAAAAACACATAATTTCTGATATTTAAGTAGTGCTAAATAAGGCAAAAGTAGTTTTCACTCACCTCTCTCTTTTAGATAATACTTGCTGATGCTCGCAGTGACCATTAATCTTTATTTTATTTTTATAAAAGCTTACTCCTTATAACGTCAGCTATCTGCCAGTGAAAGTCCCTTCAAAATCGGTCCAGCCGTTTCGGAGATTATCTGAAAAAAAACGGAAAGGCGGACAAAAAAAAATGTTTTATTTCATATATTGTTTGTCTGCCTGTTATAATAAATAAAATAAAAATTCCTACTATAACAAACTAATTTTATTGATTCATAGATTCTGCAACCCTTACATTCTACTGCATCTTAAAGGATTAAGCCAGAAGCGTGTCTGTGCATCATAAGGTCAATATTGATCGGTACCCAGCTGAGCAAATAATGATGATAAAAAACGCCAACTCACATGCTTGCTCCAGATATCGTTGGGTCAATCGATAGTAAAGAAGACGGTTTTGAGTTTAAATATGTGAATTTACAGTTAAGTAGGACAGACCTTTCCGAAGGTCACCTTAAATAAAAATACGTAGAATAAAATAAACACGCTTTTATCACGCACTAAAAATTACAAAATAATTAAAGCTAGTTTACTTCTTTTCTAACCAATGATTAATTCAAAAAGTGTGGAGCGCTTTGTCAAATTAATTAAAAGTAGACGCAACGAAAAAGCGCTTAACGCTTTTTGAATTAATCATGAAATTAAGGTAATGTCATTGGTCCTTGATACGTGTGCAAATTTTCAAGTTAAGAGGGAACAGGGCCTGCGATTCTTCATACAAATGTATTCCCCTGTTTTCTTCCTGAATAATGCCTCTAGGGCAATCTGTTTTTTCATAAAATCAAAGGACTGCTGATGCCAAGTCCCTTGTTATTTATTTCCTTTTTTCAGCAGCTTATTGGTAACTCAAATATGACCCTCCAAAAATTACAAAAATGCCCCATTTTTACCGCCGTGATTAGGGGACTACCAGACAAATTCGAAAAGTTTTTAACATAAATAGTAGATTATTAACCAAGGGGATAAAGCAGTGTCTTCTGTCGCGGGTGACGATTTAAATCGCGAGCGTAACGAAGGACTCGAGGTTTACTCCCGAGCGTAGCGAGGGTGTTAAAAACTTAAATCACGAGCGAAGTGAGGGATTTAAGACGAGTCCTGAGTGTAGCGAGGGATTTAAGTTCACCCAAGACTAAGACAGCTTTATCACCGAGGGAAATACTCTACTTTTAAGAGAGAGGCGGACTTGAGGTAAGACGACGGCAATAGATAATATTTTCAAATTCCTCGCAGGCCCTGTTCCCCTCTTAATCAGACGTCTTGAAGTTGGTGAAAATTACGTTGAAGGATTCCGTTACATATGCTAATAATAGCGTGTTAACGTGTTAAAAATACTGAAAAAAATAGATTATTAGAAGTCTTTGCAGAGGGCTTCATTAATGACGGCCAAAGCTAGTCCATATCTTTTCTTCCAATATAATTTCGTTTGATGCAAATTCTTTTGAGTAATTTATATTTTCTTAGATTTTCTCGTGAAAAATGAGCAATACAACAATTAAAATTTGTGTCTTGTTTATTATTTTTTACGACTATTGCATTTTTTATCATTATTTTACAACTGGTAACACCTATATTATGCGCAAATAAATGATTCTTATTCTTATTCTAAAAGGTTGACTTGAACAAGAAATCTGTTTCCCACCTACTCCACCATCTTCTTTTTCTTCTTTTCGTGTGGTTAGTGACAGACACATTTTTTTAAAGCCATCCATGGGCCTTTGACTTGGCTTAAGGCGCAGGGTTCCGATTTGCCTTTGTCTCTGTCTTTTTCTTTACGTGTAAAGAGTAAAGAAAATAACCACACTTTTGTACTTTTTCAATGCTTTTCGTTGTTTTTTTCATCATATTGCTCGTATTACTCATCATAATCCATCACTGAATGCAGGTTGGCATCAGAAATTTTTTGGTATATTTTTAACTATAATTATAATTGTTAGTGAAGGTATAAACTGATTTTAAAAACAATTAAGAGGTGTGTTTGAAGATTTTTTTAAGCAAATGTATGTTTAATTATGATATTTTGAGTTCCATCACTGTATTAAAATAAGACTTGAAAATATCATTCCTTTTTTTTTGGTCAAAATTATTTACTGTTTAAGAGATACACTGCTTTAAAAAAACCCGTTTTCGGAACCCTGCGCCTTAACATGCCGTCGAGAAATATCTCTCAGGCACGCCAGTTTCCTCACGATATTCCCTTCACCGTTTTTTGAGCAAGGGATAATTATACAATACGCACATGAATCCGAAAATTTAAACAACAATATGGTAACAAAATTCCACTACAAACTAAGCTACTTGTGTATGTTGCACATCTGCCGCCCGTATTCCAACATAATATAATTATGTGCGACATATCAACGTCCAACATTACGCTAGTTTATTAGCACCAACATAGGGGTGAGCTTTTGTACAGGGTTACCAACTTTAAAAAAAATCAAATATAGTATTTTCGATGTCATTGCCTGTAAGCAAATAGTAAATGGTGAAAAAAAATAATTGTTGGTATGATTTTAAAATGTTTTATTTTTTTAAAGAATATTTATATGTACTTCGAGCCTTTATTGACAGGGGGGTCTACTCCCTACTTACTGTATGTGAGACGGAGAACGAAGCGCCCGTAACATCGACCGAAACTACGGATTTCGCTTAGGGAGTAGACCCCTGGTTTGAAGTTTCGTTGTACACACGGCTACACATCAAGCTGTACATTTCCAGTATAAGATAGATAGGTAGATAGATAGATAGATAGATAGAATACTCTTTATTGTACACCATAAAAATCACAGACATAAATTTAGAAATTTTACATAGGGTGACACAATGGGCGGTCTTATCGCTTAAAGCGATCTTTTACAGACAACCTTTGGATGGATTAAAGGTAATAGGAGAGACAATACTGCAGGTAGTCAGCGGTGTACCATCTACATATACAATAAATATGTACATACATTGTTCGGGATTTTATCAGGTTTTTTAGCAGGAGATGTAATAAAAACGACTTAATTATTCAGTAAACTTAAATGTATTAATAAAAGTAAAAACTGGCGGTGGAAGACGAAAATTAGTAAAATAAAAAAGTCTATAGCTTTAACACACATAGCGTCACTAGTGCTATGATTACTTTAGCAGGCGTTCCGCGCAAACATACCCCCGGGCGTTGAAAGCTTGTCTTTCAACTGGAATATTCAGACTCTGGGAAGACGGGCAATGGACAAATCTTGCAGAATGATCTTCGGAGTAGGCCACTGGAGGTTTTAATATCTGCAACTCTGATTACGCCATCGGGACCGGGATAGGTAGCCACAATACGACCCATTTTCCACTTCAGAGGCGGCGTATTGTCTTCCTTCAGAAGTACCAGGGTGTTTAGCTTCAGAGAACCCCTACATGTGCGCCATTTCGTCCTGAGTTGGAGCTCCGATATATACTCCTTGCTCCACCTGTTCCAAAAATGTTGTCGGAGTTGTTCGATGCGTTGAAATCGAGATAAGGTACTCGTGGAGTGGTCATGGTAATCAGGTGTCGGCAAGGATGTCAAAGGACGTCCAATTAAAAAATGTCCGGGTGTCAATGGTGCCAAGTCTTCAGGATTCGATGAAAGTGGAGTCAGTGGTCTTGAGTTTAAAATAGCTTCTATTTGCACCAGCGTGGTATAAAGCTCTTCATAAGTTAGATTACAAAGGCCCAACACCCTGACTAAATGATGCTTTGTTGACTTGACACCAGCCTCCGCAAGGCCAGCAAAATGAGGAGAGTATGCAGGGATGAAATTAAATTGAATTCCCTCTTTAGCCATTTCCTCAGATAACGAGTCACAATTAGTTTTAAGAAATTTAGATATTTCATTGTATGCACCAACAAACGAGGTGCCATTATCGGAAAATATATTAACCGGTTTACCCCTACGCGAGATGAATCTCTTTAGTGCCATTATAAAAGTATTGCTGGTTAAATCACCGACCAGTTCGAGGTGTATTGATTTTGTCGTAAAGCAAACAAAAATTGCGATGTATACTTTCACCAATCTACAGCCACGACCCTGTCGAACAGCAGATTGTATTGGACCCGCATAATCCAAGCCAATATTTTCAAAGGGGAAACCTCCCGCTAGAAGTCGCTGCCGTGGTAAATTACCCATGATCGGTGTAACGGTTCGACCTTTAAGACGACAGCAGCGTACACACCTGCGGTAGCACAACTTGGCTAAATTGCGACCTCCTATGGGCCAGTATGTATCCCGTACAGAAGCTAACAGCAACTGGGGCCCAGCGTGAAATAACCGTTTATGTTCATACTCGAATAGTAATTTTGTAAAATGATGACTAGACTGTAAAAGAATTGGACATTTTTTATCATAAGGTAAATCCGAGTTTTGTAATCGACCTCTAACACGCATTATTTTATGGTCATCCAAGAAAACGTTAAATTTCAATAAAGCACTTTTTTTTGGTAATTGTTTATTAAGAAGTAACAATTTGTATTCAGTAAAAGACTCGAGTTGACTTATTCGAATTATCAAATTTAAGAATTTAGTAGTTCATCTTTACTAAAGGGACCATAAATAGACTGTTTTTTACATACAGAAACAAAACGTAAAAGGTATGCTACCGTGCGCTGAAGCCTTAAAAAACTAGAAAATCGGTTAAAGTTAATAAATTCATTGGCCACATTCTCGTTATCGTTAACAGTACCGTGTAATGTGACATTTGATTTAGTCTCCGGCAATAACTCATCAATAGATTGTGTAAATCTAGAAGGCCAACATGATACGTCGTTCTTTAAAAAACGTGGACCAGACCACCACTCCTCTAAAGAGGGTAATAAATTAATGTCTACTCCTCGAGAGACATAATCAGCGGGGTTCTGTTCGGTTGGGACATGCCTCCACTCACAGTTGCCAGTCTTCTCTAAAATTTCAGCAACTCTGTTGCGAACGAAAGGTTGCAGCCTACTTGGCAACATTTTAAGCCATCCTAGGACGACAGTGGAGTCTGTCCAAAAAAACGTACGCGGCCTAGTTTTTAAGCGTAATGATGCGACCACCTTTTCGTATATTCGAACTCCGACCAGAGCACCGCAAAGCTCAAGTCTGGGAATGGTGGTTGGTTTCAGAGGAGAAACACGACTCTTTGCTAACAATAAACGTACCAACACTTGATGTTCACTGTTGACGCTGCGAACGTACAAGCATGCTCCGTATGCTCGTTCGGACGCATCAGTGAACACGTGAATCTCTAAAAACTGCATTGAATCAATTAAAGCGTGGCGTGGTATATTGATTTCATTTAATTTTGGTAAATTCATTACTAATTCAGCCCAAACTTTCCTAATGTCCGGCGATAGCGGTTCATCCCATGACAGTTTATGTAACCATAGTTTTTGAAGTAACATCTTCATCACTATAATGCATGGAGATAGAAACCCTAAAGGATCAAAAATTTGTGATATGATCGAAAGCATGTCACGTTTTGTATCGCCACAACTAATTGGTTGACTAATGGGAAAATAGAGTTGATCGGATTGTGATTTCCAACCTAGACCCAAGGTTTTGGTAGACTCAGATCCACCAATATTCAAATCAAGTGAAGATTGGGGACTGTCAAAACCAATAACCAAACGCATATCATTTGACTTCCACTTTCTTAGGATCATCCTAGCTGAAGCAAGAGTGGAAGTTACTTTATGACGCAAGTCTGTTACTTCAATGAGATCATCTCCTCCCGTCAGCAAATCATCGACGTAAAAATCGCGTAGAATGACCTCAGCAACCCTTTTATCAACGCAATCTAAACCTAACTGTTTAAGACACCTCGTTGCAAGGAATGGAGCGCTGGCGGTGCCGTACGTCACGGTATTGAGCTGGTACGTTTGCAACTGCATTAACGGGTCATCACGCCATACGATTTGTTGGAGATGTCTGTCATTTGGATGAACCACTATCTGCCGGTACATTTTCTCTACGTCGGCAGCAATAATATATTTATGTTGTCTGAAACGTATCAATATCGATAAAAGATCATCCTGTACTACAGGTCCGGTCATCTGTATACTATTAAAAGAAGTGCCTGTAGTAGTGACACTGCTGGCATTAAAAACTACCCTTAATTTTGTGGTGACACTGCTGTCACGCAAAACTCCGTGATGAGGGAGGTAATGAGCAGAATGTTCAACATTTTTACATTTCGACATATGACCTAGACTTTCGTACTCTGCCATGAAATCTTTGTACATCTTAGACAGTTGAGGCTGGCTTTTGAATCTACGCTCTAAAGAAGAAAAGCAATGTTTAGCCCTTGGAAAGGATTCACCTAGCAAATCCGGGGAACATTTCAATGGAATTCGAACACAAAATTGCCCGTTCTCCAAACGTGTAGTATTCTTATTGAAATGTTCCTCGCATAGCTTTTCTTCTTGCGAATACACTGATGTAGTACAGACCTCTTCTAATTGCCAAAATCGTGTGAGTTGATGATCTATGCTTGTATTTAATTCATCATTACCGTCAGAAATAATCTTTGTAAAATTACATTTTACCATTTTTGATGGTGACGAAGCATTACTCATTTTAGTTGGGCCTGAAACCAGCCATCCCAGTCGAGTTTCGCAAAGAATAGGTTGTCCATCTCCTAACTTAATTCTTTGGGATCCCAGTAAGTCCCAAAAGATGTCAGCACCGAGCAGCATATCTATCGGGGCCGGTGAGTAAAAGTTAGGGTCAGCCAGACAAATATTAGATGGTATTTTCAATTTTAATAAATCTACATGTCTACTAGGAATGTTATCGGTAATTGAAGGTAGAACAAAGCAATTAATGTTATCGGAAAAGTTATCGTTTAAAGACAAAATTGAGACAGAACACATTTTATTGATATATGAAGATGAATTATTAATACCTAATATGGAGTTGTTCACAGTATTGGCAGTTAAACCTAGTTGGTTGTACAGTCTTTCAGTCATAAGACATGATGTGCTGCCACTATCAAGCACAGCACGAGTAACGTATTGTTGACCATTTTTACCTATGATCTTAATTAACGCCGTGGATAGCAACACGTCACCACGTTCAACATTAGCAGAAAGAGACAAACCTGCACTAGAAACTGACGCAGCAGGGGCACTGGTCGCATCATCACTATTTGCGGAAGTAGTAGCCAAGTCTGACTTCTTCGAATGGTCTGCGACATGCACCAGAGTGTGGTGCTTGCGCCGACATATTTTACAACATGCCTGTTTACAATTATTAGCGTAATGTCCTGAAGACAAACAATTATAACAAATCTTATATTTCGGAAGCAATTGTAACCGTGCTTCATTACTCAATGCCAAAAATTGAGGACAGTTGCTTAATTTGTGCTCACCGTTACATTTTACACAACTCTTAAGTTTAGAAGAACTGTTGTTCACCTGATTATTCTTGTCTATTTTATTATTAGAATCCTGTATTACCATTGTTCTTACCTTAGAACTTTTATTAGTGATAGAATGTTTATCAATTGTTGAACTTGACATTTCTAATGTTTCAATTAATTCAGCACGATTCTTAATGAATGTGAGGAACACGGTAAATGTAATTTCGTAGTCCTTGTCAAGGCGACCCTTATACTCTTCCCATTCACGGTAAGTTTTATTGTCCAACTTATGTCTCATAATGTGAATGAGTAAAGTGTCCCAGTGGTTAACAGGTTCGCCGAGGGATTCCAAGGCACGCAAGTTTTTATTAATGTGATCGATTAAGGCTTTTAAATTCACAGACGACTCCTTACTGATCGTCTCAATATTAAATAATGCTGAAACATGGTGTTGAATTAACAAGTGTTTATTATCAAACCGGTCACAGAGTAATTTCCAAGCGACTGAATAATTTGTTGCAGAAAACTGGATTGAGTTTATCACCACTGCAGCTGAACCTTCTAGTGATGACCTCAAATAATGAAATTTGTTTATGTCGTTCATGCCGTCATTACAGTGAATAAGGCTGCTAAATGTATCGTGAAATTCCAACCAATTTATGTAAGAACCGGTGAACTTTGGTAACTGAATAGTCGGTAATTTAACGAAGCTGTGGTTATTGGAACGTGAGCCCACCTCACTATCAGTTAAATCCTTTTTCTTATACTCATCGAGCACTCTCTGAGCTTCAGAGAGGGTTTTATAATAAAGAGACTCAAACTCGCTTCGTTCTAACATTTGACCATCCAAATTATCTGTGCTACATTCCAGTGCTAATTGCACCTCATCGTACTGGCCATACAATGCCTCAAGCCTATTTAAACGTAATTGCAACTCGCTTACCTCAGAATGACTCATAGAAGGTTTTAATGAATTTAAATAATTCTGGAATACTGTAACCCGTCCCTTGTAACTTGCCCTTTTTCTAATGAGCTCCTTGTCCTCTGGCATTGCGTAGGCTGGTGCAGACAACCTGGAATGTATACAATAAAGTTTTAACCGCGTCTACAGTTGTACGATACCTGCCTGTAATGAATACAAATAAAAATAAATACCTACATATGAAGTACAAATTAACTGCAAACTTTTTGTTAATTGTTTTCCTGTAGGTAGCTACTTTTATACTAATTAACTATGAAACGTTTTAACAATAACAAAATTAGTACAAAACTTTATTAGCTACTTTATGTTCACAATGCAGTTATATGAACCTATCTTATGTTTTTAATGTGATTACATGAATAATGAGTCAGTAACTGTTACCTACCTAATAAAGTTATAATAATGTAACTATTTGATAGCTACTCTCTAGAAGGTACAAATAACTATGATTATCACAAGATAAATCGGCTAAAGTCTGATCAATTATAACAATTTGTAAGCACTGATAGGGTTTTACAACGATTAGGTATATGAATCTGTACTAACCTGGCCATTAACAACAAATTACCACTAAATACAACCTGATTATAGAGTGTTGGGTGGAACTTATAATGATTTCGATTATCCAGACCACGGAAAATTCCAAATCTTCGCAATGACACAGCAAAATGAAGGTCACACAACCAACTCCGAGTGTAATTTCGAGTCATCCACCAATTCTCTTGAAATCCTTATTAATAATAGCTGATCGAAGTTTTCCAACGTGAAAAGTTCTAATCCAGGCTCGATAGGACCATGTTCGGGATTTTATCAGGTTTTTTAGCAGGAGATGTAATAAAAACGACTTAATTATTCAGTAAACTTAAATGTATTAATAAAAGTAAAAACTGGCGGTGGAAGACGAAAATTAGTAAAATAAAAAAGTCTATAGCTTTAACACACATAGCGTCACTAGTGCTATGATTACTTTAGCAGGCGTTCCGCGCAAACATACATACATAAAGCATAAACTTATTCATATAAATATATAAATCTATAAACATGAAACAAGAGCAAGGAACTAAATGTAATGATGATGTTTATGGAGAGAGGAAGTGTTTTTTTACCAGAGTTTTAAAAGTGGACAAAGATTGAGCTCGCCTTATCGACACGGGCAAGGCATTCCATAACCGTACTGCTTGAACTGTAAAAGATTTGTCATAAAAGCTGGTTGAATGCATCGGCATCTCTAGTCTCAAGTTTTCCGATGATCTCAGATATCTATTATGTGTGTCATGTAGGAACTTGAATCGTTCTTTAAGATAGGAGGGGGTTATAGGATTGAACAGAATACTGTAGAGCTGAAATAAGATATGAGAATTCCGGCGAAGACGTATGGGAAGCCACTTGAGCTTTGTACGAAATTCAGAAATGTGATCATATTTGCGCAGGCCAAATATAAATCTTATGCAAAAGTTTTGAAGTCGCTCAAGTTTATCTAGTTGTGCCTCAGTGAGATCGAGGTAACTGACATCAGCGTAGTCAAGGATGGGAAGTAAAAGGGATTGTGCAAGCGCAGTCTTAGTGGCAGTTGGAAGAAAGTTCCGCAATCGTCTCAGGGACTTACCAGATGCAAAAATCTTGCGGCTTGCGTCCTGTAGCTGGGGACCCCAAGAAAGATGTTTGTCGATCCAAACTCCGAGGTTCTTAACCTTTTCGCTAATTGGAATGGCAGTTCCGTTAAATTGAACTTGGGGAAGTTGCGTCCAGTTTATCTTGGGGATCATCCTTGAGCTGCCAACAACAATGACCTGGGTCTTCAATGGATTGACCTGTAACCCATGTGCCTCACTCCACTCGCAAATTGACTCCAAATCCTTGTTTATACCATTAATTGCATCAGCCAAATCCGAAAGGGCAGCTTTTTTATATATTTGTAAATCATCTGCATAAAGGTGGTAGGACGAAAGAAGTTTTTTGGAAATAGAGTTTATAAATATTGCGAAGAGTAAAGGAGATAAAACGCCACCCTGAGGTACACCGGCAGAAGTATAACACCAAGAAGAACAAGACTCTTCTATGCATACACGTTGCCGGCGGCCATACAGGTAACTACGAAACCAGTCAATCGCCGTTGGAGATATGTTAAGCGAGCGAAGCATGCCAAGCAGGATATCAAAATCGACAGTATTAAAAGCATTACTAAAATCCAGTAAGCAAAGAACCGTCAGATTTCCTCCTTCCATGCCTAACCGTATATCATCAGTGACGTTAACTAAGGCTGTAGCGGTGCTATGACCAGGACGAAAACCGGATTGGAAAGGATTCAGTAGACTATTCTTACAAAGAAAAGCACTAAGCTGATTGTGGACAAGGCGTTCTAGGACTTTGGAGAGGAAAGGCAAGATAGAGATAGGACGGTATTCGGAAAAGGAAATAGGATTCGATTTTTTGGGTAAAGGAGTGATTTTTGCCTCTTTCCACATTGATGGAAAAACTCCATAGGATATAGAGTAATTTAGGATATAGCATAGGATGGGAAGGATTTCGTCGAGGACAGGGACTATCATTTTTCGACTTACACAATCACTACCAACTGCGTTAGATGTGATTGAAACAACGCTCTTCTTAACATCACAATCAGAGAATTGACTAAAAATAAATGGGGGATGGTCCGGAGTTGGAAGGTTTGAAAGATAGTCTATTGTAGCTGCCTTCATGGTCCCGCTGCAGTGGGACGAAGATGAGAAGTGTTGATTCAGTAGATCAATATCTAAGTTTTTAGGAATCGATTCTTGGCGCGATTTTCCAACTCCCAAGGACTTAAGAAATTTCCAGACTTTAGCTGGATCTCCGTTTTCAACTGAGGTGTGGATATGGCAGCGTTGGGCATCTCTACACACCTTATTGCAGCGATTGCGAGTATCTACAAGGATCTCCCGGTTCGACGGCGAGGGCCGACACTTAAATTTAGTTTTTGTTACAGCCTTCCTGTGCATGATACTTCTTATATCGCTGTACGGAAATCATATACAATACGAGATCAGCATAAATTGGAAATATATAGCTTGATGTGTAGCCAGGTGTACCTACCTACATCTTATTTTAAAACCATAATCATTATTTTTTCAATTTTTTTTTTTTTTTAAATTAAAAATATAACTAGTATTTAGGCCTCTAATATAGCAGGATAACTATATAGTAAGGTTAATTTAGTTATAGTAAAGTTAACTTAATTATATAGTAAGGTTGGCAACCCTAGCTTTGTAGTACCTACCTAAATGTTGCAATGAAAACATGCATGTTTTGTATTGTTTGATGTTTAGCTGAATATACATTGTTTGCTCAAAATATTGATAATATTAGGGAAGTTTGTGATTTGGGGAAAAATAATGGATCATTATTAAATATTGTGTGGTGTATTGTTGTAATAGATAAAGGACTATTGTTGGCCAATGGCCGCAAACTGATTCATTTTACCATAATTATGTTTAAAAAAAACCTGTTCGATCAGAAAGGGGAACATAGGTAGATACTGCAATAAAATAACCAAATAGTAATAAAAAATCTTATTGTTACTGAAAGTAAAAAAGGGAATGCTAATTAAAATTCACATTTTTAGTTCCAAAATTACCCCATCTCCATTGAAAACTTGCAAATTTTCAACAGAAGTCATAAATTATGACTTATAGGCACCCGCTAAACGAAGGCCGCCCGCGTCCCATGTAGCTACCCAGTAAAATTCCCCATATTTTTTTTTTTCCTTTTTTCCTTAAAATTTTCACATAAATAGACCCTCAGTACGATACTTAACAACACCCTCACGGATCTGACAGGGTTTCTTTTCCATGTTGTGTAAGATAAACGTTCTCTATTTGTTCGCCGTAAAAATCAACTAAGCTTTTTTCGACTTTCGCAAATAGCAGCTGTAATCAAAATTGCTTTATTTGTAAACATTTTTTAATAATTTGGTCCATCTCTATGGATAGAGTCTGAGACCTGAAAGTCTGGGGAGTTGGTTGCGCCACTTCTTCTTCCCAGCTAAAGCACTAGGAAGTGGTGAAGAGTGGGCGTTTTGGGGGACTGTCTTTATGTAGCTTTGACGTTTGAAAAGTGCTGATTCTTAGCCTAGTTTAAATAATAGGTCCGGAATTTTCTGTGTTGCGAGTATAATTTTATATAGATATTTGCAGAGCCTTGGATTGGTAGCCCGGAAATACCTAGATTGTAGCTTCGAGTTAACCTTAAGTGTTCATCTGTTTAGCCTTTTCATAGATAAATCCTTTATTTTACTACTTTTAATTTATTCTGTTAATGATATTCAAACGGACACACACTTCCCTGTCTTTAATATTCTAGCGTATGGCACTCGTAGGTTGCAGCTGAAAATCCGCGTCAGGTGTTACACTTTGTGTTTTCTTCTGACATTATGCTGAGCTGAGGCCCTTTTGGCATTATAATCATTGTTTTTTTTTTTTTAGTTTTATGGTGTAATATTGAGCAGCGGTGACCCAGTGGTGGCGGCCCCGACTAACGAACAGTAAGTCGTGGTTTCGAACCCAGACAGGCGCATTACTTTGTGTAATTTATTTCATCACCACTGCTCTCAAAACGGTGAAGGAAAACATCGTGAGGAAACCGACATGTCCTAGAACCAAAAATTCGAAGACATGTGACATCTACCAATCCGCCCTGGGACCGCGTGGTGGATTATAGCCCACTCCCTCTCATTGAGAGGAGGCCGTGTCCCTGCAGTGGGAACGTTATAGGCTGATGATGATGATGATGATGATGGTGTATTTTTTGCTGTAATAAACTCATTTTTCTTTCTTTCTGTTTCCAACTATGTTAGGGTCGGCTACCACTCTAACCAGATGCAGCTTACCAGTATTTTACTCGGAACGACTGCCTATCTGACCTCCACAACCCAGTTATTGGGTAATACGTTACCCCTTGGTAAGACTGGTTGTCAGATTTTCGGGCTTCTGGCGACCCGTAACGACTGTCAAAGATCCACGAATGACAGCCGGGACCAAGCGGCTTCACATGCTTTCCTCATGAGTTAAAACTCATAACAACCTATTTTTCTAACAGTTTTCTAAGCAAAGATTCTTCAAAGTAACACATAACATAACATCACGTCTGTATTCCCCGAAGGGCTAGACAGAAGTGTACCTATGCTACACACAAATTTCGCCAGTTAAGTTTAAATCCCATGTAAAAGGGGGCGAGCCTATTGCCAACAACCGGGCACAAATCTAGACTCCAGGCTTCTGCTAAAAAATTCTAGATGAAAAAACCCAATAACACTTTGCCCGACCCGGGAATCGAACCCAGGGCCTCATGCTCAGCAGTAACGCTTGCAACCACCAGACCAACGAAGCAAAGTAATTGCTTGTAATTCCCATTTGGTTTCTTATTCGACCCGTATCTTGTTATAGTAGGTAAGCGTATAATTCAATTACGTACTCTCTGGTTTTGATCCCATTTTGTAATCGTGACTTGACCCGGAAAACCCGGTTTGAAGGCGTTATTATGTGAAAAAATAGAGCTTGGACATAGGCCTCCCCCAAGCGTCGCGCCACATTTTGACTGGTTCTGTGCTTGCCGCATCTAGCGGATTACTACGGCCTTCATAAAGTAAACTAATCGCTACGTAACAGAAAGAATGTAACGCCCGATTCCATAACTTACTAATAGGTAACTCTAGTGCTTACATGCTAAGCATGAGAACCTAGGTCTGATGATCAGAAGGTGATCTTAAGATTTTATTTATTCCGATATCAGTATGGCAAACTCAATCAAACTGATTCCTATCTTGAAGCTTCGAATAAAAAACAAATGAGTTCGCATTCGGAATTTGTGACGTTCGAAGTAAATTTGACTGTTTTTTTTTTAATATTACGACTGTATCCTACATTTCTCTGGTCGACGCTTCACGTGACCTGGGCCTCAAGTCTGCTATTACAATAGTGTCCGAATGGTCTATCATTGATTTCATAATTGTTGATTTTGACAAGTTTGGTAATCTACTAACTTATTGGCGTCATTATGACTTTCCAATGGTCAGCCACTGACACTCCATTGAAAGAAATGGTATCTATTGGTAATCTCGTACATAATGAAAAATGAATGACTGACTTAGGCGGTAATCTGCTAACATTTTGACAGTTCCTTTGATCAGTGACCTACCATGAGAACGTCATTGTGCAGTCATTCCTTTTAATTCGTTACGAGTATCGTGTTTGTGGAATACAATGATCAACCAATGATGTCGATCATTATGAATTTGGCAGATTACGAACTTTTAGCAAAATGACGATGGGATCGTGTTGGAATGACGAATTTATAAAAATAGCAGACTTGGGCCCCTGAGAGCTGGCTCGTTCTTTGGCCAAACGATTAACAGTGCCATTCAACGCGGTGGCTGTGCTGCAAGTCTTCTGGTCACGTTTCCGGATGATGTGGCGATGCGGACGAGTTCTTCGACGCCTGAGTGTCAGTTTGTTTTTGTATTTATTTGTATACTTAGTTAGTCATTTAATTTAGTATCTAGTGTAAATCGTTAGTTGTGTAATAATTGTATACAACGTGTAACAAAAACCTTGTACGATCCGTGAGGTGTTGTTAAGAATCATACTGAGAGTCAAGTAAAAAAATAAATAAAAAATTCGCTGTATTTTTTCTCGTTGGGGAATTTTACCGGGTGGGGTTACATGGGGCGTGGGCGGCCGTCGTTTAGCGGATGTCTACAAGTCATAACTCTCAGACCTCTTTAGAAAATTTACTAATTTGTAATGGAATTGGAATCATTTTGTAATAAGTTTTATTATTAGGTTTTGGTAATGTTATTGCAGTACCTACTCGTATGTGCTCTTTTCAGATCGGACAAGGTTTTTGTAACACATTGTGTAGACAAATTGTGTAAAATAATTGTGAATATATCGTCTATTCACAACACGTCGTTTATTTTGTTATTCCCTAAAAAACTTGCAACAAAATCTACAAATCAACCGACAATCAACACATAATTTTCGTAAACCACAGTTTACCGAACAACAGTAGGTACACGCATTGCACAGATTGCCGATAAAACAGCACGCAATCGCTCCAGCTGTGATAATCATAATTGTTCACTTATCTGTAATCTGGCACGTGCGGCGTGCAAATATTGCATTATTGCATTTATTCTATACTGTGTCCCCATTGGTTGCTATGGTTACTTGATTGCAAATACGATTCAAATTAATTTTAATTGCGTTTTTTGTTTATGGTTTGTAAAGCTTTTGATCCATTGTTTGTTTTTTTTTTGTAATCAAACGATAGCTCTAATCCAATGTAAAGAAATTGGAAAAATGCAATTAATAGAGAGAGCCCTGGCTGGCACCCTTAACAATGTTTAATCTTAGCGGATGCCAGATGTAATAAACAATCAGTGATTTATGCTATTTTAAAAAACAATATTGTCTTAATATTAACCTATCGACTTTGTGTAAATTGTTTAAGTACTTATTATAAACTTATTAAAAAAAAGATAATATATTTAAAAAAAAAACAACAAGACATTTAAAAATATAAAAAAATATTAGCCCGCTGGTATGGGGAACAGGGTCCAAGCTACCAGAGCGGCCAGGGTTCCAGAGAAAGGAACCTCCTAACCTTCTTATTCTTATTATTCGTATGGAGAAACTTTATTTTTTCAGTATGTAACGTACCTATAAAGGTATGGTTCGGTAATTTTGTCTTTTTGGTAATTTTGTATCTGTTGTAGCACCCAGGTGTATATATACAGGGTGTTAAAGTAATTACGCGCCATAGCTTAGGGGTAGGTTCAGTATCGATAAAGCATAGCATCTCCGTACGAAGGGAAAATTCGAATTGTAATTTACATACCGTCGTAGCGTTAGTTCGATTCGCGTTCGATAGTAGGTAAGTAATTAAAGCATTTAAATAAATAAAATAATTTTAATTCGTTTAGAATTAAAATTATTTTAGTTTGCAATTTTAAGTTAGTAGGTTGGTGCTAATAGAGGTTGATCTTTTTTTATTTATTTTTCTGGCTTCCTTTATCGATACTGAACCTACCCCTAAGCTATGGCACGCAATTACTTTAACATCCTGTATATATAATATATTTTTGCTTAAAGGGCGTGGTCTTGACTTCGATCTCGCCTGGTGGAGAGCGGTGGATTAGGTCTATGATGGATCAAGCGTGCCCAGAATGATCTAGTTTCTTTATTGTCTAGCTTCTTTGCTGTCCGTTACGCCTGTTTAAAAGTGGTCGCATTAATTCAGAAAACAAAGAAAGCAATTACGAATTTCATAATTCATCAGAGCAGGTACAAATTGATGTCACTCTACGCAGTGCAGCGGACCTGAAGAGAGACGATGTGATGCATTATTTGAATCATCTGTTGAATTACTATTTAAAACAAATACCTAATAATATAAATAAATATAATATATAAAACAACGAAAATCATCACGCAATGACAAAATAAATAATCATATTAAAATTTTCACTTCTCAATGCGCAAGATAATTTGTCTCCGAAATTAATTTAACATTAAATTGGACAGCTGTCATACAGCACGAGCCAGACAATCGAATGAAATTAAATAATTACAAATACATGTGTACGCGTTTAAAAGTCCATCAGCGGTCCATCAAAGCGCTTCAGCCATTATTGTCATTAAAACTGTCCACATGTCACTGACGTGCGCTACCGTTTTTGGGGTTATGATTCAATGCGAGCGGAAGCGGGTTACACTCTATAGTTTTACACGGAAATCTTAAATTGGAAATTGAGTTTATCTGCGTTAAAAATAAGAAAACCTGTACCTTGATAGTGTTAAGCGGCATATGACGATTCAAAAGTGTCTGTAAATGGTTTAACTGAAATAAATGGTTTGAGTTTATTCCCAGTACAAGTGTACGCTAAGATAGTTTTCACCGAGTCAGAGTGAAACGGACTTGTGTAAAGTGCACTACACTTTTCTAAGTTTTAAAATAATACGTTAAAAATTAAGTTGAATAAAATTACTTATTAGTCTTAAAGGCTAGATTGTAATTGTTTAGTAGGAACCTGGTGCCATCTAATAAAGCATTAAAAAAAAAACGAGTCAGTCCCCTAATTACGTAATACACGATCAATCTGAATTTGAATCGTATTAAAACCAATTGCTAATCCATTGCTTCATAAGTTTGAAAAAAAAAGCTCAACAACGTAAATAACGCAATGAATGTTGTTGAACTGTCAAAATGAAACAAATTTGTCGTAATCGTTTACGAAAATGAGTTGCGTAATTAGATAGCTGACTTGCTCGGGGCAAGTCAGATCTGTACACGCCGGTGATATTCGCCGTCATACAGTTCTGTGGAGGTATGACCTCGGCTCTAGTTGCTAATAACACTGACAGGAGGGTAAGATTATGTGATTCTGATTCTCGATTCATTCAATAATATCTGTTTCGTTTCGCTGATGCTGCCACCTGACAAGATATGTCTTATGTACCTATAATTTAAAATCTAGGAACTTTTTTATTAGTCATTGATAGAAGAGAACTTACCTCGAGGAGTACCTACACCGAGCGAAGAGCAAATATCTTTTATTCACTAATCAAAATTAAAAAACGCTACCCGCTTATGCTGTAACCACCCACACTATACCCTCTACCTAACACCACATTTTATTAACGACAAAGGGCGCCTGCACTTGTCCGCGGTGGCCTCACAAATTGGGCCTTTTTATTGAACCATAAACCATAAATACAGAACGTTGTTAAAAATTTATGCCATGCCACTGTACTTACTTACAGGTTACAGGTACACGAGTTTTGTTCGGCTACTTTACGGAAGTGCTGTGAGGCTAAATGGCCACGTTAAATATTGATGCTTAGATGCTTTTCCTTATCTGAATACTTTTGCAAGAACAAATTTTAATAGATTTTTGGAAACAATGATAGTTAATAGATTGACATGTTGTTTCTACTCTTCTTTTAGCTCAAGATGTATTTATTAATTAATCTTATGGTTAATTGAAATTACCTTACGTGAATTTCAATCAGAATTATACAAAAAGTTGCATCCGAAGAGGTTTAACATACATTGTAGTCCGTTCTCCATTGCACTACATTGCCACAAGAGTTATTTCCCCCCTTTTCTATTAGGGTTATTGGTAAAACACTAACAACCTCTTATGGAGACATTGTAATCATCATTATGAAAAACTTTTACTTTGGGTCCCAACCTGACATCGTGAAAAAAATCAGCTATTCCCTACATTTTGACGAGTTAAAGCCTATTCAGATATAAGCGATATCGTTGTCGCGCTCGGTAACGATACTGGTCCAAACTGACTGACCAAAAGGCAGACCAGGGGCCGTATTATGACATATTAATGCCACCATTATTCCAGTGTGAGTGAGAGACGGAGCTATACAAGGCCACTAGCGCCATCCTTTTTTCGCAGTGGAATAATGATGGCATTAATACTTCATAATAAAGCCCCAGTATCGCAGTTTTTTTCCCAATTTCTGGGCTGTATACTTGTACATATTATTATTAGTATTAAATGGAGAGTTAAATTATATTGAACGTCTGCTAAGAGCTGTCAATAACGCTCAACAGTCACCGTTTTCATCGTCATTATCATGAAACTTTCAGGATGTTTACTTTAACTTTTTATTTTGTAGAAACACTTCTTCAACCTATCCCAGAATTTCCTTTTGTTAGTTTTATTTGTATGGAATTCGAATTTTTTGTCATGACCTTTATTACCTTATTTGCATATTATGTAGATAGAATAAAATCAGATTTATATTCGAAAACTAGGGACCTACAGTTACAGACTACTTAAACCGTTGTAGGACACAAGTTTTTTGTAGTCTCTGGTAAAACTTCTCCAATAATAATAATAACACTAAAAAAGAAAAAAGAAATACTCTTACTTGAGTAGGAGTCCGATATATAGCATGAATCAAAAAGAGGTGGTCATATTTAATTTAACTTCAATACCCACTCGACCCGAATGCATACATAACCATTATCAGCCAATAATGACATACTGCATACATAATTAGCCAATAATGACATAATGCATACATCAATCAATCTGCCTAGCCTTTTTCCCAACTATATTGGGGTCGGCTTCCAGTCTAACCGGATGCAGCTGAATACCAGTATTTTACATGGAGCGACTGCCTATCTGACCTCCACAACCCAGTAACTGGGTAATACGATACCCCTTGGTAAGACTGGTTGTCAGACTTTCGGGCTTCTGACGACCCGTAACGACTGTCAAAGATCCACGAATGACAACCGGGACCAACGGCTTAACGTGCTTTCCGAGGCACGGAGGAGTCTCGGTATGTAAAGATGGTCACCCATCCACAGACCAACCCCGGCAAGCGTAGCTTAACCTGACGGATCGACCCGTGCGGCAGTTACTACTTAGCCACGAGCTCCAATCAACATAATGCATACATAATCAGCTAATAATGTTCCCACTGCTGGGACAAGGGCCTCCTCTCATTGAGAGGGAGTGGGCTGTAATCTACTACGCGGGCCCAGTGTTGGTTGGTAGATGTCACATGTCCTCGAATTTTTGGTTCTAGGACATGCCGGTTTCCTCACGATGTTTTCCTTCACCGTTTTGAGTGCAGTGGTCATGAAATTATTTCACACAAATTAAAAGCACCGGCTTAGGTCGGACCCATGACCTACAACTCGTAACTCGTCACAGTCGTGGCCCATTACCACTGGGCCACGACTACTCTAAATTTAAAATTCAAAATTCAAAAGTTATTTAATCAAACTAGGCTGAGAATCAGCACTTTTCGAACGTCAAAGTCACGTATGACAATCCCACAAAACACCCACCCTTCACCACTTCCTAGTGCTTTAGCTCTAATAATGCATGGAATGGTTATTATTTTGCGATTACAATGTTGGTTCCATGTCAAAAGGTCGGTTTGATGGTCTGTTCTACACCCTTATATTATATAACCTCACGTTATTGATACATGATGTATAATATGTAGCTGTAGGTACCTACTGCAAAAGAAAAAACAGTACTCTAACTTGAGTAGAGATCCCTGTAAACATGAAGTCATATAAAAAACTTTTATAGATCGACCACTCAAAACTTTTGACGTACGCTAACTTCAAAAGTACTGGCTTCATACATTCGAGGGTAAAATTATATTTTCTGATGTGTCCTAGATAAATACTAACATTTTAGCTTTATGGTAGGCCTGAAAAGCCGTTCTTACTGTATTATATGTATATTATCCTAACTTATATAATATACAGGTTGTTAAAGTAATTGCGTGCTATAGCTTAGGGGTAGGTTTAGTATCGAACAAGGATGCCAGAAAAATAAAATAAAAAAATAAAGGATCTACCTATAAATACCTACTCGTATTTCTGTTGAATACTAGTTAAACTAGATCTTTTTGTAGGTTTTATATTTTGACGGTCCTAAGCCCGTTAAAGTACGAAGGGAAAATTGTAATTGTAATTTACATACCATCGTAGCGTTAGGGGCGCACGCTCGGACGCGAGAAGTGAAGGACAAAATGACAACGCGTTCGATAGTAGGTAAGTAATTAAAGCATTTAAACAAATAAAATAAATAAATTTTAATTCTAAACGATTGCTTTTTTAAGTTTTTAGGTATTAAATTAGGTTGAACTTGTTTTGTTTTTTTTTTTTTCTTCTGGCTTCCTTTATCGATTCTGAACCTACCCCTAAGCTATGGCACGCAATTACTTTAACACTCTGTATATATAAGCGCTGTGACATTTATTATTAAATATCGCAGCATCATGCTGAGATAGGAGCCTTTTGGCCTCGCACAGGACTTCCTGCTATATTTTAATTTTACATTTTTTTTTTTGTTTTTTTTAAATTATTTATTTTAATGAGTGTGTGTTTAGTTTAATTGAGATCTCCTGTGCTTGTCCCAATAAATACTTTTACTTTCTATAATATTATAAAAAATAAATAAATAGTAAAATGAAAATGAATGAAAAATTGAATGAAAGGTGAGTTTATTTGGCACACAGGTAGGCCATGACCTGGGTGGGGACAAAGAATACAAACAGTATTATGTCCTAATCCAGGTCTTCCCAGTAGTACATTCCCTTGGGATAATTTCCAACCTCCACTCACAACTCTTCGAAAAACAAGTACCTACTTAGTTTATTAGTTTTATACCCTGGTTGGAGGCCTTAATTTATGAAGGCATCTACATGATAGAATGGTTTAGCAGCCGACACTTTCACATGTTGACCTGCGAGCTGCCACACATAAAAACAGAAACAACTTCCTTGACCTGAAAAAACTTTATTTACCAAGACAGTAAGGCAGTTATTAAGTTGTCTGGTATGGCCGGTTCCCGGTATGGTATTAACCAACTTTTAATATTTATTTTTGCTCTCTTGTAGTTATTGTTAAAGGTCACTAAAACATTTCTTTTTTTTATCGCGTAGTAGTATTTTTTGTTGTGTTTTTATTGTTTCTTGTTTATTGGATAGGTCGCACGGGTGCAATGGCGACATCTCAAAGCATTGAGATTTTGGTTCTATACCTTTTTTTTTTGTTTGAGAAATTATCAAAAGCTTCTCCCGCTCTGGGCGGAGGGCATTTCAGACTCTTACTGAATAAAACCCATCCGTGGCGAATACGGAGGGTGACAAATGGTTTCTAATTGTTCCTGTAGAGTTATTTAACGGTTTCTCGTGCTGTAAAATGATGTGATTAATCAAAATAATTACCATTATTATCTATACATTGCTGCCATCTAATAGGAAGGTAATTTATGCCTTTGCGATAGAACTCTCGTGATCTAGATTCGACAAAACTGTGTGAAAGCATTTTGTACTGCCTCCTGAGAAGAAAACTTTTTATCACGTAGAAAATTGTCCAAATCACGAAAAAAATGGTAGTCCGTTGGAGCAAGGTCTGGCCATTGCATTTTTCGCTTACGGTTATCGTAAAGAATCCACTTTTCATCAAATGTCACAATTCGATCCAATATACCTTCATTTCTGTATCGATTCAACAAGGAAACACAAGTTTCAACACGCGTTTCTTTCTGCAGATCAGTCAAATCTTGAGGCACCCATTTCTCATATTTTTTCATTTTATGGATTTGACGCAAATGAGTCAATATTGTTGGTAAGGTAATGTCAAACCATGCCGCTAATTTCTGGGTAGTTTGGCTCGGATCGGCTTCCACCATCTGTTTTTATTCATTGTTAACCTGTGTGGGCGGTCTTCCACGTGGTTCGTTCTTCAAATCAAAGTTTCCATCACGAAAGCGTTTAAACCAAAATCGCACGGTGCGTTCATTAGCAGTCCCCTCTCCAAACGCAACATTGATATTGCGAGCTGTTTCTGCCTCATTAGTTCCGCGTCGGAACTCGTATTCATAAATAACTCGAATATTTGAAGTATCCATATTCCATCTTTCTTATCTAAGCTGAATAAAACAACTGAGAGTTGATAATCAAATATTGCACATTTTTTAAAAGAAGAACTTCATAGGTACCATGGGAAAAAAGTTTCACTCAAAAATCTCAAACCATGAAGGTTTTTTCAGGGCAATTTCATATTTTAACCCCTATTATTTTACTTCTTTATAATGTTATTTTTATTATAATTATAATATTATAATTGTATTATAGTTTATGGTATAAATGTGCACAGGATGTTCTTAAGTATCATGTGGCTATGTTTCATAGCTCTATACAAGAACGTTAACCTACCTAAGTACTGTTAAGTCTACAAGAAACTGAATATCGTCGAATAAAATGTTATTTTTTGTTGCCATCTAGAGTACTATTAGGTATTTAAGCTCGTACGTTTTATAGCTATCTTGATGGGCATTCAGTTAACAAATTCATTTCGTTCCATTTTGATGATACGACTTTTCCCACTCCAGCGTTTCATTTGGGAAAATTCTCAACTGTATACTAAGATGGGTTTTTTAACTGATAAAGGCTGAAAAGTGTAGTTTTCGCTGCAGGAAAAAAATTAGGTAAAATAATGGATGATCGTAGTATAAACTTTCACACAGATTTTGATTAATGGAGAGTGTATCGGGAATCGATTTATCTTCCTGACGCGTATTAACTCAGGGCTTGTGCTATTTGCAGCGCGCTTTAATTTTTATTTGCAATAGCCCCACACTAGGAATTTCTCCTGTATCGTGGGTGCGTGTACAAACATTTAAACTCACATACACAAACAGCCAGACCCAGAACAATTACTTCTAGGTCATACAAATATTTGTTCCGTGCGGGAATCTTAAGAGGGAACAGGGCCTGCGAGGAATTTGAAAAATAGGTATTTGAAGAAACTATTGCCGTCGTCTTACCTTAAGTCTGCTTCCGTAGAGTGCGATTGGGACAGCTGAAACTTAGAGAAATTATATCACAAAAAAAAAACGAGATCGACGTTTCGTATTTCCCTTTTTTCTCCTCGAAAACTGAGCCAATTCAATTATTTTTTACATTAAAATTTTAAGAAAGAGTATGTCTAAGTTCCTATCATTTTCTTTTATGTAAAAAACTTTTCGAATTTGTCTGGTAGTCCTCTAATTACGGCGGTAAATATTAGGCAATTTTGTCATTTTTGGAGGGTCATATTTTCTTTACCAATAAATATCTGAAAAAAAGGAAATAACAGAGACGCGTGAAAGCAGACCTAGATTTTATTTTAAAAAAAATTGCCATTATTCAGGAAGAAAAAAGGTGAATACATTTGTATGGAGAATCGCAGGCCCTGTTCTCTCTTAACCACTGCGCCAACCGGGCCGACAAAAAAAATTATTTCAGCTACAAAAATTCGAGCGCCAAGTCCACCAAAATAGATAACCACTATACTAACTATGTATTGTACGACATTACATTATCACAACTTTTGTCGTATTAAAATTGTGTAAAACTTATGTGCCATTTCTATAGTTCATTGTTTTTTTCTTTGATATAACAATTATTGTTTTTGCTTATTGCTGATTCACCCGAATTTACTCACCCAAAACGGGCGAATCGACACATTTAAATAATATTATATTTTCTTGAGGCGATTCACACAAAATTTATTTATTTGTAAGCGGATGGATTTATAACATAACACATAACATCACGCCTTGTTTCCCCGAAGGGTTGGGCAGAGGTGTACCTGTAGTACACCCACATTTCGCCAGTTATGTTTAAGTCCCATGTAATAGGGGGCAACCCTATTGCCATCAACCGGGCACAAATCCAGGCTCCGGGTTGCTACTGAAAAATTCCAGAAAGAAAAACCCAGTGACAATTTGCCCGACCTGGGATTCAAACTCATGTTCAGCAGTCACGATCGATTTATACTTGGCTTGTATTTAGCTTGCGGTAATTGATTGAACAGGGTAACGATTGTAGAAGGACCAATTAATAAATAAATATATTAAAAATCGTGATGACGATTGTAGAAGGACCAATAAATAAATAAATACATTAAAAATCGTGATTTGGTCTGCCTATTTGCTAAAATTACTAAGTATTTTTTATTTTGGTTCCCATTTCTTCATATCATTCAAAATCGTGATTTGGTCTGCCTATTTGCTAAAATTACTAAGTATTTTTTATTTTGGTTCCCATTTCTTCGTATCATTTGGGAATTTCCCAACCACAATAAAAAATGAAGTTCCAACTTTTTAACAAAAAACTACGGCATACGATTACAAAACCAACAATAGAATTAAACGTGTGTCCATCAAGTTCTATTATAAAATAGAGTATTTGCTATTGTCATTGTGGAATATATCCGATTTCCATTTGATTGTAATGTACCGTTATGAACTATGCCAAAACCGGTTTATAAACCCCTACACTTAAACAATTTGCTTTGCTTTGGGACAATTGAATATTTATTTTTGTATGGTGTCTCATGCCCTGTTGAATACGATGTTTTTTTTAGGCAGTCGTAATAGAATTAGTTTGATTTGGGTAACAAAATATCTGACACTAGATAAGGTGGAGTACAACACTAGCAATATAGTAAAATGGGTTGCTGTATGGAGAAATACGTATTTTTATTCATCATTCCTTCATTTTTCATTGTTTTTACCTATTAAGGTAGTAATATAATTCGTATATAGGTACAAGATATTGTGAAAACATTTTAAAAGAGTAACGGTGGAGTGTCTTGCCCATTCTTCTCCATACAAAAACTACCTTTTGGAAGGGGCGACTAGAATCATTTTTTTTTTTTTTTTTTTGTAAATATTGACGTTCAAAAGTGCCTTTTTTGTGCCTAATTGAAATAAATTATTTGACTTTGACTTTAGCATAAAATAGAATATTTAAAATAAATTGAATATTTATTTTTTAGAATATTATGTTAAATTCAAATTCATTCATTTATTCAAACTACTTAGGCTGAGAAATCAGCACTTTTCGAACGACAAAATTACATAAGACAAGATTCAAGACAGTCCCAAAAACTTCCTAGTGCTTTAGCTGGGAAGAAGAAGTGGCGCAACAAAATCCCCAGCTGCCGTTAATACACGTATTGTAATAATTGTTTATTTATATTAGCACCTTACTTTGTTATTAATATTTGCATGCCATAAAACAATAATACGGAAAGAGAGATAAGGATAACACGATTTAGAATCGTAAGTATTACAAATACGCTGTGAAGAAGTATATTTTTTCAAGATATTTTAAAATTAAGTATTGATTTATTTATATGTTTTGTTATGTATATCAAATATCTATTTTTACTCCTGAGATTTCTCCTGCCCGGTAGAATGTCGTGTAATAAAGCTGTTGCTCCACTATATTGTACCGACAGTGTCACTTTAAAGCGTTTTCAGTAAAGTGGGAAAGGCTTACATAGTTGAAAAGCACTCTTTGGCAGCTCGCCAGGTAAAACGAAGAGAGGGATATAAGCCACTAATGAGCATATTATCGCCTGGTTAACATTTTACAAATAGTTGCTTACATGCTAACCGAATATTAGAGTCCGACCGAATTTCCTTTTCGGTTTTCGGAAATTTTTGGCCGAAATAACCATTTTCGGCAATTTTCGTTTTCGGCCGAAAAAATATATTATTAAGGAACGACGTAGCCGAAAACACCTAAGAATTTAGATTGCTCTGGCCCGACTCGATTAACTCTTAAAATGTCGATTGCACCCCATGGGTGCAAATAACAATAAAATTCTATTGTGTCGCTAATTGCGCGCGCGATGGGTTAAGATTGCTAAGATTTATATTTGATATTGATTGATTGATACACACGCTAAGGACAAGACTAATTTAAATTAAATTAATTTATTCATTCATAGAAAAACGATACAGACAACAACTGAAAGTAAAATAACTGTGAAAATGCAGACAAAAATGCCTTTTCTCGCATATAACATCAGATTGTTTGATTAGTAATCTTCTTTTCGAGTGGTTGTGACTAACCTGGTGTCAGAGTTTTAAAGCCGCCCATATGGCCTCTGAACTGGGTTCACATGCCGTCGAGAAATATCTCTCAGGCATGCCATGATTATGTGTTTGAGAAAATTATAAAGTTTCTTGTGACTTACGTTAAACGGTTAGGTAAATACTTAGAATGATGAAAATATTGACTCTGTAATTCTTTTATAACCAAAATAAACTCATCGGCAAATAAAATATGTTTTTCGTTTTCTGTTTTCGGCCGTAAATGCAAATCAGGCCGAATTACCTACGTTTTTAATATCGGCCGAAAAATAACCGTTTTCGGTAGGACTCTACCGAATATACGACTCGAAATGACAACCGCAAACAAACTATTGTATTCCAACAAAAAAATTAAACTACTTTCTAGTTACCACAAAAAGCTATGGTGGTCCATTAAAAGTGCACTTAAGTGCATCTGCCGCCCGCATCGCACCTCAGGTCAACATATTACACGTACACAAAATTATCAACCGCACGTAATGAACACTCGATACGCCCAATAAATAGAAAGTAATGAATAGATACGCACCCTTAGTACGCAATTGAGTAGCGTATATGGGGGAAAACGCACTATGTATTGCGAAATGTGGTGTTTCCGAATCCTATTCCGATTCCCAGTAGAATTTTATTTTGAAGATAACTCTCTCTACTCTAAATTGGTGTAAGTATATTTAGTATTCAATTTGGTAAAAGACTTTGTAAAAAAGGGTACTATATAATTTCTGATTATTTAGAAGATAAAAAGCCTTGTGATAAAACCATAAAATTGGGCATTTTAATTATTATGTAAAATCATTAAAATATACCTTATTTTTATACATATTGACATTGTTGCAAATTATTTACAAAATGACATGATTAGCTACTTTGTAAAGTATTATGTTTTAAATATTGTGAATGTGAGGAATATGTGGATATATATATTTTTTTTCCTTTTTCATGTTTTTTTTCTTCCTCAGTTAGTTATAATGATGGTCTGGCAGTTTGAGTAGTTTATGCGGCCTACCCAAATGTCCTTTCTTTGGTATTGTTCGTTGAGTTGAGCTCCATAAGTTCTAAGTTGAGCTCCACGATTACTGACAAATGCTTGCATTGACTGGACAGGTCCACTCAAATGTGTGTGGTTCTTTCCTCAAAAGACCATTTCAGATACTAATCTATATGGGCCTCAATGTCCTGCCAAGATTATGTCTGGGCTTTAAAAGAGACTGTGACCTCTGAGTTTATTTCGGCCTTTCTTCTCATAGTAGTCAGATAGGAGACGCCGAACTCATCTAGTCATTTTTTTTTATATGACGTGTAAAAGTTGTTACAATATCCTATTTACAGAATAAACAATTTCATTTCATTTCAATAATGTTGTGACATAATGCTGCTTATAAGTGTATATGTCATATAAAGACCATAGGCAAAGAAAAAAGGGGAAAAAAATACTTTTACTTAGGCAAAAATTACTTAAAATGCAATGTAAAACCCCTTTTAAAACTCATATCGATTTTGCCCATTCAAACACCGATGTTCGAAATTCAAACATCGTTATTATTGTCATACGCGATAGGCGAAGGGTGCGCAAGCGTATCAAATCGTTCGTTACAGTGGTCAGTAATTTGGTTTATTAAATTATTTATTTTTGAACATTTGTAACGGATTTCTGTCCCCGACTGTACTTAATGAGATGTTTGACAATTTTGAATTATTTTTTAATGGTGGCTTTAAGTGGGTAGTTTGAATTTTGATGGATGATTGAGACATTATTGCAATAAATAGGGTTTATATTGATTGATGAAATAATGTTTGAATAACTATTTTTACTGTCATTTTAAACTAATAAGCCGCTTCAAATTCCCAGTCAACCCACTCTGGGAAACGCTCCACATAATCACGTTTTCCATGATAATCACGTTTCTGTAGTCTGTAGTCTCATTGTCTCATTGCGTTATAGTTATACCTACATAATAATATAATACCAGCCTATTATTGTCCCAGTGCTGGGCAAAGGCCTCTTCTCATTTAGAGAAGGCATTCAGAGCATTGATCACACGCTTGCTCAAGATGGGTTGGTGATTTCAAACTTATCCTACTATATACATATAATATTTATATATATATACAAGGTGTTAATAAATTAACCCAAATCCTCTTAGGTAGTAACTCGGACAATGAAAATGAACAACTTTCATTATGGGACCAACTCTGAAATCGCGAAAAAAAATCAGTTGTTCCATACAAAAGTGCAATACCTACTGACCCGAAATGTATGGAACAGCTAATTTTTTTTTCGCGATTTCATAGTTGGTCCCATAATGAAAGTTGTTCATTTTCATGGTCCGAGTTACTACCTAAGAGGTTTTGGGTTAATTTATTAACATCTTGTATATATTATATAGGGTGACTTAGTTACCGATACTTAAACTCGTGACTTTACTCATCATTATGAACAACTTTTAATATAGGACCAAAACAGAAATCGCGAAAAAAAATCTTCTGTTCCCTACTATGTTCGCAAAACTCGTCCAAATGTATGGAACAACAGATTTTTTTTTCGCGATTTCTTGTTTGGTTTGGTTAAGTTTCAGTCACTAATTTACCAGTCACCCTTTATATAGACGGCTGAACGGATTTGGATGAATTTAGGCACACATTTAGTTTATAACTTAGATTAACACATAGAATACTTTTAATCCCGGTATTACCTACGTTCCCGTCGGATAATTTCTGACCTCCACGCGGGCGAAAGCTAGTATTTACTGTTTTACATTATTATAAATTGAAAAACCTTTTGTTTTTTTGTTTTTGGTTAAGATTTGTGCATCATGCAGCTATAGGAATGAGAAACTAATAGAAAGTGGCACTTAACACTTAAAGTACAACCATTAATTGAGGTCAGTCGGTAACACTATACTCTTGCAAGAAATGACTTAGCAGTTTATCATTAGGTGCTAACTTACTAACCTTAATTAATAGTAATTGTGTTTAACTTCTTATAAACGATATTTAATTAAACTATGACTTAGAAACGTCTATTTTAACTTAAAAGTAATGATCATTAAAATCTACGTAATAAGTCCACACATCACACAGGATATCTAATGTTTAAGTAGTTTGGTAGGTTCAGTTCTTATTTATTTCAGAATGCAAGTACTACTTACTATTGTTAAAATTAATAAGTTAAACGCAACTATTAACGACCCATCGAATTCAGGTATTAGCGATCCCGCCGTTTCTGTATTAACGATTTATACTATTTAGAGGCATGAGGAACAGGGTGTAAAGTTCACTCATCCTCTATTGAAAAGGGAGGATCGTCCGACCAGACGGGTGTCGTGTCTGGCGGGCAACTGCCCGATGGTTGATGTCGGATAGTCTTATATATGTCGTTCGCGCGTTAAACTCTAATTGCGCGATGCAAGATTTGTGTGACGGGTAAACACGCGTGATTGTTAAGTGTGACTCCATCTTTAAACTCTTGTTTTACACTCGTGTCACCCTTCTCTGACACTATGTAAAGAGTGTCAGACCCGTGTCGCGAGTGTCACGAATTAGCGACACTGGTCTGACACTCGTTACATTCTAGTCTGTCACTCGTGACACTCTCGTCTGACAGTCGTGACACCTCCATCTGACACTCGTGACTAGGGTTGCTAACCCTAATATATAATATAGTATCCTGTTATATTAGAGGCCGAAATACTATATTTTTTTTATTAAGAAAAAATATAGTACGCGAAACTACTATATTTTTATTTCAATACAAAATTACGACTTGATCACAATATTGCCAATATTTAATCTCATAAAAGCTGAATTAATGGTATTTTGTAATCTCAATTTAATGTAAAAATAGTAGAAATAAAAAATTCCCGGATTTCAAGGTTCACAGTAAGTTAGCAAAACATGCATTTAAAAAATAAAATGTTTTGGAAACATACGGTCAACTATATATATTTTTTATTTCTTAACCATCTACTATAATTTTACAGGCTATGGCTTCGAAAATAGTATACTTATTTGATATAAAAAAAGTTGGCAACCCTACTCGTGACACCGTCGTGTGACAAACATTTAAATGTAGCAGGAATACGAGTATCCGTCCATTTTAATGTAAAATACATAAACTAATATAAATACTTCCTTCTTGCCATTTAAACAACAACCTAGGGCAACAATAAATACAACATACTCATAACTACTACTTAATTACAGTTGTCCAAAACCTCAAAGTTAAATACTTCCCACTGACTACATTTTCCCATTATTCCCATTATAACATCGTGGGAATGACGACGCCTGGTCTAATTGACCGAAGTGTCTCAAAATGTCGGGACAAGGACGTTTCTTGTCTTTGAGACAAATTATTTACTTTTCAGGGCTGTCGGAATTAGTTTGAAGTGACTTTTTTTTATCCGACTGAGTCAGAAGGGTGTTGAAATGTTTTTTTTGAGGTTTACGTAGATAAACTGAATTATAATTACGTCAATTATTTATTTCAGCCTCTGACCTTGATGACCTAAAGCATAATAATATTTTTTTTAAGGTTCAAAACTATGCTTACAGTTTTCAAAGATGTCTGTCTGTCTAGAACAGTAACTAATAATGAATTAAAATTAAACCTTAATGTCTCGTCTACATCATTGTCAATAGGAAAAGTCCCCAAAAGGCTGACCTAAAAATAGAGCGGTCACGTAAAGGGTCGACCAACCGCTTGGCGATGTCAAATTCAAATTTCATTTATTGTTGTGATTTTTGGTATATTTTACATGAGATTGTAGCGGTTACTCCGCCACATACGAACTACGCATCAAAGACATGACATCACACAAATCCTGCATCGTGCAATTAGAGTTTACCGCGCGAACGACATTATATAAGACTATCCGACATCAACAGTCGGGCAGTGGGCCCGCCAGACACAACACCCGTCTGGTCGGAGGATCCTCCCTTTTCTATGGTGGATGAGTGAACTTTACACCCTGTCACTCATGCCCCTAAATTGGTGACCCCGACGTGATATGAACATGCAACCTTCTGATCTGGGGATTCTACAAGATCTTAATAACAAATAAGTAGTTCCTCAAAAATCTACCTTATAGGTGTACACTCTTTCACATAATTAGTTAGGTATTTATATTAAAAATAATAATTAACATATTAAAATCAAATAATTACAACGAAACACAACATAACTTAAGACAGAAAAAAACTAGCAAAACATTAACAATCTCCAAAAACTAAGTGGGCACTCGGACCCTATGGCCGAGCACCACTTTTTTTTTACCCCAATCGGTTCTAACGTACATATAAAACCCGATGAGGTTGAAATATTTGCGCCATTTGAGGTTTTCTGCACCTGCAGCATGAATACCTACGTCATTTTAATGTAAGAACAATAAATACACCTTTAATAGGCTGCGATCCATCATCCACTAAAAATAACTAGTTATGTGTATCTAACGCCCGAGAAAGGGAGCAGCCTAGAGAAATATATTTTTGCCAAACTACTGACAGTAAATAATTCATGAATTAATGATATACAGTAGGTGCTCGGCAATCGGGCACCCATTTTCTTTCGCCCATGCCGGATTATTGGAATTCTATATTAAATGTCGGCTACCTATTATGAAATAATTTTAACACAGATTTACAAAGTAAAACATCTCTAATCGTGTACGTAATTATACCTAGAATCGGACTGGACTGCAGAACGACCACGATCAACGCGCGCGCTCTGTAATCCGGCACTCCGGATTACAGAGTAGGAGACGGATATCCCTTAGTAAACGTCTATTCAAATTCTTGTTTCCAATTCACATTATTTCCGCTTAAACAAACAACAAAATCAACTTTATGCTATACCTTTCCTATGTACCTTTCTCAAGAATTAGGCTATCAAATGTAAAAACAATTTTTCAAATACGACGGGTACTTTCAGAGATTTGCACGTTCAAACAATCAAATAAACTCTTCCTTTTGCTTTATTATTAGTATAGACATATAGATTTCCCACTCCGGACAGCCCTGTGGCCGTCGCCCGTGACCCAGATCTAAGCCACTATTATTTCTTGTTATCTAACCTGTAATTTAGATACTTTAGTTTTAAATGTCTTGAGAACTTTCGGAGTCAAACGACGAACTTATTATTATGCGGGTTTCATTATTTACAGGGAAGTTTGAACTATTTTGGATTTGAGAAAGGTATTTTGTCTTTAGGCATTAGATAATGATTTATTGCATTTTCGATAACACTTTTTAACAGTGGACAGGGGCCCTATTATGACGTATTAAAGCCACCATTTTCCCCGTGTGAGTGAGAGACGGAGGTATACAAGGCCGATTTACCTACCTATCCTACCACCCACCACCTATCCACTACGTATCTGTCTATTTTTGATTTTTATTTTTTTATTTTGGCCGGGGCTAATTTGACGTATTCTTAAAAAAAAAAAAAAAAAAACAAGTATGTATCTATTTTAATTACCTACGTCCGTGTGTCACTGCGGGGTGCCAACTGAAAACCAGCGCTGGGTGTCTGACGCCCAGCAAATGCTGAGATGATAACCCTTTCGGTACAATAGGTACAGCAAAATTTTACTGCAATTTTATTGACATGTTTTTTTTTATGTGTTTGTTGCTCTTGTGTTGTGTCTGTGTCGAATAAATGTATTCTATTCTATTCTTATTCTATTCGATAGCACCATCCTTTTTACGCAGTGGAATAATGATTGAATTAATACTTCATAATACGACCCCTGTAAAAAGTTTTCAGCAGTTTCAATACCTTTAGGCTGCGTCCTATAGCGATCGACCCACGAATACGAGATAGTCAATGTCACCTTTTGTTCGGAAAACCTGAAAGCACCCTCTGTCGGCGCAACGACAACGCGTTCAGGTTCAACGAACAAAAAGTGTCATAATTATTATGAATGCGACGATCACGTATTGGCACGAGGTGCGATGGTCGCTTCTAAATCAATAACAGCTCATTATAATCTATGGCTGGCAAAATTCCGACCTCGTCTAGTTTTTTAATAGTAGATTTTACAACAAGTGCACAAAACGAACCAATTTAATATAGATTGGAATTAATATAGATACATTTATGAGTAGATACGATAATGCACTTGTGCACAAAATTCGATTTTGTGCAGCCTATAACCTGCACAAATAAGCACTTTCAGAGCATGAGAAGTGAAAATATTATTGACATGTACAGCTGTATGAAAGAAAGAAAGAAAATATGTTTATTTGCGGTACATTATGACGAAAGCAAGAAAAAAACACGAAAATAGCAATTTGGGGGAAAATATGCGTCACATCCACGCAAAACGGCCATCGCTCAGCATAATGCTGGGACCCTATGCGAGACAGAGCCCCAGCGCTGGTTTTCAGTTTCTGTATGTTTATTATTTAAAACTTAAGCCTCGTGCAGACTGGTGCGACGCGACAATGCGACACGTCTCTAACAAGACAATTTCTAAAAAAAACTTCACTGTGTAACAATACCGGTGTCGCGTCGCATGACAAGTCGCGCTAGTCTGCACGAGCCTTTATTTTCATCACGAAAAATTAAATTATACAATGAAGTGGAATCGCAGGCTAGTTAGAAATACAACCACTACAATATTACTCTTGTAACCTTATAAACCGGACTTGGTTTTTTTCCAATTCCATTATCAGACACAAATGCACCCCAAATCTGAATCTAATCCAGCCTTTTACGCAATTTTATTTATTTCCCAATAAACAACAAGATCTTCATAATCTGTGCATAGATCGAATGTAATGTCTACGGCAGCGTACGGCAGATGTATCAACCCTCAACTGCGACGGGGTCATTTTTATCCCAGTCACATATTTTTTAAGCACGCGCCCATTGTTAATTTTATAAATTATTTACATTACAACAATGACTGATTGTTATAGTTGACTGACCGTTTAAATATTTAGTACAACCTAATTATTTTGTTAAAATAATGATACATCCATATTTGCTCACAATGGGAGACGGGGGTTAGAATTTTGTGGTCTAATTATGGTCAGTAGTTTGTGGGGTTAATCGCGATATTGAAATAACAATGGATTGTCGAAGATTGGATTGTGTTTTGCAATTTTGGTCAAATGTGTTAACAAGGGCGAAAAATTATTGCAATTTTATTATTGCGACCATAATTAATAACACTAATAACATAAAAGTATTTAGGTACACATAATTCTGTTTACCCATTTATTACTTTTATTACGTCATAAAATACCTCACGAAAACTAAATAGGTATACACCCCACAGAATAAGACCAAATTTAACCCCTTGTCAAAAGCACAGTAGGAGCCTATCAATTAGCTACATAAATGCTACCAATAACAGCTTAGCTCTCAATAAAAATGCCCCAAAACAACATATAAAATCAATCGATCGTTTCCTATAAAACTAGGAAACGGGACCACGGGTACGTTACGTAGTTACGCACTACAAAACATACGGACAGACAGCACGTACTAAACGATAATTTTGTATGCAAATATGTAATATCTTAAGTGGGATCAAAATACCCACCGCGCGGTTCAGGGCTAAGTATAGTGAAGGACAAAAGTGTTGTTGAAAATATTTTATTTCGTTTTTTCGAATTTTCGCTACGAAATTACGGACTACACACATCAAAAAAAGTTGAAAATCTGTTTGAAAAATCTTTTTTTTTTTGTCACCGAAGACTTTATTATAATTTAATCTTCTTTCTAGATTAAGGACATAAAAATATAAAATTAGAGTAAAAAACAAAAAAAAAATGTTTTTCCTTATAAAAAAAAATGAACTGACTTAGTCAATTTTAACGGATTTAAAATATTTTTTCGAGGAAAGTTGTTATTGAATAAATGCCAAGAGGATCATCAGAAGTTTTACGAGCAAGAATAAAATTGTAACTTTGAGGGAAGAAGGATATTCCACGAGAGAAATAGCACGCAGAGTTGCGGCCAATTCCAATCCTGTGTCGTGGTCACGTTGCAAAGGTACCTCGGCATGGATAATTTTGCTGACCGACCCCGCGGTGGTCGCCCAACTGCTGCTCAGAAGCGATATATCATAATGCCGGCAGCCCGTGACCCAAACTATCAATGCCACTACAATAAAAGCAAAAGTGCGGGCCACCTCTGGACTTGAAGTTAGCACTCCAACCATTCGTAATTGCTTACACCAGGCTGAACAACGAGCACAGAGGTCTTGGCGAGCACCTCTGAATTCACCGCAACGTCAGCGACGGAGATTGCAGTGGGCTAGGCTCCGGAAAAATGAAGAAGATGAGGAGGAAAACATTTGGCTAAACTGTCTCTTCATTGACGAATCTCTCATCCAGATAACCGTCGTGTCCGCGTCTGGAGAAGACCTGGAGACTCTGAAAGGCAAATAACTGCTACTGGAACCGTTCAGTAAGGCGAGAAATCGGTGTCATTTTGGGGTGGAATTATGACTGGAACTAGAACGCATTTGATCTCGCACCGAGGCTCCATGACGGCAGATAGGTACAAAACAATCGCTATTGATGGAATTGTCAGACCTTTCGATTAAACCATGGGGCACCAATTCGTACTGGTCGATGAGAATGCGCCCGCACATCGAGCTCAACGAGTCAATGCTGCTCTCCGAGAATACGACATCACAAGGTCAGACTGGCCTGCCGGCTCGCCTGACTTAATCCCAATAGAGCACGCGTGGGATGCTCTTAAGCGAGCTTTTTGGAATCGTCAGTCACCTCCCCAGACAGTGCCAGAGATCAAGGAAGCCGCTATTCATGAATGGCATGTTACCGCATGAAATGCTGGGTAACTTGGTCCTCAGCATGTCCAGGAGGATCTCCGCATGTGTGCGAGTCAGGAGAGGAGTTAAATTGTATTAAATAAAAACCTTCTATTAATAAATTGTTGTATAAGTTTTGCGATCTTTTTCTTTCCATCAAATTTCTGTTACAATTACACAAGGATTGAATTACTCAATTTTTGTTATTAAAAAATGTAAAACAGTTTTATTTTTTAATTTCAAACAGTGTATTTCTATATTTTTTTTAAATATAACGTAAACACTTTTTCTTGGTAAAGTTAAATTTAAAAAATATAATTAGCAGCTTTTGCTAGTGATCACAAACTTTTTTTGATGTGTGTATATTAAACTGCATTGTAATTTTTTGTAGGACATTTTTGTTATAACGCGAAGCCAACCGATAACAACATTGTACGAATTTTAGGTTTTATTACAATAGAACTGATCTATAATAGTTTTTGGAAGCTGATGCAGTATGTTATAAGCAACATTTTGTTTGACGATGTTTTTTTTAATGTTCCTTCTGTATTAGGTATTTCTTTAAAATTATAATCTTGTGTCTGTCGATTAGTTATATCTAACAGTCTAAATCCTCAAACACCTCTCTACGCACCAGTACAAACAAAGAACAGATGTATGTGGCGTACCGGCTAATTTGGTATGCAGTAAGGGTTAGCGCATGCGCAGAGGTGGCGTGCGCAGGAGTCGCGTAACTGTGGCCCTCATGTGTTTAAAACTTCTAATACAACCGCTTATCAAACAATATTTTCGAAGTTGGATTTGAGCAACTGCCGAATTAAACCTCTATAAAGGGAAGGAAAGAATTACTATAATAATAACTGTCCCTTATTATAGTACTAGATTGAATCAAACACTTGTTTGTGATATAACTCGAATCATTATTTAGAATGTGAAGAATTTTTACATTTTCTTTTTCATGAAATGCGCTTGTCAGCTCGAGGAGCCGTTAGTCTGATCTTTTCTTCTATTCTATATTCCATTTGAAATAAGATTAGACATTTTAACAAAACCTTTTTTACAGTCGGTTCAACCGATTCTGACTTCTGTTACGTAGACATAAGGATGGCATTGAAAGCAAAAAAGTAGTTACAATACCAACTGACAACTGTCAATGGACTGTAAAAAAGGCTTAGTTAAATCTCTTATTTCAAACGGAGTATAAATATAAATTAAATGCTTGTCTCGAATCAATGCTATCAACTTCAATTCGCGAAGGTTGCATGCTAATACTATGTCAGGTTACAGCCTCTACATTACTGTATAATAATGAAATTCTTTAAGAGGGAACAGGGCCTGCGATTCTCCATACAAATGTATTCCCCTATTTTCTTCCTGAATATTGCATATAGAGCAATCATTTTTTTTCTTCATGAAAACAAGGTCTGCTACACGTCCCTGTTATTACCTTTTTTTCAGCAGCTTATTGGTAAAGAAAATATGACCCTCCAAAAATGACATTAATGCCCCATTTTTTACCGCCGTGATTAGAGGGCTACCAGACAAACTCCAAAAGTTTTTAACATAAAATAAAATTATAGGAACCTAGACATATTCTATTTTTAAATTTTAATGAAAAAAATAATTGAATCGACTCAGTTTTCGAGGAGAAAAAAGGGGAATACGAAACGTCGATCTCGTAATTTTTTTTTGTGATATACTCGGTCTGAGCTGCAGCTGTCTCTATCGCACTCTAAGAAGACAGATTTGAGGTAAGACGACGGCATTTTTTCAAATACCTATTTTTCAAATTCCTCGCAGGCCCTGATCCCTCTTAAACCCTGTCCTTGATGGTTTCCCAAATTGCCTACCAAGTATGAAGAAATTTTCGATGATGTAAGACGTAGCGCCTTCTCGCTGTGAGAGGGAGTGGGCCATAGTATAGCCAACCACCGATTTCATAGAATTTTCATGTTTTTTAAGAACTCCATAACCATTATTCTCTTGTCCTTATCTCAATTTATTTGGGATCAGCGCAGTGTGTTCTTAATTCATACTTCAGCATGAATTAACAGCATCGAGATGCTCAAATCGAAGCTTCAGGATGACCCACACAGGGGAGGTCGCACCAGGCGGCGGTCGAACTAGCGACACACGGGGTTGCGACAATCGTAGCCAGAATCCGGCAGTTGGGACTCGAGGTGGCCTTGCACAAGTCCGAGGCCATGTGTTTTCATGGTCCTCGGAATGCGCCACCGTCGGGTTCCCAAATAACGGTAGGAGGGGTTCACATCGGCGTCGAGTCGACGATGAAGTACTTGGGACTCGTCCTCGACAGTCGGTGGAACTTCGTGGAGCATTTCCGACGTTTGGCTCCCAGACTGGACCGGGCCGGGGCTGCCTTGAAGCGGCTCCTGCCCAATCTAGGGGGTCCAAACGCCTCCTGCCGGAGGCTATACGCGGGGATCGTGTGGTCCATGGCCCTGTACGGGGCACCGGTGTGGGCGCATTCGTTGAGGCGGCGGCCTGCCCGCCGGTTGAACGCGTCCCAGAGGGTCATGGCCACCCGGCTGGTCCGGGGATACCGCACGGTCTCCGGTGAGGCGGCGAGCCTCCTTGCCGGATTGCCGCCATGGGATCTTGAGGCAAAAGTCCTCGCGCATATTTGGGAGTGGCGCGGGGAGGCGAAACGCCGGGGCTTGACTCCGATGCCGCGAGAAATCGCGGCACAGCGGACAGAGCTCCGACGGGATCTCATGGCGGCATGGAGAGTACGATTGTCGCAACCCAGTGCTGGGCACGCCACTATTGCGGCGATAAGTCCCCTCTTTGAGGAGTGGCTGGAGAGGCGCCACGGCGTCCTCACCTTCCGCCTGACGCAGGTCCTCACCGGACATGGCTGTTTCGGGAGGTACCTGTTTCGGATAAGGCGGGAGGAAACGCCCGGGTGTCATCACTGCGTGGATCGCCCGGAGGACACGGTGGAGCATACGGTGGAGGTATGCCCGGCTTGGGCAGAGCACCGCCATGTCCTCGTGGAGGCGATCGGTGGCGGGGATCTCTCGCGTCCGGCCCTGGTCCAGGCCATGGTACGGAGCGAGAGGGCATGGGAGGCCGTCACCTCCTTCTGCGAAGCAGTAATGCTCGCAAAGGAGGAGGCGGAACGCGTGAGGGAGAGGCAAATTTCGCGCCCTCACGCCCCTAGCCGCCGCAGGAGGAGACGCCCTGGGCGTCGGGAATCGATTGCCGATTCCCGGCCACCGTAGGCGCGGGCTTGCGGACGGTGAGCAATGGGTAACTCGCCGTCCGGTAAGGACCAGGCCCGGGTCGACGGCGCGTTGTGTTCCACGCGCGCCTCAAAGAGATGTCAGCAAGTGAAGGGGTCCGATGAGACCATTGCCTGCCGGGGTTGCGGGATTAGTCCGAAAGGGATACCGTGGCCCCCTGGCATTGCACAGGCAACAGAAGGAACACGGGTGGGTTTTAGTCACGCCCTCCCGCTCCACCCAGAGCGGGAGAAGTCATTTGATGATTTCCCACCCAAAAAAAAAAAAAAAAAAAAAGGATGACCCACACCACGCAAATTTAACCCAGGGCCGCAAAGGCCGCAAAAAAATTCTTTTGTGTGTGAGTTGGCAACTCCTCTACAGGAAGAAGTGATCTTTGGCAAGAACTGCTTAAACTTTCTGATTTCTTTATTGAACCAAAAGAGAGCCAGTGCACAAGTTAGCGTGGCCTGCTTGGAAAACCATAAATAGACCTCGTACCTAAGTCGGCCGCAGCAAGGACAACCTTCACAAGTAGGGGTTCATGGACGGCTCAGATCTCCGGGGTGTATGCGGCGTCTCTCCACAGACATTGGCTCACCTCCCAGCTTTAACCTCATGCCCTATCACCTACACACGTGAGAACCTGATGGCTATGGCAGCGAACGGTGTTCGCGTTGCTGAATTTTGGGCCAAAGAAAAAAACTATTTATATTTTTACGTGTTATTCTTGCCATCGACAAGCTAAGAAGAAGAAGCATGAACTCCAAAGTATGGTAACAATTGACACTTGCTTTTTTATACTATGAACTAGCGACCTGCCCCTGTCGACTTGACTAAGTTTAACATTAATTTGTTCAACACATAATTAACCTTCCGGAATTAATTCTCGAAATTACCTAATGACTCCTTTGCAAAGTTTGGAAGAACAACGCGGTCACACAGACAGCTATAAAAAACGTCTTCAATTCATAATATGTCAATAAATATAAATAGAGTCACGAGCATCGACTTCAAAATGCAAAAGTAATTTATCCAAACTATGCTGAGAATCAGCACTTTTCAAACGTCAAAGTTACATAAGACAGTCCCCCAAAACGCCCACTCACAACTCCCCAGCAGCAGCTTCCCCTTTATAACCCTACAAGTTCAAACAAAAGACAGCCATTGTTTCAATTGTTTTATAATGCAAATTAACATGTCTGCTCCCATTCTGTATCCTGCGGATCCACCACACAATGTTTTAGTCCGACAGTCGCTGTCTGCTGTCTAAACACGCTGACACTATTATGACAGTCACAGTCACCACTGCGCAAAGGTGAGGAGAGAAAAAGCTATATATATAGCCGTGGTTTCCCGTTGGTATACTGTCCTGTTTTTAGCTAAAAGCTGCGTGTATGTGCCAGAATTAAACTTGTCATGTCTACAGTCTAAGTTAATATTATATAATATAAATATTTAGGACTAAGTATTGTATTTATTCTACTTTTGATTTCTTATTTTGTTAATTCCCTGTACCTACGCTGCAAAGGTTGACGTCATCACGTCAACGCCGGCTGTCACTGAAAACCAGCGCTGGGGCTCTGTCTCGCATAGGGTCGTAGCATTATGCTGAGCGATGGCCGTTTTGCGTGGATGTGACGCATTTTTTCCCCCAAATTGTTATTTTCGTGCTTTTGTTCTTTCTTTGCGTCATTTTTACTTCAATTATATGTCTAAACTTTGTTATAGAGACTTAAGTCCTTTTTCTTGAGGGAAATGCATGGTCTGAGATCATGGGCAACATGCAGTTAGCAAAGATTCTTTGTGTACTTATATCTTAGGCTTGCTCCATAAATAAGGATGGCGCTTGCAGTTTTTCCATAAATTTAATAAAATTGCCCACCACCCATAAAAGACCACACTAATTCCTAAGCAAATACATGGCCTGCAATTCTCCGAGCTATTTGCTTGATTGCCCAGACAAGTACTTGTATGCAACCCCCGTAATATCATTTATATTTCAAACGCATTCCTCTGCAGTCGGTAGCCGGGGTAAAACAACAATTGTCCCATAGCTCATTGTAGCATTCCGCGCAAATATGCATTCTCATTAATATGTATTCGGACGAGGTCGGGTACGTTCGTGGATCCTCGTAAATATTCGAGGATCGCCCTCCGTCGCGCATCATTTCATATGGACATTGTACATCTGTTTTTGCCGTTTGATTTATTAGCATTATGTATACTTAATTGTTTGTAGATACGTGTATGCGGTGGGCAGGAGCAATTTGTATGGTTTTAGACAGAGAAGTAACGAAAAAAACGAAGTTCCTCCTACGGTAAGAACTTTTTGGGAAGTTTTTCCCAAGACAGAGCAATACAGGAAGAGAATACAGAGAAATAGTAGTGATGCCCTAGCTAAAATGATGTTAACATTTCATACAAGAGTTAGGTTAGGCTATAAGAAAGCTGCTATAAGTGTTTTTTTTTTTATAAACTTTGCCCCACACTAGGAATTTCTCCTGTATTGTGGGTGCGTTTACAAACATTTAAACTCACATACACAAACAGCCAGACTCAAAAAAAAATACTGATTGGAAGAGCAGCCTCATCTTGCAGCATGCCAGGATATTGCCTTTTCGTTGATAACTTAGTCTTTATCGTAGTAAAGACTAAGCAATTTGGCTCTGAATGTGATTAATTACTACACAACGTACAAATGCCATGTTCCATCCTCGAAATAAAAAGTTCAGTGCAGAAAAACAGACTGCATTAAAACTAAAATTCACGGTTGTACCCGCATAAGTCTTGATTCCTTGGGAATATCGGAATAAAAAGTATTCAATGTGTTAATCTAGGTTATAAAATACATGTGTGCCAAATTTCATCCAAATCCGTTCAGTAGTTTGTGAATGAAAGGGTAACAAACATCCATCCATCCATCCTCATAAACTCGCGTTAATAATATTTGTAGGAGTAGGAAGATTAGAGTATCCCTTACCTGGTGACCTTGGTTCCTTAAGGGTAAGGGTAAGAGGCATATAAAACGTTACTTTAAACTAAAATTACTACATTTTAAACCCATTACGCAAACCACCAGATGCATGTCCCTCAATGTTGAAGAACAAAACTAATTTATCATGTTCAGTGTCCGCGGCATACCCTAAAACGCAATTAAAGGGTATCACCGATGACTTTATCTTATCAAGGGGATATCAAGACAATTAATAATTACTTACGGAACCGTTCGGAGCACACGTGTGAACTCTAGCGTGGAGTAGGTGGGGACTGGATAAGAAAAATAATGGTAGTTTTTTTTGTGTTTGGAAATTAGTTTTTATTTATACTGTTGTATTTTTGGAATCTTTATGACCCTACTACATGGAACTTAACCTGTGGTGAATTGTCGTTGTAAGTAGGTAATTTAGAGTAAACTACTGCCAAACTTTTCATAGATTGAGGGCGTGATATTATGTTTATGTTTTATAGCTTTTGCCGTTATTTTAAAATTGAAAAGAAGCAAGGTTTTTCTATAGCCGCAAGAAAAAAGCTATGATGTTAACTGCAAAACTAAAACTGAAATCAAACTATTAAACTCGAACAACCATTATAAAATATATAATGCAACATATTCAAACAAGCCTAAAACCAGCAAAAACCGTCACCGTACTATACCCGAATCGCTTTAACGCGGTAATAGCGGTAATTCCCTTTCCATAATAATTATGATCTACGTAAGTAATATAAACTATGGATGGTTTTTCATTATTGGAATTTATTAAAGCTCACGATAGATATTGATTCAGGACGTTCAAATTCAAAATATTTTATTTCACATAAACCTACATGGGCACTTATGAAACGTCAGAAGTTAGGTGCACGGTTCCAATTGGTCGTTTCCTATGGAGAAGAGCCAGCAATAAACTCCAGGTAAATATTGTAAACAACAATTATTTTTAAAAGAGTACTTTTAAAAATAATTGTTGTTTATAATATTTTCAAATAACAGTGTTATTAGGCATGGGAGGACAGTGTAGGTCTATCAACAAGTACCAGGTAATTAACAAAATAACGATGGTCAACAAATCTACAGTCCACTAAGCCTACAGCGTTCTCACATTCACAAAATAGAAAATAATTTATATAAAGATAAATAAATTAATAAAAATAAAAACGTTTTTTATACGAAATGACGTTAACGGACCTTATTTCAGTTTTTGAAATAAAGTATGCTAGAAAATTTAAGTGGGTCAACGATCGCTATTATCATGCTAAAGCGGTTCGGGTATACATATTCCTTATCCAACATCTAACGATCCAAGTCCTCCGACCAGTTTCAATTAGTGTAAGCACCCACTGTACAACATTCTTATGGTCACCCTTAACTCAACCACCATGCAACCCCTTCGTCTATGCCCTCCATAGACAATGTCATAGACGGATGGACACAGTGTCGTCTAATGAGGTCTTATAATAATTCTATGTGATGGAGATATTTGTTGGGGTAATTATATTTATTAGATAATTTTGTTATGAATTTTTGTAGTTATTGGATATGATATTAGGCTTTTGGTAAAGTTGAGGAGCTCGTGGCTAAGTAATAACTGCCGCACGGCTCGATCTATCAGGTTAAGCTATGCTTGCCGGGGTTGGTCTGTGGATGGGTGACCATCTTTACATAACGAGACTCCTCCGTGTCTCGGAAAGCACGTTAAGCCGTTGGTCCCGGCTGTCATTCGTGGATCTTTGACAGTCGTTACGGGTCGTCAGAAGCCCGAAAATCTGACAACCAGTCTTACCAAGGGGTATCGTATTACCTAGTTACTGGGTTGTGGAGGTCAGATAGGCAGTCGCTCCATGTAAAATACTGGTATTCAGCTGCATCCGGTTAGACTGGAAGCCGACCCCAATATAGTTGGGAAAAGGCTAGGCAGATTGATTAGCCTTTTGGTAAAGCAGAAAAGAAGTTTATAATAGTGTCAAGCTACGGTTTCCTAGAAGAGCATAATCAGTCTTTAATGTCCCCACTGCTGGGACACAGGTATCTGTGAGAGGGAGTGACCCGTAATCCACCATGCGGGCCCAGTGCGTGTTGGTAGATGTCACATGTCTTCGAATTTTTGGTTCTAGGATATATCGGTTTCCTCACGATGTTTTCCTTCACAGAAGAGCGGTTCCGTCATGTTATAACGGCCGTCATGAATATCTGTCATATTCACCAGTATTTGACATTAAGATGTCAAAAAACCCTCTGTATTTGAACAGCCGTTGTTGTGTGACCATTCACCGCTTTCTTACGAAAGCAAAGCTTTAGTGAAACAGCTGCAATTTTTCGTCAAACCATGAACCAATCGGCTCGTTGATTTGCCAGTTGTAGGGATTAATATACGTTTTTTTCCATCTCTCATTTTACTATTTCCATACAATTGATTCAATTTTTTTATCTACCTAATCATAGATATGGAACCTAATAGTAATTTTTCGACGACCTACAGAAAATCGTAGGATTGCAAGTCGACAGAATTAGGTTATACACCACGAGACTTAGCAAACTCATGTCCAGTTTCGGACTACAGTAAAACCAAGTTGATTGATTATTCCATGCATTGTCAAGGCACGGCAGCTTATCCCATATCAAAAACCATGACCAGCAAACTCGTACCAAAATAAAGGATTTCATAAAATATTTCGTTGCCTAAAATCTCAATTGTCACATTTCTAACGACAATAGAATATTCGCCCGCAGGGCTCAGCTTAGCCCCCTGTCCATAGAATATGAAATGTGTACAGAAAGAGGTTCAGAAACTCTCGACTAGGTACACTTTGTGTACTTAATAATACTTACCTACGTAGAAGAATCAAGCGAAGGAAATTCGAAATTTCTTTTTGTAGTAAGAATAAGAAGCGCTTGACTGTCACATTTTTGAAAAATTTGAATTTCATGATTATAATTTTGTATATCTTCAGGTTTTGCCGTTTCTCCAGGATCATTTGGCTTAATTAACTTGCCTTGTATTGCTTCTAGCGTGCCTGGAGTACTTTTAAGTAAAAGCTTTATCTTGTACCTCCATGTGTGCCAGTTAGTGGGACCATCGAGTCGACCTATCTCGATTTTTACGCCTGCCGTTTGCATAATTATTCAAGTCTTTGTCCACTATTGCAACGAATAAACAATCATTAATATTTATATTGCTTTGCTCGAACCAATCTAAAACAGGGTTTTGGCTTTTGTTGGTGCTGCACCAAATCGCAGACGACGAGACCTAGTACTTCTTCCAGATTTTGTGTCAACAACTCTCATTTTTACGACCAATAAGAGAGTGAATAGTGCAGTAGCTAATTGTAAGTATTGTGTATTATTACGCACACTTATTAATATGCCTTTCATTTTGACAAGATTTATTGCGTCATTTAAGTTGCCAAGCAGACTAGTTTTTCATACTTAGATATGAAGTCATGGATAAGGAATTTCCTCTAAAATCATTGGGAATGTGATAGAAAGTGTCTCAAGCTATTGGGTAGCTGGGCAACTCTAGGCTCGGGTTGGCCAGTTCCGTTGTTATCACATTTTTGTCCGTCATGCTTGACCAGATCTAAGTGAGGCAAATGACGCCATTCTGTGTTGAAAGTTTCTTACGCCTCAAAACTGAGTATAAAACCTACTTTCGGAGCGCATAACGCTTCTGTCCATTACTACTCTATGTCCTGTCTCAGTAGGGGGCGAAGCGTTTTGTTCCCGACAATGCAATATCATCATACTGTTTACATAAAGGGTATGAGTAGAATCATAGGCCGTGGAATAGTGGTTATAATGATTGTCATTGGTATTGCCTGAGGGCGTGACAGATTAATGAGTATTGCCCGTATGGATTTAAGTGTGCTGGTCACTGAATAGTTGTGATTAGTTTTTATTGTTATTTCGAGTTTTTGGACAAAATATAATAAATAACGGGCGCTAGTAAACACATAGTTATGCGGACGCTGCATTCGAAATTTAAAATAAAAATTCGAAAGTCATTTATTTTGTCAAACTAGGCTGTGAATCAGCAATTTTCGAACTTCAACTTCACCACTTCCTATACTGTTTGCGGTAGCATGGTACGGGTGACAGGTGACAGAAAGGGTAAAATATATTATAATTTACTTGTTTTTACTGATTCTGTATTTTACGACTATGATCCGTACCTACATACAGATTGTGTACATAATACGGACTCAGTAATAACTGTAGTAAATTAAATAAAACAATTTCTGTCACCTGTCACCCGCACCATGCTACACTGCAAGCAGTATAGTGCTTTAGCTGGGAAGAAGAAGTGGCAAAACAAACACATTGTTACATCGCTGCCTGGTTTGTTTTTTCAATTTTGTAGATGATAATAGTTACGTTAGTAACGTTGTGAGTTTGCCTGATTTAAAAAATACTGGTGAATAATTAACAAATGTTGTATGCATTAAAATAAATGATGTATTACAGTATTAAATACACAAATAAAAGTATAGGTTTATTTTAAAAACCAGTGTTTTAGGCTTTCAGGGAAAAATGTCCGGCTAAATTATGTGTGTCCGGCTTTTCTGTTTTTGGGCCTGGCAACCCTAGTTGCGGCCAAGGCTTGTATAGTACTTCTCTCAAATAATGCGCGGAAATTCAAACTAAGTATAAGTTTAATTATAGAATTCCAGAATCAATGACGAAAAATGATAAAGAAAAAGCATTTATTTTTGCAAGTTATACCTACCTTCCTACATACCAGACGAAATATAACACTTTTTTAGGCAGTCGTATAAAGTACTGACAAGCGTTTACGCAGTTTATAAAATATTTACACTTGGGTATTGGTATTGGGTTGCCAGGCCCAAAAATAGAAAAGCCGGACACACATAATTTAGCCGGACATTGTTCCCTGAAAGCCTAAAACACTGGTTTTTAAAATAAACCTATACTTTTATTTGTGTATTTAATACTGATATTCATTTGAGACTTACTCAACTCTTAAAATTATGAATCACATTTTGTTCTAACTAAAGTAACTTGTTTACATTGAAAGTAACTAAATTTATCAATAACAGCCTTCTTCATTATTTATATTGAAAGTAATTAAAACAATAATCAAGCATCTTTTGGCGGGGCGGGGTTGACCAAAAGCATAACAAAAGCTGGACAGGCCGGACTTGCGTATATTTGGCCAGACACGATTGTAAAATGCCGTACACCTTGCAACCCTATCCGCAACCAGGCATTGATGGACTCACTTTGTTCCTCAATGCCCCTTTTGTAGGCCGCGGAAGTAATTTACTATTTTCCTAAAAGAATATTCTTTAAAAAAGCTCTCTGTAGGAAAAAGATAAAATGATGTAAGTATCTACCTCATTAGCGTGGTGCATTCCTGGCTTCGGATGGGCTTTTGGAAGACATTTTATTTTAATCTTTTTTTCACTTTTTAGTTGTGATACCAACCCCACACAAATTCGAATACCACTACCTGCTATGTAAATAACAGTGACAAGAACATATCATCCACATAGAGTAAGTGGGGAAAAATACGTAATATTGAAGCTAACTCAAAAACTACCCAGCTATCTAATTACGCAACACGTTTTCGTAAACGATTACGACAAATTTGTTTCATTTTGACAGTTCAACAACATTCATTGCGTTATTTACGTTGTTGAGCAGTTTTTTTTTAACATAAGAAGCAATGGTTTGGTAATCAGTTTCCAAACTAATCAGAATCTGATTGATCGTGTATTACGAAATTATTGGTAGCTATATTTTTGATTCGTATGGGGTTGAAACACTAGGGCCGTGTGGGGTCCGAGTGCTCATCGAGTATTTCAGGACATCGCCAAGCGGTTGGTCGAATTTTCACGTGACCAGAGGGCTGGCCAATTTTTAGGTCAAAGAATCAGCATTGCCATCCAACGTGGCAATGCTGCCAACCTTTTGGGCTCTTTTCCCACTGACAGCGATGCAGACAATTTTTTTGATGCCTAATAAGCTCTTCCTGTATTTTTTATATTATTTTTTTGCCTCTGTATACTTGTACATCATTTATATAATTAGTGTTAGAAAGATAGGAGGAGGTGGAGCTTGTGGCTAAGTAATAACTGCCGCACGGGTCGATCCATCAGGTTAAACTACGCTTGCCGGGGTTGGTCTGTGGATGGGTGACCATCTTTATATACCTCCGTGCCTCGGAAAGCACGTTAAGCCGTTGGTCCCGGCTGTCACTCGTGGATCTTTGATAGTCGTTACGGGTCGTCAGAAGCCCGAAAATCTGACAACCAGTCTTACCAAGGGGTATCGTATTACCCAGTTACTGGGTTGTGGAGGTCAGATAGGCAGTCGCTCCATGTAAAATACTGGTATTCAGCTGCATCCGGTTAGACTGGAAGCTGACCCCAATATAGTTGGGAAAAGGCTAGGCAGATTTGAGTGTTAGAAAGATAAATAAGTTGTACCGTCTGTTAAATTAATAGGCTTCAGTCATCAATCAGTTAATTCTCAACAATTCTCGCTACAAGTGCTACGCATTCGTAGCCAATCTACGAGAAATGCTACGAAATTTACCGTATTAAAATTAAATAATTACAATTTAAATTTCTAAATTTGTTTGTAATTTTTATGGTGTACAATAAAGAGTATTCTATATATCTATCTACGAGTATCTATCTATCAATATTATATAATTTTTTGGGGCGGTTCCAATAATCCGTATTTTGGACAAAGCTTCCCTTCAGCATTAATCATAGTTCAGTGGGTTAGCTAATTAACCAGAGTTAATTATATAATTACGTACCTGAACTTATTCAATCATAGTATTACGATCATAACATTAAAATTGTATCCTACTTGTTTTTACTTACTTATTTAGTTTTTTTCTTGTTTTTCTCCATAGGAATCTTAACGAGCGAAGTTTCAAATTTATCTATCTGACCGTTTTTTTTTGGGTTCCGTACCTCAAAAGGAAAAAACGGAACCCTTATAGGACCACTCGTGTCTGTCTGTCTGTCAGGTCCGTCTGTCCAGTCTGTCACAGACAATTTGTTCCGAATCTAATTGACCGATTAAGTTGAAATTAGGTACACAAATGTATTTCTGTGACCCAAATACGGACATGTAACGTAAATGTGGATTATGAAAAAAAAAATGTAAACGGTACCGCGTTACATATCAAATAAATGGGCTTGTTGCGAGGATCTCAAATAGATACATATTTTTAATAATTTTAAAATAAATACTTTTAAAGATATTTATGAAAATATATGAAAATTGACCATTCCCACCCTTATCTCCGAAACTACTACGCCTAAAATTTTGAAAAAAATACAGAAAAAGTTCTATACTTTATAGATTACAGTAAAACTTTTAAGAAGTCTAATGGTCTAAAAATAACATGGTAAATCATTTCCTATGTGCGTACAAATTTACATTTGCAGTTAGAATGTATGGGAGAAAACGTTTTTCAACTACAATGTTAAGTTTGTTCTTGGGATAAATTCATTCTAACCACGCAACCCTTGATTGTACGTGGTCCGACACGCACTTAGCCGGTTTTTTTTAAATAATATACCTCTTTCTACTTTAGAAACCTCTAAATGTATTCAAGTTTGACCAACCACTCTCCTAGACCAACTAACCAACAACGGGCCCCTAAAAAAGTGAATCACTGACGTCATTGTGATCCCCTAAAATAATCGCCCTTATTTATGCTTAGTCACGTATTAAAAAAATTAAAAATTGTCTATGATGGGTGCCTCATTATCTCTCTATAATGCTAAGCTATGGTCTATTGTCAAAAATGGCGGTAAACAAAGATTATAGAGGTAATAAAACGAGGGTAGTTATTGATACGTAAGGATTTGAATTAGTCTTTTACAGTCAAGCGGTTTGCAAATATTTTTTGATCTGAGTGGTATTAAATTTTAGTTTTTATAGCCGTCTATATTAGATGGGAATTAGAGGGTATTAAAGTCATTATCATCCCAACTATCCATACTAATATTATAAATGCGAAAGTGTTTGTTTGCTTATTTGTTTTTTGTTTGTTAAGCTTTCACGCTAAAACGGCTGAACGGATTTGGATGAAATTTGGCACATGGGTAGACCATGACTCTTTTTTTTTTTTGGGTGGGAAATCATCAAATGACGTCTCCCGCTCTGGGTGGAGCGGGAGGGCGTGTCAGACTCTTACTGACTAAAACCCACCCGTGTTCCTTCTGTTGCCTGTGCAATGCCAGGGGGCCACGGTATCCCTTTCGGACTTTCCCGCAGTAGACCATGATCTGGATTAGGATATAGGGACTTTTTATCCCAAAATTCCCACGGGATCGAGACTTATGCGGATGAAAACCGCGGAGCGCAACTAGTAATCCTAATTAGTAGTATTAGAAATGTATAAGTGAGTTTGTTTATTGATTTGTTTGTATGTTACGCTTTTACGCTAAAACGGCTGAACGGATTTTGATGAAATTTGGCACATGAGAATCCTTGACCTAGAGAAGGACAGGTAGGCTATTTTTCATCCTGAATCGCAGACGACAGCTAATAGTTTTATATTCTAAGGGCCTAAAGGTCTATAAAGCGGTCAATCTTACGGATAAACAAACCGAGGTCAGATGTGATCTGATATGAATTTTGTGCAGATTTTAGTTGAATGGTAGAAGATAGTTTTATAGGGTTCCGTACCGGCTAACCAAGGCCAAGACTCCGCTGTCCGTCCGTCAGTCACAGGGCTGTATCTTTACACCGTAATAGTTAGACTCTTGAAATATTCAGTGTCTTCTACTATATGGCCGCTATAACCACAAATAATAAATATAAAATAAAATGTTAAACCTTTAAACCCTCTAACCCTTTCGGCGTTGTCAATAAGTTATTTTAAAAACATTGTTAGTGTTAAATATTGTGCGGTGGTACGGAACCCTTCGTTTGCGAGTCCGACACGCACTTGGCTGGTTTTTACTCTTCCTGGAGGATGACTCTAAAGGTACAGACGCCAGCACATCAACCAACTACATCTGTCGAAGGAGATGGCTAAATGGAAGTATAGACGACTGCCCCAGCAATGTATAAACATGGAACCTTGCAATATGTAATGCTGAATAGCTGAATAAAGTATTTCATATGAAAAAAGTTTCAAGAACTTTTCATATCTTTACAAATCTGAAAATATGTATATTCGTGTAACTCCTACGACAATAGGTATAAAAAACTGCAAACAAATGACATATTGCTATGAACTTTTACCTAGGCGTTTGGATATTTCTGCAATGACTTACGATATTTTTGGCTAGCGACACATCCTGATTTCGCACAGTGGTACTTGAGTATATAACTACAAAGAGGTAATTACGGGCTTTCTAAAATCGGCGCAAAAACCACTCTCGCCTGCGTGAATATATAATAATGTATCCTACCTAGCAGAATTGTTTATCTATCTCAAATACAAAAATCTATAGTTGTTTGGGTCAGTCTGTTAATATTAATCCCTATTTTCATTGGTTCATCATTTTAACCACTTATTTATATATTGTCTGTGAAAACTGTCTTTATTTCAACTCATTATCCTACACGAATGTATGCCTAGACCTTCCGGAAGAACCAATCTACCTACTAGTGACAACCCCTTCAAAATCTATTTGTTGATACATCCGTAGGCAGACAGACAAACGCGCCAGGGAGACTTAGTTTAGTAAGTAGGTATGGGGTGATTGATAAATCCTGCCTAAACTACGTTATCTAGTTTAGCCCCTGAGTAACCAAGGACATGAAGATATTGAAATAAAACAACAAAAAAACTTTTTCACAAAAAATAAAACCGACTTCCAAAAAAAACACTACAAAGTGAAAAATAACTTTGATTTCGGAAGTCGGTGTCTTTGGGGTTTTATTTTCGTTTTTTTGCCACCGACTTCCGAAATCAAAGTTATTTTTCACTTTGTAGTGTTTTTTTTGGAAGTCGGTTTTATTTTTTGTGAAAAAGTTTTTATTTTTCAGTTTTTAGTTGTGGTACCTACACAAAACCCCCACAAAATTTTTAATACCCATCACCTGCTATGTAAATTACAGTGACAGGAACTATTAGAATATCATCCACATATACTAGATGGGAAAAATACGTATTATTGAAGCTAACTCAAAAACCCCTCATCAGATCTTGACCAAATTTATATGGGACCACTTCTGAAGTATGCCCTACCAAACAAAAAAAGAATCATCAAAATCAATTCATAATTGGCGGAGTAATCACGTAACAAACATACAAAAAAAAAAAAACATACAACCGAATTGATAACCTCCTCCTTTTTGAAGTCGGTTGAAAATACGATTTATTTATTTATTCGTTATTCTGTGATTCTTACCAGTGTGTTATTTCCCCTTGACCTTGTGATGTAAATCAAAAACACTAAATAATTCATAAATGATTTTTTAAATATCACGAGTTAATGTGAGATTCCTATACATGCTTGGGGCAGTCATTTAGCCATCTCCTTTCTTTAATAGATTTTCAACTTTATCACTAAATTAATCAAAGTTGATTGGTAAAATTTGACAGTTTCGGGTAGGTAGACGTGCTCTGGCGTCTGTACTCTTTATAACAGTAAGAAAATAAAATCGATAATATGTACCTAGTAAGTATGTGCCTAATCAAGAGCAATTTTTGATTCATCGTATGCCACTTCACAATTCTAAAAGCATTTCAAAGGATTGAAAATCATCACAAAATGCATAATGATGTGTAATGCAAATCATCACAAATGCATAATAATTTTGCTGACATCATTGTTTGATCGACTTCAAACAAAATAACGGTAAAATATTTTGTTTTTAATAACGTGACGATGACATGACCGTCTAAATATTAACAGAAGTGCATTCAAATTGCGTTTGTGTTGATAAATGAGATTTGGTACAGGGATGATCGATTACGACGGGGAAATAGAGCACTGGGCCTTTCCTGTTAGGTACGTGCGCACTTTGGAGCCTTTTCCGTACGAATTTTACTCGTGCGAACACATACGAATACACGCTCGAACGATCCCGACCTTCCAAGTAGGTACTAAGGGAGTGCGCAGTCTGAGTGCGAGTTATTTAGTCGTACGTTCCGGCGACGTCCGAAAACAATCCCAACTTGTTGGGATTTTTCGTGCCTTCAACGCGATATCACCGGAACACTACCTATTTGACGGAGAAAAACAAAAAAGCACAAATCCAGACTCCGGGCTGCTACTAAGAAATTCCAGATAGTAAAACCCAATAACACTACCCAACCCGGGAATCGAGCCCAGGACCTCGTGCTCAGCAGTAATGCTTGCGACCACTAGGCTAACGAGGCAGTCTAGACCAACGATTTAGAAAGTATCAAAATAAAACAATAACGCATAATAATATGATCATAATGTTGATAAAGTTTTCTTTGTCGACTCGGATACGGTATTACTGGGATAAATTATTATGGTAGGAACTACTTGTCTTGCAAAGTAAAAATCACAACAATAACTTTCATTACAACGCCATCTAGGAACTCTACAAGTAACTATTGAAACAAGGCCATTGTCATTCGCGCTCATTAATCACTAACGCGGGAGACTGGTCTTCATGAACCTTTAGTAGTTTCCATCAACGACCATAGATGTCGCTACCGTAGATAAAAATAAGAAAAAAAAAAACTGTGTAGTTCTATTCCTAGACAAACCGGCAAAGAGGGCGTCGGACCACGCTCAATGAAGGGTTCTGTAGTTAGGATGAATTTATCCCAAGGACTTTAACATTGCAGTTGAATAAAATATTCTCTCATACCTACATTCTTACTGCAAATGTAAGTTTGTATGCACGATATTGGGAGGTAAAGCATGTTATTTTAAGACCATAGACTACAAAGGTTTTACTGTAGAACTATTTTCTGTACTTATTTTAAAAAAAAATAGGCTCAGTAGTTTCGGAGGTAGGTGGAAATGGTAAATTTTCATAAATTTTCATGAAAATCTTTAAATGTTTATATTTTAAAATAATAAAATAAAATATTTGAGATCCTCACAACAAGCCCTTTCAATTGTTAAAATATTATGTCATACGGTAGGTACAAGTTTTTCAATTTGCCTCGAAAAGTGACCCGTATTAGGTACAATAAGTATACCAATATACCACATACCTTATTAAAATGTTTTTTACTTTTAGTTGTTTTCAGTTTAAATGACCAACAATGAGCGTACACATTCTGACGCGCTCATATCTTTTAATAAAAAAAAACTTTTCCAAACACCTCTCATCTGGACATCTCATTTTTCAAAGTACACACATAATTTAATTAGAGAGCCGTAATTACAGGTGATTATAATAATAATCTGGACATCAAACCGACGATTAGCGATGACAAATGACGCTCGTTCCAGACCGCAATGAGCGGTATGACGGTATCACAGACAGACGAAATGGATGCCGTAATCAAAATGGACGCGAAAATAATTGTTATTAATTGTGGTGGGTGTTTTTGTAAGTGAATATTTTAATATTTTTGATGGACTCGTAATAAATGGCAGCTGTAGGTACATCACGTACGGCGGTCGACAATTCTTCATCATCATAATAATGACTCAAGAGATTTTAAATATGGATTCCTGAACAACAACAACAACATACCATCATCACAAACAACATCACAGTCAGGACGCCTGTGTTTCCCAAAGGGGTAGGCAGAGATGTGGCCCACATTTCCTGCTAGTACGAGTATCATACAACGTACTTTTACACTTTGTATATAGTTTTGTATAACTTAGACGCATTTTTATTTTCAATTTTTGTAAATGTGAGTACCATGGAGTCGTTTACTATTTTTGACTTGAAAGAGCAGGGTAGTTGAGAGTATGTCATGCTCACTTAATGTCTCGCTGATGGTGGCGAGTGTGTTGGATCATTCAGTTCCCTACAAAATAGTTGAGCTGGATGGTGTTGATTCACGCTTCATGTTCGTGAACGGGCGCCGTCAGTTGAGACTGGTCATCTCTTATCTGCCAGGGCTTATTTTTAATCTTAAAGGTATTTTTAATCGTTTTTGATTTTTATATTTCTTTTTACATTGTTCTCACATATTTAATCAACAAGAGTAATGTACCCAGGATTCTGTAATTTCTATATTTAAAAGAGTGTCCTTGGAGTTTCTTGCCCGTTCTTCTCCATAGAGATCTACGATTTGGAATGGGCAACTAGCTTCAACTTTCTGACTAACTGACTGACTCTTTGACAATTCAAAAGTGCCTGTAAATGGTATAATTGAAATAAATGCTTTGAGTTTGAGTTTATTTTGTATTTTTTGTGTCTTTCCTTTTATTTTTTACTTGTGCGCTTTTTAATCTGTGCCAAATAAATGTATTTTCTTTCTTTCTTTTCTTTCACATGATTGTTGCAGTTGTGTGTACTGCCACTCCCGCCAAGTGTAGGCTGCAAGAGGCCAAATAAACTCGTGATAGAATAGAATCATTTTTTTTAAATCAACAACGGGGAAGCTTTTGGCCTGCATCTCAATAGATGGTAAGTGAAGATGAGGCCTAAGGAGATGGAAGCTTCACCCGATATCCTCAACCACGGAGGAACTGGCTATCTTGCCTCTAACTGCCGAAATACAACAATACTGTTAACAGTGTTGTTATGGTGACAGGCTTAGATAGGGTGGTGGTAGCTTGCCAGGCAGAAAATTTTGTCCCCACTGGGAATCGACGTCACAGAAGTCCCGGGTCAGAGACAGGTGATTTAACCACTAGACGACAGAGGCGGTTACATATTCAAGTCTGGCAGGATTAGAAGGCAGACTCAGGGCTCCACGAGTCATCAGTATCACTCGCTGTTTTCGATCCCTTGACGCCCTATTATCTTATGATTACACTAATATAAAATACGCCTCGTTGGTCTAGTGGTCGCAAGCAATACTGCTGAGCATGAGGTCCTGGGTTCGATTCCCGGGTCGAGCAAAGTGTTATTGGGTTTTTCTATCTGGAATTTCTCAGAAGCAACCCGGAGTCTGGATTTGTGCCCGGTTGATGGCAATAGGCTCGCCCCCTATTACATGGGACTTAAACATAACTGGTGAAATGTGGGTGTACCTACTACAGGACCAGGTACACATCTGCCCAACCCTTCGGGAAATCAAGGCGTGATGTTATAAAATACGCAGCCTTTTCGTAATTCTCATAAAATCAACTACAAAGTACCAACCAGGTACAAAAAGAAGTAGGTACCAGATTATCTTCGAAGATCGTGTGTCGTGTAGGCTGCGCCTGCGCAGACATTCGTAATCACGTCATAAGACACGACGCCGTGGGAACATGCTGAGAGTAACTTGTTTTATATTTTACACACATTGTTTTAGTGTCAGGAGCTTGGGAAGCAACGGTAGAGAGTAGATATTTTTTGAAGGATCAAGATTTTGAAGTTTTGATTTTGCATGGCATTGATCATGTCTAATTATAATTTTAAAAGCAATTTCATTAACTAACACACATGTTTAATTAAGTAACAGATAGTCAGACATAGTATGAGAGCCGATACTAAATTCTGTTTTTGTTTCCTTTTGCTGAAGAGGTAGCATAGTAGGTACCATCAAAGAACTTCATATCATAAGGACTATTTCTGCTTGCAGAGCTCGGTGGCTATAGAACCGGGGCGGTAACAGATGTGGTCATCGTGTTCACGGGATTTTGTTTTCAAAATGCATAGATATGAAAATCTTCGTAGTATATCACTTACTGTGTACTGTATAGCACCTTACTGTGAAAGGCGTGCTAAGTACAAATTTGTTTCGTCTTTTTGGACTCTCATTGAAACAAGCTCCCACCTATCTATGTATGATAGGAGAAATTCCAAACAAATGGCAGCAACTAAAAAAATCTAATAATAACCGGCCAAGTGCGAGTCGGACTCAAACACGAAGGGTTCCTTAGCGTATTACGATCAAACAAAAAACGCCGAAAAAAACACTTTTCTTGTATGAACCTCCCCATACAAGAAACGTGTATTTTCGGCGTTTTTTGTTTTTTCCCTTTAATTATTGACTTTATTTAATTTTTATTATTTGTTGTTATAGCGGCAATAGATATACACAATCTGTGAATTTCAACTGTCTACCTATTACGGTTCATGAGATACAGCCCGCTAACAGACAGACAACGGGGGCTTAGAAATAGGGATCTCTTCAGCACCCTTCGGCAAGCGAACCCTAAAAAGTACTTATAATGATCAAAGTACCCGACGTAGGAACTCATCCCCTCAGGTCATTCTTAACCTCTCCGGTCCCTCCCACAGACGGGAAAGTGACCCATTAAGCCATTCCCTACCTACATTCCTAGTGGATTACGAAAGAAATTACTTGAACGCGACCAATCTTTATGATGACCGCAAAGATGATAGGATCCTAGCATTAAAATGATGGAACACACACAATGTAGCAAAGATTTTGATTAACACCGAAGGGTAAGTGATATAAAGGCTAGAACAATGCGTAGTGGTTTATGCCTACACGAATTTACTCGCCTGAAATGAGCGAAACGGCACTTTTTTTTTCTTATAGCGATTCGCACGAATTTAATTTATTGTGGGCGAATCGACAACTCCAGTAATACGTATAAGGCAATTGGCACATTTTGAATTTTATACGGTTAAGTTAAGAAAAAAAAATTATGTGTTTTAAGTAGCTGGATAGTTAATTGATAAGAAATACTTAAAGTTTCTTTGGTGATAGCAGTATGAGTATAAGTTAAGTGAATACTGTGTTACTTGAATAGACAGCAGAACGTTATTTAGCAAGGCCGATTTTTCAATCTTCTTATTTTTTTTACTATTTATTCTTAAGATAAAAGTTATCGGACGATTGAAAAATAGGCTCTTAGTGGAAGAGTCTGACAGGGAAAGTAAAGTAAGTAAGCCTCATAGATTCCTAAACTCTTCTCACATAAACGCAGTAAAATGACAAGGAATTTTTTCCTCAAGGAAGCTCCAACAATGTAGGCATTATACAGATCTCTAACATCGTCCACTCTTCAATGAATTCTTCCAAACAATGCACCCATCGAATTACACCAAAATTATTTTACACAACAGCAACCTTTATTTCCTAAGCGCTACAATTCAGAATCCTATGAATGAGTCTAGGAATGGTAATTTATATTTTTCCCCAAGAAGAAATTAGGAGCCTTACTAAATTGATTGTGTGAAGACAATTCGTTTGATGATGGTGACTCTGATATAATGAGGCGTGTGATGTCATCACCATTATCATCAGAATGTGCCCTTGATGATGATGATTTTGCTTAGGATAGAAATTGTCTCAATATTTCATGTTATTCATATTTTTTAATAGGTTACTTGCATGGCCTTTTTATATGTTAACAATACATCCCTTGAAAATCTTCCAAAAATAACCCATCAATATAATATTAATTGATAACATATTTGTACCACCTTTTTATGAAAAGGCTCACAGTTTGAAGCGAAACAAACAATCATAGGCTTCTGTTAACACCATTTTAACTAAGCGTGAAGATGCGTTTAGCTTCAAGCAATGAAATCTTGGTCTCTTGTACTACGTGAACAAAAGGCTGCTTCATTGGACAAAGGTCGATTGTCTGAAGTAAATCAATTATATTCGTTGACTCTTGAAGTATGTACTTACTTAAAATCATGATTCATGACATCTAGTCGTCGTGAAGTCATCAATAATATTTGATTGACACTGAAGAATAAGTGGTTAAGGAATACTTTGGAGCCTTTCAAGTCTACTAATTAAAAAAATTACCCTTTATTCTACAATGTTTTTAAAAGGATTTTATATAATAATTATACTTTAGGGACAAAGGTATTCCACCTGTCTCCTTTTACGATATTGGAGGTGAAGCGTAGTTAAAGAGCGGAAGAGAAACTTCAACTTGCAGTAAATAATAATATAATCATCACACGTATCAGTCTAATGTTAGGTACACTATTAGTACTTAATAATCTAATGACATAATATTATCTAGTCTGTCCCGCGAGGGTTTACAAGTCAACTGGTGAGGGACGCAACTTCTCATCGGTAACGCCCCGCATCGTGGCTTTGTGTTGCTACTTACAAGAGTGCGTTCCTGACTACTTATATTTAACTAAACATAATACAGGCGACGCCACGTATACTAATGTGCGTTCACAAATTCTCAATACGTGACGCCACAACATCTTCTCAAAATTAATTTAATAAAATATCGAAGTTTCGTGCACTCTTTAAACAGCTTGTCCTTCGACAAAGGCCTCTATCTATAGATTTCCATATCTCTCTGCCTCTCGCCCTCTCTGAACCAGCTACTCCGACGACGTCAACTTCCCAACGTATCGCTTGTCTTCTTTTGCTCCTCTTGCCATCCCTTGGGTAAGATAATACGTAACAGCTCCAGAAGATTGGCCAGCCAGCAAGGGTGAACAGACATAGGTATCTCCAAAAAGTTTTATTACTGTGACCGTAGCGAACTGTGTTTATTAATTCGTGTAAGCACTTTGTGAAAATTTAATATCGATTCCGGCCCTTACACATCACTCTGTGCATCACCCCAATCTGCCTAGCCTTTTCTTAAGTGTGTTGGGGTTGGCTTCCAGCCTAACCGGATGCAGCTGAATACCAGGGGCCCAAGTCTGCTATTTTTATAAATTCTTCATTCCGACACGATCCCATTGTCATTTTGCTAAAAGTTCGTAATCTGCTAAATTCATAATGGTCGATCATTGGTTGATCATTGTATTCCACAAACACGATACTCGTAACGAATTGAAAGAAATGACTGCACAATGACGTTCTCATGGTAGGTCACTGATCAAAGAAACTGTCACAATTTTAACAGATTACTACCTAAGTCAGTCATTCATTTTTCATTATTACGAGATTACCAATAGATGCCATTTCATTCAATGGAGTGTCAGTGGCTGACCATTGGCAATCATAATGACGCCAATATGTTAGTAGATATCCAAACTTGTCAAACTCAACAATTATGAAATCAATGATGGACCATTCTGACACTATTGTAATAGCAGACTTGAGGCCCAGTATTTTACATGGAGCGGCTGCCTATCTGACCTCCACAAAGAAAGAAAAATAAAGATGTAAAAATAGGTGTACCAACAACACAGACAACACAACTCAGTAAATGGGTAATACGATACCCCTTGGTAAATTGGTAAGACTGTGTGTCAGATTATCGGGCTTCTGACGACCCGTAACGACTGTCAAAGACCCACATACGCCACCCGAGACCAACGGCTTTTAGAGGCACGGAGGAGTCTCGGTATGTAAAGATGGTCACCCATCCACGGACCAACCCCAGCAAGCGTAGCTTAACCTGATAGATCGACCTGTCCGGCTGTTTTTTATTTAGTCACGAGCTCCTCGTTCTGTACATCAGCAATATACAAAAATCGGATTCTTTAAATGCCTTTGAGATGAAAAGGATGTTAATTGCAGCCTACATCCGAATAAAGATTAAGTATTTTGACTCAAAAAAGACCACAGCACAACCCGACAGCTCAGAGTCAAAAGCCCATCAAAACCGAAAAAAGAACATAATCTGTCGGCACACACAATTTACAAACAAATGCTACGTCACACCGCCATGATTAATTCTCATTACACAATGCGCGCGCGCATGCAGTTATTAATGAACACATCGTGATTCTTTGTTTGTGTTTTGTGGGAACGAATAATGGAATCCTTACGAAAGAGAGGAGAGAGTTTTGAAGTTTCTATTAACGGTGCTGTGGTGTTTGATTTTCTATATTTTTTTCGGATTAAGGAGAAATATGAGGGATATTAGAATACTATACACTGTACAAGAAAATTCACATCTCGATTTACTTCTAGGGATGTGGTAATTGAGGCATTAAGGTGTGTGTAATTGACGGCACGGTTGGCGCAGTGGTTAATGCAATTGACTGCTGCACTGCGTTGCGGGTTCGATTCCCGCACGGAACAAATATTTGTATGACCTACAAGTAGTTGTTCCGGGTCTGGCTGTTTGTTTAAGTGAGTTTAAATGTTTGTAAGACTCTATTTATGTAAATCCCATACTCATCATTAGTGCCGATTCTCTTGTCACAAAATTAAATGCCTCTAAACTAGACTAAAAATCACCAAAAAATGTTTATTCCCGTCAAACGGTGATTTCCCATTCTGGAATAGACTAAAGTGACATAACTTAACTATATTTTAGTTTGATAGCACTAAGATATCACTAAGATTTTAATTTAGTGAAAATGACAATTTTGCTATTCTCAATTTGATGTTTTTCACCTAAAATTTTAATTGTCTTACTAATTATGACCATTTTTAATCGCCACTAAAAATGGTGTGGAATTGTGAAAAAGTGGTTGTTAGTTGTCTTGAACTAAAATTCACACGAACACCTCGACTTCAGGTGCAAAAACAGTACTGTATATTTTTCTTTTCTTTTGCTCATGTCTCGAAATGTGTCCTATCGCAAAAATAATGAAAATTTCGACCCCCTTTATGAAACCCTTATACCCCTAATACTCAACACGTAGGTAATTTTTTTTTTTTTTTTTCTATACAAAAAGCGAAATTTCTATATAAAACACGTCGAGTTTGCCCCCCCAGCGCGCCTTCGGCTCTAAAAAAGATAGTTTAGTTCGGTGTACAAGAGAATCGGCACCACTATCATTATTTTAGCTGTAAGACGTCTACCCTGTGCTTCTCTCATCCAACGGGTTCCTGTGACCTTCACAAGATTGGTCCCAAAGTAAATTATTAGAAACCAGCTTGCCTGGACCAATTATATCTAAGTTTCCCTTTTGACCAGTACCCTATCAATCGTAATCAAACAAATTGCTAATCCATTGCTTCATAAGTCCAAAAAAAATATATCTGCTCAACAACGTAAATAAGGCAACGAATGTTGTTGAACTATCAAAATGAAACAAATTTGTCGTAATCGTTTACGAAAATGTGCTGCGTAATTAGATAGCAGGTCACAGGAGGCAAGACTGCAGCTTGACTTAGGTTAAGATGGCGAATAAAGTCAAAGCCAAAGTCAAATAATTTATTTCAATTAGGCACAAAAAAGGCACTTTTGAACGTCAAACTTTACAAAAAATAATAATAACTGATTCTAGTCGCCCATTCCAAAAGGTAGTTTTCGTATGGAGAAGAATGGGCAAGAAACTCCACCGTTACTCTTTAAAAAAAATCATTATAGCTTGTATACACTAATTATATATGTGAAGACAATGCACCTAGAATAAGATTACTATACCACGGTAGGTAAAAAGAATGAAAAATGAAGGAATGACATAAATTAATTATGTGATAGATTCATGGTGTTTTACAAGCATTGTAAAATTATACTATATTTCTAACATTATAATAAGTAATACTAATAATAAGTCAGTGTGTGAGTTCAAGTAATCACAAAAAATAAAATAAATGTTTAAAAAAAAAATTATACATTTAAATTAGCAACCAGTTCGATTTTGTCTAGATTCTGAATTGTCCTATGGAGCAGGACCATCATGTTTCCAAGCATTTTTATCTTGGATATAATCCTCTAATTTGTATTATGCTTGTTTACAAAGTGTACTTTTTATATGATTTTTAAATTTTCTTTCATTTAATTCTAATATATCACAAGGTATTCTGTTGTTTTAACACATTCCCACAATGACACAATCCCATAAATAGTATCATCCTCCCTAACAGAATTTATTTGGGGTCTACGATGTAGTCTTCTTCTAGCTTCAAACAAATCTAACACAAAAGAGTGAGGCAGGTAGAGGGTCCTGCCTTACTCTTTTGTGTTGACCTCCTTGCTAGTCATATTATCCAACGTAATTCATAACAAACAAACCTAAGACACAGCACCTCTCTCATCTCTTACCCAACCACGTAAAACTCAAACGGAGCACTCAGAACTAATGATTTACGTCAGCCAATCGACCTACATTCATGAATCAATCCTTTGTGAACGACCAAAGTTTTTATTACTTTGAAGCTCGTGAAGTTATACCACATATCATCACGGTAAGTTACTTGTGGTGTTAACAGACGAGCTGTATTTGTTCTGGTCGGAACAAAGGTGCTTTATACGAAGAGGTAATTAATGTAAAGATGGTTGAGCTTATTTTATGGTCCTAAGAGATATTGAGCAGTGATTGAGATCAGTGATGGCCCATTGGTAATAGCCGTGACTTACGAGTTGTAGATCGTAGGTTCGAACCTAGGCCGATACTTTGTTACCACTGCTCTCAAAACGGTAGGAAAATATGAGGAAACCGGCATATCCTAGAATCAAAAATTCGAAGACATGTGGCATCTACCAATCAGCACTGGGCCCGCGTGGTGGATTATGGCCCACTCTCTTTCACCGAGAGGAGCCCTGAGTCCCAGCGGTGGGAATATTATAGGCTGATTATAATTAAGGGATATTGGGGATCCTAAAATCCTGGGTTTTGGCGGATATATATATAGCCGTGGCTGTTACTAGGTATATGGAAAATACACCTAATACAGTTGAGAAAAGAGTATTAAATCAATAAGTTGTGTGGTAGTAGTAGTCCTCAGTTGGATGAGGAAAAAATCTTGATATCTACCACATTACTTAGTGAAAATTTCCACCACTCCAGGGTTAATGGAGCAACCTCATCGCCTGCTCCTATAGAGCAGTGATAGCCGAGTGGTGTGACCTTCAGACTGCCAAGTCATAGGCACGGTAATATTATCTATACAGTATAGTAACTCGGCCGTATCTTTATATACTTTTTTTATATAAACAAATAATACACTTTGTGAATTGAATAAGAAGTGTTCAATAAAAATGCGTGTTATTTTTTGATTGGTAGATATAATTAAAAAACTATGTTTATGTTTGAATAACAAATCGGTCTTATAAAGCGACCGAAAAATATTTGTATTATATCGTATCATGCTTCATGAACCGCCTATAACTACTTATTTCACTCGAGTCAATCACTTTCCTTTACTCTATTCACTTTATTTATTAATCCAGACATCTTTTTTTTCGGGAGATAAAAGGAAATACTTATCCATTATAAAGACACAAGATAAGATAAGATAAGATATATTTATTTGCTCAAACATGTGTACACATACAAGAATAAAAAAATGCATGCAGTATAACAAAAAAAAAACATATTATAGGTCAGACATGTTTGTTGTTGTCACACATTATGTACCTACCTACTAGTAAGTAAAATGATTTTATAGTCTTACCTTTCAGAGTTTCCAGGTAATCTAAAGTAAAAGTTATCCCTGGATGCGTTATTGACGAATTCGTGCAACCAAAAACAGCATAATCCTACTCGTCATATTAAATATATACTTGAACTTATTTTTAGTAAAAAAAAATCAGTTATTGTTAAAAAAACAACACACCGTCCGTTCGTGCACAGTCGTGACTGCATTCATGCCGAACGAATGCCGAGATCGAGGCGCGTAGGCATAGCTCGCGCTTCGTCCGTTTGTATGAAGTTGGAATACTGTATAGATAATATTACCGTGTCATAGGTCTCGAGTTCGAACGCAAGGCACGTCTGACTTTATCGATTCATGTGCGTTTTGTATAATTATCACTTGCTAAAAAAACGGTGAAGGAAAACATCGTGGGGAAACCGGTATGTCTGAGAGATATTTCTCGATGGCATGTGAAGCCAAGTCAGTAGGCCATAGGCGGCTTTAAAACTCTGACACCAGGTTAGTCACTAACTACACGAAAAGATGAAGAAAACATCCAAACTTCTATAAACACCTGGAAATGCAATTTTGGTTTCACATGAGATTACATAGTGTCGAAATATAATTTACTCCAATTTATTCCGTCCAAGAGACGTATTTTGGTAGATATAGTCGCACTTACAAAATTTCAAGGCAACATTACTGCTTCTGATAAGTATTTAATAAGTATATGTACATAAGTACGTACCTCTACGTGTCGTGGGAACTTCGGTGCGATGAAAGGCTTAAATCTACCCTCTCGTTCCCTCTTACACAATTACGTATAACGCCGTCCCTCTCACAAATTCGTGACTATACGATTTTGCTTCAGAAACTGAGAGGCAATTTGTACTTTGTTTTTTGACAGACGATTTTTAATGAAGATATGTATCTGAGTCGAGTTTAATAGTTTCTTTGGTCCAGTTTGAAAATTATGGTTATTATTTGTACCGGAATTAAAAGTAAAGACTGCAAAAGCCTTTCAATTAAGTAACGAGACAGAATTCTAGAAGAAGTAGTGAACATTTTGGCTTGGAGTAAATTCCTGATTGGGGTATTAACTTTTGTATGTAAAAGTCAAGTTTGTATGAGCACGTACATTCCAAATGTAAGAAAACATTTTTCAGAATCAAGCCACTTCGTTCTTTTAGAGGTAGGTTACTATAATTATGTTGTTGGGTAAAGGAATCGGGACTGTAACAATATTATAGTGCTAAATCTGTGGATACTCACTCCTCCTTCTTTTTAATTCAATCATCAATGAGGGTTTTCTGAAAGACGTTCACTAGGTGTAGTGCATAGTGTATAGTAACTATTGGTGTAGTGCTGGCAGCATTGAGACGTCAGATCCCGGCACCTGTCAAAAGTGTCAACGCGCCTCGACGCGCCTATATTTTATTATTTTCATTAGTCGTGGCTGAATGACGAACGAATGAATTAAACGAGTGATGATCGTCATCATATATTTTATATTCATTGTCGATATGGAAGATCTTTTGGCAAAGTGGCGCCAACTGGTGGCGAATTGCCCTCTTTGCTAGGCACTGTTGTCTTTTTAAAAACACAACGCATTCAGTCTTGTAGCTAGTGTTGCTCCTTTTTGCAAATTGTTATACTGAAATTCTATTCTTTCTTCATCTCATTGTGTTTGAGTTTCATTGTCCAAAGTGCATGTACATCATTTTGATCTAAACTCATGTAGATTTGTGACGTCTTATTGCACGCATGGGCAACTTGTTCACGCGCATAACATTTTAGTGGGTGGGTCCCATTCATGAGAACACGTTATTTTAATGTCAAATGGTTCATTCATGGTAGCTAGTTGTAACTTAATGTTAGAGTATGTACCTACTACTAGATCTACGTAACGTGTTTTACGATAACCAGTTTCGTAAATTAAGATTCCTTGTTACCTACCTACGTAGTTTAGGCACGATTTCGTTCAAATTCAGACCATTACTTCCATACATTTATCATGTTAAACTTGTTGATGTGTGACTTGTGTTAAGGTTCCCGCAGACTGACTCGAAAAGTATCATATGTCCTGTATACCAGGGCAAGGTAGATAGATATATAGATAAAATATATATAAAAACTAAAATATATGTAAAAACAAGATGCCAATATACAAAAAAGAAAAACATTTCCTCCTTAAAGAAATGGAGTGACATTATGAGTATTATGACGTGAGAGGTAAGACAGACAAACAGAAATATTAGTATGAATGGCTCCAGAGGACTACCTACAGTCCTCCAGTCCAGTCCTATGATCTGATTTTGTAAGATCATGCGAGAGGGAGAGATACTTGGCTGTAATCTGATAATGGCTGTTGTTTTTTGTTGTTAAAATCTATGTGAGCAGATTTGGATTCATTTAAGTTTAATCCTGCATTTTTTGGTCCAGTCATAAACTAGACTTACAGCCTTTGTACCTTTTCTACTGCTTCTTTGTGGCTGGTTCCTACAGCCATTATAGCTGTATCATCAGCAAAAGTCTCCATCGTGGTTTGCTCTAATTAAGGAATATCGCAAGTGAATAGTAGGTACAGGGCTAACACACTTCCTTACGGTACGACACCTCTTTACAGATACTATCGCCGATCATCAATCATCATTGCCTACAACATCAATCAGCATTAACAACTTTTTTATATATCGTGACTTTTACGCTGTACTATCTTTTAAAGGGATACTGGTGAGAACCTGTGTTTCAAGAATTATATCTATTTGGTTTTTATGTAAGTATCTATTTATAGATATATAAATATATCTATTTATTACCTACTGGTCTCCAGAAAGGTCTGGTGAGTAGTACTCGGAACCTGCGTGCGTGTATGACGAGAGGCCCTAGAGTGAGTTTCTTTTAACCATCTTGACTTTACGCATCGACCGCGTTCGGCGCTCCGATTGGCCCTTCACCGGTGAAGGCGTCGAGATGTTTAAAAGAAACTCACACTAGGGCGGCAGATGTATGAACGTAAACGAGGCAAATGGAGTATGTTAGGATCGTAGCAGGTGTAATTTATATATCTATAATTGTGTAAGTATGTGTGTAACATTCATTTCGTTAGGCTCTTCATCCATTATTTTTGTAAACATTTTTCCACCAAAATAATGGAAGAATCCTTGGGATAGCCAAGAGCCATATAATGTTTATACTTTAGGACCGTTTTTGGACATCGTAGTTTATTATTATTAATTTTTATTTCCCAAAAAGTACATTTATATCATTCATTATATTTTAACTAAAATAAGTATTCATTCATTTTACAATATAAATGCATTTCAACAATAAATATCTGGGCGCCCCCGAGCTCTGCTCTGGAGAAGATAAAGAATGCTCATTGAATAGTAGAAGATAGCTCATACTAATTCCATGCTGCCATTATAGTACGGTACTTACTTATTCCATACTGCCATGTCATTATTCTAATGTAGCCATCTTGTTCTAAAATTTGGGCGACTGAGCTCTGCTCGAATGATACGGACAAAACGTATTTTTCCAAATAATTATGAGACCTAGCTAGATAGATTTCGACCCCGTAAACCCCTTTAGTGCCACTTCCATCGAAATCGTTTTAGCCGATTTCGAGAACGTATTTAAAAATATATTATAGATATACATATTGCTCGTAGTAGTAAATAGAAGATTAGATGAACAAGAATTAATTACAAATAAATAAATTGATTAGACAGATTAAATAATCGAGGGACATCGTAGCTACACGTACTTAATTATTTACTAATTAAACTTGAGAAACACCAATAGGTTTGGAATTTGGTCTAGAAACTAGCAATAATCGATTCAATTCAATTAATCTTTATTGCGATCCATATATAATGTACCTATGATTCTCAAGCCTTCTCTATAATATTTCTTGAAAGAAAATTATTTGTATTTTCCAAGAATTAAATCAAGTGCCTAAGTACCTATTTAAATTCTCATTTCTCATAACCATAACTGTTAAGTGTTTATGTTCATACCGTGACAAACATACTTAATGACAGGTTGTATGATGTTGTTGATGACCACAGTAATGAGCTATTTCCCTTGGTTCACTGTTATGACTTGAGGGGAAATCAAGCTGCTCCAATATGGTTTTCACTGGTCACCGTAAAACATTTCAAGGTCGAAATTATTTATATATTCCCTAGTTTTAGCTTCCAAGTCTTGATCTACTTATTAAGAAATATGTCAAATCTTGGTATACTGAGAAAAGCTGCCAATTATTAATCAGAAGTCTACCTACTGGAGTTGTTTGACATAACAGGATCCTTTGTCCTTTGCCTTCGAAAAATGCCGAAAGCCATTATTATGGGGAATAAAACTGCGTGTATCATCGACAGGTTTGTCGAAAAAACTCTGGCACGTATGGAAAGATGAACCCAGAGCCAAACTTGCCAAACATTATTGCTACGGGTCCTGCCCACCCAAGCAGGAGCCAAGCGTGAAGCTACAAAACTAGTTAGGTGCCCGGAGTCATCTGCCAACCGGCGCTATAGCTCACCGGCATTGTTCACGAGTCTGTTCTTTGTACCATTTTGTAGGAGGACCATGAGTTTTATCGAAATTCCTCACCATGTTTAAAATCTGTAAGGTGAAGCTACCTCCTGTTTTCAAAATCACAGGTCATCATCATCTGCTTAGACTTTTTTTCAACTTTGTTAGAGTCAGCTTACAGTTTAACCGCGTGCAGCTGTATACCAGTATTTAACACGGAACGACTATCTATCTGACGTCCACAATCCAGTTACTAGGCATGTAAGCAGGTACAAAATTCAAAATCTTCATAGCTCATGACGTGTCGTGGTTCTTGTTAGAAAGGTACATACGTTACCAGTTTGTGTTGGTGAAGTCAGAGACAATAGTGAAGAGAGTAGTAAACAGCATCTTCCATTGCTGCGAGTTCTGCCATCACTGATCTGGCTTCCTAGCTTGGTAATAGTGCTCTACTAGAACTTCAGAAGACTATGGCTACAATTAAACTTGAGAGACTGCTATTATAGAACTATCATGTCTATGATAAATGAATTCTAACCAGTATAAAAATTACCTGGTTTGTCCTCTGTTCTGCAAACATGTGCATGATCAGCATTGATTATTGGAAAGCGTGAGGAGTACCTAAAGTTGATGAAGTTAAATGCCAGTAAAGAATATCTCACTTTTATCTAACCTATGGCCACCGTTCGGACACCCACCGTACGGACTGACCGACATCGGATCCGGTCGGACACCCGACAATGGACGAAACGTTATTATTATTACAGAACAATATTTTTTTATCTCGTTCCTATTCGATTCAAATGGCATTTGTGATCTATCGATGCATAGTTTCGATTCTTTCGATTGTGCAATGATGTTAAAAATTGGTGCGGTATTGTTCGATTCGACAGACAGACTTATGAACAAGTATTTTGTACCATGTAATTATTTTTATGTTTTTGTTTTGTTGTAACTTTTTTTAGTAACACAAGGCCTACATCAGAGCTGCAGCGCCAAACCATCTGTCGTTGTGTTGTGTTGTGTGTCGTATGTTTTTCATATATTTTTCAGGAACCATACTATTAATTCAGCGTACCAGTTTGTTGGGTTCTACTCTTCAAGCAAGTAACAAAGACACAGGAAAAATTTCACCCGGAATAATCCAAGTTCCCTGCAATCCTCCTCAAGAAAGAGACCACCAGACAAAAAACAGCAATTTAGAGTCAAGTATTTTGATCTCTCTATTTTTTTCCGGGGCAATCACGGAAGGAATTCACACGGGCCAATGCGCATCATTGGAGGCATCGCTTTGGCGCCAAAACAAAGCTAACTGACAGTCTATGCCCGCACGGCCGGCTGTGTGCATGCGCGACGCGCGCCATCTTGCCGTAACCATAGCAACGCGGATACAATCAAATAAACTACTCTTAAATCGTTTATAAACATTCTTGTGTATGTGATTTATATTTAAAGTTATAAATAAATATGGTGAGCATTTTTTTTTAGATAATTTAGATCGTTTTCTATTGGATGTTTTTGTTTGTGAAGTAAGTAGAGTAGGTTGTGTTACGCTTATATATCTATACTTATATTGCGTTACTTATTGGTTTTGTCGCGGATATAAGCTGTTCTGTCTGTCAAATTGGCATTTTAATTGTTATTATTCTTAGTTCTCAGAACTGACTAAGTATACAGTACTTAAAACTAACGTACAGACATAGAAAAAAGAGCGTAAAATAATTGAATTTATGTACCTACGTAATTTTTTTTCTTGAAAACGAATACTTCGTGATCTTCGTTAAATCAGCAAATATTACTTTTGACACAACTGGTTGATATACAACTATCAATAAAAGGGCACTCAAACCAATCACAACTTAATACTTATTTAGCCGACATCGCGGATTGCGGTACAAAACCGCAATTGTAATAAATTGCCAAATGTTAGAATGTGCTTTACCGTTACTGAACCAGTTATACTGATTAGTTTACATATTTCTTGTAATTTAGAACTAAATGACTATTTCTTGTCACGTATCATTTGATTTAGAAAAGTTTTACTTACTGGTTTTATTCGTTTATTTAACTATTTATGTACACACATATAATTTAAACAGACAAGAAGAAAGGGACAGAGAATACGTACAAAGGTGATGCTGAATTCTAAAGAAATCTCTTCCGGCTTTCTTGTTTTTTTATTTTTGCGTCCTTCACGGGACCTCTTTTATGTACCTATTCAATCGGTTTAGGTAGTTAAAAGATGGTAAACAAATTGTAAAAAGGGTTTTTATAGATGACACTTTCTTGTTTAAGAATACGATAAAACCAAATAAAATACCTATTTTCTCTTTTATTAAAATTTATGTTAAACTTTATCATTTATCCTCAAACTAAGTACCTACGCTTCGTAGATGTAACTGCTTGAGCACAATTTTTTTGTTAGATTTGTAATAATAATTTTAATATTTTGTAAAGAGCCCAAACTCTAAACGCCAACGAATGATAACATTGCTAAATTGAAGAGTACAACTGTGACGTAACATGACAACTGAAGTGACAGGTATTACGTTTAGTCAGTTACTTGACAGCTGTCTCGTCTCTATTTTTTTTTGTTTACCTTTTTTTAACTACCTAAACCTATGGAGTATAGATCGTCATTTTGACAAAACAACGTACTTACTTACTTTGTTTGAGATTGCAAAATGGACAGAACTTACAGTTTACAAGTTGGTGACCTTTGATTGTGCTAGCCTGAATTTAAAACGTTCAGATTTACTGACCTAACTAAACCGCCGCGCGTAGTACCTACTCCATGAAAAGAAAATAAAGAAAATACCTACGTTGTTTGCGGTACATCTGACGCAAGCAAAGGAACAAACACTAAAAAACAATTTGGGGGAAAATATGCGTCACATCCACGCAAAAAGGCCATCGCTCAGCATAATGCTGCGACCCTATGCGAGACAGAGCCTCAGCGCTGGTTTTCAGTGACAGCCGGCGACGATGACGGCTTAAGCCTCGCGCAGACTAAAGCGACGCGACAGTGCGACGCGACTGTAAAAAAAACAATTTCTAAGAAAATCACGGTAGAATATTTACCGGTGTCGCGTCGCGCCAGTCTGCACGAGGCTTTATAGTAAGTACTAGGATCATCATCTACTGCCTAGCGAATTTTGGGAAATCGCTTGGATATGATTAGGATCGGCTTCGGCTTCCAGTCTCACCGAATGCAGCCGAACGGCCGAATACCTGTATTTTACATAGAGCGACTGCTTATCTGACCTCCACAACCCCAGTTACTTACTGCGGGTAATACGATACCTACCCCTTGGTAAGATTGGTTGTCAGATGGTTGGCTTCTATACTACGACGGCCCGTAATGTAATGACTATCAACGTTCCACTAATGACTGCCGGGACCAACGGCATGTTTACGTGCTTTCCGAGACATGGTGGGTATGTACCTAAAGATGGTCACCCATCCATGGATCAACCGCGGCAAGCGTAGCTTAGGGCTTAAGCTGATCGATCGACCGCGCGGCGGCTGTTATTACTATAGCCATGAGTATTTGAAAGCTAAAACTGTAACCATCTTAAGTTACATCCGCGACAAAAACTTTAGGAAGTGTATAGAGTGCCGCTAGCGGCACTTTCCCTATCGGATAAAGTGCCAGCCGAGCAGCGCCACTGCCTTGGCCCAGCTAAAGTGCCGTAAGCATTGCATTGTCACTGTCACTTGTAATTTTGTTTGATTGTTTAGGTTAGTTCGCCGCCCTTTGTATTCATTGATCGTATTTGTTTTAGATACATACACATACCTACATATACTCACGCCTTCTTCCTATGGGAGTAGGCAGAAACTACAGAACGCCACCTGCTACGGTCCTTACTTGTTTGTTTTAGATAATTACTTATATCAAAAGTCACTACAATGACTGAATTTACGAAAAATGAAGTAGCAAATGAAAATGGCTGAAAGGTAGGTTAGGTTAGGTTAGATCCACACCACCACCACAGTGACCACACAACGCCAGGTCCATTTAGGTACATGAGAATGTAATGTTTTGGAAATGTGGTGTTTTACAGCGAACTAACCTTAACAATCAAACAAAATAACAAGTGACAGTGACAATGACAATGCGATGCTTACGGCACTTTAGCCGACACAACATTACATTGCCTTAACTTTATCTACATACTCTGAGGCTTTACAATGCAAAAATCGACTATGAAGCAGATAAAACATAATTTGTATAGGTACCAACCTACCTATACAAATATCAGTAAGTAGCAACTTTCCCACACCAGTAAAAGTCAATTGCATAAATTGCACTTTATCTTCATGACTCATTGACACAATGGGACATAGCTGCACTTTAAGTTCCAGCGCATATTTACTACTGGATGCTAAATTGATAGAACTTCTCGGCAATGAGGAGCACGCATCATGGATTCACAATCCCTTATGTGAACCCATGATGGGTTGTCGGTTCCCATATCAATAAAGATACGTTGATGTTACTAGCGCTTCTATATTAGCAAAGAATCGCGGGTCTTACTTAAACAAGAAGACACTGTAAGTATATAAACAGAAGAAACACGTAATGTGAAGTTATCCCCTGTACTTCCTTCGGGGACAGATATATAGGTACCAACAGAACATATTATGTACCTAACATGTGGAAGCTTGTAACCTTGAACCCTTTAATTTGTTATTTATCTGTAAGAATAAACAAAATAACTTTCACGGACGGTACCAGTTGAATCTGTGTTCTAGAATGACACAATAAATTTCCTTATTTAATAAATAGACTTGACGTTTAAATACGTAGTGCATAATAGGCACTACATGTTTTGAAGAATTAATGACAGAAACGTTTTATCACGTCATCGTTTACATACGTTTTGTCATAATTAGTACAACTAATAAGATGTGTTAGTTTAGTTTTTTATTTAGTCTCCACGTGGGTCGTAATCTTTATCCGATCCAAAGTTGCCATCATCGTCCTGGGGGCCAATTCTCGATTTTAGAGATGGTGTCGAACTCGACAAAAATTTCTAATGACGTAATTTTTTCGATAAATTTTAAAAGTTGCTATTCTGGGGATGTCGAATTCGACATTTGTCGAAGGCTAACGTTAGAGTTCATGTCGAGTGCTTCTGAGCAGTAGAGATGTCATGTCGATTGTAGAAATACGTCATTTCTGAGTGAATTCGTTGAGTTTTGGATTGTACACTGTGTTTTCTTTTCTTTAATTTTTAAATAAAATACGGCTTGGCATCTCCTAGCTACTGGGAATTCGATTAATACTCTTTGATTTGTGCATTGTGTTTTCTTGAAACGACGACCTTCGCGCAAATAACAGACTCTGTAATTTGTGTACCCACGATTGGACTTGAAACCACTGAAAGATGGACGAGTTTATTAGCATTTTTATCTCGGAGTTGTTGGAAAGTGGCGAGCAACTGGCCAATACACGGCGACAACAGCGCACTTATCCCACCGTCGATATTTACGACTTGAGCGAAACAGAAGTCATTAAAAACTTCAGATTAGATAAAGATTTAATAAGGGTTCTAATAGATCTATTGGCTCCTGTAATTCAGGATACCACGAAAATAGACCTGAAAACGAAGGTAAATAATCGTCTGCTTCATAATTTTATTAGTCATGTATAACTGTTCACTAAACTAACCTTACCCACCAAAAATACTAATTGCACACCCTAAAATACCTAAATTACTTATGTAACAATTGTGAAATGTAAAACAGCACCCAATAATGATGTAACACAGAGTACATGTAAACATAACAAAAGTTTTGAAGGAACCGCAAAATGGCGCAAATTCTGATACTGACAGACAGTCAACTGTCAATTTGTCAAACTTATTATTTTTACACTAAACGTTTCGTTTTATACTTAAATAATTAGGTTTAGTCAGCGTTTTAAAACAAAATCTTTCATTAACTCATAGCTACCTAAAACGGAACGTGCGGTTCTTCATAATGGTAACATTATCTTCACTCGACTCGACATTTTCGTGACATTTATTTCTATTTTGACTGAGAATACGGAATTCTGCTCAATTCGACATTTTTTGGTAGAGATAGAGATATTTTTAATAGACATAGAGATAGACTTACGATGTCGAACTCGAGATAAATGGCGAAAATCGAGAATTGGCCCCCTGGAACGGTTCTACCGCGGTTAAACTATCAGAAGCTTCAAAAATCTTCATCGGATTTGTCTTGCGTTTTTCCATCTAAAACAAACAAAGTAGCCAGTAAGACACCATTTTCATAGAGCAATATTGTTTATATTATAATTCACAACAGCATCAATGAAAAAATTACTTATATAATGCTTACGATGCTTTTGTCTCTCGACAAAGTATACTACGAATCGCTCCTGAGAATAGTAAAACGCGCGTGCACCCGACTCGTGACACAGTCGGAGTAAATGTAGGGACGCGGGATTCGTGCGGGACGTATAATCACGATGCGCGTTTGTGTGTAGCGTTGCCACAGCCACACATTGCCAGGAACACAACTTTGAAATGGTCAAAAACCTATTCTATAAGATAGTAATGTTCAGAGAATTTGATATGTTTTGACACACGGTCCACATCATAGAGTTTTTATTCGAAAGTTCATCGCCCCTTTTTTTTTTTTTTTTTTGAACGTCATGAATCGTTGTGCCATATCATAATCATACATTATGACGTACAATCACATACCGTCCGTTGTACAGTTCACGTACAGGCAAAATGCTAACGCTGCGACCTACTTTTCGCTACTCGTTTTATTTACTTTTATAACTATAAAGTTTAGTTGACCAATAGCTGCCGTAGCGCTATAACCGCGGATTAGCATCCAACTTAACTTTCGTGTAACTCTTACGAATAAACTAAATTATCGTGAAGTCTGTGGTTTTCGTCAACTCACATCCAACAATTCAACTGTAACTTACTGCCTAGTCATTGGTCTTTATATAATGATTCATTTTAAAATATAAAATTACTTGAAAAAGATTGCCGGGACCAACGGCTTAACTTAATTTCTGAGGCACCGAGGGGTCTCGATCTCGATATGTAATGGACGGTCACCCATCCAGAACCGACTGCGATAGCTAAACCTCGATAGACTCGTGTGGCTGTTATCTTTTAGCCATGAGCATAGTGCATATTAAAGTAATTAGGTACTCTTCCCCGTTAAGCATCCCATATAAGGATTCGATGATACCTTCTCACCGTGTCATTATTACACCAGTCTTCGTAATTAGTTTTGCTCCTCCTTGACTGAACACCGGGGTGGTGAAGAGGAAGCTCACGACATCCGTTTTGCCCAAACCACAGCTGTCACCTGTGCGAATGACACCAAGCCACTGACCAATACGGATGTAGGGACCGACAGATGTCTGGTTCTGCGGTTACAAGGTAGGTATCTGATTGGCAATTTCTTGTCTTATATTATGAGGACGCTAGGCGTCATTTTAATGATACCTCTTGTCTGCGTTTTTTAAGAAACATCGTTTACATGTATAGCTTTCAGTAGGTTCCTAAAGCCGGATATATATAAGGTCCCATTAAAATAGATGGACACAAACTTTTAGAAATAGTTCAGACCTCCATGAATAATGGTAAAAAAATAAGAAAAACGGATTAGATACTTACAATAAAAATAAATCAGCTAAAGAATAAAATCACTTTATGCAGTATTTTTTTTTTTTGCTTGGATATCTTTGGTTTGAAGTACTGAACGCTGTGTTACTTGTAAAATTTGTCCATGTATTTTAATGGGACCTTTTATATACAATTTAGTATCCTAGCGACAAGAAACCCCGTCTCGTCAAACAGAAAACGGGATTCTCCAAAGAGAATCTGAATGAAGGCCAGTTTACTATCAACAGGTATTCCCACTTAGTTATCCAGTATCTACTAGCTAACGTCCAAGGTTGCACAAAACACGCAAGGACTACAAATTACCAGTTATGTTCATTCTAAAGCAGTTTATATGCGGTCTTTATCAATGCATCTAACTAAATGCAAAGTCAATCGATTGACACGACATTTTTACTTTACTAGGTTTGTGGATTTGTTTGTACTGCATAACTAATACAAAGCTTAATATTCTAATAATCAGCTATAATTTTAAGCTCTATCTATCCCGACTTAACTTTATTACGAATTATATCAATAAAATACATCTTGGTCTCAAGTTCTGAAACGTGATCGTCTTGATTCATGGTTACTCAGTCGAAAGACGTCCAGTATAATGCCAGACATAGGCTTCCCCCAGTCAAGCAGTCCTGGGGCCCAAGTCTGCTATTTATATAAATTCGTCATTCCAACACGATTCCATTGTAATTTTGCTAAAAGTTCGGAATCTGCTAAATTCATAATGGTCGATCATTGGTTGATCATTGTATTCCACAAACACGATACTCGTAACGAATTAAAAGCAATGACTGCACAATGACGTTCTAATGGTAGGTCACTGATCAAAGGAACTGTCAAAATTTTAGCAGATTACCGCCTAAGTCAGTCATTCATTTGTCATTAAGTACGAGATTACCAATAGATGCCATATCTTTCAATGGAGTGTCAGTGGCTGACCATTGGAAAGTCATAATGACGCCAATATATTAGTAGATTACCAAACTTGTCAAAATCAACAATATTATGAAATCAATGATAGACCATTCTGACACTATTGTAATAGCAGACTTGAGGCCCTGGAGTGCTGATCGCGTATCAGCAATCGTAGTGTGGGACACACTCAGCTATATGGACCGACGACCATAAAAAGGTGGCTGGGACAGATTGGTTGCAGATGGTGGACGACATGGTGTTGTGGCGAACCCTGGGAGAGGCCTATGTCCAGTAATGGACTGCGATAGGATTAGTTGAAGCATCCGCATACAAGCCGGTTTAACGCTTCCCACATTCAGCGCATTCATCAATCCTAGCAGACAATAGCTGGATCAAAATTACTGATATTTTTTTAAAGTAACCGTAGTTAGCAAAAGATACCAATATTTACAGCAGACCGCAAAACTTTGAGCGGGGTTCCAGAATCCAGGACTAAAGCCGAGATCTATAAACTTTACTTAGCGCACGCAATGTTGCCGTCTTTATCTTGCACTTGTAGTTTGACAGTGACGGGAATAGCTCATAATCAGAGTATATACGTGCTTATTTTTATATTTCGCCCTTAGATCCTTACAAGGTCACTGATCGTATACCTAATGTATAGTCAGTAGACGATATCTATGTATAACTATAACATTTATATATATACTCCATAGGTTTAGGTAGTTAAATTAAGGTAAACAAATCGTAAAAAGGGTTTTTATAGATGACACTTGTTTAAAAATACTTTACTATAAATCAAACTAAATTTATTTTAGATTTTTACAATAGTTTTTTGTATATTCATGTAAGTATGTTAAACTTTATTATTTATTCATAAAGTACTCTTCGTAGACGTAACTGCTTGAGCAATTTTTTTTTTTTTGATTTAATAATTTTACATAATTATATTTTGTAATCTGTCTATTGTAAAGAGCCCAAACTCTAACGTCAACGAATTATAACGTTGCTAAATTGAAGAGTACAAATTTGACGTAGCAAGACAACTGAAGTGACAGGTATTACGTTTAGTCTGTTACTGGACAGCTGTTTTGACACGTGGTTTTTTTGTCTACCTTTATTTAACTATCTAAACCTATGGAGTATAGACGCCCCATCAGTCTGCTCAAGGTACTCGGCTAAGTCTATAAGAGGCTTATTTATAAGCGTCTCAGAGACTATGCCGAAACCAAGAGCCTCATTCCCAACGAACAGTTTGGTTCCGAACTCAGCACTCTAGCGTGCATCAGGCCCAGCGGATTATCGAACACATAAGCGCTGGCTTACAACGTAGTTTGATAACCGGTGCAATATTCTTCGATATAGCGAAAGCGTTCGACAAAGTCTGGCACAACGGCTTATTATATACGCTCTACAACCTCGGTATGCTAGATCGTCTCGTGCTCATCTTACGGGACCTTTTGTCAAACTGCACCTTCCGCTACCGCATCTAAGGAGCGATATCCTCCCCCCATCCTATCCGCGCAGGAGTCCCTCAAGGCTTTGTGCTCTCCTCCCTAATTTTCACGCTATTCACCAGCGATTTCCCAAAGAGTAGAAAGGCGCAGTTGGCTCTGTTTGCAGACGATACGGCCATCTACTACAAGGGTTCCGGCTCTGACTCGATAGCCCGCACTCTCCAGACCTCAGTCGACAAACTCGGCGCCTGGTTTAGAAAGTGGATCCGAGGATCGAAGTCAACCCAGACAAAAGCCAAGCGGTTCTCTTTTCGAGACCGCGTAAAAGTTTCAAACCCCCCCTCCCCCGACCAATCACCATGTTCGGCAAGCCTATCCCCTGGGAGAAGCGAGCCAAATACCTAGGTGTTGTCCTCGACCAGCATCTCACCTTTAGCGATCACATAAAGCAGGCCCGCTCGCGAGCCGCTTTCGTGCTAGGTAGACTCCACTCCATCCTAAATGCACGTAGCAAAATGTCACTAAAGTGCAAATTGCGTACGTACCCGGCGTGCGTTCGTCCCATCATGACCTATGCGGGAGCCGTCTTTGCACAAGCAAAACTCAACCATATCCATAGGATAAATAAAATCACTGGTGCCCCCTGGTACGTTACGAACGAGATCCTCCATGTCGACCTAAAGCTCCCCACAATCCACCAATTTCTTAAACGCAGTTCCAAGCGTTTCTTTGAGTCCGTCGCCAAACATCGCAACCCTCTGGTTGTCGAGGCCGCCAATTATGTCCCCAGTAGAATCAGTCGGATCCGCCGCCCGAGGCAAATCCTTACCGACCCAGACGACCCCATAACCCTCCTCCGGGAGAGCAATAGGGCCACAAGTACAGTGCACAAACACAGACACCGACCCGCATTCCGACCTCGCCGCCGAGGTCCTCCGCGATCGCGTCCTTCCCGAGTAAATAATACTCCCCCAGACCCTTGCTCGTTGATGCGCCAGCCCGCGTCGATGCTGAGCAAGTAGCTTTAAATTCCCCGTTTAATAATCATGATCCATCGTTGATCCAGCCTGTCCCAACTTGCTGTCCTCCCCCCAGCGACGCCCTAAGCCGAGGTCCGTACCCCACAGAGGGTGCCCTTAGCGAGCGCTCGCCTAGTTTTTATTAGAATAGTTTTTACCCCTGGCTGGAGGCTTTGAGTGTAGTAGCTTAAGGCAGCCACTGGAAAGCTCGGTTAGTCATGACCTCAGAGGTCAGCTAATACGAGATGCCCTACATAAAAAAGGAGTATAGACGAGGAAACCACAAATCCATCATCGTACCTATCGCCCTTCGTCTTTCAATGAAACTAACCCAAATATATCTCAGTCAATACAGTCTAGTATATAGATTAGAAACACACATTTTATTTGTTCAGATGCTCAACTGTTTAATGACGTGACGAAATATTGTGAACTACTGTGAAGTATTTAGGTAAAGGAAGGTGTTCGGTAGTTCAAGTAAATAATTCGTAGTTCGTACTGCGTTTTGTTAGTTTTAGCGAATAGGTAATGTTAGTAGTGACTGTGTCAATTATTCGCTATTGATTCGTCTACTTCCGTATTTAGATACTGTTTATTTTATTTTTTTCTGCCTCGTTGGCCTAGTGGTCACAAGCGCTACTGCTGAGAATCAGGTCTTGGGTTCGATCGGGGGTCGGGCAAAATGTTATTGGGTTTTTCTATCTGGAATTTCTCAGTAGCAGCCCGGAGTCTGGATTTGTACCCGGTTGATGGCAATAGGCTCGCCCCCTATTACATGGGACATAAACATAACTGGCGGAACGTGGGTGTATTGCCCAACCCTTTGGAAAAAACAAGGCGTGATGTTATGATGTTATATTTATTGTATTTTTAGTCTGTGTTGTCCCACTCTATGGCAAAAGCGTCCCTTTCTCCACTCCTCTCTGTGTTGAGCTAGTGTGGACCAGTCCCTTCTGAAGGCCTTAATCTCGTCTCGCCAAAAAATTCTTACTTACTTTCAAATTAAAATATAAAGAAAGAAAGAAATAATAATATTTATTTGGACACAGTTCGTCAAACACAATAACAAAATAAAAAGGTAAAATAATCATAAAGCAATAGTGTGTGCCTCACGGCATCGCCAAAAAGGTTCATTTCAGCATTAATGCCCGACAAATGCTGTCTGACGCTGGTTTTCTAATGAACCCCTATGGACAAGTGACGGGGAGTACCTACAGTTTCAACATAGCTAATACATAATTTTTATACATCTAAATAAATAAGTAAACTACTTATGGTATATTTAAATAATTGTTTCCACAACGACGATCACACGACGGTGTTTTTAACTTGTATTCACTTCTTGATTTCACGTATCGTGGTGTTCATCTTTAGGAAAAGAATCGTCTGCATATTCAGAATCAGAATCAGAATCAGAACTTTATTTGCTATGAATGTAGGTACAGGTATAAGATGTTCATAAATTAATAAGATCGGCTACAGTCTACCTTACGGCGTGCAAATTATTACATTAATAAAAATATCAATACATACAAAACAATGTCAATAAAACAAAACAGAAATTATAGGGAAGTCAATTAATAATATTATAGTCAGCTAGATAAGTCTTACAGTGTCAAATTGCAATTACATAATTATAACAATCATAATCTGGACAAGTTCATATCATTTAGAAAGTCTTTCACAGTGTAATAACATTTGCCTAAAAGAAGTGCAGTTACCTTAAATTTAAACATGTTTACAGACAAATCCTTAAAACCGTGAGGTATTTTATTATAAATGACAGGTCCCATTGTCATAATACTTTTCCTTAACAGTGCTGTTTTGTAATGACCCGAATGTAGCAAGTTCTTGTATTGGGATCTCAAGGGCCCATTACGTGGTCTTATATTTGCCAGTGACGGAAATAAATCTATATTCGTTTTTACAAAAATTGCCACCTCCAATATGTACAAACATGGAAGAGTCAGTATCCTCAGAGACCGAAACACGGGTTCACAGCTGTCTGTGCTTTTTAGGTTTGACATAGATCTAATACACCGTTTCTGGGCCTTAAAAATCTCTTCCCTCTCACTACAGTTACCCCAAAATATGATTCCAAATCTTAACACTGACGCAACTAACCCATTATAAGCTAGTAGAAGTGTATCATTGCTAACTTTATGTGATAGGTTATATAGTACGTATGCTAATTTATTTAACTTCTTACATACGTCATCGGCATGAGCTTTCCAAGTCAAATTGTTGTCAATCAGGATGCCTAGAAATTTTGCTACACAAGCTATTATTACTTAGGTTATCATTCGTTCATTATCAGAAGTCGTATGAGTAATTTGGTCGATTAGACAAGAAGACCCAAATAGATTCGCGGCAGAATATCTGCTGTCGGCTCTCAGTGTCGCGGGTTCGATTCCCACAACAATATGACCAATATCATACCTACATAAATTCCGATAATTATAATAACACATAATCAACCGATATTTTCAAGGAGCGTTGAGCACGAAGATCGATTATGATTGCTTTGCAATTATCAGGTAGCTTGTTATCTGCACTAGCTGAAACTCTGCTCACCTTTTACGCAAAGCGTGATAGTAAAGTAAAATAAGAATAAGAAAATTTGTCATAATATTCAATAATTATGGTGTAGAATGAATAAAAACATCGAATTTCCTGTTATGTCACCCGTATTAGCGTTGCCAATGTAACACACGAACATGACCCATAAAAGTGTGGGTGTGTGAGTGACGTAGAACGCTATACGCTATTACGACGTGTCTCTCATAGTCCCTGTGGCGCAGAGGATAGCGCGTTGGACTTCTAATCCAAAGGTCGTGGGTTCGATCCCCACCAGGGATGCGATATTTCACTGGGAGTAAAATCGCATGTGAGACAATCATTTTAAAGTTTTTTCAATATTTTATTGCAAGTTATGTTATTTTATTTTGTTCTAAAGATTGATAGTAGGTTATTTTTTTTGTTGGTTGCCGCTTTGGTTTAGTTCTGTTCCCGTTTTGTTAGTGAAATAAGTGGTTGTTACTGTCAAGTGTGTTGGTGGAATGAGTGAAACGTGGGAATTTGTTGTAACCACCATATAATGTGAAAAGAATGTCATTCGCAAAATCAATTTATTTAATTCCTTGCGTATTCATAACATTAACCATTTTACTTACGTAATTTTACACTAATTATTTAAACATATTTTGAATAGGTATTACATTCAAAATATTTTTTTTAAGATTTGTAATTTGTGAAAGACCTTGTGTCTTTTATAAATAAGGGCATAGTTATTATACCATTCGCACCTATTTCTTCCCTAGCTTTATTTTTCCTTTCAGTTTTTTTTAAATGATAGGAGATTCCTACTTATCACTGTACCTAACCACTGATGGTGATAATAGCTTATCCAAACGCTGGAGTCAACATCAGCAGATGTCTAATTATATGTACTATACCTACATATACCATTAAAAAAAAAAAAAGTTCTATTTGATCCTTGTGTTTTCCCGGAAAATTAACCCTTAGATAGATAGATAGAGTAAGTACTCTTTATTGTACACCATAAAAATTACAGACATACATTTAGAAATTTTACATAGGGTGACACAATGGGCGGTCTTATCGCATAAGGCGATCTTTTACAGACAACCTTACCAACCATATGATCATGGTCAAATATTTTATTTATAAAATGCTGTTAAGTAATTAGAAAAACAAATAATTGTCACGTCATTAATGAAATTGTTTTACTGAGTGAAGTCATTCATTCATTCACAATGTTTAATTAATTTACACACCTACCTTTTAAATTCTTAATCAATGACTATTGTTTATCAATTAGTTCCAGTTTGTTATAATTAATTGCATCACTTGAGGAGCGATTTAAGTTATAACATTGTATTAGTCCCTGTGGCGCAGAGGATAGCGCGTTGGACTTCTAATCCAAAGGTCGTGGGTTCGATCCCCACCAGGGATGCGGAATACTTGTGTCAATTCGGCATGTGGTTATTTCTGGGTATATTTTGGTGGGAAAGGCGTTAAAATAAAGCAACATTTGTATTTAAAATTCCAAGAAAAAATATTTTCAACAATATAGATAGGTAAATAGTAAGCAATTCTGTGACGGTTTTCGTGAGTTTTATAATCGCATCCAATTTTTTAGAATATTTGTTTGATCACCTCTTAAATAGTATTTAATTAGATCACCATTGATTGAAATGATCCCAAATAAGTATTTAGAATCAGTGCAAAGTAAAACAAATCCCTAATTATCATTCCTACTTACTGCAAACGGCCTAACAGATTTATTAGTTTAGGTACCTACTTATATTTGGTATTTTACGCACATACCACTGTTTGTTTATTTGTTTTCTTGATAATGTTTCGAAAAAATCGCGTGAACAGAAGAATGAAGTAAAGTTTTCAATAGGCTTTATCAAAATAGATAATCTTTTATGCCAGCAGTTTTAGCAGTCCCTGGTCTTTGATATTCTCATCCTGCGTATTATCCCGTAAATTACTTATATCCTGGATACATTTTGCAGCTAATTTAAGTTGGTCCTTTTAAACGATAAATTTATAAGCATAATTATAATAGTATACGTTGATGACTACACATCTAGCACTTATTTCACCATCTCCGAGTAACTTTCCGATAGAAGCCACTCATGCACTGCGCCCCAAGTGTGCATAAATAAGCCCCAAGAATAATAATAAACAATTTTAATAAATATAAATATAAAAAGTCCTGGCGGATGAGAGTATCTCATGCTCACTCAAATGTCTCGCTGGTGGTGGCGTGTGTGTTGGATCGTTAAGTTCCCTTCAAAATGGTTGAGCTAAACGGTGCTGATCCATGCGTAATGTTCGTGAACGGGCGCCACCGTCAGTAGGGACTGGTCATCTCTTATCTGCCACGGCTTATTTTAATATATTTTTTTAAAATTGTTTTTATCTTTTTAGTATGGACGCTTTTTACGTGCACGTATTTCTACATTGTTCTCACATATTTCAACATGAATGATGTAAGTAACCAATATATTGTAACAATATTATGATTTAAAAGAGTGTCCGTGGAGTTTCTTGCCCGTACTTCTCCATAGGAACCTACGCTTTGGAATGGGCAACTAGCTTCATATTTCTGACTGACTGACCCCTTGACAATTTTATTCAATAAATGGTTTAATTGAAATAAATGCTTTGAGTTTGAGTTTGAAAAGGATACAGCATTATTAAATTAAAAAGAAAACGATTCAAAAGAAACACGTGACGTGTTTCTTTGAAAAAAAACGATTATATTCAGTCTCTTTAATTTACTTATACCTCAAATGCATGCTGCAGTTCAAAAACTGGCATCAAACAAGAAAAAACCTATTAAACGTTACCACCAACCATACGTTACTCGTAAGTCGTAAGTCGTGCAAACAGACATTACCTACATAGAAACTGTTAACCACCGATCAAGTTTTTACCGGCCGCCACGTTTATCCGCTCCGTTAACCGGTCAGTCGGTCAATAAGACCATACCTCGATCAGAGACGGGTTAAATATATTTTTGGTGCAATTGACCCAGTTGAAAGTATTGGGTGGTATGGAACATGTGTTTTGTGTAGGTAAATCGTTTACCTTATTGGGGTCAATTGCTTTTTCAACTTTGAAATATTAATGGATGGACATACGAAATAGTATGTATTCTAAACTTCATTGATACTTAATCTAACGTCATAATAGGTACAAGTTGTTTTAAGTGTAAAGTAATTTGAAAGGAAAAACAGTGAGTTTATTGGCATTAGAACAAAAAATACCTTATAAAACTAGGAAGCAATTAGACCGACCGAATTTCGTTTTCGGTTTTCGGAATTTTTTTGGCCGAAATATCAATTTACGGCGATTTTCTTTACCGGCTAAAAAAAGAAATATTTTTTCGTGCAAAATTGCAAATCAGGCCGAACTTAATTTTTGGTTTTCGGCCGAAAAAATAAACTTTTTCAAACAATGCTTAATAAAAGAACCTACGATTTTAATTATGTGCGCTCGACTGGTTTCGGACTCAACCAGAGACCTTATGAATTCAATACCTCGCCATGCAAGGTCTACCTTAAAAATTCTAAAATAATTGAAGTAGATGGTGATCACTGATCAGTGATCTGATCACAGACTACAATTATACAATATGAAAAAAAAAACCCTATCCGACCCGAAAGGGGCACATAACATGTACTGCTATAACATTACCAAAAAATAATATTTTTTTATTATTATTATTGAAAATAAAAACTTTATTGCTATATAAAATTCACATTTTTGTACCAAAATTACCCCAAATCCAATAAAAATTAGAAAATTTTCAACAGTGGTCATAATATGACTTGTAGACCATAATGATCTAAATTATATAGATATCACCTAAGTAGGTACACATTCTGGTAAAGCAATAAAGATATTGAGTATTGCGACACACGCTAAACAATGGCCGCCCGCGCCCCGTGTAAAAACTGGGTAAAATTCCCCATTGAAAAAAAATGTGGCAGTTTTTATTTTTTCATGAAAATTCCCATATAAATATAGGTACTCTCAGTACGATACCTAACAACACCCTCACGGATCGAACAGGGTTTTTTTATATGTGGTAAATATATAGAGTAATGGTGATATTGATTGATATTAGTTAATAATATAGATATTAAGTTTGTCTGTATGTAGGCTAAACCAAATAAACGTAATATTGCCAAACATTTTTGTAAACACTAATATATATCTATCATACATAATATATATAACTATTCATAACATCGTGTGAACTACGCGGTTCAAGGTTGGTAATTTTATATAGAAACAAAAAACTGGTCAAGTTCGAGTCGGGGCCGTGGAGTTAAAAACTTCCTTTAAGTAATAAATTGTATATTTAATCATTGCCTGTCATTCCAGTTGATTTTTTTGTATATTTTGTCATAGTATTTATTATTAATTTTTTATCTATTTAAAAAAAAATGTGTTTACAATTAATTATCACTTAGGTACTTATTAGACTGATTTTGCTTGTGGCTAATATTTTGATCATTAAAATTATTTTATTTTATTCTTCAGAAAGCTTACAGTTTAATATCTATAAAGGTAAGTTATACCTACAATAGCACTAACCATTTATAAGCTTCCACAAATTAATAACCACCTAAAATAAATAAAATAAAATCTTAAAAAATTTAATACGTATTATTTTCATCATTAAAGCTAGTTTTTCTGCCCATATAAAGGAAGACGAAGAAAATGTGTTTTAGAAATTTTAGAAAGCACAATAATAATATCAGAATTATTTCAGCATTTACGGAACCCTAAAAAGTTATAACAATGGAGATAAAGAACAGCCTTGAAACGGTTGCTATTCTTAAAAAAGTTATTTACAGACAGCAGACATAATATGCTTTAAAGAAAGGCATATTATTTTTAATATCTTCACGGTCGAATAACTTCTTTTAAGGTGAGCAAAATGAGCAAAACAATTTTATTGGTTTCCTGGTGGCAATGGGCATCGTAATACAGTTAGGTGAATGAATGAATGAATGAAAACCTCGATAAATCGAATGAACCCCGAGATTTGCATTAGCCCCTGGAGCCTTATGCTTCATGGGGCTGCAGAGGCCATTGCATATCAAGGAGTAGACCGGGGGTCGCGGTCTACTCCTTGATATGCAATGGCCCCGCGGGGGTCGCGGTAATGGCCCTACCATTGAAGAGACGTGCCCTTAACATAAGGAAGGATTTTCGTAATACAGTTAGTTACATAAAAATCACACACTTATCTACAGATTCAGTTTTTCATCATTCATTTCATCTATGAAATGAGACTTTATATAATATTTAATAAAGTTCTTTATAGCGTAATCCCTATGTACGACAACATCCTTGCGCCACAAAGGCTGAAAAGCCGAAACAGTTTTTTAAAGTGTGTTGTCCCGCTCACAGGCGAACGATCCGAAGAAAGACTGAAGCTGTGGCGAGCCGGTGCTTCCTTACCAAACACATTTGTTCCACCCGCTGAAGACCTCCCGCCTGGACATGAGTTACCTTGGGTAACCTGGAAGTCTTTAAACAGACTCCGGACCCAGGTCGGCCGAAGCAAGGAAAACCTGTTCAGGTGGAGATTCATAGATGACTCCGCCTTGGAATGTAAATGTGGTGCAGTTCCACAAACGACGGGACACTTAATATCGTGTCCTGCGTGTCCTGTCAGCTGCACGTTACAGGAACTAATGGACGTTGGTGATGGCGCCAAACAAGTCGCCGAATTCTGGGCCGAGTCTATTTAGATTGCTATCGACACGCTAAGAAGAAGAAGCGTAATCAGCCAATAATGTTCCCGGCCCTGCTGCTAGGACACTGGCCTCCTCTATATGTGAGAGGGTATGGGCCGTAATCTACCACAGTACGGGTCCAGTGCGGGTTGGTAATTGTGTTTCCTCACTATGTTTTCCTTCACCGTTTTGAGAGCAGTGGTGAAGAAATATTTAACACAAAGCAAAACGCCTAACTGGGTTCGAACCTATGTAGATTGTAGGTACACCTCTGCCTAGCTATGCAGGGAAAAAAGGCGTGTTGTTATGTTACCTACTGGTCTTGTAGCTCTCAAAGCAGTGTCTGTGTTCATGTTCTTTTCGCTGGCTCTGTTCCGGTCTGTTTGTCTTACTTGCATTTTGTGTTTTTAATCATCACTCGATGCAAGATTTCGCTAGACTCATTTACACTTTTTGCTCTGTATGTTTTGTGGTTACACAAAAATCACACATTGAGTCACACCCAGCCAGACTCACAGTCTTTATAGACTGCGGTAGGGGAGACCGAGGGGTTTTGACACAGAGGTGATTTAAAACAGCACTGATTTCGCGGGATTTAAAACCGTTAGCGAGCTGGCACTGACAAAAATCAGCCGCTCCCCACCACCCGCCGGGCCCCGCAGGTCGCGTCCGTGCCTCTGACCCGCGGTTGTGTCGTTGTAGCTGCCACGTCGCAAAAATCGTGAAAAGTAAGTTTTAAACGTTTTTTTATGATACCTGTATTTTGATAATTCGTTTGTATTTTAGCTTGGGTTTTATATGTTTCGAAAGCTCATTAACTAACGATTGAAACCATAGCGCTGGTAAAACTAATTTCTGTGTGTTTAGCTTCTGGATTTTTGTTTGTATAAAGATTGGGAGGATTTTTCTCACTGAGGGGATTTGAAACAGACTGTTTCAACTCACCTCGCTTAAGTTTTGTATGGGTAGTATTGCTAATACGGTGTGGTTTATGTTTTTTTTTTTTTTTGCAAATTTTGTTTCAGTGTGCCTACTGATTATAAAAAAGGAAGACTGATAGAGGTATGGGGGTCGCGAAATTTACGATCTCGCAGTAGAGAAGTTACATTGCGTCAGAAAAGTCTGCATGATACGGTTTCGAGCTACAACCTCAACCACACTTCACTCTACAGGTGAATATATATATATTTAAAAAAAGACGGCTTAAAAAGCTAATGAAACTCCGCGACACTGCGAAACAGCGACTCCTCCGTCAGTTGGATATCCCGAAAAGACTGTCTTTTCATCTTCAGAGGAGAACATACTTCGTGACTATCTCTTAAGCTGCGCTGCTGCTAACAAATTCAGTACTTACAAAATATTGTAAAATATGTTAGAATGTTTTATTTGAATAAATACCTTCAAATTGTATCGTCCTTTTTACTTTACAACCCTTAATTCTACTCAAATATCAACTGTTTCAAGTCACCTCGACCCCTGTTTCAACATACCTCGGTATGAGGGGAGTTGAAACAAAATGACTTGTTACATTCGAATTCATTTTTCACCACAAAATTCATACTTACACGTTCTTTGTGACAGGTATTTGAAAGTGTAAGAAATAAACTATCGATCGGCACTAAACTCATACGATTAGTGTTTGTAGAATTTTGTGTATGAATTAAAATGTCAAAATTGTTTCAACTCCCCTCGGTCTCCCCTAGGTCATGAAAAACTGTGCGAAAATTGAACTCGAAATCTGTAGCCACTAAAATTCCTTTTTTTTACGATATCAAAGAAGGTCGAACTCAGTACCTCATGCAGTTCACTAGACCGACGAAGCAGTCCGAGTCGAGTTATTGGGTTTTTTTTAACAGTAATTTCTCAGTAGCAGCCCGAATTCTAGATTTGTGCCAGGTTGAGGGCATACATGGGTTTTAAACATAACTGGGTAAATGTGTACTAAAGGTACACCTCTGCCTAACCCTAGGGGACTACAGGCGTTGTTATGTTATCAAAGAAGGTAAAGATAAGTAGGTATAAATTAATGAATCAATTCATCATCAAATTATGCCTGCTCGTGGCATCATGAAATACTGGCATAGACTACGCAAAATAATGTTATTATGCTTAAACAAGTTCAAGGTTTATGATCAAGGTTGCAGCAAATACAACTCAATGTTAGTACAGTAAAGTATCAAAAACCGGTTTTCTTGTTTACTAAACGGGCGCACAGCGCTATGAGGAGCCTCTGCAAATAAGACTACTTGTGTACCTAAGTACCTATACCTTTATCCTACTGTCTTTTTGCTCCCTGCCTTCGGGCCTTCGGGTGTGAAGACCGGGGGGTGTAGAATTCTTGACTCATTAAAACCACCCCGTGGGCAGGTGACCCCTACAGGTCATGAAGGGGAGCACCTCCAGAAAGCCGGCGGGGCTACTAGACCCTAGGCAAAGACAGTCAGCTTCCTAGGCCTGCTCTATCAACTTTACTGAAGAATCCTCTTCCTATGGAATGTGCTATTCTTGTATAGTTTCTGCCAACAGAAGAGTAAAATGACTAAAATTTTGGATGCAGTTATGTACTAGCAACCCGCCCCGGCGGCAACCGCCATAGCAGAGCATATTATATGCCTATTTTGTTTCTGTCATCAAGAACGTGGGTTTGATTAAAATGTATTTGATGTTCATCCTCCTTGGAGTATTTTACATCGTCATATTTCAGCCAATTTACACAAAACTTTAATGAATTATACACCAAAATTTTCCGCATGAATCACTCCGTCCTTTGTTGAAAACTATGCAATAGAATGCGTGTTAAATATTTTATTCAGATTCTTCAGGTGGAGGAGCTCTTAACTAAGTAATAACTGTCACACGGGTCAATCCATCAGGTTAAGCTACGATTGCCGGGGTTGGTCTGTAGATGGGTGACCATCTTTACATACCGAGACTCCTCCATGCCTCGGAAAGCACGTTAAGCCGTTGGTCCCGGCTGTCATTCGTGGATCGTTGACAGTTGTTACTGGTCCTCAGAAGCCCGAAAGTCTGATAACCAGACTTACCAAGGGGTATCGTATTACCCATTTACTGGGTTGTGGAGGTCAGATAGGATAGATTCTTCTATCTTGCTTTTTTTTCCGTTAACTTCCTTTGAGAAGATTACCTAATATAATACCTATTCTAGCTTTAGAGATTACTGTTTTCGGATTAAGGTACCTACCTAAAACGATAATATTCCCAAGTTATAAACATGGCAATTGTACTAAATTACAAACAGTTTTGATCAGACAATCCAAAATTCAAGATGGCTGCGACCCTGCACAAAATTGCCCACTAAACTCACCTTAAAAGGACAAATAGTTCAAGATTTCAAGCCCGTCTTTACCCATATTTTCCTTACAAAAAAGCAATCACATACAAAGCAGTGTCAGTAGATTCTTTTCTTAAGGTCAACCTTATTGATTTGACCTCAAACCCTCTTACGAAACGCGAATACATATATACCAAAGGCACTGTTTAAATGAAGATTGAACGATTAGAGCCGTCGCAGTTGTTTGACGCTGTTCTTTATTTAGTACACTGACTTCAATAATGGATTGAGGTGCCGATCGTTTTATAATAATAACATTAATTTGCATTCTACTAATCAACATTGATATTGGCTTTATCGAAAGTACTAATTTCAAGACTGCCAGCTACAAGCCAAAAATCTGAGAAAGCAATGTAAAATCTTAAAAAAAAAAAAAATGTTTATTCACAAAAATATTTTTTTACAATACACTATTACCTCTGCGGAACTACAAAGCAGTTTGTTGGCAGACGTAGCTCCTTTTTTACATAACATATATATATATTTAACATAATGACGCTTTTTCACATAACGGTAAACTACTATTCCTTCATCTAAAACAGACTTAGTACAATTTTAGTTTTAAATGTTCTCTTCAGTGAGGCTTTGACAAAAAATATTAAAGAGGTACTTTTGTATTTTATTTTTAAAGGCAGTTGAAAATAATCTTGAACTGCTAGCTAAAAAAAAAAAAAAAATTTTAGACCTTTCCGTCCATATGTTATTAGTAATACACACTACTTAAAAACTATGTTAGTAAAAAAAATGTAGATATATAAAATTTTATTTCATAAATCTGTTGCACTCACCAGACGCACCGGGTACATGCACATGTACCTACATGCACCCAAAAACTAAAACTGTGCAGATTTTTAGACACTATGTTTGATTAACATTATGTAAGTATTTACATTCATAAGTACATACGTTTTTTTAGTGCAGAGTATCCACATAAAAAGCCACTAGCATATCATGAAGAAACCTTCTTGAAGAAAACTTCTGAAACCACGCAAGATAGGTTTTTGAATTAGTAAAAAGCAACATTCAAGTATATTTAACAGCGCATAAAAATACATATAAAATTGTTTTCAATATTTTTTTCCTTCATGTAGCTAACTTGTGTGGTTTAGGAGATATTTAGATTTTTTTTGCACAAGTGGCTTTTTTCTCTCGTCAGTGTACAAGTATCATATTGTGAGATTTTTTTGCTGTTACATTGGTTTTAAACATAACTGACGAAATGTGGTACACTGTACATAGGTACACCTCTGTCTAACTCTTCGAGATTAGAAAGAAAGATGAGAAGAAAGAAAAATGGTTTATTCTGCACAAACAAGACGCACATTTAAAGAAATAAAGACATAAAATACACAAGTAGCCAAAAGTCTCGTATTCAACCAATAAATAAAAGTTTGACAATGTTGTTCATTGGTTGATGTCAAGGCCACGGACCAAAGACAATATTGCGTAATTACTGTTGCGACATTGGCAAATGACAACAAAAACAAAATGCCGATTGCAGAGTTAACTACTTTGGTAACAAATTACAGGCGTGATGTTATGTTATGTTATTTTGGGAATATCATACATATTATAGGAACGAAAGGTTCAGAATCAAAACGTAGAAGGCCTTCACAGTCTCTTAAAGAACGGAAATCAAAATAAAAGTGTTTATACAATCGTAAGCAATGCACTTGGACTCTACATTCATACGATAGGGTTATTTATAGCCCCTGCTCTTATATGGCTTTAAGCCGAGTCACAAAGAACGTAGAAAGATAAGTGAATCATCCACACAAATGACCACAACACAAACAGTAAACATTTCCTTAAAGCAGTCATTACTTTTACCAAGTGCGTGGTACCCAGCAACTGATGGGTTGTGGAGGTCCGCTAGGCACTCGCATTCAGCTGAATCAACAAAGTTAGGAAAGCCTAGGTAAATGATGATGAGTCTAAAGACCTCATTTGCTACTGCTGGGGTCGCGGGAAAGTCCAAAAGGGATACCGAGGCCCCTGGCAACGCACAGGCAACTGAAGGAACACGGGTGGGTTTTTAGTCAGCAAGAGTGTGACACGCCCTCCCGCTCTGCCCAGAGCGGGAAGTTAATTGATAATTTCCCACCAAAAAATATTAAAAAGACCTTGTTTGCTGTCTTAAAATCTTCTGTAACTACTAGATTAATAGTTATTAGCAACAGCTTATAGCCACCGAAATGATGATGATGATGGAAACGGGCCTTTCCAATTCCATGCCACTGGGCTCAATTCTTGGCCATCCATCGATTAATATGTAGCGGTTACACCGCCACATACGAACTACGCATCAAAGACATGACGTCACACAAATTCTGCATCGCGCAATTAGAGTTTACCGTGCGAACAACATAAATAAGACTATCCGACATCAACAGTCGGGCAGTCGGCCCGCCAGTCACAACACCCGTCTGGTCGGAGGATCCTCCCTTTTCTATGGTTCCTCAAGCCTCTAAAATAGCCATCTGTGCCTGTCAGCCTAGCCTGATGATGTTACAGATGAATTACTACTACAAAAATACTAAAATCCTCTTGAAGCGTCTAGTATAAATTTGCTAGCAAATCATATGTTGGTTATTGTGAATAAAATAAGTGATAGACATAATTTGAATACTAGAAATAATGATAAAATAGATCAACCATTTTTCAGATTATCTAAAGTACCTAATACGTAAATCTTTTATGGGGTACTGTGTTAAATGTTACTTACAACAAAATACCTTGTGTTATATTGCAATTAAACGAAAGAAAATTTAATAGTCATGTTAAAAGTACACTTAAATTGTAAACAAACTACAAATTAGAGGATTATATCCAAGATGCTTGGAAACATGCTGGTCCTGCTCCATAGGATAATCTAGAATCTATATGAAATATATATTAAAAAAACAAAAATAAATATTATACCTATACAAATTATTATATACTTTTTATTCTGTGATTACTTCCTCACACATTGACATATTAACTGTAAAATTTTACCTATTTTGGTATAGTAATTTTATTCTAGGTACGTCTTCACATAATGTATAATGAATGTACTTATACAAAATATTGTAAGCCATTTTAAAAGAGTATCGGTGGAGTTTCTTGCTTATTCTTTCCCATACGAAAACAACCTTTTGGAAGGGGTGACTAGAGATATATATTTTTTTTAATTTTGACGTTTAATAGTGCCTTTTAATTTGAAACAAATTTTTTGTCTTTGACTTTGACTTTTCAATAGTTAAAAGTATGAAAATAATATAAGTAGTACTAATTACTCTAAGTAGACTGCTTCGTTGGTCTAGTGGTCGTAAGCGCTACTCCTGAGCATTAGGTCCCGGATTCGATTCCAAGGTCGGGCTAAGTGTTATTGTGGATTTCTTAGTAGCAGCTTAGTAGTAGGAGTCTGGGATTGTGCTCGGTTGATGGCAATATGCTACATAACTGGCGAAATGTGGGTCTACTATAGGTACACCTCTGCCTAACCCAACGGGGATTATAAGCCGTGATGTTATATTAACTAGTAGTACACGATATCCGGAGAAAACAGCGTGGTTACATTAGTAGAGCGTCGCTCAAGGTCAGCGCGGGCGTTCCGGCTTGCGCACGCGCATCCTGCTCGCATGGCGCCGATACTTTTGTTACGTATGTTTTGTTGCGCTTTTACTTACGAAAGTGGGGTCTGATTTCATTGGGGAGAGGCTTTTTGTCCAGCCTCTGATCAATGTTGTTGACCTTTTTGGAGTCCGATAGCTGCTTTGGTAGCAGGATGGTCAGATTTTGGGCCTTATATTTGAATTGGTCTATTGCCTGTTTTGTCAGTTGTGATGTGTTTTATTTTTTATTTTTTTAGCAAATGTTTTTTAGCTTGCCAGCGTATATAAGTACTTATTTGGTTGCCTCTCGTTCAATGTTCGTCAAGCTTCAACAGTCTGCAGATTTCATCTTGTAAATAATGTACATAAGAATAAGAATAATTTAATTTTTGCAAATATGTGTAGATGATACATCAATCGGTGTTAGTTACAGTACAAAGATCAGCCACATTTTGCCATTCGGCATGCAAATATTTACATCAAGTTATTATTATTGTATTTAACATTTAAATCAAATTATTATCATATATTATTTACATTAAATTATTATCATATTTTATTATTCACATCCACATACAAATATGATCAACACGACATTGAATTCATCTTAAATATTTCCGGTGTAGGTATTGCATAGACATGGTGACAATAGTGCTGCATGTACCCAAGGACTTACTTATTAATAGCTCATCTGCCTACGTAATTTGTATGATGAGTCACTTTAGGAAAACGAAATACTATACGCGCCCACGACCTTATAGTGTTTCCTTGGTAGTAGATTATAATAACAAAGACACACATTTGCTACCTCACGAGTCTAACTGACGATTAAAGATTGGTAATTTTGAACGTTGCCAATATTATGACGAGCTCAGTCCTTAGTGCCAGACACATTTATGGCAGACGTAGCTACATCAACATGTCAGCTTCATCAACTTACCCTCCCCTGCCTTTACATTCTAGAAATACGCAAATTCATACCAACACTTTTAAACGACAAGAGAAAACATACTGCCAAAATATACACTACGCCATTAAAATATTTTAAACTTACCAGGCTCTAAGTTAAAAATGCACTCAACAAGTACACTAGTCATGTCAATTAAAATATATAATAAATTACCAGAATTAATTAAAAAAGAACAACAATTTAATACATTTATAAATAAATTAAAACAATTTCTATTATCTAAATGCTTATTACAATACCAATGATTATTTAAATGACAAATTTTTACTTACATGTTTTATAAACTAATAAATATAATAGGTTATATACCTATTATACAGGCTGAATTTTTTCTAGGCATTAGGTATGATTCACTAACTCCATTTTTGAAAAAAAATCGATACGTAAAATTTTCATACTAAATCATTTTCTCGAAAGAATTATCCGCTCTGCGTGGTATATAATAACTTTGTGATGTGATATCTCAATATTTTTGTATTGAATGATACTAAAAGAAAAAACACGTATTCAATGATTTTCGCCAAAGATTAATATATCAAAATTTGGACGGTGACTAAAAATTCAGCCCGTATAATATAATAACAACTAAGTAGTCAAAATAAAATGCCCTATTCCTCTCTCCTACTTCTGCTGTGCCGGACAGGGTCCACAAAGCTCACATTTTTGTAAAACCTACTACCTAAGTTCACATGTGGAAACAATAAATATAAACTTTATTGGCACGAAAAATCTGTTTACAGGATCTCTGTGTTCGTTAACAACTACATTAGTATAATACTGTGTCGCAGTCAACTCCAAAAAGTTCGAGACAAAGCAAAACTAACTAAAATTAAAACAAATAAAAATAAAATTAACAAGGATAAAAAATAAATAATGAATTAAAAAAATAAAATTTAAAATTAGAACTTAAAATTTAAACTGAAATGTGACGTGTTTGCGTCAATGCCTTTTCAATAAAAATAACTGAAATCGTTATTAATAGGTATCATAAAGATGAAGAATTTGTTTTTTGTTTGGACGCGCTTATCTTTGGAACGGATTTAATAAAATATGTTTGTATCTGATAGCCGAATTCTTGAGGAAGGTTATCCGCCTCAACTGTAGATTTGCCTTTAGAATTCGATAACAATCAACATTCTATTGTGTCTCGTTAATGACATTTTAAGCTCATATAGGCAGGCTATTTAACATCATGCTTGAGACCCTTAGCAGCCAAACAAAAGTCTGTGATATATTTTATGTTAAAGCAAGAAACTTCAAGCCGACGAAGTTGCGGGCAGATTCTAGTCAAAAATTTAAAAATAAATTGTATGATTGGCTGAATAAAAATTTTGACTCCATTGAGGAGTTTCTTGGACATAAATTAACATCTACAATTTTGCATGCTTTAGTTTTTAAGCAAAACATGCATAATCTCTTCTACCACCACCACCTTTGTATACCTACCATGTTTTACGCAAATAAATACCTATATGTCTAACATAACATCACGCCTTGTTTCCCCGAAGGGTTGGGCAGAGGTGTACCTGTACTAGGTACACCCACATTTCGCCAGTTATGTTTAAGTCCCATGTAATTGGGGGCGAGCCTATTGCCATCAACCGGGCACAAATCCAGACTCCGGGCTGCTACTGAGAAATTCCAGATAGAAAAACCCAATAACACTTTGCCAGACCCGGGAATCGAACCCAAGACCTCATGCTTATCAGTAGCGCTTGCGACCGCTAGACCAACAAGGCAGTAAAAAAAAAAGTTTTTTTTTTTTTTTTTCTAATTATATATTTCTATTCTATTCTAAAAGTTGAAATAATATTTTACTGCCTTACCGAATAACCTAGTGTCTTAAATAGCAATGCCAATAGGGCCATGCCACCTGGGATTGCATTCGTTCAATAACAATAGAACCTTTTTACAAATTCCTTTGGGAATTGCACACACTTACTTAGTTCGCAACATGGACGAAGAAAAAATGTTCCTCCATAGTTCGTTTTGACTTTGACTTTTTGACTTTGACCATGATTGCAATTAATATAAGAATCATATAAACATATTAATTTAATATCAATGACTCACAATATAATCAAATTCGTATTCATTCTAATCAAATTGACGTTTGCTGATAAACCAATCAGTAGGTTATCGTGTTCTAGGTAAGCAACATACTGAAGTGATTGTAATCGAATAAACTGCTACTTGAAGATTGATATAAATTGAGTTTTATAGTTTAGAAGTAAAAAGTGTATTGTCGCCTCCTATTGTATTTGTATTGCGATCAAGAACTCCGGGCCGAGTGAAAATGCCTTTTCATCAGAATTCTAACTAAGTTTCTGTATCCAATGCCGCTAATTAAAAAAAGATGATTTGAACTCGTCCCTACTCGCAAATGATCAGTAGTAGGTAGCAATACTGAAAAATAACCTGAGGTGAAAATCACCAAAACAATATATTTCTACTCTATTTTTCTTTTCTTCACATACTTTACTCACTTACAATTAATGTGGGTCCAGCTTCTTACATTTCTTGCGGACGGTGAGCAATGGGTAGCTCGCCGTCCGGCAAGGACCAAGCCCGGGTCGATGGCGCGTTGTGTTCCACGCGCGCCTATATGAGTGTCAGCGAGTGAAGGGGTCCGATGAGACCATTGCCTGCCGGGGTTGCGGGAAAGTCCGAAAGGGATACCGTGGCCCCCTGGCATTGCACAGGCAAGAGAAGGAACACGGGTGGGTTTTAGTCAGTAAGAGTCTGAAACGCCCTCCCGCTCCACCCAGAGCGGGAGGAGTCATTTGATGAACTCCACCCCAAAAAAAAAAAAAAAAGCTTCTTACATTTATAATTTATTTATATTTAGCTGCAGAAGTCTCCAGTTGGACGTTCGTCTGAGGCTCAATCCAACGTGAAAATACAAGGTGGCCTTCTCTACTGCGGAAAATTAAGAAAATTCCATAACGTCCAGTATTACAATACATGCACATACTACCCAAATAGGTTTGAAATTAAATTCACGAACGATCATCTAATCTACGATACCTACCTATCAGCCATCCGGTCAGTCAGTGTGATTCTGGTCGTGTTGACCGCCAGACGTGCGTTCAAAAGTGCTGTGGAAAATATACACGAGTGTTTAAAAATAAATACATAATGTTACTTGTGACACCCCGTGTTTTTCTGTGATTGTGTTGGATTCAGTTTTTGGTTTAAAAAGGTATGTTTTTACAGATGTTTCGTTTTTATTGATAACATTTTGAGGTTTTTTTTTCTTTTTAGATATAATGAGTTATTTTTCTACAAGAATAAGCAATGAGCTATTTTTGTATATGTTTTTGTATACGTTTTTTCCTTGTCTTTATGTCATGATTGATTTAAAAGAGTGTCCATGGAATTTCTTGCCCGTTCTTCTCTTACGCTTCGGAATGGGCAACTAGCTTCATCTTTCTGACTGACCGACCCCTTGACAATTCAAAAGTGCCTGTAATTGGTTTATTTGAAATAAATGCTTTGAATTTGAGTCATGTGGAACGGTTAGGAAGTACCTACATTATACCTACGTCAATTCTTTTAATAGGTCTGGTAGAGTACAAACGTTGTTTTTTAGTTAATATAAGAACTTCAGTAAATTGGTTTTATCAATCTTGATATACAAAATTATAACGTGTTTCTTTTGATGTCCCATAACTAAGGTAAAAATAATAAAAAAGTCCAAGAACAAGTATTCCAAAAATACATAGTTTCGAAGACATAACACTAAGTAGGTATATTATAGACTCTCGATGTGTCATATGGCCTGACCAAGATTATGTCTGGACTTTAAAAGAGACTGTGACCTCTGAGTTTGTTTCGACCTTTCTTCTCAGAGTAGTCAGATAGGAAACGCCGAACGCATCTAGCAATTTTTTTTTTCTTAAGGCGTGTAAAAGTGATTCCAAATATCCTATTTACAGAATAAACAATTTCATTTCATTTCATAGGTACGAGTAAATCTTTTTCATTCAAACCAATCATTCATATTATATATGTATATACATATTCATATTTTTTTATGGTCAAAAATAGTCTGTTTGGAATGTTTTTACCTTATTTATTTTGAGTGTCGAATTATATTACATAAATGGTATGGTAAAAAAACCATATGCTAGTTGATTCTTTGACATGGTCTGATAAATACCCTAGAGTTATGGGATATCAAGGTAGATATTGTTTAACATTTTCCGTAGGTATGTTAAATTCAACGTTCTGGGTAGGTAGTTATTTAGGTACCTACATACATAGAAGATAATTATTATTGAGCTGGAAACGTTTAAATACCTTAATTACAGTAGTAATTACGAATCAGAAGTGATTATTTTGTGTTTGATGGTAATAGGCTCACTTATTACATGGAACTTAAAACAAACGACGAAATGTACTGTGTACTATAGGTACCATCGAAGAAGTTCATATCTACTTAGTCTGGCCATAAATACTGTTACAATTAAAAATAAGAAAGATATTACATTTGAATTTGGAATCTGTCATTTTTATACGATTGTTCATTGCGTTTTTTAATTTTGGCGCCAATACATTGTACAATATTTTGCGATATTAAAATGGAGTGGGGTGATAAAGAGAACTGAATCGGTGTGATTGCATTACACAAAGTTGGTATGGAGCCAAATGCAATTTTTAAAACTCTCCATACGCTTGGTATTAGTCAAATGTTTGTGTACCGGTCTATTAATAGGTACAATGAGACCTCCTCTGTTTGTGACAGAAAAAGATCTGGCCGTCCACGTAGTATTCGTACGAAAAAGGTGGTCAAAGCAGTAAGGGAAAGAATTCGAAGAAATCCTGTCCGAAAGCAACGTCACGTTCCACGCAGTCTTGGTTGGAAGTGAACGTTTCGGACTTCATCAGAGCTGAAGACTGGCCGTCGTCTAGTCCCGATCTTAATCCGCTGGATTATGATTTATGGTCAGTTTTAGAGAGCACGGCTTGCTCTAAACGCCATGATAATTTGGAGTCCCTAAAACAATCCATACGATTGGCAGTGAAGAATTTTCCCATGGAAAGAATGCGTGCTTCTATTGATAAATGGCCTCAACGTTTAAAGGACTGTATTGCAGCCAATGGAGGTCACTTCGAATAAGCTTTTTATATTTTAAATTGTTTTATATTTATGTATTAAACTAACACACTGTAAAGGTAATAAATATTGCAATATTTATGGCAAGACTAGGTATACACCATAAGGAATATTTCTGCTTACAGCGCTCCGCCGCTTTAGAACCGGGGCGGTAACAGATGTGGTCATCGTGATTACGGGATTTTGTTTTCAAACTGCTTATATATGTGTAATTATGGACAAGAATGTATGAACATAAAATACACATTTTCCTCAGTTTCCTCTTCATCTTTTCGTGTGCTCAGTGACTAACCTGGTGTCAGAGTTTTAAAGCCGCCAATGGGCCTCTGACTTGGCTTCACATACCGTCGAGAAATATCTCTCAGGCATGCCGATTTCCTCAAGATGTTTTCTTCACCGTTTTTAAAGCAAGTGATAACTATACAATACGCACATGAATCCGAAAAGTCAGAGGTGCCTTGGGTTCGAACTCGAGACCTATGACTTGACGGTCACAACACTAGACTATCACAGTTATCCTAACTTTGAAGTATATTTAATTGACATAATTATTGATAAAGATACAGAAGTTAATTACAGGGTATGGCTATCTAGTTATGACAACTGAAGATTACTCATTTCCTTTAGTTTTATAAGACTTTCGCGAATAGATTACATGTTTCCTTTCTAGTATGGAGTTGTTAGAGATCTTGTATTTATTTAATGAATGTGCATTGACATAGGTAACTACAGTACGACACAACTTAGATATAGCATAAATTTGAAAATTAGCATTCTTCCATTTCAATTTTACGAATGTATCAACCAGCACTTTAGTAATGTCACTTAAAATATATAATAAATTACCAGAAGCAATTAAAAATTAACAAAAAAATAATATATTTATAAATAAACTAAAACAATACCTTAATCCATAATTGCTATTATATTATTAATTAATATTTTAATGATAAATTAAATGGATAATTAAAAATTAATACCAAAAATAATAAATAAAATTAAAGTGGAAGTGAATATTAGAAAAACATTTATATTTTAGTTTTTTCAAATAAAATATTATCCTTCTTCCTCTATCCTATCTTGCTTTGCCCGACAGGGTCCACAATGATCTAAAATTATGTATATTTTATAATGTATATAAACATATAAATATGTTAACATTGTGGAATGCAAATACTTAAATATATTGAGTATTGAGTATTTGACTTTACAAGTTATTGCGTTTGCGTTAAGATCATTTTCACCTAAAGCTATAATAAAGATTGGTTATTTTGAAGGCGCACTCAGTTCGGATGGTGATCGGTTTTACGAATTTTACCGATGCAACATCTAGGTTGTCTCGTAGGTAGTGTGCGTGTTTATCGTGGTCACTCGCTTTCTGACGCATGTATTCGATATCTAATTCTAATTAAGTAACCACTTAATTGGTGATTATAAAATGATCTCAATATTTTATGATAATAACTTATGTAATTTAACCATGATACCTAGCAGAACTAGATATAATTATTGTTAAACCAATTAAGGCACCTGACTTAGCCGGGTGACAGGTCAAACTTTAAAATATTAGAATAAATTTCCTCCTCCATACCTTTTTTTTTTTTTTGATTACGGGGGGAAATCCTCATGGATGTCCTCAGCCCTGGGGAGGGCGGAGGGGTCTGTCAGACTCTTACTGACTAAAACCACCCCGGTGTTCCGTCTCACACTTGCGCCGGAGATCACGGGATCTAATGCGACTTCCGCGATCCCCGGCTGGTGCCGGCCCGCCTCTGCGGGCCACCTCGAGTTTGGGGGGAGTGAGGTGTTAAACTCCCCCCTTACATCATAGAGAGGCGCGCGTGGAACACTACGCGCCGCCATCTCGGGTCCTAAGAAGTAGGGGGCGATGGATTTCCCCAGATCCGTCGCCCCTGGACCCATTTAGGGGGGCTGGAAGAGGGCGTTATCCGCCCTCCGCCGACGCCCGGTGCGTCTGCTGCGGATCGGGTTAGCAGAAGCAACCTCCCGCTCCCTTTCCGCAGCCTCCTTCTGCGAAATGACTGTTTCGCAGAAGGATACCACCGCGTCCCAGGACTCCTCGCTGCCGACCATCGAGTCGACAACGGCCTGCAGCGACAGGTCACTGCCGACACCTGAGATGAGGGCACGGTGCGGCTCCTCCCAAGCAACACACTCTGCCAGCGTGTGCCGAGCCGTGTCCTCCCGACAGTCGACGCAGTGGTGACACCGAGCGTCCGGCTCCCTGTTTATGCGACACAGGTACTTCCCGAAGCAACCATGCCCCGAGAGCACCTGCGTCACCCGAAACGACAGGGAGCCGTGCCTCCTCCCGAGCCAGCGCTCGAGCACTGGCCGGACCGCCCCGATGGTGGCGGGGCCGGCGGTTGGGCGTGAAAGCCTGTCCCGCCATTCCGCCACCAGAACTGCGTGAAGCTGTGACCGACGCAGCTCCAAATGTCGCTGCGTCAGCCGCTCGCCTCGCGCCCTCGAGTCCTCGCGCCACCGATACAGTGACGCGAGTACCTTCGCCTCGAGGTCCCAGGGCGGGGATCCGGCCAGTACACAAGCCGCCTCGTAGGAGATCGTGCGATACCCCCTGATGACTCTGACGGCCATCGCTCGCTGTGGTTTTCGCAGAACAGCGATGCTGCCGGCCGTCAGGTCAGCCGCCCAGATCGGGGCCCCATACAGGGCCATCGATCGCACGATCCCCACGTAAAGCCGCCTACAGGCAGCGCTCGGGCCCCCCAGATTGGGAAGCAACGTTGACAGCGCCCCAGCCGCGCCCAAAAATTTGGGCGCCAGCCGCTGGAAGTGGGGGCCGAAATCCCACCGGCTGTCGAGCACCAATCCTAAATACTTCATGGTGGACTCAACAGCGATTCTAGACCCCCCGACCACGATATGTGATCCCAGCGGCGGCGCGCGCCGGGGGCCATGAAAGACCATGGCCTCCGACTTGTTGAGGGCTACCTCCAAGCCTAGGCGCCGTATGCGGGTCACGACCTGTGACACCGCAGCCGTCGCCAGCAACGCTGCCTCCCTGTACGAGCTCCCCCGGGCCGTGACCAGCGTGTCATCCGCATAACACGTCAAGTCCACGCCCGGCTGGAGCTCGCTCCTCAGCACCCAGTCGTACCCGATGTTCCACAGGAGCGGTCCCACGACCGAACCCTGTGGAACACCGCACGACATGCGGCGCTGGTTCCCGCCATCACGTCCCGTGTAGGTGACACACCTATCTGCCAAATAAGCCCCAACGATGCGGCGGAGGTAGGGAGGCACCCGATGGTACCGCAGTGCCTCCCGAATGCAGCTCCAGGGCAGGGTGTTGAAGGCGTTAGATATGTCCAAGGACACCGCCAACATCACCCCGCCCCGGGACACCGCTTCCTCCGCCAGGACTCTTACCCGCGATATCGCGTGGATGGTGGAGCGCCCGTGCCGAAAGCCGAACTGGCTCTCCGCCAGGTCAGGCCCCTCCCTGTACAAGTGGCCGACGAGGCGGGCAGCAATTATCCGCTCAAACATCTTGCCCACCTCGTCAAGCAGCACTATGGGCCTGTACGCGGACGGTGAGTCCGCGGGGCGCCCTACCTTCTTAAGCAGGACCAGACGACCAGATTTCCACAAAGTGGGAAACTGGCCCTGCTCAAGACACGCGGTGTAGAGTCCTCTCCTCCTCCATACCTACTTCAACTGAATGAGACGAAATTCAAATCTTGTAGGTATAAAACGCACATTATGCTGGCAGGTATATTATAAGTTGGGGGATTACATCGCTGATAAAAATGCTTACATTGCTGGTCCTGCTCCACAACCACAACTAATTGTTTAACATTTGAAAATACTGTTGGAGATGCTGATGATTGTAAGACTATTTTTGTATTGTTTGTACTCAATCTCCTTTGTATTATTAGCACAGGATGTGTGAGTGCTATGTACTAAAGAGCTACCATTCACCGGGTAATATGTATTTCATTGACTTGAATGTGCCCTGGCGGCTGTGAGTAGGTATGTCATACTCACTCAGATGTCTCGCTGATGGTGGCGCGTGTGTTGGATCATTTAGCTCCCTTAAAAATGGTTAAGCTGAATGGTGCTGAACCATACGTCATGTTCGTGAGCGGGCGCTGTCAGTTGGGACTAGTCATGTCTTAGCTGCCATGGCTTATTTTAATTTTTATTACGGATGCTTTTAACGTGTACGTCTACATTGGTCTCACATTTATCATTTCAACATGAATGATTAGGCACCAATATTATGTAACAAATTTTTGATTTAAAAGAGTGTCCGTGGAGTTTATTGCCCGTTCTTCTCCATAGGTATCTACTACGCTTTGGAATGGGCCACTAGCTTCATATTTCTGACTGACCCCTTGACAATTCATAAGTGCCTGTAAAAGGTTTGAAATAAATGCTTTGAGTTTGAATTTGGAAACATCCTGGCCCTGCCTGGCTTAACTATTCTTATACGACCTTTTTGGTAAGTGATGATCAGGCTGAAGACCAGGTATCCTCAACCACAGAGGAACTGGCTATCTTACCTCTAACTGCCGAAACACAACAGTGCTGTTAACATTGTTGTTATGGCGATAGACTTAGATAAGATGGAGGTAGCTAGCCAGGCGGACTTAGAAAAAGCCCTACCACCAAATTAACCGAGCAGTTTTGTTTTTCCCCACTGGGAATCGAACCCGCGATCTCTGGGACTGAGACAGGTGGTCTAACCACTAGATTACAGAGGCGTTTAAAATATTGGTGTTATAATTTGTGTAGATATTATTATTCTATTTAAGAAAAAATAAAGAAAATACGTTTATTTGCGGTACATATGACGCAAGCAAAGGAACAAACACTAAAAGACAAATTTGGGGGAAAATATGCGTCACATCCACGCAAAACGGCCATCACTCAGCATAATGCTGCGACTCTATGCGAGACAGAGCCCCAGCGCTGGTTTTCAGTGACAGCCGGCGGCGTTGCGTTATTTCTTGCCGCCTCCCACTTTTTTTCAACATTCGTTCACAAAACTATAGATCTCTTTTGTTATGATTATGACTCTACAGGTGTGTACAACCGTGTATGAATCATAAAATAATCTAATCTTATCGCTGTCGGATTTCAGTAATTCATTGTCTGAAACCATTTTCAATAGAGTTATAATTGATTTCATGTAATTATTTGTCAGCTGAGTGTATTCATTTAGTAATCTTACTAGTTCATTTGGAAATTACATACAGAAATTCAGAAAAAAGTTGAATACAAAACATGTACTTATCCAAAAAAAAAAAAACAACTAGGTATAAGAAGATAGAGACTGCCTCGTTGGTCTCGTGGTCGCAAGCGCTATTACTGAGCATGAAGTCCTGTGTTCGATTCCCGGGTCTGGCAAAGTATTATTGGGTTTTTCTATCTGGAATTTCTCAGTAGCAGCCCGGAGTCTGGATCTGTGCCCGGTTGATGGCAATAGGCTCGCCCCCTATTACACGGGACTTAAACATAACTGGCGAAATGTGGGTGTACCTGCTACAGGTACACCTCTGCCCCACCCTACGGGAAATTAAGGCGTGATGTTATGTTATGTGTGTTTTTAAGCAGTCTGATGCAGTTAGTAACTAGGTACATAATCAGTCTATAATATTGCCAGTGCTGCACTGCTGGGAATCAGGCCTTTGTGAGAGGGAGTGAGCTGTAATCCACCACGCGGGCCACAGCGCGTTGGTAGATGTCACAGTGTCAGCCCCCCTAGCCAAGTCACAAACGATAAACGTAAACTCTCAGTAGTCTTTAATAGATTTTCAACTTTATGCTATTGGATATAAAGTTGAAAATCTATTGAAGATTACATAGTGTTTTCGTTCGTTCCGGTCGCTAACGCTCAGTAGTCTTTAATAGATTTTCAACTTTATGCCCTTAGGTATAAAGTTGAAAATCTATTGGAGATTACTAAGCGTTCACGTTTATCGTTTGCAACTTGGCTAGGGGGGCAGTTAGTGACTGACTTTAGTTCAATCTCAGATTTCAAGGAGAAATGCTTTCTAGATTGGACTTGAGTATCTTTTAAACCACAGTATTTTTTCTCCATACAATGCTCTATTAATATTAATGTTGTTCAAGAACGATCAATGCTTTAATTATCATTGTTTTGATGGCCACATCGGCATTCAAGCCTACCTCAACTCAGTCCTTCAGAATCCTGCTTCGGACACAAAAAAGCGGTCAAGTGCAAGTCGGACTCGCTGACGAAGGGTTTCGTACTAACTTTAGCAATACATTTACGGTTACGGTTATCCATACTAACATTATAAAGAGGAAATATTTGATTGTTTGTTTGTTTGTATTGAATAGGCTCCGAAACTATTGGTCCGATTTGAAAAAATCTATTACCATTAGAAAGCTTGGTTTTCAGGGAGTAACACAGGCTACTTTTTATCCCGGGAAAAATAACGGGTCCCGCGGGAAAGACCACGGGAGCGAAGCCGCGGGCAAAGTGCTGGTAGGTACCTATTATATAAATTGAAGCCGCAAAATCTCCGATTCCCTAAGATACAGGTCTGCGTACCTCTACCTATATTAGGAGCCCGGAAAGCTGTCAATAATTTGAACTTGGAACCCACTGTTTTCATACACTATGTACTGTGTTGTTATTTTATGTACACATAAACTTATATATATATATATTTATTAATACTTTTGTAAAAAATACGGCGAAAAAATTTTTTGTATGGGGCGTCTTATTTTTTATCGTAGCGGCCTTTTATTAGTAACCTTTTATAGTAAAAGTAAAGTACGGTTCAAAAGATACAGTTCTGTGACAAACGGACCGATGGACAGAGGAGTCTAACTAAGGGTCCCGTTCGCACTATTTGGGTAAAAAAGATAAACACAACGCTTATCGACAAAATGTTATCGACAAGCAATACACTGATATCGATTGAAACACGTTTTTATCTAAATGTAAAATTCTATTAACTACGTTTGTACGTTTGTTTATATTGATTTGACCCGAGTTTAACCGAGCGAGGCGGGTCGCACCGTGCGTTAGCCTTTAATTAATAAATCAACTGGTTATATTAAGATTAATGTTAATGCTCTGAAACGTGATTTTATTGTTATTGAATCGGTGGTTAACAGTGTGGTGTTCCTCCTGTGGTTTTAGAATTATATCTTTGATTTTTATTTTTAGATGTACATAAATCTCCATGTACTTGATTGGAATGAGTATAGCGTGAGATAAACATGTGGATGGTTTTTAAGAAAAGATTCAGACCAGAGTAAACATGGATCGTTTTCTCTAATAACAAGAATATCACATGTTGTCTCTTTCATAATGTAGTTATCAAATTCTGCAATGTCTGGAATAACTTTCTACACTCCATTTTGATTGTTCACGCTCTCAACTTTTACCAATACTTAGGTTTGCTTGAACACCAGTTACCAGCTATCATTGCAACGACAGAACAAATCTTAATATTTCAGCAACATGCGATACCAAGATATTATATTTCGTTACTCTCGTAAACCGAGATAGCGTAGACAATTTTTAGAAAGTCAGCAGATTATTCGGTTTGATTTTTTATTTTACGCAAATCGTTAATAATTCGCTTTGCAATCAAGATTTTTAACCACAGTTTAACACGGTTGAATCGACCTGGAAATTGGGATGATATAATAATTTTTGAAGAAACTTTTTGGTCAGGGTTTGTTATGTATCGGCCGTAGAGGACCTATAAATAAATAAATTTCACGCTTCTTATCTCTTATCTTATGACATAGCCAGAAGTGTAGGCACTTCCTGACCTAGAAGTTCCAATTTCGCTGGCATAGGTATGTTACGATAACGGCAAATAAATAACTTTTTTGTTAACAACTGCTAGGAAGCTCCCGGTCTGCATATCACCTGATGGTAAGTGATGATCAGTCAGACTGAAGGTAGATACGAGCTTCACCCGGATCCTCAATAACAGAGGAATTGGCACATTGAAAATGACTAACCAATGACTGGCCAATGTTACATTTTTTAGCCTGATTAAAATTTGTTGTATTAGAATTCATCATCATCATCATCATCATTTCAGCCATAGGACGTCCACTGCTGAACATAGGCCTCCCCCAATGATTTCCAAAAAGGCCGGTTGGAAGCGACCTGCATCCAGCGGCTTCCTGCGACCTTTATTAGGTCGTCTGTCCACCTTGTGGGCGGACGTCCTACGCTGCGCTTGCCGGTATGCGGCCTCTATTCCAGAACCTTTCTGCCCCATCGGCCGTCAGTTCTGCGCGCTATGTGCCCCGCCCACTGCCACTTCAGCTTGCTAATCCGTTGGGCTATGTCAGCGACTTTAGTTCGTTTGCGGATCTCCTCATTTACCAAATTTTTTTGTATTAGAATTGTTTTTTTTTTTTTTTGTGAACCTGTTTTGTGTCCCACTGAGGTATCTAACTGCCTCTCATCCCTCTTTTTTAGTTTCACACTTTTTATTTTGTATTCTTTCCTTTTACTTATTTTTTTTTCTTTCTACTTGTGTGCCTTTTAGTCTGTGCCAAATAATTGTATTTTCTTTCTTTCTTCTTTTCTTTCTCATTTTTCCTTCCAAACCTCCCTGTTGTGCGACATTTGGCCATTTTGGCCCTGCAAATATTATCAGAACGTCACACCACCTTTGCTGCGGTGTATACCTACCTCGACGGCGATGGTCTCCGTTGTTTTTTTATTTGTTTTTGGGTGGGAAATTTTCAAATAACTTCTCCCGCTCTGGGTGGAGCGGGAGGGCATGTCAGACTCTTACTGACTAAAACTCACCCGTGTTCCTTCAGTTGCCTTTCCGTTGCCAGGGGCCACGGTATCCCTTTCGGACTTTCCCGCAACCCCGGCAGAACGATGTTCTCCCTCAGGCGTTCATGTGAGTGACGATCTTTGCCCATGTTTTCGGATGCATTCGTGCGACGTGTCCAGCCTACTCCCACTTCAGCCTGGCTGTTTTTTCTCCGACATCTGTGACTTGAGTTATGGAGCGCAGGGTGGTGTTTCTAACTAGATCTGTACGCTTGACACCTATTACGAGTATGCTGAATTGTACTTAAGTCTTAAAAATCTGTATAACATAGGTACCTACTACCTAGGGATCAACATAGTAACAATTTCCCAATATACGCATACGATATCAAACGATATCAACTTTATTCCTTTCATAATAAATGATTAAATCACAAGGAAAACGACTATCAATTAAGTATAATTATATTATTATATAATTAATTTTGTACATAACTGCATTTTATTGAATGAGTCACTAGCCCTTCGTGAGTCAATACATTACGCCATTTTTGTGTCATATTAGACTCTTGAACGATGTCATCAAATCAGACAATGATGAAATGAGTAAATAATAAGTGTGATGAAGATTTTAGGATAAGATATTTAACAGAAGGAGTTAGGACTGTAACAAAGAGAGAAAAAAATAATTATTTATTAAATTCTCTATATCCAAGTCTAACTTATGTCTAGAAGTGACACAATGACTTTTTCATATAGCCTCATTTAAAAAAAAAACATATTATTGAAACTAGGTGCTAAACTGCTAAATGTATTAGTGAACCATTGTCGGTATGGCTTCTAAAACTTTATATTTATTAATTTACTAGCTACGCTCCGCGGATTCACCCGCTTAAGTCTCGATCCCATAAGAATATCGCAATAAAAAGTATTCTATGTCATCTTCCAGGTCATAGTCTATCCGTGTGCTAAATTTCATCCAATTTCGTTCAGCCGTTTTAGCGTGAAAGCGTAACAAACAAAAAAACTCACTTTCGCATTTATAATATTATAGTTAAGATATAGGTATATAATAGTTAGGATAGATAAGATCTTCAACAATGATTATACTATAACTTTAGTACATTGCAAACGTAAGTTTAAGCGCCCCAATACTTAAAGAAGAGCTCAAAATGCACTAACTTTAAAAATAAACTTGCAAATAAACCCACCATAATGATTCCCTTCTAATACCTATTACGTGCATTTACTAGAGATGAAGAGACTGTAAATCAATACAGTAAGAAGGAGCTCTCAAATAAGAGTGCTTTTGTATTTTCATTTCGCTTAGCAAACAGATTGGCCGTTGATGTTTTTCGCATAATGCGGCTTCCAATCATCCCTTTGATTACGAAACCATTTATACCTATTAGAAAAAAAACTGGACCGTTTGAATTGTAAGAAGTACTTAATCAGTGTAGAAATCTTATGACCTCTTCTCTTCTAAACGTCATGCTAGTACCTAACTGTTCCTCAGTAAGTCAAAGGTGTTTTCTCACCAGAGAAGAAGCATGCTGAAAACGCTTGCGCAGTGAAGGTTTGTGATTTCAGAGTATAAATTATAAAGCCGTTCTATTCAAGTCATTCATGTTCAAGATTAACTTAGAAAGTTTATCATTTCCCGCTAATATTCGATATTATTATTTTGACATCCCAGCTTATTGGTGATTCACCCGAATTTACTCGCCCGAAACGGGCGAATCGCCACTTTTAAATATTATTGCCAATTACTTCTTGATTCGCACGAAGTTGAATCATTTGTAGGCGAATCGATTTCTGGAATTACCAATAAGCCAATATCCCCACGGAATAATTTTCGCCTTGATGATCTGTGTCTACGTTATAGAATTTAATGTCCAGAGATTTGCAAATTTCGTCAAATCTTCTGACTTCAGCCTCTTATCACTTCCGGTGATTTTCCAGTTACCATTAGCTGTTTTATTAGGTTGTGGTTGCCTATGTTTGTAATGGAAGAACTCGAGTAAACTCAGAAGGTACACATGAAATTCACATTCGTAGGGACCTACTTGCCAGGTTCGAATCCATAAACTCGTACCTACTCAAGAAACGGATCCCTCAACCTTGCGGCTATGTATTCACAAAGCCTTATCAACATTTCGGCCACACAACCGAGTCAACAACCTGTGTTAATTGAGTTAGCTAATTACGTTAGAGGCATACATCACGTTACGGTCGGTAACTGTGCACAATGGTATTGTGTGCTGTCCGGTTTTCATTGTAGTATAGACATGACTTTAGAGAGGGGACGGCTTGACGTTAGGGCTTATTTTTATTTGTGCCATCTTAGTATTTTCCTTCTTAAAGGCTAATTTACATTTGCATTAATTAAGTAGCGAGTGAAGTACTTACCATCGGCATCGTTTGGTCTAAAAATTGACGTATATGTAACTATACACAATGAGAAACTTAATATACTTTTGGGCTGAGGTTTGGACATAACTTGCTCAAACAAGTAAGCCTATCGTAGTTCACTGCTGGACATAGGCCACTCCCAGGCTGTGCCTCAACACCAGGGTTGGATTATGTACTATAATTATAGTATTTATACTAAAATTTCGCCCTTTGTACATATACTATCCACATCTAAGGATAGTACGCTAAAATGCTATAATTTCAAGTTTGCTCCCGAAAGCTTTGGTTTACCTAGATTGTTTAGTACTTCCACATGCAAATGCCGACTGCTAACGAATATTCAGTAAAGTGAACCTTACCAAGACTAAAATACGAAACAAATTGGCAGCACAATCCAGAGACAGCATATTATTGTCTTGTGAGGCTATCAAAAGCGGGAGTAAAAGTGGGAATTGTGCTGATTTTATTCCTACTTAGGATATGTTGATGAGATTAAATGCCAAGGATGAAGATATAACTAATAGTAATATTCAAGAACTGATAAACTTAGAAGAGGAGTAAATTTTTCCATAACTGGTCTTGATTTTAATGACTACTTAATAAGTTAAATTAAAAATAGGTAATGAAAGTGTACTATATTTTTTTATAAATACTATCCTTTTCATTTTTTTGTGCTATCTTTTTCAACGTACCTAAATCCAACCCTGCTCAACACCCTGCCCCCCCCCCCCCTTCTAGTGACCCAGCCACGTTTTTTAAGGTCGTCAGTCTATACCTATAACTGGGGGGCATTCATGCTACACTACACTTGTCGATACGCGGTCTCCACTTCAGAAAGCGTCTGCTCCACCGGCCATCGGTCCTTCGACAAACATGGCCAGCCCACTGCCACTTCAGCTCGCTTACTCTGCAAGCTATGTCGAATAACTTCGGTTCTATTCCGGATAATTTCATTTCTGATTTTATCTTTCAAAGAAGAGCTGCTCCATAGTGCGCTGAGCGATTTTGAATTTGCGGACCAGCCCGACTGTCTGTGTCCACGTTTTGGCATATAATATACTTATAGATCATAACGGTTAGGATAGAATATACCTATTAAGCATCATATTTTTATAAAAAAAAACTTTCTAGAGGCATTATCTTAAAATTTTTGATCCCATAACATAAAACCGCACATACCTACATAAAAATGTAGTTTAATAATTTTTAAAGGGCAGAGGAGCATTAAAGACGCCTAGAATTCTTTAGACGTTTTTCTTTATTTTTGAAAATATGGCTTAAATTATAAGATACTACGCCTTATTGTTGGCCTAGGACTTGGAACATCTCTAGCTGTCAGTTTAACACTGACGGCGATTTATGGCACACTAACTTAGACCTTCTAAACAGGCTTCTGTTGTTGTTGTGTGTATGTTCGTATGTTCTTACCGATTTAGATACAATATCTACCTACTTTTGTAGTTTAAGTTATATAACTTTCCGTTGTTATTGCTACAAGAACAGTGTCGTGAGGAAAATCTTAAGTTTAAATATAATATAGATAGCTTTAATATTAGGGGAAGACCTAAGAAACGATTGATGGACTGTGTGAAAGATGATATGGCTAGAAAAGGTGGTGACTACCAAGATGACGACTAGTAGAGAAGTAGGGAAGAAAAAAAGAGACTATATTTTTTTTTATTTTTGTTTGTTTTTTAAATTTGGAGTTTGACATTTGCACCTGTCAAATTAGTATCTGGGCTTAAAAAAACGAACTTATGGACGTTTATTCTAAAAGTGGGCAACATCGTAAATAGCTGTCAAATATTTACCTGTTTTAATTAATTTAGCAATATTACTGTTTGGAAATATGAAATAAGGCTAACTAGTGAACTAAAATATTGATTATGAAATGCAATAATTAATATCGTAACACTGCATACTTAGTTTTAGGTGTAAAAAAGTATTTGGAAACTGAAAGAAGTGGCAATACTAAAAAAAACCTATAAGTAGATATTAAACGAATCCTCAGTCACTCAGCCTGGCCGAAATCCACCTTGAATCACAAGGAACAAAAAAAAAACGAAATTCCTACAAAACGTCTAAGATAAAAATAACGTAACATCACGCTTTTTTCCCCGAAGGGTTGGGCAGAGGTCCTATAGTACACCCACATTATGCCAGTTCGATATTCGAAATATTTGACAGCTTTGTAGTTGTGACGTTGCCCACTTTCTGTATAAACGCTTTTAAGTCCCATGTAATAGGGGGCGAGTGTATTGATATCAACCGGGGACAAATCAAGACTCCGATCTGCTACTGAGAAGTTCCAGATATAGAAAAACCCAATAACACTGCCCGACCCGGGAATTGAACCCAGAACCTCATGCTAAGCAGTACCTAGCGCTTGCGACCACTAGACCAACGAGGCAGTTTAAGATAGTGTGTGTAAGTGTACATACCAGAAAAAAATCTTCAAAACTTGGCCCTTCTTTTTGCTCAAAGCGAAGTCACCGGCGCGGCGCGTCGCGGGCGCAGCACAAACGCACGCGCGTTTTATCTGCCGTCACGATCGATCGTGATACAAAACGTTTTTTATTCGAATGTACCTTGGATTACTACTTGCATTTCGTAATTTTTATTACAAACGTATTTATACAGGGTGATAACCTGAGTATCATTGAGAGATATGACTCATCATTTTTGTTATGGCTGCTTTTACGTCGCCTGCCAATTTAATCATGCTGTGAAAGAAAATGAAACTAAGCAAGTTCGTCTTTTTTGTAACGCCACAAGATATACGAAAATACGTCATCAAGCTGTGAAGAAAGATTAGCCAAAGAGCATTATTAGTAACAGAACCTACAACTTAGCTAGTCAGGGTGCGCATGCATGTGGGCGCGTTCGTTGCGGCGGCGGCCTGCCCGCCGGTTGAACGCGTCCCAGAGGGTCATGGCCACCCGGCTGGTCCGGGGATACCGCACGGTCTCCGGTGAGGCGGCGAGCCTCCTTGCCGGATTGCCGCCATGGGATCTGGAGGCAAAAGTTCTCTCGCATATTTGGGAGTGGCGCGGGGAGGCGAAACGCCGGGGCTTGACTCCGATGCCGCGAGAAATCGCGGCACAGCGGACAGAGCTCCGACGGGATCTCTCGCGTCCGGCCCTGGTCCAGGCCATGGTATGGAGCGAGAGGGCATGGGAGGCCGTCACCTCCTTCTGCGAAGCAGTAATGCTCGCGAAGGAGGAGGCGGAGCGCGTGAGGGAGAGGCAAATTTCGCGCCCTCACGCCCCTAGCCGCCACAGGAGGAGACGCCCTGGGCGTCGGGAATCTATTGCCGATTCCCGGCCACCGTAGGCGCGGGCTTGCGAACGGTGAGCAATGGGTAGCTCGCCGTCCGGTAAGGACCAAGCCCGGGTCGACGGCGCGTTGTGTTCCACGCGCGCCTCAAAGAGTGTCAGCGAGTGAAGGGGTCTGATGAGACCATTGCCTGCCGGGGTTGCGGGAAAGTCCGAAAGGGTAGCTCGCCGTCCGATAAGGACTAGGCCCGAGTCGACGGCGCATTGTGTTCCACGCGCGCCTCAAAGAGATGTCAGCACGACTGACGGGGTCCGCTAGGTCCGATGGCTGCCGGGGTCGCGGTAAAGTCCGAACGGGATACCGTGGCCTCTGGCAACTGAAGGAACATGGGTGGATTTTAATAAGTAAGAGTGACACGCGCTCCCGCTCCGCCCAGAGCGGCAGAAGTAATTTTAAGAAAAAAACAAAAAAGGCTCTTTATTGTAAGAAATTAGTGGATGAAGTTTAATAATGGCGTCAGTGAGAGAAAATTTGAAAGGTGATCGTTTGGCCTGGTATGGGTATGTGATGAGGAGGGGGAAGAAACGCAAGTAACTCAAAGAGTGATGAACATATTTGTTGATGAATAGAGCTGAAGAGGAAGGCCAAAGAAAAGATGGAGGAACTGTGTGAGGAATTATATGAAAGAGAAGGCAGTGAATGATAGCGTTACGGTTGATAGGGGAGAGTGGAAGAAGAAAACAGACCCTAAGCAAAATGGGGTAAGGGTAGGAAGATGAAGCCTCTTTATTGCTCCCCTTTCGCACGAAGATGATTTAAAGTCTAATCTTCGCATTCCAATTATAAGAAATCCAAATCCTGCGACTTTTCGTGATGAATTGATGATTCACAAAGATTCACATTTGGTGACATAGGAAACAGTAGGCTTAAAAACTTATCTAAACATTTTTGTAGCTTAATTATGACTTTTTCGTCAATCATATTAACATAATTTCCCGGAAAATGTGATAAATTTGTCATTAAGAAAAAATATCAAGTCAACAAAAGGTACCTACACCCTGTATAATGGCGTAAGTGATACGCAATATTTTTCTCAGCGTGATTTTCGTCATGGTTCAAATTGTTTACAAATTGAACAAATTTATGTGACCATAAAATAGTTTGCTATAATTATATTGCGCTAGTTCCAATTCAGTGGGTTAACATAGAACCCTTTAGCCACTTCAAAATATATTTTTTTAAAGGAGATTGCCCGATTTGTAAGGAAAGTTGGGTCCCACTGGAAAATTGTTGTGCCCTGAAGATTTTTATTTTAAATAATAGTAAAAACATAGTATTTTCATAATCAGAAACCATTTTTCATTTATTCACCCTGGTTCAAGAGATATCATTGTTTTTCTGTTGTAGCACTAAGAGTCAAATATCTCACAAAGAACAGCACTATTAAGAGTCAATTTATCTCACAAAACGTAATGCACTCCAGGAACTTAATAACTCAACTCGGTAGTAGCAGAAAAAGCACGTATCGTAAATAATAACTAAGTAAAAGATTACGGAATTCAAAACTCAAAGTATCTAAACAAAGCAATGACGCACGTAACGACCCACAGAACATACGTAAGTATCTCTATGTAGTCTGTGCACAGAACGAAGTCTGCAAGTTCTGTGACATGCACAAGTAAATGTTGCCAGATATATTTTTTTTATAATATAAATCGTTATAGATCAATCGATAAAAACTACTTTTCTACTAAGGAGTTATCTAAATAAACATGGCTGTTATTTTTGTGTCTATTACTTTTCTGAACATTTATTATTTATCAATGAGTATTATGAGTTTAAGCAACCTATTATTATCATCGTTCCATTGGTTTTACTCGCATCGACTATGAGCATTGTTTATTTATCCAATAGTGTTCGTCATCAAGAATACTTTATATAAACTCATATTTGGCGTACACGTATTGTTGTTCATTTCAGATATAATTATATGGTACAATAATACGTATAAAAGGACAGAGATAACATCATTCTATCTCATCGTCCTAAAACAAAATACTAACACAGTAGCGATGAAGTTGTCAAATGTTGAGATCTAATTGAGATGTAAACTGCCCATAGGTTATATATAATAAAATAAAAAATAATAGTTTTTTTTATTATTATTTAATATCGTTTTAATTAATATCGATTACTCAATTGATTAAAAGATAGCATTATTTATTAAATTCTTTGATACCTGGCAACTTTTTTTGTATGCCAATCAAACCACAGACTACATTGAATCAAACGGATGTCGACGTAAATGTTTAACTATTAATTAACTTTAACTTTATTCCCAGGATGAAATAAATTGTATAAAAAATACCCTGTACACAAAAAAAATAGTTATATTTTTTGGTTATTATTAAAATCAGGCACCCGATACCACAAAAGGGACCTGCTCCGTGGCAATCTCCTTTGGAATTGGGCCTGCTTTTGACCTCGATCTCACCAGAAAGCGATGGATGAGGTTAACGATGCGACGAGCGTGCCCAGAAGATGCCTGTTCACCATTGATATACTAAAAAAGTTTTTATATATCAATGCTGTTCGCTCTTGCTTTGAAGGCTGATGGTTATATGTGCAAGAGACGTACATAATAAATGTGAAGGAGAAGCACTGAGTAAGACTAGTCGAGATATCAACCAAGTGCAGATGGTACGAGTACCTTGCAGAACATCTGGTAGTGAAAGGGAGATGGTGTGATCAGGTCGTGGACCTCCTGCGCACACTGTAGAAGACCGACAGGCAAGCAACATGACCGATGAGCTAGGCTGTAAAACATATACATATACATAAACGATTAAACGACACATTGTCGTCTATAATAAGTGTGGAGGCATTACTTAAAGCTTACTATGGTTTAACAGAATCTCATTTACGCTATGGTGTTATTTTTTGGGGCAACTCAACAGAAAAAGACACGGTGTTCAAGGCTCAAAAGAGATGTGTTCGCTCAATATTTAAAATGAAACCTACTGATAGTTGCGTACCTTACTTTAAAAAATATAAAATACTTACTTTCCCATGTCTGTACATTTTAGGAGTAGCTGTTTTTGTCAAAACAAATCCACACCGTTTTAAACGATTAGATGAAGTAGTCCCACGTAATAGGCGCGACAATAGCAGGATATGCTCTCATACTGCGAGAACAACCCTCATGCGCAAGTGTCTTCTGTATGGCTCCTAACATATTTAATAAGCTACCTAAAAGTTGGAGAGAACTGCCCTTGTCACTTTTCAAAAATAAGCTGAGGAATTTTTTAGTTAGTAAAGTGTATTACAATGTCATAGATTTTTTAAATGAAAAGGACTTTTCTATTCCGACGTCTAATATACATAGTTAATATACATAGATTCTGGACATAATTTAATCTATTTTGACTATAATATACCTATAATATCTTGACATTTATTATTATTTATTTGTTTTGTATTTTGTAATTAAATTTAGAATGACAATAATTATGTAAAACGCAATTAAATGTAATCTTCTATACCTACAAAATTTGTACGCCGTTATTGGAAAAACATGGACGCACACAACATCTATTAATTCAATACCTTGCATGTCTGATGAGTCAGTTTATGTAAACGCATGTTTGACAAATAAATTATCTTTATCTTTATAAAAAAAGATAGATTTCTTACCAACTGATGTGTTTCTTACCACATTTTATTTAAATATTAGCTCTAAATGTGGTAACCCGACGACCAACTTTCTGTGGAATGTTATTTGTTTGTAGTTAATGCAAAAAACTTGTAAATGCGCTTGCGCAAGTTAGAATGCAACGCGCGTGTAACTCTGATACCCGAGCAGAATGTTAAGTTGAGGAAATTCTATACATGACACATATGCCTACTTACGTAAATATTGTATCTATTTTTATATACGGATTGGAAGCATCGCCTTCTGCGTGTGGTCTCCTAGTGATAACATTTTTGAAGTGAAAATTTCTTTAGGCGCGTAGAGCACTTTTTGGGTGAAAAAAAACGTAAAACTCGCGTCATCGTCACCGAACGCTTTCCATGAGCTATATGTACCTGTGTACTTTTTGGGTGAACAAAAAGCGTGAAACTTGCGTCATCGTCACCGCACGCTAGTCTTCACTTCTATCGGCAGTCCCCAAAGACTGCCCCCCATGTTTTTTTAGCATGTAAAGACGCTATACTGTTGCGGGTTAACGGGGACGCCGTCTTATAGTTGACATGCTGTATAGGTATGCCAAGGTGTCAGATGTAACACATCTTTTGCGACTACTGTGAGGCTCACTCGTTTTCTAGGGTTCCGTACCCCAACGGTGAAACGGGACCCTATTACTAAGACACGGAGTCTTAGTAATAGGGTCCCGTTTGTATGTCTGTCTGTCACCAGGCTGTATCTCATGAACCGTGATAGTAAGACAGTTGAAATTTTCACAGATGATATATTTCTGTTGCCGCTATAACAACGAATACTAAAACAGAATAAAATACATATTTAAGGGGGGCTCCCATACAACAGACTTGATTTTTTTGCCGTTTTTTTATAGATAATGGTACGAAACCCTTCGTGCGCGAGTCCGACTTGCACTTGGCCAGTTTTTTTTTGTTCAGGTATCATATAATTATATACAATCACATCTCCGGAGTTTCGCTAGTAAATTTAATATGACCCTGTATAGACCAAATATAATATGACAGCATTTCACTTCAAAGTTATGTCTCTACGCTACAGTGCTCACCGTGAGAATCAAAGGAATCAGTAGAGCGAATAGCACCTAGAAATTTTACTTATAGTAAAAAGTATTGTTTTAAAACGATTTGTAGCATTTGCATTCGATTTATGTTCAAGTGTATCATTTGGGTGATAAGAATCTTGTAATGGCCGTGTTAACAGTACAATTTATCGTGGGAAGTGATTAGGTTGTGGTTTTGAAGAGGACTCGAATGTATGAAGTACAGACGCCAGCACATCAATTCATCCTACTTCTATCTGTCAAATTTCTTTAATAGGTTTTCAACTTTATCTCTAAAGTGTAAGGTTCAAAGTTGATTGGGAAAATTTGACAGTTTCGGGCAGGTGGTGTCTGTACAACAGTCTACCGGCTACCAACAAGCAGACTGTTGTTGCCTGACAGTTCCTGCCCAGTGGATTTTCGGAAACCCTAGTTTTGTTCTTTGGATTTTTATTGTTGAATGGCACGGTTCACCTCAAAAGATGCTCATTTAGTAACTGTGACAATGACACGGGCCCTAATCAAAAATATTGCCAGCGTGAATAAAAAAGCTTTTACTAATTCCTTACAACTACATCAATGAGGTTTTTACACTTGGAGTATTAGAAAAAATATTTTAAAGTATGTTAGTGTGTTAGTAATGAAACAAAAATCTTAACTTTATATTTTATATTATTGTGTGATAGTCAACCAATGTTTATTTCCTCTATGTAGGTAAGGACAGCCAAATGTTTCCATTCATCCCGTAGTCGGGCTGTTCATGCCCTAGATATTTTTTCTATACCGTCCACCCACCTTTTGAAAGGTCTCCCTCTCTTCCGTTTCTTATTTCCAGGGATTCATTCATGTGTCACTCATGTTTTGTTCGGAAAACCGGAAGGCGTCCTCTGTTGACGCCACCACGCGTTCGGGTTAGCCGAAGCCACGCGACGATCGCGTCGGACGCAGCCTGTGTGAACAGACTGACTGAACAGATAATAAGAAGAAAAGTAGGTAGTGACCTAATTTTCAGCAGCACCCTTTATCCAATGCTGCTTGGTGGCAGAATAGGTTTCCGTGGAGCATTTTATTTGTTCATGCCACTACACCTACACCTAAACTCTTCATAGTGGAACACAGCAACCCGGCATGGTCGTAGGAGGAACTTCCCTGGACCAGCTCAAACTCAAAGCATTTATTTCAAATAAACCAATTACAGGGACTTTTGAATTGTCAAGGGGTCGGCCAGTCAGAAAGATGAAGCTAGTTGCCCATTCTAAAGCGTAGTAGGTTCCTATGGAGAAGAACAAGCAAGAAACTCCACGGACACTCTTTTAAATCAAAATATTGGTTACATCATTCATGTTGAAATTATACATGTGAGAACAATGTAGAAAGACGTGAAAGTTAGAAGCGTCCGTAATAAAAATATAAATACAAAAACAAATAAAAAATTGAAATTACCCGTGGCAGCTAAGAGATGACCAGTCCCTACTGACAGCGCCCGTTCACGAACAGGACGACGCATGGATCAGCACCATTCAGCTCAAAAATTTTGAAGGGAACTTAATGAAGTTTAATTTAATGGAATTTTATTAAGGTTATCTACCTATCTACAAAGAACTCTACTACTACTGAAACTGTATCTTGATTTATTGAACTCAAACTCAAAGCATTTATTTCAACAATTTACAGGAACTTTTGATTTGTCTAAGGAGTCAGTCAATCAGAAAGATGAAGTTAGATATATTCTCATATCGAGGTCTGAAAACAGGATCGTTGTATAACTCGATTTTTATAACAGAGGCCCTAGTGTGAGTTTCTTTTAACCAACTCGACTTTACGCATCGACCACGTTCGGCGCTCCGATTGGAATTTCTCTGGTGAAGGCCGGCCGGCTGCCAATCGGAGCGCCGAACGCGGTTGATGCGTAAAGTCGAGATGGTTGACTAGGCCCTCTGTGCGCTTGGAGCTGTCAAAATCGTAGCTTGTTAAGTATTGAATTCAGCCTCCTGGTTACCTCCTCAGTGCCCCGACGGCGACACCTCATAATACGGTCCACACTGTTTGTGTTGTCTCAACAGTTCTGTTTTATTATTCGTTTTGTTTTGTTATTTTTACACTGTAATATTTTGACGTTGACAGGCGCTCAATTATGAAAATCTGTTTATAACTGCATTCATTCTCGCAAATCCTGGAAAAATAAGGCTATCAAAATTCACCATAGCAAATTCACATAATCATTAGATGGCGCCACTATACCTATTTCACGGACTCACGCACGGTTGGTTTTAGACGCCATGCTCATTCCGTGCTTATCAGTAAAATGACATAGTGACCTATTAACTCTAACAGGTACCACTGAATGATAACACTGTTTCTTTTCAACTTATTGCTAATCTAGTTTAATAACTTCTTGTTATTACGAGTATGACGCAAAGAGTCTGTCTGTTGCTGTGAAACTTGCGTTTATTTTGGATTGTTGGGACATAATGAAGGTAGGGTAGGTTTTTTAAAATAATGACTTTTATTGTCCAAAAACCTTTTTGCAGAGCCATAAGAGATTATCTGGAAGTGTGCAGTTTATTTATTTATTAATAGGAGAACCAACAGCAATAACAAATGGATACGGATTCCATCCGTACTTAAAATCCCGCACCCACTTGCTAAGAGTATCTACTGAGGCAAATAGGACCGCCGCCGCCGCCGCCGCCGCCGTCAAACCAGAAAGAAAAAGCTTGATAAAGTTATAGCATAAAGTTGCGTGGCCAAAATCGGCAGCCATCTTGTTTTTTTGGATATTGCAAGTGACATTCCACAAAACAATAATGCACAAATGTTTACCAATAGCGCCCCTCTGTTGACGTCATGATGAGAGCGCCAAAAGATCCTTTAAATAGTATTGTGCAAAGAAAGTAGGTACGTGTATCTAGTCACTTGTAAATTCAAATTTTGAAAAAAATGGTGGTCATTTCGTAAACTTACTAAAATAAATTAAAGGATATGAAAACAATCATGTTTCATAGTAACATTTACTGCTTAAGACCTACACAATCGATATCTAAATAGAAATAGTGTTAGTTTTATTTTTCAAAACGTCCGGGTTCGATTCCCGAGCTGAGTATAAGTTTTTTTTAAATGTATGAATGCAGTTTTTCTTGTTACTAAAATCGATGACATGGTTCCTAAGAAGAGATCTTCGTATGTCTTATAGTTTCAGACTTTCCCATTCTGACCGACCGATCTAAATGTGCCAACCTGTAGGTACCTACCTACATATATTAATTTAAAAAATAAAATAGGAAAGTCAAATCTGTGAATTCAATATTTGTTAAAAAAAATATTGCTACGAGATGTGTGTGTTGTCTGAATGTATGTTCCGTATTGGCGCAAAAATGGCTGAACGGTATTGGAAAACAAACAAAAAAAAAAAAAAAAATATTATGATACAGACAGTTTATAATATTTTCCGACATCCACGAGGGTGAATCCACGGGCAAAAGCTAGTACAAAATTATATACAAAAGCATAATTATGTAGATTGCTAATAACTTCGTGGCTGTCTAGCTTCTAACGAGGGAAATGTGTTACTGGACTAAATACTTACTACACTTTACACTGTCTTTTACATTTCACTGTCTCACTGATGCTGTGTTAAGACCTTATTGACAGGTCATACCTACTAAGCATACCTACAGGTTGGCAGAGATATCGATGCACAACCTCTTACCTTGGATTCGGTACATGACAGAATCATGTACCTACTGAAGGTCCTGCCAGAAAATTTTCTTCGATTTAAAAAAACTGTTGTTTCATACAAAACTGCAATACCTACGCGGTCAAAATGTATGGAAAAGCGTTTTTTTTTTAAATGTAACATTTTGACCGCTACGACACTTTTGTTACGAGTACGTAGCAAAAGTGTCGTGACGGTCAAAATGTTACACTTTTTGGTTCCAACCGCGACCTCTCGACTACTTTTTGCAACCTATTCTAGGTCTCAGGTTGACTTGTGAATATGCCACATTATACTTTGGTGACAACTCGAAATTCAAAATTACTATTAGATTTTTCTAAAAAACAAAAAAAAAATCTTGTATTTCAAGTAGAATTGACCAAGTTGGCAAGTTCTCTAGAAACCGAGTGAAATCCGACTGAAAACTTGACGAGGATTCTTCTAAGATAGACCCATATTTATTGATGTTTATTAATTACATCTCTGATTTTAATAACTCTATCTAACATATCTATTATGCGATCACTATCCCCACTCCTGCCCATCTCGTGACGAGTATTTTTCCTATCACATAATTAATCATAGATATGCGATAAAATTATCTTATCTTGTTATACTATAATTATATTTTAACTTTTTCCTAGACGTGAGGTCGTGTGCGCGTGAGTTCCTGCTTCCCGAACGACTCCCGGTTTCTCCCGACGTCTGCCGATTGCCTCTGATTCCTGTGTAGCTGGAAAATGAAGGGATGGGAACTGTGCTTTTTGGCCCTTCTGGGGTTTGCTTTGGGGCAGGGGCCGGAAAAACGTAAGTATTTATTAATTTATTACAGTCATTTATTTAAATGTAATTGTAGTGAAGACTTCAAAAAGTTTTTTTGTAACTTGTTGTTGTTAGTCGAAAATATCAGCAAAATGGTTATTGGTAGTTATTGCGTAATTTTGCTTGTGTAAGTAATTACAATGTTTCATGTAATGTGCCATTATTTAATTTTGTAATAATGATTATTATTTTAATGCTACTATGAGTGGCCACTGTGTAATTTCGGCTTACCTCGTATTTGGTCGATTATTGAGGACAGTTACATAACCAATTACGTTACGATCAAGAAGTTATTGAAAAATGTGAATGCGAGTAAAAGTAGGTACTTAGATAGTTGTTTCAATTTGGAAATACTTTGTAATTTTCGTTCGAGTATACTCCTACGACCTCCACACCCAGTAACTGGGTTGTGTATATCACATAGGTAGTCGCTTCATATAAAAATCTAGTATTCGGTTGCGTCTGGTTAGGTAGTAAGCCGACCCCGATATAGTTGGAAAAAGGCTAGACAGACTGATTGATTGGTATCACACCGTAAATATATTAACAGCTGCCCTGAAATCTTAACGCAATGCCAGCTAAGTTAATATTGAAGACGTAGGTACCTATTAAAACGAAACTAACGTCTCTATCCACCAACCCGCACTGGGCCCGCGTGGAGGATTACGGCCCGCTCCCTCTCCCACAGAGGAGGCCTGTGTTCAGCAGTGAGAATATTATAGGCTGATGGTGATTATGCTGAACGTTTAAACCCTCAAAATTAATTCTACTTCAATCAAAGCCATCACATGAATTTTATTAATCTTGCGTACTTGATTGCCTGATTCATTATCACCATTTTAGGGCATGAGGAAAAGGGTGTAAAGTTCACTCATCCACCATAGAAAAGGGAGGATCCTCCGACCAGACGGGTGTTGTGTCTGGCGGGCCGACTGCCCAACTGTTGATGTCGGATAGTCTTATATATGTCGTTCGCGCGGTAAACTCTAATTGCGCGATGCAGGATTTGTGTGACGTCATGTCTTCGATATGCAGTTCGTATGTGGCGGTGTAACCGCTACACCATCATCATTTCGGCTGAAAAACATCCACAGTTACTCATAGACCTCCCCAATTCCTCGTGCATGGCTACTACCCTACCTTCAATCCTATCGCAGTCCACTGCTGAACATAGGCCTCTCCCAGGCTGAGCCAGAACACCCTGTCCTCTGCCTTTCGTATCCAGTCAATCCCAGCCACCTTTTTAAGGTTGCTGGTCCATCTATCTTAGTACATACGCGATCTCCACTCCAGAACTGATCTACTTCACCAGCCATTGGTCCTTCGACAAACAAAGCCAGCCCACTACCACTTCAGCTTGCACCTTACCTGTTTTATAACAGAGTAACTATAATAACAGAACTTAAACTGTAGTTGCTTACTTAATATTTGCAGAGCATGAGTTTCCCAAGTCAGGCAAGGTGTTTAGTTTTCCGTTAAGGAGTTTCTCAGACATGGGACTTAAACCATAAAATGTGGGGTGTATAAGGTACAACTCTGCCTACCCTCTCCAGTAAAACAGGCGTTATGTTATGTTGGTGTGGACAGGGTTAATTTGAAAAGTTAAATGAGTAAAAATATCACATTTTATTTCTATAAAGCAGTTATTCTTTTAAACTAACATCTTTTACGACATAGGCCTATATTTCAAATTCTCGTGATGAGTCGATGTTTCGAAATGTTTGCGTCAAGGCTTATACTTTTATGTCATTGACTCTGTTATCAGTAAACAATGGTAGAACCTTAAACAGTTTGTACGCCGCTTATCAATCTTGTAGAAGCTGTAAATCACTTTACTACAGACATCAAGAACCTAGATTATATTTTGCTATAGCCCGTCTGATATGTAATGACTTCGATCCGTTGCCGTTTCATTGTATAGTCAATCAAATCAAGCCCATATCTTCATCATCATTTTCCTGCCTTTTGGCAGTGTATTTGGGGTCGGCACAACATATCTTTCCCTTCCATACTTCTCTATTATTCGTCGTCTTGGTAATCACCCCTTTTCTAACCATATCATCTTTCACACAGTCCATCCATCGTTGCTTTTGTCTTCCCCTATTCTTATAGCCATCAACACTCATACTCAAATCTTTCCTCACGACATTTCCCTCATTCCTTTGCATCACATGTCCGTATCATGGCAACCGATTTCCACACAACTTTTCAGTTACCTGTGTGGCACATTCAGACTTGCTCTTATGTACTCGTTTCTTATTATATCCATTCGCGTAGTACGCATCTGTCTTAGTATTCTCAGAGTGATGTCTAACAAGTAATAATTATATTAATTTTAGTATTCACCCTTTTCTACCAATATCATTTTTCAGACAATCAATTTATCGTTTCTTTGGTCTTCCTTATCTTTTATAGTCATCAATACTCAAAACTTTCCTAATGACTTTAGAAATAAAACAACTCAAAAGCGATTGTCCGAGCGAGTAATGGTCGTACTGTTTTATATGAATTTGACATACGAGTTACGCGATCTATCAAATGGCGTATGTACGTCAAAATTCATACAAACGATCGACTTATTGGTGATTCGACCGAATTTCTTGATGATTTTAGATATCATTATATTTTCTTGAGTCGATTCGCAGGAAGTTCGTTTATTTGTAGTTGAATCGATTTCTGAAGTGGTCGATTCGCCTACAAAGAATACAATTTGTTAAAGACGATCGATTTCATGGACGATCGCTTTTGGTTAGGACGCGGCTATCTCGAATAGACGAGACTTGCGAGATAGGTGGGTAGAATATACTTAAATTGTCTAGTGGCTCGTGCAGACCAGCGCGACGCAACGCGTCTTGAAAAATACAATTTCTAAGAAAACTTCACCGTATAACAATAACCAGTGTCGCGTCGCGCTAGTCTGCACGGAGCTTAATAGTGTTATTACGTTTTTCATCTGGAATTTCTCAGTAGCAGCCCGGAGTCTGGATTTGTGCCCGGTTGGTGGCAATAGGCTCGCTCCCTATATTACACGGGACTTAACCATAACTGGCGAAATGCAGGTTTACTATTGGTACACCTCTGCCTAACATCACCTTACCTCTTCGACTCAAAGCTACACTTTGATGCTCACGTTTATCACATCACAGCCAAAGGTTTTCAAATGTATGGCTTTGTAAGGCGGACCTGCAACCCATTTAAGAAACCATCTACATTCTTATTACTGTACAAAACGCTTATTAGATCTCAACTGGCGTATGCCACTTGTGTTTGGAACCCCTTCTACAATAAATACAGTGACCAAATTGGAATCAGTACAGCGAAAATATCTTAAATTTCGTGGTCATCATATCACACTCTTCTAGATAAATTTTCCCTGTCAACTCTTAAAGCAAGGAGACAGTTTCATGATCAATCGTTCCTTTATAAGATTTGTCACGATAAATTTGAAGTACATACTTAGTTTTTCCCAAAGTATTCGTGATACTTACACTCACAGTCTATTCTCGCCGAAGCGGTGCAGAACCAACGCTGGAGAACGACTTCCTTTGCATCGACTAATGATGAGCGATAATTTTGCTAATATTAACATATTTGCATTGTCACTCCCACGGTTTAAAAATTGTATTTATAAAAAATCCTTATAAATAAGTACCACATAGCTTTAGTTGTTTTAAGCTTCGTGCAGACCAGCGCGATGCGACAGCGCGTCACGACATCGGTTATTGTTAAACCGTGAAGTTTTCTTAGAAATTGTATTGTTCGAGTCGCGTCGCGCCGTCGCGGCGCGCTGGTCTGCAAGCCTTAAATCACACGTCTAATTTGTCACATGTTATTTCACAAGACGCGATACTTAATCTATTATAGATAATAATTGTTTTCTGTGTTTGCTTGGATCTTGCTCAAACTATTTTTTACAGTTGGATTAATTTGTGGATAACGATGCTGGTTGCGTGATTACTTATGTGGTTTATAAAATATCTGTATCTAAATATTAAGCATTATTGCGCAAGTGTTTGTTATCCTGAAGCAATAAAAATAAAACATTTCGGAGAAAGAGGCGTGATTGTGTGACGTTTGCCGTAATGATTGTGATCACTAATTAAGTTTATTATGTAAAGCATTATGGCATTACTTGAAGGAAATGAACACAATAAGTGTTACATACTCTCCCACGGCGCAAGAAATCGTTCATCCGCTTCCCATTTCCTTATATTACAGATATTGTATCGTAAAGGCTCGTGGACACCAGCGCGACGCGACTCGAACAATACAATTTCGAAGAAAACTTCACGGTATAACAATAACCGGTGTCGCGTCGCTCTAGTCTGCACGAAGCTTTAATCGTGAAGAGATACGCGATCATAGACTTGATAGAGATCTAGTTGTAGGAGGTATAATTAAACTAATAGTGGTTCATGATTTGGGCTTGTGGTTAAGTAATAACAGCCGCACGGGTAACTTGCCGCAGTCAGTACAAAGATGGGTGACCATCTTTACATATCGAAACCTCTCCATGCCTCGGAAAGCAAGTTAAGGCGTTGGTCCCGGCTGTCATTTGTAGATCTTTGACTGTCGTCACGGGTAGTCAAAAGCCCAAAAGTCTGACAACCAGTCTTAAGGGGTATCGTGTTACCCATTAACTGGGTTTTGAAGGTCAGACAGACTGTCGCTCCATGTGTGACTGAAAGCCGGCCCCAACATAGTTGGATATGTTCATTGCAGATTGATTCACAGCACGTCTTTTTGCGCCATATATATCGATGAGTACAGTCATATTAGCCAATTGCCTTACCTTACCCGATAAGTGACGTAAGGAGGGCAAGGCGAGGGTACTTGTACCTGTTAGGACAATGCTAGTTAAATGATAAGTGTCTTCTGAGTCATGCGACAAGTGTTCTGTTAGGTTGACATTGAAAGAAGTTTGAAGTAGAAACTGTTAAGAGTCCTATTACATTTTTTTACGGAAATTCATGATTTTTGACCATGTAATTTTCAGCAGCAGTAAGATATTTTAATTATTTGATTATAATAACTATAGTGCCATTCTCTTTCTTGTAAGTTGGAGTTACACATTATTTTCGTGTAATTTGCTGAATTGACGCGGAATATATAGTACTTTAATTTAATTTATTGTAATTTTTTTTCTTATTATATTGAGAAACAAAAACTAATGAAACGTATTCACTGTAGATTGAAGTTTTATATCATATTAGTTTATTTGATTTAATTGTGTTTATTTGGAATATAATGGACATTAAAATCAAGACATTTATTGGTTTTCTTTACGACTTTTCCCTGAAAACTCAAGGAATTCAAAGAAATTCTAGAACTCCAATAAACAAGTAAAACATTCAAGTTATCGTTTAGTAACTTTCGCTTTTATTAGAACTGAATGAAAGAATGTGAATTTGAGCGTCAAAGTTCCATTGCCGACGTTTTTCCTTGTAAACTGAGTTCGTAAAATATTCATAGTAAATTACACGACAAGAAAAGTTAAAATGTGCAACTCCAACTTACAATAAAGAGAATGGCACTATCGTTATTCATAATCAAATAATTCAAATATATTACTGCTGCTGAAAATTACAACGTCAAAAATCATGAATTTGCGTCAAAAATGTAATAGGACTCTATAAGTCCACTTTCAAGCACAATAATACAGCATAACCATTATCATCTTCTTTCATTTTCGTGTGGTTAATGACCTGTTATCAGAGTTCTTATGCCGTCCATGGGCCTCTGACTTGGCTTCACATGCTGACGAAAAACATCTCTCGGGTATGACCGGTTTCCTCACGATGTTTTCCTTCACCGTTTTTAAAACAAGTGATAATTATAAAAGGGGAATTATAAAACGATCGAATAAAAAAAAAACATACTTTGTGACTTTTGATAAAATCTAAATCGAGCTTACAAAAAGTGGGTTGTGATAAATCCATTACAGATATTAAAATTCTAGCCGTGCGACTAAATTACTAAGTGAGCGACTAGAAATACAGAGAGGACAACTTCAATATTAAGAGACGATTTTGCCAATTGAGGTTTTACATAACGAACTACTATAAAGTTCACTTTAAGCAAGTGGCACCCCGCCCAAATGGGTTAGGTTAGGTTAGAACTGTGACCAAACGCGCGTGAGCCGAGCGAGCGCAGCGAGCGGTGCTTCCAACTTCCAAGTTGGTTGCAGTTACTTGGCAATTTTTACTACAACTTACACCATGGATAATAAAATTTTATGTGGCTTCACTTCACTTAATTTGAAATACCTAAAATGCCGCTCAATATAAATAAATTTGGAATAAAAATCATTTGCCAAATATTGAAAAAAATGCAGGAAGTAACGTTGACACTCAAACAAATATTAGGTCGCTCAAATATTAAAAAGCTTCTCATTTAGTATTTCCCGTTGCGCGCGCAATTAGCGACACAATAGAATTGTATTGTTATTTGCAAACATGGGGTGCAATCGACATTGTCAGTCGCTCACTTAGTAATACTATAAAGTAAATTCATTATTTTTGTCACTTTAAACTTTAATTTACAGTCACTCGTTCAAAACAATCTGCCTAACCTTTTCCCAACTATATTGGGGTCGGCTTCCAGTCTAACCGGATACAGCTGAATACCAGTATTTTACATGGAGCGACTGCCTATCTGACCTCCACAACCTAGTAACTGGGTAATACGGTACCCCTTGGTAAGACTGGTTGTCAGATTTTCGGGCTTCTGACGACCCGTAACGACTGTCAAAGATCCATGCATGACAGCCGGGACCAACGGCTTAACATGCTTGCCGAGGCACGGAGGATTCTCGGTATGTAAAGATGGTCACCCATCCACAGACCAACCCCGGCAAGCGTAGCTTAACCTAATGGATCGACCCGTGCGGCAGTTATTACTTAGCCACGAGCTCCTCCAGTCACTCACTCGTTTAAATACTACACATAATAAAATACGCACATAAATTCGTAAAGTGTGAGGTGCCTTGGGTTCGAACACGAGACCTCTATGACTTGGCAGTCCGACGGTCACACCACTAGGCTATCACTGCCTCATTATTTTTATTATCAGCGTATAATGTCCCCACTGCTGGGAGAGAGGCCTCTTCTCTGTGAGACGGAGTGGCCTGTAATCCACCATGTGTGCAGTGCGGGTTGGCGGTAATACAGATTTTGAATAAACAAAAAAAAGACATAGATTTTACGATACAATTTTTATTTCTTAATCGAAAACGGTTCTTACAACATAATAGGTAGGTACATTTCTCGATCAATTCCAAAATTGAATTTAGTTTCAGATTATTTTGATTGACAACCTGCCCACTGAAGGGCGTAATATTGACGTTCGAACAGTGCCGATTCTCAGCCTAGTTTGAATAAATGACTTCAATTTTGAATTTTGAACTAATTTCGTAACTCACTCACTATCCCATTCATTTTAAGTGATCCAAAATGAAAGAATAGGAACTAGGATGACGGCAAAATTTAAAAGAGTATGCTTAGATATTTTGGTCATGTTGAGAGAACGAATGAAAGGCGACTAACAAAAGGTATTATACAAGGCAGATGTGAATATGTGAGTGGAAACGCAGGAAGGGGACGGCTTAGGTGGACATAAAGTGGACTTTTTGGTGATGTTCTTCAGAAAGGACAGGTGCGTAGTACTCGCAACCGGCGTGCGTGCAGTATGACTAGATATTTGACCGGACACGAAGCAAAAGAAGTATGTCATGTAAGGATTGTAGCGGGTGGCGTTCTGTAGTTTCTACCTACCCCCATGGGAAAAACGTGTGAGTTTATGTGTGTGAATGCCGGTGAAAGTGTGGCGGCATCTACAACGCCACATGCGAACTGCATGTGGCGATCACCACACTTCAAAGACCTGACGTCACAGAAAATCCTGACGTCACATAAATCCTGCATCGCGCAATTAGAGTTTACCGCGCGAACTACATATAAAAGACTATCCGACATCAATCGTTTCCCTCCGACCCTTGCTCGTTGATGCGCCAGCCCGCGTTGATGCTGAGCCAGTAGCTTTAAACTCCCCGATTAATAATAATAAACTATCCTTGATCCAGCCTGTCCCAACTTGCTGTCCTCCCCCCAGCGACGCCCTAAGCCAAGATCCGTACCCCACAAGGGGTGCCTTTAGCGAGTGCTCGCCTAGTTTTAATTAGAATAGTTTTTCCCTGTTTTTTTTTAGTATAGTAGCTTAAAGCAGCCACAGGAAAGCTTGGTTAAGTAGTCATGACCTCTAGAGGTCAGCTACGAGATGCCCTATATAAAAAAAGAAAAAAAAAACATCAATCGTTGGGCAGTTGCCCGCCAGACACGACACCCGTCTGGTCGCAGGATCCTCCCTTTTCTATAGAGGATGAGTGAACTTTACATTCTCTTCATCATACCTCTAAAAAAGTTACAGGCAGTGCAGGACCGGGCTTTCTGATCATGATTGAGGGCTGCCCTATGTTCAGCACTAGACGTCTTTCTGCTGATATGAATTCTGGTCTTCCAGTGTAAAACCTTCACATACATTGTTTAATAATAAAACCGGCCAAGTGCGTGTCGGACCGCGCACAATGAAGAGTTCCGTAGTTGGGGTGAATTTATCGCAAGAACAAACTGTTTGCAACCGCAAATTTAAGTTGGTCGATGATTACTCGTTAACTTGTAAAGCCTACTTAGCTGTGATAGTTTTCCTTTTAATTTCGATATACATATATATACTACTCCCGTGATTTTTTTCACATATCCATCCCACCATTTAGCTTGCAGGGCAGACTTGACTAACAAAAAAACCGGCCAAGTGCGTGTCGGACCACGCACAATGAAGGGTTCCGTAGTTGGAATGAATTTATCGTAAGAACAAACTTAACTTTGTAATTGAAAAACATGTTCTCCCGTACGAAATATATGGGAGACCATGTTTTTGCAACCGCAAATTTAAGTTGGTCGATTATTACTCGTAAACTTGTAAAGCTCACTTAAGTGTGATAGTTTTCCTTTAAACTTCGTTGTATACATATAAGTACTAATGCCGTGACATTTGAATTTCTAACTACAACCGTTTAGTTGGTAGAGGGGAGGACACTTGACTCTAACGAAAATTGGTACTTTAAAGCTTGATAAGTCACGAACGGTTTACTTAATCAAAAAACGGTCTTCGCAAACCCCTAATATTTTTGAAAGACCTATCCAACGATATCCCACATTATACATGTAGGGGAGGTACCCTAAATAATTGTTTTTTTTCAAAATTTTATTTTACCACTTTTTCGGCGTCATTAACTTGTATACTCATGCCAAATTACAACTTTCTAGTAACAATAGTTTTTAAGCTAAACCGCGGGCAGACAGACAGACAGACGGACATGGCGAAACTATAAGGGTTCCTTGTTGACTACGGAACCCTAAAAATTGCACTTTAAAGCTTAATATTTCGCTAACCGTTATCTGAATCCTAAAATGGTTTTCACAAACTTACAATATTTTAAACGACCTTTCCGCCTTCTAATGATTTTATTTTACCACTTTATTGGCGTGATTAGTATGCTAAATTACACCTTTCTAGTACAAAGAGTATCTGAGCTAAGCCGCGGACAGACAGATAGACAGACGGACATGGCAAAACTATAAGGGTTCCTTGTTTACTACAAAACCCTAAAAACACTATCCTTCTTCACTTTCCTTCATTATTTACGCAGAGACATTATTCATTTTACCAATTGGCATAAAAATGATTATTTACATCCATATACATATAGGTACTCGTATATATATAAGTTCATGGGCATGGCTATGATCCAAACACACTCCTTTCGCTTCGTGTACGTTCATACATCTGGTCATACACGCACACCGGTAGCGAATACTATGCACCTGACCTTTCTGAAGAACATCAGCAGTAAGGTAAGGTTCTAGGGCGTCTTGTAAATACCTTAAGTCGCCTTTCAGTCATCATATTTACATGACCAAACCATCAAAGCATAGGAACTTTACAATAAGCTTCAATGCCCGGCCCAACATTCCATCGTAACAACCAAAGATTCCGATATCAACCGTTATGAACGATTTGCAACACTCGATTCGATTCATTTGAGTCGGACTCGAACCTGCGCTGTCGCACTCGACCGCTCACTAAACGAAGCATCGGTCACTAAACGCAGCATCATTGGCAAATAGCCGCGGATAATCGTAAACCGCGAACGACCAGAGGAAATAGTTTTTTTTTCTACTCTCTAATTTTTAATAAAATTTCGAGTAACGGTGGTTTATGGTTGTAGAGCGAAAAATTGTTAGTATCAAATATTGATTATATGATATTTATTAGTGTCGTATTATTATTCGTTTTGAGATGACTCGGGCCAAGCTGTCACGTACTCAATCCTCCGGGGAACCACTTTTGATTTTGGGCCCATATAAAAAGGCGGTTGTAATGAAATGTAGAAAACTATATTTAAATCCGGAAATTTTAGTCCAAAGGCGCTCTTAATAAAATACTCATTAAAATGTTCGAGGCTAAATTAAATACTCGTCTCATTACGATTACACACCACATAATAGTTAATTGAGTACTATTACGATTACCTAGAGGTCCAATGTGTAGGTTTACATAATATACAAAGTCAGCTACTTGTGGCACTTTTCCCATCAGTAGCCGTTAGTGGAACTAATACATTTCCGCCATCTTTGAATATCATATACGTAGGTATGGTGTTTACTCGTTGGTTTACTACATAATGAACTCTTTGGTTTATTTATTTATTTATTTATTTTTGTACACACAAAACACTTAACAGGACACAATATTAACATAAAAGAGCACAAAGGTACTGCTTATTTCTTACAAAATTTCTTCCAGCAGACCTGCGAGAGGAAAGTAGGATTGGATATGTAGACACAGTGTGTACCTAGAAAAGTCGAAACAAGAAAATTTTAATTAAAACTCAAAACAAAACTATTCTATATAAAATAAACATACATACAAATACATACACACATATATAAAAAAAAAAATACTAGTATTAGTAAATATTTACTGTCTGTTTTTTTTTATTTACTGTCATAGGGTCTGTTTTTACTGAGCCACTTGCTTTTTAAACAACGTGTTTCTGGTGATAAATATTAAAAAAATATGCTGTGATTACCTTTTATCTTAATTTGACCGAGATCTATTTTGAGACTATTTTTACGAATGTATGTACGCAAAGTCTAAGTGTGACCCAAATTACATGGAGTGCTGCCATTCTTCATATCGTTCAAGATACAGACTACAAAAAGAGACCTCTGAGTTTGTTTCAGTCTGTCTTCTGAACTTCCGAACTCATCTGGTTCTCAAACTCAAACTCAAAGCATTTATTTCAATTAAACCATTTACAGGCACTTTTGAATTGTCAAGGGGTCGGTCAATCAGAAATATGAAGCTAGTTGCCCATTCCAAAGCGTAGTATGTAGGTACCTATGGAGAAAACGGGCAATAAACTCCATGGACACTCTTTTAAATAAAAAAAATTGATACAAAATATTGGTTACATCATTCATTTTGAAATTATGCATGTGAGAACTATGTAGAAAGACGTGCACGTTCGTAGAAGCGTCCGTAATAAAAAGAAAAAAAAATTAAGTACCATTCTAAACTTAAAATAAATAAAAATAAGCCATAGCAGGTAAGAGATGACCAGTGCCAAGTGACGGCGCCCGTTCACGAACATGACGCATGGATCAGCACCATTCAGCTCAGCCATTTTGAAGGGAGCTAAATGATCCAACACAATTTCCGGTTTTAAAACAATTTAATTTTGGACGTCGTGAAACGACTAAAAAAGGGTTGTACCATTCGTTGGGCTAAAGTGTACCTATATTTCACCAGTTATGTTGACAGTTATTGTGCTAAAATAGATAACTATGGGATAACCTGAATTATAGTTCATTATGCTATTAATATGATCAGTTAAACGTAAAATAAATCATCCTTTGTTTTAACTTAAATACCGGCCAAGTGCGTGTCAGAAAACGTACAATGAAGGGTTCCGTAGTTTTTTTAAAATTTATCCCAAATAAAAACTTACCATTATAATTGAAATAAATGATCTCCCAATTCTCCCATACATTCCAACTGCAAATGTAAGTTTGTACGCACAATATTGAGAGATTTGCCATGTTATTATAAGACCATCACCAGACTTCTTTTATTATTTTACTCTCTATTCTCTGTATTAACAAAAAAAAAAATTACTCAGTAGTTTCGGAGTTATGGGGAATGGTCAAATTTCATCTATTTTGTTAAATATCTAAAAATATATTTATTCAAAAAATAAAAATAAAATGAAATCTCGCAACAAGCCCTTTTATTTGATAGATATGTCACACGGTACAGTTTGCACTTTTTTTTTTTTGTAATTTTCTCGTTTTCCTCCCAAAAGTGACCCCATATTCAAAATTAATTTCTTTACGTTACATGTCCGTGTTTGGGTCACAGAAATACATAGGTAATGTGTACCAAATTTCAACTTTATCGGTCCATTAAATTCGGAGTAAATTGGCTGTGACAGATGGACATACAGACACACGAGTGATCCTACAAGGGTTCCGTTTTCCTTTTGAGGTATGGAACCCTAAAAACAATTCTTATTATGGCTTATTGGTTGATTCGAACGAATAGACACATTTCGAATTTTATACAAAAAAAAAAAAAAAATGAAAACTAGGAACTATATTTGCCATTATGTTTTTCTTTTTTTTTTGCATATTATTCCAAATGTTCCAATTGCCTAAAGGCTTGTGCAGATCAGCGCGACGTGGTCTGCACAAGCCTTTATACGTATTTCTGAAGTTGTCGATTCGCCCACAAATAAATTAACTACGTGCGAAAAGACGCAAAACAAAAAAAAAAAAAAGTGTCGCTCGCTCGTTTCGGGCGAGTCGACATACAACTTTAGTCAGTGCTTAACAACAACACTGTTTACTCAAATCTCACTACAAAGAAAACTACATAAGCTGGTAAAATATTTATTCTTTTACAGTTCAAATGACAACAAGGAAATGTTAATATTATCACTATCAGTCATTTCGCGATAACTTTGTTTGCACTCCAGTGTAATCAGCGCCGAACAAACTATTGCGAGACTTTCCTATTTTATGGCTCGACAGTACACTGTCGCTGTCACTGTACATAGAGGTATATTTTTTGTACCCTGAAGGTTGTTTTTTCAGGCGATTGTTTGCAAGGCTGCTCTATTTTAATCCGTCTTAAGATAAATTAGATTGTTTTAAGGGAGTTTTTTATTACTTGTAAAGCCTCCAGTTTATCTTGGGTGACCCTGTCACTCGGCCCATGTGTACTGAGGCCCTAGTGTGAGTTTCGGAGCACCGAACGCGGTCGATGCGTAAAGTCGAGATGGTTAACAGAAACTCACACTAGGGCCTCTGGGCCTTTTTGCGTGATTTGCCGTTTGACTTGTGTGTATTTTACGTTGACCGAGCGCGCTCGCCCAACGTGCTCTGGGGCTTAGGTAATACGGGCTCCGCAACTCCACGTCAAACCGCGTCTTTTGCGTACGTACGGTAGCAAAAAAGTGCCGTAGTTCTGAGATAGACAATGTCACAAACACCGTGTTCTAGACTTCTAGTTAACAATATTTATCTTAAAACTAATTTCTAATTTTGACTAGAATTAAATCCTTTGAAAATCCATAAGAAAATGAAGGTTCTGCGGTTTGACCTATTTATCCAAAATAATAAAATAATGCGTGAATGACATGAACGTAAATGAAGCAAAAGGAGTACAAGAATCGTAGCAGGTGTTGCGTTCTGTACTTTCTGCCTACCCCCATAGGACGAAGGCGTGAGTTTATATATAATAAAATAAATAGGTATATACACCCACTTAGTTTTTAAAGTAAGGTTAAATACGATTACACGACTGATATAAGAATTATTTTTTCGAAGAAAAAAGACGGGCACTTGATTCCTCTTTAAAAATTAGCTTGCCAAATACTACGATAGGAACTAATTTAAATATTTTTCCACTAAATCATGAATTCATTACTCAAGACAAATCTTTTAGCGAATTCAGCAAAATAACTTTAGTGACAGAATACAAAAGACTGCGCCAGCAATGACAAGACTAATTTGGTAGATTTATCAATTTAATTTATCTAAGCAATATTTTATAGATTTTTTATGACGTCACTGGAGAGAATCAGCAATGGTAATGCTAGACAATAAGACTAGGATCTTTGTTTGAGAATTCGTCATTTATAAATGTTAGTCATTCGTAAGTACATATATTATTCATTTAAAACAAAAGCAGTAAATATGTGAAGCATCAATTCTTAGTCTAGAATTCTAGATAGATTAGGTTCCCCGAATTTTGTATGACCGTGTTAAGGAATAGTAGAAGTACCTATACAAGTTGTAGGTCGTAGGTTCAAAACACAGATAGACGCTTTACTTTGTCTAAATTATTTCATCACCACTGCTCTCAAAACGGTGATGGACAATATCGTCAGGAAACCGGCATGTCCTAGAACCAAAAATTCGAAGACATGTGACATCTACCAACCCGCACTGGGCCCGCGTGGTGGATTACGGCCAGGGTTGCCAACCGTACGAGGTTCCTCGTACAAATACGAGATTTGTGGTCTTCCGTACGAGGTACGAGGACACTATCAACCTCGTACAATTATGTACGAGATATTGATAATATGGCCATACGAATATTTTGCATCACCATTATTAACAGTAAAGAGTAGTGCCATCTATCAGAACTTGTTGAAACTTCTTACACCAAAAATTTCATTGCCGCATTTACGCGATGATTGTCCATGGTAGCTATCCCGTCAACCGGGGAAATCCCCGACTAATAAAACATTTCGTTCTTCGCATTAGTCGTCTCTGTCACACATAGCGCAAATTTCTACTTTCTCTGTTCCATTCGTTGCATTTTCAGGTCATTAATTAATGTGTCAAATTCAGAATATATAATGAAGGTAGTTTACAATGGACGAAACAACGAAAAGAATAAAATTCTTTTTTACAAAAACTTCAATTAGCTACACGTACTAACGTAGTACAACTAAACACTCGTGTTTAGTTGTACTACGTAACTTCCAGTCGTTTGCTGCAGTGGAGCCTCACAAAATACTGAAACCATCACAGACAAGATGGCATTCCTTATTATCAGTGGTTGAAAAGATATTAGAGCAATGGGAGGCCCTACTTAGTAGAAAGATCATTGAGTAAAAAGTTCTAAATCCAGTAGTTATGTGTATGATCCAGTATATATGCCCTAATTTTGGTTTTAGCACGTTTTAAACGCATAATAAATGTACGAGGTTTGAAAGTCAAAATACGAGATTTTTAGCTGCATATGTACGAGGGAATTTGTTTTACGGTTGGCAACCCTGATTACGGCCCACTCCCTCTCACACAGCGGAGGCCTGTGTTCTAGCAGTGACAACATTATAGACTGATCATGATGATAATTATGAGACGAGTGGAATAGTACACGGTTCACTTATGGTGATTCCTTCAATGTAACCCGCGATATCCAAAATTTCTTAACATAACATCACGCCCTGTTTCCCCGAAGGCTTGGGCAGAGGTGTACCTAATAGTACACATCCACATTTCGCCAGTTATGTTTAAGTCCCATCTAATAGCCGGCAAGCCTATTGCCATCGACCGGGCAGAAATAAAGACTCCGGGCTGCTATTGAGAATTCGGTGACGGAAAAACCCAATAACAATAAAACTAAGCTCGTTGTTATAACACGCTAATAATATATAAAATACAAATCGAGCAGACTCGATTTTTCAATAATATGTATTTTTGATGTCGATGTAATCAAGATTGTGCAAGTATCATTCAGCCTGACTACAAATACGTGATCCAACACGCATTTGGCTGGTTTTCCAACAAAAATGGTTTTTCTTGTTGAGCTTCTTAAGTTCTGAGTTGAGCTACACGATCACTGACAAATGCGTGCACTGGCAGGACAGGTCCACTCAAATCTGTGTGATTCTTTCCTCAAAAGACCATTACAGACACTAGTCTACATGGTCCTCACATGATCTGACCAAGATTATGTCTGGACTTTATAAGAAACTGTGACCCTGAGTTGGTTTCGGTCTTTCTTCTCAGAGTCGAGTAAGAAACACTACACTAGTTATAAAACTTTTGTTATTTTTGATGTGTAAAGGTATATCATTAATGGATTTTCTTCTTCACCCAGGTCGGACGGGAAATGTATGCGCCGTTGATATGGACTGCCCTGACAATGCCTTCTGTCGACTGGCTAGCTATTGTGTCTGCAAGGATGGCTTCGTGTATGCCGCCATCAACAGCACACACAAGGGGTGCTTGAAAGGTACGGTAGTCTTTGTTTGATATTTTAGATAAGAATACGGGTCGGGTTAAAACTCGGTTTGCACGAATTTAGGGTTGATAGGTGTGTAATTTTGAAGGGGTTGGTTTCCCTTTTCAAAAAGGGGGCTCGTGATTAAATGAAAACAGCCGCACGAGTCAGCTCGTGGATGGGTGACCATTCATTAAGACCCCTCCGTGACACAGAAAGCACGTTAAGAGAGTTTATGCTAAAAGTTGGCAACGTCGCAAATAGCTGTCAAAAAAATTCAAGCGTCCAGGCTTATAGGGCGTGCCCGCTTACATTATAGCTGTAACTAGAAGTTATAATTGATAAACTAGGACCATCGAGGTAAAATAAATAAATATTTACCTATCTGTTTTGTAATCAAAACAGGTTCATTCATTATTAATATTCTAGTTCGCTAGTTAGCCACATTCCTTATTTTGCATACAGTAATATTGCCAAATTAATAAAAACAGCTGAAATATTTGACATCTATTTGCAACGTTGCCAACTTTCACCGTCCTGGCTGTCATTCATAGATTTTTGACAGTCGTTACAGGTAGTCAGAGGTCCAAAAGTCTGACAACCTGTCTTACCAAGGGGTATGTTGAATTATTGTCTTACTGGGGTATCTGGGTTGTGAAGATCAGATAGGCAGTCGCTTCATGTTAAATACTGGTATTCAGCTGCATCGGTTAGACTAGAAGTCGACCCAACAAAGTTGGGATAAAGCTAGGCAGATTCATTGCTATTCCCTTTCAATTGATACCCCTCCCTGTCTGCGAAAACTACTTGACTTAACCACTCAGAAACGGCGGTTAGACAGAACAGAAAAGGATTACAGATCTGACTCTGCCAACACCTACTCACCATAGCCAACACATATTTGTATGGCATATCGATGGGTCTGTTTCAGCATGATCTGTATAAACACGCCTACAATACCAACAGGACAATGCGGGGCAGCATTTCGTTTTCTATCTGTCGAAACCAAATAACGTTTCCAAGGACTTCGCGGATCCTATTGTCAAGTACAACAGCAGTGCTATTCTGTAAAAATCTCACGGTGAAAACTTAGGTGAAGTGAGCTGTCAATTAGTGTAGGTACATCCCTAGCATCAGTGGAATGACAGCACACTTCACGCTCACTTCACCTAAGTTTGCACGGTGAGATGTTTGCAGAATAGATCGGGATTTTAAGTGCTGTCTTTACGACGACATTTTTAGCGGCTTCACTTTCCTTAATTATTTGCATGTAACCTGCTATCTAATTACGCAACACATGTTCGTAAACGATTACGACTAATCTGTTTCATTTTGACAGTTCAACAACATTCATTGCGTTATTTACGTTGTTGAGCAGATTTTATTTTAGAACTTAAGAAGCAATGGATTAGCCATCTGTTTCAAAACGATTTAGATTCTGATTGATCGTGTATTACACAATTAGGGTACTGATCGACCCAGTTTTCGGAATGAGAACTTGATTTTTTACTAATTATTATCTCTTTTAAAACATGATTGGACTATAATGTAATTTATTATCATCTTGCATGCTCTTGTATGTATATACCATGTTTAAACAAATAAATGAATCTTATCTTATCTTATCTTATCTTATCTCTTCTCCTCCTCCTCGTAGAGGCACCTACGTATTTATGTGGTGACGGCACAGCATATTCCCTTTTTCCATACTTGCATCTCTATCAGACTTCATCCTGGTACTACTCATCAGTATTTTCTTAGCCCTTCTTATCCGTTCTCAAAACTTCCTCACAACGTGTCTCTCTTTCCTCTGCATCACTCTCAATCATCAATCTAAAATTATTCCTTAATCTTTAATTCCAGAGGCCCGCATTGGCGAAGAATGTGTTCAGCACATCCAGTGTCACTCGACGACCGGCATCCACTCCGAGTGCGCCAGCGGAGTCTGCGCATGCGCAGCCAGTGCGCACTTCGAAGATGATCGCTGCTACGAGACCGCCGGTTAGTATTATAAATAGATAGATAGAGAATTCTCTTTATTATGCACCCATACTTGAATTCGTAATCAGATAATTAACATTCCATCGCCACTTCCTCAACTATCTACTTTAGCTATATGCTTTCTAAGTTGTTTTTTGATTTACCATTTGTAATTATTAAATATTTTGGTTGCAATGGAATTCGAACTTTGTCATGTATGACATTGAGTTCGTTGTTCCAAAGTTGTTAGTTCATGCATGGCAAAATTGCCAAACATGTTATTAATAAGTTCCTTTTGCTTAGCCGAAGTCGGGTAAAAACAACGGCGTTGACTCTTCACGTAGAAACAAAAGTTTTGGCATACTTGTAAATGGTATACAAGTGTTACAAGAATATTTTAACTAAGAAGGAACTGAACCCAATTTCATTGCGGTCACCGCAATAGGTTGGGTAGGGGCCTTTTATTTCTTTTAATTTCCATCAGCCCATCTTTTCTTTGTACTCGCAATGAGCCAGATAAATGATAAATGTGTAGTGAGTTAGTAAAGCTACTTCCAAATATTCTTTTTGGAGATTCTTAGCCCACGTTAGCACGGACGTAAAATCGCTGCGATTTTTTTTCGTGCACTGGCTTTTCAACGCTCTGCTTAGCGCCGAGAGTTGAAAATCCAACAGTGTGTTTTTTCAACACGCTGGGACGAGAGTGCGTCCCCCAAACGCAATGATTCTCAACACCGAGATTTGACAATCCAATGCGCGATAAAATCCCGCCGCGATATTTTTACGTCCGTGCGTAAGTGTGCTTATTCCTAAGTGCCTTTTTTATGGGAAATGAGCGGGCGTGTCAGACTCTTACTGACTAAAACCCACCCGTGTTCCTTCAGTTGCCTGTACGTTGCCAGGGGCCACGGCATCCCATTCGGACTATTCTTAAGTGCCTTGTTGGTCGCAAGCGCTACCTGAGCATGATGTCTAAGGTTCGATTCCCGGGTCAGGCAAAGTGTTATTGGGATTTTTCATCGGGAATTTCTCATTAGCAGCCCGGAGTCAGGATTTGTGCCCGGCTGATAGCACTAAGCTCGCCCCCTATTACATGGGACTTAAACATAACTGGCGAAATGTTGATGTGCTATAGGTGCATCTGCTTAACCCTTCGGAGAATACAGGCGTGATATTATGTATGTATTCAGAACACCTATTTTTAGAGCCGAGGACTCTTAATTGGCCTTAGATAGGTGTTATTCTTAGAAAATAACTACGTACGGTGCAGTGTGGACGATGAATTGATGGCTCACTTCCTTGCAGCTTCAACAGTGTTATATGTAGTATGGGTGAATTCGCTAGGAACGTCGCATACCATCTTAAGAGGAAACGCGGTTACGTGGATATTGGCGTTCATTACACACGTAATCCTCTGTTTTCTGATTGGTTAATGCAAATATTTTTTAACGAAACAATCTATGTCTACCACGGCCAGGCCATGTTTGTATTTTTGGTTACTTATTTCCTCCGTCTATTACGGTTGCCAGTCACTATTGCCATGGCGGTCGACCCGATTGCAAAATTATCTCAAATACATAATTTTTGTTTTCAAGTATTTTCTTTTTTTGAAATTATACTGTCCTGCTGCAGGGCAAAGGCCTTCCCCGAGTCCTTCCAGGAACTCCTTTCTCGCGTCACGTAGAACCAGCCCTAGTGGTACGCGTCCAGATCGTGTCGCCACCTCTTTCTGGGCCGGCCTAGACGGCGCCGTCCATCTTCGGGCACCCATTGTGTGGAGACTTTTGCCCAGCCGTCTTCGTGCATATGGCTGATGTATTGTGACCCGCCCAGTCCAATTTGACCCTGGCAGCCTTCTTTCGTTTTCAAGTTTATCTATAACCAATTGTATCGAATTAGATATATACTAAAGAAGATAATTACTGACATATGCATGCGCTGAATGGGTAGGTCCACTTGAATCTCTTGGTCTCACTTGACTCTGTCCACAAAAGACTTTCTCAGACACTAATCTGCATGTTCCTCACACGATCTGCCCAAGACTGGGCTTTAAAAGAGACTGTCACCACTGAGTTTGTTACGGTGTTTCTTCTCAGAGTAGTCCAGAAGGAAACACCGGCCTCATTTAGCCAACAATGTTTTTGACGTGCAAAAGTGTTTGAAAAATCCTCTTTTTTTCTTCATTCAATTCAACACGATAACTATCTTCGTTACAGTAATCGGTGAGCGTTGCGTGGTGGATCAGAATTGCTACCTCGGCGACCTTGGGCAGGAGCGACAGGCCTTCTGTGTCAGAGGCTACTGCACCTGTCAGCTACAGTTCAGTTCTAGGGATAATGGCACAAGGTTGGTACCGCTTCAAATCTAATGATAAGAGATTATGATAATATACCGATGCTAAACCTTCAGAGGAAAACGAGAAAGTGTTTTCATCATAATCATTTCAACCGGATGACCGAAGCGTCGCCAGATAGACCGGTCCTGTGCATCTCGAAAGTGTTTTACAAAAAATAAAATATCATGGTGTAAGCGAACAGTTTAATTGGTCAGGTTTGGAGCTTCAAGCTGTAGCATTTCCTTCATTGTCAAAAGCATCTGTGTTTTAGTTTTAGCTTTTAGGATTGGATTATTCAATATTTTGCATATTTGCTAAACGAACTCCATTAATGAGACCAGAGGCTCTAGTGTGAGTTTCTTTCAACCATCTTGACTTTACGCATCGACCGCGTTCGGTGCTCCGATTGGCAGCCAGCCGGCCTGCACCAGTGAATGGCGAAAGTTAAAAGAAATTCACACTAGGGCCTCTGAGCCTAGTAACTGGGCTCATATTAATATAGTATTGTAGTCATATGTCCCAGCTCCTATCTTGACTTCTGTGCCCCAAAAAATGCAGCCATAGCGATATCTGCACTGCCACCGATGATCCCGTGGAAGTGGCGAACAAAATTGAATACTCTATCGTGCCATCGACAGGACAATATGGTCCTATTATTCTACCATTCGACTTATTCAACCTCTTTTTCCAGATGCGTCCGCGACGCGCTCTTGGGAGAGGCATGTGAAGATCAATTGCAATGCGCGGGCACAGGTCTGGAGTGCAGAGGCACGTGTCGCTGCAAGGACAACTGGGTGGCGCATAATGGTACCAATTCCTGTGTAGAATGTGAGTATCATTGATAAAGTCGTTTCTAACTGTAAGGAAATTGACGGGTACAAGGCGAGTCAAAAACAGTTACCTACTTGTGACCGCTACAGTGCTGTAGAAGCTTATTCCCTTAATCCGAATAAGTAATCACAAATTCTTAAATAATTAATTCACTCTTTTATAAGTGTACTAATCATATTTAGTAGACTATAAAATAAACCTTGAAATTCCTATCAAAGTCCATTATCATTCACTATGGTAATTATCAAGCCCTTGATACAGTGGTATGCCCTTAATTTCTAGGGCCTATGTAATTAATTGATAGTTAGCTGGTGCTGCATAAGTAGATGGTAATTATGGTTAGATTAAATGAATAGGGTCAGGGTTTAGTTCATTTGATTTTGCAGCTTCAATGGAAGAAAAATTAGGTCACAATTATGAGTTAATTATTTTTTCCCGGTAGTCACTGAAACCTGAGTATAATATAACTTTTTGATCCCGATCCAAATGGTATTTTATGTAATAAAAAAATATAGTACTTATTTAGGGTTCACTTTCGTCTTGGGGCCTAAAGAACCACAGTTGACCACATTTACACACTTATTGATGGCTCACTTCCTTGCAGCTTCAACAGTGATATATGATATAGTATGGGTGAATTTGTTAGGAACGTCGCATACCTTCTTAAGAGGAAACGCGGTTACGTGGATATTGGCGTTCATTACACACGTAATACTGTTTTCTTCTTGGGTAATGACACCATAGCAAATATTTTTTAACGAAACAATCTATGTCTACCACGGCCAGGCCATGTTTGTATTTTTGGCTACTTATTTCCTCCGTCTATGACGGTTGCCATTCACTATTGTCATGGCGGTCGACCCGATTACAAAATTATCTAAAATACATCATTTTTGTTTTCAAGTACCTATTTTATTTTTTAAATTATACTGTCCTGCTGCGGGGCAAAGGCCTCCCCCAAGTCCTTCCAGGAACTCCTTTCCAGAGTCACGTCACACATTTATATTTGAACTACTTGGTTTAATTTGAAAATACAACTAAAGGTTCAGGCACACTCGTCACGTCAAGGTCAAGTCGGCGATCAGTCACGTCGACGAAAATTAGGATAACCTAGAAAAGGGGGGTACCTAACATTAATGGAGACATCCAAAACTCCGGCGCGCTCCGACATAATATCTTACTGGTAGACAGTGGCATTGATCAGTCATGACCAATCAAAATGGCAGGCTATTTCCTGAGGAGCTTGAAAAACAATAAATCAATAACAATATTATTTCCCGCCCTTTACAGCTGTAAAAGAACTCAACGGAACCTGTGAGTACGATGTCCAATGCGACGGCCTCGCCGGGCTACCTGACGCGAGGTCGCCGGGCGCCGCGCTGTGCCTGGGAGGAGCCTGCGCGTGCGCATACAGCGCGCGCCCGGCCGGTACCCCCGCTAGGTGCTGGCACCGCCGGCGACCGGGACAGGAGTGTCGGAGGGATGAGGTATGTGTGTCTTGGAGTATCTTGGCCAAAAATTTGTTGGCCATAAGGCCTTGTCCACACTAGTATAATTATTGTTCGTTTAAACGCAAAATGGTACGCGTTCATACGTGTCATTTTGCGTACTAGTGTGGACAAGGCACTAGTTATTTTAATACCTTGTATCCCTCTTATCACGTAGGTCCCTCTACATGATAGAATACATCAGATACGTGGGAAGGTACCCTCTACACAATATTTGATCTGTGCTTTCTTTTTGGCGTCATTTTAAAGTTTTTCAGGGATACATTTAGGAAAATGTAAATGAAAGTAGTATAATAAAATTCATTCAGTTTATTCATTATAAAATATTTACAATTTATCATCATTTTCATATTTAACACTTTAAAACTTAACATATTTATTCAATTTCAATACAAAAGGCACCAGGCATTATCAAGCTTTATTATCATAACAATAGTCTTTTCTTTATTTAAATTTCTTAAAATAACTTAATCCTATTTGATTTCTGGTCATATCCTCATCTAACTGAACTTCAAGGTCTGAAATGTTGTCAAGCCCGAAATTTTGTCCTTTCAGGAATGTGTATCTGAAGAAAACGAGCCAGGTTACTGTCTATCAGGACGCTGCACATGCAAGAATTGTTCACCGGACGCTAAAGACTTTGGCGGCGCAGCCACGCTCTCGCGCCCGCCATTGATCGTGTCCGCCATTTTGACACTGGCCGCCATCTTGAGATACCAGCTGTAAGATAGATTATGTACAGATTGTTAATACATTATTGTTTTTATGTAGATTTGTCTAAGGAAAAATTATATTAATCGAAAGCAGAATGGTAAATTGGAAATATTGAAGTACGAGTTTGCAAATTGTATGGACCAATGATTGAATCTTTTGTTGTTTGATAAAGATCTTAATTAAGAACGTGACGTAAATGGTGGCCTGAGAGTAATAGAAATGCGTGCTTTTCTCTAAAAAAATATATTCGAAAAATAACACATAATAAGTTTTTCGAAACTTCGTAACTACTGAGTACCTACATACCTACCCAGTCAAGCTGAGTAGGTACTGCAGTGTTAGGTCGCGTTTATATAACATGAATCTCATCGCGAACAGATCGCGTTTGAGCAGCCTTTGAATCGTACTCGCTTCGTGTAGTCGCCTTTATGACTCTTGTCTTGACGTCAATTTTCCTAATGATTAGCCATAGCGTTGCGTGTTGGTTGATATTTGGGCGCTGAGCGTACGCGGTGTGCTTGATCATGACGTATATGTACATTATGATAAAGTATGAACTACAAAGTCTCTGAGAGAGACGCGTGCGCGTGATTCGCTCACGGTGTCAACGTCGTGCTGAAAAAAATCGCAGTCATGTGAATGCGCCCTTACAACAATGTTTATTTTCTAGAAGAAATAATAATATATCGCACAATATTTTATTTTTTAGGCTGTTACATTGTTCGTAGTCTATTTCAAAGTTTATTTAAGTTGTAAATAATATTGTTGTTGTTAAAACTTTGTAAATTCTAAGTGTAGATTATTATTTCACTTTAAACAGTATTTTGCGAGTGCAATTTTTATATATTTGTTTTAAAATAATAAATGGGTAGTGTTTATGCCAAAGAAGTGTAGGTACACAAATATTGAATGTATTGTGTAAATAAATATTATTTATTTTAAAACTGAGTTGTTTTGATTCTTCGTGGTTCCGCCCGTTATCAGACTCCTACTAACTGAAACCCTATGTACACTTGGATTCCACAAGTAAAGGAGAATTATAGAAATCGGTGAACATGGTAAAAAATTCTCGCTGAACATAAATGAAAATAAGATTCCAACGAATTGAGAACCTTCTTCTTTTTTGAAGTCGGTTATAAAACCTACAGTGCTATAAGGATCTTTGACATTAACAGAAATGAAGGTTTTCTGAAATTACGTTCACCAGAGGGCAGCACTGAGTCGTCAGGTCCAGGCACCAGTCAAAAGTGTCAAAGCGCCTATATTTTCTTTATTCACTCAGTCACGACTAAATAAATTATAGGCGCTTTCTCAAAGAACGAATGAATGAAACGAATGATGAACTTCATCATATATTTTATATTCATTGTCGAAATAGAAGACCTCTTGTCAAAGTGGCGCCAATTGGTGGCGTGAATTTTCATGAAAACTCATTGTGGCGGCGTTAGGCCACGCGCCTAAAGATATTGTACTGTTGTAGGATTTACTTGTCACTTCAGCGGTTCCTAACAGAGGGTGTCAACTGCACATCAGTTCTGGCCGAGCTCGTCAACGAAGCTTGCAGCGCGCGGCGGACGCTCGGCGATGCCGCTGCGTACACTAGAGGGTTCAGGGCCGAGTTGGTGAACCCTAGCCATGTACACCACTGCCAGATCGAGTCCCATACGCAGTCGCAAATGGAATCTGGAGAAATAGTTAAAGGTAGAAAAATATCAGTTCCAGTCATACAAAAAAGAAAAATCATGAAATTTCTGAAATCAAAAACTTGGTAGGTACAATCAGCTAACAAAGTCAATACCTATACCTTTCAGTTTTTTATATCGTAATTAAGTGTTGAATAGAGTATTTTATTAAAAAATCGGAACTCATAGTTATTATAGAATGAAATGCGACGCATCTAATATATTTGTGTCAATTTAGTTGATGTGTAAAAATAGCAGTGTTAATAGACTTTTACTAACGACGTACTCAAATACGAATTTTATTATAATAAAAACGTAATTTTCTACTTAAAGAATAAGAATCAAACATGTTATAACACGCCTGTATTTTCCGAAGGGGTAAGCAGAAGTGAATATTAGGTACAACCACATTTACAGTGCACCGAGAAATCCTGAAAAATGAGCGTAAAACAATATTATATTTAGATATTTTTGGCTTTGAATAATTTATTTTACGAGAATATACATCGGACTCTAGAGTGTAACTGCCCAAACAAGATTTTAGCCCTAATTTGTAAGTATAAAAAAAAATGTTTTTTTTAAGCTTCAGTTTACAATAAAAGGGTTTCGTGTTCGGAGCCTCCTTTTAAGCAAACAATGCCTGTGTTAGGAGACTCCGCTCTTCCATAGTACAGCATAATTACTTAATCTATTAAAACAAATTTTAATTCAAATTCAAATTCAAATTCATTTATTTATTTTCTCTGATCATCATAAACAGTACAAAGTCAATGTTCACTACAAAGAGACTGGTGTCTGTTTTAGGTAAAACCTGTATTACAGATCACCAGGCTGACCCTCCGTCGGACATTTATATGACATTAACTGCATTAATCTTTCGTACAAGATGAATTTAACATAAATAAGTAAAATTAAAATTAGCTATTACATTAACAATTTTAGATAAGCAATTAATTAATTAATTAAAACATAATTAGGGTAAACATTTTCAATATAAAATAAAAGTAGAAGTAAAAGTAAACATTTGAGATGACAAGAATGGGTTATTTTTGATTTGGTGGAGCGTGTATGTTGGTGTGTGTATGTGTGTCAATGAGAATGTGAGAGAAATTATTCTTCACGTATTAATCAAATAGTGTGAAAAATTACTCGTGTATGTGTAAGTATATCGTTCCATGCATTAGCTCAGGGGTTTCAATAAGCGTTCGGTTGCATTGTAATCAATGCCTTGAAGCCACGAGATCACTTTCTTTTTGCACTCTACCCTGGAAAGAGGATAGATCATCAACATTTTGTTTATATTATTATATAAATACGAACCCAGAAAACCATAAAAATTATGTGCCAGACTGGTCCTATATTGCGTTGTCGCACAGACAGTGGTTTTTATCCTTTTCCCTGAAAATGTTTTCGGGTCGTAGGGAAGTTCAGCATGCTTTTTTGTAACAGTCACTATAATAAAAAGTTGTCGAACAGTCAGTACCTTACTTCGTTTATACAAGTCCACTGTAGGATAGCGCATAGGAAGAAAAGAGGCCACTTTTAATATGGCTCTCTGAGCTCTCTCCAATTTTAACAGGATCGTTTTAGCGGCCCCACCCCAGGAAGTTATACAATAGGACAGTAAAGGTTGACACAAAGCGAGATAGACTGATTTGATTACAGATGTGTCAGCAATGTGTCGAAGAGATTTAAATATATAAATAAGCTTACGAATCCTGGGAACCAAGGCCTCGATGTGCTGTTGGAAATTTAGTCGGTTGTCAATTACAACACCCAGATACTTAATAGCGTTCGTTTTTGACAACCGTGGACATTCACAAGAGCTGCTGGATGGAAGGCTACAATTGTGTGAGATAATTGCGAGGTTAGGTGCGTCTTGTTTCCTGATTGTGTAGGTCATAAACTTTGTTTTATCTACATTTAGTGTGAGGATGTTGTCACTAAGCCATTTAGAAACCTTATTAAATCCATTTTGGGCGTGCGCATAAACCTCTTCCCAAGTGTCACCATAGAAAATCAATGCAGTATCATCGGCAAATGTAATTACTTTACCATTGGTTAGGTCTGAGTTACATAGGTTATTTATGTACACTAAGAACAAGGTTGGACCGAGGATACTGCCTTGTGGGACGCCATATTCATTAGGTAGCTCATCACTTACCCATCCATTAATTTTAACTACCTGTGTCCTACCCTTTAGATAATTCGCAAACAAATTCAGTGTTTCACCCCTAACACCCAAGTGCTCGAGTTTGCTTATCAAAATGGGAATAGACACTGTGTCAAATGCTTTGGCTAAGTCCAAGTAGATTGCCAGAGTCTTTTTCTTAGTATCTAGCTTAGAAATAATAAAATCCGTCAATTGATGAACAGCATCTGAAGTTGATTTATTAGCGCGAAATCCAAATTGAGATGAAGATAGAAGTTGATTTGTCTCCAAGAACTTAACCAGTCTGATATTCATTAAGCGTTCCAGTATCTTAGAAAGTGCTGGAAGTATAGAAATAGGTCTATAATTGTTAACACAGCATCTATCCCCACTTTTGAAAACGGGAACTATTTGTGATTTTTTAAAAGCAGATGGGAAAACTCCTGATGTAAATGATAAATTGCAAATGAATGTTAGAGGAGGTACAATAACGTCGATGAATTCTTTCAAGACGTTTCCTGAGATTTTATCTATTCCTACTGCACAATCATTTTTGAGGTTAAATATTAATGATTTTATTTCGCTTTCATCTGTATGTAACAGTACCATTGATTTTTCGCAGGACATAGTAGATTGAGATGAACTAGAGTTGTTAGCGTACGATGAATTTACGTTATTGGAAGTTATTTTTTCTGCTAATGATTTACCAATGCCCGCGAAAAATGAATTTATATTATTGGCAGAATTGGACGGATTTTTGGGGCAAATTAACTGGGTTGACTTTTCATTTTTCTTGGAGGTGTATGTGATATTTTTAATGATTTCCCACAACTTCTTACTATTATTTCCGGCTTTCATAATAATATCCTTTTCGTAATCAATCTTAGCCTTCTTCAAAATATCATTACAAAAATTTCGATACCTCCGATATGTGGTTTGAATGATTACATTCCCAGGATTTTTTTTAGACTTTATATAAAGTTTATCGCGGTTTCGCATACACCTAAGCAGGCCCTTCGTTATCCAGGGCTTTAAAATTCTTTTGCGCCCAGTACTTGTTACGGTTGCCGTGTTATTTTCAATAGCTTTAGATATCGATCCTGTGAAAAAATCTGCCGCCAAGTTAACATCAGTCATGTTATAAATAGGACTGAAATCAATACTCCTCATGTTTTCGTTTAAACCTTTGGAATCAATTCGATCGTATGTTTTTTTAATAATTCGCTTTGATTTAGTGTTCAAGAAAAGTATAACTGAATCATGATCAGTAATAGATGTCTGCGCAACGTAGCAATTAGCAGTCAGTTTAGTTCTCAATAATATATGGTCTAAGCATGTACGACTGTGAGTAGGTATTGTGTGGGCAGGAAGCATGCCGTGAAACGTAATCATATCAAGGTAGGAGGATGATCTTTGGTCTTGGGTCCCAGGTGAAATATCAATATTAATATCACCCACTAAGATAACATTCTTGAATGATGTATATTTACAAAGACAGTCATTTAGCGAAACCAAGAAGTTGTCAATATTTCTATTAGCTGGTGGACGGTAAATGGCAACTAGTATAGTGTCTGGATCGATCTTTAGTATAAGAGTGTTCGCCTCTGAGAATTGTGATTCTTCAACCGTAGGCGAATAATAGTTTTTACAGTAAATCACCACACCTTCATTCTGAGTTTGGTTGTTGGCAGTGGAAAAGGACTTGTACCCGTCGATGAAAGGAATAATGGGGTTACGTGTCAGCCAACACTCAGTCAGAGCAATAATATCCCATTCAATATTAGATCTAGTCAGCAACGTTTGAAAGTTCGGGAAGTTTCGATGAATACTGCGTATATTTTGCGTAATGACCTTCAGAGTAGTTTCGGAATGTTGCAACAGATTTTTGCAGTCCTCTATTTCACACGTTGCTGACTGTGCCACAGCCACAGAGTCCAGTTCATTATTAAAAGTCATAGCAAAATCAGCCATATTTCGCTGTAGGATATATGAATGTGCACTTTAGGATTGGCCAGTTTACCAGTGTAGTTTTGATGGTGCAAACCTTATTTACGAACGTCATATGAACATTGAACCTCAAAATGCAACGATAATATACGTGTTTGTAGGGAAGCATGTATTTTGTGTTTTTGTAATAAAATAAGTGTTGTAAGTGATTTTTATGTGAATGTTGTTCAGGATAGTAATTATTAAACGCAGGCATTGCTATTAACTGTTTCGAATAGTAACATTTTTTTAGAGAAATCAAAATAAACATAAACATGCAAAATCTGAAAATATTCATGCAAAATCTAACCAAAACAATAGACACAATTAAGAGAAAATTAACTAGTCACAGTTTCCTTTCAGTCTTTAACCTATCTAGATCAGCCTCTGTATTAATACGTAAGTGTCGTTCTCCCTCTCTTTTACGAATAAAGATCTTCCCTCCAGCTGTCCAACAGTATTTATACTCATTGGTGCTGGCGAAGTCACGTGCAAGGAAAAAAAGTCTTCTAGCTTTCGCCGTAAGATGTTCAGATATGTAAACATTATTTGCTGGACCGCTGATATGCAGGTGTGTAGTGTTTAGTTTATTCTCTCTATGCTGGTTGTTGAACTTTTTACAGTGTTCTATTACATTATCCTTTGTTATAATGGAGGTAAAATCTACGATTATGGGCTTATTGCCTTCTTTTTTAGTGTTAATCCGATACACATCTTTTATATTACTTGTTTGGATAGGCAAATTTAGCGCAGTCCCCAGTTTGGCAATATGCTCTAGAAGATCTTGTTTCGACTCCTTTTCTTTAGGTGGAATATTTTTAATTTCAATACAAGAACTTTTATGTGATGTCTCTAATAGATCAACTTTATTCTCCAACACCTGTATATAGTCCATGTTTCTCTTTCGTTCATTTTCCATATCTTCTAGTTGTTTTCTAAGATCCTTATACTCATTTGATAGGTACTCGATGGACTCAATGATACCGGCGTTCTGCTTTCTGATGCCATTGATTGAAGACTGTAACTCATCCAATTTGTGGTTCTGTTCTTCCTTTAGATCGGTTATCATTTTCGTAATTTCCGACATAAAGATGTTCAATTCATCGTCATGGCCTCGTTTTCGGGATCTCGAATGGTAAGCTGCGTTTCGAGTATTTTCATTTTCAGTATCCGAGGCAGCCGTTGAGCTCATATGAGCATCAGGATCACCGCTTGTTTTTGGAGGTGGAGTTCGTTTAGGACGCATCACGATTAAAGGTGAATTTCTGGATTAAGTAAAATCTTTGTTGAAAAAATCAGTATATAATCAGTAAGTCTGTAGTCGTTTTGTATTTATTATTCGATATCAACAAATCTGTCGAAAAAATAATAAAAACAAAAATAATCCTCCAAAAAGTAAACGCTGAGACTGGGATTCGAACTGCCGCTATGTATATCGTCGATCCGAAGCTCACACCCCGGAACCAAACGTAACACAGAAGTAGTGTCAAAATAGGCCAACTAATGCCAAAACCAAATCGAAAATGTTAGTGGCGTAACCTTGCTTTCTCTTTGAAGGTCGCACTCAACGAGTTAACACTAAGTCCACTTTTATAACGATAATTTTAAAAAGTATTGGTCACTTTTGGTGGTATTACTTGGAGTACAGATACACTTTTACACCGTTTTGTTAATCTATTAGTCTATTACGTTATACAATAAGTTTTAGGTTGTTTCAACTTTTAAAAAACACTTTTTAGAAATAAAGTTTACGGAGCGTTTAAAAACACGTCAGCTCGCAGCGGCGGTACGACGGGGGGGGAAATCCAAATAGGTACCCAAAAATATTAAATAAAAAAACTTTTTCGGTGGCAAAAAAACGAAAATAAACCCCCAAAGACACCGACTTCCGAAATCAAAGTTATTTTGCACTTTGTAGGTAGTGTTTTTTTTGGAAGTCGGTTTTATTTTTTGTGAAAAAGTTTTTATTTTTCACTTTTTAGTTGTGGTACCTACACAAAACCCGCACAAAATTTTTAATACCCATTACCTGCTATGTAAATTACAGTGACAGGAACTATTAGAATATCATCCACATATACTAGATGGGAAAAATACGTATTATTGAAGCTAACTCAAAAACCCCTCATCAGATCTTGACCAAATTTATATGGGACCACTTCTGAAGTATGCCCTACCAAACAAAAAAAAAATAATCACAATCAATTCATAATTGGCGGAGTAATCGCGTAACAAACATACAAAAAAAAAAAAAAAAAAAAACAACAGAATTGAGAACCTCCTCCTTTTTGAAGTCGGTTGAAAATATACAGTAAAATGAAGTAGAGTAAGTACGGTAGAGATTAAATCCGCGTGACTCAGTCGGCACACCGGCGACTCACAAAAAAAAAAACAACGATGTCACGTCGACACTTGAGCGGTGTAAAACACACACTATAACCACTCTGGGGATCGAAACCAGGACCCTACGTCACAGTCGTGATAGCAATGTGATATACACAAACAAACAAAAATTAAGGCAGAGATCTATAAACTTTACTTAGCACGTTCTTTGGCTTAGACAATATGTTCCCGTCTCTATCTTATACATTGCAGTCTGACCGTCAGTTGTGAGACAGCGACAAAAATAACCACGGAATAGAAAAAACAGAAAATAACGCACCGCCAAAGTACGCGCAGTGACGTATGAAGATCTGCCTAGTCTTCCCGAAAGACTATCAAATCTAAAGGCCAAGCCTAAGCAATGCCCACTGGCCAAAACTATAAGATTGTAAATAGTTAACTCACCAACGGGCAGCACAATGAAGAATGGAGTCCAGCAGAAGAGGAACAGTGCCATCAGTCTGATGATAGTGCGGGTGGCACGTTGTTGACGAGATATTATGGAGCTGCTGTAAACGAAGCATTACAACTTATATTTATCGGACATAACTACATCATACATTGTGTTTGTCCATTAGTATTCTAACTGAACAGACAGCTGCGCTGCTGGGGAGTTTTTTGCGTCACTTCTTCTTCTCAGCTAAAGCACTAGGAAGTAGTGAAAGGTGGGCGTTTTAGGGGACTGTCTTATGTAACTTTGACGTTCGAAAAGTGCTGATTCTCAGCCTAGTTTGAATAAATGACTTTTGAAGTTTGAGTAATTTTTCAGTAGGAACCCGGAGTCTGGATTGTGCCTGGTTGATGGAAATTGGCTCTTAAACACACACACGCACATTTTTACATGGAACTTCAGCATAACTGACGAAATGTGAATAGGGTGCACACTTCTGCCTAACCCATCGGGGAGTACAAGCGTCATATTATGTAGGTAGTACTGCACAGACAAAAATAAAACCGACCAAATGCATGTCGAACTGTCGAACAACACAATGAAGGGTTCCGTAGTTAGGATGAATTTATCCCAAGAACAAACTTAACATTGTAGTTGAAAAACATGTTCTCCCATAAATTCCAACTGCAAATATAAGTTTGTTCGCACAATATTGAGAGATTTACCATGTTGTTATTTTAAGACCATAGACGTCTTGTATTTTTTTCAAAATTATTTGCTCAGTAGTTTCGGAGATAAAAAAGTATTTATTTTAAAACTATAAAAAAAAATATTTGAGATCCTCACAACAAATACTTTCATTTGATATGTCACACGATACAGTTTGCAAAACTTTATTTTTAAATTTTTCAATTTGCCCCCGAAAACTGACCTTCATGTTCAAAATTCTATTATTTACGTTACACGTACGTGTATAGAATTCATAATGTATACCACATTTCAAATAAAGGCGTGATGTCATGTTATGTTATGTTATTTCAAATAAATTGGTCCAGTAGATTCGGAGCAAATTGGCTGTGACAGACGGATAGCCAGCCAGTCAGCCAGATAGACAGAGACATACGAGTGATCCTATAAGGGTTCGGTTTTTTCCTTATAAGGTACGGAACCCTAAAAATATGATCCTTAAACTCCCGATCCTCTTATCACTAAACTAGAAAAAAAACAATGATTTTCAGCAGCTTTTGAGTTAATTGAGTATAAAGTTTAGATTTGTTTTAATTCTGAATACAAAACAATTAACTGGCTTATGTTGTGGTTGTGAGTCATGACCCTCGCAGGGAGGAAAATGAGAGACTGATTGATTGGAATATTTGGTGGAATTTTGTTTGGAAATTATAAACACTTACGGTGCTCCAGGGTGCTTCACAGGCGAAGGGAGGCAGCTTTCAGGTTTAGATCCTTCAGGTAGATTCAGGTGACAGCCTTTTGGTGATGGCATCCTTGAAATGACATAGTGAAATGTTTTACCTAAAGATATGAAAACACACAGAACGCCACCAATATAAACGAAATAAAAGGAGTTTTTTTTTGTTGTTATTAAATGTTGTAATGGTGTTGAAAAAGAGAAAATAGGTATTCAAATAAAAAAGTATTAAATGGTATTGTAACTTACACAACATTCTTTTGAAGTTCTTGAGTACAAATAGTGTCTACAGTGACACATCTTTTTAAAACTGGTTTAGCAGCAAATCCCCCCTGAAATAAATACAAGAAATAATTACTTAAGAATTTGAGTTAGGGCTGATTACCAAAATCTGCTTAGTTTGGAGATCTACATCTCCAAACTTTTTAGTTCGGTTATCTAAAAAAACATTGTGCAAAAACAAGTGTTTTCTGATTAAGTAGGCATTAACCTCAAACTGACTGAATAGTTAATCTTAAGGGCCTACTCAAGTGGCAATCAACAACAGTGGCAAATAACGCACGATCTATTACTACTGGAAAATTCAATGTACCCAGACTCACTAATTAATATGGTGACAGAACCCTAAAAAAACGAATACTATATAATTTTATTAATATCTATTGAACAGTCTATATTAACCTAGTATTAAATAGTTTATGCCCCTGGCTGGAGGCTTTTAGTTTAGTATCTTAAGGCATCCACAGGATAGTCCGGTTAAGCAGCTGCGACCTCAATCTGAGAGTCAACTGCGAGATGCCATACTTAAAAATTAAAAAAAAAAACTGCCAGCAGACATAAGGAGTGAAATGAACAATAAGTTTTAAAAATAAATTAAAAACATATTATATAGAAATATGATAAAGTGCTACCTATAAATAATATTTAATATCAACCTACTACAATCCGTCAAATTTCTTTAATAGATTTTCAACTTTATCACCAAAATGTAAGGTACAAAGTTGATTGGGAAAATTTGACAGTTTCAGATAGGTTGACGTGCTGGCGTCTGTATAAAGTTTATTGAGTGTATAGAGACTGACCGACCAAAGTCAAACCGCTACTACGGTTTTGTGGGGCTTAGTTTATAAGTTATACTTACCTTAAACAGTATGGAAACCACATATATGCAATAATTGAAACCACAAGTAATACTAGTCCACAGAAGTATAGCAAAATTAAATATTAAATAAAAAACCGTAAATTAAAAAAATGAAATTTTCAAACAAAATAAATATCAAAATATATTCTATAAAAGTAAACACTCTGTTTAGATAAATACCTTGACCCCAGGAAGAGCGGCAACTATGCACGTGAGCGGGACTGGCGCTAGTTTGACAGTTTTCGACGAAATCAAAATTTCGAAGTCGTTTTTCAATGTTCAAGTTTATTGAATCATTGACCTAGTGATCCAATTCTACAGAGTGTTCAAATATGATCAAAATTAGAACTCCAATTTTTGACCTAATTACTGGACCGATTTCGTCCATTTTTTGTGTATCGTCAGAAAAGGCGGTAACAAGTATGTGGTTTCATTTATTGCATATATATGGTTTCCATACTGTATATATATAAATAAATAAGTAATAATAATGATAAAACTTCTCGTATTTCTACAACGACTTTCAACAGGATTCACATACATTTTCGGTATCAGCCTATAATATTACCACTACTGGGACGCAGGCCTCCTCTCTGTGACAGTGAGTGGGCCGTAATCCACCACGCGGGCCCAGTGCGGGTCGGTAGATGTCACATGTCTTCATATGTTTTCCTTCACCGTTTTGTGAGAAGTGGTGATGAGACTAGGCCACCACTGCCCTTAGGTCACCTGTCATTTTTGACTGTTCTATCATTGTTAACGTTGATAGAATGTCAGTTTTTTCAAGGCACTCTGGATTGTTTATAATAAAACGAAATTAATAATTTGAGATTAAGCTTACTGCTTGACCAGTATCTGGGCAGGGCAATCCACCGCGGTGCGAGCGAATCTGTAGTGGTACTGACAAGGCGCACAGGATGCGAGCGTATAACGTCACCATCACGATAGCGGGTAGGTAGAACGATAGAGTTGCACAGTAGAACACGTAGCTGGATAAACAAAACAATTAGAAAAAAAATCTACTTACTACTTTTAATGAATGGTTCCGTTAATTGTTTCAGGTTGTCTCATAGTCATAGGCATTAAATAAATTAGGTATAAGCAGAAATACACTTTCAACTGCAAAACTGTGCAGTTTCTTTTAATGTAGGTAGGTATAGATTTTGGGAATTTTAAATGAACTTGAACTTTTTTGACCTCACCCCGCTTAAGTCAACCTATAATAATATACAACGTGTTCCTTTTGATGTCCCATAACTCTCAGGTTATATATCTGTGCTGTACTTAAGTAAAAATAATACAAAAATTCTAGAACAATTTTAGTGTTCCAAAAATACTTAGTTACGAAGATAACATAACTCTGGACTCTCGATGTATGTATCTCAGTAATAGAGTAAATCAATTTCATTTAAAACATTCATATTTAAAGCCAGGAAATTGCGACATGGTATTTTTTAATAGTCTGTTTTTTTATTATTTCTCGTAAGCGTGTTTTACATAAATAATCGTGACTTTGTCAAATTATTTTGTATGAAAAACTAAAAAATATGACAACAAAGTAATTGAGAAATAATTCTTATGACATTGTCCTATTCCATTCTTTGACATGGTCTCATTAATACCCTAGAGTTATGGGATATCAAAAGGCAAAAACACCTTCCTCCTTACTAATAAACGTTGTATAGCGTCTGTGTAGTTACACAACGCTTTGTCTTCTTCTTTCGAATTTCAAATTACTGACGACTGAAAGAGAGAAAACGGTGTTTAACTATTCACCTGATATAATAAGTTTATTAGTAAGGCAGTTAGTATATAATAATGGTAACACTCACGGGCTCAGATCTACAGGGTTAAATTAAACAAGCTAGCGAAACCTCGCAGATGTGATATCGATATTCTTAACATAATAATTATAACAAAACGAAAGTTAGACGGGAATATGTCTGAGTCAATGTATTTTAGGTCAGTAACCTGAGTCACAATGATATTTACATAAGTTCTGAATTTATAATGATTTTAGAAGTCAAATTATGAATTAATTAATTAATTAAATGCACCGACCTCAGCGTGGTTTAACGATAAATCGAATGAACCCGAAGATTTGCAACAGCCTCTGGAGCCTCATGTTTCATTGTGCTAAAGAGGTAATTGCATATCAAGGAGTAAACCCGGAGGTGGGGTTTATAAATAAATAACTCACCCAACATTAGTATTATCTGGACATCCCTTCTCCTCGTGAATCAAGGTTTTCGGAGATGGTATGAAGGTAGTAGGCAGTGCCACAGCTAAAGATATTGGCCAGACGAGTCCAGCGAACAGCCTGGCTCGTTTAGCTCTTCTGGCTCGAGCTAAGGGAGCTGTAATGCCGCACCAGCGCTCCCAGCCCAGGCAGCAGAGGGAGAGGATGGATGCTGTGCAGCACATGATGTCAAGAGTCTTCCAGCAGCTGCAGATTACCGAGTCTGGCAAAGTTTATCGAAAGGTGTTTAAGGTTTCTCATCGAAATACGAGTAGATATGTTATGACATTTCTAATGTAGTTTTAAACTGCCTAAACTAGATCTAAGGTTGAATGCTTTATCGCCCTCCTTTTTTTTGGGTGGGAAATCTTTAAAAGACTTCTCACGCTCTGGGCGGAGCGGGAGGGCGTGTCAGACTCTTATTGTTCAGTTGGTTCCTTCAGTTGCCTGTGCATTGCCAGGGGCCACGGTATCCCTTTCGGACTTTCCCGCAATTAAGGGAGGCAACGGTCCCCTTCAATTGCTGCATCTCTTTGAGGCGCGCGTGGAACACAACGCGTCGTCGACCCGGACGGCGAGCTACGCATTGCTTATTTATCGCTCTCCTGGCTGCAAAAATACTGCCACAGAATAATACAGAAGGCTCCCTCTGCATTTTAGGTATGAAGCTACAAGTACGCGGTGGTCTCGTCTTGTTGGGCCAATTCAGTGAGCGTGATGTAGTCAGGAGATTTACGCGATAGAAAGAGAGCCAACTTCTAGGTAATTAGCGCTGTACGACCTGAATTGCACTTTATTGTGTCATAGCAAGAGTGGCTTTTTATTGGAATTATTTTGCAGAGTGCACCATTTGTACGAATCTGTCCTTCTGCATCCAAGGTTGGGTCTAGTTTACAATGTAGAGATGGCAAAACATTTGAATGTCATGGATTTCAGCAAAGTAACAAACTTCAATACTGAAGTAGAAAACACCGACATGTCTGTCCGTAAAACTTGATAGTCGATATTTAAATCATTTAGTTGAGCACACCATGACACCACCATGGCACCTAAAAGTACAAACGTTGAAGTTGGATGCAAGCGTCACACTCGGTTCATCTATCCCTTTCCATCAGGTGAGATAGTGGTCAAGGAATATATACAGGTTGTTTTTTTTATATTGCATAACTCTAGGGTAGGTACATGTTAAAAAATCAACTAGCTTAAAAATTACTTTTTTTAAATAACTTTTTCATTGATAAGTACTAGTAAATCATTTTAATTCAAACCAATCATTCATATTTAAAGCTAAAGCTAAGAAAATGCGACGTTATATTTTCCGTGACTGTCGAAGTATTTTGAATGAAAAAAAAAAATAATAATATGCCAGTCGATTCTTTGATATGGTCTCATTTACCCTACCCTAGAGATAAGGGATATAAAAAAACACCTTGTATAATATTGTATTCCTTCATTTGAATATGCGGGTGTAAGCGGGAGAACATCTCAACGGGAGTGATATGAACTGAAACTTTATACTCGTAGATACCTACTTATATACTTATTAGACAAGTGAAACTATATTAAAATTTAAAAACCCCTGACCCAAACATTTCCTCATTTCTCTCCATCACCAGACACTGTTCACCATCAATCTATAACCTATTCATTGAGACCATTCCAATGAGCCCAAACACGATACCTGTGCTGTAAGTAGGTAAGGGAGTTGGGTATCCTGCAAATTCCAGGAGATGCTGCAGCATCAGTTCAAGGTAACTATGTTCTTCTAATATCATTGAACTCACAGAATACCAAATTTCTAATCGATCATACCTGTGGAAGACGCTCACATCCATTACAAGAAGAAAAGAGTTGAAACGGCTGAACCGATTTTTATAAAACATATCTAAGAACCATCACTAGAAAACCTGCTTTCAAATAAAATAACGGCATTCAAATCCATTCACCCGTTTAAGTAGCTCTTAAACGGGTGAACCGATTTGAATGAGGTGCCACAGACACACACATAGCGGTCAAACTTATAACAACCCTCTTTTTGCGTCGGGGGTTAAATAAAATACGCGGGGGCCCTGACTGATGATGGAATGTTACTTTAAGACATGCATGCTTGTGTCAATCCTGTAGAATTCTTTGAAGAAGTACGGAACTCTTTGAAAGCGATTGCCACTTGGCAAGGCCCTCAGACAGCTACCTACCCAATTGAAACACAAACAGCTCCCTCGCAGCAGCCACAGGCAGCACAAACAGTCCCACCAACAGATCAGCAGCCGCTAAACTCGCTAGCGGGTAATGCGCAGGCGCAGTCCGTGACCGCCGCAGTGCGATCAACACGGCTGCGTTGCCGATGGTCGTGGCCGTTGTTAGAGCGGCCATAGCAGCGGCCACGGCACACCAGCGGGATGTTAGCCCGCCACGGGGTTGGAGAGAACTCATTGGTATCTAGAAATCAACAACATAACATTTAACACCATACAACATTTCGCTAGTTATTTTGAAGTCCCAGTTTTGGCGAGTCTATTGCCATCAACTGGGCAAAGAAAAAGTGTAGTGTAGGAAAATTGGGCGTTTGATTTTTCAGGTACCTGCCTTTTTACAATTCTTTATATCTTCAGTAGGTATAATCTGCTATTTCAAGCAGAACGTTCATGTAGGTAGGATTGCATTGACTATTTTAGAAATAGCTCTAACTCAAAGTTAATTACCTAATTATTTCTTGAACTAAGTAATTACTTACAGGTATTTTTATGTTTATTTACTTGCCTACTACTCAATCTGCCTAGCCTTTTTCCCATCTGACCTCCACAAACCAGTAAATAGGTAATACGATACTCCTTGGTAAGACTGTTTGTCAGACTTTCGGGCTTCTGACGACCCGTAACGACTGTCAAAGATCCACGAATGACAGCTGGAACCAACGGCTTAACGTGCTTTCCGAGACACGAAGGGGTCTTAAAGATTAGTTAAAGTTTGACTTACCTACTACTAATATTACTTAATTCAACCGTCCAAAACACACCAGACGGTAAGGGTGCAAAGGAAAAATTAAAATAGAACAAAAAAAAAAAGAAAAAAAAAGTAAACTATACACACTGACATAGTTTATCATAATTTTCGAGAATTTAGGATTAATGGTGGAAGTAAAACACTAAAGCTTGTCTCCCGCAGGCGCGTTTTTACCGGTCGATAATAACGCTGCATTTTACAAAATGTACTGAAAACAGATATAGCAATAACGCTTGCATTATTATCGCGCGATAAAAACGCGCCTGTGGGAGAGAACACGTTAGAAATATCGCACGATAAAAACGCAGCTGTGTGCAAGGAATCGACACACATTATCGCAATAACGCTTGCGTTATTATCGCACGATAAAAACGTGCCTCTGGGGTATTGGCTTCACTTACAATATTAATAACAAATTCAAACACGGGACTCTTGCCCTGATTCGTAAGGCGGATACTTCGTAGAAAAAACGATTGCAGATATATTTTGTTGGAATCTCTTATCCAATCTTTTCCGCACACAGAAAATCACTCACGTGAGTACATGATAAACACCGTTCTTCTTCTTTTCGTGTGGTTAGTAAACTAACCTGGTGTCAGAGTTTTAAAGCCGCCCACGGGCCTCTGACTTGGCTTCACATGCCGTCGAGAAATATCTCCCAGGCATGCCGGTTTCCTCACGATGTTTTCCTTCACCGTTTGTAACCACTTATACTCCATTTATTTTAACATTAGACAAATAACGGTAATAACCCTTTCGTTATTTCGATAAAGACATATTAAAATAAGCTCCGTCATTTCACTATAAATACAAACCAAAGTTTCACCATTTACATTTTCAAAAATAACTTTAAAATACAGTAATTACAACACAATAACTGTCGTTATTTGGCCGTTATTTGACTATTGTTATAATAAATGGAGTATAACTATTAAAAATATGCACATTTCGAAAAATAGTAGGCAATAGTATTAGAAAACTCACTGTGAAATGATGCTCCGTGATTATTTATCTCCAGACGACAGTTCTCGTCTTACTAAATACTAAAGTAAACAATGACTTCTTGCTTCTATTTTAAAATGCATCTTTGAATAATAAATAACTAGTCTAAAATATATTTATCTCTTATTCCTACTGAACAAAACTGTGTCTGTGACTGAATGTAGTCAACGTGCTTCTCGCTAAATCGTAGTAACCAAAAACCTATTGTTCTATTAAAATATTAAACAAAGTGGGGGTATGCCGTAATAATATAGAGGTACAGCAAAGGTAAAGGAAGGTACAATGGGAAGTTTAAGTTTAGTTGAATTTTTGTTTTTCCATCAATCTATTTGAATATCTATGCGACTTATTTGATACTATCAAATAAATCAAAACCAGCTGCAGCTGTTTTACATAACAGAGCTGTTAGACAGCTAGCCGATATGTAAAACTGCCGATTCGACAATCCATCTGCGACAAACATACCGGGATATGACTGAAATGATCGATTTTAACCGTTATTTTAGTAGTGTTTTTAGTGTCTTACCTTGATTTGGAAAACATGCACTTTTTAATTTCATATTTGACCCCATTCACTGTTCGATTTCGTATAGGGGTGTGACTTACCGGTTTTTTTTTAATATTTAACTACACTATTAATAATATTATGTTGATTTGTATTACTTTAAAGTAATTCTAAGTAGGTTTGTCGTGCTTGTTGGTTTATCTATTTAAGTAATATGTAGGTATCTATTACCAATTATTGTTTCTACTATATTGACGAGAAATAAGTATAACTTATCATGAAATATTTTCGAAACCATGCAAGATAGCTTCTTGAAGTAAAAAGCGACATTCAAGTGTATTTAATAGAAAATAAATAACACCAATAACTGTTTTTAAGATTTTTTTTACTTCGTGTAGCGTGTGTAATATAAGTGGTTTAGAAGATTTTTTTTTTGTACTTTTCAAGTCGCTTTTTTATATTGCTCTTCAGTGTATAGGTACGTATTACGGTTTTTGTATTATTTTGTTTATTATATACCTATAAAAGATTCTAAGGTGGTACCACTTATTAAAAAAATCACCGTGGGAGAAGACTATAAACCAAGAGTTAAGAAAACGACCAAGATTATTTTATTCCTTTATTGTCATTACGGGAGAACATTTATTAAAATTTCATTTTTTTTCTTACAATTTATATGCAATTATCTTCAATGAAAATAATTGTTTAAAATATATTTACAAGTTTACCAACTAATGCTACGACACTAAACTAATTTAATAGTTTAAATTACAAACATCTTAATTAAAAGGCACACGGATTGAAGATCATTCTCATCATTTTACTCGTAACAAAGTGCCTTCAAAGTGCATTTAGAGATGTGCCAGTTTTCACAAAAATATGCCGGAGTTGTTACTTTTTACACACACAAAAATATAAAACACGGAGTTATGTTTATGAGTATAATTTTTTGCACTTAATTATCTTTTACAGTCTTTATTTTGTTACATATTTCATTAGTTAAAATTTGCAGTTTTTTTTTAATTTTTTACTTCGAAAAATTACGAATTTATCCTTTTGTACTTTAGCCAATTTTTTAGGGCCTTTATTGCTTAAACATAAGCAGTTAGGAAGCACAATTCGCTTATCCATATATTTATTCTCTACAACTAGTAATACACATGTAAAATTTCTGTGCGTTTCGCTAACGGTACAGTAATTCAAATCTGCTCATTGGCACATTAAAGATGACACAAAAAAATAAAAATAAAATTATAAAACTATCGTAAAACTACGAAGATCAGTTATTTCATTCGCATTTAAATATTACTTACATAAAAAAATGATAAAAATATTTACAATGATGCAGGCGTTACAACATCGGTAGCTATTAAAAAAACGTTAAAATTACTTAATTATATAAAATATATTACAATATAATAGAGTATGTATGGAATTGAGTAAAAATTGAGCATGAGTGATCCCGTGTCAACTATTATAATATTATATAATAATAACAAATGAACTAGTGTTGTCATTTTAAAGCGAAAATGGAATGAATGAGATCTTATATCAATTGGAAATATGCACTATGCAAGAGGTGACACAAATATGTAATTAATGGCAACATTATATGCACGGAATGGCTCAGTTTTGCTTTTGTATTATCAAATAATACCAAAATGTTTGTTAAACCTGCTAAAAAGGTATTTTTCTCAATTGCCACCTCTGGATAAAAAAGTAAAATGGGAAGCAATTATGGAATGATTCGATATACGGAAGATTATGTAAACTATCAATTATAATATTTAAAACTGAGATTATTGCCAGATCAAATAATAAAGTCTGTAAAACAAACCAAAAAAAAAAACTAAAATAAATGTAAGAAATGCGATGGCGGCAGCAATCTCAGTCAATATTACATTTAAATACTAAAATAACGCAATTTGTTTCTAAAGCCGATTTAAACACGTTTTTCTTAAAAACCCTTTTTCAACTTTATTTACTATTTTTTCATTCCAAAAGCCATGCTTAATTTTATTAATAAAAAAACTAATAATAATAATTAGCTATTAATTTTACCCCAGCTTTAGTAACAAACCGAAACTATCTACACACTAAAAGCGATAAAATCCTAAGCTACAGAATCACACATAAATAATTTCCTTACAAATGTGTAGTCGACGCCTACCGGGCTTCCATCTTGTATGGGTGACGCCATCGACTGCACTTAACAAATCTCATTTGCAATGAAACCAATGGTTCAAAACACAGCTTACAAAGAAGTAAATAATAAAAAAATCAACAACGTAACAAGTGTGTCATTTATCAAAATGTGATTGTTATTATTCGGTGTATTTTTGATGCTGTTGTTCAAAAGAAGCTTTTCACTATACTTCTTGAACATTAAAATTGCACTACATTTTTTTTCCGCTTTTCCGGATTTGAACAACGGCCATTTTTCTTTGCATAAAATGCTCTATAGTAATATGGCGAATTTAGGTTTTTATTCCGCGGTATAAAAAACAATAGAAAAGTGATAATATTATTTCTCAAAATATTCTACAGTATTATTTTAGTACATAATGTACATTTTAGAAATAATATTATTGTAAATGTAAAAGTGCCTAAATCAACATGCATCATTATTTAAAAAAAAACCGGCGAAGAGCGAGTCGGGCTCACACAATTAAAGTTCCGAATCAGACTACACTGAGCAATAATTCTGTATTGCGCGTAATTAAAAATACACCGAAAAGGGAATGCTAAAAATCACGAGATTACCAAATGTTAGTGCATTATTCTACACTAGGTTAATAGCTATACACTCAAGTCATGGCTGTACAAGTCAGTCTAAGTTCACGACACCGCCGCTCGACGCCGAACGGACGCAGCAATGGACGCCGAGCGGTAACACTCGCATCGTTCTGTACATTGTCTTCTTTCGTATGCCGCTGGACGTCCTTATTTGTAGTGCTTTTGTAGTTGAATATGAAGATTATTTGCCATTACATTTTTTAAATAAAAATTGTGGGGTTTTTATGCAGCGTTGGAATGATTTTCTCATGTTTCTGTTTTTCTATGAAAGTGAAATAATTTGTAACTCAAACATATCTGTACTCAAAGCAAATTACCTAGTGTTTATTTGCCATTTTAATTCAGTATTTTAGCACCATTTTGTTGCAAAACTGTTACCTATTGCGTTAACAATTTAAAAATATGCTATGTGCAGATGACACTTTATACACCAAATCCAACAAAAAGCTACCACTTACAATAAAAAGAACGTCAGAAATTCATCTAAACCCAAATCTTAACTTATCCCTATATATAGATGGCTTCAGTTGCTCCCTTATTGGTCTGTTGTATGTCGTTTGGGGACAGCGCGGCGCGGTCCGACCAATCAGAGTGCGGGGATTGCGTGAGCGGCGTTTGCGGCGACGGCGTCGACCAATGATCGGGTGACTCTGGCGATGGCGTCGGGAACGTATCACCGATGCCCCAGCCGCCGTATAGACCTGTGAAAATTGGTTTTACTACAACATCAACATAACATTCCCACACTGCTAGGACACAGGCCCAAAGCGGGTTGGATGTCACATGTCTTCGATTTTTTCTTTCTAGGACGTAAGTTCACGATATTAGTAAAGTAGGTACTTGCCTGGGTTCGAACCCACGAATGACCTAAGGGACATGTTAATAGGGATCAATCAATCTGCCTAGCCTTTTCCCAACTATATTGGGGTCGGCTTCCAATCTAACCGGATGCAGCTGAATACCAGTATTTTACATGGAGCGACTGCCTATCTGACCTCCACAACTCAGTGACAGGGTAATACGATAAGGTAAGACTGGTTGTCAGCTTTTCGGGCTTCTGACGACCCGTAACGACTGTCAAAGATCCACGAATGACAACCGGGACCAACGGCTTAACGTGCTTTCCGAGGCACGGAGGAGTCTCGGTATGCAAAGATGGTCACCCATCCACAGACCAACCCCGACAAGCCTAGCTTAACCTGATGGATAGACCCGTGCGGCAGTTATTACTTAGCCACGAGCTCCTCTAATAATAGGGATGATGACTATAAAAATGTTTTTGTCCGTCACGTAGACTATGAAAAAATATCGTACATGTATTTTTTCTTTTTTTACGTTATCAAAAGATTACGGCGATACATTGAGTTAAAATGTGCCATGACGTCACGAGTACGTATATTTTATACATACTTGTGACGTATCAACCCCCACTCCCCAACTTTAAAGCGTTTTATCTAAGTCATTTTTTATTAATATGATAAAGCAAAAAATACGTGTCTAATATTTTTTTATTATCTGACTGACGGACTAATTAGAATTTCTTTTTTTTAACCCAGGCATCATCCGTATTCGGAGGCATTACCACTGGGCCATCACTGCTCTTACTGCTGTTAAATTAAGATTGTCTTGAAATTCCAAAGGTTTAGGGCGATCATACTTACTTGACATCATATTCGTCAGTGCAGGATGCTGCGCGCCCTGCACTTGTCCAAGTGCGGCCGCGTGCGTCATCACCGCTTGTAGCTGTGCATTGTGTTGTCCGTTGGCACCTGGAGAAGTAATAAATGTTAAGCGTTAGAGACACATTATAAGAAACCTACATATTAAAATGCTTAGCAGTACCTATCACTCATTTCTTGCCCTTTTCCATTGAGATAAGGGCTGTTATAGTTTGGGTTCAATTTACATAAACATGTTACGGTAAAAACCGATTATAACTGCTAGTTTCAGTCAAAATGTTTTTTTTTATATATAAAACTTTGCCCCACACTAGGAATGTCTCCTGTGTTGTGGGTGCTTTTAAAGACATTTAAATTCACATTCACAAACAGCCAGACCCGGAACTACTAATTGTAGGTCATACAAATATTTGTTCCGTGCGGGAATCGAACCCGCGACACACAGCGCAGCAGTCAATCCCTTAACCACTGCGCCAACCATGTCGAATTCCTATCCGTTTCCTCCAATAAAAAACTGTTTTTAAGGATCGTCTAGAGTCACTACGAAACCTTATAGGTTTCTCTCTATATGATGTGGAAAGTAGTAGAAAGTAGGTAATATTTTTGATTGATTTTTGCAGTGCAAAGTGGATTTGATCGATTAACAGTTTTGACTGTGACAGATATAAAAAAAACGAACATGTACTCACTCAGATGCGCAAGCGCCGAGTACGCCGCGGCGTCGAGCTGGTGCTGGTGCGAGTGGCGCAGCGCCGCCATGTGCGCCGGCGACGTGGGCAGGGAGGGCCGGGACTTGCCCGGGGATGGAGATCCTAGACAATAAGCTTATGTAAATACTAGCTCTAAACAAAAGGGAGTAACAAGTCAGGAAGAATTCATAGGTACTTTATGGAAAACTGGTGGAAGATTATAAAAATATTTCATGAGTCCGTTTTCGACACAGCGACTTCGACGTGCAAGCCGTGCAAGGCTAAAAAGGCCTGTTCACTAATCACATGATGCACATCAACATTTAAAATAGTTAAATTTGAAGACTTTTTGTACAAAATCAATCTGCCTAATCTTTTCCCAACTATGTTGTTGTCGGCTACCAGTCTAACCGGATGCAGCTGAATACCAGCCGATCTATTCTGTAAAAATCTCACCGTGAAAACTTAGGTGAAGTGAGCTGTCATTCCACCTGCTGCTAGGGACTGACAGCTCACTCCGAGCTCACTTCACCTAAGTTTTCACGGTGAGATGGTTACAGAATAGCACTTCAGTTTTTTACATGGAGCGAGTGCTTGTCTGACCTCCACAACTCAGTAACTGGGTAATACGATACCCCTTGGTAAGACCAGTTGTCAGACTTTCGGGTCCCGTAATGACAGACAAAGATCCACGAATGACCGCCGGACCAACGGCTTAACATGCTTTTCGAGGCACGGAGGAGTCTCGGTATGTAAAGGTTACCAGGGTTGGTCTGTGGATGGGTTGGGCACCCATCCACAGACCAACCCTGGTAACCTTTTTAGCCTTGCACGACTTGCACGTCAAAGTCGCTGTGTACCTATAAAAAACCCATTTTTAACCTGATGGATTGACCCGTGCGGCTGTTATGTCGTGTAAACCACGAGCTCGTATTTTTTTTGTACATTACCCTTACTCTTACCCTTACTTTTACCATTACCTACATTCGATTTTCCATCATTTGGTTAGTCATTAGTCTCACGTCTTAGTCCTATTTTATTTGGGGTCTACGCAGCGTGATGATTGTCTTCTTTCATCTTTCTTTATTTATTTCTTTGTCGTGTGGTTAGTGAATAACCTGTACCTAATTACGTATCTAATGCACGATCAATCGGAATTTGAATCGTTTTGAAAAAAAACTGCTCAACAACGTAAATAACGCAATAAATGTTGTTGAACTGTCAAAATAAAACAAATTTGTCGTAATCGTTTACGAAAATGTGTTGCGTAATTAGATAGCTGGAGTATTTGTGGGCTTCTGACTTAGCTTCACATGTCGTAGACTTTTCTTCTTTCATAGTTCTCTGTTAACAAATCAATATAAAAATGATATTCTTACCTATATACGCATGTGGTGATGTGGTGTGATTACTGTGCGTGGGGGAGTGGTTGGAGTAGGGCGGCGAGAGGGACGCTCCGAGCGCGCCGCCGCCGAACGACTGTTGCAGCGTCTGACCCGTCTGCGGGACGAAGCACTGCTTTTATTAGTTAATAGTTTTTTTTAATAAAAAATAGCCTTGAATATACAAACACGTCATGTAAAACATATTTTGAACTAAGATTTAAAAAAAAATAGAAATTTGAATTTAGAAGATCTGTCAAAATGCGCGCTAAACGCAAACTTTTGTATAAAACCAGATCTCAATAAAATTGCACCATAGATAAAACCGATAGGTTGTTCAAAGCACACGTAAAATTATAAGCGATATAAATGCAGATGCTTTCACAATTTTCTATAACAGGTAATCTGAATATTTTTTGCTGTGAAGACATCTTAGAAATCGGAAATTTTCAATTACAAGGCTTCCGTAGAACATTAATGGGGGTTAGTATAGAATGTGCATGTGTATTACCTTGACGCAGTCCTCATAGCTTGGCGGCTGCTTGTGCTGCACTAGCTGCTCGATGCCTACGAACTGCGCCATCGCGTTCGAGTACAGCGACGTTGCGTCGTACGGCGACGGCAAGTCCTGTACAAACATACAATTTGTTAGAATACAGTGCCAAGATGTCTCTTTTATCCACGTAGCTACCCCAAACAATATTATATTTTTTTCAAAATGAGTTTGATTAATAAATTCGAAAAAGTCCTTTCATTTCATAAGATTTTTTAATATTTTTTAAATATGGAGTATATTAAAAAAAAAAAAAAACTTAAATTAATCTATTCTAAATAGACAAAAAACGACGAAAAATCGAAATAAATAAATAAACAACTAACAAATATTGCATTAGACAAAAAACGGTTATTACCGTTTCGTTTTTTCGATACAAACGTATAATAAACTCCGATATTTCACGATAAATACAAAGCAATAAAATCTATTTACAGTAAGATTTTTTTTTAAAACTTGATTGCAGTAATTTGAAGAATATTACACAATATGTAACTGTTATTTTGGCGTTATTTTTCTAATCCTTTATTAGATGGAGTATACAATACCACAAGATTTTCGTCCCATTGACATCTCGAGATTTCTCATAAATTGAAATTTTAGGAAGACCATACTTAGTTGGGCTGATAATTTCTTCATTCCAGAAATTGATATATCTACGAAGAAGCGACCCACTCCTCTGACTAATCGCTTACAGTACAGCTTACGTACAGTAATCGTTTTTAGGAAGAAGAGTGAAGAGCGGCTTCGTGGATAGCACTATCTTAAACATGTTATGTTGTGCCAGATCTAAATATTTGAGTCAGTAAAAAGTTATTCAAATGGAAGTGCTTAGTTATTTACCTGTAAATTTTGGAGCGGTGATTCAACCGGGCTCAGACTGGAACCCAGACTCTCCACGCTCTGTGGCACTTCTTGCGCCACTTTCTTGTTGTTCTTTTTTACGCTCGGCTTCCTGTAACAACAAAATATAGAAAGACATTAGTACGTACAGCAACACAAGACTCATTAAAACTTAGCCTGTATATTCTACGTATGGGTGATGTTTTTTCCGGGCACGAAGCCGTATTTGTTTGGTTATACCAATGTTATGGAATCTAGAGAAGATACAATTAGGGTCGGAAAGGGTGTGAACCCCAAATCGGCAACAACCTTAAGGAAGGTAGGTATTTAAAAAGTTCAAAAATAACTACCGGGCAATCAGGCACGCGAAAATTTTGTTCTCGTATGGACGCGAGATGTGATATCACACAATCAATCTGCCTAGCCTTTTCCCAACTATAGATATTGGGGTCGGCTTCCAGTCTAACCGGATGCAGCCGAATACCAGTATTTTAAATGGAGCGACTGCCTATCTGACCTCCACAACCCAGTAACTGGGTAATACGATACCCCCTGGTAAGACTGGTTGTCAGACTTTCGGGCTTCTGACGACCCGTAACGACTGTCAAAGATCCACGAATGACAGCCGGGACCAACGGCGTAACGTGTTTTCCGAGGCACGGAGGAGTCTCATATGTATAATAGTATGTAAAGATGGTCACCCATCCACAGACCAACCCCGGCAAGCGTAGCTTAACCTGATGGATCGACCCGTGCGGCATTTATTACATAGCCACGAGCTCCTCGAGATGTGATATCACACGATACTCGTATTTATATGACTATGCGTAAACATCTCAATCTTGTTTCAGCGCGTTCTTCTTAACCTGGTTGTCGATAATTATCATTTTGTCAACCTACAAACAAAGTAATAACAAACGAATCATACCGTCTAATTTGCGTAGTCTGCAAGTTGTTGTTGTCGTACGCCTGGTCGGGGCTGTCGGGGCCGGCTTTCGCGCGCGACTTCTTCGGCTTCCCCTTCGCAGACGTGTTTATCACTGTCGGCTGACTGATCAGCTGCGGGTGCGGGTTTGGTGATGCTGTAGAAGAAGATAATACTGTTAGCTGACTGTCTATGACCTCAAATAAATCAGGTGTTAGATCAATTCTTGATGGAATGTCAATGGACTAGAAGATTTGGAAGACAGGCTTTGAATGTTGCAATAAAGACTGCTTTGAATTTTCTTAAGAGATATTATGAAAAGGAAGGTTCTGAAAACGAGTTAAACCAGACTATTTGAATCTTTGAAGATTCTGACATCCTCATTGAACCCAACACAAGAAGATACTGCTTTATATAAATCTTTACTGTTTCTATAGGAGATCTTTTAGAAGAAAAAGACTATACGTAACGTGAACGTATGGCACTCGTCTACACTAATATTATAAAGAGAAAAGATTTGTATTTTTCAACCGACTTCAAAAAGGAGGAGGTTCTCAATTCGGTTGTATGTTTTTTTTTTTTTTTTTTTTTTTGTATGTTTGTTACGCGATTACTCCGCCAATTATGATTTTGATGATTCTTTTTTTGTTTGGTAGGGCATACTTCAGAAGTGGTCCCATATAAATTTGGTCAAGATCTGATGAGGGGTTTTTGAGTTAGCTTCAATAATACGTATTTTTCCCATCTAGTATATGTGGATGATATTCTAATAGTTCCTGTCACTGTAATTTACATAGCAGGTAATGGGTATTCAAATTTTGGGGGTTTTGTGTAGATACCACAACTAAAAAGTGAAAAATAAAAACTTTTTCACAAAAAATAAAACTGACTTCCAAAAAAAACACTACAAAGTGAAAAATTGTATAAATTAATTTATAAATATTGTATAAATTATAAAATTTTTTTGGAAGTCGGTTTTATTTTTTGTGAAAAAGTTTTTAACTAATAAACTACTGGATCGATTTAAAAAATTCATTCATCTGTAGAATGCTATATTATCACTGTAACATAGGCTATAATTTATAAAGATATCATGGGGGCGAAGCCACTGGCGGAAGCTATATTGAATTACCAAACCTTTATTAAACTCACGCATAAGGTGATGATGTTGGGGTGGCGGCCTCGGACAGTGCTCATCGAGTAACCTCACGATGTCGTCGTGCATCCTCTCCTGGGCCACGTCTCTTGGTAGTCGGTCCATATGGTCTGTGATCTCCCGGTTTGCCATAGCGTCTAGCAACGCTCGACATGCTCCGTAGGACCCTTCGCGGGCGCCTAGGAAGAGGGGCGTTTCGTCCTGGGAAAGAATAAGCAAGATTAGATATTTTGTGCAGCAAAGTTGAGTATTTGAAGCAAAGATTTGAACTGGGCTTTCGATTTTTAAAACCCATCGTAATACTTGCTTAACGTTGAACAACACACGAAAGAGTAATAAGCTACAACATTTTGGAAAGACATTAAAAAACAGAGAAAGAATTTTATGATAGATGTTGGTTTCTTCCGACCGGACAAAATCTTACTTAACACGTTCAGTGCTGGGAGCCCTCCTGGAGGGTTCACCTAGTCGCATATGGAATGCAAAGGGCTCATTTTAAATGTAGCTTTCTCTTAACGAATACAGCATTATAAACCGTGAAAATAAAATCTGATGTACCTATATTTTAACAAGATTTATTAGTAATAATAATTACTATTTTTTTAATTGTTTTTTATTCACTGTTACAAATATTCACTTAAAATTTACGTAAAGCGACAAGACCCCCTGAAAACACAATTTTACTTCGTTTTATAACACGGTTTTAAACCTAATGCCGTTGGCCATTAGGTTTAAACCGTGTTATAACCGTCCGCGATGGTTAACTTTAGCGCAAACGTAATGCCAGCAACCCTCCCGGAGGGTTCACTTCAAATATCTTTAGTCGGCATGGCGTATGAGTTCTATGGAGTAAGTGTATGGAGTCGAAAGTATTAAGTTCGTTGCATCCAACAAAATAACTCAGGCATTTTAATACAGCATTTCTGAAAGATCCTTCCATTCGACCAACAACGTGTTTAAAAAAGTAGCATTAGCAGCTCGGAGCCTGGATTTGAGCACGGTCAAATTGCCATTAGGCTCGCCCCCTATTACATGGGACCTAAATATAAATGTCAATAGTCATCTCTCTGCCTACAGCTTCGGGAATAACACTCGAATTATTACATAAATGAATGAACCTTACCTTATCATCCTGTGCGTCTCGATTCGCTCCATGAGCTAGCAGAACATTGACTGCATCAATATTGTTAACTGCCGCGGCCCAGTGGAGCGCTGTCTTGCCGCTGTTGTCCGCTGCATTTATATCTGCGTCTGCGTTGATTAGGTCTTCCACCATGCCTTCTATGGCGAGCCTGTTGAAGTAAAATAGATTTTTTAGTATTTTATTTATATGGTGGAGCTTTAGATTTATTTCTTTACTCATCTTCTAGCCATAGAAGGTGTTCAAACTGTTTTATTTTTATTAAATATGTATTTTTTTTAATAAATATTAAATGTTTATTTCTTGTGCTCTATATTACGAGAGAAAATGAGATATGTATGTAGCTTCTTCATCCATATTACATCTTTAAAAGTTACCATAATCGTCAAGACTCTCATAATTATTAAAAAAAAACTTGTCATATGTTAACAGTCTATAATGTTGCCACTACTGGGACACAGGCCTCCTCCCTGTGAGAGGGAGTAGGCCGTAATCCACCACGCGGGCCCAGTGCGGGTTGGTAGATGTCACATGTCTTCGAATGTTTGGTAGTTCTAGGACCATGTTGCGTTATGCTCGTGAACGGGTACTGCTTGTGGTGACTGGTCGTCTTGCTGATCATGGTTTTGTTATTGTTATTAGTAATTAACTGTTTATTTATTTTACCTCGATGGTTCTAGTTTATCATGTATAACTTCCAGTTACAGCTATATAAGTATTATAGCTATATGTAAATTGTTTACGTTTTTTTTTTTTTCTTCTGCCTGTGTACAGTTCTCGATATTTTTGGTTGGTATATTGGCGAGTACTAGCTGACATAAGGCTATTAATTTATAATTTAAATTATGTTTAGTGTTGCGTAATGTATATAATTTTGCATAGGTACTATTATATGGAATCTTTTTTTTTTCTAATTGAACAGACAGCTGTGCTGCTGGGGAGTTTGTTGCGCCACTTCTTCTTCCCAGCTAAAGCACTAGGAAGTGGTGAAGGGTGGGCGTTTTGTGGGACTGTCTTATGTAACTTTGTCGTTCGAAAAGTGCTGATACTCAGCCTAGTTTGAATAAATGACTTTTAAATGTGAATTTGAACTTGCTGGTATCCTCACAATGTTTTCCTTCACCTATTTTGAGAGCAGTGGTGATCAAATTATTTACATATCCACTCAAATCTGTGTGGTTCTTTTCTCAAAAGACCATTTCAGACTAATCTACATGGTCCTCATATGGCCTGACCAAGATTATGTCTGGACTTTAAAAGAGACTGACCTCTTGAGTTTGTTTCGGCCTTTCTTCTCAGAGTAGTCAGATAGGAAACCCCGAACTCATCTAGCAAATTTTATTTTTTTATTTTTAAAATATGACGTGTAAAAGTGATTTCAATATCCTATTTACAGAATAAACAATTGCATTGCAATTGCATTGCATTGCATTACACAAAGTAAAGCGCCAGCTTGGGTTCGAATCCACGACCTACAACTCTTAATTCGGGGCCGTTACCACTGGCCCCCACTGCTGTCTGTCTCAAAAATCCCAAATATTTTTTACAAAGATAAAGACCTTAAATAAAATCCTTCCAAACTTACCTTGCAGCCAAAATTAGTGGTGTAGTTCCATCATGCATCCTCGCATTCAGATTCGTAGCCCTGTTTCTGAGTAATATCTGGAACACGCCCATAGCATCCGCAGCGACAGCCGCGTGCAGTGGCGTGCGTCCTGTGTTGTCTTGTGAGTTCGCGTCTGCGCCTGCGTCTAGGAGACGTTTCGCTGCGTCTGCGCGTGCGTATCTAGGGAAAGATGTAAGGGGTTAGATGATTAGAATACTTATATTTTTATGTTTTGAAGAAAAAATTAATAGGTAGGATTAATAGATCTTACATAGGCAAATTCAACAATGAAAATAAACTACCAGAAACCTAAATAACTACAAAAAACTTAAAATTTGTTGATACAAAAGTTAGGCCTCTGCCTCGAATTTTGCGGGCAGCGGAGCGGCGGCGGCGGCGGCGCGGGAGCGGCAGGATCTTATGCGTATGGCAACGAGCGGTGCACTCCAGTCAAGCGGTGACCGCCCGCGCCGCCGCCGCCGCCGCCCCGCTGCCCGCAAAATTCGAGGCCGAGGCCTTAGTGTTAATTATGATCCAAAGTTGATTATTTAACGATCATAGCTGATAGCTGGTGGCGGCGGGTTGCGTTCTGTAGTTTCTGCCTACCCATGGGAAAAACTCGTGAGTTTATGTAGGTACTATCGAAAAAATTCATATTTAAGCAGTTTGAAAAAAAAATCCCGTGAACACGATGACCATATCTCTTACCACCCCGGTTCTATAGCGGCCGAGCGCTGCAAGCAGAAATAGTCCTGACGGTATATAGATATGAACTTCTTCGATGTGTTAATTTAGGCATTTTTTTTTAATTTGCCGGTACTGTCTACAAAAATTCTATACTTCATCTTTATATCCACATGAATGACTTCTATTCCTAATGAGCATCACGACCTAGAACCTTAGTAAAACCAGATAAGTTAAAGTAAATTCCGTACCTCGCAGCCAAGTGCAAGCTAGTCTCCCCAGTCTTATCCATGGCAGCATTCAACTGAGCTCCTTGAGCTACCAGCTCCGATATAATATGAGCAGTCTGTTCATCTTCAGCGTCAGATCCTGTATCCAGTCCACCTCCTCGAACCGCAGCCACCATAAGAGGCGTCATGCCGAGAGGTCCTCGAGCGTCTACTTCTACGTGACCATCATGCTGGAAGAAATTAAAGGGCTACATGTAACTAAAATAAATAAATTATTAAATATCCATCATTTAAAGGGTAAATAAAACAATACTCACGATAGCCGGAGGAGTCATCATACTCGGCGGTACTCTGATATCAGCCGCATCCAAATGCTGTTGAGTCCAGACCCTGCCATCATGACCAGCTTCCTCATAATCCGTAATAGCAGTATGGTCCGACGCGTAACCACCTGGAACACCATTAGCGTCACCAGGCCCTCTTGCCCGCTTAGCTCTCGGAGGCGCTGACCCATCATCATCTTCATCCGACCAATGGTGAGGAGGTCCCATATGACCGCCATTGATATCCACATCAATACAACCAATAGATCCTTTGTTCAAGTTCCGCATCTCCTGCCCATCAGGACCACGTCTGCGTGATCTTCTTCTAGTCGAAGAGTTGTTGCGGATAAAACCTTCGGGGAACCATGTGATACCAGCTGCTCTCTTCCTTTGAGCTGTTACTAAGACACCAATCAATAATCCGGCCAGAAGGACCAAGATTACTCCGATGAAGACGTATTTGGAGTTAGTTGGCACGTCAGCTGTATCATCAGGGGTATTCACCCCCTTGATGGAAAAAATTGGGAAGTCGGGCGACAAGGAGTGCTTGGAAGCTGTAGCCGCTAAGAACTCTGCAGCTTCTCTCGCCGAGAAGAAGCATTCGGAACTAGACATGGATGTGCACTTTCTGTTATCTATTTCTAAGTACACCTGCACTCCTGTTTGCCCCCTTTCGGTGAAGACGATGTTATGTTTCTTCCCAAATTCTGTGTCTTGTAAGCCAACGTCGGTTGAGCCTTTCCATGGGTAAACCATATCGTTGCCTAAATGATCTTTCTTTATCAATATCGTCGTTCGCAACTGATGGCCTAAATCTCGGAGGAAAGCGACGGAGTTCTCCTTGAAAGTCTTCATGTCCATTAGTAGAGTAACTGACATAACACCTTCAGCCAAGTGTGGAGGTTCGTTCTCGCAATCAAGACCATCCCAGTTACATTCAGCGTTGTTGCAGCCGTAGTCGCAGTGGCCGTTGGCGTAATGTTTCTGACAGTATGCGTCATAGATTGGGTTACAGCGTTGAAGGGACTTCTGGCAATCTCTGCCGTCGAATAAACAAGCTTGGGTGTTGCATACTTCGTTACATTCGCCATCCATGAAGACTTCCCAGCATTTTATTGGCGCAGTGCAGTTTGCCCAAGGATTCAAGCCTAAAGAGCAGTCGTTGCCATCGAACTCACATGCGTATGTATTGCATTCCTCATCGCAGTGGTGGTCGCTTTGCTTTTCTTTGCAGCCCCTCTTCACGCATTGTTCTCTTTGGAAGGCCAGGTCTAACTCTTCGAAGGTAAGCCCCGGTTTCTTGGCGCTGAACCCTCCGTTCATTCCTACTGGACTACCATAACCACCTCTGGAGTGAGGGTCGTAGATATCGCAGCTTTTGCCAGTCCATTGTGGTGGGCAGTAACAGAGGTAGTCACCAGGCTTGTCAATACATCTAGCTTCTGGGTGTTTACAAGGGTTGCTAAGGCATTCGTTCATAGAGTCGATTTCACAATTTATGCCTGACAAGCCAGATGGACAGTCGCAGACGTAACCTCCGATTTCTGATGTTCTGCAGGATCCTCCATTCTGGCACGGGTTAGAATCGCAAGCGTATCCTGAATATTCACAGTTCTTGCCATAGAAGCCATCATTGCAAAGGCACTCGTGACCTCCTTGTATGGCTGTGCAAATACCTCCGTTCTGACAGGGAGAGTTAGCGCAGAAGTTGACTTTAGCGTCGCAGTGTCTTCCCATGTAGCCAGGTTTGCAGTTGCAATGGTAATCGTTGACAAGTTGGACGCAGTCTTGAGTCCCGGGAGTTGAACATGGGTTTGACAGACATTCGTTGATGTCTCCTTCGCATCTCGGACCAACGAAGCCAGGTGGACACTTGCACTCAAAACCACCAACTTTGTCGATACAAGTACCGTTGTTGTGACAGGCATCTTGTTTGCAGTCGTTCACGTTGATTTCACAGATTTTACCAAGAGTTCCGAAAGGACAGGAACATGAGAAGTTGTTGATGAGATCGTGGCAGGTTCCACCATTCTGACATGGGTTGGGAAGACAGTCGTTTACGTTCAGTTCGCAGTTCTGTCCCTGGAATCCTTTCGCGCATTGACACTGGTAGGTTCCTACGAGGTCTTTGCACAGGGCTCCGTTCTGGCAAGGTGCAGAGTCACATTCATTGATTTCCTTCTGGCAGTAAGATCCTGTGTAGCCTTCGAGGCAGTGACAGCGGTGAGAATTACCGATATCCTCACAAGAACCGTTGTTGCATAGTGCTTTTAATTTTACACCTGGGGACAAAATAATGGATCGATTAGCCAGTTCAGCGAAATAGATAACGAGAAATTTAAATCAAGTATAAATAAGGTATAATTTCAAAAATGTTCATAATATAAGTATTTAACACTAAATTACCTCTGAAATCCATACCTTTCCTGATAGCCGCGTCTTTACAGGACACCATCTCGACGTCACACAGTTTGCCGGACCACCCCGGGGCACAAGTACATGTGTACTGTGGACCCTTCTGTGAACATGTGGCTCCATTCTCGCACGGGTTGTTTTCGCACCTGTAGTCAAAGGGAAGGTTAGCGCCTATTTACCTGTCAAAGTGGAACTAAGTACGAAACATAAAGAACTACTAGGCGAATTGGTAAAGATGGAATTTTATAGGAGTAGTGTCTCTTTCTTTTAGAAAATCCATAAATTAGGCAAACAAGGCTTGGATTTATCTGCTCTCTCTGACACTCTGCACAATAAAGAATGAAATGCAGTGCATTAACAAATTTTGTAAAGCATGGGCTAAACTCATGCCTTTCTTTTATTTTCTTTTGGAATCAGGGTTGGCTAAATGTAATAATCCACTACATTACATCTTAATCAGCTCTTACGAAAAAAAGATCTTAATAGAAGATTATAAGTAACCTCGTACATATAAATCTGTTATTTTCCTACTTACCAATCAACAAAAGTCTCGCAGTGTTTCCCGGTGTAGCCGTAAGGACAGTGGCAGGTATAGTAGGTGATGTGGTCGTGGCAGGTGGCGCCATTGTCGCACGGAGAACTGTCACACATGTTTATACGGAACTGGCAGTTTGAGCCCGTGTAGCTGGAATAAGGAGGAAATGTTAAAGGTTACGAAATAATAGGCTTATAAATATATTCATCGAGGTGTTTTTTTTGGAGCCCCACTACCTCATACTGTTTGAAAATCCATCGGACCTCACCAACCTTCGAATATCTGAGACAGTTGTCAAGAGTTCTCAGTAGGCTGAAAAGTTTCACAAAACTTTTCTTTTCAGATGACACAATACTACAGAACGCCGATTGTCGCATTAAAAATACTACGAAATCTATTTTCGATCAATGTCAAAAATGTTAATACTCCTAAGATGTTGATCCCCTAATGATACTCATCAATATCAAGATTGTATCCCGACCTCAATGCGCTTGAAGATAAAGCCTTAAATGATGATGAACACTTACCCAGGTGGACACGAGCAGTTGTAAGAGTTGATGCCATCGATGCAGGAACCTCCGTTCATGCAGCTGGATTCTGTGCAGTCCTCGTCGTTGGTCTGGCAGTTGATGCCAGAGAATCCGAGCGGGCAGGTGCAGGTGTATGATGCCACGTACTGGAATGATGAATAGAATTATCAGTAGGCACTTATTGTAGGTCATGGCGACCAATTTCAGCGAAGACTAGCCTTCGGCGCGGGAGATGTTATAGTGCACAAGTGTGTGCGCAGACACAGGCGTATCCTCTCTTCCCTCCCTCTCATAGTCCGATGGAACCGCAATCCGACACCACCAGAGAGAGACCCGTAACCTAATGACGTAATACACGATCAATCGGAATTTGAATCGTTTTTAAACAAATTGCTAATCCATTGCTTCCAAAAAAATCTGCTCAACAACGTAAATAACGCAATGAATGTGGAGGAACTGTCAAAATCAAACAAATTTTTCGTAATCGTTTCCGAAAATGTGTTGCGTAATTATATAGCAAGCAGGTAAGGTACTCGTAATTAATGTGGTATAGTCAAACGAGTGATAAAAACAATCGGGGGACTAACCAGTTTTACTTTTGCGTTTATCAGTGATGGTTGTGCATAAAGTAAAATGCCGGAAAATTAAACAGAAGCGCTAATTAGTTACTTATTGCTGTCACAGTATTTTGGTATAATTGTATATTTTTCAGTGGTATTATTAGGTACAATTAAAAACATCAAAAAAATTGGTTTCGATGTTACCTCTTGGTAGTTTAAGATACAAAACAGAGCTAGTTTCCTCATCATCTTTTCGTGTGGTTAGTGACTAACCTGGTGTCAAAGTTTTAAAGCGGCCTCTGACTTGGAGTCACATGCCGTCGAGAAATATCTCTCAGACATGCCGGTTTCCTCACGATGTTTTCCTTCACCGTTTTAGAAGCAAATGATATTTATACAATACGCACATGAATCCGAAAAGTCAGAGGTGCGTGCCTTGGGTTGGTTGGTTGGCTTGGTTGCTAGTTCCCTTATTGGTACATACCCAAGATACAGGCTGGTCTAGTTTGGGGCCATAATCTTTTTGGCAATAAAATAGATGTATCGATAAAACACGAGAAAGTTTTCAGACTCCTTCTAATAAAAAAAAACTTTATTCATTAGGAGGATCTTACTAGTTCTAATTTATAAAATGAAGACGTAGACGAATAATTATGATATTTCCTCTTGCTTACCTGATTGCAAGTAGCTCCATTCATGCAAGGTCTAGACTGGCACTCGTCGATGTCCACCTCACAGTGTTTGCCCGCGAACCCGCTTGCGCACACGCAGTTGTAGTCGCCGATCGAATCCAGACATGTAGCGCCATTTTGACATGGGACTGTGGGATAAAAGGGTATGTTAATGTTACAATGAAAATAACGAAATAAATGAAATGTATGCAGAGTGTAAAAGAAACGGGCTTTAATATAGAAACTAGTCAGGAAAACTTAGAATTTTAATCAAATCCGTTTGATGAAATTGGTAAGGACATAGTCTTTTTTTCAAACTCAAACTCAAAGCATTTATTTCAATTAAAACATTTAGGTACAGGCACTTTTGAATTGTCAAGGGGTCAGTCAGTCAGAAATATGAAGCTAGTTGCCCATTCCAAAGCGTAGTAGGTTCTTATGGAGAAGAACGGGCAAGAAACTCCACGGACACTCTTTTAAATCATAATATTGTTACAAAATATTGGTTACATCATTCATGTTGAAATTATACACGTGAGAACAATATAGTACGTGCACGTAATAAAAAGATAAAAACAATAAAAAAATAAAAAATAAGTCGTGGCAGATAAGAGATGACCACTGACTGCGCCCATTACCAGGACCATTTAGGTCAACCATTTTACTTTAAGAGATTTGAGCGTTTCAATTTTCATCTTCAGTTCCGCGTAGATACCTATTATTCTAAGGGTATGGTGGAAGTAACTAATTACCACATAGACCAATCCATATAGCAGTTTTTATCAAGTAGGTATTAAGCAAGTCAATATACTTACATGAAGCACAATCATCCGTATTAATAGCGCAGTCCTTCCCCTCATACCCTCTCGCACACAAACAGGCGTAAGAGCCCTCAGTATTGATGCAAGTTGCTTCGTTATGACAAGGGGCAGTCACTGCACATTCGTCCACATCTCGTTCGCAGAGCGCGCCAGTCCAGCCCACCGGGCATTGGCAAGTGAACTCTGCGTATGAGGCTTCGGCTACGCAGCGGCCGCCGTGACGACATCTGTGGGAGAAAATAGTGTTTTATACGAGGATTATAAAGCTTAGATACATAAGTTACAAAACTAATTGTTGACTACACCCCAATTCCTGAAAACCTGATCATAATGTCTAATCTCGTTGAGTTAAACAGTAAACTTTAATAAATAGGTTCAGCAAAATCCGATTGTAATTAGTTGATGCAAATAAAAATAAATGTAATAATAAACAGAACAATGCAGGTATGTTGTCAATTTATCGACAGATGAAGTGGAGGGCTTGCTGACAATAACTTGCAGAGACACACTGCAGACTGAACTGACATTGACAACACTGGGCAGAGATTGAATGTGTGAAGAAGTCTACAGTTATTCTCATAAGTAGGTAAGTCCTATTGGGGGAAGCACAGAACCGGTCGAAGTGCCGGTGCTTGGGCTGCCTATATCCAGCAGTGGACGTCTGTCGGCTGAAATTATGATGATGAAGTCCTATTTGTTTTTGTGAAAATGGTCTTTAGGTATGTCATGTCCACATTCCCTGAATATCTTTTCCCTAAAGACCTTCTTAAAAGGTGTCTTAAAGTAGCCCCATTTTCTGCAGTGCATGCTCAATAATGACAGTTATGATAAAGATACTCACTGGTTAGGAGTACAAGGATCGAGCGTATTCTCGCAGTTCCTCCCAGAGTGCGGCGGCGCGCACACACAGCGGTACCCGTTGATGAGGTCGATGCACGAGCCGCCGTGCAGGCACGGGTTGCCGGCGCAGTCGTCGATGTTCGTCTCGCAGTTTACACCTGGGGAGGGTAGAAATGGTAATAGATATATTAAGGGACCTAAACAAGATGGATAATGATGGAATCTTTTTAATTTTTATATTGATGAAAAATAACCTCAAAGAAAAAAAACAAACGATTGAGGTGACCCATTGATTAGACAAGAACACTAATGATTTGGGGGCATGCTGCAGAAATAAGATTTGCTGCAGTTAAAAGACAGAAATACAATTGATAAATAAAGTCATGGTTAAAATAATGACATGGAAGAAAATTATCATATTATTGTGCTAATGACAGCAGAGCCAAGTAAATATCACGTAAGAAAATAATTCAACAATATTCTAGTAATACACTGAAGTTGGTGATGGTTCTTACCAGTAAATCCAAGCACACAGTCGCATTTGTAAGCATTCAGTCTATCATGGCACGTTCCTCCGTGTTGACACGGGTTGGAACTGCACTCGTCTATGTCACGTTCACAGCGTTGACCTGAAACATAAGGGATGATTTAGTACCAATGGTTCGACACACTGTTAGCACACAACTTGACACTAATCAATACGCTGTTATGGTTCAACACCTGAAAGACTTTAACAAGTTGTGTGAAAGTGTTCAAAACACGTCAAATGTGTGTGTGTTTCGGCAGTTAGCGTTAAGATAGTTAGTTCCTCGGCGGTTGAGGATTCCGGGTGAAGCTCACTTCCACCTTCGGCCTGATCTTAACATCAGGTGAGATGAGCTTCAACTTTATGATAAAAAGAAATCGTTAACTACTCATCATATACAATTTCATAACTCAAGAGAATGCTTGTTCAGAACTCGCATCGCTAGTGTTTTACAAAGATTACCGAACAAAGATATCTAAAGTATGATTAGCATTTTACCTCCATATCCAGGCAAACAATGGCAGATGAACTGGTTGACTCCATCTTCACAGGAGCCGCCATTAATGCAAGGGTTTGAAGCACACTCGTTCACGTCGGAAAGGCATCTGTAAAGGAACATAATATCATGAGTACGATGCATGAGCTGTACGACAGTGGAGTGAAACTATTAGATGGGAATTTTATAGAAAGGAAGCTCTCAAAGAACTTCTTGATCTTGTATGTAGTTTGAAAAACTTGGATTAGAGACACAATATGACTGTTGCAGCTTTAGTTTTTGAGATCAACAAATAATGATCACAAAGTTTGTTGACTCAAAACTATTTTACGCTTTGGGATTCCTTTTAACCCCTTTCCAAAGACACTCTAACATTTTTGGAAATTGTGAGAGGTATCAGCGTTTAAGAGCTTATAATCATTAGGCTGATACACAATGTCGGGGTTTCACTGTGTCTTAGAAAGTCCTATTGGCAAATATTTAATAGTATATATTATAGTATAGTATGATCATCCTTCGAAAATTTCGTTAAAACTAATCCCTTAACCCTTAAAGTAGTTGTCCAGCATCCGTTACCCTGCTACCGTTCATACCTAGCGTCATAATATCCTCTAGGGCATTCACACCGGAATCCGTTGATCCTGTCCACACACTTGCCGCCGTTGGCGCAGGGGTTTGACAGGCATTCGTTTATGTTCGTCTCGCAGTGCTGGCCCGTGAACCCTGGGATGCACTCGCATGTGTACCTGGGGATGACCAGGACGTTAGAGGTTGTTGACGATAGGACAGTTGTGGTAAGGGAACATGTCGCAACATGTAGCTTTAGAAGAGTAATCAGGCAAAACACACAGATTATAATTTTAATTGGTAAATACTTTTACGATTTATTTTGATTACATGCATCAGCCAGACGAAAAAAAAACTACTGAACTCCAGACTAAAGTAAAGAAGTTTTTTTGTTTAAAAAAAAGCCAGCGAACTCATTAAATACCATGCTTTTAATTTTACTAAATGATATGGAAACTTACTCAAAATAAGTATTGCTGCATGTAAAGAAAATAAATAAGCGTTAAAATAATGGTGATTGGTACATAATATAAAGTGTGAAAAGTGCAGGATATGAATGTCAACACGAATTTCGAAAAGGAATAGACACCCTGCATGCAATACTTCGGTAGATATGATAGAATTTTTAAGCGTAGAGCAACGAACACTAACGCACTATTGTATTACAATAATAAAGTGAGAAAGAAGAGAATATCGCTGTTTTAAATTAAAGTGTGATTCACAATTTCTTACCTGTTGATACCATCGATACAGGTGGCCCCATTTCTGCAGGGGTTGGAGTAGCATTCGTTGACGTTGATCTCACAGTTGCGGCCCGAAGTGCCAGGCTTGCAGCGGCATTGGTAGCCACCTATCAGATCTTCGCAGTGGCCTGGGGGAGGATGGCAGATGTTTACAGATTAATATTTAACAATGAATAAACAATCAGCTCGTAAGTATCAAAGCATACATATTCATCAATGCTTTTAAAGATTCTGAAAAGAAACAAACACAACTAAATCACTTTAAAAATTATATATAATTTTAGGATACAACCGCCCAAAACCGATATATATGGTGTTTGGGTACTGTTTGTTAAAAATGTTACAATTGATTATGGTAAAGGTATTCTGAACAAAGATTTTAATGATCTTTCTAAAATCTACAATCAGTTTGGATGTCCCATTAGAGATTACATAAAAGAAAATGATAGGAACCTAACATACTCTTTCTTAAAATTTAAATGTAAAAAATGATTGAATCGGCTCAGTGTTTCAGGAGAAAAAAGGGGAATACGAAACGTCGATCTCGTATTTTTTTTTGTGTTATAATCAGGCTGAGCTGCAGCTGTCCCTATCACACTTTACGGGGGCAGACTTGAGGTAACACGACGGCAATAGTTTCTTCAAGTAGCTTTTTCAAATTCCTAGCAGGCCCTGTTCCCTCTTAAAGATTAAATAAAATCTACAATCAGTTTGGTTGTCCCATTAGAGATTACGTGACACATCGATAAGTGGCGTGACAAGCACTACATACAACACATTCATCACGATGAATCACTTGAAAGCATCATTCCCGAGCTTGAAGAAAACGTGAATAAAATATTAATTTAGCAATTGAAACTTATCAATGCTTCATGAGGTCACACTCGGCCTCAAAAGCCTCTTCTCATAGAGTGAAGGAATGAGCATTAATTAGGTAATCATCAGTTCATCACACTTGCTCAGTGTCTGTTCAATTCAAACCAATATAAGTAGTTTTCTCAAGATTGACTATCGTTCCGACACTCGTATCCGTCTGTGATGTCTAGACCCACAAAATAGTCCCTTAACCACCGGGCCAGGATTTCGTGGGCTTTCAAATATACCAAGAAGTTACCAGTTGTGGATGAAACTGTTGATCGTACTAATAAAGTTATTTTACCTCCAAACTGGCAGGGGTTGGACTCGCACTCGTTGATCTGGGTCTGACAAACCCTGCCGGTGTAACCTGGGTGACAGTTACAGGTGAAGCTGTTGTCTCCATCGATGCACTCGCCACGGTGACACGGCGCTGATAGACAGTCGTTGATATTCGTCTCGCATGACATTCCTGTGGATTGAGTTTTTTAGAGACATAGGATTGGTAAGTGATGAATTAAAGAAAACTCTGAAGACTTGGTGCCTAAGCTCTAATTTGAGTTTATTGAGTAAGTAAGAACTAAAACTATTGAAAGAGTATCCAGTACTATGATGATGTCAAAGTTTAGTCACCAATGTAAAAATTATGTCTATCCACAAACAACAAAGGGTTATTCTTACTTGGCAGGTCCTGGTTTGACTATTTTATAATTTTTTTATGCTTAGGACTACAATCAATGAAGGTTAGAGGTCAAAACTTACCAGTATATCCAGGTGGACATTCGCAGGTGTATCCAGCGACAGAGTCGTGACAGGTTCCGCCATTACGACAAGGACTCGATGCGCAGTCATCGATGTTCACTTGACAACGAGCGCCCGTGAACCTGAAGGTTGAAAGGAGAAATAAGATAAGTTGTTACTTGCATAGAATAGAGGAATTCGATGTTTCATTTGATATTGTTGCACCGAAAAGCTGCTGAATGCAATTCATATCTTAGAGAATCAACTGCACTGACGATAACTTACCCAATCACACAACTACACCTAAACGCGTTAATCATGTCGTGGCAGATTCCTCCATTGAGACAGGGGTTGTTGGCGCATTCGTCAATCTCCACCTCGCATTGTGTTCCCGTGAATCCTGGAAGAAAGAATAAAATTCAATTAACTATGTGTGTCAAACTAGGCACGGAATAAACATCGTGAAGAAACCCGCCATGCCTTAAATATATTTCTCGACGGTATGTGAAGCCAAGTCAGAGGCCTATGGACGGCTTAAAAAATCTTTGACACTAGGTTAGTAACTAACCACACGAAAAAGAAAGAAGGCACGGAATAACTAAGACTGAATGGGTTGGGTATTGGGATGGCAAAATCCAGGCAATATCAGTAAAGGCAGCTAAGATGAATGGTACGTAATCTCCACTACAGTCAAAGAACGCAATTCACAAAAAAAAAACAACGGGTTGCACTCCGGGCACTGCCGGCAGAAGTGAAAACACAAACACACATGAACGAAACAGCAGGCGCAGGCATACATTTTTGCCGTACGGTAGAAAGAGAGGGGGATACTTCCTTTCCTACGCCGCGCCAGCGATCTACTCTCCCTCCATCTTACGAATTTTCGACCAGGTCACGTGTCCTGACGCCAGTTTAAATTTTTTTACCTATCACAAAAAAAGTGCACAACGCCGCTAAAGAAGTTTTCACTTCAAAAAACTGGATCAGGGGTCGTATTATGACGTATTAATGCCACCATTATTCCAGTGTGAGTGAGAGACGGAGCTATATGAGGCCGCTAGCACCATCCTTTTTTCGCAATGGAATAATGATGGCATTAATACTTCATAATAAGGCCCCAGGGCTTTAAAATTCTCTTGCCTCAGCTGTTATCCTTTATTTACCTAAACTACAGAATAGTACAGATACTCCGCAAAATCATTTAAATAAAAAGAGACTCTTGCTACGACACAATAAAGTGCAATTCAGGTCGCATAGCGCTAATTCTTCATCACCTAGGAGTTGCCGCTCTTTCTATCGCGTACTCTTATAATTATCTTCTCACTACGTTACGGACACTGAATTCGACAAGTTGAGCCCACCGCTTATTAAGTACTAAGTACGTAAAGTTAGCTTCATACCTAAAATGCGGAGTGTCCCATCTGTATTTCTCTGTACCTAAACCCACGTATGTATTCACAGACGTTAAAATAACTAACTTCCCAAATTTTGTGTAAAAATAACCGGTCGATGATCTCATGAAAACTAAGTAACTAAGGAAACGTTGTCGAGTAAAGAAAGAACATGCAAACAAAATAATTAAAATTTTAGGATCGTAAGGACCACGAGGCAAAAAGACAATAATAAGGCACTTTGTCTTTGTTTTGAAAAGAGTCCAAATCCACGAATGGCACAAACAAAACATAACCACAGCTGTTTATTGCCTTTCAAGTTCAAGTAATAATATAACTTGAGCGACTGACTTAGTTTAAAGTATAGGCTTTAAGTTAGCGTGCATCGTAAAATGTTATACTTGATGGTGACTACAATGTTCACTTAGATGTAACTTAGTTGTGTTGTGAATACAGGGTATAAGTTTTGGTTTAATTTTCGCTGAAGACTTGTGAAGCCTGAAGATATTTATTATTTATTTCGCCGGAAGGCTCGGAAGACTAGTCTCATTTCTGATTCTGATATTTTTCGAAACAATTACGCCAACAATTATTACAGATATAGCAATCACCTTCCGTCTGTTAGATGTTACCAAATGCTAGGATTGGTTAAGAAAACCATTCGTTGTTCGACAACGAAGCCAACATCATCATCATCAGCCTATAACGTTCCCACTGCAGGGACACGGCCTCCTCTCAATGAGAGGGAGTGGGCTATAATCCACCACGCGTGCCCAGTGCGGGTTGGTAGATGTCACATGTCTTCGAATTTTTGGTTCTAGGACATGTCGGTTTCCTCGCGATGTTTTCCTTCACCGTTTTGAGAGCAGTGGTGATGAAATAAATTACACAAAGTAATGCGCCTGTCTGGGTTCGAACCCACGACTTACTGTTCGAAAGTCGGGGCTGCCACCACTGGCCGCTGCTCTCCGAAGAAGCCATCAGTTTAGTCATATCGACCAGTCAATAAACCAAACAGTGCATACTATTGCACACGGTAATCTAATGAAACAAAACCATAGAAAATGACGATCAGTTCATCATGATCATTCTATTGTCCTAAAATCAAATTATACATTACAATAGAGCCTATACAATAGACTGTTCATACAGACTTCACATGAATGCCATTATGACGGACATACAGACTTTACGTTTATATAACATAGACCCGTCACTCGAGAATGCTAATTGACATCAGCGTTCCAGTCCCATCAAAACCATACCACCAACTACCCCATTTAAAAAACTACCATAAACCACCTTTATAGGGCTCATAATTGCTCATTGTTTAACCTGTCTGACGTTGGACTGGACGATGAAGTGTGACAAAGAGATACGAACTGTAATTCAGAGCGGTAAAGTTGATATTTGAAAGATGAATGGAGAAGTGCTCGAGGCAGGACAATCTAGCTCCGACCAGTATCGAGTGTGCCCTTTTAGAGAAGCAAAAATAAAGCTGAAGTTCCATGACCTCTATTACATAGAAATAAAGTTCAGATTCGTTTGTTTATGTAACGTTTTAAATTGGCAAAATTATTCTTAAGAAAATCACTATCCCGCCAAATTGGGAATGTAGTTCTGTATAGCAAAAAATTAAAATAACCGCAGTTGAATGACTCTTATGTGCACTGCCCTAGAGTTCATTTTACCTGATGCAAATAATCTTAAATGGACGACCATTTAAGTCCTTAAAAGTAAATTACATCTTTAAATAGAGTTTCTAGAGTGGTAGAATCTTACTTTATTTTATGAAAAAATTAAGAAAATATGTAGAAATATCTTGTACCAGTTCCAAACCAGATTGTCGAGGGAATGGAATCTAACTTAATAAAGACAGTGCTCTCATAAAAGAAGCTAACATAACCACTCTCGCACACCTAGATGGAAATAAATGAATGACTACTTTTTTACTCTTATCTTAATAGTAAAAAGGGTTTGTTTTTAAATAATAATATTTTTTTATTTAATAATACTTAATTTATTAAATATGGTTTTTTAATAATAATTTATTTTTATTTCTAGATCCTTTTACAAATTAAACCTAGGCTATTTTTAAGTACAAATGACATAAGCACCTGTAGCCGAACTAGGCAAAACCTGTATTTCGGCTATCAGCACCAATCTCTTCGGATAATTTTACATTTATCATAGCCATTAATTTTACAAGATAATTATCAGTAGTTTTTTTTTTTTTTTTTGATAACATAAACTTTGACAATAGACAAGTTTATACAGAATGGTATACAAAAGGTAGGTAATGAAGTCAAGTCCAATAAGAGTAGGTACCCTGCCCCCCAAACTACGAAAATCCTGTATCTTGGGCGGCAGAAAGTGTTATATTCTACATACTATTATATTTTAAAGTCGAGTAAAGTGTTATTAGGTTTTTCTATCTGGAATTTCTCAGTAGCAGCCCAGTCTGGATTTGTGCCCGGTTGATGGCAATAGGCTCGCCCCCTATTACATGGGACTTAAACATAACTGGCGAAATGTGGGTGTACCTACTACAGGTACACCTCTGCCCAACCCTCCGGGGAAACAAGGCGTGATGTTATGTTATTATATTTTATTATAATATGTTTTGTATGAATGTGTATGAATACGTGATGATATGATGAATATAATGCAAGGATAATAACTAGTGTCTTTCACTGTAACGATAAAAGTACTCTCACACAAGGGGACTTCAATCCTATGACATGCCAAAATATATTGTGCCAGAAAGTACAAATATATCGTAAGTTCAAACGGCAACAGTATATCATCAGAACGAACACTGGTATTCGAATTTCGAAACATTACCGAGGCTTCGTTCAAATTGAACCGCAAACTTAGCCCGCGAAATTCAAATTTTCATACGTCTTTTGCAATTTGCAGGTCATTGTCAGGTCAGATTTTGTTCTAATTAATGACTTCTTTATGAAATCATGAAATTTGGGAACAAATCTTACTTAGAGATTGTAATGATTATAATTCTGTAAAAACATATTTGTTCTGGTCACAAATCATATTTTGATCAATCATGACACTGATCTGCAAATTGAAAAAAAAACGTAAGAAAATTTGAATTTCGCTAGTGGGGAATGTTATATGGATGTTACAATACTTTACGTTGGTATTGTTGATCGAAGACTTCCTCCTAATACGCACAATCGATCTAAATTGAGCCGTTGACTAAACAGCACTTGATTTTACTTATAGCCCTGATGCTAATGCTTAACCAGAACTACCAATACCCAAAACAATGCCAATAAAATGTGTTATAACTACACCGCGTGGTTCTATGAACGAGGTATCCTATTGAGTGGTGATGGGGAGCCTATGGTAGGGATGCCCCGCCTCTGTGCGCCGGCGCATGTAGTGGTCATTTCGGACTAAGGCATGAGAGATGAGCGATTTTATTCGGGTATCAAAGACACGGTGATTATCAGATTAATAAATAAACTTAAAAATAAATGCTATAAATACTAAAATAGAAGGCGATGATTCTGTCACCCTCTTCTGTCCTTCCAGCCATAGAAGTCATAATTTTCAACTCACTTCAAACTCAGTTCACCTAAGTTTTCTCGGTGAGATTTATACAGAATAGATCGGCTTTAAGACGCCGATATATGCCAGCAGCCTTGAGTAGTTAGCTTGCGTGTTGTGTACTGAGCTCACGCAACGCGTCGTACGTCCAGCCAGTGATAAGACTCGCCCATTAAGGAACGCAGTCTCAAATTAGACGCATTATTAATTTATTATACATAAACCAAAAGTTATTTAAATAAAACACGTATACGTAAAGATAAATAATTAATTTATCTTTAAAATGGTGAAGGTTTCAGAAAATACGCTTGATAGTTTATGCATGATTCTCCATTTTTTATCCGCGTTAGACATAACTTACCAAATTAATTACACTATTAAATATAAACATAACCTAAAATATTCACAATTATTCTGTTAATTATTGGTTTTGTGGCAGCATCTGTATCGCCATATGCAAACTACACATCAAAGGCCTGACGCAAAATCCTGCATCGTGCAAGCAGTGTTTACCGCACGATTCGTATACTCGTATATATATATATACAACGTCCTGACATCAACTTTTGGGCAGCCCACTGTCTGGTCGGAGGTGCCTCCCTTTTTATAGAGGATGAGTGAACTTTACACCCTGTTCCTCATACCTCTATAGTTAGAAAACCACTTTTTTTGCACGTCATAAAATAATGTTATAAAACTAGATGAGGTGGATGTAGCGAACTGCAAAGTTGTCTCAAGCAATGTTGCATTAGGGTCACTTGCAATACCTAGGAGATTACCCTCCCTCTGCTTATCAAAATATTCTTATTATATCAAGTATATTATCAAGATATCCTATAGTTTACGCCGTGCCTCTACCGTCACGATTTCGGATCACAAGCCACAATGAGAATGTTTGGTGCATGCTAATGGCTACAATTCGCATACATGAATGCCTAATACCAGTTTTAAATACATATGCCCAGCTGGTTCTAAATGCTTTAAATATTATGTATTTATTACTATGTAGGTATTTGTTTGGGAAACCCCAAAAGATGTGGGAATTGTTGCTTTGTTAACATTTATACCTCAAAGGTCCTTCATGATTATCTGCTCACCAAAGGCCAAGATGGCCTCCTAACATGGCCTTCCAATGAGGAATTAATTGACTGCGTGATGCTTGCTCCACGAATTGGTAATTGCAGTTGGTTAAGCGGCAGTTTGTTATCAGCTAAGAGGATCTGCTTACCTGCTAGACTACCGCGAAGGATGATTTTTTTTACACTTTCCTACTGCTGAGCAAAGGCTTCCCCCAAATCCTTCCAAGCATCCTTTTTCAGGTCCACCTCGATCCAACCCTTGCGGTATGCGTCAATTTTGTCTCTCTTCCTGGGCCGGCCTCGGCGGCGCCGTCCATCCTCAAGCACCCACGCACCGTGTGGAGACTGTTGCCCAACGATCACTATGCATGCGGCTGACATGACCCGCCCAATTCCATTTTAGCTTGGCAGCCTTTCACGCTCCAAAACGTGGAAACGTTTTTGGAAGGTAGTTTGTTGTTTCGTATTATGTCAGTTCGTGTTACGCCCAGAATGCTGCACTGTATTGCTCTTTGGCAAACCCCAAGGCGTAAATTATATATCTTCAAGGAAATATTCAGTTAGTATTAAACCACGGTTAGACCGAGAGGTCTTGGTCAGAGGAACTTTAATTATTCATATCCGGGATTCCGGGAACCACAAAAGCCAGCCAGCTTGGTACAGACGTACAATCAATACTATACAAAAAGATAATATGGTCAGCATTTTCGATTAATCGTCTTAAAAGGTTTTCAAGTCTGCTAATATCTAGTTTCAGTAAAAACTCTTGTCTTGGCTCTTGGGAAATATGAATGATCTATGGATGTTAGATGGATGAAAAGAGTGATGGATGGTGTGCATTTTTTACGAAACTAACTGTACCTATTGCTTCATAAATTACTTTGCAAAAAGAAAATTAATTGATACCGCTGCGAGCTGTCATGGTTTCTTTTAAAAGGACATTTCTTTCGATAATTTATGTCTCCCAGCTGGCCACTTACTGCGTTCATATTTCTGTTCCGAAAATCTATTTTTTTATATATGGAACGATAAGCATCAGATGTCCTAGAAAAAGTCAATTATTTAAAAAAAACAAAGCTAACGGTCGCTTTTTTTAATAATACAGTTCAAAGACCTATAGAGATGTTTTTATAAAAACTATAATGCCGTCATACAGTGCAAGCATGCCCTTATTTGTAGTGGCGTGACAAGTTCGAGCTCAGTCGAGCATTGCGAGGTAACACGAGCAAAACCAGATGAACTTGTGGTCTCGATGTAATGACAACTCAATTCCTTGTTGTTTTACCGAAACATTATGAGTTTGTATGAGCTTCACACGGTTTAGGCAAAGAGATGGGTAAGTGGGCCAAGTACTATAATTGGGACAATACCTAATAACTCGTCATTGATAAATGGTTTTGTCTAGACAAGCAAGGAGAAATTGGGTTTCCTAGGCCCCAGTTTCTAAACTAATAGGACCCAAGGGGTGGAGCAGAGTAAAATCAAGAGCAGGACCCAATTATAAAACTTATCACAACAGTTGACAATGATATTAATATATATATTTTTTATAAAACTTACGATAACAGTCGACAATGATATTATATTTTTTTTAAATATGTTTATATTACATATCTACAAGGATAGTAACAATGGTAATCACAATTCTTCAGTACTTTGTAATTCTGCATCACATATCCATGCACAACATTCTTATCAAAAGGTGAACAACTATTGAATTTATTTTTAATCATTACAATATTACAATATAATCATGGATGATGATAAAGTTAAATATTTCCTTCGATATTAAGAAAATATTTTAGATGCTCCATTTATGGACAGTCTCTCAGAAACGCATAGGCACTTTACATTTATAGCCATAAGTATATATACATATCTATAAGATAGAACCACGTGGTAGATGCAACATAACTCTAGGCATAAAATTAACAACAGGAAGTTTGAGGTTAAAGGGCAGAGGAGTCGCTTACCTACTACCTTCTATTGAGACCCGCTCTTGCCTTCCGTGGGATGAGAATCAATCGGCTTTACAATATTTATTCATATTTATAATACTAGGGGAAAGGCAAAAAACCGTCAGGGTAGCCCGCGCAATTTGCATTTTCTATGTTGATCTATATATGATTTGCGATCGTATCAAATGTGTATCTATAGAATTATAATCATAGAAATCATCAATACAACTCTTATAAGTTCATGTAATCCTATTGAATGACTATTTGATGAAATCATGACATTTGAGGATTATGCTAACTTATGGAGTTGTATTGCTGATTCTAATGATAATAATTTTATTAAAGCCATATTTGTTACGGTCGTGAATCATATTGTAATCAACATACAACCTGACCTGCAAATTGCAAAAAAAGAAAACAAAATTGAATTTCGCAGGCTTCCTTATCGCATCCCCCTTGAGAAATAATTAAAAATGCTTTTGATGAAACAGACAAACATCTCAAGAATCACCCAGACTTGGAATATTTCGTATACCAAAATTGATACCTGCCTGAACCTTTAGACGATTTTAGACTACTTAAACCATCTAACAAAACGAATAATTCCCCTATTGCATGACATCAAAATGAAAAGGAGAAACAGGATAAAATAACATTAGAAAAATTGTGCATTAAAGTAGAAAATTATACCATAAAAACTTGACCATAACCCGGACATTTGAAATAGGTAACCATGTATAAGCACATTAGTATAGTAGTCTGTACTATATTACTCGGTCGGTTTACTCATGGGACTACAACCGTTCCAGAGAGTGGTCTTGCTCGCACCATTGCGTTTCTGACATATTTTAACATGTTATGTCCACTTGACTTGTGTTTTGAGTTTAATGGACTGTCTTATAGTGTCCTCTGACGTTTTATACGCCTTAAACTAGTTTCTTAAGATTAAAAAAACGCGTTTAGCTTGTCAGCTTGATCATCACAAGATGTACCTAATATTGTCTATTGAGTCAATGATAAAATGAATTTAGCTTCAGTTCGGTAGCAATGGGCTTAATAAACGTACGAACTATTTATAAATAGTAGCAGTACCAACCTTACAATTAAACTACAAAGGACATTTACCTCTTTCGTATATGGAAGGCGAGCATCAGTACGCGTGCTCAGTGTGGGATGGTGATTCCAGTCCAGACTATGAATATATAGGTTATATATAGGTTCTGCCTCAAAATACTTTTCCTCCAGTCAGTCAATGATGTCTTATATTAACTGAGGTACCTACTTAATTATTGACAAGCTGTGCCGGCAACTTCGTCCGCGTGGATGTCGGAAAACAATAATGTGTCGCTTAGAAAAGGTGGAGGTACTATTCCTCCATTAAAAAGGAAGTATCTTCCGACCAGGCGAAGTGATCTTGCCTGGTGGTACCTGGATTTCTCTACCAAAGGCGTAAAGGCGTTTTGTATGCCGTCATTTATTTATCATATCAATAAAATAATCCTAAGTATATAATCCTAAACTAATATTATAATTATGCGAAAGTGAGTTTGTTTGTTTTTGAAAATATTTAGATGCAACATTGACAGTGTCCCAGAGAAGCACAGGCACTTTACATTTATAGCATACATATAGTTCGATTCAAACTTAATGGCGGCTTGGAAGTTAGTTAGGTACTCGCTACGCAGTACTCCACCCCTCACCCCCGCTGACCCATGAATTCGTTACTGCGCAGCGACTCGTCTCATGTTCCGAGCCGCCATTAAGTTTGAATCGGGCTGTACCTATCTATAAGCATAAAAATATCCTATGTTCTATGTTTAAGGGTTTGGTTTCCGCACTTAGTCCGTCAGGTGGACCATTGTGCGTGCGCCATAGCAGCCGTTTGGTAGGTTATTCCCACCAGCTCATCTCCCTCCACGAGATAATTAAGTCTCCTGGGGCCTTATTATGACGTATTAATGCCACCATTATTCCAGTGTGAGTGAGAGACGGAGCTATACTAGGCCGCTAGCACCATCCTTTTTTCGCAGTGGAATAATGATGGCATTAATACTTCATAATAAGGCCCCTGGTCTGTTTAGAACATTTGTGTATGATCTGGGTGACCCGAGGGTTTCTGTTCTAATCTGGGTGACGCCAGTGCATTCAAAGAGCACGCGCGCAACATCCTATGGCCTATCCTGAGTTAGGTCATAGGATACTTTTTATCCAGGTAGTACATTCCCGTGGCATAATATCCGACCTCCACGCGGGGGAAGCCGCGGGAGATACACATATACATTTCTCACGGTTTTTAGGCCATCAGAACTCGAGGCGACACCAAAATAAAGATACGTCGATACCCTTCGACTTTGCGTTTCGCAATAACAGATTGTGCTCAAAGATTTTAATACTTAAAGCATTAATAATGACAAGGACTGAGTTTATCGTGGTCTAAGTTTCCGATTTCCTTTTGTCTTTTGCAATGTATGTAGTTAATGAATGGGTGTAGCTGAGGGAGTGGGGGCAAAGGGCAGATTAAAACTATTAAAGCCTTTGTACTCAATGATGGACCTCATTAAAATACTCTATGATGTGAAATCTTACGAGCTGAAAAAAGATCTGCGAAACATTATATCACCAGTGCTTGATTTTACTGAATTTTCATACAAATTTCAGCAATTGACCGGTATTTTAGACAGTGCATTACATTAGCCTGTGGCGGCATCTGCATCGCCACATCCGAACTACACATCAAAGAGCTGACGTCACACAAATCGTGCATCACACAGTTAGAGTTTTCCGCGCGAACGACATATATTTATATGACTCTCCGACATCTATCGTTGGGCAGTTGTCCGCCAGACATGGCATCCATCTGGTCGGAAGATCCTTCCTTTTCTATGGAGGATGAGTGAACTTTACACCCTGTTTTTCTAAAAGCCAAATCCGTCTGTGCCTCTAAAAGCCAAATTGTCACTAAGTCCTACCTAGATGATGGTAGTTTTTCATAGTTATGTTTATTGTTCCAAACAAAATATAATTAAATAAATAATTTAATTATAGAATTGGCTGGCTCTCTGAAAACCCAATTTTTTTTTTGTTGATTTTAAGTACTTCTGCACGCTCAACATTCCTTCGTCACTTGTATCACCGTTTTTCATCCACTAGCAACTATACCTTTACGTAGGACAGAATCGTCACGCAAGCTTACTTCCTGAGTCCCCACCTCTCTGAATAAAAATACAGGGGACAGCAGTAATACTACGTATTATAGCACAATGTTTAGCGCAGCGCAGCGTAGCTAAGATTACGTTAACTGTGACGTTGATAGTGAGGTCTGCGCGCAATCGTTTCCGCGTCAAGACAATGCGCGGGCGCAGACGCTCTCATCGCCATGGGAATCGGGTCCCGACTAGGGCTGGTACGGCTACTAGTGTAAATTGGAGCAATCAGTAACGTAACTGATGGTTAAAACTGCAGTATGGTAAAAAGAGGGGGATTTTAATTACTATTACAACTGAAGTGGTTACTATTGTTGATAATGATAATCGATAGGCTTATCCTGCGATTTTCTTTAATTGTCTGATATGAGAAAATTGTCCAGAAAACGTTTAAAGTAAAATTGCGAAAAGAATTGCACGTATAAATAAGATTACACATTTGCAAAATGTATTGCTGTTTCATGAATTGAAATAGCAGTGTGATGGCTCTAAATAAAAATAGTTTCTTTATTAAGTAGATCTTTGCAAATAATGAACCCATGAAATATGTAATTTTAAGCACCTAGATCGGCTATACAGTTTGGTCAAGTTAGATTTTAACAACATGTAGATGTATTTTTGCATAGCCATTACTATATACAAAATTCAAAAAAATGGAATAGAATGAAGAAGGGACAGCCCTAACCTCGCGGTCTATCGCGCATCTCTGTCTAATAGGAATTAATGATAATCATCAAGCTTGCCGTCAACTGGAAGCAAATTGTATGTTAGCGGCTTCAACCTAGCTTTACTGGAGAAATCAGGCCCTACCTGTACTTAGGTATAGTCAGAAAAAGAGATATGTGCAGTGCAGACATCTCCTCAAATCTTTAATGATTGGCTGATAACCATATTGAAACAACTGGGCATTTTGTAACCTAGGTAATATCAAAAGTATGGTAAAAAATATATTTTTTTAATTCCATTTCTATTCGTGTTACGCGCGTTAGTGCATAGCGCAGTACCTTATTTCTCGCGTCTTAGTCATAGTAGAACTAGACACTTTTTGTATTACAATTAAACATTCAAGCTATAAATTAATGAAATGCTTGGAAAGAATTAGATTGCGGCAATTATAATCCGACCAATGGGAGTTTGAACTCATTAGGTATATCTCTCCCCAGTCTGATGCACTAGCCGTGAGCTTGATGTTCCTCATTAGCCTGCTAACCCAACTCTTTTGCCGTGTGTACTAACAGTACAAGAGTACCTAAGTACTGTTTATTACAATGTTCGGTAAGTGTACAGGTTTTTACGCAAATAGTGACACGGTCATTGAGATGCTTGATAAGGCAATTTGTGTGTTTGTTTCAGAAGGATAAGTTGTTTGAATATTATTCTATGACTCAGTTGGGACTGGTAAGTAGGTTGTAGTGCTTATGACAATGTTCTATATGAGCTTAGTAAGTACACATGGCTACACCAGTATAAGCTGACCTCGCATTGTATGGAAATCCTATACAATGGGAAATCAGCATAAATTGGAAATGTATAACTTGATGTGTAGCCGTGTGTACTATAACACTTTCAATGCGTAATTCCAGAAACGGATCATATTGCTTACTACCATTGCATACTTGGTTATTCGGAACTGCTTTCATATAATTACCTGATAGGTAATGCTTCTAATGGATGAAAAGGCTCTCCAATGCTCAGCCACGGAGGCTACCTATGCTTCGGAATGAGCAAATATACGAGTTTTAGTATGCAAAACGGTTGGTCAGACATAGAAATCGAACACGAAGCATCATACAGGCTTTACAGAACTGCCTAGTAGTCTTAACATACCTAACTATAAAAGCTTCTTTACAAATATTTCAGATCAACCTTCTCATCAGTATATATGTTTGTCCAATGTACAATAAATAGGCTTTCACATTGGATCCCCTGAAAATCAAAATCTTAATAAAGTTGTACTTACCAGGCATGCAGACACATCTGAAGGTGCCAGGGTCATCGAGACAAGACCCGTCGTTCCTGCAGGGGTGACTCTCACACTCATTGACGTTGGTCTCACATCGTGGTCCAGTGAAACCCACAGAACAGTTACAAGCGAAAGACCCAGGAGTGTTCACGCAGATACCGTCGTGCTCGCAAGGTGATCCTGAGAAGGAAAAATAGGCATTAGTCATGTTGGATACCACAAATAAATGGAATTTCTTAACAGAAGGGACAGAAAATTCCGTTGATTAGAAGGCTGAAATACTGCATCAAACAAGAACTGTAAGGTTAAGGTATCCTTGCCTCCTTGAGGTCGGGGAGTGTATGGGTAACTATTTATTTAAATTTAATATCTTCTCTTTTATCGGTCCTACAGCCAGTATATAGACAGGCAACCTTTAAAATTTAAATGTTTTGGCGGTCTCAGTCGTTACTGAATGATTATATTTGTTACTTGAAGATATGAAATTAAAATAAAAAGAGTTTTTATTCCAATAAGCTTCAGTTATTTACTTACCCTGTTCGCATTCATCAATATCCTCGGAGCAGTCAAGTCCTTTGTACCCGGATGCGCAGGAGCAAGTGTAGGAGCCGTTGATGGGGCTCGTGTCGCAGATCGCATCCGCGTGGCAAGGGTTGGAGGTGCACGCATCGTCCAAATGGCAGAGTAGACCTGGGAAGAGAAAAGTCAGTATTAAATATTGCAGCTGTTGATAATTATGTTTGTAAAGGAAAATTTAAAAAAAAATACACAGTGAGAATATAGTCTGTGATCATGAATTCCTTGCCTGTCTGTCCCAGAGTCCCAATGGAGAAAGTACAAAACGATGCATACAAACTATAAATCTTAATCATTAGCAGCTAAAATCTAAATCGATTTAGTTTGGAGAGCTACAGAATTAATTACGATTATATAGCCCACTAAAACTAAAATGCAGTAAATAGTGCATAGCAGAATATCTTCTCTGCTTTAATATGTAATAATATGTACTTAACAATATGTAGCTACAATGAACAAAAAAAATTACCAGTCTTCCCCGGCGTACACTTGCAGTAGAACGCCCCAACCCTGTCGATACAAGTTGCGCCGTTGAAGCACGCCGCGCCTGCGCAGTCGTCGATGTTGACAGAACATTCTGGACCCGTCCAGCCGTTGACGCAAATGCAGGAGAAGCCACCCACTGAATTCGTGCAGGTAGCTCCGTTCTGACAGACTAGAGGCCTAGGGGAGAAGAAATGGGTTACATGATGGGTAGCGTTGGGAAAAAGTTTTTGAGGGAAATAATATTAATATTTTTATGTAAGCAGCATCAATATAAGAATTAAAATAAATATTCGATAGTACAGTTGGCCGGACACCAGTGATATACGAAAATCGTCCTTACTATATGAAAGGGCTGTTAATGTCAAATTGTTACCAATGATGTGAGGTTGACTGTATTTAGACGCCAAAATAGAAGTCCACGCCACCACTCAAGTACGACAGACCGGCGCTAGATAAACTCTAGCGCCGGTCTGTCATTGCATCAAATTGCATTTAAAAAAATGTGGTTCCACAATTTTGACATTTGTGGTGGAGACAGGAAGAAAATATAAACAAAAATATAGTCATTAATTAGTCTAAGTTAGCCTAAAATCAGCCAAAAGAGGAATTCACAAAACATCTTTCCCTAACCGCAAATATGTAATTATCATAAAAAAATGTTACTCGTACAATGCATTTCGAAAGTTAATCTTAAAGTAAAATAACGAATGCATATAAAAAGGCAATATTTTTCGCGGGAAATTAACAAAATGCGCCCGCCATGTTTTTTCACCAGTTTTAGTTTTAAAACCATTTAAATATAGCCTATTAAGGAGGTTTGAATTTTTGTGTAAAACCTTCGCCGTAATTTCGGGGTGGAATTTGGTGCAGATTTTAAGTTCCTCTCGTTGAATAGCCGTTTAGCATATTTTCTTAAATTTAATGTGACTTTGTAGATTTAATATGTATTTTAGAGTTAAATAATCATCTGGTTGGGTTATATTGCGTTTTCAGGTCAAATTCAAAGTAAAAAAGGAAGGGTTTTAAATTCCTTACTGCTATTCTGATTAATCATTATATTATTCGTCTATGTAATATCCTAAATTGCTAACACGTATACGTTCTTTTCATTAGAAATAGTAAAAAGCCAACCTGACAGAATATTGTCATGTTCGTAAAAAATATCCACGAAAAATTATACTTAAAATTAGTTAAAATTACATTTAAATATTTCCACAATAAAGGTTAAAGGCGCAATGTAAATCACTAAAGTCCGTATTACGAAAGATTTATGCGGGCGGTCGGGCACAATCGGGTACGATCGGCAAGGATCGAGAACGGGCGCGGCACGAGCGCCCGCGCATATCAGATCAAATTGCAAACAATATTGCCAAACCTTTAATATATAGTTAAGGGGTCGTAACTCGTATGTTGGCGGTGTCAGACTGATTGAAATAGTTATAAAAAAATTAAAAGACACAAATATGGAGAATGAAGTGAGTCTAGATGATCAGGCTGTGAATGAGACGGTGCGACAGTTCTGAGTATATTCATAAGTCATAACTAAAACATTGACACCAGACTCAAATAGAAAAGGATAAACAGAAAAAGGGAAGGGACGGCTTTGCCTAGATGTAGGGCACTAAAGCAGACACAAGGCTTAATCCACTTATAGCCTAATTAATGACCGAGGACATAAAGGTACTAAACATTTGAATGAGTTAAATGTAGAACAAAGTAAATTTCAGTCTATATTTTGAATCCTTAACTTATTACGTAATTAACACTTTGATGTTAGAATTCAAACTTACTGGTTTAAACTTGTTACGTTTCCAAACAAGTTATAAATCAAATAGAACCCTTCAGATTTATTACGAATTAATGCGTTTGACGACTAGCGGACTGAAAAAGAAGATGTTTTAAGACATTAATAATTTAGTTTATGTCTGTATTTTTTATGGTGTACAATAAAGAGTATTCTATCTATATTATCTATCTATCTAGTTCAATAGCAGTTTTTTTATATCATTTCAAAAACTCAAGCAAGTACATCATAATTCATAAATAAACATTACTCTAATAAAACGTGGTGAGACATTTAACAAAGGATAATGCTATTGAAGGCAATAAAGCGATGCAGGTAATAAAAAGACCCACACATACTGAAAACAATGTACACTGACAAAATAAAACCGGCACAGTAATGTCCAATGTTCCTGAAGACCATAACAATACGTCTGATATAAAAAAGAAAAATACGAAGAACTGACAGATAGAAACAATATTACTAAAGAGAGAAAGATTCAGATTATGTTATAGCTATCTCGCTTGCCACCACTGACTTAAACCAAGCTAACTCCAAACCGCAGTTAAATATTTCGTAGGCTTACCATCGTAAATTCAGTGGGAGTGTCAATAAATTGTTGATTTTTAACTATATCTGACACCACTGTGAAATGTGTTGTAAAATCTGCATACCGTGTGACGGAAACCATAGTTTATGATATTAATAATTTATTGGATTCTATGAAGTTATAACTAAGAAAATAACTTTGTTACAAACAGTACATTTTGCGATATAATGGCATATACTTTCGATATGGCATTATATCGCAAAATGTACTGACTGAAAACACACTACATTACATTTGTATTCATATGATTTTGGTTACCTACAGAATACGAATTTATAAACACTACGAGGAAAATTGCTACCGTGACTTAGAATGGAAATAATAATTTCTACTCCCCAAATCCCTACAAGGAAAATTCTATCTTCTTAAGTAGTCACATAGTCTGCAGTAGCAAAATCCTTTTTACTTCAGGTTAGCTGGTAATACAACTATCATCACTTATCTATCTATTAGACCGGGATGAGGGTCCATTCATCACTGGCTCTGCACGGAAGTGAACCAAGATGATTGCGGGGGTCATCATCATTAATCACTCCGCTTTACGGGACCCACTGGGTGCGCCGACGCCGACGTTCAGATCAGGATCGAAGATTTGATCTTTAGATGTAACTGGCTTTGATTTAGTTCCTATGATGTTTCTCTGATAAAACATGATTATGTTGTTAACACGGGAGAAGTATAACACACAGTTATCATCTACTTCTTGGTTACGATCTGGCAGAGATTTTCAATTTAATTACTTTAAGTAAAGAAAATAATTAAATCAGACATCTTGTCATAATTCTTTAACTGCAGTTTCATTTCATTTTAATTAATTGGGAAGGCAGCCTCAGGCAATAAAGCAATACTCCGATCAATAATTATTCCATACAAATAAAACTTGCGACCACCTACGGTACCTGATTATAATTACTCCCTTCACAATCATCGTTTATCCACCCGCCCTTTCTCCCCACTTAAGCCAACCGCTTCAAGTACCCGGTAGCACCATCATGCGCAAGCGCAGCCTCGCTTAACGATCTACACCGACACTGCGTGCTGAGTGCAAATTGTACCGAAGCAATTTCCTCATAAAAGTATCATGTTCAAAAAGGTCGGTTATAAAAAGTTTTATATGAGGCTGATTGCTGAGGACGGTACAGTAAGAATATGCAAAAAAGTGATGAAGTTTGACAAAATAACGGGTTTCGAGTACACTCGTTAGTGTTTTGAGGAAATAAAGGTGATTGACAATATACCTCCGAGGATGATTGATGTAAACGAGAAAGTACCATGTGCAGACACAATCACACGACTAACACAATTCTATGTTAGTAAACTTAATTTTTGTTAGAGAAAATCGATCTAAAATTAAAAGTTTGAAAAAACAAACTCAAGTTTTATAATAAAGTAGACTCAAATAAAGAAAAGGATAAAATACCAATTTCGCATAACCTTAATAGCCTTTATCTTAAAACAGTTACGATATCTGTAAGCGACTGTATATACGCGTTTCTGAGCAGATTACCCCTCGGCATATAAAATAATCGATTAGCAATGATTAATAGCCCATCGATGATGCTCAAATTGAATATCCTATCGGCAATCTGGTAGCCAGTCAGTTACAAATTATGGCAACGTCGCTAGAATGTTAAGAACCCGTATATGTAATAAGGCGAATTCTTTCTTGTTCTAAGGGCTAGGGATATTTTCTAACACATTTTGCCCAAGTTTATCGTTAAAAACAATGTTTACAAAAAAAGGAAAGTTGGTGGAAATGATAAGAAGTCATCTATACAAGAATTTACTTCATTATAAGAAGTTTTAACTGGAATTGATGTACAACATACACTTGTTAATATTTTAACATAACAGGATCCTTACAATATCCACAAAACAAGCCATATAGGACCAATGTCTATAGTTCAATTGACTCTTACGACCTTCGCAGGAAGACAGGCAGCTGACACATTCTCCGCCTATAGCCACCATCAGCTGAACAGTTATAATAGTGCGTACTTATGCGACAATTTCCTAGCCAGCCAATTTCCTTGGAATCGGGGTAAAAAATAAAAATGTGCGCCTAACAAGATGGTTGCCAGCTTCTGCCGACACGTTATAAATCCAAGAGTGAGTAATTTGTTGGAGACTTCTGTAACTGTTTTAGGGTTAGGTGAGGTTATGTTTTTTAGAAGGCTTAGGTGGCTGATTGGTCGTTTGATGCTTCTAACGTAGGTGTGTTTTTAATAGTCCCCGTATTTTATTGGAATTTTATAGCTACGGCCAGTAACATGAGACGTTTTTAAAATTTATTAGAAGTATCAAAAATCACTTTACGAAATCGCCTTCGATCCAACAAAAACATTATTCTTTTATTACGATAAGGTCTCATAAACGGTTTTAATAGAAAACTCATCTTCCTTCCAAACATGTCTTCCTATCAACAAGAACAAACATTATCGTTTGTTATAATTAAACTTTCCTCATTTCATTAATTAAAAGGCATACTTACGAATAATTGAACAGCTACGCATCATGAATAAACATGTAATGTGTTTAAGAATTCTGGTGGTACGAGTACTATCAACAGTTTGACCAAAATGAGAAAAAGGTATTTTAATTGAGAGTTTCTAGAGGCATCCATAGCTATTGGCTGGGTATATATGAAAATTAAATCATAGTTGAAATAATTATAATAGAAAAGTTCAAGTTTTTTATCTATAGAATCTTGACAACAATTCAGTAGAACACATGGCACTAGAGGCTCTTTTAGATATTATATAGTATGCAAAGATAAAGAAGAAGTAGTTATTATTTATCTGCGATCATAAGGACTAAAATTAATTTCCAATTTAACTACAAAGTATGACCAATGAAAGTCAATTTGTTACGACTTTCATATGAAATAAGACAAATACAAGATGCAAGTTCAATAATAAATTTCTAAGCAAGGTAATACGATAGCAGCGCCACCTGTACCGTTGTCTATGCTTCCGGCGCAAGTGCAACGTATACATCGTAAGTCACGACTGACACTAGATTATACCTGTTAATCCCTTAGGGGACGTAGCGAGATGATTGATGAAATAGAATTAATCGTAAACTTGGCTATGGTTTAATTTATGTCAAAGTCAAATAATTTATTTCAAATAAGCACATAAAAGGCACTTCTAAATGTCATAATGTTATATGTGTAGACTATGCACCTGGAATAAAATAACTATAAGTTTTTCAGTAAGAGACTTTAGAAACGTAGACAGTGATTTATGGAATCAGGGTGACAACAGAAGAATTTTTTGAAACAATACAGGTTATAAAGTAAACTGTTTCATAACGGACTTTTCCAATTTCGCGATATAATTTCTAAGGTTCTAAATATCTGAAATGTGAAACCTAGAAATGAATAGAAAAAAAATGTTCAAAATAAAACGTACCAAATTTTAAGACCTCAAACCTGAAACAATACCTAAAGCGCGATGCGTTCTAGCATAAAACTTTATTATAAAAACTGTAACGACTTCCACCTCAAAGAGCTTCAAACCAAATGAAAATAAAAGAGTGAAGGCACCAAGACGTAACCCGATATTGGGCACGCATTTATCTGACGCGTTTCATGAGCCAGCGACTCGGATACTGTGACACTATCCCATGAATCGAAAGCACAACTAAAACCAGAGCTAAACTCGATAGGAATAAAGTTCAAAATTACATAATTAAAGTAAACTCCGTAGTACATGCTGTAAGTAAAACAAAACACAAGCAACAACACTACGCTAAAGTGTGTCCATACAAAGTTGTCCTTTCATTCAAGAAGGGATTTTGAGATCGAAATTCAACCTTATTGGGTTGTGATAAGGAATACTATACTGCAGATCAGGATAAAAATATAGGTTGTTTCGTTTCGTAAGAGGCCTTTGCAGCGGGAGGTCTAACATATCCATAGATGGTCGAAATATTAATAGTTTGTATAGAGACGATTAATTCAAAAGAAATAGGTAATAATATTCATTTTTATAATCGTATTACTTTTATGACGTAGACAATATATCAGAGGACCCAAAAAAGAGATGGTTTTGGAGTGGTTATAAATTCTTTGATTTTTTGGTAATTATTTCTACTTTGTTTAATTGATCGCCATTGGGAGTCTTTTAGTGGCCGGATTAAGAACTCATAGGATAGATAAAGAAACTTTAAAGGTCACGTTTTATACGTTTGACTTGAGATTTTACGAAGACATGAATAAAATAGTAATGAAAAATATCAAGTAAAACATTCTCTAGTCTCGAATCGTATTGTATTGATGATGCACCTCCAGCATCGTCTATTATTGTCCAAGATATAAAGGAGATGCAAAGAATAGGCCACCATCTACTAGCTTTGTAAACGCCCTATTGGAATGTTCCCTTTATGACATATTTTGGACACGATCTCACTATAGTACAGTTAATCTCTACTAAAATATTCACGAGTATGGACGATAAAGTGAATGTTTTGAATGCCAACCATTCGATACACGCGACATTTAACGAAACTGAGAATAAAACGAACACAGTTAAAATTAATTCCCGTGCGAAAGAATATACTTCAAAGTACCGTAAACTTTTAAGCCGTTGCTACTGAAGAAAGAGTTTTTGCATCCAAACGAAGCCTTTGATTCCGGACATATACAGAAGCCATAATCTTTGCTAAAAATCATGGCGGATGTGAACTTGATCCGCTTTTAAAAAAGTCGACCAAAGATGAAACAGAAGCCAAATGAATTTATCATGTTCTCACAATTCGATGAAGGACAATGAAGACTTATAAATTAAAACCCCCGCTGATATCTGAGTCAAGGAGTCATAAATCAAATCATGCAAATCATTTTCGAATATTTATTTAATAAAGAAAACGTGAACCATCGTTAATACATCTAATCATCACTTCAGAAGTCAATTACTGGAAAAAATGAAGTCATTTGCGTGTGTAGACTCAAAAGTATTAGGAATGAAGCTTACTATTACCGTGCGAACGTAGGAACATCATGGTGTTTTTTATAGCCAATCATTAGCTAACAATTAATGTAAGAACGGCGCATCGCACATGGTGACTTAGGACATTGCTCTTAAGACTACGTTGTGAGAAGTAAGCGGAAGAAATAATCACCTGACTTTAGAAATGACAGGTTCAGATGAAACTGATAATAATTTGGATAAAGTATAAGAATCTAGATGAAATAGAGGAATGTTAAACGAATTCTGGCTAAAAATGTCAAGGTTGGAAACGATCTAGCCATAAATATTGAACGATATTACACATCAGCAGGTTCAAGACATAATAATAGTAAGAAAGAATAGTAAAGATTTATCAAATGTTTTCTAAGAAAATTAGGAGAATTAGTACAGAAACACACATGGAAAAAATCAAAAGTACAAACATAACAATGTAAACAGGAAGAATCAAGTGTTTTCCGCTATTCTGTCGTCGCTTGAGTCGCGGGGCCGTTGACTTCTTGACGAGTTATTTTGTAATTAACGCCCAATACATCGAACACACAGCCGAGATGATATTGTATCATACAAAAAACCATCTCAATACAGATGTAGATATCATTAGCCCGTTTATAATAACATTTGGCATTAATTCGTTTCATTAACTTGTCGGTTTTTTAACGAGTTACGCAAAAAAGTATAATAAGGACATAGTCGCATGCGCAGCGTCATCCAAGATGGCGTCTGATATTGAATTACAGAGATCGAAACGCGGTGTTGTTTTTAAAGTCATCTCCCAAAATTCATCCTTGTGTGTTCGCAATAAAGAATAATCTTTGTTTAAATCTATTTTTTCGGCAGTGCAATCATCCGATCTGTTCCAGACTTCGTTTTGTCCGAACACTGACTTAATTGGGCCGCGCCGATTCCTTGACAAGCGAATAATATCTGGCAACACATATTTTCCAATACGAGTATACCGCGCCTCTTTCATTTGATCAATAAAGTCGATAATTCTATGACATTTGTTGCAACAGCCGTATTTCATTGTCAATTATAGGTAGTGCTTCGAGGTTCAAGAAGGATACATGGCGCTACAAATTGGCAAGCTGTATAACTGTGCACATAAAATTGTTTGCGTATGAAACTTAATTGTCGCTAAAAATTTATCGACTGAGTCATACTTAAGGCGATCGGTAGACGTTTACTTCTTACTAATTCTTAAAAAGCCGGTAACTGAACTTGTTGGCTTCGCCTCAACACAGCTATGACGTTTTATAAAACTGCAATTAATTTAAAATAATTGACAGTATTTGCTGAAGAGCTTTATCAAAGCAACGGTTCCCGCTTTGTTGATTCGCGCGAAGGTCATAACCGTGTTGATCGGCGGATATCTTCATTTATCTAGATTAACGATAACATCTCTGTTATGCTGATTTGTTAATAAAATTACTCGACTAGTTTTGATATTCTGAGAACTTTGTAGGTACAAAAATAGCCGACGAATTTATGTGAATGACACGAGTTACTATAGGCAAGATATCAAAGCGTTTGGAGTTTATGTAATTTCTTCTTTTATTATATCTTAGACAATAAAATCTTCTGACAAATGGTGTATCAACGTGAAAGGATTCTGCAATGTAATAAAAGCTATTATTTCATCTCGTATTCACTATCGAACATCAAGAACCTATTCTCTTGTCATTCAGTTTGATTGTCAATACTGTCAGTTAACCTGACTGTCCTATACCACTTGAATGATCAAAGAATAGCGTAGGCAACGATGTTATAAAATACTTTAGAATTGTCTTGTTAGCTTTCAATAAACAATATAACAGCATTAATTTCTAAAGTTTAGCTTATACGAGTACAAAGAGTTTGAAGCATCAAGTTACGCTTGTTCAAGATTTACAAAATGCTTTATAGTAGGAAAGTTAAGTCTAATATTACTAATTTCTACATACACGTTACTAACATAACTGATATTGATGCTGCTAACACCCACGATAAAAGTACTGATACAGATCAGAAAGTACCAGGACATCATTTCACTGTAGCAGCTAAGGTCACCAACTTACCTAAGAGCGCATTCATCGACATCGGTCTCGCAAAGGGTCCCGGTGAAAGTGGGCGGGCACTCACAAGTGTAAGAATTGAGCCCGTCGACGCAGGTTGCCCCGTTCTGGCACAAATGGCCGGGACAGTCATCGATGTCGATCTCGCAGTTCTGGCCGCGATAACCTGGGGAAAGATGAGAGATTTAGATAATGGCCGAATGATAAACTGCTTGGAAGAACTATTAGGTATATTTATGTGGGTTTTCATACTGAACTTGAGATATGTATCCAAGAAAATGAATTGCAAGGCTTCCAAGAATTCCTATTATATCTTCAAAATGCTATCTTAAGCATCCAGCTCATTTCATTCAAGTTTCGGCTTAAGCAACAGAATTCCATGTTATGCTGCTAAAGAGTAAACTACAAACTCATGACGCTCAAATTGTTTATCGATTTTTACTCAACACGTTACAGCTGCATATGTTGAACCACATGCGTGTTTAAGTGCAACAACTTATGTCAGCAATATACCACTACAAGCTGTGCAGCCCCATAAAAGATAATACAACGTAAAATATGAAATATAAGAGACGCCAGACAAAGAAGCTAGAATTATAAGCATGGAGAGGAATGCAGATATTTAATAATGCAATCAGATCTGTAGGAAATTTGTTTAAAAGGAAACTGTAACTGAAGTGTACAGTTTGATGCTGATTCGTAAATTCTTAGACCATGAATCATTCATGAGAGTTCCGATTAGAAACGGTTCCCAAATTAATTAGTCATCTATCCTTTAAAAAAAATTATAGACTCTTAATTCTGAGTACCACATCTGTTTTCTATTTTCATCTGAAGTATAAGAGTTAAGTACCGTGTTAAAGCACCATATGAATTAAAAACACTTGTAATTTATTATAATCAGTGGCTGACGTGTCGTGTCAAAAATATGTATCTTTTCTATGACAATTCTTAGTAGGAAAAATAAATATATTTTCTTGCTAAGACTACAGTTGGCATATCTTTGCAAAACAAAACTTAAAGATAATTATTATAATTAAAATCCACTCGACCATATCACAAGAACTTTTTAGATCTAAGTTTAGCAACACGCTAAGCACTAAGTAGAGACCAACAAAAAAATCTTACCGAGACAATAAACTTTAATGAGACAAAAGAATATCGGCGTAACGAATCTCACGAGACAATTAATACAATTCAATTAGAAACAGCTATTGATAAAGATCCGCTAACAATTGTAACTACAGCTAGCTGATCAATGGTCAATCCCTAAGTGTCGAAATCACACCATGGTTCATACAGTTTGATTAGCGAGTAAAGAATCTCATTATGTTCATTAACTGGGCAGTTCCCACGCGTAACACATGTGCAACTGTTTATGGTGGAGGCGCCTCGTTTAAATCTCTCGACGCCTTTTTTTGCCTCGAAACCAGCATGCGGAAAGTAGTGAGTCAATATTTTGGTAACGATTTTAACTAGGATTGCTTTTGCAGTTCTGTATCAGGCTGATTAGTTGTAGGAATGCGTTTTGTTGATGGAAGATTTAAATTATTTGATATCGTTTATTTTAGGGCTCATAAACTTAATTTAACTTACACCAACATGAAATTGAGTATACCCAAATTACGTCAACGCATCTCCCAACTCATTTAGGGAATATAGAGCCATAAACATGATCATAAAAAAACACTTGAAATATTCTAAAATCTCGGTTTAATTAAATGATTTAATCCTAATTAGCACTTAATAAGATTGGAAATAGTTACGGCGGTTTGAGAATACACCGAAGATTATAAAACTGTCACCAATGATGCACAAACGCTGATTTTATCTTCACACCGTCAATTTTATGTTTGGAAACAAAATTATCAAGTTTTATTGTATACAAAACATTTAAACATTTTACTATTTCAGTTGAGAAACGATGCATTCAAATTAAATTTCCATTAGAAAATTTACATAATATATTGTGCTTCCTTCTGAACTTAGAATTAAACGTTCATAAGTTAAAAAAATCTGTTGGTACAGTAAAGATTTATAAACTATTATTATGTTGTTTTGGACTAAATTCCTTGAAGTTATTCTCAATATTGAATGTTTATTCGAGTTCTCTGTCAACAGCTTTGCTATGGATTATATCAAGTACGCTTATTTTTTCTTCTTTCCCAAAAAATGAAATGAATTTGTTTATTCTGTAAATATTATATTGGAATCACTTTTACAGGTTATCTTTAAAAAAAAAAATTGCTAGATGAGTTCGGCGTTTCCTATCTAACTACTCTGAGAAGAAAGGCCGAAACAAACTCAGAGGTCACAGTCTCTTTTGAAGTCCAGACATAATCTTGGTCAGGTCATATGAGGACCATGTAGATTAGTCTGAAATGGTCTTTTGAGAAAAGAACCACACAGATTTGAGTGGACCTGTCCTGTCAGTGCAAGCATTTGTCAGTAATCGTGGAGCTCAACTCAGAACTTAAGGAGCTCAACTTTAGTTTGGTGCGATATCGACAATCTTACCAATGTTTGTCCAGGCATTTAAAATTCTATTTCATGGCTTCTCCAAACACGATTCCGAAAATCTCCCGCTTTATTTACCTTTGTACGCTATGGCCCATGATTGAATACACACACAAATACTGGCAACAAATATTGGTGTTTCGTGTTACGTAGACGTTTAAGAATCTAAATTGACAATCAGATTATCATAATGTAGGAGTGTGAGAGATCGCCTCCCTACGTTCCCATAAGTTGGGTCTAGTACGGAAGCTGTTATTTCAGACACACATATGTTAGGGCTATTTGGACATGTGTTAATGATTCTTATATTAACTAATAGGAAAATTAATAATATCTATTTTTGATGAAGGAAATGAAAAGACGTAATGGATAGTTTTATGGTGTATGATTGATTATTTTTAATTTAGGAGAAGGATGTTCGAAACATGTTGAGTTGAGATGTTTTGTGAAGCACGTGTAAGCAAACTTTTAACAATATTAATTAACTTGTTTTTAGATAAGCATCGAATATTTAACTCATGATAAATCAAAGTGATCAACTATAAGATTGAGATAATATTTTGCGATAATAATACTATAAGATAGAAAAATGATAAGCATCAAAATGATGATAGAACAATAAATAAAAAGATAAAACTAGATTTAAATAATGTCAAGTTATTCCAATGGAATCTATTATTATTAATCACAGCCATAAGCGTTTAGCTAGGTACTTACACAACTATTAAAATACAGACTATAGAAAACAGAATCAATAGTAATTATGAATGTATTTATTACAATTCAGATTGCCATAATAAACATGTAATCAAGTGAGTTAGCGAAGCGTGCAGATCTCAGTATTAAAATTATAGTTAGTTGAATGGGAATGCGGTAAAAACCTGACAGCCTAGCTAAACACTTGATTATGCATTTGTTGAGATTACTGTAAATGACGCAGAAGTTGGAATTAAACTGAATGAAAAATTGTGAATAATAGAAAGAAAAATGCGGGACGTTTTAGATGCTAAAACATGGAAACAGATGAACGGAACTGGATTTGCAAAACTACAAAAAAAAAACAAAAAGAAAGATAAACTCGATCAAATATTAAAATTTTATTTAAAAAAATACTCCAACTAATGCAAAAAGATTTAATTACTAGTAACGCAGAATCGAAATTTTATCAAATAAAACTCCCAATACAATTTCGAGAATATTTTCACATGATCAAACTTTCGTTGTAAAAATGTTAAGTTTATGAACTACTTCACTTCGGGTGTTATTAAATAAAACTACTTTACTTTGGGTGTTAATGAAGTGTGTATTAATTTTCCCACACTTGAGCATGGGGTATGACGTCATTGAGCTAATTTAAGTGGTCGATGGATGTCTCCAAAGCGGAATGTATGGGAGAAAGTGCTTTTCATTGAAATGTATTGAGTCATTGGTCAATTATTTGGTTTGCTTCAAGTGTGTGGTAGTTGGTCTAATTTTATGGCTTTGGACGCATGATTTCAGTAAGATAGTTGAGATTTTGTGTATGTGGATGACGTTCGTATGTTTCCGGATAGGAGGACCAAAACTTTGTGAACATAAAGTTCCGTCTGTAGTATTTAAAACGTTTTACGTGTTACTCATTCACTTTTCATTGAATAAACATTGCGTGTTCCTTATCTTATTACCATTACGCAATAAAAACAGTAAGAGAACTTAATTGCAGACTAGTACATATACAATTACTAAAAGCTTTATTAGATTCTCAGTGGTTATCATTATAACCATCATTTCCTTGTTTCGCAATTTATACTCAGAAACTTAATATGGAACCTCGAAATATGGAACATTTCACAGCACTAGATGTTGAAACTGCTCACCACCATTTTGCAAGAGCGTAATGAAGCTAATGAATCCTAGATGCGCCGGCGCAACTACAAAAAATGTGATGTAACTGTTGCGTCAGTGCGGTTAGTTTTTAGCGAATTACACGGAATATTAAAATAATGGAGTGTGGAAGTATATGTTTAATTTATAGGTATATTTTTGTGTTTTTGTCTGATGTCTGTATGAATCATGATATCCTTTCTTAAGATTAATAGGGTAGTCGTACACCATATTTTGATGTCGCTTTACGCCGCCTGCGCATATAAGCAGACATTTGCACAAGTAATGACATCTTACAAACCTATTCAAGACGATGACAATAAAATAAAATCAACAGGCCGTGAGACTTATCTCTTACTTGCTGAACTATTGTGATTAATCCACTTTTAATAAGAATAAATTAAGCTTTATTTAGAGTTAGCTTAGCAACAACTTTTATAAGAATGAATTTGATAACATTTGTAAAAAAAAATACTACCAGCTTTATCATGAACAATTAACAATAATGCTGAGAGCATTCACTTTGCACCTTACATCATCACCATCTACAACGCCTCTGAAGGCTTATCTTCTTTCAGTAACACAGTAAGGCACTTTATTTGAGCGTTTTTCTACTAAATCGCAGTTTTCCTGTGCAAATTCTTAACTTTTTGTAAAAATAAAATAAAGAAAATATGTTTATTTTCGGCAAAATGACAGAACAAGAAAGAACAAGTCAGGGAAAATATTTATCAGGCTGCAAACTACAAATCCTTAACTTAGTTGGTCGAATAGATCATCGCCAATCTTTATAGCTAAGATCAACAAATATTCCTCTTGCTAGATCAAATACCTACAAGAACTGGAACTATTTGCAGTATAGATAAACATAGTAAGTACATTAACATTATAGATTTATGCAGTATACCCATTTTGTGTACTGCTTTCGTACGAGTCGTGGTCGCCTCGGGCCACGGTCACCTTTCAGAGCGAGTTGTGAGCCGTGACGTAAATAACGCAGCCACGATTATGACTGTCCGTTTTATTGCTTAGTGCGTATGTTCGTGAGACTAGGGATGTTAGTCTAGATAGAGTATGTTTGTTTATCTTTATTCTTTAGCTGCGTTAGGATTTTTTGAAGCCACTTTTGAAATCTAGTCGACTGTTGTTGGGCTTTTCTATTTATTAATCATAAGACAGTGTCTACGGCTGAATATAAAACTTTCATCAAGCTTATTTATAGTGATGAAAAAAAAAACAATTTTGTCTCCAAGGGCCAAAATCAATTAGCCTTTTTTGCGCCTTTTGGTACAAAACCCGTTGCGCACATAATATTTTTATACTTGAAAACAATTAGAACTGTACAGTCAGTTTTATTAAAGTTTGTACATCCAAAATTTTGTATAGACAAAATCTGACTATATCCCATCTGAACTTAGCTTTAAATAGGATCCAATAAAATCATCCACTTTCCTAACTAATAAACATGGATACAAGACTTGAAATTACCAAGATAAAGACGACATAATTGATAAAATTCATACAAACCATATTTAAATGTATCGCATAAAGTTGAGACGATAAGACAGTAAATATTTCGAACTTTCTCGAGTCCTTTCAAGACCAATGACATTAGTACACATAGTGAGAATTATATTTGCTTTAGCTTATGCAGTTATTGGTACGAGAAATTTATGTTGGTCTGTTGGACCTTGGAAAGTTTGTCTAGTCTAGTGCATTGGGGTGTAATAAGGTGTCTCGTTCGTGTTTAATAGAAACGCACATAAAGTGCTTAAATTGTAAGCATACTTTGGATATAGGTGTGTTTTACTTGACACACTGCTATGTGTAGATAAGTTTAGTAGATGGGACTGTAATATAATATCTGGATTATTATTTATTTTTTTGGATAAGTCAAAAGAGTTCATTTTCTTAAGCTGGTTTTGCTTCTGGTCAATCGTTGTATTCTTTTCGTCGTCACCATCTTTTTGAACTCGTATGTTAATAGGTTCCTCTTCCGTATACTCCTTATGCCCTGCATATTTAAGCCACTAATCAGTATATTCAGAAACTTAAACCATTACCGGGAATAATTTAATATCTACTACACCAACACATATAACCAATAAAGTTACATTTAACGACTGCCACGCCCGTCCTGTTGCGAAAACCTAACTGCCTAGCTGCCCAGACTTGGTAGCACCTGTTATGGCACTAGTACTGCAACATTGTACATCTCTCTGATTGAATAATACTGCCCAGCATGGCCAATATGGTCATAAAGAAAGTTATTGTACGAGGCAGTATGTGGTGAAATATCTTTGAAATACATGCCCTGTTTTAGTTAGTTAGATAAGTGCCTACTGGCTTTACTACCCGGTGGTGGTAGGTTATTATAATGTTAGGTTAACAGATTACATCTAAGTATCCTTGCTTGTTAGTTATTAATTGGATCTGTCATAGTAATTATGACGTCAAGACTATAAAGCTTGTGTGATGTTTATTTGCTAAGCTTATTTTGTCTTCCGAAGTTTACCATAGAACCTTTTATTTTTGTATTATATAACTATAACATCTTCATGCTATAAGATCCAGAGAGACGTTATAATATAACTACACAATTATAACTTAAAGAGTTCACTTACCAGGCGGACAGTCACACTCGTATCTCAGCTGATCCAGCGGCGTACACCTTCCATCATGATGACAAGGTGACGGTTCACAGGGAACATACTCCGCATCACAATCCCTTCCCGTGTACCCTGGCTCACACACACAGGTGTAAGACCCATGAGTATTGAAGCATCGACCGTGGTGGCAGGGGCCCGACCCACTGGAACATTCAACCACGTCTTCGGTGCATCGAGAGCCGGTGAAACCAGGGGGACACGCGCAGGAGTAGCCAGCAGTGGTGGTGTTGTCGGCGACACACCGGCCTCCATTGCGACAGGGTTGGGACGCGCAGTGGTCTTCGTGGGAGCATTCGTCACCTGTGAAAGAGATTTAGAAATTAGAAGACAATCACAGTCAGTAAAAACATCCACAATTTTAATCAATCGTGTACCTGTCGGTTCCTTAGCAACAGAAACTTTTTCCTTAATACTAAAATATGAAATACTTAAAACGTAACACGTCAAGATCAGACACAAAACTAACTAAAAAAGTTCTAATAATTATTTAAAGAGAAACATTAAAATAACATTTCTTAATAGCTAATACAAAATACGAACTAACATCGCCAAGGCCAGGAGACATTGCTCTATTCGACGACACAGACGAATGAACTAATAAAATAGACTAACAAACATATATCACCTATAAACGCCCATAAACCTATAATTAAGGAAAACTGCTACAGTCACATAATTACCTACCTAATCAGGAATATTAATGAAGAGACGTGTGAATCAGTAAAAATAGCTAAAATACAATTTGCATAAAGACGAGCCGATGAGCTGATATTAATCGTATCATTTGTATCCATGATTGCGATTTTATATCCATAACTCATAATCGATTGTTAATCGAATAATTTAGCTGTAGTTTCGGTTACTATTTGGGTTCTTGACATCGATATACAATATGGTTTTTTTGTGTGTTTATTTGCATCGGAATTAGTTATAACTATGGGAATTGTTGGAGAAAGTATGGCAAACATAGGAAAAGAGGTCTTTGTGATTGGGATAAAATAATATAATTAAGTGCTTTGTGTCCATAAACATCATGGTTCTTCTAAATAAAGATGACACTGTTGTAGAAGTAATAGTCGTAACTTCTACTACTGTAGAAGTAATGAAAGAAGTCTGAGGCGTCAATAACACGAGCAGCCGCGTTTTTCAACTTCCGAATAGCAACAATTTTATTTGCAAATATCACTATCCGTTAGTACGAGTAATGCTTGGTGACTGTGTCAATATGCTATGCGCCGTTCCTTCCTTGTATAAAGTTAACAATCAGCTACATGAACTCTTACATTCAGTATGGACATTTTTGCTAGCAGAGTTGAATAAGTGGGTCGTGGCAGGCAACGAAGGAGATTCCGGAATGAATCGGACAAATTCCATCAAAACTGGAAGGAGAAAGAGTAGGGTCGTGACGGATTTGAGGAGTAAAGAAGGTATTTGCCCGGGAGTGGGACAGAAAGAGCGAGCAACCTAAAAAAAAGTTAAACAAAGACTGCCGCAAACAGGCGCGACGCAACGCGACGGTACGACACAATTTTGGTAGAACCATTTCCATGAAGTTTTCATAGAAATTGTTCTACTAGAGTAGCGTCGCGCCTGTGTGCCTTTAGGAAGCAAAACCAAATGAACCACAAGTCCCAAAATGACCGATCTACTAACTCAACCTGACCTCACAAAATTTCATCATCTAATAAGAATGCTAGGCTGACTAATAGACTAAACGAAAGAATTCGGTTTGATTGGTGGAACGAGCTCAATTGGTATTATGGGCACTGCTTCGATCTGTATGCAAGTTTAGAAACAAAATATTTAACGCCTGATCTCGTATGTACCTATTTACTCGAGTCTTTTTATGACGCAATAAAATAGTTATTGCTTTGAATCTGCTATTTTGATCTTCTATAAGTACTCCTAGGATCCACTAAAAATGTAAATAGACTGAAAACTTTTAGTAACAAATTGACAGAAATAACAATATTTCATTTAATAATTTGTAGGAAACATGCGATACAGTGAACAAATATCATGTAATACTGTTACCCCAGCACAGTATCAGAAGTTTAGTAGTTGACCCCAAATATTTTTATCATTGATTCTTACGGCCCCATTGGAAAGCTTTATATTATTAAAATAATGATAATATCATTATTAAAATGATGATTAATAAAGCAGAATTTAAGAAAACTTAAATATAGTCGAACGGCAAAAATACAAACATCAAAGCTGAGTTACCGCCAACAAAAACGGTAAACCGACTAATTCATTAGTTGCACAAACAATTGAAAAACAAATTGGGCGCATTCACACAACGCATTTATGATACGGCTGATATTCAAAAAGTATTACACAGTGTTCAGGAAATGACAAATTGCAGACTTTCTATGGCTTTCTCCGACTCCCGTGTGATACGAACACTTTATAATATGTAATTTTCCGTGTAATCTATTAAAATGTTGTATTCGTTTAATTGAAAATTGTTTTTGATTAGACCTGGCGCGATGGCGGTTTCGTCAAAAGTAGGTAGACGTGCTACTGACAGTAATTGGTCGTCGCAGACATTCAACACCGGTTGTTTCATTATTTCTAATTTACTTTTTCTGCTGTTTTTTTTTTCGTTGTGATTCACAGCAATTCCGGTGGCGTCCAAAAATCGTGACCGCGAATTCCGGTCAAGAAGTGCACTTTTTAGTGCTTAAATAAAAGGCATATACCTAATTACCGTAAAAAAGTAATGACTAACAATCATCCACTTCACTATTAACAGAAAAACCAAAAAGTAATTCAATTTTTTCCTAGCATTGAAGAAATTGGTCCTAAAGAAACTAACACATTACCTCCTGCCATATTCTAAATCACTAGCCCCACTTATACAAAAATATTGAGCTTCTAAACGTCAGTCAGTGCGGTCCATAATTGCTTGCCGTAGATGGCCGCTGCGCAAGCGCATATGAGGATTTTTTTGCACAAATTCCCTTCTTATGGTAGCGACTTACCCATGCAGACTTATATAGATGTGTGTGTGACGTAGGATACGTGTTTTTTGTAGCCTTAGGTAGGTTAAAAACACAGACCTAGATGACATTCAAACTGAAATTGGAATTTATATGAGTTTTACATATTCATCTCTTTTTACGACCATATTAAGTCATAAAAAGGTTCGTAATCTACGATAAATATTTACACAGATCAATTTAACAATAATAGCAAAATTAAATGAAGATTATTTGTTGAGTATCCTTTTTATGATCAAATATCTTATTAGGCTTGGATGGACCAATTTTCTTTTATAGTGTCTCATTTATTCCTATAAAAATCTCTACTCTTATGAGCTCTACTATTAGTAGCAGCTCATAACGCAGTAGCACCTGCTTCTGCCCTTTAGAAAAGTACTAAAAGTTATTTCCACGATCAAAGTACAAAATGATAGAGCATCAGATAGTTAACAAACAATCTCAGAAAGTCACGTACAATTAATAGCAATAACGATGCTTCTTAACAAAAACGTGCAATTAAAGAAAAATATAATAACAGACGTCCTGCTGTAACTTAAATATTGTGAGACAAACTAAAAATAAACGTCATTTAACCATGACATCATTTTACAATTTGCGATATTTTTATGGCCATCAACTTTATGGTACGTAACGCAATACAACATATAGCTAAGACATGTCAGTACTTAGTACTCAGAGCTTATCCTTAAAAGGATATAAAATATCTTGTTAAACTACTAAATAATGAATGAATGGCGGGATCTTGTAAGCAAAACTTATAACGACACATTTTATAAAGAAAGCCAGAATAATAAAGAAATGAACATTGTTCTTGAACATTTAGCGAAACTAATTGAAAAATCAATTCTGTCTCACGATTGAAAAAAGATGACCAACAAAGTCTGGGTGTGGCCTGAATGAATTGAATGAGGACTCGACCACAGGTATAATATAAAACATGAACCATTAATTCCAGATTTTCACGAATTAAAACTAACTCCTCAGACTAAGGATCAAGAATTCAGAACTTTTAAAGACAAAAACTAAACTTGTTGCTTCTCAACTGCATTTCAAATTATACATAGACTTCTAATGACATTAAACTGTATACCTTATGTAGAACAAAATAAGATTTATCAGTCGTTAATTACAATAGAGTATTTGAAAGGAAACGGCGGTAACAACTTTCCAAAATTTACTAGTTACTCCTTCCTCTGCTTACAACATTGATAGTTCACTAAATCATTTTGATAACATAATTATGAAACAAGTTTCGCTCGAGGCACTGATTGATCGAATTTCGCTTTTAGTTGTCAGTCTTTTATATTCGTAATTTATTTTATACCAACTCTAATATAAAAATCTTCATCGTTTTAGATGACGGATTTATATTGACTTTTATTGATACCGTTTACGTTTCCAAGTATATTAAATCTTTCCATATTTTAATGGAGATTTAAGATTTACGGAATTGAATATGTTGTGTTGTCTGTTTGTTCGTTACCTATTAGATTCCCTTGATTTGTGACCTAATTAAATTGTGGCCTTATTTGGATTGAGATTAGAATGTCTTAATTGGTCATCCTGTGGGATCAAATCTCAAACAGTGATTTTCTTGTTTTCCAGACATCGTATCCTATGATCATTCATTTTATGTATATTCCGATTTTATTCTTCAACATTACGTCGTTAAGAATAAATGTGGATAAATACCGCTTACCGTTGTGGTCATAATCATAACAAAACCATAATTGGTGTAGGATATGCGCTATAAACGGTCTCTAAGACGATGCCAATTAATGAAACAAAGATTAAAATCAATTCTACATATTCTAGCTATATCTTAACCATATTTCTTATCTCATATAACACCTGTTTATTAGTCATCAAAATGCGTAACAAAATACGCATAAAGGTTGTAAGATACAGACAGACGGACAGACAATTATCTTGATAATATCTAAGCTATTTCTGACGAAGATTATGAACTAGATGATTGCGTATATATGGAAGACTCGACAAGTAAAGAGGATTAAGATGATTGGAGATGGAGAGAAGCAATCAAACGAAAATAAGAAAAGGTACTCTCTTGTTAGGAACATCGATTATAAACAAGTTTGGTGGTTTGAAATTCAGATGCCTTATGTGAAATTTAATGAAGCCAACAGATATAAACTGCGGAATAACACTTTATAATTGAATAAAACAATCACTCTGACACTTGAGAAGTTATGTTTTTAATTAACTTTTATCCATTTCTTTCCAAACGATTGTATTTAGCCTCCATAAAATGAGACTGAAGATCACCACAATATTAGTCTTGAATTCCGAAAACATATTAGAGACGTTTTTAACCTAAAAATATGTTAACATTGAAATCGTAACTAACCTGTATAACCCGGTGGACAATCACATTCATACGTGTCCAATGATGTCAATCGACACGTTGCTCCATTCAAACAAGGTGCAGAATCGCAGGCAGCCGGTATCCTAATCTCGCATAGTGACGCGCTGTAGCCCAGAGGACAGTCACAGGCGAAGGAAGGTGGACCTCCACTAACTCCTGGCCTGACGCGGCAAGATCCTCCATTTTGGCATCGAGGACTGGACTCGCTGTGGCAAGGATTCAGGTGCTGACAGAACTCGCCCGCGTATCTGGATGTACAACTGAAACAAAGAAATATGATATTAGGAAAATGAAAAACGTGTCAAAATAGATACTGGTCCAAAGTTGGCATTTGATAGTCTTTTTCTTTTCCTGATACTTAGTTTAGACAATGATGGGATTTCCTCAACCTAAAGTGGTATTGCCCAAAGATATGCAAACGTAATGAAGACAGATTTGTATGAGCAGCTCGTTACTAATGCGAATCGGAACATCCACTTTTCTCCTAAGTGAATAATAAGCTATTTAAAGACCGCCACTGTGAGTAACCTGTGACTTGTGCTTGTAATTTTACACTCTTTTGAGTCCATTGGCTTCTAAATGTATGCTGTACATATCTCCGACCCATTGTATGCCTCTCCTGATTCATAGAGCTGTAGTCTTTTCATGAAGGGTTATTTTACTTTTTGGCTTTACATCTGAGCCACAGGACATGTGTAAAGGTTTATGTATTAAAGCTACTCTATTTAAAGTGCTAGTATTTATTACTGAGTCTCCGTTGGAGGTCTTTATGGCACACAATGGCTCTGTGAGCTTGGCCTTTTTATCAGATGGTTTTACTTTATAGGTTCAGACTTGGTTTTATCTGTAGATATTGTATTCATATTAATTATGTATGTTAAAATGGTGGATAAGACACATGATCTAATTTTAATGAACTTTATTTTATGGCTTTCGTGTGACAGAGTTCTATGATTAAATTAATTATTATAAATATTGACGTTGGATCGAGTTGCATACTGAATACTAATTCACTTAAATATTCATTTTTTTGGAATAGGTATGAGTATGTAAACAAAACCTTGACATTTTGTTTTGCGAATTAATTAATTAATAAATAATATCATAATTAATAATGATGATGACAAAAATATCAATGATAAATTTATTTTTCATACATTTATTCAAAAGCCACCAAAAAAATACAAAAGCTGGGATAAATCGACATAACATATTCCTTACATTATAGGGCTTATAACATACTCGCGGTGTTAGTACGTAGGTGTGCAGTCGTGCAGCTTGGGCCGGACGTCGACAATAAATAACGCAGATACGTCGCGAACACGACCACGTGACGTGCGCACGCGCAGCCCTCGCCTTTGTATCGCTATAGTGCGTTTTTGAGTTTAAATATTAAATTGAAAATAATACAGCTATGGCTAATTTTCTGAACCTGGATCTCTCAGAATGACACAACACAACATCATGGATGACATGGATTTACATAACATGTTAGCTATGAGATGACTGCCTAAAGATGAAGCTGCTAAATGTAAAGTCCTCACTAATCAATAATCCTACAAAGTTCAAAAAGCCACATGTAAAAAATCCTCTTACGATCAAAGAAAGAGTGACAAGAAAAACTTCTATCGAAATAGAAATACCAGCAGTAAATCAAAAACAAACACCAATGTGTATAATGATGGTGTTTTTGCAGATTGCCATAATGTAGGTAATCATGGATCGCTGGCTCATCATCTAAGAACGCCATTAAGTAATCAATTTCCCTCAGTTATCTTCTACGCCTTGCAGAAACAGCTACTTATAGGTACTTTCTATGTTTTTCTTTTGTGCCATCATTTACATGAAAATGATTAAGTATTGACTAATTGATCTTATTTGAGTGATCTTCCGTAAGTTTTTATGGCACTTTAGAAGCTAATTTTTAAATAGGAACTGTTAATGGTTAAAAACTTTTGCAAAAAAAACCTTGATGTTTTTAAGTCGGTTGGTCTTCGGTTTACAATTTTTGTTTTTTAGCCTCCGACTTCAGAAATTAAAGTTATGTTTCACTTTGTATTGTTTTTTTTTTCGAAGTCGGTTATTTTTTTATATACTTAAGTTTATTTTTATTGTTCACTAAGAAAGAAAGAAAAATATTTTATGAAAGAAAGAAAAATATTTACAAACAAAGGTACTTCATAAATATGGGTCTAAAATATGGAATAAAAAGAGAGCTTTTCTATTTTCGAAATCCAAAATACACTATAGTAAATAACAAAGCAACGGTCAAAAACATTGATATAGACATTCTTGACACAATTGTTGGTGCACCCAATATGTTCAGAGATAAAATGGTCGAGGAACGCCCACGTAAGCGAGAAAATCTTTTCTTAGCAGTAAAAATGCCGTATTATCATAATCTCACGATAAATTAAAATTTCATGATAACCGAACAGAGTGTACGCATATAAAATAAATCATTGTCACTGCCATTGATTTATACACGTCACAAAATTCTGAAAGTGCAGTTTTTACCGGAGGAACTCGAATTTTTAGAAGTATTATAGTGAAGGTAAAATATGTGCCCCATCTTGATTTACGATCAGATCAGATTTCAGTTACAGTTACAAAAATGAAACCGTAATAATCAAAATCTATAAGTAAATGATGTGACTAAAGAAAGATCAACATAAAGGATGCAACACTCACAGCACTTTTATTATATTAGTTTATAGTACCGATAGCAGTCCTGATCTAAATGTACCCACCCACGTGTATGTTAATGTTCGTAACTAAACGAAGTAAACCTCATTTATTGAGCCGTTCCAATACCGACACTTTAGGTTTTGTGGGACAATAAACTGTCTCCAAGCATCCATAGACATTTTACACAAATTGAACATCATAAGCCCATATTTGATTATTGCTGTTTGATTATACATTCATTTTAAATGGTTTGTGTATTTAATATTGTTTATATTATTTGTAACAATTAATACACCACAATTTATGGGCCGTAGACCTCATAAGATGAGTAAAGATGTAACGTTATTTATTGTCTAACAATTATGAATACTAATGTTTTATTACTTCTGACTCAACAAGCTTTGATAAATGGAAAGTTGAGTCTGAGAAGATGAAACCTGCTGATAATTACCTACCTTAATGTTAGCCTAAAACACATTTTCCAGGTATATACTATATATACATATATACTATACTACATAAATATATACTATACTATAGGTATATACTAAGTGTTGCTGGTACCAGCAACACTTTTAGTATATACTCGTACAAGACACTCCAAGGATTTACATTTGCTTTAGCAAAATGTTTTGGATCTAAACAATGGATTCCACCAAATACGAATGGCTTTATCGTGATTTCGTTAGGTTGGTGTATTAAAGCTGAGGTGAGCCTGTGAGCCTGTATGTGCTGGCGTGGGAGGACAAGCCTGTTGCCTACCCACGCAGTGACCTCGCCAGAGGGTGCATGCACTGGACCTACTACTTCGATGATAGCATTGCAAACGCTAAGATGTTTCAGAATATTTAAGCTCACGAACTCTAACTAAATCTTTTATTTACCAGGAAAAAACTGACATAAACCAGATTATAAGATCAAGATACTAATTCCAGGTATTATAAAATAAAACAGCAAAGTTTACCAGATTAGAAAAGATAATCTTGAAAGTCATTTACAAACGTCATTACCTGCTCATTTGCCAAGAAACCTTTTATTACTGACTAGGTTTTAAAAATATCTTGAAGATAAACACAAGACCGAAGGAAGCTTCTCACCAGCCTTAATTACGACATCAGCGAAACAATAAGACTGCAAGATGACGATAGCTACCGCTCCAGAGATTATCTCTAAAAATTATAACCTGTCTTGAAAATAGGGCTTTTGTTCAGCTAACAAGACTAGGAGCTAAATCTTCATTATAGGGCGAACAATATATTATTATTATCGCTGATCTAATTATAGAGATGGGTGAAAAAGAGGAACCGATGCACCGACACGGTAACACTGGGTTTTTATGTGCAATATCATGTGGGCATCCCATCGTATTTTATTATTTGTTATGATAACTGGTTTTTTATGTCACCACTGCACAGTTTTTTTTTTTTTCTCATTCTAAGCTTCTTTAGTCGTAGTCTTTTTTTGAGGCATAATGAATCTAGATTCGGAGACACTGCTTCAGATTAGTCATAACTATCACAGATATAACTCAACAGCTATTACCATCAACCCCTACAAATTCATTAACTAATTCACTTTCCACTTTACCCATAATTGGTCCTTGCACACCATAGGACTACATTTGTGTCAAAGCACACGGCTCGTTGGAAAGCGCGCAACACCAAGGTTGGTTGTGCGACCATAATTTATAGCTGGCGACAGGAGATCCCGTGTCGCAGCCAGTGCCCGCAATAAATAAATAGTTGCGTGCTTGCTCTATGTTATACGATACGCTGAGCTTAGTGAACTTTTAAAGGGTTGTACCATTTAATGTTACAAAGTCAGCGGAAAAAGTGGTCCTTTTGTAGGATCGAATTCTATTAATGATAGTAAAGTTAATATGTAGAAGGTGGTGTACAATAAATTTAGTATCGAAAAAGCAATTTTTAAGACACCAATATAAATTGTCTGCAAGTGATGATAACAATGAATTAATGACGCAAAAATACATATAATTTAAAACCAAACTCGTACTACAGTTTGAAATTGTTTATCTTCTGATTCAGAATGTACAAAGTTTGTTCTTAAAGCTGATCTTCTTTATGGTTAAGGTTGCAGTGTTGCACCATTAAAAAATATTTCAAAAATCGACACGTAAGATCTGTTCCAAAAATAATTATGTTTCTAAATGCGTGTGTACCAAATGTAACAGTACCAACAACACTCGGTACATCATAATTAGCATGGGCACGTATGAATGCATGTATAATATGATTACAGACGACAAAATATTCCGTTGGGTTTGGTTCGTGGAAGCGCGCATAGCTTCGTATGTCGTAGTTATCTGATGCGCGCTGACGGCCTGCGTGCGCTTCGCCGCACGCGCATAGGGTGTATCTTGACGTTAAATCGTTTAGCGCAGAAGTGTCATCGAAATGTGAATGTTATTTTCGGTCGGAGATTAAGATTTTGTATCGACGCGCGGCGGATCTTTCGATTGAGATTTTTTGTCTTATTTTTTAGGTGTCGTCGATAAATGTAGTAATAATAATATAAGAGGAAATAATACAAATGTTGTGTTCATTTCTGCGAAAACATCTAAACCAGAGCAATCATCAGGTTCATGGACGATAAGTTTACGAGGACCTTTTTCAAACATATACAATCCAACTGCCAGAGATCCTATTACCACTGAACTTCTAAGGCAAACGTCGATTTCGTAATGTGGGATGTGGGATCGACTTGTAATCACTTCATACCAATTTGTAACTATAACGGTAACAAGCTAGTCAGACCAGAAAAAGTGTTTTTCTACAAGATTCCCCACTTTTTCCTAAGAGAACATACGTAGCCGAACCAGTACAGTTCCTGTCATCATTAGGTGCGCATGCGCATCTATGGACATGCCCAGTTATGCGACCCGTAAAGGGCGGAAAAGAAGTGCAACGGACTCATGATGTTCAACCGTTTTAATGGGATTTCTGTATGGGAATTATGTTAATTGGTGTTAAATTGTATGAAAGGCGCATTTGGATTAAGTTTCTTTCGTTACAGTCTTAGGAATGGTTTAATTTTGTATTGTTTGCGAGAAGATAGTAAATTATAATAGTAAATTAAATCATGCAGTTCTCTTTTTTATTGTGAATGTAACAGAATAAAACCATTATAGACTAATAAATATTATTTACGTATAGGACTTAATAAGTTACAAGAAAACCCTTTTAATAAGACCGACCACCACAACAAAACAGTTTCATCATACAAAATTAACAGTGACCCATAGCCATATAAACTGTTCGTTGAAAAATAAACAAAAGTCAATATGGCAGGAGCATATAACGCACGGTAGCATGCGCGGACGCAGCGCCATAGCTCATCGGGTGCGCGCGCAACTAAAACATTACATTTCGCTTGTTCAATAAATTCTTCTCTTTTCTCCTGGCTTTGTATGCAAATTGTGGTTACAATGTCTTATTTCTTTTGTGAATGAATTTTTAAGACTAGTTTACTTTATAGGGTTAGACGTTTTGTGGTTTTAGAAAAGATACATGGTAGTTCTACCCACTTATATAAAAATAACACACACAACACGCCTGTATCCGAAGGGCTATAAGGGCAGAGGTGCACCTATAGTTCACCCACATTTCGCCAGTTACATTTAAGGCCAATTTAATAGCCTATTGCCACCACCCGGGCACAAATGCAGACAGCGGATTGCTACTAAGAATCGAACCCCGGACTCATGCTCAGCAGTAGTGCTTGTGACCACTAGACGAGGTCATACATAAAAATAAGTACATGGACAAATACAAGCATTGGTTACTCAAAATTTACTTCGACATCTAGGAAACAAGCTTTAATTTACAAACTAGAATACTTCAGATAAAGGTTAAAAAAAAACACGTGACGAGACAGATGTCAAGTAATCGACTAAATGTAATACCTGTCACTTCAGTTGTCGTGCTACGTCACAGTTGTATTAAATTACTATTGTCTAAATTTTTAACTCATTTCTCCTGTCGCTGGTCTGCTGGAAGAAATTTCTTACCAATAAATAAGCAGTACCTTTGTACTCATCATAATGATTATGTCAACTGTATCTATTTTTCTATGTATAAATAATAAAATAAATAAACAAACGTTATAATTCTTTGACATTTAGTGTTTGGGCTCTTTACAATAGACAAATTACAAAATATTATACTTTTATTATAAATCTAAGTAAAAAATTGTGCTCAAGCAGTTACACCTATGAAGAGTAGTTTAAAAATAAATGATAAAGTTTAACCTACATTAATAAAACAGGAATGTAGTGTAAAAATCTAAAATAAATTAAATTTCGTTTTATCTTATTTTTAAACAAAAAAGTGTCATCTATAAAAACCCTTTTTACGATTTCTTCACCTTTATTGAACTACCTAAACTTATGCTGCAGTTATAGTCTAAGCAGGCTAATTCCTCCAAAATCACCATTAGCCAGCCTACTTATATGTGTAAAACATAAAAATAATGTTGGAACTCATTCTCACATGTTAGCATGTGACATACAGACAGACACGTGTTGTTTAAACATGTGTAAAAATTCTGCTTACGTACGGCGATCAGATTTCTCCAATTCTCAGAAAAATCTGTTATGGTGTGGTTTGTACATAATTATGTGTAAAATTAGATTAGCAATGCTCATTTGGAACTGCGTTTTTGATTACCTCACTTTTTAAAATGTTTTGTAAACAGTCTAATAATGCCGACTATTTCATTGTTAGAGATTCCACTTTCCACTGTTTTTGGATAGAATTGAAAATTGTTCTCCTAAACTGTCGAACTGGCCGAAAACTCTATGCAAGCCAAGGTCACTTTCAAAAGCATTCAAATAAAAATAAAAAACAGTAATAGCACCACTGGACTTACAAGTAATAATGACCAACCTATTTTACAAGAAATTCCTAAACCCAAAGACAATGTAGAAGAATCTGCAGTAGATCCAGCTAAACCCCTAATTAGCGTAACAACAATTAGAGATACGAACACAAAGGCACTGGATTGTATCTTGGACTCGGGAGACTTCCCTCTCCGAGTAAATCTTTCCGATAGTGCCCCGTAGACACTAGCCGATAAGAGCCCACACGACCCCAGTAATTGACGTAATAAGCTAAAGGTTTTTGAACCCCTTTATAGCAACTTTATGTCCTAGGATTTAAACTAGATAGGAGAGTTGATAGTGGTACATTGTAGTAATAAATAGTGTCCTGTTTGGACTTTCGTGTGAAATATTATTTGATATGGTTTATTTTGAGGATGTGTGGTATTGTGATGAAATTTTATTTTAAAGAATGTATGGTACAGGCCAATGACTTAACAAGATCAATAGAGCACTACCACACAAACTATATTTCCAAATTATTGTCTTGAAATCGAACACTAATCTTGACTAAACACTAGAAAGCTTCCTACCATCAAAAGCTAATTACAGTTCTTTTACTTGAACCGTCGTTATATATCCACATATCTGCCAATCCACCTTTTTTAACCACCTTCCAAACTACTAATATAACCTCAGACACAGTTCAAGCATCTAGACCGCTTAAATTCAGATCTATGTTAGTACGTGATTGGGCGAACGCGCAGCGCAAGCGCAACAGCGGACGCAATTTGCTGAGGGGCGGGGCCACGGTAGCGAGAGGGGGGATCGGGACACCCGCACCTACTCGTAATAGGTAACCTCCGTGCACTCGAATTCTTCAAGTTTTTCTATAGAAAGACCACGAGATTTATAGTGGGGCTCCAGCTAAATGAGATGAGTCGATGTTTCTTAATAAGCAAGATTGTTGTGATAGGTACTTTATTGTTACAATTAAGGTGGCAGCAAGCTTATGGATGGTAGATAAAGTTGAAAGAAACACAAAGTTGTACAGACAAGAGCTAAGCTAAGGGCTTATGTAAAACAGTGAAATATTGTACTTGGGTTAGTAAAAAATAAGAAAACAAAACTTGATGTCATAAAAACCTAATAATCAAATACGTAATAATAACACAACAGATAACAATAACCAACTAACAAATGCATAAAATCTAATGATACTAACAAAAGTCAATTTACCGAGGACATTAAACGCAGAGAGGCGCATGGAACGCGAACAAATAATACAGAGGGTCTATGCTCTCGCGCATCCAGGACAATACGCTATCTCACAATGAGTACCTGAGGTAGGGATGGATAGTGACCGGGATTTTGAACCTTAAGTACCAGACAAGTGTAGGTATAAGAATATTCGTGTTGTTTTTTCTATTGATTGAAGATTTTGTAAAGGTATTGATGAAAGATGCTTTATTTGTGTGGATTTACGTTATAATAGGGATATGTGCAAATTGAGGTTTGGAAATTGATCTTAGATTATTGACATTTCAATGAGTATAATGATATGCTAATAAACTCTTCAGTATGCGTTGGCAACTATTTACTCTCTTTGGACTTATCTGACTCATCCTTGGAAATCCCTATGCATTAAGAAGTATTTGGTTTTCTCAATTGTTTCAAAATAAAAACGAGTGATCGCAAAAAAATATGCGGCAAAAATCCCAGATTTGCACACAGTTAGCCATCTTTCGACACATAAGAGGTTGGCCAATGTAATAATACCGAAAATCGAGGTAGTTGCGAAATCGTGACTCTACAAACATTTGGCAAATGGTAATGACTGCAAATGGAGATTTGTCCGAGTGTGATGTCGAAAAAGATTTTAAACCTACTACTAAATAATTTAAAAAAAATCAGGTCTCAATGCAAATCAAATAAACGCTGCATTTGCTGAAGCATTTTTAGAAATAAATAATGCTGTTTTGAAAGATAATGCTCCTGAGATCCACTCACAAACAATAAGATATTAAGGTGTCTGAATATAAATTGTTTGACACTAGTAAAAGACAAGAAACTGAATGAATAACATTGGCATAACCGTATCATTTTACAATAAAGAAATATCCTTATTCATCAACTCAGCGGGTGTGCAACAGATCCGGAACTACTTTGTTTTCCTATACTAGATTAAAAGTTCTCAGTATCTCAGAATTCAAGTTCTTTATCATTAAAGCTCTAATACCATCATAGGTATTTATATTCCATATCACAGACAATTTCAAAAGTATTAATAAATACAATATAGTTTAAGATACTCATACCATAACAGGCATCAAACAGTATCTTCATCATACAATAATCAGTCAAATCGTGCAAGTCATATTTTAATCTTTACACTGAATCATTTAGATGGCGATAGACAAATAGAGGTTGTATAATACAAGGTTTGGGAGCTGGGTTAAGATACGGTTAGCTAAGTCATGTTCGAATATTACTTATAAGGAGTGCAAATAATAGTTCACAGGATTTGAAGAGCCAAAATGTCTACTAGATGAAATATTCGATTTTCGATTCTTACTCATCTCTACGATATTTTCAGATTGGAAAGCACCTTGCAACAAAGTTTTAGAAATAACAGCATCACCTAAGCGTCCTAAGCAATAGGCAGCCTTGCAATAAATTCTCAAACATTCAACTTAACAATTTCCTCCCTTACATTTCCATAACTCTAGATCATATAGCTAAAACAAGTCAAGTCTTAACGTAAAGGTAAAAAAATGTTGATTTGTTTAAATAATTCACAATAGTCGCATGTCACAATCCGCGCACGCGTCCGCCGCGCCCATTCCCACGCGCACTCATACAGGCGCATGCGCAACGCGTTCGTGTGTGTGAGGCGCGCGCAGCTTGCGCTCCCAACTTTCATAGAGTAGATTATAATGTGAATATATTGAGCTGGACGGTTGGATCTGTTTCTGCGAATAATATTGTACTGTCTTTCAAATTTACTGAATTACAATGTTGTGATTTGAAAGTGTCCATGGACTTTTTTGCCCGTTCTTCTCCATAGTTACGTACCTAGTAGTAATAGTAGTCTATTTGGAATGGGCAACAAGCTTCATCTTTCTGACTGACCGACTTCTTGACAATTCAAAAGTAGTTGTTTTAATTAAAATAAATTCTTTGAGTTTGTGTGTGAATATGAACGATTGTAATTTTAGTATGGACAATAATAAGATGATGGTGTTTTCCATAGACGTATTTAGCCACTCAAACATAGTAATTAACGTGAAACCCAACAATTTAACAATAAAAATCTCATTTGAAATTCTAAATCTTATCCGATGAAAGAAAGATAGGTATACCACGAATTTTCAACTCATCAATCAACGGTAAACGAAGAACCAGTTTCAAGCAAGGTCGGCGGCTAAATTGCAGATGAAACTGAAGGCCCTACATCTGCTTGACTGGAAACCTTAGCTCAGAATCCCTTGTTCTATAGTTTTAATTAAAATTGGATAAAGTTCGACATAAATTGATCGTAAAATTTATAATTGAAGGCAACTTTGTAGAGGATTTTTTTTGCGAAGTTATTTTCGTCTGTATCCATAAACACAAAGTTGGTAACTTGTTTTGAAAGGAATATCATAAAAATTGTGATAACATGGCTCGTTAATAGTCTATTGAATAACTTAATGATAGGTCACACGTTATTTATATAACATTTAAAATTGATAATAAAGACATTTCACATAGCCTTATCGAAACATTCCCTAACTATTGGTAACATTGAATTAAAATGAGCGGTTGGACTCAAAACACAAACAGTCGCAACTGCCAATTTGATCAACGAACCCCTTTTTTATAACCCTGACCTCACAGATGCTTGAATATAACAAAAAGATTGTCGCACATCTGTCACTTGGTCTGTGGGCACCCGCAGAATAACATCCGTCGATCCCATTGAGCACACGTCTGCTGACACCGTCGACGTCATCGTCAAGGTGATAGCATTGTGCTTTATGAACTACAAATCGGAGGTTATTTAGTTTAATGCACCCAGTAATGTGGTGGGACAACCATTGATTGTATTGTTAGTGAGAAAATTGGGTTGGTGAAAGAATGTCTTTCTTGTATTTTCTCGTCGTCGAAGACAGACGATACAGATGAAAAACATTTACCAAATTATTATAAGCTCCCAAAACAGATCAAATATTGTTTTACGTATTACTCTGCCAATTGATAATCATCTCCCTCTCCAATCCCAACAAATACACCTTCACAAATTAAAAATAAAAATTACTATTATGCGATCCTCCATCTTTTCATCATCCCCTTGCTTCATTATGTAGGTACCTAACAATACGGAATTATCTATACACCGGGATCGAGTTACTGCACACACGTGCAATACCCCTCCTCCTTACCCCATGCGCAGACGCGTCTCTCCGTGAGAGATCGGGCGGAAATTTTGCCTCGATGCAGTTCTGTCATGGTCGCTTGTTATGTAAGTATCAAGATGATTGAAGTTTAAGGTTTCATGTGTTGTCAGTTTTACATACGGTGGTTGAGTATAAGCAAAGTGGATTATGTAATGTTAAAGCTTGGTTTAGGTAATGATATGTAATGAACCGAGAGCTTTGTGATAGCGAACAGCCAACAACGCAGTTTTTTGGTAAACCAGACAATTAGATTAATTCATTTCAGATGAAACCTAAGCTAAGAAAATCTAAGCAGAATTATGAGCAAAGCAAGAAAGTGAAATAGGAAAGGATTAAGACTAAAGTAACAACGCAAAGGGCAATAGAAAACCCCATTACCTCCACATGTAAATAGAAGACATTTTAAAGAAGAACAACATTAAATAAAGTTAAAGCAAATTAAATTGTCCTCAGTGAATGGAACTAGTGTTCATGTCAGTATTACTTCTCAAGCTATTACAGTAGCCATAGAATTCTATAATCTATGCTAATTGCTATTAGTCTAGTTATTAAGCTGCTGTACGCTGGACGCATCCCATTAACTGACGTAATCACTGATTATGTATTGCTAACACAAGTTGAACAGGTCTGTAAATCTCTATGAGCTTCAATGTGAAGCTTATCTTGGTTAGCAAAAAATGTTAAGTATTTTTAAATCATTATTATGAGCATTACATTTATAGGTTTCTATTATTTTTTCGGGAATTCCACAAAAATTACCATTTTCATAAATGAGGAAACTTACTTGGTGGCTGTGTTGTGTTTAATTTAGTAATTTAGACAACTGGCACGAGATTTCTAAAAAAGGTGGCAAATTATTTCTTTTTCTTCAACAAAACTGATCTAGATAATAAAAAGACTAATAAATAAGTAGCAAATAAAATTAATTAGATCCATCTCCATTAATTCTTGAATTAAATCAGGATGTAATTGGAAACCTAAAGGAACAGAAACTGGACTGTTGAACATAAACGAAGCAAGATACGAGATCAATCGGATCATTTAACGGCTTGCGAGAACCGCGTCCGAGCCTGAAACGGCAGCTCCAGTTGGCGCTAGATCCGAGATAACATCTCCAACAGATGTGTGAGGCTTTAATGAGAATTCTTTAATGTGCTAACTGTTAACAAGGATGAGAATATCATCCATGTAAACAAAATAAAAATTGTAGCGAATGAACTGCAAAATTATTTTAGAAAACGAACAGATGCTTAGAATAATTGCACGGACTCCAAATAACATATTGAAGAGGTGTGTAGATCAACCTTCCGACCCAAATCAGGGCACTCAATTACGCTTCCAGGCAAAAGAAAACATGAAAATAAATAATCATCCATATTTGTTTCGTAACACCGATAGCATCACCGAATAAAAACAAAAGTCTTTCGATTTACGATATCTACTTCGATCAGCATAAATATTAATATGGGCGTGACCATGTCATTTTACATTTAGGAAGATTAATCATGGTGCTCAATTCTGTTAAAATTTTAATTGTGGATTACATTGGTGCTCGTTGCGCTGTGCTATTGAGCACATGTTGTCAATTACTGAAGTCAATAGAGGATGCAAGCATTCGATCGTGATAGTGGTGTGACAAACGTATGGAGCGGGCGTTGGCGGCGGCGCGGCGGCGGCTCGCGGCCTACCTCGACCATAAATCTAAAAGCCGGGCCAAAAGGACGCGCGCAACCCTTTATTATACCGAGACATGATTGGCCTCGGGCGCTCGAACCAAACGAATGCACGCTTAGTAACGACCGTCTCGTATCTCTGCGACTTCACTTTCCGAAAGGGTTTTTCTCTTTTTGGAGCCGCAGCGATTAATACCTCAAGTTGAGCGTCAGAGTTCAACGTATCACGCTCAAGGTCGGGGCTAACGGTCGCACAAACCGCGAATACAATGGTCTATGGTTTAGCAACATAATTGTTCCTTCACGATCGCTACGTGCGACACCGGATTGTAAACAAGACATGTGGACTCGTGTGCGACGTGCATACTGATAGCCGGGGAAACACGCGACCCCAGCGATCGTAACACTTTTCTGCGATTATCGAATTCCATCTTTTTGTAGTTAGAACTCGATCTATCGGAGCTCGGGACGTAACAATTGTGACTATATCAGACGTCGCACCACCGTCAATCATGTACTCGCTTGTAAACCTCTAGAGCACGACTGCTATTGAATGCGGCAACAAGAGAACGAAATGTAAATCGAACATGACATCCGGGTGCGAGTTCAAGCGAGCATCACCGCGGATTCAAAATGGAAACATTCACGGACGCCACTTAATCTCATATCGAATCAATGAGATTGTACTGGCGAGCACGCCCGGGGTCGGGTCACCGTGCTAAACGGCGCAACAACTCGAATAACCAACCAGTCAGTAGTTAAAACCATAAGAATACGTGAGTACATTATACTAGTACTGCTATCATAACTGGCATAAGAGCGATTTTGAGCCGTATGTCATCGTGATAAGGATTGCTGAATATTTTCCATCAACACTGTTCGAATGCCGTGAGTCATGCGAACTTTATTTTTAATGAGGTTTAAAGTCAATAAACTTTTATTAAGTTTTTCTGTGTTAGCATCTCGGTGTCATTTTTGGAGCTGCCAGCAAACGAGCTACTGATTGTGCAGTGTAATTGGCAAATATTTGTGGAGGGAAATTCGACACTGATGTGCAAAGCCGGTATTGAATCGTAATCTGGTGGTATGATGTGTGGAGTGGCGATGAGGCGCACGACGCTCAGATCTATGCTCCAAATCTGAGTCGTGGTCGCGTCGCTCAGCCATTATATGCAAATAGTAAAGCCGTTCTCTCAGACACAAGTTTAGGACGACAGCGATAACTAATTTGGTATCGACCATTGCGAGGCGACTGAGCCGATCCCCTTTTGTCCAATCAGCGTTTAGATCTTGGTGTCATTATTGAAATCCAAACAACTGACTGGATCACAGATAAGTATAATGTACGACTATATTATTCTTCAATGCTATGATTTGAAAACAATGAATGGCTTATGAAGGCTTGGAATTGCTGTTGCAATGGCGCATTAAATCATACCAAAACATTATTGCCTTCCAAAGCCGTTCACTTAAACCATAGACGAACACTTCTTAAAATAAATAACGATTGAGCAACGCTTACTGTCACCCTATTGTGACAGAAAGACATGCTTTAGACGTTCAAACGTTTAAAATGAACGCCTCTTGAATTCACCCAGATTATTTCTCAGAATAATTGAGCAATCCTATTATGTATGTGAGAATGACATGTCTTTTGCGATTTTGTTTTAGAAAGCGAATAAACAGGTCGTATAATGTACAGTAATAAAGACATTTATACGTAAACAAGCACAGGGCGAAAGCTGCATTTATTAAGCAAGATAAGTTTCAAACTAGAAGCATTACGTTAAGGAGATTATAGTTTGTACATAAAATACAGTCTTGGGCAATATATTCAAGATTACATTCAGTTCTAAGCAAAGATTATAGGAACTAACGAACTTGAGTTTATTGTGACAGGTAATGTAATGGTTGAATAGGAAATTAATTATAGAGACCTGAAAAAGTTAAACACCAATGTCCGTTTTAACGACACCTGCAAAAAAGTAGACACAAAAACTTATCTGGAGCAAAAAACCACGAAACTATTGCGCGAATTAGTCCAAAATCCTAAATTGTTTCATGCTAGTAATTTCGCAGAGCTCTTGATAAAATTCGAACGGTACAGCCTAGGATGCCTTGGCGGTATATTTACGTGTTGGTGGGAAAGAGGCTTGGCTCGCATGGGAGCCCTCGAGGCTTCGTTCTCTCGATTGGCCTCGCGCCACCGCCCCAGGCGCTCCGACCTGGCCTAACCACCGGTTCTTGCTGCCTTTTTACATTGGGAACAATGTTAGTAATAATAATGTATGGTATGATAGAATTGGAATTGGTTTATAATCGATTCCAAATGTGGTTTGAGCTTGTGATTGGTTTTATGTTGTGAATGAGGAAGAACTTGATACAATGTAAGATGCTTGTAATGCTTTCTGGCCACAGCTTTGTGGTTATCAGTCTTTTTTTTTCCTTAAATTATATACTCCGGTATATCAATGATCGGTTAACACAAGAGGGGTACAAGTAGACACTCTGCATTTTGTTCCTTTAGTTGTTAATATACAAATGTTTTAAATTTATATCTTTATATTAAGTACTTAAATGTTAATCAATATTAAAAGATATACTATTTGGTCAAAGTTGAGGTCACTTTTCTATTCGATTTGCGTTCACATAATAGTGAAATTACGAGCTGATACCTCAAGGCGTCTGAAATAAATCATGACTTAGCCACGCAAGCTTAAAATTTTATGACATTGATTTGAATATTTACTTAAGCTTTATATAATATAATTTATGTGGTTTTAAAGAACTAGGTAGATGTTATTTTCGAATTAATTAGGATGATTTTGGCAATTAATTTATCATATGATAAGATTAGTTTTGGCAACGTTAACTTAAAAACTCATCTCATTATCATAATCTACAGCTTATTGTACTTCTAAAAATGAGTTCCTAGCTTAGCTACCATCTCCTTATTAGCAAATAACAATCTAGATACAGGAAATATAAATTAAGTTATCACTAACCTAGACACTCGAGAAACTTATAAATGAAGTGGTTATAGAAATAGGGCATGAAATACAACTATTATGCACTCCTATTAAACATTCAAATATGCAAGCAAGAAATAGTGGCATTATATACATATGGATGTCTTCAGCATGTAATATGAAATTTGTTGATTGTGAGTCGGTAGATATTGTGCATAGTTCTTTATGACACAGGAAATCTTGGAAACCAGACCGTGATTTAAGATGTGTGGAGTAAGATGGCATTGATGTTGAAGAAATTATCATATTATCACCCACGTTTTCTCAAGAAAAATAAACGTAAGTGGTACTAATATTTGATTTAAAAACAGACAATAATATTTTATGAATGCAATAGTTCATGGTCAATATTAGCTAATTCCATAAGAATTAAATGAATCAATCACTGTGGGAGTTCTAATATTTCCGAATGAAGCCGAAAAAGTGTTACCTAAAAATATCCTAAACGAAATTACGGAATCAAAACTAATTTAAAATGATGATGAGTCAATGACACTCAACAATTAAAAACTTGATTGCTTTGTGAAATCATACCTATAAATACATTTCTACATGCCATAGAAGCAGAAGATCATCTCAAAAATGCACATTATTTCGTTCTTAGAAATTACACCAATCTAAGATCCTGACTGACCTGGACCTGTGACCTTTTTTAGACAGGTAACACTATGGTATAAGTAACAATTTTTTGTTAGATATAAAATATCTTAATCGATATGAGAATCACAAGATTTTTAATATTAATATTACAGTTTAACATCTGATTACCTTGTTAACTGGTGCTTTGATATTTTCAATTGTTATTTTTGGTCTAACGGTCGTGCATCTTCAATTCAAGGTAAACCTTGTATTTAATAGAATATACTATCACTTACCATATAGAGCATATTTGGCTAGACCTTGAACCCTACGCACAAACAAAACATCGAAGTTTAACTTTGTCCCTAAAATGTGAAAGCACGCGTCTTCCAAAGCGACGTATGCGCAGGGGCCTGTGCCGTGGGCCGCTCGCGTGTAGATGATATCAAAGATAATAGTATAATGTGACGCTCTATCGCCGTTTAGACCGATTTATAGATTTTTACATTTTCATTGACTAACTTTTGTTGATGGTAAAATGAAAAAAATTGTAATAAAGATCATTGTAGAATCTAAAAATAATTTTAAAATAATTACGAGGTTCATAACGGTTGATAAAACGTAATCAAAGCGATTTAAAAACCCAAGAGATAATAAAACGCCGAAATAGACGTCACTTTAAAATGCAATAAAAAGTGAAAAATTGTCTCGAAAAACTAATGGCTAACCAAAGAACTAACCGCGAGATTAATTCTAGATCAAAAATCGGTAGCAGATCAAAGGCGTATCGACATTGACCTTAACTGCGCGGGCGCAGTACGAATCGATTCAGATCCGACCAATGGGGGCGCGACGATGCTCAAACATGGCGGCCGATGACCCGACGCTGGACAATTTGCATACCTAGTTGCATCACCAGTCATAACTAGTTTGATGATATGATTTTGTTCCACCGATTGTGTGGGAGATTACAATCATGGAGCTAGAGTGACAGTTATTATTATAAGATGGTCTAGCTAGATAATGTGTTATTGTGGGATGGAAATATCGCATTTTCTATGCTATTTAATTTTTATAGCGTGTTAAATTAATATAAAAACTTCAATCTTATAAAATCATAAAATGCTAATATTTAAACCGGCAAGAGGAACAAGCCAAAAAATAGAAGCAAATCCAAGCATAAAGGAGATGAAAACAATGATAACAAAAATTGTATTTAAAGCCAAGCAATGAAATCGCAACTAGAGGTGAATAAGATGGCAAGGTCATTTTAATATCTCACAGATTTCAAAATTAGGGCTTGTTAAGTACTATAGTTTAAATATGAATCATCAACAGGTTAGACAGAGGAGTGGGCAGGTGGCCGCCCAGCTTTCAAGCTGTCATAATTAAAGAGGGTTGCCGCTTTGTATGGGTAATTAGCTTTATTTGAGAAGACGATTATAATTCAAATGGACTCTATTGGTAATTTATGACGGGAGGATGAGAGAAAAAAATTAGAGGTAGGTAATTTTACTGTCTATTTTTTCGTTTTGAATAATTAGTTTGGAGTAGTTTAATTATAGTTGATAAGACGTCCAAAAGCGAGGTGAAACTTATTGCTGGAAATAGAAATCAAATGAATGAACAATTGTCTTCTCTTTCTTGAAATACTTATCCACTAAAATGAGATGAAAACTTTTCTTACATAATACTTTTACATATATACAAAACCATAATGAGCCACCTCAGTCCTCAATTACCTACACACAAATTCAAAGTTATGGAATAATCCAAACGTAAAATCACACACCAATAAAGCTTATAGCACCATCTATCTTAGGAGACCAATTTGTGCATCAAACGGGATCGGAGCAGTAAAGTCTTCTAATAGATTAACAATAATAAAAGCGGGTAACGAAAATCAAAAGACTTTATGGCTCGGTAGATCTAATATTTCTAATAACAATCGTATGGTTTCATAAATTTTTACGACATCGCACGATTACGTGAATATTCACGAGTCAGATCTGAGAAAACATCCTTTGATATACCTCGATTTATAAGTCAGTGTTTTTTTTTTTCTTCCACTGTTGTTATATATACAGAATAAATATTTTAGTATGTATTATTATCTTCCAGTTTAACTGAAATGACAATAGACACAGCATTTCTTTAAGAAAATCTAGGAAAAGCATCGTTGCTTTCATTCAAGTTTGATTTTGACATTATCATTGATACAATTTCTGGTTTAGGAGTCAAGGTATATATATATACAGGGTGTTTGGCGCATGGACCGACACAATTTTTTCAGGGATTTGGGAGGTCATTAGCTAGGTTCTACCCATACACCCTTTGTCCCAAATGTCACGGTTGGTTACATATGATTATTTTTTTTAAATGAAAAAAATTCCCAAAATGTGTCCTTTAATTTGAAATAACTTTTTTGTTTGTGGGTGTAGTGGCACAAAACAAATTTTGTTGCATTCTCCAAAGTCCTTTAAATCTAAAAACATCTTTGTTTTATACAACTGGTTTCAAGAAAATTCCTTACAAGCTTCCAAAGTTAATTTTTGTATTTAATGAATGAAATTTTACAACTTCTAAATTAATTATAAAAAAAACTAAAAGCTATTTTGAACTTAGCTAGAACCTAGCTAATGACCTCCCAAATCCCTGAAAAAATTGTGTCGGTCCATGCGCCAAACACCCTGTATATAAGCATAAATATATCACCTTAAAAGTTTCCAAAATATTTTAATAGCTTTCTGGACTTCTAATTCCAATGCATCGTAACAATAAAACCTTAGAAAATGTAGAAAAGTGGATCTTCAACCGGTACTGATGCAACCCGGATATTGTTTACAGCTATGGACAATCACATAGGTTTAGAGATGGCACTGCGCATAAGTAATCACACGTTTCTAGACTAGACTTAACATTATTTTGGACCATTTTACAAAAGGAATTGTGTATTGAGATCACGGTTTTACTCATTGGAACTGTTCATTTGTCAAAACATTGCTTCTGGTCAAACTGTCTTCCATTTTTGTCGGTTTTGTGTTAAACTATTTGACAATAAGGATTAACGCTAAGCTTGAGGTAAAGCGATGGATTTCTTAACGCTTAAAAGTGCCATCTATGGATAATTTTCTCGTCTTAAGGAATTAGGGTTTAATCCAAATTTCATGATTGACGCTTAAGCCGCTTTTGATGCATCAACGATGACCGTCTATTTGACGATATGAGTACAGGTTATATTAAGGGATTATTGAATTTTATCACTTCTCTTGCTGCGGTGATGTTACTGGAGAATATAACATAATATTCGTAAGTCCATGATTCAAATAGCAGTTTTTAAGTTAATATTTGAGTGCCCTTTTTATACAAACTAATTTAGTAAACGATCTCCCGGATACGTTAATAATGCAAATAATAAATGAGCTTATTATAGAAATTACCGTTCACAAGAGGCATAACTTATTTGAACATTATGATGTAAATCAGAACATTGAAAACTCGAACACGTCCCACCTCCAAATTAACCTAAATGAAAATTCATGATCAGATTATCATTTATAAAAATTATAAATCAAGGTGTCCCATTAAATATCTAAGACATGTACATACAAAGAATTAATGGGAACTACATTAGTGAAAGATATAGCTGAATGAGATTGAAATCCAATACCAACCTCATCGCCCAATCAGGGACCATTCTTAATTCTTCCTGTTTCGTGGTTGGTTGATATCTTGAGCTCATCTTTCGATGCATTCCTGCTTGAAGTAGTATTTATTTGGTTTTTTAATTCAATACAATTGCGGGGGCTTATTCAAATGAACCGGGTAATCGGTCGTTGGCACCGTATTAACGCTTTTTATGGGGTATTTGGGTTCAAGTGAGGAGTGAGAGCGATCTTGACCAACTGTAGTAGAACACCTGGCGATCTGACCCGTTTCTGAACATTTAGTGAGCTAGTTGATGTCTGCTCTGGCATTTTACAGATTTTACAAAAATAATAAATACCCAATCTTAAAGGACCTAGCTATGTAAACGCTTTTAGTAAGACAAGCATTATTAGCTTCTCTATATATATGTGCTTGTATATATTACTATTAAATAATATAAGCAAATACTATTAAACAATGTTAACTAAATACTAAATATACGAGTGATGTTATTGATGACATTTTATTAGTTAGTCAGTAATTAGGTTTAAACGTTTATTAAGGCTTTGCATATACAGCTTTGTCTTAAGATTCATCGTTTTCATCTCCAAACTTGCACCATCCCATCTACAGCGTGTTGTTTTACCGAAACTCATTTTAATTTTATTAACATACGGGCACTGTACTTGTTTCAATATACGATATCAGGAATACATAATTACTAATGGACATACCACCAAATTAGAGAGACCTTTTATATCATGTGGTCTTAATATCTCTTGAATACATTTTAATATAAGAGACATTCCGAGGACGATTAAAAATTAAGTAGTATACCATAAATTTTCACTCTTACGATGTTGAATTTTTATAAGTTCGGATTATTTGATGAGGGAATTTTTGCATAGAGCCTTGTTTGTATGTTGGGCATAACTCGTGATTTATGGGACTCAAATCAAATCCGAATATCATATATTTTTCGTAATTGTGTAGAAGAATTAAGTCATATATCTTGCTAAAGAGATAAAGTCACCATAAAAGTTTATACTGCTGAAACTTCTTAATGTTGTATCACACTTTCTAAAACCAATGCTGGAATAACAAGACATGTAAACTTACAAATGCTCATTTACAATCAAGACAACCACGAATCGAATAAACACATTATGTTTACACTACAAGCAACAATATTATGACGCATCGAATCCACACAATCGATTGATACTCCACTCGATGTCAAATCGATACCTGCTCAGTTCAACTTTGAAGAGGCATGAACACTTTTTTTCCTAAATAAACATCCAACGAATCGATTTGGAACCTCATCTCTGAATGTTTACTTAGTAACAGTCCGCTTTAAGAAATCGACTATAATATCGCCGCTGGCACTCAATAATAGACTTTCGACCGCAGAACCCAAAGTGTAAACTCCTTTGAATCCTATTCATTTGATTCATCTGAGTTTCTTGTTACTGAAAATGAGTCTTTAATGGCAATGCCTGAAGACACAATTCGGCCTGGACGGGGATGTGGTCTACTATGACACCCGTAGTGAAGATTTCGGAAATATAAAATAGTCATTGAATTGCTAGTGTCGGAACAGGAAACTAAAGAAATGCATTTTCAAAGCAATCAAACTTGATTTAGAAAGCAATCTATGATTATAAAATTGTTAATAAATTCTCATTGCTTACATAACCTCAAAATTATCAGTTGGAATTAAATTAGCTTGTTGATATAATTTATTTGTTTTTTGCAGCACACGTTTTATATAATCCCAATTAGCAAATATCCAAATCAACGTTCACTTTTGAATTTGATACTTGTGACGAATTATTGAACACGTCATAATCAATGACTAAAGTACCTAAATGAGCAGTTATGACATACTTTTAAAACTCTCTCGTCTGAAATTTGAGTAGGCAAAATAAGGTAATCACCAAACATAAAGTTCATCTATTTAATTACAGAAACCAACCATCGATCAGCACAAGGCGTGGCGACCATACCGAGCTCAAACAAACCTAGTAATAACAGGTTAAAGATCAGCCACAATGTGTTACTGTGAATTGTTACAGACATACACACAAACACACAATATCTTGTTGAAAACGCTGCAAAGGCAGGTAACAATAAAGGGATAAAAGAAATAAATTGTATTTTTAGTTGAGCTGTAAATAAATATAGCATAATTTGTGGTCAAGTGGCATCTGGTAAACCACAGGCAGAAGCTGTGAGCTCAATTTTGGTTGAAATGTACATTGTATGAATGTATTGGGATAAGGATGTTGAAATTATGAGAGAAACAACACCCAGGTCAAGAAAAACTTGAATGATGAGCAAGAAACTTCATTGTTTCCTCACTTCGAGGAATCGTAATGTTATCAAAACATTCGTAAATGTCATTCCGATCAATCCATTTAAAGGTTTCAATTAAAATTCTGCGTGCGCGCATTACTCAGTTGAATCAATCACGCTGATTGGTGGCACGATGTAATAATTTACAATACCAATCGTTTTCAGCTGCAATAACTTCCAATTAAGGCCCGTCATGTCCGAGATGTTCAATCAGACAATGGTGAAAGATACGGCCGCAAAAAGCCGGTCAACTACCGTGAAAAACATTGTTTCTATATTTGAACCCCTTAATACGCATAACTTTATTGCATGTGGTAAAGAAACAGCTATATTTATAGAATGTCAAAAAGCGCAAAATGATTTGATATTATATAAAAACAAATAGAGACCCTGATAGAACTCGCAAAGACCTTTTCAAGGCAGCACTCAAAAAAACAAGAGAAGTTCTGTGTTCGATTGAAGAAGACACTGTATGCTTATAATATTGAGTCAACATCGATACCTGTAAATGAAACTTCCTAACAAGTCCCAGAAAATTTCGATCGAGTTGTTGAAAAGAAAGTACAAAATTAACATAGCAACGATAAGTAAAAGCAATTAACACGCACAACCAGTCAAAGGATACATTGTACGTGTTGAAAGTACTAACAAATATATGGAGTGACATTTAGTGGTAGTTAAGTTTAATATTCGTTAAATAGAAGCATCAGTTAAAATGCGGCAGCTGTTAAATATAGTTAATTAGTTATACGACATGAGAATGCTGTTAAATAGAGCAGGAGATGATGTAATTTACGAAGTATTAGATATTAAGTGGTTGGCCACGGAAAACACTCGTATTATGTTAAGGTTGACAGTGAAAGACCGCTCATTTTTCTTTTGGAAGCTTATGACCGATTAACAAAAGTTTTTACTACGGACAAATTTGCGTTTTTCAATGATGGATTGTAAATATTAAATGAGAGGGCAGCTACTGTACTACTGTACTTTCTGAGAATCTGGACTGATAATGATGTTGGACATTGAACGGTTAAATACTACAGATGCCACAATGGACCATTATAAAACAGCAGAAGCAGACTCCGAAAAGAAAAGAATTCTTCTGAACGTATCTCCAGTAAACATATCATAACATCACCACGGCTATTATTCTGAATATCACCAGAGCCAATTGAGTCGCATGCTGCGTTACCACTTCACGCGCTAACTAATCTCAAGAAAGATGCGACAAATATTTTCATGGAACCTTAGATCACAAGTATCACGGAATTACAAAAGATCGTGCGTTGATAAATGGTCGATGTTGAGTAAACAGTGGTATAAGGCTTTTAGTCACGGTAAGAGAGCAATCTAAATCCGAAATTAGTTTGTTTTTTGTCGTCATAGTGCTCGGGAACGTCCCGTCACGTCTTGGGATCGATGAGACATTGAGAGCTGTTAGAAATAAAATAGATGGAACTACAAATCTTGATAATGAAGATTGGTGAATTAACTTTGGTTTTAATGATGCAGTATTTGTTTTAGAATTCATTCATGATCCAAAAGGTCTTAAACTCAAAAGTAATATTGAACGTGCACAAAATATTCATATGACCGCTGACCTCATGACGCATAGGCCCTCCATTAGAAGTGGTCTCAAAACAAACGTGAGATAAGAAGAGCAAGCAAAATATGTACATTTCTAAACCAATAGACCTCTTCGGGTATAGGTTAGTGACCTGCCGTTGATATTTACGTAAATCGTTCAGATGCGATGACTGACAAATGATGAGTTTCATGCTGCGTGGAGCTAAAGTTCAAGTATTGCGTAAGGTACTGACATATGTGATCGAATCGTGATCAAATAGGCGGATTTGATTGAACTCGATTTTTTGGGAATGTTACAGTAATGTTTTCTTTTTTTTGTAATGTTATTGAAGATTTCGATTAGATTGTTACTGAATTTAGTATTAGTTTATGGATGAAGTAGCGTTGAAAGGAAAAAATTAGACCGATGAGCTGTGATCAAGGTCAAGGTCATATGAGAATCACAAGAGCGGCAAATATGGCGAGGCTTGAAGGAAGCGTATGTTCAGCAGTGGACGTCTTTCTACTGAAATGACGATGGTGTATAAAGCGTTTTTTTTTTACAACTACACCAATCGATGCCTATTTCCATAAAGTATTGTATCAAACCAACATAGGTACTATTGGAATTTGATCAATCAATCGAGCACTAACAACCATACAGATCAAAGCAGCCATAATACGTCTGTACTCTAAGCCGTCATCCGGTCGCTAGATAACAATTTTATTCATGCTTCCATGAATCATGTTCGATACAGCCGTGTTATTGGACCTAGCACGTGGTGTTGATCATTGTAATACTCAGAGGAAGTACGATATTCAAAATTTTGAAACGAAGAATATTGAGGTTAGGGAATATTGACGGGGTTTGGTCACATAGATAGTGACGGTGATTGAAAATAAAAGTTAAGAATGATAATTATGGACAAGCATTACATAGCATACAGAAATGAACCCGCATTATCAAAAAACCTGACTAAAAATACTAAGACTGGATAACGCAACAAAAATTACACTAATAACTAACATTTACTCAAGAAAATAAATAACACAAATTATAAAAAAAGCCTTTGACATTAGACACAATAAAATTGCGCCATATTACATCAAACTGTGTGAAACGAAAGCATGCGTGCGCGCAGGTTAGCGCTAACCTAACACACCATTGTTCTCAAGTAGCACTGCTACAGAATTGCGTGATACACGCCAACGGGCGAAAGTCGGTAAACAACACTAGGCATTAATAGGGATGTGCCTTTGTGGGTGATGATTAATCGACTAAATAAATTGACAGTTATGTAGACAGTTAGTGTTATAACGGTATATCGATATAATGATGAGGGAATTGCGTTAGTTAATGTCTTCTTGGTTGTAATGTTTCATGTGGTTCTAGGCTAGGAATAACAGTCCTTTGTAGATGCCACTTACGACACCTACAGACGTAGGGACAGACTATGAAAAGAGCAATGACCCTTATTTGACACAAAAATATATAATGTATGATACCAAAACACCCCCTAATCCCAACATAACAATATCTTTGCTGTTGAAAGATCCAGTAAATCTTCCTATTAAGAAGATGAATTATTACAATAGCAAGAGCATGGTCAGTCAATTGATGAATTACCAACTATCTATAACTTTTGTATTCAAGCTTTAATTAATGATAGCTGTTCACCAGTCGCTGTAGCAACGGTATTGCAACATCAGCTAATGTTAGAGTTTCATTGCCCTGTAAAGTCTCTTGTCCATTGTTTGCTATCTGAATATAATAAATATTAAATGTTCATTGTTTAGAGGGTCACGTGATTGTGAGAGTGAAATGAATAGTTTAATAAAAACTGTGTTGTGCTCATTCATAAAGTTTCGTTGATAAACTCTTGGCTAACATGTGGTCATTGTCAGTTAGATTTTTTTTTAAATAACTTTGTTAACAATTTTTTGAAGACGCAACGAAACATCACGAAACAACCAAAAAATTATGTTAACATACCAAGATTTAGATGGTATTTAAACAGGTATCTATGAAACAGAACACGCGAATGGGCTAAAGTAATCATCAATCACACAATACATGATCCTACAAACAGTAAACCAAAAGCTAATTTGCATTAACACAACAATTCATTACTCGTTGGTCCTTTGAGATAACTCATGTTTAGTAATGTGCCTTCATAATTATGCTAAACTATAAGACTAATAAGATCATTATCAGAATACAGTACCTTTTGATCCATATAAACCTAATGGGCTCCTTGCAATCATTTTAAACTAGCTGTCAACCAAAGTCACTCATATGGATATATGTGACAATGCTTTGATTCAGTTAAATACCAACATAATCTCGTTTTACTACAACAAACGACGTAAGCGCAAGAAGCACTGTTTGTAGGGTTGCTTGTGCAGCTGCAGAGTAATATTTTACAAGATTACGTGGTATTCATTATTTTCTTCATCTCTGCCATTTGCTAAGGTCACATTTTTTTTAAATCTTATAACTATGTATCATCTTTAGTTCTAGCACTATCAGACAATCCACCGTCAATAACATTAGTTGATAAATCTAGGAAATCATCAACCATACAGAAGTCGAAGAGTGTGACCATTCTATTCGCATTATTTTTTACATCCCAAAATAGTTATTATTTGCAGCTGTTTATAGCTGATAAATCCTCAGAGGATATATCTCAGAGGATTGTATTTACTGAAGATTACCAGGAAGTGCTTTTTATTAGCGACTAGCTTCAGCCCGCGAATCTGACTGCGTAAAGATTCTTGTTTAAAAATAAAATATTGTAGGCGAATTGGATCAGTAGTTCTGAAGATTTCCCCCTACATACAAACTCAAAAATTTTACCTCTTTATAATATTTGTAAGAGTATCTCTAAGTCGGATATGACGTCCTCCTTAGCCTTGTTCGCTACAGTAAGCCAGCCCTATTCATGCCATAAGTCGTGAACCTCCATCGCTATTATTTCATTAAACATATAATTGATAGTTTCAGATGTTGTAATACAGTTTAGATGGATAGCTCGTGTTACGCGCTATGGTTCTTACAAGAATCATAATGAGAGTACGCTATGTTATGTGACGTTGTACGATGACTGTGAGTCAAGTCTGGTATACATATAGGCAGATATTTGACAAGCAACCGATGATTTAAGAGTTGAAGTATAACCTAAATATTATTCTTAAAGAGCCGACAAATGAGAAAGGTAATAAAAAACTTAATTACAAAACTAAGGTTTATTCTACGAGTGTAAATGTAATATGCAGTAATCCATCACAGCTCATAAAAAAATCTTATGCCTAGAAATATTTGGTCTGGTATTTAATGACCCTGACTGTTTAATTTAGGGAGATATGAAAATTATGGTTTAGGTAACAACAAAACTGCCTCGTTTACCTGGCAGTCGCAAGTGCTACTGCTGAGTATGAGGTCCTGGGTTCGATTCCCAGGTCGAGCACAATATTTTTGAGTTTTTCTATCAGGAATTCCTCAGTAGCAGACCGGTGTCTGGATTTGTGCCCGGTTGATGGCAATAGGCTCGCCCCCTATTACATGGGACTTAACATAACTGGCGAAATGTGGGTGAACTATATAGGTGTACCTTGGCGTAACCCTTCGGGAATTACAGACGTGATGTTGTGTTATGTAACTACAAAATCAGTCTCAATTTTACCCAACGTAAGCTAAGTCTATCCAAATATCGTCGATACCGTTCTGTGGGTGGCAGCACATACATGCAGACTGATTTACCAAGACTATTTAAACGTAGTGAATGAGTGATTAAATAACTCGATACATCATGTCTTAACAATCGCATTGTTGCGCCCGAGGGGATCATTAGAGCGACTCGTTAGGATCTGTTCGTCAACGACGATGATGATGGTGCTGTTATTAAAGGCATATGATCAATCAGAATATTGCACGAGTTGAGTAAACTTTTGTTTTTAATATGTATTAGAGGTGTGGCTGGAGAAGAAAATGTAGGAAGAGGTGTTGAAAACTATGACAATAATATTATTGGCGGTGTTGTTGACAACAGTTTACTGTGAAAAGTAAAGGGACATTTTTCACTAAATTAATTGGAATACAGAAAAACAAGTCAACAGATTACTCGAGCATATAGACCAGGAGATTTCGAGATGGATCGAATCTTGTAACATAGTTAAGCTTCAGAAAATTGCGTACTTATTAAGGCAACACAAACCGACTGTTAATGATTTTATACTGAAGATCACGACTAAACCAGTAGTGTTAATGATTTTGAAAAAATATATGTTAAATTAGAGCATTTTTTTATAAGTTTATTTGAGAATATTTAAGATTATGTTTATATTACATACTGTAATTATTAATTTGTAAATTGATGTCTAACGCGGATAAAAAACTGAGAATCACGCAAAAACTATCAAGCGTATTTTTCTAAAATCTTCACTATTCTAAAGATAATTTAATTATTAATATTTTAGTATAAGTGTTTAATTAAAATACCTTTTATTTGATGTGTAATAAACTAATAATTCGTTTAATTTGGGAGAGCGCTCCTTGATGGGCGAGTCCTATTACTGGCTCGACGTACGACGTGTTGCCTGAGCTTAGCACAGAACACACAAGCTAACCACTCAAGGCCACTGGATATATCTGCGTCTTAAGAGTTGAAAATATTAAAAAAAAAACTGGCAAATATAAAAAAAACAATTTAAATACTATACGGCTATGAAAATAACTTCATATGAACCCTTCGTGCTTACTCATGTGGTCTAAGACCATTAAGACATATGACTGTAAGATAAAAACATGGCGACCGAATGAGACGTGCTTCATGCATCGAGATAGGCGCGAGCGCAGGTGAATTTTCACGGAAATCGTACCAGAATATCATAACTATTTCTTCAACCTCTATGACAAGGCATATAAGGTACATTTTTCTGTAGTCATGGGGGATTCTGTTGTGGTAAAGTCGGCACTTTTTAGTAGAAGTCCAAGTTCTTTATTACCTATGTTGTCGTCAAGATAAACCGTGATAATACGACAAAGGTTTTTTATAACTGTCTTTTTATTACAGAAAATAGTGTTCTCAAGTGTTCCAAGAATGAAGTAACTGTTGTGGTCAGAATTGTTGTGTATATTGTTAAAGTTGAAAATTCTCATAATTTTCCTCACTCTGAAGAGTGTGAAGTTGTTGCTTTTAATTGTTTAATTCAAAATAGGTGACGAGTTACAAACCATTGCCTTCTAACAGTAAATAAGCCTCATTTGAAATTGCTAGATGATTTGTGTCTATTTGTCCGGACTAATGTCAATATCGTGCAGATCGTAAATAATGTGTTCCTATGGATTCACAATCGTTACAGTAAATAGATAGATTGTACTTTGTTTCAACAGTCTTTAGCGTCAATTGTCTATATTAGCAGTATCGATTTCATCTCGATTACCGACTCCTTTTTGAAACTTGGTTAATATATTATAAATATCTGCTCGTCGGTCAGGTGGTCACAAGCGCTACTGCTGAACATGACGCCCTGGGGTTGGAACTCGGGTTGGAAGTATTATTGGGTTTTTCCTTCCGGAATTTCTCAGTAGCCGCCCGGAGTCCCGATATGAGCCCGGTTGATGGCAATAGGCTCGCCCCCTGTTACATGGGAAATAACTGCTGAAATGTGGGTGTACTATAGATACACCTCTGCCTAACCCCTCGAGGCATACAAGCATGACGTTGTATTATATTATGTATTATTAATACAGTCAATAGTGATTTCTTTGTTTCCTTTTGGTACAATTTAATAAAAGATAATATCAATATCAGAATTAGTGCCTTAAGTTTAAAACTTAACACGGACAAAATCAATATCAATTTTAGTTTTACGTTCAACCAAAAGGCTACTGAACCATAATATCTTAATAACTTTATCCATACAATCTTTATCAATTATTTAAATTTCATAGACACTAAATTTGGATTCCAAGACCTTTGTATCACTATAATGAACGCCATATCAAGATTTTGTATCATTAATGGAGAGTATTATATCAAGATGCAAGCTGACCGTGGTTCCGCCTGCATTTAGCTGTCAATATCTCAATAATCTTGAATGATCGTGATTATTATATTTATTGGAAATATAATATCATACATATATGTTTCCCGTTTGATATATTTCAATTGATGGTAAGTTGGTTGCGTAGCGATGCATACATGTTTTAAAAAATTGGAAACATCGTAACTTCTTCAACGATATGATCATATTTAATATAAGTTTATAACATTTAAAACCACAAAACACTCACTGACAAATTGACAGGTGATGACCACAAAAAACTTTGTCCACATATTTTCATACCTATTTTTTTTTTTTTTTTGTTGTTAGCTTTGCTTTCACCAAAAAACCTGAAATCTCCTAAAAATTTCCTTTACAAAAGTCATAAAGAGTATAAATACTAAAATCACGCGTCTCCCCTAACAACATAGAAGACCAGAACCGTTCCACATTTCACACAATCCGCATCGTTAACGACAATGCGATGTGATACAGATATCGTTGAGCCGATTGCGCGGGCGCAGCGAACAGGCCCATAAATGGCGTCGCAAGCGTTCATTAGGACTGATCCGACTGTCTTGATGAGGCTTGATGTTTGATTCCAATTCCTGACAGTCGTGATTGTTGAGTATTGTTTTCAGGTGCCTTGTTAAAGTTAGAACCATTTTTGGCTATTGTGGAAAGTAAATAAACTAAGTATAGAAAAATCTCAGAAAGAATGGGCATGCACCTATAAATCACAGAAAAAATAGGAGGCTTAGTGTTGAATGAAAAGCATTGATGATGGTGATGATAATGATGATCATTTGTATTTCTTATTATTCCAGGTCCAAATGTGCAATTTCAGATGAGCAAACAAAATAAGAATAATTCATTCACGCGGAAGGCCGATGAAAACGCCATTTAATTAAAATAATTACTTAAGCAATTTAAAACATGAGAATAAAATGCAGGTTATGGTGGGAAACTTGGTCAGCATAACACTTTTATATCATCTCTTCTAGACTGAATCACTGAATAAAAATTTCAATTAGAATAAATATTATAATTTGCAGCATAGACTGTGGAATAATTTTACAAAATGTTAAGGCCGATGGATGACCTCAGTTAAACGAGCAACGTTGTTTTCGTTTACTGACAAAGCTGATAGATAAACACATTCTCCTTATTACTTGAAATAAAGGCTAATTGAAGGTTTAACCACGAAGATAAAATTTTGAGCAATGGCTTCGTAATAGACAGATGAAAAAACATACCTAGGGTATAAGAACCAAGTTTATCTTGGAAACTAGAAGACCAAACCCAGAAAACATACTTACTTAGTTACCAGCTAACCGAAACATATTTAGTACTTAACTAATAGTAATCCAACAAAACTACAACCCATACAGAACTTACAATAATTACCTATAGGTAATGACAGCTTAAACATTACATAAATTAAAATATGTGCTCGAACAAATTTAATTAAAGGACATAAACTCAGGTAATCCACATGATCCAGTTTGGCCAAAGGACGAGGGAACGGAGCCATTCTAAATGTGATAGCTTGCTAAATTACAATACGGTAAAGGGAATCGATGTTCGCAACAAGAACAGGCATTGATTCAATTTGAATTGTAGTTGAATTGAGAAACTTTAATACTGTTATAAATTTAGATTGGAAACCGTTACGAACTAGCCATCAATTTAGGGAAATAGACTAGACAAGCATTAGAACTATGGGCGAAGTGCTAATAAACTACTGTCACATGCATTTAGATTTAAGTTCAAAAATATCGATGCACTACTGGAATACAAACGAAGTATGTATTACATTACAAAGGTTTACTGATAACTAAAAAGTGTAATAAAAATCTTATCATCGTTAAAACTCTTTATGGTATCTTTAAAGATAAAAATACCAGTTTCACTTGTGCTACAGTATAATTTGTAGTCAAATTTGGCCAAATAATACTGCCAACATATAATAACCAACTAAAAACTAAAGAAACCTCACAACAAGCTAAAACAGATACGAGTATTAATGCAAATGCCACCATCAAACGTCCGCTGAACATCTGCCAAATACTAAACGTGAATACGAAACTAAATCATCGAGGGCCGATATCACTTCGAAAAAAGGTGCAAAAAATCGACTCGCCCGTGACCAGCCTATAGTGGAACATTCGCATGGGTTAGCAGTGGTTGGCTTTTGTTTGAATACGTTTGAATGTACAGCTTTGTTGATTAACTTTGATCTCTCGGTTAAATATTAGAAAAACTAGAGGTTTCTAGAATAAAAGTTTCGATAATCATCAAAAAATCTTGTAAGAAAATCTAAATAACGACTACCTAATTTGACGCAGATTAATTTTGTGAATCTTTAATTTGAAATCATGATAAAGCGGTACATCTCTTATTAATCATTTCGCACGGTTCTAATCTGTTAATACCCAAAACTTTTCATCTATGAATAATAAAACAGTTGTATTATTCAAATATTTGATATATTCCTGTCATAACTCAGCTGATTAACACCATGTTTTGACATGTTCGATAAAACATCATGAATATCTTCACCAAGTTAATCCATCGATTTGAATTTTTACTAAATGAGTGTTGTCATATACACAATTGCTTGAACCCAAAAGCTTCTCTTAACATTTTTCCTTGGGTTAAAGTTGTCACTTCATTTTTCTTATCTAATCCTATTATTTCGAGGACATTGAATTTTTTTACGTTTTCATCGTAGTTTTCGTCAGCACTTTTTATAAATTGATTTATGAATGCTACATCTTTTCCATATTCAAATTAATCATCTTTTATAACCGAAAGGATTATTTAAATTTTCGTGAATATCTGACTACAAATAGATTGCATTCAAATTCTGAAGGTACGCCGGAAATTCCTAAAACGTTCTTTCTCTAAAGATATAATAAAGGACGGTATTACCGTTTACGATATTCCAGCTGAGCCAGTTATGGTGCTCTTATACTAAATGCCTATTCAACTTGCAACAGAAGCACACATTTGCATGTACCAACTTCATAAGGCCAGTATGCCTATAATGACTCAGTATGTACAAGTTGCCGACCGAGCAAAGATTGTATCACATTATTTATAGCATAAAGTCATGGTTCAATACCTTTGGGCTTATTATTATTCATTGGTGCCGTGTAGGAAATCTTTTGCAGCTCTAAGGCAAGTGTTTGATAATGACAAAGTGTAATCTGTAGTCTGCTTTGAATTTATCCCTACGGGGTTTCAAGGCCAATAAAAGTGTGGCTAATATAAATTTTAATCGATTGGGAATGATATAAATTTATGTTTTATTGATATTGTAACAAATTGTACGAGTTCCTCGGTCGTCCAATTAAATACTCATGTAAAAATAATATACCTAGTTTACATAAATGACAGCTTCATATTATTGTAATGTATAGTCAGCGCCGTATCTTATAACTGGAGCCTCCGGAATCCAATCAAAAACATTAATATTCAATTAATCGTTAGACGCCACTAATTTCCTATCACCGTTAATGGCCTGTACCGGTAGCAGAACAAAATTCCCTGTTCCAAGAAGATAAGAAATAATATTTGAAATCACAGTAGCGTCCAATATAGCCGTTTCATAATTTATTTGTTGGTCCAGCGATAAATAAGCGGACGCCTATGACTTTTTATCGAGAGATGCCTTCGGACAGGATTCCCTAAAGTTTTAACGAATAAAACTACTTTGGTCGGAATTTCTCCGAGACTGCGTGCGTGGACGATCGTTTTGGTGCTATTATCTCGGGAACCGGTTTGTTTGGGCGAATTTGAGACAATGGCGGCGGTTTGCGCGTGCGCATATACGTGATTCGTTGTTCCGGGACGGTGTATCAAGTTTATTTTGCTGCGCGCGTTGTATGAAATAATATATCATAATTTTATGCCATACGTTGCTAGGTATGGGAGAATCGATTGTTCAACAAAGACAAAGGAAGAAATACTCCTATAAGGATTTGAAGGATAAATTATTGTGCTTGAATGAATGCTCTGCAAATAGCTGATCATATATCATCTCAAGCAGCTAGATAGGAATTCTCATAAGCTTCACAATTAGACCTTGCTTACATAAACTGAAATACTGCTCACATAAAGAATATAATTAACCACAATTTGAACCAAGATTCCTCTGTCCACTTAATAACGGACCACATGAAACTAAAAGGTTTTTAAAGTTGTAAAACTCTTGTAATTGATCTTCTTGACCGCAGTATGTCCTTTAAGTGTCATGGTGGTCAGCAGAACACTTATTTAAACTTAAAGACAAACATGGTCCAGACTGGGACGTGTTTTTAAGCCACTAAAGGAGTTAATCTTTTTGGTGTTACTTGTGCCACGTATTTTTGGGACCCATTTGGAAGTTGCATTATAAATGGTTTTTAGGTGACCGGTTTTTCGAATCCTGTTTGGGGACATTAAAAGTATTCTTGATTTGTACCATGGATTACAATAAAATTTTGAATTATTGATTACTACCTGTAATCACTACCGCCCGCGACTTAGTCTGCAATCCAAGATTAATAGTAGCCTATCTCCTTCTCCAGGTCTATCTACCCATGGGTAGATCCCAAATTTAGGAAGTTCGGATTAGCAAAGACAGAAAATTAATTCCAAAATTAAATGTGTTCCATTATATGGAGTCCCAAGAAAAAGGACGAGCAAGAAACTAGAATAGAATAGAATAGAATTTTATTTTGCTCAAATCAATACATTACTCAATTATTAAGTTCGTTATTTCAAGAATTTCTCATCATAATTAATGTCTTAAATCAAAAACCTAAGTATCTAACTCAATTAATTGAACTTCTCTTTTTTTTCTTTCACAAAAGCCAGATAATTGAAACTACCCCAAAACAGTGCACTGTTCACGTTGTATGAATACGTAACGAGGGATTCTGCAACCTATTTTTATGGTAATTGAGCTTATAATGGCATACGATAAGAGTCATTATCGCCGATACAAGTATATGGTTAAGATCCGCCTTTTTGTAATTTTTGTCCTTCGTAGAAGGGCTTTATAGATGACATACTGCTACTTGTTGATGAAAATAATTGAAGTGACATCACAGGTTAAAAAAAAGTGGAAGGTCATAAAATTCAAAACACATAGTAGTACAAAATCACAAATGATATCCAAAAATTATATCCAACAAAGGAAAATCAAGATACAGATTTATCTCTAGGAACATCACTACAAACTCCAGAACGATGATACTCTAGCGGCACAAAAAGTACCACAAAGTGACACCACGCACGTGATTCATTAAGATGTAATCTTCAGACAACTGCCGAAGAGCTGTGAAGACAAAGTTTGAGACAGAATGCATTGAATGGCACCGTCAAGATCTGGTTTAATATATTATTATAATTTCAATTCAACTAAATCGTAGATTTTTTGAGTTGATTTGATTAGCTGGGTGTTTTTAATGAAGGTTCTGCTTTAGAAACTTTGGGCATCACCATTAACTTGTTCCTAAAGTAATAAAATAAAGACACTTCAAACTATCTGTGAATCTCCTTTCTCTAGTTCTTTCACGAACTCTCTAACATCTTTAGGATGATGGAAATATTGAAAATGATAAGATAATGATCTAGGACCATAAAAAACACACACATACACACACTTATGATTTTATTTCTTGATTAAGTATTCATGAATGTGTTTATTTATCAAAATAAACACATTCATGAATACATACCTGTTTACCTACCTGATTAATTTAATATTTTTTTAAATGTAATCTATTGGCATGCCACCTTAATTGTAATTGCTTGTTTATGTTAATTTTGCACGCCATATATTGGCAAAACATAGTGCACATATTTTAGACAATATACCTACTATCTGTAACCATACCTATCTATGTTTAACAAAATAAATCATTGATTGATTGAAAATATAAAAACTCAAATAATATATATTTAAATCTAGAGTAGGTATTTATTTAAATCTAAAATAATAACTAAAGAGTTGCATGACAAGACTTCACACTACCTTCAAAAACAACTCCAAAACTATCATTTCATTTCTCACGCTCTTAGGCGAGTCATCTCGAAACGAATTTGAGGAAGTCGCTGCTATTATCTTCCTTCAACTAAGTCAAACAAACCGAGAAATGGTCGCATGGTCGTGGTCGCTTGGTCGTCGTAAGTCATAAGAAACTGGTTCCGTAACTTTTTGAGAAATTTATTTAGGCAGGTGTCGTTTATGTTACGAGAAAAACACGACTTTTAAGTAAATATTAAGAAAAACATGTAGGTAAATAGAAAGGTTACAAAATTACATGAAGATGTTCTTCGTAAAAGATAATAATCTAAACGTCCAATTAACACGAGTGTTTTTCAATTAATAAGTACCTACTCATTTACAAAAGGAAGTACTGTTACCCTTTGAGTTGATTCCTCTAAAGATTTACTGAAGATTTTCAAAATTGAAATCATCTTTTTCTCTCAAGATTCCTAAAAAACAAAAGACAGCTCAAAATCGATTACGTAATTTCTTTTACCAAAAAACCATGCTCAAAGTCAACACCAATTGCCCACTTACAACGAACTCTAAAAAGCCTTTTTTTATCCCAATCCGGTGTAACGAGAGCTCGATGTTGGTCTACAATTAAACTAATGCATTTCTTAGTGGCCGAAGGGAGAGGGCCCAAGATGGTGCCCGGCGGAATCCTTTATTATAAACTCATTTATTACTAATGTTACTGTTACGAAACTACGGAAATGGAACGAAACTTGTTAGTGTTGATAGGAGAAAGAGTATTTTAGTAATAGTACCTATTTGTAATCTGAGTAACTTTGGTAAATAATGTGAGGCATCATTATGACCGGTTTCTTAAAGGCTTCTGACGAATCCGTTTGGTTGTTGATAGCAACTTTTTGTAAAGTCTCTAGTTTGTGTCAATGGTTCTCAAGTACTAAAGGATCCTTTATGCTAAGGGTAAAATTCATAAAGTGGACTTTGACTTTACTTTCTTAAGTAAACTAAGCGTTTCATGCGAATATTAACCTAATTCTTAGGAATATAATGTTCAAATTCATATAAGCGAATGTGAGTAAGCGTCGCTTACGAGTATGGACGTTGATTTCATACGAATAATGTTCATATTCGTATGCGAAGTTTACCTAGTAAAGTCAAATGAGATCTATGAATTTTGCCTTATGAAACGAAAACGTGCTTTGATTGATTAAGTCCTAAGGAGTGTTTATTTTAACCATTTAACTATTGGCAACACAATGGGATCAAGCATTAGCTCAACAAAAAATAACAAAAGCATAAACTAATGATTGTTATGCAAATCAGAACTAGTGTCAAAACAATGGACAATGTCTTGACACTACTATTGGCAATACAACATACATACATAGTCAAAACACATTACCCTCTTCTAAACCAACATTGCATAACATTGCAATACTTCTTGGTTTCATATTTCGTAACCGTTCGTGTGAACTCTTTTAAGTACTGTGTCTAATAGAACTTGACAGACGATGAAATAAGATGTTATTTTGGTAGTACGAGTATTGTAGGCTGGCGTCCTACTGCTTGGCTAAACTTAGCAATTATAATTTTAAAAAATATTTCAATAAAAGATTTTTTACTACCTTCACTTGTACATAAACATTAATTATATAAACACCATGCAACATTACAACTAAGGGACATAGTGTTTTCGATGAATTCTGGCACTCAAAGTAAGATTTAGCTTGTGTTTGGGGTGCCAGCGTCCTCCTCTATAATTCGAACTTATATCAGTAGTTGTAGGTCGAGCACAGTACTATTATTAAGTTATGTACTTACTAGTAAATGCATACAATATGATGTGGCCTATTAAAGAACCTATGAAAATAATCATGATCCTACAGTGTTGTCCACCGCTGGACTTAGGCCTTTCCAATAACCTTTCCTGTGCCTTTTATCGATCCAGTATCAGTCACCTGTTGAAGATCATTACTCAAGAACATTTCCCCATTGGTCAATTGTACAATTAAACCTATTGCATTGCAAAGTCAGCATTATCAAGATATATTAATTTGTCTAGGTAATGATGACGTACTTATTATTAATCTTTAAAATTATAAATATCTTTGCCTGCTATGTCTGCTATCCCCGAAGAGTTAGGTAGAGGTGTACCTATAGTATTCACATTTCGCCAGATACAGGCTCCTTCTGAGGAATTTCTAATGGAAAGACCCAATAACACTTTGCCCGTCCTGGGAATCGAACCCAGGATCTCATGCTCAGCAGTAGCGCTTGCGACCACTACACCACCGAGACATACGAAGAATATCTGGCTATAAATGAATATCTTGAACAGTTGCATCTGTACAACCCTGTAGACGAATGAAAGCTCGCAAACAGTTTTCCTTTAACATATTTTTACATATGCATAGAATTTTATACTTACTACCATCTTTTATAACATTTTGTAATTCAGTATCACAGTATCATAAAAGTTTATGTCTCACGACGACGCATGGTAAATACATAATGCATGCTGTTAAACTGGATCTAGGCAGTTGTATCGTGTGTAAAGAAATGTGATGTATTATTTGTGGGTATTCGTAAATTGAAGATTAGAGGAAAGGCTGGCTGATCTTTATTGGGTGTCACAAACTAATTGACGAATTAGCATGAAAAGGCAAAGTTAGTGTGAATGAATTTAAATTTTAAATTCTAAAAGAAACATTCTAATTAACTTGAAGATACCGATGTTTTATAAATAAAATAAAAAGAAAATAAAATCAGTTTATTTGGTAAGTGTTGCATGAAAAATGACACAGCGAAAAATGACACAGCGAAAAATGAAGCGCTTGAGTCGCTACTTGCCCTTCGTAGGGTAAACCAAAACCGTAATCACACAACACATTCTACAATGACTTGACCTCCTACCGGCGTGTACGCAGATTAGTCATCAAGTAATTTAAGTAACACAACGTAACGTATTTCATCACACAAATAACGTTTTCGTGAACATGTCCGACCAAGGGTCGTGGGTTCAATCCCGTGTATGTAATGTTAGATTTCGGTACTTTTGGGTTAAAGTAATCGTAGCTTTGTTTTATTGTGAGAAATAATAATAACCACATGGTTACAGTTATTTCTCATGCATAGCCCAGTATTTATGTCCATTGCATTACTGTGTGACCAAGACATTCGTCTAGGTAAGGAATTATGGATCTATTAAATTTTTGTAACATTTACCAGAGCTCAGTCATTATTCTCTGCTGCATTGCTTTTTGCAGTTGTAATAAAAAGACTTTCAAAAGACTTTCAAGCCAATAGGTTACCAAGATCAAACTAACTGGTAGTGTTAAATTCACAATTGCGAGGTAATCTATATAAAATATAAATAAAAAGAAAAGTCCTGACTCATCAAAACCCAGACTCTTGAACCTAGAAAGCTGAAATTTCGAAACTCAACCCCTAAGGGGGTCAAATAGGGGATGAAAGTTTGTTTGAATTTCCTTGAGTTAATAAACTTGAAACTTGGCACGAACACTTATCTAGATAAGTTATAAAGTTTGTCATTTCTTTTTTTTCTAGACTACCCCCTAAAGGGGAATTGCAGGGTGTCAAAGTTTGTGTGGGCGAATTTTAACGCGCAGTCCGATTAACTCAATATTTATACTTAGAACTGAAAATAAAGAATAGGGGTATTCAAAAATCTACCCTTAAACTTGAAAATTGATATATTACCTGTAGAAGTCAAATAGGTTGTCATTCGTGGATCTTTGACAGTCGTTACGGGTCGTCAGAAGCCCGAAAGTCTGACAACCAGTCTTACCAAGGGGTATCGTATTACCCAGTTACTGGGTTGTGGAGGTCAGATAGGCAGTCGCTCCATGTAAAATACTGGTATTCAGCTGCATCCGGTTGGACTGGAAGCCGACCCCAATATAGTTGGGAAAAGGCTAGGCAGATTGAGAAGTCAAATAAAGAAAAAGTCTTTTTTTAAAAAAAACCGTTTGGGGGTGAAAAGGGGGATACGGTTTATATGAAAAATCTTATTCCTTTGATCTAAAAACTATACTAAACAAATAATAAAGAACGTAGGTAATCATTGAGTTTCGAAAACTACCCTATACAGGAGTTGAAGTGGTAGTAAAATATAAAGTTAGACACATAAAATGATAAGTGCCACCGTCCATTGCGTTATTTACGTTGCTGAACAGACGAATTTTTCAAACCTATGAAGCAATGGATTAGCAATGTCCTTCAACTCTCGGATTGGGGTCCGTACTGAACTTAGACAAATAAGAAATACCTTTTTTTACAATATCGACGTTGGTTTTTGACAATAATTTAAATACGAAATTAAAATTAATGTTATCTTAAATCGGTGCTATTCGATTGATCAACCTAGTCTTACTTGTTGAAACAACCCATTATCCCTTTGATACCAAATCGAATAATCGTAATTGTTATAGTCAGTAATAGTGATGTACCTACTACCAAAATTGAATTCGAATAATTTCGATTATACGAACGATTTGGGACTATAATCATTGTAAATGTTTGTAATAAAGGCTATGGAAGGTGAATTTGATATCATAAACGCTATTGAATTGATAATCCTAATGATTTTGAATGACATTTTGAGAAGGAAACACGTGTTAGGGTCATTCACAAACATTCTTTTGTATTTCTAATGGTAGGGTGAATCTCCCCTCTTGTAGTTAATAATAATTTTGTCAATTGGAGATAACATTGAAATGATTGCTTTACGTTTTCCATGCTTTTTTTAAAATGGTTTTATTGCTTCATTGTATTTTTAAACACAAAATTATTCTTATTATGGTAAAAAAGTACATCTTGAAACAAACCTACATCTCACTTATTGAAAACTCACAAAAAGTTATTACTAAAACAAATAATCCTCAAGCAGATCGTGGTCATAGATCGGTACGTCTTAGTGCGCGCGCGCATGACATCAGCGGAATCGGGGCCGGCCGCCCACCTCCATTAGGCGTCTAGACGAGTGGACAATTGTTATCTATTATAATCTGTGCATCGTCCAAAAGTACCTTTCATACTTTATGGTCACTTTTTTGAGGCAACAGAAACCTGTCGATTCTTCTTTGGTAATGTAGATGTAGCAAGCACTAACTTGGAATGTCCGGTTGAGTCAAAAACTTAATGAATCATGTTCAGCTGAATTTAACCTAAAGAATTTCAATTATTTTTCACAGGCCCGTTTAACATAGGTACAAAAACTATTACTCATAAGATGGCGGACAACTAGAGTTGCACAGAAAGAAAATCACACAGAAATTATCGATACAAATGGTTTATGGAGTTACTCGATACAAATATGTATTTGATAGCTATGTTACAATTTCCGCCAGACCTTATGGTCATAGCCGTTGCCATTATCACCATAAAAGCAGCCGTTTTAATGAGCACAAAACAAAGGGATCTGCCGCGCCGTCGACCGTACTATAGTCCTGTAAGTGATAGTCTTGTGAGACGGAAATGTGAATGCTGTATGTTGCCGACACGTTGCTTAGGCATATCAGTGACATTATTTAATGAGAGCAAAATATTAATATACATGGGAAGGCTTGAAGCTTCTTTATCAGCTTCTTCTAAAGAGTTTTTCATGTACATAGAATAAAGGGACCGTGCAACAATTATTTTTTTAAGTTACAAATTTTATACAGGGTGGAAGGGACATCGACGTGAAAACTGATACCATGGATTCAGTCATTAAAATTTTTCGTCGTTTATTTTAAAAAAAATCTCCTGTTCCATAATACATTTTGACCGCGTAGGTATTGAACTTTTTTATGAAACAGCAGTGTTTTTTTTTTAAATAACCGACGAAAAATTTCAACGCATGGGCATTCAGAATCATGTCCGTTCCACCCTGTATAATTTATATAAGTTTATATATATATTAGTTATGTTAGTATTAAATATTCATAAAATGGTCTGTTGTTTAATTTAGCAATTTTTTCAACAAAGACAAAACAACTCACTGTTCGAATGACTTCGGAGTTTATTTTATAAACGTTGTTTAAAGTTAAGTGACGTTCCAACGTCAAAAATGTATGGTTAAACAGCCGCTTATCATTACCTAACTTTAGCAACGTTTATAAATAAACCCCTTTATCATTTAAAATTACAATGTCTTGTCTATTTTTGTAATCTTATTCTCACTTCTAGCTCACTTGGAACCACTAGTAGCGCAGCCAGTGTGAATCCATGCACTTAACATGACATATATGGCCATCTGATAGCGGACCCCTATTTATTTCCCTGGGACTGTGCCTTACCACGGTAAGGCAAGAATTACCTACAATTGTAAACTTCTTTTATAACTGGTTCTTCACTTGTCTTCTTCTATCGGAGTACGGGACTTGTGTGAAGAGAGTTATTGGAAATTCTAATTTTTACATTGTATACTATAGGTCTTCTAGTATACCTTTCGGTCAAAACAGATGCGATCATTATGTATTATATATTTTCAAATGCCTATATTTTTAAGCAATATTTCAAATTTTTCGTTAGCATTAATCTTTCCTTATCAAAAGAGCGATAACTCGTAATTTTACCTATTGAAGTTTAGACGTCAATCTAGGATAGTACAATCCACGACAACGCGCCCCATTCCGCTCCGCTCCGTACTAAAGTACAGCTTACAGTACAGTAATCGCGGAGTGGGGCGCGTCGTCGTGGTTTGCACTATATGTACCTGTTGGTATGTTGGAACACTCATTATAATAATCTTAATAACTAACCACATCTTACTACCATGAAGCCTTACAAAGAGCATGTTCCATCAATTTCTTAGACACACTCATCAAACTACCAGATAATCAGTCCGTATTTTGTCTGAGTTTCGTCATGTTACATGACTGAATACGTCAAGACTTAGAGATATGATATGATAATAAAGCTTCATGTTTTTCCTTTAACTGAAGACACAGACAATAAATATTACCTGAGAATTACAGTAATATAGTCAAAATATTTATGGATATCTAACCGGTAACCGTTAAAAATCGAACACTGAAATAAGATTAAAATAATACTGCAATTAGAAGTGGTGACCGAAGCTTCGGGATTTCTGTACAGCAAAGCAGTATGGCAGAAAAATTAAAAACGCAAATTCTATTCATCATAATGAAGGGTCTTTTCAATCCTTTGAAAACATGTCTTGGGGTCAAAGAAAGAGCTTTTAACGAAGAAGCTCATATTTTAAATGTTGAAGGGGTGCAACAAAAGGGCCCCTTTGGGTTGAAGCTTCGGTCTTTACTTGTTACTGCAGTGTCATTTCTGCCAATTTATTGGAAGGAATTTACGTGTCATAATATTTGCGGACAAGCGATGCTTCCTCTCGAGTCGACGCAAGCGCATTGTCATTGTCCACAGAATCCATATAAAAAGTAGGGTTGTCAGAATTTTCTGTTGCTCTACGATGTATGTTTTCTTCGAATTTATTGGTATGACTTTTGTATAATTTCAATGTCTTATTTGTCAACTATAGAATGATAGGCTATGTCACTATAGTTATCTTAAACTCCATTACTCAATTTTCTTCTTTTTGTTTATGTGAATCGATTCTTCAATTTTTTTACTTATCTTAAATCCTTACTCAAATATTTATTACCTTCTTCAAAGTCAAGCTAAAAGCAATTTAGGAAAAAAAAGCGTCCGTACTTTTTGTTGGCAAAAGTGGCCAACTGCAATATATTGACTCGGCGTCACATATCAATCGACGCGATTGAAAGCCATTAGCGTTAATACTGGTAAAGGAGAGCCAAAGGGTTTTTGGGTTCCGTACACTACCACGTTTTAGAATATTTAAATCGGATATCTATGATTTGAAAAATATTTAAAAGATATATTACTCGACTACGTCAAAGCCAAAAAGAGGATTATGATTTTATTAACAGGCAACGTATATAATGTATGTTTATCCTGTTACCCCATAACTCCTAAACTACTCGTCGTATTTTAAAAGAAAACAGTCTTAATTCAAACAAATAAGCAAAATAACAAAACAAAATTTTGTTAAATAAAAACTATTGTTTCACAAAAATACATCCACAAATGCTTAAATTATTTCCCTAAACACATTCAAACAGATGATTTATTTGGAGGAACCCAACAAATTCATTACTGCAATATATTTTTTAACGCAATTAAGGACTCACTTGAGTTCCAAGGGCTTGCGCATCTGTCCGTTGATCGAGACACACACACATGCGTGCGCGCACACCACAGTTATGCACGGAAACGCGTAGCTTACGTACGCTTGTAAATGTGGGTATCTATGGGGCGCGGTGAAATAATAATTTCTAACGGTTCTATGGCATATGGATGGGGTATCAATTTTCGGAAAGTTGAGTAACGATTTTTTTGAGTTTGTGGGCCGTAATTATAATTTTTTGATATTATTCTGGAGTTACTTAAGATATTTTGGATTTTAAATACTTAAATAAATAATTAAATGGAAGTAAAATATGATCAGAATGAGAATATTATACAGCCTTAGCCATATTGAGATGTTTTAGATGTTAATAAACTACAGTTGAACAGTGAGATAGATTTGAGTAGATTTGTATAGAATTTGCTGATTCGACCTATTCCTTATTTTAATAGCAAAGTATTTCATATTATTCTCAAGTTTCAAACAAAATTAAAGATACGCCTAAATCACATTTATTTTCATCACAAAATTTGCTAACCTAATAAATAAAAACACTTACTTGCAAAAATATTCTCCTCTCGGCGCGGACAGGCAAGTTCCGCTATTTTTGCATGGCGAGGGCGAACACGACACGAAACCTGGAAAAAATAAAGCATCACATTAGCATGTTATAATATGTGCACTTAATGTTACTTGCGGCTGCACTTGCGATAAATATCTCTTAGAATACAAGAGAGATAATTATCATAATCTAATAGGTAGTAGGTATTCTAATAATCGTGTATTTGTCACAGTTACCTATCCGAGGTATATAATTTTGTGTATACAATTAAACCAAACTGACTCCTTGACATTTCAATGGTGTCTGTAACACCAGTCAGTCAGTCAGAAAAATGAAGCTATCTTATCTTAATGCTACCAAGCCATTACCATTAGTTAGAAGAAGAATTAATTCAAAATGATAAAACAGTAAAGACTGCTACAAAAACAAACAAATAATTATATCTACAGCTATATGGAGTTGCAACACAAAAATTATATACATATTTTATTTTGTCTGATTAATTGCAGCTATGTGACTGCTACAATGACTGCCGTAGTCATACTATGGCAGTCATTATACATGACCACAAAAGGCCATCACGGTCACCATTGAGATTTGAAATAAAAATTCATAATATTTGACAGATCTTGATAAAAGTTGCCAGTAGATTTATTAGAGATTGCGAAAGGAATATATTTTATAGCCCGAGGCTATGAGATATTTCGATAATGAATTAAAGATGATGAAAAGACCATAACAATTATACGACACACAACAACAATTACCAACTACAATAATAATTATAACACAACAACAAAACAATCAACAACAATTACATCTTATCAGTTGAGCTAACACTTTAATCGAATAGAAAGCATTTGAATGAAAACAACATTAGCAGACAATTTGTTAGCAACATATTGTCGCCCAAAACTTCTGCATCGACGTGTGAAACCACAAGTGTCAACGTGCGGACGAAAATTTTAAATACAAAAACAGAACAAAATGAGTTTAAACAAGATTGATTGGCGGCCAAAGCATCCGAGTGATCCGGCGGCAAGTACAAGATAAGGATCAAGTGACGGGGAGTGCTCAAACATATTGCTTGTGTCTCCGAGAAGTATTGCTGATGCCTTGATAGTGAGCATTTAAAGTTTTATAGCATTTTGAGAGGTGTTAGAAAAAGATGGAAAAAGGTTAAAATAGAATCTGAAGTGGGTCTGTTTTTTGGGTGAATGTGCTTTTGCCAAAATTTCTCATCCGAATTTTTAAAAGCGATTATAATGTTTTTGGTATTGGCGTACCTTCAAGAAACTTTGTGCTAGCAGTAGACTATGAAACACCGAGTGAAATGGATTTCTTTTAAATACTTTTTTACTAAATTAAATTGAGAATAATCCAATACGATAATTTATGCACATATTTCAAAAGCACTTCTTTACATAAAATATACAGATACAGCATCAGATAATAAAGAAGATTGCCCTATAAAAACAGTAAGAGCGACGAAAAAACTTAAACATTCGAGTTGTTATCAACACTCCAGTATCGATCGATATTATCTCGATGTATCGATCAGTCAGAATCGAGACCACCCAAACATATCGGATACATTTAGTTCAGGAAATTGGCCTCAAAACGGCGGCGTTTATTTAATTTAAATAAACAAATAAAAATAGCAAAGGAGTAAAAACTGTAGTTGTTGGCACAGTCAACACATCTGTGGTAACAATTTGACATGAACAAGTCCTTTCAAGCGTAGCAATAAGGATGATTTTCGAAATGCTGTTGATGTGTGGTTGACTGTGTAAGACTATTGTTTCTCTTGTATTACAAATGTGAAGTAGATCCATAAAAAGTTGTCATCGATCTTGCATGTGCCAGCAAAAACGTCTCGATCGAATGGATGTTATTAAAAGTGATGAGATGTGATCAATCTGCCTAGCGTTTTCCAAACTATATTAGAGTCGGTTTTGAGGAGCTCATGCCTAAGTAATATCCGCTACGCTTGCCGAGGTTGGTCTGTAGATGGGTGACCATCTTAACATATCGAGAGTCCTCCGTGCCCCGGAAAGCACCTTAAGCCGTTGGTCCCGGCTGTCATTCGGCTTCCAGTCGCTACGTGAGGCGACAGTCAAAGTGTTTCAGTCTTACTAAGCGGTAAGACTGGCCGACCCTAATCAATCAACCGATCTGCCTAGCCTTTTCCCTACGTTGGGGTCAGCTTCCAGTCTAACCGGATGCAGCTGAATACCAGTATTTTACATTTAGCGACTTCTATCTGACCTACACAACCCAGTTACTGGGTAACACTATACCCCTTGGTAAGAGTTAGTGATGAGATGTGATGTACTTAGTCTAAAACCCGCAAAAGTCCCACCGTGTCCATTTTGATATTATCAATTTGGTTAAAGTAAAAAATTATGTTGATATTGTCAAAATCTAGATGTTGGGTAGGCCATTTTACGCAGTGGATAGATGCGCTTACATATAATACATTATTATTTTCGTGGGAAAGTATGCAAATGTAATGTTAAAATGCACAAAAAATTACTAAATATATTTGCATTAAAAAGCTATCACTCAAATTATGTGCAAAAAAGACATAAAAAAATATATTTAACATTTTTCGCTAAATATAAATCTGTGGGAAAATCTAACGAATTTCGCTCATTTTAAGCATTTAAGCGGAATCAGATAAGGATGTATTTGGACAAGCGATAAATAATTTTTGGTAAAATTAAAACATGATAAGCGTACTTTTCACTTGTTTACTTAACTCTTGTAAAAATGTAAACATACTTGAAAGTGTAACTTGACATGGGTAGGTAGGTAATTCATATACAAACTTATGTTTGTGATGAATTTGATGGATGAGATTTGTTAAAAAATAAACATAATATAATTTAGTTGTTTGCCCTTGCCATCCTAGCGATGGGAAAGAAGCCCAAGTAAAAAAATAATATTTTGTTTTAGATTATTTTTAATAATTCACCTCTTCCTCAAGCGTTTGTCAATTGAGTGAGGGTAGGTATAATATTTTCTACACTTACACAACATTAAGACTCCCAAAAGCAGTCGCGACGCGACACCGAGAAATTTTCAAAGAAATTGTTCCACCAGACCAGAGTCGTGTCGCGCCTGTCTGCGAAAGCCTTTAAAGTTTACATTCGCATTATTGATAGCATATTTTTGGTACCAACCACTGAAAAAACTAAACATTTACAGAAAAAATAAACACACGAAACGCATTTTCTCTAAAACGTTATTAATTTGATGCCTGGTTTCACCGACAACTAAGTGACACCTAAATGAATCCGTAAATAAAAGTGCACTGTTGGATTTTCTTAGTGTCGGTAAAAACGGGCATAAAACTTCAATAATTAAAACATAACACAGGCCTATAATCCCTGAAAGCCTATAATTTCGTCAGTTATATTGTTGTTTGTTATATACTTCTTTATTTGAGTAATATATTCCCAAGTTAGTAAGTAATACCCAAGAAATTACGGAAAGGAGAATAACTCATCCATCGTAGGCACTTGATAGGTTATCATCACAAATATAAACATGTTCGGTGATTGACACGCGTGGGAACAAGTTCTTATTAAGTAAACACTGATAAACTAAGTTAGGTTTAAGTATTTCACTGGTATTGCGTAATTTTGTACATGCGCTTAGATAAAACTATCTCTTTGAATGTGGTCCCCAAAAGGATTGAACTTCTGAGAAAATAAGGAAGTCAAGGAAGTCTAAAGAAGAAATAGCATGTTTTTAACATCTTCTTCTTTTCGTGTGGTTAGTAAACTAACCTGGTGTCAGAGTTTTAAAGCCGCCCACGGGCCTCTGACTTGGCTTCACATGCCGTCGAGAAATATCTCTCAGGCATGCCGGTTTCCTCACGATGTTTTCCTTCACCGTTTTTTGAGCAAGTGATAAATATATAATACGCACATGAATCCGAAAAGTCAGAGTTTTTAACATGAAAGAATAAAAGCAAATAATCGTTTTTAAACTCGGGAGACAACCCTAGAGCTGAAACCCTGAAAGTACTACCATACATATACCAATTAGGTTCTGCCCCGTTGGTCTCGTAGTCGCAAGCGCAACTGCTGAGCGGAGGTCCTAGGTTCGAATCCGAGGTCGGGCACTGTTTAGTTAGTTTTTCCATTGGGAATATCTTAGTAACAGCCCGGTTTTTGGGAGTTGGCGATGTGATAACCCCGTGCCTCAGTGCGCACGTTAAGACGTTTGCCCTGCGCCTGATCTCTCTCTGGTCGTGTCGGATTGCCATCCCATCGAACTATGAGAGTGAGTGCACCTGTGTCTTGCACACGCACTTGTGCACTATAATATCTCCCGTGCCAGTCTAGTCCCCGCGGAGATTGGTCGCCGTGACCGAAATACGGCCAGGAGGACTATTAGGTTAAAAAAAACCGGCCAAGCACCGAGGGTTCCGTACAAACCAGTAAGTTTAAAATTATTAAAAATGATTTTATTATATGATGTAACTAAAAATTTACGGTTTTCGCAATTGTTCCTTTATCTGTGCTATAAGACGTTGCTTCGTACCAAATTTCAAGATTTTGAGTTCACGGGAAGTAGGTTTTAATTCCCTTGCGAGTGTCGGATATTTGCGGTATAAACGGCTGTATCTTTTGATTGCGTTGGCTTAGAAGTTCACAGCTCCAAGGGACAGTAGACCTGAGTATTTGATATAAATTCCAGCGCGTTCCTGATAAAAAGGGTCTTGACAGACAGACAGACGGACGGACAACAAAGTGATCCTATTAGGGTTCAGTTTTTTCCTTTCGAGGTACGGAACCCTAACAACCCGCCTAAAAATGACGATAGTGATGTATCCAAATTATCATCCTTTTTCACAGTAACGAGATGCTGCTCAACACCATAATTTTCCATTGAGCGACACTATAAAATAACATTTAATTCATTTCGAACAAATGCCATAATAGTGAAACCAGTCTATGATAGAATTCGACAATGCTCACGCGCATTGTTTCGAGATAGTCAAGGACACTAATAATTTCAGGTCACTCGTTCAACTGGGATCAGATAAATGCCAGGATCCGCATACCAAGCGGTTTGTAAAGGGCTTTTGGGAACCTTTCATTTGTAAATAGTTTAAATGTGTCCAAAAGTTAATTTTAGCGAGACAGAAATATGCTTTGTCAGATCTAGCACACTCAATATTCTAAACTTGGACTTGGCTTTTGTAGTTAGTTAATTTAATAAACAAAATGCATACATGCAAAACGTACAAATACTGCAATGTTAATGGAAATAAAATGGACCTCCTCTTTCATGCATCTCTAATAATTTAATCGTAGTAAAAACTTCACATTCATAATAAGTCTCCTGACAAATAGGCCCCTAAGAAAATGTCACTCCAAAAATTAACTGAACCTCTCCTCCAGTCATATTTTAGCGACATCTCGACCTCTATCTTCCCCACCAACAGAAGACAACACCACAAACACACAGTCGTTAAGATCCCGAAGCTGCGAATCTTCGAAAAGTTAAACAAAGCGAAAAGTCTGCATATTCGTTTTCGCATAACTTCCCAAATTCGCGTATCGGGCGAGGGCTAGTGTAAAAACTGGATGCGGACTGCCATCACCTTAAAAGGTCATCCATTGTTTTTGCTGCTGAGGAACGCAGGACCGGCGGCGGCGGCGGGAGACTGACTGGTAATTTTCTGGCCATTGTGGTGTGGGTTTATGAAGAAATAAAAGGAAGTTTTGACGTGGTTATGGTTATTTGCTAAAGAAAGAAAGAAAATATTGGATTTTTTAATAAATCCTGTGAATTAGGTAAGATAACCAACGTTTTATACTAAATGTGTAGGCATGTCAAAATTATGAAAAGTTGGCATTTTCTTAATTTATTCTTTTATATCCATTTCGCACAAAAACGACTTAATCTAAACACCTATGACAGTTATCAGACTTTAAATTGCCGTTTAGCAATTTAAATTTGCAACCGAAAACTGGTTTGATTTTAAAATAAGTATTGCAAAAAGCATAAATTATGTAAAGCAACATGTATAACAGACTTCTTACTGACATCACTTCCGATAACCTAGATTTGAAAAACGATAAAAAAAACTTTTGACGTCAAAGTAACTTAATAATGCACAATTTGCACAACTGTTTTCAAAACTTCTCTTCAAATAAACTAATACTAATAAAGATTTCTATGTACCACAAATGCTTCAACTGGCATACATTTGGGAAATTCCCGGAAAAACTGCCATAACGTTATTTTTTTAAACACACTAAACAAAATGACGCTTAAACTTTCGCTAAGTGGTTGCTCCACTTGCCAAAGCTTAAGCGCCATTTTGTTACCAAAGTGCCAAAGTGATAACATCGATGATTGAATTTGTATTGACAGTTGACAGGCCTACTGTAATAAGGTGATCGATTGTCAGCCTGTTACTATAATAGTGTTGTTAATAGACAACTTTTTCACTCCATACTTTTAATTTCAATTTTATTGTTGGTAATAGTTATGCTATGCTTACGTATTTCAGTCTAATTTCGTACTTATTTTCTAAATGCTAACTTATTCAAACTTTCATTAAAAAAACAAATCACAAGGCCAACTCCCCAAAAACGTTAGAAAACTAGTCGAAAACTCGGATCTTATGTGTCAAAAACTTGTAAAAAATTGAGGTAAAATGGAGGTATTTTTGACAGTATGAAATAGCTGTCAAATAATTATTTAACTTTTTTGATTAATTTGGCAATACTACTGTATGGAAATATGAAATGTGGCTAACTAGCGAACTAAAATATTGATTATGAAATGCAATAATTAATATCGTAACACCGAATACGTAGTTTTATATGTAAAAAAAAGTATTTGGAAACTTTCCAAATGCCTTTTTTACACATAAAACGGTTACAACATCAACTTCAGTGTTATAATGGCAATTCATTATTAATATTCTAGTTCGTTATGTCATATTTCCATACAGTAATATTGCCAAATCAATCAAAACAGCGAAATATTTGACGTAATATATTTGCGACATTGCCCACTTTCAGAATAAATGCTCTAAAAAATACCGGAATTATCCCTTCTGGTCCATTGTCAATGTCCAATCAGAAACACAAAACTCGTTCGATCCATCCCTGCGCGTACGCAGCCGCTTACAGCGCTTTTAGTAAAGGACATTGATCAATGTCGGCCACTGCTTGAGGAATGACTATCAAGTAATGACTGGTCTCTTATCGATGTTTTATTGATCACTTACTTTGGTATATTGCGCTTGCGTCGCTTTTCAAATACACCGAATTTGGAGTTAAACGACCAATGTGTCAGATGCTGTTTGTTCAAAGGTCAAATCAACGATATCGCCAAAGCTCTAAAAAAGAACTAAAGCTCCCGAAGACAAGCGCGACGCGTCAGTGCAGCGCGATTCTGGTAGAACAATTTCCATAGAAATTGTTCTACAAGTGTCGTGTCGAGACTGTCTTTAAGAGGCTTTAAAAGGAAATAGCATTTTAGGGTGATATTTGATAGGTACCCTATTTGTAATCACAATTTTTTATTGTATTTGTATCACTAACATAGCTATAGATGGTATATTATATAATAATATGAGTCTCATAGTTACTCGTAGGTAATAAACAATGTATCAATAGAGGATGAGTAAATTCTACAATCTGTTCCTCGTAAATAAAAAAATATTTAAAAAATACAGCCTCTTATTGTTCCTCTGCAGGGCAAAGGCCTCTTCTCATACAGAGAAGGCAAGATTGATCACCACGCTTGCTCAAGACGGGTTGGTGATTTCAGACTTATATTAACTATAGTCACAGTTTCCCCACGATGTTTTTCCTTCACAGAGGGTATTAATGTCCAAGATAATTTGAACTCACAACCTCGTACATGAGAGGCGAGGCCTTTACCACTGGGCCATCATGACATATAATATAATATATATTATTATTAGAAACTTTTGTGAAATTAAAAACAGGAGTGTGAATTGTAAGCAGGATACATTCTGGTTACCATATAATGCTGAATTCACTTCCAAACCAAAATATTGATGATTTAGCCCAAAGGCACCTTTGTCCCAGAAGAAGGACAAACAACTTAACTACTCGGAAAATTGAACAAGGAAACAACAACAATACCAATTGAAATAACACATGTAAATACGCGTACAAAAATCATCAGATTCGAGTATGGTTGAGTCATTCAGGAAGTTATGATAAGCCTATCTGGACCGTGGGAACATGCCCGTAAACTACTGATAAGAGAACTAAAAATATATAAACATTAGTTTAAAAAAATATATTTAAAAATCGCCTACGATTGTGCGTTTCCGCGAGGCATATGATAGGTTCGTGATAGCGATGGTCAAGTTACGACTTGATCTGCATTCGGTATTGATAAGGCTTGGGATGTAAATAATGTTCACATAAAATTATAATGATTAAATAGGAAAATAAGAATTACAAAACATAACAAATGATACCGTAACGGTTGACATTCTCACCTGAATGAACGTGTTGCGCTTGCGCCGACCCAAAGAAGATAATGAGGAATATATTACCACCAAAACCTATTCTGCACGCGCTCGGCTAAACGCTGACTTTTTTACAAGTGCATAGTGCATAATACTTATTGTACCTTATATATAATATATATATTCTTAATCTTTTTTATCGTGCTTGTTAGTGTTAGTGATCCTAAGATTTCTACTATTTTTTCTGTTTTTACCAGTGAGAACCTGTAATTGGCCGTATGTTTCTTAATCAACTGTTATCCATTTGTTATTGCTGTTGGTTCTCCTATAAATAAATAAATATGAATTGGTTCGTGTAATTTAACACACGGCTACTGCTCTGCTCTTCGTCGGACTTGGCAATTATTTTTTAGCTTTTGTCATTCATTAGTCTAATTATATATATATTTATTATATATCATTAAACTAAAAATAAGCTTAAACTTAATTATTCCCATAGAATCTTTTAGTAAATCGGTCTTCAAAACCGAAACACCCACAAAAATCTCCAGATTGACAAACGTCCACCACAAAGAGCCCACCTCTATCCTCGTATTTGCATATTTGTGTAAATTGACACGGCCACAAAGATAATGTTAACACGAGATAAGAAAAAAGCTTAACTATTAAGAATTATGTGGACACTGTCAATACCAACGTTTTTAGGCATATTTGCCATGTTAGCAAAGACTTATGGCTTGAAACTAACTTATCTATAAGTTATGGTAATAATAACCTAATGCGTCAGGGATAAAATAATGAAAATCATGAATCTTTATCAAGTATTTTTAGAAGCACCAAATAGTAAAAGACTTCACCACGGAAGTTTTTTGGTTTAGAAAAAAGCTATTATCCAGAGCTGTCATTGAAGATATTCCACCAATAAAATCCTAGTATCCAAATCCATCCACAATACTGATATCGATGTTAACATTGTTAACATGGTAGAAGCATCGAAAACAGTACATCCGAAGTTTATTTGTGTTTATATAGCTCAATATTGTCATTTTGACAGCATTATGGGATTCTGACCACATGTCTGTGTACTTACTTAAAATTCATAGTTGTGACACGAACCCCGCGGGGGGTACGAACTACGCTTACAAATATATCGAGTTATAATTTCGATATTTAAAATCGATTTCCGATTTCGTAAATACTGTTTGAAGAGAAATGGTGGATAATGTTTTTCATTCATGTTATCTAAATGTGAAAATAAATAGGTAAGGTGAGATGTTATTTTAATATTCATGAAATCCACACCATAGTTTGGTTGGTCACCAGCTGGTGCTTGGCAATGGAAGCTTGAAAAACTTATTCATAATATGGAAAGAACGGGAAACATATCTTTCGTTATTTATTTTTAAACTCCAATTGATAAACAAGTTTAGCCGTAACTACAGCTTAAACTGAAACCACAAAAACCGAGAACCGGACACCACGCAATCTGGTACCAGATACCAAATACCGAGAGACCGATACCCTAATCTGGTAACGCTAATTGTCCAACTCTACGGGAGTGTAATCGCATGTCGACGTTCGATAAATGCCGATATGTTCAATACATATTCGTATAAAACAATAATTGGTTGCGTTTAGCGATTTCACGGTGAATCAGGCCTGTTTGACAGTTGTAGAAGCGCCGCCATCTTGGAATGCGGGATAGGGAAATCTTTCGCGGTTCCCATAGATTTTTGGATGTTTTCACAGTGGATTGGTATGCGTATGGTAAAGTAGATTATGTGGATTATTGCCTTAAGTGAAACCATGCTATGGATTGCTTTTCTGTGGCATTTTAAATCACGAAAAAATATTGACCGCTGAAGAATGTTGAACCATACCTAAGTAGTTAAGGTCCTATACGAGGCAGGGTATTTTCTTACCAGCGGCTAAGAAAAGGGGGACTTTTTGAATTCCAAAAGTTACAGGCACTTCTGGATCTGGTCTGGTCTGGTCTAACAGAACGACTTTTCAACTTGACTGACTTTGAATAACTTAAAATCTTACTAATTTTTGGGTCATTAACGTCATAAAAATCAAAGTTGACGATGTTATCTTTATTGATAAGCGAAGTTAATTAAAAGAAATCTTATCCACGCTTATCAATCATTATGATTCATTATTATTGTTTATTTTGGTAATCAAGCGCGACTTTTCAATGGAGTTGCTGTTACAACGTAATTGATAATCACTTACAAATAATAAGTAATTATTTACAGTAATTAGGAAGTTTATTTATGAGTTGTGATAAATAATTTTTATTTGAGAATTATGATTTATTTATATTGTTGTCATGTTTTATGATAAGAAAGTTTGAAGTTATGTTAGGACTTAAAATGAGCTATAAGATTTAAAGTTAATTATGCCCGTTTTCACGGACAACTAAGTGACAATTAAATGAATCCCTAAATAAAAGTACACTGTTGGATTTTCAACTCTCAGCGCTGAGTCTAGCGTTGAAAATCCAACGGTGCAATTTTATTTAGGGATTCATTTAAGTGTCACTTAGTGAAGGTGAAAACGGGCATTAGTGTTCTCAATAAGGTACAAGAGTGGGATTTAAAAGTACCAACCAAGTATTGCTCCGTGTACAGATTTCGCGTCCTACAGGCAGATTTACAATATCCTTTTAAATACATAAAACATTAATTAATCTATACTTTAAACTAATACATAGTATAAAACATGTACACATGTACCTATTATTATACACGTATGTACACGTATTATAAAGAGGAAAGATTTGATTGTTTGTTTGTATTGAATAGGCTCCGAAACTACTGGACCGATTTGAAAAATTCTTTTACCATTAGAAAGCTTAGTTTTCAGGGAGTAACTTAAGCTAATGGGAAAAATAACGGGTCCCGCGGGAAAGACCACGGGAGCGAAGCCGCGGGCAAAGTGCTAGTAAAGAATATTTTGTAGACTGTCTCGTTGGTCTAGTGGTCGCAAGCGCTACTGCTGAGCATGAGGTCCTGGGTTCGATTCCCAGGTCAGGCAAAATGTTTATTTATTTTATTGTTTATGTATATACAGAAAAATAGATACCGATAAGACATAATCATAATTATGAGTACAAAGGTACTGCTTATTTCTTAAGAAATTTCTTCCAGCAGCCCTGCGACAGGAGAAATGAGAAAGAAATGTAGACAATAGTGTGCGAGAACAAGAAGAGAAAAAAAATATAAATAATATAAAATGTTATTAGGTTTTTCTATCTAAAATTTGTCTGGAGTCTAGATTTGTGCCCGGTTGATGGCAATAGGGTCGCCCCCTATTACATGGGACTTAAACATAACGGGCGAAATGTGGGTGTACCTGCTTCAGGTACACCTCTGCCCAACTCTTCGGGGAAACAGGGCGTGATGTTATGTTATGTTATTTTTGGCTTTCATTAACATTTTGAACGGAGTCCTTTTTAATTATCTTGCTATACCAGTGATAGGAGTACGTTCACGTCTAGAGTTTGAGACTGAGTGCACGAGTTCTCCCTCCTCAGAGCACTACCTGGACCGTTGGGCTATTGCTCCTAAACCACAGCAATCACACAGCCTTTAAAAATCCACTCCTATACATAGACCACACAGATGGACTGACATTACGATCAGACACAGCCTAGCAGGCTCTAATCCACAGAAATATTAAAAACAGTATCTATGCTCTAATCTGACTTCGCAATTTATTTGCCAAACATGTAAAGAAACACGGTTTTTTGGAAAAACAACCGTAATGTATATATATAATATGCTTTAAACATAACTGGCGAAATTTGGGTCGTGTACCTATTACAGGTACACCTCTGCCCAAACCTTCGCGGAAACAAGGCGTGATGTTATATACAACCGTAATTCTACACATAAGGTTCAGTTTGCGCTATATTTTTTATGACTTTTTCAACGGTACTAGTCAGTCTAAAATCAACTTTATCTACACTGTCATAAAGTTATTGTTTGCTTAAGTGGAAGTAACATCAATTGGAAACAAGGTTATAAATAGACCTTAGTTTAAATAAAATTCATCATTATACATTTCGTTAATATAATTTAATAAAAAAAATACAAATGATTATGGTCGATATGGCTGGGTCAGCATTAAGGTACATTAAGTACCGTTAGTGGACATTAGTGGTCCACTGCTGTTACACCGCGTGGGTGTTGGCCGGTTTTGGGTTCCAACCGTGGTGTCGTTATTTATTGTTATTTAATCAGCTGTAATGGTATTGTGGGTTAAAGACGGTAATTTCAATTTGTTGTCTAATTTGGTTTCAGGATTATTTTTTGTAACCTAATTACGCAATACACGATCAATCAGAATCTGAATCATTTTGAAATAAATTGCTATTCCATTGCCTCCAAGTTCCACAAAAAAAACGGGTTGCACTCCGGGAGTGCCGGCAGAAGTGAAAACTTGAATATTAACGTTGTGCATTTTTTATATTTTGGAATGGTTAGAGAATAATTTTGCACCGGTCTACTCTCCCTCCGTCTTACTAATTTTCGATCAGGTCACGTGTCCTGACGCGAGTTTAACATTTTTTACCCATCACAAAAAAAGTGCACAACGCTGCTAAAGAAGTTTTTACTTCAAAAATCTGCTCAACACCACAAATAACGCAATGAATGTTATTGCACTGTCAAAATGAAACAGATTAGTCGTAATCGTTTACGAAAATGTGATACGTAATTATGTAGCAGGTCTTCGTAGCTCGATCGTGCGGTCCATGGCCCTGTACGGGGCACCGGTGTGGGCGCATTCGTTGAGGCGGCGGCCTGCCCGCCAGTTGAACGCGTCCCAGAGGGTCATGGCCACCCGGCTGGTCCGGGGATACCGCACGGTCTCCGGTGAGGCGGCGAGCCTCCTTGCCGGATTGCCGCCATGGGATCTGGAGGCAAAAGTCCTCGCGCATATTTGGGAGTGGCGCGAGGAGGCGAAACGCCGGGGCTTGACTCCGATGCCGCGAGAAATCGCGGCACAGCGGACAGAGCTCCGACGGGATCTCATGGCGGCATGGAGAGTACGATTGTCGCAACCCAGTGCCGGGCACGCCACTATTGCGGCGATAAGTCCCCTCTTTGAGGAGTGGCTGGAGAGGCGCCACGGCGTCCTCACCTTCCGCCTGACGCAGGTCCTCACCGGACACGGCTGTTTCGGGAGGTACCTGTTTCGGATAAGGCGGGAGGAAACGCCCGGGTGTCATCACTGCGTGGATCGCCCGGAGGACACGGTGGAGCATACGGTGGAGGTATGCCCGGCTTGGGCAGAGCACCGCCGTGTCCTCGTGGAGGCGATCGGTGGCGGGGATCTCTCGCGTCCGGCCCTGGTCCAGGCCATGGTACGGAGCGAGAGGGCATGGGAGGCCGTCACCTCCTTCTGCGAAGCAGTAATGCTCGCAAAGGAGGAGGCGGAACGCGTGAGGGAGAGGCAAATTTCGCGCCCTCACGCCCCTAGCCGCCGCAGGAGGAGACGCCCTGGGCGTCGGGAATCGATTGCCGATTCCCGGCCACCGTAGGCGCGGGCTTGCGGACGGTGAGCAATGGGTAGCTCGCCGTCCGGTAAGGACCAGGCCCGGGTCGACGGCGCGTTGTGTTCCACGCGCGCCTCAAAGAGATGTCAGCAAGTGAAGGGGTCCGATGAGACCATTGCCTGCCGGGGTTGCGGGATTAGTCCGAAAGGGATACCGTGGGCCCCTGGCATTGCACAGGCAACAGAAGGAACACGGGTGGGTTTTAGTCAGTAAGAGTCTGACACGCCCTCCCGCTCCACCCAGAGCGGGAGACGTCATTTGATGATTTCCCAACCAAAAAAAAAAAAAAAAAAAAAAAAAAAAAAAAAAAAAAAAAAAAAAAAAAAAAAAAAAGGTCTTCGTAGCTCGAAGGGAATTACACTTTATGGCAGTTAGATCAGAGTTGCTTTTCCTGGCTACGTTTGTTTACACCATAGCATCACAATTAAATTCTGGGTCTCTTGAGAAACTCAAGGTTATGGACATGCTAGCTTTTTTTATCTTAGATCAAACTTTAAATCCAAGATGTTAGAAATAAATCCTTCTACAAGTTTGTGTTCTAAAAGGATTTTCAATTTGTATAAATAATAATACTTATGTTTTTTTTACATACAGAACTCACATAATTACCCCATTCTGTCTTCTACCAACCTGTTTACTTTAAAGAAACGACACTAAAATAAAAGTTGATCACCACACTAAACTTAATTACCGTGATCAATTAGCAGCTTGACACCGTGCCGGCTAACAATAAACTACAATGATCAATTGTTTATCTGTATTAGTAGTAATTAGTATTCTAATTATTTTTTTAAAATTATTTATTGTTATATAATAGTACATAAAAAGAAAGAATGCATAATAATGTATCTGTACATTTCTTTCTGCATTTTTAGCTTACTGTTATTGGGTTTGAAAAATAGCCTTTTTTTCTTTTTTTTTGTGTGGGAAATCATCAAATGATTTTACTTTATTCAGACTCTTACTGACTAAAACCCACCCGTGTTCCTTCTGTTGTCTGTGCATTTCCAGGGGGCCACGGTATCCCTTTCGGACTTTCCCGCAACCCCGGCAGGCAATGGTCTCATCGGACCCCTTCACTTGCTGACATCTCTTGGAGGCGCGCGTGGAACACAACGCGCCGTCGACCCGGGCTTGGTCCTTACCGGATGGCGAGCTACCCATTGCTCACCGTCCGCAAGCCCGCGCCTACGGTGGCCGGGAATCGGCAATCGATTCCCGACGCCCAGGGCGTCTCCTCCTGCGGCTTGAAAAATAGCCCTGAAAGTGTATTGTGCTTGCGTACGCGCTTGTGTAGCGTCTTCTAGACATACTTATAAATTTCTACGTTTTTGATTGGCATTAGCATTATCAGCCTATAATGTTACAACTGCTGGAACAGGCCTCTGTGTGAGAAGGACTGGGCTGTAATCTACCACGCGGGCCCAGTGCGTGTTGGTAAATATCACATAAATGTCTACGAATTTTTAGTTCTAGGACATGCCGGTTTTACCTCGGGAAGTTACCTCTGGCCACCACTGCTCACGTTTTACATTAATTTCTCCTATTATCTGCAGCTTGGTTTCTTTAAACACTACCATATTATCTATTCACATAAATGTCCATTCTGATGATTTATAATACAGGCATTTTACGCCTAACTCAGACACCAGCTCCTCACATTGCCAAAAAAAAAAAAAGTGAAACCCTTATTAAGCTCATCATTGTGAGGAGAAATAAAAAACTTATTATTATTATTATAAAGAACCATGTTTACTAAAATAAAGTAATAGCTGATATTGAAATCCAAGTAACAAACTATTTCTAATTAAATACGACACACTTGAATAATTAATTATTATGTCCTCTAACTAAACAATTAACTTTCTACTACAATATCTAGTAACATCGATAGTAATTATTATTACTACCCTGTGTCCGAGGGGTCGTGCTCACCCTCCGTAGCGGATAGTACGCGCCCGGGCGGCGGGCGGCGTACGCGCATCGTACGTAGTAGTTTTGCGACATTATCAAATATGGCGGGGAGGGAATTTATTATTATTTTCAAGTTTATGGTCGGAAGAATTTGAAGGGCAATATTATCACTTTGAAGGACAAAGTCTGAGTCCAATAATTTATTTCAATTAGGCACATAAAAAGCACTTTTAAACGTCAAAATTTACAAAAAAATAGAATTGATTCTAGTCACCCCTTCCACAAGGTAGTTTTTGTATGGAGAAGAATGGGCAAGAAACTCCACCGTTACACTTTTAAAAATGGTTTACAATATTTTGTATACATTAGGTAATTATATAATTATACGAGTACAAGATACTAATGTTATGACGCTTAAGGGCGTATAGTGTCCTTAAGTGTTATGGAGGCACACAGGAGAATAGCTCTCTTGATGGATATCGGTCTATATCTGTCTGTAGCTAAAGACAGACGCACTTGCAACATTAGGGAGTTAGCCTGCACGTTGCCAACATTCGAGAGAAAATAAATCTCTTTTGCTTGATATATCCTTCCAACTACGACTCTCCTTGACATCAAAAATATGGTAGTAAACATTACTGACTTCACAAATATCTACCCAATTTTCTTACTTTACTCTTTACTTTATCCCAGCAGTCCCAGCCAGGTTTGAGTGATTTTGCTGCTGGAGAGTTTGTTGCGCCGCTTCTTCTTCCCAGCTAAAGTATTAGGAAGTGGTGAAGGGTGGGCGTTTTTGGGGGACTGTCTTATGTAATTTTGACGTTCGAAAAGTGCTGATTCTCAACCTAGTTTGAATTACTTTTGAATTTGAATTTAACTACCAAACACTCTTACTTTTCTCATTCCATTTTCTCCGTTTACGCTTCTAAAAACTATAAACCATGTTCTACTATCTCCTATGCCAATTTCTAAGTACTATCTTTATCACAGTCCACATCGTGACCCATGTCATTGAAGGTCGAGTAACACGGTTGATAGTCTGATAGTATACTATAGGTAACGGGGCCTCAAATCAGCGGTAATAGCGGATGCCGTCGTTTATACGTAGCATCCGCTGGCAACGCGACACGATTTCACTTCGCTTTTATATCAATAACATCTCTTCTCGGGAACTAGTTATGGTGTTTTGTAGATAACTTTGTGTTTTTGGAAGAGAGGAGTGATAAACAAAAGGAATACGAGGAGGAGAAACAAAAGGAGTTATGATATATACAGATAGAAAAGTTACAATAAGTGGTAGACCAAAGGGCAAGAATACTGAAATTACGGCTAATGAATATGTGTGGACGAAAAATACTACCTAATTTTTAGGTAGTATTATTAGTAAAAAAGTCCTGCGTCCTAGTTGGTTAATACACGATCAATCACAAACTGAATCATTTTGAAATAGATTTCTAACCCATTTTTCTAACCCAACAGGCTTCATAAGTTCGAAAAAACGCTCAACAACGTAAATAACACAATGAATGTTGTTGAACGGTCAAAATGTAACAAATTAGTCGTAATCATTTACGAAAATGTGTTACGCAATTAAATAGCTGCTGCCACAACCCAAAATAAATTGGAATAAGGGCGGTTTGTGTGATGACGATGATAACCAAACCCAAACGCAAACTGAAAAGGATGCTGATATTTTAAAAGTTGATACAAAACTGTTAAGGAAACATTAGATAAAATTAAATGTTAAAGTTCTAAATAAAGATTAAAGTATACAACGGTTCCTTGTAAACGAATCATTAATAGACTCAGTACCTCCTACAAGCAAACATGAAACGTAAAAGCTTCAAAACAGCAATAAACATCTGAATGGCCTAAGGGTAATTTTAGATCAATACTCAATCATAAATCTATAATCTAGCTTGAGCATCATTCTACAATAGTTACTGACTTTAGACCCTGACAACACGAGCACATATCATCTATCTGTCTTCTATTTATATATACATATATATAAATCAATGGCCGTGTAGTCTTGCAATAAACCGAAAAAAGCTCGACCGATTTCAAGAATTATTTTTTTGTTTTGTGAGCCACAATACAGGGATAGTCTAAGAAATAAAATTTTGAACAACCCAAAGGAACAGTATAAAATCGAAATAGAAAATTTGACAGGACAGCTTCTGACGGGTCCCAGTTTTAAATAAAAGTAAACTAAACATTCAATATAGACGTAAAAGAACGAGGCAGTATATTAGAAAATAACTCAATGATTGTAGGAGCCAGAGTAAAATTTTCAACAATTCAGACATTCAAGATCCAACTGCATAAAAATTCAAGTAAGTAATATTTTCCATCCTCCAGAGTTATGTAACATCCCATAATATTATCCAGACAAAAAGGCCTGCATTAACCAGACCAGGCCACATGGCAATGAGGCCGTTATAATGCATATTATGGTCTAGTGTAGGTCCCGTTATTCCTAGAACGATGGGCATAAAACATGGACACCAATCGCGATTTCTATGGCCGTTTAGAATAAGATTTTCTTGAATATAGATTTAGATGTAAGTATAAAATGAAATGGTAATAGGGTATTCATGGTTCAGTACTAGATGTATTCCGGGTGTTAAATAATGTGTTTTTATGACCAAACCGTCTGTCGAAGAGGTTTTAGTTATGAGGATTGTTTTTTTAGGAAACTGACAATGATGGCAGATTAGTCAAATATGTAGCCACGAATAGGTTCAGAAACCAAAAAAAAAAATGGGGAGAGATGTAGTTTTGTAAAAAAGAAACTGTATTAAATGTAGAAATGCAGATACACAAAATATAATAATGTGTAAATTTAAAACAAGAATGTTAAACTGAGATAGGAAAAGATATTAACACTTGGCGAGCTCATAGGGACTTATCATCATCAAGGGCAGCCTAGATACAACCTTTTATTATTGTCTGCTTTCTGCAAAAGCAAATGCAGAAGTACCTGCTATTAGCCTAAAAAGGGTCAAGCGATGCATCTTTCAAAACCTTTTCAACTATAAAAACTTCATAATATATGAAGAGTTCACAAAACTTTTTCCACCATTAATCTCTCTCTCACTCAGTTAACATAATTATCTAGTGGTTTTCGTGCGACAAAAGCGCTTCGGTGTGCATTGTTCGATGATAAATCGACGAGCAATTCATTAATACCGTTTGAGCACACAATGGATGGCGAGGAACATGGCCGCACAATGCTGAGCTAATATGTCGCTATGTCATTAATAATTTGATTGGAGCATTGGAGCTTTCTCTTGTAGGTATGAGGTCTAATTTTTCTAGTAATGGGATGTCTTCAATATATTGTCGTCCAAAGCATTGTCCGTTCCATATCAATGGTAAGAATTTATTCGTATTTGATGTGTACAAAGCTAGGACTGTGAACCAAAAGTTTTCTTTTATTTTTTTTTAATAAAAACAGTAGTATAAAAGAAGACTGATTTCATAATAATGATGATGATGAATCTTTGTATGACCCCTAAACTCCTTAAATTAAAGAAAGAACATCTAAATATTCATATTAAAAAAAAATCGTCAAATTGAGTACCTTTTGGAATCGAGTTAAAAGACAGCATCAGGTACCAAAAATACTAAAAAAGAATGTATAACTAACACCATCTTGTTAGGTAAACAATACAAGTTCACACAAGCTTGGCACGCATTAGGAGCATCGAAGGACTTGGGACAATCGCTCTGTATAAGGCCCTAACATCGGCCATCCATTGTTATGCTTAATGCTGATAATAGGCTCCGAGATACTCTTTGCTTTAAGGCTAGTTTGGAAGTGGAAGGAACTAGATACATATTTTAAGTTGAATTTGAATTGTGACTTTCAGGTACTTATTTGTGGTATCTTTTCTAATTTAATGACTACTCTTTCCAATCCTGAGACTTACCCTACATATACACATACGCCGAGAGCCATACACACCATATACACGAGACAATATGGACAACAAAGAAGATAACAAATCGAAACTCTAAGGACCAACTTAAGATCATTAGTAAGGACCAAAACATTAATAAGTATCTTTGTCATCAACATGAGAAATAAATAGCCTTGTCTTCCCATATCCATGATAACACTGATCAGGACCAAACGGTAGCGCAAAAGGACTAAAAGACCTACATTATCCAAAAATCTGGCTACAATATTCTGAGAACGCTTTAATATAATAAAATGCCAACCATTTACGTAAAAGAGGTGCACTTTCGGCCGATTTTATTAAGACCAACCAATAATACTTTGTAACGTGCAACACATACAAAGCACCGAATTGAGAAGTTATCCGCAATCCGAGACCAGTTCAGATAAACGATAAATATTGATCTCAATTACATTGCGAGTTTTTGCATTTTTCCATTTCTGATAGGGTTGTGCAGCGAAGAAATTTTGAGATTGATCTTGGGAGAAACCGTTTTTAAATCACTTCGATATAACATTACGTTTTCATTCTCCATAGGAACCTAATACGCTTTGAAATAGAAAAATAGTTTCATCTTCCTGACTGACCGACTTCTTGACAATTCAAAAGTGCCTGCTATAAAATGGTTTAGTGAAATAAATGCTCTGAGTTTGAAAGGACGACTAATAGAGAAGTATGGAGAAAGAACAAGTTGCACCGACCACAAATACATTGGGATAAGTAGAGAAAAATGATGAAATGATTTGAGTTGGAACTAATAACTGCGGATAAAGATAGGTAATTAACCATTACCTATTATAAAAGTGTTTTTTTTGTGTCAGTTTTACTGTCTAAATCAAACTATCCTTCCCAGTACCTATCTACCAAACGAAAACGTGACGCTTATAGATAGGATTGTCCTCTCCTGATAGCGACTCAGACCAATTTTCTTTCCTTTCGTGAGCTATCTGATGACTAGCAAAGCCAAATTTGGTCTACATGCTACTTAGTCAGGTGAAAATAAGTAATGAAAGTTCAAATCGGACCTCAAACCAAGACAAGGCGTTGCGAACAATCCAGTGAAGCATGACAAAACTAAATCTCCACTCTGTAAATGTGTGCATGTGAGCGTGTATGCACAATCGAACTACACCTCACTAAGTGCACACATGTTTACGAAACCGGCCTCACGTCACTGTTGACAGCCGCTATGTCTTCAGTGGATCATGCTGAGATAAGAGCTTCTTGGCCTCGCACAGGACTTTCTGCTTTAGCTTTTACTTTGTTTGTATTTTTATTTTTAATGAGTGTGTGTTTAGTTTAATTATGATCTCATGTGCTTGATATAAATACTTTTTATTTCTTGGTTTTTTATTTGGTCTGATAATCGGACTTCCGACCGACCCCAAATAACTGTACATCAGATATCGGTATAGTAGCAGCCCTACCACAAAATGGTATTATGCTCAAGAACGAGTTGCCAACATATTAATTTTAATTGCCCGGTGAAATCGTCCAGTGCGCTTTGCACTCATAACATAACGCCTTAAAAGGCGGGTCTCAGCAGCAAGCTAAAGAAAGTGTATGATCTAGACTTTCTTCGACAAATATTCGCTAAGATATTATGTGACTGGATTAGACTGACGTGGTTGGCTCGATAACTGGTGTGAATGTGAACTTGTTTAATTATTTTGTGAGGAACTTATGAAAGGAGTGAATAAGAACTGCTATCTAGTCATGTTATTTTTTTCTTTCTTTGTTAATTTATTAAAATAATAATGTTAAAATTTCTTATATAATAATAAAGGACACAATGTTAATAATTGAAATAATTTGTATTGTAGGCCCAAAAGGCGGGCCAAAGCTGATCAACATCACTATAATTCTTAACACCTGTATCTATTTCTGTACCTATGATCTACAATAAACATGATTGATTGAATTACGCAACACATTTTCGTAAACGATTACGACAAATTTGTTTCATTTGATAGTTCAACAACATTCATTGAGTTATTTACGTTGTTGTGCAGATTTTTTTATCGAACTTATGAAGCAATGGATTAGCAATTTGTTTCAAAACGATTCAAATTCCAATAGATCGTGTATTACGTAATTAGGGTACTGACTTACGAATAAAAAGAGTAGTTTTTGGTAAAGGTAATTGCTATGACACTGGTTCTTAAAGAATTCGAAGCTGCTGAAAAAGTGTCATTAATTTTCAGCTAAGCAGTCTGGTTAGTTGTTTCGCCAGACTAGGTTCTTAGGTCTTGATTAAGAGCTTTGCCCAAAAGTAAGAAAAAATTAAGCACCCCAAAATATTTTCATCATCTCAAGAAGCTTTTAGCTTTATCTAACTGCTAATCCATAATTTCAAAATCATGTCTAAAGCATCCTCAACTTCTATGTGCAAGCGCATAAAACGAGATGATTAAACAAATTGCCCTCAATTGACGATCCGAGTTTTTCTACATTCCAGCACTAGAACCAGTACGAGTATGTTAAAAGCACCAACATTGGGAAATAGGAACATACCTACTTAATTACTACTTACTACTTAGCGTGCTTCCCTTATGGATGAACTAGAATTTAAAAGTGTAAGAGGGTGTTGCGCAATACAAGCTGGTATAAGTTTTATTGCGCATCTAGTAATCTTATATACCTAAGAACTTACTGAAAAAGGAGCTAATAAGAATAGATTAATTGAGAAGCACCAAGAAAATGAGTAATTTTTATTGGTCCTTTCTAATTAAACACCTCCATATCCAATCAGTTTCGATTCTAACTTCTTCTTGAAAGAAGTAAGAATACACCAAGAAGGCCATTAATGACCCTAATGTCGTTTGGGGCTTTGTGGAAAGCCCCAAAGGAGACACTAAACTATTGCTTACTGCATCTTAAGCTACAAGTCACCGCCCACGAACAAGTAAAATAGCCCACACTTACGCAATTCCCTAACGCCATCTAATTAAAAGTACCACGCTACAAATCGAACAAACTACTTTATATTCCACGTTTATCTTCTCGTTTTATCATCTATGTACCACATTATTGCCATCGGAGTATGTGTCGCTAGTTCATTAGTACACCATTAGTCAGTCGTGGTTGTAAATTGGACTATTTATCTGGCAAGCCCACGCTTGATAGTGGCCAATACGCAAATGTCTGCGTTGGCTGTGGAAGATTTGGTCCTTAGGTCCCCATTGGTCCAATACACAAATGTGCAGATGTAGGAACTGGTATTGTCATGGGCCAATATGCCAATATTGGAAAAGGAGTAAAGACTGGATGTATTTTTACAAGTGAGAATACAGATAATATGCAAATATTGCGTTTCCGTTGGTCAAGAAACTGGTTTAGTTTTTCGAACGGCGGAGTTGGACTTTGGTAAAGTTTCGGACTTAAATTATTACTCAATCATGAGTGTACAGTAGGAGATCTTACAATTTTTATCAACTGTAATGAATATACAGGTGGAAAACGTTTACAGACTCGCAAAACACTCGAGTCAAAATAAATTCTAAATCCATTTAGAGCCTTCTTCTTCAACATATCAAAATAAAGTAGTCATCCCATATCCCTTATCGACTACTTACACGACCCTTTCAAAACAGAATAACCCTGTCCATATCCCTTCCATTCAACAATAACTTATTTATTAATATTATCTCAACCACCGCTTCCTTACACTACATATAATCTGCGAATGCAAATTCAAACAAGTGGCCCATGGAACAGAGATACCATGGATTTATAGAATTGATACCTGTGACAAATTGTTATAGGTACAGGCAGAACATGGTCTATGACCATAGTTGGGGCTCCTGCGGTGCTACATGACAACACGATTACAGGTACTGGCTCCAAGACAGTGCTAGTAATGATGGTTACTGATAGTGGGGTCATTTTAGGGCTTTAAGCAGTATGTATAGTGCTTCTATGTGGTGGATTTATAATTATTAATCGACACTGTTTTTATCGATAAAATCTTGCGTGATTTGAAACAGAAGTTTTAGCAGGTAGGTAACAGACTTTTATACGTTTTTTTTTTGTTTTCAGCCTGTATGTCCCACTTCCTTCCACGTCTCTCGATGTTGTGCTTCCTCTTGCTAATTCATGAGGACGCCATCCAAAACGTTCCGCCATCTTCTCCTCGGCTTACCGCGACCTCTGCGCTACGGTATTAAGACAATAATTATTTGAACAAAGAACTAAGTCAAAAAGTACTTTCACAAATATGACCTATGACCGTTTTTTGTAGCAATCATTGAGAGGTCAATGTTTAGCAGTGGGCGTTATAATAATAATGATACAATAAATGCCAACCAAAAGGCAGCTTAACAAACCATTCAGCTCTCTAATATCCTAGCTCCAACCTCAATGTTCTCCATTCAGACCGCCCCACCCAAAGTTTCACTCAAGACTTAAAATCTTCCAGTTTCCACCAAGCGGAATCTGACACTTGAATACAAAAACTGTCTCCTCGAACCGAGTTACACGCGTTACTCCTATAATAGTGGCCTAATGGGCTACGCTAAATCGATGCATAAATCGATCCTACAGAATAGACCCATTTATCAGCACCGACTTGAGTAATATCGGGCTCAAGACGATTTTAACACTGGCGAGATCTAACATCGGTTTAGCGGCCCCTTTTTGCTTGTCAGCGGATTCGTGTAAGTAGGTTTCATTGAATTTCGAGAAAATAATATGGTCCTTAGAGTCGCTATTAATTTAGATGGTAGTAGTTGTAGTCTGAACTGTAACCTAATTGCGAAACATACTTTCAATCACAATCAGAGGGTTTTGAAGGAAATTCCTAATCCACTGCTTCATAAGTTTGAAGAATTCGTCTCCTCAACAACGTTTATAACGCAATGAACGTGGCTGAACTATCAAAATGGATAGCATTGCCATCGATTGCCATTGGTACGCAATTACCCCGTTAGTCATTATATTACTATGCAGTATGAGAAGACCACGTAAGCGAAGAACAAGATATTGCTATTGCTAGTTGAGGCCAGCAAATATGCCGAAAAAAGTTTAGCCACAAATAAATATCAATCTTCACAAAATAGCGATTATATGCGAAATAGTTGCACAGTCCAATTACAAGAAATTGTAGTAATTAACAGAAATTGTGGCATCTTACTCTACGTAATTAAATACGGTTGATTGAAACAGTGAGGGAGGCGAAGCCGTGTGCTTCAGATAGTTAATTGGTATAACCAGCCAAGTAGCGATCAAAGGTGCCGCGGCACTAAATGTCAGGGTCATCAGGATGTTAGGTTATTGGCGAATGCATTTTTTTACTGAAATTGTTTATGTGTGGATTAGTGCTAGGATAGTAGCAAAACAAGAGAAATAGAGAAACACATATTCTTATAAAAACAACAAGGGACAATATTACAAATCTTGTGTCATATAACACATCGCCTGTTTTTATCTGCCTATTCCTCGAAGGGTTAGGCAGCGGTGTACCTGTAGTACACCCACATTTCGCCAGTTATGTTTAAGTCCCATGTAATTGGGTCCTAGAAAATAATCTTAGAATTCAGAAAGGATTTTTCTATTCCAGTTAGGTTATTGACGGGATCTAATTTCTCATTAAATATTGCTTTAGGTTTCTTCAAATCTTGTTTTTTTTTTTTTTACTATTTATAATAATTATACAAATCTCAATAAATCTCAACAGTCCGAAGCTTTTCTTTTGCTAGCTATTAATTGACGTCTGGCTCTTACGTCTCACAATACTTTTATTGTGAAAAAAAAACTCAATTAACGCGGGCAACCCTACAGCAGACGCAACCAACTGATTGTTTCGATTGGTCACGGCGAATAAAAATTCTGAATCAATCAGACGGTTGATAACAAATTGTTTGAGATTTAAAAAGATCGATACAATTCGAGCTCGAGCTATTACGCTTTTATTCTTAGTGTTCATTAATTTCGTTATACACAAAGTTCAAGGACCACTGGAGTTTAGCTTTTTATACCTAACTAGCTAGCTACAAGCCTGCGACTCCGTTTACGTAAAATTTCTTAGAATTTTAAAACATTCCTATGAAGGCTATGACACTTAGGGATAATGTACCTTCCCATTAGTGAAAGAATTTACGTGGAATCGGATCAGTTGTTCCGAAGTTTACCTCCTACAAACAAACTGACAAATACCTCTTTATACAATTAGTATAGATTCATTATGTCAAGCCATTGACATAATGAATCGTATAAAAAGTTTTCTCCCATTAATTTGCTTTCGTAGAAGTCCGTTTATGAATGTTTTTAAATTAGACAAAAATAATAAAAAAAGAAACATTATAAACCAGTGATTGAATTTTTTATCCATTTAAATAAGCCTGATTTTCTTAAATTACTACCGACTTTATTTGCCTCCAAAATTAAGAACCGAGATTTCAGTAAACACAGAAAATTCTCAGAGATTATGAATATTAATGACTTTATAAATAATCATAAGAAGCTACTGCCGTTTGATATATCACACGCTTACCATGCATTTATGAGTGATGGATTTGTTCTGTGAAAAACCTACATTCTTAGGAGATAATTGTCAATATCTATTTAGAGAAGCGATATCTTACACTATTGTATAGAATCAAGTTCTTCTAACTTAACAGACAGTTGTGCTGCTTGGGGAAGGGGGGGGTTTGTTGCGCCACTTCTTCTTCCCAGCTAAAGCACTAGGTAGTGGTGCAGAGTGGGCGTTTCGGGGGACTGCCTTATGTAATATTGACGTTCAAAATGTGCTGGTTTTCAGCCTAGTATGAATAAATGAAATTTGATATCGGTAAGTATAGCCATAAGTCCACTATTGAAAAGACTTCCCCTATAGATTTACACAATTATTGGTCCCTGGGGACGGTGTCGGCAACACTTGGGAAAAGAATTGGTTAACTAAAATATTTTAAGTGGTTACTAGTTGCCACCACACCCATAGGGTAACGTTAGGGTGGTCCTTTGTCCCAACCCCGGTCCTAGCTGTCTCTGCCTGTCCACATCTTATCTCCTCGCCACATGTTTTCTTCACCTGCAGGGTAATAGCGTAACACACTCTAAATCCCGATCCGATTCATTTTTACAATTCAACAATATTCATTGTGATTTGTGAGCAGACGAATTTTTCAAACATTTGACGCAATGGATTATCAATTTCCTTCAAAATCCTTCGGTTGATGGAAAGTGTGATACTCAATTGGGGCTTAGATGATAAACAGTAACAATTAATCGTTTTCTTCTTTTTTAATTTATTAGTAGCCTTTATTGTCTTACTGCTGAGAAAAGGCCTCGCTACTCTCCTTCCTCTCGTTATCTTCTTGATCATCATCATCATCCACACCCAGACTTCGCCCACTGGTGGGGGCATAAGCTTCGTTTTCTCGTGCATTTTCGCAAGTTCCTGTGCAATCCTCGTCCAGGTTGTACCCGCGATGACAACAGTGTAGTCTCCCGTCTCACCACCCGACGACATTTTCCGACCATCTTCTTAGATAAGTAACTAATAATCTTTCGCAATTATTCTACTGTCTTCATCATTATAGACTCATGTAGCTCTATGGGTGGAGGACTAGGTTCATTAGAATACGTTCACGGTCCAATGATAATATAATTATTATTTATAATGCCTAACAAGTTCCACTTTGCATAAAAGACCAACTATAGGTAGTTAATACTTCTGTTACATATAAAATCAGACACATTCTCACGGAACGCGTCAACTACCAACAAGAATTAATGCGCAATATTGACCTTACTTGATCATTATCTCTAATAGCTGCATATGACAGCAACCTGGTCATATGACCTTGGTCTAATACTCTAATGGAAGCAGAACATAATAGATCAGACTGACCAATTTTCCGCGTGTCATTCCGACAGGTTGTTGACTAATCAAGGTTTGAAGTATTAGATGACAAATTAATTGGCAAAGATAATGTAAGAGAAGTACAATAAGTTGAATTTTAAAGTAGGTCAGGTAGTTGTGATCTAGGATATAATATATTATTGAGGCCTAATTTTGAGATGATTTGTTTAGAAAAATAATAAGATAATGAGCTAAAATTTTTTTTTGTAAAGACCATTAAAAGTACAGTTATCAATCTTTACACCAGTTTGTCTTTCTTTGAAAACAGAACACATTCTCTGGTTTCTGTTAGAACTGCAACACTACAATTTCTTATGGGAAATCAATTTACTCCACCGTTTTTTCAAAAAATCGTAACTGAATATTTATTTTACAAGTGGCACACCACATCAAAAAGGTTGAATAAGAAACGTGATTATAATACCACCTAATTAAGCATCCACATATCTCCCTCATCCTTTATATCCGTTCGTACGCGCCCTCGGCTGCGTCTGCGCAAGCAACGCGCACAGATGCGCGAGCGTTCCCACCGCATCCCCCAATGAAAACACAAGTGCGGCCCATCTGGCGACGATCACTCACATGTGTGTATCATTGATTTTACGAGTATTTGTATGAAAAACTCGCTGTAGTATGGAAATTGTTGAGCTGTGTGTGGGTGAATTCTGTAGTTGAATAGATCTGCTGATGCGCGCGCAATTAGCAGACACAATAGAATTTTATTGTTATCTGTCTCCAATATGAGACACCAGTATTATAAAGGTTAAAGCCACATGCATCGGGTGAAAGGATGCTGCTATTAAAACAAGAAACTGATCTTATAAAGGTTTCGTTTTCCCTTATAAGTCGAAATCCCAAAAAAAATAGAAGATCAAAAGGTTAATTCTGGAGGAGTGGAGACATTGTTTCAGTGCGAAAATTTAAGAGAAAGCCTATTTTAATCTCTGGTGTGTCTGAAAACATGAAACAAAAAAATAAAACTGTGCAATCGAAGAAGAACACAGAACAAGAAGACAGCCGCGTCTGTAGGTACCAAAATACCAATAAGGCAATGGTCAGGTAATAATTTATAATATACAGGGTGTTTGGTAGATCGGTGCAAAGCTTGAAGAGGGTGATGTCTTAGACCATTTAGAACTTATTAAGCTAAACTTGTCTTAGACGATGTCTGTTCAAAAATAATAAAAAATCATACTCAATTTGCTTTGTCCACATCCTAATTCCAAGAGCTAATGAGATATCTGCGTAAATAGTACCTTAAAAGAAAGGCCAATAACCAAGCATGTTTTTAAAAAGGTTTGAACAAATTGTTGAAAAAAATGGGTACTTAATATTGTTAAAACCTTGAGTTGAAAAAAAAATACAAGGACCAGACTTCGTCTAAGACAAGTTTAGCTTAATAAGTTCTAAATGGTCTAAGATATCACCCCCTTCAGGCTTTGCACCCATCTACCAAACACCCTGTATAATTAATGACATTAAAAAATATTTAAATATTATAGACATATATTATAAACGACACAACCAAACATACAGCATATTAAGTTAAATTCAAAGTAATTAAATTTTACTAACACAAAATTTATATCTACTTATAAGCATTAGACATAAAAATCTTAAATCCGTAATTGTTATGGCCGGCAGACGTTTATTCTCACGGTTAAATTTAACTTAGCTAATTAAACTTGGTTAAAAAGTCGAATATTAATATAGTGGGATTTTATTACAAGGTGAGTATTATCTTCAGTGGCGCCATGGACCGCCTGCCTGGATGTGTCTTTTTATCGCTATTAGTATACGAATCAAAGTTTTTCAAAGTCTTTGAAAGTTAAGCTTGAGTTTCTCTTTCTTGTAATTCGAATAATTGAAAGAGTTGAACAACTCTTTCAATATGGTGTATTTTTTGAGCGTTCGGAAATATCTTGAAAAGCTAACGACCATTTATTATATTTACAACAATGTTATTTTGTATCAACTAACAATACACTGGATTTTGTGGATTATTAACTTTAATGTTTCATTTTTCAAAAGCTCATTTGAAAACCAAAAAAAATATTCCATCATTAAGTTTATTTTTTTTGGAAACCGCATTATATTTTGTATCCACTTAACAATGTTGCCGCCACTAAGAAGTTATGACGTCATTAAACAGTGCCGCGTTGTTCCCGTGCTTCCGTTACACGACACAGGTGGGGTACGCTTGCGCATTGCTTTTGCATACTATGCGCACGACAATAGTCTTTTTAATTAAATTTTGTTAAGAAAGAGATGTTAATTTAAGTGCATTTCAAAAGTATTCCTTGATCACATTGTGTTTCCTGTAATTTTATTTTTAAATAAGTAATAAACAAATAGTTTGATTTTAAGGTTTCGCCAAGAACAATTTCATGTATCAACAAAGTATGCATAGGTATGTGTAGTACAAAAAGCATTTCTACAAACTAGTACAACTGCAAAATGAGGAAAATGTCAAAAACTTAGATCAACGTCTAAAAACCATAGACCCAAACAACTTAATAACCTATCAAAACAATGTATATAATAATTCAAATCCAAACACCGCCATTTTGACGTATAAAAAGAACAAAAAAACGACCAAATAAAGGTCATGCGTATTGCATGTAACGTTCATAGTACATTTTTTGTCGGTCTTTTGTGTTACATTTCATATGCCATTAGAAGCAAAAAGAGTACAAAGAAAGAAAAAAATAGATAAAAAAGGTTGGGTTCGAAACACGTGGGCGTTCGATAGCATAAGGCGATTAGTTTGATGCTATATAGTTTTCGGAGCTTTTGGTTGATACATTGAAATAAAAGAACTTGAAAATGATAGGAGAGTTATTGAATCCTATGTTTTTGGTCCTTGTAATCACAAAATATACAAATTTTATAAACAAAATGGTCCCTAGATATAACGTTAGAAGCAATAACAAAATAAAATTCTTAAAAAACTTAGAAACGAATCCAAATAGCTCATTATGATCTAAAACATGAAAGTACTCAAAAAATATTACAAAAGCCAGAATTTCTCAAAAACAAAATGACACAAATCGATACAGTTTCACCGCGCGCGCAGTAGACTTGACCGGATGATAGATATGCACTTGTGCGGAAAAGAGATAGCACAACAACTCCGGGTGTTTGAAAGAGAGGCATACACATGGCGTACGTTAGTTGCAGCTGCCGCCGACGTCACTGCTAGGGAATAATGGGACCCGCTCAAGCGTAGACACGAGGATAAAAACATGATGTGATGCCACCTTTGGTCACTTTCTGACATACCAGTATATCCAGTTTGGAGGGATAACTGCGAAATTCTTGTTCTTGTAAGTTCAAGTTTAAGGAACTTACGATGCAAGTACGGACATGTTTGAGAGGGATGTTTTTAAATATGTCTGTTAGGTTCAGAATTTGTTCAAGCTCAATAAATATAATAACTAACAATTTCATTACTTAGGCTTAGTCATCTCTGAGGTAACAGTAGTATCTACTATCTACTATGCGTATAAACAACGGTCAATCAAAACTAACAATTAACAATACATGCAATATTACAATATATATTTAGAAACAATGAACAGCCGAAGTCAGGTCCGAAGCACAATGCAACCTTCTAGATACCAAACAAACTACGCGTGCGACTGTTTCTAGCAGTATTGCAAACAATTGGTTGGCCCAGGTGCCCAGAGCACTCGTGACGCCCGAAGATAAGGTAGCACTATATATAAGCCCTAATTACTTCCTATTTAACATTGGAATTAGAATTTTCATTGCCAATTAGATCGAAACAATGAGCTTTCTGTGTTGTCTATTTAATATATTGGTTGTAGGATTTGTAGATACAGAATACATAGGACGTGGTGTTGTAGATACAGAAATAAAAAAACGGTATGAGAACTTTACAAATGACAAAAGCATGTGCAAATGAAAGTGATGATGACAGTGCCAGAACTATAATCGCAGACGTTAACATAACAATTGCATCAATAACACCAGAAAGCTCATTGAATAGCAATAACAATGACCTCAAAAGAAAATTTCGAATCCAATAAAATAGATGAGAAATGAAGATGAGAAAATATAGGCACACCGTACACCACTATCTAATATTATAGCGAGCAAGCCGAGTCATTACTTACCTCACAATTCTGTCTATCATCGGGAATGGAATTGTTGAAACCCGTTATAGGAGCTTGGCCCAAAGATGGATCTTTAGCAAAATGATTTACATTTACTCGTGCCTTTCTACTTTCCAGATCGGAGGTAGATTGAGATTTAAATAAGCCAGGTCCAGCAAGGGTTTGTAATATTTTAAGTCATTTATTTATTATTCTGCTTATTATGCAACAGAATTGCAAATGCCTTCAAATTCGTAGTAACGGTGTTTTAAAATTCTTTTACCGCAACTAATAAACAATTTGGAGCAAAACGCTCTTCCATTTTTAAACTAAATATCTATACGAGTATGTCTATCTAACTAACCGAATAAATCATGAAACAAATTCTAAAAATAACATTCTAAAAGAATTTGATCAAATTCGGCTCGAACACGAACTCCTAAGAGCCATCACAGAATGGTGATTTCGATTCGTCATGACACTAACTGACTTTAGTGTTCTCAAATGTACCTACATAATTGTCTGCCACGGTCCATACTCGCAAATTATCGCAATATAATATTGAAATTGTTTATGGGTAACCGTAAAATTATGATATGCTTCAATACGATTTTGTTGCATGGAGTACTGAGGTCATGTTTGATGATTCATTGATTAGTTCAAGTCGATACACAGAGCACATTTTCTGTTATTGAAAGCACTATTTTGTAAACCTAATAATCACCTGGCAATATCAAGCTTCCTTTTATTATTAATCAACTGTTTCCCCAAATCTACATAGAAGAACTATCAAAAGATAAACCCTATAATCACTTCACATTATGCGGAACGATTTCAACAAATTAGTTGATGTTGAAAAGGCGGCTTCTTCCTAACATTCATTAATCACGAACATACGAACGATAGTAAATCGAATATTAGTCCCGGGGTTCAGAAATGGCGTCAGTAGAGTAGTAGTTACCGTACAATATGTCTTCTACCAGTTTCGAAGCTACAGCTTTTTGATGGGCATGTAATTTTTCAAAGTGCCTCACTTATTGCGGTTATATTTTAAAGTTGAGCAACTTGTTTTGTTACTTGTAGTTTGGGTGTTGGCTACTTTCGAAAACGATTATAGTTTGGTGTAGAACACTACTGATCGGCAGCTTATTTCAGTATCTCTGTTAAAGCCGGTTTCATATGTGACATATCAACTGTTCAAAAACTGCTCAAAGCAGAATCCAGCTTCTTCTTGTTTTCCTTTAGTTGATCAACTGACTAATAACCACTTTGATTTCATTTCCAGGTTTCGTGATCAGCGCAGGAGATAGACTCAGTAAAACTGTATTTCATTTAGACTTCACGAGTTCACGGCTCATATCCACAACCCTGCCCAGCTCTAATCCTTCTCAATTCATGCATAAAATTAATCATAATTATCCCGTAGCTCCGTGAACGGCTAAATTATGAGCAGCGTCGTATATCCAGGGTACCAGACCTGCTAACAATGACTAATAGTCTCGATGAAATAGATTTGTTGCGTGTGCCAATTATGGAAGTGGGTGATCGTAAATTACGTCGTTAAGACAGACAGAATCTAAGTGGTATGTTTTATGTGTAGGAATATGATGAATTTTAACACTGGTGACTGTAACTATTGTGTGGTGAGAGGAGCGCTCAAGGCAAAATTGTGAGTCTGTAATGGCCAGTAGATTTCAACGATTTCGAAAGTATGGCCCTTACATTACAGCACCTGTTATCTGTTCTCTAGCCACTTTGTGGGTTGAAAGAAAGATACCGTAAGTCTTTTAACAATGAAATGTTGCATCATTGTCACAACCTGTGAATAACATGCGAACCTCCGACCACTCCATTAGACGCTATTCAAGCTTCAAATACTATCCTCCATTTATAGCATTTACTGAAGCCTTCGAACAAAAGCATCATCTAATTAGAATCAATAGTCATGTCCAATTTTCTTTTAAAGGTCACGAAATGGTTTGCGACCCACAGGTTGAAATCCCTCGGGGAATCAGCTTAAATATTCCATATATGTCCAAACCACAATAGCCTGGATTCACGATTTACTGTAATACCCCTGCTTTAAGCCCGTAAACGGCATATTTAGGCCGACTGGCGAGGATCCACTGAACAGCATTACTTTGGCTAACAAGCTTTTATATTTGGAGTTCTTGTTTTCTGTAATTTTGTTTTCATTGTTTACGGTTATCAATATGTCATCAATATAAACTAAATTGCTGTTCCACATATGGATTTAACTATGGGAATGAAAATGGTCCCGAGTTAAAGGTCCTTAAATCAGCACACGCACATAATTTTTAATCTGTAACATCTATCTGCAGTAATGAATATTTTTCATTGCACTATAGGTACCTCATTCGAAATAGATTTCTCCTTATCATTAAATTTTGATATTTATTAACCCCGACGTTGCGTGACTTATGGCGGTGAAAGCGCCCTCTAAATGATAAATTTAAAGACTCTTTAAGAAGACTTAGCCGGCGTTCCATACCGACATGCATAGTTGAATATTAAAATTCATGTTCTAACAAAAATTATTTAATCGCATAAAACATTCAAGTTTGACCGCAAACAATAACCTGTGTATAAATCATAGTGCAGGCTCACACGCGAGGTGAATCACGGTTCCGAGAAAGCGGAAACGGCCAAATTCTCCGTTCTTTTTTATGGTATAAACCGACGAAATAACATGACACGGTTGCCATCGCTCCCGACTGGGCCTTTTTGTTGTTTTTGTAAAATAGACGGTTAGTACGGGCGTCGTGCGTCGAGCACCTGCGCCCGCGCACCCGGCGCAAATCTCGGAGGGTGCGACGCCTTCGGGCTGGGAGCGAAGGGAGACGAGCAGGTAAACGGTCCCCAGCCCTCGCTGTAGCAACCGAGATCAATGAAACTATTTTCGAATGCGAATATGAATTGAGAAGTTCAATCTGCCTTTTACTTGTAATAACATATCTAATCATTTCAGATGTAATGAACATAATTACGACAAAGAAAATGCTCAGATCTCATGTGTTACGCAACTACCGTGCACAGCGTGCGTGTGTCCGCGGCTGCCGAGCATCGGCCATTCTCAGCACAAATCATCACAGACAGACAAAAAACGAGCCATGGAATAGGTTTAGAGGTATTAATTACAGCTGCGGCAGCGGCCGACACGATACTCCGGTGTTATATAATTAACCATTACCAAGTGTGTCGAAATCCCACGTGGAGGTTATTTTATTCATTAAATTGTCGTATAAATGATGTATTTTGGTTTATTATTCGCGCCGACATAATTATAAAGCTTGATAAATCATCACGTAATTTTCATTTTTAGTTTTCTTTGACTTCATCTATGTGGACGATGTTATAATATCTTCTCAGATTCCTAAATTGCTGGTGATCACGCGATTTTTGACAACTATGAAGTAAGTAGCAATTAAATTTGTTTATAATCCACGATTCTGAGATGCGGGTTGAATCTAAACAGATTTAAATGGTCTCACGGTCCGCAAATGGGTATTTAACCGTCAACGATGGCTGGCCTTCTGGTTTCAGAAGCTTTATAATAATACGCAATTACGCATGTCAGTCAGGCTCGCGGACCAGATGCCGATTTTAAGCTCATACCGTTATTACCACGATTTGCAAGTCCGACTGAGTAAAGGATAGTCCATATAATTAGTGCTATTGTTTCACCAGGATCTGGCGCAGTTGAAGCCACGTTTAAATCATTAAGTTTTAGTAGCTCATCAACTATGGAACGTTCTAGATCTCTTCCAGTCTCGGGAGATTTGCTAGCACCTAGTTCGTGCTGATCTGCGATGTGTATGTGAACGGATAAGCGATGAAGCTCAAAGGAATGTCGAAACCTTTAAACAATAGGCTGTTTAAATAAATGAATCACAATATTCATAGAAATCAAAAGTCAAATAGAATTTAAACAAGAATTTCGCAACACATTTGGTACTTCCAGTCTTACTAGTCCTTAGACTAACTGTCAATGAGTCATCAACATAGAAGTAGACCCTTACCGGGTGGTAAGGGTCTACATTAAAAAAAACAAAAGCGAACCGGGACACCCCAGACCATCCCTTCCAAAACTAAGCGACTCTTTAAAAACACCACGACGCTTAAAACAATGGAGTGCAGCAGGTAGATGAGCATGTGCAACTTTACGGCTCTTTGTACCTCGCCACAATGAGAGGACCTGACAACTTTACCGGATTCCACTCTTCCGGACAACGTAGGTAGGTACTTCATTTTGAGAGTACTTTAAACAAAGGTTTGGGTTATTAAGTGTTGACTATGCTTTTGACTTTAAAGGAAGTTGTTAAACGATAAAATTTTCAATGTTGTGTAACTGTATTGATTTTTGGAGAGGAATTGTTTAAGTTTGAAATGTGTGGACTTGTCTCGGGCGATTGATTGACTGAACCAAATTGATATATTTTACAGATAACTTTTTTGATTGGCTTGAAGGGTCCCGGCCAAGTAAATAGTATTGTAATATGCGTCGGGTTTAGATAAGACGTGATAAAAGTCTTGCTGTTAAAAAATGTAGCGCAAAAAAATACTGGTTATTTTTTTTTTATGTCCGCTATAATTTAAGTTCACACAAACAATTTACACACTTTAAGTACACTATCAATCATGGACAATCAAAATCTATGACACCACAAGACAATTGACTTTAATAATAATGTATGTAGGTAAGTACCAAATACCAGCCAGAATCCGGAACCATTCTAAATCGTTGATTTAGATCAGCCAGCGTTCATTAGCCAATGAAGTTGGATTTCGACAAGCCACCGAGGTCATATCACACGACGACTGTAGGAGTCGACATCTTGTTGTTGGCTTTTATGGTGGCATATTTTGGAGGTAAAGTAATTTTTTATATTTTTAATTTTTGTCAATTATGAAAATTGATCATAAACCACACGTCAGCCTCATCAAGAAGTTGACTAACCACACAACTAGTCAAGATCAGATAGACTCCCATTCTTTCTTAAAAAGTTCCATTGCTCGTTCATATCCCACAGTCCATTCATAAAGTATCCAGTTTCAATCGAATGGTGCCCATTTCGGCGGTGCCTGCGCCCGCGCATGATAGCGGCGTTCACACGGTACGATAGAGCTTCCGAGAGCGGCCTTCCGCTGACTTGTCCAGACCTGACCCGCTATCGGAGTATCGGACCACTTCCGCCGGACACCGCAAACGACAATGTTTGTCTCAGTATCGTAAGTGATAATGATAACTTGGACATGTTTATTTTTTTGTGGAACATTTTCAGGTTTTTGGAGCAAGGTCAGCTATGGGGAATGAAGGATCCGATTCATGAAAAATGTTGTGCAATTTGGTGAAGATAAAAAATATGGTGTTCTAAAAACGGTTGTGTCGGCTGTATATTTGGCTAACTATGTGCAAATTGTGCGAGTAGTTATGTTCTATAGCGACGAAAAAATAGAAGGAAAGTCAAAAAAGATTTAGAATCTCTTCATACTATTAATTTACAATATTTGAACAATATTGGCACAACAAACGTGTGAGGCAAAACAGTCTCACAGTGATTGCCGCAGTTTCCTTACTTTTATGCGCCTGCACCGCTCCCATAATTATCCAACTAGCTGCGCGTACAACATTACGAAAATATCATATTCACACGAAATTAATTGACGTGTCTTAATGCTTAAGCGATCGCCTTCATTGTTTTATAAGATTATCCGATAAATGAGGAAATCTGTGGGACGAAATTACTCTCATTTGAATTTAGATTCAAAGATTAGTGCGCATTGAAATACTTCCACGGAGATCGTAACTAGTCGTAGAAAAAAAATGACGGAGCAAGTTCTGTTTACATTAAACGACAAAATGTTAACTGTCCACTATGTTTTTTAATCCTGTAAATAAATATCTACATCGATCAACGTCTAACTTAACAAATCCAGTGCAATGGTTTTCCCTAATGCCTACAGACATAGACCTAGTTTTTCTTAATAAATTATCTAAATTCTCTACTACAAAAAGCTTGCCCCAACCACATGCTCAATCAATAGGTTCACTGAACTTAGCACCTTTTAAATTCATTAATATTCAAAACCTACCAACATAATCCCGTCTTACACAGATAAATAAACATTTACCAGACTCACCCAAACATTTTTATACACAGACAAAATTAAAGTGACAAACCACCCAAGCGTTAAGCATCAGTCTAGTCTAGTGGGAGCCAGCAGACATCATGCACCAGTTGACTTGAGCCATTCCGTAATCCAATTAATATGGTAGACGATATGACCTTATACCACCTGTAGAACGTTACTTAAAGATTGACAACTTGATTGTAAGTTGTGGGTTTAATTATGATAGTTAAGCAGATTTTGAAGCTAGAAATGTTTGAGGGCTATTGTTTGTAGGTATTGGTGGAGATGATGATGTAAGTATAGGATAAGATAAAATTGGCATGAAATAAGATGTGTTTCGAATATAATTTGTATATCAATCGAGATGAATAGCGTGCTTTTGGAGAGGCCTATGGCCAGCGGTGGACTGCAGTAGGCTGATGCTGATGATTATGAAGATGTTTTGGATGGAAAGCAAGAAGAAAAGATTGGAGAAAACTTTAAGTAAGGATTTTTGAGCTTTAAGGAACGAGTAAAAGGAATAAATCACATCACATCATGTCGTGAGGTTAGTACCTAAAGAAATAACAACATTCTCAGTAAGACTTGATAGATTTCACATTGACACATAATTACGTCTCAATTACAATTTCAAACAAAATAAACTCTCTCTCACATCTTATTCCAGTTTTTGCATATTATAAAGGTACTTGATGATCTATTCTTGATTGCACTACGGTACCGTTATGCGGCTGCCACTGACCGGCTCAAAACAATGAAAGGTCATTTCGTAATTCATCATCTACAGACTCCATCTTATCTCGATGTGTTATCTTATTTGTTTTAATAATGAAACAATTGGACAGTGGCTAAAGGTTTTTATTAATACTTTAAGTTTTGTTGGTATGATGCAAAGCATTAATTTACAGTATGGATTTTTGACGAACTATGGCGGGCACTACTGACTTAAATTATTATTGTAGCAACATAGAACTGTCTTCATATATGAGATAGTAGATAAGAAAAAAATATGCTCTAGAAGAATAGGGAAGACATCAATCAATTGTTTTTTGATCTCATGACGTTACATACTACTATTATTAACAATCTTATTTCAATTCTAACATTACACCAATCCAATGAAGTTGCTGCCAAATTAATTTACACACTCAGTTTTTGCTATAGTTCATTAAAAAATCATAACGAATGAAATGAGTTTCAAATCCAGAGCTCGGCTTTGCTCAAAACAAAAGATGTGTTCCATAATGAAATAATAGATTTGTAAGAGTAAAATGATTAATGATGGGCAAGTAACAAGTAATGTACGGAGTTCTCAAACTTTCACACTAATGATTATAAAGACAAAACAGTTTCAGAAACTTGATCTCTATGCATCTGCAGTGATTTATAATGTGGAATATGGTTGAAGTTATTTGCTGCTGACATGGGTTTTGATGGATTACATTAACACTAGCAGTATTAAATAGGAAAATAGAAATTAGTTACAAAAAAATGGACCAGTCAGAAAACTTTCGTCTTTGAAGTTGCAATTTTTGTTTCGACTTCATCACAAGAAATATCGTCTATGAAAGTATTCTCTCCTTCCACGAAACTATACGTTTTTGTATCCTCAAATACACACAACTTTCTTACTTTAAGAATAATTTTAACAATAGGTACTTCACCTCGGCCATTTCCAGCCAGCACTAAACAAAAATATTTTAAGTTAAGCTCAACCAAGAGGATTCATAAAACGTAATCTCTCGTGGATATGGGGACCATAAAACCCGAAAATCACAGGTACCACGGTCTAAAGTTTATCAGGGGCCATCCAAATGCTTTACACGTATGTCCACACGGCACAATGTATTTCGGAATAATTTAAAATCAATTATGTGCGGTTAGAAATTCCACAAGTCTTAAGTGGACGCTATTTCGAAGAGTGATTTATTTGGCTGTAAGATTTGTGATGGCACTTTCTTGTTTTCAAAGTACAAGCTTGAAATATTCTGCCCTGAGATTTATAGTGACTTATTCTTAATTCGAACTGATTCCTTAAATCTGAATAACTAAGTATCTAAGAGATACTGAGTTATTCAATCCAAAACTATAACAGTCATTATCAGCGTTTCTTAACATACCACAAGCGTCCATATTTCTAAAATTATGCTCTTCAATAATTTTAAAAATATTAAAAAAATCGTTACCTTCAAAACCGTTTGCATTCTAATGACAACAATCACTGCAATATCAATTTTCGAAGTGGCTAAATACCACCAGTCATTAGATCACAGACATTGATTGCCATAACTTGAGATAAGCTTTGCTTTCACGATCGTCTGGCCCACAAGAGAGTTATGTACCGAAGGACCACTGCTATTAAAAATAGGACCAAAGTTACAAACACTATGAGAAACAAAAGAATCGCTAAGACACGCGCGATCAACTGTTATTGGAGACTGCTCGATTTATGAATCTTTTTCAAATTAGTTATCGCCTTTTTGATAAGTGGTCCTTCTGACTATACTTGTCTAGTTTTCGTTTGGATTGACTTACGATGTAATTAGGAACCAAACTGGTAATTTACAAATGACAGGTTGAAAAAAAGCTAAACAGACAGACGTGAGACGGTATTTAAAATTATGAATTGGATCTAGTGGAGTGTGATGGAGTTTATTGCGAATACTCGTAGTTATTTAAATTATTTGGAACTATAGCTCAGTCAGATACAACACAATAGAACAGACAATGCAGTGAAGAATAGGAAATCTCTGAAAAAGAGGAGGGAGAGAGATACAAAAAATAAAAGTGCAATAAAGTAAAAAAATTGAAAGTCAAAGTTCAAGAATGGTTTTTTTTAGCATAATAAAGGATTGGGCTAGTTTTAATAAGCATACTGTTTGTGTTATTAATGGTGTAGATAAAAAGCTTATCATATATAAGCTATATAACATAAAACTTATAATTTATAAGCTTTTCAAAAGAAACCGAAAAATATCAAAGATGAATAAATGCAAGCTACGTACATCATAAATAATAAAAACTAAGTTCACAGAAAACGCCCGATAAATCGATTCGAGGACAACAGAAAAATAAGTAATTAATTTATCGATACACATTCGACAGCCGTACAATCGATAGAATGCACTAATGGACCATCGTTTTGTTATTCATATCGATTTAGAAACTATGACAGACCATTGTTGAATAGAAATGATAAAAAACATAACTTCTCGGCTGTGTTATAGTATTTTCTACAAATGTTGACGAGAAAGGTTTGTCAATTGTAATGAATATGTTTGTCAGAGTTTTTAACGTGGGAGAGGATTCAGACATTTGATACGGGAAAATAATCCACAACCCTTTGGTTTTGGACGTTGAAGGCACCAAATGGACAAATAAAGGTAATAGCCGATATATTTACACGAAGCTTAAGTATGTTAAAGAATCATCAGGTTTTTTTAACCAGTAAAAAAGAAAAAGGCAGAAATTGTTTGGACTTAGAAATGAATGTATCTAAAATAAATACACTTAGGAGCTTTATCTATTACGGAGAAAATCTGAATATATTACGTGGAGCTGATAAATATTTGTTTCAATGTTATGTTGTACATTAGTCTCCATCCACTGAATCAAAGGCCTCCGAATGGACCACGATTTTGAACCGTTGCTAAGGTATTAAACCAGCAAAATACAAAACTATTAATGCAAAAAAAAAACTGATGATAAGAATAAAGCGTTGACCCATGTTTAAGCCCGCAATAAAAGTCGAAAACAGATCAGAATCTAACACTTTTTATATCAAAGATGATTTCAATGTTAATTTTTTTCTTCACTCTTCTCATTCTCAACCCACATTTTAACACTTTTTTTCATTTTTGTATCCCGCCACAAAACTCGCTTAGCTCGAGGCTATGTTTGGAGTTCGTGACATCGACGCGGGCGCAGGCTTATTATTAAAGCAAACGGACGAACGGACGGCCGATAACTACTAGTGCATATGCATGGAGGCAACGTAAACACTAGAACAGAATGTGTTTGAATATTTTGAAAGAATCATCCAGGATGTATACGGTTTAGAATAAGCTGTATTTAGGTTCATATAGGGTCAGGTTGAGAACGTGGAGGTGTAGTGAATATTAGATGAAGAATAAAAAGATAATAGGTAAGTAAGTATGTACAGAAATATTAATAGTTCAACAATAATGCAATTAATGTAGCTTATCTTTAAAAATCATCATTATTTTCATTCTTAGATAATTATTTTAGAGGTAAATATGCAACAGCAATGTTCGCAATAAAATTCAATCCGATGACAAAGTATCTCGGGTGACATTTTCTTTCAACATTTAGCCACATTTCTCACAAGATGCATGCGGGTACGTTATGTAAAAATAATTGTTTTGAGGTTTTTCACGTCACCAATGAGGCTGGGACATGTTTTTATTGCGCATGCGCCACCAGTATTGTATGGGAAATGCTGGTTTCCCATGCGAAAGTCTTCCATTGTCTGGCTTTTTTTAGTTGTACTACACAATATTGTCATTTATTTGTTTAAAACGAACGTTAATCAGCCATATTAAGTTTAGTTCGTGTAGATAATAATTAGGGACAAAAAAAAATGTTTCTTAAATAGTGGTAATTGGTTTTCAAATTAATCCTAATGATGGTGTCTATTGAAGCGATTTGCAAGTTATTATTTGCCTTACTTAGACGGGTTTGATACGCTATAAATATAAAACCTTTAATCCTATTATATATTGTAGTGATACCCAAAATAAGCACCTTATTTATAATTTTGTATTTATACAGGGTTATTACTTATACGTCGGCCATATCCATTGTTTGTATGTATGGGATGTAGGAGAGATCATTTACAACCAAATGACCCCTTTTGACTCATATGCAAATGTCAAGAATTTTCGAGTCATTAGACATTTTATATTTTTTATTTCGTACATTTTAAAGTGTAAAATTTCAAATTACTCAAAATAATCGGGGTCATGAGGGGTCATTTGGTTGCAGATGACCCCATGCACCGCTTTAACATACACCTCTTTAACGCATTGCCGAAATATGACCAATAACCCTGTAAACACTGTCTCTTCGTCAAGATTTTAGTTGTGACTTGTGACATTGAAATGCTCACAGGTGTAATTTAAAAGGTAGTAATTATTATAGGGAAAGTTGACGAATTGTCTTGTTAAGGTCATGATAATGATCGCGGACTTACATGGAACTTGTCACAAACATGGATAAATCATAAAACGCTCAGGACAGATTTATCACTTTCAACACTCGTCCCCTCTTAGTTCGTAAACCTGTCTATTAGGGATGTCACATGCTTAGAAATAACAGTTTTCACATGCCTTGGGAAGCTTTTCAAGCAATTAAAAATACTTAACCAAAAACTGACTAGGTACCTATTTATTTTGAAATTGGTTTCCATATCTTCATCATATGCATTTCTTACATAACTACGGCGGTTCACGGCCTCACCCGCATAAACCCTAATATTTTTCTAAAATAAAAGCCTTAGTTACTCCTTATAACATCAGCTATCTGCCAGTGAAATTCCCGTCAAAATCGGTCCATCCGTTTCGGAGATTAGCCGGAACAAACAGCCAGACGGACAGATAGACCAGAATCAACTTTCATATGCATTTAGTAAAAAGCTGTTATTTTGACAAACAGACACTTCAATTTTATTTATTTTGTATATAGAAATTGTATCTAAGTATGTAACTCAAACTATGCCAATATATCTAGCTAGCTTAAGGCACCATTCCATACACGACCGCAGGTGGCAACTGCAGGCGACGTGTCGCGGCTTCATGTCGCGGCGACACGTCGCGGCGTCATGTCGCTGCAGTCATGATTCCGAACCCGACCGCAGGCGGCAGCAGTCATATTCAAGTCAGTGGATAAAAGATAGAAAAGCATATTATGGCTCGAGCGTTAGCGGCACTACTGGTCTGCGATCAGGCTACACACATCGCCTGTCACTCGCCCGTAGCGGCCAACGACGTGCCGCTAGCTACGGATGGTATTTCATAGAAACCAGTCGAGTCGCTTGCAGTTGCTCTTGCGGCCGGGTACGGAATGGTACCTTTACATTTACATACCTTGTAACAGAACCGCCCAAGAATACTTACACCAAGTAAATCCTCATTATACAAAGAAGCAACTAGTCCAGACACTTATGGATAGCATAACAGATAGCAAGGTAAGTGCTGGTAGGGGGCAACCCTATCTGACATCCGTGAGGTCCAAACACGGGCGTGTTTGAGCACCGTGCCGCTGCGCAGGCGCTCTGTTGTGTGAGCAAACAACGCTAGTAGATAACTAGGGATAGATACTGAGATGCGTACTGTGTGTTAGGCCCTAACAATCGAATGTTACGGAATAGATAAAGATTTTGGTGTAGAATGTCAGTACTTTGGTGTAAAATGTAGAAGTTCTACAGTAGAACTTGTCATGCCTTTGTTGAAAAGGGAATGGATAAGCTTGCTCAGGCAGTGCAAAATTAAGACAAACATGACGATTTAGCAAATACAATGATGATAAACAAAAGGTATAACAGCAATGGACCACCACGGTAACAACTAATCGGTAGATATATAAACCATTCACGATAGTAGAAGAAAGAAACCCAGAGTAGTTTTAAATTGCAAAATAAAGCAAACCATACCAAATTTTATATTAGCTTACTTCTTTAAAAGGGACTACCAAAGTACATATAAAAATCTACCACCGGAAAATGATCTAATCACCCTTATGGCCATTTTACAGTATCTATAATGTTGCTCATTGTAACTTACAAGCTTCACAAATTTATAGATGCTGATTTAAACAGTGTTCTTGAATTTATATGAGTAAATTAAGTTGTTGAGGCCATTAATCACTTTATGAGGACCTGCAGAAACGATGTAGATTTTATGAACCACATGTAGACTTTATTTAAAATTAGAATGGCCTTTTCTGAATGTCTATATGGCATCCAATCTGCGGAAAACTTATCTTCCGCAAGATATTTCTGGTGTACTTATATTTCTTGTCTCTCTTAAAGTATAAATTGTTTTTATACTTAAAGTGTAACATCAGTGAAAGGCAAAACATCCGCGAGAGGAGTTAAAGCTTTTAACTGGTAAGCTTATTTCATCAAACGAGATTTAAGCGCTCCCAACAACCCAAGAACCTGGCGTTTCAACAATGTGTTTCAAAGATATGCTAGAGCATAAACTCCTTAGCATAGCGCCAACTTGAGTGGTCATTACCATCAAAAAGCCACCATTATGCAACGGAAAGACTTGACAGTTACTGTCTCATGGTCGTAAACACCTAATCAGCAATTTACCTAGTAAACATTTAAAACCTGTGTGGTCTAAACTCTGCACTAAGTGCACTTATATGGCAAAACCTAGGTTTGTCTCAACGTTTTGACGAAATAGATTATGTTATTTCAATGTGAAAAAAAGTTTGCTCCTAATTTGGTAAGACCAGTTAAATATCATTAACAATTATTGCTGATTTATGTGAAGTCTGGCAACATTATGATAATTTTGCTTTGAGTATTAAGTTGCCGTGTGATTGTGATTGGCTGAAAATAGAAATATGATATGATTGACGTTGAAGCTAAGCATTTTAAGTCCCGCACATAAATAAAACATGTCTAACACAGACCTTTAAGATTTTACAAAGCTAGTGCAGAAACACGTTATACTTAAGCAAACAGGTGTAACAAAATTAAGTATTTCTAAACAGAATAGCTAAAAACCAACGTATTGTAACCTCTACAAGTTGGAACTGTTCAAATATTCAATGTTTCTCAGACTACGTAAGTACGATACAAATAAGTAAAGGCGATTCGCAGAACAATTTCTTGTCGCGGACACCCGAAGGCGTGTTATGATTTTGCTAATTCAAGCTTTATTTAACAAGAAATAAGGTTGTTTATTGATGGTGATGTTACAACAGATGCAAATGATGTAGATTAAACGAGAAATTGGTCATATAGGGTACACTTTAGTTGAGATTTATTTGTGACAGTGTCCAGTGACCCCGGGCAGTGGCCGGCGGCTACAACTTGGACAATTGGCCATTAATTGCGCGTGTTTATAGAATTGGAGCAAACCGTCTGTTTGAAGTAGCATGGCGACATCTGCATGGCGGTCCAACAAAGTCGATCGGGTTTTTATATGTATTACGGGTGCATCACTAGTAAGTAAAGATGACATAGGAGCTTAGATGAAGGCAGAGAAAAATAAAGCCAATCTCTTGCAAGTTTTTAATGATTTTGCAGAAAATATAACTACAAGTACTACAAGATCCACTCAAAAAAACATGGTTAATTGAATTTTCGGAGTCAGTAGATCACATTTCAATAAGTTGAAACGACGCATTTGAGAACACCCATGAACCTGTGGATTTCGTACGTAATTATACCACTACAATAGATCAACCCCCTTACTCATAAACTTGACATCTATAACTTTTACCTGTTATTGTTATATTCTTACCAATAGAGCGAGACGGCAATAGTATTAGGAACAAAAGAGATACAGCGTTACTAAGAAATGTTATAGTAACTTTATAGAGAACGGGGTTAATCTTACAGCTAATGATTTTTTTGTTCAAGCTCTAGATAATAAATCAGAAATAGCAACTAAATCTCCCAATAATCCTGGAAGAGCAGCAATAGATTTCTACGAAACATTGTCTGTAAAGCTGATTATAACTGTAAGCAATACACCTGTATTGCTTACAGGACCTACCTTCAGGACGCGTGAATACTCAGGTAATGCAATCTGAATTAAACTACATCACGCGTTCAGAAACACATAAGACCTTTGAACCGAGATAAAGCGAGTATCTAAACGACTGAAGCAAAACTTGCAAAACACAAACGGAAACCATTACTGATTTTCAAACAATATTTGAGTCGATGTGTCCATAACATTAGCCGTTTGTTTGGAGCATACCCGGTAACATGGTGAGTGTCAGCTAGATACAGGAATAATTCTAAATACTTGATATAGTTTTGAGGCTTCGTAAGAACATGGGGCAATCCTACATAACGCATCAGCAGATTACAAAAATATGACATCTAAACGCTAGTTCTCAAGCAAATAAACATTAAAAATGAGCAATATTACTAAAACAGCAATATAAAATCGAATCACAGCACAGATTTAGGTTGAATTGCGTCCGTTTATCTTAGTCGCATACAAAACAAGTAACAATTACCAAAACAAAAAAGAACTTTCCCTCAAAATCGAGAATTTATATACACATTGTCCCTTTCTAAACTGTAAAGTGACACTAAGGTTGATCAATATTCAAAATGTCCCGACTGAGTCCCGACCACAGAAATCGTGTGGAGATGCATCGAATACCAAACGGTGGGCACCAACATTGGTATTCACCTAGTCCAGTATAGGCGAACACGCCGAGAAGTTGATGTATAGAATTAAACTGTTATTTCTTATCACTAGATCTAGGATATTCCGATGTGTTTGATGTGTTTAGTGCAGACGGCTTTCTGGGAAACTAGACGCGTTCATTTTGATCTCGGGATTTAGTGTTGCCAAAAACATTGAAGCTAAGGGAGAAAGAAGTAAGATTTTGGCACAAGCCCAAACTTAGTTTGTAACTATACCTACAATCTGATTATTGCGGATCATGCATAAAGCTAAACAATGTTTTGGTCGTAAACATAGAACTCGTAGAAGACTGCAGTAAGAAAGCGGGAAAAAATATAGTAATAGAAATTAGTGTTACTGTTAAATTTGAAGTAAAACAAACTTTCGCCAATGTTGATACTTATAAGTTATATACTTACGTAAAATACATCAACACCGTTAACAGATAAAATACTAAAAACATTTCTAATCAATGAGAAGCAATTAACAGATTGATTAGTCGGTTATAGACAATTAACTACGAACAGGCAACATTATAGAAATCAAGCACTTAAGGTAATTTTGGAAGGTAATAAAACAGAGTTTATTATTTGACTGTTTTCTTATTTTGTGATTAGAAAAGTTACAACAAATGAGAAACGTTTTCAGTTCCCAAGAACTTGCAAGCAGAAAATAAAACTTATGTGATTGACTATTGCCACAAGCTTAAGCCTATAGCTGAGGCTGAGGATGACAAACATTAATATAAGATTAATGTTTTATGTCCTCTAAGTACTAACGGTAAGATTCTTCTCCACAAAAACTCTCAAGTAATACTGATTGCCAAATTAAAATCAACAGAAGTGAGGAAAACTTACACAAGTAAGGATGAGTTAGAAAAATGGCAGCTGATTCTAAAGTTAACTATAACGAAAACATTACTAGAGAGGTTCTTGGCAATACTAATATGGTGTTAGTAAGAGAAAAAAGAATGAGCCAAACATTCATACATATTCAGAGAAGATGGGATTTGGAGATTTTTATGTATTAGCCACACGGCCACAACGCTAGTTGACGGAAGACTACCCGAAAAAATAGCAACTGCTTATGCTCGCTTTATAGTTGTAGAAATTGGAAGCCGTAAGGTAACTTAGGGAAATGTATGGTCGATGTGGTAGCCTTCCGATAGTATTAATTTTAACTTAATTGAGGCGACAAAGGCAGATATAACATATAGATAAGTTGAAGAATAGCGTATAGCCATAACGGTCAGATCTCTACATAAACGGATAGCTTATTCTAAATACAGTGTCTGACGTGGGTACCTAAATATTACAGCCTACAAGCATAATGCCTACTAAGATCAAGGTACAAAATATCAATGTACGGAGCTGAAAGCGAGCCGATGCCATAATACGAGCTCGGGTTACGAGCCGCGCTGAACGTCAACAAACGCAGCACAATTAAAAAACATTAAAAAATGCGATGCGTTGAATTCACTCCAGTTTTTAAAACGACTCGTTTCACAAGTCCCTACTGTGAGAACCGACCGGTAACCCGACCAATTGAAAAAGACACCGGCCCGCCGAAAGCTCGCTAAGCAAGCGCGCCAACGCAACTTGGTCGCATTAACTTGCAGACCGCGCTTTCATAAGCTCAACTACTTGTACTTATAACTATCACTCACCTTCGACACCATGGATCCTGGCGGCCAGTGTCGACAGCACGATGAAGATTGACAGCAATTGAATCCCATAATCCGGTATAAAGTTCCTCGACCACATTTTGTAACACAACATTCACACATGGATCACACACATTTGTTTTACTCCTTCTATGTCGTTCGAACACTAAATAATCAACACTCACGGAACCAAATGTAAGAACTGACACTTCATTTTGTTTTTGAACTGTTGTTACGTCGAAAACATTTGTTTATTGGACATTTTAGCGGTAAAACACGTTTGAAAATAACGTAAAGCCCGGTAGGAACATGCGCAGCCGCGTCCCGCTCGCATCTGACGGCTTTGTCCGTAAATACACAGCGTACGGTAAATCAAAATGGCCGCTCGCGCGCCTGTGTGCGTGCGCACCCTTTGTAACAATACATATTATGGTATCTAAGCTTTATCACTTAGTTGAGGTGCTAGTTTTAATCATTTCAAAACAGAACACAACTGATTTAAGTCATGAATTGTAGAATATTTGGCTAAAACACCGTGAGAACGGAAAAACGCACACATTCAAACGTACGCGGAGGAATGTTGATTCAATGGAGAAATCAAGCGATTCAGCAGCGCTGTGTGCGCGCAACCAATCAAGAGCTTTTGAACTTTGTCGTTCATGAACCACAACACAGATGGCGTCTTAAGTTGTTTTAACTAGGGGTTGATTTTGAATTTAAATAAATGGAATATCAAACTGTATCGTATTTTAACGAATGATAATTATTTATAACAACTTATCTAAAACAGAACTAAACAACGGGATACTTGAAATTCTGCGTTTGTCGGCAGCATTGTTTGATCAATAAGTTCATCAGTCTGGCTGTTATTGTGAACCTAGCTAAAGGGTGGCACTCGTATCTTTTTATTATTAATCACAGCGACAATATTTATAACAATGGCGATGTGTTATCAAAAACATCCCTTCGAAATAGAAACGGAGGACCGGCTCACTACTATCAACACTAAAATATTCGAGATCAAAAAGAAAATACAACTATCAGGTGCGTATTATTGACTACACATTATTACTTATGTTTTAAAAAAGTAAAGTAAAAGTTAAAAAGTAGAGTAAAGAAAAAAATCATTTATTTTCCACACTAATCAAAAACACAGTAAAGTACAGTGTTTTAAGTTTTATATTCATTAAAAACAGTAATATATTGAAAAACTGAAATCTTTAATAATAACAATCTAGCCTTATAATAGACAGGTCTTTATTAAAACTGAGCAAAACATCCGGTAGGTGTGTCATTAAAAACATTGCAAAATAATGCCTATAGGTACAAAACCCTTCGTTGTGCATGTACAAATTATACCTACGTATTCTCACAACTTTCGTCTCAGAGGGCCAAAGAAAGTCAAACTTCGAGGAGAACGAAGCAGAGAAGCAACAGCACAATGACCTCATAGACACATTGAAGAAAGAAATAAAAATGAGACTCACGGAGCTGGCACAGGCTAGGGCCGTGATTGGAGAAGAGGAGGTGCAGATCAAGAAGTATCTAAATGAAGTGTGTCCTATAGGGGACAAGAGTGCTGATAAGGTAAAAATAATCTTATGGAGATTTTTCTCTTAAAAAGTCATAGTATTTCAGTGTATTTTCAGCAGCCCTTTCTTAAGTATTATTAAGAGAAACTGCTGTGAATAAACATAATGCTATAAGATAAGCAATCTGCTAAATATATAAAGCAAGTTGACTATGACAAATACCTACATACATAGTTTCCCAACTTAGTTTAGACGAAGAAACCCATGTTTAACAACATTCTAGTGATAACCATTATACAGGGTGTTTGGTGCATGGACCGACACAATTTTTTGGGAAGTTGAGAGGGTCATTTGCGAAGTTTCACCCAAAGATCCCATGTCCTAAGTGTCACGGTTAATAAGATATGATTTTTTTAGATTTTTTCCAAAAATTATGAACATAGTTTTATTTAAAAAAGTTCTTTATTTATTTAGAATAAGAATACATTGCAGAATACAATAAAAGTTATTTCGTGCAATTAGAACAATAAACAAAAAGTAATGACTATTTAAAGGCGAGATTTCGGGTAATTTTGTGAAAAAAAACAAAAAAAAACATCTCAATAACCGTGACACTTAGGACATGGGGTCTTTGGGTGAAACCTCCCAAATGACGCTCCCAATCCCCCAAATAATTGTGTCGGTCCATGCGCCAAACACTGTACTGTATACAACGCTTGTAAAAATATAATTAGCTAAGCACTGAGGGTAATGTTCTCTCTTCACAGATAACACACAATCTAGATTTGAAAGTGACAGAGCAGAGAAAGATTCTAGACTTACTAAAATACGAGAAGAGAAGTAAAAAGAAGAAACTGGCAGAATTGGAGAAGGAGTATGAACATCTTTTGATAGAAAACAATAAAGGGATACTTGTGAAGTCTAAAAACAGCAGCAAAGCTAGGAAAGTAAGTTTATCTGCACTATGAAATGTGGAAGTACGTGTGTCAAAATTATTCTCAGTAACTATCGAGTTGGTGCAGTGGTTAAGCGATTGATTGCTGCGCTGCTTGTCGCGGTTTCGATTCCCGCATGGAAAAAATATTTGTATGACCTACAAGTAGTTGTTCCGGGTCTGGCTGTTGTGTATGTTAGTTTAAATGTTTGTAAACGCACCCACAATACAGGAGAAATTCCTATTAAACTTGCTCAGTCGTACTTAAATTTTTGAAACGTTGCCCACGTTTCAAAAAATTAAGTACAACTGAGCAAGTTTTACAAGTTTCATAATGACGTCTAGACCAAGTTGAGTAGTATCGTTCGAAAAGATGCAATTGTATTGATTGCACTGCACCACGAATAAAATGATTATTTTAAATCCAAATTTTCTGTGTTACCTACTAAGTAGGTGTGCTAAGAATAATTAAAATAAATGAACTAATAATACTATTTACGCGCAGCACGTTTCACACTTAGAAAACGAAATACACAAAGTTCTCATACAATGGACGGAGGCAGAACTGGTCAAGAAGAAATACATATCTATAAGGTATGCCAGAATATGTTTATGAGGCATCCGAATGCGAAGCATTGGAACATTGTTTGAAACATAATATTAATCACTTTACAGACAAGCCCTGTTAGATGATTCGGTAAAATTTGAAAGTTCACTCACGCACATTGAAGATCTTCTGAAGAAACAGAAAGAAGAGATCATGAAATTAGAGGTAAGATAACCCTTACTTTGTTCTACTGTCCTACGGTTTATGAACTAACATAAATGAAGTTCAAAATTAGGGAATATGGTCATAAGCAGTTAAGCAGTCATACATAACCATCTTCTTTGATAAAGCAACCAATAATTATTGAACTCATAATCTAAATAAGATATTTTGTGTAATATCTTATTTTCCAATCATGAAAAAACCCAAGGACTTAATTTTTCATACTGTAACACACTGCAGCGTATCCGTGAGGAAGCAGGAGAGATGCGTATACGTGCAACAGCAGCAACAGCGGCGGAGGCAGCGCGCGCGCACGACGCCGAACACTCACGAGCCTCTGAACGAGCTTACTTCGCGCAGCGTTTCGCTGAGAGGAAACGGGAGTTGGAGAAGCTGGAGAAGAGAGTGTTTCCTCCACAAGGTGACCATTACTACCATTATCAAGTCGTCAATGTCAACTGCTACGGGATCATCCAATTATACCACACGGATCAATATTGGGTGTACCATAAGAATCAATATTGGGTCTTTTCCTCTTTTTAGTATATATTAATGACCTACCCCATTTGTTAAAAATCCAACCACAAATGGTGTTATTTGCTGACGGTACTTCCTTAATTTTTTAAATTAAAGTAAGGCCATTTTAATAGGTAACATTTGACGTCTGTCAGTTTAGTGAAAGCAAATCGTAAAATTACTCGTATCGGTCATTATTATATTATATATACATATGTAATCGTAATTGAAACAAACGCGTACGTTTGAATTCTAACAAAACGAAATATAAAATATAAATAATATACGAAAATATATATTATTATAAGTATATATATTATTTTATGCCCGGCGTTACAAGGTTACGTTGTTGAATTTTGATGAATTGTCAAAAGTTACCTATTAAAATGGCCTTACTATAATAGAGACGCATCAAACCATGACGACGACGTATATAACGCTCTACAGCAGGTCCAAAACTGGTTAACTGCTATTAATAATTTATATTAATATTAATAATTTTGTAATAAATGGGAAAAAAACTAAAAGTCTAAGATTTTCTTTACCAAATATCAAAGTAGTAATTGTGAGATAGTGTTGAATCAAGAGAAACTAGAATTCGTCGTTAAAAATGTTTTCCTGGGAATCACGCTCGACTCAAGGCTTCAATGGGGTCCTCATTTAACATCTCTTGCAGGACGGCTAAGTTCAGCAGCATATGCTGTGAGAAAAATCCGTCAATTTACTGATGCAGATACCGCGAGGCTAGTCTATTTTAGATACTTTAATATTATTATGTCGTACGGTATTCTACTTTGGGGACGGGTGACCATCTTTACATACGGAGACTCCTCCGTGCCTCGGAAAGCACGTTGGTCCCGGCTGTCATTCGTGGATCTTTGACAGTCGTTACGGGTCGTCAGAAGCCCGAAAGTCTGACAACCAGTCTTACCAAGGGGTATCGTATTACCCAGTTACTGGGTTGTGGAGGTCAGATAGGCAGTCGCTTCATGTAAAATACTGGTATTAAGCTGCATCCGGTTAGACTGGAAACCGACCCCAATATAGTTGGGAAAAGGCTAGGCAGATTGATTGATGTACGTAAGGAAAAATCTACATCATTTTAGTAAAAGAGGTGCATAACACAATTTTATCAAACAGGGACCAATTAGTTCAACCGGGTTTAAGTCTGGTTAAAGTGGACTCATCTTTCATGGGGTTTAAAATGTTACAGTAAAATACGTCCCAACATACCCTTCAACTGAATTTAACGAAATTTAAGTCTTATATTAAACACACAAGCATATTATAAATTGGGGCATTATAATAATAATAAAAGTTGGGGCATTACATCGCTGATAAAAATGCTTGGCTCGACGCTGGTCCTGCTCCACAAGGGCGCACAAACATTTGAAAATACTGTTGGAGCTGCTGAAAATTTTAAAAGCTATCTTTGCATTACATAAATTCAATCTCTTAGCATTGTACAATTGCATAGCACCTGTGTGAGTACTATGTACCGACTATAAAGCTAACATTTAGGTACTGGGTATGTCTTTCATTGACTTGAATGTGCCCTGGCGGCTGAGAGTATGTCATGCTCACTCCAATGTCTCGCTGATGGTGGTGCGTGTGTTGAATCATGTAGCTCCCTTCAAAATGGTTGAGCTGAATGGTGCCAATCCCTGCTTCATGTTCGTGAACGGGCGCCGTCAGCTGAGACTGGTCATCTCTTAGCTGTAATGGCTTATTTTAATTTGATTTTATTTTTAAATTGTTTTTTTTTTCTATTACGGACGCTTTTAACGTTTTGCATCGATCTCACATATATAACATTAACATGAATGATGTAACCAATAATTTTGTAACCATATTATGATTTAAAAAAGTGTCCGTGGAATTTGACAATTCAAAAGTCCTGTAATTGGTTTATTTGAATTGAATGCTTTGAGTTTGAGTTTTGAGTTTATAGTGCATAATCGGAAGAGAAAAGTGATGTACTCGTAGATGCCACTAACTCAACTATCAACGTTTACAGGGCTATACGGTTTCACTTAAAAAAAAACTTATTACATATATGTAAACATGTCCAACAGTGTGTCCAGTTTTTCGGCTGAATGTAGATTATGATGATGATGGTGTATTCATCGTCTTCTCTCTTTTCCTTGACACTAGCTCGTCCGGTGGTGCGCCAGGAGTCCACAAGGTCTACAGAGGGCGAAACCGTTCCAGAGGAAGTTTCAGCCTCTCAGCAGATGGAGGACATCTTCCAGAGGCTGATGAAACTAACTGGTTTGTTCAGTCATATATTTATATAGTTAATTAGTCACTGCCCGGAAATAAAATAGAAGAAAGACATAATTAATATTGGTCCAAAATTGTCCAGTACCCTAATTACATAATACACTTTCAATCGGAATTTAAATCGTTTTGAAACCAATTGCTAATCCATTGCTTCATAAGTTAACCAACCTTGTTATTCAATTTTAATGTTCATTAGGTACGGAAAATGCAGCAATGAATTATCCCTAAAACAAGTTAACACAGCTATACAGTTACTGCTCTGTAAATTATAGAAACTGGAGCACAATAGTCAGTGCCCAGTCCATTTATTACAAGAAACGTGTAAAACCCTAGATACTTCTTTCAAGAACCAGACCTTCTTCTTCTTCTTCTTTCCAGGAGTGACAGACGCCGAGGAAGTATTTGACAGGTTCCGAGGTCAGCGCGACACGTCAAAGCGGCTTAGTTACCTTCAACAGACCACGGAAGAAGAGAAACTGGAGTTGGAACAGACCCAGGCGACCATGATGGCAGAACTTGAGGCGTTCAAGTTTGCATCTGTGAAGGATAAAGATGAGTAAGTACTCACATCTAAAATCACTAACTTCACTTCAACTTTAACATCATCGGTCTATGTAACAAGCATTGCACACTAGGTTATTAGATAGATACCGATGACTACCTATCTTTGCATAGCGGCTGGCAGCAACTGGATGAGAGTATTATAACTATGACCCCAAAATGGTTCATAAGAGCCTCGTCTACCGTTAGGCGGTAGCATTCTTTCTTGAACCCGTTGACTAAGATTGAAGCCATAGTGCGCACCTTTGTCTTTACTCGGTCTCTTAAGCGGTGCGCAAGCTTCTCTTCGGTTGTCGTAGTGGCTACAACGTCTTTCTCCCCATCGAAGTGTTTCACCACCCAGGTTGTCTTGCCGCAACCTGGAACTCCGTTTACCCACCTGATATTGGGTACCGTCCAACTTTCCTGCGATGCTGTGTTATCCGGGATCCCCGAAATGGACTGTGCCATTTCAAGGATCTTATCGTCCAGCATGATCTTGGTACATTTGGCAGTAACCACTTTCGGGTCGTCATTTGGTGTTTTGAATGTGATTTTTCCCACGCGTTCCGTTTCCTCCTCGTCTAGGGCCACAAAACCGTTTTTCGCGCTGTAGGTTGCTATGTACGACCCCGTCATTTCCCCTTTGATGACTTGAGATGTGACGTTGTCGTACACTGCTGCCTCTGCTTCCTCGAGTAGTACCTTAACAGTCCTTCTATTTCTCTCTGGAAGGTCTGCAGGATCTTCCTGCATGTCGAGAGATTGACCTCTCTGGTCGCTCTCACGATTGCTACGAACTCGCGACTGAATAGATCTATGTACAGCAGTAGACTTCTAATGGATGGTGATGATAAGATTGATAAGGTCGTGTGTGTAAAGTGAGTCTGTTTGTTACGCTTTCCCGCTAAAACAGTTCAACACATTTGGATGTAATTTGGCTTGACCTGGGTTAGGTCATAGACTACTTTTAACCCTGGATCGCAGACAAAGTCACGAGCGCTAGTTGCTTAATAACGAGCAAGTCTATATCATTTTACCAAGTCCATGTCTTTTATCTATTTTTAATAAATCAATCGGAATATGATCCAGGGCTCAAGATCAAATAACAGTTCTAAAAGAAGAGATAGCAGAAGAGAACGCGATCTACGCAGAGCTTGAGAAGAATATGGAAGAGCTGGAGACTCTGCTGCTGGAAATCAAGAGACTGCTGTATGATCTGTGCAAGTTGTTAGACGTAAGTGCTAAAAAAACTAAAAGATTTTTATTCTGAAGAACATAAATATAGGGGTGTAGCTCCACCTGATAAAGCCAAAAGTTGTCAAGCAAAATTATATTATTGGTTAATTTACTGTACTTAATTTAAAAAAATACATAATACGCGAATCACGACAACCGTAGAAACGGGTTTTCTACGGGTTTTGTCTACGGAAGAACTGACAAAATGACAGATTGTAATTGTTTATCCGTCATTTCGTCTATTCTTCCATCGACAAAACCCGTTTCTATTGTGGTCTCATCATCTTCTGTCAGAAGACAACCGCCCGTAGAGGAAAATAATATATCAGCCGCCGCTCTGCCAGTGACTGTGAGCAGCCAGTGTCACTCTCATCCGACCTTTTGGATGATTCCAGTAACTTCGTAACAAAACGGGGCAGCAGCACTTGCTGCGCCATCACATACATACACACATCAAAAGCGTCTAGGGATCAAGTACATTTTGAACTAAAAAAAAAACATCCAATGAATATTTACCAAATCTAGACTGGCTTCTTACTGTAAATTCCTATGTTTAAGTTACCTAACAACTTATCCCTATATTTTGTAAAAATGAAGAAAAATTTAATTTTTTGCAATTTGTGGGAAATTAACCTAAGTTAATGTCGTCAATTAAATGGTAAAAAAGCGGTTTTTTGTTTTTTTATTATTAAGCTAAAAAGTAATAATAGTCTGTGTTTCCACCATTGACACGAATCACACAATTACAGCGATTTGGCATGCTTGAAATCAGTTCATCAAAATCACTTTGAGGAATGACCGCCCACGTTCTTTCTAACACGTCAAAGTTGTTGTGAGGTATGCACGGCATCCGTACTCGGCAGAGCTCTTCTTTGGAGCATATCCCGTGAGTGCTCAAATGGGTTGAGGTCCGGCGACTGAGCAGGACATGGTAGAACGTTGATGTGAGCATCGGCAAGAGTGCGTGTTACGACTCTAGCCGTGTGTGGACGTGCATTGTCGTGCATTAGTCGAAACGAATCACCCAACCAACTTCTCAAAGGGATGGAGTTTCTTGCCGGCTCTTCTCTATAGGAAACGGCCAATTGGAACCGTGCACCTAGCTTCTGACGTTTCATAAGTACCCATGTCGGTTTATGTGAAATAAATATTTTGAATTTGATGATCACGTCTGAACAATAGGGATGATGCCTGGGTCAAAAAAAAAGAAATTCTATTTAGTCCGTCAGTCAGATAATAAAAAAATATTAGACACGTATTTTTTGCTTTATCATATTAATAAAAAATGACTCAGATACAACGCGTTAAAGTTGGGGAGTGGGGGTTGATACGACACAAGTATCATGGCACATTATAACCACAGAGTACATTTTATATAGGATTATAACTCAATGTATCGCCGTAATCTTTTGATAACGTAAAAAAAGAAAAAAATACGTGTACGTTATTTTTTCATAATCTATATTACGGACAAAAAAACATTTTTTTAGTCATCATCCCTATTCTCTCTGCATAAATCTGAGCATTGAAGTTGCTCCTGATCCAAATAAGATCGGTTCTTCCACCGATCCAAATACCGGCCCAATCCATTATTGTTCCCCCTCCATATCAATAAACTTCCTGACAAAATTTCAAACGTTTTTGACGTCCAGAGGTCCTCCAAACTCGAGTAGGTCTTGTATCCGGCCTCATACCGAAACGAGATTCATCGGAAAAGCAAACACAACGCCAGTCTTATTTCTCCCAATTTCTGTGTTCGCGAGCCCATTTTAAACGGGCCCTACGATTGCGGGGTGCTATAGGTGGAACTCTCAGCGGCTTTCGGGAACGCAGAACCACTTCACGTAAACGATTTCGAATGGTTTGGTTGCTTATCAGCAAGCCTGAAGAGCTAGCAAGCCTGTGGAGCCTCGTAGCCAAAACCATGGCGGTCATGGTACGATTCCGTCGAGCAATATTTTGTTTGTACCGGTCTTGTCTGCGAGATCGTCCTCCATGTCGCTCGGCCACGCTGCTCGTGATACGATAGCGTGTCCAGAGGCGGATTATGACGCTCTGAGAAGCGCCAAGAGCGACAGATGCAGTACGTTGCCTGGAACCAGCTTGCAACATTCCGACGGCTCTCATCATCTCTTCTCGTGTCAAATGATGTCGTCGCTCCATATCGATGCAATTTTATTTTAGTTCCGATGCAGTAATTGTAATAGTTTTGTAAAAACTCAATATAAATTAAAGTCACTTTTCGTGTCTCAAACTCAAACCATTTATTTCAATTAAACCGGTAACTTGAATTGTCAAGGGGTCAGTCAGTCAGAAATATGAAGCTAGTTGCCCATTCCAAAGCGTAGGTTCCTATGGTGAAGAACGGGCAAGAAACTCCACGGACACTCTTATAAATCATAATATTGTTACAAAATATTGGTTACATCATTCATGTTGAAATTATACGTGTGAGAACAATGTAGAAAGATGTGCACGTAAAACGCGTCCGTAATAAAAAGATACAAACAATTCAAAAATTAAAATTAGCCGAGGCAGATAAGAAATGACCAGTCCCTACTGACGGCGCCCGTTCACGAACATGACGCATGGATCAGCACCGTTTACCTCAACCATTTTGAAGGGAACTTAACGATCTAACACTCGGTCTATCTTTGTGACCCCGTTGTTCTTCTTAACTATGCCACGATAATTTTGATGCGATTTTCACCATCATTTAGTTAGAACATTTATTCCTGAAATATTGTGTGCATTATCGTTACTATTAAACTTGAATGTAATCAAGAAATTTTAATATCCATGTTTTGTCAAGTCAAACACCGTGCGGTCAATGTCGGCGCGTGTCGCTAGCATTAAATGAATTGAATTAATATTATTCAGAAATTGCTCTATGCTATCCCGTGCCACTTTTGCATGATACAACTCCATTTTAACCTTCGCTCACTTTACGGCTATATAATACCTATTGCAGATCATTCCAGAGCCAAGCATGCCAGAATGGACCGCCGAAGCGAGAGACGTCCAAGAAATAGTGGCAGTTCTAACAATCCGCTATGAAAAGGCGCGAGCCAAAGCCGAAGATATCAAAGAGAAGCAGAAGGATACTACCATCATCATGGTGCCTTCTACTGTGAGTATAATTATTATGATAGCATAATCATTCTATAATGTTCCCACTGCTGGTACACAGTGAGAGGAAGTAGGCCGTAATCCACCACGCGGGCTCAGAGCGTGTTGGTAGATGTCACATGTCTTCGAGTTTTTGGTTCTAGGACATGCCGGTTTCCTCACGATGTTTACCTTTACCGTTTCGAGAGCAGTGGTGATGAAATAATTTAGACAAAGTCAAGCGCCTGTCTGGAGTCGGACCTACGGCCTACAACTAAAGAAAGAAAAGAAAGAAAATACGTTTATTTGCGGTGCTCGTAAGTCTACCGTTATCACTGGGCCACCACTGCTCTTATTTCAATTATGTAGTAGACACATAATATACCGATATTAAGTCATTAATTAAATCTTTGCGCAGTATTTTTAAACTAATAGGATAGATACACCTGGTAAAAGAGGGCTAGGATGACTTAAAAAGGCTCCCGCACCGTAGAAAATTTTCCGAGAAGTTTTCATAGAAATTTATCCACCGGAGTCGCGTCACCCCGTTGCGTTGCGCCTGTCTGCAGGAGCCTTTACACCCGTTTTGTAGAACATTGCATTGCTAACCTCAGAAACAAAGTTAAAATGTCTCATGTGCCTATAATTTCTACGGCATCTTTAAGCCCTTTCCATTCCATCCTGGACACAGCAACTGAAAACTCCGGATGCACTACTAAACAAAGTTAACATATACAACTAAAATCTCCAGTTTAGTTATAGGCTATTAGACATGGTATTTTCTAAACAAAGTTAACATATACAACTAAAATCTCCAGTTTAGTTATAGGCTATTAGACATGGTATTTTCTAAACAAAGTTAACATATACAACTAAAATCTCCAGTTTAGTTATAGGCTATTAGACATGGTATTTTCTATTACTAAATAAATCTTGTATCATCATCAGCATCATTTCAGCCGAAAGATGTCCACTGCTGGATATAGGCCGTCCCCAAGCACCGCCAGTTCGACCAGTTCTGTGCTTCCCGCATCCAGCGGATTCCTGCGGCCTGAACAAGGTCATCGGTCCGCCTTGTGGGAGGCTTTCCAACGCTATTTCTTCCGGTACGCGGTCGCTACTCCAGAACCTTCGGAGTGCCCCATCGGTCATCTGTTCAATGTGCCCTGACCATTGTCACTTAAGCTTGGCAATTCTTCGGGCTATGACGGCTACCTTGGTTCTCCTGCGGATCTCTTCATTTCTGATTCGATCACGTAAGGAAACTCCAAGCATTGCCCTTTGGGTGACTTTTACCCTTCTAATAAGGTCATCTGGTCATCTGGTCATCCGGCAACATGCCCTGCTCAAAGACTTTCATCTTAATACACTGCGGTATGTGGGACGAGACGATATTGCGTAGCTTCCCGAAAGCTTTCCAGCCCAGCAATCTAATATATCAGATCAAAACATTATACTATTTTCAGCCAGCCAGCGCGGCAGCTTCGGTGGCCGGGATGAGTGGCAGCCAGAGCACGCCCAAAGAGTCTGAGAAAAATTTACCCACATACAAGGAGCTCTTGCAAAAGGAACCAGTTAAAGCCCAAAGTATGTACCTATCTTAATATTTGCATCAGCCTTTCTAAGTTCCCAGTTACAGATAGGTAGGTTTTCCTCAATGGTGTCTGAGTGCATTTGATATGTTTGACCATTGACTGCAGTATCCAATAAAACTGAATGCTAAGACAGATAAAGGTGAAATCTACTTTAATCTTTGCTTGATCAAAATCTACCTTTGAACAAAAGCGGCTAAGAGATATACTTACTCGTATGTAGTAATCTAGGGAAATCTCATTAAAGGAAGTTCACGTACCGATATTGAATGAAACGAAATTTAAATCTTGCATAAAACGCACACTATGCTGCCAAGCATATTATAAGTTGGGGGATTACATCGCTGACAAAAATGTTTGGCTCAACGCTGGTCCAGCTCCACAAGGGCGCATAAACGAATTGATTAGCATTGGAAAATATTGTTGGAGCTGCTGAAGATTGAAAACCTATATTTACATTGTATAAATTCAATCTCTTAGTATTATATAATTGCATTGCATATATGTGAGCACTGTTTACCTACTTTAAATCTACCATTTACTGAGTACGTCTTTCATTGACTTGAATGTGCCCTGGCGGCTGAGAGTATGTCATGCTCACTCAAATGTCTCGCTGGTGGTGGCGTGTGTGTTGGATCATTAAGTTCCCTTCAAAATGGTTGAGCTAAATGATGCTGATCCATGCGTCATGTTCGTGAACGGGCGCCGTCAGTGGGGACTGGTCATCTCTTAGCTGCCATGGCTTATTTTAATTATTTTTGATTTTATATTTTTATTATGGTCGCTTTTAACGTGCACGTTTTACTACATTGTTCTCACATATATAATTTCAACATGAATGATGTAACCAATGTTTTGTAACAATATTCTGATTTAAAAGAGTGTCCATGGAGTTTCTTGCCCGTTCTTCTCCATAGGAACCTACTACGCTTTGGAATGGGCAACTAGCTTCATCTTTCTGACTGACCGACCCCTTGACAATTCAAAAGTACCTGTAATTGGTTTATTTGGAATAAACGATTTGAGTTTGAGTTTGATAACTTGAGGAGAAATAAAAATCAATATTTTGACATTTTCAGCTTCAGAAGACGAAGAAGACATACCTTCGCGCTGCTACCTGAAGAGACAAGCACAACTTATAGTGGACACTAAGTGCAGGAGGAAAGGGTTCAGATTACCATACCCTAGAAAATAAAGAATAAACCTACAGTGAATGAAGAACTACGTGTAAAATCTTGAATCATGCTTGATTTTAAACAGCCTTTTTGAAAAATACTGACCAAAGAAAACTGAAGGAACTTTAATGATAATAAATATATATATATATATTTACACCGACTTTTTGCTTTTGCCTCAAATATACCACAAAAGCCGAATGCTGGAATACCATGAGAATACCTTGTTCCCATCGAATTCGATAAAAATGTCTTTGTCTTAAATTGTCTTTGATTACAGTGCGTTCATTATAACGTGACCCGTGAAGCGATTGGTAGTACTGAATTTTCCAGTCTTAGTTTCAATACATAGAGTTCAAAACTAACATTCACATGACAGCTAAATTCAGTATGGTTTAAGAACTTTATTCTCAAAAAGAATTACATTCACTTATATTTTTTTTTTTTTTTATACCACTAAGGTATTTACTGCTCAACCGAACAATCCTGTGGCTGCCTTAAGCACTACACTCAAAGCCTCCAGCCAGGAGCAAAACTATTCTAAATTAAAATTAGGCGAACGCTCGCTAAGGGCACCCCCTGTGGGGTACGAACCTCGGCTTAGGGCGTCGCTGAGGGGAGGACAGCAAGATGGGACAGGCTGGATCAAGGATGTATCATTATTATTATACGGGGAATTTAAAGCTACGCGCTCAGCTGCGGCGCGGGTTGGCGCTTCATCGGACAAGATTCACTTATATGAGAAAAAACTTATTTCTACTTAGAATACATTAGCGACGCGACGGTTACACAACAAAATTGGTTAGAATAATGCACTACCCGAAGATAGCTTAAAGTTTTAAATCCGCTAAAATGTGTTTCTTTAGAGATTTTTTTAATGTAAACATTGATTTTTGATCTTTTATATGCCGAGGCAATTTGTTGTAAAGCTGTGCTCTTTCATACAAAATAGTACTTCTGCCGTAGTTTGTTCTAGGGGCCCGTAGCGCTATGTCATTTGCTTGTCTAGTTCTGTATCTGTTTTTTATTTGTGATTGTCTTGTAAAAGTTATTTGTGTGTGTACGTTTCATTTAAAATTTTATGTACAAGTATACAAGTATTATACCTATATATCTGAGAGATATTCATTAGCTTTGTGTTATTGTAAAGTTTTAGTGTAGGTGTTCGGTAGTTGTATTTAAAAAGAACTTTGATAATTTTATTTTGAGCTGTTTGTAGGATTTGTAAGTTGGATTTATAAGTACAACCATACACTTCAATTAGGTAATCCAAATGAGGTTTCACCATGGAGTTATAAATCATATAGCAAACTTGTAGTGGATGTATGTAAATGTAAATCCTTTTTTGAAAAGCGAAACAAGAACAACGCTGACGTTTTTATCGTCAAGGAATGATAGATTTGTCTATTAAGCAATCAATCATTCCTTGACCATAAAAACGTCATTGAAAACCTACCAGAAAATATATTGTTTTGTAAGATTTATTTTGTAGTTACTAGTTTACTTTAGTGGTTTTTAATAATAATTTGTAGTCTTACTTAAAACAGTGAATCATGTTCCACCCTGAAAAAAATGCTTATCTCCAACTTGTATGCCCCATGGATCCGCGGATCATTAATAAGGTTGTGCAATGCGCTATGAAGAAAAAATGTTCACCAAGTAAGTACCCTTTATATCGTCAGATGCGTCGGACCTGACCAAAATCCGTGCCGAGCGATCGGTCGCCTAGAGCAACTGGAGTGACCACTCCCTGAAGCGGGAGGAAGCAACACTAATTCTAACATAATTAGGAAAAACGAAAAAAAAAACAGCCTAGGGACCTAATTTAGGAACAGTCCATCAACATTTTTGGGCAGTGGTGAGTTAAAAAAAATTGATGCCATCGTTTCGTGTTTCGTTGTAAAGTTTCGTGTATAAGCTCTCATCCTGATGCCCCCAGATGGGTCTGACCAGTGAGATCGATATCTGGCGTGGTTTCATCTATTCTGAATTCTAATTGATCTATCCTCCCCGACTGATCTAAGTGTGTTGCGACGCAGCCCGGCCACAGTCGATTTAGTAATTTATAAACGTATCAATTAAATGTTCATAAATTGTTCTTGCAGTACCAATTAATAGATTAAATGTAGGTACCACAAATATATCTTGTTAAAAAAGCACTTGTTTGTGGCCGGGCAGTACCGAATACGTTGCAGCCCGGCCACGTGTATATTTTCTGGTAGGATGCTCAGAATGTTCTAAAATATAAACCATATAAATTTTCCTTTTGCGTTCTTTATTTTTTTCAATGCTATATACCAAGAGAAACGCTTACATTAACAAAAAATGATTTCAAATATGAATTTGCACTAAGCGCCTGTAGGACTAAAATAGCTTCTTTTTTTTACTAATATCTTTAAAAATCTTACTCATTGAAAGTGGTTTATGCACCTTGATAAAGTTTTTTAGCCAGAGACACAGATAAAACTTTTCTACGTTTTTTTCGGTTTCATGTTCATTTTTTGTAACGTTAATTAAATTCAACGACTAAAATAGCACACAGTTGACAACTATCAATATAGTACACAATAATAAATACTCGTACAACGCATTACTGTGCGTTTGCACTGGCGAAACATTCACAACAAAACATGTTGAAATCTTTAGTTTCTGTCAAAGTTCCATACAATATTTGACAGGAACTAGAGATTTAAACATGTTTTGTTGTGATGTTTCGCCAATGAAACGCACAGTTAGATGCCCACTAAAACATTCAACATTTTAACCATAATCACAATTATGTACACCTAGATACATTATAACATCTTAACAATTACTTTTTTATAATAATACTACATCATAGAGGAAAATACACAATCGTTTTACAAAAAATATGTTATTTTCATTACATTGTCCGTTTTTCCAAGAGAATTGTTCCTAAAGATATGCGTTAGAAAATTTGTACAAATAAGCAGACGTGCTATTTTAATCCGTCCTACAGGCGATTAGTGCAATTTCTTATTTGAAATCATTTTTTGTTTATGTAAGCGTTTCTCTTGGTATATAGCATTGAAAAAAATAAAGAACGCAAAAGGAACATTTATTTGGTTTATATTTTAGAACATTCTGAGCATCCTACCAGAAAATATACACGTGGCCGGGCTGCAACGTATACGGTACTGCCCGGCCACAAACAAGTGCTTTTTTGACAAAATATATTTGTGGTACATTTAATCTATTAATTGGTACTGCAAGAACAATTTATGAACATTTAATTGATACGTCTATAAATTAAGAAATCGACTGTGGCCAGGCTGCGTCGCAACACACCTGATCTAAGGTATTCTGAGGTCACCATTGCGTGTGGTCAGGTATGAGGTACTCAGGTGTGATATAGATGCGACATAACACACTCAAGCATTCGAGCTCATATATAATACAGTAGGCTAGGGTCGATTAGATTTTTCAAAGTAAATCGGTTCTAAAATTGCAGATTGCAGGAGCGAGCGAAGCAAACTAAAATTTTAGGATTTCGCCTCCAATAGGTTAATATATTAGGTGTTTTCGGATATTATTATAGTTCTGAATGTTTTTACACCTACCTATATTTTATTTTGAAGCCAGGGAGATTCAAGTTCACCCTCTTGGACCCCGCGCCCGGTTATGAGCTAGTTCTAGATAAATTCTATAGCGGCATACAATCACATAGAACGTGGTCAACCGAGAGTAAGCTATCAACGCCGCCTACGGATATCTGAAATACCAGAGACAAAACTGAAATGTAGGCATCTATCATGTACCTGTAATTACACAGGGAACCTTTAAGCTGAAATTCAGCAGCACTGTTCTTTTCTGTATGGTGGTTGCACATCCCGTTCGAGCTCTTTCACAAAGAACTTCTGCTTCTGTTGTAACTTTATGAAGATAAGTACTCCTCACCTTTCATTTCAGGAAGTAGTATTGATACGCTTGATGATATAAAGCTGCCGCCAAAACAAAAGGAGGAGTTCCAGGTCCCGTCATTGGCCACGCCATTTGTCGATGTCACACAAGCTCGACTGGGTTTCGATCGAATCGGGCTCCAGAATATCATCAGGGAACTCAACTCACATAACAAATTAATAAAACTGCAAGCCGTTCATACTTTGTTAGATCAGGTTATAATGCTTACTTAATTATTTCGAAAGGGTTTCTCTTCCCCTCTACTATTTTACGACAGTCTGTTTTCATGGCCTGTCTAAAGGGACGAGACCATTGTTCGCTGTAGAATTCTTGAAATAAGAAAACAGTTACGGGCTATTTACTGTCTTAGAACGTTAGATATGATTGCCAATTGAAGGGATCAAGTTAATAAAATAAAAAAGCAAAGCTTTGGTTTGCGACTAGCTGGCACACATCATAATAAGTAGGTATTATACACATTTGAATCACAGCAGTTTGGCTAGAACAAACGTTGTTACTAAAAAAACTATTTACTTAGAACGTTAGTTATGATTGCTAATTGAAGGGATCAAGTCAATAAAATAAAAAAGCAAAGCTTTAGTTTGCGACTAGCTGGCACACATCATAATAAGTATTATACACATTTGAATCACAGTTTTGCTAGAACAATCGTTGTTCATACAAAAAACTAGGTGTTCTCAAATAAGTCTTAGCCCAGCTATCTTATTACGCAACACATTTTCGTAAACGATTACGACAATTTTTTTTCATTTTTACAGATCAACAACATTCATTGCGTTATTTATGTTGTTGGGCAGTTTTTTTTTTTGAACTTATGAAGCAATGGATTAGCAATTTATTTCAAAACGAATAAAATTTCGATTGATCGTGTAAATACTTAATTAGGGTACAGGTTCGCTCGGACATTCAAAAGAGTTATGAGGAATCTACGTGGACTACAAAGATGTCCGGCCAATGCGGGCGCCGAAATGCAAATAAATCATTAGCCAATGACATGCAATCACGAGTACCGCTCCGCCCATTTCTTTTGTTGACTGCCGCCCAAGCCGCCCGGACGGTAGCCAGTCTACCGAAATCTCTCGAGCGGGCGACATGGGCATGTGCATCCGATGTGATTACGTCACAGGCACACATCTCGCGTTTTTAGTGAAAATGAGTTCTAAGTATTGGAATGTGGAAAATTGGAGTCAATGTTGTCCTGGTGCAAGCGGAGCTCACCCAGTTTTCTGGTGTAAGTTTTGTTTTTGTCTTGTTCCTGTAATATATCTCACGTTAGATACAATAATCTTGTTATGTAAATAAATCATACCTAATAATCTCACGTTAGATACAATAGGTACACGTACCTAGTACCTACAGGAAAGAATTAAAACCATGTCTGATAGTACCTAGGTACCGTAAGTTTGCACCTAGAACGAAATTATAAAATTACAGGTCAACCACCTCGCCGCGCCATCGGTACGGTGCGTCGCGTCTTGCAATCGTGCATAGCCAAAAAATACCCACAAAAGTTAGCCATAGCCAAAGCCATAAAAATCTGTTTTAAAGTAGCCACTTATCAGTGATAAAATACCCACTTTGGTTAACTTTGGTATTTTCTAGTAAGACGTAGGTACAAAAATAAGGAGCACCGCAGTGTCTGTGTTGTAGGGTAACGATAATCCCGACATTTTTAGCTTTGTCTTTTTTATGTTTTTTCAAAAAACCAATGACGGTTCTTTTTATTGGATGCTATAGTAGTAGACCATAGTCTGAAGAACGTTTGTCGTAGCAAAACTGTGATTCAAATGTCACCGTGTATACACACCGTAATAATCTAGTCATGCATAGTAACTAGAACGTTAGCCGTTAATATTACATTTGTTTTATCGTCAAACAGGTAAAAATAGCAGAAAGCGTCTTCTACCTTATAGAGCGTCACGTCGTGTACAAGCTCATAGACCTGATGCTGGATAACGAACCTATCGTACGGGAGAAGGTTGCCATCATCCTCATACGCCTGGCAAACTATCTCCAAGGCAGGAAGCAAATCATATCGAGGCCCATCGTCGTCGACCACCTCATAGGCATGTTCATGCAGGACCGCAAACAGATACGTTACGCTGCTTCTTTCTGTCTTAAAACTCTAACGAGACATAGATTCGTTTGCGAAATCATCATAAAGAACGACAAAATCGTCGAGAGCCTCCTGAAAATGATCAAACACGACTACATGGAGATTGTGGTATACCATATGAACTCGCTTAAAAACTTATCAGAGTGGGACCCCATCCCACCGCTTAAAGCGAATGCGTTTCAAGTAATGATGAACCTTCTGATATATACTCATTATAGAGTGGTACAAGCGGCAATGGATTGCTTGACACAATTCTGCAAACATAGTGTGGGCAAGAAGCTAGCCGACAAGTATGACTTGAATGATCATATAACACGTTTCCTAGTATCTCCAGATATTGAGGTAATTGTAAGCACTCTTGGTCTGATGCAGTATACAACGACGACGGAGTGGTCTTTGTGGCGAATAAAACAGTACAAGTATGACCTGGTGAAGCGTTTGGTGACATTGGCTGTTTCGCAAAGCGTACCAGTGCTACAGGCACGAGCAATGCAGGTGTTGATCAACCTCTGCGAATGTTCTGAAATCAGGATCGAACTTAAGACCCACTGGGAAGGGGTTGTAACCAAAAATATAAAGATTAGACCTCATGAGAATTTTGAGGGTACTTCAGAGACTACAACTTTTGGGATTGCGAGTGGTTATAACTACCAAACAATGTGTTTCGAAGATTTGGAAACAATCAAGAGTGATTACGGTGATACTATTCAACCTGACGATATGCACAGCTATATGACACGAATTGTTAACTTAAAGAAGAATTTGATTAAGGCTATCAACACTAGAAAAGATAAAAACTGAGTTCACAGTGTCGCCAGGTGATCACCCGATTGGGATGCATGTCTGCTGCAAAATCTTTACTTAAGGGGACTACAGGATCTAAACGTGCCTAAACGCAAGTTTTATAATGCCTAAAAGTATAAGATCTACTTAGATATGAGCGCCGATGGTCAAACTGTCGTTTTTGAATTCGGCGGCGGCGGCATCTGCGGCGTGACCTTTATATAACTACTTTCATTTAAGAAAATAAATTAAACAATAATTTACATATGAGTATAATTAAGATTTATTATAAGTTATTTTTTGTGGAATCTGAAATGTCCGCAAAATACCCTGAATTTCATCTCTAAACTATTTATTTATTTATTTATCACACACACAACTATCATTACAGGCAATAATCCTAATGCGGTAGCGTGGTCTTTACTTACAATGTGCAATTGCAATGTGAAAGAATTTCGTTGTATAAACGTCTTTTATGTATTTTTTATTTTATTTTTGGTTTGGGAATTACTAAATAACTTCTCCCGCCCTGGGCGGAGCGAGAGGGCGTGTCAGACTCTTACTGCACTTACCAGTGTTCCTTCACTTGCCTGAACGTTGCCAGGGGCCACGCGCGGTATCCCTTACGGAGTTTCGCGCAACCCCGGCAGGCATCGGTCCTATCGAACCCTTTCGTGGTGCTGACATCTCTTTGAGGCACGCGTGGAACACAACGCGCCGTCGACCCGGGCCTGCAGTGCTATTCTGTAACCATATCACCGTGAAAACTTAGGTGAAGTGAGCTTGAAGTGAGCTGTCATTGTGGAATGACTTATAATAATTGACGAGATTATTACAGAATAGACCGGCTGGTCCTTATCGGACGGCGAGCTACCCATTGCTCACCGTCCGCAAGCCCGCGCCTACGGTGGCCGGCAATCTGCTTGTGATTCCCGACGCCCAGGCCGTCTCCTGCGGCGGCTAGGAGCGTGAGGGCGCAAAAGCGATTTGCCTCTGCCTAACGCGTTCCGCCTCCTCCTTCGCGAGCATTACAGAAGGAGGTGACGGCCTCCTATGCCCTCTCGCTCCGTACCATGGCCTGGACCAGGGCCGGACGCGAGAGATTCCCGCCACCGATCGCCTCCACGAGGACACGGCGATGGTATGCCCAAGCCGGGCTGACCTCCACCGTATGCTCCACCGTGTCCTCCAGGCGATCCACGCAGTGATGAAACCCTAGCGTTTCCTCCCGCCTTATCCGAAACAGGAACCTCTCGAAACAACCGTGTCCGGTGAGGACCTGCGTCAGGCGGAAGGTGAGGACGCCGTGGCGCCTCTCCAGCCACTCCTCAAAGAGGGGACTTATCGCCGCAATAGTGGCGTGCCCAGCACTGGGTTGAGACAATCGCACTCTCCGTGACGCCATGAGATCCCGCCAGAGCTCTGTCAGCTGTGCCGTGATTTCTCGCGGCAGCGGAGTTATCCCCCGGCGTTTCGCCTCCTCGCGCCACTCCCAAACGTGTGCGAGGACTTTTGCCTCCAGATCCCATGGCAGCAATCCGGCAAGGAGGCTAGCCACCTCACCGGAGACCGTGTGGTATCCCCGGACCAGCCGGATGGCCATCACCCTCTGGGACGCGTTCAACCGCCGGACTGGCCGCCGCGTCAACGAACGCGCCCACACCGGTGCCCCGTAAAGGGCCATGGACCGCAACGTCTACGTCTAGTACCGCCATTGTGTCAGCATTCACGCAGACGTAGTACGTTCGGTTCGGTCCGCGTTTTAGGTTTAACTGAATGTCGCCGCTCGTACATCCTACCTATGTAGATAGGTGGGTATGTACCTACCTACCTAACATAACCTATTTTTATTTTTTTGTTCCCGTTTTGAATGTCCTCATGAATGTCCTACGCCCTCTCATAGATGTGCTCCGTCCTCTCATCCTACCTTACCTAACTTAACCTCTTTTGAATCATGTTCTAAAACACCATGTTCGCACTCAATTTCGCTTTAGCTGCCATATTATACATTAAGTAATACCCCAAAAAGTTCCTCATGGCATAAGTTTCATCACTGTTGAGGGTTGGGACCAGACTCCATACATAGTTGCCCATGGTCCTTTGTTGTTGCTACAACCAGCACACGTAGCATGACAACCATAGAAACGAGTTTTCTACGCGTTGTCGACGGAAGAATAGACAAAGTGACAGATTGTGTTTGTGTATCTGTCATTTTGCCTATTCTTCCGTTGACAAAACTGTAGCGGTTACACCGCCACATACGAACTACGCATCAAAGACATGACGTCACACAAATCCTGCATCGCGCAATTCGAGTTTACCGCGCGAACGACATATATAAGACTATCCGACATCAACAGTCGGGCAGTCGGCCCGCCAGACACAACACCCGTCTGGTTGGAGGATCCTCCCTTTTCTATGGTGGATGAGTGAACTTTACACCCTGTTCCTCATGCCCCTAAAAAACCATACGTAGCATCCCTATGTAGTCTGTGACAAAACCCGTTTCTATTGTAGTCAATGTGGTCATGCTAAGCATGCAGATTTAAGAAAGGTGATGGCTTCTTTAGTTGCCAATGTATACGTTTTTATTATAACTTTCTAGCCACATTCAAGAACTAAACTTTAATCAATTCAAAACTTTTAACATTAAACGGAAACTATGACTGGTAATTAGTGACCGATACTTGATTGAATATGTGATGGACCGATGACTTGGTGAAGGTCGCAGGAAATCGCTGGATGCGCGAAGCACAGAATCGGTCGAAGTGGCGGTGCTTGGATGATGATGACCTAAACACGTGACTTTACTCATCATTATGAACAACTTTTACTATGGGACCAAACATGAAATCGCGAAAAATAACAGCTGCTACATAACCCTACATTTATGTTCGCATAACTCGTCAAAATCTAGGGAACAGCTGTTTTTTTTTCTTTGTGTACAGCGAGAAGCGGCCGGCGCTGGACCCGGTAGCCGCGGAGCGCGCGAGTGGCGAGGCAGGCATTTTCCCATTAAATTATGAAGAAATTTATTCAATAATTATAAAAACAATAAATGGTAATATGGACTGATAATTAATATCGTATAAAATTACATGCATCCTGGTAGTTTTTGATAATGATGCGGTAATTACTTAATCTCGTTTATGCAAAGTGCCTACTGCAATCTAAAAGCAAACATAGCATTTCTCGCGGGAACAAATGAAGCCAAGGCGCTTCTCATAATAATTTTTAGTTAGTAGGTTATAACCAAATTATTACCAAATTTCATGTTTCTAAATCTACAGGAAGAACGTACAATATGTGACGAAAAATCTTTTTTTTAGGTTCTTATAATTTTATTTCAATTATTAAACTATACATGTAATAACTGAAACTCATTTGAAAGAGCCGTCCATCGACTAATATTCGATGAATCGTTCAGTCGAAGTAGCGTTTGGCGATAAAAGGTTGTGTCGCAATGAATAATTCCAATCGAACAATCGTTCAGTCGACTTTCCATTAATCGAACATATGACTCTCGAAGTTAAGTTACGGACCCGAAGCCTGGGTCCGTAACTGGGACTGAACGATTCATCGAATATTAGTCGATGGACGGCTCTTTCAAATGATTTTCAGTTATTACATGTATTTAATAACTGAAACTCATTTGAAAGAGCCGTCCATCTTAATTTTTGAAATAAAAATTATAAGAACCTAAAAAAAAAGATTTTTCGTCACATATTGTACGTTCTTCCTGTAGATTTAGAAACATGAAATTTGGTAATAATTTGGTTTTAACTAGGGATGCATCCGATACCGATACCGATATATCGGCGATACTTCGGGTTAGCCGATATATCGGCGATACTTCGGGTTAGCCGATATATCGGCGATACTTCGGGTTAGCCGATATATCGGCGATACTTCGGGTTAGCCGATATATCGGTATCGACGATATTTTTATGACCGATTCAACGATACTTTTTAATTTAAAAATGTAGTGTAAACGAGCGTGTTGTCTCGTCTATTTCGTTGCAAACGAGGCTTGAACTATGCTCGGGGAAACCCCGTGCTTGTGAGTGTCTTGTTTCTCCCGCCCGCTTTGGCCTCGCGTCTATTTCGTTGCATACGAGGCACGAACTATGCTCGGGGAAACCCCGTGTCCTGTTTCTCCCGCCCGCTTTGGCCTCGCACTCGCATATCAGTAATATTTCGCTACGTTGACCGTTGTCGCGCTTAGAATTTGTCATACATTCGTGTTGTTTGAGTGAAATAAAATAATCAGCAGTCATGTCAACTTCAAAACACAAAAGTGCGATATGGAATCATTTAGAAATTTCGACAATTGATAATTCACAATAGGGATGATGCTTGGGTCAAAAAAAAGAAATTCTATTTAGTCCGTCAGTCAGATAATAATAAAATATTAGAGGGATCCCTTCTTTTCGCATAATGTTCTTTGTCCTAATATACTTCGGCATAACGATTTTGGCACAATTTGTTTTGGCATAATAATACTTCGGCATAATTTTTTTAGGCATACATTTTATGTTGGCATAATCATCTTAAAGACTAATTTGTTTTGGCATAAATTTGATTCGCATATCGTTAGTAGGCCTAATGACTATTAGCATAACGTTAGTAGGCCTAATGACTATTAGCATAATAATAATATATATATTTTCCTTTTCTAGTAGATACGTACACTTTGGGTGGAAATGGTGGTGGTGAACTTTTAGTGCCCCATACATAATTCTGATCAAACCTATTTGCTATAGTTTCTGTAACGATTAAATAATATTGTTGGTTAAAAATTTAATATGCTGTGCAACAAAAAATAGTGACAGAACCGAATTTCTGCAAAACCGACTCCACGTAGTCTTGTTTGTCCTACCCCTAGAGTGTAATTTAAAATCGCGTAGGCGCGTAGGGGCGAGGCGGCCCGCGGGCTGAGGAGCAGGCGGCTGCGAGCGAGCCGCCGCGGCTGAGGCTGGCCGGCGAAGCCGGCCAACAAGCCGAAGCTCCGGTGGTGAGCGAAAGCCGTCTGCAACGATTAGCACGCGTGGGGCCGCCGGAGGCCCGCAGCGCCGGAGCCGTGACAGAAACCCTGCCTGCTGCATGTTGCATGCTCGCTTGAATGCAGCATGCTGCATGCTTGCTTGCATGCTTGCTTATTTGCTGCATGCTTGCTTGCATGCTTGCTTGCATGCTTGCTTGCATGCTGTATGATTGCATGCTGTATGCTTGCTTGCTGTATGCTTGCTTGCATGCTGTATGCTTGCTTGCTTCATGCTGCGAAAAAAAACCCACAAAATTGTTCAATAAAAATATGTTTTAATATCATTATGCGTAAATAAATTTATGCTTTAAGATTATTATGCTCAAAAAAGTTATGCTTTAGAACTTTATGCTTAATAAATTTATGCTTTAGAATATTATGCTTAATCATTATTATGGTTAGAGAAATTATGCTTAAAAAAATTATGCGTAAGCTGTTATGCGTAATTATATTATGCAAAAATATAATTATGCCAAACAAAATTATGCTAAGTTATATTAGGTCTTAAAATTTTATGCAAATGGATAGGGAACCAATATTAGACACGTATTTTTTGCTTTATCATATTAATGAAAAATGACTTAGATACAACGCATTAAAGTTGGAGAGTGGGGGTTGATACGTCACAAGTATGGATAAAATCTACATACAAGTGACGTCATGGCACATTATAACTCAATGTATCGCCGTAATCTTTTGATAACATAAAAAAAGAAAAAATACGTGTGCGATATTTTTTCATAATCTACATTACGGACAAAAAACATTTTTTTAGTCATCATCCCTATTCACAGTAAGCGTATCGGTATCGGTATCGGTATCGCCGATATTTTTCTACGAGTATCGGTATCGGTATCGTATCGGCGAAAAGGCGTATCGATGCATCCCTAGTTTTATCCTACTAACTAAAAATTATTATGAGAAGCGCCTTGGCTTCATTTGTTCCCGCGAGAAATGCTATGTTTGCTTTTAGATTGCAGTAGGCACTTTGCATAAACGAGATTAAGTAATTACCGCATCATTATCAAAAACTACCAGGATGCATGTAATTTTATACGATATTAATTATCAGTCCATATTACCATTTATTGTTTTTATAATTATTGAATAAATTTCTTCATAATTTAATGGGAAAATGCCTGCCTCGCCACTCGCGCGCTCCGCGGCTACCGGGTCCAGCGCCGGCCGCTTCTCGCTGTACACGAAGAAAAAAAAACAGCTGTTCCCTAGATTTTGACGAGTTATGCGAACATAAATGTAGGGTTATGTAGCAGCTGTTATTTTTCGCGATTTCATGTTTGGTCCCATAGTAAAAGTTGTTCATAATGATGAGTAAAGTCACGTGTTTAGGTCATCATCATCCAAGCACCGCCACTTCGACCGATTCTGTGCTTCGCGCATCCAGCGATTTCCTGCGACCTTCACCAAGTCATCGGTCCATCACATATTCAATCAAGTATCGGTCACTAATTACCAGTCATAGTTTCCGTTTAATGTTAAAAGTTTTGAATTGATTAAAGTTTAGTTCTTGAATGTGGCTAGAAAGTTATAATAAAAACATATACATTGGCAACTAAAGAAGCCATCACCTTTCTTGAATCTGCATGCTTAGCATGACCACATTGACTACAATAGAAACGGGTTTTGTCACAGACTACGTCATAGGGATACTACGTATGGTTTTTTAGGGGCATGAGGAACAGGGTGTAAAGTTCACTCATCCACCATAGAAAAGGGAGGATCCTCCAACCAGACGGGTGTTGTGTCTGGCGGGCCGACTGCCCGACTGTTGATGTCGGATAGTCTTATATATGTCGTTCGCGCGGTAAACTCGAATTGCGCGATGCAGGATTTGTGTGACGTCATGTCTTTGATGCGTAGTTCGTATGTGGCGGTGTAACCGCTACAGTTTTGTCAACGGAAGAATAGGCAAAATGACAGATACACAAACACAATCTGTCACTTTGTCTATTCTTCCGTCGACAACGCGTAGAAAACTCGTTTCTATGGTTGTCATGCTACGTGTGCTGGTTGTAGCAACAACAAAGGACCATGGGCAACTATGTATGGAGTCTATTTGTTATATTTTTTGTATAAATGTTAGCCTTACCTGCGTTAACCCAAGTTTCATCTTGATAATATATATGTCTCCCTTCTCGTCGAAACTGACATATAGATCGCAAGTAACGCTGGCGCCATGTTATTATATCATTTCAATCAATAAGTGTGCTATTGCGTGACCGTGCAACAAATTTAAAATTAAGATGCTTCAAAATTTTTCTGAGGGTGTCTTTGGAAATCTTGGGCATTTCTGAATCATCGTTCATCACTTGTAAAATCTAAATTAGTAAATTTTATAATAGCTTGGAATCATTACTTATATATAAAAGATGTAGGTATAAAATAATTCTGTCTGACTGATTGACTAACCTTTGCAATGGTTGGAGGTTCATTTCGGTAAAAGAACTGATGAACAATTCTTCGTATTGCAGAGAATGTAAATTCATCAATTTTATCTTTGAAACTTCGCTTTGGTCCAGTTTTTTTAGGAGGAGTTGGCGGCGCACCTTTACTTACTTCCTTCAAAACGTTACAAACAGAGCGTGAGGTTATTCCCAATATGTCAGCAACTTTGCTCATACATTCATTTTCTTCCACAACTTCAAAGGCCTCCAATTGCGCAGAAATTTCATTTTTCACGTATTTGTAGGCGTTGCGGGTCATTACTTTTTCAGTAACAGTGAAAGCTTTTCGTGACGTTTTTTTCTTGGGGACCAGAAAACATCCACGTCTTTTTGTGATGTACTTGGCTGAGGATCCATTTTGATGGAAAACCAAAACAAATAGATTCACTCAAAGTTCACAAAAAACTATAAACATAACAACAATCACAACGTAACAACATTTTAACAAAAACCCAACAAAATAACAAAATATCGATTCGCAATGAAATAAGATATTCGTGCAGTCAGACTGGAAGAATGAAGCCGAATGACACGATAAACAAAATGGCGATAGCTGCACGAGCGTGCACGGGTTGCCAATACTGAAAACTATCTAGGCTCTTTTATTATAAGTTTTGTTTTTTATATAAAAACAAAAATATTAACTTTTTATAAAATTGAGCAGCGATTACTAATTAATAAATAATTATTATGAATAATTATGTATTTATTTAAATAAAAATCAATAATTTAGTCTTTAATTGGCACACTGATGGCACACACACTGATTGTTTATCGATTTTTGTGTTCATCACTACACTATTTTATGTGGTATCATTATTTCACAAAATGACAGTAGCTAATGTCAAATCTGGAATCGAATTAAAATTCCGAGTTATAGTAAATAAAAATTAGTATACATTAATTAGCATTATATAAAATTATTCCATACTCATTCTCATTCTAAAGTTTCAATTCTCAACCACCAAAGTACATATTATTTTGAGGACGCTAGTTATGGCAGTTTTCAAATATGTGTTTGGATAGCCGAGTCTTAAAACTGCTGAGAGAGCTAACACTTTTTATATTTGTGGGTAGATTATTAAACAGTTGTGCTCCTTTATATGTATGTAATATTCTTTCTAGCTTAATTAGTGCGAATTCTTGGTAAAACAAGTAGACTTGGTCGACGAAGACTGCGTTTAGTAATTTGAGATTTTTTAGTAAATGATATATCAGTATGGATGGTTTTGTCTATAATTTTTCTAATCAGGGCCTCAAGTCTGCTATTATAATAGTGTCAGAATGGTCTTTCATTGATTTCATAATTGTTGATTTTGACAAGTTTGGTACCTAATCTACTAACATATTAGCGTCATTATGACTTTCCAATGGTCAGCCACTGACACTCCATTGAAAGAAATGGCATCTATTGGTAATCTCGTACATAATGAAAAAAGAATGACTGACTTAGGCGGTAATCTGCTAAAATTTTGACAGTCCCTTTGATCAGTGACCTACAATTAGAACGTCATTGTGCAGTCATTTCTTTTAAGTCGTTACGAGTATCGTGTTTGTGGTATACAATGATCAACCAATGATCGACCATTATGAATTTAGCAGATTACAAACTTTTAGCAAAATGACTATGGGATCGTGTTGGAATGACGAATTGGGCCCCTGAACACAAGTATTGTATGCGTAGAGCTGTTTGATATTCATAAGTTTTGTTTCTTGAAAAACTTTACAAGTTGGTGTTAGGTATGGATAGCGAAACAATATCTTTATGACCTCTTATTTTGTACTCTTTGTAATTCTTGCAACTTCGTTTTTCCGGCACTTCCCCAAATTTCTATGAGGTATAACAGATGTGACTTAATAAGAGAATTATAAATAGTATAACGTATCTTTTTAGGTATGCACTGGTTTATACTATGAAGTGAGCCTGTAAGTGCTGATAGTTTATTTTTAACATGGTCTATTTGATTTTGCCATGTTAAGTAATGATCTATTCTCAGGCCAAGATACTTTTCACAGGTTTTTTGATCTAGTGGGATTTTATCAATAGTTAGTGTGTCGTGCTGTGGATTTTTTTTATTCTTAGCTCTAAAGACAACGTAACAAGTTTTAGAGATATTTATGGTTAGTAAATTATATTTGAACCATTCGAATAGAACGTTGAGATCTTGTTGGGCTTTTGAAATAATATCATGTATGTTGGGTCCGAAATAAAATAAGCACGTATCATCTGCATATAAAGTTATATGACCATGTAGATTTAGTTCTGTGATGCTATTTATGTAGATCAAGAACAATAGCGGCCCCAATATAGACCCTTGCAGAACGCCGTATGTGATCGGCAATATACTACTCTCAAATGTATCAAATAATTAATATGGAATCTTCAAGATGTTACAGCATTTACTCCAAAAGGATGTTGTGTTCATTATTCAGCAAGATTTCAACTCAATAACATTGTCCGAGCCGAGACTGCTGTAGATGTGTGATAAACTTGCGAACGTTCAGTCAAACCATGTAGATGCAGCTTATGAAAAGTGTGTATTGATGCTGCAAGAAACTTTGAAACAGTTTATTCACCGTCTGGCGTTGAAATTGATATACTTCCAGGAATAAAAACGCTTTGTTACATAATATAATATGTGATTTTTGATTCAGTTCAGAACATATATTCCTACTATTTATTACTGAACAGTGCACTACGAGTATTTTACTAAATTATAATACCGGTGAGGCCAACTTACTCATTAAAGAATGGTGCCGATTCTTTTGTACACCGAACTAAACTATCACTAAAATTGTGAAAGCTATTCTGCAATAAAAAAAAAACATTTTGAAAAAACTTAAAATGAATTTGACAATCGCGACTCCACGTGGTACATAATTGTTTGCCCTACTTAATGATTTTTATGACTTGTTTTATATGGAATTTTTCACTTTTTATATGGAAAATATGAAAAATTAGTACATACGTGTTGAATATTAGGGGTAAAAGGATTTAAATTTTCATTATTTTTGCGATAGGACACACCATTTTCGAGATATAAGCAAAAGAAAAGAACAAAATCCATTAAACCTGAAGTTGAGGTGTTCTTGTGAATTTTAGTTCATGACAACTAATAGTATTACACACCATTTTTTATTGCGATTAAAAGAAATACGTCAAATTCAGAATAGCAAAATCAACATTTTCACTAAATCAAAATCTCAGTGCCATCTTAGTGCTGTCAAACTAAAATATAGTTATTATTAAGTTATGTCACTTTAGTCTATTTCAGAATGGGAAATCATCGTTTGACAGGAATAAACTAAATTTTGATGATGTTTAGTCTTCGATCAATAATTGATCGAAGTGTTTAGTCTAGTTTAGAGGCATTTGTGACAAGATAATCGGCACCACTGTCACGTTGTATTGTATAAGGAGACACTAGAATTCGTTGAAAAAACGGTTTTCGTAGGGATCACGCTTGACTCAAAACTACAGTGGGGTCCTCACTTAACATCACTTGCAGGGTGGAAAATCCATTAACAGACGAGGATACCGCGAGACTGGTCTATTTTAGTTACTTTCATAGCATCATGTTTCACGATATTCTGCTGTTGGGACTTTAACCAAGTTTTAATTGTCGAATATACCAATACATAATAATGATTTTCTTTCTTTTTCGTAGTAAAATTCTTTTAAACTCACAAATACATTGCAAACTATAGTTTTGTATAATTTAGAAGCATTTTTGTTTTTTTTTGTAAATGTAAGTACCATGTAGCCGTTTACTGTGTTATTATGTTGTATGTTGACTTGAGTGAGCATGACATACTCCCGACTGCAATGCTCTTTCATGGCAGTTGAGAGTATGTCATGTTCACTTAAATGTTTCGCTGATGGTGGCGAGTGTGTTGGATTATTCTCTACAAAGTGGTTGAGCTGGATAGTGCTGATCCACGCGTCATGTTCGTGAAGGGGCGCTGTCAGTTGATCAGTTCGGTCATCTCTTATCTGCCAGAGCTTATTTTTAATCTTATATTATTAATCTTTTTTTTTTACAATGTTCACACATATAGAAGCAACAAGAATAATGTACCCAGGATTTTGTAATTTCTATAGATATTTAAAAGAGTTTCCTTGGAATTTCTTGCCCGTTCTTCTCCATAGAGATCTATGTTTTGGAATGGGCAACTAGCTTCAACTTTCTGACTAACTGACCGACTCTTTGACAGTTCAAAAGTTCCTGTAAATGGTTTAATTTAAATAAACGATTTGAATTTGAGTAGGTATGAGTGATTTGACAAAATTCAAAATTTCTAAAATTTGCTACACGCAATGCGGCACCGAAGGGGGCACCATCCTCTCAAGTATATATCTTAATATATCTTAGTTCTTGTCTTGGATGTGATCTTTTCTGGGGTATCCTAGAAAATGAACAAATTTCTATAGGCCCAGATAACCTAGTTACGAAATTCCAGATTGGGCTGGTTAATTGCCGGTCCGATACATAAAAATAATTTGAATAGCATATTATATTGCAACAATAGCAAAAATTACAAGATTCAAGAATCTTGCATTGATAAATTACTAACCAAATTCTGGGAGATTGAAGAACTACCAAACAAACCCATTCTCAGCGAAAGTGAAAGTGCTTGTGAAAAGCATTTTTTGTTTATTACGGTTTGAGTGACGGATGATTTAAGGGGAGAACAGCAATATCATCTAGCTGGCCCAAATGTCAACATCACCTGCACGCGCTGGTGGTTCGTATGAATAGCCAGCAACGATGGTCCTTCTGGCCTTCATGGTGCCGCCTGCCAGATAACGAACGAGGCTATGGCATCTGAGCGATGGCGGTATAACCATACACCTGACAGCTTGCCGTTCGAGGCTACAGAGGCCTTAGGAATTAAATAACCCCTAAAAAACCTGAAAGAAGGCAAGGGGAAACCACTATTTTCCCAAGAAAACCACTTGACAAGTTTTAATAAGTTAAGGACAAGTTTTATTGTCATGCGATCCGACTGATCCTCGGCGCCATCGTGATTCCGGGTTGCACGGTGGGAAATATGCTACCGGCTACACCTCTGTGGACCACCAGGCAGCGAGTGGAAATTATACATCTGGTCTCGGCACAGGTCAAAATAGTACCCAACCGAGAAAACATCTGTGAGTACTACTTGGAATGTCAGAGGTTGAGCTTAGGACCCGGCAAGTTGGAAATTGTGGAATTTGTTGGAGTTGGAAAGGGTGCAAAATTGACATTCTAGGGCTCAGCGACGTGAATAAAAGAGGCAACGGACACTTTAAAATATCAAATGTAAACTTAAGCAATATTTTTTAAGTATTATATAGGGATGATTGTAACTATTTAAGGAACTAAATATAATATTATCTGTATCGGCAATAAGCGTACATAAAATGCTTCATTGTATAGTTAGATGTTGAGATAGACTCATAATAGCACAAGTTTAAACCTTAGTGGTTTTTGGTTGCTATTTAATATGTAATCCTGTGTTCTTTTGTATAAATGATAAATAAAGAAATACGAGTAACGGGAACATCATGTACTATACAGGGGGCGAAGATCATAGCGCCAACGGAGTGGCATCATCGTGTCAAAGAAACTACAGAGTAGTATCAAAGGTTATTCAACTACAAATGATCGGATTATTGCCATCAAACTTGATATGTGCCATGTCCCAGTTAATGTTATACAGGTATATGCACCCACATCCCAATCAGATGAGAACGTCTCGGACCAGTTCTATGCCAATGTGGACAGCATATCACGCACCATACCATCTAGGGAAGTTGTGATCATGCAGGGAGACATAAATGCTAAAGCGGGATACACCAGGGGTGATCCTCTTCGAGGTACAGTCGTTGGCTCTTATGGCCTTGGTAATAGAAATAACAGAGGCGATAAATTTCGGCAATACTGCGTAGAGTTGGCTGTTATGAAAACATGGTTCCAAAATCATCTGAGGAGGCTATATACATGGACATCTCCAACAGGGCATAGAAATCAGATTGACCATACATATAGCGATTAGGTCGAAGTAGCGCTCGTCAATCACAAATGTAAAAACACTTCCTGGTGCTGATTGCGGTAGTGACCACCAGCTTCTGGTCAATGACATCAGGTTGCCTTTAAAAGAGCCTCGGCGGAATCCTCAGACTAACGTTAACCTGAACAAACAAGGTCTAGACCACTTCCAGGAAACGATTGACGACAACATCAAGTCACTAAAATTAGATCCATTTGACTCAAGTGAAGCTGACTGGAATAACTACAAGAGGACTGTTTTATATACGGCCAAAGTGAGTTATAAAGTTAAAATGCTTTTAAGACTGTACGGTAGAAGGAAGAGTGGATAAGTCAGGAGTCTTGGAAGTTGATTGAGGAGAGGAAACAGCAGGAAGCAGAGGGTCTGAGTTCTGATTGACAGAGAAGCAGATACAGTTCAAAGATCTACTCGGAAGGATAGGGATGTGCACATCAACAGCGTCTGCGTGGAAATTGAGGGACATGCCGTTAAAGTGCAAACTAAGGATCTGTTCATGAAATTTAAACAGCTAACAGGTACCTTCAAAAGAAATGCTGGGAAGTGGAAGACAATAGAGGTAACACTTTCACCGAATTAGAGTGTTTTGGATAGATGGAGAGAGCTACTACTGTTACAAACTATACCGGTATGTGGATTGCTTATGTACCGAGCATAGATGGGATGACCACTTGGAAGAACCGGTTATACTACTATTGGAAGTCCAAGATGCTATACAAAAACTGAAGCATAAAGCAGTGGGTCCTGATGGCGTTTCTGCTGCAATGTTACAACATCTTGGTTTTGATGTGTGCCTTACCCCGGGTCAAATAAATATATATTTCTTTCTTTCTTTTTGATGGTACAAAGATTATGCACCAGATATGTGTCATGCACAAAGATCTGGATGACAGGCCAGTGGCCACAATCCGCTGTTTTTCCTCTTCACAAGAAAGGTTACACCAAGAATGTGAAAACTACAGAACCTTATCACTCATGTCCCACGCCATTAAAATCCTTTTCCACATAATTATCACGAGATTATCAGCGTATGTAGACCACCAGATACCGAGAGAACAAGCGGTTTTGTTGCCGGTAAGGGAACTCGAGAGCAACTTGAATGTCCGTATTCTCATCGAGACATGTCGTTAATTTAACAAGCCACTGGTTTTGTGCTTCATAGATTACGCTACGGCGTTTGATTGCATACAGTGGCAGACAATGTTTGATGTTCTCATTGAAATGGGCGTCTCACACTCACTTCTCATTTTCATTCATTCATCCACATCTCACTTTTCTGATTCAGAATCTGTACCTTGACGGCACCAGCTTTGTGAAATTGGAAAACAAAAAATCTAAGGCTTTCCGTACGGAACGGAGCGTGCGTCAAGGCTTTATCGGTCGCCAAAGTTATTCAACCTCTACGGGGAGCATATCATGAGGAGGGCGCTGGATGGTTGGCACGGCGGAATCTTCGTTGGCGGTGAAAGACATACAAACCTGAGATATGCGGACGATACCACTATAGTTGTGTCGAACGAGGAAGAGATGGCAGATCTGCTGAAGCATATAGAAGCAGAGGGCGCTAAACTTGGGCTCAAGATCTTTCGGACATATTATGCGTTCCCCTAAGCATGGTCTGGAAAGGGTTAAGTTACTAGGCCGGGTGGAAGGAAAACGTGCTCAAGGCAGAGCAGCGGTGAGATGGTCAGACGCGATCCAGAAGGCTGTTGGAGGCAGCAATTACCAAGCGGTCTACACTGCAGAAGACCGCAAGGTTTGGAGACGCGTCGTATGTGGTCGCGTAGAGGGCACAGAATAGAGGGAACGACGAAGAAGCAGAAAGCGGCACCAAAAGGTGCATGGATTGGATGTCATCTTGATCGCCGTGTATGTATATGTAACTCGTGTCAGCACCAGTCCTTCAGTTCCTTTCAATTTAAAAAAACTTACTTGTAAGTGTTTTTTCCCATACAAAAAAAAACATACAACTTTTTTCTCACACGTGGAGCTACTAATACCATCCATATGATAATATGACGTACAGTCCTACCAACTTATCTGTGAACTGAAAGAGGACGGCACCGTCGATTCAGTGTTGCTAATTAATATAAGGTGCCCAAAATTGAGTAAGTTTTCAAGAAGGAAATTTCACATTAGACATATTCCTTAAATAAGAATTACTGTTTTTACAAATTAAAAACAATGATACCTATATAAAAATAATAATAAATAAAAAGAATTCGATAATTTACAGTTACGTAGATACGCTAACAGTTTAGTCTCTCAGCAATAAACAATGGCTTTATCTAAAAAGTAATCCAATGAAGTGGAAATTCAGCAGATAAAATGTTCCACGGGGGGGATACAACTTTAATTTAATGCGAAGTTAAGTATGTACCTACCCTTCAAGAGGTACCTGGATGTCTAGCATTTAGTTATGACCGTACCTAACCCCTAACACCAGATTTGACTAATTTTAATTAGCAGTGGTACCTAGTGGTAGTGTAGGGTAATAAAAAAAATCAAATTGCTTTACAATAATTTATTGAAAACCAGGTTTACAGAAATTGTGATCTTTACATGAACCTGCATACATAACTTCATCCTGGTTGTGAGGCCATACTCCGCTTATATCCGTACCACTATCACCATTATCACTATCGCTTTCGGTTTCAGTTTCACTTACCACTTCTATAATAAAAGGTTTATCTAAATACAAATCATGTTTTAATTATTCTCCTTCCAACCTGCGAACGTGTTTACAATGCTGTGCCCACTCATGAACTGTAATAGCGTCAAAAGCTTCTCTAACTAGGCGGGGAATTTCAGCATTTTTGTGCTCAATATTTGCATCAGCAACTTTTCTTTTCATTGTGCTCCATATGAGGTCAATGGGATTGAGATCACAGTGATAAGGTGGTAAATATAAGCATTTGTGTCTATTGTCTTCTAATTTCTTTTCAATCTCATATACAGGTTCAGGCTTGATTCTCTAAATTATTTCTAAAAGCTGAGGTTTAGTCAAATTCTCTCCGTAGTCAATTTTATTTTGGGTCAACCATAATTGCATATCTTTTTTTAAGGAATTCGTATTTGGGTCTTTATTCACACAAATACTGTGATACGGATCATTATCCATCACTATTATGGATGGCTCTCGTAAATTAGGCACATGTTTTGCAATAACCCACTTTTTTAAGTTGGTACTATTCATCTCGTCATTATAATCACCACTGTGTTTGATTAATATATCTTTGCCCTTTCGATACAGGCTCCAATACTCCGTCTTCACCCTCTCCTTGCCAACATTTACCCGATGTATGCGAAGAGTGAATATAGGTCTCATTTGAATAAATTAAGGGCCGGGGCTGGGGAGATTTATTATTTTTATTCACTGCATGCAAATACTTAGCTCTCCAAGCTGATATTTCATTACTCTCCTTAAGAACCTTCCGATTGGATTGAGATTATTTAAAACGAACTCCCACCTTGTAAAGCAGCTTTTGCAGACTCTCTCGCTGTCCTGTGTAACTTATTTATGTCTTTATGACCTCTAGAAGCTTTTTAACAGTAGGGACCTCTTTTTTAGCAGAATAAAATTCATGTACTTTCCTCCGTATAACTCCCATGTCAAAATCATCAACATGCACTAATCCACTTTTACGTTTTCTCTCCTTGCCTGGTGTCCGAATTTTTGTTCCAGTTTCTTCTGCTGTGTGCCCTTCCTTAACTATTTTTGAAATTAGTCCTAGACTCACACCTGAAATATAAGATAATAAAATAAATGTTAGTAGAAATTTGAAATCTGGCAGGTCAAGCAGGTTACCTAATACCTAGGTGTACGTTACCGTTACGCTAACCTGCAGCAAGAATAGAAACAAATGTTTCGTGAATTTAAAGAATTAGTTAAGTTTCGGGTAATTTATAACAAGAAAGTTGACAGCACTAACCTGTCGCTGCGGAAATTCATTTGTACAGACGCCAGCAGGTCAACCTACCCGAAACTGTCAAATTTTCCCAATCAACTTTGAACCTTATGCTTTACTGATAAAGTTAAAAATCTATTAAAGAAATTTGACAGATTGTAGTAGGTTGAAGTGCTGGCGTCTGTACATTTGATTAAATGGAATAATCGGAGACCCCGCCCGAGCTTCTTCTTCAAAAAAGGTTTTAAAAAACCTTTAGAATAATGTTTCGAGCATCACTTTTAAAAGCTTTCGGCACATTTAAATGTATAAATTCAGCAATATCACGACAAAACAACTAGAGAACCCGAATATAGTAGACACTGACAATCGAATGACATTTCAACATGACGGCCGTAGTTCCAATTTTCGCCATTTCACAGATAACTAGGTAGGAGTGTAATGACCGTAATGTAAATTGATTATCCTTTTTTCAAATACCAAACCAGAACAAAGATAAACAAACAAACCTTCACTTGACGGGTGCTTGACGGTAAAAAGGTAATTGAAAACCGACCACAAAATATAGTGTTTTGTAACTTTTATTGCTCAATTAATAGTAGGTACTTACTTTTACTTAAGTGGTTTTTAGTAATAATTTGTAGTCTAACATATAAGGGTGAATAATGTTCCACCCTGAAAAGAATGCTTATCTCCAACTTGTATGCCCCATGGAACCGAGGGTCATTAATAAGGTTGTTCAATACGCTATGAAGAGAAAAGTTTTACCAGGTAAGTATCCTTTATATCGTCAGATCCACCAGACCTGACCAAAATCCGTACCGAGCGATCGATCACCTAGAACAACTGGAGTGATCATTCCCTGAAGCCGCCCGTAACACTAATCCTAATTAGGGAAAACGAAAATTTTATCAGCGTAGGGTAATTTAGGAACAGTCACATCATCAGTCGTGGTGACTTTGAAAACTGATGCCATCGTTTCGTGTTGTATTGTTGGAAGGATTCGTATATGTACCTAATCACATCCTGATTCGGTCCACCTAGATCGGTCTAAACGTTCCGGCCAGTCTAGCGCGGGTTCATTTATAATGATTACTAATTGACCTATCCTCTTGTTTAGGGATTCTGAGGTCACCCGTGCGTGTGGTCAGGTATAGGTACACTCAAGCAGTCGAGCTCTTATCTAATACAGTAAACGGACGTGCGTCATTTCACACATTAGCAAATGAAATAACTATTCCTGGATGCATACAACCACATATATACAACGTGGTCAACCTGATAGTAAGCTATCAAAGCCGCCTACGGATATCTGTAATACCAGACAAAACTGAAATGTAGGTAGGTACCTAACCTATATCCTTCAAGCCAAAATTCAGCAGAACTGTACTTTTTTGTATGGTGATAGTACATAGTAACTTCATGAAAATAAGTACCTTTTTATTTCAGAAAGTAGTATTGATATTCAAGATGATATAAAGCTGCCTGCAGAAATAAAACCGGACATGGAGCAACCGTCCTTGTCCATGCCATTTGTCGACGTCACACGAGCTCGACTGGGTTTCGAACGAATCGGGCTCCAGGTTATCATCAGGGAACTCAACTCACATAACAAATTAATAAAAGTGCAAGCCATTCATACTCTGATGGATCAGGTGATAATGCTTACTTAATTATTTCGAACGGGTATCTAGAAACCCGTTTTCATAGCCCGGTTTTCATGGCCAAACTGTCTAAAGAGACGAGACCATTGTTTGCTGAAGAATTCTTGAAATAAGAAAACAGTTATGGGCTATTTATTGTCTTAGAAAGTTAGGTATGATTCTAATTAAGGGATCAATCAATAAAATAAAAAAGCATTGCTTTGCGACTAGTTGTCACGTCATAATCTAATCATTCATAGTAACTAAAACGTTAGCCATTAATATTACATTTGATTTATCGTCAAACAGGTAAAAATAGCACAAAGCGTCTTCTTCCTTATAGAGCATCACGTCGTGTACAGGCTCATAGATCTGATGCTGGACAACGACCCCATCGTCCGGGAGAAGGTTACCATCATCCTCATACGCCTGGCAAACTATATCCAAGGCAGGAAGCAAATCATATCAAGGCCCATCGTCATCGACCACCTCATAGACATGTTCATGCAGGACCACAAACAGATACGTTACGCTGCTTCTCTCTGTCTTAAAACTCTAACGAGATGTAGATTCGTTTGCAAAGTCGTCATAAAGAACGACAAAGTCATCGAGAGCCTCCTGAAAATGATCAAACACGACTACATGGAGATTGTGATCTACCATATGAACTCGCTTAAAAACTTATCAGAGTGGGACCCCATCCCACCGCTTAAAGCGAATGCGTTTCAAGTAATGATGAAGCTTCTGATATATACTCATTATAGAGTGGTACAAGCGGCAATGGATTGCTTGACACAATTCTGCAAACATAGTGTGGGCAAGAAGCTAGCCGACAAGTATGACTTGAATGATCTTATAACACGTTTCTTAGTATCTCCAGACATTGAGGTAATTGTAAGCACTCTTGGTCTGATGCAGTATACAACGACGACGGAGCAGTCTTTGTGGCGTTTAAAACAGTACAAGTATGACCTGGTGAAGCGTTTGGTGGCTTTGGCTGTTTCGCAAAGCGTACCAGTGCTACAGGCACGAGCAATTCAGGTATTGATCAACCTCTGCGAATGTTCTGAAATCAGGATAGAACTTAAGAACAACTGGGAAGCGGTTGTTAACAAAAATATTAAGATTAGACCTCATGAGAACTTTGATACCCGGGAGACTACAACTTTTGGGCTTGCGAGTGGTTATAATTACCAAACGATGTGTTTCGAAGAGTTGGAGACAATCAAGAGTGATTACGGTGATACTGTTCAACCTGACGATGTGCACAGCTATGTGAGCCACGTAATTAACTTAAAGAAGAATCTGGTTAAGGCTATCAACACTAGAAAAGATAAAAACTGAGTTCAGTGTCGCGAGGTGATCACGCGATTGGGACGCATGTCTGCTGCGGAGTCTTTACTTAACTACTGGCCTACAGCCAATCTATTCTGTAATAATCTCACCGTGAAAACTTAGGTGAAGTGAACGTGAAGTGAGCTGTAATTCCACCTGCTGCTAGGGACTGACAGCTCACTCCGAGCTCACTTCACCTAAGTTTTCACAGTGAGATGGTTACAGAATAGCACTGCTGGACCTAAATGTACCTAAACGCATGTTTTATAATGCCTATGATCCACTGCAGTAACCTAAATTAGAAAAATATATGATATTTTTAGGATATATGCTAGTAAGATAGTATATGTGGTGTACTATTTTGTGGAAATGACAATATGCCTAGTAAAATTATTCCAAATAAAATTCTGCCATCTTAAAAATAAGCCACTATAAATTCGGACACATAATCATTCGGCCAAACATTAATTATATAATTTGTATGCCAAATAAATTTCGGAGCATCAAGATTCTGTCAGATAGAGACCCGTTTTTATAACACAACTTTTGATTTCATTAAAAATAGTTCTTAGTAACACTCTTTTATGTTCGCATATTTTTTTAAACATTATCCTTTTTTTTTTTTGCGTTTTATTCTTATTTTTTGGAATGGAATATATTTATTTAGACTGTGTTTTAATATTGTAATGAAGAATTCGTAATTTGTGTGTACACTAATATTTTTATTTTATATAATTTCCCAATTTTCTGATTTAAGTGAATTTTTAAATCATTTGACGTTATTTTTTGTAAATAATATTTTTTCGGTATACCAAGTTTTACTTTGTTATTTGATAAATAGTCTACACGATAGTCCATAATTTTTGACAGTTGCTTTCTTTATGAGCGGAGGGTAATTTGTAAAAAGTATGCCAATGCAAGTGGATGTTGTCTTGGTTACTCATGTTGGTTCGCGGATTATTTGTTGCAGGTTATATGTTTAAATAAAGTTTTAGAACTCCAGTCTGTTTATTTATATTGGACATGTTTATGTTAGTCTCCTCTTATTAATAAGTGTTAATGTGATTTTTTAATCATTAATTTATGTAAAACTTCCCAATTGTCGAAGAAATATATCAATAGGACGATCTGCTATCTAATTACGCAATACATTTTCGTAAACCATTACGACAAATTTGTTTCATTTTGACAGTTCATCAACATTCATTGCATTATTTATGTTGTTGAGCAGATTTTTTTTCGAACATAAGAAGCAATGGATTAGTAATTTGTTCCAAAACTATTCAAATTCCGATTGATCGTGTATTACGTAATTAGGGTACTGCTCTATGTAGTCATATAAAAGTACAGTTTAGTTTAGGAACATCAATAGCACTAAATTCTATAACATATGTACTCCTTTTTCTGAGATTACCAACGTCTATTCGTTCAATAAAATCGAATGAGTCTCTAACAATAATACAAACTCTACCGCCTTCGCTGGTTTTGCTACTATGCTAGTTACCTTGGCAAGCGCCGACTGTACGTCGAGTTTGCGGGACATGAATCCAGACCTTATTACACGTTCCCCGGGATAAGTCAAGGGAGTAATATTGAACCTTTGGAAATCATTTTAATAATAATTAATGCCAACAGTCGTGAAAGAAGCAAAGTGTCTACTGATCGGTGTTCTACTAAATTGCGTGCTTCCAAATACTGGGTACACGATATTAATATGAAAGAAATATCTACGGCGAATTTCACCATTTATATCCAGATTTGAAAAAGGGCCCAAAAAATTTAAAAAAAAACATAATTTATATAAGATATAGGTACACACTATAAATAAAATACAAAAATGTGGCTGGTGCGCATCCGATTCCCCGCGTCGACTCAAGCGCACCGAGTCTATTCGAAACCTTACTCGCGTAAATCACGAAACCTTACTCTTGAAACTTGAGCATTACGGACTAGGTAAATTTGCTGTCAGTTTAGTAAAATCTTATTTAAATGATTGACATCAGCAAGTTCAAATTAACGGTGTCAATTCACTCGGTCTAAAAGTAAAAATGGGTGTTCCACAAGGCTCGATATTGGGTCCTTTCCTCTTTTTAGTATATATTAATGATCTACCCCATTTATTAAAAAACAAACTACAAAAATAGTGATTTTCTGACGATACTTCTCTAATTTTTAAGATAAATAGACGTGCATCAAATCTTGACAAAGTATTTAACGCCCTACTGCAGGTCCAAAATTGGTTCACTGCTAACAATTTAGTAATAAATGGGAAAAAAACTAAATGCATAAGATTTGCTTTACCGAATGTTAAAAGTAGTGTTTGTGAAATAGTATTGAATAGGGAGAAACTAGAATTCGTCGATAAAACTGTTTTCTTGGGGATCACGCTCGACTCAAGGCTGCAATGGGGTCCTCATTTAACATCTCTTGCAGGACGGCTAAGTTCAGCAGCATATGCTGTGAGAAAAATCCGTCAATTTACTGATGTAGATACCGCGAGGCTAGTCTATTTCAGTTACTTTCATAGTATCATGTGTTACGGTATTTTACTATGGGGACGGGCTGCAGATATCGAATCGATTTTTATTCTGCAGAAAAGAGCCATCAAAGCAATATATAGCCTCCGCAGACGCGATTCTCTAAGGGAACGATATTAACATTATGACGGTACCTTGTCAATATATCTATGAGAACATTATGTACGTAATGAAAAATCTAAGTATTTTCAGTAAAATAGGTGATAGACACAATTATAGGACTAGAAATAGGGACCAATTAGTTCAACCGGGTTTCAGACTGGCTAAAGTAGACTCATCTTTCATGAGGTACTGTGTAAAATGTTACAATAAAATACCTCCACACATACTCCAATTGGATGAAACGAAATTTAAATCTTGCATAAAACGCACACTATGCTGCCAAGCATATTATAAGTTGGGGGATTACATCGCTAACAAAAATGCTTGGCTCAACGCTGGTCCAGCTCCACAAGGGCGCATAAACTAATTGATTAGCATTGGAAAATATTGTTGGAGCTGCTGAAGATTGAAAAACTATATTTACATTGTATAAATTCAATCTCTTAGTATTATAATTGCATTGCACATATGTCAGCACAGTTTACCTACTTTAAATCTACCATTTACTGAGTACGTCTTTCATTGACTTGAATGTGCCCTGGCGGCTGAGAGTATGTCATGCTCACTCAAATGTCTCGCTGGTGGTGGCGTGTGTGTTGGATTATTAAGTTCCCTTCAAAATGTTTGCTGTTTGTTTTCTAAATGATGCTGATCCATGCGGCATGTTCGTGAACGGGCGCCGTCAGTGGGGACTGGTCATCTCTTAGCTGCCATGGCTTATTTTAATTTTTTAATTATTTTTGTATTTATGTTTTTATTATGGACGCTTATAACGTGCACGTTTTACTACATTGTTCTCACATGTATAATTTCAACATGAATGATGTAACCAATGTTTTGTAACAATATTCTGATTTAAAAGAGTGTCCATGGAGTTTCTTGCCCATGCTTCTCCATAGGAACCTAGTACGCTTTGGAATTGGCATTCATCTTTCTGACTGACCGACCCGTTGACAATTCAAAAGTACCTGTAATTGGTTTATTTGGAATAAATGATTTGAGTTTGAAACGCGTCGGCGAAGAAATTCGCTTATCGAGCAATGCGCGCGGGCGGCGATTTGATTCGGCGATCCGCGGCTAGTCGTTAATGGATGGTTTCATAGTAAGCAAAATTCTACGATTCGATTCGCTTCGACTCTGCGAGCCTAGTCGACCCGAGGCTAAGGAACAGTACCTACTACCAATCACATGACTGCAAAATTCAGTGCTACCAATCGCGTCACAGGTCAAGTTATAATGAAATTCAAAATTCAAATTCAAAATATTTTTATTTCACATAGGCACTTATGAAACGTCAGAAGCTAGGTGCACGGTTCCAATTGGTCGTTTCCTATGGAGAAGAGCCGGCAAGAAACTCCACGGTTACTCTTTTAAAAGTAAATGGTATTTACAATCTTTTCAAGTTACAGTGTGTATAGGTATGAGAGGACACTGTAGGCCTATCAACAAGTACCAGGTACTTAGCAAGATAGAAATTGATCGACAGATCTACAAGTCGGTTATGCCTACAACGTTCTCACATTCACAAAATATAAAAGAAGAGAATCTATATAAAAAAATAAACAAATTGAAAACCTATTTGAACCAAATAACATGATTGCATGATCTAATTTAATAAAAAATATAGTATTGAAGTTATATAATGTCAAATAACGAAAAGATTATGTCAAAAAAGTACGTAAAAGAAAAAAAAAATAGGTAAAATAAAATAATCATCTTAATTTGGGAGCAGTTAATAGACATTTACATAGTTACAAAAAAAAAAAAATGTAACTGTCCCGAGGTAATGGCTGATTTGCGTGGATTATTATAATTTCACTAGCACATCTCTAAATTCGTGGCCCGATGATGTGTCATCCTTATTCAAGTTACAACTAGTCGCGCTCCGACGGCAGGGCAGAGTTCATGTGTGATGGTGCGTCGAGTTTTCAAAAAAATAATGGTAAAAACTTCGTTGCGTGGGTTTGGTAAACTATGAATTGCGTGGTACAATTATCTCCAGTGTCTGTGAACGTAACTTATAATCAAAATACAGTTTATTTGCTTAAAAGGTTTTTGTATATTTTTAGGATAGGATTTATTTTGATTTCCCTGGTCGTGATTTGCGTGGTTTACGTGGTAGTTTTGACCCACGCAGATCAATTTTTGACCATGCAAATGAAATAACTTTGATTTTTGTACTAGTAATGAATGAAAATATTTTTTATTAATTCAGTTAAATGAAAAATCGTTTTTTATTCAAATGACTGATTATAATAAGATAAATTGATATTTTTTTATGTGTTTAAATTAGCGTTATATTTTTGTAATTTCTTTAACCAATAATAAATAATGTTGGACTGATTCTACTAAAAAACGTTTTTTGCCTAGTAACCTACCTATTTTTTTTACATTTTAATAAAATAACTTCTTTAAGTAACAATAAGTTACTCATTTGAGAAAGTTAAGTGTTTGTGTTGAGTGTTTTGTGATTAGCGAGGCCTCCATTTTTTTAACCTCGATTATCTCTGTAAGTATATCGCTCTCAGAGGTGCATTTTTTATAAAAAAAATATTACTGTTACGTATATTTTAAGATTCTGACATAAATAAAATAAAAACAAAACAATTTGAAAATTGCCACGAAAATCACCAAAGAATGCCTTACTCGAAGAAGCACCCTACTACAGAACAGTCTCAACACACATATTACTGAAATAAATGTTAAAATCAGCCTAGTATAAACATAAAATACCTATATGCATAATTATGCATACGTTGAAGACTAGCTCCTATTTATATGCTGCATTGTGTAAATAATCTTATAATTTCACCCTACTCCAAGTGTTGAAATATACTTAATTGAAGAAAGAAACACCGCATCCTGGATAGAATTCACTTTTGCAACCTTGAATCGCACACTTTTTAACCATCTTTATTACGTCCGAATAAAGAAATTGATTGTTTTATCGTCGAATTGCGGTTAAATTAAATATCACCAAGTTGATCACCATAATTACAACAAATTAATATGGCTGACGGGCTGCCAGTCTAACTTATATACAATGTGGATCTGGACTTACGACATGAAATTAAAACGAGCACAGTACTAGTCCTTAAAAACATTTTAAAATACGAAGATTAGTAGTTACCTAATGGAAAATTGAAAAATTGCAATTTTCAAACAAAATAAATAGCAGAATCGACTGCATAAAAAGTAAACACGCTTTATCTACGAAAAGTCACTAACCTGTTGCGCGGCCCGATGCGGGTCGCGGCGGGGGGCGGCGCCTGCGCTGCGGTGCGGGGCGTAGGTGGACGTGGGTAGGTAGTTTAGTCGGAGAACAACAAATTATCGGCATAAACTCACTAAGTTGCGCGTTGTTAATTAAAAGATCACTGGTTGAATAATTAATCACATCACAATCAGAATTTACATCAATAGTCAAATTTATAAATTTTCAAGGTTTCCACCGTTGTTCATTATGCACAAGCGACATCGATACCTAATTAACTAACTAATATTAAACTAACACTGAACAATAAGTCACACTAAATCGTCTTTAATCACAAATAACAACTAAATTTTTTCGCAAAATCACAACTATGCTCGCGCGGCTCATCTCGTGATAAAAAAAGTAGCTGTGTGCGCTCCTCAAAGGGCGCCGCTGCACTGACTGTGACCGAGTCCCGAGACTGCCGAAAAAATTCCGCTCACACACACACTCGCAATTGTCTATGCACCACTAAGGCATAATTTGCGTGAGTAATATTTCTTTTTCATTCTAATTGTAGTATTATTTTGTGGGACTGGGCGGGGCGCGTCAGAGTGGAATCGTATGACACCTTTCTCTGTCTCTCAAGCATATTGAGACGTAGAGGATAGAATCGTACGTTTTGCACAGGTTCTTGACCTTACAATGTTTACCTATTATTACGGACTCGGATCTACATCATGTTGAAAAATAAGAAAATGAAAAATAATTTCCTGTGGCTAAAGTATTCATTGGATTTGATTGATTTTTTGTATACGGGTAAATAACATGACACTCTTTATGTGGTTTTGAGGAATGTCAAGCGTCCTGCTCCACATTGTATATAATCTAATAATAATCTTTTCTTTTTTAATTACATTTCAATACAGTGTCCAAATTGTTGCTAGAAAAATGTTCTCTAAAAATGTTTCAATTATCTGTTCTAACAGATAATTGAAAAATATTAGAAATATTTCAGAACGAAATTAATGTATTTTTAATAAGACATGACAATATTATTTTTTCCTACCATTCTTACTAAATTCGGGAAAAATCCTTTTGGCAACACTTTAGAAAGGGACACAGAGCTCTCGAAGAGCTTTCTCTCTCGGACCTGATTTCTCTTTGACCAAGTGATTGTCTGTAATAGAACTTAGCTTCATATACATAAGGCTTATTTTTATATTGGTGTCAAATTGACAATGCACATTCCATGTTGGATATAAGTTCCTTGGGTCCGACACGCACTCGGCAGGTTTTTAAAAACGAAACAAGAATAACACAAACAAAGCTATCTTCTATCTTCACTTGACGGCAGTATTCCTATTTAGTCTGTGCTTGATGGTAAAAACGTCATTGAAAACCTACCATAATTATAATATATTGTTTTGTAACATTTATTGCTCACTAATTTGTACTTACTTACTTTTACTTAGGTGCTTTTTAGAAATAATTTGTAGTCTAACATAAAAGGGTGAATAATGTTCCACCCTGAAAAGAATGCTTATCTCCAACTTGTATGCCCCATGGAACCGCGGGTCATTAATAAGGTTGTTCAATACGCTATGAAGAGAAAAGTTTTACCAGGTAAGTATCATCTATATCGTCAAATCCACCAGACCTGACCAAAATCCGGACCGAGCGATCGATCGCCTAGAACTACTGGAGTGATCATTCCCTGAAGCCGCCCGTAACACTAATCCTAACATAATTAGGGAAAACGAAAATATTATCAGCAATCAGGGTAATTTAGGAACAGTCACATCATCAGTCGTGGTGACTTTGAAAACTGATGCCATCGTTTCGTGTTGTATTGTTGGAAGGATTCGTATATGTAATCACATCCTGATGCCCCCACCTAGATCGGTCTGAAGTTCTGAACGTTCAGACCAGTCTAGCGCGGGTTCATTTAGAATGAATACTAATTGACCTATCCTCTCCGATTGATCTAAGGTATTGTTTAGGGATTCTGAAGTCACCAGTGCGTGTGGTCAGGTATGAGGTACTTAGGTACACTCAAGCAGTCGAGCTCTTATCTAATACAGTAAATGGACGTGCGTCATTTCACACATTAGCAAATTAAATAACTAGTCCTAGATAAATGCTAAAGCGGCATACAACCACATATATACAACGTGGTTAACCTGATAGTAAGCGATCAAAGCCGCCTACGGATATCTGTAATACCAGACAAAACTGAAATGTAGGAAGGTACGTACCTAACCTATACTTTTTTGTATGGTGGTTGTATATACATCGCCGTAGCGAGCTCTTTCAAAAAGAACTTCTGCTACTAGTAACTTCATGAAAATAAGTACCTTTTTATTCCAGAAAGTAGTATTGATATTCAAGATGATATAAAGCTGCCTGCAGAAATAAAACCGGACATGGAGCAACCGTCCTTGTCCATGCCATTTGTCGACGTCACACGAGCTCGACTGGGTTTCGAACGAATCGGGCTCCAGGTTATCATCAGGGAACTCAACTCACATAACAAATTAATAAAAGTGCAAGCCATTCATACTCTGATGGATCAGGTGATGATGCTTACTTAATTATTTCGAAAGGGTTTCTCCTCCCCTCTACGATTTTACGACAGTCTGTTTTCATGGCCAAACTGTCTAAAAGAGACCATTGTTTGCTGTAGAATTCTTGAAATAAGAAAACAGTTATGGGCTATTTATTGTAAATAAAAATTGTAAAGCAACGCTTTGGTTTGCGACTACATGACACGACATAATATTATATACACCGTAATAATCTAATCATTCATTGTAACTATAACGTTAGCCATTAATATTACATTTGTTTAATCGTCAAACAGGTAAAAATAGCAGAAAGCGTCTTCTTCCTTATAGAGCATCACGTCGTGTACAGGCTCATAGACCTAATGCTGGATAACGACCCCATCGTCCGGGAGAAGGTTGCCATCATCCTCATACGCCTGGCAAACTATCTCCAAGGCAGGATGCAAATCATATCGAGGCCCATCGTCGTCGACCACCTCATAGGCATGTTCATGCAGGACCACAAACAGATACGTTACGCTGCTTCTCTCTGTCTTAAAACTCTAACGAGATGTAGATTCGTTTGCAAAGTCGTCATAAAGAACGACAAAATCATCGAGAGCCTCCTGAAAATGATCAAACACGACTACATGGAGATTGTGATCTACCATATGAACTCGCTTAAAAACTTATCAGAGTGGGATCCCATCCCACCGCTTAAAGCGAATGCGTTTCAAGTAATGATGAAGCTTCTGATATATACTCATTATAGAGTAGTACAAGCGGCAATGGATTGCTTGACACAATTCTGCAAACATAGTGTGGGCAAGAAGCTAGCCGACAAGTATGACTTGAATGATCATATAACACGTTTTTTAGTATCTCCAGACATTGAGGTAATTGTAAGCACTCTTGGTCTGATGCAGTATACAACGACGACGGAGCAGTCTTTGTGGCGAATAAAACAGTACAAGTATGACCTGGTGAAGCGTTTGGTGGCTTTAGCTGTTTCGCAAAGCGTACCAGTGCTACAGGCACGAGCAATTCAGGTATTGATCAACCTCTGCGAATGTTCTGATATCAGGATCGAACTTAAGAACAACTGGGAAGGGGTTGTTAACAAAAATATAAAGATTAGACCTCATGAGAATTTTGATACCCGGGAGACTACAACTTTTGGGCTTGCGAGTGGTTATAATTACCAAACGATGTGTTTCGAAGAGTTGGAGACAATCAAGAGTGATTACGGTGATACTGTTCAACCTGACGATGTGCACAGCTATGTGAGCCACGTAATTAACTTAAAGAAGAATCTGAGTAAGGCTATCAACACTAGAAAAGATAAAATCTGAGTGAGTTCAGTGTCGCGGGGTGATCACGCGATTGGGATGCATGTCTGCTGCAGTTTTTACTTAAGGGGACTACAGGACCTAAATGTACCTAAACGCAAGTTTTATAATGCCTTAAAGTATATGATCCACTGCAGTAACCAATATTAGAAAAATATATGATATTTTTAGGTCTTATGCTAGTACTGTGTATACTGTACCGTACTACAATACTTTCCATAAGATAGTGTATGTGGTGTACTATTTTATGGAAATGGCAATATGCCTAATAAAACAATTACAAATAAAATTCTGCCATCTTAAATGTATGCCATTGTAAATTCGGACATATAAACATTCGGCCAAACATTAATTATATTAAATAATTTTTATGCCAAATAAATTTCGGAACATCAAGATTCTGTCAGATAGAAATCCGATTTTATAACACAACTTTTGATTTAATTAAAAATAGTTCATAACACTCTTTTATGTTCGCATGATTTTTTTAAACATTTAGTAAGCCATCCTTTTTTTTGGTTTGCATTTTATTCTTATTTTTTGGAATGGATTATATTATTTAGATTGTTTTATTATTTTCTAATGAAGAATTCGTAATTCGTGTGTACTATATATTTTTATTTTATATTAATTTTTAAAACATTCGACGTTATTTTTTGTAAATATTATTTTTTCGGTATACCAAGTTTTACTTTGTTATTTGATAAATAGTCTACACGATATTCCATAATTTTTGACAGTTGCTTTCTATATGAGCGGAGGGTAATTTGTAAAAAGTATGCCAATGCAAGTGGATGTTGTCTTGGTTACTCATGTTGGTTCGCGGATTATTTGTTGCAGGTTATATGTTTAAATAAAGTTTTAGAACTCCAGTCTGTTTATTTTTATTGGACATGTTTATGTTAGTCTTTTCTTATTAATAAGTGTTAATGTGATTTTTTTATATTTAATTTATATAAAACTTCCCAATTGTTGAAGAAATATATCAATATGACGATCTGCTCTATGTAGTCACACTTATAAAAGTACAGTTTAGTTTGGGAACATCAATAGCACTAAATTTTATAACATAATGTACTCCTTTTTCTGTGATTACCAACGTCAATTCGTTCAATAAAATCGAATGAGTCTCTAACAATAATACAAACTCTACCGCCTTCGCTGGTTTTGCTACTATGCTAGTTACCTTGGCAAGCGCCGACTGTACGTCGAGTTTGCGGGACATGAATCCAGACCTTATTACACGTTCCCCGGGGTAAGTCAAGGGAATAATATTGAACCTTTGGAATTCATTTTAATAATAATTAATGCCAACAGTCGTGAAAGAAGCGAAGTGGCTACTGTTCGGTGTTCTACTAAACGGCGTGCTTCCAAATGGGTCAATATCAACAAAGTAAACTTTTTTTAAATTTTGGTGGCGAAATTTTTTCTTCAATTTTCGTAAAAAATAATGACCTGGTATAAAAATATTAAGTCCAAACTAGAAGGATCTTCAAGAGGACTGAGAATATCTGAGTGGCCACCAAAATTGAAAATCGCCCACCAAAATCGAAAGTGCCCACCAAAATTGGATTTCTCTGTCACAAACCTTAATCTCACTAATAAAGCGAAATGTAACAAATTTCACAAATTCTCGGGAATTATCAATAACTTTCATCGGTTAATGATCCACACGTTTAAAGTCCACTGAAGTAATTGATGTATCTGATGTTGGACTATTAGGGCATACCATAGGAACAGTAGAAATATCAATGCTGCTGACGCATGGAGATGTAGGGGGCGACAACGCCGTAAGTTCAACAGGGCTATAACTTGTGCGAAGATTTCGTGGCTTACTTGGTTGTGGATTAGTAGGTACGACTTGTGGTCGGTTGTAAGCAGTTGCAGTATTGACGTTGCGAAGTCATTTGATTGTAACTTCTGGTGCGAGTGTCTGGACTACTGCAATCACGACAGGTTCGAGGACGCAAATTTCTAGTAACGAAGTATGTTGATGTGTGCTCTCATTATCGAATTGTGAAGATCTCGTCGTGCTGCTTGCAAGAGAGTCGTGTGTATCAACGACTCTACAATTAGGTAAGATGTCTTGTTGAGAATTGCTGTCACAAAGTACATGTTGGGGTGACGTATTTGATTCTGCTTCTCTTGCGAGCCTTTTTGTTGCTTTTTTCTTTGATAATATTCTTGTTGATATATTTTATTTCCTCTTTGTAAAGCTCGACGCTCGCGTTGTGACTTTTGTTGCTGTGAAACAAGTTTACCTTCTCGCTTTTTTTTTTATATCTCTCCCTTTCTCTTTTTCGTAGTGTTTCAGCATGTTTGGGATTGCTCTATTCTTTCATTTCTTCTTCTTTTTTGGCATTTTAAAAAGCGCAACAAAATAAAAATGTATGTATAAGAAACTTGATTCTTAGTGCATGCCACCCATAAAATGATAGATCTTACTTACTGCCAAGTACCTACATATCATTGAGTTTGCTAATCAAACTGTCTTACGCCGTAAAAACTTGCTATATATAGGTACAAACAATACATAACAGTAAATACTTAATACTTGGTGGCTCGTTTTTAATTTTGGTGGCATGAAAACGCCACCAAAGCCACCCAAATTGATCCCAGGCATTAAAAAAAACTTAAAAAAAGGTGTTTTAAGTTACAATTCAATTAATATCACTACTTATAACGTGTAGCTTACTTTCAAAACACTTTAAAATCAACAGCAAATCGATCCACCAAAAATTTAACAATTCTTGTCCCCCATGCCACCCAAAACGATACTTACGTTTTTGGCGGGAAATCACAGCACTAATCACACAACTGAGAGAATGAAGAAGAAGCGCACGACTGAGAGATGCGATATAATAAAACGCGATTGATCGCACACGCACGAAACTTCATGTTACAGCCAATTGAACAAGTGCCACCAAAATTTTGTTTTTTGCTTGGACAAACTTTAATCGATTTTTCGATCTTTTTCAAATTGAATTTTCTAATATGTTTTAGTTATTTTTAGAGAACGTGTGTTGTGCAAGTACTAACGAAATAGTTATTTTTTTATTCTACCTTAAATTGTTACTTTGGTGAATACAATTATATGAAAAAATGGAGCTGGGACAAGCCACCCAACTTGAATTTTAAGGTGTTTTTTTTCTCCTAATTATTTATATAGGTACATTTATTTAAAAAAAAAATGTGGCCCTAATTGAACCAAGTTATGTAGTTCACTATAAAAAAAAAGAAACATCCTATCATTTAACACCTCGATTCTCAACGTGAACACATAAAATTTGCCGTAGGGATATTCACCCAAATACACGATATTAATATGAAAGAAATATCTACGGCGAATTTCACCATTTATATCCAGATTTGAAAACGGGGCCCAAACAATTTAAAAAAAACATGATTTATTTATGATATAGGTACACACTATAAATAAAATACAAAAATGTTGCTGGTGCGCATCCGATTCCCCGCATCATATTATAAAGTGCTCTGTGCCCCGCGTCGACTCAACCGCACCGAGTCTTTTCGAAACGCGTCGGCGAAGAAATTCGCTTATCGAGCAATGCGCGCGGACGATTTGATTCGGCGATCCGCGGCTCGTCGGTAATGGATGGTTTCATAGTAAGCGAATTTCTACGATTCGATTCGCTTCGACTCGGCGAGCCTAGTCAACGCGAGGCTATGGTTCAAAATGGTGACTGACAGAACACTACTAGGTACCAATCACATGACTGCAAAATTCAGTGCTACCAATCGCGTCACAGGTCAAGTTATAATGAACGCACTGTAAATTGATTATCCTTCATTGTGCGTGGTCCGACACGCACTTGGCAGGTTTTTTTAAAACGAAACAAGAACAACACATAAACAAAGTTATCTTCTATCTTCACCTGACGGTAAAAACCTCATTGAAAACCTACCCTAAAATATATTGTTTAGTAGGTTTTGTAATATTTATTGGTCACACACAAGCTGCTTTTTAGTAATAATTTGTAGTCTAACATAAAAGGGTGAATAATGTTCCACGCTGAAAAGAATGCTTATCTCCAACTTGTATGCCCCATGGAACCAATCAATCTGCCTAACCTTTTCCCAACTATATTGGGGTCGGCTTCCAGTCTAGCCGGATGCAGCTGAATACCAGTATTTTACATTGAGCGACTGCCTATCTGACCTCCACAACCCAGTAACTGGGTAATAATACGATACCCCTTGGTAAGACTGGTTGTCAGATTTCGGGCTTCTGGCAACCCGTAACGACTGTCAAAGATCCACGAATGACAGCCGGGACCAACAGTTTAACGTGCTTTCCGAGGCACGGAGGAGTCTCCGTATGTAAAGATGGTCACCCATCCACAGACCAACCCCGGAAAGCGTAGCTTAACCTGGTGGATCGACCCATGCGGCAGTTATTACTTAGCCACGAGCACCTCCCGTATGCCCCATGGAACCGTGGGTCATCAATAAGTTTGTTCAATACCCTATGAAGAAAAAAGTTTTACCAGGTAAGTATCATTTATATCGTCAGATCAATCAGACCTGACCAAAATCCGTACCGAGCGATCGATCGCCTAGAACAACTGGAGTGATCATTCCCTGAAGCCGCCCGTAACACTAATTTTATCATAATTAGGGTTTAGGAGTATGAGGAACAGGGTGTAAAGTTCACTCATCCACCATAGAAAAGGGAGGATCCTCCGACCAGACGGGTGTTGTCCGACTGTTGATGTCGGATAGTCTTATATATGTAGTTCGCGCGGTAAACTCTAATTGCGCGATGCAGAATTTGTATGACGTCATGTCTTTGATGCGTAGTTCGTATGTGGTGGTGTAACCGCTACAAGGGAAAACGAAAATTTTATCAGCGTAGGGTCATTTAGGAACATGGCACTTTGGCACATGGGCATACCATGACCTGGAAAAAAACATAGGATACTTTTGATCCCGATATTCCCACAGGACCGAGACTTATGCGGGCGAAACCGCGGGGCGCAGCTAGTATTTTAATATTCAATACAATGGGTACGAAAGATAATTCTCGAAGTTTCGGCAGAACTGCACCTGGCCGTGGTCAGAGCTATACTGGCGGTGCGGCACGGGATCTTCGTGAAACGAGAGATTTTCCAACTACCCGCACTTCAGACATAAAGGCACTTATTTCGTAATGCTACGGCTATAAAGCGAACTAAACTGTCGCGATAAAGCGAACTACACTTCGCGCGCTCTCTGTTTCCAGCGAGACCTCGAGCGGTGCGCGAGAGAGAAAGCGTGAAGTGTAGTTCGCCATAATGCTACAATGTAGACGTAGCAAAACAAAATACTTGCTTGTTTGCTTGCTTGTTTGCTTACTTGTTTTTTTTTTCTGTTTCTACATTCGACAGCGAGTTTCCTACTTTTTATCAAGATAGTAAAACCTACTTTAATTTAATGTTTCAAAACAATTATAACATGAAATCGTAAATCGTAGGTACCTATTCTTTGGTCAAGTTTCATCAAAATGTCAAACATAATCGTCAAATTATTTTGCCCAATTTGTTTCATGTTTATTTGGTGGATTCTCATAGTTCGAAATATTTACAAAAGTGAGGTGGTTCCTCGATAGAAGTCGAGTCTTTATAGTTGTATACTTTGTTTTTTTTTAAATTATTACTAGGAAGCCCAAAAATGTACTGTCCCAACAAGAATTCGTACCTCCAGCTGGCAACGAGCGTGGACCCCAAACTTATCAACAAGGCCGTTCGACGCACCATGCGGAAGACCCAGTTTGATCCTCATGATGGTAAATGAACCCTTCACGGGCGATAATAATTACAAACATAAACCACGTACCTACACTTCACTTACGAGTTTTCCATGCATGGAGGTAGGAAGAAACGACTAAACTCAGAGAAACCACTGTTTTGTATCCTCAATGTCCATACTTCTTAGGGAACATCTTATTATACCCGCGTTGCTTTATATCTGTCACCGTATGATTATGAACATAGCGAGCGGTCGGTGGCGCGGCAGCGGCCGGCGAGCGCTTCTTCCAAGTTAGTCGCAGTTACAGCCCGATTCAAACTTAATGGCGGCTCGGAACATGAGGTGAGTCGCTGCGCAGTAACGAATTCATGGGTCAGCATGGGTGTGAGGGGTGGAGTACTGTGCAGCGAATAGCTAACTTCCGAGCCGCCATTAAGTTTGAATCGAACTATGCTTGGCTATTTAAATATTAGCGCAAGGGGCGTTCGTCGCATGTAAGTTTGTTTGAAAATAATGCGTTGCTCATCTTTTTTTGCAAAAATGCGTTGCATTGCGTTAAAATTGTTTCTTGCAGTTCACAAACCAACGGTGTTCACAATCTTACGGTGACATATCCATTTATTTTACACAATATGTTACAATTTATTGCCCTGTTTATGGAATACTGTTTGGTCATCGCCTAGCCGAACAGTCTTATGTACTGGTTTTTCGTCTTTTAGAACTACAACCAGCGCAAAGAATGTCATCTATGCAGCCATCCCTGTACGCTCCATGGGTGGATATCACTCGAACTCGCTTGGGCTTTGAACGCGTCGGACTGCGCATCATTAACAAGGATATCAACTCGGAGGACAGCTTCGTTAAGCTGCAAGCGATTCATACTTTATTAGATCAGGTAATGTATTAACACTTTCAACTCCATCCATTTTTCATAGAGCTCATACGCCATGCCGCCATACATATTGCAAGTTGACTCCAGGAGGGTCACAGGCATTACGGTTGCGCTATAGTTAACCCTCGAGGAGAGTCACCGAGGAGTGGCATTAGGTTTGAAATCTTGATAAAATATACAACTGCTTTTATTTTCTGATTAAAATGCCGAATTCACTAAAAAAAAAAACATTTAAAATGAGCCCTCCGAGAGGGCTCCCGGCATCCCATATACGACTTGAGTGAACGGTTCCAGGAGGGCTCCCGGCACTGAACGTGTTAAACGTAGCCTAGTATGACTGAAACTCACTCAAAATTTGAGCATTACTCATAAAGCCTGGTTGAAATTAAATTAAATTAAACAAGTTTTAAGTACTTAATGCTTGAGTTTGTTCTGTAACACAGCCCCAGAGTATTTTCCACATGTTTGACCCCCTAACCTGTAAAAGCTACTACTTAGGGGCACCGTCGCCTACAAATTGTGTTTTGGAGTGTGTCAGTCCTAAGTTTCGTTATCTGTATGAAAATAACAAATTGATGATCAATACTAACCATGAAGTCAACAAAATATTAAGGTTACATTGCATTATTTCGTTTTGTACTAAATACACCTCTATCTTCCAACAGGTCCAAATATCAGAAAACGCTTTATTCCTTATCAACATCAACGTCATATACAGACTTATAGATCTGCTTGAGGATCGTGACCCCATCGTCAAGGAGAAGGTTTGCCTCATCCTCACGCATCTCGGGAACTACTATCAGGGTAGGACCCGGATCCTTTCCCGACCGATTGTCATAGACCGCCTCATGTTCCTGTTCATGCGAGATCGCAAAGAAATAAGATACGCCGCAGCTCTTTGTCTCAAAAGTCTAACAACGTGTAGGCACGGTTGGGAAACCATCACAAGAAACGACAAGATCATCGAAAACCTCCTCAAAGTGATAAAAAATGACCACGTGGGTATTGTTTTATTACATTTGGAGTCCTTGAAAAATCTAGCAGATTGGGAGCCCACTAGGGCACTAAAGGGGAACGCATTCCAAGTGATGTTGGAATTAATGTCGTACGATGATAATAGGATAGTACAAGGTGCGATGAAGTGCATGAAACAACTCTGTAAGCACAGCATAGGTAAGAAACTAGCCGACAAGTATGACATGGTGAGATTTTTGTTACCTTATTTATATTCAGAAGATCTCCAGCTCCTTATCAGCGTTCTGGGTTTGATGAACTACACGTTGATAACGACGATGTCAAAATGGCGGACCAAAGAGTTTGTATACGAATTAAGTAAGCGTTTAGTAGATTTGTGTGTGACGACCGACGTGCCAGTGCTGCAGCTAAGCGCTATGCAGGTGTTGATCAACATGTGTGACAGTCCGGACTCTAGGCTTCACATTAGAAAGAACTTTGGGACGAAGATCGTTGAAGGCATAAAGATTAGGAAACCTGAGCAATGGGACGGTACGACGGAGAGCACACATTACGGTGTTGACATTGGACATCACTACAGGACGAGGTATTTAGAGAAAGTGGAGACAATCAAGGTAGATCTCGGTGATAGTGTGGAAGCTCTGAATGTCCATAGTTATTTGGAGCACGTCAAGGCCACGAAGGAGAACTTGATCAATAAAATGAACGTAGAGCCTTATAGAGATTGAGAACAGACGACAAAAATTACCTACTGCTGAAAAAGTTTTACAAATCTGATTTAGTTAAATATCATAATTTATTCAGGTACTTACAATGATTATTATTGAAACTCAAAACATTTACTAATAAGCATTTATTTTATAAATTATACGAATTACAATATTTGAGCTAGACATTTGGTTTTATTTAAACACGTTTTGTGCCTCGTGGCATACTTAAAGCTACATTCAGTCGGTCAGACTAAATTAGAAATTATTATCTACATAGTTACAGACTTCTCTCGATATTACGTTACAGGTATGGATTTGTAAAAATAACATGAAGAATATACGTATGGTTGCAGGAATACAAATGAAAAATCTTTGTGTGAATTATTTCCTTCCAAATAAAAATAATAGCAGTTTCAAAGATTTTTTTACACAAAGGATGTATTCGCTTTTAGTCGTTGACATTAAATGGCACTTAAAATCTACATAATTCTAAAATCACAGAACTGTGTGATTTTAGAATTATATATATATCGAGCGATAGCTTCGTCATGCTGGTCCATTAATTTGAAAAAAAAAACCTGGATAAACTGAATATTTGTTAATTCGCTATTATTTTGTGAGTCCTTCGAACGTTAAATTTTTGGGTTGGGTTTTTACGATAAATATATAAGTCAATGGGGCATCATATCCACCTTCGGTAAATAAAAATAGTAAACCAAAAAAAAAACTGCTTATAAATTCAAGAAATACAGACGTGTTGTACAAAATAAATGTATATAATATAATTATTATAAATATCTGAGTCAACAAAATAACATTTTCATAAATAAAACAAAAAGTTTTTTTTTTTTGTTTGTGTAAAAAAATATTAATTTCATTTATTTCGTCAAGATACTGTATGTATTTTCAAGTTGGTGTTTAAAAGAATATTTTGTGCATAAAGTTTTATTAACCAGACAGCATAGGTATGATAAATATGATAATATTTTGGAAATATAAATTATTTCAATTTGAGTAACCTATTTATACTAATGATCTGAAAAATTTCGCTGCACGCGATGCAATAAAATAAGCAAGATATATTGTTCACTCTTTCCCACCTTTGGGTCAGATATACTGAAGCATAGTGGCTTTACCGATAAACCGATTACCGCGCATGCAGCGTTTTTTTTTTTTCGCAAGTATTTAGTAACATTTAATTATTAAATAGATTACTGTTGCGTCTGCATAGGAAGAATTTTTAGTTGGGTAATTTGTTAAAAACTTACTATTAGGCACAACTTTACAGATAGTTCAATCCACGACGACGCGCCGCACTCCGCAATTACTGTACTGTAAGCTGTGCTTTAGTACGGAGCGGAGCGGAGTGAGGCGCATCTTCGTGGATCGCGCTATCTGTAGTAGTGTTCATACAAATGAGTAATACATAAGTAGTCTATATAAGGTATCTACATTTTGTAGGTATGTATGATAAGTAAAGGCAATTCTAAAATGCACTCCTACCCTAATACCCTAAGGTGACATTTTTGTGAAATATATTTTAGATTTATTTGTTGTTTAGGCCTACTATTATATACTTTTTGGATCAATACTGGAACTTGAATATTTTTTATTCTACCCAATTATCCTATTTTTTTTAGCTAAGTATTATAATATATATACTGGAAATCTAAAGGTAATTGTTATTATTATTCTACAATTACATCTAATTGCATTGAAATAATGGTTCCCAGCGGAATTCCACTCTGAAAACTCAATGATAATTACTTTGTTCTAATAGACTACATACGCAATAACTTATTACATTGTTCTATATCATTTTTTGTTGTCTTTTATAGTAAGTTCGCAATCAACAATGCATCGAATATTCTTGAAATCCACATTTTATGTTAATCTTACTCCTTATAACATCAGCTATCTGCCAGCGAAGTTCCCGTCAAAATCGGTTCAACCGTTTCGGAGATTATCCGGAACAAACAGACAGAGACAAACAAAAACAAATGTTATAAGTACCGTTTTTTTTTTTCATGTGTATTTAGTAAAAAGCTGTTATTTTGACATTACAAACAGATACTTCAATTTGGTTTTATTGTATAATGTAAAGATTGTAAGGCATCGTGCACCATACGTAAACCGACATTTCTTTTATTATTAAGGTAGTTTGCCGTGCCCAAATGGACACTGGTGCCGATTCTGTTGTTAACAAACTAAACTAAATTTAAGTTCAGTGCATCTTTTTCTTTCTATTTCATTAAGAAAAAGACAGAAGATACATTTTAGTTTAGTCCTGTCAAATTAATCAGCGCCTGACGTAAATTGACGTAATTTTAGTGGGCAAGTTTTTAATCACGTCAAAACTTGTATGGATTAGTGTCAGGGGCTGATTAATTTGACAAGACTAAACTAAAATTTATCTTCTGTCCTTTTCTTAATGATATAAAAAGAAAAAGATGCACTGAACTTAAATTTAGTTTAGTTTGTGAACAACAGAATCGGCACCACTGTGATTTTGTTTAAGTTTCCATTTAAAACGGAAAGTAGAATCGTTACAGCCCACCCCAATGTGTACGATCCTTAAAACAGCAAAATGTGTGTAGATATATTACTGAAATATTAAAACTACACACAGTACCCAACAATGACAATAATTTACAAGAAAATCTCACTTTTAACTGAGCCTTTGACTGGACTTCTCGTCCAGCCGCGGGGAACACCCCATTTTGGCAAAAAAAAATACTATTAATTAAGTGTGGCAGTACCTACTATTTACAACAGTAGGCATTGCCACACTTACAATTTGGACCCAAATTGATAAACGTTACCTGCAACATGTTTTTGGCTTAGATATGTTCCCGTCACTATCTTGCAGTTGTAGTTTGACAGGTGTGCAACAGTGACAGTAATAAACCTAACCCAAAATATGTCCTAAGTAACGTTTATTAATCTTAACGCCACTATTTACAGACAATAGCTACTTCACAGAACACAACTGTACCTGCCAAAATGTCATATCACAACATCACACCTCTCAAATTTAACAATAGTAAAAATCACTAACTATACCACATACTGACCACAAAGTTAATACAAAACTGTTGTATCTTCTGCCAGATGCTCAAATGACACATGAATTCAGACAAATGTCTTATCTGCAGTACGGTCCTGCTTGCTACACAAACAAACTTGCAGACAGTCGTATCTTCTGCCGCATACTGTAAAGACAGACTTTAGACATCACACAATGTCGTATCTGCAAGACATTTTGATCTCATTTCTGCAGGACATTTTAATGTCATTTTGCAGGAATTGACATTTGAATGTCAATGGAGGGCATTTTAATGTCATATATGTAGGACATCTTGCTTCACTTATACAACAATGATACTGGAATTTAGGCGACACATAATGTCTTGCTAGTAGTACCTACGTCCTGCTAATCGGCGCAGGATTCAGTGTACTCGTAGAGCGCTTTGCACAGATCGTGCAGTGTTCGGTCTCACCTGCCGCCGCCGCGCTTGTTAAGGGGGTCGTACACTTCCGCTTCTGAGTCTATCTCGTCTTCGGATAGAGAGAGGGATCCACCTACCCGCCGTGTGCGCAGGCCCTCCTGTGGATTAGAGATTTTTATTTGTTTAGAATTTGGTTCTGTTCTGTAAATTATGTTTGATGTATGTTAAAAGAGTGACATAGAAGTTGGTTAAATGTGGAGTTTTAGTAAATGATAATATTAATCAATCAACTATAAACAGGCGAAAGCCGTAAAATGTTAGTGGGTGTATTAAATTTTTAACAAAACAACATATAACTTCTTGTTTTTGAGCTTTTATTTGAAAAACTACATAGTCTGGCTGTGTGAGTTCATTACTATTGACTTGAATGAACCTAAAAATAAAGTGTAAAATTAAAAATTAGATATTAAAAAGGAAGATAAACGTTTAAGAAAAATACTAAAAAGCTTGCAACATTAAGAGCGCTTATCCTGAAAGTGGGCAACGTCGCAAATAGCTGTCAAATATTTCGCTGTTTTAATTAATTTGGCAATATTACTGTATGGAAATCAGACATAATGGCTAACTAGTGAACTTAAATATTGATTATGAAATGAAATAATTAATATCGTAACGTAGATGTTCAACGTTTAGATGTAAAACAAGTATTTGGAAACTTTCAAAATGCCTTTTATACACATAAAACGGTTACAACATCAAATTCAGTGATATAATTGCAATTCATTTATACTAATAATAATATTATAAAGAGGAAAGATTTGATTTATTGAATTTATTTTTTGTTTGGATTGAATAGGCTCCGAAACTACTGGACCGATTTGAAAAATTATTTTACCATTAGAAAGCTTTCAGGGAGTAACATAGGCTACTTTTTATCCCGGGAAAAATAACGGGTTCCGCGGGAAAGACCACGGAAGCGAAGCCTCGGGCAATCTGCTAGTTATTAATATTCTAGTTCACTAGTTAGCGATATTTTATATTTCCATACAGTAATATTGCCAAATTAATCAAAACAGGTAAACATTTAACAGCTATTTGTGACGTTGCCAACTTTTTAAATCAACGCTCATAACATTAAATTCAACCGTCTGCATGTGACAAAATATAAATCAAATTAATTTTTTTATTGCAAATTCAAATTTTAATCCCTTAAAATCCAACACAGAAGTATCAGATACCGGAAATCGCTGCCGTCTTAACAAGTTTAATATACATTTAGGAATGCATGCAGCTACCGGACAGTTAGCACATATTATTAATACCTACAACCGACATGACTATAGCTTATCCACTCTGAAATGACGCGCCCCACTACCGCATTTACGGACACGGTAATGCGGATTTGTATGGGTAAGGGTGCTTACATAAAGAAACAGGTTTCCGGCACAGACAAACCCGTGCGGGTCGGTACCGATCGGTGCAGGACGGTGCTTACATAAAGAAACAGGTTTCCGGCACAGACAACATCCATTTTCTTAAACACACCCTACACCGGCAAACGCTTAAACCCGTATGGCTCGGTCTAAAACGTTTTACCCTGTTTCTTTATAAGTGAGTGTATAAGATAACGTGGGAATATTATACCTGCACCGATCGGTACCGACCCGCACAGACTCGCCTGCACTGGAAACCTGTTCCTATATGTAAGCACCCTAATGCAGTAGCGGGGCGTGTCATTTCAGAGTGGACAAGCTATACCATATATCATTTTAGCAAACACGTAAGACAGACAAAAGGGACCATGAAAAAAAAAAAGAAACATTTTTAGCCTCGATTGACCAATACAAGTATTTTCCCACTATCACATCACAATATCCGTTATCCTTTATTAGTAATAAAACAGATGAGATTGATTAAAATATGTAGCATAAAATTCATACTCGAATTATTAGCATTTCACCTGAAGATTTCTTTGCTTATTAACAAAAAAATCTCAATGAAAAGAAGAAAATAATCCTTGATAAATAAGAAGTCCTATTTTAATAGAAAGAATGATATTAGAAATAATTTTATTTCATCCAGGTTAAGACACACAATGGTGCCGATTCTCTTGTACACCGAACTAAACTATCACTAAAATTCCGTACTTTTGGCTATGAGAATCGTATAGCAAAAATAAAACTACATTTAAAAATATTTTTTACACAACTAAAATCGAATTTGACATTCGCGACTCCACGTGGTACATACTTGTTTGCCCTACACCGTGAATTTTTTTAAGAGCCGGAGGCGTGCGTGACCCACTTTTTGTATGGAAAATATGAAAAATTATTAACTACGTGTTTTAGGGGTTTATGGGTTTCATAAAGGGGGTCGAAATCAAAGTATTGGGTTTTCTCTATTTGAGCGTGTTCGCAAAACATAAGTTAAATTTTTGCCATCCCTTCTTGCAAACTGTTCGATTTTTTAAAACGACAAACTACCTACTCTATGAAAATAGGACCTCAAACCACAAGCAAAACACAGAATAAACAACCAAGCTAGTGACGCCACAACTCCCACAAACAAAAAAAATAAATAAAAGATACACTCTACACCGTATGTGAAACTACAGTGCGGTGCATTCATTAAGTGCCCACCAATTCTGTATCACTGATCCAAGCGGCGCCCCCGTCCATGTTTGACATCTGAATATTATACGTTTTGTTTCAGAATGTATTCGTATTCAATGTACTGTAGTTAGGCGAGGACTCGTCAAAGATCCCAGAGGTTTATTTATTAATCATTTGATTCATGTGGGCCTGGTAATATCAAATGAGCTCAAGATACAGCCGGAATAATGGAACAATTTTCCAAAAATCATGTTTTTTTTTATTAAAAATACTACTATTATTATTAACCCACATCTAAAAACGTTACACAATCGACCAAACCACGCGTAACTACGGTATATGACTGTATGCAAATATGTACTGTCTGTTACTTCACTTTAAAGTCTAAAATTTGTCTAGACTCGAAAAGGCAAGCAACATTAAAATTTTTTTTGTTGAAAATTCTGATATTTTAATTCAGTACCTATTTACATATATTATAACTCAACGGCACCTTTTTACAAGTTTTTTCTGAGGCACCGAAAATAAAAAATAGTACAATGCGTTCATAATAACTTGACCCGTGACGCGTGAAATGTCTGGTAAATTTTGTGATTGGTACTGTTCTGTCAGTCGCCATTTTGAACTCTATTAGTATTAAAACTAAGATTTCAAAATTCTGTGCTACCAATCGCGGCACGGGTCAAGTTATAATGAACGCACTGTACAAGACATCTAGATAACTAAGGCAAACAGAGTAAATAAACTATGTAATATTTATAAGTAAACCACAAGAACTAATAAGTATACAAACTTTTTACATAAGCGTTAAGAAAGTTACAGATTAAAAACACATTGCAAAGTCAAAGTCAAATACAACACTGAGAAAACAGAAACTAAATAAGTACTTCTTGCTGGAACTGAGTGAGTATTGCGTTTCATCGATTTTCATACAAACATTCAATAAACACAACTAACTAGCTTATGCCCGCGGATTCGCCCGCGTTGAGATCGGAAATAATCCCACAGAAACCTATTACTGGGATAAAAAGTATCCTGTCCTAACCCATGGCCTACCTGTGTGCCAAATTTCATCGAAATTCATTCAGCCGCTAAGCCGTAATAACTGATAAGGTATTAACTGATAGATAGACAGACCGACAGACGAAGTTACTTTCGCATATATAATATCAAGGATGACAAAATGACAGATTCAAAATCACAATCTGTCATTTTGTCTATTCTTCCGTCGGCTAAACCCGTTTCTATGGTGGCCATACTACGCGTGCAGATGCAGCTGAATACAAATATTTTACACAAGCGACTGCCTATCTGACCTCTTCAGCCCAGATACTGGGTAAACGGTTTTAAGTATAGTCAAAATTTTCTTAGATTAGTTATATTAAAATCGAGGACTCACCTCCAGTATACCAGCACTGGGCTCCGAGGCATACCCCTCAAAGTGTCGCTGATCTTCCTCATAGTCTGACGATGAAACGGACTCGTTGTCCTCGTCGCGGGCAGTACGCACCGAGCACACCATCTGGGCTAAGTCCGTGAATGTGTAGCTGAAATTTTTTGAAGAATTGTTGGTTATTTAGTTTATTGTCGAAAGTGGGGAGTTTATGGGCAGAAGATAATGATCACAATAGTGTTTTTTTTTTATCTGTCCATTTGTTATGAACGCCGTTGAATCTTTGTAAGAAATACATACGAGTATGAATAACAATAAAGACTGCTTCGAAATTACCACAGAAACTCGACAATTTGCTTAAAATCAATATCAGACGCCATATTTGTTTACCAAATAGGAAAAGTAAAGAAAAACACACTTTAATTCGTTATCCGTAAGTTTAAGATGACTTGAGAAGATGGAATTATGTATTTCCATATGATAGCACTACATTTATTTGAGAACAATTAAGTAAAGATTGACTTATTATTTTGCGCATTGTCATAACAAACAATAAAAGGAAGAGGTCAAAGAAATTACAATAAAATGTGATGATCACTCTCGCAGAACAATTTAACTAAACAATAAGGTAATATCGGTTCCCAAATCTTAAGATATCTGTAGTGTAGAAGATTAATAACAATTTAAAATTTTATTTAATCAAATAACAGTGTTAATATTATACAGAGTGTAACGGACAGCCCTCCGCAAACTAAGAGGGTGCATTCAGCTCCTTATTCAGAATCTTTTTCCACTGAAAATTTTCTCAGGAAAATTTTCTATTTTTTTATCGGATTTTCAGTTACATTTCCTTTATTTCAATTTAAAATTACATTCTCTGTACGCAGTACTCTATTAATGTAAATAAAACGGCTAAAATAAAATAAAAACTGCAATGGATGTTGAAATTCTCTAACGAACTACGCGTGAAATCAGCTGTTCAACCACCGCGGGGTGGTGGGGAGGGCGTCCGAAAGCTCGCTGCGCTGCCTTTCGCTACGTACGTTTTGTCACGGTAGCGATACATTGCGTATAAAACAAATCAGCTTTCTAATTACGCAACATATTTTCGTAAACGATAAAGACAAATCTGTTTCATTTTGACAGTTCAACAACATTAATTGCGTCATTTACGTTGCTCTGCAGTTTTTTTTTCGAACTTACGGAGCAATGGATTAGCAATCTGTTTCAAAACGATTCAGATTCGGATTGATTTTGAATTACGTAATTAGGGTACAGGTTTATTGGATTCAAATAACATTCCTGAAATAATTTCATGTACCGGTCATCTTAGTATGATATACTGAATTCACCCCATCAGTCTGCGGAGGGCTGTCCCTTACACCCTGTATAGTATCATCTGTCGGTACACTTGACATATTATGTCGAGAGTTAACAAAACAGGTAGGTGTTGTAACCAGCATCCTTACTAAATTATAAAATAACTTATTAATCGCATTAGAACCATATAATTTGTACAATTAAGTAGTTCATTTGCATTTTGTTTGCTCAGTATAAATTGAATTCATTAGTTTATTATTATATGTATACGAGTAGAACAGTGATTAAGATAGTATTTATGTGTTTTGAGTTAAGTGAAAGAAAAGTACGTTGTAATTAGGTACTCGTATTTGGGGTAAGTAGATAGTTTATTAAGTTGAAATTACTTATTTAGAGTAAATTTCAAAGGTAATTATTAGGATCAGTAGAATTAGGATGGCGGCATGAAGATTATTGTGTGATTATTTGCTTTGAGAGCAAACATGCTTTTCAAAGTTATTGAAAAATAAAATAAATTAGGCCGTGGTCGCCCAGATATGACTATATTTGCTTTGAGAGCAAACATGCTTTTCAAGGTTATTGAAAACTAAAATAAATTAGGCCGTGGTCGCCCAGATATGACTAAAAATTACAAAATTTTAATATTTCCCTGTACGATAAATATCAATGGTTGACTGGCAGTTGTAAATTAAATAAAATAGTTTTTTTTTCCCCGTGTTTATTTTTCTCAGATTCTAGTAGTTTATGGAATAAAGTTTTTACATTTTAATCTGACGTATTCATCAAAAAACATATTGTGCAGACTGAAAAACATATTCGCAGGCTGTTTTATGAGTTTCGAGACTGGTAGGAATAAAATTATTTCACAAATTTGGATGAAGCTATTATTAGAAAAGTAAATCGAAATACATAGGAATTTAAGGAAAGGGTTTGTTGACTGTTATTTTGTTAGGTAAGAAGTAACTTCGCGGCCACGATGAAAGAAGAAGTGACGTCATAACAATTATTAAACAAGCATTTTCTTACCTCTCTCGTTTTACCACGCCTCGCCACTGATAGATATAGTGAGTATTGTTTGTAGATTATTCCCTTTGCAGCAAAGGTAACTAGTAATTTGAACCCTGTTTTCGATAGTGTATGCTATATTTTGTATTATTGTGCAATTAAAATGAATATGATTAAATGTGTAAGAAAATGAATAAAGGAAATGTTTCAACCAGGTTATTTTTATAATACATACACCTTGTATCCTTTATGTAGTAAACGAAGCAATTCTGTGTCAAAAAGAAGAGATTTTTTTTTTATTTTCCTTACAACAGACCTATCTTGACAGGCTTCAAAATAGGTAGATCAGTTAAGGAAGATAGTTGTGCCTGGTTATGCCAAAATGTATCACCACATTTTTCTCCCACTCCGTCCAAAGTAATAATTATAGTGATTGGGTAAAGTTGAAGGTAATTAAGAGCGCTTATTGTGTAAGTGGGCAACGTCGCAAATAGTTGTCATATATTTCCCTGTTTTGATTAATTTGGCAATATCACTGTATGGAACTATGAATTATGGCAAACTAGTGAATTCAAATATTGATTATGAAATGCAATTAATATCGTAACACCGAATATTTAGTTTTATATGTAAAAAAAGTATTTGGAAACTTTCCAAATGCCTTTTTTACACCTAAAACGGTTAAAAAATCAAATTCAGTTAATATTAATATTCTAGTTCACTAGTTAGCAATATTTCATATTTCCATACAGTAATATTGCCAAATGAATCAAAACAGCTAAATATTTGCCAGCTATCCAACTTTTAGTATTAATGTTCGTAACCTATTATATATTTATAGCATTCCTCTTGGTCGTATAATGGACTATTTTTGTTGGATTACATTCCACATATGAAATATTAGATTATTTTGACGCAATTAACTGAATAATTGAGCTTTCTATACTTTTTGAGAGCTTGAAATAAAAATCCTTATAAATGCGAAAGTGAGTTAACTTAGTTTGCTTGTTTTTTACGCTTTCACGCTAATACGGCTGAACGGATTTGACTGAAATTTGGTACATGGATAGACTATAACCTGGATTAGCACATAGGATACTTTTTAAACCGGGATTACGTTCCCGCGGGATAGTTTGCGACATCAACAGCGACAGCTAGTAAGTAAATAGTTATGTGTTGGTACATTTTAGCATAACCAGCTCCTTATTATCAAGGTAACACTTACTCGGTAAGCGAAGGTTGCGGGTGACTTTTCCTGCCATCAGTTCCGAAGCCACTAGGCCTCCTGCTCCCGCGTTTCTGTCCCTCGTAGTACGTGGTCCCGTAGCGGTACCTCGGGGAACAACAGAACGTTTCACTACCGCTACTCACTGTCCCACACCACCACCGACGAAGACGACCGGTTTAGATGCAATGATCTACAAGCTACTGACAGCTACTCACTCAAGGAGTGCTGCGTCGTGTGTCCTTCGCCACTGGATTATTACGAAGAGACCACATGATCATATAAAATTGAGGCCAATTAAAGCTTGTAAAAGCATCCAAAAGGACTTCCCTTGATACGGACAAAAACAAGCAAAGAAAATATTGTGGTAGATGAACATCAAAAAAAAAATTGTTTAAACATGAATATGATATTGACAATGAATGTTTGCATGCATTTTGCTAATCAGTACTGGCCTGCGAATTCTCAAACGACACTTAACTACTAGAAATCAAGACGATTTTTGTAATATAATAAATACTTCAATAGCATGTAGTACATATAATATGTATTAGCTCAAAAAAGCGTTTAGATTTTTCCGAAGCAACAATACAGTGACAGTAAATTAGAATTAAGTTACATTTGAGCATTTGACCAAAGACACACAGCTAAACTTAAAAGATTATTAAGAGAAACCCCTTCAGAGCAGAACATATCAGATAATGGGATCCCTTCGAAACCACCACCGCATCCCAGTCCTACGAAGTAGACCTTAAAAAGCACACAACACTATAAGCAAAAACTATCTATCTCTTTCCTACTCACTCAGTCAGTGAAGGTGCGTCGTGCCGTTTCCCTTCCGCAGCGGCTGCCCCGCTCACTCCCCCTCCTCCACCCCTTCTTTGCCCCTCAAAGTAGGCGGCGCCATGTCTGTACCCAACTTCACGGATCTCGTCGAATGAACCGAACTGTAGTGTTTTGTATGCGTCGATAGGGGGGCGAATGTACTCGCAGTAGTCCGATTTCTTGACCTCCTGGTAGAAGGAATATTGGAAATTTAATACCAGAATGAAAAACTGTAATTCTGTCTATAAATATTCATCATCATCAATTTGAATGTTAATCGAGAGCCCTGTTGATATCAACAGTTCGCAAAGGCAAAGCAGACGTGATGATAAAAAACTTGAACTTATTATGTAAAAAAGTTATGCGTTTTGTTAGGCATCACTTATCAATTACTTTAAAATAAACCGACGGTCACAAAATCTTGACGACGTGAATAGCGCTATTGTTCAGGTCCAAGATTGGTTTACGGTCAATAATTTGGTACTAAATAAAATAAAAACCAAATGCATTAGATTTAAATTACCAAATGTTAAAAGTAGCGAATGTGACATCATATGAATGAAAAATTGGAATTTATTTATCAAACAGTTTTCCTTGGAATCACGCTAGACGAGAAATTCCAATGGGGACCCCATGTAACATCTCTCGCGGGGCGGCTAAGCTCGGCCGCTTATGCTGTTAGAAAGATAAGACAGTTAACAGATGTAGAAACCGCGCGTTTGGTCTATTTTAGCTACTTCCACAGTATTATGTCGTATGGTATTTTACTGTGGGGTCGGGCTGCTGACTTTGAATCCATCTTTGTTTTACAAAAAAGAGCTGTCAGAGCCATTTATATCATATCGCGAATCTCTCAGGGAACTATTTAAAAAGATTAATATTATGACGGTACCTTGCCAATTCATTTATGCAAATATTATGTATGTGAGAAAAAATCTAAAAAAATAAGTGATAGACATAATTTTAATACTAGAAATAAAGATAAAATAGATCAACCATTTTTCAGACTATCTAAAGTAAATAAGTACATATTTTATGGGGTACTGTGTTAAATGACAACAGAATACCTTGTGATATATTAGAATTAAATGAAAGAAAATTTAAAACTCATATAAAAAGTACACTTTGTAAAGAAGCATATTACAAATTAGAGGATTTAATATCCAAGATAAAAATGCTTGGAAACATGCTGGTGCTGCTCCATAGGATAATTCAGAATCTAGACAAAATCGAACCGGTTGCCAATGTAATTGTATAATATTATTTTTTATAACATTTATTTTATATTTTGTGATTACTTAAACTCACACACTGACTTATTATTAGTATTACTTGTTAAAATGTTAGGAATATCGTATAATTTTACAATGTTTGTAAGTATGTGAGCACCATGCATCTATCACATAATTAGTTTATGTCATTCCTTGCACAAAATCGAATTTTGTGCACAAGTGCATTAACGTATCTCATAAATGTATCTATATTAAGGCAAAGAAAATGAGGTATACAGCCAAACACAAAAAGAAGTTCATAGATAGAATTTGTTATTTTATAATATTTACTTTAATTTATTTGCCATAAGATGTGTTTTTTATGACATATAATAAGATATTCAAATTTAAATTCAAGTACGGTAGGTTATTTAATTAATTTAAGAAAATTATTTTTACAAAATTAATTTAATAGTAGGCTGTATAGGTCTGCAGCCCAAGCAATTTCCTTCAGTATTCAAAACTGTACTAATTTTACTTTGAATTTTAATTAAAGAAATGTTATGTTATACTACCGTTTTATTTCCTCGCAATCGAAGTGAAAAGCAGAGTTTATAACTCGTCCACAAAACCATTTTATCCTCGACATTACTATCAGCCCTCGCCTTCGTCTCGGACTGCTAAAAGTCTCGGATAAAAACGGTTCGTTTTGTGCACTTGTCGTAAAATCTACTATTTTTTTTAGTTAGAGATTTGTGAGATTAAAACGATACTTTACCTCTAATTGTCTGTTGCACGACACGTATGCCAGTCTACTCTGTATATCCGGCAAGTTGGGCACCTTTACTGGTGTCGTGAATGGATTCCATCTACAAACAAAACAGAAACTAATGATTACAGCTTTACAGAGACGAGTTTCTTTGTCCTGTTGCTGAGACTTGCGATTGATCATAAACTGATCAATTTTCTCTGCCAACAATCAAATCAAATTTATTTGCGAGAATGTAGATTTACACTGTATGATCTTAAAACTATAATGGCTCTTTTACATTCTACCATTACTTATGCTGTGCAAATATTTATTTGTGTCCTACACACTTTACACAGTGGTAATTTTTTATTTTTTTAATACAGAAACTAAAAACAAGATGCATGCATTAAAATTTTCATAGAACAAATTTAATCAATTGATGTCAGAGCCAATGCCAACTGTAAACGGAATTTACATTGTTCTGTCTTCATAAGGAATTCTGAGGGGGACGGCGCGAACGCAGTCCCCACTACCAAAAATTACGCATCCGAGTTATCCACATTAGGGATAATCGCAGGGGTCAACCCAACCGCAGTGCAATGGGAAGGCCTCGCCCTGGGGGAACCGCCTGACTGATCACGGTATCCCCTATGCCAGGTAAGTATGAATTTGCTACAGAAACGCGCGAGGGTCATTCAACGGCGGAGAATCTTGACACCGCGATTCAGAAACGTGACGTCATCGCACAGTGACATCTGCTGGTAAGTTATGCGAAACTGTGAGCGGACTGTTTATGGTTTGAAGAGACGAATTGTAATTATTGTTTTATTATAATGTTGTTTTTCAATAAATAATAACACTCAAATCGCAGAAAATAATAACACTCAAATCGTTATAAAATTAACTTTAGGAAGTTCAACTCCGTTAAGATGTAAGTAGCGACACCTAGCGAGTAGGCGCCACAACTCAACTCCCAAATAAAAAATGGCGGTTTCCCGCCTTCATTCGAAATTCGAATCTTGTTTTAGTAAGCGTCACTTGAATGCTCCTCTCTCGCTGCTAATTATGATGAGATCAAATTCAAAGATAAATCGATTTAAATTATATCAACATAATTACATAACATTCAAGTCGTCAGATGTTTGCCAACAGATTCAGATGTTACCATTATGATAAGATTTTCTTCGGTTCCCTTTGGTTGTTTTACCTATATATACAAACTTCGAGTCCTCTATACCTATTTTAATTCTCACCTTTTCCAAAGAAGCCACCAGCCAGACAGGTCGTCGCCATAGTTGGTGAGGTCGGTATCGTCCTGAGACCCGACATCAATGGCAAGGATGTGCTTTGCGCCCAAAGACCTCATCACGTCCGCTGTAACGTGTGACGAATGATATTATAGAATAAATTCTGGGGAATATAATTATTTCAAATAAATATTAATGTAGCCTATTGTAGTCGCAGGGTTAAGTTAATGGCTCGGCAAGAAAACCCCAAAATGTTGAAGACAATATAATTTAGCTACTTGATTTTAAAATTAAATTAAAGATTCTTACCGGGCTCGGTTATACCAAACCGAACCAACCAACATATTTCTCCCATTTTCCGCAGTTATTCTAATGCTATTCAAGTATTCAGCATAAGCTTTCGAGTTTTTTTTTTGGATAATAAACCACATATAGAATTATAATTCTAGATGTGGTAAATTATTTAGAATTGTAAATTATAGATTAGTTTAACATAAATAAATGAATTATTGAGTTTGAATTTTGGTTCGTTTTATCATAACTGGGATTTGATGATCCAAAATACTACAAATCAAGATCTTATTAATATGATAAAATAAACTTTAATTATGGACTTTTGTTACATGGATAACAAGTTTCTGCACTTTACGCACGGTTTCTGGAACGAAAATCAACAATAAAATTACCTAACAAATTGTCAAGGGCGTGTACAGTGAGTCCCGGCACGTGCTACGAATCTCGAGCGCTTGATTAAAATGGGGACTTTTTTTACATAGATTTACAATGCGCAAACCGATAACCCATCAATGCTTTACGTGAATATTTAAGTATTTTTGGATCAATAGACTGAATTCAAATTCAAAAGTCATTTATTCAAACTAGGCTGAGAATCAGCACTTTTCGAACGTCAAAATTACATAAGACAGTCCCCCAAAACGCCCACCCTTCACCACTTCCTAGTGCTTTTGCTGGGAAGAAGAAGTGGCGCAACAAACTCCCCAGCAGCACAGCTGTCTGTTCAGTTAGGAAAAAAAAAATGATTCTATACAATAATTTATAAGATAATTTACATTACGCTAAATAAAATTTAAATTATAAATTAATAGCCATATGACAGTTAGCACACGCCAATATACCAACCAAAAACATCGAGAACTATTATACTCAAGCAGAAATAAAAATAACTAAACGTAAACAATATCTAAAAAAAAGAAAATAAAGCCTCCAGGCATAAAGGGCGTGCCCGCTTACATAGAGCTGTAACTAGAAGTTATAATTGATAAAATAGGACCATCGAAGTAAAATAAATAATTGTCGAGGTCGCTAGTTAACCACATATTATAATACAACTCATTAAAAAAAACATTGTAATGAGTAGATTATGTCAACAATAAATAAAAATAAAATAAATGTACATAAAAAGTAAAATTATAAACTTTTATATAAACTCATAAAACCTGTCAGTAGGTAAACTAATTCTGGAGAAAGAACATTTAAACATTGTCTTGAGTTAATCACAGCGACCAACTATTTTTATCATTTAAGTAGTCGTTGATAGAATAGTATGCCTTTGAACAAAGGTTGGACTTTACTTTAGTTTTAAACGCATTAAAAGGCAAATCTAGCAAACAAGAGGGTAGCTTGTTATAAAAGGTTATACCAAGCCCAACAAATGAGTTATGAACCTTATGAAGCCGGTGGGAGGGAGCACGTAGTTTATCCTTACTTCTAGTGTTAACATTGTGAATATCACTGTTTTTAGTGTATAAGTGTATATTCTGCCTAATATATAAGATGTTGGCGAAGATGTATTGTGATGCCACTGTGAGGATACCGATATCTTTGAAAAAATCTCTCATAGAAACTCTGGCACCTAGCTGGTAAATTGCTCGAATAGCTCGTTTTTGGAGGACAAATATATTTTGAATATCTGCAGCCGAATGACGCGCAGCATGAGTGCGACGCGCATTTGTATGGCCAAGGTCAACGGTGTTATGCAAACCCTTAAGGGCGTTTATTCTGAAAGATGGCAACGTCGCAAATATATGTCAAATATTTCGCTGTTTTGATTAATTTAGCAATATTAATTTATGAAAATATGAAATGTGGCTAACTAGCGAACTAGAATATTAATAATGAATTACAATTATAACGCTGAATTTGATGTTGTAACCGTTTTAGGTGTAAAAAAGGCATTTGGAAAGTTTCGAAATACTTTTTTTACATAAAAAAGTAAATGTTCGGTGTTACGATATTAATGATTGCATTTCATAATCAATATTTTAGTTCGCTAGTTAGCCACATTTCATATTTCCATACAGTATTCTTGCCAAATTAATCAAAACAGGTAAATATTTGACAGCTATTTGCGACGTTGCCAACTTTTAGGATACGCCCTCGTAAATCGAGCGCTCAAGATTCGTGCCAGTCACTGTAACCTGCCATAATTGGTTGAATAAATTTTCAAAAATCGACCGCATCACGTGACTAGCATTTAATTTTGACGAGTCGATAATATTCGTTCCAAAAACCGTGCGTTAGCCTTCCATAAATAGTTATTTATAGGTTAAAAATACTTTACCAGGCACATTGTTGACGTAACAGCCATCAACTAGCAGATGTCCATCCATGGGGTCGCACATAGGCGGGAAGATTCCAGCAATACTCATAGACGATCTGCAGTACCTCCATAGCACACCTGATCATACTCCGCCATTGTAACGACCGACCAATCAGGGGCCGTTGCCATTACTTACCTTCGGACGCTAGACTGAGTGACAATATACGTCTCTTTGGTGGCAACATTCTTTTTTTAAATCATGTTTAGAGAAATAATGTTTTTCTGTTTTTTTTTTTATTAGTATGTAATGGAACAGATTTTTTTAAATGAGAATTTTAGATTGATAGTGAAGAAAATGTGTGAAAAGGATTTTTTTGTGAAAGAGACAGAACTATGTTCGTTAAAGAGTCGAGTTTTTTAAAGTTAGAATTTAGAATCCCGTTTCTACATTACTAATCCCACTAAATATGGATATAAAGTACGGTTACAAACTTAGTGACCATTTTTTTTTACTTGTTAAACTAACGAAGAAGATTCTTAAGTAACTAACTGTACCGTTTGAAGAATATGATTTAGTTTGAATTTTTTGTCGAAAAAAGCATAAAGAACGATTCTGCTTCGTTTTTTCTTTGAGCTAGTTACTGACAGATATGATTCAATCATTAATTTTATTCACAGAGTCTGACAATATTTTCACTCAGCCTAACATGTGCGAGCGTGATAGACAGCCAATCGGATACGCGCACGCAACACACCGAGCTCTGTGATTGGTTTACCTGGGAGATTGTTGACGTAACCGCCGTCCAATAGGAGGTGGCCGTCTACGGGATCGCAGAGCGGCGGCATGTAGCCACTTAGCGACATCGACGCGCGAATGTAACGCCAGATCGAACCTACAGACATACGTACATCTAACCCTTCTGAACACTCGCCTAACATGTGTATTAGTTAAAGTTAAACAACACAGTACATGGATAGGAAATGAACGTGAGAGAAAACGTATCCTTGAGTTTACAAATAGAATATATCAGTGTCGCGTCTGTCCCGTGAGTAATCTATGATGGAAAATAGACATTGCTACAGTACATGCACCATGCTACGATGATAGCAAACGCTGCGACCACGCTGCGTAACCGCTGCGGCAAACTACAGATAGTTAAAATGGTTAATACATAAGTAATAAATGAAACAATAACTAAGAACCACACTCATGCATATACATGAAGATGAGAGAATGGATGAGAAATGTATGATGATTTAATACATACAAACTTTACATCACATCCGACCCGACATTGTATGGACGATTAATATAATTATAAATATTTTTTTTAATGTATGAACTCCCAAATAATTAGCGTTATTAGGTAAACCAATCACAAGCGCTTTTTAAAAAGGAATGGCAACTTCCCAATGGCAAATGTCGGATTTGTATCGTTGTTAAATATAACATTGCAAAATTTCGATAGTTTTACAAGAGAGAGAGAGAGGGGGTATTTAAAATTGAGGGGGGAGTGGGGGGGTAGATAAACACAAAAATTGCATGTAACAAACACACTTATAACATCATACAAACATATAAATGCAAGTGAGTGTGGTTTGTCGACTGTGGCGGACGATGAACCAAAAACTGTCACAATGTGTTAAGGGGGATGCGCTAAGGTAACCAGCGAAATACAAATTTTCTTACGTTTTCTTTGGACTTTGCAGGTCTGTGCCTTATTGTACCTTGATTAAAATATGATTCGCGACCATAGCAAATATGTATTTATAGAATTATAATCATTAGAATCAGCAATACAACTTCTTATGTTAGGATAATCCTAAAATGTCATGATTTCATGAAATAGTCATTCAATAGGATTACATGAACTTAGAGAGTTGTATTGATGATTTTTATGGTTATAATTCTATAAATAAATATTTTATATGAACGCAAATCATATTTAGGTCAACATACAACCTGATACCGACCTGTAAATTTAAAAAAAAACGTAAGAAAAATTGGTTTTCGCGGGCAACCCTGACGCTTTCGCCTTAAGTGAACAACAAAACAAAATGACATGAACATATTATTAGCACGTTATGCCTGTAACGACGATTGCCATCATAGATATTGATCGTATGAAGGTATAGGCGTCCGCGTCACAAATATGGCCAAATGACAGCGAAGTGACACAATATAATTGTAAAATTGCTTCACTAAAGCCGTCTGTGGGGACATTTATGTAAGAATATTAGGGCGTCTATAGACGTAAGGCACTTTTCTGACGACACAGCTGAAGGCCGATTCCCGTATTTAAACACGTTCTAAATCTAATCGCAATCTCATCTCAGTGAAAATCAAAATACCTCTAATTTCCCAAAATTAGAGGTATTTTTCACATATTAAACGTTTCATAAAATTACGGGAAATGCCGCTCTGAATGCAGCCGTCCCTTTCCGCCATCGACAGAACCGGTCGTCTATAACCACCCTTACGCAAACATACTGTCATCTAAATAAAATCTGGTCTGCAGATTATACAATGACAACAACTTTACACAATAATTATCAATTTCAACATGCATCACATCGATACGAATATTTTATACACTCGTTTACACAATGAGTTGCGCTGGCGCATGTTTACATTCATTCGAAATTCTTGAAAGTTGTTAGAGCTTGTTTCCACGGTCAAAACTATGACGGATATACCCTCTATAAGTGAAAACAACCTTTAGGAACACTAACATGAACGTAAAATGCGCCTCAAATTGGCCATGTAGTAAAAAAAGCCACACATATTATCCATAAAAAAAATATATTGTAAAGCAAATAAATATAACTTGGGTTAGTACAGTGCAAAAAAAAGCTTTTAATTAATCAAAAAAACATCAATAAAACAGCTTCCTGTCCACGAAATGTGTTGTGTTAAATTTGTACTAATACTTTACTGCTAGCGGCTTTGTGAAAATTTATTTAGTTCAATGAAATTTGTGCGCGTTTTGTGGATATTGCACACACAACTGTGATTCTGTAAATAGCTTTCACACAAAGAAATAAATATTTTATTTAAAATATAGTTAAGATAAACAAAACCTATTTACTTGCTTTTAAAGGAACAAATTACAACTACAGTATTTTTCAGCTCATTGCCAAAAATAATTAAGTCTGGTAAAATTGGTTTACTATTTTAGATAATACGTCTACAGATCATTGTTCAATGATGATTTATTTGATTTATTTGACGTCATATTTAATTGTTTGATATAATTATTATAATATTAAACAAAAAGGCCAGATAAGTAAACCGGAAATTATCCAGAGTTATTAAACAGGTCATAATGTTCTCAAAACATTTTGTAACATAATAGCTTGTCGACTCGGAAATGACGCGCCCCACTACCACATTACATTAGTTAAGCGCGTCATTTCAGAGTGGACAAACTACTTTAGATTCATTCATAAACACTTTCAAACCAGCATTTCTTTCCTCATCATCTACTCACCATGGCGATGCACCCTCATACAAGAGGCACTGATGTCAGTAGTCACAGTGAAGTATGGAAGCCACAGGTCTTCAATGTGTACGTCCCCGAAGGTGGAACGAATGGTCGCGTTGAACTGCCGACCAGAGAACATGGAGGTGGCCGGGTATGTGAGGTCCAAGAGCTGTTTGCCCCATTGGGTCATTTTCTGGAACATAATTGACGTTTCGTTATTATAATAATGTTTTTTTGAAAGATGTGTTGTATTTAAAATACCATAGACGTAAAAATATTTAGTAGCGTAGTAGTAGTAGTAGTAAGCGGAATAGCCGCTTAACTATTCCTAAAGTCATAAAAAACCGTTAGAAATCGACACGTGTTTCACCTCCAAACGAGGCAACCTCAGGATGACGATTGACTTGTCTCTGCATCCGGCGCTCGGCGTGGCAACACGCCGTGATCGGATTCGCGACAAGTCAATCGTCATCCTGAGTATGCCTCGTTGAGAGGTGTAACAGGTGTCGATTTCTAACGTCTACGTCTATAGTATTTTATAATGGATTTCCATAAGGCGCCTGAATCTCAATCAACTATGTGTTGTATTTGTTGTTTTTACTGCCAGTCCTTTGTATAATATGACCTTTAGTGTGTTGATCGTATAGTGAAGTATCAAAGTCATCTCTTCTAATTCTAACTTATTAACATCAATTGGTCAACCCTGACAGTTAAGTTCTCTTCGGGGCTATTTCTCAACTTTTAAGAGAAAATAATATGTCAAAAAGCAATGATAATTTTCAGACATATAAATAAACTTAACGTGTCTGTTTGTAATTAAAAAAAAACAGCTTTTTACTTAATGTATATGAAGTAACAACAACCTTTTTTTTTTTTAAATATTTTTGTCTGTCTGTTCGTTCCGGTTAATCTCCGAAACGGCTGGACTAAGTTTCATGGGACTGTCACTGGCAGATAGCTGATGTTACATGGAGTAACATAGGCTACTTTTATTTTAGAAAAAAGAAATCGGATCCACGCGGAAACAGCAGTTTATCAGATAAAAGTTATCTGACCATAGAAAAATCAGTCCTGAATCGAGGCAGTTTTTATTCTGCAGAAAAGAGCCATCAGAGCAATATATGGCCTTCGCAGACGCGATTCCCTGAGGGAACTATTTAAAGATATTAACATTATGACGGTACCTTGTCAATATATCTATGAGAACATCATGTACGTAAGGAAAAATCTAAGTATTTTCAGTAAAAAGGTGATACGACACAATTATGGGACTAGAAATAGGGACCAATTAGCCAGTCTAAAACCCGGTTGAACCGGGTTTTAGACTGGCTAAAGTAGACTCATCTTTCATGGGGTACTGTGTAAAATGTTACAATAAAATACCTCCCCACATACTCCAATTGAATGAAACGAAATTTAAATCTTGCATAAAACGCACACTATGCTGCCAAGCATATTATAAGTTGGGGGATTACATCGCTGACAAAAATGCTTGGCTCAACGCTGGACTCCACAAGGGCGCATAAACTAATTGATTAGCATTGGAAAATATTGTTGGAGCTGCTGAAGATTGAAAAACTATATTTACATTGTATAAATTCAATCTCTTAGTATTATATAATTGCATTGCACATATGTGAGCACTGTTTACCTACTTTAAATCTACCATTTACTGAGTACGTCTTTCATTGACTTGAATGTGCCCTGGCGGCTGAGAGTATGTCATGCTCACTCAAATGTGTCGCTGGTGGTGGCGTGTGTGTTAAAAAGCTATCGTTTATGTTTATATACGCCAAAATGGTAGTTGTGACGTGTTCCTTTTTTCCTGAAATTGTCAAACTTCCTTTTGCCTAGGTTTCAAAGTAAGCATCAAGTGACTACATACCACTGACCACTCCCTGGCCTTCTGCGTGACAGTCGTGATGTTTCTGTCCATACACCACAGCGCGCCCATGAACGCGCCGATGCTGACGCCGCCTACCATGTCGATAGGGATACCGGCCTCCTGAGAACGGCAAAAAAATGTTTTAGATGGGGCTGTATGTGTGAATAAGGAATAGTTCACGATTAATAATGCGAGAATCCTTTAAAAGTTTGAAAAGGGAGAGTGCCACTTGAATACTCTAAAACAACCTTGTTATTCTAAAACTCGTTAAAAGCTAGTTTCATTGAAATTGATGGAATTAAAAATGAAAGTTTGAAATGTAATTTCTATTAATTTGACCAAAATTATAATATACGTGTGAACTTTGTTCAGCGAACAGGGAATTTTATTCTTGAGGGTCTTCGATGTGCCACAGTTAAGTTAGAAAGAAAGAAAATACGTTTATATGCGGTACATATGACGCAAGCAGAAGAAAAAAAACAATTTTGGGGAAAATATGCGTCATATCCACGCAAAACGGCCATCGCCACGGCCGTGCCCGTGAGCCAGCGCGCCAGGCGCGAGAAGTGTTATGCTATAAGTAGCCAGCGACCTGTATGGCGCGCACCATGCCCACGTGCGCGGCCCCGCGCGCGCCGCCGCCGCCCAGCACCAGCCCCACGGCCGTGCCCGTGAGCCAGCGCGCCAGGCGCGAGAAGTGTTATGCTATAAGTAGCCAGCGACCTGTATGGCGCGCACCATGCCCACGTGCGCGGCCCCGCGCGCGCCGCCGCCGCCCAGCACCAGCCCCACGGCCGTGCCCGTGAGCCAGCGCGCCAGGCGCGAGAAGTGTTATGCTATAAGTAGCCAGCGACCTGTATGGCGCGCACCATGCCCACGTGCGCGGCCCCGCGCGCGCCGCCGCCGCCCAGCACCAGCCCCACGGCCGTGCCCGTGAGCCAGCGCGCCAGGCGCGAGAAGTGTTATGCTATAAGTAGCCAGCGACCTGTATGGCGCGCACCATGCCCACGTGCGCGGCCCCGCGCGCGCCGCCGCCGCCCAGCACCAGCCCCACGGCCGTGCCCGTGAGCCAGCGCGCCAGGCGCGAGAAGTGTTATGCTATAAGTAGCCAGCGACCTGTATGGCGCGCACCATGCCCACGTGCGCGGCCCCGCGCGCGCCGCCGCCGCCCAGCACCAGCCCCACGGCCGTGCCCGTGAGCCAGCGCGCCAGGCGCGAGAAGTGTTATGCTATAAGTAGCCAGCGACCTGTATGGCGCGCACCATGCCCACGTGCGCGGCCCCGCGCGCGCCGCCGCCGCCCAGCACCAGCCCCACGGCCGTGCCCGTGAGCCAGCGCGCCAGGCGCGAGAAGTGTTATGCTATAAGTAGCCAGCGACCTGTATGGCGCGCACCATGCCCACGTGCGCGGCCCCGCGCGCGCCGCCGCCGCCCAGCACCAGCCCCACGGCCGTGCCCGTGAGCCAGCGCGCCAGGCGCGAGAAGTGTTATGCTATAAGTAGCCAGCGACCTGTATGGCGCGCACCATGCCCACGTGCGCGGCCCCGCGCGCGCCGCCGCCGCCCAGCACCAGCCCCACGGCCGTGCCCGTGAGCCAGCGCGCCAGGCGCGAGAAGTGTTATGCTATAAGTAGCCAGCGACCTGTATGGCGCGCACCATGCCCACGTGCGCGGCCCCGCGCGCGCCGCCGCCGCCCAGCACCAGCCCCACGGCCGTGCCCGTGAGCCAGCGCGCCAGGCGCGAGAAGTGTTATGCTATAAGTAGCCAGCGACCTGTATGGCGCGCACCATGCCCACGTGCGCGGCCCCGCGCGCGCCGCCGCCGCCCAGCACCAGCCCCACGGCCGTGCCCGTGAGCCAGCGCGCCAGGCGCGAGAAGTGTTATGCTATAAGTAGCCAGCGACCTGTATGGCGCGCACCATGCCCACGTGCGCGGCCCCGCGCGCGCCGCCGCCGCCCAGCACCAGCCCCACGGCCGTGCCCGTGAGCCAGCGCGCCAGGCGCGAGAAGTGTTATGCTATAAGTAGCCAGCGACCTGTATGGCGCGCACCATGCCCACGTGCGCGGCCCCGCGCGCGCCGCCGCCGCCCAGCACCAGCCCCACGGCCGTGCCCGTGAGCCAGCGCGCCAGGCGCGAGAAGTGTTATGCTATAAGTAGCCAGCGACCTGTATGGCGCGCACCATGCCCACGTGCGCGGCCCCGCGCGCGCCGCCGCCGCCCAGCACCAGCCCCACGGCCGTGCCCGTGAGCCAGCGCGCCAGGCGCGAGAAGTGTTATGCTATAAGTAGCCAGCGACCTGTATGGCGCGCACCATGCCCACGTGCGCGGCCCCGCGCGCGCCGCCGCCGCCCAGCACCAGCCCCACGGCCGTGCCCGTGAGCCAGCGCGCCAGGCGCGAGAAGTGTTATGCTATAAGTAGCCAGCGACCTGTATGGCGCGCACCATGCCCACGTGCGCGGCCCCGCGCGCGCCGCCGCCGCCCAGCACCAGCCCCACGGCCGTGCCCGTGAGCCAGCGCGCCAGGCGCGAGAAGTGTTATGCTATAAGTAGCCAGCGACCTGTATGGCGCGCACCATGCCCACGTGCGCGGCCCCGCGCGCGCCGCCGCCGCCCAGCACCAGCCCCACGGCCGTGCCCGTGAGCCAGCGCGCCAGGCGCGAGAAGTGTTATGCTATAAGTAGCCAGCGACCTGTATGGCGCGCACCATGCCCACGTGCGCGGCCCCGCGCGCGCCGCCGCCGCCCAGCACCAGCCCCACGGCCGTGCCCGTGAGCCAGCGCGCCAGGCGCGAGAAGTGTTATGCTATAAGTAGCCAGCGACCTGTATGGCGCGCACCATGCCCACGTGCGCGGCCCCGCGCGCGCCGCCGCCGCCCAGCACCAGCCCCACGGCCGTGCCCGTGAGCCAGCGCGCCAGGCGCGAGAAGTCCGAGTGCACCGACGCCTCCGACATCAGCACCTTGCTGTACAGCTCGCTCTGGGGACGACCAACGATACCAGTGCTGATAGAGGGTTGGGAAATAGTTATTTGTGCAACAAGAGAGCAAAGTTGTTTTTTGCTGCGAGTGTTGATTATGAATCCCGAGTAAACGAAGGATTCTATAATTGAATCACGAGCCCTCGAATACTGAAAACTACACCCATGACGAAAAATTTGAAAATTTTCGCAACCGCCATATTGGATTTTTATTTTGACCTCACTATCGGCTTTAGCACCCTCAAAAACTATGAAAACGACTCCCATGACGAAAAATGTGAAAATTTTCGCAGCCGCTAACTTGGATTTTCATTTAATCCAAATTCACACTTTCTATCTCTCTCCGTCTTTCTTTCTCTTTGAATTAGAAGAAGATAGTCGCAAGAAGATTTTCGCGTGACGATTCTGCCTGAGTGTACTCTCGCAAGCCGCTTAAAGAACTTCGTTCCAAAAAAATTAATTAAACAGAATTTAAGTAAAACTTTAACAGATGATTTGCAATTTTAAGGTTATATGTGTATCCGAACGTTTTATTGTTTGTTTATTTTTTGGGCCTACTAGGTATGGAATTTTGAAATCGAACTTCGAATCGTCTTGTTTCTATCTCTCGCTTTTTTCGTATCGAAGTGAAAGTGACAAAAATAAGTGAAGTTCAAATCTTTAGAATTTTGTGAGTAGACCCAGCACTGTTCTCGGCAATTAAAAATAATAATTAAAAAGTTACTTTGTCTCACGCTCGCAGCAAAATTAAATTTTGCTCACTGTCTTTAGACAGCAAAATCGGCTTGTTTGAGGTGACAAGAAATAATATTTGAAATATAAAAGAAAACATTTGATCGCACCAAACAATTTATTGATCAATAAATATCTAATAATGAGGGATTCGACATAAAATAAATTTAATAAGATCCACACAAATGAAGACTGTTATTGAAAAATAAGTCCTCAAATCTCAAAAATGTCTAATGTTACGACCCGATTCAAGTCGGAATGCCGCTATGGAAAACTTCTGCAATATATCTGACTACTACATATTATGACTAAAGCACATACAAATAATTATAAATAGATACTCACGATGCGGTACTGCGACTTCCTGGTGAACATTCTATGTGGACACCTCACGTGGTGATGCTGACTGACCCAGGTCCGCATGTTCAGCCAGTGAACTGTTCCTGAAGGGTTCGCGCCCCCCTCTCGGTGGAGTAGGACCAGTTCCTTTTGGGTACGGATGGCGAGACGCTCGATCTCTTTCTCAATCTGAAAATAGCAGCAGTTAGATGGATTAAAATGCATTTTATTAGATCGTAAGTAAACTGTACTGTACTTTTAAAAAGCCCTGGTAAAATCACACTAATATTATAAAGGCGAAAGTTTGTGAGTGTGTATGATTGTCTCTTCTTCACGCTAAAACTAATGAACGGATTTGGATAAAATTTGGCACACAGATATTTTATAACCTGGATTAACACATAGGATACTTTATATCCCGATATTCCCACGGCATCAAAACTTATGCGGGTGAAACCGCGGGGCGCAGCTAGTAAAGAATAAATACGACAAAGCAAAAGAAGGGGATACAACCACTGATTAGTACAGATGGTTCACTCCGCAAAACATTTAAATAAAAAGCGACTGTTGCTACGACACAATAAAGAGCAATTTAGGTCGCACAGCGCTAAGCTCCAACAGTTACATTCACCTAGAAGTTGCCTCTCTTCCTATCGCGTAAGGCCTCTGCCTCGAATTTTGCGGGGCGGCGGCGGCGGCGGCGCGGGAGCGGCAGGATCTTATGCGTAAAATCAAATGGACCGGTTCTCGAAAAGAGCGGCGCGGGGGCGGGCAACGAGCGGTGCGCTCCAGTCAAGCGGTGACTACCCGCGCCGCCGCCGCCGCCGCCCCGCTGCCCGCAAAATTCGAGGTCGAGGCCTAACTCTTATATCTTCCGACTGCGTTACGCCCACTGAATTCGACAAGTCGAGCCTGCCGCGTACCTAGTTGTAGCTTCATTCCTAACTGCGCAGTGACCCGTCTATATTCATCTGTGATATATAGATATATTTTTTATTTTTACATTCTCCTTGACATAATCACGCTATTATTTGACATTATATACCTACAATTTATTTTCAACACTTTATTAGTGGCTTTTGTGGACATGAAAATTATTCAGATTTGTTACAGCTGTAATAGCAATCACGACATTTCGTTTAAAATATGTTTCTATTTTTAATAATTTATTTATCTTTATATAGATTATTTTCTATATTGTGAATGTGAGAATGCTGTAGGCTTAGTGGACTGTAGATTTTTTGACCATCATTATTTTGTTAAGTACCTGGTACTTGTTGAAAGACCTACACTGTCCTCCCATACCTAATAACACTGTTATTTGAAAATATTGTAAAAGCCAATTACTTTTAAAAGAGTAACCGTGCTGTTTCTTGCCGGCTCTTCTCCATAGGAAACGACCTGCACCTAGCTTCTGACGTTTCATAAGTGCCCATGTAGGTTTATGTGAAATAAAATATTTTGAATTTGATTAGATACAAAGTAAAAGCGACATTATCAAGTGTTCACCGGGACCAGCTATCTAATTACGCAACACATTTTGATAAACGATTACAACAAATTTGTTTCATTTTGACAGTTCAACAACATTCATTGCGTTATTTACGTTGTTGAGCAGATTTGTTTTTCGAACTTATGATGGCAATTTGTTTCAAAACGATTCAGATTTCGATTGATCGTGTATTACGCAATTAGGGTACAGGATCAAATGCACTTTCGAGGTTGTAACTGCACTGTTAATTACATTACACTATTTATTAAAATAGAAGCAATCACATCCTTAGTTTAAGTTCGTCTATTTTTTTCTCGACTGAGGTAAACTGCAAGATGGCCCTATCTCGCAGTTGACCTCAGAATAGAGGCGTAGCTGCTTAACTGGACTTTCCTGTGGCTGCCTTAATCTTCTACACTCGAAAGCCTCCAGCCAGGGGCAAAACCTCTTTTATCTGTTCTGTGGCAAAAACTATTCTAATTATAAAATAGGCGAGCGCTCGCTAAGGGTACCCCCTGTGGGTACGAACCTCGGCTTAGGGCGTCGCTGGGGGGCGCATCGTCGACCAAGGGTCGGGGTACTTCTATTGCAAAAACATTGTTTTATATATAAAACTAACCTTGCCAATACTTGGTTGTTTGTCTCCTAAAGCAACGATGAGAATACAATCAGCCTGACGGATGCACCTCTGCGTCCATTGTGTAAGGCTGGGATCACACTGGTAGAGGGCCACCTGTGAGTTACAAATAATAAATGAATCAGTGGTGTCATCGGTAAATGCATGTTTTGAAATACAAATTCATAATTTTTTTATTATAATGTTTTCTGTTACCTACCTTATGTTTATCCTCTTGTTGTGCCAGCCAGGAGCTAAGCCTGTACTCGTTGTTAGGATCCATGATAGTCAAGCCAAGGAGTTTCCTGATCACGTCCGAAGTCAGACGCACTGTGGGGCCTGAAAATTATTTTATTTATTGAGTATTTTGTTTATTACGCAACATCATAATGTTTATAGGCGTATGAAGCTTCGTGGTTAAATAATTACTTATTTCGTTACTGTCATCCAGCTACTGCGAAGATCGTCGCTCCAATTAGCCTTACTTAAGGCGAAAGCGTCAAGGTAGCCCGCGAAATTCAAATTTTCTTACATTTTTTTTAAATTTGCAGGTGGGTTTTATGTTGATCTAAATATGATTCGCGATCATATTAAATGTTTATTTATTTTTTAAGGCACACAGTACTATTCTAGGTTATTTATATTTTTTTCTGTTATTTTTTTTTTGTTTTTGTGTGAATATTGTGTGCCTTGACCTGAGTCAAATACATTTATTTTCTTTCTTTATGTTTAATTATAATCATAAAAATCACCAATACAACTCTCTTAGTTCATACAATCCTATTGAATGACTATTTCATGAAATTATGACATTTGAGGATTATGCTAACTTAAGGAGTTGTATTGCTGATTCTAGTTGTTATAATTCTGTGCCGCCATATCTGTTATAGCCGCGATTCATATTTTGATCAAGATACAACCTGTCACTGACCTGCACATTGCAAAAAACGTAATAAAATTTGAATTTCGAAGGCTACCTTTGCGGATCCACGTGTAAAATACTTGTATTCAGTTGAAAGACGACATCATAGTTGGGAAATGGCTAGGCAGAAGATTAAGACTTACCGATGGCAGACAGAGAATGGTACAGTTCGTACGTGAAGGCAGTGAGAGGTACGTCATCGCTGACCGGGACCACGGCCACTGTGGAGAAGTTGTGCTGCGACGGGCGCGGCTCTAGGCTAGCCGCGCCGCCCAGCCCGGCTGTTGGTTTCTGCCATGAACCTGAAAATTCACAGCAGATATTTTTCATTTTTATACATATTATACAGAAGGAGATAGAATTATAAAACGCCACTAGATCGTATTCCACGTGTTTTATTAAGAAATACATATGTCATGAAAAATCGTTAAGGGTACACAACGGCACGGACTCGTTGGTGGGCGTAACTAATATGCACGCTAATTAGTCTATTATTGATTTATTTATATATTTATTTAGTGAAATAGACAATGATTTATATCGAAAAGGAGCGCGTAAAATTTCATGAACAGAACTTTGGGCGTATATATATTAATAATAAACTACTGAATGATTTTACTCAAAATAAAATTATTTGAACTATTGAATAAATTATCTATCCCTGTACGGTTTCTACTTTGTAATTTTCTTACTACATAAATTATTTATTTATGCCCAAACACGAGTTAATCTGTCGCGCGCGCAATTAGCAGACACAATAGAATTTTATTGTTATCTGTCTCCAATATGAGACACCAGTATTATAAAGGTTATAATTTGTGTTGAAATATGGAAGTTTCGACGCTCATAACTTCCAAACTAATATTTTTATCCAATTCTGCTTCCATACAGGGCTAGATAATGACAAGACAAATTGATATAATTTTTAGTTTTAAATATACACCGTCAATCAGATGAGTAATCACTATACTACGTTTGTATGGAAGAATGACCGACTAGCATACCCTTAAGTAATATTGTTAGTCGATAATAATCGATAATCAACGTACAGGTGCTTATTTATAAAGTCAAGTAAATGTCGACGTCTGCTTAGCCACACCTTTTTTGACCGTTTTAACATCTGTAAGTGTAACGTCGTCTTAGTTCTAAGATAATGTTCGAAGGGAAAAAAGTGTAATTTATCCAATTCTGCCTACAAAGATTTTTTTTTTAATTACTAAGAACTTCCCCCAAATTCGGAATTTTATATTGAGGAACAGGTAACACACAATAATTGATAATTTAAGATACAGACCATCTCAGACAGTCCGATTATGATTTTATTAATAATTTCCTATGGTTTCATTTCGGTTTAAAGATTATTAATTTATCTTTTTTAGGGTTCCGTACTCAACAAGGAACCCTTAGTTTCGCCATGTCCCTCTGTCCGCGGCTTAGCTCAGAGACTCTTTGTACTAGAAAGCTGTAATTTGGCATGGGTATACATATTAATCACGCTGACAAAGTGGTAAAATAAAATCAAGTTTTTTTTTTCTATCCCTTATGGGGGTGTCGTTCAAAAATATTGTGAGTTTATTATGTAAACCATTTTTAGATTCAGGGATCCGTTTGAGAAATATTAAGCTTTAAAGTGCTAATTTTTGTTAGTCAAGTGTCCATCCCCCCTGCCAGCTAAATGGTTGGTTTTGGATATGTGAAAAAATTCACGGCATATAATATAACGAAATTAAAAGGAAATCTATCACGGTAAGTAAGCTTTACAAGTTAACGAGGAATAATCGACCAATTTACATTTAAAACACACAACCAACTTTACAGCTTAATATTAAGTTTGTTCTTGGGATTAATTAATCCCATCTACGGAACCCTTCAGTGTGCGTGGTCCGACACGCACTTGGCCGGTTTTTTAAATAGAGTATATTCTAAAAAATCTCTACATGAAACACAAATAAACAGAATACTCACCCAAAATCCTATGCCCCAACAGATTAATCAATCTCGTCACCACAACAGGGAACCTCAGCTTAATAGCATTAAATAGTCCCTCAGGTAGTTTAGCCAGCTCAGAATCCCTGACCGCCATGACAGTAGTACTTCTCCTAGTCTGTGTGACCATCTCGACTATCCCGACTAAGTCGCCCTTGCCGTATTCACCGACCAGCTCTTTCTTGCCGTTCGGGTGAGTGATGACTGAACGGAGGCGACCGCTTAGGACTATGAATGTGGACCCGGATTCTTCGTCTTGGCGGTAGACGGCGCGGCCTGACTCCAGGAAGACCTGCGGAAGTGTATATTATTAGATTTGGTTACTAAGACAATAGTCTTCATACATCGCATCTTCATTCTTTTCGGTAGGGTGTTTTACTCTATATGAGAAAAATCTAAAAATATATTATTGAGATAGCTTAGGCAAAAAGCAGTCGGAAAACGTTAGTTTTAGTTCATAAAACAGCAAACTAAATTTTTAAATTCAATTCAAAGGTTTCAGCTTTTTTAATCTGTTTCATAACACCATTAGATAGTAGTCGCCATGTTATTACATCATACGGCTATGTAAACTTAGAAAGTGTTAACTGTCAACTATCAACGTACCTTTAATCTAATAAGGCTTTTTATTATTTTCGTAACCAACGTATTTTTTATTGAAATAATACCATGGAGGACGGTTTTGTAAAAGGAGACAACACAAATTTATAACTTAAAAAATGTCACTGCATTTGTTTACACAGCCAACTGACGTCATGACCACAGAGCAATACGGCTTCCACTGCGTGTTTTCTTCAAATTACGCGCGAAATTTGAAAATCCAAAATTTAAATGCATTTTTATGGCACTTAACGATAGAATAAAAATTTTGTAATTTTTTTTTTTTTGGTGTTTCATTAGCACTATGGAATCTAATTGAGACACAAAAATGGGTGTAATACCCTATTGTGAGGCACTGGAAAGAAGGTTATGATTGATGATTCACAATCCTAAACATTGAGAAACAATATCACCAAGAAATCACTAAGAACATATTTTTTTATGAAAATATGTATGCGGCATTCGGTTTAATTTAGTAGACGACGGCTAATGCCCTGAAAAATGATGAATCAATTGTTGATCTGTAGGTTTTGACTTTTCCACGTAAATAAAATATCTTGTTCCCTGAACAAGTCCATAAGAAGCTCTTATTTTGCTACGAAAAGCTCTTACCCAGTCTAAAGCGAAGTCCACTTGTCTCACGAAGGGTGATAGTCTTCTAACAACAGTGTTGGCAATGTGGAGGACCACTGAAGGTCGTTCCCTCATGATGCTGTATACTGTAGTCTTGGAGAGCAGACCGATGCGAGAGAAATGCTTCGCACGGATGGAAAAGAAGCTTGGCTCCCCTGTCAGGACGGCGAGACCGCCTTCAACTTCACCTGGGGAAAAAAAATCATATGAATAAACGTACTAACAGACTTGTTACCATAGAGGTTTTCATTTTATTTTTCACTTGGTCGATCGAGGTCAATTCCTTGACCGTATCGAGGCAACAACTACACAGCTCTTCGTTTCGGCGATAAGCATTATAGCCCGTAAAGGACTCGTAAAGGAACATAACTTGCATTTGTGATCTTGTTCTCGTTATTGTAAATTTATTTATTTTCGTTGCTTATATATTTAGTATTTATAACATCATGCCTTGATTCCCCGAAGGGTTGGGCAGAGGTGTACCTGTAGTAGGTACACCCACATTTCGCCAGTTATGTTTAAGTCCCATGTAATAGGGGGCGAGCCTATTGCCATCAACCAGGCACAAATCCAGACTCCGGGCTGCTACTAAGAAATTCCAGATAGAAAAACCCTATAATACTTTGCCTGACCTGGGAATCGAACCCAGGACCTCATGCTCAGCAGTAGCGCTTGCGACCACTAGACCAACGAGGCAGTCATTTAGTATTTATATATGTATTATTTAGGATATGTACAAACATTGTTGTCATGGCGACAGACTTAAATAAGGTGCTGGTAGCTAGCCAGGCGGAGTTAGAAGAAGCCCTACCACCTCAACCAAACCGAGCAGAATTTTGCCTCTGCTGGGAATCGAACCCGGAACCTCTGGGTTTGAGACAGGTCTTACCACTAGACCACAAAGTCGGTAAGTTCGCGACACTAGCTTATTCTTTTAGCTAGTACATATAAAAAAATTCTCATGTGTTTATATATTTACCTGGATAAGCAGTGAACATGTGCACTTCTCCCTCTCCTTCCGCAACTCTTTGTGAGACCAGCAGAGCACCAGACAGTAGATATACGAGCGCCACATCCTACAAAAAAATACACATTTCACTAATGATTAGGATTTTTAGAAAAACAACAATCGAATGGATTTATTACGAATATGCCACTTTCAAACATATGGAAAAAGCCAATAAACGTACAGACGCCAGCACATCAACCTATCCGAAACTGTCAAATTTTCCCAATCAACTTTGAACCCTATACTTCAGTGATAAAGTTGAAAATCTATTAAAGAAATTTGACAGACTGTAGTAGGTTGACGTGCTAGCGTCTGTACAAAGGAAATCGGTCATGAAAATGTAACACAAATTAAAACAATTAAAATTATTGCTTACAAACTCAGAACAAATAACAAACCAAGACAGCGCGAACAACACAGTGAAAGCATGCAAAACGCACACATGTGCATGCTGCACAGAGCGAGGTGTAGTTTTCTACACAAGTAAGGCCATTTTAATAGGTAACATTTGACAATTCATCAAAATTCAACAACGTAACCTTGTAACGCCGGGCATAAAATAATATATTTTTTCGTTTTGTTAGAACTGCACAATTGCTTAACTTTTTTCAATTACGATTACATATTTATTGTAATAATGACCGAGTAATTTTATGATTTGCTTTCACGAAACTGACAGACGTCAAATGTTACCTATTAAATGGCCTTACTTTAGTTAGAGCTGTTAGTGAAGCAAAACATAACTGCGAGGCAAAGTGCACATAAATATGTTTACGAAACCGGCCTCACGTCACTGTTGACAGCGGTGTCTTGGTTTTTTATTGATCTGAGCTTACAAATAAAAAACTTAATTATATAAAATAGATGAGATTCTAGTGGAGTTATTTATGAAAACAGCTTTTCGAAATAATTTCAAAGGGGATGTTAAACTTCAAAATTCATAAAAAAAAAGTCATACTTAATTATTATTGTTTCATTTATGTTGTTTGATTTTCCTAGAAAATAGATAGCAAAGGCACAGAATAGTATAGAAGGCGCACTTTAGATATGAAGCTACAAGTACGCGACGGGCAGTCGGCGTAACGTACTTGTCCGATGAAGCGCCAGCCCGCGCCGCAGCTGAGCGCGTAGCTTTAAATTCCCCGCATAATAATAATGATATATCCTTGATCCAGCCTGTCCCATCTTGCTGTCCTCCCCTCAGCGACGCCCTAAGCCGAGGTTCGTACCCCACAGGGGGTGCCCTTAGCGAGCGTTCGCCTACTTTTAATTTAGAATAGTTTTGCTCCTGGCTGGAGGCTTTGAGTGTAGTGCTTAAGGCAGCCACAGGATTGTTCGGTTGAGCAGTAAATACCTTAGTGGTATACCTGCGAGATGCCATAGTTAAAAAAAAGGGCGTATCGTAGTTAGAAGATACGAGTTACGCGATAGAAAGAGATGCAGCTTCAGGTGAATATAACTGTAGGTAATTATCGCTGTGCGACCTGAATTGCACTTTATTATGTCGTAGAAAAGAGTCGCTTTTTATATAAATGATTTTGCGGAGTGAACCGTCTGCATTAATCTGTGGCAAGGGCTGATCTTCTCTTGTAACTTCCCTGGTAAAACCTAAGGCCACTTTACATATTTAAGTTTCGCGTTTTTTTTTATTTTAATTATTGCTAGTTTATGGTTTTGACATTAGTCTTTCAACGTAGTGATTATGACAGTGATATGTACATAACATGGTATGTAGAACTGTCAAAGTATCACACAAAAACCGTACCTGAGAAATTTCTGGCTCACCGGCGACACTATAATACAGCTTATGGAAGGAAATTATAAAGCAGTTTAATAACAAAAAGATTTAAAACTCAAAAATAGGACGTTTTTAAAGGAAGATAATTTGATGTGTCTTTGTCACAGATGTTTATAATAAGTAGTATTCGAGCTAAAATACTGGTAATTTACGAAAAATGAAATACTTCACAATAATGCGAATTGACTGAAAAAGCATTTTATTTTACCGAAACACTAAGGTCCGTATTACAGAACGTTCCTCAAGTCCAGTTTGATCTTCAATCAGTTGATCACTGTTTAGTTATAGAATCAGTACTTGAGCATCAGTCTTATTCCAGAACGGTAATCAATCTATACTCAGCTGAATCGAGACTCAAATCGAGCCTCAAGCAGAGATGTGTATTGTCTATGCATCAGCCTGTTTTCGTTTACAATTTATTTTATTTACCAACTTGGTTCTGATTAAAATATACCTTATGAGCCCAATTATTTAGGAAATCAGCGTTACTATTCGGATCCCGAATAGTACAATCCTCCATTAATTTATTGAAGTAAAATTTAGTCATTTTGTAAGAAAAATAAGTCTAGCTTAAAAGACTTATTAAGGCCATATATAGGTATGTTATTTATGTGAAAACATCAGTCTGTTGAAGCCGTCGCATGAAAACGTAAACACACAAGAATTTGCAATTCTGGGGCTATAGGATACCCTAGGTGTGTTTTTCTTAAATCGTGATATATCATAGGTAGAATCCTTCTTTTAATACATCAATGGGTAGAATTAAATATTTCACCACATCTCGTAAAAAACTGTACCTTTTTTTGGAGTTTCACAATTCTTTTGGACCTGTGTATTAAATATCTATAAGTTCAACCTTCTATTTGAATTATCGTCAAACAAATTATTGTAATGATCTACCTCTTCAATTGCATCCATTTTGATAGTAATCATTCAAAAAAACAACAATATAGAAACTCGACAACGCATGAACACAACAAAAATTGACAATCGGACATGACAATCTATGCTCAAGTGCGGTCTCGACCACACTTGGGTGATTATAGATCAAATCACTGCTTGGCTTCGATTCGCGAACTGAGTAACGATCTAAAATAAAGTCAAACTCAGCTGAACTATGATTAATGAATCTATGCTTGAGGAACGTTCTAAAATTAAAATCAGACTTAAAACTAGTTTTAAACAGAGATCAATACTTGAGTTTCCTTCTGTAATACGGACCTAAGACGGCACTTTTTAGTGATTAAAAAAAAAATGCAAGGTTTGTCCATTAGCCCATATTTCACTACAGTTTGGCCGTCGAGATAATGCCTTCCTAGCACCTAAATGTATTCGGTAGCCGACCGCAGGGGACATGATTCTGAACCCGAACGCAGGCGGCAGCAGCCCGTATTCCAGACGGTAGATAGAAGATAGCAAAACGTGTTATAGCTCGAGCGTTGGCGGCACTACTGGTCTGCAAACGAGCTACACATGTCGTCTGTCGATCACCCATAGCTACAAAACGACTGTCGCTAGCTACGGCAGGTATTTCATAGAAACCAGTCGTGTCGCAGCGACACGTCGCCTACAGTTGCCGCCTGCAGCCGGCTACATAATGGTAGGTACCTTTAGGATTCAATTCGCAAAACACATATTAGTTCAAAATTCGACGGCTGGACTGTAGATAACTAGTATTTTTACTCGAAAGCTTGTTCTAAATACCTGTAATATTCAACATCGACAAAAATCTAAGCTACTCCAACATACCTTATGACTTTCCTCCTTCATGATATAAGTACCGGCAGGCAAGTCTCTCACTTGCACATTTCCGCGCAAAACAGAGTCACAATCCAGGCCTAGTTCCTTTACGAATGCCTCAGTCGCTATTTGGATTAATGCCTGGAAAAATAAAATAAATATTTAGATGTGGACTCAGCGATCATTGTGCCGATAGACGTAACAGCCAATAGCTTAATTGCCAAGAGCCTCGACCAACACCCGCGGAGGCTCGGGCTTGATTCGAAAGCGGTACTTCTAGACACGGCTCGTATTGTTAGGAGGTTCCTCTCGCTGGAGCCCTGACCGCCGGTAGCTTGGACCCTGTTCCCGATATCGGTGGGTAACTATTTTCATATAGATGTTTTTATAATTTTTTATACACCATTTTTTTCAAATGTATTTTCTATATGTATTATTAATACAATAGTGTATTAATAATCAATAGTGTAACGCACAAACTCGTAACTGCGGGAATTCCCGAGAATGCGCGTGAATTCTCCAGAAGACGCGCTACCTGTTATTTGGCTCGTATCTAGTTTGTGCGTTACACTATTGACATAAAGTTAATTATGCTTTGTACAAAAAATTCGCTTCCATTCCGTTCTGCGGCAATGTAAATTGAGCCTAACACTCACCGCCCCTTACACGATCACTTTCCCTTCTCTATACATACACATCAACTCACTTAGTTTTTAGCTTAGTTGACTGTATTTTATTTTTACTTGTTTTTCTTTAATCTACATAAAACAGATAGTGCAATCCACTGAGACGCGCCCACTCCGCTCCGCTGCGTACTAAAGTACAGCTTACAGTACAGTCGACGCGGAGTGGGGCGCGTCGTCGTGGATTGCACTATCTGTACTTGTTAGCTTAATTTATTACGCAAATATACTGAGAGGTTTGGCGCTGCATGCCGAGTAACAGGTTTCACCCAGTTCGGTTGCAGATGCTCCTATTTTGTATTGTATTTTTATTAGCTTACTAGTTTTTAAGTTGATTTTGTACAATCTTTGTTTGGTAAAATAAAACTATATATTATTTAATTTAATTTATTTCTTTCTTTGAAATCGGTTGGATAACTTTGTAATCCTACTTTTTTACAGCAGTTTTTCTTGGCGATTAATGAAAAGAAGTTCTTTAGGAATATTGTACGTACCTGTTCATCAAGGTTATCAGTGTTGTGTTTCTTGAAGGACGACCCCTCCCGAGCTCTTTGCAGGGACGGCATCTGCTGTACATCTGGTTGCTGCTATTAGAAGAAATACAGTTTAATATCCATTATAAGGCGTTTTCAATCTCTTTCCTTGTCTACATTTAGTACTATTTGAGGTATAATTTGAACTAGAATCTAGACAAATTTTGTATGATATTTATTTTACATTCTGTGATTACTGATTACTTAAAATCACGCACTAACTTATTAGTATTACTTGTTAATATGTTAGGAGTATCGTTTCTTACAATGTTTGTAAATATGTGAGCATCTTTCGCATAATTAATTTATCTGTCATTTCTTCATTTTTATATTTTATTCTTTTTACTTATTGTGGTATAGTAATTTTATTCTATGTGCATCGTGTTCACATATAATAAAATAATAATATATAATAAATAATTGATGTATACCTTTTGGAATGGGCGACTAGAATCTTTTTTATTTTTTTTGTAATTTTTTATTTTCAAAAGTTCCTTTTATGTGGCTATTTGAAATATATTATTTGACTATTGACGATAGCTATACCTGGGGACAACGCGATACGGTAAGGGCTGACTTTTCGTGCATCAGGTTGTTTTATCTGAAGAATTAAATATGACTGTTTGATAGCTTTTGTTTATAAAATATTAGAAAGAAATACAAAAATACAACTTCAAACGATAAAAACAGAAAAAACATTTATTATAATGCCAAAAGGGCCTCAGCTCAGCATAATGTAAGATGAAAACACAAAGTTAAGTTTTTTGCTGCCGATTTTGAAGAGGAAACATTGTGAGTAAAATCTATGTGTTTGATTAAAATTATTGCATTATGTAGTTTACTAGTTTTTATTTTTCTGAAATCCTTGAGTTTGACTGATAGATCAAACATAAAACCCATTGTAGCTATAGCAGAACCAAAGACCAGAATAAGGTTCTGCGTATTTTTTCTAAATAACCGCCCTGTCTCAACTTCGACACCTGACGCTGATTTTCAGCCGTTGCTGATGTCAAGCTGAAGCTTTTGCGGTAGGATTAGTATTACAAGCCAGAAACAGTGCAGTCCTCACCTGCGGCGTATTGGAGGCGATGTCGGGCACCATGTCGGGGCGCGAGCGCCGGCCCGGGATGTGCACGGGCGACGAGCCCGCGTGAGGGCCGTCCTGACATGCAACCACACTGTTAGTTCACACACACATTGTTTATGCCACGGGGCTGGTACTGATATGTACTATTTACGAGTTATTTGGCTTCTTATATACAGGGTCAAAATAAATTAGCTAGTGAAACTCAGACGGGGTGGCTATCAATATCAAAACATTAAAAAAAAACAGTAGTCGCATATGATAACATCTGACAGTGCCAACTCTAGCAACGCGCGTGCTCATTGGTCAAATCAAAACTTTCGTCCCTTTTCACGAAATCACTCCCACAGAGAAAAATGTTACAAACAAAAAAATTATGTTTTTTTTTAACTATTCCACTTTGCCCCTCTGGTGGGGCAAAGTAGAATGCCTAAAATTTTTACTGCCCCACAATATCGTGGGGGAGATTCTACTAGTCTAAAATCATGTGGATTCTGCCCCACTAGGGTTGGCACCATGGAATTTGTGTAGGTAGGTATGCTCGTAATTTACATTTGTTTGGAAAAGAAAGAAATGTAAGTGGGGCTAAATTTTAGGCATTCCACTTTGCCCGCGTCCTTTGGCGGCTTGGTGGGGCAAAGTGGAATAATTCGATTTTTGGGGTCAACGACCCCATATACTGGGGGCATAGTTACTTGCAGTAGGAGTTTATAAAATCAGTATTATGTTGTATTTAACTTCACATACATTATGTTATCAATATCTAAACACGATAAAACAAAATTAACTGATTTTCTAAACCAAAAAATTCATCGAATTATTTATTTATAATCTTATCTTACAAATTCAATTAATCACACAAATTCAGGTTCCGTTGCATTTGTAAGTGCAAGATGGGCATAGCAGTCTTAGTAAAGTTGTATGATAAGATATATATCTACAGCCCTACACAATCCACTCACAATAAACCACATGCTAAAAACGAATAAAAAGAAGGTATCACTCACCAAATGCTCGGACATAGCTCGGTCACTGTGGTGCGGCGAGTGCATGTTCCCTCCGCTGTCTACGTGACTCATCTTAGTTGTTTTGGCGGGAGAGGACGACACTGTGGTCGGACGGCGTTTGTCGCGGCCCTGGAAGGTTTTAAAAACGTATAGATATAGCTACAAAGAACAAACTAAGGATCATTTTAGAGAAATAAATAAATGAAAATGCAAAATTAATATGAGAGGCATCAAAAAGATGAGAATTAAATGAATAACAAATAATCTTAATCTTTCTTATTCTTTCTATTTACATGTATAGCATACTTTTTCCGATGTGACACCGACCATTATGTGGTCAGGAGCAGATATGTTTTTTTTTAGTTGTGTATATATCTGCCTAGCCTTTTCCCAACCAATTTGGGGACGCCTTTCATCTAACCGGATGCAGCTGAATACCAGTATTTTACATGGAGCGACTCCCTATCTGACCTCCACAACCCAGTAACTGGGTAATACGATACCCCTTGGTAAGACTGGTTGTCAGACTTTCGGGCTTCTGACGACCCGTAACGACTGTCAAAGATCCACGAATGACAGCCGGGACCAACGGCTTAACGTGCTTTCCGAGGCACGGAGAAGTCTCGGTATGTAACTTTAGTCACCCATCCACGTACCAACCCCGGCAAGCGTAGCTTAACCTGATGGATCGACCCGTACGGCTGTTATTACTTAGCCGCGAGCTCCTCATGATTAGTTATGTATAATGCAAAAAGTAATGGAAATATTTACCGGGTTGACTAACTCAGCACTCAATCCAAGATACTGATGTAGAGCGGTAAACGTCACCCTCTGTAGACGCACCATAATGATCTGAAAACATTACAAAATCGCATTAAAATCCACATCTCTCTTAGGACATTATAAAAAAATGCGTGAAAAATCCGAATCCTTTCCTCCTTATATCCTCCGGTTCATGAGATGGTTAGTGTTATCAGAAGCTTTAGAACAGTATTGTAATGATAAATTTAAAAACAATATTATACACACAAGATATCAAATGAACAATAATATGAAAAGATTTTTAGTGCCCACTTGTCATAACTATTATGGTCGAAGAAGTAGATTTTTTTAGTTCCAACTATTTTTATTAACCTTCCAGTCGATATCACAAAACCCTCTTTAAAAAATGTAATACATAAGTTCCTCATAAATGTGTTTTTTCAGCCTCACTCAAAATTCAAAATTCAAAAGTCATTTATTCAAACTAAGCTGAGAATCAGCACTTTTCGAACGTCAAAATTACATAAGACAGTCCCCCAAAACGCCCACCCTTCACCACTTCCTACTGCTTTTGCTGGGAAGAAGAAGTGGCGCAACAAACTCCCCAGCAGCACAGCTGTCTGTTCAGTTAGGAAAAAAAAATGATTCTATACAATAATTTATAAGATAATTTACATTACGCAAAATAAAATTTAAATTATAAATTAATAGCCATATGCTAGCTAGCACACGCCAATATACCAACCAAAAACATCGAGAACTGTACTCAAGCAGAAATAAAAATAACTAAACGTAAACAATATCTAAAAAAAGAAAATAAAGCCTCCAGGCATAAAGGGCGTGCCCGCTTACATAGAGCTGTAACTAGAAGTTATAATTGATAAACTAGGACCATCGAGGTAAAATAAATAATTGTCGAGGTCGCTAGCTAACCACATATTGTAATACAACTCACTGTAGTGAATATTTAAAAAACTTGTAGGTGTGTTTGTTTCTATTTCATTTCAGAATTGCATGAATAGTTTAGTGTACCTATATGTGAAAGTGTTATAACTATGTTTACATGTACTAAAAAAGGAGCTACGTCTGCCAACAAACTGCTTTTCACTTCTCATGCTCTGAAAGTGCTTATTTGTGCAGGATATAGGCTGCACAAAATCGAGTTTTGTGCACTAGTGCATTAACGTATCTACTCATAAATGTATCTATATTAAGGCAAAGAAAATGAGCCATACAGCCAAACACAATAAGAAGTTCATAGATATAATCTGTTATTTTATAATATTTACTTTAATTTATTTGCCTTATGTGTTTTTTCGACTTATAAGATATAACATATTATTACAAGATTAATTTAATAGTAGGCTGTATGTATAGGTTTGCAGCCCAAGCCTAATATCAATCTCGTAAGTTGAAAAAAAAAAAAAAACGCGGCGGGAAATGTTATACTACTGCGTTGCTATTCTGTAACCATCTCACCGTGAAAACTTAGGTGATGTGAGCTCGGAGTGAGCTATCAGTCCCTAGCAGCAGGTGGAATGACAGCTTACTTCACGTTCACTTTACCTAAGTTTTCACTGTGAGATTATTACAGAATAGACCGGCTGTTTTATTTCCTCGCAATCGAAGTGAAAAGCAGAGTTTATAACTCGTCCACAAAACCATTTTATCCTCGACATTACTATCAGCCCTCGCGAAAAATGGTTCGTTTTGTGCACTTGTTGTACAATCTACTATTACAGTTTGGCAGAGGTATCTTGTAAAATAGTTATTTATCCAACATGTGAGGAAAGTTCGTTTTTCCTAGCAAATGCACTTGCTCACATGTTGCATACATAATTTTTCACCACTCCCAACAAGAAAGTATTCAGTCATCATAGGTAAATAAATTAAATAGACACAAAACAAATCAAAATAATTCTTTATATTTTAAAATATCTTTAAAACTTAACATAAAAAAATCAGGCAAGGTTAGTTTCTGAACGGGATCATTACTTTCCTCACTGTTCAAACAGTGAGGAAAAACCAACTTTCCTCACTGTTCAAGCAGTGAGGAAAAACCAACTTTCCTCACTGTTTTCGTAGAGGAAAGACACTTCTTTTTGCGGGAGTGGTGACAAAAATATTTCTGTGAATAAACACTTTTTTTTTCTCCTTATTCCTTGCAGCTAAGGTTAACTCACAATCCTTTGCAAACATAATCAGCCTGTCCCCACTGCTGGGCCGCAGGCCTCCTCCCTGTGACAGGGAGTGGGCCGTAATCCACCACGCGGGCCCAGTGCGGGTTGGTAGATGTCACATGTCTACGAATTTTTGGTTCTAGGACATGCCGGTTTCCTCACGATGTTTTCCTTCACCGTTTTGAAAGCACTGGTAATTAAATCATTTACACAAAGTGAAGCGCCACCGAGCTACCACTGCTCTTCTGCAGGAACTCAAACAAATTATGAAGACTTAAACTAACCTGTATAACTCTAACAAAAATATCCGGATACTCTTTGAATACTTCTTGGAAAGCCCTCATTGGTAGCTTGATGACCTGGGAATCTTCTAACGCCTTTGCGTTAACCGTCTTGTATGGTTGTGAATGGCCCTGGAAAAGATATTGCATGGTTGAGTTTAGATATAAGCATTGTTCATGTTAATCTCAATAAGCTTGATGTTATTTTGTCCTACGCCTATGAAACGGATTAGACCAAGACCCTAATGTTTTGAGCCATCAATCACGTTACATCTATTTCGAAGGTGCAGTTTCAAGAATCACGCGCATCAAATAGTCATAGAAACCCATACTCATTATCTCTCGAGCCTTTTCCCAACTAAGTTGGGTTCGGCTTCCAGTCTTACCAGATGCAGCTGAATACCTGTATTTTACATAGAGCGACTGCCTATCTGATCTCCACAACCTATTTGCTGGGTAATACGATACTCCTTTGGTAAGACTTTCGGGCTTGGCGACCCGTAACGACTGTCAAAGATCCAAGATCATGACAGCCGGGAACAACGGCTTAACGTGCTGTCCGAGGAACGGAAGGGTTTGTTATGTAAAGATGGTCACCCATCCACTGACCAACCGCGGCCAGCGTAGCTTAACCTGATCGATCGACCAGTGCAGCTGTTATTACTTCGCCACAAACCCATAATATAAAACAATAACAATAAAATTATTAATTACTTCAATCATTATGTTATTTTATGTCTTCGGACGAAAAATAGTTAAACTTAAATTATTAATCTTGAACTACAAATAACATTACCTCTCAACAAATACTGTGCAGGCAGAAACAGAAGTGATAGTCGGTTTATAGAACACCCCATGTGATGCAACCGAGCCTTTTTCCATTAGATCCTCAAAAGACCATTTCAGACAATAATCTACACATGATCACATGATCTGACCAAGATTAAATCTGGATTTTAAAAGAGACTGTGACCTCTTGAGTTTTTTTCGATATTTCTTAGACTAGTGGGATGATGGGAAACACCTACCTCATCTACTTTTTAAAATATTATTGTATAGTAATGTATTGGTGTTTGGTATAAACCTTCTCACAGAAATAAAATAGTTATCATCATTACGCTGTTTTTAGGGTAGGTACAATAGGGATGTTGACTGAGGGGAAAAAAACTATTTAATCCGTCAGTCAGATAATAAAAAAATATTAGACACGTATTTTTTGCTTTATCATATTAATAAAAAATGGTTCAGATAAAACGCATTAAAGTTGGGGGGGGGGGGCTCGCTAATTCACAATTCAGTATAAAATCTACGACATTTTAAAGTATTGCCTACTCGAATGATTGTATCGCCGTAAACTTTTAATAACTTAAAAGAGTACAGGTCCAATATTTTTGAATAATCCACCTGACGGACAATTTTTTTTTTTTTTCAGTGTCCCTATTAACTTCACTGAAAAACAGATGCTCCTAACTGCATGACGAACTGTCCCATCTTTTTGTTCCGATAAACTATATCCAGAATCTGGGCTGGTACTGAAGAATACCTATTAAATTTAATTTAACACATATTGACTTACAGTGAGCACATCAGTGAAGCTCAGCAGCGAGGTGACACTCTCGCCCGCGCGCACCACTTTCAGCGAGAGACTGGTACCGTCCGGGTTCGTGATGTACACGTTAACGCGCCCGTTCTGCACCACGTATACGTTCTCGTCCGTATCGCCTGTAACGGATAGCGTATTATGTCATCATCATCATCATCATTTCAGCCGAATGACGTCCACTGCTGGACATTGGCCTCCCCCGAGCACCGCCACTTGGACTGGTTCTGTGCTTCTCGCATCCAGCGGATTCCTGCGGCCTTCACCAGGTCATCGGTCCACTTTTTGTAAGTTACATTAATAATAATAATTCATTAGACACGTCTAACGGGCCTCTGCGAGTTGGCTTCGGCCCCTCGTACGCCTTCCAAAGGGTTTCGAGAAACGGAGAAGGGTCCGAACCTAGGGTCTCGAGAAATGTCAAATAACAATAATAATGAATTTATTTTCCATAAAAATACAGATGGGAACCTAGGTGATTCATTATGAAATACTGTACATTGTATACATCTGGTTCTATTAATAATTCAGCCATCATTATTCTCTTGCCCTTATTCAAATTTATTTGGGGTGGGTTTGGTGTATTCACTTCTCTATTGGTCGTCATCTCAGTAGTTACTTCTTTTCCATCCATATCATCTTTCACACAGTCCATCCATCATTATTTTCGCCTTCCCCTACTCGTATAGCCATCCACATTCACACTCAAAACGTTCCTCACATTTTCCTCATTCAATTTCCACAAAACTTTTCAGTCACAGTTGCCAGATTTGAACTTGGTTGTATGGTAACCAAAGAAGTCAGCATTCAATTTGAAGTGGACGGAAACTTTTTGTAATCCTTAGGCTGTGACATTATAACATTCCAAGAGAAGTGGACGGAAACTTTTTGTAATCCTTTGGCTGTGGCATTAAAACATTCCAAGATATTGCTGTATCATCATGATCATCTACATTGACACATCAAATGTTTGTACAGTACGCAGCCGTTAAATAAAATACAGGGTGAAATTAAATTCATGGGTATCCTCATAGGGGGGTCATAGTACAACTTTCAGTATGGGAACAACCAAAATCGTGAAAAAACATCAGCTGTTCCCTACATTTGACGAGCTTTGCGAACATAAATGAAGGAAACAAGAGATTGTTTTTAGTGATGACCCCTTAAGGCCTCTGCCTCGAATTTTGCGGACAGCGGGGCGGCGGCGGCAGCGGCGCGAGCGGTCACCGCTTGACTGGAGTGCACCGCTCGTTGCCCGCCCCCGCGCCGCTCTTTTCGAGAACCGGTCCATTTGATTTTACGCATAAGATCCTGCCGCTCCCGCGCCGCCGCCGCCGCCGCTCCGCTGCCCGCAAAATTCGAGGCCGAGGCCTAAGAGGATGCCCATGAATTTAATTTCACCCTCTATACGATTGAAGTTTAAGACAGAGCCTGCACACATTTATGATAAACGTTGCTACGAGATAAACTTTTTGTAAAAATGTATGTATATGCCATGGTAACGGCCGTTTACTGAACTGATGTAAAAGAAAGGCGAAATGTCGGATATTTAGCAGAACTTTTGGTTTAGGGGAAAAATCAGCGCTGTTTTTCACTCGGGTCACTAACCAAATAAATAGGTAATAATCAATGTTAAGTTCACTTACCGACTTTGAACAAGAAAGCACCTGCAGGCAGATTGAGGATCTCAGTATGCTTACAGAGCATGAGGAACACAGGCTTCTCAAAGTGACCAAACACCCTGATGCTATGCAGCATATACAAGGCATCTGGTGGGACCCTGTCATCACTCGTCAGGTCTTCTTCTAAGTACTCTGCTGGGGGTTCCAGTACCTTGACAAAGAGATATGGTGGTTTAGGCATTTTTAGGGTTCCGTACTTTAAAATTCTAGTTCAGTAGTTAGCGATATTTCTTAATTACATGCAATAATATTGCCAAATTAATACACATTAGTACAGGTACATTGCGACGTTGCCAAGTTTTATAATAAACGCTCCTAAGGTTGATTATAATAAATCAATGTCATGAACATGAAAGATGTCTTGTATACTTTCCACGCGTAAAAAAAATACTTATCCAATGAACGTTTTAGAGAACAATACGTTTATAGTAAGGCAAAAAAAAACATGCCTAACACAACAAGATCATTACAAAAATATTTAAACGAAATGATGACGAAAGCGGTACAGGCTACTTCTAATTGTTATTGATGAATCTATGAACCTCTCCTAATTGCCGTGATTTGAGATTTTTTATTCACGCCAATCTTTTAAGATACATGAAGGTTGTATAAAAGTCAAATGATCCAACTTAAATATTGAGCTATTCTTGCACATTGAACCCACATAAAAACAGCCGTTTTAACATCTTTTTCATGCCCAAAGAGTTCCTACTATTGCGATGAAGACGAACCTAAAACCACGCATTCTTAACCTGTCATCACGTCACTGCTAGGAATGCTAACCTTCAACTGCTCAGGAGCCGTCTCCTTCTTCAGCTGCAGCAGTTTCCTAGCGAACCGCATGACAGCGCGTCGCTTGCGGCCCTGTCCTGAGTTGGAGATGGACTTGACCTTCCTCAACATACGCCGTCCATAGAACAGCATCTTATCCCGTTTGCGGAACCTCTTTACTGGGTCCCCTGTCGCGCCAGCACCGCCTGTTGCACCGGCCAGTTCTGGAAGAAAAAACATGTGCGAACAGGTCAGATTTTAGCGTGGCGTTGCAAGAAAGTAACAAAGGGTTGTAATATTGTGGGGTTGCGGGAAAGTCAGAAAGGTATACCCTGGCCTCGGCCACGTACAGGCAACTGAAGGAACACGGGTGGGTTTTAGTCAGTAAGAGTCTGACACGCCCTCTCACTCCGCCCAGAGCGGGAGAAGTTATTTGAAAATTTCACAACAAAAAATAAATGGTTGTAATATTGTGTGGTTGCGCATTTTGCGGTGTTAACACGTATTATTTGCTTAAAATAAATTAAATGTTTACTATTAAACTTAATTTTAAATAAGATAACTTTATCACCTTTTGCTGTATATACTTACTTAATTGTAACCTAAATGGAAGTCACTGACTCCTAAAATACAGGTACTCTAACCTAGCTCTGGAGCCACGCTCTCAAATTTTTGTGTAACCTATTTATGGAAGTTAGTTATTTATATTTTTCTTTTATGCTTCTTAATTTTCTTAAGATAATATATCGCTTCTTTTGGCTTTAAATATGCCGCACAGTTTATAATAAGTATAAATATTATACATTTTATCAGCCAAGTTACGTATAATTCGAGTAAGTGGGTGACAAGTTTTTTCACTGTAGAAATTAACTTGACACAGGCATTAGAAAATAATCTTTGATCAATGTGTTTGTGGTTGATGAGTACGATTTAATTACCTTTCGACTTCCATCTTCTATAATAGTAGAAAAATACGACCACTAATGATACTAGAAGACAACCGCAAATAGACCACAGCAACTGTGAACAAAAATAAAACTTATTTGTAATACACATAAAATTCATATTCAAATCACAACTAAGTACGTGCTGATTAGAGGTATAATATTTATTTTAATTTATGTTTAGAAATACTGGTTTGATGTCACGTTCATTGTGAAATCATAAAGAAGCGATAAAATTACAATCAAACTACCTATATTTTTTTGCTTCGCATAATTATGAGCCCTTTAAGGTAAGTATCTATATTTATTCATTTTTCTTCATCTTTTAGCCTCCATCAAGGGAGAACGGAGGATTATGTCGGACTCCTACCAACTGAAACCCCACTGTTCTTTCTACTACCAAGGGTTGGGGGCCCAGGAGATATTTGTGCATTCGCCGCACCCACGACTCGCGTTCGCGTATGAGCCTTCGAAGTTTTCGTTTCTGGCTCGTGTATACGTACTCAAATGGGTGAGCCTGGTACCCAGTTACATGCAAGCTGGTTCCATACATACGTAGTTTGCTTAAAATTTATCATAATCTAGCTTTTGCTTGCGGCTTCGCTCGCGTGGAGGACTGAATGAAATTATCCCACGAGAACGTACTACCGGGATAAAAATAAGTACTTTATGTCCTAACCCAGGTCATGGTGAACTCATGTGCCAAATTTAATCGAAATCCGTTCAGCCGTTTTAGCGTAACATACAAATAAACTCACTTTCGCATTTATAATATTAGATAGGATGGAACTTCGCGAGATAGCACTGATGGCCCTGAATGATCACCCGTGAGTGTGTTTTATAAAATGTTACATACCGACATACGAGTACACTATAAATATTAATCAAGTAATCCAACCTTCGTTCTGTTTATTGTTAATTTGGCAAGTAACACATCGATGTACCCTTGAGCGAAGACGTGTGAAAACTTAATAATAATATGTTTTTTTTTTTTTATATCTCCGTATTATGCTAAGATAGCTTTTTGGTCTCGCACAGATCGTTATTATTGTGTTAGTTTTTAATCTGTCGCGCGCGCAATTAGCAGACACAATAGAATTTTATTGTTATCTGTCTCCAATATGAGACACCAGTATTATAAAGGTTAAATGCCTTCTGTTTCTAAATCCTTTTTATTTTTATTCGGTATTTTTAATTATTTGCATGCAGAAGTAAGTAAGCAAAATATATGGAACAATTTATATATAAGTAATTTTATGTACTACATTGTATGCAAAATAAAGTCATTCATAAAACTGTTATCCAGCCAAGTGCGAGTCGGACTAGCACACCAAGGATTCCGTACCATATTAAGATCGAGCAAAAATCGCAAAAAAAAAATCGGTAATAGAAATACAATACACAGTCTGTGAAAATTTCAACTGTGTAACTATTACGGTTCATGAGATACAGCCCGCTGACAGACGGACGGACGAAAGCACAGCTTAGGCTTAGTAAAAGGGTTCCGTTTGGCACTCTTCGGGTACGGAACCCTGAAAAGAATCCTGTACTTACAGTATAGCATGAAGAATACCTAGTTGAATAGTTTTTTTTTTTTGGTTGTTTGAGAAATTAATGATTTTATACTCAAGATCACGTCTAAACAAGTAGTGGAAAAAAAAAAAAGTTAAATTAACGCATTTTCTTAATAAGCAACTAAATATAGGAATATTTTACATTATGTTTATATTACATTGTGAAATTAATTTGTAAAGTTATTTCTCACGCGGATAAACAACTGAGAACCACGCAAAATCTCTCGAGCGTATTTTTTTGAAACCTTCACCATTTTAAAGATAATTTAACTATTGATCTTTTAGTATACGAGTTTTATTAAAAATAAAACTAATTTGGGACAGCGCTCCTTGATGGGCGAGTCCTATTACTGGCTGGACGTACGACGCGTTGCGTGAGCTTCACATAGAGAACACGCAAGCTAACCCAAGGTCACTGCGGTAATCTCCGTCACCTGGCAGGCTTCCTGATTTAGCTATACAACTTTATTACTTCCTGCATCGTAGCCCTTATTTGAAAATGTCACCAACGTTGAGAATACCTACGAAACTACCTAGTAATGTGGGTCAACATTTGTCAACAGATCTGCCTGATATAAGTACCTGCACTTATGCAATTATGGATGTGTCTCAATCAAGCTACCTAGCCTTTTCCCAACTATGTTGGGGTCGGCATCCAGTCTAACCGGATACAGCTGAATATCAGTATTATACATGGAGCGACTGCCTATCTGACCTCCACAACCCAGTAACTGGGTAATACAATACCCCTTGGTAAGGATGTGTCTCAGGCAAAATATTTATTTGTAATGCCTTTAGTGTTTTTACATCTTGCTAAGTTCTCGTTCCCATCGACCCATTAGTTGGACAGGAGAAGGTAGGTGTTGTGTTATACCAAGTCCAAAAAAGTAATTTAGAAACCGTGGCTTCGTGGGCTTTCCCAAACATGTAGGTACAGCTATTATATTTTATAGTAAAAGAACTAGATTTAAAAAAAAAGTAAAAATTCGCAATGCAAAAAATACAAATTAATTATATTAGGCTTGTACGCAGTCCGCAGACCTAATGTGCGCAGTGCCACAAAGTTTGAAGATCCCTACAAGTGTTTTATATTCTAATCTATAATAGTACGACCTTTTAGACAACTACTTTACATGCCATTTATCAAAGAACGCGATAAAATGTGTCAAACCACACGACCTTGACAATTTGTTACTATTTTCGCAACGTTTAACCAGTTGTTGACATTGAACTAACAAGAATACTGCCGAAATTTATATCTAGAAGAATATTTTCGTATCTGCACGCTTGTTGCGTGATGTTGGATAAACAGACTGTGGAGCAATAGTACCTAAATAAACAAGAAGAGATGAGAAAGTAACGTCACATTATAAAGAAAACATAAACATGTGCTCATATGACATAATAATATATCGTGCTTATTATTTCGTAAATTATTTAAATTAATTTCTCTATGATATTATATTTAATATTTTTTCCATAAAAATTACGTCTTTTTTTTTTTTTTTTTTTTTTTTAAATACAAGTTATTCCACGGATAAAGAGTATCTGGCGTTGAAAAATGGTTTGAACCACAAAAACGACCGTTTGTGAAACCTATCTCTAGGACATACAAATTAGGTTTTCCTTAAATTCCAGTTTTATTACCAGGTACCTAAACTAAAGTTTTGGTCAAAATATTTAATAAAATTGTAGTACAAAAATATTATGTAGTTCCTTGGTCAGGGTATTAAATTAAATTAAATTGAATAGAAGATAAACCCTACGTAATAGTTCTTCAACAAAGAAACCATTCAATAAAATTAATACGAATCACATAACATTACACTCACGCGATTTTGTTTGTCTCCCAGCTGGGCAGTTAAAATGACGCATACGCACGCCACAAAGAACACCATAGTCACTTCACATATTTTTATTTATTATATTTTATACACTTTTTTATTGGTCTGAGTATACACCAGTTATTTTAATGTATTTATTTATAGTTACACACTTATGACACTTAACACATTCTGCTCCTGCACTATACTACTTATTAATTTACAAATACTTTTAATTTTACTATTTTTCCGCGGTAATACGTCCGTCTACTAGACATAATGGATCCACTAAGCACAAATTTGTAAACAAGTTAAGTCCTTGCGTGCGACTTGTCATTTTCTGTCGTAAGCGCAAGCGCAACTCAGCGCGACTAACCGTTGCAACACACGACTATAGTTAAGTAGTCGTTTGTGTTTCGTTTGTAACAACACTCAACAGCTGATAGTGATGTCGAACTCTGAATATGTTTCCGGCTTATTATCTACGCATTGTGACCACATTGAAACCATATACCAATCACATACATACACACACACACATTCACATACATCATTTACCTTTAAGCAAAACTGTACTAATTTTTTTGCCATGTAATTTTTTGAATAAATATTATTATTATATTCCAATAATTGGTATAACTGTTTACAACGCACTAGAGCTTATCTAGGTTCAAGTTTGTAATTTCGCAAACGCGTTTTTTTTTTACATAGGTACTTCTGTTTCTATGTAAAAAAATGAACAATTGAAAGCTATAATTTCTGCAAAATCAGCGTATGTATAATGTTAGCGTGCTATTTTCTAGCAGATTACTTAGTTAATATTGCCACGTATGACTTTCAATAAGTGATAATGAACTGGAAATGTGTCAAAGTTGTAACAAAACAATGATTCACAAGTTCAAAGACAAAGAAGTGTGTGTTTCCTGCAAATATCAGGCTTGAATAAACAGGAGATGGCAAATTATGGCCACCCAGGGCGAGATTGAGGTAAAAAGATGTTAAAACCTGCTAAACCATTGATTTAATGTGTCAATGGTAAAACTTGTCGCACGGGTTGATACATCAGGTTAAGCTACGCTTGCCGGGGTTGTTATGTGGATGGGTGACCATCTTTACATACCGAGACTCCTCCGTGCCTCGGAAAGCACGTTAAGCCGTTGGTCCCGGCTGTCATTCGTGGATCTTTGACAGTCGTTACGCGTCGTCAGAAGCCCGAAAGTCTGACAACCACTCTTACCAAGGGGTATCGTATTACCCAGTTACTGGGTTGTGGAGGTCAGATAGGCAGTCGCTTCATGTAAAATACTGGTATTCAGCTGCATCCGGTTAGACTGGAAGCCGACCCCCAATTAAGTTGGTAAAAGGCTAGGCAGATTGTTTTTTTTTTGGTAAAAACTTGTTTTAGGGTTCCGTACCTAAAGGGTGCCAACTGGACCCTATTTACTCTTTACACTGTGCTATTATTAAGGCTCCGCTATCCTTACCTAAGCGTCCGTCCGTCTATCACAGGGCTGTAGGATCTATTGAACCGTAATATTATACACTTGAAATTTTCACAGAGCACTTGAAATTTTTACTACCTAATATGGCCGCTTTATCAAGAAATAATAAAATTTAAAAAATAAACTCGTTTTGTTACTGAAATATTTTTCGAAATAATTATCTAATTATTGTTATACATAATTGTGTTAAATATTGTACTGTGGTACGGAATCCTTCGTGGTTTTTTTTAGAAACAGATTATTGGGAATCCTAACTAATATTATAATTGCGAAAGTGAGTGGTTTTTGTTACGCTTTCTCGCTAAAACGGCTGAACAGATTTAGATGAAATTCGGCACATGGGTACACTATGATCTGTACCCTAATTACGTAATACACGATCAATCGGAATTTATATGGTTTTAAAACAAATTGCAAATCCATTGCTTCATAAGTTCAAAAAAAAAAACTGCTCAACAACGTAAATAACGCAATGAATGTTGTTGAACTGTCAAAATGAAACAAATTAGTAATGTGTTGCGTAATTAGATAGCTGGAGTAGGAAATAGGATAATTTTTATTCCGTTATTCCCACGGGAAATCAAGACTTGACTAGCGATTCAATAATCAAGTAATTCCTTGTCCATCTACGCTAATTCTTAATGAACTATTCAAACCCGATGTACCTACCCATTATGTAACTCATTTGTTGTTGTTTTTACAACCATTATAACATTGTCAACATAACCTTTTATTCCGCTTAATGCCATGCAGGGAAACGTGTTTTTTTCCGGAGGTGTGTCAGATACTACGTCGTCATTTAGTTTAATTTTATATTGATTTCAAGGTCGATCATACAAAAACTTGAACAAATAATTTAATAAAATTGTCAGCCACAACTCACGACCTTGGATGCGGAGCACAATTTAGAAAATGCAGTATTTAGCACTTGGCACGATCTAATTTATTGATAACAAGTTTAAATTCATTTTAAAGGAGTTCCAGTGCTATCAGGAATACCATAATGCACATACAAATGCTGCAACATCATTTTCTTTTACGACTTTGTTTGAGCAGTCTAAGGCCCGTATTACAGAACCTCACTCAACACTCAAGCATTACATAAAAATAGTTTCAACCAATCAAAAGGCTTAAGTAATGCTTGAGTTTTGAGTGACGTTCTGTAATACGGGCCTAAGGAATTAAGATTCTGCGCTATGGCTACGGGCAATGATATTATATGTAAAAAGAGGTAGATAGGTTATAAACGTTCCGCAAGTGGCACGTCAAAAGTTGGCTAATTAGCCACATATTCTTCGTTTTGTCTCTTTTTCGCTCCCGATAATTACGACATGCCATCCTACTTCCACGTGTCATATAATAGTGTGACATAGTGACGTTTTTGAAGATAGAATGTTAGGTAGGTAACCTATCTACGTCTTTTTACTTCTAATATCATTGGCTACGGGTCACAGATTCAATTCACGCACGGGACAAAATATTTTTTAGTATGGCCTACTATTACTAGGTACCTATTCTGGGTTTAGGCGCTTGTACACTCATGTGAGTTTGTATATTTGAGTTTTTTTTATGAACAGACTTCAGGAAAAGAAGTAATCAGGACTGAAAACTCTTCGTTTCACATAACAATTTCCACCGCGTGGTATGTAATTAATAACTCCAGTCTGTTCCGAATCACGGCCAAAGTGAGGGCGATTCTGCTCACAGCGCCATTGGTTACCTATGCCATCAAAAAAGCTGAATACATTTTAACGCCAGCCCAACTTATCTCAGCATCCATACCATGTATAGCTCTTGAACATACAGATTTTTTGAACTTGAAAAAGCTGTCGTCTGATCTGAGACTACTTTCTCTACGAAAAGTTAATTCTGGACCAAACGTCAACTGGACAGAGATGACTAAGTTTTCAGCCCACGACTTTCTTCTTTAAAACTAGTCACTGAAATAATTTCTCGGTCAATTACATTGAAAAGGAATGTTTCATCTTTTCTCCAATCTGAGGTTGGGCCTCTTAATGAGAGTTGTCCCAAAATCTGAAAAGAAAAGCATGAAAAATGATTTATTTACTTGTCTGTACTGGTAAAATACAGTCCTGTCTGTTAAGGAAACCACTCTTCAGAAATACAATATTCTTACGAAGTGTCGTATCTGTTTTACATATTTTTATTTAAATAAATACTTACGAACTTTTAAATTGAACAATCTACATTAGCAAAACGGCCTTGAATTACAGATTAACAGTATTTATTTTATTTTAATAATGCTTTATTTGAGCAAGCTGTAGAGCTTTATTTGCTTTAGTGTTGAACGCGACACCGAAAAAAGCTTCTCCTGAACAATATACTCGATATCAGTTAGGTCAATTCGTAAGAAAAGCGACAATATATAACACAAAAACGAACTTAAAACAAAATTAATACTTTGTATCGCCACCACGGGCTCTTCTCACAGCTGCCAGGCGATTTGGCGTGCTGTTTATTAAATTTCTCTTGCGATGTTGCGGAATATTGGTCCATTCTTCCACTAACGCATGTTTCAGGTCTCAAAGTGTAGTCGGGGCGGGGTTTCGATGTCTTACACACCTCCCAAGCTCATCCCAAGCGTGTTCAATTGGATTCAGGTCCGGGCTTCTTGCGGGCCAGTCCATGCGATTGATACCAACGTCCTGAAAATATTCATTTACAATTTGACCTGTCCATATGTGGCCTGGCGTTGTCATGCATAAATATTGAATTTTCACCCATATTAGTTACATATGGGCCGACATGCTCATTAAGAATTTCATCCACATATCTTGCAGTAGTTACCATTTTATATCAGCACTAACTCCGTGCGACTCTGAAGAGATTCCAGCTCAAACCATAACAGATCCACCGCCGAACGGCACTTTTTCCTCAAAACAGCTAGAATCAAACGATCCTCTGGCCGTCGGTAGACTCTTCGCCGCCCATCATGTGCATACAGCATAAAAACATTACTCCTGCCAATTCTTCGTCTCCCCATTGTGCGTGTTTGCGGGCGTAACGATCTTGCTCCCTTTCAAGTGTTGGACCATTTGCGGATCAAATTAGCTTCAAGGAGCCGCCGCCTTACGTTGTCTCTACGGGTCTCCCGAAGTTGATTGGTACTTCAATTGCCGTGAGTTGCCGATTTCGGAGCATGGTCGTAACAAAAAATCGATCCTCTCGAGCCGTAGTACATGTCAGTGCCGGTTCTTGGTCTTCTTATGTTCTGCTGAGTTTCTCGAAAACGTTGGACAACTCGCTGTACTGTAGAAAGTGGCACGCCTATTGTTCTTGCTGTACTTCGCTGACATGTCTGCATTCTTCTACGATGTACACGATACGTGTACATTATTCTGGTGTTAGCGACATGATAGTAATTCAATAATGATGGTGAGACAATGACTGCCTTTTATTATTTTGATTTGATAACAAAATTGAGAAAATAAGCAAAGTAAAACAACCCCGAATTGAACTTGATTTCCAAATACGACGTTCTTATTACTTACCTATTTTTTTTTATTTTTTTTTATTATGTTGTCGATCATTTAAGGTTTTATTTCATACAATATTTAAATTCTCTGTAATATAGTTACTTTCATTCATGTACAGCAAATTTGAATTTGCAGGTTACAGGGATTTTCGTCATCGACTCGTATTTATTATAGGTACGCGAGTGTAGTTTGATGACGTGAACGTTAAATAATAAATACACATCATGTTAATCATCGTCACTGATATTGTTTTACGCAAGTTGAAGCAAAATATTTATACTTATCTCATACTTGCTTCTACTCGCGACTTCGTCCGCCTATAAGCCTTCCTAGAATTGGGCTATCCAATGCAAAAATAATTTTCCAAATGCGACTGGTAGTTCCAGAAATTATTACCCCCTACCATAGACTTATAAAAAAAAGGGTTCCGTCAAAAACACGCGTGATACGTAGTATAAAGCATTTTGAAAATGATTTGTATATCACGAAAAATGGACTACAAAATAAACTGTCAAAATATTTTAAAAAATTGGGAAATTTTTAGCTCTTCTGGTATCCCTCAAATCACGCACACATAGATCGGTACGGTGGTCGGTGCTTCTCTTTCGATATGCGTGGCGCGAAGTCCATCGTTTTTTATAAGTCTATGCCCCCTACATACAAACTTACAACAGTTCCGTTGAAAAGATGACAGCCAGGCTACTGAGGCCCTAGTGTGAGTCTACTTTTTGGAAGTCGGTTAAAAAATAAATTTAACACGACAAAACATCGCTTATCCGACCTTATCCGCTTTACTTCCGTCTTCATTAATTTTCCTGTTGATTTAGTAGCCGTAAAGGCTTATCAGAGATTTAAAACGATATCATGAATTTACTTTACATTTTACATAGAGGTAGGTACTATACTTTTCCCAATGTAAAACTATTGAAGGTTCTTGGAATTTTATTTCGAACTAGTGGACCCGACAGACGTTAGCCTGTTCCTGTTCAAAAAACATCCTAGAAAAAGTAACAGTCAGTTTTTCCAAAAATTTTACTTAAATTTTCTTGGCAACGTATCAAAATATGTTTACATACCTACTTAAATAATATTTTAGATAATTCATGCACTCTTTCCAAGAGGGTAGGCAGAAACTACTAAACGCCACTAGCACGCTTAGCATGACCACTTGACCACCATAGAAACGGGTTTTGTCGATGGAAGAATAGACAAAATGACAGATTTTGATTGTTTTTCTGTCATTTTTTCTATTCTTCCGTCGACAAAACCAGTTTCTATTGTGTTGTCATAACGCGTACTGCTACGACCCTTACATACTCCTTTTCCTTCGTTAACTTTCATATTGTTTAAAAAAATACTTTCCCTAAAAACCTTTTTTTGACTATAAAGCGTCGTGCAGACCGGCGCGGGCGCGGCACTACTAACAAAACAGTTCACGATATAACAAACGCACGACGCAACACCGATAATTGTTCTACCGTGAAGTCTTCTCAGACAATTCCAGCCATTCTCAATTCTCAGACAAGGCTTTTACGCTGAAATATCAGCATAGCATAAAAAGGCTTGTCTACCGTAGCAACAAATGGTTTGCATAAATGTTTATGACTAATGCTAAGAGTGTAATGTCCTCTGGGAGGGTTCAAAAGTCACAGAAGCGTGTCGCGAACTCGCGAAATGCATTGTTACAGGACGAACTAAAGATAAAATAATTCATTACTAGCTTTCATAGCGTTTTCCATAATAATTTTTATTGAAAAGAGAAAACTATTTATTTATCAAGATAAAGGTATACCTCTGCCTTACCCTTCCAGGAATATGTGTGATGTTATATTTTAATCTAATTTGATAATTGTTGAAGTTTTTAAAAAGTAGAATTCAATGTTTTTGAATAAAGATTATTTAAAAAAATATATTACCTAATTAAAACTAAAAGTATTAAAACCAACAAAATATGTCAGCACTTCAAATCATCTAATACAGAATCACAGTGGCTTCACATGTACCTACTAAGATAAGCGAAAAGTACTTGATAAGTCAATTTACATTCAATTATCACTGAAAGGCATGAAATTGAATTTAGCTCATGTTAACAGACATCTTCCTGACAATACGGCATTAGCCCTTTAAATCACTAGATTTTTCTAACATTGATTGATGAATATGTTAGACATTTGACTATTTATTTATTTATATATAAGTACTTTATTGTACACCGTAAAAATACATAACAAAAAATAAATCAAACACTACAAAATACACAGTGGGCAGCCTCTTAGCTTTCTGCGATTTTTCCTGGCAACCTTGGAATGGACAGAGATTTGCCTGGACATAAAATGGGGCTGTCATTGGTGCAAATAATAAGTATACAATATACTAAAATAGATACACAGATACATCCTATATATATATATTATTATTAAATATTTAAACTTAATTTAATTTTCATTTAAAATAAAAATGATTCCCTATTTCCCTTGGTCACGCCATAACTTGAGAATGGATGCACTAAATTGGATAATTCTATTTTTGTTGTGTTCGTTATTCTCAGGACAAGGTTTTAGGCAGGTGTAGGTAGGGTATGTAGGTATTTAGTAAGTAGGTAGGTGGGTATGTAAGTTGGTAGGTAGGTAGGTATGTAAGTAGAAACGGCCCTATCAAGCATAGGGCCGTTTCTACTTCATAATCAGAGAAGTACCTAACCCAGCAATTTAGACGAAGTTTACAGCTTTCATTGATTGATAACCGGACTATTTCCGAATCTATTCTCAACCGAACACGATAACATTGAATTCAAGGATACCGATTTCTATTATTACAAATCTTTACCCTTGTAACCTAGCAAAATACTTCCGGTTTGATAATATTGACACGCCGTATGCGAAATATTATATTCAATCACATACTTTTCACAGTAACAACGAAATTCGATAAACTCGATAAACCGAAAAATCAATACTTACTTGGTTGTCTTGAAAATTGTTTGACCACTCGGACGTCCATGTTTTCACTGCAAACATGTTCGAATTGTCGTTTATATTGTTCAACAGTCCTACCACATCCATCTTCGTTAATTATATCGATTTTTATTCAACTCTATTCTAGAAAATCATCGCGATTCTATGAAACCATCAGCTGTTTGACAAATAAATAACAAAAAGTGGAGCGGGGACCGCGGGGTAATGCCATAGAGAAACGGACGGAAGTATCGGCAATTCGGCATCATAGACAATCGCAAACACAACTGTCTATGCCATCTATGGCTTTTCCGTCTGCTTCGTCGTCTTTGGCCCATTTCTAGGTCAATGCCTTGGCCACACTACGTTTCATTCTTTCATGCAAAAATTCAATCAATGAAGTGCTTTTCGTTCGTTATTTAATTTTTCAGTATAGTAAATAGCGTTGTTATTGATACGGCAATTGCCGTATTAGAAATTAGACGGCAATCAACGATATATTTTTTTCAGAAAATTCGTCAAACATACGCCATTGCCGTATCACAAAATACGGCAATCGACAATTGGTGAAACGAAACGCCTTTTAGCGAAAAGGCGTTTGAATGATATGAAAGTTAAACTCAATTAACTTAACTCTGTCACCCAGAAGAGGCTGTGCGTCACAAAAGATATATTCTTCTTCAATGTTGCTAACCCAGATACTACCACGAATTATCAAAATATAAATGACCTTCAAAAAATCGATGGCAACTGATTCAAAATCAAGAGTACTTTATCACTTTTATGGTGTCGTGCGAAAAAGTAGGAAGCAAGGACAAGTACAAATTAGATAAACATGAATCTAAAGTAATAGAAACGAAGAAACTAGACTACACATTTTTTTAACTATATACATTATATAATACATGCGGCAATTAGTATCTTTTCCCCTTAAATACGGCAGCTCAGATTTTTACGATAACAACACTGATAGTAATATAGGCAATTAGGCAGTATAGACTATAGATTTTCATTCCCACAGACTACTTAGAGATCTTAGAGTAAATATGTTCCTTGTTAGAGATACTTTCATTCCGTTCACGACATTGTTAGCGAAAGGGTGAAAGTTTGTGTTTGTTTCAAATAATCGAGCTATAGTACTATTCAAGTACTTCCTTCTTTATACTGCTAACACAGTGTTAAAATAAAAGTAAGTTCTACTTTTTACTGTTTAGACGCAATTCTGTCGATAAAGTGAAGATCGATCAAAATGGCGTCGTACTAACTGTTACACGTTGCTTTTACGCTTTCCAGATGTCTCGCTACCGAGAGTGGGATCTTTCTTGCAAGGTTTATGTAGGAAATCTCGGTACAAATGCGTCCAAATACGAAATAGAGAAAGTATTCTCTAAATATGGAAATATAAGAAATGTGTGGGTGGCCAGAAACCCACCAGGATTTGCGTTTGTTGAATATGAAGATCCACGTGATGCTGAAGATTCCGTGCGAGGGTTGGACGGCACGTAAGTGATCGTTGTAATTTTCTACATTCAAATATTTAGTGGATAAGCTATAAATGCCTACATTTCTCGTAATTCCGGTGCTGATGGTCATCCGCCATTTTAATTTCACTCGACCCATTTGGTAAGTGGTGGTACTGCTACCCTTGCCATAAATACCCGTGAACGTACCACATGAAATAACGCCGAATGGTTCTATCCCCCCCCCCCCCCCCCAAGCATAATTTAGAAGCACCTCTTATTTTTAGCTTCAGCTGTTTGATTAAATGTCACTATTTGCCCACTGAGCATCTCATTTACCTTATTCAGTGACCTTCGTATCTGAATACTAAATTCGCGTGCTTTCTGAAACTGATAATAGCCTAACGGTTATGGCGTCGGCTGCCGATCGATACGTCGTGAGTTCAAATCTGAACTTTCGCCTCAATTAGTTTTCTGCACACTCCTTAGATCCGTTTCACCCTCAATGTGTAACGCTTGAGTCATAAGTGTGCTAGATCATGATACCTCCATACTGAGACTGAGATGTGATGTCCTAAATGGATAACACTTGTCTTGGAATGGGGAACATTTTTGTTTTATCCAATTAGGTACCTACCAATGGACACGGAGGATTTTGCCATGCAGAAACCTTATAGAAAGGTAGACTTCCTGTCAGCCTGTATGCTACTTCAGTAGCTTAGCATGACCAAAATAGAAAAGGGGTTTGTCGAAGGAAGAATATACTAAATGACAGATAAACAGTCACAATCTGTTATTTTGTCTATTCTTGCATCAACAAAACCTGTAGAAAACCTGTTTCTATAGTTGTCATGCTACATGTGCAGCTGGGCTAAGATTTCTCTTTATTTGTCAATAAATTGTGGGTTGTCTACTTATGTTTGCTCCATTTATTCTTATTTTTCTTTTAACAGATCCAAGTGTACCTATTTAGTTTTTTTTATTATTATTTATAGTCGATGCTGTGGCACTCGTATCCGTGTGGAAATGTCGAATGGCCGCACTAGAAGAGATCGCCGATATTCCAGGTATGTACACTACAACTTGGCTATTCATTCTTTTTTTGGTGTTGTTTACCAATATATTTCTTTCAAAACAAGGGGAATAATAATGATTATGTCATTAGGAATTATTATAAATGCACTCTTAAATACATGGAAAGTTAACTGATAAAATCATTGCTGTATCCTTAACAATAAGTGCCTTTTATCTTTGCAAATGAGTTTATTCTGAATATTCATTACATTATCATTATTTATCTCTAAAGAGTCTAAGCTACAATTAATTAGCCAACAGACTTCAACATTTTATTTGCTTTTGACACATTACTTTTAACTATAATTTTAAGATGTTATTCTATTAATCAAATCTGCTAAAAAAAACTCGTAGCTAAGTAAGTTGATCTGGAGATAATAAAAGTGGTGGGTGTTGGAACGTTTGCAGGTCCATTTTATCAACCAACCACCAACACACCAACGACCTCACCACATGTCTTCACCACAACTACGGCTCGTTAACAAATCTGACATCCGCGAACGCCGCTCGCAACAACATCCCGCTCAACTTCTGCGATCGGCTCTTCAAACTTCTGCGCGCAGCCGAAGTCTCCAACATCTGCGTCCCTATGACTTACCTCCTGACCGCCATCACCTAGTCCCCTACCGTAATCCGAACCTGGACTTGAATAAAATGCATTACTGAGGCCACACAGTATAGGATCCTACAAACATCCTGAATGTCATTGCAACTCCTAATGCTTCACCGACTGCACACACTCGACGTCACCGTGCACCGAGCTAGAATACAACCTCACGGCGATCAACTTCCCCGTGTTACCGAAATTTTTCTTGAAACTTCCAATTTACGCCACCGTTCGACGGAAGATAACATTGAAACTCGCCTCCGCCTCAATAATATCCCTTCGGCCTCACTGCAGCCCCACAACGGTCAACCTTCGCAGGCTCACCATGTCTCGGTACTTTTTAAATCCTATACTTAGAACCTTACCTTGCCTATACTTAGAATTAGAGACGTCGTGTTGGCGCTTAAAGGTGTAGGTAACTAGGGATTATTTTGTGAAATGTAGACTGTAAATATTAAATGGCCCCCAATTATGTTAAAATACTAAATCATACAAGATTACACAGAAGAGATGTCAATTCAACAAAGCGGTGAATAACTAAATTGTTTTTATTATAAAGAGGGATAGATTAAATTCAAGCGCTGTTTAATTGATTTTACCCTTGAAGTGTAGAAGTTGCACTGTGTTATTGTAGTAGTAAGGCTGGACGTTGTAATGACATGGTTATGTTGCTAGATCCCGCAGTCGCAGTCCTCGCAGGCGTTCATACTCGCGCGGCAGGTCGGGTTCGCCTCGCCGCTCCCCGTCTGTGCGCCGCCGCTCGCCGTCCGTACGACGCTCTCGATCGCGCGACCGACGCAGCCGCTCTGACAGCAAGAGCAGGTAGGTACGTAAAGCCCGCAGAACAGTTTTCTTTTTCCCAATGTTTTTAATTTTTTCCCATCATTATTTTTTTAAACCCAAAATGTTATTATTACCTCGTTCTTGAAAGGGGCTTATCAGTAAATTATTTAATACACGCACCCGAGGGGTACTACTCCCTAAGCGTAATCCGAAGTTACGGGCGCTCCGTTCTAAGTCTAACTTACGGTCATACCGTGAGTGAGACGTAGAGGGCAACATCCGTAACTTCGGCCTACACTACGGATTCCGCTTCGGGAGTACCTAGACCCCCTGAGTTCGCAGATAGCGATCAAAGTTCTTGAAAATCACAATGGAATGTTAACCGCATGTTATATATTTTTCAGGCTGTGAAGATACCTATTATGGCAGTTGAAAAAGTTAAATAATTGGACAAATATTCTGTAATATAAGTGACGTGAAGTGAATAGAGCGATTGTGTGTATGAAATAGTAGGTAACAAGTATATTTTCTCTCATACTATGGTACAAGCAGCTTCATAATGTAGTTACTTTATTTCGCTGTAAGGTTGTATATTTTTATTGCTGTAGATACCTTACAAAGTTGTATAATTTTCTTGTATAAGAATCACTGATACTATAGTTTACATACAAAATATTTTTAAGATGACTCAAAATAAATGTGGGATTTAAAAACTATATTATTTTTATTCCATAATATAAATATTATATAAACAGACTATTTATAAAAATACATAGTTTTATAATGTACTACAAATAGTGTACATTTTTATAAAACATAATAATTTTAATTTTAATTAAATGCAAACAGGTGTATATGTTAAAAACAAATTATCTAAGAATAACATTAGATAAATTCTAAAAACTTAATAAAGATCTAAAAGTCGAAAAACATGAATCACAATTTTGTCTTTGTTAGAATTAAATATAAAGGAATGTAAAAAATCGGTACTTTAAAGACCTAACATTAGATAAATTCTAAAACTTAATAAAGATCTAAAAGTCGAAAAACATTCATCACAATTTTGTCTTTGTTAGAATTTAATATAAAGGAATGTAAAAAATCGGTACTTTAAAGACCTAATTAGATTTAGTTTTTATACTGACAGGCCTTTGCCGCCTAGCAGAAAAAAAGTCGAAGTATACACATGTACCAACTGCAACTAGCACCGTACCAATTCCATGAAAAATATTCAAATTATTCTTAAACACTAAAGTAGAGATCAATAGAGAAGCAAACTTCCTCAATGTCAGTATAAAAGTCACTGTTACCGAAGTTTCTTTGGTCGCTAATTCATGTACTGAATGTGTACAATAAAATTGAGAAATTATGTTCAGTGCAATCAGTAACCAAGCCTCCAGCGGCAGATTTGATGACGTGTCCATTAACTGAGAAGAGATTCCGAAAAATACAGGCAATGGAATCGCATGTGTGTAGAACAGCATCTGTAAGAAAAAGTCTAGTTAATAAAAGTACATTGATGAACTTACTGTACACAAACTATTTGACCCAACAGACATTGTCCTGTCAAAGTTTCAGTAAGGTCTTGAGAGTCGGTTTATTGTTCGGTTTGGAGGTAACTGGTTATTTTTCTATCGAGAATATTATATGGAATCGTGTTTTCGTCAAACATAGTACTTAACATTAATCCACAACTTGAACATATGTGCCGGTCCGAAAGGGGTCACAATCGTCGTCAGAAGGGTAATCATCGGTTAAGTCGTTCATTGCGTAACTGTCTGTCAACTTCGTGGGCAAAGGAAGCGCGAGAGGTTAATAATTATAATCACTAGTTACTTAATCTTACTTTGTCGTATATCTTCAATCTCCAAGGGCCGACACTAGGGGATTTACGTATGATCGGAAGAAATATCCTAAATATTATGACAAAATATTTATAAACGTCAAAACCGAATATGTGCGGGAATCGCACGAAAACAATTTTTTACCATATTTTTCCTTACATTGCATTGCATCAGTTTTACTCACATTTCTCCTAAAATTGGGTTTGACCAAAAAACCATAAGAGTAATTTCAATAGACGAGTTGTAGCAACATTATTGTTAATAAAAACATATTATTATTGTTATTAAATTTTATTTAGATTATTAGGGAGAGCACATTGGCATAATTTGTTTTTCAAAAATCTTGAAATTATATTTTTATAGTCCTATGTCCGCCGCTTTTTATGGAGTCTATCCACTGTGCGTCGACGCCTTTCGTATCGGAAACAATTATTCATTATTTAATATTAATAAGCTCTAAGCGCTAACAAAAACCTACCGGTCTATTCTGTAATAATCGCACAGTGAAAACTTAGGTGAAGTGAGCTGTCATTCCACCTGCTGCTAGGGACTGACAGCTCACTCCGTGCTCACTACACCTAAGTTTTCACGGTGAGGTTATTACAGAATAGCACTGCTGATCTTAAGAGTTAGACGAGGTGTGAGTTGACACCATCGTCTCGCGCCGACAGACATACATATATTTATTTGTCGCTGCAGTATTTTCGATATAACTCCATTAATTATACTGTGGTCATACACATTCAGCTTAGCCTAAATAGGGCCTTTAAGTTAAATTATTCTATTTCAAGAACAAAACACATAACAACAGTGTTTTTGCATTAGGTGCAAAGTAACTATATTGTTTATGTAATTAGTACAAACTATGTAATATAAAGATAATTTAAATTGCCCATTCTGTGCTATTGATAAGCTTCCCACATACATTAAAAGATAAAATTATGATATCTAGCCATACATCGTCTCATTATTTCGTAACTACACATTTTGCCACTCACTTGATGATCTAAAATTTATAGGTACCCAAAAATAGTCCTGTGCACTAGACTAGGCTAATAGAAATTCTACGTTTTTTTTTTTTTTTTTAATTTTGGTACAATATAATATTGCTATGACAAGTCTTACCTCATTTGGATGTTTCCCATACTGGGAATACAACCTCTCCTGTTGGAGACCAGTAAAGGCACCAGTTACCAACGTAGCCAACAATATAGTCACTCCAATGCACCAATATAGGAAAGTTCCCTTATTTTCCTCATCTGTAGGGGCCCCTCCATACATGGCCAATGCTACACCAGCACTGATAAGTATTGAGCCAATAGCATTGTTTAGTTTTGGCATTTGTTTCTTTACACAACAATACACTAGCATGCTGGCTGGGGAGGATGCTGATCTGCAAATAGAGAAAAAGCATGGTAAGTAACTTTGAATCTGCATGGACTAAGATGCGACAAGACCATCAGTCTTAGATGGTAAATATACATTTTAACATAAGGGTAACTGAAGGGTTAAGCAATGATGTACCTGTAGTTAACCCACATTTCGACAGTCATGTTTTAAAACCCATGTAACAGGGCACGAATTGACAAATTCCAGATGGAAAAACCCAATAACACTTTTCCCGACCGGGGAATCAAATCCGGGACCTCAAGCTCAGCTGTAGCGTTTGAAACTAGTAGAAAAATGAGACAGCTATAGATTTTATCTCTTAACACGTTGACGGACAGAACACCTCGATTGTCTCTGCATAAAAGTTTTGACTTGGTGCTGACTCAATTTAGATAGGTATCAACACATCAAGTAGAAGGGTAGGGTTACCTGACTCAGCTATCACTTTCTTGGAAAAAGATGAATGTTTATGTGAAAATTATTTATAATTACCTTATAATCATATGCAATGTAGAAGGCACATGCAAGGCGTAGACATAGTTATTAGCCACAGTAGTTATGAAGAAGAGAGTCACTAGCATTATGTACTGCTTTAGAGGTATTTTGGGGCCAACCTGAAAGATTGTTTTTATTAGTAAGAAAGAATAGATGATCAATGAATGGCATATTTCAATGGAAACAAACATAAAGATAATGAGGACATAAATAATCTACTTATTAAATACCTAACAATTCTGATTAGATTCTTTCTAAACAATAAATTGAAAAAGGAACTCTATATAAACTAGAAAAAATTCAATTGTTTTTCTTAGGTGAAATATGTTGTGTTGCTTAAGTTATTTGAAAAATGCCTGTTGATTCAGTCGGTGGGTACTAAAAATTTATGACTGTTTCATTGTGATGCAATATCAGGGAAAGTTTCAGGTCTAATAAATTGTAAATAGAAAAGCTTTGTCCAAGGTTCGTCTTAGCATTCCTGTGGAGTCAGTATATGTAACTATCTACTACATAATCAAGTCTTGCGATCAGTACATAAACTTTCTAATAAAACACAAGATAGATATTTGAATAACCAAATTAGAAAACTTAGATATCAAGTTATCAACACAATAAAATGTAATAGCTAGTAACAAAATAAAGCAATTTTTTCGTAGCGAGAATAAATCAACGCAAAAGGAAAATAACAAAAATAAATAGGTACGATGAGAAACAAGAACTGACGTAGATCATTATTTCCATATAAATGACTCACCGTTCCAAACTTTGTAGTCACTATGAACCCATATAAAGTAATAAAGAAGAATTGTAGAAATGTAACTAAATTAGCGCTGCTAGGCCTTCTTGCCATAAGAATTTCCATAAGAAAAGCGCTGGAACAACATCCTATAAAAACATTCACTGTTGTATGCGAGAGACCCATGTTTAATACTTGCTCATAACTCTCATTCGATTGTGTTTTAATGTTTTTGTGGAATCACATTGATTTATTATAAAATAATTATTAAAACTGCGGAGATTTTTATTTTTCCCGGCGCCCGCGCACCCGTCTTGACACTTCGCACTGTTGACACTGACAGTTTTTATCGGCTATTGTGACGTGTTGTCAGTCACGTACAATCTGTCAAAGAGTCATTGTCTTGGGTCGTGGGGTGGCCAATCCCGCAGATTTAAAATACCCAAAATAGTGTCAGTGTTAAATATTAGAAAATTACAACCACGGATTCTTTAGCTTTCTCATCAATAATTTAAATACTTAGGTAGTTGTTCACTGTACTACCATCATACTTGGTCATTTAATCGTATGTAACGATTAAAAGTCTATCAATTTTTGTCAAAAAAAGGTAGTGAGGTGAAAAGAATAAGTTGCAATTTACAGACACCAGCACATCAACCTACTACAATCTGTCAAATTTCTATAAAGATTTTCAACTTTATTACTTAATTATAAGGTTCAAAGTTGATTGGGAAATTTTGACAGTTTCGGGTAGGTTGATGTGCTGGTGTCTGTACTCATATGCATAGTTTTTATTGAAATACACATTTTATTCGTTTATGTTTTTCAGCTCGCCCCTTAATACACTTTTTCGGCTCGCTCCCTGTTAGACGGAACTCAAACATAACTGGCGAAATGTTGGTACCTATACTTTACAGGCGTGATGATAAGTTTTATGTTGTTCTAAAAAAAAAACAATAAATAGAATATAATTTGACGCTTGACCATGTTAAATTTTGTCAGGATTGGTAAAATCATTATTTGTAATATTCCAACTGACAAAACATATTTTTTGGTTTTGGTTTGATTTTTTTTGATTCAACTATTTTGGTAAATTCATATTTTGCTTTGAACTCTCTGTTTACTAAATACGATTAAGTTTAGGTATAAAATAGCATCCATTGGTCTACATATAATCGAAGACGTGTTATTATTGTGCATTACCCTGGGTCATAAGCAAAAGCGATGAGCGCGCGATTACACGATCGTCTCATTCTTATGTCTCGCTCTCTCGTCTGATCGCTTTTGATTAGGATGCGTCATGTATGTGTAATACTAATATAATGTAGGATTAAAAACGCATGAAAATGAATATTTTAGCACAAAACGTTCCAATACCTAATGGGAATATTCTCAAACATTACACTTGGGAGCTTTAGCAAGAGCAATGGCATCCCGAAACATTCTTAAAGTTGCCAACGTTTACATAATTTAGTACAGATAGTAGAAATTTTTGTTGAGTGAGGAGTATATTACCCGCGCGTCCTTGATTTGTTACAAATTAAAATATTATGAACCGTTCTTGTTTAGATGGCTTTCCAAAGTTTTTTTTATATAGTTCCTAAACAGTATTCGCTTTTATAACAAGTTGCCAAAGTCGGTTACAGAATTTAGCGATGGAAAGTTCAAAACCCACTAGAAACGTGTCCATAACAAAAAAGCATATTATTATAAGATTAATGACTACGTTGAAGACAAGGAAGTTTGGCAATAAAATTCCTTCTGCACATGTGGCTTCCCTAGTACCTCATTAACGGCATAACTATGTAAATGTCTATTAACTGCTCCCAAATTAAGATGATAATTTTATTTTACCTTTTTGTTCTTATATTTGAGATTTTGTGAATAGGAGAACGTTGTATACTATGTATTATGCCCTTGTAGGTGTAAGTGACTTTTTTTTTTGTGGTTGCGGTTGTTAATGTTGTCTAATTAGTCTAAAATTCCATGGGACATTATGACAAGCAGATATTTCTTGCCAAGGAGCTTTCGAAATCACAACTATTTCGTTGATTGGGAAAACCCGATGTGTGAAAGAAGCACTCGATAGTGCTGACGGTTTATGCTTTCTTATTTGATTTGTATAGGTATTAGGTATTTTTAAAGGTATAGTCGACGAGGAGTCATTAATTACCGTACCTATTTAATTTTCTTTGTTCCTAAAACAGGACATGACGAAGACCGAGATAAGATTAAGAAGATTGCTAGTAAGATTTAGAAGAAACCAGAAACGGATAGCAGCGGGGCCTCAGAAGAAGACTTTGGAAACAGCAAAGAGCAGATGCACCAGAGAGGCTGGACCCTGAACCTAAACCAACCTAGCGGCGCAGGCACCTCCGTAAAAAGATGCCCATCCCTACACAATATCACCCGTCTCTCCACTGTTCCATTGCCTACAGTTCGCGTTAAATAACTTTGCGAAGAGAATCCTTTGTGATGGATGCATATCCGGTACGGCTCGCAAATCCTTATTTTAAGAGTACGTCTTCCCTAACATTACCGCATCCCCCGGTCTACTATGTATTTGATAAGCAATGGCCTCTGTAGCTCCATGCAGCAGAAGGCTCCAGGGGCTAATGCAAATCTTGGGGTTCATTCGATTTATAGAGTCTGGGTCTGAGTTTACTTACCACACTAAGGTCGGTGCATTCTGTTCATTCATAATTCGTGAGTTGCTTTTTACAATTTTAATTCACGCCATAATTTCATAGTGGGCTTGCCGCCGTGAAGGACAACGTACGATCTACGAAGGGGTGGATTGTTGCTATGCCATATAAATAAGCTTCCCAAATAGGGGTCCAACTTCCAAGTCAATAAATGTCAAGCAATCACAGGCAAAGAGACGAAAAGTTCCCATCGGTGGAACCTTAGACCAAATTAATGGTCTCACAGGTCTTTCAATGCCTGCTTAGTCTACCTGTACTACTAGATGACTACTAACTATGGAGACCCAAAGGTCACATCAGCTAGGTGAACCACGGAGAGATGGACTTACAATCTTAAAAGGTGGCTTGTTTCGGAAGGCGCACAACCGAGTGTCCAGGCGCAACTTAGAAGAGGCCTATATCCAGCAGTGGTCAATGTTATGGGTGGTGAAAGATTGGATCCATCATCAAAGAAAAGCTGGTCATAGCATTCAGCTGCAGTCAATCGTGTGAGGTCCAGAACCCGATGTTCATAAATTGAAGTAAATAGTGTGATCGATCACACTAGCCTTTTCCGTAGTACGTAGGTAAAGGTAGACTTCTCTTGTATATTCGTATGCTGTAAAATAACAAGATATCACCCCGGAAGACTGCCAGAGAGAGTTCATGCGTAGTTGAATGAAGTTGCACCGACAAACAGGCCAGCAGACATCGACCCTTGCAGTTTGAGGAAATACAAGCGTTTTGAGGTCAAACAAAATTGGTTATTTAGTGGAGGCGATGGGGAGAGGACTGAGCGACTGCCGCGTCGCAACAGCATAATGGCGAACCGCCCAAACAAGCCTCGCGCCACAGCCGCCGATACCGGCCGAGTTGGTTAATCAACTATCAAGTCCGCCTCGCCGCGTTCAGCCGCGCGGACGTGTTGTTTCGCGCCAAAATGGTCGCACCTCTACGATTTCACGCATCGAACGTTTAAACATTTTCGATCGCTTTTTAACTGTTATATTTTACTTTGATCAAAATCAACAGTTTTTTAGTGCTGTGAGTGATAGCAAATGTGTGGTGACTGGTGATTGTATTTGTTCTTGTATTTCTTTTCAAACACAATGAAAACGGTTATGGTTTTTGAGAATTTGTCAAGTGTATACGAAATTGCACTACTGGGAAAATGTTGACAGGATTCCTAGTGTTTTGTGTGCTCGTTACACTTTTGTTCCCATCAGGTAAGTTCACTTGTTATTTTCTTTCAATTTTATAGCATGACCTTCGTTATAAAATAACTTGTTGTTTTGACACCACTTGTATTGCAAACAAAAGTACAGATTTATTATTTCTATCTATAAATATCTAGGTACAAAGGAACAGCTAGGGAATGAATATATTTTCATTATCGACCGGAAAATTTCAACTATTGAACTGAAGGCTCCTTCGGCTTTTCTTGCAACTCAATCTCTATGAGGAGTAGGTACACAAAAGTTAGTATGCTGCCCACCCTCATTAAGAATGAGAATAAGCACTTAATTATACTAGTAAAAATACAGATACAGCTGCTGGTTTCAAATTAAACGGCGTAGGTAGGTAATATTACAACTTGATGTCTTGGAAATTTGCAGGATTGGTTTTAATTCCCCTCCAGAACTTTAAATTTTCATGGTTTACCTACATGGAAGGCATTGGAGGGAGGTATGTAGGTAGGTGGCCAGGCCACTTAACTCCAAAAAAAAGGCCGACCTACCCGCATCAGCGCGTGACGAAATTATTATTATTCGCACGGTTTGCTAAATTAAGTTAATGTAGTTTTTGTTCCGTTGAGAATATGGACCATGGACAACAAAAACCATTAAGTACATACATACCGTACGTAGGTACGTACCTACTCAATGGAACATTGAACTACGATATGGTTACTTTAGTTTTTTTTTATTAGCTCCCAGCATTTTTTCCTTAGTATCCACTAACCCGTACTGTCCGCTCCCTGTCACAGAGGATGCTTGAGTCCCAGCAGTGGTAACGTTTGTAGGCTGATGATTATGCTTACTGCTTTCCAATGTTAGACAGTTCACAAAACTATCAGAGAGCATTGAAATTGGAAGTCTTTTGGCAAACGAGTAATGACAGATCCACAAAAGCTGGCTTTCTAAAACCAAAGTTTGTGTGCTTGCTAGAAGGTAAATGTTCCGAATTAATTCCACTTTGGGAAGGGATATGTAAGGATCGTAGCAGGTGGCGTTCTGTAGTTTCTGCCTACCCCTATATTATGAGAAGAAGGCGTGAGTCTATGCGTATATTTAGTCCCAGTTTCAGTCATTTTGATTTCTGTTAAAAAAAACTAACCTACTACACTCACTCAGGATCTCTTCGGCAACGACTTTGACACAATTTTCGTGTGAAATGTATTGATTGTCTTGAAAAGATTCCTACCAGCCTCGTTAAAAGCGTGGCTAAAGATAGACCAGTGTTTATAGCATGTTTACTGCAATCCTATCAATTAAGGTGTATCGCTGCGCACACGCACCCAGTTGTTAATCACGCTTGTTTCTAACGATAATTACGGCAAAAATGTCTAGTATACGTAAACCAGTGAGGAAACCATGATAACAGGTAATTTTTGCAGTTTCATAGTGGGCTGATGAAGATCACTGAATACAAGAGTGTGGGTCTTCTTCTTTTCGTGTTGACGGCTTTGGTTGATTATACCGCCTCTGTGGTCTTGTGGTTAGACTATCTGTCTCGGACCCAGAGATCCCGGGTTCGATTCCCAGTGGAGGCAAAATTTTCTGCTCGGTTTGGTTGATGGTATGGCTTGTTCTAAGTCCGCCAGGCTAGCTACCACCATCTTATTTAAGCCTGTCGCCATAATAACAATGTTTACAGCATTGTTGTATTTCGGCAGTTAAAGGTAAGATAGCCAGTTCCTCTGTGGGTGAGGATTCCTAGTGAAGCTCGCTTCCAGCTTCGGCCTGATTATCCAAGATCGGCCAAGAGCTGTCACTGTTGTGGAAAAAAAAATTGTTTGAGTCAGTAGGTGATCACGTTGATAGCGGCACCAGTGTCATTCTTTAGGTCTTCAAAGATGCAAGCGAATGGGCACTTAGGACTCTCCAGCTCGTGGGACATGGTCTGATCAGAAGCACCGCACTCGATATGTGATTTCTGTTTATGCTGCACCGGTTCGACGTCAACACGTCAACGCCGGCTGTCACTGAAAACCAGCGCTGGGGCTCTGTCTCGCATAGGGTCCCAGCATTATGCTGAGTGATGGCCGTTTTGCGTGGATGTGACGCATATTTTCCCTCAATTTTTTTTTTTAGTGTTTGTTCCTTTGCTTGCGTCATATGTACCGCAAATAAAAGTATTTTCTTTCTTTTTCTTCTTTTTCTATATGTGTGTTGGATGGGTCAGTTATTCGATATCCGTGGTTATTCCCCACTTCGGTAAATTATATTTGCAGCGGCCTATAGTGGGTTAGAGTGCAAGACGATTACCTTGTTGATGACAGACTTTGTCACTAATTCATTAACAACACACAATACCAACACAATTGTTTAAATTGTTTATATGTAATTACTAACAAAAGAGACAAAAATATGATATTTTTTCATTACGGTATACTGTGAAAAAAAAAAATGTGCGTCCTTCCTTCCGGAAACACTCAAAGTCCGGCTGGCAAGACTCCGGGCGATCTATAATTAACGAAAACAAAACTCTAAACCCAGTTGACCAGAAACATTGCTTCTATGGATAACTATACATAATAAAGAAATCAGTTTAATACATGCTCTTAATTGTGTATTTAATTGATGTTTATAAGGAAAATCCATTGTTTGTAAATTAATGGGATAGGAAGCGTGTTAGATAAACAGCGCGAAGGTCATGGCGATAAAAAAGTTAATCGCAAAGGCTACTGCACTTAAAATGTTTATGTTGTTCAATGGTGATGGTGACCGTTTAACGTTTAGCTAGCCCGCGAAATTCAAATTATCTTATTTTTTTTGCAATTTGCAGGTTAGTTGATCTAAATATGATTCGTGGCCATATCAAATGCTTTTTTTATAGAATAGGGTGTTTTACTCTATATGAGAAAAAATCTAAAAATATACTATTGAGATAGCTTAGGCAAAAAGCAGTCGGAAAAAGTTAGCTTTAGTTCATAAAATAGCAAACTAAATTTTAAAATTCAATTCAAAGGTTTCAGCTTTTTTAATCTGTTTCGTATCACCATTAGATAGTAGTCGCCATGTTATTACGTCGTACGGCTATGTAAACTTAGGAGTGTTAACTGTCATTGAGTGACATTTGAGGATTAGAAGTTGTAATACTGATTCTAATGATTATGATTCTGTAAAGCCATATTTGTTTCGGTCGCGAATCATACTTATTTTAATCAACATACAACCTGACTCTGATTTGCAAATTGCAAAAAACTAAAGAAAATTTGAATTTCTCCATGTCGCTGGCAATCTAAATAGAGTCGGCCGTGATTGGCACCATCACTAGCATCCATCAGTTCCTGTAATCTACACGTTACAGGAACTGATCGACGTTACTAATGGCAGGCCACGCAGGACACGATAATATGTAAGTGACCCATCGTTTGTGGAACAGCACCACATTAATCGCTCGCAAAAGTAGTTTTGGTAAACTTTCGATGTATATTGTACCTTAAGATTTATCATTTAATGTTATGTGTGTCCAAATATACTCGACATAGATACAGATATTTCGCGATAGATTTAGATTTTAATCTAGGTACAATCCATTGACCCAATATCAAACAGCAACAGAATAACGTGCGAAAACTATATTAAATTGCCGGGAATATAAAATGTTCGAAAATAAACTTACAACAACAGTTTGTAGGTTAATCACGTCCCATAGAATTTATGGCGAGCCAGCTATTTCGACGTTCGCACACATATAATTGGATAATCCAAAATTCTTCCTCGAGAAATATTTGGATCTCCCTACACGATATGGAGTTCCCAATTATAAACGGAAGTCAACGAATATTTGATGCAAACCTTCATTGAAATAGAATCTTATAGGCAACACAATACCTGTAATGAAAATGGGCTATTTCAGACAAAGGCATAGAAATGACGAGGAAAAGCAAATAATAAAGAAATGATATATAGCCGTAAAAGCTGTAACAACTTCCAGAAACATGCCTTGAATGATGTTGAGACATCTATGAAAATAATGTTCCCACATTCGATAATCTAAGACAGCCCTTTAATATGAACGATGGCACCGTTAACAAAACTATAGAAGCAAGCAAGTGTATTAGCATATCAACTCGTCACTGTCATGGTCAGTGTCATGTGCCAAATGGCACGAAGAAACGTAGGTAGGTAACATAACTCAAAATAGAAATCGTCAAGTATTTGGCAATACGTCATCTATATAGACAGTAAAGCTGCTGGAAACTTTGTTAACGTTTAAAAAAGTAATAAAGCATCGATAATATTTATTAAAAAATAACAAATAATATATAAACAGACAAGATGAATAGAACAGAAAATTGCGTACAAAATATTAAGATTAACATAATAAAATGTCCTAGAACGTAAAATTCAAAGACGTGACATCTGCCAACCCGCACTGGGAACGAGTGGTGGATGAAGGCCCACTCCCTCTCACAGAAAAGAGGCCAAGCAATGGGAACATTATTAGCTGATTATGCTTATGCTTTACAATGATAGCAATTTCTCTTTTGTCAAAATAGTGGCAGGAATAAACAATAACGAAATCAGGTGTACAAAATATTTAAGGAAAATATTGTCGTTTTGGCACCGTTTACCCAAAAGCGTTCAACACAAGTAAACTGCATAATATCTATATTAATAAAAGAGAAATGCAGCCAGCATCTCATAGTAAACAACGGTAGTGAGTCGGTTGTGGCAACGCACTATTTTTACTCCCAAGAGGAGTGAACTTACAATGTTTTCTGCCAAGATTCAATAACAAACAACGTTTATTGCAACTGTCCTCACGTGTAGACAACGCAATATCTGATTCATCATTGTTATATCAGCGAAAATGTCTAATGTGCAATATAGCATGAGTCATGCTCATGTGGTGCCTACCCTAAAAATATCTTCCATTGCATTGCCTATAGTAACCACTCGCCACATTTGCCTCCCTGATTCTGCAGTATATGACGGAAAATTGCTGATCATCTTAGTTGGTTCTCAAACAATCCAATCGTAGATGGTAATCTTTAGAAAGATCAAACCTTGTTTAAGAGCTATTCTATTCTTATCTTTTGTAGTTAGGTTAATGATTTTATTGAAGAGGGCGCCCTAAATCCTTCAAAGTCGTTAGATTTATTTCTTTTATTACAAAATTATATTAAATCATAGAGAACACTGGGTTTTTCGACCAGCTGCTTGCTTGCCAAATGGAAAAGAGTGTGCTTTTCGCTTGGAAATATTGCTGTTTTTGCTAATTCCTACAGATTCGCCCGTTTTATTTCTAGATGTGACATAGGCAGCACTCATTACCTAAATGTGACAGCTTGCCAAATCTCAGGAACTGACAACAAAATGGCAAATCTGAAATTGTAATTACCTACTCTTAAAATATTTACCTCAAATATCTTGCTGACTGTGGTCTCTTTAGTTTTTGTACTTTGCTGTTTAAAAAAAGTTCTAGCTGTAGTGCTTCTGCTATATTTTTTTTTGGCTTGGGAATATTTCGGTAGTTGCATTAAGTAAAAACATGAGTAGCCTTGAAACGGAATCAAAGTCCGTTGGCCAAATCATAGTTTGTAATAATAAATTGACCCTAGAGATATAAGGTCAATTGAAGTCAAGACAAAATATCGGGTTGACGCTCTTCGACTAAATAATTACTATAGGTATTTCTCGGAAGATTATGGCTTGTGAAAGAACATGTGTTTACAACGATGCCATCTAATGTTGTTCGTTGAAATGCATCACTTGAGTGTGACTGGACCGATTTAGCTATTTTTTTGCTTTAAAATGTTCTTAATAATACGAAGAAGGTTTTTTGGCAAAGAAAAATTGGACATCTGAAAGCGATTTTTGTGTGAACTATTGTTTGGAGTGGATAACGTCTGTCGGGTCAGCTAGAGACTGCCTAGCCTTTTCCCAACTATGTTGGGGTCGGCTTCCACTCTAACCGGATGCAGCTGAATACCAGTATTTTACATGGAGCGACTGCCTATCTGATCTTCACAACCCAGTAGCTGGGTAATACGAAAACTCTATGGTAAGACTGGTTGTCAGACTTTTGAGCTTCTGACGACCCGTGACCACTGTCAAAGATCCACGATTGACAACCGGGACAAACGGCTTAACGTGCTTTAATTAAGTAATAGAAAATAAATGCTAGTGTAGAACGAGATCTAGCTAGCAAAACAACGGAAGCTATGACCGTAGAAATGGCTTCCAATAATCCTATTGTGTTATAACGACAGCTACAAATGCTATTAGCTGGTGGCAGTCGTGGCAGCCTACCTGATCGTCCGAAGCCTTTGGAATATCTATCTTGAACTTATGTATGAATTGTTATGTATTCAGAGAGACCAGACTCCTATCATAATCAAGATGAACTCAAAAGTTTATCAACACAAAAAACGTAAAATCTGTGTGTAGACAACGGCACGAAAGTCCACTTAATAACTTGATTGAGCTGAATCAAAACACACCGGCTATAATATTTGCCTCCCACAACAGTGTAAAACATAAGAACGGATTATACTCCCATTCTTCCATAGATGTTGGAATACAAGACTGTATCCGTATCCAAGTGTGCCAAGAAACGGTTGACCTGACCGCATGGCGCCCCATTGCTTCACCTGAGAATCAACACATGGGAACATAGGCGGTACACATACCCAGTGGAACAGGAAATTGGTACACCACTCGTGTAGTGGTTTTGTCTTGATAATGGTGCTGGATAATGGTCTTCTAATTAACCGACATATCGAAATGTTGAAGTTATTGAATTGATGATTTTATTATTTGATTGATGATTTTTTGTTGAAGTTAGTGAATCAAATACTAAGCCCATTTATAAACTCGCATGTTCCATTTGGTAAACTATTCTGTGTTACCGTTAACGATCTGAAGAATGGAAATTTTAGGTACCACCGTAAACGTGGCCACTTATTAAGAACTATTCCAATAAAAGAGGAATAGGAATTGAAGGATTAATTTTCAACCATAGGATTAATTCAGTCATTGCCTAAATGCATTATTGCAAGATACCGAACAAACGATGGCTCGTAGTTCAGTTAAAATAAATAAAATTATCATTGTTGAAACCAACTTGTGTTTAAACTGCTCGTATTTACATAAAGTAGATATAAATGGCAAAGATAACCTCAACATGGCAGGTACATGTGCGGCTTTCACTACAATTACTTGCGCAATTAACTTGAAGGATATTAAAAAAAACCGACAACACTTGATTTATCTTTATTTTTTACTTTACGAGGTGAACTAGTGAACTGAGTCAGCTTTGGCAAAATTGGCACCATCAGCGTCAGCAGCCTTAGGTCAAAATATTGCGTAGACAGATCGCACAATCTCAATCTTCGAACTAGGACCATCAGCTCGATTTCAAATGGAAGTACATTAAGCATCAAATCGTAAAATCCAATGCATAATTTCTGCTCTCAGAACAAAACCTACATAATTTCACACTCAGAACAAGCAAGTGCGTGAATACCATCAAAAGAACGTTAAAGAAAGAGTCAATGGCTGCCATAAGTGCTGATTCACACGACGCACTCCCGACCTTGGCGGTCGCACGTCCAACCTCACAAACCAAAGTCAATGTCGAATTTGTTTTCCAGCATTTTTTTTTATTAATTCACTGACCTTTCTGTCCACGTCACTTTGTTATTCACCATCATGTTTTTAATTTATTTTTATCTATAATATTTACGAGTATTTTACCCTCGAGAATTTCACCTTCTAACAAAAATAAATATATCTTGGGTTAATTTGCTATTGAAAATATGATGGTTTGATTTATTTTATTAGACAAAGTGTAGTTCAATGAGAGTTAATTAACTCACATGGATTAGAATTCAATTCTAATAGGAGGAGGAGGACTCTGTTTATATTCATATTTTTTGTCCAAGAATCAGAGATAGAGATAGTGCCATCCACGAAGACTTATCTTCTATAGAAAGAAGAGTTACACTACTTTTTGGATGGCACTATCAGATAGAATATAATATCACTATTCGATACTTTGTTGTACATTAATAATCATGATAAAGTTAATAACACAATACAATGAGCGGTCTGGGAAGTAGTTATTATTGATACAACAATCAAGAAAGAAGAACATTACAAGATGATACAAAGCGATCATTGACATTCCGATATAAATACTTATTATAGAAGAATCTGCCCATGAATCTTACCTACAGCATTTACTACAAGACCTTAGTAAGAGTATCGACCCCCGACCTCAAGTTAATAAATGAGTATGAACCCGTAAACACAACGACACATCAGCACACATCCGTACCCACAATGAGAGGTCATCTTCTACTGGAAATGGTGTGTCGTCATGCGTACGATGCCCTATCTTTTTCATCGTATCTCAGTGCCAGTCTGGCACAATAGTAAACATTATACGCAAACAACCTGACGACTAAATATATCTTCATGGCCGAATGATTATCATTAACGCCCACTGATTATGTCATCTATGTATGAATTTGTATGGCTTCTGTATTGTCCAATTTTGTATCGGAGGTTTGATCTTTCTATTGGAATACAATAGCTAGCTTCGATAGTTGGTATTCCATGCTTAGCTGTTGAAGTTAGTCTAACTTCAGCCTTATCAACGGTTCAAATTAATTTTTAATCATTATTATTTGTAATCATTAATTAATAATTTATTTATTTTCTTTGGTAACAACAGTCTCAAGGTTTATAAAAGAGTTTTGTACATATCTTTCAGAGAAGATATATTCAGTATTTTTTTTGTAAAATTCGCAAAAGTTAAATATGCAATGATTCAAAGGTTAAGCAGGTAGTATGATAAGTCTTTCATCCTGCAGTTTCACAGATTTCAATTTACTCTAGTCATATTTCGAGTAAGTTGTACAGTATGAAAATGAACATCACAACATTCTTCGGACCAACGCTATCTTGGCTTGTAATGTTTGGCGCCAAGCTGATCGCTGCTATAAAACATCTTATAACAGTGACATCAAAACAGTCTTAATCATCGTAGACAAAGGCTGAACCAATTACCCACAAACTGCTCCAACAATTCGATTCACACGTTTCACATATTTAACTTCATATCCTATTTCGTCCATATCCCACTTTTTTTAAACAATGATGCGAAATCCTTGTGATGCAATTTGTTCACGTCGATAACGTTAGTGTAGACATGCATGTGTGTTATGTGCAGACGCATTCATTGCACAAGTAGACCGACGTTGACGTCACAATTTTGTTAGCTACCTACTAATTGTTAATTGCCCTGCCTGTTATAATAAAAAATGCATTAATCCTTTGTTATAATAAAAAATGATAAGGGATTATTTAAATTGATGGTGATGAATGAAGAAGGACTCGTTTAGGTTTTTCAGCTTGTTATTTCAACTGAAAATATGTATATTGCTGTCGACAACATGAACTCCTATATCTATCGGTGTAAAGTGGATATTATCAAAGTAAATAACAACAAAATCTTTGAAGCCTGTATTATAATTTATCATCATTACCTTAGGAACCTAACAAATCATGCTTATCATCTCTTTCATCTTGTATTCCTGATCTACGTTCAATTTTAGCATTCATGGCTTTTTCTTCAGATCTCTAAGAATCCATTCTCAGCAGTCAACCCTCACTCCTCAGTACCGGAAAGGGATTATATACATTGTGATGAGATGTCGCACTGAATAATGATATCTCGAGTTTTTCTCGTGTTTGCTCAATGATTTACGCAGTTATTGTCACATGATTCATAACAAAAGTAGTCTTATTTGCATTACACAATGTAGGGCTTATTTGCAATGTTGATGGCTTCAGGCCTCGTTATGCCGGTTCAAGGGAGTACATCTTCACGATAGTGTTTCGTAGAGTAATGTGACGCTGTTATGTAACGTAGAAATGTTTAGAGGCTGTAACTTGGCATACCAATCTGTCTTGTTTATGATCCTGCGATTGCAAGCCTAGGTATTACTAATCATGAGATTGAGATGACGAGTAATAAAGTTATGTCTGCTAAATAAGTCAAGCTATTCTAGGGCAAAGCTAATTCTATTTTTAGGGTTCCGTAGTCAACAAGGAACCCTTATAGTTTCGCCATGTCCGTCTGTCTGTCTGTCTGTCCGCGGTTTAGCTCAAAAACTATTGGTACTAGAAAGTTGTAATTTGGCATGAGTATACAAGTTAATGTCGCCGAAAAAGTGGTAAAATAAAATTTTGAAATAAACAATTATTTAGGGTACCTCCCCTACATGTAAAGTGGGGATGGTAATTTTTTTTTTCGTCCTTCCCATAGTTTGGGATATCTTTGGATAGGTCTTTCAAATATTAGGGGTTTGCGAAGACCGTTTTTTGATTAAGTAAACCGTTCGTGACTTATCAAGCTTTAAAGTACCAATTTTCGTTAGAGTCAAGTGTCCCCCCCCTCTACCAACTAAAAGGTTGTAGTTAGAAATTCAAATGTCACGGCATTAGTACTTCTATATAACGAAGTTTAAAGGTAAACTACCTATCACACTTAAATGGACCGACCAACTTAAATTTGCGGTTGCAAAAACATGTTCTTCCATATATTCCGTATGGGAGAACATGTTTTTCAATTACAAAGTTAAGTTTGTTCTTACGATAAATTCATTCCAACTACGGAACCCTTCATTGTGCGTGGTCCGACACGCACGTGACCGGTTTTTTTTAAAGTCAGGATGGCAATTGTGCACGATCTGGGAAGGGAACTATTAAATTTGTAGTTATAGCAACAATCCTGCTATATGGATCTAATATTCCTAGTTTCCTTTGAAATTTAATCTTGAGGAAACGTTAACAAACTTGAAAAACATAGCTGATTAGGATTACAAATGCGCGAACGTATTAATTGAACCAGCAGTACATAATTATCAGACTTCCTTAATTTTTGAGGATATCGCTGAAAACCTACCTAATTTGTATTACTTGCTACTAAAAACAAAGTTGTGGTATTTTTAACGTCGCAGCAGCAACAATTTAAATAGTAACTCCTGCCCCCCTAGCCAAGTCACAAACGATAAACGTAAACTCTCAGTAGTCTTTAATAGATTTTCAACTTTATGCTCTTAGGTATAAAGTTGAAAATCTATTGGAGATTACTAAGCGTTCACGTTAATCGTTGGCTTGGCTGACTTGGCTAGGGGGGCTGGACAATAAGAAAAGTACGTCCACGTTTCATATTGCCAGGTTATCAACCTGCCTCCTACAAAGTCGGCTCCGTTCACAGCAAACGGACTAACTCACCCACTCCCTATAGAAGTACTAAGGTGGTTTTTAGGGTTCCGTACGTCCGAATGAAACAACGGAACCCTTATTTATAGGATCACTCGTGTGTCTGTGTCACAGACAATTTGCTCCGAATCTACTGGATCAATTTAGTTGAGATTTCGTGTACATATCAATTTATGTGACCCAAACACGGACGTGAAAAGTACATAAATGAATTTTTAATATGGGCATCACTTTTCGGGGGCAAATTGGAAAATAAAAATAAATAGTTTTGCAAACTGTACCGTGTGACGTATCAAATGGAAGGGCTTGTTTTTTTAATAGTATAAAATTAAATAAATATTTTAAAGAAAATAGATCAATATTGACCATTCACCCTCCCCCTCTTATTTCCGACACTACTGAGCCTTCCCAAACTTCGGCAAAAAATACAGAAATTGGTTCTTTAATCATAGATTACAGGAAAAGCTTGAAGTCTATGGTATTGAAATAACATGGTAAATCTTTCAATATTGTTCGTACAAATTTACATTTGCAGTTGGAATGTATGTGAGAACGTATTTTTCAACTACAATATTAAGTTTGTTCTTGGGATAAATTCACTTGGACAATGAAGGGTTCCGTAAACCCTTCATTGTTCGTGGTCCGACGCACTTAGCCGGTTTTTCTTGAGGCCCGTAAACCCTTTAAATTTCGCTTTAAAAATACCCATGGCATGGCATACCCCGTGGTCATGGCAACAAGTTCAATGACGTCAGTACAGGTCAACGACCGATAGAGTTGCGTACACTATACATAATACAATAGAAACGTACTCACGGAACTCAATACGTAATTTATAAATACATGGTTCGATTCTTTGTTATGTCAGTGTTTGTGCATTGGTATGAGGGTGTGAACGAACTGGCTAAACGGCTACCCACTATTGGGTAATTTGTGGTTTTGATAATTCGTAAAGTCGTAAAGTTGATATTCAGGTAAAAAGCAGATTCTGATATCGCTTCACATTTTGTTTCATTAGGCATTTTTCACTCGAAGTGAAACGTCTGAAGACAAAATGAATCAAAAGTGAAAGATGAATTTATTTGTGAATTTCAACACCATTGGTTCTAAGATGGCATCTTTCACTCGCCTACGGAATCATCGAAAAATCAAATTAAAGTAGCAGGAATGATGAACGTTCATTCTTAAGTAGGTAATTTTGTTGGTACACTTTGTGAACCACTCACTCGAGTGCTTAACATCGCTGGTCTTCCCTTCTCCACCTGCGGTGCTATTCTGTAAAAATCTCACCGTGAAAACTTAGGTGAAGTGAGCGTGGAGTGAGATGTCAATAGTGTCAATTCCAAGCAAAAACAAACTCACTTCACCTAAGTTTTCACGGTGAGATTTTTACAGAATCGACCGGCTGCATTTGTTTTCATTCGAGGACTGTTATTGGAACTGTGCCCGATCATTTATAATGGTATCGTTACTAGAATGTTAAGTACAAGTGCATCATTCGAAGTCACTTAAAAGAACCTACGTAAGTGTACGACAAAGTTAGTTACCGCCAGGTCTTTGTGAAATCTTACGGCATCTTGACAGCTGTATGGCTTTTGGCTCGATAAACTCCATTTCCTGGAATGTTAAGAGACTATGTTTATAGTTATTGGCATTAAACAAGCCTTACGTGTAGCCTACGTCTGGCGCACCCTTTTTTTTTTTTGGGTGGGAAATCATCAAATGACGTCTTGGGTGGAGCGGGAGGGCGTGTCCTCTTCACTTGCTGACATCTCTTTGAGGCGCGCGTGGAGCACAACGCGCCGTCGACCCGGGCCTGGTCCTTACCGGACGGCGAGCTACCCATTGCTCACCGTCCGCAAGCCCGCGCCTACGGTGGCCGGGAATCGGCAATCGATTCCCGACGCCCAGGGCGTCTCCTCCTGCGGCGGCTAGGGGCGTGAGGGCGCGAAATTTGCCTCTCCCTCACGCGTTCCGCCTCCTCCTTTGCGAGCATTACTGCTTCGCAGAAGGAGGTGACGGCCTCCCATGCCCTCTCGCTCCGTACCATGGCCTGGACCAGGGCCGGACGCGAGAGATCCCCGCCACCAATCGCCTCCACGAGGACACGGCGGTGCTCTGCCCAAGCCGGGCATACCTCCACCGTATGCTCCACCGTGTCCTCCGGGCGATCCACGCAGTGATGACACCCGGGCGTTTCCTCCCGCCTTATCCGAAACAGGTACCTCCCGAAACAGCCGTGTCCGGTGAGGACCTGCGTCAGGCGGAAGGTGAGGACGCCGTGGCGCCTCTCCAGCCACTCCTCAAAGAGGGGACTTATCGCCGCAATAGTGGCGTGCGCAATAGTGGCGTGCGTGTCTGGCGCACCCTGGACACTGGACAGTCAGCCGGAAAATCAAGATGGCTGACCGGCCATTCGCCCCTTATATGTATAAGTAGGTATGTTGAGCCACAGAAAGAAGGTCCCTTAACTTTTTGGTAAATTGTTAAACTCGTACTCATAGTCACATTCTTTATGCCTCAAATTCTCGCAAATCATCAGCGTTTAACCCAACCAACTCCAAAAAACTAACTTTTGCAGTTATGCCAACACATTTAAGTGAAAACAAGCCTGCAGTTATCCAGTATTGATTTCATGCAAAGCAGACAGTGTGTCGAAGACGTGTTTGTAGTTAGAAGCGGCTTTCTGCGGTACGTCTTACGCAAGGCGTGTACTGCTCTATAAATAGAATGGCTGCGAGTAGGCTTAGCATAATGAGACCTTTTAGAACGGGGTTGGGGCATCAATATTTATGGGTAAGGCTTCTTTTCTCCAGGTGCGCATTTATAGACCAGAAAGATTTATAGACTTAGAACCGATTGCTTGTAAATACTAAAGAATTGCGAGAAGATATTCTGCACAAGAATTTCGTAGGAGGTAGATATAGACATTAGGCAGGTCCTTTTTTGTCCATATGTACCAAACTTACTAAGGTACACTCGATACTGCTAGGCAGTATACATTTACCTGATAGAATGTCGTAATGGGTAAAAAAACCCGAATGTAAAAATACATAGCTGAAAAGAATAAAAACAAGTACTTATTACTTTACTTATAATCTATAGAATGTTGGTATTGCAGGCGGGTTAAACCAATAACCTGAAATATGGTGTAACTTGTGTTTGTTCCCGCCGTATTTTTTTTTAAACGCACATTTTGTCGCCACAAAATAATTTTAATATTGATACTCGCGCAAAAAAGACGAATCTAACAACAATTTTCTCGTTCTGTTACAAAATCGGTTCAGCCGTTTAGTAGCTACGAGGGAACATAGAGACGGACATACATACATATGTACAGGTCAGACAGATAACCCTCTTTTTTAGCTTTTTTTTGCCGCAGTTGGGTAAAACTTTTACCCCTACCTTTTACCGTAAAAGGTAGTAAATTGTTCTTGCGTTGATTTTGTAGATCAGCATTTCCTGCTATTTGTACTGTGTCAAAGGCCAAAGAAAGTTGTTTGTTGAGGAAATTACGCGTTTCAGTTGATTACGTGCCAACGTCCATCATTTTTTTATCCTTTCATCCGCGAGACGTCCAAAGTGTATTGTGTAACCGACCAGCTGGCTTGACGTTGTTCTGACGTCAAGTTACGAGTATTCTGACGACGCGGCGACGGATAAGAATGACTAGAATTTTCACTAACACGTCAAGGTTTTATTTAAAGATTATAGTTATTATGTTAAGTTTGTTTGTTTTGCAGCATTTTTCTACAAATATTGTTGTTAAAATAAATTCCGTATTACTCCTTTTTTTTGGTATTCTTTCCTCATTGCCATTGATAGGTAAGTTAGAAGAATTTAAATTGAGGTGAGGTTATACGACCTAATAAAGGTCGCAGGAAGCCGCTGGATGCAGGTCGCTTCCAACCGGCCGATTTGGAAATCATTGGGGGAGGCCTATGTTCAGCAGTGGACGTCCTATGGCTGAAATGATGATGATGATGAGGTTATAGCATTACTTTATGACTAAATGATGTAAAGAACGGTTTAAAAGATTAGTTTAATGACTCGTAAAATCTGAAATGACAACATCAGCTTCAGAAGTGAAATAAAATAATTTATTACCTATTGTGTCATTTCTGCAAACACCAGTAGGTACCCTTCCGTAATAACCGATAAATCGGAATTTTAATCGTTTTGAAACCAATTGCTAATCCATTGCTTCATAAGCTGGAAAAAAATCTGCTCTACAACTTAAATAACGCAATGAATCTTGTTGAACTGTCAAAATGAAACAAATTTGTCGTAATCGTTTACGAAAATGTGTTGCGTAATTAGATAGCTGCTCTAATCGGCAATTAAATACATAATAACATAAGATCACGCCTTGTTTTCCCGAAGGCTTGGGCAGAGGTTTAGGTACCTATAGTACACCCACAATTACAAACACAATTAAAACTAACTTCCTTCATCTTTTGTTGGTCTAGTGGTTGCAAGCGCTACTACTGAGCTTGAGGTCTTGGGTTCGATATCCGGTTTCTTCCTTCCTTTTCTATAGGAAATTTGTCACTAGCAGCTCGGAGTCTGGATTTGTGCCCGGTTGTTGTTGGCAATAGGTTCACCCCTTATTACATGAGACTATAACATAACTGGCGAAATGTGGGTGTACTATATGTACATCTCTGCCCAACCCTTCAGGGAAACAAAACAAGGCGTAATGTTATGATGTTATGAATATTGCAACCGCCTCGATATTTACCTTAGAATGTTGTGTGTAAACGTTAGTGTTTTCAACTTCATTAATATTTTCATAAAATTACATAGCAAAACAACTCGTGACGTCCTCCAAAATTATGTCCTCATTTTATTATATTCAAACAAAAATATGTTTTCAATGCCGATGCCCTATTGTTAACAAAATAGATGACACCCGTTACTAAGTACTATAAAGGTTTAATTACGAACTATTGATAACATAACACCTGTTAGACTTAGACGTCACCGAAAGCTATTCAACAAAAATTAAGAATGAAAATCAGAATAAAATGGCTCCCGCAGATAGGCGCGACGCGACGTGGTGACGCGATTCGGGTGGAACAATATCCATGAAGTTTGCATAGAAACTGTTTTACTGGAGTCGCGTCGTCGTGCCTGTCTGCGGGAGACATAAAATAAACTTAAATTTGGAGAGCTCGTTGAATTTGAAAAACACGTTAGACTAGTATTTTAGCTTAGCATACAAAACTTCCTATTTATAAGTTGCTGTGATAATGTTGATATTAACTCCATTACGTAACACAAGGCCTAAATATCACTAGAACGGCGAAAATGTTCTAGAAAAACCTGTTAATCTAGGAGTTAATGAGCAAAGCGATTACCAAACGGACGCATGGAAGGCTATTTTCGGCGGCCACTTAAAGCTATTTAATTTAATGTTTTACTAATGAGGCTTGGAATAGGTAGGCGTTTTAAATAGTCTTTATTTCTGTCTGGCCGACTCCCTGCCCTTTAGGGGACATTTTCTGCGCATGTATTAGGGTACCTATATTGGCCTATTGCGCATTCTGATGGCGCATGGCGGTTTTCTACCATTGCGCGTGAGACAGGTTAAGAAAATTTCAAGACGTTCCTACGGTTGAAGCTTCGTGCAGACTAGCGCGATGTTATACCGTGTACTTTTCTTAGAAATTGTATTGTTCGATTCGCGTCGCGTCGCGCGTCGTCGCGTCGCGCTGGTCTGCACGAGCCTATATTTGTCGGAAAATGTGCTCTCGCTTAAATTCAAAATGATGAGGATAGGATATTATTCAGTTTTTTTTCTTTTACAAACTCAAAGTGGATACATGCGAGACACAATTGTTTTTTAATTGTTTCTGTAATTACGGCATTTAACCGGTTTAAATCTAGAGGCAATGGCAGAGGAATTGCTGTCTGTAATTCTCATATTTGCACAGTAAATAATAGTCGACGGAGTACATCCTACATGAGCCTAAGTAAACAAAATTATAGAATACGTGTAGAACCAATTGGCGTAGTGACGACATCTGTACAATATTATGCGCTTTCGACTGTTTGGCGATATCGCTATCCACATATCCACTGACAAAATCCGGTAACTACGTTTTGATCTGTTACGTAATACTTGTCAGGGCCGGTCTCTCCTCTATAAAGCCTCTCAGGCAGATTCATAATCTTCATTTATGTCAACTTCAACGCTTGATTAGTGGCTTTTGAGCACAAATCCATGCATATTATAATTATTATATATGCGAAAGTTACTCTGTAAAAGGTAACAGACAGCCTTAACTTTTTAACCGATTGTTATGAAATTTGACAGATAAGCAGCCTGGAGAAGGTCATTAGCAAAGATATAATATATGTCTAGATAGACAGTCAAAGCTTCGAACTCGTCGAAAAAAAATAGCGTCGAACTGTTAAAAAGCACAATGACAGTATTACATAATTTATGGATACGTGAATGTTTTAATAGGCGCCATTGTCTGCACAAAACACTCAATCATACTGGGGCCCAAGTCTGCTATTTTTATAAATTCGTCATTCCAACAGGATCCCATTGTCATTTTGCCAAAATTTCGTCATCTGCTAAATTCATAATGGTCGATCATTGGTTGATCATTGTATACCACAAACACGATACTCGTAACGAATTAAAAGAAATTACTGCACAATGACGTTCTCGTCACTGATCAAAGGAACTGTCAAAATTTTAGCAGATTGCAGCCTAAGTCAGTCATTCATTTTTCATTATGTACGAGATTACCAATAGATGCCATTTCTTTCAATGGAGTGTCAGTGGCTGGCCATTGGGAAGTCATAATGACGCCAATATGTTAGTAGATTACCAAACTTGTCAAAATCAACATTATTGAAATCAATGATAGACCATTCTGACACTATTGTAATAGCAGACTTGAGGCCCTGTTTAACGCTTTTAGAAAAAGATCTGAATGTCATTTATCTGTTTTGCTTAGGTATATGTTAAAATAAAGAAAATGTAAATCAAATCAATGAAAGTAGGTATTTTATATTTTTTTAATATAAATATCCAGGATGAAAAATAGCTTTGACCTTTGATTATATAATTATTATGTCTAGATAGGGAGTCGCGCTGCAAAAGAACTAAAACAAACAGCCCAACTTGTTTATGCTGGTGTGCGTGACAGCTTGACAAACAAACAAATTCACTTTCGCATTTATAATATCAGTTAAGATTAGGATAGTTAGGATACAGTATTGTTCCCTAGCCAAACACTGATTGCTTTTATTTTCATAGTAGCTTTAACTACAATCTACAACTACTCGTTTGGCTTGCAAATTAGCAATAAAATAAACGGTTTTAACCATTCTGCTTATCTTTATGTTAATATAACGAATAAAGCGACGTAGAGTCGGTGATGTTCGACTCAATTTAGGTACTTAAGTACTCACATGTTGTTACTTTTTGTTGCTTGTGCTTTTAACTGAGGCCTTAGTCTGAGTTTCTTTTAACCATCTCGACTTTACGCATCGACCGTGTTCGGCGCTCCGATTGGCCCTTCGTGAAGGCCGGCCGGCTGCCAATCGGAGCACCGAACGCGGTCGATGCGTAAAATCGAGATAGCTCACACTGGGGCCTCAGATCACTTTTAAGTTACGATTTGAGTTGTTTTTTTTTTAATACCTAATATTGGCAGAATATAGTGAACTGTCAACATCTTGCAATATTTTTTTATTTTTTTTAAACGTTGCCCCTCACTAGGAATTTCTCCTGTATTGTGGGTGCGTTTACAAACATTTAAACTCACATACACAAACAGACAGACCCGAAACAACTACTTGTAGGTCATACAAATATTACAAATATTTGTTCCGTGCGGGGAATCGAACCCTACATAGTGTGTTCAGCAATGAAGATTTCATTTGATTTGAGTAAAATCAACTAGCAAACGAAAGGTAGTCTGGGCATCATTTAATTGAAAATGATATCGTAATCTGGACAGCCCCGATCAATTAATTTCAAATTAAATATCTAAAGAAAGATGTTAATTGCCAATTGCCGGCTGCCATTGTTGTCTAATTTAAGACACTAAAAGTGTCCAAGTTTGCGCATTGTCTGATTGCTATACCTACCTACCTACATGTAGGTACACTATAATAGCAATTGTTTAAATAAGACACTTATTACATGAATTGGTGTTAATAAATTCTTAATTGTCTTATGCAGCTGTACTAAAACAATGCTAGCATCTTTATTTGAAGAACTCTTGATGGTGTTTCCTGATACGCCGTTGTACAGACGCCAGCAGGTCAACCTACCCGAAACTGTCAAATTTTCCCAGTCAACTTTGAACCTTATGCTTAAGTGTTAAAGTTGAAAATCTATTAAAGAAATTTGACAGATTGTAGTAGGTTGATGTGCTGGCGTCTGTACCTACAGTGGAAATTACATAAGTGGCTTAGGAAAAGGTCTGTGACAGATCTCTTTCTCCGTCAAAAGTTTAAGAATGAGCCAAGTGTGGATACTTACCCCTAGTTTAGTAGTTAAGAATTTCTAAGTAATAAAAGTTGAATACCATCAATTTCTTTGCCAGAATTGTCAATGTAGGTACCTATACTATAGGTAATGTTAGCTGTGATGATAATACTTGTCGCAAAATCTTGATCTTTTATTTTCTCTTGTCCCAGGGTTGTGTTCTAGTCTGCTATGCGGGCGCACAGAGAAGCTAGAGTTGGGCAGCAACAGCGGCGCGGGGGCTGCACTCGCGCTTGCGCTGGTGCGGCCCCCTGCCGCCCCCCGCACCCCCTGCCAGCTCAGCCTCACCGCCCCTGAAGCTGCTGCCTTCGCTGTTAGGCTTATTGATGTTAAGGTAAGACTTTTGAAATGTTAAGGACTTTTATACTTCTCTTGTATCGCCACAGTCAGTAAGGTCGGTAATTTTGATAAGGCTTAATAATGCTGCTGTCATAACAAATTACACGTTTGGTAGTTGTGGAGGCACTAACTCTAACATGCATGGCAAATGTTTCATGAAATTCATAAGAGTCAATCATATGTAGTTCAAGACTGCACATTGCTTTTGGCAAGTTGAGAATAATGCACTATTACCCCAAGCCCCAAACGCTTCGCGTTATGAGGCGTGCAAAACAAAGTTTTTGTTGTGAAAGTTTGCCTTAGATATTTTTGTTTTTCCCTGATCAGACTATACCTACACTGAATATTTTCACATTGTAAAATGTAAATATCGCTCTCTTAAAAAGGGAAAAGTGGTATATCTACCAATAGCGATATGGTTTTGGATATTTGTGTAGAGATACCTCATCTTTACCCTTGTGCAAAGTGGCATCAAAATCGTAGGTATTACTTTCCTCCTTTTAAGTTTTTTTTTTGTTCAAACCCCAAAAAGAACATTCTCTTGAACAAAGTTATATTCACATAAGTCACGGATGATATAGCTGTTTGCTGCTAAATCGTGAACAATAAATAACTTATCAAACAATCGGAGTGAAACCTTTTTTTACAAACCCACTCGTAATATACCTATCACGTAATATCGGCTTCGATGTTAATCGATTACGTTAGCACTTAGCACTTTTATCGTGTTTCAATAAATCAATAGGTACTGCGAAGCCGTATGCATATGCTAAACTTGCTTTGACAGGCTAAATGCCAAAATAGGAGAGTATTTAGGCGAAAATTTAAAAACTGCTGTGTATTTTTGTGTTTGTGATTTGAGTAGAAAACATTCAAACAAAATAATACAAACAGTCGTAACACCATCTAATTCCATTAATCATTTCAAAATATTCAAAAAAATTGTTTGAATTGAAATTTAATTCATTTGATACGTACCTACCTTAGGACCATCCCGATTCTGAAACTATAATTAATTTTTGGGTTCCGTACCCGAAGGGTGCCAAACGGAACCCTATTACTAAGCCCTATCTGTCTGTCAGTCAGCGGGCCGTACCTATATCATGAACCGTAACAGGTAGAACAGATTGTGTAGATACCTACTTCTATTGCCGCTATAACAACAAATAATAAAAATTAAATAAAGTTAATAATTAAAGGGGACCCTTTGATTATTACCTTTAATTTAATTTTATATATTTCCATACAAGAATCGTGTTGTCGGCGTTTTTTTACAAAAATGCCCCATTTTTACCGCCGTGATTAGAGGACTACCAGACTAATTCGGAAAAGTTTTTAGCATAAAAGAAAATAATAGGAACCTAGACATACTCTTTTTAAAAAAAAAAAATTTAAATCGGCTTAGTTTTCGAGGAGAAAAAAGGAATTCTCCTTTTTTCTCCTCGAAAACTAAGCCGATTTAATTTTTTTTTGCCAAACGTCGTTTTCGTCAAATTTTTTGTGATATAATCGGTCTGAGCTGCAGTTGTCCCTATCGCACTTTACGGGGTTAAACTCGGTTTTTCGGGCGCAGCGCGACGGCAATAGTTTCTTCAAATACCTATTTTTCAAATTCCTCTCAGCCCCTGTTCCCTCTTAATACGGTACGGAAAGTCTAAATCGCACTTGGCCGATTTTTTATTAAAAAGGTATCGGTCGTCTAAAATCCAGGAAAACAAATGCAACTTGCCTGGGTTTCTTTCAGATTACTTCATTACCAGCTTGCCAGTTCTATGACCCATAATTATATTTATTATCCATGATTCTACTTAAGTATAGTGTAATTGACGAGTATGACTACTACTCTACTCGTGTGTAGACTGTGGTTAAGAAGTGCGTCTGTGGTTACCTGGTTATACTGAACGAAGGTAAGTTTTAATCAAAATTGTGGTTTAACACACTTGCAATAATGATTATGCTGCTTGGAAGCGTGAGCGAGTATCAATTCTTGAGAGGTGTAAATGCGTCAGGTTTGTAATCCTCAAAGTATGAAAATTATGTGCTCCAGTTTTAACATTGCCATTATTTATCACCCTGCACGCGTAGCAAGACAAACATAGAAACGGGTTTTCTACGGGTTTTGTCGACGGAAGAATAGACAAAATGACAGATTGTGATTGTCTATCGGTCATTTTGTCTATTCTAAAAAAAAAACCATTTAAGTAATCCGTCATAGATACTAAAAAATATTAGACACGTATTTTTTGCTTTAACATATTAATAAAAAATGTTTTAGATAAAAACACATTCAAGTTGGGGAGTGGGGGCTCGCTACGTCACAATCACAAGTCAGTATAAAATCTGCCGGGCAGTGACGTCGTGCCACTTCCCCGATTAATAATAATGTATTATCTTTGATCCAGCCTGTCCCAACTTGCTGTCCTCCCCCCAGCGACGCCCTAAGCCGAGGTCCGTACCCCACAGGTGGTGCCCTTAGCGAGCGCTCGCCTAGTTTTTAATTAGAATAGTTTTGCCCCTGGCTGGAGGCTTTGAGTTTAGAAGTTTAAGGCAGCCGCAGGATTGTCCGGTTAAGTAGTCATCACCTCAGAGGTGAGCTACGAGACGCCGTAGTCAAAAAAAAAAAAAAAACGTCGTGCCACATTTTAACGTATTGCCTATTATATACTGAGTAGGCTACTCTACTAATAGCCGTGTTCTTTTGATTGCGTAAAAAAAGAAAAAAAACGTGTCCAATATTCTTTAATTTTTTTAGTAAACATCCCTATTTTGTAAAAATCTCATCGTGTAAACTTAGGTGAAATGAGCTGTTAATAGTGTCAGTCCCAGGCATCAAGTAGAATAACAGCTCACTTAACCTAAGTTTTCACGATGACATTTTTACAGAATAGACCGCCTGTAACGGTTAGACATAAAAAAATAAATAGTTAAGTAGTCGGTATAATTGTTCCAAAATCTAGGAGTTAATGGCATTAGCTAATTGCGAAGTGACATTACAAAGTAAGTAATTAAATTTGGAATAGGATTTGCAAATGATGATTCCAGTTTAGTTACAGATTTCTGTTATAAAATTACTAGGTCGTTGCTAATTGTTGTGTGCAATAATGTTTTAATTACAGTTTTAGACACGGTTTTGAAAATAAGACCATAATTAGTATAAGCATGTCTATTCAATCCTTGAAATTCGTCGTATGATGAAAACTACGGTTTGTCTCGGAGAGTTTTCCAGTAATGTTATTGGAAGATTAATTTTTCGCAGTCTGGCTGGAAAAACTGCTCATTCTTAAGAGTCTATAATACCTCAAATTGCTTATCATGATCCTCCGTTATATCGATTAGTGCAGCATTAATTTTGAAACATATTTATGTTAAAGTTAAGGATTAATGTTAAGTAGGTACTACGAGTATGTTTGATGAAAACAAATTGTCTCGATAGAAAAAAAAAACCAAAGTCCTCCATTCAAACCTCCAAACCGAAGAATAAACCGCTGGTATTCAATAAATACTTCAAATTACATTATGAAACTTTGCATAATAACTGAACTAACTATAAAGCAGCGACTAGTATTTAAAAAAAAAAAGGTATTATAATTTTCGCCGTAAACGATTGGCGCCTTAGAGCCGCCTTGCTGAGAGCAAGCTTAGTCCGCGAGCAATATGGTGCGAGCGAGATAAAAAGTGAATTAGAGCTGAGGTAGTATGGGCTCTTAATCATTGTAATTGTTACCACAATAAAGAGTGTGACATCCGTCAAGTTTCGTCACTCGTTCGTCTAGACATCGAGACATCGTAAATCGTTACAGATGTGGTTTTCCTCGATATGGCATTGACCTCAGGCAAAAACACCTATAACGGTCACAGCTTTTTTCTTTTCATGATTTCCCGTTGTAGCATTTTCCTTAAAGGATGTCATCTCGTTTCCGTAAGAAATGCGAAGAATTTTTTGTGGGGTAGCACGTGTCTTTAAAACTGTTGTGTGGTTTTGCAAGCTCGGATGGGAGGACCACTTTGTAGTTTGAACTTGGGATCAACGGACCAAGGTTACATGACACTACTGACAGAAAAACGTAGAAACAAGCAATTCGTGCAGTTTAGTTACTAAGGATAATGAGTATAAAACAAGGTCTTAAGATTCATTAAAAGTAGTTACTTCTAGTTTTATAGTTTATTAAGTAATTAAACATTTAATTGCCATAACATCTTGCTACTATAAAATATCCTCGATATTTTTGCTATAAATTCGAAGAAAAAATACGAAGTAAATACATGTAGTAGGTTAAATCAATTATTTCACGGTGCACGTAGAGTTACGGATGAGTCATGGCACGTGCAGCAAAACCGAATAATCAATTATCGGTTATCGAAGTTTTATCGACAATGGTCGAGGCTTTTGGTGTACCTGTGAGTATTTGTAACACACAAGTTTTCATCTTCTGTATCTAAAGCTAGTTTTTGTTAAGACAACGGGATCTCTGTGCACATCGTGGCTGTTGATGGGGTGAATATTTCAAACATCGTCGTTTTAATATTTTTGTAGTGTTTGACCCCGTAGGTGGCCACGTTGATTGCCTCATCAGTGGCATTCTTGAGGTCAATGTGAACGGTCACTTAGGAAACTCCAGCAAGAGCATCATCGCACCTACTTTCACCGAGACCTGTCTCAATCTATCTCTTTTGCCATATTATTTAGTATTACACTAAATGTGCTACAATTCATTAGGCGTCTAAAATCACAGTGTAGCCTAAACTGGCCTTCCCTGTGCCACAATGGATGTAATTGTGATAATCATGCCCTTATTGAATTTGTCACGCACTCACGGGAGACAATTTGCGACTCATTGCGCCAGTTGTAATAGTCATAATAATGTATTTGGTTTGAGGTCTCGAAGGACCATTTTTCACAGTGTTCCACACATGTGCTATGCAATAATACAATTCTAAGAGATTGAATTTATGCAATGCAAAGATGATTTTTGCAATCTTCAGCAGCAACTGCATTGACTATGTTGGTCATATTTTGTTGTACACTCTACGTAGGTTGTCTATAAAAAAGCCAACGAACTGCAGTAACTCACAGACCGTAATTTCAACGATACACATATGCTGGTCTGCTGTTACAGATCTGTTTGAGTAATACTTATATGAATTTCTATGTCTCTCTAAAATGCTTGCAAAATATAGGTTTACTTTCAATCCTTATTTGCCTAACCCTTGAGAAATACATGCATTTGGCAATAATACTCAGGATTTGCCATGACAAACAGTGTCCCAACTTTGCTGCCCAATTTGTAATACAGAGCACATCAACCTAGGTACTACAATCTGCCAAATTTCTTTTTTTCAACTTTATCACTAAAGTATAAGGTTCAAAGTTGATTGGGAAAATTTGACAGTTTCGGGTAGGTTGACCTGCTGGCGTCTGTATATCTTACAAAATCGCATTATATTATGGCGCCATCCCATTGTTTGCATCATCTACTCACGGTGTAGTAACCAGGAACCCATTATAGCCACATATGGTGGTCAAATGAGACGTGGGCAGTGGTCTAACAACCGACGTTTGTATATCTTGGCGCCTGGTACTTAGATGTATATTTTTTGTGCCAGATTTGTAAAGCTAGTTTTATCTAGTGATGGGTAGCACACTGTTTTAAAATGAGGTGAATTTGAATTTAGGATCGTGTGAGGCACTCTTTTTACAAAGTGTGCTACCACGAATGAGGCGAGGCTGCGATGGCCTGTGAGCACTGAGCACGTACGTGCTGTGAGTGTGTCAGTGAGTCGGGTGACTCGCGCGTGAGTCGCGAATGCGGTGTGTAGTGACGACAACGCGACACGGCACACATCACACATAATTATGAGTAGGCACACGCGGTGACTGATTGGTTAAGCGCGTCACACAGCTCGCACGAGTGATGATGAGAGAAAGAGAAATGAGAATGGTTACGTGACGTTGTCAAACAAAAGCAAAAGATGGCAATTAAACTTAGAACTTAACTACTTTGCTTAGAACCGTAAATAGACTTGCAATTGAGTGAGTGACTCGTTTCTTTTAAAACTCACAATACTTACGTACAACAACTACAAATGTTCTGTGTAGCTAATCTGTGCCCTGTGGTGTGGGGTGGCACATCAAAATAAAAAGAGTTACTCTTTTCGTCCAAGTGAGTAGCTACAACTGTGTTAGCACGTGTGATGAGTTACCTAACACTAGTCGTATCCACTCTGTGTTGAAATTACAAAGAACATGCTCTCATTTCATCATAAGTACCTGGTCAATGCTGCCACGATAGTACATACTAATTCCATGCTGCCATGATAGTAGGTACTTACTAATCCCATGCTTTCATGTCCTGAAACTCGTGCCAAAACTTTACTAGCCTAACACAAAAAGGAAACAAAAACACGAAAACGTTCCTTACCGGCTTTTTCACCAAAGGAAAATTACTAGAGACAGCCGAGTTAATTTGTATGTAAATAAGTTCTGTTTTTACCAGAAAATATGAACGAGGTCGCACAGATTAACCTAACAATAGATCAATGGATCTCGCTTTAGGAAGTAACTGGAAAACAAGACCACTTCCAAAATGAAAGAAAAGCGTTGAAAAGGTTATTGTTAGACGTTTCAAACACGCTTTAACGGCTTCAGTCAGTCAATTATCAGTTTGTGGAATTGAGGAAATACTTTGTTGGTTTTCTGTCTCCGTCTCAGTTTCGGTGCGTTTACCTAATTACTGTTAAAGTTTTACGGTTCCGTACGTCCGAATGAAAAAACGGAACCCTTATAGGATCACTCGTGTGTCTGTCTGTCTGGTGGGCTGGTTTTATTATTAATAGAAAAAAAATAAGAAGAACAGTAGTGGTCATGATTTATTTTCGAAACCTCGAATGCAAACTTCGCGCCCTCACGCCCCTAGCCGCTGCAGGATACGCCCAGGGGCCTAAGTCTGCTATTTTTATAAATTCGTCATTCCAACACGATCCCATTGTCATTTTGCTAAAAGTTCGTAATCTGCTAAATTCATAATGGTCGATCATTGGTTGATCATTTTATTCCACAAACATGATACTAGTAACGAATTAAAAGAAATGATTGCACAATGACGTTCTCATGGTAGGTCACTAATCAAAGGAACTGTCAAAATTTTAGCAGATTACCGCCTAAGTCAGTCATTCATTTTTCATTATGTACGAGATTACCAATAGATTCCATTTCTATCAATGGAGTGTCAGTGGCTGACCATTGGAAAGTCATAATGACGCCAATATGTTATTAGATTACCAAACTTGTCAAAATCAACAATTATGAAATCAATGATAGACCATTCTGACACTATTGTAATAGCAGACTTGAGGCCCTGGGCGGCGGGAATCGCAGGCCACCGTAGGCGCGGGCTTGCGGACGGTGAGCAATGGGTAGCTCACGTCCGATAAGGACCAGGCCCGGGTCGACGGCGCGCGGCGCGTTGTGTTCCACGCTCGCCTCAAAGAGATGTCAGCACAACTGGCGTGGTCTGGTAGGACCAATGCCTGCCGTGACCGCGGGAAAATCCAAAAGGGATACCGTGGCCCCTGGCAACGTAAAGGCAACTGAAGGAACACGGGTGGGTTTTAGTCAGTAAGAGTTTGACACGGAAAGCGGAAGAAGTTATTTGATAACTTCCCAACCAATAAAAAACGCCGCCTCGAAGGACCAAAAAGCACCACACTTTAAAATCAGGTTCCTACCTGTATACTTACTAGACTAGTTACATAAGTCATATTTACCCACGACAATACCAATTAATGTTAATGCGGTTAGTTCATTACTTCATTACAAATAAAATACCTGTATCTACTGTTTAGATATTTACACTACAAACGGGTAATCCGATGAATCACCTTTTTGCTTGTAAATTATATTTTATATTAATCGTTTTTGCAACCACTGTTGATGCGTGAAGGGTTATTCATATGTAAATGTGAACTTTGATCATGTTTGTCGTTAACTGTTATCGAGTAATTTTATGGATATTTTCATTCTCACGTTGCTTCTTATACAGGATGTTTGGCGCATGGACCGACACAATTTTTTCAGGGATTTGGGAGGTCATTAGCTAGGTTCTAGCTAAGTTCAAAATAGCTTTTAGTTTTTTTTATAATTAATTTAGAAGTTGTAAAATTTCATTCATTAAATACAAAAATTAACTTTGGAAGCTTGTAAGGAATTTTCTTGAAACCAGTTGTATAAAACAAAGATGTTTTTAGATTTAAAGGACTTTGGAGAATGCAACAAAATTTGTTTTGTGCCACTACACCCACAAACAAAAAAGTTATTTCAAATTAAAGGACACATTTTGGGAATTTTTTTCATTTTAAAAAAATAATCGTATGTAACCAACCGTGACATTTGGGACAAAGGGTGTATGGGTAGAACCTAGCTAATGACCTCCCAAATCCCTGAAAAAATTGTGTCGGTCCATGCGCCAAACACCCTGTATAGTGCCTATGAGTGACTTAATTCTTAATTTCTTACGCGTCTTTCTTAAAACAATATATCTTACGTACATACTATAGTAGACTTAACGTGTGTCTAAATTACCCAAAAGGTTGACGAGTTTAGTTGAAACTATTATTTGATTTCGCTGTTCAGATTTTTCAGTATGTCGGACACCATATGTAAAATTCTTCTAAATTACTACCCCGTAATAATTACCCTATAGAGGTCAGACAGAAGTGTTGCTAACCCACAGTTTGTCAACGACAACATAGGTACCTAATTTTATAGTTCTATGAAGATTTAACGTTAAGCGATCCTGAAATAATGAATAGCTCTCTGATTGAACGTTAAGCGATCTTGCAATAACAGATGACGCTCTGATTGAACGCTAAGCAATCCTGAGATAACGGATGGCGCTCTGATTGAACGTTAAGCGGTCTTGCGATAACGGATGGCGTTCTGATTGAACGCTAAGCAATCCTGAGATAACGGATGGCGCTCTGATTGAACGTTAAGCGGTCTTGCGATAACGGATGGCGTTCTGATTGAACGCTAAGCAATCCTGAGATAACGGATGGCGCTCTGATTGAACACTAAGCAATCTTGAAATAACGGATGGGGCTCTGATTGAACGTTAAGCGATCTTGCAATAACGGATGGCGTTCTGATTGAACGCTAAGCAATCCTGAGATAACAGATGGCGCTCTGATTGAACGTTAAGCAATCCTGAGATAACGGATGGCGCTCTGATTGAACGCCAAGCAATCCTGAGATAACGGATGGCGCTCTGATTGAACTTTAAGCAATCTTGAGATAACGGATGGCGCTCTGATTGAACGTTAAGCAATCCTGAGATAACGGATGGCGCTCTGATTGAACGTTAAGCGATCTTGCGATAACGGATGGCGCTCTGATTGAACGTTAAGCAATCCTGAGATAACGGATGGCGATCATCCTGATTATCACCATAACCATAGGTTTAAAAGATAAATTGGTGACAATAAACTTAATATTATGTAGCACTTTTTCCAACTACAAAACAGAACTTTGGAACAATTTTCATAATGTTACTGGTCTTTCACTCAACCGATATTCGATGTATTATGTAATCTACGGTAGCGTCGATTACATTGGCCGATTCACAGTTAAACGTAGTTCTAACTGGCTCGACCTAGATTTGACTAGCTCTACTTGCAATGGGGCTAGCATAGTTACCGACAACACAACGGGATTATCAGATTAAAAAACTAATGTGTTAAAAAAAACATCGTATTAACATAAAAAACTATGTTTCTATGAAAAGCAGTATAATTCGCAGATTTGTTCTCGTTACCTACTCACTTATAACAGTTTTTTTTTAAGTCTCTAATAGCTAGTATAATTATGATGTACTATCGTGGCTTTGTTTCTGTGGTCTATCAATCGCGCATTTTCTAAGATAATATTGCGCACACTCGGTAATATTGTAGCTATCGAGAGTTTCATAATACACGATCAATCAGAATCAGAATCTTTTTGAAACAGATTGCTAATCCATTAAATTGCTTCATAAGTTCGTAAAAACAATCTGCTCAACAACGTAAATAAAGCAATGAATGTTTTTGAACTGTCAAAATGAAACAGATTAGTCGTAATCGTTTACGAAAATGTGTTGCGTAATTAGGTACCTAGCTGATCAGTATTTTCAGAGATTACATGTTACAAACATACAAACAACTTTATAATACTTATGTTTTTTATTATTATTTTTAAATAGAACAGAAAACATTTATTCGACACAGACACAACACAACAGCAACAAACACATAAAAAAGAGAACAATAAACATAACAATAAAATTGCAGTAACATTTTGCTGACAGTGCCATACCGAAAGGGTTACCATCTCAGCATTTGCTGGGCGTCAGACACCCAGCTCTGGGTTTCAGTTGGCACCCCGCAGTGACACGCAAGCAAGTATCTTTGTAATATCTTAGTTATGTATTGTTTACGTACCTATACCTACTTACTTGTTTTTTATTGTATTGAAATGCAGATACTAAAGAAAAAATAGAAGTGTAGAGTTTAGTTGATAAGTCGACCCGATATGGTACCAATGAAAGGTTAAAAAACTTAAGAGAAACTCACATTTTTATTCCTAAACGTATAGTACATTAACCATCTAATCTTTATTGCAAACCATTTGCCATCGTTTGAATAAATGAGGCAAGTAAATAGTTTTATATTTGCATTCTGAGTTTAAATCGTCTGCGTCTGATTGTCAACAGTTACGTCACTCGACGTCTGCGCAAGATAGTTTTACGGTATTGACATAGCATAGTCTGTAGTTTATGTCTGTCTAGTTGAAGTTATGGCAGAGATCAAAGGAAAGAAAATATAAAGAGATGCGTCATCGGTGGGACTGTAATCCTAACTTCCTAACTAATATTATAAATGCGAAAGTGAGTTTGGTTGTTTATTTCTTTTTTGTTACGCTTACACGCCAAAACGGCTGAACACACATGGGTAGACCATGAACTAGGTTAGGACATAGGATACTTTTTATCCCGATATTCCCACGGGATCGAGACTTATGCGAGGGAAACCGCGGCGAGCAGCTAGAAATAAATAAATAATTAATTTCTGGAGATGATTCGCTTTTGGCAAAAAAAAATAAAACGGTAGGTCTCTTGGATCTTGCAATGGTCGCTGATACTCTATTTATTCCACTGCAGGCCAAAAGGCAACCCCTCCCTTTTCCACACATTTCTGTTTTCTGCTGACATGGAAAGTTCTTACGGTAAGAGTCAAGCTGAATTCAAAAGATATGTCAAAAGTGTTATGCTGGGCAGAGGCCATTTTCAAGGCAATTTTCTGCTAATGTAGACCAGTCTTTCGTTAGGAGTCAAGCTCAAGGCACAAACTTGATGCAAAAAATGTTTTTTCTAATTCTGAAGGATTTCTAGAAGGCTCTCACAGTTAAGACATAGGTGAAGCATATATTTTTCTAACATCAACAACACACGTTGTGGCTACTAAACCAGTTTCTAGGTAAAAAACTACAAGGACATCTATATATACGTCGTTTGTTCGTTTTATTTTATAGTCTGAGAATTTTGTGAGACAACACGTCTGTCATAATATGGTGTGATGAAAAAGTGTTGGAAAATAGCTAGAAAAGTTCTCGGAAGACTGAGGAAACAATTATATTGCTATTGCTATTCCAAAATTACCCCAAATCCATTAATAATTAGCAAATTTTCAACAGGGGTCATAAGTTATTACTTGTGGACACCCGCTAAACGATACTACGGTTCCAGGGACCTAACGAGTCGTATCTTAAACATTAGAGTCTCAGTTGCTTTTCTTAACACTGGACTAACAATTAAATGCCATTTACCTACGTAGGCGCTTAATGCCAAACTGTTGATCCGGGTGCAACCTCCTTACTTGTTCTGATGATTCATACGATGATGGTATCACTGCAAAAGAGCATCATGGATTTAAATATTAACAGCTTTGATAAATATCCTCGTGGAAACTGCCACCTTAATTTTTTGTGAAATCGAAAATGTATGACATCACACTATACCTACCTGAAAAGGTTAACGCCCGAAAATGTAAAACCGCAAACTTACATTTCTATAAAGTTAGCAGATATTAATAGACTCATTTGTGATATCTACTGATACACCTTAAAAAATCCATCAAGTTTTATATCAAGCCCTTAACCCAACCTAACTCAAGGCTCCGCAGATGTTGGTCGAGGCTGTAGCAACTACTAGTACAAAGGCTGCCAAGTCCCTAAGATAATTGATTTATCCTTCACTATAATTAGATGACGATGAAAATTAGATGACGGGTCGAGATCTGCTTGAGTCCTACCGAAAGGATGACCGCCTCTGGAAAAATACAGAATTGTGTAGTAAAGGGCAGCTGAAGGATTACCCTTTTGGTGTGGATTTCTAATAATTTATATAAGAACAAGAAAGCAAGTGTGTCCACTTGACATTGAATGACATTGATATTATTTAAAGGTTATCAGATTTTGGTAGACATGGATATTTAAATCTAGTCTAGTTTTATTTAAAGTAGTCATTAAAACTTCTTAAAAAGGTCATGATCACATGTGTCTTTCACGTGACAAAAGCACTGAACTTGGTTATTTTAAATGGCTCGTATATGTATTATAACAAACAAGAATAGACATCTATTCTTGTCCTACACTACTTGACTACTGTTAAATTTTAACATCAGTACTCGTATCAGCACGAAAGATCAAAGAATCATGAATTTTGATGATTCCAGAAGATCTCGCTTCCCAAATATTTCCAAGTGCTTGGACGACCTATTCCTTTCTTTTATCTTATGAATTGTCTATCCTGTTATAACTATGTACACCTGGATGAAACTCTGACCTGCGGTTATTGACATAAACAAGTTAGCAAATAGTGCCTGGATTTTTAAAGATTTGGTCACTGCAGTAGCTTCAGTATCTACACCATCATATCATATTCTTGGAAGCAAAACTTGACACAAATATGACCACGTCGCATGCAGACGTATCAAGATCCAGTACATGAAATCTGCTCAATTTGCAGCATACAGTGTGATGATTGCAATTGTATGCATTTACGATTGATCAGTGTCAATTGGCCGGGTCTCATTGGCACACTTACGCCTAAACATTTGAACTCTGATCCTTCGAAATTGTATACGAAGTTAATTTTCCTTGCAAATTTTTCCATTATGATCGGTCATGGCTGCTTCTAAAAGTATTTCTTCATTTAGTAGCAATTAGTGTTCACTAAATTGATGTGACGGATTTCTACATCATCGTGTCCTTTACTGTCAAGTAACATATATACAATTTATTTCATTTGTGATTTCGTCACCGAATAATCTCTTGCAAATTATTATTAATCCTTTCAATATTTTAAATTTCTTGAGGTTCTATTATTATACCTTTGTCTTCATTGTATTCCTATACACAACGTGTATAGTGTGTGTGTTTAGTCTAGGTATACACAACGTGTATTCTTTGTGTATACTCATCACCTTTATTTTACTCATATTGATACGAATCATCCTTTATTCTTTGTAGTCTAAAAGTTCTTCTTCCTCTTTGCCATTCCCGGAGATTTTCCAAGAAAACGAAGGTTGATATAGTTTAACAAATTACGAACAATAAGATATTCCACTTTGATATAGGAATTATTAGGAATCAGAACAAGTGGGATGAATTGGATGCAACGTTGATCGAGGTTAAATAAGATCACGTGTGACTGTCATTGCTACTTCTGTGTTATTTAGTTAGACATTTGTATTGAAATATATTTGCTAAATTCATGAAGTATATTGCAGAAAATCGACTTTAGATTGCCTACACTCTGCGTTGTCCCTTTTATCAGTTGTTGTCGGAACATCTAACTCAAAGTATACTAATTACTATTTGAATCATGGTTTAATGTTGGCCTCTCCGTCCTTCGTAACCCACAAGTAAATACCATGTGCTGAAACGTTGTAAAAGATTCTAAGCTAAATCTACCTAATTTAGGTATAATTGAACATAACGACAAAACAGTTCATAACGGCCGAAATCATGAGTCAGACATGAAACAATAAAAACAAGAATACCTCAGTAGGCGTCAAACTTGGTCCGTATAAATATTTTATTGGTCCTGCGATCCGGAAAATTGCAACTTTATTTTTTATGAACCGTGACGTTACGTGGGTTGCCATAGAGACCAGCGTGCAAACAAAAACAAAAATCACTAACAACTACTTTGTTACAAGCCAATTACGAGGCTGACAACAGCTAAAGCGTGGTTAACGTAGGAATGCATATAAAAGAAAGAGAAGTACGATGACACAACGCTGGTAATTTATTGCAAAATATGAAACAATTATCTATTTACAAAAAATATATTGAATGGACTCAAAAAATAAAACAGTATTACGTTAATATGTTTCTTGTAGAATAATTTGGCAAAAAGTTAGTTAGTTGTTAAGTCCAAAATAAGCTGCGTCCATGTTTATCAATAACGTAAATACTTTCACGAAAACGTAAAATTGTGTCAAAAATGCCTGAACCATTAAGAGAGGCATTCATAAATTCTTATTGAATAACTTGATTGTTTTCCTTATCACGAATGTTTTTGGTTTCAGGTACTTATTCCGTCAGTTATTTAATCATTAGAACCGATTAAGGCTGAAGTTCTACGTTCTCGTAATCATGTAAGTATATGAGTAACTACAATATAATATAATATGTTTTTGTACAATTACTTTATAGGGGTTCGTGGATTCATAATAACAGCCGCATGAGTCGATCTTCAAGGTTAAGCAACGCTTGCCGAAGTCGGGTCATGGATGGGTGACCATCCATTACATACAGACTATTACCGAGACCTCTCCATGCCTCGGAAAGCATACGTTAAGCCATTGGTCCCGGCTGTCATTTTTACATTTTTGACAGTCGTTACGGGTCGTCAGAAGCCCGAAAGTGACAATCATTCTTACCAAGGGGTATCGTGATACTCAGTAACTGGGTTGTGGAGGTCTGTTAGGCAGTCGCTCCATGTAACATACTGGTATTCAGGTGTATCCGGTTAGACTGGAAGTCGACCTAATGAATTACTTTACACTTACAGATTTTGGTCCCTCGAGTCACATTGGCTTACCTACATATTTATCATGGCGTTAGTCTAGCGAGTTATTTTTCCCCCTTTGTTAATAATCACGATAGTAAGATCTGATAATAATCAATCATAGGTTAGATCGTGAAGGCTCTGTGTTACTCAACATCTTTCCTTATTTTCATCATCTACCAATTTACGTATTTCCATTGTTGGATATTGGAGTTTCCCGATATCCAGATGATACATTTTCCTTGATTTATCTTTGATCTATATTTTGTTGTTTGTTTGTTTTGTTATTTTTTTGTTATTGGGTTTATCTATCTGGAATTTCTCAGTAGCAGCCCGGAGTTTGGATTTGTGCCCGATTGATGGAAATAGGCTCGCCCCCTATTACATGGGACTTAAACATAACTGGCGAAATGTAGGTGTACCTACTACAGGTACAGCTCTGCCCAACCCTTCGGGGAAACAAGGCGTGATGTTATAAAACTGTTATAAAAACTATATTTTTATCGGTATTGTTTGAAACACCCACCTTCTCGTGGATACAAAATGGCGCTTCCTACGTTTATAAGTACCTATCTAAGTAAGAAGTAGTGATATAAGAATATGGTGCACTGATGAAACCCATATGCAAATAAATAATGATTAGTATCACGAACGCTTACACAACCACAGACACCACAAATCACCTTCCCTTTCTACACACTCACGACAGACATTACACATCACACAATCAAACAGAACACACATCACACACTCATACACAACAGACATCACACACTCATACACTTTCCCCATTACACCACATCACACGCGCTTACTCACACACAATTGCTGCTGTTAAACTTTTTAGCTTTCCTAATTTTGTAAAAAAAAAAAAAAATAGCGGACGTATAGATAACACAGGATTTCCTAGCATCGGGATTGCAATTCACAAAAAAAGAGCACAAAAATGTAATAATATATCACAATGTAACATGCATTGTATTACTTCTTTTTGCTAAAATAAATAAATTATTCTTATATCTCCGGTTTTATGCGAAATACCTTCGATGTGACCTTTGCAACTTCTGTAGGTTAGTCGCATAATGCTATGTTAAAGCTAATAATGCTGCTTCAATCAACTCAGCAATCCACTGTTGGACAAAGGTTCTACCAGGCTGCGTCACAATATCCTGTCCTCCACCTTCCACATCCAGTCTGCCCCAGAGGCTTTTTTAAGGATTTAGTTTTATGGAAAAACGAAAAATATGACTCAAGCCTCTTGCAGATTGGCTTGACGCAACGGCGCGATGCGACTCTAACATAAAAATAATTTTGGTTGAGCTTTGCCAAGTGAAATCAGTAACGTAGAGGTGTCGTTTTCTGCCTGCTTGTCTGCATGACATTATCTTATTAGTGATGAATCAGCAGATAATGTTCTCCTCGTATTTAGGTTGCTTTCTAATAATATTGTCTGGTACTCTCAGTTATTTTCAAACAGCATTTCTGCTACTTCATTTACTATTTGACATACATAATTATTAGTTTCATTGAAGAGTTCTATTTCGACATACGTATTGTTACTTTTGTCATTTGTGCTTTATTATTACTTATGAGCTGATTGATGTAGGTGTATAAGTTGTAGGATTTTGAGGGTTCGAAAATCTACATAACAAAAAAAAGCTCTAGGAAGTGGTGATGGGTGGGCGTTTTGGGGGACTGTCTTATGTAATTTTGACGTTCGAAAAGTGCTGATTCTCAGCCTGGTTTGAATAAATGACTTTTGAATTTTACCTAAAATGCTCTGCTGTGGTGCCCACTGCACTATATGGACATTTTTCGGCGTGCCAGGTAGATTTTCCTCGAATTTCCATAACAAAGAAGTTTAATCTCTTACCATGGTTTTCATCCTTAACCGACTAAAAAAAGGAGGAGGTTATTCTGTATGTATTTTTTTTATGTATGTTCATTTTCATCGATATTATAATCAATTGTGGACAGATTTTGAATATTCTTTTTTCATTTGGCAGAGTAAACTGATGGTCAAGTATGAATTGTATTAAGTTTGGTATTTAATCCACTCTGTATTATGTTGATGATGTGGTAAGACTTTCTGCCACTATTGCTTACATAGCAGGTACAGGATACGTGTGGGGTAGTGCGACAACTAAAAAGTAAAAATAACATCACGCCTGTATTCCCCGAAGGGTTATGCAGAGGTGTAGGTACCTATAGTACACCCATATTTCGCCAGTTATGTTTAAGTCCCATGTAATAGGGGGCGAGCCTATTGCCATCAACCTGGCACAAATCCAGACTCCGGGCTGCCACTGAGAAATTCCAGATGGAAAAACCCAATAAAACTGCCCGACCCGGGAATCGATACCAGGGCCTCATGTTCAGCAGTAGCGCTTGCGAACACTAGACCAACGAGGCAGCCTAAAAATAAAAACCGTTGTTGTAAAAATGTTTTTTTGTGAACAAAGTTCAAATCAAATAAAGATTGCTTTAATATAACGGCATCCAAGGATCCGGAGGTCAGTTACTTTATAACGCATAAACGCATTCTTAAGTTATGACCAGGAAAGGGCACATGCTAATCAGAAACGTTACAAGAACATTGTTTTGTTTTGTGGACATTGTTTTGTATGTATTGATATTTTAATTAATGTAATAATTTGCACGCCGTAAGGTAGACTGTAGCCGATCTTATTAATTTATGAACATCTTATACCTGTACCTACATTCATAGCAAATAAAGTTCTGATTCTGATTCTGATTCTGATTCTGAAGAATCTGATGTTCATCTTTAGTGTATCGTGTAATATCTTGATATCTTTGTTCAACGGTTTCTTGCTTTTTTTTTGAGTTTTGATATTCATTGTTTTTTTTTTTAAGTCAGAACTTCTTTATCGGCGTTGTGCACTTTTTTGTGATGGGTAAAAAATGTTAAAATCGCGTCAGGACACGTGACCTGATCGAAAATTCGTAAGACGGAAAAATGCACAACGTTAGTATTCAAGTTTTCACTTCTGCCGGCACTCCCGGAGTGCAACCCGTTTTTTTTAAATTTTTTATTTATTTAATGAAATTATAAAACAGAGGTGTTATTGAATTATAAACTTGACGAGTTTATAATTAAATAACACCTCTGTTTGTAACTTTTACCTTTGATGGCGATTAATTGTCGTTGGATTTGCATCGATGGTTGCATCAGCGTTACAAGACCACGTTCAATCTGCCTAGCTTTTCCCAACTATGTTGGGGTCTTCCAGTCTAACAGGATGCAGCTGAATACCAGTATTTAAAGACTACGTTGTTAAGAAGTAATTTAAACAGAACAGTCGATTATAACTTGAGCACGATAAATGGTCCTTCCATTAATCGTGCTCAAAACGAGAAGAGGCCCAACTATAAAAACCTTAAACAACCGTTGATCGTATTTAAATATAAATATATCATCATCTTGAGATCAAATCAAGCTAAAATTGGCTATACACGACCGAACGGCCGAGAAGGCTGCAAAACTCGCCGGAGACCCGCCAATCAGGTTCTAAGATCCAAAAATAGCTCGACCAGCAGCCATTAACGGTGCGTACGCGCAGCACAACACGTACATTTCTCCTTTCACTCACAGAGTAATTTGTACCTTAAGCGATGATCGCTACAAATTATATTTCTGTACTAAAAATATTTTTTACTTTCAGAAGTGTGTTTGTGCGAAAAAAGAGAGTGTTTTTTGTTTTGTTTCTGCTCTGGTTTGGTGCAGTTTGTTTTGTTATGCCAATATTGCATCAAATGCACTCGATTAGTCTGGCGATCATCTTACGGGCAGTGACTTGAAGGGCTCAAATTCTGATCATCTTTAAAAACTGATCCTTGGCACCAATTTGCCATTAAAACTTAATCACCTTTATTTATCTACTATTATATTCTAAAAACATCAATCGTGATAGTAGATTACAGATTATGAAATCATCATCTGCTCATCAGCCGTTTCCCAACTATGTCGGGGTTGGCTTCCAGTCTTATCAGATGCAGTTAAATACCAGTAATTTACATGGAGCACCTGCCTTCCTGACCTGCACAACCCAGTTACTGGGTAACACGATACCCCTTGGTAAGACTGGTTTATGGTTATGAAATAAAAGTTTAATAATAATTAAATTACAATCATCATTGAGAGATATTTCTCGACGGCATGTGAAGCCAAGTCAGAGGCCATGGGCGGCTTTAAAACTCTGACACCAGTACCCTAATTACGTAATGCAAAATCAATCCGAATCTGAATCGTTTTGAAACAGATTGCTAATCCATTGCTCCGTAAGTTCGAAAAAAAAAACTGCAGAGCAACGTAAATAACGCAATGAATGTTGTTGAACTGTCAAAATGAAACAGATTTGTCTTTATCGTTTACGAAAATATGTTGCGTAATTAGAAAGCAGGTTAGTCACTATTAACCACACGAAAAGAAGAAGACAATAATCATTTGAATATTTTTAACAGCTATTCTAACTTAGAAGGAATTTAGGCATTGCTACATGTTCCATTACAATTTTAAACTTATAAATTTTAATAATGCTCGTAAAACTATTGAATGACGCGTTAAACTTTAACATAAGCAATGTTTTCTTGAAAGACTGGCGAAGATGGCGTTGTAAGGCCCACGTTTAAGTTATAAACCGATTACTTTATCGATCGTAAGGCCTTCGAAAATTAAAGGAATACGTATACTTAATAGTGAAACGTCTTTTGTTACTTAAAAGGCTATGAAAAGGTTCGCTTAGTAAATTACAAGCGGCTATTTTGCGTACAGTTTATAAAGGTTTTGTGGAAAAGAATTGTGTTCAAATGAACGTACCTATCTACTATCATTATAGCGACGATCAATAGCTTTGTAGTTCTGTAGTACTCTTGTGATAGCGCGTATCAAAGTACCAAAAAAGTAAAAATTATATATAATTATATAATAAGTAATTAATTACAATTATATTATTATATTAATTATTTGTGCAGCGCTACCGTTTTTATTAGTCACAAGCTGCTATCCTCCCCTGTTGCCCACAGATGCAACATAATTAATAATGGTGGCATATCAAAACATCGAGATTTCTGCGCTATACCCATCTAAGTTAAATATTGACATAGCTCTCATAACATCACACCTTTTATCCCCGAGTGGTTAAGCAGAGGTGTATCTATAATACACCCACACTTTCGCCAGTTAAGGCCCATGTATGGGGGGTGAGTCTGCATGTCTATATTTGGGTTTAAATGTTAACTACGTTCTGCAGTGCTATTCTGTAACCATCTCACCGTGAGAACTTAGGTGAAGTGAGCTCGGAGTGAGCTGTCAGTCCCTAGCAGCAGGTGGAATGACAGCTCACTTCACGCTCACTTCACCTAAGTTTTCACGGTGAGATTTTTACAGAATAGCACTACCGGAATCTAAATGGAGGCAACTTCTAGGTGAATATAACTGTAGGTGATTAGCGCTGTGTGACCTGAATTGCACTTTATTGGGTCGTAGCAAGTATCGCTTTTTATTTAAAGTGTTCCATCTGTTTAATCTGTGGAAGAACTAAGTGGTCACACAGACAGACATGAAAAGCGACTTCGTTTTATACTACCTGCCTATTTATGACGATGACTGTCGATGTAATACTTCTGCTTATTCTATTAAGGACACAAAACTCATAAAAAAACCTGTGAATGAAAATAAGCAGGAAAATTATACCAATATTGCAATATTTCGGCGAAAATCATTATGAGGGCATGTGCTTCCAAAAACTCGCTAAGGATCCACTCTTGCACAAGATTTTCTCGGAATTGATCAGTTCGAAGAGTCGTTCATACTTTGGACTTTGAATGTGATAATCAGGATTTAACGGTTATGTGACGTCATATTTTTTTGTATCATCCGAAAACATATACGTCATGTTAAATAGAAGATGTGAAATGTTTTTAACTTATTTGAGTGGTTGGTATTCGTAGTATGTTTATTTCGTAGAAAAGAAAACCGAAAGTTTAGAATAATATTTACTTAACCACATACCTATTATTATGACAAAACACAAAAGGAGCGGTAAATGAGACAATAAAACAAAATAAATCCGACAAAAGTCAGTGAAACTTTAGTACAGGATGAAGTGCCAATTAAGTCTACCGATAAGAACCAGGCCCGGGTCGATGGAGCGTTGTTATCCACGCGCACCTCAAAGATATGTCAGCACAATTGACGGGGTCCGCTAAGGCCGATGCCTGCCGGGGTCGCGGAAAAGTCCGAAAGGGAAGATACCGAAACCCCTGGAAACGTACAGGCAACTGAAGGAACACGGGTGGCTTCTAGTCAGTAAGAGTCTGACACACGCCCTTCCGCTCCGCCCAGAGCGGGAGAAGTTATTTGATAATTTACCACAAAAAAAAAACCTGTGTTGTCTTTCATTTATTTAACAAACACAATTTACTATTACTATGTATATAATATATAACCGGCGTGCGTGTATGACCAGATGTGTTAACGGTAACGAAGCAATAGGGTAATTAATGTATGTAAGGGTCGTATCAGATGGCGTTCTATAGTTCCTGCATACGTCCATGGGAAGAACGAGTGAGTTTATGTACAATGTACACCGTGTATTTACCTAACATTTCAACGGTAAGTACACGGTGCCGGCGCCAGTCAGTCCGATACCTTTTTTAGTCACTGAGCTGCACCTAAGTTATTTAAGGTAAAGCCTACTAGTCAAACCTTAATTTAGACGCGTGCGCACACTACTATAATTAGAAGTTTATTTCGAGAACCGACCTTCGTAATGCGTTGAACTTGTTAGGTAATAAAAATAAGACAAGTAAGTACTATATATGAAAGGTCACCGCCCGCCTGAACGGACCATTTTTAGAGTAAGAGTAAGAGTAGGGGAAGGCCAAAGATACGATGGATGGACTGTGAGAAAGAGAGAGAAGAAAAGGCAGAAGACATGTTGCGCCCAACCCAAAAATTTGGCATAAGGGCAGAAGAATGATTTAGCACAGATGGATACAGAATTAAATAAAAAGCGACTCTTGGTACGACACAATAAAGTGCAATTCAGGTCGCACAGCACTAAATACATACAGTTATATTCACCTGGAAGTTGCCTCTCTTTCTATCGCGTAACTCATAGATCTTCGGGACTACGTTACACTCACTGAATTGGCCCGATAAGACGGCCCCGTATCGCATTGTAGCTTACCTAAAATGCGGAGTGAACCATCTGTATTTATCTATGCTTAGGGGTGGTTTTACAATATGCACATATTATGTTTTCTGCCTTGATATTTACGTTGTAATATCGTTTAGAGCTCTTTCACAGAGATCAAGTATAAACTATTTGCTTCGTAACAAAGTGCAACGCTCTCCTCAAAGGTCCAACACTATACCACTCTCTGTATTGAACCAGACTCTAGATATAATTCCATCGAAATTAAATAAAATCTGTTAAGTCAATCTGCCTAGTCTTTTCCCAACTATGTTGGGGTCGGCTTCCAGTCTAACATAAATATATTTTATATGTAGCGATTTCCTATCTGACCTCTACAACCCAGTAACTGGGTAATACGATACCCCTTGGTAAGACTGGTTGACTGGTTGTTGATTTAGATATTACAGAACCTCACTCAAAACTCAAGCATTACTTAAAACTAGTTTAAAGCGTTTTGATTGGTTGAAACTAGTTTTAAGTAATGCTTGAGTCTTGAGCGACGTACTGTAAAGCTTCGTACAGACTAGCGCGACGCGACACCGGTTATTGTTATACGGTGAAGTTTTCTTAGAAATTGTATTGTTCGAGTCGCGTCGCGCCGTCGCGTCGCGCTGGTCTTCACGAGCCTTATTATAAATAAATTAAGTTTATTTAAGACAAACATAATATCAAGCCTGTAATTCGCCAAAAGTTAGGCAGAGGTGTTGGTACTTACCTTAGTATGTACACCCACATTTCGCCAGTTATGTTTAAGTAAAATTTAATAGGGGGCGAGCGTAACATCAACTGGGCACGAATCGAGACACCGGGCTTCTAGGTTATAATATATGTCTGAAATCACCAACCCGTCTTGAGCAAGCGTGTTGATTAAAGGCTCGTGCAGACCAGCGCGACGCGACGGTGCGACCCGACTCGAACTATAACAATTTCTAATAAAACTTCACGGTATAACAATAGCCGGTGTCGCGTCGCGCTAGTCTACACGAAGCTTTATGCTCGTGACTTCTCTATATGGGGAGAGGCCTTTGCCCTGTATAGTTACAGGTGGATATTATTATCATTTAGTATTATTACCTCAATTTCAACACCTAAAATTTTCCATTACATACTTATTGATCTATCAATTTCTAAAGGACCAATCGGTCAGTCGATCAGCACATGTCGTAACAGGGTACGTACACATGTTGAGTCAGCCAGTCGGGCTGTTTGCCCGACCGAGTCGGCCGGCCGTTGGGCAAACAGTTCAGCCAATTAACTCTTACTAATAAAAGGTGAAGGTGATGTATTGATGACATGGCCGCACACACGTTTACGAGGTAGAATGGCGGATTCGTAGATTGTCAAAGTAATTATTGGAGTTCTTGATTCGATAAATGGCTGGTTACACTGTAGTGGCAGAAGGTACTTACGAGAAAATCTTGGTAATTTCTTTACTAACTTACGTTCAAAAGTCGTTGCTAAGGTTTGTTTTCATCTGATGTAAGAACTGTATTAACTGTCCGTTTTAAAGTACTGGATAATAAATCAAAGCCCTGTTTGTAATATAAATCGAATAATTATTTAGAATTAAATATATATTTTACTTTTTCTTTTTATTGACATGAATTTGTCAGCTTGGGGAGGCGACTCCTAAAACTTGTCTTTTTTTAATGCTCGTTTTCACCTTCACCAAGTGCACTGTTGGATTTTCAACGCCAGGCTCAGCGCTGAGAGTTAAAATTCCAACAGTGGACTTTTATTTATGGATACATTTAAGTGTCACTTAGTTGACTGTTTCACCACCTACGATTAGGTTCTCGTTAACTTACTTAGACAGATAATATCCTACAAATTCTGTTCAATTTTTGAATTTATTTGGTAAATACTTAGACATCGTGAAATAGGCCTTTAATCTAAATCAATGTTTGTCACCAATCTGCCATTTTAACTCACAGTACTTATAGTTCTTCCATTAAACATAGTTTTACTTGGGACTTAAGTCTCCACCTTCCGCAGACAGAGATCATCTAAGTAAGGAAATCACCATACTTTCCTTAATTGACTCCTATACATGCATATTTAATTATCAAGTTTTATCGATTGTGCAATATAATTATTATTTCAACTAGGCTTGCTTAGGCATTGGCCAACTGGAACATATTCGGTATACATTGATAGATAACACACACTTTTTATTGACATCTTGTGATCGATCCGCCTTTGTGGTCTAATGGTTAGACCACCTTCGATTCTTAGTGGGGCAAAATTTTCTGCTCGGTTTGATTGGTAGTAGAGCTTGCTCTAAGCCCGCCTGGTTAGCTACCACCATCTTATCTAAGTCTATCGCCAGAACAACAATGTTAACACCATTGTTGTGTTTCGGCAGTTCGAGGTAAGATGCTAGTTTTTCTGTGGTTGATGCGGGCCAAGAGCTTATCCGAAGTGCAAGATGCAAAAGCGAGAGATGGATGTTGAAGTGTGTCTGCCATATTATGCTGTTGTGTACCTATGAAATCCGTGTATGTCTCATTATTTTGCTAGGAAGTTTACACGATATCACTTAGCACAGTTTCGCGCCTTACAATATCGCAAATCTGAAATCCGGTTAAATACAATACTAAATGTTGATTTAAATGTTCAGAAAAGTGCTGAGTTGTTTTGTAGGAAGCAACTACATATAAGCCCATGTTTGCACAGACGTAAAAATATTGCGGCGTGATTTTATCGCGCACTGGATATTCAACTCTCGGTGTTGAGCCGAGGGTTGAGAATCCAACACGTTGGGATGCACTCTTGTCTCAGCGCGTTGAAAAAACACACTGTTGGATTTTCAAATCTCGGCGCTGAGAAGAGCGTTGAAAATTCAGTGCACGAAAAAAAATCGCCGCGATTTTATTACATCTGTGCGAACGTTGGCTACCTCCAGCCTAAACTTACATGCCTGTAATAATAAAAATAAATAATGATGAAATGCTAAAACATATTTATATTTTTGGGTACCAGCTGACAAGGAATGTCAGCTGGTAGGTACCCAAAAATATAATGTTTTAGCATTTCATCATTATTTCGGATGTAAGTTCTATACTATAAAAAAATTGAAGACATTTTTTTAGTAAAAATGTGTGAATTTTTGCTAAGTTAAATGTCAACCTACACGCCATTTATATGGAAATTTACAATAGTTCTGTAGTATTTATTGACAAAATTCCAATCAACCGTTCAGTGCCAGATTTAACCGTGGGTGGAGCGCGCAGGTTATTTTAAAAAAGTATCATTAAGTCAATATTAATGAAAATGGGGCACTTAATATCGTACCAGCGCGGCCTGCATGATGCAGGAGCTGATGAACCATACTGAAGGTGCCAAACTCGTACCCAAATCAGAATTTGGCTAGAGAGTTTGGTGTTGAAGTCAGCCCAGAAGCAGACTATGTAAATCGCCATCGACATGGTAAGAAGAATATCAATGAAAATTACCAATTATGTAGGAACTCAAAACAATAAATCTGCCTAGCCTTTTCCCAACTATGTTGGGGTCGGCTTTCAGTCTAACCGGATGCAGCTGAATACCAGTATTTTACATGGAGCGACTGCCTATCTGACCTCCACAACCCAGTAACTGGGTAATATGATACCTCTTGGTAAGACTATTTGTCAGATTTTCGGGCTTCTGACGACCCGTAACGACTGTCAAAGATCCACGAATGACAGCCGGGACCAACGGCTTAACGTGCTTTCCGAGGCACGGAAATTTTTCGATATGTAAAGATGGTCACCCATCCACAGACCAACCCCGGCAAGCGTAGCTTAACCTGATGGATCGACCCGTGCGGCAGTTATTACTTAGCCACGAGCTACTCGAGGACCTCAAAACAAAGATCAGGAAATCAAAGGCCTAAATAAATTAACATCAATCCAAAACGCGTTAACTTCATTAATATTCTCTCGAACTAGGAGAGCCATACTTGTTCTGTTACATAAAGATTATGAAACCTTTTAAAGATTCTTACGATTCTTGTCAAGTCACCTATGTATCAACATAGGTGGCGCTCAGGGCTGTCAAGTTTGATGTCTGAACATCAAGCATTAGCTGCATCCCGCGGTTTCGCTCGCTTAAGTCTCGATCCCGTAGGAATATCGGGATAAAAAGTATCCTATGTTCTAACCTAGGTCATGGTCCACCCATGTGCCAAATATCATCCAAATCCGGGTAGCGTAACAAACTCACTTTCGTATTCCTAATATTATTGTAATATTAATAATATAAAAGTCAGGATTACTTATAAATGTGAAAGTTTGTATGTTTGTTACTGAATCACGCAAAACGGCTGAACTGTGTTCGATGAAATTTTGCACACAGATAGTTTATAACGTGGATTAACACATAGGATACTTTGTATCCTGGTAATACGTTCCCGTGGGATAATTTCTGCCCTCCACGCGAGCGAAGCCGCGACCATAAGCTAGTAGAATAATAATTTTAATAAATCGCTGGGTTGACTCTAGTGTCAAGTGTTCAAGATGACCTGTGTGTGTGTGTGTATGTATGTGTATGTTTTTATGTGCCGGGTGAATTTAAGTATTTTCATTCCTAAAGGCATTTCGGCATCCCATACATATTATGTAAATACGAGTATAATGCCGAAACTGTACAACCTAGTATTTTTTGGATTTAAGTTTTAAAACAACTGTTTTATGTTATAGTGACATCACAAATAATTAGTTATTTACTTTTTAGACCATTTTCATTACCTATTAACCAACCATTTCCGAATTATGTCCATTTACGGGCATGAGGAACAGGGTGTAAAGTTCACTCATCCACCATAGAAAAGGGAGGATCCTCCGACCAGACGGGTGTTGTGTCTGGCGGGCAACTGCCCAGGTGTTGATGTCGTATAGTCTTAATATGTCGTTCGCGCGGTAAACTCTAATTGCGCGATGCAGGATTTGTGTGACGTCATGACTTTGATGCGTAGTTCGTATGTGGCGCTGTAACCGCTACATCCAAATCTACAAAAATCACCATTAGCCAAGCTCCAACAACTTGCGGACAACTGGCAGCCCTAATCAGTATTCGGTATGTATTCAAACTGCGTCGTACTTGTATTACATAAGACAAACTAAGAGTACCAATAATTATGTCACATAGGACCTTCAGTGTAGAACCGTGAATACATGGGCCATTACATAAGGACAATGCCATTTTGTACATTTAAAAAATAAATAGATAAGTAGGTCCTCTCCCTTTTACATGGGACTTAAACATAACTGGCGAAATGTGAGTGTAGTATAGGTGCTCCTCTGCCTAACCCTTTGGGGAGTATAGGCGTGATGTTCTGTTATATTTATGTTATTACGAGTAGTACATAATAAACAAGGCTGTCTCGTTGATCTAGGGTCGCATGCTCAGAGGTATCCTGGGTTAATTCCCAGATCGGGCACAAATTGTTATTGGACTTTCAATTAGGAATTTCTTAGTAGTAGGCTGGATTTAGTACATATAATAAATCAAGCTGTCTCGTTAATCTAGGGTCGCATGCTTAGGTATCCCGGGTTTATTCCCAGATCGGGCACCAAGTGTTATTGGGTTTTTCAATTATAAATTTCTCAGTAGCAGGCTGGATTCTGTCAAAATTAGCGAAATGTTGGTGCACTAAATCTGTCTAGTGACTGATCTCGCAAAAGGGGTAGGCTTTTTGTGAGATCAGTCGTGAAATTATGTACCTAAGGTTTAGAACGCTGGATGGCAGCCATGCACGATTCTTCGCACGATCTTATAACCTGAGGTTATGTAATGAAGTTATTATATTTATTAATCATATCGGAAAAATATTATCTTCTCACGCCCCTTGATTTCTCCTCGCAATCTGTGTAGGTGATAGATATTTGAATTTTTAATAACAATTTATTATTCTGTTTGTTTTTTTTTTTTTCAAACAAATCCAGTGAGCACGAATACTCTGTCATAAATGCTTAAATCCACTCTCTTTTATTTAAAGCCTTACTAGCTGCGCCCCGCGGTTTCACCCGCATAAGTCTCGATTCCGTGAATTCCCGTGGGAATATCGGGATAAAAAGCCCAACCCATGAGCCAAACTTCATCCAAATCGGTTCAGCCGTTTAAGTGTGAAAGCGTACCTAACAAACAGACTCACTTTTTATTTAAAATATTAGTTAGAATTTCAAAATACGTTCTGTTGCTTCTTTGCCAAAGGCCTCCTCCAACCCCTTCCAATTCTCCCTGTGCCTTGTCTGTCTCGTCCATGACTTTCCAGCCGTCCTCACCAAATCATCCTGCCATCTTTTCAAGGGTTTTCCTTTACTTCTCGATTCTCTTTAAGGCTATTTAGTCACAGTCCACTCTGCTGGACTTTGCGCTACAACACCCGGTTCCACGCCTTACGAATCCAATCTGTTGAAAGACAATTCATATAGAGCAGTGATAGCCTAGTGGTGTGACCGTCGGACTGACAAGTCATAGGTCTCGAGTTCGAACCCAAGGCTCTGAATTTTCGTGATTCATGTGCGTATTGAATAATTATCACTTTCTTCAAAAACGGTGAAGGGAAACATCGTGAGGAAATGATGCATGCCTGAGAGATATTTGTCGACGGCATGTGAACCCAAGTCAGAGGCCCATGGGCTGCTTTAAAACTCTGACACCAGGTTAGTCACTAACCACACGAAAAGAAGTCAGAATGAAAATTCCATTATGCCAATGCTACACAAAACATCTATTCTATAGTAGGTAACTACTGTTGCCCACGGGTTCAATCGCGTGCATAATCACCCTATAATGTCCCACTACTGGGACACCCCAGGCTTCCTCTCTTCGGAAGGGTAGTAGTAAGTAGACTGTAATCTACCACGCAGGCACAGTGCGGATTGGTAGTTGTCACATGTCTTCCAACTTTTGTTTCTAGGAAACGATTTTTTCCTTCACCGTTTTGGGAGCAGTGGTGACGAAATTATTTACTCAAAGTAAAGCGCCTGCGTGGGTTCGAACCCGCAATCTACAACTCGTAAATAGGGTCCATCACCACTGTGCCACCACTACTCTCTGTCGTAAATTATCCCACGGTAACGTACCAGGATAATAAGTACTTTTACTTCCCAAATTTCACCGAAATCTGTGCAGCCGTTAAGCCGTGAGAAGGTAACAGATCGACAATATGGATATACCGCATTATCCTGTTGTCCAAATGTCTACCAACCTTATTAACTTGTTATAGGTACATTTGTATGGCATAATAACAAGCATGTCTGTTGCAATGATAGGCTGTCGAGTGCATTAAGTCGACTTCTGATTGACATATTTACCTCGACGCTGTCATTTATGCCTCTATTCGTCCGCCATTTTATGCAATTATGCGAGTCGATTCGATTAGAATAAATGGAGGCGGGGCAATTTACTTACTGTACAGGATATAGAAATCTTAGGAACATCGTCATGTCTAAATAGTCCAGCTAATTTCTTCTTCTTTTCCATCGTTTCTTTCCCGGCTCCTGGTTCGTGGTTTATCAGCTTTCAGTTCTGCTTAAAGGGGATGCGCTAAAGTAGCCCGCGAAATTCCAATTTTCTTACGTTTTTTGCAACTTGCAGGTCAGTCTCAGGTTGTATCTTGAACAAAATATGATTCGCGACTATAACAAATATGGCGGTGTAGCGGTTACACCGCCACATACGAACTACGCATCAAAGACATGACGTCACACAAATCCTGCATCGCGCAATTAGAGTTTACCGCGCGAACGACATATATAAGACTATCCGACATCAACAGTCGGGCAGTCGGCCCGCCAGACACAACACCCGTCTGGTTGGAGTATCATCCCTTTTCTATGGTGGATGAGTGAACTTTACACCCTGTTCCTCATGCCTCCAAAGCGGCACAGAATTATAATCATTAGAATCAGCAATTCAACTCTTTGTTAGAATAATCCTAAAATCTCATTATTCCATGTAATAGTCAATAAATTGGATTACTTTTATGAAATTAGAGAGTTGTATTGATGATTTTTAAGTTGTATTATGTAAGTATGCAGAACGGGGGCGACATCCTAAAGCGGCTTATTCCGATCGGATCCCACAATCCTATCCCACTTTGGCGGAATCGTTAGGAATATGGATAAAATTAATATTTTATTCCGAAACGAATATAACATCCACTTCGAAGATAAAAAAATGCTGTTTTCAAATTAAAAATAAAATGAATAATATCCAGGTACATTATTAAAAACAAATACAAGTGTTCACCACACACCTTGTTTGTCAAAGCATAATAATAATTAATACCCGTACCCATGTACACGACCTTATTGCCATTGTTCCATGTTTACTCACATTGGTACAAATACATTAGTACAGTCTGCGAAAAATCATAAACACACAGTAATTAATATGCACAGTTGCACACAGTGTGTGGGTTACTGTTCTGAGGGTAAGCAAGACCACCTGAGCATTATAATGAACGTTTAATTGCATTTACGCTACCAGTATGCTAATTATTCTGCCTTAGTCAGACTTATCCATCACTGATAGACGTCGATTTACGTTAATGAGACATTATCTCATGATGAAAAAAGGGACCGTTTCGTACCCGACCGTTGGAGGCAACTACAGGCGATGTGTCGCCGCAACGCGAATGATTTCTATGAAATACCTTCCGTAGCTAGCGACACGTTGTAGGCAGCTACGGGCGAGTGACAGGCGACAGGTGCAGCCCGACCGCAGACCAGTAGTGCCGCCAACGCTCGAGCGATAACACGTTTTTCTATCTTCTATCTACCGAGTGGAATAGGTACGGGCTGCTGCCGCCTGCGGTCGGGTTCGGAATCATGACTGCAGCGACATGACGCTGCGACGTGTCGCCGCGACATGACGCCGCGATACGTCGCGTGCAGTTGCAGCCTGTGGTCGGGTACGGAAAGGTACTCGTACCTTTAAGGTTACATTGATCATTTACTCAAATAAGTATGGAGAGATGTCAAAATGATAATTTAATATCGAATAGTATAGTCATTATGGGTTGTGGAGGGCAGATAGGCAGTCGCTCTATGTAAAATACTGGTATTCAGCTGCATCCAGTTAGACTGGAAGCCGACCCCAACATAGGAAAATACCTGGGAAAAGGCTAGGCAGATTGATTTAGCATTTACCCAAAAAAAACAATCAACCCCTGTTTATTTCAATCAATCGATCCACTTGATCATAGAAGAACACATACCTACATACACTTGGTAATCTAAATAATAAATCGCTACCTCTTCTCTCTATATACTCCATAAAGCATAAAAAATTACCGACACAATGACATACATCTGTTGAAGATAGTCAGCACGTAGCAGGTGATAATACAATTTCCATAATAACTATACTATATCCATATGGTTTACATAATAAAGACTGCCAGATATGAGTCGACCATTCTGTGACACAACAACTCTTAGTAACAGTACAGACTCCAAACATTTCTAAGGTGTTTCAAGCAAGACCGCCCCAAAAGACCAAACAATTACCGCGAGAATTTTTGGTCCTTTGAGTTGAAACTTGACTGAAGTTGATGGTGTTCACATCACTAGGTTATAATCATGTTGACTGTGTGCAAGACCTTGCGTATAATCGAAACTTGTAATAACAAGCATGGATCATGTACATATAATGCGTATGTTCAATCAATGAGATGGTTACTGAGTGATGTCGGCTTAAGACGTATCTGTTTATCGCCAACAATCGTCTACTGTCAATGTATCATTAGTAACTAGCTCTTAAGTATGACCATGGCCTGACTTCTTACTATACAACGTGCCTCTACAATAGGGTAGAGCTAGTGGCCAGTAATCATAAAAATTATAATAAGACAAAATAATTCTTAAATTGAAAATTGTTTTCAAACGTTCGCCGACATAGGGCTCTGTCTTTTCTTCAATTCGCCTGCTCCTTGCACGTTATTCGTTTTCATTTTATTAATCCGATGTTATGATTCGTGACCCTGGCAAATGACATACAGAAATACAGTTTGCTCCAAGATGCTATTTTAGAAAATTGAAACTAAATCAAAAAAATAATAGCGTTTCATTAAACGAAAACGCGATACCGTATAATTATGTATGTTAGTTTAATGTCGCCATTAAAGTACTTACTTAATAAAAATCTTAAACATGCTTACTGGCAGATAACGCACAAGCTAAACCGCTGGGCCTAGTGTAACGTTGTGGCTTCACTTAGTCGACTAACTGCATGTTAGTAAGTAGTTAAGCATATCACTAAAGTACAAGCCCAACACTAGTTGACTGACATTACTCTGTCATTTCATCTGCGACCAGCTGTATTAGCGGTTCATCCTCTAATTTACACTATGTGCCCCGAATCTAGGGTGAGTTCGTCATTATTAACTATTATAAAAATATGTGTATTAACCTATCCGGCTGTTTCAATATTATCTAACCCATAGATATCGTGATCTAACCTAACTTACTGCTTATCCGTTAATGGCTTGCGCAGCCCTAGCCGTTACACTAGAAGCTTCATATTTTGTACAAGAGTTAAAGATTCATACTCTAAAGGGGATGAAACTTTGTATAGAAGTTCGTCATTTTTGCCGATGGGTACGCCATCGGGCACACGGCTTCTTCTGCAGAAATATAAAGTCAATGGTCTGGAAACAACAATTTAGATGATACTTCATTGTAGATACTATACTCGTTCTCTATGTAGGAAAATTCATTTGTCATGTCAGTACGGGCACGTTACGAGATTACATTACCTACGTCAATATGACGTCAAAGTACGGCCTTTTGTCCGAAAAAAGATAAATTTTACAGTTACTCGTGCATGACAACAGACCTATACAAATGCTCTTTTGTGGGGTCTGGGGTTTTGAGTATGTAAAAGATACCACGAAACCGCAATTAAAGAAATATAAACTAGTAGGTTCTTGCATTTTTAATAACAATAGTTTTATTAACAAGATATTTCAGTAACAATAAAATCCCAATAAATAATTTCTCTAACCATCCTCCACCTGATTATATTTTTAACTCAGTTCGTCGTATTTCCAAAACTATAAATTATCTGTCTAGTCGTTTAACAATAACTCGAGAAGTTTTATGCACATCGCCTATTCGCTCGCTGAATGTTTTTCCATCGAATGAATACTCATCATAATTTACTTCCAGAACATTATCATAGCCGAATTTGTCGCCAAGCTTTTGCGTATAAATTGAAGTTGACAGTGCAGATATTACACTCGGAATAGCGTCAGCATTAGTAATCTCTTCATCTTCAATATCTATAGGAGTTTTAACATTTTGACCATTGTATAGTAACCGTCCCATTTTATACGTAGATAAAGCCAACAATCCACCAATATCCCTTTGCTTGAAACATGGTAAAGTTGATATAAACATTATTTCCATTTGACAGTTGGTATTGTAGCGTTTAAATATATCAGCTTTTGTTTCAACATCTATGGTAAAGTCATAGAAAGCTTTTAAAGCTTTATGTTTGCAATTTTTTCTTAATTTCTCATAGTAAGATTCACCTTTTGGGGCTAGTACCTGAGTATAGGCAAATAAAATCGTTAGTTTAGGATATTGGAAAAGAAATAAAATAGTTTATTCTGTAAATTTGATACCGAAATCACTTTTACATGTCATATTAAAAAATATGAAAATATCTGACTACTCTGAGAAGAAAGGCCGAAAAAAACTGAGAGGTCGCAGTCTCTTTTAAAGTTCAGACATAATCTTGTTCAGGCCATATGAGGACCATGTAGATTAGTGTCGAAATGGTCTTTTGAGGAAAGAACCACACACAGCTTTGAGTGGACCGGTCCAGTCAGTGAAAGCATATGTCAGTAATCGTGGAGCTCAACTCAGAACTTAAGGAGCTCAACGACTCGAAGAACAGTACCAAAGAAAGGACATTTGGGTAGGCCGCATAAAGTAATCAAACTGCCAGACCATCGTCCATTAAAACTAATTGAGAAAAAAAAAAAAAAAAAGAAAGAAAAATTATCCACATGGTCCTCACATTCACAATAATTAAAATAATATAATACTTTAAAAAGGGACTAAAAGAAATTACCCATTGGCTTGATATAATATTGCAATAACTTACATGGATCTTGTTGAAAATCACTCCAACAATTTCATTGGTACTCGTATCATTTGCCACAATACTGACACCGTCTTTGGCAGCGTCATGACACGTTTGGAGAAGTTCTTCAGCAGCTCCAGGCTCATGAAGTAGACCAACGGCTATGCAAAGAGACTCCGTCTTTATGAATGATTCCCGTATCACTTTTAAAGCTCCATCTAACGATTTGTTCGTTAGGGATTCGAATTTTACAACTCCGTCTTCTGATACTGCCCATGGTTTGTTGTATGGCAATTTCTTGCATGTGCTGAAATTATCATAATTAATTTTCACGTATTATTTGCTTAGACTAAATAAATAAAATTGTTTATCTTGTACCTAAAGTATCTTCGAAACATTTTCACAACAAGGATCTAATCTAAGGAGGTTGAACTGAACACTATTGTAGACACCACACGAATGATGCCTTTAAATCTAAAACGTTTTAAGTTCGGATACGGAAAATCTAATTGTGTATTATATCTGGTTCCCACATTCATAACAATTAATTTAAATACAAAACTGTACACTGTGTAGTTCATAAATTAATTGAATTGAATTGTATATATATAATATATTATTAAGTAATTGCTGCGAGATGTGGGAACGAGTCTGAAGCCGAAAATATACTTTTTAGAATTGTTGTCTGTTTGAATGGCGCAAAAACGACTGAACGAATATTGATGAAATTTGGCACACAAATAGTTTATAACCTGGATTAACACATAGGGTATTTTAATCCCGGTAGTACGTTCCCGTGGGATATTTTACGACATTCACGCGGGCGAAGCCGCGGGCTAGTCACACAACGAAATATCATAATAAGAAATATTCAGAAGATTGTTAAAAAAAAGAATATAAAAAAGTGATCATTAAAAACCGGCCAAGTGCGTGCCGGACGACGTACAGTGAAGGGTTTCGTAGTTATGATGCACCTGATTTTATGTCATATCCCATGGAATTTCTACGACATTTTTATTTATGGAAGTACATATTCAAATTCAAATTCAAAAGTCACTTATTAATACCAAGAACCTCTGAGTTAAACAACAGACAAACACACAGACTTGGCGAAACTATAACACGTAGTAAACTACGGAACAGAACAAAACTGACGTCAACGTAAAGCCTGCTGTGGAAATCGTTTTAAACGCAATTTTTACCGTTATCCACGCATGACAACACACCTGTTCAAATGGCTTCTGTAGGGCGCAAACGATAAGGTAACAATGTAAAAAGACTATCATTACATAGTGCAACAAACAAGTACTAAATCTATAGAGTGTTGCAGATAATGTGTCCTTGTTCACATAATCTACTCATTACAATGTTTTTTTTTTATGAGTTGTATTGCTATATGTGGTTAGCTAGCGACCTCGGCAATTATTTATTTTACCTCGATGGCCCTAGTTTTATAATTATAACTTTTAGTTACAGCTATATGTCAGCGGGCACGCCCTTTACGCCTGGAGGCTTTTATTTAGATATTGTTTACGTTTAGTTATTTTTATTTCTGCCTAAGAATAGTTCTCCATATTTTTGCCTAAATTAGCGTGTGCTAGCTGTCATAATATGGCTATTCATTTATAATTTAAATTATGTTTTGTGTTGCGGTGCATACTATTATATAGAACTAACTGAACAGACAGCTGTGCTGCTGGGGAGTTTTTTGCGCCACTTCTTCTTGCCAGCTAAAGCACTAGGAAGTGGTGAAGGGTGGGCGTTTTGGGGGACTGTCTTATGTAATTTTGACGTCCGGCAAAAATCTAATTTGTCTAGAAGGACCGGAAAAGATCTTAGCATTTGGTAGAAACAGAATAATTTATTCAATTCAATTCAAGTCTTTATTGCTCATCTCATGTGTGTACAAGATCTTCAAATAATACTTACAAAGTTCACATGGAAACAACAATGTAATACGAGTAATATATTAATTGAACGTACGGCATAATTAAAAAAATTGGATATATTATTAGATTAATAAGTGTACAGCTATCATTAAAAAAACAAATCTAATTAAATCGATAACATCACATTTTAGTGATACGCCATTAGAAATTATTTGGAGTTTCTTGCCCATTCTTCTCCATAGGAAGCTACTACGCTTTGGAATGGGCAACTAGCTTCATCTTTCTGACTCACCGACTCCTTCTTTTTAGCGTGTCCATCCAGGTGTCAGTGGCAATCTAAATGGACTCGGCCCAGAATTCTGCCACGTGTTTGGCACCACCGACTCCTTGAAAATTTAAAAGTGCCTGTAATTGGTTAAATTGAAATAAATGCTTTGAGTTTGAGCTAGAATGTGTACCAGTAGTCCGTGAAGAAATCGAAAACATCGTGAGGAAACCGACGTGCCTGGGAGATATTTCTCGTTGGCATGCGAAGCCAAGTCAGAGGCCCATGGGCGGCTTTAAAAGTCTGACACCTGGTTAGTCACAAACCACACGAAATAGAGTAGGAAGGTGAAGAATTTACCAAAGGGTTTTGTCTGCTGACTTACCGAGATCTTTAGGATGTTGTAAATCGTTTGGCACCATAAATTAGATATAATCTCTATGCTGGGTTCATGTTTGTTGTGCGAGAAAGTGGCGCCAGCGCAGCCTGCGGCATTTTGACGGTGAAATCTGATGACGTATGGTATGGACGTACTTTAGTGAGTTTCTGTGGTTCAAATATTTTTTTAATTAGAACCTTTGAATTTCGTTTTAGCATTTTAGTTAAACAATATAAGTTTTAACTCCACCTTTGGTCGCATGTTTGTTTCGTGGTTAAGTACTTCACTACAAATACATGTTAATGAACTAGCTGCGTCTCGCAGTTTCACCCGCATAAGTCTCGATCCCGTGGGAATATCCGGATAAAAGTACACTATGTTCTAATCCAGGTCATGGTCTACTCATGTGCCAAATTTCATCCAAATCTGTTCAGCCGTTTTAGCGTGAAAGTGTAACAAACGAACAAACTCACTTTCGAATTTATAATACGAGTATTATAAATAGGATTGATGCATAAACATAATTCTCTTATATTAGGGTAGGTATCGATCGAGGGACTTGAAAAAATTATGCAAACAGCCCTATGCCTATGACCGGCGGCTATTTGTCCCATCTGCTGATTTAAGGGCAAAAAAGTTACCTAAGCGAGGTTTTTATAATACTGCTACGTAGATTGAGGTAGGTACTTATGTGAGTTTGATAGTCTAATGGTCAATTCGTAAGCCAACGACTCTGTTACGCAAGCAAGCGAAAATTGATAACTGATCATTAAAACTTTCCTCGCGACATTTCTCTCATTCCTCCGCATCACATGCCAATACCATGAAGACTGATTTCCACACAACTTTTGAGTCACCGGTGCCACTGACAGACTTCCTCTTATACCTACACCGCGACATTTTAGTCGTCTTACAAAAGCAGCCCACATCATGTATACATTGGTGCCGATTCTCTTGTATACCGAACTAAACTATCACTAAAATTCCTTACTTTTGGCTATGAGTATTTTAAAGCAATTCTGCAAAAAAAAACTAAATTTAAAAATCATTTTGACACAACTAAAATCGAATTTGACAATCGCGATTCCACATGGTACATACTTGTTTGCCCTACCGCGTAATTTTTTGTTAGAGCTGGAGGCGCGCAGGGGCTGCAGCCTCGACGTGTTTTATATGGATTTTTTCACTTTTTTTTAAGGAAAATATGAAAAATGATTACCTACGTGTTGAGTTTTACGGGTTTTATAAAGGGGATCGAAATTGTCATTAATTTTGCGATAGGACAGACCGACAGACCTTTCGAGATATAAGCAAAAGAATAGAAAAAAAAAAACAGTAAGGTTTTTGCCCCTTGAAGTCGAGGTGTTGGTGTGAATTTTAGTTCATGACAACTAATTTGTATTCCACACCATTTACTAGTCAGATTTAGTTAGACCATCAAAATTTTAGGTGTTATAGCATTGTGGTGATATAGGTGTCATTTTCACTAAATTAAAACTCAGTGGTGCCGATTCTCTTGTCACAAATGCGTCTAAACTAGACTAAAAATCACCAAAATTTAGTTTACTCCTGTCAAACGATGATTTCCCATTCTGAAATAGACTAAAGTGGCACAACTTAACTATATTTTTGTTTGACAGCACTAAGATTGTACTGAGATTTTAATTTAGTGAAAATGACAATTTTGCTATTCTGAATTTGACGTTTTTCACCTAAAATTTTAATTTTCTAACTAATTCTGACCATTTTTAATCGCCACTGAAAATGGTGTGGAATATTATTAGTTGTCATGAACTAAAATTCACACGAACATCTCGACTTCAGGTGCAAAAACAGTACTGTACTGGATTTTTTTCTTTTCTTTTGCTTATATCTCGAAAATGGTGTGTCCTATCGCAAAAATAATGAAATTTTCGACCCCCTTTATGAAACCCTTATAACCCTAATCCTCAACACGTAGGTAATTTGTTATTTTTTTTTTCCATACAAAAAGTGAAAAATTCCATATAAAACACGTCGAGGCTGCCCCCACTGCGCGCCTCCGGCTCTAAAAAAATTCACGGGGTAGGGCGAACAAGTATGTACCACGTGGAGTCGCAATTGTCAAATTCGATTTAGTTGTGTCAAAATATTTTTTAAATTTAGAGACTTTTTACTACAGAATAGCTCTAAGATTCTCATAGCCAAAAGTAAGGAATTTTAGTTATAGTTTAGTTAGTTTAGTTCGGTGTACAAGAGAATCGGCACCATTGGTTCGCTATTCAGTAGTAAAAAGTGGAATTCAAATATGAAAATATTGAGGAAAAGCTGAAAAGCCTTGATGTTACTAAGGGGGCAGGCCCAGATGATATACCGCCATTGTTTATTGTCAGATGTGCATCGAGCCTGGCTGTTCCTTTGGCGAAGATATATAACGCCTCAATCCAATCTGGTCAATTCCCTAAAGAGTGGAAACAGGCAAAAGTAGTACCGGTCTACAAGAGTGGAGACCCTTGTGACGTTAAGAACTATAGACCAATATCCATCCTTTCGATTTTCGGTAAAATATTGGAGTCGTTGATTTGTCCACATATTCAACACTATTTTTCCAAGTTCTTAAGCGACCATCAACACGGCTTTGTAAAGAACAGATCCACAAGTACAAACCTGGTGTCCTTTGTTGAAGCCTCATGCGAAGCCATGGATAAAGGTATACAGGTTGACGCTGTTTATACGGATTTTAGCAAAGCGTTTGACAAGGTTTCGCATGAACTGCTTGTTAAAAAACTAGCAACGTACGGCGTCACCGGTAGTCTTCTAAAGTGGTTTGGTTCTTATCTGGATGGTCGGGAGTTTTATGTGGTTGTCAATGGGTTCCGGTCAGGCAAGTATGGAATTGCCTCAGGTGTCCCTCAAGGTTCTCACCTGGGCCCAATATTATTCATCGTATATATAAATGACGTGACATCGTGCTTTCACAATACTAGCATATTCCTTTTTGCAGACGACCTGAAAATTTCAAGACCCATTAAGTCTCAACAGGACGTAAACCTAATGCAAGAAGATATCGACCGATTATCTGCATGGTGTTGTCACAATAAAATCTCGTTGAATAGTTCGAAATGTAGCCACATAAAATTCACCAGGAAAGTAAATACTGTGAATTCTGCGTACCAAATAAACGAAGTGAACTTATGCGAGGTGGATGTAGTACGAGATCTGGGAGTTATCTTGGACTCTAAACTCACATTTAAACCACATATTGAGAATATAATCAGTCGATCCCAACGTATGCTTGGATTTGTCATTCGTAATGGGAAGGTATTTCAACGCCCTCATACTAAATTAGTTCTCTACAATAGCCTTATAAGAAGCTTACTGGAATACTGCAGTGTGATATGGAGGCCTCACTACGCAACCCATTCGCTGCGGATAGAACGAGTCCAAAAAAGGTTTATCCGATTCCTAGGGTACTCAAAGGGTAGGCAATTTAAATATCTCTCTTACCTTGATAAACTGGGCTGCTACAAAATGAGTACCCTGGAAGCTCGAAGGGAGCTTTTGGATTTGAGATTCGCATATAAACTGCTCAATAACACCATTGACTGCCCACAATTGGTATGTAGGTTCAATTTCAGAGTGCCCCGCAGACCACCTCGCAAACCTATAACACCCTTAGCTCCACCTCTTCGCCGTACAGTGTATGGTTCTAATTCACCTATAGCCCGCATGTGCAAACTCATAAACGAACGCAGCGACCTGGTTGACGTCCACGCAGACTCAATATCGACGTTTGTCAGACAAAATTAGTACTAGTATTTAATATAATTATCTTGAATTTAAGTACATTAAGTCTTTAAAATTAAATTTATAATTACAAAGAGCATTTTGCATGTGGTGTTTGCCTGTAATTGGTTGTGCAGTTAGATTTAAGACACAATTACTTGTATGTTCCTATCTGTTTATTATCTGTAACAACTGTTGGTGAACCTTAATTAAATAAATAAATAAATAAATAAATAAATCACGGTTTTGTTGTAAATTCTATGGAGTCGTGCCACACCAATTTGTTAGTAAGTGGAAAATATTTATACGGACTAAAAATATAGTCTCTTCTAAAACGTTAATGTAGCAGTATAAAATGGCATTAATTATCATCATTATTGAATAATGTATCAATAAAAATTTCCGCTTATCAAGCAAACGTATAATAGGAAACATCACGCATTCTCTGAACTTGACCGACTTTAATAACTGTTATGGCAATGCATTTCTGATTAACAGCCTTTAAAATTGTATACATACAATTATGTACGACTTATTTATTCTCAATGTAGCTTTTATTAATTATTTATCTAGTTTAATTCTATACAGACGTCATTTATCCTTAGTTCTTCACTGTCATCCATACAAAAGTCCCATTTTATATTATAAATTCGAAAGTGCCTGTCTGTCTGTCTATATTTTACCTTTTCACGGCTAAACCACTAACGGATTTCGATAAAATTTGGCAAGGAGATAAATGGGATCCTGGAGAAGGACATAGGGTACTTTTTTTTTACTTAGGGTAAAAGTTTGTGATATAATGGATGAAAGTTTGTATGGGATCTAGCATTTCTTTTCATAAATGCGAAAGTGAGTGTGATTGTTTGTTACGCTTTCACGCTAAAACGGCAGAACGGATTTTGATGAAATTTGGCACATGGGTAGACCATGACCTGGGTTAGGACATAAGATACTTTTTATCCCGATATTCCCACAGGATCGAGATTTAAGGCTCGTGCAGACCAGCGCGACGCGACTCGAACAATACAATTTCTAAGAAAACTTCACGGTATAACAATAGCCGGTGTCGCGTCGCGCTGGTCTGCACGAGCCTTTATGCGGGTGAAACCGCGGGGCGCAGCTAGTAATCATATAATAAAGCTGAAGAGTTTGTTTTTTTATTTGTTTGAACGCTCTAATCTCGGTAACTACTCGTACCAGTCGGAATTGAAAAAATAATTTTGCATTTAATAGCCCTATTCTTAAGAAACGCTATAGGCTATTTAACATCACGGTAGGTCGTAGGCTGGGCTTTTAGCTCGGCCCCTTAAGAGCCGAGCAAAAAGAAAAAAAGTTTAAAATAACGCTAAGCTAAAAACAAGTAAGTACGGGAAATTTACGAATCGGACGAAGTCACGGGCAAAAAATTAAAAAAAAAACAAAATTGAAAGTAATTTATTCAAACTAAGCTGAGAATCAGCACTTTTCGAACGTCAAAATTACAAGACAGTCCCACAAAACGCAGAAGCTAGTAATACGAGTAATAAGTAGGTAATATAAATGTGTATGGTTGAGCAGTTTGTATGGTTGGATGTTTCTTATTCAATCGCGCAACTACGTCTGAACGGATTTGGAATTTGGTACAGAGATAGTTTAGAATCAGGATCAACACATATGATACATTTATTCCGGTAAAACGCCACGAGGGCGAACCTGCGAGCAAAAACTAGTATTTCAATATTTAATTCCAATTAAATTTGCACTCTTTGGCCTAAAAACTGCCAAAGGAGGTTTCTTTGCACCAGGGAGCCAATTAAAAGGACCTTGACAGCCTGCAACGACCCACAGAACCGCAATTCACATGATGTGTCGCAAGCGCAACATTCGTTAGTACTTGCTGCAACTTGTGCAAGAACTTGCAAATTGTTTCGTCAGTGCATCTTCTGCACAATGATGGCTACTGTTATACTTTTACAACCACTTTGGTAAATTAAAATTTTTCGCACTTTGAGTTAGGTAAGGTCGATGTGGAGTAAGAGTACCTATATAAGAGGCAGCAGACTCGATTCACACGACTCTGTCGTGTGAATTGGTAAGATTCATTTTAATCTTCTTCTTTTCGTGTGGTTAGTGGCTAACCTGGTGTCAGAATTTTAAAGCCGCCCCCCGGCCTCAGACTTGACTTCACATGCCGTCGTGAAATATCTCTCAGGCATGCCGATTTCTTCACGATGTTTTCCGTCACCGTTTTTGAAGCAAGTGATAATTGTACAATACGCCCATGAATCCGAAAAGTCAAAGGTGCCTTGGGTTCGAACTCGAGACCTATGATTAAATTTTAGTAACAATTAGCCTTAGCCCGCAGCTTCGCTCGCGTGTATGTCGGAAAAGTCCCACGGGAACATAATATCGGGATTAAAAGTACTCTATGTGTTAATCCAGGTAAACAATATATTAATTCCGTAATACATTGTTGTCATAAATTCAATTGGTTAACGCGACGCACGCCACCAAAACTTCCAGTCGGCATGATTTTTTCCGACATCTTCAACAATCATCGTCATATTTCCGCCAATTTACACAAAAGCTTAATGAATTATACACCTTAACCTTCCTCATGAATCACTCCGTCCATTGGAGAAAACCGTATGAAAATCCGTTCTGTGGATTTGTTTTTATCTCGTTCAGACAGACAGACACCGCGGGGAGCTTTGTTTTACAATATGCAGTGGTACCTATTATAAAACATTTAACTTATTCAGGATTGCATCTGACCAGTTTTGTGGCTCGTTATTCGTCAATTAATGTTATATCAACTGTTTATCTATATCCTTTATAAAATGTAGGTACCGAATTTATAAATACTTAATTGAACATCGTAATGAGAAAAATAAATATTTGAGAACTTACTTAACAATGAGGTACTTATTATTTGTTCTAGGAGCTTCATTAATTTGGGGCTTCCCCGCCTTCTTATACGGAATAATTTGCACAGTATTATTGGTTTTCCTTTCAATTAAATAATATCAAAGTATAATAAACAAGCTCAACGTCATTACGTATTGAAATTACGGAAAACATCTAATTCGCTTCAATAGCTCAGATGTATTTTTTCTTCCATATCTAGGCTTTCTGTGTATCTGGAATCCTCCCAATCAATTTATTTTTCATCCTCTTTATTCCTCTCTTTCAATCTGCCTAGCATTTTCCCAACTATGTTGGGGTCGGCTTCCAGTCTAGCTGGATGCAGCTAGATATCAGTATTTTACATGGTGCGACTTGCTATCTGACCTCGATACTCCTTGGTAGTAGAGCACCTAACTGGGTTGTCCCAGTTAGGTTCTCTACTACCAAGGAGTAGATAGAGAGATTAAAGATGTCCACAGGAATGTCTTCATTGAAAACGACTTACAACCTAAGTCTTGTCACGATCGACCAAAAGTCGTTAATCAATTAATTTACCTTCCATAGCTTTATTTCTGAAGCAATTTCATTATTTTTCTACCTAATTTGATAAATTATAAAACGATGAGAGTGATTTAGCCGATGCAGCTCTCCCTTCGAATTTGTGAGTACCCAGTCAATTGAAGGGAATGGGTAAATTGGTCTTGCATGCGATCAACTCTCTGTCATTGGTTGGTTTATGTACTCACTCCGAGAAAGGTATACTTTCGTTATGCTCTGTGTATTCACCCATCATTCTCCTGGTCTAATCCCAATTTATATTTATTCGGGGTTCTGTGTAATCATCCAATCAATCTGCCTAGGCCTTTTCCCAACTATATTGGGGTCGGCTTCCAGTCTAACCGGATGCAGCTGAATACCAGTATTTTACATGGAGCGACTGCCTATCTGACCTCCACAACCCAGTCACTGAGTAATACGATACCCCTTGGTAAGACTGGTTATCAGATTTCGGGCTTCTGGCGACCCGTAACGACTGTCAAAGATCCCCGAATGACAGCCGAGACCTACGGCTTAACGTGCTTTCCGAGGCACGGAGGAGTCTCGGTATGTAAAGATGGTCACCCATCCCTGTGGATGCGGGGTTGGTCTGTACCAACCCCGGCAAGCGTAGCTTAACCTGGTGGATCGACCCATGCGGCAGTTATTACTTAGCCACGAGCACCTTGTAATCATCCGTCAAAGGAATATACATACACGCATAAGGATATGGTAATTTGAAAACCCTCTGGTTTATAAATATTGGTCCTTGTGTCCGGTTTGTTTGTGGTTTATTGTATTACAATATTTACTTATTCTTCCATTCGTATCGACGACGGTAGGTACTATCGAAGAACTTCATATCTACGCAGTTTGAAAACAAAATCCCGTGAACACGATGACCAGCCGCCGAGCGCTGCAAGCAGAAATAGTCCTTACGATGGTGGAGTTCTTCGTTGGTACATCTATGTATGATGCTTATACATTAACTAACTATTATATATTACTAGCTGACCCGGCAAACGTTGTTTTGCAACTTTTTTTTTTTTTTGTCAGCCCTTTTCACTAAGGGGTATGAAAAATAGATGTTAGCCGATTCTCAGACCTACTCAATATGCTCACAAAATTTCATGAGAATCGGTCAAGCCGTTTCGGAGGAGTACGGGAACGAACATTGTGACACGAGAATTTTATATATAAGAAGATGTAAAAGCATATAAAGGAAAAAAATAAAAATAAAGGGACGAACTCATTGGGCATCAAAATATTCGTCCGCATCGCTGTCAACGGGAAAAGTCCCCAAAAGGCTGGCAGCATTGCCATCCAACGTGGCAATGCTGCCAGCCTTTTGGGGACAGATTATTTGGCCTAAGAATTGTTGCATACTATTTGGGCCCAGTAGTTGCAGCGTCAGAGCCGTTTGTAATTTACTGAATTCTTCATAATGAATATAATTTTTACCTTCTTCTTTTCACCACAGCTTCTGAAACCCTTCAAATAATAGGTTCTTAACCAATTTCAAGCCGAGCCTGTGCCGACTATCGATATAATACAAATCAAAACTTACGAAGTAAATAAAGTACTACCTACCTAGGAATTTTATCGTATTTACTGCTCCTACAACTCCTACACCGCTATGGTCACGTACCAATGTACAGACGCCAGCACATCAACCTACACGAAACTGTAAAATTTTCCCAATCAACTTTCAACCTTTTGCTTTGGATATAAAGTTGAAAACTATTAAAGAAATTTGATAGATTGTATTTGGTTGACTTGCTGGCGTCGGTACTATACAAACGATGTATAGAAACGCAACTGGTTATATTTAATTAACGTTGAGTTTTGCTAACAAGATTTTAAAAACATGTTATTCTTATCTTGCGTCTTATGTCATGTGTATTTTTGTAATATTTAGTGTTAATTCACAACCAAGTGTCTTTTACCTTATCGATCTTTTTTGGAGGACTTTTATCGTATGATTGTCTGTGTCTTCTTTAATAATGTTTTTCCTTTGTTTGTTTCAGGTAAGTTGAGCTGATAGTGATTACTTTGGTTACCGCATGCAGCATGACCAAACGAGACCTCTCTAAACGGTGTATGTATAACAACTTCTTTGTCTTCAATGCTCGTTAATACTAGTTTTTTAGAAATGGTTGTTTATACATTACATCACCCCTGTACCTAATCCTTGAAAGGTTAGGCAGAGGTGTACCTTTAGTACACCCACGTTTTGCCAGTTATGTTTAAGGCCCATGTAATAGGAGAGTGCGCCATTTGCCAACCGGGCACAAATTCTGACTCCGAGGTGCTACTGAGAAATTCCTGATTGAAAAACCCAATAACACTTTGTCCAACCTGGGAATCGACCCCAGGACCTCGTGCTCAGCAGTAGTTCTTGCGACCACTAGACGAACGAGGCAGCCAACTGGTTTGTTTCTAATCGTAACTTAAAGCAGGGATGCCATATGAAGGCATCGGTTGAAACGTCACTAATTTAAAAATAAGCAATAAATTCTTACGTAACAAAGTTGGTCTTGGGTGTTTATTTTACCCATTAAAACCCAGATTCTGAAAATCATGCATGCTTAAATTAATTCGCCTCAAATTGCTCAATGTTTATCTAAAGTATCTAAACACATTAACTTCGGTCTTCCCACAGCCCAAACAATGGAGATCACGCCAATTAATAGCCAATAGGCTGCATCTACGTCAGTCATCTGAGTGATTAATTTTTTGTATGACTTTTTCTTGAGATTCTGCTGCTATTTTGTTTTATAAAAGAGCATTTTGGTTTGTTAAAGATTATATTTAAATCTGAACTCATGGACGAACAAAAAAGTCGAACGGACTCACGCTAACAAGAAACTGTGTCACTCAAGTCGGCCAGCTTGCTGTACGCAGGCCGCACACATTAATATTTACCCATAAGTACAACGAGCTGGCCGATATGAGTGACACAGTTTATTATTAGCGAGAATCCGAATCCGAATCTCTAAAGTAAAACTCCCCAGACAGGATATCGTTATATCAAGCAAAAACTTCATCTAAATTCAAACAAATAATAGGTAACTACGACTCCTCATCTATCTAGATTGTTTGCTTAAAAATGTAAGCTAAGAGCATTTCTGCCTTTTTAAGGCTCCGTAGCCTAGTGGCAAAAACGGAACCAATTTCGTGCTGTTTCTCTGTCGGCTGTCGGTCCGTCTGAATGTAATGCCGATATAGTGCCAAAAGTCAATAACTCAATCAATCTGCCTATGTTTTCCCAACTATATTGGGGTCGGCTTCCAGTCTAACTACTATTTTACATGGAGCGACTGCCTATCTGACCTCCACAACCCAGTACCTAACTGGGTAATACGATACCCCATGGTAAAACTGGTTGTCAGACCATTTTATTCAGAGACTATTAACACTATAACGATGAGATTTGGAAGGAAAGTGTATTCTGTGAACCGCTAAACTTTTTTTTAAATATAATTGAAATTCAGTTTTACTACGCTATTTATTGATTTTTATTGAAATTCGTCATTGTCACAGACAGTCAGATGTAATTCCATCCAAATAGATGTTTTATCGACTATAAATCTTAACTACCTATTATTATTTTTTACGATTCGTTAATCATTTCTCATGTCCACTTCTAGCATACAACACTCAATAGTACTAAAATTATTAACAATAGACTCTCTACAATGCTGTAACGACATGGCAAAAAAGTAGGTGAAACTTTTGTTTCTTACGTTTACTTTCTCTATTGTTCGTTAAATGTCATTTGTTGTTAACTATGTTAATTACGGTCCGGTCGTCAGTTTCATACTAACGAATATGTGTTTTGCGAATTTGATCCTTAACAGTTGTAGTAATGGTCCGACTGACAAAAGGAGTATGTAAGGATCGTAGCAGGTGGTATTCTGAAGTTTCTGCCTACCCCCATGGGAAGAAGGCGTGAGTTTATGTATGTATGTGTATGTAAAATAAAAAAGGAGCATAAAAAAACTAACAAACATAATAACGACCTGTGCGAGGCCAAAAAGGAGACATTTAAAATAAAAAAAACCACCGCTCTGGTATTCTGATAGGGCCCATTGTATTATACCTACTTATTTGGTGCACCAATGCTTAAATGGGGTTTTAAACTTTTAGATACCTGACAAGCCCAAGCTTTTAGAATTAAACCACACTGAAACTTTTGATTTTTTTTTTCGGGAATGGAGGGAAAGGCAGATCTATATAGGGAAGAACCCATTATTGGTAAAACCATTCTCGAAGGTCTTAGTCAAAATTGCTGTCTCTCAAAATTCTCTAACTAAAAACAGGAAAATCAAGACAAACCCTTTGTTCGTTACACAATAATAATTACCTCCCACTCATCGTAAACAAGTAGCACATAATAACATGTAAGGATGAGCCATAGTCATTATTGGAATGGTTATCTATAAATCCAAATTCAAACGTCATTTATTCACACTAGGCTGAGAATCAGTACTTTTCGAACGTCAAAATTACATAAGACAGTCCCTCAAAAACGCCCGCCTACACCACTTCCTAGTGCTTTAGCTGGGAAGAAGTGGCGCAACAAACTCCCGAGCAGCACTGCTGTCTGTTCAGTTGAGAAAAAAATAAAAAATAATACCTATATAAAAATAAAATATAATAGTAATAATACCTTCAACTAGTGAAGAGAAGTAGTGAGAACCCATCCCTGCTTCGCACAGGTGCAGTGGCGACATGTCAAAACATTGAGATTTCTGTGTTATATCTAAGTTAAATATTAACGTATTATACACATAAACCCTTCGGAATAAATGCTCTAAATGATGCTGCAAACCACATGGAAATCGATTTTGTAGTTTAGAAGATAGTAGATCTTCTAAGCAAGCGACTTTAATTTATAAGTTTGTATAGGTAGATAAATAAAATAGAATAATAAATTCATTTATTTGCAAACATAAGTGTCACTGTTACATAAAAGCTCTGGCTCCTGAACTACATAGATAACCTGTAACTAAGTAGACAGAATACTCTATAATATATACATCTTACGAACCTATGTCTTCTATAATAATAATAATTTTCTTTATTTACACTTCAAAGTCACAAACATCTGTGTAGACACTGGCTCTTGTACCATCGAAGAAATTCATATCTATACACTGTAAGGACTATTTCTGCTTGCAGCGTTCTACCGCTATAGAACCGGGGCGGTAACAGATGTGGTCATCGTGTTCACGGGATTTTGTTTTCAAACTGCTTAGATATGAAGTTCTTTGATAGTACTTCCTGTATCACAAGAGCCATTTATCTATATATCATCTGCCTAGCTTTTTCCCAACTATTTTGGGGTCGGCTTCCAGTCTAACCGGATGCAGCTGAATACCAGTATTTTACATGGAGCGACTGCCTATCTGACCTCCACAACCCAGTTACTGGGTAATACCTACCCTACAAAATGGTTGAGCTGGATGGTGCTGATCCACGCGTCATGTTCGTGAACGGGCGCCGTCAGTTGAGACTGGTCATCTCTTATCTGCCAGGGCTTATTTTTAATCGTTTTTGATTTATATATATATATTTTTTTTACATTGTTCTCACATATAGAATCAACAAGAGTAATGTACCCAGGATTTTGTAATTTCTATATTTAAAAGAGTGTCCTTGGAGTTTCTTGCCCGTTCTTCTCCATAGAGATCTACGTTTTGGAATGGGCAACTAGCTTCAACTTTCTGACTAACTGACTCTTTGACAATTCAAAAGTGCCTGTAAAGGGTTTAATTGAAATAAATGCTTTGAGTTTGATACGATACCCGTTAGGTAAGACTGGTTGTCAGACTTTCGGGCTTCCGACGACCGGTAACGACTGTCGTAAAATTGGTGCATTTTATATGGGACATTTGGGACAGAACGACGTCTGTCGGGTCAGCAAGTTATAAGATATTAATGACAATGATATGATGATGATATTATTATAGTGTTTGATATAATATAGATACGCATGGCATCTCGAGACTCAATAGGCTGTGGACGTCATCAAATGAGTCCCATAAGTGGACCGTTGTAAGTCGCTTGATAAGACTGACACTGCAATTGATCTAGTTGACCATTGCTATGCATGTGAAAATCACGCTTTTGGCTCCTGATGGGTTCAATAAATACAATCGATGATTTGAAACTACATGAAGAATTCAAGATGTGAATATATGTTTAGGACTGATTTTTCAATGGCACAAAGTAAATCTTAAGAAAATGCTGACAAATCTTCAATGTTTTCTTCTGTTGAAAGTTATCTGACGATAAATATTGGTCTTTTATATAGACTATGTGGAGTGGAGACGGCAAGGACCCAAATTCAAGGGGCATCCAGAACGTCTTTTCAGCAGAATTCCGATATTCAGGAACGAGAGAAAATATCCAGATCTATCTCACAACATCCTGCAATTTAAATCTAGCAGTAATAAAAAATATTGACGTACCTACGCACTCAGTTAATCGTAAACAATTATCATTGTCATTAATATGAATATTCATTTGTATATTTTATAAAACCTTTCAATAACTCATTTTCCTTTCAACGATAAGATAAACACTTATCAGTAAATATTCATAATGTCGCTACTAAAAGGTTTATTGATTTTCCTGTATATTCTATTGTATATCCACAGAAACCTTACAAAGAAAATTGCAGCATTCTCTTTAAAATAAATTAAACTTTATGTTTCATCCTTTGTTTTTCTGTTTTCTTTCCAAAGATTTCCTTATCCTACTAATCCTACCTAACTAATATTTTAAAAGCGAAAATGAGTTTGCTTGTTTGTTACGCTTTCACGCTAAAACGGCTGAACACATTTGGATAAAATTTGGCATATGGACATAGGAGAAGTCGCGGGCAACGGCTAGTTCCTTAAAAATATTTAGTTTTATCGTTCGCTGTCATTGTCACCATCATCGAAAAAATATGCTTATTGTTATTTCTTATCCTTTTGAAAAAATACAATCAAGAACGTGACTTACCTATAAAAACTCCAATATTCTTTAATATTCTATACAAATATAAATCTAAATGCCTGCGTAAATATGATGACATTCCTTGCTAGCTATAACACCCGACTAAAATTGAAAGTCTTCGACATCTATGTTCCTTTCAGGAACTAGAGTATTTTGTAGTTGGTTGGTTAGTCGTTGTTGACTGTCTACCATTGCCTCGTACGATCGAAACCAGTTTTGTTCTGAGTCAACACCACACTTAAGCCTACGTTCGCACGGACGTGATAAAATCGCGGCGTTTTTTTTTTCGTGCACTTTATTTTCAACGCTCTGCTTAGCGCCGAGAGTTGACAATCCAACAGTGTGTTTTTGCAACGCGCTGGGACGAGAGTACGTCCCAGCGTGTTGAATTCTCAACGCTCGGCTCATCACCGAGAGTTGAAAATCCAGTGCGCGATATAATCCCGCCGCAATGTTTTTATGTCCGTGCCTACTTGGGCTTTGGATTGCCGACGCCATGTTTGTGCCATGGAAACGTAAATTAACACTGTCAGACTTGTGTCAGTTTTGCATATCAGTTTGTCGTTCTAGATTGGTTTTACGAGTTATTGTTATTTGATTATAAATGACTACGGACTATTTCTGCATTGAATTTAAGCCATAAACAGTTTGACAAATGAAAAACAAAATACAGATACTCAGTAATAATGACATCAATATTATGTCATTATTACTGATAATGTCTGGTCCATGCATCTAAAAAACTATCCTAACAGGAAAAACAGTCTGAAATTCACACACACACACATATTTGGTTCTAGGAATAATTTAGGAAGTCTTGTGTTCACAGTGCTAAGCTAATATGTTTAAGTTCTAGGTGACCTATGAATATTGACTGATGAGTTCACTATTCAATATGAGACGATAGTCAAACAGACAAGATTGTGTAAATATGTCACCGTTTTTTTCAGATTCAAAGAAATAATAATTGTTTGAAGTGTCAACTGTGTAAGATTTAATTTTAAGCCAATACCATTTAACCAATATCATTAAGAGGGAACAGGGCCCGCGATTCTCCATACAAACGTATTCCCCGTTTTTCTCGAATAATGCCTCTAGAGCTGTCATTTTTTTTTTTTTATAAAATCAGGGTCTCTATAGGCATGTCCCTGTCATTTCCTTTTTTTCAGCAATTAATAAGTAAGGAAACTATGACCCTCCAAAAGTTACAAAAATGCCCCATTTTTACCGCCGTGATTAGAGGACTACCAGACTAATTCGGAAAAGTTTTAAGCATAAAAGAAAATAATAGGAAACTAGACATACTCTTTCTTAAAATTTTAATGTAAAAAATGATTAAATCGGCTAAGTTTTCGAGGAGAAAAAAGGAGAATGCCAAACGTCGTTTTCGTCAAAAAATTTGTGATATAATCAGTCTGAGCTGCAGTTTCCCTATCGCACTTTACGGGGTTTAACTCGGTTTTTCGGGCGCAGCGCGACGGCAATAGTTTCTTCAAATACCTATTTTTCAAATTCCTCGCAGCCCCTGTTCCCTCTTAAATATGATCTGTAGATAATAATTAATAATGTACCATGGCGAAAATAAAACACGAGCGAGCCTTTTAGTATTACCATAATGATGTGTAACATCTCTAACATCTACCCTTGGTAATAAGCAACATTAAAGGGGTCAACCAGATAGCACGCACTTCCCCGGCTTCTTGTTACACACTTCCGTCCCTTTTCACCAAATCACTCCGGCAGATTGCAGAAAAGCGTGAGGATAGATGTTCCACATCAATAAACAACATGACAATAGCAAGTCTTAGTTCCTGTAGTTTTAATGCATTGAACACATTCTTTAAAACACTAGTATTTTTCTAGAATAGATGCAGAAAAAATGCATTAAGTTATGCTCATTACTCTATATTTTTTATTTAATACACATACGTCAATATGATTCCAAGAAGTGTTGATCGTTTTATGATCAGCTCATGTGTTATCTCGAGACTAATTAAGTTAACACGGTTTAAAATAGTTACCCTTTAAAAGTAAATAATATCGGTAATTATTACTACTACTATCTACTAGTATTATATCATTAAGATTTTGCGGGAAACACAGCTTGGTATTTGGATAATTTAATAGTTTTCCTTACTTTACTTTTTAATGGGAATTCTTCTTTTGAGGACAAACTAAATCTATAAATTAATTCTTTGAAATCATCGTCAGCAAATAGTAAAATAAAGGTTAAATAAAATAATAATTAAGTATGTATTTCCTTGCCTCGTTGGTCTAGTGATCGCAAGTGTTATTGCTGAACATAAGGTCCTGGATTCGATTCCCTGGTCAGGTATAGTGTGATTGGGCTTTCCCTGCTGGAATTTCTCATTAGCAGTCTAGTCTGGATTTGTGCTCGGTTGGTGGCAATAGGCGTTCCCCCTATTACATGGGACTTAAACACAACTGGTGAAATGTGGGTATACTATAAGTACACCTCTGCCTAACCCTTCGATGAATACAGGCGTGATGTTATGTTTCCTTATAGAACCTGCTAATCAAATATTAAGGTTTCATTTGGACTGCAAATTTTGAAATTTCTAGTCATTTCACAATAAACAAATATGTTGCTAAATGATTACAGTAACTAAACTAACCGGTATGTTAGCCAAATAAAATAATTGACACACGACTTAATTACCTAATGCATTAGAGGTGTTAAGATCAGCATTAACCTCTAAACTAAGAAACACGATTGACACAAATAAATTTAATTTTAAAACATTGTGAAACCTTCTATCTAATTGACTTTGTCTTTAGAAAAAATTACATGTATCTACTTATCTTTCAACATAATTTTCTAATTCATCATCATCATCATTTCAGCCGAAAGACTTCCACAGCTGGACTTAGGCCTCCCCCAAGCACCGCCACTTCGACCTGTTCTGTGCTTCCCGTATCCAGCGTATTCCTTCGGCCTTTTCAAGGTCACCGGTCTACCTTGTTCCCAGAGGCCTTCAAACGCTACGTCTTTCGGCCCCCTCGGCCTTCTGTTCTGCGAGCAATGTGGGCTGCCCACTGCCACTTAAGTTTAGCAATTCTTCGGGCTACGAATCTCGTTTGTGTGTACCTACTACCAGGACTCCTATTTAGTCTGCCTCCAAGCAATTAATATTGCTGTGCTCCGGTATAAAGGTAATGTATCTGGGATGCCAACACACTTACACTCATTCAGTCTGCCTAGCCTTTTCTCAACTATGTTGGGGTCGGCTTCCAGCCTAACGGAATGCAGTTGGGTATCAGTATTTTACATGGAGTGACTGGCTATCTGACCACCACAACCTATAGTTACTGGGTAACAAGATACCCCTTAGTATGTTTGTAAGACTTTTGAGTGTCTGAATACCCGTAACGACTATCAAAGACCAACGACTTAGGTAATGTGCTTTCCAGAGCACGAAGGGGTCTCGATATCTTTGATCGACCCTTGTCACTGTTATTATTTAGCCACAAGCCACTCTACCATAATAGGTCTTATAATTTTTTAATAACGCTATATTCCAAAAAGTTCTAATTCCGTTTAGCCCATCTATATCGTGTCCCACTGCTGTGCAAAGGCCTCCCCTTTTCCTTCCAACCTGCCTATCTTCTGCGACTTCAGCAGCCTAATTGCGCAACACATTTAATTTTTGATATCAATTCCGAATCGAAACCAAGTCCAATTTAAATCGCATGCCATAATTGGAATTACGATAAACATTTTTTACCAATCGACCGAAATTGTATAGGGTTGTTCTTATAAAACGGCTATACGTCTTTGATTTATACGTTTTGTTCCACCTTAAAGGCATGATTAATTTCCAAATTATTGTGCTTTAATTTAATTTTGTTTTAATTATAACTGATGCTATAATAGTGCTTATAAATGAAAATGTACAATGATTGCCGAAAAATTTTAAACCATTTTTTAAAACACTTTCTACCATAAACTACCATAATTGAAATACGTAACAAAACGTTTCCTTTCCCCGGTTTTTTTTATCTGTAGCCAATGACAAAATCGTAGAAAAGTAGTGTTGTCATCTTAGTGGGATTTCCACTAAACCTGGGGGTTTGGACACCCCTACTGGCGAAGAAATTGCTTGAAATTGCGGGTTGCTTTTAGTGGCTGGTGGTTTTGTCTAGTGGTTAGTTTAATTCAATTTGTAGAAAACAATACAATCAATTACTAAAACTGACTCGAGAAAATATTAAAATAACAAGATACTGGCATGTTTTATTGTTTGTCTAAAACCTGTGTCAGTAATTTTACGATGTATTTCTTTCAAATGCCGAAACCACTGCAGATTCGAACGCTGTTTTGGCAAAACTGTTCACCATGATGTGTGAATATGTTGAAACCAATCAGAGGCTCCGCCCGAGTAGTGATCGCAAAACGAAATCATTTCTAAAAATATTTCACGGGAAAATATATACTACCGGGGTAAAAAAAATCTGCCGTTATGCCTAAGTTATGTATAGATCTAACAAACATTCAAACATCTTCACTAACTTTTTCATTAATTATTGTAGATTAAGTTGGATGATGTTTAAAAAAATACTTTGACCTTTTGTTTTATTTTCATTCTCAAATTTTCAAATGGACCTCCAAAACAGCGACCGAATGTCAGTAACAGAAAAATAAAATTAAAAAAATTGTGACTAAACTATAGGTACCTACTCTATTTGAAATAAGATTACACATTTAAATAAACCGTTTCGTGTTCGGTTGAACATTAAAAGCAAAAAAGTGGTTACAATACCAAGTGTTTACTGAAGCTGCCATTTGTCATGTCACCAACGCAATAGAAGTCAAAATCGGTTGAACGGATTATAAAAAATGTCTCCTCTTATTTCTTTTTATAGCACTCGGGGAAAAAAAATGGCAACACTGAGAACAACACAAAATTGTATTATATTTACAAATTATAATTTAATATCCTTTAAGAAACGTGGGCCTATGTTAGGCAGTTTTGGAACATTTTTCTTGTGGCTTGTGTAAGCCGGATGAACTGGAAAATTCTCTCATTAAATCAATACTGTTTTGCTCAATAGCGAAAAATACGTCGAGATTATCACTACAAGTAAGTAACCCAATATAAATAGGAATAACGTGAGTCCCTCTGTCCGTCAACCTCACATTCTAACTGAAATTGTTAATTGATATTTTTGTACATAAGTACCTACATGCTGAAATAAACTATAGTAACCACTAACCTAACTACAAAACATATTCATAATATTTTCACAGACGGTGCTAGAGCTGAAAATACATGAATGGAACACTACCCAACATGAATCTTCTTAATTTCCTAACAAAGAAGTTGGATGGCTAGATGGCAAAAATGCTGTGAATGAAAATTAAGCTTTTAGTCACATAGTTAAGAATCAAGTGAGGTAACTTACTTTATAATAAAGTTATGAATATTTATTTCCTTGGCCGAACTTTCTACATCATAATTATATTTTATGTATACCTAACTAATGTTTACATAATTTAGTATTACAAAATATCTGGACATTGAAAAATCAGCCCTAAGTAAAGAAGAAATTATACAAACAGCAGCAATAACTAGGCTAATGGCTTTTGTCCAGCCATGGGCCCAATGAATGCCTACTTTACTTTGCCACAGGGTTTATTTATAAACATTGCTTAAAGTTAAATGACGTTCAAATGTCAAAAATGTATGGTTATACAGTTGCTAATCATTACTTAACTTTAAGTAACGTTTATAAATAAACCCCATAATGTTTAAGTACTTTATTTGAGCAGAAAATAATATGATTTTGTTTTAAAACTGTAGAGTTCCTGGGGAGTTTCACCTACAAAGACATGAAGGCAGCATGAATGAAGGCACCTGCTGCGTTGCTACTTAGAAACTGAAGATAGTTCTTGAAATATAATTGTTGTTTTAGAAAACTGTTGAGTCTTGAGTGACAGTAATATAAATGTATGTTCCTATTTTGTTAATTGATAATGATAACAGTGTAAACTACAAAAAAAAATAACTTATTATAAAATATGTAAGAATTAAAGTTTTTTTTTTCATTAACACAACAATTAATAAAATTATGTCTCTTTGGTCTAGGGGTCGCAAGAGCTACTGCTGAGTATGAGGTCCTGGGTTCGATGCCTGGGTTGGGCATAGTGTTATTGGGTTTTTCCACCTGGAATTTCTTAGTAGTGCCCGGTTGATGGCAATAGGCTCGTCCCCTATTACATGGGACTTAAACATAACTGGTGAAATGTGTGTGTACAGGCAAACCTCTGCCCAACTCTTCGGAGAAACAGTGATATTATGTATGTATTTTCATTAGGTTCAGTAAATAGAGCGAAATAAATTATGGTAAACAAAGCAAACAATAACTGACAATAGCCTTTATTCACATTTATGAAATATTTACACATGGGGCAAAAAGAAATTGGAAAATATATTGTATGGATTAGTGAAATTTAATGTATTCCTGTGGAATTCATCATGGATTATGTATGTACTGCTTGCTAATTCTTGCTGTAAGCGCATGAGAGTTTATACTTTTCCTCAATAATGAAGTTGAGCCTGACCACTGAAAAAAAAAAGAAATTAAGTAAATCTTCTATATTATGTATATTCCAAGATCCATTACATCCATACACAAAATAAATTCTAATTGGCCTCTCCCTTAAACACTTCAATGAATACAACAATTATTAGGTTCAATGACTTTATTAAATGTCATATCACGTATGTATGTTTAAATAAATAAAACATTGTGCTAAACACACATTCAATGTTCAACACTTAGAAATAAAATAATATTGTTATTACTTAAGTACCTTAGATGGTGGTGTGGTATGTTCATTGATGTCCTTCCTTACATAATCCACTGTCTTCTATGCTCAGTACAATGGATAGGTACAGTACGAGGTACGAATTCGTCTTTCATTATAATACCTCGTTTCTGAAATATCATAATAATATATCTTTAGTAGGTTGTAACAGAAGAGAACTTGGTCAGTGGGTCGTCTTATGGGCGGATAATTTTCACAATATTATTAATTTATCGACCGCTTCGATATTATTTTAATATATCACTATTATTGATTTATCATTGAGGTTTTACACAAAAACACATTCACAATTTATTAAAACGATGTTCACTTACATAATTTCGTAATAATTAAGGAGATTATACGAGTAAATCCCAAAAATATTACAAAGAAAATCAAATGCGAGGAGTACATTGCCTTCTATTATAACTGACAGAAGAAACAAATTACTCGTTGATTCTAAACCAATTCAGCGCTGTCAAAATGGTTACGTAATTCCAGTTATAGCCTTTTTAGACGCGTATCGTTCACTCTTTAGCGTCTCATTCAGACTGCAGTTGATATCAAAAATTTTAGAGTTACGTAATACGAAAGCTGTCAAATTTTTCAATTTCCAGTTTAAATGATATCAATTCCACTCGAATTTTATTGAAAATGTGTTGCGTAATTAGATAGCTGGCCACACCTAAAATCCATGTTCAAATCTTCACATGACCACCGTATTACCTACCACGGATAAAGAACTACACCATTGATAAAAAAAAAGGAAATATTATATAAATTTATTTCCCGCATACTTGATTTGATTAGCCGCCGTCTGACGTCAGAGCGGTAAAGGCTTTTAGTAAAAGATTGTCGGTGTGTTATGTCACCTACCTTCAAGGCTTTGTGGGTGTGTCTTTACCGTCACAGATACATACTAAGTTATTAAATGCGTTGTAGTAATAGTAAAATAGCAGAATGTTGTATTTGTATAATATGATGGTGTCTATCTTGTCTATAGGAAAAAAGACATGTATGAATGAATTTCATGTTCTCGAGTTCAAGCCACTGTTATATCATCTGTTTAGCCTTTTCCCAACTATGTTTGAGTCGGCTTCCAGTCTAACCGGATGCAGCTGAATACCAGTATTTAACATGGACCGACTGCCTATCAGACCTCCACAACCCAGTTACTGGGTAACACGATACCCCTTGGTAGACTGGTCGTCAAACTTTCGGGCTTCTGACGACCCGTGAAAACTGTCAAAGATCTACAAATGACAGCCGGAATCAACGGCTTACCGTGCTTTCCGAGGCACGGAGGGGTCTTGTCTTGGTATGTAAAGGTGGTCACCCATCCACAGACCAACCGCGGCAAGCGTAGCTTACCTGATCGATCGACCCGTACAGCCGCACGAGTCGATCTTGATCTGATTACTTAGCCTCAAGCCACTGTTATAATTGGTTTTGAAATGGATTTTATTTCTATACGAGTATGTCTAACAGTTTAAATTATTGTGACAGATTGTGATTTATCTTTCATTTTGTCTATTCTTCCGTCAACAAAACCGTTTCTACGGTGGTCATGCTAAGCGTACTGGTCTGATATGATTATGATAGATAGGATTCTATTATATTCTAAATAAACTAACAATAAACTTTTTACAGAATAATGTATGTAATAAGTAGCCTAATTATATAAAATGAGAAAGTATACAAACATTAAACCAACCTGGATTAATAATCTTTTAAATAAAGCCTTGGATCGGCAATCAATCATCAAAATTATTATTTTACCGTTAAAGTTCCTTTTAAAAGTGCACAAGTCATCATTATTTTCATATTTCATACTAACTGTTATCATTAAATGGCGTGCATTGCATGAAAATTTAAAAGCTTTATACATTTTATTGAATGAGGTTTTAAATTGCACCTTGGATTGTGAAGAAACTTCATCGTTATCATATTCATCATCAACAGACTTGTTCCAACCGCTGCTAGTAAAGGCTTCCGCTCTTTTGTGCCATACTTTCCTGGTCTGTGTCAGTCTCATCCAGGTCTTCCCCGCAATCAGTTGAAAACCAGCGTCAGGCACTAGTTGTCTGGCATTTATGCTGAACTGAGCCTATTTGGCGCAGCCGTGAGGCACACAGTACTATTTTAAGTTATTTTTATTTTGTGTTAATATTGTGTGCCTTAACCTCAAATAAATTTATTTTCTTTCTATCTTTCAGACTTCATAACCTCATCTAAATTATATTTTACAGATAAAACCTGAATTTTTCTATCATCAAAAATTCGCCTTTAACTTCCTAACTTTTGTTCATCCACCTGAAATTAGCCTACAATACAATTGTCTATGGACCTTAATTATAATATTCACATAATATATAAGCTAAAAGTCTTAAAATATTAATATGTACAATTGTACGTACAAAAGGAGGGGATATAGAACCATAGGGCATCTAAAAAATATCTAAGTAATAATAGCCGCACAGATCGATCCATCAGGTTAACCTATGCTTGCCGGGGTTGATCCGTGGATGGGCGGATCTTCACAAACCGGTTCGTCAGAAGCCCGAAAGTCTGACAACTAGTCTTACCAAGGGGTATCTGGTTAGACTGGAAGCCGACCCCAACATAGTTGGAAAAAAGCTAGGCAAATTAATTATAGCTTATTATTGAATGAGTCATATCGTGAAACTACTACTAAATTGGTACTAAAGCAATAAGTACTATTAAACTATTAGTATAGTTAGCAATTTAACGACTTTACAACCATTTGCAGTCAGGTCATCCGTCATTCATTCAATATGTTTTCTTGACATTTTCCTTTTAGCAGACGTGCAGGAATTTCAACTGATATTTCTATTCAAAGCCACAGTATATTTTAGTCATAGTCTGTATCTGTATGCAATATACAGTATACACAAACTATGTATATTGTACTATCTATTCTGTGACTAGGGTGATTGTATCTTTTGACTATGTTCACTTTCATTAGAACGATTTATAGGTAGACTAGCTTTTGCCATGCTTGGAGGTCGGAAGTTATCCTACGGGAACGTACTACTGGGTTAAAAAATATCCTATGTCCTACCTAACCCCGGTCATGGTCAACCTGTGTCCATCGAAATCGACGGCGTGAAAAGAAAATATCCCATGGGAATGAATTAAACGCCCAATTTTAATAAGATATTTAATATAATACCGGTCAAAATAGCTTCGGAAGCAACATAGAAATTTTTATCAAATTCTGAAAAATAATAAATGGTTATTGTGGGTCATCCTTAGAAGATAGACTTATTACTATCGCGGACTTTTTTGTTGAACTTTTTAAGATGAACCATTCTGTAGAACATATTTTTTTATGTATCTTTAATGGTTTACGCGGGTCACGCCAGTAAAGCTCCCAGTTGTCATGATTTTTTCCGACATCTTCAACAATAATTGTCATATTGCAGCCAGCTTACTCAAAACCTTAATGAATTATACACCAAAACCTTCCGCATGAATTACTCCGTCCAATGCTGAAAACCTTTTGAAAATCCGTGTAAATATTAGCAATCACTAATTAGAACCGAGAGAAATGAGGAAGATTTTTTATGAGGAGATTAACATACAAAGGCATTGTTATAAAAATTTCCTTCACCTGAAGGAATTCACAGCATTTAAAATTAATATTGTAGACAGTTAAGTAGGTACCTAATCCCCTCCTCCCGTCATCCCCTCCCGGCGTTTTCTCTCGCATAGCTGCCTTGTAAATGCCTCACACACAACACACACACACAAAACTTTTCCTTGTTATAAATCGATAAAATATTTATCCTGTTGCAAAGATCTGGTTTAAATACTTACATAGCAGTTTGTTAATTAAATTATTAGTTTTATAGAAGCCAGATTGGAAAAAGAATAGTTATCAAAATTATATATTTTGGTCTAGCGTTTGATTGACATACACACGTAATTATCCAATCAGCATAGCCACAGTTTTACGAGAATTCTTTTGGAGACATCAGCATCGTCGTCATGCAACCCTTCTATGCCATGCTGCCCTGGTCTTCCCCGTGATCTTCTGTCAGTCGTCCTCTAGAGTGCTTCCTATTATTTTATAGTCCTTGATTTCTCACTGTTTTGAACTTGTTTATGTGAAATCTTTCCTCTGCAATCACAATCTAAATAATCAAATCTGTGAAAAGGGACAGAAATTTGTAACAGGAAGCCGGCGCGCTATTTGATTTGAAAAATGAGCGTGCGTGGTGCTTGAGTTGGACCAACCCATTTTCTGACTATGACGATGACGATGACGGTACCTAATGGTTGACGGTGATGATGATGAATATTGTTTATATCATATACACGTCAGCCAAGATGTCAGATGTTACACATCATATACTACAGTAAGGCTCGCTTGTTTTTATTTACCTTGACCTGTATGATACACAAGAGTGTACATTACAACTTAACCGCAGAAACCGTATAAATGATCGTGCAACATTGTCAACAATGTCACATTGTCTATGTCACGTTGCAGTTTTTTCTTACCTAACCGGAGGTCACCCGACTGTAGGTTATACTTAACTGAGTAGATATATTGTTGGCTGCCTCGTTGGTCCAGTGAAAGACCACCGCAAGCGCTTCTGCAGATCATGAGTTCCGGGGTTCGACGCCAAGGGCATTGTTTTTTTTTGCCATATTGTTGGCTTGCTCTTGACCACGATCTCGCCTGATTGAAAGCGATGGATGAGGACTCAGATGGAACGAGCGTGCCCAGAAGATGCCTGTTCACTTGCGTTGAAATAAGCTTGCTTTTTTATTAGGTTCTTCCGTTCCGTCTGGGATTTCTCAGTAGCAGTCCTGAGTCTGGATTTGTGCCCGGGTGAAGGCAATAGGCTCGCCCCTTATTACTTGGGACTTAAACATAACTGGCGAAATATGGGTGTACCTACTATAGGCACACTTCTGCCCATCCCTTCGAGAAATACAGGCGTGATGTTATGTTATGATGTTAAGTATTTAACACTAGTATCAGTTAACTGTCGGGTTTGCCTTGGATTGTACGGTTCTAGATAGTATAAGTGAATACCTTTGTAACGAGTTACATAAGTTCGTTTCTTGATTGGTTAACCGACTTCCAAAAAGGAAGAGGTGATGTTAGTCTGTGTGTTTTTTAATATTTAGTAATAGCCGTAAATAGGTTTAGGAACTTGAATAATATTTTCAAATTCTGCTAAAATTTAAATGCACAGTTAAACAAAAGTTAGGTTATTACAGACTCACTCAAAACTCAAGCATTACTTAAAACTCGATTAAAGCCTTTTGATTGGTCGAAACTAGTTTTAAGTAATGCTTGAATCTTGGGCCTAATTGTCCAATTCGTGAATTAATTATACTCACTTTTAGTAAAGGGAGTCACTCTAGGAGTAGGTAGCCCTAAGTTTTTGTAAATCTAGTTTTACGGAAATTCAGTCAATATTAAGCTAACTAAACTCTTATCAATTAACTAAAAGCACGAAGTCTTTCATAATTAAAACGCTAATTTTAAGGCTTATCGACACGACGCTACCGCACCTGTGAACATGCATAAAAAACAATGCCTGTGTCACACTACATTATTCAAAGCTTAATCATTCCTCGGAAACCCTATGTGTAAAATATAAATACAGTTTTATTATAATATTATAAGGAACAAATGCATAAAACACGGTTTTTACAAGAAATCCAAGTTTATATAGAAATGCAAACGTAAGTCGTGTATTTGAGCTCAAGGTCCCTTGGATCACGTCCGCTTGGACCTTGCCGTCGCCTTGGCGTAGGCAGGCTTTGGGTAACATACCTAGATTTGTACCTATATCTCCTATATCTTGATGAATATGACAGATTAGTAGTGTTGAATGATTAAGTGCGGATTTCACCAATGAAATTGAACACGTTCAGCACATCTAAACGCGTTCAAGAGCTGTCCGTGTACAATATTCCATAACAATTTTGACACTGACAGCTCTTTAACGTCGTGGGTACGAATCAAACCCAAGCAGGTGCTTTACTTTGTATAAATTATTTAGTCACCCCTGCTCTCAAAACGGTGAAGGAAAACGTCTTGAGGAAACCGGCATGTCATAGAACTAAAAAATCGAAGACATGTGACATCTACCAACCCGCACTGAGTCCGCGTGGTAGATTACAGCCCACTTCCTCTCGAATAGAGGAGACCTGAGTTCCAGCAGGGGCAACGTTACATGCTGATTATGTTATGCTATACGACTGATCAAGCTAGGATATCTTCTGCTTCAGCTTCAACAAATACTATTTTGCACAATGCACAATGTAAGGGATTCATAGCGTTGCAGCTGGCTTTTAGTTGTCATTTAAAAATCACTTCTTTACGTCCTAGTTACCGTAAGGTATACCGATGACCTTATCAAGGACGCAGGAATCCGCTGCGGGAAGCACAGAACCGGACGAAGTGGTGGTGCTTGAGGGAGGCCTATGTCCAGCAGAGGACGTCTTTCGGTTGAAATGATGATGATGATGAGTCCCGGTTATTAGAACGTAAGTGGCTTCGGCCGGGAAATTATCATCGGGAATGTACTACATAATAAGTATTCTATGTTATCTAATCAGGTTATAAATTATCTGTATGCCCATCGTTCAGCAGGTTTTCGTGATTGAGTAGGTAATAATTATCAAAGCTTTTACAGAAAAGATTTGATTTTTTGTATGTTTGTTTCTTACGCTTTCACGGCTAAACGGCTGAACCGATATTGATTAAATTTGTTATGGGGATACTTTGAACCCTAGGGAAGGACGGCTACTTTTTAGCGACATAACTTGCAAGCGAAGCCACGGGCGGAAGGTAATAGGTATATAATATAAGTAGGATTTCATTGTTTTCTTACTTCTGGTTATTGTCGTATAATATAACTACAATGTTATCTATTATTTATCATTATCACTCAATTAACAATCAATTAGGTAAATCGTTACTGGTCATAAATCTTCTTTTATCGATGCTCGTAATTACCAACTATGATGCATGACAAATACATCAGTTTTCTAATCGATATATTGTGTAGGCAGACATGTGTTTTCTAAGATTTCCTACCAGGAAAACAGCTAATTATGTAGTATAACTTGATACTATTACCTATTGTGCAAACAAAGGACGATATAAATGTTAATTATGATGGAATTTTATCACGATACCAAAGCTATCATCACGGTGACGGCTGTTTGCGTTACTATCCTGTTATAGGAGTCCAAACTGAATAGCAATTGGTACTCAACTCAGCCACTGCTGGACAAAGACCTCTCCCAGGCTAAACCCTGTCCTCCGCCTACCGCATTTTTATTTTGTCTAGGGGATTTCGTACCTGACCTCTGAGGACATGACTACTTAACCGAGCTTTCCTGTGGCTGCCTTAAGCTACTACACTCAAAGCCTCCAGCCAGGGGCAAAAACTATTCTAATTAAAACTAGGGGAGCCCTCGCTAAGGGCACCCCCTGTTGGGTACGGACCTCGGCTTAGGGCGTCGCTGGGGAGAGGACAGCAAGTTGGGACAGGCTGGATCAAGGATAGGCGGGGAATTTAAAGCTACGCGCTCAGCTGTGGCGCGGGCTGGCGCTTCATCGGGCAAGGGCATTCAGTCTGTCCCAGCCGCCTTTTTAAGGTCGTCAGTCCATCTAGCTCGGGGGAGACCCACACTACGCTCGGCGATACGCGGTCTCCACTCCCAGCTATCTAATTACGCAACACATTTTCGAAAACGATTACGACAAATTTGTTTCATTTTGAAAGTTCAACAACATTCATTGCGTTATTTATGTTGTCGAGCAGATATTTTTTCGAACTTATGAAGCAATGGATTTGCAATTTGTTTCAAAACGATTTAAATTCCGATTGATCCTGTGATTGTGCGTGTTGATCGTGTGTGTGTAATTAGGGTACAAGATTCGTCTGCTCCATTGGCCATCGGTCATTCGAAGGATCGCAATTGGATCACCGTCTCAGAACTACGATAACAGCCCTTTTACCTGCCAGCGATTTAAGAAATTTACTTTTCTTCTCTTCCCTCATCAAATCACCTTGCTTGCTTCTCACAGACTACGGAATTTATAATATCAGTGCTAAATACATACCTAGCCGGTACACAGCGTGTAACAAAAAACCCTGTCCGATCCGCGAGGGTGTTGTTAAGAATCATACCGATAATCTATATTTATGTGGTAACATTCTGAAAAAAGAAAAAAAAATCGGTGCATGTTTTTTCAATTGGGAATTTTATCGGGTTATTACACGAGGCGCGGGCAGCCGCGTCGTTTACTTAAAATCATAACTTATGACCTCTTTAGAAAATTTATAATGAAATTGGGGTAATTTTGGTACCTACTACATTGTTTTTTTGTTGTTGTATTCTTAATTTAAAAAATATAATTGCGTCGTAATGTTATTGCTTTACCTATGCGCCCCCTTTCGGATCGGACAGGATTTTTGTTGCATACTGTATAAAAGCCAATTAGTGAGTCCTTTAATACCTATTACTCATACATAATAACTAGATCAGCTAAGATCTATGGAGTGGAAACTGTGTCTAGGTGAAGGGCTGGAGGTCGCACGGAAGGCATGACGCGACGCGCGACGGTGCGATTAACTTTTATGATAATAATTATATGTCCTGCCACCCTATTGGTGTGTGGACATAAGAGATTATGTGTTCTAATAGGTTTTTCCATGGTTCCGCTCCACTTCTTGGCCTTATATCAAGCCTTGTGCAGACTGGCGCGACGCGACTCTAACAAAACAACTTCTGGTGTTGCGTCGCGCCAGTCTGCCTCTGCACGAGGCTTAAGGGTAAAATCGATCTATCTGACTACCGTAATATACAGACACCAGGAGGTCAACCTACCCAAAACTGTCAAATTTTCCCAATAGACTTTGGACCTTATGGTTTAGTGATAAAGTTGAAAATCTATTAAAGAATTTTGGCAGATTGTAGTAGGTTGATGTGCTGGCGTCTGTACTACTGGGTAAAGGTCACTCTCTTATTTTTCCACGCATGTCTGACCTCTGCCATTGTGGGCCAGTCCTTTCGGTAGGAGTCAAGTTCACCGAGTTCAATAAAGAAAAATACTTTAATTTAATCCGATAGAGGGAGCTTTATTTAATTTTTTTAATCCAAAAGATATTGGCCAGTATAACCTGTTTAGAACTACCTATAATATGCTGTTTATGAAGATGTATGGTACGTTCACATTTGTGCTATAAACTCACAGGCATTTTACGGTACCTACCCACAAAAAATCTTAGCGCCGAACCGCTTATTCTGAATTCCACAAAATACGCTATACTGTTTGATAGTTGGTAGCTTCTTTACGACCCATCTTAATAAAATTGCAATAATATCATTTAAACTTTCAAAAGCTGTTTGCTTGATAAGTCAGGAAATATGTCTTGGTAAATGAATAGAATACTCTATTCTAAATATTATTGGTTTCTGTTATAAATCAGTTACTTTAGAGTTCAGGATCAATGCATGAGACTTCAGAGCGACGCATTATTTTAATTTGTGCCTTCATTGCCATCATAAAGCTTACTAAATATAAGTTTCTATTTTTTAATAATCCATCATCTGTCTAGTCATTTCCCAACTGTGTTGGGGTCAGTTTCCAGTCTAACCGGATGCAGCTGAATACCAGTATTGTACATGGAGCGACTGCCTATCTGACCTCCACAACCCAGTTACTGGGTAAGACGATACCCCTTGGTAAGACTGGTTGTCAGACTTTTCGGCTTCTGACTACCCTGTATGTAAAGACGGTCACCCATCACGGTAGCTTAACCTGAACGATCGACCCGTGCAGCTGTTATTACTTAGCCACAAGCCCTTTAAAAATCCATTGAAATAAATAAACTATACCTTACCTACAGACACAAAGTTACAATATACTGGTCTACTTAAAGTTACATAAACTTTCCGCTTCCTATATTTTCACTTTTAGACTTCATAGACAATGATAAGTTGTCTATGAACAGGAAGTGTCTAGTCTATGTAGCCACTGCCCCAACCGGAACAAACAACTGGCCAATTACTCTTTATGATTGTTGTAATAACTATACAAATTAATCAACTTGTTTTATAGACTAAATTTGTCACTGTTGAGAACCTCAAAGGCCTCTCTCTGTGAAGGTGAAAACGGGATTATAATCTTTAGGGTTCTGGTGTCCTTATTTTTAACTAATTGTTATTAAAATACACGCTTATAGGTATACTGAAACCATAGATTACGTAACACAAACACCAACATTGTATCACTTAGTTCGCAATAAACGTTTTGACTTCGAACATATCCTTCGGCGTAAGAAATAACGAGCGTTCTAAGCAGCGCAGCGTTATTGATGTGTAACACCTTTCCTGCAATCTGTGGTAGTGATTTCGTGAAAAGGGACGGAAGTGTGTTACAACAAGCCGGGGAAGCCCCGTAAAAATATTTATTCTTCGTTACGAAAAATCATTTCAAGATATAATGTTAATGTTGCTTATTACTAAACTGATATCAGATGTTACACATCCTAAGCGACTACTGCAAGTCTCGCTTGTTTTTTTTATGACTGCAAATAACGAGGAGGTTATGCATTCGACGAGTTTTTCAAAAATCGTTTCCGTTTATTTTATGTTTCATGGGAAGCGTCTGCTTTTTTACCACTTGGGTATATCTTCAAATCAAAATTACCTATTAACCTATTATATGTTTTCTGAAATGAAATTGTTTATTCTGTAAATAGGATATTGCAATCACTTTTACATGTCATATTAAAAAAATATTAAAAATTTGCTAGATGAGTTACGACTCTGAGAAGAAAGGCCGAAACAAACTCAGAGGTCACAGTCTCTTTTAAAGTCCATTAGTCCAGAATAATCTCGGTCAGGCCAGAGGACCATGTAGATAAGTGTCTGAAATTGTTTTTTGAGGGAAAAACCACACAGATTTGAGTGGACCTGTCCAGTCAGTGCAAGCATTTGTCAGTAATCGCGGAGCTCAACTCATACATAATGATGAAAATATCGAATAATTCTAAGCTGCGTTCGGAGTCAGTCCTCTTAGTAGTGAAGTAATCATTAATTGCCAACATAACATCGTAATAGCGTCAAATACTTCCGACACGTAACATGAAACGCCGCTGATGCAACTGCACTCGCGTTAACTGTTCCTTTGTCTCACACGCCATGTTCGTGTCACAGACGATAAGCAGTAATTCAGTTTATCGCGAAACTCTGGACATGTAAGAAATACATTAAATTGTGCATTGAAAGGACAGAAGAACAAGAAATTCCCTTGACTCTTTAGGAAATTTACAGAATACGTGGAAAAAAGCTCTCCGAATGCATAAATTCCTCTTTTTAAAAAAATTGTGTAGATGAATGGGATATTTCAGTAAGACATTCACGAATTAGACCATTGTCATCTCTTGAATTTAGTTCTCTTGACTGTGCATCATTTTTTTTTCACAATTCTTCTTTTCCTAGTCTTGTCTAGTTATCGATGTCTCCTTGTCTGCCTTCTTCACTTCTCTCTATTGACCCCTTGGAGCGCCTTTGCGATCCTCATTTTCTCTGTTACCTTGCTCGTTTGATCCGTCCTCTCCACAGATATATATATATATCTGTGGTCCTCTCCATCTACATATGAAATCCTTTAACTTTCCACTGAATATTTTTCTTGTCATTTTTCGAGTCACAAAATCATACAAATTTTGTCTTCACGACTTTCCTGAGATTCCAAATTCTTCTTTCAGCTCAGTAACTTAAGACAATGGTTTAATTGTTGGCTCACTACCTCATGTGCAACATACTGGTTACCCGACCAGTTGGGTAAGAGATCCCATTGTTAGGATTTTCATAACACCTATTGTTTAGCGTTTCAAATGTTTTATCATACGTTCGACTGTTTGAGCTGTGTAACGTTTATGCAGTTATGGCGAAAATTCATGCTCTGTGGTCGTAGTTTACGTGTAGGTAATATAAGACATCTTTGCCAATCGTAAGGTATGGTGGACATATTCTGATTTTAACTTGTTGTCTACAACTGCATTTTCAAGTCCATCATAATTTTTTTGAGGTATGAGGAACAACACCCTATTTGCGTAACACACTTAACACTTTCCGGGACACTAAACGCCTATAGACGTAATAACAATAAAACTTTTATTGTGTCTCGTTCAGTGTCCCGGAAAGTGTTAAAATCACAATCTGAATGATTATGAAGGATATTGCTAATCCATTGCTTCATATGTTCGAAAAATGTCTCCGCTCACAACATAAATAATGCAATGCATCTTGTTGAACTGTCAAAATGAAAGCCAACTGTCAAGCAATTACCCCTGGTTGGAAAGTTCTTCATCCTCCGTTAAGAAGGGACAAGTTCTAAAGACTAGGACCTATTCTTGCTGAGTCTATATTGCTGTGTCTCTTGAAATGTTTATACAAATAAGTAGTTTATCATGTTGTTTTACTGTGTATATTTAGTCTAAAGAAATTGCATTGCCGTAGACGCAACATTGCGTTTCGTGAAACCTGTGATATGATCACATCTTACAGCCGGATTTCCTATCTTAGCATATTCTCATCATTTTACAACAAAGCTTATATAAAAACTACCTATTTATACATTATTTAAAGGAAGCAGAATCATCGTCCGTGATTACCTTACTAATTCTGAAACTGGTACAAAAAATATGTGCAATTTGAATCGTAAATTCTTGCATTATACGACCTTGCTTGCACATGGAATAACAAACAGGTCGTCGGTACTGTTCCAACTTGCGTTAAAACTGATTCTTTATCGTCTTTTGGAGTGTTTGGATCGGTTAGATTACTCTGGTCTCCAATAATTTTAAACCACTGCGGGCGTTCTTAGTTTTCATAGACATCGTCAAAGCAAAAAGTCTTAAAGGAATTATTTCTATAATCACTACAAGATGGAGCTAATAGGGTCCGATGTATTCAATCTGTTAAAGTTAATTCTGAAACGAAGTAAAAAAAAAGAAAAAAAATAGGTTTCCTACCTGAAACATGCGTCTGAACATCTTATTTTAAGGCATCTAACCTTATAGGTTCGGTAAGACACGGTCTTATTGGCACTCGGTAGTGCTAACGAACGACTCTTCATTTATATTGTATGAATGTAGGTACAACGCGTTACAATAGTTTTGAAACAATGGTTTTTAAACAATTCATTGTACGTACACTTGCTATAAATACACTCGAGAGCAATGAATCCGGGTCACTTAAAGAATGTTAAAAATCTCGGAAACTAAAAATGATAGGTTAATGCAATAAATTGTATTTAATAGACAATGTAATACTCCTTAAATGAAAGTAAAAAAAATATGAGTCACCATACATTTTATTAACACAAAATTACATAAATAAAAAAACTGCTGATCTCTCCTTAAAACAAAAATAGGAAACATGAAATTTTTGAACTTTATTACGATTTTCTTGAATTTTAATACTTCGTATTGCCTCCTCGTGCTTCCATTACTGCGTTTACGCGGTTTGGCATGCTGTACACCAAGTTCCTTATACGATTTTGGGGAATATTCTCCCATTCCTCTGTGAGAGCAATTTTGAGCTCACGAAGCGTGATTGGGGGAGGGTTTCGTTGTTTTACGCATCTGCCTAGCTCGTCCCAAGCATGCTCGATCGGGTTGATATCCGGGCTGCGCGCTGGCCACTCCATACGAGTAATGTTCATCTCTTGAAGGTAGTCATTCACAATCCTACCTGTATGAGGTCGGGCATTGTCATGCATAAATATAGCATCCTCACCTAAATTGACCATAAATGGACCAACGTGATCATTGAGGATTTCTTCCACATATCTTTCGCTAGTTAAAGAGCCGTTTTCTATGATCACCAGCTCTGTGCGACTTTCAGAAGAAATTCCGGCCCACACAAGTACAGACCCACCACCGTAGGCTACTTTTTCTTCGATGCATGCTTGCTTGAATCTTTCCCCTGGTCTTCGATACACTCTGTGTCTTCCATCGTGCTTGTAGAGCATAAATTTTGATTCGTCGGAGAACATAACTTTTGACCAATCTTCAATACTCCAATTTACGTGGCTCTGGGCATATCTTAGTCTTGAAATACGATGCCCACGCTCCAGTTTAGGGCCGTTTGCAGGTCTAAGGGGTTTTAAGTTAGATTCAGCAAGCCGACGTCTTACTGTCCATGCACTTGGGTTACTCCCTCCGAGGCGTCGAAACTGATTTGTGAGTTCAGTTCCTGTAAGAAAGCGATTTCGAAGCATGGTGTTCACCAAGTATCGGTCTTCTCGTGCTGTGGTACACCTGGTTCTGCCCGTTCCTGGTCTGCGTAGGTTAGAACCAGTTTCTTCGTAACGTCGGAGAACTCTTTGTACTGTTGACAGCGACACACCGACAGTCCTGGCTGTATCGCGCTGACTCCGGCCGGTTTCCAGCATTGTAAGTATTCTGGTGCATTCTTCAGGCGTAAGCGACATAATTTCAGCTTGAATAATGAATATAGAGCACTATCAACATGGTTTATGTACCCACATAAATGACAGATTACAAACAAAAGCAAAACCAAATGCTGTAATTTCGTAGTTCCATCTTCGAAAGTGGCCCTTTTTCAAATTTGATTTTTTTATGATATAACTTTACAATAACTAAGAAGTTTTAATACCTTCATTTAAGGAGTATTACATTGTCTATTAAATACAATTTATTGCATTAACCTAGCATTTTTAGTTTCCGAGATTTTTAGGATTCTTTAAGTGACCCGGATTCATTGCTCTCGAGTGTATTTAGATCTTGACCAAATTGGGCAATGTTACAGCATACGTTAAGAAGATGTGAACCAGGCTGATTATATCTATTCGTTGCAATGTCTTTGTCTAAGTATTATTTTTATAGTCCTATTTTGTGTCTGAGTTTAAACTTGGATATTTTTTTTAGGAATGCACATTGCATACACGGCTATGCAATGTGCATTCCTAAAGAAGCTCTAGCTTATATATTTGACTCTTTGAATAAGTTTAAATATATGTTAAGAATTATGTAGTTATAATGGAATTTGGACTTAGAATACATCTAGCTAGCTATCATTTTACTGATGACTCAACTATTGAATCTTAACCGACTTTGATTTAAAATCCTTTATTTCATTTTAAATGTGACTCGTCTTTAGTATGAAGCCAATGTACTGATTGCCTTCAGGCATCATTACCAGAACGACCAGTGTTAAGCAACAAGATACTAAAATTAAACTCAATAATCATCTTCTTAATATCTTTGACCATTATGTTGGCTTTATCTCTTGCTCGACTCTGATATTATTTTAATAGGATCAATTATCGTGCCTTTTGAAACAATCGTTTTAGTTTATTACTTATTTTTCTGAACTAAAGCATTCTAATTCTTAGCTTGTCCTCTAAAATTATGAGTTAACTTCACGATCACTTACTGTAAATAGAACTCGACTAAATCTCTGCAATGCTCTAGTCGTATCGATTAGTAAGCGTCTATAATATATCTACTGAAATTGTTGTTTTATTTGTAGGATTTTTTTCTTTCAATCATAAGTATAGAATTCCTCCTTAAACCGTAGTGTGGACACTTTATCCATCTACTTCTTCTTCCGCGCATCGAACGAACTTTTCCAACTGGTAATTTCTATGAGATTTAGACCGAAATTAACCTTAAGTTTTGCAAGACGTTCATCATGAGTCTTGCTCGTAGCTACAAATTTATCGACTTTTCAACAAATCACTGTTCTCTGAATACCCTAACTAAAATATACCAGTCACTACTAATTTAAGTACCTAGTCTTTGTCAGGATGTGTCTATGGTATTCCTCCATGAACTTGACCGATGATTATACCTACTGCCACTCGGTCAAAAATTAACAACAGTCATAACGACTCGGTCGGCTATTTATTTACGTATCCATTAAATTTTTGGCAAGTATTGAGCTCCTGTCAACATTTTTGACACCTCTGACGCAAGACCAGCGCAAGACGATTTTTTCTTGCTTGTAACAAATACTTTTGTGATTATTTTTAACTGAACATTGTGGCAATGTTAAGGTCAGTCACGGCACTTAATTATTAGAATTCAGAATCCGCAAAATTAGTAAAAATTCACATGTCAATAAATTCTACATGGTGTTAGGGCGCCTTGTTAAGCCCTGCGACTTCCATGAAGCACGAACTAAGATGGCTGTTAGGCGTCCCCCTTTTTGGTTTTGTTGAAGCTCGTATGTTTATGCGACGAGTGTGTGTGTGGTGGAGGAAAATAAATAACGGCTAAAAAGACTGCAATTATAAGTAGACTGTATTTAACTTTTACAAATCTTGAGAAAATAATAAGTAATTAATAGCTAAGTTCACCGTTCCGTCCACCATGACGGTTCAAAAAGTTGTTCCGCACGCACTTCACTTTACTACGCTAATTTGCCAGCGGTACCGTTCGCCGAGGAGAGCGCCACCATCAGCGCTGCATTCCGGCCGTTCAAACTATCACGCCGCTTCGCTAGACGGCGTTAGCAGATCGGTAAACATGCCGGCCGCCTTGAAATCTTCAGGTTTCAATAAGTTTATATGGCTGATTCATCAGAGACTCTGCAGTCTTCATTGGTGTCATCACTCGTCGTTGATGGCACCGGTAGGGCGCAGATTTTGGTGAAGACTCGTTGTACAGGCCCCGTAGCTGTTTGAATTGTAGCTACACGGCTCACACCATCCTTTCCTGTAAACACTTTCATAATCCTGCCCATGCGCCATCGCAGAGGTGGTAGATTGTCCTCTTTGATGACGACAAGAGTGTTTAAAGCTATGTCCTGATTATGTGACTTCCACTTGGTTCTTATCTGAAGTTCCGAAATGTAGTCTGTAGACCAACGCTTCCAAAACTGCTGTCTCATCTGTTCCACCCTATTGAAACGTGTCAGATGATTGGTCGGCGTTTCTGTCAGGTCCTTGCAGGCTGGTGAGAGGAGTGGCCGGCCGATTAGGAAGTGTGCCGGGCTGAGTGGAAGAAGATCATGTGGGTCTGAGGACATAGGACACATTGGACGGGAGTTCAGGACGGCTTCGATCTGTGTCAACACCGTACTGAACTCCTCGTATGTTAAGTTAGCGGTACCCACAACACGACGTAGGTGGTGTTTACAGGATTTTACTCCTGCTTCCCATAATCCCCCAAAATGAGGAGCGTAAGGCGGTATAAATCTAAACTCAATGTTATCATTCGATAAATGATCAACAATTTGATGTGAATGTTCTTTGAACATCAGCTGAATCTCTTTCATAGCTCCGATAAAGTTTGTCCCATTATCAGAGAAAATTTGGGCAGGTTTACCACGGCGGGATATAAACCTTTTAAGGGCCAATATATATTCTTGAGCAGAAAGGGTACTGACTAGTTCAAGATGTATAGCTCGTGTGATAAAACAAACAAATAGGCAAATATAACCTTTTTCAAGTTTAGCCCCCCTACCTTTGCGGTTTAATACATATATGGGTCCAGCGTAGTCCACTCCACATCGGATGAAAGGGAATCCCGGCTCCAACCGTTCAGAAGGTAGATTACCCATGATTGGTGCAACGGTTTTACCTTTCATTCGTGTGCAGCGGACGCACTGATGGACAACCTTTCTGGCCAGGTGTCTGCCTCCTAACGGCCACCAACTCTCACGCATGGTAGCCAGTAACAATTGGGGACCAGCGTGAAGAAGCTGCTTATGCAAATGCTGAAACAATAACAGCGTAAAGTAATGTTTACTACTTAGTAGTGTCGGATGCTTTTTATCGTAGTCGAAATCAGGTGAGTTATTTAACCGTCCGCCTACTCTTATTATATCATTTTTATCAAGAAATATATTAAGATTCGAAATTGCACATGTAGTTTTTAATGGTAAGTTACCTTTCAATTTAATGTATTCATCAGGAAAAGATTCCCGTTGTACGAGGCGCGTCAACATCTGTGTTGACGCACACACCTCGCTTACTGATAACGGCCCTACAATACGATCCTGTCGCTGTGTGCGTGAGTTACGTATGAATCGCAGCACACAAGCACCGGTACGTCTAATACGATTGTAAGAAGAAAACCTATCAAAATTAATAGCAATATTATTATTTTGTGTTACGTCACAAACCATCACTGTAGTTTGTGATTTTAGTTCTGGTAGGTCAGCAGCGGCATAGTCACAATGAGAAGTTGCGCCTTGTTGAGACCACATCGACTCAGGATGTTGTAAGTACGGTGGACCGTTCCACCATATACTGCTGTCACTGAGTACGTCAAGACTGAGGCCACGTGAGACTAAGTCCGCTGGGTTGTTTTTAGTACCTACATGAGACCATATACTATTACTGGTAATTTCATTTATTTCAACTATTCTATTTTGAACGAATGTCTTTAATGAGGCAGGCGACATTCGAAGCCACCCAAGAACAATAGTTGAATCTGTCCAAAAGTAAGTTTTATGAAAAGTCAAACGTAATGAATCAATAATTTTTCTGTATAAACGTGCGCCAATTAAAGCTCCGCATAATTCGAGTCGCGGTATACTCACTGGTTTTAATGGCGCGACCTTACTTTTGGCACAGAGTAACTTACTAGTAACAGGTGAATTATCTGAGTAGGTACGCACATAAGCGCATGCACCATAAGCACGTTGCGACGCGTCTGTAAAGATATGTAATTCTATATATTCTGTGTGAACACCTAGTACTTGACGCGGGATACGTAATTTGTGTAAACTTTGTAGGGTATTAAGAAATGTTTCCCAAGTTAATATTATGTCATCAGGAACCGGATCGTCCCAGTTTATCTTACACAACCATAACTTTTGCATTAAAATTTTTGCTATTATTATTGCCGGTGCTAAAATACCTAAAGGGTCATACACCTGCGCTATAACAGATAACATTGTTCGCTTAGTTAAAGCTTTATTATTATGAATTACCCGTGTTGTGAAATGCAATTCATCAGTTTTATTTAACCAGCCCATTCCTAACGTTTTATTTTGACACTGGTCTCCCAATGAAAGTCTTTTAGATATGTCATGGGCGGTGATGTCTAAATTAAATATCCATTTACGTAAAGGAAGACACGCCGATTTTAAGGTATTAGTTACCTTTTCACACATCTGTAATAAACTATCTAAATCATCATTTCCTATCAACACATCATCTACGTAGAAGTCATCCCTGATCACAGCAGACACTTGTTCATCCTGACATTCACGCGCGAGTTGATTCAGACACCTCATACTCAAATAAGGTGCTGACGCCGTGCCGTACGTCACGGTATTGAGACGATATACACTCACTGGGTCCAACGGATTTTTACGCCATAGAATTAATTGTAAATCGCGTTGATCTGGCTGTATTAAAATTTGACGATACATTTTTTCCACATCGGCACATGCTACATGTTTATACTGCCTAAAGCGTAATAATATGGAAAAAATCTCGTTTTGAAGCGGTGGCCCAATAAACTGAATATCGTTCAAAGATTTGCCTGATGATGTCGCTGCGCTCGCGTCGAACACTGTGCGCAGTTTAGTCGTACTACTATTCTCATTCATAACACCATGATGCGGCAAAAAATAGTGAGGGGAACCGTATGTATCTACGCGACTCATGTGACCGAGACTTTCGTATTGATTCATAAAGTCAATATATTTTTCCTTAAATTCCGGCAAACGAGAAAACTTTCGCTCGAGAGACAACAAACGTTTTTCCGCTGAATTATAGCTTTCTCCAAGAATCACAGGCGATTCTTTTAAAGGAATACGCACAGAAAACTTACCTTCCTGAGTACGCGTCGTCGTTTCAACGAAAATGTTCTCGCACATTTGTTCATCGGCACTAAGGGCATTTCCTACGTTAGGAATCTCTTCGAGTTCCCAGAATCGTTTTAGTTGTGCATCTAGTATTTGCGAATAATTACATTGAACCTGATTAATGCGCAGGCCATTATTATTATTGTACAAAGGTCCAGACATTATCCACCCTAGATTTGTATTTTGTAAGTAAGGTCCGTTTTTTAATTTAATTTTACCATCACATAATAGATCCCAAAACTTATCCGCACCGATCAATATATCAATATCCGATGGCGAATGAAAGCTCGGGTCAGCAAGTTGGATATTGTCTGGAATAATAATATTATTTACGTTTATATTAGAAGCCGGTAACTTATTCGTGATACACGGCAACACTAAACATTCAATGTTAGTGTGATAATGCTTAACTTTTGAACATAATTTTATTTTACATGTGTGGGTAGACTTTGATATCGAATGACCCACACCGGTAACTTGACAAGTGGACTGTAATAAAGGTATATTTAATAAATCGCATAAATTCTTTGTTATAAAACACTGTTGACTACCATTATCTAGGAGTACGCGTACAGTGTGATACTCGTTTTTACTATCTGCAATATCCACTAATGCTGTGGATAGCAGAACCGTGGGTAACACGGAATATGTTTCTTTATTAAGTGAGTTAGAACTATCACTTGAAGTATGTAACGAGGTTGAGACATTGGAGACGTTATTGGTGATCGGTTGCGACTGTGAACTCGCCCCGTCAACATTTAATGCGCCGTCTTTGTCTACACTATCGACATGAATCAAGCTGTTATGTTTCTCACGATGACACAGCCTACACGGACCGAATTTACAATCCTTGACCGCGTGGCCTGTGCGTAAACAATTTTTACAAATATTACTTGTGTTAACAAAGTTAATCCTGTCTTGAACAGGTAAATTTATAAACCTAGAACACGTATAAAGTGAATGGTTACTTTTACACATTTCACATACGCGCGGACCGCGCTTGCCAGTTTTCGTATTATTATTACTATTATCACCAGCGTTCGTAGCGAAATAACTATGAGTTGGTTGTTTCTTATTATGCGTGTGTTCATTACCTTTGCTGTCGGGTGAATGTTTGCTATGGTTCATCTTAATCATTTCTAACATATCCGCCCTGTCCTTAAGAAACTTAAGCAAATCGTCTAACTTCAAGAATGGCTTCGTATCAGCATGATAAAGTGTACCTTTATACTGCTCCCATTCACGTTCGGTACTTGGATCTAGTTTAGAAACGACCAAATATATTATCAACGTATCCCACGTATGCGTTTGTTCCCCTAGCGAGGTTAGTGCACGTAAGTTTCTCAGTACAGTGTCTATTAGTTTCCTAATTTGTGAAGCCGATTCCTTATTTATGGAAGGTATCGTATAGAGGGATTTAACGTGGTTGTGTTGCAATAATCGTGGATTACTAAACCGATTTTGTAGCAGCTCCCACGCGTGAGTGTAATTGGTGGCCGTGAATTCCAATGCACTGATTACCTGCGACGCACTATTCGTTAATGACGATCGCAGGTAATGGAATTTCTGTATACTGTCTAAATCCTCACGATCATGGATCATACTACAGTAGGAATTCTTAAACTCCAACCAGTGATCGTACGAGCCGTCAAAGGTAGGTATTTTAATGTCTGGTAACTTTACACTTATTTTATTTTTATTGATTAAACTATTACTATTTTCAGGTACCCCTTGATGCAGCAAGAGTTTGGCGGAAGCTACAGCCCTATAATACTGATCTTCAAAACGCTCTCTCTCTTCCAGTCGTTTTGGAAGATCGAGCTCGTCCGTACCTTCCTCAATTTTATCTTGTAACTCACTATAGTTTTCTAACAAACTCGAACTGTTTTCAACCCGTAACTTTAACTCTAGTAATTGTTGATCATTTAACGGACAAGTAACTTTTTTAATATAATTTTCCAATATAGTTAACCGACCTTTAATCCCTGCTCTTTTCTTTATAAAATCCGACATCTTAGGCTCACTCATTTTAGGGAAAAATAAGAACAAGAGTACTCACTGCAAACCTTCTGTATTGCACGGATGCCACCAGTGTGCCACGTGCCGCGGCCCGCGAGTTTACGGCTTACGGCTGTCGGCCTTCCACTTACCGGCTAGGTACCGCCACTCAACAACTGGAATCACAGCACGAAATTAACACAAACCGATTAATAGGATGGGGAATTGGGTAGGATGTTCAGACCTGCTACTCCTCTATTCCTCGTGATCAATAAGTTTTCAACGCCGAGTGAATCTTCTTCATGAACTCGTATATTTATGCGACGAATGTTTGAAGATTCTTGAATCCACTACAGACAGAACTGGAACTATTCTTGATTTGGCTCGGATGGACCAATATGTTAGGGCGCCTTGTTAAGCCCTGCGACTTCCATGAAGCACGAACTAAGATGGCTGTTAGGCGTCCCCCTTTTTGGTTTTGTTGAAGCTCGTATGTTTATGCGACGAGTGTGTGTGTGGTGGAGGAAAATAAATAACGGCTAAAAAGACTGCAATTATAAGTAGACTGTATTTAACTTTTACAAATCTTGAGAAAATAATAAGTAATTAATAGCTAAGTTCACCGTTCCGTCCACCATGACGGTTCAAAAAGTTGTTCCGCACGCACTTCACTTTACTACGCTAATTTGCCAGCGGTACCGTTCGCCGAGGAGAGCGCCACCATCAGCGCTGCATTCCGGCCGTTCAAACTATCACGCCGCTTCGCTAGACGGCGTTAGCAGATCGGTAAACACATGGATTATGATATGTTCAAGTAACTCATGAACAAAAAGTTTAGCACGAAATTAATAACTCTCGCATTTAAAACACTTACCTTATCTTACCATGTTTAGGCTAAATAGCAACGACATTTATGAATAGAGTTTGACATTAGACGCGTTGAACTAAGGACTATGTTTTAAAAATAAATCTTCAAAAAAATAAAAAATAAAAACTAAATCTATATTAGATTCAGTAGACTGCCACGTTAGTCTAGTGGTCGCAAGCGCTACTGCTGAGAATAAGGTCCTGGGTTACTTACTAGGTCGGGCAAAGTATTATTGGGTTTTTCTATCTGGAATTTCTCAGTAACAACCCGGAGTCTGGATTCGTGCCCGGTTGATGGCAATAGACTCGCCCCCTATTACATGGGGCTTATATATATTTGGCGAAATGTGGGTGTAGGAACTATGGCTACAGCTCTGCTTAACTCTTCGGGAATTACATGCTTGATGTTGTTTATGCTATTCATAGATTTCTTTTGTAAACACTTTTGCTGAAAAACAAATGAAGGAATCTAACTCTAACTCTGTTCCTTTCTTTAATTCCAGGAGTCACTAGCAGAATGGGAGAGAGGCATCACAGGCATGACAGACGTCCAGGTGCCTCCACAAACAGGGGCGTTAAACCGCAAGTGGAGCGCGAGGACAGCTGCGCACGCGCAAGACACCGCCACCGACCAATCAGCGCCCGTTAACAACAGTACTGATGCTTGCAAGCTGCTTATTGTAAGTATATACACATGAAATTAGCTGGTTTTAAAGAAAATATCTAGGTATAAGATTGTGGTTGGCCTGTACTGTGGGTTGAACATTTTTTCATCAACTGTTGGATACTGAATGCTTCTGAAGGATGCTGCTCTTCATTAAATTTTAGCATTCTAATTGTTTTCACAGTTACTAAGACAAGTCCTTGAAGCAACTTGTTCACTGCTTCTTGAATATCATCAAGAAATCCTCTTTAAGCTTTATTTATTTTGTTGCTATATTTAGGTATTCTTAGCTATTTGATTAAAACCTACCCGACGATTCCGACCTCGGAATAATGACTTATGAAACGATAGGTGAAGGTTCACGACATCATTAAAATTGCTCACTATTAAGAAAATGAGGGCCAAACAATCTCTTATAACGTAACTTTCGAAACTTTGCTTGGGATTCAAATCTCATTGTTTTATAAACAGCAAAATTATATAATTAGGTGTATTTGACTTAGTGCTGATTTCACCAATGAAATTCAACGCGTTCAGCACATTTAAACGCGTTCAAGAGCTGTCAGTGTACAATATTGCATATCAGTTATGACACTGACCGCTCTTGAATGCATTTTAGAAATGCTAATCGCGTTCAATTTCATTGGTGAAATCAGCCCTAAGTAACTTTTTTTTCTCAGGCCTGTGCCAGACATTCTCAACGGAATAATAGGTGTTTTCGCTCACGATCCACGGCCCACTAGTAGCGATCGCGAGTGGACCGTGTGCGGGAGCATTATGCGTGGTAGTACACTTATTGTATTACGAGAATATTCGGGTTAATTAAAGTCAAATGTCTTCAATTATATCTGCAAGTACTATGTTGTTGTTTTCCGACGGACTAAGGTCCGTTGGGAATTGAACCCACGCGCTCGAGCTTGAAAAAACCCACTGACTGTATATCCTTCTTCATCATCTCTTTACTCACGCGAAGAGGTGTCACTCAGTCAAGTGCCTGAATATTATTAGGTGTTCCAAATTAATAAGTTAACTTTTTTCCATTTCCAGTATATCGGAGACGCCAAAACTCCGATGTGGCGCCTGAACCTCTGCGGAGGAAACGCGGCAGCTGTGGCAGCGAGAGCCGGTACCAAGCTGCTGCCGTCCAAGCTGAGGATTGTCTGGAACCCCCCCACCTCCCCCTACCAGCATACTGAGAAGTTGCGGCTGGTCGTCACCGCGGTTAATAGTGGTAGGTACCATTTAAGGCTGATGCAGATTTGGGCGCAATGCATTGCAAAAATCTTCCTACATCACTGTCGTACATTTTGTATTAAAAACATCGCACACGTTGGTGAGGTGCACAAATGCGATGCGCTGCGGACCCGATGCGGCTGTTATGCGTGTGCGCTTAGCTTTACTCGACGGTTTCGACAACGACAACATGGCGGCAGCGGTGGTGTGTCAAACAAATGCGTGACATGTTTTAATGATTGAATGTCCTACTACGTTGCGAATGTTTCCGTACCAATCTAACGATAGTAATCTGCTAGTTTAACAGGATAGAAATTGCTACACATTTTAACGCAGAGAGAGAGATGTCAACACATTATGGGTTAGAATGTCGGCTGTCAGTATTCCATATTTTTTTAAGACTAGCAATTTTTTTAAGTTTGTAGGGCTTAACCATAATAATATTGTCGTTTCTTTATGAGAGTAGTCATGTACATGTAGCTATTAATAACCCTTTTAGAATTCGTAAATTTTCTCCATGACAGTCAATGTACTTCCTAGCATTTCCATTTTTCTCATTTCTAGATTCAGGTTCAATATTCTTCATTCCTAACTCCAGGTTCAATCTGCAACAACGACTCCCAGTTCATATGCGGGGTGACCAGCCTTTGCATATCCTCATACCTTGTCTGCGATGGAGTGCGCCACTGCCCTGGGGGTGAAGACGAGGACCCTAGCGCCTGCTCCCATCGCCACGACCCCCCACTCCTGGAGCTGCTCAGGAGGTTTGCGGCAAGGAACCAGGAATTGCTGGGCTTGGACCAGCCTGATGGGATGACGAAGCCTTCTGTTATAAGTGAGTATTAATTTTTAAAGGGATTCAGTGTAAGTACTGATGGATTTGGGTGAAAAAACGGTGCTTATGTGGCCTTGCCTCGCAAACATTTTAGCAAATATGATTAACCAGCTGCGCCCTCGCGGTTTCACCCGCATAAGTTTCGATCCCGTGGGAATATCGGGATAAAAACTATCCTATGTCCTACCCATATGCCAAGTTTCATCCAAAACCGTTTAGCCATCACTTTCGCATTTATAATATTAATTAAGAAGGATTATAATTAGGATGTTCCAATCCTTAATCCATATTAATGCGTGTGCATGTTTGTTTTTATATATATTGCAAGTGTTTCTATGACAAATAAACCTATTTTACTTTCTTTCAAAGTTCGTTTATTACCTGTTTCAAGGCAGCCCTTCTTAACCCCGTATTCATAAAGCATGACCCTGTATTCATAACGCATAGCCCCGTATTCAAATCGCATACCCCCTGTCCTAAGCAAAGAAATTGTCGAGAAAAAAAGTACAGTCGCGAATTGCACGACCTATCTCTTTTGTCAGGCCACGGCCTTCGGGCCCCAATTACAAAGTGGCAAGCCGATGCCGTGCCAAACAACAGGATATCCGTCTGGCTGTAGTAACATTGTTATGACATGGGAATGTCCCCATTATTATCAATGGATGTTCTCAAAACAAATAAGTCTTTAACAATATTGTAATAAGTTTCCTTATTAGTTGCAATACAGAACAGAAACTATATTAGTATGTACTCTACATATTTTCCCGCTATTGTTGAATGGGAATATGTATTTGTCATCAGTCATGTACCTACAAGGTGTAGATAAAAGGGATACGTGAATATATGGGTCATTATGTCCATGAGGGAAAACCTTACATCAATACATTGTTTTCGCATACTTTACGTGGGCAATATTTATTGATGAAATCGTAAGTATTTTAAATGTTCTGAATAATTAAATACTTACCAGGTACCACACCACAGTACAATTTCTAAATAGGTACAGATAGAGATACTTACGTAGTAATGGCCAAAATCAGTATCGTTAGCTATACAACGATGTCAAAATCGGAACTTACGCCGCCATCTTGCTTTTTTCGATACTATTTTTATGTCAATTTTACAAATATTTATCAACAACGCTCCACTGTCAATGTCATTCAGGCGCCAACTAGGTCCCTGTAGTACTCCAAGTCCCTAGATAATTTGGTTGATCGAAATAACAACAGATTATCAAAACTCTTGCCTTTTGGTTTTAGAACTCCATCATTCGCCTGCTCTTAACCCAATTTATTTGTGGTCGGCGCAACATGTCCTTTTCTTTCATACTTCTCTATTAGTCGTCATAAAATATGTAGTAATTACTTCTTTCACACAGTCCATCCATCGTTTCTTTGGTCTTCCCCTACTCTTATAGCCATCGACACAGCCATAGGCCATACTCAAAACTTTCCTGATGACAATTTCCTCATTCCTCCGCATCACATGCCCGTACCATGACGACCGATATCCGCACCACTTTTCGCTCACCGGTGCCACTTTCAGACTTCCTCTTATGTACTCAATTACTCATTTCTTATTCTATCCATTCGTGTAACACCACACATCCCTCTTAGCATTCTCATCTCATGCAACAGCAATATTTATATTTTGTTGACACTTCAATTTTTTCTTTATAACAAAGTAAACGCGACCTTAATAAAAATGTCGCATTGCAAAATCTATCTATGTATCTACATACATACATAAACTCACGCCTTTTTCCCATGGGGGTAGGCAGAAACTACAGAACGCCACCTGCTACGATCCTTACATACTCCTTTTGCCTCGTTTACGTTCATACATATGGTCATACACACACGCCGGTTGCGAGCTCTATGCACCTGTCCTTTCTAAAAAGAACATTACCAATAAGGTCAGTATATGTCCTCCATGAGCGTCCCCTCCCGGCGTTTCCATTCACATCTGCCTTGTAAATACATTTTGTTAGTCTCCTTTCATTCATCCTCTCAACATGACCAAACTATCTCAGCATACCGTTTTCAATTTTTGTCACTACGTCTTCTTTTAACTCACAACGTTGTCTTATCACATCATTTGTATATTAGTACTATGTATCTTAATTTGAATAAAACCATCTAAATAATAAAAGTAGATACATAATTTACTATTTGTTTATGGTATCTTAGATAGGTACTTAATACTTATAAGCACTTGAATGTGATACCTGAGATACAGGTTTATTCCTAGTTCAGGTAGAATCCAATAATTTTTTTACCTACCTGTAGTTTAAGGCCCTATTTTGTTAATTTTATGTAAATCAATTATTTCAATAAACAATTATTATATTTATATTATCTCAGCTGCGTGCAATTGCCTTTCATTCATCCCTTTTGTGTCCCAACATTCTGATCCATATAAGACAGCAGGTCTAACCACTGTTTTATATATAACTAGCTGACCCGGCAAACGTTGTTTTGCCATATAAATATTTTTTAAGTAGATGTTAGCCGATTCTCAGACCTACTCAATATGCTCACAAAATTTCATGAGCATCGGTCAAGCCGTTTCGGAGAAGTACGGGAACGAACATTGTGACACGAGAATTTTATATATAAGATATATATCTATTGTTTTAGATCACCATCTGCCATAAAACATCGATTTTTATTTGTACCCCAAAATCATTAAAAAAAACTTTTAAAATTAATGCTTTGGCTCCAGCAACAGATGTACCTAACTGATAACAGGCGACTTGACTCTTTCAGTGAAGATCGGCGAGAGTGAGAAGTCTTCTAACGCCTTCATGGAGTTCGCAGCCGCCCTGAAGCCGTATGGACCCTGGAGCTACCTGGTGGTGGGCATGCTCGTCTGCGCCACCATACTCATGTTCTGTTTGGCTTGGGGTGAGTGGAAAACAAGATATTTTATCTTCGTTATTAAACTGTAAGAAATCCAAACGGTGCGCGGAACCTTAGAGAATGGCAGATAGGAAAGGAGGCCAATACCACAATATACATAAATATGGACAGTATGGAAACTAGGCCTATTTGTTGAAATAATTACCTACGCTCCATTTTTAAAACGATCGCGGCGACCTTTCGTCTCGACACGGTACCCGCAACTGACAGCACCGCGACAATCGCTTGGGGTCTCGTCAATCAGGGCGTCTGTGTGAGTGTGTCGTTTCGAACGTTTACTACGTAGTTTCTGTACTGTCCATATTTATACTGTTCAGCAGTGGGTGATTATGTGATAATGAAGATGATGGTACCTACCTGCGACTACGAGGGATGCTATTACATTCTTGGGCCCTGTTATTTTTTGACGTGGAATAAAACATTTAGGTGAACATCAGAATGACTGGCCAAAATGACCGATCAGCTTTAAAATATTATTAAAATCTAATACCTATTTGCTACTATTTGATACCTTTGTTTAAATAATTGGTACCTAATCAACAACTGAGAAAATAAATTTACAAAATGGGCAGTCATTCTGATGTCAGGATGACTGCCCACATTTAGAATCTCCACGTAAGGGCTAAAAAAATTAAATTGCCTTTACAAAAATTTAGTACCTATTTGATACCTAAACATATATTTTTTCTAGATTTTTAGGGCAATTAATAAAAGATTTTTTTATAGAATGACTGGCCAAAATGACCTATCCGCTTTAAAATATTACTAAAATCTAATACCTATTTGCTACTATTTGATACCTTTGTTTAAATAATTGGTACCTAATTAACAACTGAGAAAATGAATTTACAAAATGGGCAGTCATTCTGATGTCAGGATGACTGCCCACATTTAGAATCTCCACGTAAGGGCTTCAAAATTTAAATTCGCCTTTACAAAAATTTAGTACCTATTTGATACCTAAACATATATTTTTTCTAGATTTTTGGGACAAATAATAAAGATTTTTTTTAAATATGACTAAAATCTAATACCTATTTGCTACTATTTTATAGAATTGTATAATATTTTATTTAATAAAATTGGAAAAAAATCACTTGACTTTCTGTATTATTTAACATAGTAAAAAAAAAAACGAATAAACTCTTTATTCTTTACCCTAAAAATCTCGAAAAAATATATTATGTTTAGGTATCAAATAGGTACAAAATTTTTGTAAAAGCGAATTTAAATTTTGGAGCCCTTACGTGGAGATTCTAAATGTGGGCAGTAATGTGTGTAATGTGGGTGGTGTACGAGGGGTACAGAGCGGCGAAGACCGCCCTCCAAGCGGAAATCCTGCGGGCCAGGGCAGTGGCCCGCGAGGAGTCGCTGGAGACTCTGAACAGAGACCCGTGGGGACGCCCATACAAAATGGTGCGGGAGAAACTCCGCCCATGGGCTCCCCCGCTTACGCAGAGTCTCCGGCCGCAGCTTGTGGGGGATGTGGTGAGCGCTCTGTTCCCTTCACGAGGGGAACATGCCTCCCCGCCCATGGCTCCGCCTACTGCGGTGCCCAATGCGGACCACACCGCCGACGACGACGACGATGCTCCGGAGGTGACCGAGGTAGAGATGAGGGTGGCGGTACGTAGGCTGAATGCCAGAAATACCGCCCCAGGACCCGACGGCTTACCTGGGAAAGCCTGGGTCCTGGCCTCAGAGGCTTTCGAGCCTCGACTAAGGGGGCTCTTAAGCGCATGCATGGAGAGGGGCCAGTTCCCACTTCGTTGGAAGACGGGGAAACTGGTCCTCATCAAGAAGCCGGGGCACCCTGCGGGCTCTCCGTCCGCTTACCGGCCCATCGTGCTGCTCGACGAGGTGGGCAAGCTCTTTGAAAGAGTAATTGCAGACCGCCTTGTCGGGCGGCTGGTGCGGGTGGGGCCGGATTTGGCGGAGAGCCAGTTTGGTTTCCGCAGGGGGCGCTCCACGGTGGGTGCCATCATGCGCGTGCGAGCCCTCACGACGGGGGATGCGGTGACTCGGGGTGGGGTCGTCTTGGCGGTGTCTCTAGACATCGCCAACGCCTTCAATACCCTGCCCTGGAGTTGCATCAGGGAGGCACTCCGGTATCACCGGATGCCGACCTACCTCTGTCGTGTGGTCGAGGCCTATTTGACGGACAGGGCCATCATCTACCCCGGTCACCAGGGAGAGTGGAACCGGCGAGAGATGTCGTGCGGTGTCCCACAGGGATCGGTCCTGGGGCCGCATCTGTGGGACATCGGATACGACTGGGTGCTGCGCGCAGACCTCCCCAATGGCGTCAGCGTCGTTTGTTACGCTGACGACACGTTGGTCCTGGCGCAGGGGAGGTCGCACCAGGCGGCGGCCGAACTAGCGACACACGGGGTTGCGACAATCGTGGCCAGAATCCGGCAGTTGGGACTCGAGGTGGCCTTGCACAAGTCCGAGGCCATGTGTTTTCATGGTCCTCGGAACGCGCCACCGTCGGGTTCCCAAATAACGGTAGGAGGGGTTCACATCGGCGTCGAGTCGACGATGAAGTACCTGGGACTCGTCCTCGACAGTCGGTGGAACTTCGTGGAGCATTTCCGACGTTTGGCTCCCAGACTGGAGCGGGCCGGCTAGGGGGTCCAAACGCCTCCTGCCGGAGGCTATACGCGGGGATCGTGCGGTCCATGGCCCTGTACGGGGCACCGGTGTGGGCGCGTTCGTTGAGGCGGCGGCCTGCCCGCAGGTTGAACGCGTCCCAGAGGGTCATGGCCACCCGGCTGGTCCGGGGATACCGCACGGTCTCCGGTGAGGCGGCAAGCCTCCTTGCTGGATTGCCGCCATGGGATCTGGAGGCAAAAGTCCTCGCGCATATTTGGGAGTGGCGCGAGGAGGCGAAACGCCGGGGCTTGACTCCGATGCCGCGAGAAATCGTGGCACAGCGGACAGAGCTCCGACGGGATCTCATGGCGGCATGGAGAGTGCGATTGTCGCAACCCAGTGCTGGGCACGCCACTATTGCGGCGATAAGTCCCCTCTTTGAGGAGTGGCTGGAGAGGCGCCACGGCGTCCTCACCTTCCGCCTGACGCAGGTCCTCACCGGACACGGCTGTTTCGGGAGGTACCTGTTTCGGATAAGGCGGGAGGAAACGCCCGGGTGTCATCACTGCGTGGATCGCCCGGAGGACACGGTGGAGCATACGGTGGAGGTATGCCCGGCTTGGGCAGAGCACCGCCGTGTCCTCGTGGAGGCGATCGGTGGCGGGGATCTCTCGCGTCCGGCCCTGGTCCAGGCCATGGTACGGAGCGAGAGGGCATGGGAGGCCGTCACCTCCTTCTGCGAAGCAGTAATGCTCGCAAAGGAGGAGGCGGAACGCGTGAGGGAGAGGCAAATTTCGCGCCCTCACGCCCCTAGCCGCCGCAGGAGGAGACGCCCTGGGCGTCGGGAATCTATTGCCGATTCCCGGCCACCGTAGGCGCGGGCTTGCGGACGGTGAGCAATGGGTAGCTCGCCGTCTGGTAAGGACCAGGCCCGGGTCGACGGCGCGTTGTGTTCCACGCGCGCCTCAAAGAGTGTCAGCGAGTGAAGGGGTCCGATGAGACCATTGCCTGCCGGGGTTGCGGGAAAGTCCGAAAGGGATACCGTGGCCCCCTGGCATTGCACAGGCAAGAGAAGGAACACGGGTGGGTTTTAGTCAGTAAGAGTCTGACACGCCCTCCCGCTCCACCCAGAGCGGGAGACGTCATTTGATGATTTCCCAACCAAAAAAAAAAAAAAAAAAAAAAAAAAGGTATCAAATAGGTACAAATTTTTTGTAAAGGCGAATTAATATTTGGAGCCCTTACGTGGAGATTCTAAATGTGGGCGTCACCCTAACATCACAATGACTGCCCATTTTGTAAATTCATTTTCTCAGTTGTTGATTAGGTACCAATTATTTAAACAAAGGTATCAAATAGTAGCAAATAGGTATTAGATTTTAGTAATATTTTAAAGCGGATAGGTCACTTTGGCCAGTCATTCTATAAAAAAATCTTTTATTATTTGCCCTAAAAATCTAGAAAAAATATATGTTTAGGTATCAAATAGGTACAAAATTTTTGTAAAGGCGATTTTTTTTTTTTAGCCCTTACGTGGAGATTCTAAATGTGGGCAGTCATCCTGACATCAGAATGACTGCCCATTTTGTAAATTCATTTTCTCAGTTGTTGATTAGGTACCAATTATTTAAACAAAGGTATCAAATAGTAGAAAATAGGTATTAGATTTTAGTAATATTTTAAAGCTGATCGGTCATTTTGGCCAGTCATTCTGATGTTCACCATGGTCTTCCCGTGTGCTAAATTACATCCAAAGCCGCACAGCCACACACACTCACTTTCGCATTTATAATAATAGTTAGGAAAAACAGGTACATTTGTACTTCAGTATCAAAATTAGCAAAAATTAAAACAAAAATCTTGGACGTATCCAATCTTTAAGTCGGATTAAAATATATAATACTTACCTCATGAGCATGACTCCTCCTTTTTTTTTTATTACCGGGGGAAATCTTCATGGATGTCCTCCGCCCTGGGGAGGACAGTCAAAGTCAAATAATTTATTTCAATTAGGCACAAAAAAGGCACTTTTGAACGTCAAACTTTACAAAAAATAATAAAACTGATTCTAGTCGCCCATTCCAAAAGGCAGAGGGGTCTGTCAGACTCTTACTGACTAAAACCACCCCGGTGTTCCGTCTCACACTTGCGCCGGGGATCACGGGATCTAATGCGACTTTCGCGATCCCCGGCTGGTGCCGCCCCGCCTCTGCGGGCCACCTCGAGTTTGGGGGGAGTGAGGTGTTAAACTCCCCCCTTACATCAAAGAGAGGCGCGCGTGGAACACTACGCGCCACCATCTCGGGTCCTAAGGAGTAGGGGGCGACGGATTTACCTCATGACCCCTGCGCCAACCCTCCCACTGTAAAACAAACAAGAACAATCCTCAGCAATTTTCATTGGTACAATTAATTACATTAGTAACACAATATTTCTCCTCACAGAATGCTGCTGCAAGCGCTCCAAGCCGTCCGACACGCCGGTGCACATCCCGCCGGCCTGCCTGGACCTGTCGCCCACGGTGGCGCTCACGGCGGCGTCGGCGCAGCTGTTCCCGCAGCCGCCGCCCCCCTCCCCGCCAGAATACGAACCACCCCCTTCATACTCCTCACTCTTCCCGAGAGCCTTCAAGTCTTCGCCGACGCCGGTACCACACTGCTCTCACCAGATGCCACCGGATTGAAGCTTCTGACTTGTTCTTAGTTCGTACGGTTATTAGGTAGACTATTACAATTTTAGAGTTAAGCGTAGTGGTGACGTAAAGACAGTGTTTGACACAGGACAATATTTTATTAAGATAAATTGTAAATTTTTTGGCAGGCTATGCAATTCAGCAAGGTTGCTTGGTAGTATTATAGAAAGGAAATAATTCTTCGTATAGAACAGCAACTGGACCTGTCACACGATACTAAGCTGTGCCCAATAAAGTAAGTACATACTTTACAGGGCTTTGAACCGCCTCTGTGGTCTAGTGATTCAATTCCCAGTGGGGGCAAAATTTTCTGCTCAGCTAGGTTGGTGGTAGGGCTTGTTCTAAGTCCGCCTGGCTAGCTGCCACCATGTTATCTAAGTCTGTCGCAATAACAACAATGTTAACAGCATTGTGACGACAGTTAGAGGTAAGGTAGCCAGTTCCTCTGTGGTTGAAGATTTCGAGTGAAGCTCGCTTCCTTCTTCGGCCTGACCATCACTTACCATCAGGTGAGGCCAAGAACTTTCATGACGTGGAGAAAAAAAAGCTGTGCATTATTGTTACGCACGGTAAACAAGTCAAACAAATCATAAGCCCAAAACTTTCGAGTAGAGATAGCGCCATTTTTAACTATCTAATTACGCAACACATTTTCGTAAACGATTACGACAAATTTGATTCATTTTGCCAGTTCAACAACATTCATTGCGTTATTCAGATTTTTTTTTCGAACTTATGAAGCACTGGATTAGCAATTTTGTTTCAGAACGATTCAAATTCCGATTGATCATGTATTACGTAATTAGAGTACGGGTCAAAATGTTTTGCTTTTGTACTAAGTATTATTTTCTTTTTCTATTGTTGTTAGTGTGCCTAAACCCAGGTTCGCTCTGAAGTATTTTTATCGCGGCGATTTTTTTTTTCGTACTCTGGATTTTCAGCTATCGGTATTGAGCCGAGCATTGAGAATCCAACAGAGCGCATCCAGCGCGTCAAGAAAACACACTGTTGAATATTCAACTCTCGGCGCTAAGCAGAGCGTCGAAGATCCAATACGCGAAAAAAACGTAATTTCAATTAAAAATGTCTCGACACCGACGATCTGTAGATGAGTAATTAATCAGGTGTTTACTTATAACCACTACACTAGACGACCAATGAATCATTACATTTGGAATTCACGGGAAGGTTGACGCATTTCCTAACTAATGACTAGACGGAACCTTAGGTTTGACTTGGTAATTACAAATGTAATTAGCTCTTCGCATTCCATTAATAATGGTCATTTTACTGTGAACTATTCTATTAAATCTAACTTTGATTTGCCCTGTTACCATACCTACGTGCCCTCACATAAGGAAATTCGTTAGTAGGCACCGAAACCAAGCTATAACTCTTCCAAGTAACTGGCAGTCACAGAACATAAAATTATAACTAAATAACAGCTGTTTACTAAATGCATATGAAAGTACTTAAAAGACGGTAGTTAAAACTAAAACTTTATTTTTCTCTGTCTGTCTGTTTGTTCCGGCTTATGTCCGAAACGGCTGGACCGATTTTGGCGTGACTTTCACTGGCAGATAGCTGATGTTTTATGGAGTAACTTAGGCTACTTTTATTTCCGAAAAAGATACGCCACGCAGGCTAAGCCGCGAGGAGCAGTTATTAATATGTAAACCTTTAGTTGTATGTTCTGTGGTGGCAGCCATGAGCGTATTTAAACTAAAAAAAAACATTCGCTACTTGATAACAAGAACTGATCTAACAATGCTAAAGAAAGTCTAAACTCAAGTAAATTGGCCTTCTATTAAACGGTAGTGGAATGCAAGGTTTCATAATAGGTACATTCAAAATACGTAGGGTACAGACCTATGGGTTACAGACCAATGAGCAGACATTATAATATATCAATTAGTAGATATTTTGATATAAGAAAAGTACCGACGGTAGCTAATACAAAAGCCATGTAGTTTCAAGTACAATAGGTTAATGTTAATTTTTAATCATTTTTCACGTTATTTCACGTAAGGTTGGCATTATAAAATAATACTTTTGCATTATGTTGTTAATTTAAAAAAAAAATGTAATGTTTTTGGGACCAAATACCTTTGTCGAGATTTACTCATTATAAACTCTCCATTATATAAGTTTTATAAAAAATACCTAATGTGTGTCTGACAAAAAGTGCCTTAGTATTTGTAGTCCCTGATTAAAAGTTAAAATGTAAGATAGAAATTATAATAAAAGTTTGTTGTGGTGTATTTGAATGATTGGCGGGAAAAACGATGTTCGTTATGACGCCATATTGTTTTGTGCAATTAATAATCTGAGTAATGTTTTTGAATTCTGTATTATTGTTGGTAATTGTGCCAGGACATACTATTGAACTTTGTCATCATTAGTGAAATAGAAAATTGTTTTTTAATATTCATGTAGTCTGTTCGTAAACTGGAGTCTAGAGATTTGAACATATTTTAAATGGCTCATCATCTTAAACAATGGAGATCTATAAATCCATCAACTCAATAGATAAATGTTGGCCAGTAAATCTTGGAATAAAATGAAATAAATGAGTATTGAGGACCTAATGTTACAAAATTCGTTGATACGTAGTCTACAAAATGCCATTTGCTTCGCCTGCCAAGATATACTGGGCACACTGTAGTAATTTTAATGACTGTTTTAATATTATTTTAATAAGTATGTGGTTATTTGACTGACTGATTGTATTGTACATTCAAAATAATGTGTGTATTTCTGTGCTATCGCAGTGCTTAGTTCTAAACCCGACGGTCAGCAAAAAAGTGTATAGGTACCTAAATTAATTTAAATAAATAATGTAAAAGATGTTGCATTCAGTTAATAGATCTATAAGACATTAGATTACAAACATTATTATTTTGATGTTTTTGTTAATAATCATTATTTTCAATTTTGTCGGCAAGATTGTATTCTTTAAAAATAGGAAAGCGTGTCTAAATAAAGTTTTGCTAGTCTTCTTATATTCTTTAAAACTTTCGATATTTTATTAGTATTTTACTTTAATACTTATATTAAGTTGTGTTAAATATTAGTTAGTAAAACTGAATTCCATTGTAAGAAAAAGTGATATGTATTATAGTAAAATATTAATACAGAAAAGGTAAAAAATATTTATTTTACAATTTGCGTTTTATTTCTAATTTGTAGTGAATTCCCCGAGTTTCGCGAAAGGGAAGATGATAGCATAAGTTCTCCAAATTAACGATGATCCAAAGCTATTCTCGTATTTTAATTCCTGCCGAATCGAGAGAAGAAGAAGCGAAAGTACCTTGATAAGTTGTTTCATTCATTATTATTGTTGTTGTGTAGCTTGTTGTACTTGCATGCAGCAAGCATGCACCATGCAAGCAAGCATGCAACATGCAGCAGGCATGGTTTCTGTTACTGCTCCGGCGCTGTGGGGCTCCGATGGTTTAACGCTCGCAACCGCAGCTTCACCTTGCTGGCCCGCTTGGCCGGCCAGTCTCAGCCGCGGCGGCGAGCCATAAAACCACCTGCTCCTCAATTCACGGTCCGCCTCGCCCCTCCGCGCCTACGCAATTCTAAATTACACTCTAGGGGTAGGTAGGGCAGGCAAGACTGCGTGGAGTCGGATTTACAGCAATTCGTTTCTGTCACTAAAACCTAATTTTTAGCAAATAAGTATACCTACTAACAACTTTATTTCATCCAAAATTAGGAGATTCAATTATTATACTCGATGATAGGACAGACAATAGTTTTAGAAGTACTTAAAGATAATTATGTAAAATAAAATTTCGAATTTTTTAACATTATGGTTACGTGTTTTAAGGATAATGATTTTTGGACAAAAAATTAATAAGATTTTTTTGTATGGAGTGAATCACGTTTAATTTTTTTAAATAATTCAGAAAAAAAAATGTTTTGTAAGATTTTTTTTTGCCATTTAAAATATATTAGTAGTAGTCTGTAGCAACCATAGATATAAATTTATGTGGTAGCAAGTGAATTGCTTCAGGCAACATTATGAACCTGTTTCGTTATGGTTTCGTTATTTTAGGCCTTATGTAGGATATGTGGGGATCAGAGCTTATTAGAAGTCCATGGAGGATGTCATCGTTTGTGGCTATTCTCCCCGTTTTCCAAATGTGCCTCTACCTGACGTTTCTGAAGTCTATTAGGGGCTTCGAAGCTTCTTCAGATAAGATAAAAATGAATAAGTACATACATTTTAAATTCAAAACGCAATCGAGTCAATTAATACATCAAACTATATTTATTTTTTACTTACCGATTGGCAAAACACCAAAGTGGTTACGCGCTTAGCCGAGCGCACAAACAAATGAGTCATCAATCACAATGCAGGTGCTACCGATAACATGCAATATTAACTAAATCTCTACCACAATTACTAGTTATAAGAACCTATGCGCTTTTAACTAAAAAGAAGGTCAAAACAGCCAAATGAGACAAAAAATATACTTTGAATTTATTTTAAATGGCAAAAAAAATCTTACACTTTTTTTTTTTACTGAATGATTACTCGCGCAGTCGCGCTGCCGCGGATGGCCGTACTTGTTTTTTTTTTTTATGGATAGAGAATGACCCTAGCTATCATATACTCACGCCACACACCCAACATATTAGTACAACTGAAGAAAAAAAAAAAATTAAGTGATTCGCTCTATACAAAAAAATCTAATTAATTTTTTTCAAGACAAACTATCAACTTTAGAAGAAATTTTATAAGAATAAAAGTTGTCAGGAATATCTTAACACGTCATATAAAAAAAATCGCATCGATATTGGAACTTTGTTGCCCATGTCCATTAATTTTCAGTATGGGCCCACTGTGCGGCGGCGGCATACGATTAGTTCCAATTTCAGCCGTGCACAGACTTGGCTTGCGAGCATTTTAGTAACTGAACGCAGCCCTAACGTGACAGCACTGACAGGACAGCGTCACCCATATCCCGTATGTCAGTGTCATTTCATAATGTTATCATTATCGTTTCATGTCATTCTACTGTACTGAATTCTACTCTACTTACAAATATACAAAGAAAATAGATTTTGCTACAATTCCAGGGTTTCTTTTCGTCAAATGGTGTTCTAGTAATAACGACAAGAACAAAAAACCTTTAATTTTCATTACGTAAATAATTACAAGCCTTTCATCAATTGATTTCCATTTTCATAACAAAAGATGGAACAACAAACCTTTGATAAACCTTGGACATTTGAGTTGTTTGGTGATTATTTGATGTGAATATTGTGAATAAGCACAAATAATGGGCGAGCAAAAGAAGAATATTAACTGTCGAGTTTGCTTACGGTATGATTTAGAAAGATCCCAGAAATGTTTGTCGTTGTTTGAAAAATACAACAATTCTTTGATAGCAGAAAAAATTAAATATGTAACAGACATTGAAATAAAGGAAAGCGATGGACTACCAAGTAAAATATGTCCAGATTGTTTATTGCAACTGGAAACGGCCATAGTTTTCAAACAGAAGTGTGAAACATCTAACAAGATCTTGCTAAGCATAGTCCAGCAACCATCTAAAATATGTAAAGTAACCTTTAGAGTTCCAGTTAAGAAGGAAGTAGACGCAGTATTTGAAAATAGAACAGATGACTTGAACGATTGCATACAAGATTATAACTCTAAAACGGAAACAACAAAACTAGAAATATCTAAAAAAGAAATAGCTCAACTTGAAGTGTCCAATAACGTATTACCTGATATTAAAAAACGTGGTAATCAAGCATCTCATATTAAAAAACAGGTTTTTAAAACTTCTCAAAGCGATAAACCTGAAAATAAGGAACCTGTAACTGTCTTACCTGTTAATGTAATACTTAAAAATGAAGAACCTGAGCATGAAATATCTGACGATGAGGATCTTGTAATCGACACACCAGATAATGAAGAAATAGGGAATGAAACACTTGAAAATGAAGATGACATTCATGATTCAAAAGATGCAGGAAATACAGAACTACTGAAACCAAGCAGGGCCATTGATTTAAAATTGATATGTGATGATTGTGGTGGAACCTTTAAAAGTAAGTGTAAGCTTGCTGTACACTGGAAGAAAGTTCACTTACACACCAAGTTAATTTGTCCAAACTGCAAACGAATGTTTAAATCTTACAAAGCTTTCCATGTGCATAAGAAAAAAAACACAAGAAGCTGTCAAGCTGCCACGAAAGTCCGCATTGAAGGTCAGGGCAAAAAGAGAGTATTTCACTGTAATGATTGTATCTATAACACTAAAAGTATCAAGGATATGGATGCCCATCTAGTAACTCACAGTGGAGTCAGACGGTATCAATGTAAGGATTGTTTGAAATGTTTCACTCAGCACGCCTCACTACAGGGACACCGGGAGTCTAAACACAAAGACTATCGCACCGTGACAACATGCCACTACTGCGGCAAAATCATAAAAGGGCGAAATAAACTATACAAACATTTACGACAACATGAGCCTAAGTGTGTACAATGTGAGGTCTGTAAGAAAACATTAAGGAGTCGAGCCATTTTAATAAATCATATGAAAAGACACACTGGAGTTCGAAGCTATACATGTGAAACATGTTCAGCTAACTTTTACACAATGGGAGAACTTTGCAATCACCGAAGAAGGGTACATTTTAAAGCTAAAACATTCAAATGTGATATGTGTGAATATACAGCGTACACTGCGGGCTTATTGAAAACACATAGATCTAGGCATACACATAATAATGTAGTATGTTTGATGTGTGGCATGTTTTTAGAAAGTGCTGAAAAGTTGGTTATACACGAGAAAAGGCATGCTGAAAAGAATTTTAGCTGTCCATATTGTGATAAAGGCTTCTTTCGTAGAGATTCAATTCGCAGGCACATATTGAAGAAGCATGCGGAACCGAAACCGGAAAAGTTAGATAATTTTGTCATAACTTTGAATCCTATTTCATCATAATCTCAAATCTAAATACTTACCGATTTGGTTTTGTTTATATTTTCGGCAATAATTTATCAAAGCAGTTGTTTAGTTGTCAGTTTAGAATAATTTGAATATCTTCTGTGAATATAAGTAGAAAGAAAAAAAAACTTAATAATTGGTATCATCCTGTTTTTTTAAGTGTCTGTCTCATTAATATTTTATTTACCTTTTAATATAATTACAGTAGGTACCTACTTATAAGGAATTTTTGTAACTGGTTGGTTTGATGATATATGACTAGATGTGCAATGTACAAAATATGACTGAAATTTTATTTTATGGATAAGATACAAGTTTATACGATTTTTTATTAATTTGCTAGGGTAAGGTAAGGCAATAAAGCTGGCTGATAGAGTAAAGATTTATTTATTACTAGTTAATATTTACAAGCATTGATTGTAACAGCTTGAGCAATACAATACAATATGTACTATGATGTATGTATGTGATGCTAGATACAAACTTGTAAACTATATTATAATTTTTCTTTGTATACTGTGTTAAATGGAAAGTAAATTATATTATTGCAGTGTTCGCGATTTAGTTTCCAAACGTAAACAAATATGTGTCTTTGGAAAAACAACTTTAATATAAAGTTCAGTTTGTGCTGCAAGTTCAATAATTTTTACGACTTTTTCAATAATACTAGTAATTCTGAAATTACCAGGCTGCACGAAAAAAAACACTTTTTCGTCAATAACTTATCTAATTGTAAGAAAGCTTGAAATAATTGAAACATAGGTCTATGTAAGTATAAAAGTACAGTTTTCGTGGTGCTAATCTTAAAAAGTTCTCTGTGTATACGTGTCAGTCACAGCCTCACAGCACCTGTTATACATAGTTGCATCACTTTTGCGTTCTCAAAAATATGGTATATTTCGCGATTTACTTGATGAATATATTGTATAATCATAAAATACAATTTTGATTTTATTTCACGGATAGCTGAAGGGTGGTTTTTTAATTTCTTGGTAAGGTTTGCAAAATAATAGGAAAAAATACATTACTGACAAGGTTTTTAAAAAAAGAATGGGTTTCTCAACATTATTTTTCTGCTATAGTTTGTATCGAAGTTGAACAAAATGGTTCAGCCGTACATGCAAGTAGACTAATTACAACTATGTTGATGATATTTTTAAATATTCAAAATCAAAAGTAGTAGGTAACCTATCTTGTAAAAAAGTGATCAAACGTCATTCTTGCGTCATTGTTCGGAAAACTTGTTACGAATATTTGTGATTTTCCATGAATAGGTAGGTACTTAACTTATTTGAAAAATCTCTTTCAGTCACATGCAAAACAAAGAACTTGACTTTTCAAATCACAAATAGTTTCGTTTAAATTATTTTTCCCTTTCTCACAAACGAATGAACAAAATTGATCAAAATCAGTCGATTTCTTGCACGGCCTCTTAATTTGCACGCGCATAAAGTTGATATTCCTTTAAGTGGAAATAACAGCAGACCAAACAGCGAATATCAAATTAATAAATAATTTATCAATAAACCACTAACCCCTACCCCTATTACATGGGACTTAAACATAACTGGCGAAATGTGGGTGTACCTACTACAGGTACACCTCTGCCCAACCCTCCGGAGAAACAAGGCGTGATGTTATGTTTATCAATAAACATTGTTAAAAGAAAAAACTGCAGGTTCTTCTACTACTTTCCTTAGCTGCTTATTTATCTAAGGAAAGTAGTAGAAGAACCTGCAGTTTTTTTGTAGGCACATAAGATCTATTTATAACCTAGTTTGTTGTCATAAAAAATATGAAGTTGTAGCGCAAACTGAACCTTATACATATTATTATGTATAGGCATTACAGTTGTTTTTCCTAAAACTCGTGTTTGTTTACATGTTTGGCAAATAAATTGCGATCACAGATTACTGCTTTTGTTTAGGTAATTTTTGTAATTTTTTTTGTTGTCAAATTTTTCACTCTTTCTGGCTACCCCCGTCTGCGGTGGTGAAATGTATGAATAGCATGAAAGCATCCAATTCATCCGGTTTAACCACTGCCAGCCGAAAATGTGAAAAAGAACAGTGTACAGAATAAAATATTTGAAAATACATTAATTATAAAGCTAACAAATGCCTACATACGAAATTAAATTACGTATTCTTATCATTTGTCTTTTTACTCCACTCCCTTTGTTACATTGGCCCTATGACAAGAGTAAAGAAGAAAGAAAATACGTTTATTTGCGGTAAACATGACGCAAAGAAAGAACACAACACAAAAAAGAACAAGTTGGGGTAATATGCGTCACATCCACGCAAAACGCCTACACATGGTAACACACTTAAAATGGCAGTCGATCGCAATGTCTTTCATTTTGACATTTCAGTCACGCCCAGGTCAAAAGTATGGTTAATTTGTTCCAGACTAGTAATAAAAAACAAAGAAAATGAATAAATTAAAAGGTACTAACTATGTGTACGAGTATGTTGGTGTGTGTGTGTGTGTATTTTGGATATGCAAGTATTGAGCGTGAATGAAGGGAGGGAGGGATGTTACAAGAAGTACCTAAGTGATAAGTAACCACAAGCTTTTCTGTTGCTTCGTAAGAGAAGGATTTAAGCAATTCGGACACGTTTTTCATAACTGAAGTTCTTGTTAAACGATAAATTTCAATGATTCTATTTAAGTTATTGTAGGGCTAAAGTAGTTAAAGTGGCGTCTTACTAATGCTAATCTCGAGAAAAGTATCTTACAAACTACATATATCGGAACGTCGTTTTTTAGAGAGGTATTGAGGGTCGTACTTCGTGAGGTCGTGCTTCTTAATAACAGTTTGAAGTAAAAATAACTGTCTAACAGTGAGGACTTTTCAGAGCGAATAAAGATCCGACGTAGGGAATCGGGCAGGTTTCTTGGCCAATACCTTTAGCACTGCTCTTTGTGCTCTCTCCAAACGCAGAATAGTAGTCTTGTGGGTACCTCCCCATACTGTAACGCAGTAACCAAGGACTGACTGGACGAGTGCAAGGTAAACCAATATAAGGCATGGGAAGTCGGCAACCGCCCTGAGCTTTTTGAACACGTATACAAGTCTTCTTACACGGATCACCACTGAATCAACCTGCTTTTTCCACGTTAGACAATTGTCCACTGTGACTCGAAGATATTTAATGTTGTCGGAGCGTTCTATCCGGGCACAGTTACAAGATATGTTGGCTGAGAACAAACATAAGTTTTGATCTGATGTTGGTGGTTGTGTACGAATTCCTGGTGAGAAGGGGATGAACTTTGCCTTTGTGATGTTGAGTGTGAGTAGGTTTGAGGTTAACCATTTCATGACCGAACTCAGAGCGATCTCCGCCCTCTCACGAGTGTCAGGCCTGTCCCTACCATGCGCTACAAGAGCTGTGTCATCCGCGTAACCAATGATTCTTGTGTTTGTCTTAATGACATCTCTACTCTGCCTGGTAGTCAAATCAGAAACTTAATAAAGATGACCTACCAATGCCCGATTAATCCAGCTCCCTAATTACAAACGTAACTCACTTTCAATCACAATCTGAATGATTTTGAAGGATATTGCTAATCCATTGCTACGTATATGTTCGAACGTAAATAACTCAATGAATGTCAGTTAATTGAGTCAGGCGTGACTTTGCGGAAATCCATTATAAAATACAATAGACGATGTATATTTAGTAACTAAACTAAAGTGTCTTAAAGAATCCTGTAAGAAAACAACACGTGTTTCACCTTTCAACGAAGCATCCTCAGGATGACGATTGGCTTGTTGCGAACGCGGACACGTGTTGCAACGTCAAGCGCCGAACGCAGTGTGAGCCACACCGCCCGACAACCCTGCTGCTGCGATTGTTCGCAGTCCCTTATCGCGCTGATAACGAGCAGTAATCCTATATAAGGGAGGTTGTCGGGCGGTGTGGCCTACGTGCGACCGCAACTCACCTACGCCGCCCCGGCTTGGCTCGCCCTCACGGCCGAGACTCACATGAAGAAGCTCCAGGGGCAGCAAAACACCGTGCTGCGTCAAATAACCAAAGCTCCTCGGATCGTGAGGAATTCTGTAATCCACCTGGGGACCTGCGAGTCGAGAGCATCGAAGATTTCTGAAGATTACCTAATCAATAAAAAAAACTTAAAACAAAAGAGCATCAACTGGCTCAAGCCTCTTTTGTTCTGATTAAAATCGATACTGTCTGTGGGTCGCTTTCATATAATTTAAAATGATATATAGGTAGGTTAGCTGGGTCGAGCCGTGAAGCCCTCGATGTTTTTAACGTGGCTAGGTACTTTCCAAGTTTATGAACAATGATTGGGTTTCACTTTTCCTGCTAAAGCTTCGTGCAGACTAGCGCGACACGACACCGGCTATTGTTATACCGTGAAGTTTTCTTAGAAATTGTATTGTTCGAGTCGCGTCCCGCCGTCGCGTCGCGCTGGTCTGCACGAGCCTTAAAGCGGAATATAAATACGGACGATGTTGAGAAAGAACTGGGATAGGCTAAGTAACTAGTACCTACCTCAGTGAATGTTTTACATACTTACCTAAGTAACTAACTAAAGTTTACCTTTAAAAGTAGGTTAGGAGGTACTTACTTTTAAAGATAAACTTTAGTTACCTTACCTGCTAAGGTAGGTGTCCGTATTTTAAAGATAACTTAGTAGGTACCTAGTTATCTTTAAAATGGGAAATGGTAAGGTAGCTTACCCAACCTATTGTAAAGGCTTACCTTTACAATAGGTAGGATAAGGACTAGGTAGCTACTAAGTTATCTTTAAAATACGGGCACCTAAACGTTAACAAACTCACATCTGTGAAATATTTCATTGTATTGGAGAAAATAGAAAAAGGCAAATAAAATATAAGTTCAATGAATCAGATTGATCGCCTTTATAACCAATCCAATCCGTTCCGGTTTCGACCTAAATTCAAAGTTCTGTGAATGCCTATCTGAGTTTCAAAGAATAAAATATTCGACTCGGAAATCATTTTGGATTTTCGGCCAGTTTCAATTCAGTTACCTATTCCATTCGTCAGTATTTTCTAAATAAAATATTAAAATCGTTTTTCTTGGTATGTCATGAGGAGGGAGAAAACGCATCATGTGACTAAAAGAGTGATGAATGAATACAAATGTTGATTTATGGAGAGGGAGAGGAAGGCCAAAGAAAAGATGGATATTGTGTGAGGAATGATATGAAAGAAAACGGGTTGCACCGACCACAAGAACCGATGCCTGGCGTGATTAATTGGATTCATTCATGACATGATCGGAGAAGGAAGCAGAAAAAGTGATAAGGAAATCTATGGTGAGCAAACCTTTGGTACTAAATATAAAAAAAACATCCATGTCCACATCACGGCATTTAATGTATGGAAATATAATGAAGACGCTTTTTTCCGTCCACGATAACGTTGACGACCATATTTTATGGACGTCGACGTGCACGTCCACAATAACATCGTCACATTATAAATAAGTTATAAAAGCGAACATTAAGTAGCCGAACGCCCTGTCAGTTCCGCAATAGATATTCGCTCAAAAGTTTAGAGCTGATGAATTGCTACAACATTTGAAAAAGTTAGTCGGATAGACTCGCTCGTTAAAAGTTTGTTTTGAAAGCACAAGTCAATTTAGTTTAGCTCCGGCTTTTATGTTTACATAACAGATAATTATGTTATCCTTAAATAAGTAGTTATCTACTTGCGTTTTGCAGCCATATTATGTAGTTTTTATGTTTTCAAAAACCGGTTTTTGCAGCGCGGTAGCACTGCACTGTTGCTTGCGCCATAGATTATGCTAGGTACTCGTAAAGCAGAGATGCGTCAAGGAAGCATATAGTCTAGTTTTAGGGGATATTTTTCAAGATTAAAATAAAGTGCTTTCTTTAGTTGATGACATAATAATATTGAATTAGGTAAGTACATCAATCGATAAACTTAAAAACTACCGAACGGCTATCTAATTACGCAATACATTTTCGTAAACGATTACGACAAATTTGTTTCATTTTGACAGTTCATCAACATTCATTGCGGTATTTACGATGTTATGCAGTTTTTTTTCGAACTTTTTTGAAACAATGGATTAGCAATTTGTTTCAAAACGATTCAAATTCCGATTGCTCGTGTATTATGAAATTAGGATACGGATTTTCATACGGTTTTTACCAATGGACAGAGTGATTAATGAGGAAGGTTAAAAAGTAAAGTTTTGCGTAAATTGGCTGAACTATGACGATGATTGTTGAAGATGTCGGAAAAAATCATGCAGACTGTAGCTTTACTGGCGTTGCGCCGTGTATATCGTCCCCGTAGAGCGAAAAGTCACTAAGTCGAAAAATGCCCAAAATGACTTATCAATGTCACTAAAATCAACATTTTATTCTCTAAATATCTGTCTAACCGTCATTTTTGTAGCTGCCCACGCTTTTGTTTTACGAAATGTGAAAAGTAAGTAAGTCTACACTTTGGACCCCACAGCATAAAGGAAGAAATAACTAATTTAGTAAATTATTATACATTTATCGAAAATTGACATCACCCCAAATTAAAACGACTTAATTATTTTTTCTCTTGAATTATCAATGCATACATACGCCTTTAGGTAGTTTAAAAATCACTAAAGTAATTAAGTGAGTGTTTAATGTCAGTAATTTGCTAAAACACACAAAAGCGAAAATTAACTAACTGGACTTAGTGACTACTCACTCTTTATTTTTAAATGATTTGTACATTACTACAAAAGCGAAAAATCATCAACCCATTTTAATGTTTTATTTTATTTTAAAAGTGGAAGTTATGATCTACTGCAAATACACTCAGCGTCACAAAAATCGCACCTCTTTAAGAATTCCCTTCAAAGTCATTTTAACCCCATTAATCAATGGTACACATATGACTATAAGGTATCATTGGAAAGGCAATTTATTTAAATTTCAGAATAAATCAATAAATTTGGTTTTATGTTTGCCAGGGAATAAAAAAAACACGCTAATGCAAATGATTAAAAACTTAAATTATATTTTATCAGTGAAAATTTTAAAAAAGTCCATAAAATCAACAAGCTAAGGGGGGTAACACTAGGTTTTCCTAGTGTTACCCCCCCTAGCTCTGATGACAGCTTCCATGCGTTCTCTCATGGACCTAATTAATGTGACAACAGTCTCTTGAGGAATGTTGTCCCATTCTGCAACGACGGCATCTTGGAGGTCTTGGAAAGTGGTAGGGGTAGGATCACGTGCCCGTACTCGCCGTTTCAGTTCATCCCAAAGGTGCTCGATAGGGTTCAGGTCTGGACTTCGCGCCGGCCAGCGCATAACAGGGATCCCAACTTCTTGCAGGTAGTCTCTTACAATTAATGGGGTGTGACAGCGGGCGTTATCGTGCATTAACGTGAACCCACTGCCAACAAAACCCGCATAAGGGACAACCTGCTCCTCTAAGATCTCTGTTATGTACCGAGGAGCAGTCAGCGACCCTTGCCCGCGAGCACTTCCAGTCCGAGAAACACACACAAGGTTCGTTTTGCCTTTGATTGACATGCCGCCCCAGAACATGCACGAGCCACCCCCGTATTCCACTGTCTCTTGAATACAGGCTTGTGCGAATCGTTCCCCTTGCCTCCTGTACACTCTTCTTCGCCTTTCGTTGCAGAAAAGACACACCCTCGTCTAATCCGAGAAGAGTACAGCCCTCCATTGGTCTATTGTCCAATCCACATGGTCACGGGCAAATTGCAACCGGTCTCTCCTATGCTGTGCAGTCAATTTTGGCCCTGTAGCAGCCCTGTGAGCTGCAATTTTCTTCTCCTTCATTCTTCTTCTAATCGTGGAGACGCTGACAGAAGTTCTGCGAGCTGATCGCAGTTGTTGTTGCAGCTCAACAGCATTGGAGAACCGATTACGTAAAGACGTTGAAACAATGAAGCGATCGTCTCTTTCGGATGTGCACCGTTGTCTTCCAGATCCACGTCTTCGGATATAGCCACCAGTCTCTTGGACGCGTTGGAACACTCGTCGAACGGAAAAACGACTCAAGTTCAGTTGCCGAGCAACATCACATTGCCGCATCCCTGATTGCAGTAGTGCAATGACTTGAGCGGCTTCATCTGCAGTGGTATCCATCTTCTGGGGTATTTTTCTTGCTGCAGCTGTTCACGTGTGTTCACTTCAAAGGTTGGATAGCGAATGACTCACATTTGACCCGGGTCGCCCGTTTTATACCCTTGTAGGGAGGTGCAATTAGTGGCCGTTGTAATGCGTATTTTGACAACATTTTCTTTAACGTTACGCGCTAATGAGATCTGTTGTGTTTAGGAATTCTAACTGTTGTTAATTTAAAGGTCGTTAAACATACTTTCAATTGATACCAATATTAATAGGGTTTAATGTATACGTTGATGGCGGGACTTGCTTGAAACTTATTTTCGGAGAGGTGCGATTTTTGTGACGCTGAGTGTAATAATTAAAGTCTTTTAATTATTATTTATACAACTTCGACGTACATTGTTACAATTAGGGTAAATTTTGCCCGCGAGTTGGTGAGTTTGTCGCGGCTATAGTGATGAGCGCGGCGCGTGGTGACTAATTCGCGGAGTCGAAGTCGATCGACATACACACGCGATGTTATGGTAATCAACATTAGTTTTAATCAATCCAAGTGTTTGATAATTAAATTTGTTAGAGATGTCTTCCAAAGCGTTCTATAACAAAAAAAACCGGGCAAGTGCGTGTCGGACTACGCACAATGTAGGATTCCGTAGTTCGGATGAATTCATCCCACGACTAAACTTTACATTGTATGTTGAAAAACATATTCTTCCATACATTCCAACTACAAATGTAAGTTTGTACGCACACTAATGAGAGATTTAGTATGTAATTTTAAGACCATAGACTTATAGGTTTTCCTGTACCTAATCTATGAGTAAAGAATCATTTTCTTTGTATTTTTTTTTTCATAATTTTAGGCTCAGTAGTCTCGGAGATAAGTGGGTGGCAAGAATGGTCATCATCATCATCATCATTTCAGCCATGGGACGTCCACTGCTGAACGATGAATGAATAGGCCTCCCCCAATGATTTACAAATTGGCCGGTTGAAAGCGATCTGCATCCAGCAGCTCAATCACAATCGCAATGGCAAGAATGGTCAATCTTCAAAAATTAATTTAAAAATTATGAAAAAAAAATTGAGATCCTCGCAATATGCCTTTTCATTTGATCTATCACACGGTACAGTTAGCAAAACTTTGTTTTTTGTTCTGTTCCCATATTCAAAATTCATTTATTTGCGTTACACGTCCGTGTTTGGGTCACAGAAATACGTATGTGTACCAAAGTTCAACTTAATCGGTCCATTAGATCCGGAGCAAATCCGCTTTGACAGACGGTCAGACAGACACTCATACAGCCAGCCAGCCAGACACACAAGTGATCCTCCTTTTGAGGTACGGAATCCTAAAAAACTACTACTACCGGTAGTCAGAGCTCTAGCGAGAGGAACCTCCTCACTATGCATGCCGTGTCCTGGAGTGCTGTTTTCTGAGTCAAGCCCTTGACCCAGCCGCGCAATGAAAGCCTCCTGAGGTGTTGGTCGAGGCTCTCCGCTATTAGGCTATATACCAGAACGGCTATCGATACAATGATTGCTGCGTCCACGTCCCACATGTCGACAACCTCGTGTGCTAAGTCAATAGGTACTTGATTTTGTACCTTTCTTAGCTTTCACGCGATTCTCGTCATGAGAGACACTGACATCAATAATCATTGCACGGCGCTCTCGTCGATCTATCACCATAATATTAGGCTTATTGATTACAATAGTCCTGTCAGTGATGATAGATCGATCCCAGTACAATGTGGCATTACCCTTCTCCAAAACTGAGTCGGGCACATACCTGTAGTATGGTACTTCGGACGCCACAAGGTTGTACTGCAAGGCAAGTTGTTGGTGGATAATCCTAGCCAATAGATTCTGTCTGTGCAAGTACTCGCCGTTAGCAAGACGAGTACAACCAGAAACAATAATTATGTCGGATTGATTCACCGGGACGATGGCTCGCCGTTAGCAAGACGAAAACAACCGGAAACAATAATGTCGGATTGATGAATCACCGGGATGGTGGCATGCCCGACAGATGACAACCATATCGTCCTTCTTAATGTATTTCCGATAATTATTCGTCATTATAACCTCATCCATAATTGCACAGACAAAACCACATCAGGCCCATGGTGAGCTCGGAAAAAGGAAGATCTTTGCCTTGCCATACTTCCTTAAGACCATTAATATTAATTACTGCAGGTTTGCACCAGTTCTCTTTCGCTAAGGAGAGTGGGGTGAGGCGCTTGTCCACTACGACCACATCTCGGTGCAGTCACACGTCTAAACCACCTCATGAAGCATTTTGTGTAACTTGGAATGAGATTAATCGTAAAAGAGGCAGTGTGGAAATTGCCAGTGCAATGAACTGGTGTATTATTCAGATATCAATCAATATTAAAGAAGTTCCCATGTATAGCGACACATATGGCTGATAATTTATAATTTAATGTTTTGTGTTGTGTTATGTAAATTATTTTGCATAAGTACTATTGTATAGAATCATTTTATTTTTCCTAATTGAACAGACAGCTGTGCTGCTGGGGAGTTTGTTGCGCCACTTCTTCTTCCCAGCGAAAGCACTAGGAAGTGGTGAAGGGTGGGCGTTTTGTGGGACTGTCTTATGTAATTTTGACGTTCGAAAAGTGCTGATTCTCAGCCTAATTTGAATAAATGACTTTTGAATTTTGAATTTTTGAATTCATACGCTAGGCAAAATAGAAACCAATTTATCACGGCATTTTCGGTTATTTTAATTCGAAGATCGGATGTGCAGCTGGATGTTATTCAGCAAAAATATTTAGAGAGTGGACACACTTATAAGGAAGTGGACTCCATGCATACCTATGGAGTCCACTTCCTTATGAGCAAGACATACGCCTGTTTATTCCATGATTGACTGGAATTCGACCATTTTTTGTTGTTTTTGTTTAATATTAATAGTATTTTGTTGTTTTTTTCTAATCAATCCTTCAATAAAACTTGATTGAATTTATTACAATACTTATTCATGTCATAGTTCAAACAAGCCTTTGCCCGCAAGCTTCGAATATTCAGTTAAGTAGTATTTACAGTACACATTTCGTACATCTAACAGTTAGTTCCACTTTAACTAAGTCTAGTTATTTTTCTTCAAAATAATTTAGAACTGAGAGAAAAATCACTAACTACGTTCGAAAATTAACTAATTCACAACTAAGTCAGAGATTTTATAGAGAACAATTAATTAGTTTAATGTTTTTAACTTTTCTCAATTATTAGAGGGTTTTCACGTGTTTTAGATCTTATTATACAAATTTTATTTTATCTCCTCCAAATTGAAGCTAAAAACATAAAGTTATCTAAAGGCAAACCAACGTTATAGCGATTTACATTTTCAAAAACTTTGACCCTCATTATCTCAAAACATGATTTTTCGACTTAATGACTTTTCGCTCTACGGGGACGATATTATCTAGAGTTAAGTAGGTACTTAGCTACCTTTAAGAAAACAATGTTTTTCGGAATTAATCCATTGTTTACCTGGATTAACATAGGTACTTTTAATCCCGGTAGTACATAAGTTCCCGTGGGATCTTTTTCGACATCCAAAACCATCCGCGGGCAAAAGCTAATAAGTATTATAAAAATATTTTAAGAGTAACTTCAAAAATGTTTGCCATCAAGGTCACTCTACAATCACGTCATAAACTTTCTTTGCACGAATACAAAGAAAATCGGCTGGCCGAAATCTATTTAGTGGCAGTCCTTCTCTAACACTGATACGTTGGCTTCCTAAAATATTTGTACAATAAATAGGTAGGTACTTACAGGCTATCCTTTCTGCAGTTTGCTACCCTCTGGAACCAATAACCCGACTTCAAACGATTGCATCTGTTTTAAGCAGCTAATTAAATTTACCCGTATCATTAATCTACCTGTGCAAAAATTCTCTCACCTGTGCACTGCACGCATAATCTTTGACTGCGCTGCGCGGCGCCGTTCGTCGCCAGTCGACCGGCCAGCCATGAGCCAGCCACCGCACCGCCATTTTTGCTTCAGTCCAGTTATACCCGCGCCGCGAGTACACGTGTCAGTGCCGATTTTACCGCCAAAAACGATCGTCAACAAAGATGAATCTGTTTAAAAGTGCACATTTTTAAATATTCCCACGTCCTGGATTGTGTAATAGCGTTGAAAATTAACTTTACGTGTGTTTAAAGTAATTCAATGTTTAGTTCGTATACTAAAAAGCAGTGTTGCAATTTCTTTTTCATCTAAAACTTTTCGGTTGGAAGATTGTTCGGATCGCTGTTGTGATTCGATGTGTTGTAAATTGTAAACAGTGATTTTATTTAATTAGTGTCGAGTTGGATTCTAATTGGAGCTGTACCGGTCCGGAGCTGATATTTCGCCGTTCCCAGGCGTTCTTTGGCAACAGGTTAGTGAGCGTTCAACCCGTATGAATTCGGTTGCATGTAAACTGTTTATTTATAAATAACGGTGATTGTTACACCTACGTTTGTTTGTTTCTACAATATTTTTTATGGATTTTATGGCTAAGACGACCCTTCTGATGCTCTGACTTACTCTTTATTGACCGGAATCGTCTTGTTAACCTATGTTCGAAGGCTTGGCGTTATTAAAGTTATGTTACAAAATTAGGGCCTACCTCCCTAAGTTGTGATTGTATTATAACAGGTACACAGACGTGTGTAGACAACTATACCGTCATATAGGTAGGTACGTACATAGAACATCCAATCTGATTCTAAAATAATACTTAAAGTTACATTCCTAACATACGCACTTTAACAGGATGCTGCAGCCTGCAGGAATACCATGCAGTATTTTACATGGAGCGAATGCCTATCCGACCTCCACAACTCAATAACTGGGTAACACGATATCCTTGGTAAGACTGGTTATAGACTTTCGGGCTTCTGACGACCCGTAGTTACTGTCAAAGATCCACGAATGACAGCCGGGACCAAGGTGCTTTCCGAGGCACGTGGAACCCCGGCAATCGTAGCCTAACCTGATGGTTGGACCCGTGCGGCTGTCATTACTTAGCCACGGGCTGGTCCCTATTCCTGCAACACTCGTTCTCCTTTTCCTGTTTCCAGTTTACTTACCTCGCCGGACTTGTTTATGTAAATATTAAAATTCTTGACATTGTTCATTTCAGACATAACATTGCCTGTTTTGTTTTCTCTTTAGTTAAGTAGGTAGGTAGAGCTAGAGGTACATACCTATCTAGGTAGTTATCGGAGGTAAACCCTACCTACCTGTGTAAATTCATGGGTCCCATACTTAGTTACGAGTAGGTAGGTAGGTATTCCGTGTTTTAAATTAGAATCATAGCAGGCGGACATTATTATTAATTTATTAGTAAACTACTCGTAGCTGACCCAACAGTCGTTGTCCTGTTTAAATTTCAATAATTCATACCTATAAAATTCCCGTAGAAAACATTCACTTTTCCCGAGTTTTCCAATTTTCTCGGCAACATTTCATTTTTTTTTAATGACATTTTACATTCAAATTTTTTAAATTTAAAATTTCGTTGACAAACTCGAAAATTGTTGACATTTTCATTGGGGTCATAAGGGTTAATTTGGTTGCAAATGCAACGTCCCCATAGTGGATTGCTGACATTACCAATAACCATGTAGAATAGATAAATTAATGTAGGTACCTACGGACATTAATTTTCTAGAAAGTAATCAAACACTTACGATATCATAAATTCTTAGACACTTGACTCACCTAACTGGGTACATAACCAGGTACTCAAGAAATCATTCGAGTTTATTACTTTTTTTAAATAAACTACCCAGCAGGCCACTACCCACATACCTACCTAAACCTCGTCAAAACTGTATTGAACTAAACAGTAAACATGCGCAATAAACTGTAGGTAGGTATCTATGGTCTGCTTCAGAAAATCTGATGAAAATATAACAGATGGATCAGAAAACGTGGTGTCTGTGGTTGCCAATGCTTTGCTTTGATTTGAATAATAAACCCAAAATTCTAACTTTGTGAAATAGTTTTGTTTTTCATTTGAAAATTGAGGTTTATTTTATAACTTCGTTCGTCGACGATCTTTCAATTACCAATTAAAATAAAAAAGTGGTGAAACATAAAGTTGAAACCTTCTAAATAAAGATGAATATTTTACGAATTCCTTTAGTGAATGTTTGTGTAATAAATTAAATAACTTAACTTTGTTTACACTTTTACCAGATACTTTTAAAACAGACTTTATTTACTAGGTAGGTTTTTTTTTCTACTACGTACGTCGCGACGTCCACATACATGAGGGCCCAAAGCTGCTCAATCCTATCGAACACTGTGTTGATCGGTGTTTTGACAGATCAGCGAAACTCCATGGTTCCCGGATTAGCCCTAAGTTTATGATATGCAAGTAGAACGATCCTAGCCAAAGCCATCAATTGCTGCAAGTTCCCTAAATGGTACACCAAAAATAGACCGCGAAGGATTGGTTTGACAAATTGGTTTTCTTTATAGAGTTGTATTGATGCTTGATGAATAGGATAATTTTTACAGCCGCGAATCATATTTTTTATCAACATACAACCTGATATTGACCTGTTAATTTATTTTTAAAAAACCGGCCAAGTGCGTATCGGACCACGCACAATGAAGGGTTCCGTAGTTGGAATGAATTTATCGTAAGAACAAACTTAACTTTGTAATTGAAAAACATGTTCTCCCATACGGAATATATGGGAGAACATGTTTTTGCAACCGCAAATTTAAGTTGGTCGATTATTACTCGTAAACTTGTAAAGCTCACTTAAGTGTGATAGTTTTCCTTTAAACTTCGTTATTATATATAAGTACTAATGCCGTGACATTTGAATTTCTAACTATAACCGTTTAGTTGGTAGAGGGGGGGGGGGACTTGACTCTATCGAAAATTGGTACTCTAAAGCTTGATAAGTCACGAATGGTTTACTTAATCAAAAAACGGTCTTCACAAACCCCACCAAACTAATATTTTTGAAAGACCTATCCAACGATATCCCACACTATGGGAAGGACGAAAAAAATAATTATCATCCCCACTTTACATGTAGGGGAGGTACCCTAAATAATTGTTTTTTTCAAAATTTTATTTTACCACTTTTTTGGCGTCATTAACTTGTACAGTCTGTTGTCAATATTATTTGACCCACCCTAAAAACAAACGAATTTGGACCCTCTGACATTAACATTAAGGTTTATTCAATTTATATGAGCTTATCAGGCGAGTGCTAGGACTTGATGAACAAATACAATAATAATACAGACACGCAAATTTGATCTTTAAGACGTTAGCATTAGGTTTATGTTATAACTACTTGTTATAATATAATTAGTGTAATAGCTTATTTTAATAATCATGTTTAAGTAAATCTGGTCTCGTGGTCTGTGTATAAGACTGAGGAAAACAAGTTGCGAGATCAAATCCTGCGTTGAAGATATTGTTTTGCTTTCAATTTAGAATTTATTCCAAAACTATTTCTTGTATTATTGTAAAGAACTATAGACAGATAACCTTCAAATATAAACTTTCTAATATGGTAATATTTTCGCATAACTTGTAATAAGTGGGTAGTCAAAAAATAAATATTCGTATTCATTATAAAACCTAAGGGTATGCAGTGACTACGCGCAAACATATATTATAACCTTGCCTTACTAAATTGAAAAAACTTAACTTAAAGTTTTTTAATTTACCCACCTGATTACAAAATAAGTTATTAGGCGTAAATCACATTTACAATAAATTTAAAAAGGAACTGATAATAGGTGGACTGTTTCCGAACCCACATGTTTTTCGTTGCCAATCCAGCATCAAACCGTTAAGCCACAAGAACTTGTCTTGAATAAGCGAAATTAAAGATTTGGTTGTAATTATGTAGTGTGACTAATAGCTTTCAACTTTAATGTCAACGAGATAATGATTAAAATAGCTTAACAAAATGATATATAATGCCGGTGGCTCCAACAATGTTGGGTGGGTTTACCTTAACGTTACGTGTTAAAGATCAAATTTGCGTGTCTGTATTATTATTGTATTTGTAAATCAGCACTGTCTGATAAGCTCATATAAATTGAATAAACCTTAATGTTACATACACAGGGTCTAAATTTGTTTGTTTTTAGGGTGGGTCAGATAATGTTGACAACAGACTGTACTATACTCATGCCAAATTACAACTTTCTAGTACCAATAGTTTTTGAGCTAAACCGCGGACAGACAGACAGACGGACATGGCGAAACTATAAGGGTTCCTTGTTGACTACGGAACCCTAAAAAGTAAGAAAGTTTTAATTTTCTCGGGTTTCCCTGACTCTTTCGCCTTAATAAAACAAGGGCTATAATATGTAGGTACCAGGAACAGCCAACTCAAACATTACTGCATCTGTTATTAACTTCTAGAAGTTGTCTAGCTTATGTACTAACTTGTTACTAACTTAGGAACTCAACGTCCCGGATTAAGGCTCGTGTAGACCACCGCGACGCGAACCGAACAATACAATTTCTAAGAAAACTTCAAGGTATAAGACCCCAACCGGTGTCGCGCCGCGCTAGTCTCCATAAAGCTTTATGAGTTTCAACTTAGAATGAGCAATATAGTTATGAAAAGTAATTCCAACATTTTCAATCAAACTTACTACAATACTCGTGATTTCTTTTACTAGCTCTTTTACATTCTGTGAAGACCCTGCTTCACAGAATGTTTTCAAGGTTTAGCTTGGTTACAAGGACTCGCCGTAAAATAGGTACCTTTTAGTTGCGAAGAGAAAAGTTTTTATAAGGGAGGCGGGTTTTTTATTTTACACATTACAGTATTATACACAATTTGAGCTACAGAGTGAATAAATGTATTACCAACGATATATATTTTCCACATACTTATTATAAAAAACAAGTTATAAAACGTGCAAAGATTCATCAACTCTTGTAATAAATGGTAACGCCCTTTCGCTGATCTACCTCAAGAATCTTCTGACTGCGATAATTTTGGATTGTGTAACTGTTCCTAAGTATAAGCAACAATATAATTACGGTATAGCAACAAATCCATCTCTTTTCTTCTGCTTATACACTATCATCTACGAGTATGTAGCAACCATGGAACTAGTATGTACTACGTTGTACGTAGTACATACTAGTTCCATGGTAGCAACTTACAGCGTTTTATTACTAGCCAGCTCCTTGACCCGTCAAAACAACTATTTAATTCGAAATTCAACTTTGTGTAAATCCTCATTAGTATTTTGTGCCGCCAATGTATGTACACAATTTCGAACACTACCTATTTTAAAAGCAAGACTTGCTTCTTGGTATTAATTTACGACGCAAAGAACAGGATTATTGAGCAGTCGTCTGGCGGTCCGTTATTATATATTATCAGAATCACGTGTGCTGCTACATGTACTGACCGATATTATCGACTATCGGGATATCGTTAGTATCGCAGCAATATGCTAATTGGGTCTACACGGTTTTAAGGTGGCTAGTTCTGTGATATAAATGATATACGGGAACATTGTACGGGATACGGAAATATATATATATATTTCATTGATTGCCACTGGTTCTGATTATATACAATGAAGTTTTTACACCAGTTTACATATTTATAGAAGGTATCAAAATCATTGTCTTGGTGTTATTCACACATTCAATCATTTTAATGTGTGTATGTTTTGCAAGTGATTCGAAAACATCTTTTCAACACCTACTTACATCCTTAATAATTAGTATAATACTGGACTACGGATCCTTTCTTTTAATTCCCTGCAACAAAGGTGCTTTGGCAAGGTTGGACAGAATTCAAACTAAGTGTCAACGGATCATATCAGGATGTATGAAGTCCTCACCAATTAACGCATTGCAAGTGGAGTGCGCGGAACCACCGCTGGCCCTGAGAAGGCAGTATCTAGCATCGAGATTTTGGGCTAGATTTATTACCAAATCCTCCCCCTCTTGTCCAAAAGGTGGACGACTTGTATTATTGGAAATCTGAATCTATCTGAATTATTGGAATCATAAAGACGTCCCTTTGTTTTTAAAATCCTTTCGTTTTTATCAAAATTTAGATTCCTCCATTATTCAGTTTCCAAAATTTCCTATCTTCAGTTTTGACTAGGAAATTATTTATTTTAAACCAGATATTTTCTACAATGTTGGCATATCGAAAAAGTCTCCTTCGGCGGACTCCATCTTCAATGCGGTGGTTGGTGAGCGTTGGTACAATTTTGAAAGATTTTTCACTGACGCCTCTAAATTATCAGATGCAAGTTGCACTGGTGCTGCGGTATACTACCAAATCTCCAAAATAGTTTTAAAATTCAAATGTCCTGTACAATCTTCAGTGTTTACGGGTGAGTGCGTGGCCATATTAGAAGCGTGTTTATTTATAGAGCCTTTGGTGTCATCTTTACAGACTCACTTAGCTGTTTACAAGCTTTGGAGCAGAATCCCTTTAAGAGTAAACTACATAGTCCAATTTGGCTTCAAATCAAAAAGTCTCTTTTCTCTTGTGCCAAGAATCACAAAACCGTTCACTTGGTTTGGATTCCAAGTCATTGTGGCATTAGAGGAAACGAATATGTTAATGCTGTTGCTAAGGATGCTGTTACGTCCCAAGACGTTGACTCAGGGCTACGATTTGCTGAGCCTTCCCAAAAAGAGCTTGCTAACCTCATGGCAGGTGCAGTGGCAAAATTCAAGTAAACGGAAGGGTGCTTTTTATCACGCAATTAAGCATAATGTGACACCTAAGCCCGGTTCTATCCCTTTAAGAAGATATCCAAGAAAGCAATATCTATTCTTTGCCGTCTTCGTATTGGCCATTGATGTTCTCCGGTTTTTCTTCACAAAATCCGGGTCAGAGACACATCCTCTGCGAATGTGGGTTGGATGAGGGTACTTTAGAGCACATCTTTTTTAACTGCTCCAATAATAACCCAGCCCATGTCTTGTATAGTCATCTCCCTAAATTAAACATCCCTGTCCCAATTAACTTTCCATCCCTACTAACACACTCTTTCCCAAAGCTCTTTGCGGCTTTGCTTTTTATCCGTACAAAAAAAAAAAATGACACCAAATTATGATGATTTTTGTGTGGTTTGTGATGATAATGTATAATTGTACATACGAGTACTTGTGTACTCGTATGTACAATTGTACATAACTAACAATATTTTTTATCTGTTTGTCTCAGTGTTCTACTAATACCCGATAAGGGCGTTTATTCTGAAAGTTGGCAACGTCGCAAATAGATGTCAAATATTTCGCTGTTTTGATTAAAGGCTCGTGCAGACCAGCGCGACGCGACGCGGCGCGACGCGACTCGAACAATACAATTTCTAAGAAAACTTCACGGTATAACAATAGCCGGTGTCGCGTCGCGCTAGTCTGCACGAAGCTTAATTTGGCAATATTAATGTATGGAAATATGAAATGTGGCTAACTAGCGAACTAGAATATTAATAATGAATTGCAATTATAACACTGAATTTGATGTTGTACCCGTTTTAGGTGTAAAAAAAGGTATTTGGAAAGTTTCCAAATACTTTTTATACATTTTTTTTTTAAATCTTTTTTATTTATTATTTAAAAAGGGGTTTTTGTCCAATAAGGATATGTCAACCCCATCATACCTTATTACAAAATAATTACACTTAGATAATACACAAGGAGAATCAAATCAAAGATGTAATACTAAAAGGCTGCTGCTCACTGCTGAACGACTAATACCAAATTACATAATTTTTTGGCTGCTTCCGATTTTGGGATTGCCAAAATGCTTTGAATCAGTCCTACATCCAGCCTATTTAACTTTAATTCGCTCAGCATCAAGTCGCGTTCATCTTTATTCCGCACACATTCCATCAGCAAATGCTGAACATCTTCAATTTGATTACTTTTCATACATATAAAATTAAATGTTCGGTGTTACGATATTAATTACTGCATTTCATTAACAATATTCTAGTTCGCTAGTTCGCCACATTTCATATTTCCATACAGTATTATTGCCAAATTAATCAAAACAGGTAAATATTTGACAGCTATTTGCGACGTTGCGAACTTTTAGGATAAGCCCTCTGAACAAGTTTCACACTAAATACAACTACTTAGTACCCTTTTTAAATTTTGATTTTTAAACATTTTTTTTTTTGTTTCCCTTTTTCGCACGTTTATTCTTAATAACTCATCTGACATTGCTAGAATTGTCGACATCGGCACCATTGCCATAAAGAAAAATAGAATAGAATTAGTATAATATTTACATCGTTTTACATAATATTATGTATATATATATCGCGACATTCACATTAGTCTGTTCTATGCAACGAATGATAAATCGCTGTAGGCAATACCGTATTAATCAATAGGTTAATTACATGTCACGAACGATACGAGAATAATTAAGTAGGTATTACAGGGGAAATGATAGTATCGACAATCGGGATTACAATGGCATAACATTGGTAACTGTCTTCGGATTTTATTATTCAGGTAGAATATAGGTACACACATCCGATGCAACCTGGGGCTGTATTATGAAGTATTAATTCCATCATTATACCACTGCGAAAAAAGGACGGTGCTATTGGCAGCCTTGTATAGCTGCGGCCGTCTCTCAATCACATTGGAAAAATGGTGGCATTGATACGTCATAAAGCTTCGTGCAGACTAGCGCGACGCGTCACCGGTTATTGTTATACCGTGAAGTTTTCGTAGAAATTGTATTGTTCGAGTCGCGTAGCGCTGACGCGTCTTGCTGGTCTGCACGAGCCTTAATATGGCCCCTGGGCCTGGACAGAATCCATCGCCACCGCACTGCCTTGCTGGCTATTTTTTGCCACGGCAACAGTTTTAAGTTTAACCGTTTTTAACAGTCTAAAGCTTCGTGCAGACTAGCTCGACGCGACACCGGCTATTGTTATATCGTGAAGTTTTCTTAGAAATTGTATTGTTCGAGTCGCGTCGCACCGTCTACACGAGCCTTTACTTGTAGAAGAAAAAGAATAGGTAAGATATTTAGAGGAAGTGAAAACTGAAAATCGCTGAAATACCTAATTCGATATTAAATCATATAACATTTTCTTAATTCACGGAAATTCAGAAAACAGTGATTAGTTTTTACGTTAGCAAATTGTCGCGATTTGTTCTTTTCCGCATTGACGAAGTATTACATGAGCGTATATTCTGAAAGACGGCAATGTCGCAAATAGATATCAAATATTTCGCTGTTTTGATTAATTTGGCAATATTACTGTATGGAAATGAGAAATGTGGCTAACTAGCGAACTAGATTATTGATGATGAAATATCGTAACACCGAATATTTAGTTTTAGATGTTAAAAAAGTATTCGGGAACTGTCCATGCCTTTTTTACACCTAAAACGGGTACAACATCAAATTCAAAAGTCTGTTACGATGAGGATCATAAACAATTCCCGCTGAAGTTGAAGAAAGTTGAGATTCGTATCCGTATACTCGGTTCTAGACCTTCATGATCCGCACATTTTTTACCGATCATCACACACTATCATATTTTTTTATTTATCATCGATACGCTAAGAAGAATAATAAATTTCACTAACTGTTTTTTCAAGGGGAGGCTATGTACCCTATTCCTTTTTCCCATCATCTTGCTTGACTCTAAAAACAAGATATAATATTTAAATCTTACCTTTGAAGCAGTCAAAGCAATTGTGAAACTTACAACCCTTATCAATGCCACATTTCGGTTAAAACATGTGCCTAGTATGTGGAAAGTTGCTGAAGTTATCATGATTCCTAAACCTGGAAAACCACCTCGAGAAATAACATCATACAGGCCCATATCACTCTTACCAATTATATCCAAATTGTTCGAAAAACTACTACTCAGGCGTTTAAAACCTATTATAGAAGACAGAGAACTGATTCCCAACTACCAATTCGGTTTTAGAGAAAAACACTCCACAATAGACCAAATACATAGGATAACCAATGTTATTGAAAAAACATTAGAAGATAAGAAAGTTTGTTCTACAGTATTTCTAGATGTAGCTCAGGCATTTGATAAGGTATGGCATGGAGGCCTAATATATAAGTTAAGTAAAATGCTCCCAAAACAATTTGTGGATATTTTGGAATCCTATTTAACTGAGAGGACATTTAGAGTGAGACATGAGGATGCTTATTCAGATATCAAACAAATAAAAGCTGGTGTACCGCAAGGAAGTGTTCTTGGACCTATCCTGTACCTATTGTACACCTGCGATATCCCTTTTTTTTTTTTTTTTTTTTGGGTGGGAAATCATCAAATGACGTCTCCCGCTCTGGGTGGAGCGGGAGGGCGTGTCAGACTCTTACTGACTAAAACCCACCCGTGTTCCTTCTGTTGCCTGTGCAATGCCAGGGGGCCACGGTATCCCTTTCGGACTAATACCTGCGATATCCCTGAAACCAATAACAGCGTCATTGCTACTTTTGCAGACGACACGGCTATCATGGCCACAGGTGTCACTCACACAGAAGCAGTGGAGAAGGTACAAACTGCCGTTAATGCCATCACCGATTGGACAAAAACATGGAAAATCAAATTAAATGAATCTAAATCGACACATATCGACTTCACAAACCAAAGACCTAATTATACACCAGTATATATTAACAATCGTGTAATACCACACGAAAATACGGCAAAGTACTTGGGCATGACGCTAGACGCAAAACTTCGCTGGAAGGCTCATGTCAAAAAGAAACGCCAGGCGTTAGACCTTCGCTATAAAAATATGTACTGGCTACTTAGCAGACATTCTAACTTGTCAGTGTATAACAAAGTACTTTTATACAAGCAAGTACTCATGCCAGGATGGACATACGGCATTCAACTTTGGGGATGTACAAAACGGACTAACGTTGATATCATACAAAGATTCCAAAATAAGGTACTTCGGGCTATAGTAAATGCTCCCTGGTACGTCAGAAATGATGACATCCACCGAGACCTTGGAGTGGATCTTGTAACTGAAGTTATAAAAAAACACGCCGAAGCACACGAGCAGAGGCTTCTTCATCATGTGAACGTCGAGGCTATACAGCTACTTGACACCACAGACATAGTGAGAAGACTAAAAAGAACTAAACCATTTGAGTTAGTTTAGTAAAGTTAGTGTAATGCAGTGCAGTGCAGTGAGTGCTTCGCTACGTTTAAAGAACACGTGAACAAAGTGTCTTTCAACTTAATAGAGACTATAAGAAAAGTGCCAATGGACACATTCTTAATTTTGTATAAGGTTTAGCAAATTAAGTTAAATTTAAATTACTTATTAGCCTCAAGGTCTAGATTGTAATTGTATGAGTAACCGTTTATTAGCGAGTACTTCATAATGAAAAAAAAAAAAAAAAAAAAACCTTTGAAGCAGGTAACTCAAATCGGAGACAACTTATCACACTTTTATTTCCAACAAGACAATTTTTTTAATTTAAGCGATTCCGGTTTTGCATACTTTTTGCGAGAATACCGTGCTTAAAGCTTTGTTCAGACTAGCGCGACGCGACACCGGTTATTGTTATACCGTGAAGTTTTCTAAGAAATTATATTGTTCGAGTCGCGTCGCGCTGGTCTGCACAAGCCTTAACGCTCCTTGCCAACTTCATTTAAAAGTAAGATGCTGTTACTTCAACAGTAAATTTGACAGTCGTTACATGTAGTCAGAAGACCAAAAATCTGACAATCGGTCTTACCAAAGGGATGGGAAGGGGTGTTACCCAGTAACTTGGTTGTGGAGCCCGGATAGGCAGTCACTCCATGTAAAAAAATAACATAGGTAACTAACACAAATCCAATTGAGCCCGGAGTCTGGATTTGTGCCCGTATTCCAGATAGAAAAACCCAAAAACACTGCCCGACCAAGTAATCGAACCCAGGATCTTTTTTTTTTGCGTGAGATATTATCAAATAACTTCTCCCGCTCTGGGCGGAGCGGGAGGGCGTGTCAGTCTCTTACTGACTAAAACCCAACCGTGTTCCTTCAGTCGCCTGTATGTTGCCAGGGGCCACGGTGTCCTTTTCGGACTTTACTGCGACCCCGGCAGCCATCGGCCCTAGCGGACCCCGTCAGTTGTGCTGACATCTCTTTGAGGCGCGCGTGCAACAACGCGTCGTCGACCCGGGCCGGGCCTAGGGCCTTACACCAGGAACTGCAACAAATGAATCACAAAATTAATTACAATTTCTCCACAAACCTCATTTGCTCCTCAATAGATATCCATTAGCGACTAGTATGCCGTCTCCCTAAACCATAAGTACTAGATTCCTATAAAGGGCCTCAAATAATTAAATACGAGTACCTTGAATAGACTGCAATCACTAAGGAAGCTAATTTACCACGTATGTTAGACATAATAAGACTGAATGGGCTGAGGAATCAGCCTAGCCTATTGTTATGTTTATTATGGACTAACTGTCCAACATGGCACAGATAATCGAAATGTTAGGTCCTTGCCGTGTTGAGGTTGGTTTTAATTTGATCAATATGTTAAATGGATAGGAAAAACGGCACCTTTTTCAATATTTGTTTTTCACAGACTGTGTATTTCTATTGCCGCTATAACAACAAAAAATAAAAATAACATAAAGTAAAAACGAAAAGGGGTCCCCATACAAGAAACGTGTTTTTCACCGATTTTTGCTAAATATCATACGGTGGTACAGAACCCGCTTGACCCGCCGTGTGCGACTCGCACTTGGCCGGTTTTTAAGTCTTTTACCTATTATATATATTATGGTATAGTAGTTTTATTCTAGGTACATCGTCTTCAAATATAATTATATACTTAAGTACCTAATTAATTTATTAAAATACATATTATTAAAGAATAACTGTGGAGTTTCTTGCCCATTCTTCTACAACATACGAAACTACCTCTTGGAAGTGAAATTTTGACGTTCAAAAGTGCCTTGTGTGTGCATATTTGCAATAAAACATTTGACTTTGAATTAATAAATACCACGCTTTTGAATTATGCATGCAGTGCAAATCTCTTAAAATTAAATCTTTCCCTTAGAAAGGAACGTGTTATCCTTTCAAAAAGTTTAAATAGTTGTACTGTTGAGTTAGATGAATGTAGGGAAAAGTATGATATTGATACTAAGCTCCTTTATAATGATATAATACACAAGGAGCGCTTGCTGAAGGATATTTTTGAGAAATATGAAAATTCACAGCTGCAACTAAGTGAGCGCTTGTTTGAGGCTGGGGAACTACTGGATTTGGTGAAGTGCAATGCTGAGAGGTATGAGTCTTTGACTAATAATATCTCATACAGCTGTGCCTATGAACCACCACCTCCTCAGCCTCAGCCTGACTTGCCTCCTCCAGTGTTGGCTCTTCCAGCAGAGACCTGTGTTAATACACAGATTAAAAATAAATCTATATTTTTCTGTGACGAATTAGGTTCGGGCTTTGGGAAAATGTTACTCAATTACCTTAGCCATAGTTTTACCAATCATAGTTATCATAACATAACTTTCAAACAAATCATTAAAAGAATTGCAAACACAAACCTAGATAATTATTCTACAATGGTTTTGCTATTAGGTAATAGTACTGGTATTACCAGAAAGGACATAGTGGATGGTGTGGACACCTTATTAAAGTTAAATATAGGAAAGCTAATGTTGTGTGCTTTACCTTACTCTGATACTTTATCAGTTTATGAAAATAATTATATTTATAAGTTGAATAGTACTATTCACAGGCTGACATGTTGTCATAGTGACAAATTATTGTTTTTTGACACTAACAAGTTTGTTAGTGGTTTTAAGTTAACTCGGAGAACTTTATCTCTGTCTTGGGAATGTAGACATATGATTGCTATGTTAATAGCATATAATATTAACGAGGTTATAGCTAATATAACAAATTGTAGTATTAGTGACGAGTCTGTGTTGTCTAGCTATACTAACAACATAGTGATTAATTTTGAGTCATCATGTACGAAGGAGGATCCACCTATAATACCAACATCTTTGGAGGCCACTACCAGTCAGATAGGGTATTCTCTTCCTGCTGGAATTCATACAGACATTCTAGACTCTTCCATTGTAGTTGTGGAGGTCACTCCGGATAACTTTTTAAACTAGTTAGTAAGACAACAGAAGTTACCCCTTCAAATAACCAATTATTGTTAGAGAATAATAAAAAGGTATCTTCTGGCAATATTACACATAAGAAAAAACCAAAAGGGGGGCAACATACTTTAAAATTATTCAATCAAAATATCCAAGGTTGCTCTTCCAAATTACTGGAAATAGAATTGTTTTTAGAAAATACTAAGTTTGATGTTGTTTGTTTAACAGAACATTGGTTAAAAGATCATCAAGTAATGTCAATTAACTATGATAATTATTATGTAGTTAGCCATTTCAGCCGAAAACGTATGATACATGGCGGATCATTAATATTAGTAAAAAATTATATTCAATCGAAAGAACGAAAAGACATAATCGGGCTGTCTGTTGAACACACCATTGAATTGTCCTGTGTTGAGCTAGATAAGCATGTTATAGTATGTGTATACAGACCTCCAAGTTACCAGAATCTATCTATGTTTGATTCTGTAATGGAAGATGTGTTAAATAAACTAAATGGTAGTAGTAAGTCAATAATCATATGTGGTGATTTTAATATTAATATATTAGAAAATAACATTAATACTGTCAAACTATTAAGTCTTTTCAGGTCATTTGACTTGTCAAATGTTTTTAATGAACCAACCCGAGTGACAGCTTCTTCTGCCACTTGTATAGATAATATTTTCTGTAATTGTGATTACTTACATAAACAAATTGTAAATAAGTTGCCATCTGATCACAGTGGACAAACAATAACATTTTGCTCCTACATGCCTTTACAAAAAATTCAAATAAGGTTTAGGCCAATTACATGTAGAAATCTAGAGAAATTAAATAATGTTTTGGCAAGTAAATTATGTATTCAGAGTTTTGATAATATATGTGACCCAAATGAGTTCTACACAGAGTTCTTTTCACTATTAAACAAACAATTCATTGACACTTTTCCACTAAAGACTAAAACTATTTACTTACACAAAATTCTTATTTAGTGATTGGGCGACTCCAGGTATTCGTAAAAGCAGGGAAAAACTTTTTGAACTTTATGGCCTAAAGCAACATATGAATAATACAAGCTTTCATCAGTATGTTGCAAAATATTCTAAAACTTTTAAAAGTGTGTGCAAAATGGCTAAAGCTCTTCACATTAGCAATAAAATAAAATCAGCTGATGATAAAATAAAAACTACCTGGCAAATAATTAATAATGAAACCGGTAGGAAAAAACAGCGTAATACTGAATTTAATTTAGAGACTGCACATGGTCCCATCAACTCAGATGTAGAAATAGCTCAGGAATTTGAAAACTTTTTTGCTAATATTCCCCATAAAACCACTGAAGCTTTAAATTCCTCACCCGCGCTTTCTGCTGCCTTACTTAGAAAGAATGTAAAGGCATGCCCTTTGGAGTTTAGGTTTCAGCATACAGACCCCCAGGCTGTTATAAAAGCTTTTAAAGATCTTAAAATTAAATCAACAGAAGATCTGTGGGGAATGTCTGTAAAAGTATGTAGATCAGTAATCGAAACCATTGCGCCTTATCTAGCTTTCATATTTAACACTAGTGTAGACCAAGGCGTCTTTCCGGATCTCATGAAACACAGTAAAGTAGTTCCTTTGTTCAAATCCGGTGATAGTAAGGAACCCAACAATTATAGGCCTGTGTCAATTCTGCCAGTTCTCAGTAAGGTGTTTGAAAAGTTGATACTCAATCAAATGTTACGTCACTTTAATAAAAATTCCATCTTTCATGACCAACAGTACGGTTTCACCAAAGGGCGCTGTACCACTGACGCCGGTGTTACCCTAATAAAGAACATTTTTAACGCTTGGGAAGAAGCACAAGATGCCATTGGAATCTTCTGCGACCTCTCGAAGGCGTTCGATTGCGTACACCATGAGACACTTCTGCTGAAACTGGACCACTATGGGATTAGGAACACAGCTCATGATTTGTTAAGATCATACCTGAAAGATAGAAAGGTTAAAGTTCAAGTCAACGGCACAAACTCATTAGGGTCTGAAATGGTAATGGGCGTTCCTCAAGGTTCGATATTGGGTCCATTCCTCTTTTTAGTTTATATTAATGATTTACCCCAAATATTTCTAAATCAGCCAAAGATGGTGTTATTTGCAGATGACACATCATTGATCTTTAAAATAAACCGACGGTCACCAAATCTTGACGACGTGAATAGCTCTATTGTTCAGGTCCAAGATTGGTTTACGGTAAATAATTTGGTACTAAATAATAAAAAAACCAAATGCATTAGATTTAAATTACCAAATGTTAGAAGTACCGAATGTGACATCGTATTGAATGGAGAAAAACTGGAATTTATTAATCAAACAGTTTTCCTTGGAATCACGCTAGACGAGAAATTACAATGGGGACCCCATATAACATCTCTCGCGGGGCGGCTAAGCTCGGCCGCTTATGCTGTTAGAAAGATAAGACAGTTAACAGATGTAGAAACCGCGCGTTTGGTCTATTTTAGCTACTTCCACAGTATTATGTCGTATGGCATTTTACTGTGGGGTCGGGCTGCTGACATTGAATCCATCTTTGTTTTACAAAAAAGAGCTGTCAGAGCCATTTATAATCTACGTCGTCGCGAATCTCTCAGGGAACTATTTAAAAAGATTAATATTATGACGGTACCTTGCCAATTCATTTATTCAAATATTATGTATGTGAGAAAAAATCTACATCTTTTTAATAAAATAAGTGATAGACATAATTTTAATACTAGAAATAAAGATAAAATAGATCAACCATTTTTCAGACTATCTAAAGTAAATACATCTTTTATGGGGTACTGTGTTAAATGTTACAACAAAATACCTTGTGATATATTAGAATTAAATGAAAGAAAATTTAAAAATCATATAAAAAGTACACTTTGTAAACAAGCATATTACAAATTAGAGGATTATATCCAAGATAAAAATGCTTGGAAACATGCTGGTCCTGCTCCATAGGACAATTCAGAATCTAGACAAAATCGAACTGGTTGCTAATTTAATTTTATAATTATTATTTTTTATTTTTTTAAACATTTATTTTATTTTATTTTTTGTGATTATTTGAACTCACACACTGACTTATTATTATTAGTATTACTTATTATAATGTTAGAAATATAGTATAATTTTACAATGTTTGTAAGTATGTGAGCACCATGCATCTATCACATAATTATGTCATTCCTTCATTTTTCATTCTTTTTACCTATCGTGGTATAGTAATCTTATTCTAGGTGCATTGTCTTCACATATAAATAAATAATAAGTGTATACAAGATATAATGATTTTTTTTAAAAAGAGTAACGGTGGAGTTTCTTGCCCATTCTTCTCCATACGAAAACTACCTTTTGGAATGGGCGACTAGAATCAGTTTTATTATTTTTTGTAAAGTTTGACGTTCAAAAGTGCCTTTTTTGTGCCTAATTGAAATAAATTATTTGACTTTGACTTTGAGTGCATTTTTCTTGCCTTCTCATAACAGGTAAATAAATATTAATATTTGCGACAGATAGACACGAAAAGCGTTTTATATTGGCCACATACATACGGAATTCCGAAATTCGAAATATCGATTCGGAAATTTGAAGGCACCAAATCCATATTAGTTTTCTAACTATTTTAAAGAATATTTTTTTTCTAACTGAACAGACAGCTGTGTTGCTGGGGAGTTTGTTGCGCCACTTCTTCCCAGCTAAAGCACTAGGAAGTGGTGAAAGGTGAGCGTTTTGTGGGACTGTCTTATGTAGTTTTGACGTTCGAAAAGTACTGATTCTCAGCCTAGTTTGAATAAATGACTTCTGAATTTTGAATACAAAATCAAAGGTTTTATCGGTTCAAAATTTTCAAGATTCGAAATTTCGAAACGGAATTCCGTCTGCATGTAGCCGGTCTTTTGTACGGATTTACTGCCTTCGCTAAGATTTGTAAAGAAGAATACATTGTACATTATTCTGTTTGTCCATTGTTATGCTGAATGGTTAATGATAAGGCTCCGATATTTGTAAGTATTCGCTCCATTGGAGAAGAAATGAAGATTGTCAATCGGTCGGAACAGTACACTATTTATTTGTAAATGTAAGGTACAACAGTTTATTTACCTTATGTCGACAATAATAAAGCCTCGTTCAGACCAGTGCGACGCGACTCGAACAATACAATTTCCAAGAAAACTTCACGGTATAACAATAACCGGTGTCGCGTCGCGCTAGTCTGCACGAAGCTTTACGCCTTAAAGATGTTGTCACTGTCAACTCGGGGAAATTAATAATTTGAACAAATTGACTACCAACTTAAAGTGTGCGTATTTTCGAATCACTATCAACTCAGCCTCCCAGTCCACTGCTGGACATAAGCCTCTCCCAGGCTGCGCCACAACACCCTGTCCTCCGCCTCCCACACCCAGTCTGTCCCAGCCAACTTTTTAAGGTCATCGATCCATCTAGCTGGGGACGTCCCACACTACGCTTGTCGATTCGATACACGGTCTCCACTCTAGGACTCTCCACCGGCCATCGGTCCTTCGACAAACCTGGCCAGTCCACTGCCACATCAGCTTGCTTCGTTCGAATGCCGTAAAAATGACGTAGGGTGTCAATTTGCTACACAAAATTAAATTCCCTGACTAAAGAAATTTGACAGATTGTTGTGGGTGCTGGAGTCTGTACATACAAGGTACAACATAAAAGTAAAGTTTTCACCAACTTGGAATGAGATTAAACATAATGTCTGATGATAATAACATCTTGAGTTTACTTGTGCAATCCACGACAACGCGCCTCACTCCGCGATTACTGTACTGTAAGCTGTACTTTAGTACGGAGCGGAGTGGGGCGCGTCGTCGTGGATTTCACTATCTATAGCTTACTGAATAAAACCTCAAAAGCAGTAGGTAGGTACTTATCTACGATCACAATTTAAACGTTCTACAGAGTAAACCGCTATAAAATCTCCCTTCGACAGAGTTTTCTAGATTCAAGATCATTTTTTATGCCGTAAAAACTACGAGAAATGATTTAAACTTTACGACATCACCGCGATGAAGCCTAGAGCTCGTAAGTAATATAAATGGGAGTGTTACAAGTAGTTCATTGTCCCAGCTGCAAAGGTCACTATTGTCACAGGCTATTAAAGAAACAATAACCCTGAATAACTTTAATCCATATTTGACAACAGCCTCTATGCATGACAATTGAGGGTACTTATAAAACCATTTGTTGAGGGGATTTAACTGTTTTAGTCGAACAAAGGTGTTGTCTGCTGATGCTTAAAGGCTCGTGCAGACTAGCGCGACTTGTCACGCGATGCGACACCGGTAATAAGGATGATGCATGGGACAAAAAAAGAAATTCTATTTAGTCCCTCAGTTAGATAATGAAAAAATATTAGACTCGTATTTTTTGCTTTATCATATTAATAAAAAAATACTTAGATACAACGCACTAAGGTTGGGGAGTGGGGGTTGATAAGTCACAAGTAAGTATAAAATCTACATACTCGTGACGTCATGGCACATTTTCAGAAAAAAAAACATAATTTCTATTTATTTATTGCAACGGATATGACACAAAATAAAGGCGATTACACGAATCCATAAGCTCAAAGGGATATGCCCAAGTTTCATAGTGAGTTTGGCCCAGAGTGCACACTTACGATATGATGTCTTAAATGTAGTATAGATTGTCAACATGTTATAAAATAAAGAATCGGTTAAATATATCTTCGGATTTGATAGTATTTTTTTTTTTTTTTTTTAATTGAGTACATTAATTTAATATTACCTAAATGTATTTGGTGGTGAGGTTTTAACACTTCATAGACTCCTTACTCGTCATTGGTATCATAAACTATTAAAACTTCATCCAGGAATTAAGCAGGTGCATTAATATTACTTTGATGCCGTGCCCACCCTAAATACCAGATAACTGACATGACGTGGGCACAACATCCAACTGTTCGACGGCCTACAATACAACAGTATTTTTGTATTGCTGCACGACCAGCATTATCGGTTTATAAAAATGTAAACAAAATATATTTTTCTTGTTATTCTTATTAGTTATTATAGTTATTCTTCTTCTTCTTGAAATCTTCCACACTTCTAGGATGAAATGGATAAGTTGATAATTCAAAATTAAATATGTGTTTTTTACATAAATATTTTTCGTGTGCGTTTCTTGGCCAAAAATGGGCAATTGCCTTTCGAAACGCGATGCAACATCTTGTAAAACCCTCGGATTATGATTGAAAGTGTATTACGCAAAGTGATCAATCGGAATTTGAATCGTTTCGAAACCAATTGCTAATCCATTGCTTCTTACGTTCGAAAAAAATCTCAACAACGTAAATAACGCAATGAATGTTGTTGAACTGTCAAAATGAAACAAATTTGTTGTAATCGTTTACGAAAATGTGTTACGTAACTAGATAGCTGGTCTATTTACTAACAAAGCTGGACACAGTATAGCAACAAGCTCGGAAAATGACGTAACGACTCACGGGAACAGTGATACAGTTAGCGAATTTGTCGCAGCCATAATTACTTGGATCTAAAGGGAAGATGAAACTATAAATTGGTTTCCAACTTCCTGGGTGAAAGTTAGAAGTTTCAGGTAGGCTTAGTCACGGCGTGATTAGGTTTCATAACTATTTCGCCATAGAGTTGTGGTAGCGTAGATACACTACGGCCGATATAACTTGACAGTTCTGAACATAGGCACTATGAAGTTTCGCGCATGTTCTGTCACTCACACTCGCCTCATGTCACCATTTGTTTTAAAAAAAAGGTTATTGCGCAGCATTCTGCGCGAAGTTCGGAACTGCCAAGTTATATCGGCCGTATTGTAGTGGGATTTAATTATAATATCACGAAAGGTTTTCGTCGTTAAAGAAAATTATATTAAATGCGATCTAAGGTAGCTTGAGCCTCATGCATAAAATAATGCATTTGTCAGCAGCACTTCAGAGGATTTTCAAAAAAACAGCTGGCATCAAATTAAAAAAAATGAACTCATTTTTCGTTATAGCACCTACCACTGTTTGTCTCTGCATCACCCAAAGGTTGACTGGTAGAAAATGCCTATGGCATTAAGTCCGCCTCTTTCCATTTGTGTAAGTCAATTAATCTGCCTAGCCTTTTCCCAACCTCTACAACCCAGTTACTGGGTTATACGAAACCCCTTTTTTTTCTTCTTTTTTTTTTGGTTGGGAAGTCTTCAAATGACTTCTCCCGCTTTGGGCGGAGCGAAAGGGCGTGTCAGACTCTTACTGACTAAAACCCACCCGTGTTCCCATCCCTTTCTGACTTTCAACCTGACCTCCACGACCCAGTTACTGGGTTGTATGATACCCCTTGGTAAGACTGGTTGTCAGACTTTTGGGCTTCTGATGACCCATAACGACTGTCAAAGATGCCAGAATGACAGTCGGTACCAACGGCTTAACGTGCTTTCCGAGGCACGGAGGGGTCTCGGTATGTGGGCTTGCGGACGGTGAGCAATGGGTAGCTCGCCGTCCGGTAAGGACCAAGCCCGAGTCGACGGCGCGTTGTGTTCCTCGCGCGCCTGAAAGAGATGTCAGTGAGTGAAGGGGTCCGATGAGACCATTGCCTGCCGGGGTTGCGGGAAAGTCCGAAAGTGATACCGTGGCCCCCTGGCATTGCACAGGCAACTGAAGGAAAAACGGGTGGGTTTTAGTCAGTAAGAGTCTGACACGCCCTCCCGCTCCGCCCAGAGCGGGAGAAGTCATTTGATGATTACCCAACCAAAAAAAAAAGGGTCTCGGTATGTAAAGGTCACCCATCCACGGACTGACCGAGGCCCGCGTAGCTTAGCCTGATCGATCGACCCGTGCTGTTGTTATAACTTAGCCACGAGCCCCATTAGTGTAAGAATTAAATAGATAACATGTCTTCTACCAAAGGAAAAAGTGTTATTTTAAAACACTCGTAATAGTGGTGGTCTTGTCTTAAGATGAATATTTGTCTTAATAATTTTACTATACTCAATTATGTTGCAAGCAAGTTTTTAAACATTTTTTTTCTCGGGATAAATTGCATGACGCTTGTACCTTGTCAGATTATGAATTAAGCCGCCTGGATACATGTAAATGCAATCTGTCAGCCGATAAGTATGTCACTTAAAAGGCTCGAGGTTTTAACTCTTATTTTGGTCTTATTGACGCGATTTATCTTGGACCAAAAATAAATATCGAAAGTGGGTCATTGTAAATCGTTACAAAATTGTCAAATGATACAGTTATGTATCGATACAATAATTGGCAATAAATTATGGACTGGCGCAATAAATTGCTGTTTATTTGTATTGCCGTAATAATTTTTAAATTCGCGTGAATGTTCGAAACTTAGTGCCTAAGAAAGACCTCGTATTTGAGGCAAAAAATAACATAAAGAGTCAGTTTAATCAAGTGTTAAAAAACAGAATGATGTTTCGTTCGATTCGCCATTGAATCATCGGCATCTCAAATACCTATTTCTTAAAAAAAAAACTTGGTTTAAATTATAAAGATTTATCCCATTGTTTTTTCTCCATTAAAATAAAATTTCAGTAGACAGCCAGCAGTTATGTCCATCCGTATGTCCCCCGTATTATCGTAACATGGGCTCGCCCACCCGCTGCGGTGCGTCCACCATTATGGTAGCTTATGTAACGCCATTATCTCCACCATAACATAAACTAAGATGAGAGGAATATTAGATTTTCAGGACATGTCGTGTTTTGCCATGATTGTTTTGCTTGTTGGACTTAAAGGTTTTATGGATTTACCGTTATTATCTGCCAGACCAAATAAAAAACCAAGACAGCGCTGTCAACAGTGATGTGAGACCGTTTTCGTAAACATGTGTGCACTTAGTGAGGTGTAGTTTGATTGTAAATGGTTGTAAATGTGAGCGTGTATGCACACAACGGAGGTTTATTTTTGGCATGCTTCACTGTATTGTTCGCAGTGCTGTATTGTTTTTTTTTTTTTTTTAATTATGACAATTAAGTAAGTAAAAAAAAAACTAACTGCAAAACTTATAAATGCAGTCGTTTCGAATTCATTATAACTGTATAATAAACTAGCTTCTTTCTGCCTTTTTTTTTTTTTTTTTGGGTGGGAAATCATCAAATGACTCCTCCCGCTCTGGGTGGAGCGGGAGGGCGTGTCAGACTCTTACTGACTAAAACCCACCCGTGTTCCTTCTCTTGCCTGTGCAATGCCAGGGGGCCACGGTATCCCTTTCGGACTTTCCCGCAACCCCGGCAGAGCTTCTTACTGCCTGCGACTTCGTCCGCGTCGAAGTCAACTATAGAGTAGGTACCTTCCTACTATAAAACATTATGAAACTCAGGGATAATGTAGCAACCCATTAGTGAAAGAATTTTCGGAATCGCATCAGTAGTTCCAAAGATTCCCCCACACACAAATTTTACCTCTATCATATTATATTATAATATTATTGTTAGTACAGCTATAATATATATATGTATAACCGCATGGGATCCTAAAAGAATCAAATATCTACTCAATACAGTATTGTGTTGGCTGCACTGCATTCTGCAATTGCATTTTTATGCTGACATTTCAACGCCCAAAGCCAACTTTGAGCCCATAAATCCAGATTGTACTTGAAATACGTTACGATATTCAGACTTGCAGTGTATCTCCAAGTCTCGTTCACCTTTCCTTTGGGGGAAAAACCTCTTAATCCAGAAAGCTAACTAAAACAGAGCGCACACAACACTGTGATAAGGCAAAGCATTTTTTACTTTCGTCTAAATTCGACTATGAGACTGTTTTGTTCCGAGTATGCGCGCCATTATAGTGTTCATTGAGCGATAGTCTGCCCATATACAAACATATTAATTTGAACAGGCGAACCTATACCTATGCCGAGAGTCTGACCGACACCGAGGCATGCATGTGCATACACAGAAAATGGAGGAAACAACGATTCCATTCCTAAAAGTGGCTGCTCCGGTGTCGTAGATACAAGTATTGTATTCTATAGGATCATTTTTTTTCTAACTGAACAGACAGCTCTGCTGCTGGGGAGTTTGTTGCGCCACTTCTTCTTCCCAGCAAAAGCACTAGGAAGTGGTGAAGGGTGGGCGTTTTGGGGGACTGTCTTATGTAATTTTGACGTTCGAAAAGTGCTGATAATCAGCCTAGTTTGAATAAATGACTTGAATTTCGAATTCAAGGCCTCCCGGCCGTATCAGCCACATTTGGCACTACTGGGGCCAATTTTTAAAACGTTTGACGTATCCGAACTCTCAAAGGGAGAACTGAAAATGAATGGTGGTCTTAGACAGTCTTAACTGTCTGCGCACATTCTAAAGCCAAAGCTAATATTTGATTTCTGAAGCAAGCTCGTAACGGCTGCAAAAAGAAAGTGATTTGACTGGAACGGATCTGACTCGAGTTATTACCAGCATTTACTGAACTGAACGTAGCTAATTTATTGGAATTTGGTACCTGACTTTTATTGCGGCTTTTCTCGTTCATTTGACGAGCAAAAGTATTTTTACTGGTACACGATTTTTGTTTTGGTTGTTGATTCTCCGAGACCTTTTATAGCCTGAGCTTTTGGGAAATGTTCACATATTCAATCACATAGTCATCAATCTCAATTCAGTAGTATATCAAGTTAGGGAGGGATATCTCAAGTTTTGTGACAGAATTCGGAAGTTCTCTTGCAAATATCAATAGATATTCGTAAACTTTTCATTATGCAGAATGGAATTTTGAGATGGGGCAGTAATGGCACTAGGACCTTAACCGTTGTAGTAACAGGAATACGGTCTTAGGAGACTGTCCTTAACTTTGTGAGACATTTTGATCTGCATTCACAGATTTCGAAATAAAATACAGTCTGCCAGAAAATAGGCGGTTTTCACAAAAACTTTTTTTGATGCCTGATCATGTTTCTTATAATATGCATCAAAAAAATCTACATGACCAACTGAGGTTTCAGTAGATACTAAAAAAGTCAGAAATCGCAAAAAAAACTTTTCTCATACTTAAGTATGAGGAGTTTTTTTGAGTTTTTTTATTATGGACAGAGAAGCCGAAAATACCTAAACAAAATAATTAAAACTTACTTGGGTATATATTATATAGCTACTTGTGGCTTGCCTTCATTAAAAACATTAACCTGACCTCAGCCAGGTAAATGGGTAAATGAGGACCATTTGGAGAGAATTTTACGCCGTCGGCCATTTTGTTCAGTGTTCGGAATGGCGCGAAAGACCCAACGTAATGGTCGTAATGGTAACATTAATAACGATTTGTTTTTCTGATCACGAGTTATTTTAGTGTTTGTGAATTAGCTGTTTACTCGTATTTTAGTTAGTAGTTAGTTTTTCAAATATCGACGTTTGGTTTGGTCTGTGTCTAATAGTGGATGTCTTTTGACTGAGATGATAAACTTATTCTTAGTGAGTCGGTGGGAAATATTGTTTGAATTTTTAACCGACTTAATGAACACTTGCGACTCATGAACCGCGACGCTACGCACCAAATTAGACGGTGGTCCGGATTCGGACCGCGGTCCGCCATTTGGTGACCGGCAAGAAAGGATATATAATATAAATGATTTGTTATATGTATGAACAAATATTTGAGACGATTTGTAACTATTTAATGTGCTTATATAAATACTCCATTTACCAACACGTTTTGCTTCTAGCAAACAGTTTGATAAATTAAAGCATTTACGTTGTTAATTACAAACTATTACAGGATTGTAAATAAGTAAATGATTCTCTCAAACGATTAGGACCAGGTCGTTCTCGTTACTATTAATTACTACTAAACAATTAGTATCTTGTCTGCTAGCGGCTAGATATTGTGTTTTAGACGTAGAATTTATGGCTGGTACTTATACATAAAATGTATTTAAATAGAACTTTGCTTAAAATATATCCCCTGTCTAAATTATAACGACCTGGCTCTACACTTACAAACACGCAAGACAGCTATCCTGCTGGGGAGTTTTTCGTGCCACTTCTTCTTCCCAGCTAAAGCACAAAGAAGTAGTGAAGAAGTGTGGAAGTAGTGAAGGGTGGGCGTTTTAAGGGACACTCTTATGTAATTTTGACGTTTGAAAAGTGCTGATTCTCAGCCTACACAGACTACATAGGGATACTTCAGCCTAGTTTGAATAAATGACTATTGACAAATTCAAAATTCAAATTCAAAATATTTTATTTCACATAAACCTACATGGGCACTTATGAAACGTCAGAAGCTAGGTGCACGGTTCGAATTGGTCGTTTCCTATGGAGAAGAGCCGGAAAAAACTCCACGGTTACTCTTTTAAAAATAATTGGTTTTTACAATATTTTCAAATAACAGTGTTATTAGGTATGGGAGGACAGTGTAGGTCTTTCAACAAGTACCAGGTACTTAACAAAATAATTATGGTCAGCAAATATACAGTCCACTAAGCCTACAGCGTTCTCACATTCACAAAATAGAAAATAATCTATATAAAGATGAATAAACTATTAAAAATAAAAACGTATTATAAACGACACCCAAGTATTGTCGCTTGCTTGCCGTTTTCATGATTCAATATCTTTTAGTTGAGTCGCAGTTTCCATTACTACTTAAGCAAGTAGATTGGTCAAATCACATTCGTTCTTGTTTTTTGGACCTTCAGTGGCAAGCGTTTGCTTTCAAAAGAGAAAATATGTGTTGCAATTGTAATTTTGCGAAATCGTGTTAAATTAAAGACCCCTGGCTGACTGTACATTGGAGCGGAGAGGAGAGGAGCGGAGCGGAGCTTTGTCAATATTAACCATTGGAATTACTTACATAAAATCTCCGCTTCGCTTCAGTGGACAGGGATTTGCGAACTAGTTTAAAAATTAATACAAAACCGAGAAGCGGACCGAGGAAGCCGAGCGGGGATGCGAAGAAAAACCGGCCGCGGGGTATCGCAGCCCGCTCAAATTACTCGTCGCGTGAACTCGGCCTAGCTCCGCACAGTCCGCAACTGCGCTCCGCTGCCTCGCTCCGCGTCAATGGACAGGCAGCCTTAGCCACGGCAATTTTTAGGTGTCCTAGCAATAATTTGCATATTTTCGTCACTATGCTACAACAATGGAATGGCATTTCATTTAACCACTGTGCATGCCTCATCCTCTTTGTTCCACCATCTATTCATGCAGGAATGCGTTTCATTCCGCACTATATGACGTACCTAGATGGCCGGTGCATTTGTTGTCAATGAAGCCACTAAAAAGGTGGACCGGATTCTGATTCGAAAGGGGTATGTGGGTAGGTATTTTCTTTTTCAAGACTGCGCCGTAGGTACTCAGTGTCGAGCTCTTAGAAAATAATTGAACTGTGCTCGACGAGAAGGCTTAACGATATTTGTATAGCAACAAACAGTATATTTTGCTCTCAGTCAGCTTGTTATAAGTATTATGGAGTTTCTTGCCCTTTCTTCTCCATGTGAAAAGGCGAAGGAAGGGGCGACTAGAATCAATTTATTTTATTTGTAAATTTTGACGTTCAAAAGTGCCTTTACAAGGGCCTATTTGAAATAAATGATTTGACTTTTATGAACAACCATTTCACGACCTATTAAATTTTTAGTAGTCACAGGTGGGCAAAGTAAGCCTAAACTTTCGAAGTTGAGGCACCAAAAGATGACGTGATACGTGCATGACATTAGAACCATGACATAATCAGCTGTAATTCTTAGCCACACTAAGGTTTAAAGCCGTTAATTATGCGATTGTTAACGACATTAAATCTTAGTGTGGTCCCAGCACAACAGATTTCTACGTCCCGCTCTTTCAGATTGCATTTGCGAAGTCATCATCAGTATAACATGATGAATGGGTCATACGTTCAGTCATCCTCGTTAGATCCGTCTATTGTCCACGTCCCATACTTCGTTTGCATTTCGCTTACGCAGACAGCTACATGGATAAGTTCAATTTAAACAGACTTAATTACAGCCAAACGCATTGCACAATTTTCTTCCACATGCAGTCTAATGTTTCCTTTAACTAGTAAACCAGGAAACGAGGTTTTATTACAGGTATTGTGTTATTTGAATTGGCAGATCGTTAGAGTATCGTTTACGAGCACTATATTAAGCCCTTGTCGACATTTACTACCTGTGCCGGATGAAATACGTGCCCTGCTATCTATTGTAAGGATATCGTTATGTTTTCACAGCGTGTATCAATAAGGTGTGGTCAAAGGACATGTCCGGTTTTTGTACGGACGTTTTTTTTTTATTCCGAGAAAAATCTAACCAGCATCAAACTACACCTATACCGAAAAGCGACAAAAATATGGAACTAGGAACCACTGAAATTATATTATAAATGATATACCTACTATTTAATGTTAGTAACATAATTTGTTGATATATGTTTTTGATATTTATTTGTTGATCGCAACTCAAATAAAACCTTGGACAGTGTCTTAATTGACAACAGTCAACTTCTGGCAAACGAGATGCTGCTGAAAGGTTTAATGATTTATCAGTTTTCATCAAAGTTTTTAGATATAATCGTCAGTATCGAAAAACTTAGATGAAAACTGATAAATCGCACCGCCACTTCAGCTGGTAGCGCCCCTTTTCTTCTTCGCTCGATCTCGTTGTTTAAAGGATCATGCCTTTGGAAGACCATGCATTTGGGGAGTGTGAGCAGAATATTTCATACTGAAGCTTTGGTAGGCGTGTATTCATCGGCTCTGCAAAATTTTACAGTCCCATGTTACGCCATACTTAGACCTGTTTCTATCTCTACCTCGTCTACCTGTACCCCTTCTAGTTGACTGGCGTGATGGTTATTAAAAGCCATGTTCCGCGAAATTGTAAACCAGGAACAATTTAACTTTGTTTTACGCTTGGATTTAGTTACAAGTTTAATGAAACAACTCTTGAGCTGCTATTCGATCAACACTTCAAGTTATTTTTATTAATATTTGACATGTAATTTAGCTGTAACTTTTAAACTCAAAATCACTTTAGTTCGAATTTGGTGGAAAATATGACGGTATTCAATTAGAAATCCATTAAAACTGGTCTGGACTCGAAGATAATCCAAATATGACCAGTAAAATCTATGACGTTAACGACGAAAGGTTTACAAGAAGCAAACAAATTATAAAAAAAGCAATCATTATTAAAATTATTTGCATGAGGGTAGGTACTTGTAAAATTGCACAATTACCTTGTAAAAGCACTATTACCCTCCACCAGCTACAAACTAGTCGTTGTACTTGTACGTGTACTTCTAGGTATTTGTTGCTCAATCGTTTACTGAAGGGCAATTTGCATGGAATTAGTGCTTGCGGTTCTGATCAACGTGAATGAGCACTGCTTTAGCCTTTTATCCGTAAATTAACGAGGGGAACGTACCTATTTATTCAAAAGTATGTAGTTACTAACTGTTTTCTCAAAGATAAGTAGCTGCGGCTTCTTGAGTATACAGTTTAAAGCTGTTTTGCTGTAGAAGCTAAAGCGGTATTAAAACAACTATGTCTTTACTTGTTGAAGCTTGAACAAGTTAAATAAGTATTAGCTTGAAGGTCTAATGCTTGAAGTCTGTACATCGCTGAATGATCACATTATGGTTATAAAATTACCATGATTGGTCCATGGTGTTCACTACTTACATAGTTTTTAGCATGCCGGAGGATGTAGCTGACCATTTTTCTTTTTGCTGCCTGAGGCTGGGAACTCACGGAGCTGTTTTCAGCCGATCCCGCCGCGGTTGTGGCCTTGTGGGTGCAGCGGGACCCGCAAAAAATCGCGCAAGTCGCGGGCATAAATCGCGTCGTAAAATTTACTATCTACATTTCCATGAACTACGTGTTCGTACGAGGGTTCGCGGACCCGCCACCGTGGCCGGCGCGGGTGAAAAATCGCGCAAGTCGCGGGCATAAATCGCGTCGTAAATTTACTATCTACATTTCCATGAACTACGTGTTCGTACGAGTGTTTGCGGTCCCGCCACCGCAGCCAACGCGGCTGAAAATTGCTCCGTAAGTTCTTAGCCTTAGTCGTCTGACAGGACCTCCAAACCCAGGAAAAACGTTCGTCCATTTTGACCGAGAGCAAAAACGGCACAATATACTTAGTATCCACAAGAATGTCTGAATGTCTCAATTTGTAGGAACCAAGGGACAATACTAGGCTGGTGGAATAATGGATCATTCTACAACCAACATTTTTTTCATGCTTTAAGGTGTCAATTGATTGTTATCTTCAGGCGTCACTTTCTTTGAATAAAACAATACAGATTGTTTCTTTGATGTTGATTCTTTGTTTGATTCGTCTTATTTCACACTTCTGTAGTAGTCGGTATTCTCTGGTAACACTACCATATTTCTCTTGAACACACGCGTGATTCTATAACTTACTTACAGTCAACAAATGAGTTATATAGACTATACAGGCAACAATTAAACATGTGTCCACTTCAGTTCTTGGTAAGACATACTTAGAAAAACTATATCTGGCAAAGACTAGACTCCACAGCTGACGCTCAACTGCAAATCTGCAAGCCAACTGTCTGTTTCTCTATTGTAGTCTGTCTGTTCCTATTATCCTAACTAATATTATAAATGCGAAAATCAGTTTCTTTGTTTGTATGTTACGCTTTCACGCAAAAACAGCTGAACGGATTTGGATGAAATTTAGCACTGGGGTAGACCTTGGCCTGGAGAAGGACATAGGATACTTTTCATCCTGGATAGCTCACGAAGTCGTGGGCTACAGCTAGTAACTTATGTATACGTCACGCCTAGAATCCCTGAAGGGTTAGGCAGATGTGTACCACACCTACATTTCGCCAGATAAGTTTTTAAGTATACTTAATTATGAAAAAAAAAAAAAAAAAAAAACTTTCTTTCTTTTTTCTATGACTAATGCAGATATAATGTAGATATAAATCTCTTGTGCTAGATCCAGTATAACTTCACTATCCCTTTAAGCCGTGTGACCGCATCCAATATAGCTTGAATAAGCCCGAGTTAAGCTCTTTGTTCTGACAATATTTCGTTAGCTAGCTAAATCTCGTATGCCTAGAACGTCGGGTAAACTACGTTGCTAGGTAATAAGTTAATTCTCCGCCAATGTCTTTGCTTAGACTTTGTCCATCTTCTGCCGTACTCGGTTTGTTTTATAAAGTTTTCCGTTCTTTGTTCTAAAGAAACTTCTAAGTAATTCCATTTCATCACAAGACATTCAAGTAAACTACAACTAAGACCTCTTAGGATATACGAGGATGTAGTTTTCATGATATTTCGCCTAAGTTCGTGTGGCTCGAAAGTTTTAATACTAGATAGTCCAGTCAAAAAGTTTTGAGATTTACGATTGAAGAACGGGTAAAATCAACGCCGATGTGTCATCGAAATTGCGACTAATACCTACAGCATGAGGGTAAACGCACAGTATAAATAGGTAACAGTACATTACTTCATAGAAAACGGCTTAAACGACGCGCTTCGAAATCTTAGTGTATATCAGTAGGTATACAACAGTATCCAGTGCGCGGCAGTTACGCACGGACGCGGAAGGTTTTATTTATCGAGCGGCCGTAGGTAATTATTTCAAGGTCAATACCGAGATATAGTACTGTTACTTATTTATCTGTGGTAAAAGTAAGATCAATAAAAGACGACGACAAAGTCTTGAAATTGCCTTGGTTTAATATATCTAAGTTAGGTACCGAAAGTAGAGGAGAGTAAAGGTTTCTACCACGAAACAGAAAATAATATAATAAAATATTCAACAAAGCTAATGGATAGTAAAAATATTCTGCCAACTTGGTATTACATTAAATATAATGTCTAGATGCGGCTGAATACATTAGGATATCTAGTGGACTGACCTGGGCAACTCAAGAAATCTTACCAAAAATGTCACTGATTATGCTTTTTAGGGGGTTTTTTTACATGATTTATGGAAATACTGAAACGAGCAAGATCGTATCGTATCAGAGAATTTTAACAGTTAACAAGGCACGGGGCAGCATTTACAGTCTTTTTAGCTACAGAGTTGTCTAACGTAAATAAAACAGACAGACCACAGCAAGCGCAGCTCTGATACTCTGATCCACCGAACCTTACGACTATAAACCGCAAATACATCCGCTTCCGGCGGGTTGTGTATAACCCCAATAACCTTTTCAAATATACTTAAGTATCTTCTTCTGAACATACATAACATAACGCCTGGTTTTCCCAGATGGGTTAGGCAGAGGTGTACCTATAATACACCCACGTTTCGCCAGTTATGTTTAAGTCCTATGTAATAAGGGCGAGCCTATTGCCATCAACCGGGCATAAAGCCAGTCTCCGGGCTGCTACTGAGAAATTCCTGATGGAAAAACTGAATAACACTTTGCCCTACCTCGGAATCGAGCCAAAGACCTCATGCTCTGCAGCGTCGGTACCGCTAGACCAATGAAGCATCTTCTGAACATACGTCCATATCAAAACATACCTACAGCTAAGATTAAAAACAATTTAAAACTGGATTGACATGCTCATATTCCGGACTAAGCAGCAGGCATATAAAATGATCCTCGGCCATCAACCTGCTTCTGCAAAGTGCGGTAATAAGTGAAATCGATACAAGTTATGTCTCTACTAGTGCTTGACTCCAACTTGTACTTGAATATTGTGTTTCCTGGCTGGGAACAGCATTTTCTATTTCCTGAAGTATTTGTCCTACAAGGCAACAAAAGATCAGAGCACTCAAAACAGGAATAGATGTGCCCTTGACCGGAACCTTATACTGTCTTCCCATAGATCACAGATTTAGCTGAATTGGCGAACTCTTCAGATTCCAAAACTACTTTAGCAGCTGCTGCAGCTTTTGATTTGACAGCTATATTATTTGAATATAGCGATACGTTCTATTACCTATTTATTAGAACGCATGGTAAATCTCTTCTTCAGATATTCCTTCTTTTAGTTTCTTTCTGTGCCTCGGAAAGCACGCTAAGCCGTTGGTCCCGGCTATCATGTGTAGATCTTTAGCAGTAGTTACATGTCGTCAGAAGCCCGAAAGTCTGACGACCAGTCTTACCAAGGGTATCGTGTTATCCAGTAACTGGGTTGTGGAGGTCAGACATGCAGTCGCTCCATGTAAAATACTGGTATTCAGCTGCATCCGGTTAGACTGGAAGCCGACCCCAACATGATGGGAAAACGCAAGTCAGATGATGGTGATAGTGACATATATCTTGTCGAAATACCTCGCAATTGGCTTCGTAAGTTAAGTTAGCGATTTTTTCCGTTCTATATGTTTCTGTATTGTCATTTTTATCTTGTTGGTTAGCAACTAACAATTCTTTCTTTCCACGTAAATCTCACGGTTTGCAATCAGTAGAATCTCTTCTTAGAACAAATCTGTAATCACATCATAACCGGACATTCCGGTCGGAAGCCGGTTGCTAACATAACTTGTTAGTCTTCTTTACTATGAATATATAAACATTAGTTATTTTTATATGATCATCAAGAGACCGTTACCGTTTACTTTCATCGTCATAAATGCTGAAAAATAAGAGCCGAGCTGCAGTATACAGTAAGTCATCAATATAGTTGATGACTTACTGTATACTGGAGGAACTCAACATCACCATGCGGCTATCTACAATGTGCTAGTTTTTTCGGACATGATGCGTTCAGCATCTAAGCATGGTCTGGAAAGACTTAGGCCGGGTAGAAAGAAAGCGCGCTCAAAGCAGAGCAGCTGCAAGATGGTCAGACGCGATCAAGAAGGCTATTGGAGGCAGCATTTACCAAGCGGTCCACACTGCAGAAGACCGCATAGTTTGGAGACGCGTCGTATGTGGTCGCGATCCTCAGCATAGAGGGAACGACGAATAAGAAGAAGATAATGACTTGGAGGACGTTGTTATTATCACCATGGGTGGTGATCTCAGTTCATTGTTATTTTATTAAGTTCAAAAGAACCTTCTTGTGAGGTAATGTGGGAGGGGGAAGTCGCAAAAATTGATTACGTTTACCTACATACCTACTCAAGTATTTCTGTCAAATAAGCAAAACATTCATCTGATGAGTATTAAAAGATCTCGCTGTTTATTACGAAGTATCGTATTTCTACCGATCAAAAAGCTTATTCTAAAATAAATATTAGTTTCCATTCAATCTTATTTGCAATTCTGATTGTAGTTGTTCCAAATTACGTAAATAATTATCTTTGTTGTTGATTTCTCTCTTTGTTTAGCTTTATCCCATTTCATTTGGACTCGGTTCTCCTCGTCATTCTTCGCCACATGTTTCGGTTCTGGATCGTCATTCACTTGGGCTTGCTTCTGATGATATCTCAGACATAGAAATAATCAACCCAATATTAATTTCGAGATTATGACTTTACGAATAAGAGCTGATTGATGATACATTCAATATTTACATTATTATTCTAACAACAACTTAGATAAAAATACATGTTGTGCTACCATTTTGTCACTTTACAATTAAATTAATAGTTCCCACAATTTAGCCATTAATTTATTCCATGACTGACAAAAGACTTTTTCTTTAAACGACTTCGTTTGAGCCGTTAATTAAAAATTATACATGAATGAAAACGGAAAAAAATATCACAGAAAAATGTTACTCGAGAATTATGAATTTATTGTGTGAAACTTTTCGAAGCGCTTTTTGGTTGATTGTTTATCTCAAATTGGTGTTGGACAGCATTGTTGTCAATTAAGCAAATAATTGCGTGACACATCGATTCGTTTAATCACAGCATATAATAAAGCTAGCAGAAAGTTCACTCCACGTGGACTTTGAATCACGCGAACATTATCGAAGTCTATTCTGGAGTACATTACAATAGCTTTCAAAAACGCGAATGAACGGCTGGTTCACCATCGGCGGCAGTCAGTCCAGCTTACTATCTTGCTGATTGCTGACTAGATAACATTTTTACCAAAACACTCACAATATTCTCCTAATCATACCCTAAATAATTGGGATAAGTTCAGGAGGCTGATGATGTAATATTCTCTCATCTGGCTCACGACACGAGCCCACCAAATATGTGTTATCATTTAATTGTGATTTTGTGTGTTGTGCTGTTTCTTTTGTGTGCACTAAGTAAATAAATAAATGATTTATCATTCTATCAATAGCACGAACATCAATGGACATAGAAGCGCCACGTTACTAGAACCATGTCATGAAGAACCATTTTTTCCTGCTATGGTTACTAAGCTAAGCGATTATTTGGGCTTAAGGTTGTGTATCGGACCTTCTGTTCCCACTTTTACTGTCATAGTTACTTGTTTGACTCTCAACTTTTTTGCCACCATTACCTATCTATGTACGCGTGACGTGCCGCAATTGATTTTGCATGCAGTACACCTGCTGTGTTGTCAAACGGCCCAGCGCAGCGTATTGTTTTCACTACATTACGTGATACATATGTATGACCACGATTTCCCTGTCGCGTAAGTAGTTGTATGAACGAAAGTGATTTATTGTATCCGCTTATATGTTATAATAGATAATTTACATAATATATTTAATTATGAAAATAATTGAGGCTAAGATTGAGGCTTCACACGTTTAATGTTTTGACTTATCCTTGATAAATAATATCCAAATGAGGTACAATTTTTACGTAATGATAAATTATTCAAAATCTAAATAAATTTATTCGAAAAAAAAAACTAATTCTTATTTTTAAAATCTAAATTTAATCAACTAAAGGTTGACTACCTAATCCAATATGAAAAACTTTCCATATGTAAACTCAAAAACGGTTTGGATCGTTTTAATATTGGTAAAGCAATCAGTTTTATCGTAACAGAGGTCGGAGCAGGGGTTGTAAAGTTGTTTTGTTGTCATATAAGGTTCGTTTACCATTGGAACTATTGATCTAAACTAAACGGAACGTGTGATCGGAAGCTCCGACCTATGTAAGCGTTTGTAGTACTTCGAGAGAATAAGGTTTTTGTTCAAGGTGAATCCGCAGTTGTAGCCCGCGAAATTCAAATTTTCTTCCTTTTTTTGCAATTTGCAGGTCCAATGTCAGGTTGTACTACACTGTAAGATCTTTCCTATGAAGTATCTGGTACATACTTTGTACTTAAGTATTTATTTTCAGCAAATAGGTTATAAAAGTTTAGATGACTAACTACTTAGGTAGGTAATTTACGTATTAATAGGCCGATAAAATTCCATGGTAAAGTAAAGACGAACATTAAAACTTAATTAACCGACATGATTTTCGTTCTTTTAACATAACGTTAATTAGGTAAGATTTTGCAAAGATTAATACATCTTTTATTTTAAACAAAAAACTGCCTCGTTAGTCTAAAGCGCTACTACTGCGCATGCGGTCCTGGGTCCGATTCCCAGGTGTTATTGAGTTTTTTGTCAGGAACTTCTCTGTTCAGCCAGGAGTCTGGATTTGTGCCCGGCTGATAGAAATAGGGTCGCCCCCTTTTACATGGGACTTGAACATAACTGGCGAAATGTGGGTGTACTATAGGTATATTAACTTTATATTTGCATAGATCACTAACTATGAACTGAAACAACTTTATATTAGGTATAATTACAACAATATATTTTGAAAGGTCCTATCTCGCCTAGTTTCCCCGAAGGGCTAATGTTGTTTTAAACATTTATTCAAGTTAAGCAACACGTCCTACACGTACAGATTGTGTCAAAACTACAAAACAAATGAAAGAGACGGTCAATTAGTTGTGAACAATATTAATTGCCATATTTACAAACATAAATAAACAATAAATGCTTTATTAATTTTGAACTTTCAACTGTTGTTTCGTCAAGGTGTCGCAAACTTTTTGTTTTGCGAGTCCCTTCACAATGTGTGTGTCAAATTGTTTATTTTAATTAAGTAATTAAGAAATTGCTGCGAGATTGTAAATTATTTTGTTGTTTTGATTTCAAAGACTTGGAGAGTCGCGCAAGTCTACACGAGGCTTAATATTTATCGTCGAAAACATGGCTAAGGGTAAGTTCACACTTGAGAAATATTAAAAGGCTGCTCGCCAAGTCTTTGAAATCAAAATAATAAAATAATGTATTAAACTGTTTCGCATCACAGGGGCTAGGCACATCTTGCTGCTGCTTACCAAGAGTTTCAATAAAATGCAAAGCTTAGCTCAAAGGTAATCATGCTGCAACACACTGATGCGTCAACTTGGTTCTATTTTGCAAGAAATTCGGAGATTAAATAGGTAGAAAGTTACCTATACCCTGGACCCTGATTACGTAAAACACGATCAATCGGAATTTGAATCATTTTGAAACAAATTGCTAATCCATAGCTTCAAAAGTATGAAACAAAAATCTGCTGAAAAACGTAAATAACGCAATGAATGTTGTTGAACTGTCAAAATGAAACAAATGCTGTGTTGTGTAATTAGATAGCTGATGAGGACAGAATGATCTTTGTGCACACGCATTAGATAACCCAAAAAATACACATACAAACATAAACTCACGCCTTCTTCCCATGGCGGTATGCACAAACTACAGAATGCCACCTGCTACGATCCTTACATACTCCTTTTGCCTCGTTAACGTTCATACATGAGGTCATACACGCACGCCGGTTGCCAGTACTACGCACCTGTCCTTTCTGAAGAACATCACCAATAAAGTCAGTATATGTCCTCCTAGGTCCCGGCGTTTCCAGTCACATCTGCCTTGTAAATATACATTTTGTTAGTCGCTTTTCATTCATCCTCTCAACATGACCAAACCATCTCAGCATAATTACCCTTAAAAAAAAAGAAAAACTAATTAATCAAACCATATTTCTCGCGTGCATAATCGACCAGTGTCACATGCCACACGATAATCTATTAGTGTCAGTTTTTAGTATCCAAGTCACACTCACAGTGCATGTGAATGCTAATATCCAATGTTTCTCACGATCCTGCGAACTTTAGAGTGGCACGACACCTGATGTGCAGATAAGGTTGCGATGTGGGCTCTAGGCCTTTGAGGATGAGGCCGGAAGGTCAAGGATGAAGAGGATGATAGACAGTGGAACAGTAGCATTCGTGAGGCGATGACAAACGGTTAGGAGTCTATAATACATCAAATTCATTAGTATGATCCTGCGTTATATCGAAAATACTACAGCATTCATTTTGAAATAAATAAAGTGTAACGTTGAGGATACTATGTTTGATGAAAACACGATTTTGTTACAAAAAAAAAAAATACCTCCAAACCGAACAACAAACCGCTAGTATTCAAAATTTTCTTCTAATTAGTTTTTTTTAAGTACCTTTATTTTCACCGTAAAAAGAAATTACCTAAACTATCGGCGCCTTGGAGCCGAGTTATTGTATGAGGATTTGAGTTGAGGTATTATGGCCTCGTTTAGTGTCACGAGTACAATGATACACAAACATAAAGTTAACCGTGCGGTGGGTACCTGCTTGCACTGACAGGACAGGTCCACACAAATCTGTGTGGTTCTTTTCTCAAAAGACCATTTCAGACTAATCTACATGGTCCTCATATGGCCTGACCAAGTTTATGTCTGGACTTTAAAAGAGACCTCTGAGTTTGTTTCGACCTTTCTTCTCAGAGTAGTCAGATACAGTATGCGCAAAACTTTTTGAGCTCTCAGAAGTTGCACGCGAGTGGCTGCGCAGTAAGCAAAAAATGTTTCACAGCTTACAATAAATGATTTTGCACTCATCTGTGCCCTGCGCGGTTTAGTACTCGGGCCTACGTTCAGAGGGCTCATAAAGTTTTGCGAGAACTGTAGGAAACTCCGAACTCATCTAGCAATTTTTTTTTTTTTTTTTTAAAGATGACGTTTAAAAGTGATTCCAATGTCCTATTTACAACATAAACAATTTCATTTCATTTCCTAATAAAGGCTCGTGCAGACCAGCGCGACGCGACTCAAACACTACAATTTCTAAGTAAACTTCACGGTATAACGTGCTAGCGCAACTGCGTCTTGTCGCAGCCTGTAGTCTCTGCAATACCTAATTTTGAAATGGTTGACTGCACTTTACATCATCTTCAAGATAGCAAGCTAAACTATACCCCATTTGAAATAAGATTAGACATTTAAATAAACTTTTCTCACAGTCTGTTCAACCGATTTTGACTTCAATTGCATTGGTGGGATGACAAATAACAGCTGCAGTAAACAATTGGTGTTGTAACCACATTTTTGCTTTTAATGCCATCCTTATGCCTGCGGCATAGAAGTCAAAATCGGTTGCACGGACTGTAAACACGGTTTTTTTTTAATGTCTAATTAACCGACTTCAAAAAAAGGAGGAGGTTATATGTTCGACTGTATGTATTTTTTTTTTTTTTTTTTTTTTATGTATGTTCACCGATTTCTCCGCCAATTATCAACCGATTTTGAAAATTATTTTTTTATTCGTAAGGGTATACTCCTGAGGTGGTCCCATATAAATTTAGTCAAGATCTGATGAGGGGTTTTTGAGTTAGCTTCAATAATACGTATTTTTCCGATCTAGTATATGTGGACGATATTCTAATAGTTCCTGTCACTGTAATTTATATAGCAGGTAATGGGTATTCAAATTTTTGTGGGGGTTTTGTGTAGGTACCACAACTAAAAAGTGAAAAATAAAAACTTTTTCACAAAAAATAAAACCGACTTCCAAAAAAAACACTACAAAGTGAAAAATAACTTTGATTTCGGAAGTCGGTGGCAAAAAAACGAAAATAAAAGCCCCAAGACACCGACTTCCGAAATCAAAGTTATTTTTCACTTTGTAGTGTTTTTTTTGGAAGTCGGTTTTATTTTTTGTGAAAAAGTTTTTTCTTATTTCAAATGGAGTATAGTTTACTTGTAAAAGATAATAAACTCAGTATTGTGTAGGTATTAATTAAATAACCGTCTCCAAGTATAACTATCATTATACACAAAATTATAAGTATGTATTTTACTGTGTGTACATAAATAATATATCTTGAAACGGGTTTCCTGAGGACATGTATGGGAAATGTCCATAATTACCTACGGGCTATCAGGCTATGGTGTAACAGGAACACGTGTCATTTAACTGAGGTCTTATGTCAGATAAGGGTGTAAGTGATATTTATAGATAGTAAATGTAGTCTTACTTTAATTAATATGGTATTGATGATGGCGTGCCTGTGGCATGTGGGACTGTGGGAGTGGGACTTAAGGCTCTGTTACACTTTGTGATTATTCAAATAAACAAATATCATTACGCCTGTAATTCTCCGAAGGGTTAGGCAGTGTGCCTTAGAACACTCACATTTCGCCAGTGCGTTTCCCTGATCGGGCAATGTGTTATTGGGTTTTTCTATCAGGAATTTCTCAGTAGCAGCCCGCAGTGTGGATTTGTGCCCGGTTGATGGCAATAGGCTCGCCCCGAATTACATGGGACTTAAACATAACTGATGAAATGTACTCTGTGTGTTACATTTAAAGCTAAGAACAAGCTTATTTTTATTAATGTATCACTATAAATGTAAATGAAATGCTGTTCCTTGGTATCTATCGCATCACATAAGATTGGACTGATTAAGCTGTTTTATTTTATTTTAAAATGTTTGAAATAGTCCGAATTCGAGCTTTATAGAAATAAAAATTAAAAGTTGCCGTGAAAATTCGGGAAAAACTGAAAGTGCATTCATTTCCTATGGGTAATGTACGAATGATTGAGACAAAATAACGTCTGACGGGTTAGTTAGTAGGTAACAAACCCATGCTAGCAAATTCCTTTGATAATAGACGCCTGTCATGGTTCAAGAGAAAACCTGCGGTTGGATATCAATATCACGGTCTTGCCACACCGACCCAAATACTGAACCTACGAACACGTCTTTTCATGACGATTCGTTTGCCAATAGGCCAAACCGTTGCAGCATCTCACAAAATTAATTGCTTAGCAATCGTTAAGTAATTAATTATTATCTCATTGTTTTACGCTAGTTTTTGTCCGCCCCCTCGTCTAAATAAATGAGTATCGTATTATACGATTGCTCAATGATATGCCTACGTGATGGAGTGTTACAAAAAGTGATTCCTTATTGATCTCTTATCAGTTTGATCGGAGGCTCCATTGAGGTTAGTGTAACTAAGATGTAAGATCAGAAAAAAATCTGTTCTACATAATTATTTGACCCGCGGCCTTGGCTTTAGATTTTGGCGGCGTCGAAAAAAATGGAGTTGTCTAATTTCTACCAAAGGCAAATTTCACCAAATGAAACAAAGCGATCAGCACATCTAAACCGTGTTCAAGAGCTGTCAGAATCATCCTTGTTAGGTTGGGATTGGGACGCCATTGAACGCAGATTCAATGTGTTGATCGTGTTCAGTTTAATTGAAATTCGCCCTAAGAAGCATCAGTATAGATACCTGGGAAAACTGAAGGGCATGTCGGCTCCTGACTAAAACCACGCGCTGACCGTGTGGCTGACCACCGCACGTTACGGCCCGAAATCAAATGAAACGCACTAGTGCCTCTCAGCCGCTAATGTCACTGCGAGTTGTCGTCCACTATTGAAATACAAATCTAAAATCCTTGATTGAATTCCTAGTCAGATAACTAGACAAAAATAATACACGACTGCATTCTTCAAAGCGGTAGGCAGATGTGTAAAGTACCTACACCCACATACTACCAGATCTGTCCCATGCAGATAAAAGCCAGTCCAATGCTATTAGCTGGGTACACACCGGACGATCCAGTGCGCTCCGATCGGGCGCGGCAGGAGCGTGATCCAAATGCGCGGTCGGTGTGGACGCGCCGCGTGCGATCCGGGTAGAGCGCGCACTCCGTGGAGCGGCCGATCCAAGTGCTGTCGGTTTTTAACAAGAATCTGTGTGGATCGGGCGATCGGGCAGTATGGATAATGCGATTATGATCAACTGAACTTAATCTAGCTAAAGCGTGGATCGGCACTGGAGCGCGCGGCAAGATCGGGGGTTTCCTAAAACGGATCGGGCGACATAATCTCCGATCCACGATTGGCATGATCGTGGATCGTGGAACGCCGATCCAAATTTGGATCGTACTGTGTGTGGACCCAGCTATTAAACGAGCTAAGCCTTCGGTCGGGCTGCTATGAAGTATAGTATGGTCGTAGCATTCTGCTTAGCGATAGCCGTTTTGCGTGGATGTGACGCATATTCTCCCTAAACTTGTTTCTTTTTTATATTGTGTTCTTTTTATGCGTCACGTTTACCACAAATAAACGTATTTTCTTTCTTTCTTTCTATTTCCTGAAGAAACCTAATACAATAACCTCCAGGGATCGTTCCCAAGCCGACCGATCGAAGATAAATAGAGGTAAATTCAAAACCGTTTAGACAACACACCACCGGAAATATAAATATTCCCACAAACATCGTTTTTAATTACTAAATCAAACATAACACCTCTTCTAAATTAACAGGAAAATAACACGAGTACGTAAAAACACTATAAATCTTAGATCCTCGTTATGGATCGAAACGATTAACAAGATTGCGTCGGAGTATCGAACCGGCGCGCGGCGGCGACCCACGCGATTCACTGTGTGTAACCGGTCGATGTTTGCACTTACCGTGAGAATCATGTTGGTACGATTTTTTGGTAGATTTTGGGGTCAGATATTCGGTTACAATAATTATGTTAGCAGCTTGTAATTATCCTACTTTTGGGAAAAAATCTCTTTTCATACATACGAGATTGCCTCAAAAGCTCTTAAACGCGGTTGAATGTCCTGTGTTGTTACACAGCACATTAAACCAACCATTTGTCATAATTCTTGTGGAATATTGACACTGACAGCTCTTGAACGCAGTTTAGATGTTCTGATCGCATTTGGTTGAAAGAAAAGAAAAAAAAACTTTTATTTGGACACAGTTCGTGAAACACAAAATAAAAAGCGAAAATAATAATTTGACAATAATGTGTGTGCCTCACGGCTGCGCCCTAAACGTTTATTCTGTCTGACGCTGGTTTTCTGACGGGGAGTACAAACAGTACATAATACATAGTTTTTATACTTCTAAATAAATAAACTAATAGGTGTCAGTTATTGATTTTCGACGCTTACGGCTAGGAGTTATTAAAACACATGAAACTTACGACTCCAACCCCTTCCAAGGTCATTTATTAGCTTACCTGACCTGTGATGACCATTTTAATTGAAAGAGCTACATTTAACCATTTAAGTTCATTAAGGAACCTTCAATTCCTATAAATCCATAAAACATTAAATTCTCTTGCGGCTTTACTCTGTTTCCTGAGAAACAACCTTGACCTCTGTTAAGTATAGCTAAACTTGTAATTGCTTTATTACTTTTGACAAACACTCCCAGTAAATTGAAACTTCAAGTGGTGGCCCAGTGGTAATGGCCGCGGCGTACGAGCTATAGGCCAGACAGGCGCTTTACTTCGTGTAAATTGTTTCATCACAGGCAAAGGAAAACATCTTGTGGAAACCGGCACGTCCTAGAACCAAAATTTCGAAGAAATGTGACATAGACTACTAACCCGCACTGGGCCCGCGTGGTGGCCCGCTCCCTCTCACAATGAGGAGACCTGTGTCCCAACAGTGCAGCAGTGGGAACATTATAGAAAGAAAGAAAGAAAAATATTTTATTTGGGACACGCACAGGAAATACAAACACATTATAGGCTGATTATGTCACATAGACAAAACTATTCGAACGAATCGTTTTATGACGTGCATGTGACATTCAACCTTAGGGTGATAAGGAGGGGAGAGACGGGCAAAGCTAATTACAGATGTCACCACCGTAACTGGTGCTTGTCATTAATGTTTATAATTGGCGGTTAGAAACTTTACTGCAAAAACAAACGCAAAATAATGTATTCCTTAATGACATGCTTGTCTAACTGGGAAAAAAGCGGACCTTGTTGTAAGGTAAGTAAAAATAGGATAAATCTTGGATTTAGTTTCGTCACCATTTTTTTGTTGACATTATTTAATTTTCAATGTTATCTTATTACAGACTAGAACCATACGATAAAAACTTTGGTATTAATAATGAAGGGACTGCCGAATACCTAGAGATTGAAGACTAAATGTATGGTATTTGACAATTCTGACAGTACAATCAGCACCAGTGATTATACGCCACCTACCGGGATAAAAATTCTGTCTCCTCATTACGAGGCAGTCTACACATAGTAATCTTTATAAAGCCATAGAGACACTATTATTATCCAGTCCTTCAAAAAACAGAATAGGAAATCAGAAATATCAGAAAATACAATTTCGTAGTTAGATCGCGAGCACGTCAAGTTATCTTTGTGTTACCGCAGTGACTGACATTCCATTTGGCTGTTCCCTCTGGGAATTCTAGCAAGACAATACTTTTAGCTATGTTCGCTTTTTGTGGTTTATTATTTTCTTTATAAATAAATACTTACCTCATTTTCTCTGTGGTAGGTACGATATGAACTTTGTTGAAGGTTGATAAGTTGGCGAGAGCGAGGAAAAAATTGTGCAGAAACTGACGTGAAACTTTTCTATTATAGATAGTAATAAAATATTGGCGCTATGGAACTGGCAAATAAAATCAGAAATTAAGTTAACCGGAAAAGAACTGGAGTTACCGACATAGCTTGCATAGTAAGCAAGGGCTGGCCATTTTTGTCGAAGGACCGATGGCCGGTGGAGCAGATGAGTTTTGAAGTGGAGACCGCGTATCGGCAAGTGTGGCGTGGGACGACCTTATAAAGCTGGCTGGGACAGACTGGATGCAGAAGGTAAAGGACAGGGTGTTGTGGCGCAGCCTGGGATAGGCCTTTGTCCAACAGTGGACTGCGATATACTGAATTGATTGAATTAAATATTTTGTTTGCAATTAATGGTAGCACTTTCTGAATCTATTAACAACATGACTAATACGGTGTTATAAAAGTGTCATGTCATAATTAATTAATCATCTTTCTTCGGAACGGGTACCTACCTTTCTCAGGAAATCAGTGAATTAATGTCAGAGATACTTTACTTTTACTCATTTAATTATTCAGTAGGTACCTGGAGGAAAGAGCTCTGCTCGGGTGAAAATAGAGAAAACGAATTATCCCAGATATGAAACCTAGCACAGATATATTTGCACATTTTTAATAGTATAAGATTTTTTACTTTCAGTCACTAATTACGCAACACATTTTCGTAAACGATTACGACAAATGTTTCATTTTGACAGTTCAACAACATTCATTGCGTTATTTACGTTGCTGGGCAGTTTTTTTTTTCGATCTTATGAAGCAATGGATTAGCAATTTGTTTCAAAACTATTCAATTTCCGATTGATACTGTATTACGTAATTAAGGTACCTACTGGTCTTATTTTTATTCCGTTACACGTTTATATTATTTCACTTACAGCGCCATATTATTGTCACTGCTACCAATCAAGTTTCCTATGAATAATTTAGAACAGAACTAGTGTGAAATAATTTGCTTAACGTCATTCGTAATAGAATTCTTAATTAATCAACGTTTCTTGTTGCGTGAATATGGAAACGTGCTGCGGCGGTGTGTGCAAAGGGTGGAATACATTTATGCAGAATTGCAAACTAATAGCTAATAGAGAGTAATGAAGGAATATGGCGTAAACAGATGGTGGAAGACAGAGAATTAATGCAAAATAAATTTTGAATTATAATTAAAAATTGTTACCACCACATACATGTTACGGTGATCCTATATGCAATAATTTTACTGTAAGCACTGCCTCTTTGATCTAGAGGTCGCATGGACTACTGCTGAGCATGGGGTCCTGGGTTCGATTCCCGGGTCGGGCAGTGCTATTTGATTTTTCCATCTGGAATTGCTCAGTAGCAGCCCGGAGTCTGGATTTATGCCCGGTTGATGGCAGTAGGCTCGCCCCCTGTTACATGGGACTTCAACAAAACTGGCGAAATGTGGGTGTACTAAAGGGTCTATAGGTACACCTCTGCTGAACCCTTCGGGGAATACAGGCGTAATGTTATGTTATAAGAACTGACTTTAAACAACAATAAAATAATTTTAATTTAAGAGAACTTAATTGGAGGAAACTTGAAAAGTCAAGTGGACTATGATATTATAGGTAAGGTACATATGTTCTCAGTTTGTGTATTTTTTCTTCTTATTTTTTTATCTTGGCCTGCATTGCCAAGATGGGTTGGTGTCGGCTCAATCAGCTTTTCAAATCTATTGCTATATTTTTTGCTAATCAAACCAAAAACTGGGGTAACAATAATAATTGTGTTAAGGCTCGTGCAGACCAGCGCGAGGCGACGGCGCTTCGCGACTCGATCAATACAATTTCTAAGAAAACTTTACGGTATAACAATAACCGGTGTCGCGTCGCGCTAGTCTGCACGAAGCTCTAAATAGGCAGGTAGGTTCCATCAGTTGTTTTAACCTATTGTCCCAGTTTATGACAAGTAAACTGAACGGGGCAAGGTTTAAAAATGCATCTTCATAATTTCAGCCTAAAGACGTCCACTGAAAAGAAAGAAATATGTTTATTTTGCACAAACAAAACGCACATTTACAGAAAAAATACACAAATACAAAAGTAGCCAAAAGCCTATAAACGCTTGAAAATGATTTGATCGGTTGATGTCAAGGCCACGGACCAAAGACTACATTTAGGCCTTCCCAAGCATCGCCACTTCGACCTATTATCCGGTGGAAATGCATAGGAGTACCTAATCTGCCTACTGCGTCAACAGCGTCAGAAAAATCACAGAAAACAATACTATACAAAATAAGCAGCAAGCCTACATTATTCTGTAAAGGCGTACTCACTAAAACTAGGACATCTTGGCAGCCTAGTCGTAAAGCAAAGTAAGACGCGCGAGCTGTTTTGTAAACACGTCTCTGTGCTCGAATTGTCTGAATAGAAATGACCACTTTTGCGTAAAAGAATGGTGAGGCTGTACAAGAATCTTCTGTGCTTTCACATGATACTTATTCAGAAGGTACCTATACAACGTTTTCATCCAAAAAGGAGACAGAAAAAGTGGCATAATATGGACCAATAGCGATATACATACTTATAATCAGCCTATAACATTCCCACTACTGGGAAACAGGCCTCCTCTGTGTGACAGGGAGTGGGCCATAATTAATCCACCTCGCGGGCCCAGTGCGGGTATCTCTCATTATGTCTTCGAATTTTCGGTTCTAGGTCATAGAACCGAAAATTCAAAGACGGTGCACCAATAGCGATGCGGATTTGATATTTGTGAGGCCTTTGAACGTACACCCTGTAAATTCTAAAAATATTATATTTGTCTCAAAGTTGCCGGGTCAGATATTTATGTCCCTTTGCATAAGGGTATAGATGAGGTATCGCTATTGGTCGAAACACTTCGCATACAATTTTTCCCAGTCTCCATTATTACGTTCGTTGAATTACCTCCGATGTAAATTAATTTTGATACTGATAACTAAATTACCGACATGTTTTTAATCGAATTGGTAATAAAATTAAAACACTTCTGTTGTTTAAAGTCAATAAAGGCTTTTACCAGTAAAACTAAAAGTAGGCCAGTTTATTTAATATCGCAGCGAATATCAATATTGCTCAAAATATTTGCGATTTAAGCCAATTTTAATATTGTTGGAAATAGAAAGTGGTTGCCGGAAAAACAGAACATAATAATGTGAACTACAGTTTGTTTATTGAACTTATTTATTTATTGAAAAAAATACCTGTATACCTTCCATCCAATAGGTACCATTTCATCAGTACGGGGCAACATACATTTCCAAATAATTTTCATTCAGAAATTCGTTACAACAATCAAGATTGGATCGATGAAAGATAGCGATCAGAAACTTTGTTTTACAATTTCATAGATAACATCCAATTCTAAACTAGTTTATAATCCAACCATAATTGAAACTGTCAACAATACAATCTGCTGACTCGACAACAAATTGTCAAGATTAACAGCGCAATGAATATGACCAGCATAACTTGGAATTTCGAGGTGGCGCTAGTTGCAAAAGCTCTTGGTTACATAATAACAGCCGCACGGGTCGATCGATCAGGTTAAGCTATGCTTGCCGCGGTCGATTCGTGGATGGGTGAACATCCATTACTTATCGAGACCCCTCCGTGCCTTAAAAAACACGTTAAGCTGTCGGTGAATCTTTGACAGTCGATACGGGTCGTCTGAAGCCCGAAAGTCTGGACAGCCAGTTTTACCAAAGGGTATTGTAGTCGCTCCATGTATAATACTGGTATTCAGCCGCATCCCGTTAGACTGGAAGCCGATCCCAACATAGTTGGTACAAGGCTAGGCAGATGCAGTACCTACTTCAAAATTTTAGTTCTAATTTTCGCCGCGTGCCATTTTATCCTGGTTTTAATTTAATTGAAGTAATCGGATTTTAATTGGTTGAGCTGACAGCTTCATTTATTCAGACAAAGGGTTACATAATCTGATAGTGCTGTAGCCAATCAGTGTTGTAAGGTTTTTTACTCGGTAGTAATTTGTTTGAACATTTTTCAAATCTTGAGCAGATGCTGATCGATCTATGAATATATTCGTCACACTAGAGTAATTCACTGTGGTTTTAATAGTATGATTGATGTAGAATCGGTCTGCTCTTAGCTTCTGTATGTCGTGGCAGCATTTTGTGAAATATCCAATTGAAAATTCTCTCTTTGCAATGTTACCACAATTTTGCTATTTGAGTTACAAAGAAATGTGATATTTGGTATCCATTATTTTGTTTACTTTAGAAAGTATTCTATCGATGCGAAAACGATCAGCAGTATCATCGCAATTAGATTTTTCACTCACATTGCAAGATAAATTGATAGAATCAACATTGTTATATTGCATTGCATCCTATCCTACTTCCTACTATAATATTATAAATATGATAGTTTGTATGTTTGCATGTTTGTTACTCAATCACGTAACGGCTGAACGGATTTGGATGAAATTTGGCAAACAAATAGTTTATAACCTGGATCAACAAATAGGATATTTTTTTATCCCGGTAGTACATTCCCGTGGGATAATTTGCCACCTCCACGCGACCGAAAGCTAGTAAATTATAAACGCGAAAGTTTCTGAGGATGGATGGATTTTTGTTTGTTTCTCTTTCACACAAGAACTACTGAATGGATTTGGATTAAATTTAGCACACAGATAGTTTATAACCTGGATTAACATAGAATACTTTTTATGCCGATATTCCTACGGGATCGAGACATATGCGGGTGAAACCGCGGGGTGCTGCTAGTATTGCATAATAATCACTTTGTTGATCCATCATCCTCTTACTTTCTATAAGCAACTTTACCCATGAGTGATATCCCTCCATTACTAAAAATCTGCTGCCATTACAGATGCGTGGCTGCGGCGCGTGAGTCGCCGACGGATCGAAATGTTGCCATTTAAAATATTATATGTATATAAACATTTATGACTAAGTATTGTATTTATTTTATTTGTTATTTCAATACTCAATATTTTGATTGCTTTACCATATTAATGTGTACTTAGGGTCGGAGGTATAGGGGTAGGAGAGAGGAAGTCCTGTTTTACGAGATAATTAAGTTGTTTTTGTGGGGACAAGTTTAAACTTACATATTACCTATAATCAAAGTCAGGATTTCGCGAATAATATATATTTAAGTATCTTTATGCTGCACCGGTTGACGGCATTACGTCAACGCCCGGCTGTCGCTGTTGTTATTTTCGTGTTTTTATTTTATCTTACCTTACCGCAAATAAACGTTTTTTTTTTTAAATAATTTTTCGTTTTTTCAGTTAAAGGTACTAATTTGATTGAAAGTTTACGAAACATAAGTGCAATCTGCAATGTCGTAAAGCTGCTTACACATAGGTAGTGTTTTTACCACTCATCTCAAGCCACATGATAGTAAGATTGCGCGGCAAATTGTAAATTACCATGGCGGTTAACCAACAGTGTTAACATCGCTATAATGATAGTCATTTTGCGCACGGCTAAATACACCCGGACTATGGAATAAAGAAGCAGAAGGCTCAATTCTTACGACGTTAAAATCAGCCAAATTCAAAAGGGATCCTCCTCAAAGTAGAATGTCGTGGCCATGTGGTTTAAGTTGGTAGAATTCCGGCTTCACGAGAAGGAGAGTAACACCTTTTTTTGTTGGTGGGAAATCATCAAATGACTTCTGAGGGCGTGTCAGACTCTTACTGACTAAAACCCACCCGTGTTCCTTCTGTTGCCTGTGCAATGCCAGGGGGCCACGGTATCCCTTTTGGACTTTTTTGCAACCCACGGAGAGAACACCTCAAAGAGCCTTTTCGAAGGTGTCTAAATCCATATAAATACTCTCCGTCTAAGACAAAATACGATGTTCAAACGAAAACAAAAATAGGGCCCACTCTCCGTTTAAAATCAGCCCTGTTATGGAGAGACTGGTTCCACGGGTTCTGGTTTCCGACTTAAACGGGAACCACCATGGATTTCTAATTGAAAATTCGACGTTTTAATCCTCCTTGTCCAGAGCACGAGCGAAAAAGGACACTGTCCCCTTTATTCATAAACGTTGCTTAAAGTTCAGTGATGTTTAACCATACATTTTTGACGTTTAAAAACATCTCTTCAAATGAATAATCGTTTATGAATGAATCTCATATTTGTGCCCGGCTGGTGACAACAACCCGCACCCTATTGTTTTTAAATTTTTTTGTTTTTTTTATAAATCATTATTAATTTTTGGGTTTCGCTCGTGAGCTATATGAGAGAGCGTGAACCTTCTGTACCTGTGAGCCTATGTTACGGTACAAATGTTTTGAGGTGAAGAAGAAGTTCTATACTGACTTAATTGGATTTTAGAGTCCCGTACACCTAATTAACCTACTTGGAGCTGGCTAAGATGTGTGGTTCCGAAGTACTAAGGATTCTTCGCTTTTCTTTTAATGCTCGTGTTTGCTACTAACTAGCACGATAGAGTTAGTGCGTTTAGAAATATTCTATTGATGTAGGTAAGGGGTCCCCGAAACCATATTGTAGTAATATTGTCAATCGCTTCAATTGCATTTGGTAGACGATCAATTTGCGTATCACGTATCAATCACGTACTTATTTTCAATTGCAATTGATGGTTTCGAGGACCCTTTAGTTTTCAGAATACCATGAAAAGAAGCATATTGTAAGGCGTTATTTTAAGGAAAACCACACTTTACTTTCACGGTCCTTACACTGAGGGACGAAAACCCCTACAGTTAACGTAGACAAATGCGCAGTGCTCCGTAAAAAACCAAGACTCAAACTAACAAACTGTGCCATTTACCCTTCACTTAAGTTGTAAATAGAACCTAGTTACCTTTAAGCTAAATGGTTACTTACTAACTGTCCGGCCGATCGACATAATCTGTAGTTACTATGTAGGCACGTAATTATCAATTTTACGGCCTATCGTAGATTAGGTATGTTTGAGAATGTCTGAAACTGTTGCCTCGTTTGCATCTTACCAAACATTGTGAGGTTTATTTATAAACTAAGTACCTATACATAAAGTTATGAGGCGTTTAAAAGTCAAAAGAGATTAAATAAACCGTATTTATTTATTTTACCTTTTTGTCATAAAACATCAAATTGCTTCGACGTGTCCTAGTCAAACCAAGAAAACGTAACATCTCATTCACGATAATAAATTGTTATAAATCGTATGCACCTAGCACTACATCAGTTTTATCACTTAATTTTATCTATTCCATAAATCTCACTTAAAATCCCAATAAATTCTAGTGCGTAGGTGAACAGAGACAAAGTTCAACTGCGTAGGAGTGGATAAAAAGATCGCTCTAAAACATAGCATATAAAGTTAAGTTCGAGACTCCGAGGGCAAGGCCTAATCCACACGAGGAGCGATTTTTAACTGTTACCAGCGATTTATGATGTGTAACTTACTGTGCTGCAGGTACAGTAGGCAGCACGTCGATGGTAACACTTTGACACCATGAGCCGGTCTAGTACGTACGGAGTTTCAACAGAATCCGAGGGCAGCTTAAGAGGGCTTATCCCAAAAGTTGGCAACGTCGCAAATAGCTGTCAAATATTTACCTGTTTTGATTACCTACTTTGGAAATAATACTGTATGGAAATATGAAATGTGGCTAACTAGCGAACTAGAATAGATATTAATAATGAATTAACACCGAATATTAAGTTTTATATGTAAAAAATATATTTGGATACTTTCCCCTTTTTTATACCTAAAACGGTTACAACATCAAATTCAGTGCTAAAATTGCAATTCATTATTAATATTATAGTTCGCTAGTTAGCCACATTTCTTATTTGACATATTTGTGACGTTGCCATATTATATACTGTTTTAGTTAGAAAGAAAGAAAAAGTATTTATTGGGACAAGCAATATTATGGCTACAGACATTCGTTAAAAAACAAAAAAAAAAAAAACAATACAAATAAAAACAAGGTAAAATGAAAATATAGTAGGAAGTCTTGTGCGAGGCCAAAAGGTTACTAATGAACGCAATGACAGTAGCCCTATGTACCTAAAAATAACTCGCCTCGTCTCGCAATTTGATCAAAAGTCGGTGGATTTCGTTCAGATCTTTATGGACCGATTATTTTCCGCCCGCATGCGTTAGACACCCGCAAAGTCAGGATAAAGTAGAGCCAACACAAATGCGTGCGGTTGAAACTTGAAAACAATTGAGCGTCGTCTTCGTGCAGTTCTAAATCCAAACAGCAAAATGGGAATCTGGTCCTTAGCTACAAAATAAGCTAGCCAAGGACGTCAATTGTTTTTCGGACTGGCTCTAAAATAACAGCAAAGTCATCTTGTCGAATGATATTGTCTACAACTCTACAATCACTTTACGACGTTTTTCGCTCATCTGACCTAAACCTTTTATTAAAGCTCGGTGCTGGCCTTATTTTTACAGGCCATTCGCAGTTCTGAATGCCCTCGTCCCCTCTCGTTTAGCAACAGGTCTATAAGATGCCTCTCACAGATAAGACACCCCTACTATGTACTTCACATTGTTAGTATTACAATAGACTTTTGGGAGATATCTTTTTTGTGTTTTGTGTAAGAAGCTGAAGAGATATCATGGTGAAAGACAAGGTTTTCATGTCTTCTTCTTTTCAGATCAAACAAAATGGGTTTTGTTCTATTTTTGGGAAATAAAATAAATATCCGGAAAGACAGCCTCTCTCAGACTAGGTACCTATGTCTAGGAAACTATAATTACCATATTCCGGAAATTAAAACTGATCCGGGTGTAACACTTATATTAAAATAATACCAACATTTCGGACACGCTATTTATCATGTGTCCATCGCACGCAAATGCCAAACTACCCTACGTAATCACTCGTGAAGTTTCCGACTCATCATGACATATAAGCGAATCGTTAAAATGTTATTTCCTGCACCAATTAACGTTTACCGACCGGTAACGAGAACCGATAGTAAGCCTTACTTCGTGTGGTTCAAAATCGTGATTTTAATTCCGCGCTCTCAGTAAAAATAGGTACGGAACCGTTCGATGGTTAGGTCGTGACTGCCTGCCTTTATATTTTATACCTTCTCTCGATTGACGAGCAGAGGTCTGACATTTCAAAAGAGAGGAAAATGTTGCTATTTCACTATCTTACGAAATACGGTACTGAGTTTTCGCGTGTGGCTTTTGTGACCTCATCTTCGAACCTCGTTCGTTACTTCAATAAAGACAAACATTATACAATATTTTTTGGGAGTAAAACAAGTCTGTTATGACAAAACCTATTTTTGTGTAGTATTTATCAAACTTTGTCTCTATTTTTTGTTGTAATAACTAAAACTGTAAACATCAGCAAAAATGTAACAGTTAATATAAATAAAAATTTCAACAAGAATGGATGATTTCAAGAAATAACATGGTAGTCTTGCAATTTTCCGGCTTTGTTGGAACTTAAGTCCATAATTTGACAGCATCTCTAGATGCTTTGTACAATATTATGATACTACAAAAGTTTATGTATTGATTTGGTATTCGAACTTCTTAAAGCGCAGCAAGATCACTCATCACAGCGCTATCACGTGATATGATTTCCAGTCATTTCTTTGATATGGAGAACGTTATTACTGAAGCTCTATTAACCTGACACACGACATTTGATTCCGAGCAATTCCTTTGACATTAGAACCCGGAAACATTATTTTCCTTTTGCACAACAAACACCGTTGCTTCACAAATAACTCACCACATACCCGTTTCCGGAATATAACGAAGTTTTCCGAAATATCCCGAACTAACAGTAGGTAACTTTTTTGTTTGTTTCAGGTATAAATCCAGTTCTTTTTGGAGGTCAGCACCAGGTCCTTTGTCAGGATCGAAGCGAAATATATTCAGGAGCGAGTCGTCAAGGGTATTACAGAGCTTACGGTCCATTCATTGAATTGCCAGGTTGGTACAAAATAACGAGAAAAGGGTCAAGTAAAAAAATACGTTTTTTTGTGCGTTTTGTTATTTTGTTCTTGAAAGCTGAAAGGTCTGGTTTAAATCGGGGTAACGTTTTATTGTGTGGGATGATTAAGTTTATTTAAATGAGTTAAAATAGTTTCTTTAATTAACACGCATGATTGAAAGAGTGGTGAAGAATATAAATGTTGATAGATGGAGAGGGAGAGGAAGTTCAAAGAAAATATGGATGGATTGTGTGAGGAGAGAAGGGAGTGAATGATATCGTGACGGTTGACAGGGGAGTATAAAAGAAGAAAACGTAGAAACACTATCACTGGTTTGTATATTCCAAAAAAATCTTCTAAACTCTTTCTTAGTTCGCGAGTAAAAGATAGCAATAATGTATTATTTACTGACCAATATTTAGGTCAGAATCAAGGTCAAAACACTTAAAACCTTTATTGTCTAAATGAGATGTCTAGACTGTGAAAATAATAAGGTTTCTTAATAAGTACTTTATTTTATTTTAAGAGTTTATTAAATGGTCGTGCTTTATCTACCTTTTGTGCCGTTTATGTAAACTTGTAAACAATTTTTTTACCGTTTTGTCCACAGTCCTTTTTGTCCTCAATAGCTTTTAAAAATATGCCTTGCTGCTTTGTACTAAGAGCAGTTAAACACAGCTTTTGTAAATGTACTTAGGTATTTTTTTATTAATTAAAAAAAACCTTCTTTATTCGAATTTCTTACCGTAGGTAATTTGACAGTTATATTTCTCGACGGCATGTGAAGCCAAGTCAGAGGCCCATGGGCGGCTTTAAAATTCTGCCAACAGGTTAACCACACGAAAAGAAGGTTTGACAGTTATCATAAAATTAAATTCTTGTGTAATTTTTTAATTAAACATACTTATCTACATATATAAACTAAATTCATAATTTCATTTTTCTTAAAAAGAAAAGAAAAACATTTTTCGTCTTTTACTTCTTTATTTTTCATTATTATCTAATAGGTTATTACTAATGAATGACTAATGATAATAAATATATAACTTTAAGAAATGAATATAAAAAGAAGAACATTCGAGGTCGTGAGATGCAAACGGCCACGATTAGATGTGGAAATTGATAGTGGAAATAAAAATTGTATAAAATATTTTTCAAAAGTCAGACAATTTATATTTAATCAACCGACGACATTATAAAAAAAATTCAAGCATGAATCATTTCTATAAATAAAATTGTCATCTTAGCCGTTCCATAATAGCGGTTTCGATGTATCTAATTATTCAGATTTTATTCAAACCATTGACTACTTAATTAGGCACTGATTCACTAATTAATGCATTTAATCATTTATTCACTTCAGGAAGATATCCACCCCGCTCTATTTTGTATGATCATTGTGCACGAGCTAATCGTAATATTTTGACATTAGGGCCACTTTACACAGTCGCACCGACACCGCTAGTATTAACTGGCACTTCGCAATCGCGCGTTAGCTAGCCATGTGGACTATGTGGAGAGTGAAAAGTCGCGCATTCGTGCGTTGTCTCGTCTATCCGAACATAGCTTTATATATCACTAAGTAGTGAATAAAGTCATATCGCGTGTTGTCTACCGTATGTTTCGTCACGCGATCACATGTGTGTTTAAATAAGCATATCTACAAACGATTTCTTTGTTTTATACGTTTCGAAAGATAAATTATGTAATTGTTAGATCGATGTAACACGATAAATAATTACTATGTGCAATATCAGGCAATACTACCCCACCTTATACCCTCTTAATAAAATGTATTTAGAATATCGCCACCAGGAACACTAATAAATACAGCAGTCGAATCTACGATGGCAATAAATCATAATGTAAGTAAATTTTCTTAAGTAGTTAATAAATGAGATTTAAATCAATGATAATCAAAAACTTTGAAGAGTATACGTACTGGTACATCTCCTCAAAAGTCTTTGATGATAAGTATCATTGATTTAAATCTCATTTATTAATTACTTAAGAAATCCTATTAATTTAATCAAAAACCAATCAAATTTTGAAGTTAAATTAAGAGCGTTAGCCCAACGAATTAATTAAATGAATGCTTCAATAATGATAACAATATAATCCTTTAACAAGAATAAAACTGAAAATTAGTTTTTTACTAAGAAAAGGATAATTGTAAAGAAGAGCTTCAGTTACAAATTCACGATAGAGCAATCAGTATAGTTGGGTGGATTTGATCAGAAAAAGTTGACCTTGTCTGAGGGTTGAGAGATACTGAGGTTAGCCACCGTCTTTATTATAATCTACATAACATCACGCCTGAAATTCCCCGAAGGGTTAGACAGAATCTTAGCATGTAGTACCATCGATAATGACTATTTCTGCTTGCAGCGCTTGGCGGCAATAGAACCGGGGCGGTAACAGATATGGTCATATTGTTCACGGGATTTGGTTTTCAAACTGCTTAGATATGAAGTTCTTCGATAGTACACCCACATTTTGCCACTTATTTTTAAGTCCCACGTAATAGGGGGAGAGCATACTACCATCAACCGGGCACAAACGATGACTCCGGGTTGCTACTGAGAAATTCCTGATATAAAACCCAATAACACTTTGCCCAACCTAGGAATCGAACCCAGGACCTCATGCTCAGCAGTAGCGCTTGCGACCACTAGACCAACGAGGTAGTCAATTTTTTGTTTAACTAAGCCAGGGCACCCCGACCAATTGGGTTAGGTTAGAACTGTGATCAAACGCGCGCGAGCCGAGCGAGCGAAGCGAGCGGCGCGCGGTGGCAGCGACCGGCGAGCGCTACTTCCAAGTTAGATTTCTTACCGTCTAATTCCGATTTGTTATCTGCGCACACGTAGCTGCCCGTTCAGTAATTTTACTGCTTAATTATTTATTTAATTACCCTTTTAAATATTTGTTATGACTCATTTTTATTTAGTTTACAGCTCAGTTTTTACTGCCGAACTTGTTAATGAACATGGATTTTATATTTTTTATTTACCAAAACTGCAATAAACAACTGCCGCTTTAAATCAATGCCTTTATTTAATAATTGTGTTTTTTACTAAGCTTTCCCTTAATGTTTGTTACTAATGCAGTAATTTACAATGAATGTCGCTATTATTTATAATCTAAACTTAATACAGCCTTGGCACATTAGAGAACGCCACATAACCTCTGAACATTTTGTGTTTTAATGTCAAATTCGTTCACAATAGTGACGCAAGCGCAGCTCTTAAGGTCGATACACATTACGTTTGAAACCGCAGGCCTGTTGCACAATGTGAGAACCGAATTCTGTGAATGGATAATTTTAACAATGCATGCTTTTGTACTTTAATGTGTCACTTTTCAAGGTGAACTGATTTGAAGTTAACATCAAGCTTTATATAGCTATCCAAACCAGGGCTCGGATACCGGTATATTTTTCGAAACGGTTTCGTCTTAAAAACCTAAGAAACGATTTGTTTCGGTTACGTTCGAACGGAACGTAGAACATTTTTGAAGAACAACACATTTGAGTGTTATCGTTAAAAAATGAAAATAAACATAAAATCGGTGTTTTTTTAGATTAAATTACTACTCAATGGCATGAATTTATTAAAAACTAATTTCAGTACCACATTAAGCATATCTTTATATTGTATTTGTATAGTTTTTTTTTTTTTTAAATATTATTAGTTATCAAAATAAAAGCTTATTTTTAACTCATATTTTTCAAATTAATTATCGTTCTCAGTTAATAAAACTTTTTTTAACCATTTTTTGGTGGATTGATAGGAAACGCGCCACACAACCCTAATCAATACGTAAGCGGCAAGCGCATTGGTATCATTCTGTGGTATCAATGATGTAATGAAATGAAGATATTAAGGTACAATTTAACTAAAAAAGATCTTGCTTGTCGGCGCACGACCCGTTCGCGGCTGCGTCCCTACGAAATAAACCGATTTTTCAAAACGTTTTCATTTCGTTTTCGTTCCGAATATAATGTCGTTTTAAAAACGTTATTTTAAATAACGTTTCCGAGCCTTGTTCCAAATGGCTAGAGAGTTGTTAAGTATTTACAACCAAATTTCGGCAGTTATGTCAAGTTTAGGGCGAGGCATACATACACATAAACTCACGCCTTTTTCCCAGCGGGGGTAGGCAGAAACTACAGAATGCCACCTGCTACGATCCTTACATACTCCTTTTGCCTCGTTTACGTTCATACATCTGGTCATACACGCACGCCAGTTGCTAAAACTACGCACCTGTCCTTTCTGAAGAACATTATCAATAAGGTAGTCTACATATTGTATAAATGTATACTGCCATTAATTTACGGGAGTCTATTGTATATTACGAGTATTAATCAAGGTGATTCCGGGCTGCTGTAAGTTCCCTAATGACGATATAAGTGAACTAATGACACGATAGAAGTGAAAACTTACGACTGGAGCCGAGTATACGCGATGCATGGTCACCGACCCGACCAACTAGAGCCGAGTTTACCCGACTCAGTGTCACTGGCCAGCATCCTTATTGCGTAACTCACGATCATAATCTGAATCATTTTGAAGGATATTGCTAATCCATTGCTTCATATGTTCGAACTCTGACACCAGGTTAGTTTACTAACCACACGAAAAGAAGAAGAAGATATGTTCGAAAAATTTGTTAGCTCAACAACGTAAATAACGCAATGAATGTTGTTGTTGATCGTGTGTTACGCATTTAGGATGCCGAGCGTGACGGTTCAGTTTCGTTCACTGTTCAGAAAGAGCGCAAAGTGCGCCTCCTATAGAAAATTTCACTACAAAAACTAAATAACATGTCCCGGAGATCGAACTCAGGATCCCATGCTCAGCAGTAACTCTTGCGACCTTGCAAATTATTAGATTAGGCATTAGAAAACCCGAGAGCACAGAGCAATAGCATACTTATAAAGGTCACTTTCCCATACACGTAGGAAACATAAATTTTGCTTTAACGACTTTTGGTACAGGATGAAACATAAATAAGAAGATGTTTTCTTTTCATCAATTTATGTTTTTCAGTTCTTGGTAACTCCGTTTTCTTTTACTGGCAAGTCGTTATCCGACCATACTGCAGGGCTTCTGACAAGTATTGCTATCTACAACTGCCATTATAATCCCCATGGATACACCCACAGCTCCATTCCCTATCCTTACTACTCGTACATCTGGTAATCCTGATATAACTTCGTACATAAACGGAAATCATTTTGAACGGATTTTTTTACGGTCGCGTGTGGTGTGTTATGAAATAGTCTGCGTTGACCTTTAATGCATTTGATGGATGATTGATGTGCATTTGAGTGGGTATTTATGTTGTTAATAGGTTGAGGATTTATCTTTTTAAGATATTTTATGATATTATTACGCTTCTGTGATGCACGAATGTAAAAAAAAAATGTATACAATATTGTCGAATAAACGCATCAGCTGTGCAAAGCCGTATTTTGTAGAACGGTCGACGCTCTGTTCTAACTCAATCAACAAACGGCAACAGTGTTGCTATCCACAAAATAGCCTCTTGTTGAACAGAAGTAAATGTACCTTTAGTATTAGGCTGTAAGCACTATCCATTCATCAGGCGAGCTTATTCATCGACCTAGTTACACTTACTAAATGTATTTTGTTGTTTGCCCTGCCAACAAAATGCACACGTTAATAAACACAACGCACACTTTCACCAAGTGAAATAATTAAACATCATATTTATAACCATTAAAACACTATGTTTTGACGTTTTCATTTTTTAAACTCAAACGTAACGAACAATCTCACATTATCAAAATTTAGCCGAACTGTCACCTTTCAACCCGGACATGGTCTAAAATTCTTAAGACAATAGTTATGGGTACCATCATAACCTTAGTTGTACCACCAAATCACCGTAATTATAGTTTTTCGACGCTAGAGAAAGTAGTGGGTAATGTCGGACGAGTAATGTCTTGCCGCCATCTTGGATTTTTTTCGTGCGTTATGTCTGTGACGTAACGATATTGTTTTATTGGTTAATTTTCTGTGAAGGGAATGTTTAAGGCAATTAAATTATTGGAGTTATTGATCCGTTTTAGCAAAGGGGGATGCAGGTCGCCATTCGATTGTTTACCCAGGTTCGCACGGGCGATGTTTTCCTGCGGCGATTTTTTTTCGCACTCTGGTTTTCCAATACTTTGCTTAGCGCTAACTGTTGAAAATCTAACAGTATATTTTTTCGACGCGCTGGATTGCACTCTTCTGCATTCTCAACGCTCGGCTCAACACCGAGAGCTGAAAATACAGTGCACGATAAAATTCAGCGTGCGTTATTTATACATCCGTGCGTACGAGGGCTCACAAAGGGAAATAGACGGCCGTAACCTTAACAATAAACTTCAAGATTTCTTGCGTTTGTCGTTGTAGTAAAATGAGTTATTTTTAAATTATTTTCTTTGCAGCTGCTTTAAGTTCTGTTTCTGTAAAATATCTAAACCTCAAGTTAAGTATGTATTTTGTCATTCAAAGTTCATAATGTTTGTTACAATGCACCTCCCACATAGTGCATTTATTCAAATTAGTCACCTGCCCTTGCACTCCAAAAACATCACTTGTACTCTATTATTATATCTGGCACTCATTGTTCCACAGCCATTAGGAAACTAGACCTTACTGCCTACGTAATAAGTGTCTCTTGTGAATTTTGTCTGCACCCATAATTGGGAAGGTAACTTCCCAAATATGGGTGCAGACTAAATTCGTCACATCGAAGACACTTATTACGTAGGCAGTAAGGTCTAGTTTCCAATGTCAATCATAGTTTAAAATGTCGATCAGATGCATTGTTACGAATGACGAGAAGTTTCCGGTTAATTTTATACGGCTTTACCAGGCTCCATTAAAGTTGGAAGGAGGTTAGGATCGTATGGTGTGAATGGCTTCCGCACTGATGGCAGGGAAATGGCTTTTGTAGGTAACTTGTTAGAGATTTTCTCTTCCTTTTGTGTTGATGTTATATTCCAAATGAGGTTTTCCTAGTTGGAATACGACAGTTTCCTTAGAGTGGTCGCACTTACGGAGGATGAGTCGGGCGTATCTAGGGTTGCCAACCCATGTAATATAGTATCCTGCTATATTAGAGGCCTAAATACTATATTTTTACAGAAAAAATATAGTAGGTGAAACTACTATATTTTCATTTCAATACAAAATAGCAAGATGATCGCAATAGGGCCAGTATTAATCTCATTAAAAGCTATATTAATGTTATTTTGTGACCTTATTATAGAGTGTAAAATTAGTTAATGCATTTAAAGAATAAAAATGTTTTTGAAACATACCCACTATAATTTATTAACTTTTTCGCCATCTACTATATTTTTGTACAGGCAATGGTTTTGAGAATACTATATTTGATATAAAAAAGTTGGCAACCCTAAGCGTAGCTTCGATCGCGTCTTTTTATTCTTTCGTCGCACTAAACTAGTTGAATGTTGTATTATCTACTTGTCCGTTCTCACTCGGCTGAAAATACGCGAAGTATCTTCCATGATGTGCGACTCAGTGCGACCACCCAAAAGGCTTAAAAAAGCCAAGAGGGCGATTTGTCGTTCAACCGAGCTTCTAATACCCGTTTTTACTAACAGTAGGCTACACCTAAATAAATCTGTAAATTAAAGCGCGCTGCTGAATTTACAACGCTCGGCTCAGAGCCGAAAGTTAAAAATCCAGCGAGTGAAAACGGGCATTAATTATTCTTGTCTGACTACGAAGCCTTGAACTAACATCCTCAGAAAAAAAAAAACTCTTTGTTTCCATATAACTTGAGTAGAGCTTGCTAGTAGATGATAGTTCAACATGTTGACATTTGAAATCAAGACTTCTTTTTGGCGTCCTGAGGGGAGAAGTCCTGAGCACTAAATTAGGCCTAGCCCGCACTGCGAATAAAAATCACGCGAAATTTTTATCGCAATTCTGTACCACATGGTACCATAAGTATCTACACGTTGACGATTTAAAATTCGCGCTCGTTGCAATGCCGTACACTCATTAATAAACCGCGCGGATAAAAATCGTGCTAATAAAATTCGCAGTGCGGGCTAGGCCTTAATCGTAAGCTACATTTCTAAAAGAATGCATTTTTTTTATAGATAAATCCAAATCACATTTGTGTAAAAATATCGCTTACGATAAGTCGGTGGTCAGGGCTCGAAACATTTCTACAGTACAGTTCAGAAATATAAACGAAGAAATAAAAATTTATTTGAAATCACAACTACTTATAAACAGACAATATTGTGCCTACTGTGCTCGTTCTTTGAGAAATAAACAATCTCCAACTTCATTCGTGCAGTAGCAGTACACTCGAGGACAGTGCACAATAACACGAAGGACATCTGTTATCAAAAGTACACTTACTGCCAAAATATAAATAAACATGTCGTGTTGTAACTGTAAGCATAGAATCGTTGTAAATATATGACAACAATGTGAGGACTATCACGTCACCTCGCCACCGCAATGTGAAGATAGCGTGATCATAGTGACAATTCTATAATTCTACTGGTACAGTCGAAGGCAAAACTCAATCCCTCATATAAAAAAAAAATGGGTTGCACTCCGGGAGTGCCGGCAGAAGTGAAAACTTGAACATAACGTTGTGCATTTTTGATATTTTGGAATGGTTAGGGAATCATTTTGCACCGGTCTACTCTCCCTCCGTCTTACGAATTTTCGATCAGGTCACGTGTCCTGACGCGCGTTTAAATTTTTTTACTCATCACAAAAAAAGTGCACAACGCCACTAAAGAAGTTTTCACTTCAAAAAGTTAATTGGTAACTGCGATTTCCGTAACCTAATCAAGTCTCTAGTCAGGAAATCTGCTGTTGTACTGCTTACCATTGAAAAGACCGTTAGAAACCGATTATTTGTATCTTACCCTTTTATTTAAAATCTGTTTATGTTCATGCCAATTTTTTATTTCATTATTCAATACCGAATTCATACATTGATTGATGCATACTATATTTTGGGCACATGTGGGCTCAGAATGTCAATTTCACACTTAATTACTGTTGCGACGGTTCTCAAGTTATAAGCATTATTTTTTGATAATATAAATCATATTTTTATATTTACCACTATAATTTTCAGAAAATAATAATAGCTACTGCAGATTTTAAAATTAATAATAAAATTTGAATACCGTCAACTGCCCTAACTTCGCCTGGCGCCCTAAGTTTACCTAGGTAAAAAAGATGTTCATTGTTTCATTTTACTTGTAAAATGAAAAATCTTTCTTTTAGGCAAACATAGGGCGCCAGGCGAAGTTAGGGCAGTTGTCCGTTAATAATTAAAAATAAAATAAGAACTTTTACTAGGTTCAGTTCCTCTTAAGAGAGTTTTTAATAATTCTCTTGCATTTTTCTCGTGTTGCAAATCACTAGCTCATCTTAACTTGTTATATTTAGACAGAATTTTTCAAAAAGCAATACACTATTTTCAGTCCATGCGACTATATACTACAAGGTTTCAGTGGCCTTTAAAAAAACTTTAAATTGCGAGTGTGTTCATGCCCGCATTTTACTGGTATGCTCCAACATTAAAATTTACAATATACCGCAATGCGTAACTTATATTTTATCATATTAGTAAAAGAACTGGACGTGCTCGTGGGTAAATGATGACAGCTGCACGGGTCGATCGCTATGCTTGCCACGGTCGGATCGTGGATGCATTAGGTACATATCGAGACCCCTCCATGGAAAGCTCGTGGTCTCGGCAGTCATTCGTAGATCTTTGACAGTCGTTACGGGGGTAGTTTTAAGCCCAAAGGTCTGACCAGTCTTACCAAGGGGTATCGTGTTACCCAATACCTGGGTTGTGGAGGTCAGATAGGCAGTCGCTTCATGTTAAAAACTGGTATTCAGCTGCATCCGGTCACTGGAAGCCGATCTCAGTATAGTTGGGAAAAGGTTAGGCAGAATGATTATTAAAATAACTTAATATTCACACAGTTATGAAGTTTTGTAAACTTTACTCTGAAGTTTTCTGCGGTAAAGTAAGTACATAGTAGCCAGTTAGTTATGGAGGAACGGGAAACACCTACAAAGTTTGAACTGCTAACTTGTAAAGTTAATACTTATGTTGACTGTCTGTTTGGCTCACTACGCTAGCTTAAAACACACTGTTTTGAAGAAAAACAAACAAAGTTGCATGTATACAGAGCAATTTATAAAGGATGATGATGCAATAAAGCCTGGTTTTATGATACAAAAAGAGTTCGCACGAGTACTTTTGTTTACACGATCCCGATTCAATGCCAAGTTCGGCTTTCTAAGTTGCAAATAAGATATTCCTTCTCGACTATTAGTTTGGTACTCATAGAACTTAAAAGCAACGATATAGATAGTGCAATCCACGACGACGCGCCCCACTCCGCTCCGCCCCGTTCTTAAGTACAGCTTACAGTACAGTAATCGCGCAGTGGGGCGCGTCGTCGTGATCTTAGTAAAATATCGTTTAGTCTCTAGATTACTGAACAACAAAATTAAAAAGCCTAAAGCCATAACATCACGCATTGTGTTCCCCATAGGGTTAGGCAGAGGAATACCTACCTATTGTATACCCTCATTTCGCCAGTTATGTTTAAGTCCTATGTAACGGGGGGCGAGCCCAAAAATCCAGAAAAATCCAGACTCCGGGCTATAACTGAGAAATTCCAGGTGAGAAAATCCAATAACACTTTGCCCGACCGTCGATCAAACCCATGACCTCATAATCAGCTGTAGCGCATGCAACCAGACCAACGAGACAGTCTAGCCTAATGTCATAGTTTACTTAACGGGATGTCTTTGACAAATGACTTCTTGTGACGCAAGAAAAATGCCTAAAAAGGTCGCGGTTATCCAAAAGACCAAAAAACAAAAGTAAATTACCAAGATGGCGTTTGCTCAAAGAACAAAAGCAATTACTTTAATGTTTTTATCACGTTTTCTCAAGACTCGGTTTTTTGACGAGCACGAAAGTAATTTAGCACTAAGAGAGGGTTTATTGTCGTGAATGAGTAACATCCACGTGTAGGTTTGGTTCTAAAACTGACAAAAGTTGAGGAAGAGCGAGAGAGAAGGTGTTCCTTATAAAAAAACAAAGATGAGATGGCCGTCGAATTATTTCAAACAAAAGGGATCCAAACTTAATGATTTTCCATTGCTATCTGTTCGTATCTCTAGCCATAGGTTGTTTTCATAAAGTTGTTCGAAAGTAGTGCCCAACGCAGTCAGCAAAAAATCTCTGTTTTTCATTAGGAATAAGATCAGTCAAAAACTCATAAATAGAACACTATTGGAAAGTAAAAACGCAGGCTTTTGAAAGCAAGCAAGCTAAAAGCTTTGTTTAAAAAACAGCAGTTCTCGCAAAAGCAGATCCAGTAGGATTTATTGTTATCACTTTTGTGCTCGCCAGTACACGACATCTATGAACGTGTGTAACGGGTTACAGCTAACGTTTTAACGACTACCCGCACGCGAAGTCGTGATATTTTAACCTAATTACTTTGCTTACTGTACATCTGATTTTTATAAGCGTTTTACTGTAGATTTAAAAAAAAACACAGTAGGTATTTACGTTTTTTTTTTGGATCTTTGGTTGCCTACACTATCGTCTACCACAAGCTATACTATCGACTCTATAAAGAAGCTTCGATCTTCAAGGAAACGCAACGCTTGCCGAGGTCAGTCCGTGGATGGGTGACCATCCTTTACATACCGAGACCCCTCCGTGCCTCGAAAAGCACGTTAAGCAGCTGATCCCGGCTGTCATTCGTAAATCTTTCATCGTAAGTCTTGCCAAGAGGTGCCCTCTTGGCAAGACTATCACGACTATGAAAGATGGTGTTACCCATTATCTGGGTTGTGGAGGTCGCTTCATGCTTTTAGGGGTATGAGGAACAGGGTGTAAAGTTCACTCATCCACCATAGAAAAGGGAGGATCCTCCAACCAGACGGGTGTTGTGTCTGGCGGGCCGACTGCCCAACTGTTGATTTCGGATAGTCTTATCTATGTCGTTCGCGCGGTAAACTCTAATTGCGCGATGCAGGATTTGTGTGACGTCATGTCTTTGATGCGTAGTTAGTATGTGGCGGTGTAACCGCTACATCACTCCCCTATGGAGACCGGAGGTCGATAGTGGGCTGAGTCTTGTATCTTGCGATGCTTCACAGTGCCAGCTAAGGTTCCAGTGAGTCGGAACCGGGTGCCGCACAGTTCGCGGTGAGTCGGAACTGTCTGCGGTATTCAACAACATCCAGTTAGACTGGAAGCCGACCCCAACATAGATGGAAAAAGACTCGGCAGATGACTATAAAAGGCATAAAAATATAATTGATGTTTTGAAGTGCCTATATGTATACTTCCGTATCGTTCACGATATAAAGTCTTAGTTAAATGTTTCAAATCCTTATACGGCCAGTGTCTAGCCTTAGGGGCCTACCGCTACCATATTCGTTACCTTTGACCATTTATCGTTCCCAATCTTTTTCTTGGCCCCACTAGAGGTACTGCAGGGTATTATCCGCACATAGTCGATATACCGACTAGTCGTACTCTGGTTCTCCTCCACATTTATTATGCGTCTCTACCAGCGTCTGTGTTCCCTTCCACATATACCACGTCAGCCTTCAAAGCTAGAGTGAATAGGCATCTTCTGGTCTTCTCATTCCAACGTAGACTTCATTCATCGCTTCCCACCAGGCGAGATCGAGGTCAAAAGCAGGCCCGATCCGCAATAAAAAAAAGCGGCCAAGCGCGTGACCACGCACATTGGAGGGCTCCGTAGTTGGGATGAATTTATCCCAATAAACAACTTAACATTGTAGTTTAAAAACATGCTCTCAGGAATGTATGGGAGAACAAGTTTTTCAAACTGAAAATTTATGTTGGTCGATTATTACTCGTTAATTTGTAAAGCCTACTTTGCTGTGATAGTTTTCCTTTGTAACTTCGTTACTGCTTTGAATTCTTTCACAAATCCAAGTGTGTAAATGGAAGTAGTAAATGGTTGCATTTAGCTGGCAGGGGGACGACGACGACGACACTTGACTCTAATAAAAACTAGCACAAAGTTTAATATTTCGCAAACGGATCGCTGAATTTAAAAATGGTTTTCACAAACCAACAATATTTTTGAACGGCCTTTCCAACGACACCCCACACCACGGAAAATACGAGAAAAAAAGACATCGCCACTTTACGTGTAGGGGAGGTACCCATAAAAATTTATTACACCACATTGTCGGCGTGATTAATATGCATACCCATGCCAAATTAAACCTTTCTAGTACTAAGAATCTTTGAGATAAGCCGCGGATAGACAGACAGACGGACATGGCGAAACTGTAAGGGTTCCTTGTTTACTACGGAACCCTAGTGAAGAAAAAAAATGTCACTCGTGTCCTACATTTTAATCATTTAATCTGCCTTACATAATTTCGCCATTTAAATCCGCAGTTATGTAAGTTAAATTTGCGTTAGTGATTGATTTATGTTAACTCTATTAATTCATGATTTATTCTTATTTGATTGCATATGATTGCTTGTTCCGTTGTATGTGGTTATGCGCAGTTATGGTAATTTTAGCGCCATCTTGGGCCAGTGGAACTTAATAATTGTTGTTTTTTGTGACACAGTTTTGACATTATTGTTGTGTCGTTATGTTCCGGAACTCTTCATCTGCCTAACCTTTTCCCAACTATGTTGGGGTCGGCTTCCAGTCTAACCGGAAGCAGCTGAATACCAGTATTTTACATGGAGCGACTGCCGATCTGACCACCACAACCTAATTACTGGGTCACACGATACCCCTTGGTTGGTAAGACTAGTTGACAGACTTTTGGACTTTTGACTACCCGTAACGACTGTCAAAGATCTACGAATGACAGCCGGGACCAACGGCTTAACGTGCTTTCCAAAACACGGAGGGGTCTCGATATGTAATGGATGGTAAACCATCCACAAACCGACCGCGGCAAGCGTAGCTTAACCCGTGCGGCTGTTATCATTTACTCACGAACCCGTCGTTTGCTTGTGGCCTCGGTTGCTTGTGATCACAAATTAAATATGTATGGCGTAACGCAATCTATCAAAATGAATAAATAACTTGTGGTTCTTCCCTAAGGATCCACTTCATCATTTACATACTTTATATTATTATAAATTACATACCTACTTCCATACTTTACATCCTAACTTATCTTATATCGGTATATAGGTACATATATTTATATACAGGGTGGCAGGGACATCGACGCGAAAACTGATACCATGGATTTTGCAGTACATGATTTTGAAACCGCTGCGTTGAATATTCCCATCGGTTATTAAAAAAAAAAACTGCTGTTTCATAGAAAAGTGTAATACCTACGCGGTCAAAATGTATGAAACAGCTTGTGTCACGCTTTCACGCTAAAACGGCTTAACGGATTTGGATGAAATTTGGCACATGAGTAGACTATGACCTGGGGTATACACGACATAGGATACTTTTTATCGAGATTTTGCGGGTGAAACCATGGGGCGCAGCTTATAAGTAAATTTGAAAGTAACTGTCTGTGTGTTACCTTTTCACGTCTTAACTACTGAACGGATTTCGATGAAATTTGGCACACGGGTAGGACCTGGGAACATTAGATCTAGTTTTTGTCCCGGTAGTAGTTACGTTCCCGTGACTTAATCCCCGACGACGATCCACGCGGCGAAGCTGCTAGCCTCGGGAAAAAGGTAGTTTCAAAATAAGTAGAAAATATTGGGAGGTTAAGTACAAATATGGTACCTAGGTAGAGTGTAAATAATGTGTAGGCAGCAAATTCAATTTCGTACAGAAAATAATTTTCAAGTTCAAATCCTATAAAAATGTTAACGCCGTAAACAATTTCACACGTAATACCTCAAGAGAAACTTCATGAAACCCTGAAAAGGCTCCAAAACCGCTGACAAACAAGACAAAAGCCTCCTTCATTAGTCCAATCTCGGGTTTGCAGGTAGTCGTACTTATATATATATTCCACACTGTTCTTAAAACATTGATTTTATGGTAACCTTTTGGGTGTCTGAAGGGTTTATAATCAATGTTCTACGGGTTTCGTGTGGAATGAAAGATGCTATAGTTCATTTTAAATGAGAATTTAAAAAAAAAACGGGTTCGAGGTTTGGTTGCCAAGGACCAAATCCCTGGGAGTTGGTCCTTCGATAAAAAAAAATGTAACCAACTTAAAACAGTTTCGTCACTAACGTAAGAGAAATTATGCATATTTTTTACAACTACTTTAACTAGTTACGTTTAGTTGCGGTAATTTAAGCAGCTAATGCACCTAGCACCTACTATAATGAATGCACATAATAATTAAGCACAGGTTTTAAAACAAACGCCTGTGGGCCAGGATGCCGTTATAAACTTGAAACAAAAAGACCAAGATAGAATCAGTCATTTTCAGACCAAAAACCAGTCTGAACTAGTTCATAACCCAATTAAATCCAGTTTTTTGTCCACGTAATTATAATTCTGAGCTTAATTGAATCGATTGTTATCCATTTTACACGTTGACACTTGGATTACGTACGTGGTTTTTAGAGCAAGTTTGTGAGCGGAACTGACAGAATTATACCACTTAAAATGAAGAAATATGTACGAATAATTTGCAAAAACCTGAAGCTACAGTCACTCACTACAGTTTTTGGGTGCCAGGTAAGACAGGACAGAATTATAACACGTCTGTTCTTCGTTACTTGGTAGAAGACATACCGATTTAAAAGCAAAACCTGTGTTGGTGCTTTTGAAAAATTATAGCACAGAACTTAGTGTACTCTGCCAATATACTTACCTACTGCCATCCAAAGATATTAGTTCAGGATACCTATTTGATCTTGTAATGGCATCCTTGTCATGTCACAGGATATCTTGGGGACTACCTAACCTATGTAAGTCCTCGAGGAGCGATCTGGAAATCACATGGTCGTACAAACATAATATACGCACACTTAGCATCTAATGCTTTTGAGGTATGTGGTAAATATGAACCCATTATGTAAGCGTTATGTTGCATGGCGCCTAAATTATCATAATTATAATAATAGGCACCGAACGTGGTATAGACATCTTCTCGTAGGCAAATTGTGTTATGATTATTTGGCTATTTGGCGATCCTGTCTTTATTAAAAATGTTTTGCCATACTTACTATCTACTTGTATGTACAGTAGGATGCACGATAGTGGTAACGAAACCAGTATGAGCTGGCTTCGTATTATACTCGTACTATTGAATCTCCGTACTACGCTAATCTCGCTCAACGTGAAAGTGTTACCACTGAATGACGTGTGGACGACTGTAATTCTAGCAGAAGACATGTCTAGATACTTAATACTTGTAGATTAATTAGAAATACTACTTCGCTCTATACTGAGAAAATGATTTATTAATATTAATATAAATCATTTTCGTAGTCCGATGCTCGCGAGCAGAATTCTAAGTTTTAATAATCTCGTCTACATTTGAGGGCCTGAAGTGGTTTTCTATTAAAATAAGCATCTCAAGTAATTTAGTTGAAAGGGAGCCGTCACTGTCAAATATAATCGTTTTATTAATAAGAGCTTTAGAGCTTATATTATCGATATCGATAACCATATATCTCTATCGATATTACGAAACAGCTATAACATTCTGTATCCGATTGATATCGTTTGCGAAACATTAGGTTATGGTAGTTATAAATATTTATGACAGTTTGGACTCGGAGTTAATGTGCTCTAATATGTAGCCGGTTTATGTTCTACCTATATGTATATATTTATCTAGTTGGAAACTATAATGATCATGTTAGTTTTTATGTGTTTTAGAATAAGAAATGAGTACATAAGAGGGACTGAAAAGTTGTGCGAAAATCGTTTGTCATGTGATGCGGAGGACTGAAGAATGTTTTGTGTATGAATGTCGATGGCTATAAGAGGAGGGTAAGACAAAGAATCGATGGATGGACTGTGTGAAGGATGATATGGTTAGAAAGGGGGTGACTATTGAGATGACGCCTAGTAGAGAAGTAGGGAAGAAAGGACATGTTGCGCCGACCACAAATAAATTGGGGTAACGACAGTAGAATGTTGATGTTAGTTTTGAATGTGGAAGGCTTTATTGGCTCGTGTTTTTTTCTTGTTTTATCTTCCGTAGTTAATCTAAGTTTGAGCGTAAAGGAATTTTTAAATTTTCTATGGTTAAGTTTGTGTACGAAAATCGAGAATTCGCGAAACATGCATAATTTTTTATATGATTGGTTCACCAATGTTTACACTAGTTTTATGCCAAAGATAACCTGTGAAATATATATTATGTAATTTATTATTATGATGTAGGTACTTTTGATTATAAAAGTATAGACATAAAATTAGCAAAATTATAAACTAACTTAACTAAAACTATTGAAAAATTAAAATATAGCGTCGAAAAATTCATCCGCATCGCTGTCGACTGGTAATGTACCCAAGAGACTGGCCGCTTAGCCTCTGCCCAAGGTAAAAACCAGCCCTTGGGTCACGGGAAGTGTCAATTATGTAACAGTGCAAAAATCACTTAGATACAGGCAAACTCCGCATGCATAAAGAAAGTGTACAACAAAAAACAAAACCTTATCTAGTTTTAAATTCCTTATCTAAAAGTCTAAATAATGAATAGGTATTAATATCATACACAATGTAAGGAAGTATCTCGTGTAATACTAATAAGTATTATTTTTAAAAAAATACTAGGTACCCGTTAGATTTTTCGTCCTTTTGAATTTGGTCTTTAAAAGCGGATCAAATGTTTACTGAAATTAAGAAGATCGTCTGCCATTAAAGTTTACAAGTTATTGAATTTTGCGAGCAGAATGTCTGCCCCACATCATCATCATCATCATCATTTCAGCCATAGGACGTCCACTGCTGAACATAGACCTCCCCCAATGATTTCCAAATCGGCCGGTTGGAAGCGACCTGCATCCAGCGGCTTCCTGCGACCTTTATTAGGTCGTCTGTCCACCTTGTGGGTGGACGTCCTACGCTGCGCTTGCCGATACGTGAAAGAAAGCAGAAAGGTTCTGGAATGGAGGCCACGTACCGGCAAGCGCTGCCCCACATACTATGTATCTTTTAAATATAAACTTTGCATATTACGAAAGATCACAGTATTGTGATAAGTTTACATACTAGAAACATTATAGGCTATTAATTTTATGAAATTCGTACCGGAGGCTCAAAACTAAAACGGTCTTAGATTCTCTGAAACATTTTCGATTTAAATCGAAGTTATATTGAACTTGTTACCGTTTATGAGAGTCATGTAGAACCCGAAATTCTTGATAATTTCGGCTTGACAAAAAGGCTTTGGGTCTAGTAAGAGCGAATGCCCTTGTAAGAAACTTTTTTCTATGAGACCGTTGCTTTTCATTATACGTACCTACATTAAAAACATATTAAGTAAGTATGAATTAAATAAAAGGATAAAAAGAAAAGGTTTTCTGAGCTTCTCATTTTAGACGAGAGACTGAGTATTGAATAGAATAGAATACCCTTTGTTGATTTTCATTATACTTACCTACAATAAAAACATACTAAGTATGAATTAATTAAACTTATGCAAATCACAAAAGATTTACTGTGCTTTTAATTTTAGACGAGAAACAGACGTACAATGTTCTTTTTTTACATAGGTTGTTGACACATTAAAAGTGATATTTTAAAGACAACCTTGGATGGATTTAAGGGAGAACGAGACAATACTGCAAGTAATCTGTGACGTGCCATTTACATATACACAACTGCCCGCGGCTTCGCTCCCGTGGTCTTTCCCGCGGGACCCGTTTTTTTTCCCGGGATATAAAGTAGCCTATGTTACTCCCTGAAAACTAAGCTTTCTAATGGTAACATAATTTTCTTAAAACGGTCCTGCATTTTCGGAGCCTTTTCAATACAAACAAACAAACAATCAACTCTTTCGTCTTTATAATATTAGTATAGAAGATAAATACATTACATATCGCAGTAAGATTGTTGAAGCCGTGATTTAGTTATATCCCTAGCGGTTCATAACTGTTCTGTCTTACTAGGAATAAAACTATGATACGAGCACGATCTAGTAATATAACTATTAGGTTAGGTTAGAACTGCGATCAAATGCGCGAGCTGAGCGAGTGGAGCGAGCGGTGCCGCGGCAGCGGCCCGCAAGCGTTAGATCGAAATTGGTCACAGTAACAAAATTAGCGAGAGTTATGAACCGCTTTCATATAACTATAATACACACAGCTTCACAGCTTCAACTACCTTAATGCGCATACATACAAAAAACATAACTTGTGATGATTCACAAACGTTACGAGTAATTGACTTTCTGTGATTCATTAATCCTTGCTGATTTAATTCTAAGTAACAGCTGACCATTAAAACTATTCCACTACGGATAAAGCGCAGATAGACAGCAAACGAGTCTAGATCGAGTAGAAAGTTAGACAAAACAATGGGCCGTTTAGTCAAGTACTTTCTCTTAGCCTGAAACAATGAGTTTAGTGTAAATGTAGGTACGTACCTAAGTGGTGTTACGTACACCTGGTTAGACAAAAGTGATCTGTGTACATCCTAGCACTTTCACAGGCTTCTGGTACATACTTTGTTAAAAGGAAATAATTGTATCTTGATAAGGAAGTTTCTTGTTCCCAGCCAATAATAGGGCTAACAGTGCCTGTCTGTTGATGTTGTGAAAGAGATCCTAATAGCATCCTACCTAGAAGCCATCTATAAATTACTTTTGATTTTCACGATTTTTGCCTGTTTGTCACATGTGGTCATATTTGTGTGACCCCTGATGTGAGGTCACATATTTTGCAGTTTTTAATTAAACATTTTCAATTAAAAATCTGCCAAGTCTTTTCCTAACTATGTTGGGGTCGGCTTCCAGTCTAACCAGATGCAGCTTACATTGATATTTAACAACCTTATATTGATATACTCAAACTCAAAGCATTTATTTCAATTAAACCATTTACAGGCACTTTTGAATTGTCAAGGGGTCAGTCAGTCAGAAATATGAAGCTAGTTGCCCATTCCAAAGCGTAGGTTCCTATGGAGAAAAACGGACTAGAAACCCCACGGATTAATCGTGTAGGTTATATTTTTAAGGTTTTCGTTAGAGTTTTATTTAATACTTTAGATATACAGGGTGATTGGAAGATGGGTGCAAAGCTTTAAGGCGAAGATAGTACAGACCATTTGGAACCATTTAAGCCATGGTTATCTCAGACGAAGTCTTACCAATTTTTTTAACCTAATATTTGTTTTTTTTTTTCGGAAATCCCCTAAATTTTATGTAAACTGCTTAATTATGGCCAAATTGAATGATATATGAGTTATTTTTTTTTATTTAATCAAAGTAATGTGTAAGCAATCAAGCAAAACATTTTTTAGGCTTCTGTGAACATTAGACATTTTTTACAAACATTTAAAGTTCAGAAAATTTGTATCAGTACGTTTTTTAAACCTTATTAAAAAAAAAAAAAAATGGTAAGACTTCGTCTAAGATAACCATGGCTTAAATGGTTCTAAATTGTCTGTACTATTTTCGCCTTAAAGCTTTGCACCCATCTTCCAATCACCCTGTATATATGTTATTTCACGAAGCTTGTGACTCTTCGCTCCCAATGTCACATGATGTCTCACTTTGTTAACCCCCCTCCCTCCCACATATAGTGTGACGTAATTTATGGATGGTACTGTCTGCTAAATGCAATGAACGTCAATCTGTCAGCCAAATGTGGGCAATCCTCTTTTGACCTTTTATTGTAACGGTCATTAGGTTACCATATTCGGAACAAATTCGCAGACTAATTTCCTAGTTTATTTTGTTTTAAATAATGAAATAAGATTTATTATATTAACAACTACTAATTAGCGAAAGCTTGACTTCTTACATAACATAAAATCACTCAATCCCCTTAGGGTTAGACTGAGGAATCTATAGTACCACCCACATTTCTCCAGTTGTGTTGATGTCCCATGTAATAGGGGGTGAGCCTACTACAATCAACCGGACCACAAATCCAGATTCCGGGTTGCTACTGAGAAATTCCTGATGGAAAAACCCAATAACACTTTTCCCGACCCGGGAATCGAACCCAGGACCTCGTGCTCAGTAGGTACGCTTGCGACCACTAGACCAATGAAGCAATCTTTCTTCTATTTATTACATCTTTTAGTGGCTACTAAGGTCAAACTCAAAGCATTTATTTCAATTAAACCATTTACAGGTACTTTTGAGTTGTCAAGGGGTCAGTCAGTCAGAAATATGAAGCTAGTTGCCCATTCCAAAGCGTAGTAGGTACCTATGGAGAAGAACAGGCAAGAAACTTCACGGACACTCTTTTAAATCATAATAACATAACATAACATCACGCCTTGTTTCCCCGAAGAGTTGGGCGGAGGTGTACCTGTAGTTGGTACACCCACATTTCACCACTTAAGTTTCTAAATCATAATATTGTTACAAAATATTGGTTACATCATTAATGTTGAAATTATACATGTGAGAACAACGTCAAAAGACGTGCACGTAAAAAGCGTCCGTAATAAAAAGATAAAAACAATTCAAAAATTAAAATAAGCCGTGACAGAGATGACTAGTCCATACTGACGGCGCCCGTTCACGAACATGACGCATGGATCAGCACCCTTTAGCCCAACCATTTTGAAGGGAACTTGACGATCCAACACACACGCCAACAAAAAAGTAAGTAAAGCATCTGTATTAAACTTACTACAAATCCCAGTAAATTCTTTACTCAGTGCAGACGTGGTTTCAAAAGAGATTAACACAGCTTGCCGCTCTCGCATCTTGCCGGGAAGCTAACGTTAAAGTAAATACTTGTATGTGATACAAGCTTTGTTGGTTATCCTGTGAGAATAGCCTTGTTGGATTCCGTGTGCCATTTTCATTGGTCCTTGTTTGCGCGCTTTGAATGGAATGGTCCTTTGACCGACGGTAACGTGTAGTGTAGGGAGATTTTAAATTATGAATTTGATGTTAACGTTAATTGCATTGCCATTAACATCGAATAATCATTTATAGAGTAATCATTATTTTAATTAAGCAAGTGCATGTGAAGCCAAGTCAGAGGCCTTTGGGCGGCATAAAACTTTGACACCAGGTTAGTCTAGAATTAACCAAGTTTCCTCATCATATCATTACAATAATTTACGTTTTCTATAATTCACAAGTAGATGGGTGCCTCCTCCTGTTTTAACCTAGATGGTCTTCTCATCCTACCTTTTTAGACGTCAATAGCATTATGAGGAGATAAACACTATTTCATAATATTTTTATTACAATTATGAATAATAATTATTATTATTATATCATATGTATAATTTTCGTCGGTTATTTAAAAAAAAATCTGCTGTTCCATTTCTTCTTTCTTGTTCCATACATTTCTTTTCTATGAGTGAGTGTAAGTGGTTTAGTGGAATTGCAAGTCTGGATGCTTTTCCTTTCACGTAGCTAAAACCCTCGGACCTAACGCTACATGGGTACAGCTTCCAGTATCAATTTGACTCTCCATTTTCTCCACCAAAATATCGCATTATGTGACTTGAATCCATTAACTAAGACATCTCGGTTCCGAATAGACACAGCAGCGTATAAACAAAGATAAACTATCCCGACTATCACCCAATCTGTCCTACAACTAACCGGGTTACATAACTAGAACCATTTGTAATCTATGTCATTGGTACAGTTCTCATTGCGTATTCTGCGTTTGTATTCGTAAACCCTAGGACGACAAAATCGCGCTATGTGAGTAGTTTCCATAGGCAGGTTAAGCGGTTAATGATGACGACTAGCGGTGGTGATGGTTACTGACAAATGCTTGCACTGACTGGACAGGTCCACTCAAATCTGTGTGGTCCTTTCCTTAAAATATTATTTCAGACACTAATCTACATGGTCCTCACATGGCCTGACCAAGATTATGTCTGGACTTTAAAAGAGACTGTGACCTCTGCGTTTATTTCGGCCTTTCTTCTCAGAGTAGTCAGAAGGAAACCCCGAACTCATCTAGCTTATTTTAAATATTTTTTTAATATCACGTATAAAACTGATTCCGATAGGTATCCTATTTACAGAATAGATGTTAAGAAAACATTTTGCTGTGGTGTTACGTGGATGGATAGAATAAGATATGAGTATAATATGTATAAGGGAAAGTCTGAAAGTGACACCCGTGACAGAAAAGTTGTGTAGAAATCGGTTGTTATGGTTTGGACATGTGATGCGGAGGAATGAGGAAAGTTTCAAGAATGAATGTCGATGGTTATAGGGGTAGGGGAAGACCAAAGAATCGATGGATAGACTGTGTGAAAGATGATATGGCGAGGAAGGGGGTGACTACCACGATGACGAAGAAGAAGAAGACATGTTGCAGTTCTTATAAGGACAAGAGAATTACAATGAATTAGGTACGTATGTGGTTAATAATAATAAAATACCGATGATGGTCAATCGTTCGTGATATAAATATGACGCGGCCTTTTTTTTTTTGGGTGGGAAATCATCAAATGACGTCTCCCGCTCTGGGTGGAGCGGGAGGGCGTGTCAGACTCTTACTGACTAAAACCCACCCGTGTTCCTTCTGTTGCCTGTGCAATGCCAGGGGGCCACGGTATACCTTTCGGATTTTCCCGCAACGCGGCCGTAATGATGTGACTCTTACTTTCTTTGATGGGACTCTCCCATCAAGGAGCGCTGTCCCAAATTAGATGCATTATTAATGTAGGTATTTCAATAAATACGTATCATCATCATTTCAGCCAAAAGACGTCCACTGCTGGACATAGGCCTCCCCCAAGCACCGCCACTTCGACCGATTCGTACTTATACAAAAAGATAAATAATTAAATTATCTTAAAAATGGTGAAGATTTCAGAAAAATACGCTTGATAGTTTATGCATGATTCTCTGTTTTTTATCCGCGTTAGACATAAATTTATAAAATATTATTACACTATGTAATATGAACTTAGTAAGTTATTTTTTCCAAATAATTCACATTACCCGTTTAGACGAGATCTTCAGTAATAAAATCATTAAAAGTCGGTTAGTGACGACTGACTAATAAACGGCATAAACAGGACCATATACGTTTGTACCAAACCTAACGCGGATAAAAAACAGAGAATCATGCATAAACTATATGCATGATTCTCTGTTTTATATCCGCGTTAGACATACATTTATAAAATATTATTACACTATGTAATATGAACTTAGTAAGTTATTTTTTTCCAAATCATTCACATTACCCGCTTAGACGAGATCTTCAGTAATAAAATCATTAAAAGTCGGTTAGTGTCGACTGACTAATAAACGGCATAAACAGGACCAAAGACGTTTGTACCAAAATACCATAAATCAAAACTTTGCCGTTTGGACATAGAGGCGTGCCTCTAAGTTATTTGATTAATAGCTATATGTTTACCCTAAAAATTTCCATGTCTAAATGACTGGTTTGCAGAACTATCAATTGATCAATATTTTAGAAGTCCGCTGTCTCGGAAATGTGTGTGTCTAAAGTAATTAAATACTATATCTATGCATTAAATCAATACTATTAAGGGTGTGCTGTAATAGTGAGTTATCACAAAATTATTGGTTACTAGCGATCCGGCCCTGTGTCGCACGGTTTTTACGGCTCGCGATTTCTTTACTATATTCTGAGTAATTTTAATATAAATACACATAAACCTTCCGGAATACATTTTCTAAATAATGGTGGTATAATAATGGTTCCCCCAAAATATTTTTCGTGTTTTTTTCTGTGCTTGCGTCATGTGTACCGCAAATAAACTTATTTTCTTTCTTTATTTTATCTTCTTTATTTTTGGTGTATAGGAGGAGGAGGAGCTCGTGGCTAAGTAATAACTGCCGCACGGGTCGATCCATCAGGTTAAGCTATGCTTGCCGGGGTTGGTCTGTGGATGGGTGACCATCTTTACATAACGAGACTCCTCCGTGCCTCGGAAAGCACGTTAAGCCGTTGGTCCCGGCTGTCATTCGTGGAACTTTGACAGTCGTTACGGGTCGTCAGAAGCCCGAAAGTCTGACAACCAGTCTTACCAAGGGGTATCGTATTACCCAGTTTCTGGGTTGTGGAGGTCAGATAGGCAGTCGCTTCATGTAAAATACTGGTATTCAGCTGCATCCGGTTAGACTGGAAGCCGACCCCAATATAGTTGGGAAAAGGCTAGGCAGACAGATTTTTGGTGTATACTGCATCAAAATCCATGTAGGAGAACAGACACAGACAGACATTAATTTTGAAAACACTGCTTTAATTTTTTTTGTATTCCACGGCTAAGTGGTGACTGGTAAGGCAAGGTTCTCATACCTACTCGTTAATACACTGAAAAAAAAATATCGCCATTATGAACTCCATTTTTAGTATCTTGCTATCGTAAAGTTCCTTCGATGCCTCTATTCTTTGTTTTTCGTGTGGTTAGTGACTAACCTGGTGTCAGAGTTTTAAATTCGCCCATGGGCCTGACTTAGCTTCACATGCCGTAGTCAATGCTGTCTCAGGCATGCCAGTTTCCTGAAGATGTTTTCCTTCACCGTTTTTGATGCAAGTGATAATTATACAATACGCACATGAATCCGAAAAGTCAAGAGGTGCGTGCCTTTGGTTCGAACTCGAGACCTGTGACTTGGTAGTCCGACGGCCACACTACTAGTCTTTCACTGCTACCTACTATCTATTTACTTGACGCTAAAGCTTTTGTTTAAAAAAAAAAGTGGCATTGTTTAACACCGTAACGTCAAACAACTACTAGAAAGAAAGAAGAAAGAAAGAAAGAAAAAGTATTTATTGGGACAATCACAAGAGATATCAATATAGCTAACACACAAGTAAGCTTAAAATATAACAGAAAGTCCTGTGCGAGGCCAAAAGGCTTCTATCTCAGCATGATGCTGTGACATTTAATAATAAATGCCGCAGCGCTGGTACTACTGGTGGAAGTTTAAAAAAAGATTTTAATATGACGGGTGTTTTAATATGATGGCCTGTCTAGGGAACCGTAGCTACAGTGTCTAAGTATGTACTTATGTATTTAACACCAATCATAATTCTCTAAAACTATAAAATTACAAGCTTTTCCCACGTCGTTAAAACCATTTGTCAGACATGTTTCCGCTGAATTCTCTTCATAATAAAGAAGACAAACATTATGAAATATGTTCCCACGCAACAAACGTGTAATTACAAAAGTTTTGCGGTAAATATACCTAGATATGTATTCAAAGCATATAGATATAGGAATCGACTATCTGTTGAGAGTTGAGATTATGTGTTCGTTGGAGGATAAGGGATCATTTATTTGTGTTGAGATTGTGTGGTCCTTTCTAAGAAGGAGGACCGTTTTTCTTGGTATTGTTTATCAAAAGAACATAAAGTATTTTTACATACATAAACTCACGCCTTCTTCCCATGGGGGCAGGCAGAAACTACGGAACGCGGTGGCGTTCCGTAGTTAAATACTCCTTTTGCTTCGTTTAGGTAATTTCTGCATTGTTGCATTGTTATTTTTTTTTTTCTTTCTATAGTATTTTGGTATCGTAGGTAGTATCTTCAATGCCACATGCGAACTACGCATCAAAGGCATGACGTCACACAAATCCTACATCGCGCGCTAGCCGAGTTTACCGCGCGATCAGCATATATATAACTTTCTGATATCAATCGTTGGGCAGTTGCCCACCAGACACAACACCCGTCTGTTCCGAGGATCCTCCCTTTTCTATGGAGGATGAGTTAACTTTACACCCTGTTCCTCATCCCTCTATCTGTGCCCCTATAGTATAAAATGATCTGACATATAATTAATTACTAACTAGGAGCGTGCGGGTAAGCCTGCATCTAATCTTTTTCACCAATAAATTATAAAAAGACCGATTCACAATCAGTGTCCTTTCGCCCTTAAGAGCAATATGTCTGCTACTAATCTAATTTGATCACCATCACTAATTCTCTAAACTCAAATCGGTGATTGATGTTTATAATTATTTGAAATATGGACCCAGCTGCATCAATCTGATGTCGTAATAAATTGGATGACCTTTACCGCCCACATCTATCAGGTATGGGTGGCAGCTTTGTTTCCAAGTATACTAATGAGAAAATATCAAACAATTTGCACTAATTAATGAATATATTTGTTAAAAAATACTGCATACAGCGGTTTTAATTGACATATTGTAAAAATAACTTCCAGGGAATAAAAATTATCAGTACTTAATTAAATCTTTTGTCGTGTGTTGTGTGGGAGATTGTTATGAAATAGTATCTTCATTCTTTATATTTTATATGGGGTAGGCAGATGTGTAGGTGTCTGTCAGACGAGGTTTTGTTAATTAACTTTTGCTTTTATACGACGGACAGATTAATTGCATCTTTGCCTACGATGTTACTTAATTAAATAACGAACAAAGATGCTTGTTAGAAATTCGCGTTTGAAATGTGGCTATAAATATTTCCATCCAGTAAAATACATTACTTATCAAAAAACTTTTTTTTTGTCATTGGCTGGCTTACAACACGGTCTAATGGCTTCATCAGTAAATTAGGAGAAGCCATTTTCAAACCTACATAGTTATTTAGTTACCTACTCAATCCTCAATATATATTTTTTTTCTTCTTACGCATCTGTCCCAACTTCCCAAGTCTATAAGCAGATTTGTTGCTGGAAGGTCGTGCAGAGTGGTTTCTCCAGCGAGATTTCAGTTTAAAGAAATTTATTTCTCAAAAAGAACATGTATAGTTCACTAAAATATGAGAAACTAAACAAGATATCTTAAGTAATAAACATAATTGTCATTCGATCTATCGAGCACACACAGTGAGTCACGAATTCATTATTGTTGGTTAGCCAAATACAACATTAATCTTTTCTTAAAAATGTTTTCCCTCTTTATACTTTGTGACACAATGTCCTAGTTAACAAGGTCCATTATGGCTAAACTTTTCAGCCGCCTTTAATGTCCGGCTTTGTAAGCGCTTTCGCCAAAGGATTTGGATGGTTCTGTGGGCGTGATCTGTAGCAAACTGCCCAGATTTTCGCTTCCTGATGCACTGTGTTTTGGTTTCTTGTAAACCATGGTGCATTTGTGATGTTTTTAAGGATGACATTTTGAAATCTCTTGTTGATGTTAGAGACACTAGCAGTTCCCCATAGTTGGATGCCATATTAATCTGTGGCCATATGTCCAAATAAGCTTCAAGATTGTGTTGTATTATACCAACAGTGTATTGTCTATCGACAGGACTGAATATCTTTCAAGGAACCAGTATATGTTCCTGTACTTAGTATTGAGCTGATTTGAGCTGATAAATATGTATATATTTATTGCTTCCACATGTGAACTTAGATGGTAGGTTTTACAACCAGAATACAATAGAATTATAATACATATGTACAGGTATATAAAATAATCTAAAAAATTTAAGTACATTTTGCAGATAAAATCTTATATATAAAATTCTCGTGTCACAATGTTCGTTCCCGTACTCCTCCGAAACGGCTTGACCGATTCTCATGAAATTTTGTGAGCATATTGAGTAGGTCTGAGAATCGGCTAACATCTATTTTTCATACCCCTTAGTGATAAGGGTTGTCCACCCGGGTCAGCTAGTAATACATAAATAATAGATAAGCAAAATCCTAATAAACTTTGATTATAATATTATGTACTTAATTTAAAACTAGCTCCCACATAACAACTAATTTATCTCGTAAAACAGGACTTCGTCTGCTACTATCTCCTACTCTTTCGCTTGTCATTTAATTTTGATCATTTTGATTTTGATAATAACGACAATTTTGATCATTATGTGTGTGTGTGTGTGTAGGGTCCTACAGGGTCCATAATGATCTAAATTATATAGTTACCACCTAAGTACACATTATGGTAAAGCAATAAAGATATTGAGTATTGAGGTTTTACAAAGATATGATCATTGTGAACCCTGCCTGGAGGAAGAGGAATTTTAATTAGTCTTAATAAAAACCTTCCTCTCTCCGCGATTCCACGGTTCGCAACGATCATGTCTTTGTTATACCTACAGGCGTGTACTTACGCACGAACGAACAAGAACTTGGTGAACACGAACATCGAACACTTTGTTCGCATGTGCGAAGGTACCACTAACGAACATCAAACACTGTGTTCGTCAAAAATGTTTGTAGCGATCCAATTTCTGGCTACTAAAGAGACCGGCTATCGAATTACGCAACACATTTTCGTAAACGCTTACGACTAATCTGTTTCATTTTGACAGTTCAACAACATTCATTGCGTTATTTACGTTGTTGAGCAGAATTTTTTTTCGAACACAAGACGCAATCTGTTTCAAAACGATTCAGATTCTGATTGATCGTGTATTACGGGCTGAGTCGTTGAGCGTGAACACAAGTCGAACTCTGTTCGTATGGTGTTTGTTCACTTTCGCTTTCCTAAATTAGGTCCACACCAAACAACCAACCATTATTGGGAACAAAATTTGAATGGTCCGTATTCAAAATGTTTTGTTCGTTCTTCCCTAAGGGCGTTTATTCTGAAAGTTGGCAACGTTGGAAATAGATGTCAAATATTTCGCTGTTTTGATTGATTTGGCAATATTAATGTATGGAAATATGAAATGTGGCTAACTAGCGAACTAGAATATTAATAATGAATTGCAATATAACACTGAATTTGATGTTGTAACCGTTTCAGGTATAAAAAAGGCATTTGGAGAGTTTCCAAAATACTTTATTTACATATAATAGTAAATGTTCGGTGTTACCTACAATATTAATTATTGCATTTCATGAACAATATTTTAGTTCGCTAGTTAGCCACATTTGAGGAGCTCGTGGCTAAGTAGTAACTGCCGCACGGATCGATCCTTCAGGTTAAGCTACGCTTGCCGGGGTTGGTCTGTGGATGGGTGACCATCTTTACATACCGAGACTCCACCGTGCCTCGGAAAGCACGTTAAGCCGTTGGTCCCGGTTGTCATTTGGGGATCTTTGACAGTCGTTACGGGTCGTCAGAAGCCCGAAAGTCTGACAACCAGTCTTACCAAGGGGTATCGTATTACCCAATTACTGGGTTGTGGAGGTCAGATAGGCAGTCGCTCCATGTAAAATACTGGTATTCGGCTGCATCCGGTTAGACTGGAAGCCGACCCCAATATAGTTGGGAAAAGGCTAGGCAGAGTTAGCCACATTTCATATTTCCATACAATTATTGCCAAATTAATCAAAACAGGTAAATATTTGACAGCTTTTATGCGACGTTGCCAACTTTTAGGATACGCCCTCTTAAGACACACTGTTATAGCAAAATATCATTTCAGAATTACCCCTGTGAATTAACTTTAGACGAGTTATGTTTCGTGCGTGTTCTAAGCGCTATTCTACCAGCTGTTCCGCCGGTCCTTTGAGACGTGATTTACAACCAAAAACGTCGTGTGACCGTGAAGGAAAAACCGGAAAGGCCATATTTTACTCTCGTGAACACAAATCCTGCCTTTTGCAGGCTGAAAATGTTTTATTAGACTTTTTCAGTCCTTCATGCAACAGATGGTACCTACCTTTTAGAACAAGCATGAAGGAACGATTCAATTTTGTATACATTTAAAGTCAGTGTACCCACAGATTAATATAGATAGGACACGGCAAAATCATTTAAATAAAAAGCGACTTTTACTACGAAACAATAAAATGCAATTCAGGTTGTACGACGCTAATCACTAACTAGAAGTTGTCTTACTCACTGATTTTGCCACGCAAGACGGGCCCGCTGCGTACCTACTTGTAGCTTCATAAGAAAACTGCGGAGTGTCCCATCTTTATTAATCTGTGGTATACCTTAAGACCAAACTACCTCAAATGGCTTAGCATGATCCTCCGTTTTGCCGAAAATACTGCAGCATTAATTTTGAAATAAATATATGGTAAAGTTGAGGATTAATGTTAAGTAGGTACTATGTTTATCGAAAACACGATTCCATAAAATTTTCTCGATAGAAAAAAAATCCAAAGTTACCTCCAAACCGAACAATAAACCGCTGGTATTCAGAAAATACTTCAAATTAGATCATGAAACTTTGCATACTAACTTTGTATAGCAGGTCTTATGTTTTTAATTTTTAATAAATTACCATTATTTTCACCGTATAAAGCAATTACCTAAACTACTGGCGACTTGGAGCCGCCAGTGCCCCACTCCGTCTCGCTCCCACTCAGTTCGCGAGCAGTATGGTGCGAGCGATATAAAATGTGAATTTAAGCTGAGGTAGTATGGGCTCTTAAGTTTAAAATCAGAGGTATCCATATAAGTTCTTAATATTTAATTTGACGTTTTCGGGCGGCTAAATAAATGAGTTCAATTCCGACAGGCAAAAACAAAAATACACATAAAATAAAATTAGAAGCACAAAATATACGTAGGTTTACTTACGAGACAAAAGAAAGATCCAATTTGACACAAATTTATCTCGAGACGGGACATACAAACTGTATAAGATACATTAGGAGAACACTTTTAGAGAATGAAATGAAACGTGACGACATTTTATGAGAAAAACTAGCGGTTCCCCCCCCGCATTTCCTGATAAATTCAATTTATCATATAAAATTGCGAGGTCTGTTGGAAAGGACGAGCAATTAGTGAATAAAGGACGGATTTAAAGCGAGGGCCATAGATGAATCACGAGCAAGTGAAGGATTCTAACGAATAATTGAATCACGAGTGTAGAGAGTGATTCAAGTGTTAGAATCCTGAGCGACGCGAGTGATTCATGGCCCTCGATACTCGTATAAATCCGTTTTATTCAAGAGTTGCATATTATACTTTATACCATGACTACGAGAAAAAGAAAAATTGAAGCTTAAATTAATTAAAATGCACATTAAAATTGGAACAATTTGTGTTCGTACAACTTACATTATTCAAAATAGCGCTAATTTACTATCATTAGTAAATGGGCAGCAAATAACAATTCCTTGTCGAAAATGTCGCCCAATCAAATCTCGAGGAGTTATTTGCACAAGGAGTTTGTATGTCGAGTATTCTTTGCACAAGGAGTTTGTATCGAGTATTTTTTCGCAAGGATGTTGTATAGCATTGAGATGGAGGTCTAAAATATTGGTGTGTTCTAAATTTAAACAACAAAATAGTAATTAATGGTAGATTTTACAACTAGTGCACAAAACGAACCATTTTTATTCGAGACTTTTAGCAGCCCGAGACGAAGGCGAGGGCTGATAGTAATGTCGAGGATAAAATGGTTTTGTGGACGAGTTATAAACTCTGCTTTTCACTTCGATTGCGAGGAAATAAAACAGTAGTATAACATAACATTTCTTTAATTAAAATTCAAAGTAAAATTAGTACAGTTTTGAATACTGAAGGAAATTGTTTTTCGCGGCATATTAACGGTATTTTTCTGAATTTTACGACATGGATATTAAGGCTTGGGCTGCAGACCTATACAGCCTACTATTAGATTAATTTTGTAATAATAATTTTCTTAAATTAATTAAATAACCTACCGTACTTGAATTTAAATTTTAATACCTTTTATGTCTTAAAAAACACATAAGGCAAATCAATTAAAGTCAATGTTAAAATGTTTAAATAACAAATTCTATCTATGAACTTCTTATTGTGTTTGGCTGTATGGCTCATTTTATTTGCTTCAATATAGATACTTATATGAGTAGATACGTTAATGTACTAGTGCACAAAATTCGATTTTGTGCAGCCATAGGTATACCATAGGTATACCTATCCTGCACAAATAAGCACTTTCAGAGCATGAGAAGTGAAAAAGTGCTTTTTATTCTCTGTTTTCAGTGAATAAAAATAACAGTGGTTCCGTACCATATTCGATCGAGAAAAAACGATGCAAAAACCACGTTTCTTGTATCCCTTTAATTATTAACTTTATTAATTTTTTATAATTGGTTGTTACAGCGGCAATAGAAATACACTAACGGTGAAAATTTAAACTGTCTACCTATACGGTTCATGAGCTACAGCCCGCAGATAGACAGACCGACGGACGAACAGTGGAGGCTTAGTTATAGGGTTCCGTTTGGCACCCCAGGTCCGCAACACTAAAAACGATCACAATGACGTAAAGAACAAGTAACTCTCGGAGTCTTTAAGCGACTTTTTACATGGTTTTACTAGGATTTTCACCCTCTTTATTACCTAACTTCGCTTTTAACCATGTAAACAACTTCAGCATGTCAAAATTAAAAATATTTTATTTCACATAAACCTACATGGGCACTTATGAAACGTCAGAAGCTAGGTGCACGGTTCCAATTGGTCGTTTCCTATGGAGAAGAGCCGGCAAGAAACTCCACGGTTACTCTTTTAAAAATAATTGGTTTTTACAATATTTTCAAATAACAGTGTTATTTGGTATGGGAGGACAGTGTAGGTCTTTCAACAATGTCTGCATTGTCCTTTCAGCAATCAAACAGCCTTGCAGATTGTAAGCCTATAGGCCTTTATTCGAACCACTCTGAAGCCTGTGAATACTGCGCAGTATTGTCCCCCAGGCGGCATTCGGTTAGCTATTCTCTTAGCTGTGCTAGCTGTTACATGTTACAGCAAGCTATTGTGTGTGTGTGTGTGTGTTATATTCTGAGCCCTGGTCTTTGTAGGCAGGGTAGATGTGAATTGTGTTGTTTGGTACATTTTGTGTATATTCTTGGAGGGATAGTTGAATTATTATTTAAATCTTTCCATTTGCAGAAGATGTGGGACGCATACCTAATTGTAGAATGACATCTTTCTTTTAGTAGGATTGGGGAATGTGGTACGGACTTAACATACTATTGATACAATTTGGTTTATTGTCCCAAGTATTGCCGCCACTAACCTGTAGGGAAATTACCACTTTTTGGAGCTTTCTACAGAATAATTTATGTACTAATTAATTCATCTTGTTTTTTCGGTTTCAGGTATGGCATTCACTTCGACTCGTAGATGGCGTAGAATATCTAAGATGAGGTAAGGTTCCGCATAGCAATGAGTTGAAAGGACCACCCTTTGATCCTTGGGTCGATTACCGTGTCAAGATTAATTTTACATAAGGTGCTAATAGATTCGCCAACGATAATAGTAAGTTAATATCGCTTCCTATAAGCGCCCTATAACTTCGTTGTTGTTTATGTACAAGACAAATATGAACTCTTTCAAAAACTAAGTTTTAATGTCGACCTTTATAGTGCAAACATCTAAACTAGAACATAACTCATGTTTATGTTCCCACAAACACAGGCACACTTCCACTATGCACCATGCACCATTACCTTGTTGACTGAAATACCGCCTTTACAAACGTAATGACCATTAAATTCCTGTTATTCTCGCCCCCGGAAGCGAGAACTCTCCCCGAATAATATAACTTTGAAGTCGTAAATTGATGGCGAATTGTTTTCTGTTAAATATCCAAACGGAATAATAAAATAATCAGCGATTTTAACGTTCGGAAACATCAACTCTACGTCATCTACGTGGGTAGGTAGGTAGGTAAGAGTTTCGATTCTGTTTCTTGTTTACTGCCACTTAAAGGTTGGTTCTGAATTTCAGACGAAGCGTTTATGCTAGCCTTTATTATTAAACTAAGAAATAATCAATAAATACATTTAAAAAAATATTCTCAAAAACATATACTTTGACAATAGAATAGTTATACAGAATGGTGTATACAAAAGGTAAATCTGCTCAGCCTTTTCCCAACTATTTTGGGGTCGGCTTCCAGTCTAACCGGATGCAGCTGAATACCGTATTTCACAAGGAGCGACTGCCTATCTGACCTCCACAACCCAGTATCAGACTTTGAGGGCTTCTGATTACCCGTAACGACTGTCAAAGATCTACGAATGACAGCCGGGACCAACGGCTTAACGTGCCGAGGCAGTCCATCCACTCATGGATGAACTGTGAAAGATGATATGGCTTTGGCTACAAAGGGAGTAACTACCGAGATGACTAAATGACTAATAGAGAAGTATGGAAGAAAAAGATATAGGTCGACGGGTCGTCAGAAGCCCGAAAGTTTGACAACCAGTGTCACTTTCGGGCTTCTGACGACCCGTAACGACTGTCAAAAATCCACGAATGACAGCCGGGACCAACATTTGACTGCCTCGTTGGTCTAGTGGTCGCAAGCGCTACTGCTGAGCATGAGGTCCTAGGTTCGATTGCCGTGTCGGGCATAATGTTATTGGGTTTTTCCATCTGGAATTGCTCAGTAGCAGCCTGGAGTCTGACTTTGTGCCTGGTTGATGGCATTAGGCTAGCCCCCTATTACATGGGACTTAAACATAACTGGCGAAGTGTGGACCTATAGGTACACTTCTGCTTAACCCTTCGGGGAATACAGGCGTGTTATGTTAATTGTTTAAGCAAACGATCAGATAACCTTTCCTTCGCTTTCTCAAACAAGAACTTTATTCTCAATGAATAACCAGGCTTTTTAAGCCTGGTTATTGATTGAGAATAAAGTTCTTATGTGACCGCGGATGTGGCGCATAGTTTTATCCCCATTTGTATTCTTTTTTCTTTTTTTTAACCAGCTGCGCCCCACGTTTTCACCCGCATAAGTGTCGATCCCGTGGGAATACCGGGATAAAAGTATCCTATGTCCTAACCCGGGTCTAAATTTGGCACATGGGTGAGACCATGGTCTCACCCATGTGCCAAATTTCATCCAAATCCATTCAGCCATTTTAGCGTGAAAGCGTAACAAACAAACTCACTTTCGCATTTATAATATTATATAATATGTGTAGTTACGATTTTATGCGTTCTTTCAGGCGCAAAATTACCTTGTTTCTATGTTTAGGGAACGGTGAAATTGTCTAAGAAAACAGTTTGCATCCCTGTACATGAAAGACTTTCTGTTTGTCTTGCATTATGCAAGAATTGCTACATGCATTTTTGATATTCCCAGAGCGTTTCTTGGAAAAGCAAAATCTTGAAAAACTGGTTGGGGTTTTATTGCGTTTGAATACAATTATTTTCATTTCATATTGTTAATAAGCAAGAGGAAATTGATACATAAGAGTAGAGTAGGATGATTCGCTTGTCATAAATTAGGTACTAGGAGAGTATGAAAGACCTGCAGGCATTCAAAGTCGATATAAATAATGACTCAGTGCGAGACAGATGGACTTGGAGAACCGACCAGGAGGACAGGATTGCGCCATGCCTTTGACTCTCAAGGTAGCCCGCGAAATTCAAATTTTCTTACGAAATTTGCAACTTGCAGCTCATTGGATGGGTGTATGTTGATTAAAGCATGAGAGAGTTGTACGGATGGCTTAAATAATTATAATGATTCTATAAGTATAGATTTTTTAGGGTCGCGAATCATACAACCTGATGCTTGCCTGCTAATTGCAATAAATGTAAGAAAATTTGAATGTCGCGGGCAACCCTGGCGGGGACAGACTTTGGATTTAGTATTTAGGAACATTCGATTTTTTTAATGACTAATGAGCTCTTCCCTTTAGTGTAAGTTTGTATTTAAGATTTGTCAAAATAAATTACTGTATTCTTCTGTTTTCTCATTATTGCTTCTCCTGTCGCAGGTCTGCTGGAAGAAATTTCTTAAGACATAAGCAGTACTGTACTCATAATTATGTCTTATCTGTTTCTTTTTTTCTGTGTGTACATAAATAATAAAATAAATAAATAAACATGAGGCAAAATAGCCAGATGTTTGTCAAAATGAGCAGACAATTCATATTGCAACCGGTTCCTTTAGTGACAAGAATAAAATATCCAAGAAATAATACCGTCTTCCGTCGTACATGTCTTGATTTCTTAGATAGCTGTACCACTCCTACGCTATTGCATGTTTCACGCGTATTGGCGACAGCTCTTACTTTCAAATAACGATATAACAGTGAACACGTAACGATATACGATAGTATCTGGCGGCCATTTTAAATATCAAGACTTCTAGATCTAATTAGCATGAGCTTGGATTATAGCTAGATATGTTTTTAAGTAGATACTTACATAAAAAGTGAAGTAAAATGCGATGTAATCTGTTAAAGTGGTGTCATTTCAGATAATGTGAGCGTTTCAAATTGATAAGCAAATGTACAGTTTGATCGCGTTTTTTGTGCGAACGGCAGAGCTTTTTTAAAACGAGTGATGTAATTGACATTTACAAAAAAAGAAACAGGAAAACGCTTCATGGGCGTAGCCACCGATCGAATGCCTATATATAGGACTAGTCGCTGCCCGCGGTTTCTCCCAAGTGGACCCTAATTCTTTTTATTTTTCTATAATAAAAGTCGCCTTAGTTACTCCTTATAACATCAGCTATCTGTCAGTGAGAGTCCCGTCAAAATTGGTCTAGCCGTTTCGGAGAGTAGCCGGAACAAACAGACTGGCAAAAAAATAAATAAAAAAAAGTTTTATTGTATATATGTAGCGTATACTTTCATATGCATTTAGTAAAACGCTGTTATTTTAACATTACAAGCAGATACTTCAATTTTATTTATTTGTATGAATATAGATTAGGTAGTACACTGATATAGGCTGTTGAAAATGTCTATGATGATCCCAAGGAGATATTATTTCCCAATTCAATCGAATCTTATTAAGAAATGTACTAAATTATAATTCTGCAAACACCATGCACAATGGAGAAACAGTTAACCAAAAAAAATATATTACTAAATAAATGTTATTAAGTATACAGACAGGGTCCACGATTGTTACAACAAATGTTTACTTACCACCTAAGCATATACATTGTGGAATGCAATAAATGATTGAGTATTGATGTTTCTACGTTTTTTTTCTTCAAAATATTTGCCATTTTGTTAACATCTGTCTATGACCCGCGGCTACGCCCACGATGGATTCTGTACGGAAACACTCCTCCGATTTTACACACACCAAATAACTTTTATACCCAACTGCCACATGACTATTTCCATCGTTTAACCATCTTCTCAGACAGTTAAGACTCACGTCCGCATTAATAATGCCAGCAGATAGAGCTGCCATTCCACGCTCTGCTCACCCTCAGAGCAATCACGAACGCACCCTGAGTAACAAGTGACACAGCAAGCCTTTGACACGCATAACGGAATCGATTCAATACGAGCGAGCGTTGGAGCATCGATGCATCGATACATCGGTACCGGTTAGAGTCACGCTTCGCTTGTTGTGAGATGAAGCGACGACTGTTCTAACTGACATGTTGCATTGAAACTGTTTTGTAGAGGAAATTCATTAGTAAATAGTGTGAGTTTTCTATAAGACTGTTAGTATTGTGGTTTGTACATTATTCGCTTGTGCTAGGAGCGGGGTCACGTCGATAAAATGCTACAGGTGGAATTAGAAATCCACCCTTTCACAAATCCCGTGGTGAAATCCTAGATTATTTGCTTTTTTAGGTCCAAAGGGAACCCTATTACTAAGACTTCGCTGTCCGTCCGTCCGTCCGTCTATCACCAGGCTATATCTCATCAACCATGATAGTTAGACAGTTGACATTTTCACAGATGATGTAGGTATTTCTGTGGCCGCTATAACAACAAACTAAAAACAAAAAAAATAAGGGGGCTCTCATACAATATAACAGACATGATTTTTTTTTGCCGTTTCTATATATAATGGTACGGAACCCTTCGTGCGCGAGTCCGACTGGCACTTGGCCGGTTTTTTCCTACTCTTCTGGGAACAAGCTATCCTTGAGGCCGTGGTCAAGCATATAGGCAGTACTATCGAGAATGCGTAGATACAACTAATGTCGTTATTAAGGTACACAACAAGTTTTTTTGGATAACCTGTTTGTTTGATATGATGCAGTCGACGATGATGATGATGGTACACGCTTGCCTAAAAGTACCTTACCCATTTTCATCAGCCACAATCGCCTCACAACTGAAATTGCGTCTGTTTTCCCAGGGCTTCAGTGTTGCGCACTCCAAACTAATGGTTTACAAGTGGTCAATCACCTAGTACAAACAGACCCATTTCGTAGATGTCTGGAAACTCCTGTTAATTAAGATTTCTGTTTAATTGCTGGCGGTTTAATTAACGTACGTATATGTCGGTCAAGTGGGAATCGGCACTGCTGCTGAAATAATTGGTACTTTTATAGCATGTGACATTGTTTGAAAGTGAATTAATTTATCCCATTTATATGGCTGTTTTTACATTACTTTGATTCAAACTGCATAACATCACGCCTGTATTCCCCAAAGGGTTAATCAGAGGTATACCTATAGTACACATACTTCGCCAGTTATTTTAAAGTAACCGATGTACCACGGGGCAAGCCAATTGCCATCAACCAGGCACAAGTCCAGGCTCCGAGCTGCCACTGAGAAATTCCAGATGAAAAAACCCAATAACACTGGCTGACCCGGGAATCAAACCCAGGACCTCGTGCTCAGTGCTTGCGACTACTAAACCAATGACGCAGTTTTAATTCAGACTTTCAGACTGTCTGAAATTAAATGAGATCTGTATGACTCAATATCTCATTTAAACGTAACCTGTACGTATTTAATTAATTTGGTTACTCAATAATTAGGGAACTTTTATTAGCTTTCATTGATCGTTGATTGATGGGTAAAGTACAAGTTATCGCTCACTCCACTTCTTGTGAATAAAGATAAAATTACACTTATATTGTTGTTGTGTCACTGTTTAAAGCGTCGTGCACCGGCGCGACTCGACTCAAACAAAACAATTTCTAAGAAAACTTCACGGTAGAACAATTAGCGGTAAAGTGTCGCGCGACAAGTCGCGCCAGTCTACACGAGTTTAAAATAGGCTTGTGTTTAAATAATAATCGCCTGTTTGGGCTGTTTGTGAATGTTTGTAAACGCACCCACACACAATACAGGAGCTATTCCAAGTAATAAGCAAAGTTAAAAAAAAAGCCGCTATTGTCGAAGGCAGCTACGCTGGCTGTGGTTGGGTGATCATCATCATTATGATTCTCCTCCTCTTACACCATTTAAGGGCTTCCCCCACAGACAGGCGCGACGTAACACCGGTAGAAAAATTTCCGTGAAATTTTCTCCAGGGTTGTGTCGCGCCTGTCTGCTGGATCCTTTATTTGTGGTCGGCGCAACATGTCCCTTTCTTCCATACTTCTCTATAATAATAATAATATCCGTCATCTCGGTAGTCACCCCCTTTCCAGCCAAAGCCATATCATGCCTCGGCACGTTAAGCCGTTGGTCCCGGCTGTCATTCGTAGATCTTTGACAGTCGTTACGGGTAATCAGCAGCCCAAAGTCTGATAACCAGCCTTATCATGGGGTATCGTGTTACTCAGTAACTGGGTTGTGGAAGTCAGTCGCTCCATGTAAAATGATGGTATTCAGCTGCATCCGGTTAGACTGGAAGCCGACGCCAACATTTTGGGAAAGTTCTCGATATGATCACCCATCCACGGACCGACCTCGGCAAGTTTAGCTTAACTTTCTATCGACCCGTGCGGCTGGTTGTATTTAGCCACGAGCCCCTCACAAGGCAGAAATATACGTCAAAGTATTATGAGACTGCCTCGTTGGCCTTAGTGGTCGCAAGTGCAACTGCAGAGCACGAGGGTTCGATTCTCAGGCAGGAATTCCGCAGTAGAAGCCCAATGTTTGGATTTCAGTCCGGTTGATGGCAATAGGCTCGCCCCCCCTGGTACATGGGACTGAAACATAACGGGCGAAATCTGGGCGTACTATAGGAACACCTCTGCCTAACCCTTTGAGGATTACAGGCGTAATTTTATGTTATGTAATAAGTAAATACCAACTTAAGTTGTCACTTTTACATAACTCCAACTAAAATCATGGGCGTACTGCCAAGATCTCTCCAAAAATATGATTGCTTCACAAACAAACTTACAGGCGAATCTAAAAGACGTACAAAACTGTTTATTGCAGCAATAAAAATAGTGTTTATTATAGTGTAGATGTTATGAATGTTTCTGACGAGTACTTGTGATGTACCTATTGAAGACTGAAGAGGTCGGTTCAGTCTTAGTATTGGATGTTACATAAATAGACGCGAAAATACTCGTAACTGTTTGTGGTAAATTATTTTTGTGTTACTGACACAGTAAAGCAATGGAGAGAGGAGTATTTTGAAAATAAGAAAAATACATAAAAGAAGAAGTGAATACACAGAAGACACAGCTAATTGACGTCCTACACTATATTCTAAGTTTAAAGTGGTGATGGGCGGGCCAAGTATCACGATATAGTGACAAGCGATGGACAGTAGAAGCGATGAGATGGAAAGGACTTAGTGAAAAAGACGAAAGGAAGGACTTATAAAACGATGGAGTGACGACCTACAGCGGGAAAAGAGTGGATTGAACGAGCTAAAAGCAGAGAAAACTGGATCAAACTGGAGGAGGCCTACATATACCCAAATAGGGGTTCCTGTCCAAGAAAGTAGCGCAAGTAAATGACATAATCAACGGCAAAGAAAAACATTGCGATAAAATCGTATAAAAGTGTAAACTCTGCTTAATTAAAAGTGAATATTTATACAACTAAAGGAAAACAAAGGCTTTATTATTATTATTGACACAGTACCTAAATGTAAATATATGAAAGACGGTGATTTTCAGAACATTCAGTCTCTTATTCTTCTTCGTTGTATTGATGAAGGAGAAGAATCAGCCTATGATGCTTATATATATATCTATCTATATTAAACTAGCTAATGCCTACTGGCATGCATTGCAATGCCTTTTTCATATTATTATTTTTGTTGTTTTTTGTTAAGGGCCGTTTCCGGCGCGTAAACAACAACATACCAAAGTTTCATTACAATCGATCGAGCCATTTTCGAGTTTTGCGAGACTAACTCACGGCCAATGAACTTATTGGTGATGTTCTTCAGAAAGGACAGGTGCGTGTGCGTAGTACTCGCAACGGTTGCAGTATGCCGGCCATTTCAGACCATGCCTGATCTTAATATCTTGGTCAAATCAGTCAGATAATCACTCAACGACTGTTGAGACCACTACTCTCACCATCGCTGCGTGCTGGCGGCAGTGAACAAGGGGTGCGGGGACAGCGGCGAGCCAGCCGGCCGTACAACGGAAGGCGGGCCCCCGCGACACACGAGTCAGCTGTTGCACACCTCCACGCACGGCTGCGCTTACGCGTTTTTCTTATTCTCCATTTTCTTGTTGCTTTATAACCGATCCGTTTGTCATTCCATTCATATCTTTCTATCTTATTATATTCTACATGTTATACAGTCCACTCATCTTTCATTTGCTTCACCACGATCTATCGTCGCGATCAACGACAAGTCGCGGTTCACCCCATTCCCCCCTCTTCAGTATTCTTTGGCAAGAAAGGTAGCTTCACAGTTCCTCCTTCACTCTCGGAAAATCATGACCACATTACTTCAAAAATCATTCCAATAAACCGTCCATTTCGTAACTAAACACTTATACTTACGATTTTAAATGCGCTATCGTAAATTAAGTTTACGACACGATTTCGAAACGAACCCGGAACTCGTACGATTACGTATCATTACGTGCGAGTCCTTTTGTGACCTTAATACGTTGTATCCTTGCTTATTTGGAGGTGCATTGTGCCTCCTATTTAGGATTGAAAAAATTACATTGTATAACTTTGGTACTTAGCATACTGCGTAGAACATAAATCAGGTGTTCGGGTCTACATTACTTAGCTGGTATAAGTTATGCTAATGGCGGCTTTACATTCTCGCCGAGGCACGCCGAGACAGGCCGAGTGCGAGAATGTATATGAGAGCGCTCGGCACGCCTCGGTATGCCTCGGCGTTCCTCGCTCGCTCTCCGTCATGTGTCGCTTTTTTGTGCCCGAGCCAAAGGATCTGGTACACTCTCGTGTCTCGAGAGCAACGGCAACTTCAACTGACGTATAGGTGAGCGAGAGTGTAGGTACATGGGCGCACTCGGGCTGAAGCTCCTCGCTTGAGACTTTTTCGCGAGACCTAGACGATCACTCGGACAGGAGTGTACAGCCGCCATAAGAATTTGCAGCTCTAAATGTGCGGGTCAAATTCCGGGCTCGAAATATTTACTTACAACATTGAGGTGAATTTATTTTCTTTAGGGTATTGATATTGAAAGTTGTTGGTGTACACTGCCCGAGTAAGATTATTAGTAGGCAAATAATTTGAAAATTGCCCCTACTAATGGAAAACTTTAGAAAGAAGGTGACAAAGAGTTCTAGGTACTTTTGGATATTCTTCATACTCTTATCGGGTCCCCCAACTAGTAAAGATTAGCCACACGCCCTTTAAATATTTATACATCCATCTCGAAAATGACACAAAAAAAAAGAAGTGTTACATCGTTTGTTTACAAGAGGGATCATGTAAAGTTTACACTCGTAAACGAACGATGTAAGACTTCTTTTTTTTTTTTGCTTGTTATTTTGTCCCATTGCTGGGCAAGACCTCCCATTTCTCTTCCAAACCTCGGATCTGTCTTATGCGATCTCTGGCCAAGTTGGCCCCGCAAACATGATCAGACCGTCACACCACTATGGCCGCAGTCTACCTCGAATTTTTTGTCTCTTTTAATTTTTTCATACCGATATTTATCGTCTACGTATTCTCTGTAGACTCCCCTAAAAGAAATATGATATTAAAAGTGCCAAGCCTTTCAGAGTGCTTTTTCAGTTAAATCAACCACCGTAACGATCGCCGTTTAGCCCGACAGTAAATTATAATTAATACAAGCCAAGACTTTTAATTGGCTTTTAATTAATTAGGTTTAGTAAGCCAAAATTACTCATTATGAACGGTATCGTAATTCCTGATATCTTAATGTGGCAAATTTTGCTTTAGTTCGTGAAAATTTCTTCTTTGATACGCCTAATGAGTTAGGTGGGCTCTAGGGAATCCTTTTTTATGTTTTTCTGCATCCTCGTGTTTGTACGTTTTTCTCCGCCCCATGTCTGCTATGATTAAAGAGATTTTGCGTTCATTAGCTATGTAGTATACTGTCTCTAGTGTGTTTAGCTTTTTTCAGTCCTTGTTTTTAATCAAAGTTGAACAGAATGGTTTCATTTGTATCCTGCTATACGTTGTTAGATGAAACAAAGGACTCTTTGAACTGTTGCCTATTACCTCTCCGTTACACCAAGGTATAAATCCTGTATTCTACATGTTGTGTATACTGTCTTCGTTTAACGATTACAACATTTATTTTATTTTTTGGACGCTGGGAAAAATGCATTACGCATACCCACCCATCGGGGGACGGGTGGGGTATGTGGGACTCCCCGGTAGAACCGGTATACCCGGGGCTTTTTCCCCCCCCCCCGTACGTTGTCGTGAGCGGACGTGTTTTTGTGTGCTCCGGAATTTTATTCTAAAATACTAGTAAATAGTCTAGTTATCGTTATAAAAGTCGTATATATTTGTGACTAATAACACGACCTATAAAACAGTGCATAAACCATATCTGTGCTCAAACTATTACTGGAGTTATTTACAAAAGCATTTTTGACATTTTAAAAAGTGACCAGTGCCGTGCAAAGTGAATGACCTCTATAAACAAAGGACATGGTCATAAGTCACGTTCAATTCTACTACTTGTATGATATTGATCAACAATTTGCGACACCACGGTAACAGTCCAGTTGGCGTGGAGGCGTGCGCATTGGCATCGTCATTCAACGAAGTTAAGAAGTCGTGAGTTCTAATCCAGCCACTGGTGATTCTTTTTGCAATTGAAAATCACTTTTATTTTGAAATAGTAGTGTCAACGAAACTTTTTGACACTTTTTATAAATTTAAAAAGCTTTTTTGTAATATGTATAAAACGCCGCCGAAATCTTCTATGGAGACTCCATCACGCTCCGAGTCTGATTTACCAAAACTCTGTGTCGAAGAGGGCTCATTGCTGGACATTAGCCCAATAAATATCACCCAGAGAGCTAAGCGTCGCCGGCAAACTAATGATGGTAGCCACCTGGGCAGCTTTGCCGATCAATTCTCGGATCTAAAGAACGAACTTAAATCCGACCTCAAGGAATTAATAAATGATTTAATGCGCTCTCAGAATTCTCGTATGGACAAATTTGAAAAGCATATATTGGAAATGAAATCCCACTGTACAACAATAGAAGAAACAAACAAGCAAATTGAAAAATCTATGACAGCTATATCATCCGAATTAATTTTTTTGGAGCGTAAAATTGCTAACATTGAATTAGACCGTAACAACATGGCGAAAAGGCTAATTTACATTGAAGAAAAACTAGATAATATTGATCGCAGTTGTATTCAAACATGCATTGAGATACGTAACGTACCCAAGCGTCCGAAAGAAACAAAGAACTCCTTGTTCACTTTGGTTCAACAGCTGTCCAAGGCACTGGATACTAACACTCAACTCTCGGACATTCGTGACGTTTCAAGGTTGCCTTCCAAAAAGGAAAACAAAACCTCCAACATCAGCATCGAGTTTACAAACACCTTACATAAATGTAATTTTTTATTGGCCGCCAAGCAGTTTAACATCAAAAACTCCACTAATAAAATTAACTCAACTCACTTAGGCATTGAAGGACCTGGTGGCCCTATCTACATTGCTGAACAGCTTACAACTCTATCCAAAAAGCTTTTCTACGCAGCTAGAAACTTCGCAAAGCAGAATGGGTATGCTTATTGCTGGACGTCAAATGGACGTGTGATGTTGAAAAAAAACGCGGATAGTCAATACATTCTGGTAAAAAATGAACAACAACTGCTGAAAATGTCTCAGCCGAGTAACGAGCAACAACCACTTCTAACGTCTCAGCCTAATGATGCATGACTAATAACAATCAATCTGAAATGTTTTAAATTTAACTTACTTTTCTCATTTTATATAATTTTCTTAGCATATCATATTGTTAGTTATGCTTGCTTGTATACCATTTTAATGTTAAATACTACAAACTCACACTCACACTATCATATTCAAACACTCACATTCATCACCTTCTACACATATGAAACCATATCACACACAACACGATCACATTCCATCCAACATATCTCATACGTACTTTCAGACTTGCTTTCCAGGCCTTACATACAAAATTCGGACATTACCTTAGTCAACCAATTGACCCTTACTCAAAAACTAATACAATGACAGATAGCGTTTTAACATTACTGAACAATGTCGATGAAACTTCAGTTTCTGAAGCTCATACGTGCACACCAGAACAAGCAAACCAACTTTTGGGCAACTCAAACAACTACCTAAAAACATTTTGTCAAAACATTAGGTCTATTAACTGTAACTTTTTAAGCTTGCAAGCATTTCTAAATCTCCTTCCTTTTGACAGTGAAGTTTTAGCTTTAACAGAATGCTGGTTACCTTGCTTGAGAAATCAGCAATTCCCTGAAATAGACAGTTATACCAGTCATAAAACCACGAAACATATTAACCAGAGTGACGGTGTGGTAGTTTATACAAAATCATTCCTTAATCCCACGGTAGAAGAACCAGACTTTTATAACTCAGCATCTGGATTAATAATCAAGACCAAATTGGAAACAGCAGTTCTATGCGTCTACCGCTCACCGTCTTCTAATAATATAGATAGCTTTTTACGTGCGCTAAATGATATACTTCCAACACTACACGACTTTAAATCTGTTATTTTCACCGGTGACATTAATATCGACATTGGGTCACCCCTAGATACTCGCTCCCAAAACTATTTAAATTGTCTCGCACTTCATGGTTTTCTTCCTGCTCACAACCTACCGACAAGAGGCAACAACTGCCTCGACCACACTTTTATACGTACAAACCGTCCTGCAACAACTTTAATTTTTGAATCTACCATAACTGACCACTACTCTACCTTAGCATGCATCAAAACTAAAAAAGCGCGTACAAAAAATAACTACACTATAACTAAAATCAATTTTGAAAGCCTAGATAAAACTTACGAGCAGCTAGATTTCAACCCTATTCTTCTTACAAAGGACGCAAATGCTGCCACGGATAGCCTGGTTAACCTCCTGTCAAAAGCTATAATGGAGAACTCAACCACATCGATACAGTCAGCGAGAAAAAGGATACTCAAACCTTGGATAACTCCCGGTTTGTTGAGATGCATCCGCAACAGAGATTCACTTCACAAAAAACTTAAATTATCACCGGACAACGAAATCCTCCTTATGACGTATAAACGCTACAGAAACTTCTGTACAAAACTCCTCAAAAAAGTCAAAAGGCAATACGACAGCGAACAACTAAAGAATGCAGGACAAAATACAAAGGCTCTCTGGACTGTTATAAAAAACATAACTTACTCTTCCAAAACAAAGCACACATCAACTCAACTATTACTTAATTCACATTCCCCAAGTGATTCCTGTAATAAAGTAAACAATTTTTTCGTAAACATCGGCAAAGAGCTCGCTGATAAAATTGTCGGCAGTACTGTGCAACCATTCCAAACGACCCCATCACAGTCTCCTATCAGCATGTCTTCGTTTGTCCTCGAAGAAACTGACGACGCTGAAGTTCTGAAAACTATACATTCTCTGAAATCTAGTGCAGCAACTGGCTGGGACGGGATCTCAGCCACCATTCTGAAAAGGTACTCCGCTACTCTGGCACCTATCGTTAGCCACATTTTTAATCTCTCTTTTCAAACCTCTGTTTTTCCCACTTCGTTTAAAAGGGCACTTATTCACCCCATCTTCAAGGGTGGCAATGGGAACTCAGCCAACAACTATCGACCAATTGCAGTATTAAGTGCTGTGTCCAAAGTAATGGAACGCCTCATTAATAAAAGGCTGAGAGATTACTTAGAGCACTTTAATCTTATTTCACCACAGCAGTTTGGGTTTCGCGTAAAGAAGTCCACCTCTGACGCAGTACATGACTTAATGAATTTTATTGTTTCAAACCTTGATAACAATAAAAAAGTACTTACAGTGTTTCTAGACCTCGCAAAAGCGTTTGATACCGTTCCCATTAAAACCCTTTTACAAAAACTAGACAATATAGGTGTCAGAGGACCACAACTCCAGTTTTTCCATAGTTACCTCACAGATCGAACGCAAGTCGTTAAAATAGGAAACCACGTAAGTGACGAGCTGCCTATTAAATATGGTGTCCCACAGGGGAGTATCCTTGGGCCTACATTGTTTCTTGTTTTTATTAATGACCTTTGCAATCTCTCCATTCCAAATTCTAAGATTGTAACCTACGCTGATGATACCGCAATAACTTTTTTCGCAGACTCTTGGTCAGAACTTCAAGTTCAAGCTCAAAAGGGTCTTGACTCCACCCTTGACTGGCTTCTGGCTCACACCCTCACACTCAACACAAGCAAAACCAAATTCATCACATTTTCTATTAGCGCGACATCCCAGCCAAAAAATCATTTATCCCTCACTGCTCACACATGTCTCACACATATTACACAGAATTGTAACTGCAGTCAAATAGAGTCTCTTAACAAAATTAAATACTTGGGTGTAATTTTAGATAATACATTAAACTTTAAAGCCCACGTGGAGGCACTGACGAGTAGGGTGCGAAAATTGATATTTATTTTTAAAACTCTTAGACTTGTAGCTAACCATTTTATTATCCGCAATGTTTACTACGCTCTTTGTCAGTCAATATTATCTTACTGCATTTCCTGCTGGGGTGGTACTTCAAAAACCACGCTACTTCCTTTGGAGATTGCACACAGGGCAATACTAAAGATTGCAACATTTCGGCCAATTTTATTTTCCACCACTCAATTATATAAAAGTTGCAACGTTCTTAACGTTCGACAGTTGTTTATTTATCATGCAATCTTGTTACAACATCACTCTACTCCCTTTGTTAAACTTAAAAAACGTCGTAAAGATTTAATATGTTCCCTTCCACAGACCCGCTACTCTTTTACGAAAAAATTTTTCTTCTATCTTGGCCCTTTCTTGTATAACAAAATTAATGCAAATATCTCAATTTATCCTTTATCTGTTCAAGAATGTAAATCAGCAGTCCGCTCCTACCTACTAGACAAAACGTATGAGGAAACCGAATCCTTGTTTACTACACTATCATAAGTCCGTCTACTCGCAACATATATATTCTCAAAACATGCACACATACACACACACACTTACGTCTCACACACATACAGACACTCGCAAACACACATTCCCCACCACACCCCCACTCACATACCACACATATAAAATATATACTTATACTTTCAAGCATTTTCATTAATTATTATCTTTTTATTTTCTTTTGTTTTGCGTTACTATACTTTATAATTAAAATATTGAATTGTACAAAAACACTAAGCAACTGATTTTCCACTCCTAGAGGGATACGGCACTGATTCTCTTTACTACAGGCTATTGTATAGCCTATCTAAGAGGACAGTACCCCCACCATTGTTGTAGCATACAAGTGTTCATTTGTAAAGTGTAACTTTTTTTTTTTTTTACTGTATTCACTGCAAAACCTATTGTGCAATAAAGTATTTTCATTTTTTTCATTTTTCACCCACTAAACGACCCAGCGGCACTCCCGCATCGTCTTTATGGGAGAGGACTGGGAATCCGGCAGAGCCTTTCCATCCAGTCCCCTGCCGACGATCGCCCGCCTTTACAGCGGGCCCGGCACGCCCCTCCCGTCGGGAAGGGGCCTAGGAATGACCGCGAGTGCTCGGCCATTCCCGTCTGACGTGGGTGGTGAACGGTGCAATGCAGGAGAAGGCGCTCCCGTGCCTCGCCAGGAGGCATAAGACGACGATCATACAACCGCCTTCTCATGCCCCGTCTTCGCCTGCGGAGCGGCGCCGCGAGAGGGTCGTCCTCCCGCGCGCGCTCCGCCGCCTCCTTCTGTGACATTACTTCCTCGCAGAAGGAGGCGACCGCTGCCCAGGCCCCCTCGCTTTCCAGCATGGAGTTGACGACGCTGGGAAGCGAGAGGTTCCACCCGACCGCTGCGACTAAAGTACGGCGCAGCTAGGACCAGGCCGGGCACACCTCAAGGGTATGCTGTGCCGTGTCCTCCGCCGCGCCACAGTCGTGGCACGACGGGGTCTCCTCCCTTTGGATCCGGTGCAGATGTGATCCGAAGCACCCATGTCCGGACAACACCTGCACACCTAAACCAAGTTTTAAGAATAGCGTTTTTTTTTTTAAATTGTTAAGAGACGTTTATCTGGCGCCCTAGACGGCCACGACTACTGGCTGGAGAGAGATCCCTAAACGTCAAAAAATATTTGTTTTAGCGGATGTTAACTATTACTTAACTTTAGGCAACGTTTATAAATAAGGGTACAGTAGAAAAAAAAAAAAAAAATGTACATTTGTCAAAAATGTCATAGGTATTATCACAACATGGGTGTCAACGCAAGGTAAGAATGACTGGTCTCAAGGCATTGCATAATTGAGGGAGTAACAATTACAACAACCCTTTGGAACCCTCCTTTGGAATTATGTCTTATGATGCGAGTAGCATCTGCAAGCACAATTGGGTTAACCCAAAACTACCTTTTATAAGGAAAACGTTTTTTTTCCCTAATAACCACAATGGTATAGTCATATTCGGTAAATTTATCCAAAGAATTACTTTTCCGGACGTGTTTGTTCGATTTGTTTCTGGCACCAAACGATAACGGAAAAGATGAGCGGATTGTGATCGTATTATTATAGTATACCTACATTTTTCTCATTGTGATATACTGCCTCATTGGCAAAACATATGAGACTTCGATTCGGCAAGTGTTCGGTTTCTGTAGCAAATTTTTCTGGGGCGTTTTTGTGTATTTTTGCATACTTTTTTACCACTGACCAGCGACCCGGTAAACTATCTATACGAATCGCGTACTTGGTTGCAACGGCCAGCTATATCATACAATACACTAGACGGCCACGATCCCTTATTCAAATACTTTTTTAATTATTTATGTTCATAGAAACACATTTTAAGCGTCGTGCAGACCGGCGCGACGCGACAGGTCGCGCTAGTTTGCACGAGCGTTTTTGAGCCACATACGCCGCCGGTTTTTACGAACACTTGCTAAATAAAACCGCGCTGTTGGTTTTGGATTCCAATACCTAGTGTGCAAAAAAGACGAGAGAGATTTATTTTGTATCTAAACCTATTGACCATATAACCGCATTTGGCCCGTAATCCACATTACGGTCCACAAACCTTCGCACAAAGAGTAGGCCTCAGTCCCAGCGGTCCCCCCATAGGGTCCCCCACATTGTGTCGATTAATGATAATGTTAAAGCGCGAAACGGACGGTAACAAAATAGCGAAATAAGATGAATTTCACTTGTTTTTGACTTCTTTCCTTTATTGATGCCACGTGGTCTTTTTACACTAGAATATTACCAGGGACAAAACTGTCTCAATTTTATTTCCAATCGTCAGATCATCAGTGGAATCTCCAAAAAGGCAACTCTTGCGCAGCAATAGCTATATTCACAGAAAAGCTATTTCTTTTTATCGCTCTTGTAATCTCATTGTTGTGGCGTATGCGCATCTAACAATCTGTTTTCCTCCATTGATTATTATGACTGGTAACAAAGTGGAGAGAGCTGGTTCTACACCAATAAATTGTTATTTTCTATTGTTTTTGACATCACAATATGATGTTATAGCGAAAAGACTGATTTCGTGATCTAATAGGTGACGGTTCTAGGTTGAATCTAGATGTGAGTGTAGTTCCTTTTGGCATTGACAACATAAGATAACATCACGCCTGTGTTCCCCGAAGGAATAGGCAGAGGTGTACCTATAGTAGACCCACATTTCGCCAGTTATTTTATTTATTTGGCAGCTGACAAAGTTGTGAGGATCTTTGCTGAGCACTTGGACAGCGGAATTTAAAGAGATAAAAATATTTCGTAGTGAAATAATTGCGGAAGCATTTACTTCATGCTTTCCTATACAAATGTCTTCCATGTTTCCTACGTCGTTGTTCACAGATTTCCACTTGATTGTACTGAGTTTTCTAGGGTGAGAATTTTCTACATCTCACTTGAGAGATTGTCTCTGTAGATACCTCGGATTCCAAGACAAATCGCGGCATTTCTTTGTGACTAAAGGAAGCTTACCTAATGGTTGATTTACCGGGAAAAAGATGGATCCCTTTATATTTTCAGCGGTGTTGGTCGAGAAATAAATAAGTAAGTCTTTCAACTTCTGATTTTACGCGAAAGATTTTTATTATCTTGGAGATTTCTTTTGAAATTACGGAGGTCTTGGGTAACATGAGAATAGTGGATAGCGTAAAGCATCTTTAATTTCCTGAATAATTAAATTCGGGTGAAATGATTCTGCTTCAAAGTCAGAGAGGATATATTTCTTATACCTACAATATCCTATATTTTTTATTAAATTATATTTGTTACAGGTGGCAATCATGTCATCTGGTTATAGGTCTTTATTTTTGTAAATATCTTTTATATAAATTCTTTTCTGTTAGATTTTGTGAATGTGAGAACGTAGATCTGTCGATCATTTGACCTGGCCCTTGTTGATAGGCCTACACTGTCCTCTCATACCTATTAACACTGTAATATGAAAACATTGTAAAAAACATTTACTTTTCAAAGACTAACCGATGAGTTTCTTGCCGGCTCTTCTCCATAAGAAATGTCCAATTGGAACCGTGCACCTAGCTTCTGACGTTTCATAAGTGCCCTTGTAGGTTTATGTGACATAAAAATATGTTGAATTGAATTGAATTTCACTTCAGATAAGTATTAGAAGGAAATTAAATAAATTTATTTGACTCAGGTTAAGGCACACAATATTCACACAAAAACAAAAAAAAAAAAACAGGAAAAAAAAAATTACTTAGAATAGTAGTGTGTGCCTCACGGTTGCGCCAAATAGGCCCAACTCATTACAATACTACAGTGGTAAAAATTATAATAGCATACTGAAATTCTGAAAATATTACATCGAAATAAAATTCATAAGCGCTTCTCTTTTATGAATACATCTAGATAGGAACTATTAGTTACCTCTTTTGAGACATTATTCCTTCAGCTTTCTCTTCAGGCTATTTATCAATCTTTGAATTTATTGCCTACGTCGATATCTAGACGTAATTATTGTTACATCTAGCTCGGGATAAATCGTGAGATATTTTAACGGATATCGGAAGATAAGTTCGGCGGCATACCTACTATAATTAAATTCCCTTATCGATAAATCAAAACTTGATTGAATCACGCTGCAATATTTCAAAAATCAAATCAAAGTCAACAGGCTGAAAATCAGCACTATTTTATAGTCAAACTAGCTGACCCGCGCAACTTCGTCTGCGTCACAGAGTGGTTTAAGTAATGAATTTTCCCAGTTTTTTCGCAACATTTTTCATTGATGTGCCGCTCCTATATCATCATAATAGTCATAGCGTTGCCCACGACTTCGTCCGCGTAAATATCATTATCGTGGTTGGATAAATAATATTACTATGTCCTTCGATCTTCGTCAAAATCGGTTCAGTAGTTTAGCCGTGAAAACGTTACAGAGAGACAGACAGACAGAGTTACTTCAAAAACTGTTATGACATAGCTGTACCAGCGTTTTGATGAAAAACCTAAAAAAAATGGAACTATAGTAAAAAATGGCACGGGAACAGGAATAATAAAGGAACGTTGGGTAAAAAAAAGTACTGGGGGTCTTATAAAAATGTGGGTAAATAAATTAACGATTATATAATTAGTAGTATTTTTTTAAGGTATTTTAAAGTACTTCAGAGTAAATGATATTTTTTAGTTTTATTTTCTTGTGGTAGAAGAACATACTGATTTTCTCCGCAACCTGATCTTGATAACGCGACATATAGTTTGTCCATGTGAAAAGCAGTCTTAACGTAAATCGATTCCTACGTGTTTAAATGTTTGCCCCTGTACTTTATTAATTGTGACGACAAAAGATACCTTAACGGGAAATTGAATTCTTTTAAAAATTAAAAGGTAAATCATTGGGAATTATTGGGATGCGAGGTATTAGCACTGTTTGACCAACTGCTGGACCAGTCAAAACTAATGCAACTCGCAGAACTACCGGGCGGCGGCAGGCCAGCGCCCCTTCCCCTCAGCCGCCGGCCAGCGTCCCTCCCCCTCACCCGCCGCGTCTTGCGCGTCATGCGCACGTGAACTCGCACATATCTATTTATTTTGTTGCGGAGTTCTTTTAAAATTATCATATCTCCTAAGATGTTCATTGAAATCAAGTAATGTCAAGGACAATTTTGTTTACATTTAAATACTTGTGATTAATAACATATTTATTTGGCTATGGATTAATATTATGTTGATAAAACTCCTTCGCAAATAATGCATTAATTTCGAACAAATTTGATTACGATAAAAAAGGTTATAGTGAGTCAATCTTAAAAGATAGACATATACCGTCGCGGACTTTTTTTTAGAACTTTTAAAAAGGAACAATTCCGTAATACATGATATTTGCGTAACTTAAACCGTTTACGCAGCGCACGCAACGGAAGCTCTCAAAAAGGAATATTTTTTCCCGTTTTTGTAACATTTTTCATTTATGCTCCGCTCCTATTGGTCGTAGCGTGATGTTATATAGCCTATAACCTTCCTCGATAAATGGACTATCTAACACAAAAAGAATTTTTCAATTGCAACCAGTAGTTCCCGAGATTAGCGCGTTCAAACAAACAAACAAACAAACAAACAAACTCTTCAGCTTTATAATATTATTATATTATATTATAGTATAGATTATATGTATAAGACAGTCCCCCAAAACGCCCGGCCCTCACCACTTCCTAGTGCTTTAGCTGGGAAGAAGAAGTGGCGCAATATACTTCCCAGTGTCCAGCAGCACAGCTCGAACTTGATTGATTTGGTCTTTCTCTCTAAGGGATTGAAACCAACCAGAAACAACGTATTGGAGTTCCGGAAGTATTGTACCAGTAAGGGTCATCAATCCGAAAATGTTTTACCACTAAGCGCTCGCTCTTAAGACATATTTAGAAGAATATACCTAACAGGTCCTAAAGGGAAGTACCTATTTAATTTTCATTGTTTCTTACGATGCTGTAGATCTCGTTCCTCAGCGTTTCTGATGTTATTCGTACACCCAATGTAAAAATGTTTTAACTGCCTCGATGGTCCATTCGTCGCTAACGTCGCTAAGTTCCGGGGTTCGATTCCCAGGTCGGGCAGTTTTTTCATCAGGTATTTCTCAGAAGCAGCCCGGAGTCTGGATTTGATTTCTCTATTACATGGGACTTAAACATAACTGGCGAAATGTGGGTGTGGGTACTACGGGTACATACGGCTACACATGAAGCTATACAATTCCAGTATAAGCTGACCTCGCATTGTACGGAAATCCAATACAATGCCAGATCAGCCTAAACTGGAAATGTATAGCTAGCCGTGCGCACACCTCTGCCTAACCCTTTGTGGATTACTGGCGATGTTATGATGTTATGTATAAATATATTTTCCGCCTCATATGTACCTGTACAAAAACCATTTCTCAATTCTCTTATTGTTGTGTAGCGGGAATTCTTTTTCTTTAAATAAGTATTAACGGAATGAACAGAATCAGTTCTACGAAAGCCTGCATTGAACAGAATTCAATATTTACGAGAAACTTGTAAGAGTACCTACATTATGTACTGTTTATCGGATTGCAACTGGGTCGTAGTATTGCGGTCTATTTATCAACTTTTTCATTTGAGTATCGACGTTTCGAGGACTTTGAGAACGCAACAATGAGTGAGGCCTCACTATGTAATACAGTTTAAAAACTAGTTTTTTTAGTGATTTTTTTATTGAATGGGTGCTATAATTTGGTATGTTTATGCAGGACTTCGCGTCAATTGCATCCGCTCTTTACTTAAGTACAACTCTTGATTGATTAGCAATATAGGTAATATTTAAAACTTGCGACCAGCTCCTGCTTCGCACGGTTTTTACGACTTGACATAATATCGAGATTTCTTGGTTTTATGTAACTTTAATACTAACGTAATATACACATAAACCTTCCGGATTAAATTCTCTAAACGATAGTGAAAATCTCATCAAAATCTGTTGCGTGGTTTAGAAGAACAACGCCAACATACAGACAAACACGATGTATAGATTTTAAAATATTTTTTTTATTATGAAACACGACTACACGAACTCAAACTCAAAGCATTTATTTCAATTAAACCATTTATAGGCACTTTTGATCTGTCAAAATCAGTCAGTTAGTCAGAAAGTTGAAGCTAGTTGCCCATTCCAAAACGTAGATCTCTATGGAGAAGAACGGGCAAGAAACTCCAAATATAGAAATGACAAAATCCTGGGTACATTACTCTTGTTGATTCTATTTGTGAGAACAATTTAAAAAAATATATAAAAATCAAAAACTATTAAAAATATAAGATTAAAAATAAGCCCTGGCAGATATGAGATGACGAACTACATAACAACATATTAACTTATGTACAATTAAAAAAATGTTTTCTCCAGTAGTTTTGCGAATGACAAACATCTTCGTATTAATTTGATTTAGGGTAACTAAGTGAATCACAATGAACAAAGAAAATTAAATACATCCTGCACAGTGTTTATTAAATTCATTTGTTTACTATAAAAGCTTTGTGTAGCGAGATTTCATTTCCGCAGTGTTTGTATTCTGTCTCCCTGGACACAAAGTAAAGGTAGTTTACAAAGGACACAGCTTTGTTCTCTTATTGGAATATTGTTGAACTACATAGCTGTTGCCCTCGTCTTCGCCCACGTGTATGTCGGAAAATATCCCACGGGAACGTACTACCGGGATTAAAAGGTTACTCTATGTGTTACGTATTATCCGATCAATCGGAATTTGAATCGTTGTGAAACAAATTGTCGACTGGCTTATAAATAAACTATTTGTGTGCTAAATTTCAGCCAAATCCATCCAGCCGTTTTTGTCCCAATATCAGGAACGGCTGGACAGACAAACAGACAAACGGACAAACATTCTTCGTTACTATTTTATTATATTATGTTTAAATAATAGATAATGTTATTTTCACGTGACTGAGTAGTACAGTGACTAAGATTTTAATTAAGTACCTATGTGTGAATTTTACACGAAAGTTAATTGAATTTTCCAAGAGGTTGAGTTTTTAAGAGGGTCATAAAGAGGGTATATCTTCAGGACTTGATAATCCTGCCTAGTAAGCAAAATAATCCCCCGTAGGAAAGAAACGATTAGGTATTTATTACCTTCACTTAAAATGTAGTGTGTTTCAAACCGTATAACTTTATTTTCTTGAAGGCCTGGGATTCCCGATACGTCACTCTCAACCCTTATACTAAACTCAACCCTTGTCACATTAAGTTTATACAAAACTAGCAACCCGCCCCAGCTTCGCGCGGTTTTTACGAATTGACTAAACATTTACATTTTCATTATTGCACACATTCAATATCTTGATCTTTACACATAATTATCTAGCTATTGAAATTATATGAGGACCTCAGAAACCCCGCATTTTAGTCTGCGCGCGACTGCTGGTCTCCGCCTGGGGTATGAGCTGAATGGTGCTGATCCATGCGTCATGTTCGTGAACGGGCGCCGTCAGTTGGGACAGGTCATCTCTTATCTGCCATGGCTTGTATTAATTTATTTTAAATTTTTGAATGGTTCTTTGTTTTTTTCTTTTCAACATGATTGATTTAACCAATATATATGTATGTTTTTTTTTTTAATTTAGGTAAAAGAGATTCCGTTGAACTGCATGCCCGTTCTTCTCCATAGGTACCAACTATGCTTTGGGATGGGCAACTACATAGCTTCATATTTCTGACTGATTGACCCCTTGACAATTCAAGTGCCTGTAAATGGTTTAATTGAAATAAATGCTTTGAGTTTGAGTTTGAATGGGGTCACACAGACAGACACGAAATGCGTCTTTAATATAGGTAGGTATTGTATAGATATAGATATCGGCAAATTACGGCTAAGTGCCATAGACAAACCACAATGATGGACATCCGACTTAAATATGTTTACTGTTTACCCGCAAAAGGGTTGACTTTCTTCGCAAAAAATTAAATTCGGCATAAAACGACATAATTTTGTACATTATTTACTCAAGTTTGCTGGGATTGGATAAGTTCGTCTCAAACGGGTCGTTAATTCATTATTTTAGGGTTGTTATAAAATTAACCAGTTTACGTAGTTTATAAATATCTTAATAAGTTTATGTATTTAAAAAAAAAACAATATGAAAATACAATACAGGAGAAACTCCTAGTGTGGGGCACGTTTACAAAAAAGTTGTGGGGCCTTCTTTGGTATAGTGGTCCCAAGCGCATGAGGTACTGGGTTAGCTTCGCGGTTCAGTCATAGTGCTATCGGGTTTTTCCATCTGGAATTCTCAGTAGCTGCCCGGAGTCTTGATTTGTGCCCGGTTGATGGCAATAGGCTCGCCCCCTATTACATGGGACTCAACCATAACTGGCGAAATGTGGGTGTACAATAGGTACACCTCTTCCTAACCCTTTATGGAATACAGGCGTCATGTTATGTTATGTAAGCATAAAAACAAACACTAATTTAGCTTACTAAATTTATTTTTCTGGGGTATTTGTCCGTGGTCTCAGTCCTCGTAAAATAAAAACTATACAAGAACATAATCTCCGGTGTGTTAATGAAACGGTTTTTGTGATTATTCTAAGCAAAATAATGTTAGGGCTCACACGAGGACGATTCGTGTTTTTTGACAAATCGCCTTTTTTCACGATTTTTTTTTCGACATTTGCAAAGCTTTTTAAATGCCCGTGTTCAAACGCATCACGAATCATGAGAAATAACGGACACGTTTTAAATCACGTATCGTCTTTTAAAAATCACGCTCGTCAAAAAACATGAATCGTGATTTTTTTGTGACGGATCCGCATCAAGTGTGAACATCTATATTCGGATATTTTGACGAATCACGAAAAAAACTCGCTTTCGTATCCAATGTGAACGTGCATCCGTCATGACGTATTGTTTTTAGTGACGAATCGTCAATGACGGGTTCCGTGCGAATGAGCTCTAATGCGAATGAAATTCTAAAAAGATTTCACAAGAAAATAATAAAAAAACTACGTTCTTTTCAATTGAGTGTGCACCAACGTTTCACTCTGTTAGATAGATAAATAGTGCTTCAAATCTAGTCTATAGTTCATTGAATATTTAAATATTAATTCTGTACTGGTTATTAGATTTTTTTCTCTAGAAAAATCATTGGTTTAAGTATAAGATGCTGCGATGCTTTAGCAAATATTGGTTTTAGTCCAAGACAATCGTTGTTACGGTATGTATGCTATGTTCTTAAAAATTCTAACTGTTTTTAACCGTCTTCAAAAAGGAGGAGGTTCTCAATTCGGCTGTATGTTTTATTTTGAATTTTTTGTTACGCGATTACTCCGCCAATTATGAATTGATTTTGATGATTATTTCGCCCTCCCGCTCCACCCAGAGCGGAAGAATTTGATGATTTGCGAGCCAAAAAAATAAAATAAAAAAGGTAGTCTATGTGGATGATGTTATAATAAATTGCTGTCATTGTTAGTTACATAGCTGGTAGTGGTATTCGATTTTGTGTGGGGTAGATACACAACTAAAAAGTAAAAAAATAGTAATTTTATTATAAAAAAATAAAAAAAACAACCTACTTCCAAAAAACAAACACAACAAAGTGAAAAATAACTTTAATTTCGGAAGTCGGTGGCAAAAAACGAAAATTCAAAACCAAAGACAAACTTCCAAAATTAAAGTTATTTTTTACTTTGTAGTGTGTGTTTTTAGAAGTGAGTTTTTGTTTTTTTTTTTTATGCCACGTTTCTGCTCAATTATTAACTTAAGTCTAGCTTGACAATTGTTTTCCTTATTCTATTCAGGTACAAAGTACTAACTACCTTAGTAGTTGAAAATTGAGATAAATATAAGTATTTATATCAATTTTTTTTGACATTTACTATTATAATTCAAAGAAGAAAAATGAGTTTATTGGTATTGGATCAAAAAGCACTATATTAAAACGATAAAAAAATATAGAAATTAAACAATGATTATAATGTTAAGGCCCTCACTCAGCAATACACCTCAACAACACTTTGAATACCAAGGTAATCGCTCCACAAAGGATGAAAAGAGAAATACCATCCAAGTTCCTCTACTGTTCGGAGCGGGTAAACCGTAAGTAAACCCACCGGCTGCACCTACTGTGTGCCTACCCATACGCACCAGATCCTTCACCGTTCCACATTGGCTGTGAATGTATGAAGACTGACTAGGAATATAAAGGTGCATACATTGTAGGTGTGTCCATTGTACAATTTGTTGCAAACCGACAAAGTAATGTAGTTGGCGTAGGACATTCTAGGTGGACCGAACGAGGTCGAAAATGGTCCTAAAAAGTGAACAGAACTTGCTATATGTTGATGGTGTCGACGATGTTTTCCTATTATAAAGGTACCTACAACAATTTAAATTTTTGTGGGGTACATTAACGCCCAGTTTCAGAATCAAAAATGAATAAAAAAATTGCATTTAAATTTTCATACGCCCGTAAACTGTATAGATTTGAATTCTCACAACGTCCAATCGGATCACTTGACTTGCGATTGATTTTGACGCTTAGGTACCTATATAACTTTCGTTCCAGAAACCGGTTATACAGCATGTACCAGAAACGAGTGGTCATATTTAAGAGACGTACGGACCATCAAACTTAACACGCTTTTCTACATGGGACCAGTTCTAGTGGGATAAATTTGTGCGGAGAGAGACGAAAACCAATTCTGAATTCCAATCTGATGATTAATTGGAAATAGATCGGATCCAAGATATTGGTAATCCATTTGATTAACTTCCGGACACGATCCGTTTTGCTGGGAACCAAATTAGTCATGTAGATATGGTGTCATAGTGGATCTGGGTACATCGGAATCTTTCAAAGGCGAATCACGATTTTGCGTTATGCTGCAGTAAAATTAAGTGATATCTTGTTTTATAAAGTTATCACACTTATCACACACAAACATAATATGGATCTTAAGTAATCGACACGTTAACTAATTCGGCCTTATCCTAGTACCTCTTGCGAATAGAATATATAGTCTTTTCCTGTACCTATCTGTTTTCCGGTACTCTCACGTGCTGAAACCTGCTAAAATGTAATTCATATTTAATTCACACATAATGTGCACTGCGGATTACAGCTGCGGTTTCTATCTTTTGTCTGACTCTTTCAGAGCCCCAACAACTGTGAATACATTTCATTTTGTAGCACACTGCACAAACAAATATGGATACACTTTCGTACTTTTGCTTTTTAATATTTTGAATTTATCATAAACTAGCTTCTGCCCGTGACTTTGTCCGAAGGCCTATAACCTTCTTCAAAAATTGGGCTATCCAATGCAAAAATATTTTTTCAAATCCGACTGGGAGTTCCGGAGATTACCCCCTCTCTACATACAAACTTACAATCAAACAAATAAACTCACATTCGCATTTATAATATTATAGTTAGGATTTATGTTCTACTTAATTTCAATAAACCAGAATGCGAAATTAATAAAGAAAATATGAAGAAGAAAAAATTAAGGAATTCGGTGAAAAACACTTACTTAACAAAGTTCACAAAAATTTATAAGATCGGTCATTTACTTGTATGTTCGTTTAACTGACTTTTTGTTCTAAATAGAAAGCTTTTAGGGATATACTTAAATAACAAGATATTATAAATGTGACTACCTGGTGTCTTGGGTTAGGTTTGGTATGTACAATAAAACACTGTTTCCAATGTTACTGCATTAGGCATGCTATCGCTGTGGCCGCTCGGACAAGACTGCGAGTGCGCCGCAAACGCCCCGCACTCCCTACCGCGCAACCCCCACCATAGCACGCATAACTTATTTATTAGACGTCACAGACTGTATCAAAGAAAATTGTATTAATCGTGTCTCTCATAATAATATACCTATACTTAACTTTGATTTGTTCAATGAAATCAGAAATATCTGCTATAAACAACTATCAAAGCTCCATAAACGAAGTAATTGTTTTGAGCTAGGCTCATCTATTCGCCGTAGATTATGTACGTTTGCCTTTTATGGTTCGACCACAGGTTAGTACAGATTGTTCACTTCGCAAAATTATTTGAATAAAAAGCGACTCTTGCTACGGCATAATAAAGTTCAATTTAGGTCGCACAGCGCTAATAGGGATGACGCATGGGAAAAAAAAATAAAGTCCGTCAGTCAGATAATAAAAAAATGTTAGACACGTATTTTTTGCTTTATCAATTTATCATTATTAATAAAAAATGGTTTAGATAAAACGCATTAAAGTTGGGGAGTGGGGGCTCGCTACGTCACAAGTCAGTATAAAATCTACCGGGGAGTGACGTCATGCCACATTTTAACCCAATGTTTTCCCGAAATCTTTCGATTAAGTTAAAAAAAGAAAAAATCAGAGTCCAATATTTTTCAATAATCTACCTGCGGACAACAGAAAAATGTTTAGTCAACATCCCTATTACGTACAGATATATTCACCTAGAAGTTGCCTCTCTTTCTATCGCGTAACTCTTATATCTTCTCACTACGTTTACGCCCACTGAATTCGACAAATAGAGGCCGCCGCGTACCTACTTGTAGCTTCATACCTAAAATGCGGAGTGAACGATCTGTATTCATTCATCTGTGGTTCGACGTTCAACATCATTATATCCACAATTCCTTGGAAATATAGGTTTAGTGTTCGCTGTGGCTGCGGTATTCCTACAATTATAGCAAATGACAACACAGAAACTCAGATTACGCAGAAAATAGAATCAAAGGCTTGATGGAATGGATTCCTTCTTCAGATGGAAAATGGTTTGACTACTTAAATAAAAAATTAAAAAATAGAAATTGCTGTGGATATTGCTGTCTTTCTTCTGCCATGATATAATTTGTCATAAGTACTTTTTCTTCTCGTTGTTTTACATTAGAAGCGGAATACTAATTCGTTGGTCCAGTGGTCCCAAGCGTTACTTTACTGAGCATGGGATCTTGACTTCAATTCCCAGGTCGGGCAAATTGTTTTTGGGTTTTCCATCGGGAATTTCTCAGTAGCTGCCCCTTACTATTACTAAGGTCTGCCTAACCTTTCTGGAAAAACAGTCGTGATGCTATGTACTAATTAATCATTTCACATTTTATTTTTTTAATCCAATAATTTAATCCTGTAAAATAAAAAGCCTCCAAACGTCCTCTAAAACTGTTTTCAACCTGTCCTTTCATCAACATTAAATCATACAAAGATCATCGTCCCTCATTTTCATCGCTTTTCCTAAACAATACAAGTACCTACAAACGTTTAATTTCCACAGTTTTTCTAAAGAGTCTCGTGCTGAAGTCTCAACAAACACTACACCTCGGATATTGTGCTGCAGACAGACGATAAAGGACTCCTTTGTTTGACGTAATAGAATACTGGCTGGAACGGGTGTCATGGCGGCCTGTCTAATTGGATTCAACCGTCTTTTGATTTTGAGGATTCTTCACGGATTTTGTTTTAGTTTATGTGATGATTTCTTATAACGATTGTGCGCATTTTTAATTTCTAATGTGACGATATTATCGTGGACGCTCTCCGTCCATGTTACGGGATCACGGATCTAGTGGTCGCAAGCGCTACTGCTGAGCATGAGGTCCTGAGTTAGATTCCCGGGTCGGGCAGTGTTCTCAGTAGCAGCCCGGAGTCTGAATTTGTGGTCGGTTGATGGCAATAAGCTCTCCCCCTGTTACATAGGACTTGAACATAACTGGCGAAATGTGGGTGTACTATAAGTACACCTCTGCAATCTAACCCTTCGGTGAATATTGGCGTGATGTTAGGTTACATAAACACTAAACAGTTTAGTAGTCAATAAACTCGACCTTGACCCTTCGTATCTTGACATCAACAGCACCCAAGGTGACGAACTTTCGTAGAACAACCTACTGTTGAATACCAAATCAGGCTGATCACATTTATTATGTACATCTTTAAGAAGTTTTAGTTCAAGGAATAGTCGTGAATTATTCGCCCTTTGGTTTACTTTAGATAAGTGCTGGAAGACTTCCATTGCCATCCGTCTTGACGGCTAAACGATGAATTATGTTTAGTCACAGTCTGATAAAATAACCTCTAAAGGTGTCAAACGCAGCCGCAGTCTAAAAAATTTAGTGTCTCAATTCTGATAGTTTGACCTTTGATCTTTTTGTGAAACTATGTCAAGTTTATTATAAAAAAGTTACTTCAAAACGGTTCAGTTAGGTATTCTTCGAAACATCTGAACAAAGAAAAATTAACATTAGCTTTAATATCTAGGTTGAAAGAACCTTAATATCCCAATCCAATTAAAACCGCCATTTTTGTTACCAAGCTACAAATAAAATTTATTTTACACGTATCCTTTTCACATACCTTATTTATCATATACCTATATTATAAGATTCTCACAATATGTATGTTTTATGTAAATTAATTAATTGTTTTTTTATTTAATATATTTTGTTTTCTTTTCTACTCTTACACACGGTGCCTACATCTATTTTGCTATCGCAGGTATTTATGCCGGAAGAGATTTCTATAGAAATAAGCATCACCTTTGTAAGTTTATTCTTCTTGTAGAATAGAAAGAATAGAAAACATTTAATCGACACAGACACAACACAACAGCAACAAACACATAAAAAAAGAGAACTAAACATAACAATAAAATTGTGCTGAGCGTGCCCATACCACGCGAGAGTAAGAGTTACCATCTCAGCATCTTGTCTGTTTATAAGTATGTATAAAAAAAATACCCCCAGTACATATTATTATTTATTTATTTATGTATCAATTTTTACATTGTATCGAAAATTTTACACAATAATTATAAAATAAAAAATTACAAGAATTACCATTATTTTGCCATTACCTATTAATAACATAACAAAATATTTAATTTTAAAAGTAAAACATTTGCAATTATAATAAATAATATGTTAAAAGTCAAAATTAAAAATATAAAAACAAATACATTTAAAATCCACCATTACAAATGTCAAAAGTAATAAAAATAGTAAATAGTATAAAATGGTGTATGTGGAATGGAAACAGAAATGGAAAAAGGAAAGTAAGAACAAATTACATCCTAATCAACTCCACAATGTTAAAAAAATAATTGAAAAAAAAACATTAAATAAAGTCTATTTGTATCTATGTGTCACAGAGAAACTCATCAAGGGTGTAATAGCACTTTTCTATCAAATACGCTTTGAACTGCTGCTTAAAATGATTTATGTTGTATATTGACTTTAGGTGTACAGGTAGTTTATTAAACAGTTTAATTGAGTGATAACCTGCAGCATGACTCACTACTTTTAAATGAGGTTGCGTTTTGTTTTGTAGATCCCTACGCCTAGTAGCTTCCCGCTTACTTCTTTCCTCTGGTGTTTCAAAATTCTGCACCTTTTTCATAAGCTCAGTGAGAAGAACTAAAATATACAAACAAGGGACCGTTAGTAACTGAAGTTCTATAAAGTACGGCTTACACGATACCCACTGTGGAATCATTACCATAGTTCTTATGGCCCTTTTTTGTATAATGAAAGCTGTATTTATATAGCGTAACCACCTCCCCATAGAGTGATACTGTACCTAAGCTTTGACTCTACTAGCGAGTAATATACCACTTTTAATTGTTCAATAGCGATCACATCTCGAAGACATACGACACATTGAACGATCAAAACAACCATTTTCAAAGAAAACGTCGTGTCAACATCACTTTGCCTCACATAGCCAATCCACGTCACAGGAACACACGATTTTCCATATAATGGTGGCCAAACAGGCCCCGAACGAGGCCAATGCTTAGTTATTTCAAAGCAGCCTCTATCGATCCTTGTTTAGACACGGTAATGGCACAGAGTATAAATTTCCAAATACAGACACGGGCTAAATCGGAAAGGTCCGATGTCTAGTTGCGACACTCGGGTAGGATTTGATATCAGATACTGAAGCCGGTTATGTTATGTTGGGTTTGTTTTTCAATGTGTTTAAAGTCATATACGTCTTCATTATAACATAACATCACGCCTATATTCCCCGAAGGGTTAAGCAGAGGTGTACCTATATGTCGTCATTATCTAGCAGACTAAACGTCACAAAAGTAATTTAATGGATCACAGAATGCAACTAAGACGACTAAGGAAAACTCAGAAATCGCAGCAAAAATATGACACCCAAATTTTTTTTTTTTAATCGGGTTTTTATAAAAGAAACTCAAACTCAAAGCATTTATTTCAATTAAAAAAATTACAGGAATTCTTGAATTGATGGAATTGAGGAGTTCGTCAGTCAAAAAGTTAAAGGTAAAAGCGTAGGTTCATATGGAGAAGATCGGGCAAGAACCTCCACGGAAACACTTTTAAATATAAAAAATATTGTTAAAAAAAAAATGTTTCGTCATTCATGTTGAAATGACACACGTGAGAACGATGTAGAAAGACGTGCACGTTAAAAGCGTTCGTAGTAAAAAAATATTTAATAAAAAATATTTAAAAATTTAAATAAGTTGTGGCAACTAAAGATCCGTTCACGAAAGAAGAATTAGGTAGTATTATTTTAATACTATTACTTACTGAAACGATAACAAATACGTATTACTAAGAAGTTTTTAACACTGAATTGCGATAGCGTTTGTCGGTGAGGAAAAAGATAAAATCTTTTTCTTGGCATTCAAATAAAAATCCAAGATAAAAAGACAGTCAAGTCAAATTTCAATAGACTGATATTGACCAAAATGAAATTTCTGGTAAGATAAATCATTTTCGTGAAGCTTTCTTTGATGTCAAAATGTTAGAAAGAATATCTAAGACTTTTATGAAAGGAAAACCAGTTTTAAAGTTAGTTGTCTATTTTACAATGTTCTTTTTGGGATCACCATAGTGAATTTTTGTAGTAGGTACTTAATTTATTCTGTTCCGGAAAACATACTGCTAACTTATTATTCTTACAATCTTCATAAAAAATATGAAATTGATAGCCAATTAGGTACAAGTTTCCGACGATTAACAAGTTAGGTAGTAAAATAAAAAATGAAAATGTCAGCACAAAATACGTGATTCTGTATCGTGTCCATTCACGAAATATTTAATTATGTATGTTAATATGTATAATGCTGAGAAATATTTAATTATGTATGTTAATATGTATATACATTCAAAGTTTCGTAACAGATTATGGGATTATATTATTTCTTGTGGTCCTCTTTACTTACTGAGCTGAATGGTGCTGATCCATGCGTCATGTTCGTGAACGGGCGCCGTCAGTTGGGACTGGTCATCTCTTAGCTGCCATGGCTTATTTTAATTTATTTTAAGTTTTTGAATGATTCTTTATTTTTTTCTTTTTGTTACGGACGCTTTTACGAACGTGCACGTCTTTCTACATTGTTCTCACATGCATAATTTCAAAATGAATGATGTAAGTAACCAATATTTTGTATCAAATTATTGATTTAAAAGAGTGTCCGTGGAGTTTCTTGCCCGTTCTTCTCCATAGGTATCTACTACGCTTTGGAATGGGCAACTAGCTTCATATTTCTGACTGACTGACCCCTTGACAATTCAAAAGTGCCTGCAAATGGTTTAATTGAAATAAATGCTTTGAGTTTGATTTATCAATCCTCAAGAACAGTGATACTTCAGTATATTTCGTTGTGGTTAGCAAAATAACCCTGTATCATCGTTAGAACCACAAGAAACTGTACAAGTGATCACCATTTTGTAACTCAAACCACATAACAAGCTCTATAGGTATATAGTATTTGTTTTCAAAGCTACACGATTACTAACAAATGCGTGTACTGATTGGACAGGTCCTCTCAAATCTGTGTGGTTCTTTCCTCAAAAGACCATTTCAGACACTAATCTATATGGTCCTCTCATGATCTGACAAAGATTATGTCTGGACTTTATAAGAGACTGACCTCTGGGCTCTGAGTTTGTTTCTGTCTTTCTTCTCAGAGTAGTCGGTTACGATTAGGACTCACCGATCGCATCTAGTTTAACAATATAATTAATTTTTGGCGTGTTGAAAGTGTTTATTCAAACCTACTTATCAAACATCAAACCACTTGAAGCCTCACTAATATGGCGTATCATATCAACAACAGTCCCCAAATAGAATATATTACCATGCAATTACTGTCAAAAACGTTTACCGACCGAAAAAGACGCATAATTTGCATTGATGCCTTGTACTAATACTGATTAGCATTTACCAGTAAATTCGCGACATTAACAGGAGTGCGCCATTCATATGTCTAGACTGTCGCGGCCTGTGCGACAACCGACCTTAGTCTTTCCGCTGATCTTATGATTAACTTTAAAACCTTATTCTGAAAGCCATAAAGTCTCTTTTCGTGTAGCCTTTCCACCTGATTTGTTCAAGACTTCATGTCTAAATTGACCTTTGTTTTCAGATTAGAATTTGAATAAACTTCACCTATTTTGTTAAATTGGAGCGTTACGCTTCAGTGAATTGGAAATATTAAATCTGTTTTAGAGATTGTCTCTGTTTATTATTTTTGTTGTGGAAACATTTTGCCTCATGAATGATGACGTGTGTTTTAAGGTAACGGAAAGATTTATAAATAAAACCACGTTTCTCTAAAAGCCTAATCAATGTACTGCGTAATTAATTAGGAAAGTATGTGATGATTAGGAGTTTCTTGTAAGCAAACGTGGTGATCAATGCTCGTGTCTTCTCTGTATGAGAAGATAGTTTTGCCCTACATTAAGACAATAATAGGCTGATATTATTATATTATTATTCTCTGTTTTTATTCTAATAAGTCACTGAAAAATAAGGATCAATAGGGATAATGACTAAAAAAATGTTTTTTGTCCGTAATGTAGATTATGACAAAATAACGTACACGTATTTTTTCTTTTTTTACGTTATCAAAAGATTACGGCAATACATTGAGTTATAATGTGCCATGACGTCACTTGTATGTAGATTTTATCCATACTTGTGACGTATCAACCCCCACTCCCCAACTTTAATGCGTTGTATCTGAGTCATTTTTTATTAATATGATAAAGCAAAAAATACGTGTCCAATATTTTTTTATTATCTGACTGACGGACTAAATTGAATTTCTTTTTTTTGACCCAGGCATCATCCCTATTTTATAGTAATTTACCTACATTTTTTAAAACACAATCGATGTAGATATATTTAGTACTTAACCTATTCCACTTAACTATGCCTAAAGAGTCATAAAAAAAACCTGTTAGAAAGGCCATCCCTTTTGTGTTGCATTAAGGCTTGGCGCAAACGAGCCACCGGCCACAGCCACCGGTAGCTCATCGACAAGCAGTTCATTTGCTTTTTCATACGTTTTGTATGGGTTCGTCGCACACGTGAGGCTGGCGGCGGCCCTCGCTGCAGTAGTATTCAACACCGCAGCAAGTGACGACAGCCACCAGTTGTTGCGGCCGGTGGCTCGTGTGCTCTTACCCTAAAGAAAGGAAATGGTACCACTTTTCATCACACCTCATTTATTTTCCTACCACTGAAAAAGAAAAGAAAAATACAATAGACGTAGATATATTTAGCAACCTTTTCCGCTTAACTATTCCTAAAAAGTGATAAAGAAGAAAAAACCGACACGTGTTTCACCTCTCAACGAGGCATCCTCAGGATGACGACTGACTTGTCGCGAACCCGAACACGGCGTGTTGCCACGCTGACCGCCGGACGCAGAGTTTATTTTTATATTTACTAAAAAATAAATAATAAAAAAAAAAAAAAAGTTTGAACACACAACATTATAAATAAATTTAAGTTACCGCGTGTCTATCCATCCTATTAAGGACTAATAGCATTAACTTAGTGTCGCCCGACCGGATGCGCAGACGCAGACCAAAGGACACGACAGGTCATTAATGTTTAGCCTACGTGCTTTCTGAAGACAATAACTTCCCACGTTATTTTGTGAGTATTAAAACTCGAGGAAATACAAAGTTTAAGTTTAATTATTTCCTCTAACAATATTAAAACGGGAAGATCTCATGAAATCGGGATTTTACTTCGGTAAGAGATTTTTAGTCGAATTCTTGTTATTAACCGACTTTAAAAAGGAGGAGGTTATCAATTCAAAAGTTTTTACTTTTGGATGTGTGTTCAGCGATTTAATAATTCTTTTTTGGTTTGAATACACTGGATCGCAAAAATTCCGGGTCGCTAATAAATGGCGAGATAGTTTCCTAAATACATAAGACTAATTTACGAAACTATAGTATATTGTAGATCATGACTAATTAATAATTATATTAAAATCAAATGTGTAACACGTTTTGTACACTATAAAACTTGAATTAAATACTAAAAAATAAGGAAATTTCGAAATTTAAATAAAAAACGCAGTAAATCTTTAAAAATAAAAGATTTTGGTCAATTTAATATTTCGTATTTCCTCCACGAGCCCGTATCACTTCATTAAGACGATGTGGCATGTTGTAAACCACGGATATCGAGGGATATGCCTTGGAGGCGGGGCACGTGGCGCCTCGACATTGCTAAATTGGGCTTATGTTCGAACGGCGGCTGTACGCTTCATTCAGTCGCTTTGCAACTGCGTACAGTGTACTATTGATGCGTAAAAAACCGATGCCGAGCTGTGCAGTAATAATTTGTAAAAATAGGTCTAGTACCATCAACCTGAAGACAAATAGCGTGTCCTACCACCGATAAGTAAACATTTAAGTCACTGTTTAATATTTTAAATCAATTTTTAAATCATTTACTAACTTACGTCCGGAGCGATACGAACTAGCCCGAATCTTTCCGAACGAAACGAACGTTTTGGATTTAGAGAGGTGCAATCGAGTGCGTGCGGCTGATTTTATCGACATGCGTATTATTGCAGTCGAATATTTTTTTACAGAACTCAATGGATACTCTCGTATTACATGTATAGTATATGAGTTAAATTTGTTATTAATTTAATTTTGTTTGAAGCAAATAAAGACATTGTTATTTCAATACAGTTACTCGTGCATAGCATAATATTTAACAGAGAGGGTTCCCTTTACCCGGTAATACAATATAAAAAATAAAAAAACTAATTTTATTTTAGTAAAAATAACCCATATTTTCGGATAGGTATATAAAAACAAAATAAATTATATAAAGAAAATTAAACGAAGTTATTACAAGAATGTGCTAAAATAAATATCGATAAAAATTATCGACCATCGATTTTCGATTTCGATTCCCTAATTGCATGCGTGTGCATTGAATGTTCGCAAATAGCAAGTGTTTACAAGTGAATGCCCCGCCCATTCTATGTATGTGTGCTATTAGAAATTGATTTAGTGTAGAGGCTCTCTTCTTAGTGTGCGTGTTCAAATTTTAAGTGTGTGTCGTAAGTACACTATTTGTTAATGTTGTAATTATTTTGGTGGGAGATAAGAGGTCGCACTAGGATTCCTTACTATTCCGTAATGAAGGCATATCTCTGGATATCTATGCTGTAAACCAATTTGTTAATAAGATTTTGGTCTATTTTAGCCCATTCTTCCACTAGGGCATTCCTTAACTCCTGTAAGGTAACGGGAGCAGGAGAGCGTTGTCTCACGCATCTCCCGAGCTCGTCCCATGCATGTTCTATGGGATTTAAGTCTGGGCTGCGAGCTGGCCACTCCATGCAGGTAATACCAACGCCTTGAATATACATATTGACCAAACGAGCAGTATATGGTCGCGCATTTCGTGCATAAAAATGGAATTTGCACCCATATTCACTAAGAAAGGAGCAGCATGCTCATTTAAAACCTCTTCTACGTATCTGACAGCAGTCAGAGAACTGTTTTCTATGATCACTAACTCCGTGCGATCTTCTGAAGATATCCCAAACCAAACCATTATTGATCCTCCACTCCACCGAATGGCACCTTTTCTTCAAAACACGCTTGATGATATCGTTCTCCTGGTCGTCTAAATACTCTTCGTCTCCCGTCGTGCGTAAATAAACAAAATCTGGACTCATCGGAAAACATAACCTTAATCTCCATTTGTCCATCGAATGTGTTCTCGAGCAAACCGTAACCTGGCAACTCGATGTTCTCTGAGCAGTTTGGGGCTGTTTGCTGGTCTATAAAGTTTTATATCAGCTTCACGAAGACGTCGCAGAATCGTATCAGAGCTCACATTGTTGTGGTGAATTTCATGAAGACTGTTTCGGACCTGAACAGCCGTGAGATGTCGATTTCTTAACATAGTGCTTTCGATGAATCGGTCTTCTCGTGTAGTTATGCACCTTGGCCTGCCATTTCCTGGTCTCCTGACGTTCATGCCGTCTTTTGAAATCGCTAAGGAAGAAGTCAGCGTAGCACTGCTAGAACAGTAGGAGTATCTTTATCAACGATCCAAAGAGTACTTCTCTTTGGATCGTTGATAAAGATACTCCTACTGTTCTAGCAGTGCTACGCTGACTCTTCCTTCTTGTACCCTGGTAATAATCCATGTACATTCTTCAGGTGTTATCGACATGATATTGCACTGAATAATCTGATCAATCCAAGGAATCATTTTTAATGACAGCTCGCTTTGAAACAAAAGCAGAAAAAATAGTATTTTCCTATTTTCAATTTAAAAAAAATTCAAAGAGCATTTTATTTTTTATCCGTAACTTGTACCTACAAATGAAACCTCTATAGAGATTTAGAACAAACATTAAGAAAGAAAGAAAAATATTTTAATTCGGACACGGACAGGAAATACAAATAGTAATAATAATTTAAAAAAATATATATATATAAAAATAAAAAAGGAGCATAAAACAAGACTAACAAAATAATAATGACCTGTGCGAGGCCAAAAAGGCCCTATTGCAGCATCAAGCTTCGTGCAGACTAGCGCGACGCGACAGCGCAATGCGACACCGCACCGTGAAGTTTTCTTGGAATTTGTATTGATCGAGTCGCGTCGCGCCGTCGCGTCGCGCTGGTCTGAACGAGGCTTAATACGGCGATATTTAAAAAATAATAAATACCACCGCGCTGTTATTCTGATAGGGCCCACTGTGATGCCACGGACACACCTACGGACTAGTACATTAGTAACCTGCTTACTACATATTATTTATTCTAGCGATTTAGGTATGTAATTTATGGAGATATCACGGTTTTTATTAGCGACCCGAAACGCGAACTTCCAAAAAACACGACTAAGTCAAAAATAACTTTAATTTCGGAAGTCGGTTTTCTATTTGATCGCAAAAAGCGATCCAGTGTAGTATTCTCCCGTTTACTTAATTTCTGTTGCAAAAAACGCAAATAGAAAACCGACTTCCGAAATTAAAGTTATTTTTGACTTAGTCGTGTTTTTTGGAAGCCGGTTTTTTTTTTTTTTGTAACCCTTGCAATTTGTTTTTAAATCTCTTTGTTAATAAAGTTGAATTCAAAAGCCGAAAATTATTTGGTATCTATGTTAAAAAAATAAGAGATAACTAAGATTATAAATCTAATTATTGTTACATTTTGAAAAGGATAGGATATTAGGTATGCAAAATAGATAAAAATTCGGCTGAAAATCAAACGTAAGCAAAACAGACAAATCGTATTTGTTAGAACTCAGCATATTCAGGTAAGTAAATATTTTATTACCTAGCGTGGGAGCAACGCTGACATTTACGAGAAAATACTTTGAAATGTTCTATATTTTAATAAAACTCGCTCTAATCCACAAAAGTACTTCCATTTCAACGATTTCCTCCTACCTGATAGGAAATCTTCGGTACAATCTTATTTCCAACTTCGCTGGCATGCGGCCACGTACATTAAATCTCGCTAGTATTGCATTTTATTTCGAATCAGACAAGTTTTCCATCTCTTCTTAAGAATAAAACAAAATAAAGTTGGTACGTTTTTTAAACGGGACTGTTTCATTTACGTGTAAGGGTTTATTTAGACGGACCACAACTCTAGCCACACCACGGCGGCATAAATGTGGCCGGTCACAAATTGATATAGAAACGTGACCGTTTTTTCTCACGTTTTTATACAGAGAGAAACGATTGAAAAGAACAGTAAAATATGACGCAAAAGAAAAAGGTCAAGTTGGGTGAAAATATGCGTCCCATCCACGCAAAACGGCCATCGCTGTAGTTTTCAACAGCAATTGCGAACGTGTGGTCAATACCGACGACATTGAGACCACAAAATGTTACCCTTGTCCAGATAACATCACCTTCTTTCCTTCTTAGTTTCTTATCCCCACGTATTTTGTAGCTGCCACAACCCAACTTGAAGCAACTACTGCCTGAAGACATTCTGGCTACGATGGTGTGGTTGTAGCCCGTCTAAACAAACCCTAAGGCTGGCTACACTACACAGTAATGACTTTTCCATTGGAAACACAGCATATTGACTATCGAGGTTTTTGATTCTATTTCCTTGCACTGCCTTTGGTATTCAAATGTTTTCCTATCATCTACGCCGTATCATCGGAGATACGGTTTTAGATGGAAATGGGTACAAATAACTGGGTATGTCATATTTACATAGTTGTTATCAGTCGAGAAATATCTCTCGGGCATGCCTGTTTACTCACGATATTTTCCTCCACCGTTTTTGAGGCAAATGATAATTATACAATACGCACATGAATCCGAAAAGTATGAGGTGCGTGCCTTGTTGAACTCGAGACCTATGACTTGGCAGTCCGACGGTCACACTACTAGGCTATCACTGCTCTCTATTAATTTATTATTGTTGGGGGCTGCTCGTAGAATATACGCTGATCTTAGTTTGTAATTAATTAATATTTCATGAACCCAGTACAAGACTTGTAATAAAAACTTTATCCTGAAATTCTAAGTAAAGTTTTCTGGGTTGCGACCTCATTATTCCTGGGAGCAAGGTCACATTATCTAACCTTGTGAGTGTCATGTTACTTGATTCAAGGATAATTGTAGAATAGATTGTCTGCAGTGTTAAAATCAAACCGACACCAACAGGAGTCGCTTCGATTTGTATATGTCCAGAAATGCAGTAAGTACTTGATGAATGCCTAAGCTACAAGTACGTACAAAAGATTTAAGTATGGTTTCATGCCATTACTCTGTTACCCAGATAGCTAAGCCATTTACTAATTGGCTCTACAAATTGTGATTAAAAAGTATCCGAACTCCTAAACTGTAGTTCGCGTGCGGCTGCTGGTCACCGCCTGAGTGGTGAGAGGAGGGCACCATTGACAAAATTTCCAAACTGAGTTAGCTTGGTCTTTGTCAACCTCCCCCGTCTCATTATCCCTCTCCCATAAACTCTTAACTCAAAGCATTTATTTCAATTAAACCATGTACAGGCACTTTTGAATTGTCAAGGAGTCGGTCAGTCAGAAATATGAAGCTAGTTGCCCATTCCAAAGCGTAGAAGGTACCTATGGAGAAGAACGGGCAAGAAACTTCACGGACACTCTTTTAAATCAAAAATTTGATACAAAAATATTGGTTACTTAGATCATTCATGTTGAAATTATACATATGAGAACAATATACACTCGAGAGCAATGAATCCGGGTCACTTAAAGAATCCTAAAAATCTCGGAAACTAAAAATGCTAGGTTAATGCAATACATTGTATTTAATAGACAATGTAATACTCCTTAAATGAAGGTATTAAAACTTCTTAGTTATTGTAAAGTTATATCATAAAAAAATCAAATTTGAAAAAGGGCCACTCGAAGATGGAACTACGAAATTACAGCATTTGGTTTTGCTTTTGTTTGTAATCTGTCATTTATGTGGGTACATAAACCATGTTGATAGTGCTCTATATTCATTATTCAAGCTGAAATTATGTCGCTTACGCCTGAAGAATGCACCAGAATACTTACAATGCTGGAAACCGGCCGGAGTCAGCGCGATACAGCCAGGACTGTCGGTGTGTCGCTGTCAACAGTACAAAGAGTTCTCCGACGTTACGAAGAAACTGGTTCTAACCTACGCAGACCAGGAACGGGCAGAACCAGGTGTACCACAGCGCGAGAAGACCGATACTTGGTGAACACCATGCTTCGAAATCGCTTTCTTACAGGAACTGAACTCACAAATCAGTTTCGACGCCTCGGAGGAAGTAACCCAAGTGCATGGACAGTAAGACGTCGGCTTGCTGAATCTAACTTAAAACCCCTTAGACCTGCAAACGGCCCTAAACTGGAGCGTGGGCATCGTATTTCAAGACTAAGATATGCCCAGAGCCACGTAAATTGGAGTATTGAAGATTGGTCAAAAGTTATGTTCTCCGACGAATCAAAATTTATGCTCTACAAGCACGATGGAAGACACAGAGTGTATCGAAGACCAGGGAAAAGATTCAAGCAAGCATGCATCGAAGAAAAAGTAGCCTACGGTGGTGGGTCTGTACTTGTGTGGGCCGGAATTTCTTCTGAAAGTCGCACAGAGCTGGTGATCATAGAAAACGGCTCTTTAACTAGCGAAAGATATGTGGAAGAAATCCTCAATGATCACGTTGGTCCATTTATGGTCAATTTAGGTGAGGATGCTATATTTATGCATGACAATGCCCGACCTCATACAGGTAGGATTGTGAATGACTACCTTCAAGAGATGAACATTACTCGTATGGAGTGGCCAGCGCGCAGCCCGGATATCAACCCGATCGAGCATGCTTGGGACGAGCAATCACGCTTCGTGAGCTCAAAATTGCTCTCACAGAGGAATGGGAGAATATTCCCCAAAATCGTATAAGGAACTTGGTGTACAGCATGCCAAACCGCGTAAACGCAGTAATGGAAGCACGAGGAGGCAATACGAAGTATTAAAATTCAAGAAAATCGTAATAAAGTTCAAAAATTTCATGTTTCCTATTTTTGTTTTAAGGAGAGATCAGCAGTTTTTTTCTTTATGTAATTTTGTGTTAATAAAATATATGGTGACTCATATTTTTTTTACTTTCATTTAAGGAGTATTACATTGTCTATTAAATACAATTTATTGCATTAACCTATCATTTTTAGTTTCCGAGATTTTTAACATTCTTTAAGTGACCCGGATTCATTGCTCTCGAGTGTAGAAAGACGTGCACGTTAAAAGCGTCCGTAATAAAAATATTACAACAAAGAACCATTCCTATATTAAAGTCGCATTTCGTGTCTGTCTGTGTGACCGCATTCAAACTCAAACTCAAAGCATTCATTTCAATTAAACCATTTACAGGCACTTGAATTGTCAAGGGGTCAGTCAGTCAGAAATATGAAGCTATGTAGTTGCCCATCCCAAAGCATAGTTGGTACCTATGGAGAAGAACGGGCAAGCAGTTCCACGGAAACTCTTTTACTTAAATAAAAAAAAAATATATACAAATATATTGGTTAAATCAATCATGTTGAAATTATACATGTGAGAACAATGTAAAAAGACGTGCACGTTAAAAGCGTCCGTAATAAAAATATAAAAACAAAGAACCATTCAAAAATTTAAAATAAATTAATACAAGCCATGGCAGCTAAGAGATGACCAGTCCCAACTGACGGCGCCCGTTCACGAACATGTCGCATGGATCAGCACCATTCAGCTCATACCCCAGGCGGTGACCAGCAGTCGCACGCGGACTAAAATGCGGGGTTTCTGAGGTCCTCATTATAATTTCAATAGCTAGATAATTTGTGTCAAGATCAAGATATTGAACCAAAAACACGTCGATAGTAATCTTATTATAATCTCCGGAGACATTAATAGACTTGAAAAGGTTTCCGATAAATAAATCGAGAATTCATAGACTTCAAAAAACCGAACATTTTTAATATGATCTTTGATAACTAATAATAATATCATCTTTTTACCACCAAAGCCGTAAAATACGACCAAGAGATATTTTCAATGAACGGAGATTTTCAATTTTGTTTTAGTTACCCATTAACTTTTGCCCGTGGCTTCGCCCGCGTGGTTGTCGGAACATAACGTACTACCGGGATTAAACGTACCCAATGTGTTAATCCAGGTTATACCTAAACCATCTGTTTGTCAAATGTTATCCAAATCCGTTCAGACGTTTTTGCCCCAATCCGGAACAAGACAAACGGACAGAAATTCAACGTTACTATATTTTATTATACGTATGTATAGATTCCTTGACCGTCAAAGCGTTTGATTGATAATATATTGGTTATTTTACAGCTTGTAACAGATACCAGAGAATCCATTATACGAAAGAGTGATGACACCCGATCCGTTTTACTTTTAATAACGGACCATCATTTAAAACGACCTTCATTTACGGGGTTTATTGAAGAACAGCTATTTGGTTTTACGAGGGAAAAAATTGTGAAACATTTTTACTTTTAAGGTTCTTGTATTGTGAAAGTTGGCAACGTAGCAATTAGCTGTCAAATATTTCTCTGCTTTGAATAATTTGTCAATATTACTAAGTGCACTACAATATTGATTATGAATTGCAATAATAACGCTGAATTAGGTGTTGTAACAGTTTTAAGTACTTATTATAAAGCATTAGGAAAATTTCCAATTTTTTTTTTTACACTTGCATGAACTAAATATTTCGAGTTGCGATATTAATTATTGCAATTCATAATCAATTATTTTATTTTACTACTGCTATACATATTTGCGACGTTGCCAACTTTCAGAATGGCATTTTAAAGAAAGAAAGAAAGTATAATATGTATTTGGACACAGTTCGTGAAACACAATAACAAAATAAAAAGGTAAAATAATCATAAAGCAATAAGTGTGTGCTTCACGGCTGCGCCCGAAAAACCGAGTTAAACCTCGTAAAGTGCGATAGGGACCACTGCAGCTCAGACCGATTAGGTATATCACAAAAAATTTTACGAAAACGACGTTTAGCATTCTCCTTTTTTCTCCTCGAAAACTAAGCCAATTTAATAAAAAAAAAATCATTAAAAATTTAAGAAAGAGTATGTCTAGGTTCGTATTATTTTCTTTTATGCTAAAAACTTTTCCGAATTAGTCTGGTAGTCCTCTAATCACGGCGGTAAAAATGGGGCGTTTTTGTAATTTTTGGAGGGTCATAGTTTCCTTACTTATTAATTGCTGAAAAAAAGGAAATGACAGGGACATGCCTATAGAGACCCTGATTTTAAACACAAAAAATGACAGCTCTAGAGGCATTATTCAGGAAGAAAAACGGGGAATACGTTTGTTTGGAGAATCGCGGGCCCTGTTCCCTCTTAATGCCCGATAAATGCTTTCTGACGCTGGTTTAACGATTTTGTGTTGGGGATATCAATATAAATATTAGTAACGTGTAAATTTCTTTATTGCAGGTAAGCACTACAGTTTGGTCAGCTAATTACAGACCACCTCAAGATCATCGAACTTTCAGGTATTTATTAAACCTAAGGACACACATATAACTCTTATAAGTTTAGTTTACTAATGGAAAATCATCAAACAAAAAATTAAAAAAAAGAGTATTTTGGAGTTTCTTGTCCATTCTTCTCCATACGAAACTAAGTCTTGAAAGAAAGAAAGAAAAAAAATACTTTTATTTGGACACAGTTCGTGAAACACAAAATACAATTAAGTAACAAAATATAATAACGTTTATTTGGACACAGTTCGTGAAACACAAAATACAAATAACAAAATAAAATTACGTTTATTTGGACACAGTTCGTGAAACACAAAATTCAAATAACAAAATAAAATTACGTTTATTTGGACACAGTTCGTGAAACATAAAATACAAATAACAAAAATAATCGCTGTCTATTCCGACAACCACGGAGATATAAAACTAGGACCACATTGTGGTAATATCAACTTTGTGGGTGTCGTGGGTGATATTCAACAATTGGTTCTATTTCTGTCCGAGCAACTTGTGGAAGCAATCACATAGGACAAAATATTGAAGTTTGATAGAAATTACAAAAAGTTCCTGAAGGCCTTTTTATAAGACTCGAATTATGTATAAAATTAAGTTATAGAATACTGGCTTTTGCCCGCGGCTTTGCTCGTATGGAGGTTGGAAATTATCCCACGGGAACGAAATACCTGGTTAAAAAAACCTATATCCTACCCCTAGGACATGGTCTACCTGTGTGCCAAATTTCATTGTAATCCTTAGGCGTGAAAAGATAACAGACATACTTTCACATTTCTAAGCTTAGTATGGATTTAAGGATATTTTGTATGGATCTATGGATATGTTACGTAATGTAAATTATTTTTGCATACTATTTATTTTAAAAAAAAATCTAACTGACCAGACAGCTGTGCTGCTGGGGAGTTGATTGCGCAACTTCTTTCCAGCTAAAGCACTAGGTAGTGGTGAAGGGTGGGCGTTTTGGGGGACTGTCTTATGTAATTTTGACGTTAGAAAAGTGCTGATTCTCAGCTAGTTTGAATAAATGACTTTTGAATTTTTTAAGATACAGTAACTACTACCTAAAAGAAATGCAAACAAACGGACGAAATTCTGTAATACGGACCTTAGTTTCGTCTAGTTAAAAAGAAAATATACATATTGACATTGTTGAAAATTAAATACAAAATGACATGATTACTTTATAAGGTATTATTTAATTATTACGTATATGTGGACTATGTGGATATATTTTTTCCTTTTTCTCGGTTAGTTTTAATGATGGTCTGGCAGATTGAGTAGTTTACGCGGCCTACCCAAATGTCTTTTCTCGAGTCTGTTCGTCGAGTTAAGCTCCTTAAGTTCTGAGTTGAGCTCCACGAATACTGACAAGTTACTGGACAGGTACACTCAAATCTGTGTGGTTCTTTCCTCAAAAGACCATTTCAGACACTAATCTACATGGTCCTCATATGGCCTGACCAAGTTTATGTCTGGACTTTAAAAGAGACTGTGACCTCTGCGTTTGTTTCGGTCTTTCTTCTCAGAATAGTCAGATAGGAAACGCCAAACTTATCTAGCAATTTTATTAAAATATTTTTTTAATATGACGTCATGCATGGGCCTGTTTGACTTAATTCAGCAAAAATGCCAGAGAATCAGAGAACTATACTTATAGTTGCACTTGCCTAAAGGCTCGTGCAGACTAGCGCAATGTTCTACCGTGAAGTTTTTTTAGAAATTTCTTAGAGTCGCGTCGCGCTGTCGCGGCTCGCCGGTCTGCACGACGCTTAAGTCGGTAATTTATTTATTTGCTCGCATGCTAATCACACATTAAACACGGTTTAATCCTGTCGGGGCACTGCAAAACACATTGTTGGTTTACAGTGAACATTAACATTAGTAGAGTCAAAACTTATCAAAAGACAGCATGGAGTACTTTAGTTAATTTTATTACTTCAAATAAATTCCACCTAATTACGCTATTACGGCAATATTTGCTGATTACAAATAATAAAACGTTTTATTATTAGCAATTTATAATAATTATTCCGCAATCAAGTCGGATGCTAAAATAATTGTATAATTTCAGTTTATTACTAATGCATGCTTGATTTAATCTGAATACGTAAGTAGCTCTGATACTAATTGAGAGAAAAAATAAAAGTTATGAAACTAAAACCCAACTACAACAAAAAAGTCCAAAATCCGGAGTCACACGTAATCTGTTCGATTTATCCCTAACACGTGTGACTACGGATTTCTAAATTGTCTGTATGTGATGTCTTGTTTATACCTTTTTAGATGACTTTTTTGTCGTAGTTGGGTTTATTGTTTTATAACTTTTATTTTTATTCAAATTATTTTAGGATGCTAATTAAGCCCTTTCATTTGATATCCTTACCTACCCAACATGGCATCTTTTTTTTTACTTTTTCCTTCATCACTTTATGTCCTCTACAGATCGCCATATTCATCGTTTTTCGTATAACTCTGGCAGGCTTTTTTTTTTTTTTTTTTTTGGGTGGGAAATCATCAAATGACGTCTCCCGCTCTGGGTGGAGCGGGAGGGCGTGTCAGACTCTTACTGACTAAAACCCACCCGTGTTCCTTCTCTTGCCTGTGCAATGCCAGGGGGCCACGGTATCCCTTTCGGACTTTCCCGCAACCCCGGCAGGCAATGGTCTCATCGGACCCCTTCATTCGCTGACATCTCTTTGAGGCGCGCGTGGAACACAACGCGCCGTCGACCCAGGCTTGGTCCTTACCGGACGGCGAGCTACCCATTGCTCACCGTCCGCAAGCCCGCGCCTACGGTGGCCGGGAATCCGCGATCGATTCCCGACGCCCGGGGCGTCTCCTCCTGCGGCGGCTAGGGGCGTGAGGGCGCGAAATTTGCCTCTCCCTCACGCGCTCCGCCTCCTCCTTCGCGAGCATTACTGCTTCGCAGAAGGAGGTGACGGCCTCCCATGCCCTCTCGCTCCGTACCATGGCCTGGACCAGGGCCGGACGCGAGAGATCCCCGCCACCGATCGCCTCCACGAGGACACGGCGGTGCTCTGCCCAAGCCGGGCATACCTCCACCGTATGCTCCACCGTGTCCTCCGGGCGATCCACGCAGTGATGACACCCGGGCGTTTCCTCCCGCCTTATCCGAAACAGGTACCTCCCGAAACAGCCGTGTCCGGTGAGGACCTGCGTCAGGCGGAAGGTGAGGACGCCGTGGCGCCTCTCCAGCCACTCCTCAAAGAGGGGACTTATCGCCGCAATAGTGGCGTGCCCAGCACTGGGTTGCGACAATCGCACTCTCCATGACGCCATGAGATCCCGTCGGAGCTCTGTCCGCTGTGCCGCGATTTCTCGCGGCATCGGAGTCAAGCCCCGGCGTTTCGCCTCCTCGCGCCACTCCCAAATATGCGCGAGGACTTTTGCCTCCAGATCCCATGGCGGCAATCCGGCAAGGAGGCTCGCCGCCTCACCGGAGACCGTGCGGTATCCCCGGACCAGCCGGTTGGCCATGACCCTCTGGGACGCGTTCAACCGGCGGGCAGGCCGCCGCCTCAAGGAACGCGCCCACACCGGTGCCCCGTACAGGGCCATGGACCGCACGATCCCCGCGTATAGCCTCCGGCAGGAGGCGTTTGGACCCCCTAGATTGGGCAGGAGCCGCTTCAAGGCAGCCCCGGCCCGCTCCAGTCTGGGAGCCAAACGTCGGAAATGCTCCACGAAGTTCCACCGACTGTCGAGGACGAGTCCCAGGTACTTCATCGTCGACTCGACGCCGATGCGAACCCCTCCTACCGTTATTTGGGAACCCGACGGTGGCGCGTTCCGAGGACCATGAAAACACATGGCCTCGGACTTGTGCAAGGCCACCTCGAGTCCCAACTGCCGGATTCTGGCCACGATTGTCGCAACCCCGTGTGTCGCTAGTTCGGCCGCCGCCTGGTGCGACCTCCCCTGCGCCAGGACCAACGTGTCGTCAGCGTAACAGACGACGCTGACGCCACTGGGGAGGTCGGCGCGCAGCACCCAGTCGTATCCGATGTCCCACAGATGCGGCCCCAGGACCGATCCCTGTGGGACACCGCACGACATCTCTCGCCGGTTCCACTCTCCCTGGTGACCGGGGTAGATAATGGCCCTGTCCGTCAAATAGGCCTCGACCACACGACAGAGGTAGGTCGGCATCCGGTGATACCGGAGTGCCTCCCTGATGCAACTCCAGGGCAGGGTGTTGAAGGCGTTGGCGATGTCTAGAGACACCGCCAAGACGACCCCACCCCGAGCCACCGCATCCCCCGTCGTGAGGGCTCGCACGCGCATGATGGCGCCCACCGTGGAGCGCCCCCTGCGGAAACCAAACTGGCTCTCCGCCAAATCCGGCCCCACCCGCACCAGCCGCCCGACGAGGCGGTCTGCAATGACTCTTTCAAAGAGCTTGCCCACCTCGTCAAGCAGCACGATGGGCCGGTAAGCGGACGGAGAGTCCGCAGGGCGCCCCGGCTTCTTGATGAGGACCAGTTTCCCCGTCTTCCAACGAAGCGGGAACTGGCCCCTCTCCATGCATGCGCTTAGGAGCCCCCTTAGTCGAGGCCCGAGAGCCTCTGAGGCCAGGACCCAGGCTTTCCCAGGTAAGCCGTCGGGTCCTGGGGCGGTATTTCTGGCATTCAGCCTACGTACCGCCACCCTCATCTCTACCTCGGTCACCTCCAGAGCATCGTCGTCGTCGTCGGCGGTGTGGTCCGCATCGGGCACCGCAGTAGGCGGAGCCATGGGCGGGGAGGCGTGTTCCCCTCTCGAAGGGAACAGAGCGCTCACCACGTCCCCCACAAGCTGTGGCCGGAGACTCTGCGTCAGAGGGGGAGCCCATGGGCGGAGTTTCTCCCGCACCATCTTGTATGGGCGTCCCCACGGGTCTCTGTTCAGAGTCTCCAGCGACTCCTCGCGGGCCAGTGCCCTGGCCAGCAGGATCTCCGCTTGGAGGGCGGTCTTCGCCGCTCTGTACCCCTCGTATAGCTCCGCCTGAATGGCTTCCGTATCCGGAGGTCGGATACGGAGCCTGCGGTGCCTGGTGTACCGGCGTCGCGCAGCAACGCACGCATTGCGCAGTGTCGTTAGCTGTCGCGACCACCAGTACACCTGGCGCGAAGCACGTCCGGGCTGGACCCGGGGCATTGCCACGTCACATATCTCGGACATGGCCTCCCGGAACCACTCTGCCTCGTCATCGATGTCGGCAGGCCTGTCCGGTGATGACACCCAGGCCTGCACGATCGAGGCTTCCAGGAGGAGCTCCCGGTCCAGCTGCTTCAGCGCCCACCGCGGACCACTCGGGGCCTGTCGGACCGGCGCGCTCGAGGTCTGGGCGGAGACGTCAAACCGGATGTACCGGTGATCGGAATACGTCTCCACCCCCTCCATGACGCGCCAGTCAATGACACGCGGCGACAGAGCGGGGCTGGCGAACGAGATGTCCACCACCGATTCACCCCGCATCCGCACACACGTGGGGACAGAACCCCGGTTAAGGACGACCAGGCCTGTCTCCAGCGCCCAGTCCTCCACCATCCTGCCCCGTGTGTCCGTATACCGGGAACCCCAAGCCACATTCTTGGCATTGAAGTCCCCGAGGACGAGCACGGGGAGGGAACAGAACCCGACGACGACGATTCTCAACTCCGCAAGGGAGTTGTGGAACTCGGCGAGAGTTCGGTTCGGGGAGAAGTATGCCCCTACCACGACAATCTCCCCGAACCGTGCTGCAACGCAACCCCGTCCTCTCTTAACAGCCTCGAGGGATGGGGTACCGGCGGCGGCCGACGAAATTAGGGCCACTGAGCCGCTCAGGTCCTCCACCCAGTCATCCCTGGGCGGGACAAAGTACGGCTCAGCGACCACAGCGATGTTAATCGACCACTGCGCCATGCTCTGGAGCAACAGATGCTGAGCTGCGGCGCAGTGGTTGATGTTCGCCTGGAGGAGGCGAAATGGGGCCATTATTGGCACTCCATGTCAGCCCCCTCCTTAGCCCCCTGTGAGGGCCCTGCCGCGGTGGCTGCGGCGGCGACGACGGCTGTGGAGGCGGCAACGGTGGCGGTGGCGGAGGTTGCGGCTGTGACGGCGGTGGCTGGTGGCTTGCCTCTAGCTTTGGCGGGTGGAGCGCAGGCCTTACTCCCAACCCGGTGATTGGCCGGCTTGCCAGCTGCCGCACATACGGCGCAGTGCGGCGTGGCATCGCATGAGCCGGCCTTGTGACCTGGCTGACCACAGCGGTAGCAATGACCGCTGCGGTCCACCTCCGAGGTGCATTTAGCTCCCACGTGGTTACCCACATGGCAGCGGTAGCACCTCAGAGGTCTGGGTTCCAGCAGTTTGACCTGCGCGGAAACCCAGCCCACCAATAACCTTTGGCCCTCTCCGGCAATTTTCTTGGCCGCCGACACGGGGCAGCTCACCGTAACGGCTCGCATCCCCGTGAAGTCAGGACGGATGGCGCCTGCCCTAACCTGCTCGGCAGAGCACCCCCCAGTCCTAACGACAGCGGCCACCACCTGTCCCTCCGTCACAGAGTCGTCCAAGCCCTGAATACGCATGTCAGCGCATTTGGTGGGCCTGGACACTCGGGCCTCGTCCGCATTTAGGGACGCCCTAAGCCTTTCGGCCAGAGCGTCAGCGGCCGGGCCGCTTGCCGCACCGGGGACCTCCAGCATCCGGGCCCCAGTCGCAGTGACTCTTACCCGGATGCCATCAGCGGCGCCGATCTCCTTGAGGTCCACCGCTGCCCCCACCTTGGCGAGCACGTCGCGGTAGGACACGCCCTTCTTCTCCGCCTCTGGCTGTAGTGTTATCACTACAGCTGCAGACTTCGGGGCGCGGAGCCTAGCCGCGACGCTTCGTTCCTTGCGCCGCTGCCTCCTCTCTTTGTTTTTGGCCGCCCTTTTTGCCTTAGCCGCCTTCCTCTTCTCTCCGGCTACTTGCCATTCAGCGTCGGCCGGAGTAGAATTAGGAGGAGGCGGGGGCGGCTGTTTCGCCACCTGGGCCGGGGCCTTCGCCGCCTGGGCCGGGGCCTTCGCCGCCTGGGCCGGGGCCCTCGCCACCTGTGGGGCCGCCCCGCCCTTGGTCTGCCCAGACGAACCTGGTTTTGCCCGGGCAGCTGCGGTGCTGGCATATGTTGCCTCCTTCCGCTGGCCAGAGGCCGGCTTGCTCGCCGCTAGAGAAGGGCGCAGGACGATGGCTTCTAGCGCGGAAAAACGAGACCGCAAAGAAGCCATCTCCTGCCTCACCAGGGTCAGAACCCGGTCCTCTGCAGGCACGGGGCCCTGCCCATGCTGCTCCCTCCCCTGCGGCACCTCACGGGGGCCGGCTCCCCGGAGCCCGGCCAGGTCCGCTCGGAGCTCCTCATTCTCCTTTCGGAGAAGCTCCATGGCGGCTGTCAAGCGTGCGACCTCCGCCCGCATCTCGGACATGCCGTCCGACGGAGGCCTGAGGTGATAGGCCTCCGCTGCCGCCAAAATCACTCACTCTGGCAGGCTGAGTCATTATAAAATGAAATATTTAAGCGCACGTAGGTAATGTTTAGATTTCATGAATGGTATAATAGATTCTCATAAGCTTTTAGAAAAAGTGAAGTATAGTATCCCACGTTAGTAGCCGCTTAATTAACCGAAGGACTTTCGTCCTGCCTCATAGTCGAACTAATATAGGTAATTTTTCACCCATTTGCCGTACTTATACTTTCTTTTGCCAACTCCATTGCTGGAGTGTCCTAAGTGCCCGTTCACCTGCCACCTACTGGACTCGTATAATATAAAATAATACAACGAAGAAGAGTAACATCAACACGAAAGGCAGAAGAAGATTGCGTTATTTCAAACATTTCAAGCAAGGGATTAAGAATTTCTTTAAAAATCCTTCAGATTGTTAATGAAGTAACTGGGTGGAGCGGGAGGGCGTGTCAGACGCTTTCTGACTAAAACCCACCCGTGTTCCTTCAACTGGCTGTACTTGCCAGGGCCCACGGTATTCCTTTCGCACTTTCCCGCGACCCCGGCAGGCATCGGTCCTAGCGGACCCCGCCAGTTCTGCTGACATCTCTTTGAGGCACGTGTGGAACACAACGCGCCGTCGATCCGGGTCTGGTCCTTACCGGACGGCGAGCTACCCATTGCTCACCGTCCGCAAGCCCGCGCCTGCGGAGGCCGGGAATCGGCTTGTGACTCCCGACGCTCAGGGCGTCTCCTGCGGCGGCGGCTAGGATCGTGAGGGCGTGAAGTTTGCCTCTCCCTCACGCGTTCCACCTCCTTCGCCAGCATTACTGCTTCGCAGAAGGAGGTGACGGCCTCCCATGCCCTCTCGCGCCGTACCATGGCCTGGACCCCAGACGCGTGAGATGACCGCCACCGATCGCCTCCACGAGGACATGTTCTGCCCAAGCCGGGCAGACCTCCACCGTATGCTCCACCGTGTCCTCTGGACGATCCACGCAGTAACATATGACACCCGGGCGTTTCCTCCCGCCTTATCCGAAACAGAAACCTACCGAAACAACCGTGTCTGGTGAGGACCTGCGTCAGGCGGAAGGTGGGGACGACGTGGCGCCTCTCTAGCCACTCCTCAAAGAGGGGACTTATCGCCATAATTGTAGCGTGCCCAGCACTGTACACCGTACGTCACTAACGTGGAACAGGGTTATATTCAAAAACGTCCCTTGCTTTTAAAAATAACCCTGTTCCACGTAATAAAAATGTTCGAAAAGGTCCCGTGAAAACCTTTCATCCAAGCATCCATATTGGAATATTGATGAATGACTTGTTACCTCGACAGCTTCCGAGATTGGAGGATTTGGGATGTCAAACATTTTATTTATTGTTACTGCTGTCAGGGAAAATATATTAGTAATAAAAAATATTTATGTTGTGTATTTTCGGGAACAGCCTGAAAGGTATGTACACTATGTACCTATGTACAGTTGGAATGAGAAATAAGTATTTACAAAGTTTAACTTTTTCTGAAGTAATTGTTTGTTATTGAAAGGTCTTTTAAAATAACTGCTACATTGTTCTCACATGCATAATTTCAAAATAAATCATGTAACCAATATTTTGTATCAAATTTTTGATTTAAAAGAGTGTCCGTGGAGTTTCTTGCCCGTTCTTCTCCATAGGTACCTACTACGCTTTAGAATGGGCAACTAGCTTCATATTTCTGACTGACTGACCCCTTGACAATTCAAAACTGCCTGTAAATGGTTTAATTGAAATAAATGCTTTGAGTTTGAGTTAAATGCTTTGAGTTTGAGTTAAATGCTTCGAGTTTGAGTTTTGAACATAATCAAAACAAATGGACGTCTTTAGAGAGATATATCATACCTAACCTACACGGTGTAACATGGTTTATTCGAACAGGCAACTTACTGATGCGTGTTGGTCCCCGTAAAGGTACAAGTCCGTAGCCGACAGCAGGCAGCAGCAGCAGGCGACGTGTCGCACACTTTGGTTTCTATGTAATTCTATGAAATCGAATCGAATATATACACAAGTGGCGAGGGCCGCGGGCGGCGTAACGACGGTGTGGCGCGGGCGTTGCGCCGCCCGTTTCATATTTTATACAAAATGTATAGGAACGACGTGGCGCAGAACGTACACAAGAGGCGTGGTGCGGGCGTGGTGACGGTCACCCTCGCCACTCGCCATTTGTGTATGTCCCGCGCCTTAAGAAACCGAACTTTTGTCTCATTAGACTAGGCTATACAGGTTAAGGATGTATTTCACCAATGAAACTGAACGCCAATACCTGATCTAACCCGCGTTCAAGAGCTGTCAGTGTCAATATTCAACCGCAATGATGATTCTTGAAAGCGTTTTACATGACTGCTGATTACGTTCGGTCTCGTTGGTGACACTCGCCCAAAACCTTAGCTAGATACATTTCATATTTACCTACCTACTTTGAATTTTCTTCTACTCTTAAAGCCCCACTTTACAAACAAACTTTACCCGACAGCACCCCAAACCCTTCAAAGCAAAGTGTACTTACACACATATCATTACTAATACATGCAAATTAATTCTTTGATATCAGTGTTAATTAAATTGTCAGCAACAAGCTTTCCTAGAGGTGAGACTTGCTAAGGCCCCGTTCAGGGCCTCGAGCGATGCGAATTGCGACGCGACTTTAGTCAAGCGAAACGCGCGCGCGTCACTTGTTTCCGTCCGTCGCTTTGCAACTCGCCGTAACTCGCGTCGCGGTCATTCGTGGCACGCTCTAAAGCTATAGTTTCCTAAGAAAGTCAAACTCAGAGCATTTATTTCAATTAAACCATTTACAGGCACTTTTGAACTGTCAAAGAGTCGGTCAGTTAGTCAGAAAGTTGAAGCTAGTTGCCCATTCCAAAACCTAGATCTCTATGGAGAAGAACGGGCAAGAAACTCCAAGGACACTCTTTTAAATATAGAAATTACAAAATCCTGGGTACATTACTCTTGTCGCTTGTGAGATCAATTTAAAAAAAAAAAACGATTAAAAATATGCCCGGCAGATAATAGATGACCAGTCTCAACTGACGGCGCCCATTCACGAACATGACGCGTGGATCAGCACCATCCAGCTCAACCATTTTGTAGGGAATCGAATGAACCAACACACTCGCCACCAGCAGCCAGACATTTAAGAGTTGGCGGAGTCAAAAAACGCTCTCTAGGAAAACACACCAACTTAATTATAACTTATCTATATTATAAATGATGTATCAGTAACGTCATTCCGTAAATTGCAATTGCTATGTGGCGGCATTTGTTTTCCCTGCAGTCGCTGTCGCGAGACGCATGTCGCTTGAGCGTGTTGCTTGTGGCCACGGGCTTATAATCTTAATCCTTTGTCTCTCAGATGTCAGATGTGAACGAACTTGATATAGGAGAGAGTAGAATTCTTCATTATTTTAACTAAAGTACGGCGTTTGAACAAGGCACTAGAGGACTTTGAGGTGGTTTGTGTGGCTCAATTTTTATCAACTTTATTTTAATCTATCAAGTAATCTTTTTCATTTAGGTATTTTTGTTTATTGAGGAACGATCAATTTTTATATGGTAATGGTTCCATATGATTTTTAATTTGATAGTATTGATCATAAACCAGAAAATGTAAGAATGATTAAATTCTACGATGGTTAGTCAAGCATAGAGGTACAATTAAGTGTTCTATTTATTTTAGTCTAAAAATACAGCAGACTGTTATCCCATTTGAAACATGGTGCGCGTTTTAATGTGCTCGGGGCAATGTCAACAATTTCGGGCAGGTGGCACCAACTATTCATATTCAAGAAAATACAGATGGGTCTGCAACAGGTCTATAAAGCTGAAACATTCACCCCGCAGCTAAAATTCTGAGCTGAAGTTCAGCTAGATGATAAATGAATGACTGGTCGTTAAACCTGTAGAAAAAGAAGAAAGAAAATGAATTAATTTAATGTATTAAAATACACAATAGCAATACAATTACTATGACTACCACAAATTTCTGAAAACATGATCATTTATTAAGATTTTGGTCAGATTATCTTTTGTCTTACCTAATGTTTGCTATTGTGTTTGGCTCTCGAAAAGGATGTGCTTTTGAAACGACATAAGTCAGAAAAGTGTGATTCTTACTGGGGATAGCTTTTGTTTACCGGGCCTTTTTTGTCACTACCAGAGAAATCTGAAAACCTGATGTCTGACTTTGGCTTGTAATATCGGTTTATTGTTGTCTGTTTGTCCTATAAATTCTTAACCTCATTTAATTTTAGTTTCTTTGTTTATTCTTTGCGATACAAAGCCCCATGTAAATGTAATTTATTACATTAGTTATTAATAATAACTATTTATTACATTTACATGGGGCTTTCGGGTTGAGATGACTCGGACCGAGCTGTCACTGACCCGCAAGTTTCTGGAACGTTCAATAGTAATAATCGCTTTCCTTAAAACACGGTCAATTATTGTCATTCAAGAATTGCATGCGTGTTTAACGCGTGCGATTTCGAATTTAAAATGGCATACAATCATTGCAAAACTTGCATTCAATTATTTGAATGCGACTTCTGTTTACATTACACCAAGGCAATTATTGGAAGGCGACATGCAAGTTTTGCCTCGTCTAAGCACAGAGTTGTACGTCCTTGTACAATTTTTTCAAGTATTGAATGCGATTTTATTGTACGTGCGGCTTACACCTGTACCAGTTTTGAACGGCAACTAACTTGCCCGTATCGTGCAACAATTATACGTGTGGTTTAGACGGTACAAATGTCTGGCAATTGTTGCTTCAATGTTAAGGCAATAAACTTGCACCGTGTAACCGCCGGGGCTTTACGGCTTACATTCGCAAAATGACGACTTGCAACAGGTACCTATTATACTGCAGGATACTGTTGCGTGTTGAGCAGAGCTTCATTTGTTTTTGATAAAACGATGTTCTTCTGTTTGCCAGCTGCTCATATTTACATAATGCTGATGGGTCTTGCAACAGGCTGGTAACGGCACTGTGGCATTGCCTGCTTTGTGTCTGTGAATATATTTGTGTAGCTTAATTGCAGTGTTTTGATGTGAGGGATATTCTTGAGCATGTTTGTCGTTTATTTGTTCATAAAATAAATAGTTGACAATAGGTATTGTTAATCTTTGTTTTGTTACTGTAAGTAGATTTTACAAACAGTTTTACACGTCAATAATATTTTTTAAACTAGATGGGGTCGCTGTTTGCTATCCGACCACTCTGAGAAGAAACACCGAAACTTTTTCGTCATTTGTTACTTGTCCCTAGTTTGCTGTTCTATCAGTTTTGGCTCACACATGACAAGGCATACTTTTTGTAGGTCTTACACACGGTCAGTTTTTTTTTTGTATATCTTACGTTTTGTATTAAATGTAACGTGCGATGATACATTTGGTCAGTTCAGATCGTTTTAAAAACGTTCTTTGTACAACATTTTGTTCGGAACGAAAACGAAATGAGAACGTTTATTCCGCAAAACAAAAACCGGTTTAAGGCTCGTGCAGACCAGCGCGACGCGACACCGGCTATTGTTATACCGTGAAGTTTTCTTAGAAATTTTCTTAGAGCCTTTATTTCTTCCTTCATTCTTAATACCTTCTGAGTAGGTATGTACTTACACTCTTCTTTGAAAACACTATGTATCTATTTGTTTCTTTATTAAGTTTCACGGCACAGTAAACAAACATTAATTTTACTTAACCCAACATTCTAAGTTAATTACAAAGTATTAAATTACTTTAGTGCAACCTCGCTTCATTGCCAAGGTCTTTCATTACTGGGCTTCCCTTATTCGTAGTTGATATTTTTAATTATCTACAATCTGGTCAAATTTATCTTTTCCGGACAAGTCGTTGAGCTCCTAAAGTTCTGAGTTGAGCTCCACGATCTGACAAATACTTGCACTGACTGGACAGGTTCACTCAAATTTGAAAAGAAAGAAAAAGAAAAGAAAGAAAGTACGTTTATTTGCGATACATAATGAATGACGCAAGCAAAGGAACAAACACTAAAAAACAATTTGGGGGAAAATATGCGTCACATCCACGCAAAACGGCCATCGCTCAGCATAAAGGCTCGTGCAGACCAGCGCGACGCAACGGCGCGACGCGACTCGAACAATACAATTTCTAAGAAAACTTCACGGATAACAATAGCCGGTGTCGTGTCGCGCTAGTCTGCACGAAGCTTTATATGCTATTTAGTTCCAGAAGTCTTTTGAAATAGAAAATTAATTTCTATTGCTTTTAACCGATGAAGTACCAAATGCCCGCAGTTTCTATAGTGATATTTATGACTGCACCACAATATAGATATGAACAGTATGGAAACTAGGCCTATTTGTTGAAATAATTACCTATACTTCATTTATAAAAAAAAACGCGGTGACCACTCGTCTCGAGTACCCGCAATAGGAATGATGCCTGGGTAAAAAAAAAGAAATTCTATTTAGTCTGTCAGTCAGATAATAATTAAATATTAGACATGTATTTTTTTCTTTATCATATTAGTAAAAAAATACTTAGATAAAACGCATTAAAGTTGGGGAGTGGGGGTCACTACTTCACAAGTATGTATAAAATCTACATACTCGTGACGTCATGGCACATTTTAACTCAATGTATCGCCGTAATCTTTTAATAACGTAAAAAAAGAAAAATGACGTGTATGTTATTTTTTCATAATCTACACGACGGACAAAAAACATTTTTTTTGTCATCATCGACAGCACCGCGACAATCGCTTGGGGGTCTCGTCAATGAGCGCGCCGTTTCTAACGTTTATTTACTACGTAGTTTCTTCTCTGTCCATATTTATACTGTGACTGCACGGTTCAATATTCATATCAAAGTGTGAAATCGATTCGGAGTGACAGACTGTTCTGTCGTAAAACGATATTAGATACGATTGTGAATGTATGAGAAGTATTAAAAATAATGGCGAAATGTGGGTGTACAATAGGTCCAACTTTGCCTAACCCTTTGGGGTATACAGGCGTGATGTTATGTTTATGTAAATGTTACAAAATATCCCCTTAACAAATACTGTTATTGTTATTTTTTTCCTTTACATTGTAACGTCAGGGAAAATTTAAGGGAATTTCTATGAAATACCTTCCGTAGCTAGCGATACGTCGTTGGCAGCTACGGGCGAGTGACAGACGATACGTGTAGCGCGACCGCAGACCAGTAGTGCCGCCAAAGACTAAAACCAGCCGCCAACGCTCGAGCGATAACACGTTTTTCTATCTTCTATCTACCGATTGGAATACGGGCTGCTGCCGCCTGCGGTCAGGTTCGGAACTGCAGCGACATGACGCTGCGACACGTTGCGTGCAGTTGCTGCCTGCGGTCGGGTACGGAATCGTACCTTAACTTGTGCAGTCAGGTCCACAGTAAACTCCTAGTTAACTGACTAAACTTTGATCTATTTGCCTGAGCTCTGATGTAAAAAAAAACAATAGAAATTAAATATCGGTACTTTAAACTGTTGTTGGTGAAGATGATAAACAAACTTAAAACTTAATTTATTTACTGACAGAATGCACAGCCTAAACCACTAGGTCTAGAAGAATAAAATGTTGCACTAGAGTTTTTTTGTAACAAGGAAGAATATTTTAAATGAGGAAAAAGGGGTTGAAATGGGGATGAAAATTTGTATGGAAGTTCGTCATTTTGGCGGTGGGAAATACCATCGGGCGCACGGCGTCTTAAGGGGGATGCGCTAAGGTAGCCCGCGAAATTCAAATTTTCTTACGTTTTTTGCAATTTGCTGGTCAGTGTCAAGTCGCTAAGCGACGAAAAGCGACGCGATTCTAACAAAACAATTTCTAAGAAAACATCAAGGTGGTAGAACAATTTACCTACCGGTGTCGCGTCGCGCTAGTCTGCACGAGCCTTCATAAGGCATGAAATGTAGATGTAGCATAATTATCTAATGTAGCGTAATTTTTAAATTCATTGCATTGTATACAAATTTTGCATGAAAAAAAAATTTCAAGGATTTTTTTGAGCCACCGTTATACTTGTAAACGTAGCTTTAGAGTTTAGACTAACTAAAAGCAGTATTTTGATTTTTATCCCCCGTCATTCGTATGATTAAAGTTTCAATAACAAATACCTACTTACTACCGTCAAAACGTCAACTGAAAATATCAAAATTCAAATGATTCAATCTTTCCTTCTTACTACCTAACTGACAATATTATATACTCTTAATAACCAAATATTGGCACATAAAGCTGTGACGGAGCAGCTCGATGCTATAAGCTAATTATGACGACGTCGAAGCTATCAAAGGCGATAGTTTCAATCTGCGGCGGCCATTGAGGCTCCCACGCGAACGCTTTGACTAAACCTGTTATCGATAGAGGTAATATTGATGGGTACGATAGATACTAGGTAATAATATTGGTATCGGTAAACGGATTGAAGCGTGTTTGTTGTATGAACGGATCCTGGTTTATATCCTTTTCAACCTGAGACGGAACAGAGGGGTGCTATGTGATTATTACATCACAAAGCGGCTGAAAGGGTTTGGATAAAATGAGAAATTGGTAATGTGTAGATGTGCATGCTGAGGAGTTGCACCACTTCTTCTTCTCATCTAAATCACTAGGAAGTGTGGGGTGTGCGTTTTATGGAACTGTCTTATGCAATTTTTGACGCTAATTCCCAGCTTCATCATGATCTATCTACTCTTGTTCCATGTTACTTGGGGTCAGCCCAACACGTTTTCTTGTTCCATTCTCCCCTGTCAACCATCACGCTATCATTCACTCTTTTCTCTTTCATATCATCACACAATCCATCCATCTTTTGGCCTACAACAAATGTAAAAGCCATTTTTTTTAAAGAAATTTATAAAATTAAAAATATTTAGATTATTTTTGTTTTTCTTTGGGGTTCCTCTTCCTCTCCATCCATCAACGTATTCATAACTTTTTAGTCACATGCGTTTTCTCAGATTAATTTGAATAAATGATTTTCATTTTTGATTCGTTTTTGTAGTCTTGATCATGCCAATCAAAATACGTTCACTGCAGAGCGTGAGTGACCTACGAGTGTCGCCAGAATAACGGGTCTTGCGCTGCCAGCATCCAACGGAATTTTGTGATCTCTACCAACGTGTGTTGGGGTCTCTGGGGTGTTTTTTGATCTCTGGGGTTTACCTTATGAGGCTCCAGAAGTTTTCAGGCCCATCGGGTACCGTGGTTCTTTTCCGCATTTTGCGATTCGATCACTCATTTACTCCGTGGCGTATTGTTCGAGTTTAAGGCATTGTGAATTGATGAGCGACCATGTATCAGTGTCGAAGTTATCACTAAGTAGTGGTTTAATTCTCATTGCTGAGTAGCTATTGTAGGTATTCTATTTGAATATAGAGATGCATTTATTGCTAATAACATAACATAACATTCACGCCTGTAGGTATTCCCCGAAGGGTTAGGCAGAGGTGTACCTATAGTACACCCAGATTTCGCCAGTCATGTTGAAGTCAGTCAGTCATGTTCTTGCTAATATTAATATTTAATGTCAGATGCTTGGCTTAATGTGTCTCACACACAGGCTAAACAAAGAAACATTACTACCATTGCTTGCTAAATAGGCAATTACGTTTAAGAGTTTACTACAAAACTATAGTTAATGGTAGAACCGCTGACAGATGGTGTTTACGTTTACATAAAACAACATCACGCCTTGTTTTCCCAAAGGGTTGGGCAGAGGTGTACCTGTAGTAGGTACACCCACATTTCGCCAGTTATATTTAAGTCCTATTAGTGTAATATGTGGCGAGCCTATTGCCATCAATCGGGCACAAATCCGGACTCTGGGCTGCTACTGAGAAATTCTAGATAGAAAAACCCAAAAACACTTTACCCGACCTGGGAATCGAACGTAGGACATCATGCTCAGCTGTAGCATTTGCGACCACTAGACCAACGAAGTGTTTACGATTACAGTTAGGTATTTAAAAAACGACAAGAATGTCACAAAAAACAAAATACTGAAAAAAAGTGACATGTTGCTTTTTTCGTTCATTAATCAAGTTTTCTCTCGACAGTTACCTACAGGCTACATTTTTAGTCCCGTCAACGTAATCAGATATACAAAGTTGATTACGAATATTCAACACAAAAATATTGTTTGCTAGTGTTAATCATTCAAATATCGATAGTATTTTACGTGTTGTACGTTGCGAACAGTGACAATAAATCTGAATTTAATAATAATATATTGACAACGGACAATAAATGCTCGTACAGACTGGCGCGACAACGGTGTTGTACCGCCAAGCTTCGTGCAAACTAGCGCGACGCGATACCGGCTATTGTTATACCATAAAGTTTTCGTAGAAATTCTATTGTTCAAGTCGCGTTGCGCCGTCGCGACGCGCTGGTCTGCACGAGCCTTCAAGTTTTCTTAGAAATTGTTTTATTGGAGTCGTGTCGCGCCTGTTTGTAGCCGTTAAAGCTGTAACGTTACCTCTCATCATTCTCTTGTCCTTATCGCAACTTATTAAGGGTTGGTCGGCGTAACAAGTCTTATTCTTCCATACTTATTTCTTAGTCGTCATCACGGTAGTCACGCCCTTTCTATCCATATCATCTTTCACACAGTCCATCCATCGTTTATTTGGTCTTCCCCTACTCTTATATTATAGCCCTCCACATTCATACGCAAGACTTTCCTAACTAATGTTAGTCCAGTTACGCACGGGCGTTTTTTTCTCGCGGCGATTATTTCGTGCATCGGTCAAAATCCAACAGTGTGTTTTTTCGACGCGCTGGGACGAGAGTGCGTCCCAGCGCGTCGTATTCTCAACGCTCGGCTCAACACCGGCATTTAAAAATCCAGTGTGCGATAAAATCCCGCCGCGATATTTTTACGTCGACGTAAAAATGCTGGAACGCACTCGTCCCAGCATGTCGAAAAAACACATTTTTATTTCAACTATCGGCACTAAGCAGAGCGTTGAAACTCCCGTGCACGAAAAAAAATCGCCGCGAGAAACGATCGCCCGTGTGTACCTGGGCTTAATTTGTGAAATACTACTGCTGCTCTTACATCTTACATAATATACCTAGGGAATAATATAGGTTCTGAAACATTGCCAGAGAAAATGTCAATAAAAAGAACCTCGTAAATCACATGTTACCAAGATTTAGATAAAGTTCGGCTTTGAAAAACATCGTCTCTGTTACTCGTATTTCTGTGACGGTCTCTTTTAAAGCTTCGTGCAGACTAGCGCGACGCGACACCGGTTATCGATTTTAGTGTCATATCCGTACAGTTCCCGTTCTCGCGGTTTTAGTAGATCACCTGTATTTTCGCGTGAGACAGACGCGTCAGGAAGAGCGAGTGAATATTTTTAATATTTTTGTTGAGAAAATGATTTCCTATACCTATACGACGGCTATTAGAAAATTGTCCGTTTATAACGAGCTTAGAACGGTCATCATTCGCGGTTATAACCCGTATGCTGACCGTTTCGCCGCCTGCGCACGAGCACCGGCAAAATGTGCTCGCCGACAATTATTGACGTCTCATACTTTTCAATACAAAGTTTTTTTTTTGCCCGACACGTTTCTAGCACCGTCAGGGTATGGTAAGGTGTAGTGGGCACACTCCTTTAATACTTATTAATAATGTGAGGAAGAGGATTAATTAATAACCGCTATAAAATATTATGATTAAGGATTTAAAGACTTCCTCCTACTAGCTTGATTCTAGACTTAGTGCTTAAAGACCGGTAATATTGAAATATTTTATTAGTAAAGGAAATAGGATGAATTAAATTAGTTCTTTATCGTTAAAATCAGTGACTAATAACCAAGTGAGCATAACTGGTCCTGGACTTTGGACTGACTATTTTTTGGCGATAGACACGTGCGATCAAACAAAATCGAGTAAATGTGTGAACAACGGCGATCGAAACCTTAATTTCTCAAAAAAAAAAACTATAGTAAGAAGCTGAGTGATTTAATTGATTCGAGCAAATCAAAATGTAAGGTCTCATTTTTAGGACCAAAAATAATGTTATCAAAGGGGCTTTCCTGTTCTGCAGATTGTGATTTTGGTAACTGACCATGTCTTCAGTTGTAGGTAATTGGCCTGATGATTGAAACTCTAGCACTGCAAGGTTGGTAACGGAAACAGAACCCTTGAATAGCATAATCAGCCTATGGTGTTCTCCGAGGTCTGTGCCTCCTCTCAGTGTGAGGGACTGGGCCGTAATCCACCACGTGGGTCCCGTGCGGGTTGGTAGATGTCACATAACTTCGAATTTTTTGTACTAGGACATGCTGCTTTCCTCACGATGTTTTCCTTCACCGTTTTGAGATCAGTGGTGATGAAAAAAAAAAGAAGAAGAAGTGAAGAACTAAGAAGAAGATCAGTGGTGGCCCAGTGGTAACCCTTTTTTTTTTGGGTGGGAAATCATCAAATAACTACTCCCGCTCTGGGCGGAGCGGGAGAGCGTGTCAGACTCTTACTGACTAAAACCCACCCGTGTTCCTTCAGCTGCCTGTACGTAGCCAGGGGCCACGGTTTCCTTTTCGGACTTCCCGCAACCCCGGCCCCGGTGGTAACCCTTCGATGGCTACTAGTAAACCCACCGAGTTTGGTATAGTTTTAGTGTGACCAACATAAATTCACCTTATTTAGCGCGTTACTTTTCCTTTACATATAAAATTTCCATATATCTTTAGTGGGTTTTACTGTTACGGCTCTTAAGTACCGAGCGATGCAAAAAGATCCAAGTGCGATAAGTGCGTTTGCGTACGACGTGACTGGGTAAAAATGTCATTATTGCTATTACTATTCTGTATGCGCTCCGCACCTACAAACAAGTATTTATTATGTTAAAGTAAAAGTAACGTGTGCGAGTCGTTTCTTTCTTTGGATCATGACTACAGAACAATTTGGATCTTTTCTTGTAAATAAGAGCAGTGAAAAACGGCCCTGATTTACGATTTGTATGTCGTAGTTTGAACTCAAGCAGGCGCTTTACTTTATGGAAATAATTTCATCGCCACTGCTCTCAATACGATGATGAAAGCACCGGAGGAAACCGGAAAATTCGAAGATATGTGACATCTACCAAACCACCCGCGCCACGTGGTAGATTACTGCCCACTCCCTCTCGATGAGAGGAGGCCAGCAGTGGGAACAATATACATTGAATATGCTATGGTTATGTAGAAATCTTGTAGTACTGGTATGTAGGTTGCTTCTGAAGTTATTTTAATGGGCCGCATCTATGATCTTCATGGGGAAATAACACCAAAATCGAAACGCTTGGGAAAAGTGTTGATACTACAGTATTTTAGTAGGTATCAACTCTGAGGTTGATGCCTTCTTATTATATCCCTTTCATGACACCTGCGAGGGAGTGGATTCTTTCTCATCTGCTTGTAGGTATTCGTGTAGGTATTAAACTATACCATATTCAAATCCGTGTTTTGCAGTTGATGTATAAATATCAATTATACTGTGTGAATTAAGTTAATAGAATGACTATTACTATTGAAAACATCTTAAAAATATGTACAAACTGAACTTTATGGAAGGTAAGAAGGATTTAAAAAAATTGAATTGAAGTTTATTAAACTTAACATACATAACATCACGGCTTGTTTCTCCGAAGGGTTGGGCAGAGGTGTACCTATAGACGTATGTGTACGTGTTATGTTTAAGTCCCATGTAATAGGGGGTGAGCCTATTGCCGACAACCGGTCACAAATCCGGACTCCGGGGGCTGCTACTGAGAATTTCCAGAAAGAAAAACCCAAAAACACTTTACCCGACCTGGGAATCGAACCCAGGACCTCATGTCCAGCAGTAGCGCTTGCGACCACTAGACCAACGAGGCAGTATTAAACTTATTTTTCCTAAAACGCATATTTGTTTACATGTTTGGTAACTAAATTGCAAACGCAGTATGAGTAGATATATTTAGAGACTACTTCCACGTTCGACAAACTGCGTTGTAACTTCCAGCGTTATGCATAGCATACCTAACTGTTTTGAATGCAAGGTTAGGAATTTAAATCTGAAATACAGGTATAAACTGAGCTATTTTCGCACGATCGATGTCTGTTGTGTGCCAAGATCCAATCGCGTATGCATTTCTATTGATTCTGAAACTTCACAATGCCCACGCTATGTAAATGTAAAACTATATTTTATTGCTTATCATGTAGCAAGATAAGTTTGTTGGTGTCAAAATCAAAAGTCTATATATTTTATTTCACATACACCTACATGGGCACTTAGCACTTAGGGATCGCGCTCTAGACGGCCACGACCAACACCAGTGGTCGTAGCGACCAGGTAAACTATAGAAACCGTTAAAACAAACGTAACCTCCCTCAAATATGGCGAGGGGGGTAATGGCTGATCTTTGCGTTAAGCTCGTGAACGGGTGCTGCTTGTGGTGACTGGTCGTCTTGCTGATCATGGTTTTGTTATTGTTATTAGTAATTAACTGTTTATTTATTTTACCTCGATGGTCCTAGTTTATCAATTATAACTTCTAGTTACAGCTATATGTAAGCGGGCACGCCCTTTATGCCTGGAGGCTTTATTTAAATTTTTAGATATTATTTCAATTTAGTTATTTTTATTTCTGCTTGAGTATAGATCTCGATGTTTTTGGTTGGTATATTGGCGTGTGCTAGCTGTCATATGGCTATTAATTTATAATTTAATGTTTTGTATTGCGTTATGTAAATTATTTTGCATGAGTAAGTACTTATTGTATAGAATCAAGTTTTTCTAACTGAACAGACAGCTGTGCTGCTGAGGAGTTTGTTGCGCCACTTCTTCTTTCCAGCGAAAGCACTAGGAAGTGGTGAAGGGTGGGCGTTTTGTGGGACTGTCTTATGTAACTTTGATATTCGAAAAGTGCTGATTCTCAGCCTAGTTTGAATAAATGACTTTTGAATTTAGAATTTTTGTAACGGCCAACTAGCCACAAACCGAGCCACGGACCACGACTGGCCGGATTCTTGGCCGTCTAGTGCGTGAGATCCTTTATGAAACGTCAGAAGCTAGGTGCACGGTTCCAATTGGTCGTTTCCTATGGAGAAGCGCCAGCAAGAAATTCCACGGTGTATTGTTACTGAGGGATATGAAATCAGCCGTCTGAAGATGAGCACATCTATTGGTACTAATAATTATAAATGCAAACGTGTCTTTCTCTGTCTGTTTATTTGTTAAATTTTCATGGCAGAACCAGCAAACCGATTATTGATATAGGTACTTTGAAAAAAACCTGAAGGAGATAAGGTGTTAAAATTAGTTCAAATGGGAGAATCCAAAATCGACACGGATGTAGTCGGGACTTGGAGGAAAAAATTCAAGCTCTATTAGTTACATAACAATAGAGGATTCATTCTTCATTACTTGACTAGACACGCGACGACAGCGGTACGACCGTCATTTGTTTGACGAGCGTTTGTGACATTGCTGTGGTCCTGAAAAATGGAGAAACAAGGTAAATATAAACCCAATTTCTCGGAATTTATATCTGAAGAAGATATAGATTACTTACCAAGATGTGACTGGAGAACCTCTAGCGGTACAGTCACGTACATTTAACAATTTGAGGGTGCCTAGGTACTTACTTTCAGTAAAATGTATGATATAAGTCTAGACACGCTTTTTTATTGGTAATATTTTATTTGGTTTTGGATGCGAACGAGACTCACTGATTCCCTAAAGTAGATTTGCTATTATTTTTTTGCCTCATCTTGCATTTGGGTGCCTGTAGTATGGTAGGGTCTTCGTTTTTCTCTCGCATTGGCAAGAATCATGAGAGGATTCTTGCCAAAGCAAAATACATTGCCTGATAATACTTTGGTGGTAGCGTAGCGTTGTTATAATACAGATAAAATTCTGATAATAGAACAAAAAAACGACATTTTCAAAAAACCGTTCCAACAATTTCTTTTACCAATAAAACCTGCAATAAAAGACGGGAAATACTCCAAAATTACGAGCTACCAAACAAACGTTAAAAAACAAACCTTTTCCGATGATATTGATCACTTCTGCCAAATACCACAGAATAGATAGGTACAGAGGTCAGCATCATTGAACAGCCAAAACGCACCCAAACAGACACGCTTCACGTACAGCGAGTGCAAGCGCACGCACTCGCGACTGATAATAGGGATTTCGAATAACATATTTTTTTGTCCGTTATGTAGATTATTAAAAAAATATTGGTCACGTATTTTTTATTTTTGTATGTAATTAAATGATTACGGCAATACATTGAGATAATGTAGCATGACGTCACTTTCCGGTAGGTTTTATTCCAACTTGTGACGTAACGAGCCCCCACTCCCCAACTTTAATGCGTTTTATCTAAATATTTTTTAATTAATACGTGTTTAATACTTTATTATCTGACTTACGGACTAAATAGTTTATTTTTTTGTCAACATCCCTATTAGCTGAGATCTCCGTACGCACGCGTCTATAGTCTGTTCCAAAAGTTTCTGATGAAAATGTAAACAAATGGATCAGAAACCGCACCTGTGGATGCCAATTTGTAGTGGCATCTACAAATTGAGTGGTATTTGTTCGCCTGAAAGATGTTTTTCATTTGACAATTGAGGTTAATTTTCGTTTATGACTTTTCAATTTGGTACTATTTAATAATGTTATTCAAACAACTTTTGTTGAAACCTTTTTCATACAGATGAATGTGGTATTAATTCCCTGAATGTTGCTGAACAGGGTTTTTTACACTCATCAGACTTCTGGAACAGACCGTATTGTGTGCCTGTCTTCACTCGTTGTATGGAGGTGTCCTTCTGTATCTCCCTATCTATTCTGTGCGTTTACTGTCGGAGCGTGAACCTAACGATCCAATCATACAAATTGATCCCCTGTTCGGGACTTCGGGAGTTAGAAGCTGTATGGAGCCTATTACGAGTACATTGGGTCTAGGATGGATCCGTGTAGACAGATGAGGGAAAATATGGTTAGGATATTAGTCGTGGAAGGACAGTAATATTCTTGAAGGGTGTTAGCGGTGGTCAATTGAAGCGCACACCACACTTTTTTATGTTCGTTTTTCCACTATTTTAAAGTGTGTCACTAGTGATAATAGTGCCAATAGTGTCATCACAATGTCTTGTTTTCTTGTTATAATATTTGTTTGTATATTGGCACCTTGCAGCTATTTTCTAATAGCTATTAGTAATTATTTAATCGTGCTTTTGTATGCTGTGCTGTTTTTTGTGTGCACTAAATAAACTAATTATCTATCTATCTATCTAGACTAAATAAAACTAAAAAGTGCTAATTAACTTCAATTTCGGAAGTTGGTGGCAAAAAACGAAAATACGTATTTTCGTTTTTTGCCACCAACGTTTTTTTTTGTCAATTTTTTTTTTTTGTTAATTTTTTTATTTTTCACTTTTTCGTTGTAGTACCTAAGACAACGGCTTCCAAAATTGAAGCTATTTTGCACTCTTTAATGTTTTTTTTAAGTCAGTTAACTTTTTTTGTAAAAAGTTTTTTTCCTTCAAAATCTAGCGATGATGGACGTGTCATTTAAACCTGTTAAATGGAAAGTTTCTCGTTATTTAGTTAATGGAGTCAGTGAATTATACGTCTCGAATATTTTATTATTTTTAGGACTCTTCTATTGTAATGACATTTTATTTCGAACACCCCTCAAAGGCCACTCTCTTTTAGCCCACGCCCACAGTGAGTTAGCGTGGGATTCTCAAACGGCTCTATTTTCTGTCGCCTCACCAGTCACCAGCGTTCAGTATTATTTCAGTTTCAATGATGACGTCTAAAGGTTTTATTTATAATACCAACAAATGTTACTTAAATTGCCCTTTGGTAAAAAAATATAATTTGTCAAACTGAAAATATTTTATCTTACGACCTAAAAGCGCGTTTGAGTACTTTAGTACTCATATAGCTTAATAATAATAATATAATAGCTTAATTTACTGTGCTTTAGAATTTACATAAATACTTAAATAGTATATAAGGTGGCTCTTATATTCTGAAATGGAGCGCGATGAATGGGTCGACGTGTAGCCACTAATGTGGCCACAATTTACTCTTTTGAGTGGGATTTTTGGTGTTGAATTAACATGGAAAATGTGAATTATTTTAACCTTTTTCAAGTGTTTTGGGAGCGGGTTTTACGGTGACCAGTGCTGGTTGAATTTCAGACTTCAATATTGAATTACCGACCGTCCTCCTTACGGTAGCTTAAACAAGGATATCGGATATCGTTAAATTTAGTAATTAATTTAGATCAACCTCATAAATACAACTGACTTGGCTTCACATGCCGTCGAGAAATATCTCTCAGGCATGCCGGTTTCCTCACGATGTTTTTCGTCACTGTTTTTGAAGGTGATTATCATACTCGTACATTACGCACAATCATGAATCCGAAAATTCAGAGGTGCGTGCCTTAGGTTCTAACTGGAGACTTACCTATGATTTGGCAGTCCGACAGTCACACCACTGGGCTATCACTGCTATTTATGCAATGTAATTTAAACTATGTTATGTTTCCGAAATTCTTGGAAAATTCGAACTTCTTGTGCAGTGATGTAATAGATCAGTGATGACCTTCAGTAAAAAGTTAAATCTAGAAGGATTATCCCATAGTCTGAGATATTTTCAGTCGTACGACATGCGGGTATCATTAAAGCCGCTACACACGGCAGTAATGATACGTTTTGTTTCCTCAACTGTCAACTGTGACGGGTCATAAAAGGACTAACGAGACAGTGTTCAGTGCTGTAATATTTACTATAGGTGTAATTATTGGTCTGAACAACATTTTTTTATGTGGACATTTAGAGCTGAGGGACTTATAACTTTTCCAATATCAAAGAATATTTCCATTTCTTCTGAAATGCTAATTTGGTCGGTTTATGATGCTCTAAGTCTCTTGACCATCTTGACACTTAGCTTTTGCTGGCTAAATGTCTAAGAGACTTAAAGTGCAACGGCTAAAAGACACAACAAAATCAAAGAGAATATAATTATGGCAAAACGACATACATGCATTGCCATTATTTTTGGTGAAATATATGGGATCATTTATTTATATTATTATTTATGTATACAGTAAAGTGCATAGGGATGCGACATGATTATAATGTTGAATACAAAAAATACAAAGGTACTGCTTATTTGTCAAGAAATTTCTTCCAGCAGATCTGCGAAGGGAGAAACGGAAGACATTGTGTGTGAGAACAAGAAGAGAAGAATATGATTTTGGGACGTCTTAAACTAAAATATTAAATATAGTAAGTACGTATAATTTGCAAAAAATATATTAAACATATAAATATAAATTCCTACAGTTAAGAGGAAACGGTAATGCTCTTGGTTTACGACACCGGTAAAACAAATTTCCGTTAAGTTTTTGATAGAAATTGTTCCACCAGAATCGCGTCGCGCCTGTCTGAAGGAGCCTTTAAGAATAATTTATTAAACTACACTTAGGTGTTAAATCCTGATCAGCTTTCATCAGTAAATAGTTTTTGATGAGCAAAAACGACAGCAACCGAACTCAAATAATTTATTTCAAATAAACCAATTAACTACAGGTACTTTTGAATTGTCAAGGGGTCGGTCAGTCAGAAAGATGAAGCTAGTTGCCCATTCCAAAGCGTAGTAGTTCCCTATGGAGAAGAACGGACAAGAAACTCCATGGACATTCTTTCAAATCAGAATATTGTTACAAAATATTGGTTACATCATTCATGTTGAAATTATACATGTGAGAACAATGTAGAAAGACGTGTAAGTTAAAAGCGTCCGTAATACAAATTAAACACAAAAATAATTCAAAAATTAAAATAAGCCATGGCAGCTAAGAGATGACCAGTCCTTATTGACGGCGCCCGTTCACGAACATGAGGCTAACAGATTAACCTAATAGGCTTTCAGAGAACCGGGTAAAATATATATTAATACTTTTAAAATGTTTAATAAGTAATAAATAAACTCATTCTCTGCGATTAAGAAAGTCAGATGCTTATTCATTCCCGAGGCTGGGAATAGCTCAATAATTCTAATAAGAGTCATCTTGAATAAGAGGTATCAAAGAGGTTGAATATCTTTCTTTTGAGGAGGTATTTTCTAGTAAAAGGCTTGAATGATATTATGTTAAAATTATCACTTACTTTTGCGTTGTAAAATGAACCGAAAAGGTACTTTTGCAAGGTCGATAACTTTTTTTTATAATTATAAAGAAACTCGTTTCTTGTATGGATCACTTAAAAAAAATTTTTTTTTTATTTGTTGTTATATATATCGGTCATAGTAGTAGCATTCTGTGAACATTTCGTTTTTAACAGATTATTTTATATCCGTTTAACTTAAAATTTTAGTGTTCCAATTTAATTAAAATGTAAAGTGATGGCCTGAAACACAGGTTTGAATTAACCTAGGTCGGGCGGGTCGCTACCTAACATTGTAATTCCATACCATGATTACTTGCACCTGTTCTTAACATATATTAGTTTTAGTTTATTTTTAGGCACTATAATTATTGTTTGGATAATATTTACTTACTGTTGACTATGTGTACACTTCTTGTAAACGTTTTATTCAATAAAAAATTATTATTATTATTATTATTATTTCAAGAGTCTACTATTAATGTTCAAAAGATACACAGTCCTGTGTCAGATGCACGGATAAACAGGCAACGTACGCTTATCACTTAGCTATACGGTCCCGTTGGACCCCTTGAAATAAATGGGCAGAAACTAAAATCGCTTTTTAAAGTGAATACGCCTAATTATCCGGATAACGCCAAAGGGCCTCGTTCAATGTGCGGAAAAAGTACATAACTGTCGTGGCCTGCAAGAGGGGCATTGATGTTGAAGTCATCGGGCGATCTTTTATCAAACAGCTCTATGTTCAAGCCAAATCGAAAATAAAATCTTTGATAAGTTACCTCCTTGGTTGTCTTGTCATGTGTTGATAACACGACAGATATAAGTTTTCATAGTAATTTATAAATATTTGGCCGCAAAACATTTAAGTAAGTATTACTAATAGATTTTCATGCAAACATTGCCGGCCGGGCGCTCTCATATATTCGACCAGCACCTTCAGGATTTTCGACTTATCTCAAAGGTTGTCAAAATTATGCTCGAAATTCCAAGCATATTTGAGAAAGAGAAAAGCAAGTATCTAGTGTTGCAAACAAAATGATAGATACCACATCACTCATCACTATTTTCATGGAGTATAAGTACCTACTACAAAAGTAGTGTGAAACAAGGCACCGTAAATAATTATTTTAATTCATACTAAAAACCAAAGCTATCTTTGTACCATCTTAAATTACCAATCAGATCTAGCTGCTATTTGCACCGTTAGTTGGATACAGCTTGCAATTAAATTATCAGAATCTGTCGTCCACATTAGAGCGAGATTGATAATATTATGACAGGAGACACGCGATTTTTGCATTAATTGCTATGCTAGTAGGCGTGGATAGAGATGGAAATTCCTTGGAGTGATATGAAGGCTTAGCACGCTATTCAAGACATGTGACACAAATGTTGACGAATTTTGTGTGTGAGAGTTAAATAAATAAAAGTTGTAGATATAAATACATTACATAGTAGGGACGCGGAAGCACTGTTGCACTGCTGCGGCAGAACTGCCGCGAGCAGCGTTGTTCGGAATCGTACCTTTACACTGCCACACGAATTTTTTTTTGGCGCTCGAATGACTTCGACAGGTGCTGTTGGTAAACATTTGAGCAAATTTTTTGTGAAATGTATTGAAAAACAAGATGGCGGCGTTTGTTCCGAATTTGGCCACGCGCCTAAGGAACCGTGTAGCGCTGTATGTTTAAAAATCGTATTTGATTTTGGTTCCGAATTTATGGGAAGCCGCGACGGTTTTCGCGAAACTACGAAACAAAGGGCTGACTGCCTCAGTCTTAATTTGATTTCACGTGAAACCGTTAACGTTTTACTTTTTGCAATCACTGCAACTAAAATAGGATCTACTCCGGTGTATGTTCGTATAAAACTTATTAAAAGACACCTTAATAATGTAGAGGAAGACACAAATTGCGGCGCAACCGCGCACGTGTACCTGATTGCAATTTGTTCCGCGCTGCACATTTGAAAAGAAATGAAAGATGGGAAGCTCTTCACAGTAGGTATAGCACACTACTTATTCATTACTGGTGTGAACAGGAAAGAGCCACGTCAACTACTATGTATAAGTACACCTACCACAAATCTTATCTTAAAATTCAAAAGCGTTTTTTTCTTTGATTATTCAATGTAATGTTACGATAATTGGTTAAGACTAAAGTATTCTTTAGAATCTATAGGATAATGCCATCTTATCTCATAGTTGCAATGGTTATTTCACGAGAAAATAGCTTTTAAATTTGGCCCAGAATTTGGATACGAGTTTGGAGACTTCAAAGGACAGAAAAATAAATTGGAAGAAATATTGAGCTTTAAAGTTCATTTAGTCAACATAACATCACGCCTGTAATCCCTAAAAGGTTGGGCAGATGTGTAGGTACCTATATAACACCCACATTTCGTCAGTTATGTTTTTAGTCCCATGTAATAGGGGACGAGTCTATTGCCATCAATCAGGCACATCCGGACACACTCCGCGCTGCTACTGAGAAATTCCAGATGGAAAAACCCAATCACACTTTGCCTGGACCGGGGATCGAACCCAAGACCTCATGCTCAGCAGTAGCGCTTGCACCCACTAGACCAACGAGGTAGTCCTAATAATCTATTAGGCATTTGATTCCATTAACTTTTAAGGGTACGAAATCTTGAACATAAACAAACACGTTAAGTATGCTGACTTTTGCGGTAGTTATGTTACAGCTATTAGCTGCAGACCCTGCTCGAGACGAAGAGGAAAAACTAGCAAATAGGGGTTGTAAGTAATGGTTTCGTTATCCAATCGGAATCCCAAATCTCGTCCATATAGTTCTTGCTTCCTCGGTCCATCTTCATCAACGCGGATTAATAAGCAAAGAAAGCGCTTGATTAATGAAAAGGAGATACCCTTGATTAGCAGACCACGCCTTCCCGAGTTATCAGTAATTAACTAAATATTTTATATCCTGTCATAGATGGCGTAATTACAGTAGAAACGTATCCGACAAGTTGACGAGAATTTCTAACGTTTATATCGTAATTAATCTCAGAGTTAAACGGTCATATTTCTAGTACTTACATGTACCTGTGGCTGTCACGGATATGGTAGCACTTCAAGAGATAAGGTTAAATAAACAGGTCGTGAAACTACTCACTTATGTAAAATAGGTTGACGACCCTTTGATAGGATTAGTTACCGGTGGCTTTGGTACCCTCTGTTTATAAAAAAAAAATCATTTCGGCAAAATATTTTGTACTATTAGTAGCACTATTGACAGAACTTTCTGACATGTCAGCACCATGTAGGTGCCTCATTTATTTTATACATGTTTTTAAGTGCTTCATTTTATCCTACCAAGAACTCCTTATAATCTTCAAAGTCTAAACCTGCAAAACAACAGCAATCTTGTTAGAATTAAATACAAGTTTCTGACGGTTTTCATCTAAACCTTAAAAAAAGCTACATGAAGACTTACGTCAAATAAATGTACGTAACTGTATGTTTGTTAAAGGAAACAATACAGACCTTATGATTGACTGCGACAGCAGAGAGATCGAGTTGTGACGACCTGCATTGTATCTAAGGACATAAGGAGATATTTTATATATAAGGTACGAATGTGATGAAGCCACAAGCAGTACTTTGTTTCGATAATTGTATTCAGATTGAAGTTATATCGATGTGCTATTGTTAAGTTACTGCCTTATATTATTTATTCAAATTGCCTGGCCTATTCTGGCCGTGGTTGACATGGTTGGCAAAGATATACCCATTTACCTGTGCCGGTATCTAAATTGCCACATGTGAACTACGCATCAGAGACCTAACGTCACACAAAATCCTGACGTCATAGAAATCCTGCATCGCGCAATTAGAGTTTACCACGCGAACGACATTTATAAGACTATCCGACATCAATCGTTGGGCAGTCGCGTGTTGCGCCAACCCCACGTAACATTGGACAAGGGCAGGAAGATGATCATGATGGTATTTAACCCATGTACTATCGAAGAACTTCATATCTAAGCAGTTTGAAAACAAAATCCCGTGAACACGATGACCACATCTGTTACCGCCCCGGTTCTATAGCGGCCGAGCGCTGCAAGCAGAAATAGTCCTTACGATGTATAGATATGAAGTTCTTCGATGGTACTTACCTGTTAATGTAAAAACCATATGAAAAAAATATAAAATCGTTGATTGAGTCAACAAGGGAAAAAGTTTACAACGCAATCATGTGGCTGGCTTTAGGATTGGCCATCAAACCGGAACGACTCGTGAACACTGACCACGCTCTTTTCAGCTTTTAATTGAATTTCTAACAAGAGTATTTCTACCGTAGTTTTTAACACGAGTTTTTCTACCGTAGTTTTTGTTGGAGATCTTCTGGCAGATGGATAATAGATTTAAGAACTGAAACACGGCAGTGAAGAAGTGAAAAGCATTTTTTTTTCTAATATTTCTTGTCCATCCAAAAGTTAAATCGTAATTAGAGATAATACTATTTTAGCATTTAATTATGTGTACAATCTATACGTATTATAAAACAAAAGTCGCTTTTCGTTTCTATCTGTGGAAGAAAAAAAAAGAAAGAAAAAGTATTTATTGAGACTCGCACAGGAGATCACAAATTAAACTAAAACACACTCATAGAAACATAAATTAGAAGAAAAAAAAAAAGAAAAAAAAAGAGACTTAAAGTCTTGTACGAGGCCAAAACTACACAATGTATTTTGACACAGTTTCACCATCTTTTAGAGCATTTATTCTGAAAGTTTTATTTGTTTAAAACATTTATACTATACTTATATGAAAAAAAGAAAATGGAATAGTAAAATCTCGTTTCGTACGTAATATTTATTTAGTTTGAAGACTTTATTAATATCTATGTGTAACTAATTGTGCTTGTCGCATAAATTTTAACCAATATGCTATAAGGCTAGTTATATTTACGATTAGAATATTCCAATTTACGTTATGTTTACATCGCGCTAGCCTCTGTATTGATCTTTTCTGTGGAAATAGATATGGTTGAGTTACCCGGACAACTATTTCCCAAACTTCACAAGAACCTCTGAAGGCTGAAGGAAATAATTCCTTCTGCACATGTGGCTTCCCTGGTACCTCATTAACGACAAATTATATAGGTCTATTAACTGCTCCCAAATTACCGTGTTAATGTTTTTTACATTCTTCCTTGACATAATCATCCTATTATTTGACATTATATACTTACAATTTAATTTTTGCTCTTTATTAACTTTTTATGTAAGTGTATTTTGTGGACATGATAATTATTTAGATTTATTACAGTTGTAATAACAATCATTTAATTTCGTTTAAAATAGGTTTTCATTTTTGTTAATTTATTTATGTTTATATAGGTCTTTTTTATTTTGTGAATGTGAGAAGGCTGTAGGCTTATTGGACTGTAGATTTGTTGACCATCATCATTTTGCTAAAACCTGGTACTTGTTGAAAGACTGTGTCACCCCCACCCCCCTTTATAGGTAAAGGTTGTCTGTAAAAGATCGCTATAAGCAATAAGACCGCCCATTGTGTCACCCTATGCAAAATTTCTAAATTCTATCTATCTATCTATTAACACTGTTATTTCAAAATATTGTAAAAGCCAATTATTTTTAAAAGAGTACATACCCTTGGAGTTTCTTGTCGGCTCTTCATAGGAAACGACCAATTGGAACCGTGCACCTAGCTTCTGACGTTTCATAAGTGCCCTTGTAGGTTTATGTGAAATAAAATATTTTGAATTTGAATTTTGAATTTCTATTATCTTCGAATCCATACATATGTGTGTATACTATAATTAATATTATCTAATAAAATAGTAAGGATGTCAAAACTGCACATTCTTCTTCTTATTCTATCTTTTTACTTGTGTGCCTTTTAGTCTGTGCTAAATAAATGTATTTTCTTTCTTTACATTTAATATTTAAAAAAAGTAATTGCTACAACGCGTGGGAACGACAGACGCCGAAATTTTTTTTTTTTAGATTTTTGTCCGTTTGTATGTTCCGGATTGGCGTAAAAACGGCTGAACGAATTTGCATGAAAATTGGCACTCAGATAGTTTATAACCTGAATTAACACAGGACTTTTTATCCCGGTAGTACGTTTCCGTGGGATAATCGACCTCCACGTGGGCGAAGCCTTTGGCAACAACTAGTTCGAAATATTTCACGAAACATCTCGACTCTTCGACATTGAGATGGAACTGTCGAAGTTTCGACTTCGTATTTGGTCTTCGTTCATTTATAGAAGGCACAAAGTCCGCGAAGTTCGTTTGATTGAACGCCAAAGCTTCAGTTACTTACTTGTTTTTCATACGATTTAGAGTAGCTCTTGAAGGGCTCTTGGTTGTTTTCACAATCTGTTGTTTTAATCGTTCAGGGAATTGGAGACGTGAGTTTGACTGGAATTTATGTTCATTATGCTAGCTTTAATGTTTACACGAAATTTACTATAAAAAATAAGTGGCTGATTTCCAACTTATTTATATTCTGGGGGTTTATCTTGATCGTGATAGAAGGCCCAAAGTTCCCATAAATATATAAATCAAAGCTAATAAAGGTGATTTAGGTATCAAAACTAGACGTACAAAACGGTGATATACAAAACTTGAATTACAGAACTTAGTTCACATAGTGGATCGATTTTGGGTCTTCCAATCGTCACTTGTGAATCCCTTGTAGGTAAATAGAAACTAACTGGCACAGAACTTGTGCATATTTAAGTATTCAACAGCTAATATTATGGTTTCGCTTCAGTAAAGCATTACTTATGCCCTGAAGATGAGGCCATAGTCCGCACAGTTTGTGAAAACATCAACAATTTAATATGCTTAAGATTTTCGAAAAGCTTACAGGTTGGTAACGGCAATCAATTCCCACTCGTTCCACATATGAATACAGATGGTTCACTCCGCAAAATCATTTAAATAAAAAGCGACTCTTGCTATGACACAATAAAGTGCAATTCAGGTCGTACAGCACCAATTAACTACAGATATATTCATCTAGAAGTTGCCTCTCTCTCTATCGCGTAACTCTTATATCTTCTGACTTTGTTACAATCACTGAATTGGCCCAACAAGTCGAGCCTGCTGCGTACTTTACAATTTTTTTTTTTTTTTTTTTGGATGGGAAATCACCAATTGTCGTCTCCCGCTCTGGGTGGAGCGAGAGGGCGTGTGTGACTTTTACTGACTAAAACCCACCCGTGTTCCTTCTGTTGCCTGTGCAATGCCAGAGGGCCACGGTATCCCTTTCGGACTTTCCCGCAACCCCGGCAGTGCGTACTTTACAGCTTGCCTTATAATTTGCGGACACGCGGCGTATTTGACATTACAGTACTACAGAAATCAATTGTTTAGAAGGACAAATCGATAAGCCACGAGAAGCCCAAAGAGCGTAAACAAGATGTTGACATCAAAGCCGAACGATGAAGGTGTGAATAGGAACATTTGGTCAAAAACCGAAAAAATAAGAAAGATAAAAGTGAAAAGAGCGTCAATACCTTATAATGAATAAAGAATTCGGCCTTGAAACTGGCTTCGTATTTTCAAACCAATATTCAGTTTCATCCGACACTTTGAGTCCTCGATTTGCATTATACCGTTATTCAAAACATCGATTTTATAATAAATTTTCATAATTAGACTTGGAACTATAGAAATCTTTATACAGAATGGACCACTCGACATCGTTGTAATTATTAAATTTAATAAATATTTGTTAATTTCCAGAAAAAACTTTTTCTATGATTTAGGTTATGCAAAAACTGTACTTACGAACGTACAAAACAAAACGTACGTTACAAAACAGTATTTGATGAAGAAACCCACCATTAAAGCCTAAAGCGAGCCGTCCACAACTAGCTAAATTAAGTTAGTATAAGGTTAGTTTAGTTTAGCTCGCCGGTTTTTGATACATGTGCATGAAAAACTGGCGAACTAAACTAACTTAGTTTAGATGGCGGTGGACGATCGGCTTTAAACTAGACTAGAAAATCAAACCACCCGTTATTCATGACGTGCAGAAACGGCCTCATTTTCTACGTCACTCTTCAGACCTATCATATCCTCATTGTAATCGCAACCTCCCTTGCCTTACGCCAGTCGACATTGAAATGTCGATATAATCTGCAGCTGCTCGTGACAAGAGCTCGATAGAACTGCTCACTATTGTTCAGATTTAGCAGTATTGTGATGGTAACTAGTGCTGGCTATGGCAGCTGTCTTCGAGCTTATTTCAAAGAGAAAGATGTGTATAGCGGACATGGCTTGGCGTGGTGCGACCATTGTTTAATTTTTTTGTGCGATTACGGGCTTATGGCGAAGTTCAAAGGTAGGGTTGTACTTATGTCAGTTTGTTACATTTTAGAGGTATAAGGAACAGGGTATAAGTTCACTCATCCTCCATAGAAAAGGGAGGATCCTCCGACCAGACGGGTGTTGTGTCTGGCGGGCCGACTGCCCGACTGTTGATGTCGGAAAATCTTATATATGTCGTTCGCGCGGTAAACTCTAATTGCGTGATGCAGGATTAGTGTGGCGTCATGTCATTGATGCGTAGTTCGTATGTGGCGGTGTAACCGCTACAACATCACATAGTACATAGACAGTAAAGAGTATCATAGATACGAAAAGAACACGAACACGCAACAAATAAAAAAAAGATGTGTCGATGAATTATTTCAATACTCAACTACTTATTGGCATTCCACAACGTGTACTTAGGTGGTAACATTATATGTGATCATTATGGACCCATGACCCTGTCGGAAACAGCAAAATAGAGAGAGGTTTCTGAACTAAATCTTATATAAATGTATATTAGGGTTTTTTAAATGAGACATGAAATGTAAGTTGCTTTTTCAGTTCAATTAACAGTAATAACGACGTTGCCAGACTGAAATTCCGGCGTCACACTAAGCACCACAGCTTTTTTTTCCGGAACAAGAGTTATATCATGAAGTTTCAGTCAGACTACAAACTTAGGACTTGCGCTCACGTCGATATTGCACCAACGTTTTTTTTACCAAGGCTTGCTACAACTACAAGCTTTTGATCAGAAATAATAAGAAGAATTGGTAAATTAAACAAAGTTGCATGCTCTGCACGACATTCATAAAATACGTAGATACAATACTGTGTTCTTTTCATTAATAAAATAAAAATAAAAAAATCTAAAGGATCAAAAAAAAAGGAGGAAAATCACGTTAATATTTAATATTTTTGGGACCCCAAACTAGGAATTATTAGAAGTTCACAAAAAGAGGTGCAATATTAGAGTGCTCAATAATATTGCGCCCCCTCGCTCCCTGCTATGACTTGGGTCGGTCTGTCGGAAATATGGATACCTGTCGATGACAGCGCGGTCGGGGTTCGATGCTCAATCTGCGAACTTAATGAAAACTGCAGAAATTGTTCTGGAACCACAAAATGGTTCTGTCGGTTTAACTTTGAGCATGTTTAGTGGTTACAATTTATCTTTGAATGGCTTGGAAAACTTGTGTGAAACTTTATGGTAGGAACATGTGTGCGGTATATGCTGTAGATCTGAATCACCGTGATTACGTTGCAATCTACTTATACAAATAAATAAAACTGAAGTGTCTGTTTTGATGTCAAAATAACAGCTTTTTACTAAATGCAAAAAATAACAAAACGTTTCTTTTAAAAAAAAATTGTCTGTCAGTCTGTTTGTTCCAGCTAATCTCCGAAACGGCTGGACGGATTTTGACGGGACTTTCACTTGCAGATAGCTGATGTTATAAGGAGTAACTTGGGCTACTTTAATTTTTGATAACGAATTAGGGTCAACGCGGGCGAAGCCGTGGGCAGCAGCTAGTATTACCTAAAATTAAATGTAAACTTATGTATTTGAAATCAGTGCTTTGTTTTATTAAGCCGATAGTTCCTTCACATCACAATAGGGATCTGAAGCGCCATTGTCCGTCTAATAGGTGCACGTCATCCAGGAATCGGGTCGCGATGAAGTGGACCTATTAACTGTGGATAGACAGTTAAACAGCTTGAATCAATGGCAATTAAGGTAGGTCAGGTGACAGGTCTGCCTCTGTCGATGACACCTGCTTCTCGAAATATCATATTATATACCTGAATTACTGCAGAAGGGGTAGGTAGAATAAAAGAAAAGTATGTAATTAGGAGAGAGGCTATTGCCATTAATCAGGTCATAGGACTTTTACTGGCATAGACACTAAACTCCTGATTATCAATAATGATTATCTTACTTATTGTTCCTCATCATAGCATTGTTATAGGTTTTTCTTCGTCTACGCTTCTTTAGAACATGGCACTGATTGGCAGGATATTAACTCCCTTTTATTTTTCCTTTGCAAGCATTTTTTTTGCTTGTTTTGGCCACGAAGCGTTAAGAATCATATTAAACTGGTTTTATTTAAGAAATCCTTGACTGATTTCAGTTTTTAAAAATTCAAACGATGATATTTTTGTTTTAAAAATTACGAAATTACAAATAAAGATAGATATTTTCTGAAATTATACTAAAGACCTCCTCACTTTTGTATAATTTCTGAAAATACGATCTTTTGGCCCGCAATTATACTCTATCACATAAGAGTTAGAAAATCATCTAGGCAACCCGTAGATTTTACAGATTCCTACAAAACTCTCTCTATCTAGGTAAAAATTTTCAGCTAGCACTAATCTAAACGGGATGCGCTGCGCGTAGGAAATTGAACTGAAATTGCTCGGAAAAAATGCACACGGCATTACTTCGAGATGGAAAATACTCGGTACGTGCTCCATATGCAGTCTCTTTGGAGGATGTTCTCGTTAGTAAAAATGTATAGGTTTCCCAGGAGTTATTTTTATAGCTACTTGCAGAACTAGCTGATTTTCAATGGGTTATGGGTTTGAGAGAGAAATTACGGGCTGACTTCTGAACTTTTGTCAGTGACGGTGACAGAAAATCCATTATTTTGAAGGTCCTAGAAATACATTTAAAAAATCAAAATCAAAAGTCAAGTCATTTATTCAAACTAGGCTGAGAATTTGCACAGAATCTTCTTATAGTTCGTTCAGTTATTATGCAAAGTTTCATGATCTAATTTGAAGTATTTTTTTAATACCATGTGGTTAATCATTCATTTTGGAGGTAACTTTTTTTTTCCTTAGTCCTGTTTTCGTCAAACATAGTACTTAACATTAATCCTCAACTTTACCATATATTTATTTCAAAAATATTGCTGCAGTATTTTCGATATAACGCATGATCATGCTAAGTAATTTGAGGTATTATAGACTCTTAATTTGGTAGCAGCTGTTCCACGTCGTAGATTAAGAGATACTTTACGATACAGCTGCCTTAATGATCCTCTTAACTCTTAAGTGAAAGAGCAACTGTTGCAATTTTATTGTTGGTAAGTGAGTTACTAAGTTCCTATTTCGCAGACCGTAATACAAATTAACGCGGCCCCGACCATCTGGTGATGTTTGGAGGAGTTGAAGTGCGTATGTGTGTGTGGCTTTATTTAAGACTAGCTTTTTCTCGCGGTTTTAGACTGCGTGGAGGTCGATCGCAATCATCCAACGGAAACGTACCTACTTACGCGGGATAAAAAGTATCCTTTGTGTTAATCCCGGTTTTAATTGAGTAACAAACATCTAAACCTACAAAATTTCACATTTATGATATTACGTAGGATTATTATTGATTTATTTTCTAGCTTCATAATTTTTCGAGCGTAATTTTTTAGTATACGGTCGGGTTTTAGTTTTTGAACTTACCTAGGATTGCCTTTTAAATTGTTACCCGACTACGGCAAAGCAATAGGAGGGTTAATATTTTGACAGGTATGTACCTATGTATGTTCATATGTTACCTCATAACTTCTAAACTACTGAACAAAATTTGACAAATGGGGTATCGTTTGAAGCGTATTGATCGTCCGCTGGTTATACGTTATGTGGCATCACATTATATTGCCACTAGAGGAAATAAATTGAAGCATTAAAAATATATAATTATATATCCCTTGTTGGGTATCTAATGAAAGGGCTTGACGAGCACATTACAAATATGTATATATATCATATAACTGGCGGTGCTTGGGGGGGCCATGGATGTCCAGCAGTGGACGTCTTTCGGCTGAAATGATGATGATGATACAGTAAAACCTAAACAAAAAAACTAAAGCGACTCTGTAAATACTTTATCACGAAATGAAAACACAAAAAAAAATTGTGCCTGTCTTGCTTTTTGTCTGAAATATTTTCTTGTTTCATACTTTTTAGAGCGTGATTTTTCAGTAGTCGGTCGGGTTTAAGTTTTTGAACTTACTTTTTTTTACCATCTCCAGTTATAAATGACATATCTAATTTCTTATAAATTATGTTCCATCGTGCCTAACTGGACACTGAAAGGACCTTATTTAGAGTAATTTAAACTAATATTTATCTTATTACTCGTATCGCGGGTTTCGGTACTAATTTAGTACCTGTATGGTGCTAGTTGCTGTAAAAGAAGCTTATATTGCAGAGTGAGTAGCAGTTTCTAGTCACCACGAGCTATTCGTAAGCCTAACACAATACTAGCTGTAACCCGCGGTTTCACTCGCCGTTGAAACGCGATAATAATCCGATTTCTTTTAAAATAAGAAATCGGATTATTTATAAATAACTTCGCATTGCGTTCTTTCTGACTTTTTTTCTTTTTGTTCGGCTGCTAAAGGGCTTAGCCTGATGTAGTCTATAATCGTCCTCAAGAAATAGTTTTCCAGGTATTAAACAAAGAAACAAACAAAAACTCTTGCTTTATTATATAAGTAAAGATATGTGCCATTGCTATCGAAAAAGTTCATATTTTTACGCTGTGAGGATTATTTCTGCTTGCAGCGCTCGGCCGCTATAAAACCGGGGCGGTAACAGATGTGGTCATCGTGTTCACGGGATTTTGATTTCAAACTGCTCAGATATGAAGTTCTTCGATAATACGTCACTGCTAGTGCTACCTACTGTTGTACCTACAATCCGGCCGTTGAGTTAATGCGTTTTTGACTTCTGTCAGTTTCATACCTACTAACGTATATATGTTTTGCGAATTTGATCCTTATTACTACTAGAAATTGTCCAACTGACAGGCATTCTATCGACGGTGGACTGTAATTAATAACCGTGTCAAATAAACGTTATTTTGGAACGAAAACAATCGAAACGAATGAAAGCTCATTTGCGTGAATTCGGTAACTTTAAATCGATATACCAATGTGATGTGGCGAGTCATTGCGGTTCACTAATTAGAACGTCTGACACAAAAATATTTCATGATATTTGAACGAAAATAACCAGAATTTCATAATTTTCTACCATAATTAGGCCACAACTAGTTTTTTAATAAATGTGTTTATTTCAATTGAATTTAATTTGAGTTAGGTTACTTCTGAAGCAATGGCTTCATTTCAAACTTTCTTAAGAGGGAACAGCTGGTCTATTCTGTATCTCACGGTGAAAACTTAGGTGAAGTGAACGTGAAGTGAGCTGTCATTCCACTTGCTGCTAGGGACTGACAGCTCACTCCGAGCTCACTTCACCTTAGTTTTCACGGTGATCATCTCACAGAATAGCACTGCAGGGCCCGCGATTCTCCATACAAACGTATTCCCCGTTTTTCTTCCTGAATCAGGGTCTATATAGGCATGTCCCTGTCATTTCCTTTTATGACTCTCTATGACCCTCCAAAAATTACAAAAATGCCCCATTTTTACCGCCGTGATTAGAGGACTACCAGACTAATTCGGAAAAGTTTTTAGCATAAAAGAAAATAATAGGAACCTAGACATACTCTTTCTTAAAATTTTAATGTAAAAAATTATTAAATCGGCTTAGTTTTCGAGGAGAAAAAAGGAGAATGCCAAACGTCGTTTTCGTCAAAAAATTTGTGATATAATCGGTCTGAGCTGCAGTTGTCCCAATCGCACTTTACGGGGTTTAACTTAGTTTTTTGGGCGCAGCGCGACGGCAATAGTTTCTTCAAATACTTATTTTTCAAATTCCTCGCAGCCCCTGTTCCCTCTTAAGGAGTTGAGATAGAGCGGACTTGAAAGTCCGAAACTATGAGAAATAGAGATTTGTCAAAGAAGTTTAGATTTTCGAAAATGCACTTGTTTAATTGGGTTGTCCTGGCTTGTTTTAATGCAGCTGATTTAGGCCACACGAGACCACCAGACGAGTTAACCAGAAAATTACTCTACACATTATTTTTTCGACTAGGTCAATCTGCTTAGCGATGTTGGTCTGCTTCCAATCTAACTGGATGCAGCTGAATACCAGTATTTTACATAAAGCGACTGCGTATCTGATCTCCACAACCCAGATACTGGGCAATAAGATACCCCTTAGTAAGATTAAGTAGTTGTCAGTAACGACTGTCAAAGATCTACGAATGACGGCCGGCACCAATGGCTTAACGTGCTTTCCGAGGCACGGAGGGGTCTTGGTATGTAATGGATGGTCACCCATATATGGTTTATGTGGTTATAAATTCATATAAACCAGACATGACGTAAAATGAAAGATATATTTTTGACTACGCAAAACCGGTGCAGGGCGGTAATAAAAAAAAAGAAGCTGAATTTTGCAAAATGTAAATTGGGAGCGTGTGTCGGAATAAGAACGACTCATAAATTGTCTACCTGTCTTCATAAAATGACTTGTGAATGTGTATTTTTTGTATCACTATGTCTCCAAGGTGGTTTCGGATATAAAACTGAATTTTTTGCTTATTTTACATGTCTGTGAAACGGCGCGAAGTCTGCGTCTTTGGTGGTAGAATAAGCTGTAATATGTTATCTCCAAACGATTTCATCTGATAGTCTGAAGTTTTATGAAATTGTATGCTACTGAAACACTTATGTATGCTGTAAATAGTGTTAATTGATATTTTACGAAAGCGAGATGAGTCCATGCATTATAGTTTTTGGTTTGATAAGACATCTTTTGTCTTGGTATAAGGGCAAAAAGATTAAGACGCAGATATATGCCAGTGGGCTTCTTTTTTTTTTGCGTGGGACATCTTCAAATGACTTCTCCTTCTCCCGCTCTGGGTGGAGCGGGAGGGCGGTGTCAGACTCTTACTGACTAAAACCCACCCGTGTTCCTTCTGTTGCCTGTGCAATGCCAGGGCGCCACGGTATCCCTTTCGGACTTTCCCGCAATCCCGATATGCCAGTGGCCTTAAGTTAGCTTGCGTGTTCTGTACTGAGCTCACGCAACGCGTCGTACGTCCAGCCAGTAAGAGGACTCGCCCATCAAGGAGCGCTGTCCCAAATTAGACGCATTATTAATTTGTTATATATAAAACATAGGATATTATAATAAAACACGTAGATACTAAAACATAAATAATTGAATTATCTTTAAAATGGTGTAGGTTTTAGAAAAATACGCTTGATAGTTTTTGCGTGATTCTCAGTTTTTTATCCGCGTTAGACATAACTTTAGGAATTAATTACACTATGTAATAAAAACATAATCTAAAATATTCACAGATTAACTTATTAAAAAAATATCTTATTTAACATACAGGGTGATTGGAAGATGGGTGCAAAGCTTTAAGGCGAAGATAGTACAGACCATTTGGAACCATTTAAGCCATGGTTGTCTCAGACGAAGTCTTACCAATTTTTTTAACTTAATATTTGTTTTTTTTTTTCGGAAATTCCCAAAATTCTATGTAAACTGCATAATTATAGCCATATTGAATGTTATATGAGTTAATTTTTTATTTATGTAATCCAAATAATGTGTAAGCAATCAAGCAAAACATTTTTTAGGCTTCTGTGAACATTAGACATATTTCCGAAAAAAAAAACTTAAAAAATTAAGTTTAAAAAAATTGGTAAGACTTCGTCTAAGACAACCATGGCTTAAATGGTTCTAAATTGTCTGTATTATCTTCACCTTAAAGCTTTGCACCCATCTTCCAATCACCCTGTATATATTTTCCAAATCATTAATTATATAATTATAAAATTGTGTCTGTAGACTACTATTTAATCACTTTCTCTGAAATTTGTGGTAAGAAATAAATGTGGGAGGGTGTTACTGTTATTACTATACACCTGTGCACAACTCAACTCTTCAAGGAATACCGGCGGGATGTCTGTTATGCGTTTGTTATGTTGTGTGTTTATCGTAAAGGTACCATTCCGTAGCCGACCGCAGGAGGCAACTGTAGGCGACGTGTCGCCGCGACACGGTTTCTATGAATTTCTATGAAATACCTTCCGTAGCTAGCGACACGTTGTTGGCAGCTACGGGCAAGCGACAGATCGCCAACCGCCAACTCTCGAGCAATAACACGTTTTTCTATCTTCTATCTACCGACCGGAATACGGGCTGCTGCCGCCTGCGGTCGGGTACGGAATGGTACCTTAAGATTCGTATCGTAACACTGACTGAAATCATCTAACTAATAAACTATTTATATTATAAACTCGACTGTAAAACCGACAATAACAACTCACGACTGAGTTTTCTGCACGGCAACTCTTATTCCCGTTAATAAATTTGAAGTACGTTCTACTGTGAAACAAAAATTGAGGTGTTTTCATTAACCCACTTCGTGAGCAATTAAGCGCGTTGTACTTCTTTAGGAAATGGGATCTTTTACTCTTACAAATTACACGATAACTGTTAACAAGTGAACGAAGAAATATCTTCAAGTTTGCGCTTATTACGCTGGAGAACAGTGTAACGTTTATTTTTATCGTATGAAAATGTTGCTGCTGCTAAAATTATTATCAGAGAAAAACATCGAAAACGTATTGGGTTTACTATGAAAGCTTTTTGCTTAAATATACAGTACTTACTTAATTATTAGAACTAAACAACGACCATAAACTCTCGTTTTCTTCTCTATGGAATTTATATGAAAACCCTTCGTTACCATATTGACAGTCTATCCCCCGAATACTGAAACGTCACTCAAAATTTAAGTAGCACTTATATTTAATAGATACTCAAAAGTGACGTTTGACAATACGAAATCTAAAGTTTAGGAGCTGCTCAAATGTTAAGCAGCCCTTAAATTTTGAGTGACGTTTCAGTATTCGGGGGTATGTTCTCCAGAGAAAATAGCATATTTGAGCAACCGGCCACAATACACAGAAATAATAAAAAATATAAATGTTAAAACCAAGCGGGAATTCAAATATCGGTCAAAACCTAGAACAGTGAAGTACGGTGTACCTCAGGGGAGCGTAGTGGGTCTCCCACTATTTCTGGTGAACGTAAATGATCTTCCAAAAAGTATAAATCACCCAACAGTATTATTTGCTGATGATTATACAATAATGATTAAAAAAATATGAGTCCTACAATTATGAACAAGAAATCAATGACACGCTAAAGCAAACTATAGACTGGTTGCAGTCGAATAATTTAAAAATTAATAATGCATTTTAGACAGCGACAACGACAACAACTACCACTTGTATTAGTCACAATGGACAGTCAATTACAAAAACGGATACAACAAAGTTTCTAGGGTTAGTGATAGACAGTCAACTTACGTGGAAACCGCATGTTGAAGAAATTTGAAAAAAACTTAACTTCTGCTTTTGCTCTTTATAAGCTGTTCAAATTTGTGAACCGTGATTCCGTGCTTGTTGCCTACCATAGTTTCGTAGAATCTGTTCTAAGAAACGGAGTCATTTTCTGGGGTCACTCGATAGTCAAGAATTACGTTTTCATCGCACAAAAATGCGTTCGTGCTATATTTAATCTACGCTCAAGGGACAGTTGTAAGCCTTATTTTAAATCCTTGAGGCTTCTAACATTGCTGTCATTTTACATCTTTGAGGTGGCGGTGTTTTTTAAGACAAACCCACTGCTTTTAAAAATAAGACCCGAGCTGATCTACGGTTAAGAAAAAGGGGTTCGAACATTCTTTGAGCTGATCGCAGTAATAAAGCCGTCCTACGTAAAAGTATTTATAAAATGGCTCCAGTTATTTTCAATAAAATTCCACGACAGATAAACAATTTTAATAATAATATGTTTAAAATGAAACTGAAACAATTTTTAATTCATAAATGTTACTACTCCACAATTAAGTTTATGGAGGACACCACTGAAACATTTAGCTAATTACAATATTACATTTAGATTATTATTATTTTGAAATTGGTAATTGTGTGTTAGAATAGAATAGTACACCATAAAAAAACAGACATTTTAGAAATTATTTTTATTATTTTATTTTTGGTATTTATTTAGAATGTAAGTAATTGAGTTACTTCATTTTAAATGTGTGTCTGTTGTTTCGACATCACTAACGTTATTATTATTTGTATGCTCTCGAGTAAAATGTAGCGAACTGGGGCATTATTATGAAGTATTAACGCCATCATTATTCCACTGCGAAGAAAGGATGGTGGCTCCGTCTCTCACTCACACTGGAATAATGGTGGCATTAATACGTCATAATACGGCCCCTGACCATCTTACTATAACGTCTTTGATATGATTTGAATAGCACGTAGGAAATTGTGCACCCATCGCAGTGAAAATCGAATTGGAAAGTACGCTAGCTTTCCAGAATTTAGTTGCACGTCAAAATTTCATTCGCGCGTCCAAATTGGTTTCACACAGTCGAGAATTTCACTGCAGTGTTGTATTTGCCTGCCAAGTATAAATAATTACCGCAAAACTTGGTAATTAGCCAGCTATGTAATGTATACGATGCGAACTATTTGTTTGAACTACGATAATTTGGCAGCTACACTGAAATTGTAACTAATTCAATGTGTGCAGAATCAATTTGCTTAAACAGTGTATTTGTAATAGAAAAGAACGTTTCTGAAACTTTCATGTATTGAATTGACCTCAAATAATTCCCATTTTACTTTCTAAAAAATATTATTGAACACTGTAATATAATGATTGCGCCTCTATCATAAATTAAAGTCCCTTTTCGTGTCTGTCTGTCTTTTTGTGTCGTGACCGTGTTGTTCTTTTATTTTCTGCAACTCCTCTGACGTGGTTTTCACTATCATTTAATTTATTTCTGAAGGTTTATGTGTATAATACATTAATAATAAAACAATATCTAGTAAAGAAATCTTTTGTCAAGTTTTAAGAACCGTGGGAAGCAGGGGCGGGTCGATAGTTTGATATAAATCCTAATCTTAACTATTAATACTATAAATGCTAAAGTTAGTTTTGTTTGTTTGTTACGCTTTCACGCTAAAACAGCTGAACAGATTTGGATGAAATTTGGCACAAGGGTAGACTATGACCTGGATTAGGATATATGATACTTTTTATTCCTATATTCCCACGGGATCGAGAGTTATGATGGTAAAACCGTGGATAGCTGCTCGTAATTTATATAAAAATAAACTATACATTATTTTCAAATTAAATAATGTTAAAATAAATTATAAATAAAATACTATAAATATTTTTTGTGTCTGTATTTCCAACTATGTAGCTCTTTAACAATGTTTTCGAAATGACAAAGTGGCAACCTTATTATACACTATAATCGAGTGCCAATCATTTAAGTGAAGCTTGCGGCTCAATGTACACGTCTCGTAATAAACCCCAGACATATTGCAACATTGTATTACTTGCTTCGCGAAGTAATTTCTTCATAATAAAATTCAAATTATATTTTACGGTTAGATACTATTAAAGGAAGAAATAGATCTTTGACACGATTTCCTTTGATCACTCATTCCCCAGATGTTAACTATTTTTAGTATTTTTAATAAATTAACAGACATTTTTCCCGGGTCCAATCGAGTTCGTTTAATTTACCCCTTTGAATGCTTTTACCGACTTAATGAAATTCCGCCAACTTTTTTTCGTTTTCTAAGTTACTTTAGAGGAATAATAAGTCGTACTCGTTTTGTCAGAACAGAAAATTAAATGAAAATTAAATTTTGTTAGGGTTATGCTTTTACGTTTGATTATGTACCTTTGCTTTTGTCCGGGAGTTAATTTTCTTGGTGTCGGTACTGAAATCTTGTCACGGAGATATAAACTGATATTAAAATGTTCATGCTTACCAATACCATCACCAAATACTATTTTAAAGAAAATGCTGTGATGCTGAGTACTTAGAACAATCTGAGATTACGAAAGATAAAGTTGAGAGCCAGTTTTCTAACTCATCATCACCCCACATCATCATTATCAGATGATGTCTAAAGAACCTTATGGTTTTTACTCTCTTATTAATAACTAGCTGACCCGACGCACTTTGTTCTGTAATGTGTTTGAAAAAAGCACTTTCTCTTTTTCCCGAACTTTCCAATTTTCCTGGATTTTTCAAATTTTTCTTTCCACATTAAACCTAATCGGCCACAGCCACTTCAGTCCAGCCGTTCTAAATTGATGCGCTTACCAAAAAAAAATCACAATCAAAACTCATTTATTCAAATAAGCCTGTTAATCAGCACTTTTCAAACGTCAAAATTACATGAGACAGTTCACCAAAACGCCCGTCATTCACCATTTCCTAGCGCTTTAGCTGGGAAGAAGAAGTGGCGCATCACACTCCAGCCGACTCGCATTTCATTTTTATTTATACTTATATAGAATGTGGATAGATTTGGCGTTCCTTGTGATTCTATTTAAATACATACAAACATACATAAACTCACGCCTTCTTCCCATGGGGGCAGGCAGAAACTACAGAATGCCACCTGCTACGACGCATACATACTCCATTTGCCTCGTTTATTTAAATACAGCTGGTCTAAATACAATTATTCAAATTCCTATTACAACATTAAAAAACTTTGTTCACCAGAAGTGCTCTAAAACTAGCTTTACATCACCCCGTTAGGGAATCCAGCAATAATAACTTTAAACTAAATGTAAATTACTTTCAAAAGAAAGTATTTCGACTACACCCAAAGGGCTGAACGAAAATAAAACTCATATAAAGGTCTCCAAACTTAAAATCATAAAGAAACTCAAAGAGTTCGTATGAAATATTATACAAATGATAAAAATTACTATTTTATTCATTTACATTGACTGCCTCGTTGATCTAGTGGTCGAAAGCGTTACTGCTGATCATGATATCCAGGTCGGGCAAAGTATTGTTGGGTTTTTCTATCAGAAATTTCTCAGTAGCAGCCCGCAGCCTGGATTTGTGCCCGGTTGATGGCAAGCTCGCACCCTATTACATAGAACTTAAACATAACTGGCGAAGTGTGGGTGTACCTACATGCTAAGGTACACCTCTGCCTAACCCTTTGGTGAATTACAGGCGTGATGTTGTTATGTTATTCATTTAGATAGTCTATTCAATCTAACTTATTGTACACAATAACTACGGTTTTTAATGAATGAATGATAAAGTCAAAACCCTTTGGGATTTTATCTTGCTCAGTAAAATGTAGAGAATAAACAAAGTAAGAATATCGTTTACTTAGACACAGTTCGTGAAAAACCAAATCATCTGTCTAGGCTTTTTTGGGCTTCTGACTACCCGTAACGACTGTCAAAGATCTACGAATGACATCCAGGACTAACGGCTTAACGTGCTTTCCGAGGCACGGAGGGGTCTTAGTATAAGATGGTCATCCATCCACGGAACAATCGCGGCAAGCGTAGCTTAACCTGATCGATCGACCCGTGAAGCTGTTATTACTTAGCCACAAGCCCCTCGTGAAACACAAACAACAAATAACAAAATAAAAAAGTGAAAATAATGTTTTAACAGCAATACTGTGTGCCTCACAGCTGCGCCAAAAAGGTTCAGGTAACTAATCAGGCATAGGTACGAATACTAAGCACTAATGGAATTGATAACTGACTTTGGTTGTGTAATGGACTTTTCTTCTTATGTTTTTTACATCTACCTAGGTATATTGAGAACAAAACTAGTTGAGATTTAAATATTAAGAGTGAACTGAAGTCTAATAAAAATCTGTTATCAAACAACAAAATAATATCTATTTTATACATATTTTACTGGTAGAGGAGCTCGTGGCTAATTAGTAACTGCCGCACGGGCCGATCCGTCAGGTTAAGCTACGTTTGCCGGGGTTGGTCTGTGGATGGGTGACCATCTTTACATACCGAGACTCCTCCGTGCCTCGGAAAGCACGTTAAGCCGTTGGTCCCGGTTGTCATTCGTGGATCTTTGACAGTCGTTACGGGTCGTCAGAAGCCCGAAAGTCTGACAACCAGTCTTACCAAGGGGTATCGTATTACCCAGTTACTGGGTTGTGGAGGTCAGATAGGCAGTCGCTCCATGTAAAATACTGGTATTCAACTGCATCCAGTTAGACTGGAAGCCGACCCTAATATAGTTGGGAAAAGGTTAGGCAGATTGATACATATTTTACTGGTTGATTTGATCTTCTTCAGTCTTCCTATTCATTAAACATTTCAGTTTGAGTTAATGTTACCAAAACTTGAGCATACATAATATTCCAAGCTCAAGTGACGCAAATACTCTCGAACATGCTCAAAATTCTAAATTACACCCATGCATTTTGTAAGCACTTGAAACTTTACAAGCTTTACCCTTAAGGGGAGAAAGTGTCCCCTCACATTTACAGTATTAACTACGTTAAGAGACGCTCAGACGTTCACTTAGAATGCTTAAGTTATTTGAAGAGGTTGAGTAGACTATTTCCTGGTTTATCTGAAGGGCACGGAGGCACTAGTGACTTTCTTTCTTAGGTAATTATGATCAAAAAGGTTTTATTTAAAATCTTCTATCTTCATCGAAGTTCTGAGATTTCATTTTTCCAAATATCTGAGGGGCATTTCTAGTATTTTTAAGAACGTTAAGCTTCGTTCAGACTAGCGCGACGCGACACCGGCTATTGTTATACCGTGAAGTTTTCTTAGAAATTGTATTGTTCGAATCTCGTCGCGTCGCGGTGGTCTGCACGAGCCTTTAGCATTCTAATCTGTCTCAAACTGACAAAAATACCTACATTTTCCTATATATGTTTTCCAAGTTTTTGACATTAATGAGATGGCGACTATATTTTAAACGTTTTTGATTACGGAAATTGGCCCTCTGATACCCCTAAGTACAGAAACGAGTTCTGATATTGCACTTCTTAAAATAACAGAAGGATTTTGATTTTGACTAATTAATTTTTCTTTTCGTTTGCAGGTACTTAATAATGCTGCTCTTCTGTCGAACAATAAATTGGAAGAAGGTATTGTAATGGTCTGAAAAGTCACACTCAAGATCTTTGTTCGTTATACGGTGCTATATTATTCGGAGATAATATTATCGAGCGCTTTGATACAGACGAGTACAAAGTATCCGTATCGTTACACAATAATGATGTTACACATTTATGAATATATTAATTCATATTATAAATAGGAAAGTAAATTCGTACCTCATCCTATGTACGTACGTTTTGTACGTTTACCTTTTAACCTTTTTAACCTTAACGGCTGAAAGGACTTGAATGAAATTCGGCACACAAGGTGTGTGTCAAAATAGTATATAGATAGTGCATTCTACGACGACGCGCCCTGCTCCGCTCCGCTCCGCTCCGTACTAAAGTACATCTTACAGTACAGTAATCGCGGAGTGCGGCACGTCGTCGTGGATTGCACTATCTGTACTTTTTATCCTGGTAGTACGTTCCCGTGGGATAATTACCGACTTCCTCGAGTTCCACGGGGGCTAAGCCGCGTGCAAAAGCCAGTGTTATATGCATTTTCAAAACTTTCCAAACAAAATATTCTTCATAGCTATTGCAATTCTCCGTAAACTGTAATCAAGAAACGAACAGCAATCCGATCTGTGATTCAATTAGTCTCGGATAACAGCTTCGCGATACAACTCAATTTACCTTGTAATTTCCGACTACCCTCTAATCTTTTATACCGTAATATTCGTTTCAATACAGAGCCATGTTCAGGCTATTTTGCTTTTACAATTCGTCACGTGTAGACCTATAATGTGTTCCTTTGTTAGAGTTATTAGTGCAGATTTGTTAACAAAGAAAGGATGGTTGAGATTTTTAGGAAAGAATTGAATTTTATGTTTATTAAATTCTCCGCGAAACTTCAATTAAATTGTAGGAGGCTTTCGCGTTGTTTCGGCCTGTAATATTTCAAGAAAAAAAAATTCAGTGTTTATTCTAAACGTCAAATTCCTTAAAAAGACCTAATAAAAATTAAGAAAACATACTCGTCCCTTTGAAGAGCAAAGGACGCAAATTCTTGCCCTTTTTTGACTTCAAACAATGGCTATTGGTCCCAAAACGCCTCTTCCAATAAAATATTTAAGACCCACTTTGCCTACGATAAATAAACTTTTATTATCACACTTTGCGTGCGAAGGCTGTCACAAACTTTCGATCTTTATCAAATCCATAGAGATATTAGGATATGCTGTCTCGACCCCGTCATAATAGTTCCATCGCTTTTATTCGTAGATCTTTGACAGTCGTTGCGGGTAGTCAACCCGAACCAGTCTTACCAAGAGGTATCGTGTTACCTAGTAACTGCAGTGTGGGGGTCAGATAGGCAGTCACTCCATGTATAATGCAGGTGCATCTGGTAGAATTTATTTTTTTGTGTTTTTGTTCCATTTTTGTAAATATCATGTATACTCATATAATTTTTATTTTATACCCAAGTCTTATCAATTTCATGAAAAATCAAATAGATGATAGGCAATTTTGGTTACTTCCCCTCTTAATTTTGATTGTTTAAAGATCAGACGGTGTGAACCAGAAATATTATGACGTATTGTTGTTGATTCTGCATTAAGTATATCAATAAGAATTAAAACCAACATGCTATGTGCTGCCATTCTAACAATTTTTTTACACAAAAAGCTGCGCACGTCAATATCAATCAAAATTAATTCATCTTGACCTTATTTACTAAAAGCTTAACCATTCAAAAACCCGATAACATGAGCAGAAACCACCCACATCCCATGTTTTTGCACCTTTCCACCGGAAGTACCCAGTTAATTATTACAGTTTTGATGTATCAAAATTAAACTGCTACAAAATTAACTTGACACTCAAAAAACAACTTTAAAATTATCGTGTTAAGATCTATTATGATTAAGCAGTAATTATACCTGATCGGATAGGTCGTTGACCCTGCGCAAGAGTAATCTTTAGTTCATTCACATGCGCACCTGCTCCGTTGTAGAGCAATGATTTTCGTTTTTAGTACTGTCGTGAACAATGGTGCTTGATTCAATTTGATTTCGTTATTGATCTCTAAGTGTGATAAACGGTATTTTTTCTAGAATACGGTTATTTTCGTGTGATGTTGCAATAATTGTAAAGTCATCGATTTTTGTGAGTTCTTTAGATTTTTTGTACGAAATTTTATATTGTTAGTCGACTGTTTACTGGGTCGGAATAGTTTTTGTATGGTTTTAATGGGTTTTAGGGTTCCGTACCTCAAAAGGAAAAACTTAACCATTAAGGATCACTCGTGTGTCTGTCTGTCTGTCCATCTGTCACAACCAATTTGCTCCTAATCTAATGGACCGATTAGGTTGAAATTTGGTACATTTCAGATAAATGTGTTTCTGTGACACAAACACGGACGTGTTTAACTAGGGGGGTCACGCTAGGGGGCAAATAAGAAAATTAAAAAAAAGTTTACATCAAATGAAAGGGCTTAATGCGAGGATTTCAAATATTGAAAATAAATAATTATAAAGATATTTAAGAAAATAGTTGAAAATTTACCATTATCCGTTATCTCCGAAACTACTAATCCTAAAATTTTGAAAAAAATACAGAGAATGTTTCTTTACTTATAGATTACAGGAAAACCTATAAAAAGTCTCTGTCTATGGTATTAAATTAACATAGTTAATCTCTCAATATTGTGCGTACAAACTTACATTTGCAGTTGGAATGTATGGGAGAACATGTTTTTCAACAACAATGTTGAGTTTGTTCTTGGGATAAATTCATCCCAACTACGAAACCCTTCATTGTTCGTGGTACGACACACACTAGGCCGATTTTGTTTATGAGATCAATTGCTTTAATGACAAGCAAAAAGCATTGAACAACGTGCTAAGTGGTAAATACTCGATTTACTCGTAAAGTAGGTATCTACATCGTTCCGTAGCCAATGTTTGATATCGTGGATACAAATCCCTTATCAAAATAAAAACATATCCTCCTTCGCATTCCTGAATTTTGTTTTACACAAAACATTCAAATTCGTTTTTCAGGATTACAAACAGCGTTGAAATGATAAGCAAAAACCGTACTTACAATAAGTAACAGTAAGTGCAAATTGAGTTGTAAAAACAAAAGAAAACCGGAAACAGTTCATCCCTCGTTGGCTTTGTTGAAATAATACCTGTATTCATTTGAACTTCGAAGCACTCATCTTTCATGCGCAAGATTGTCTCTTGGGAAATACGGGTACATAAGGTATCTATTTTAGGATGCTATAGAGATGTTTATTATTGTTTTCACTTACTGTTCTTCATTGCTTAGTCTCGGGTTCTCAGTAAGACCATGGATTTCCTCAGGGATATAAAAAAATCCAATGTCGATTATGTAGATACTTATTATGTTGTACTTATCCCGGAAATTGATAAAAATCCATGGAATTTGATCGAATGCCATCCCATGATGATAAAAAGAAAACATTTTTTTTTTATAATATGGATTATGTATGTACCTAATATACATAATAATGAAAACGTTAATTCTGACTTCCACAGAAATTAATTAAAAATATTTCAATAGTTTTCTGATCTCATAGCTTAGATTCTAAACTTTAATAACTTATGAACTTAATCACTGTTAAATACTGTGATTAAGAATTCATTAAGTTATGATTACTTAAACAAAGCTTCAGAACTGAGGCACTTTGAATGTCAAAGTCAAAGTGAGAAGTTTTCAATTAATTTTAAACGAGTCAAACATCTCTGTAATAATTTTAATAGAAGAATAAGTGTTTATTATACTGTTAGATAGAACAATTTTCTGTTGGCTCTCACATTAAATCTCTCTAATTCTTTATTTTTTTAGACGCAGATATATGCCAGTGACCTTGAGTGGTTAGCTTGTGTGTTCTGTACTGAGCGCTCGCAACGCGTCATACGTCCAGCCAGTAATAGGACTCGCCCATCAAGGAGCGCTTTCCCAAATTAGACCCATTATTAATTTATTATACCTATAACAAAAGGTATTTTAATAAAACTCGTACACTAAAAGATAAAATATAAATTAATTTTAAAATGGTGAAGGTTCCAGTAAAATACGCTTGATAGATTTTGCGTGATTCTCAGTTTTTTATCCGCATTAGACATAACTTTACAAATTAATTTCACTATGTAATATAAATATCGTAGTCATCTGGTTGAATCTGCAATTTGATTGAATGACTAGCGCGTTCATTAAATGCATCCAATTAAATAGCTGTAAGACAATTAGCCAAATCATTGAGCACAACGTTTAACCAGATGGCTTAATGTCGTGTAGTCATTTAGTCAAACTGGGTGAAATAGGTTAGGTTAGGTTAGAACTATGACAAGTTGCTCGCAGATTTTTTTTCACTATTTGAATCACTTGGCTGAGTCTTGGTCAGTCATCTTCAAAGGGCTTACTTTCAATACGCCAAGTTGTTAAACGTTGAATGATACTAATTCAATGAACTATCGGCCTGGGCATCCAATTGGATGCAGGCTTTTAATGAACGGCCTAGGCGTCCAATTAGCTGGCTAAATTAACCAGATGACTGCGACATACACATAATCTAAAGAATTCCTATATTAAGTTATTAAGAAAATGCTCTTATTTAATATATACTTTCTCCAAATCATTAACACTACTCGTTTAGACGTGATCTTCAGTATAAAATCATTAAAAGTCGATTATCGTCGCCATAAGAAGTTACAATTCTATCACCTGTACGATTTTTTTTTATGAGACGCTTCCATTTATTTGATCCTTCTGTTTAATTTGTTTGATGGTTGATTTTTTGTAACTGGTCGATGAACCTCTAAATAGCCATTATATACCTACGCACATTAAGTTATTACAATAATTATAGATATTATGATGAGCTTTTAGATTTATTTGTTTTGATCATAGTAATTTCTGCTGAATGTTTTAGCTGTTCTAAAAAAATATATAAAAACTATTTATAAACAGTCCTCGCAGTCCACTGCTGGAGATCGACCACTACCAGGCTGCGCCACAACACCCTGTCCCAGCCACTTCCTTCAGGTCATCGGTCCATGTAGCTGGGGACGTCCCACACTACGCTTGGCGATACACGGTCTCCACTCCAGGACTCGTCTGCTCCACCGGAATATCATAACATAACATCACGCCTTGTTACCCCGAAGGGTTCGGCAGAGGTGTACATAAGTACACAGACACACATTTCGCCAGTTTTCTTTAAGTCCCATGTAACAGGAGGCGAGCCTATTGCCATCAACCGGGAACGAATACAGCACAAAGTCCCGGATTAAAAAAAAAAAACAAAATTGTGTTTGGTACCTACCTACTACTTATTCAATTTATTGGAAACTAGTTATTGTCTTTATGAAATATAAGCCTATGTTACTTAATGATAACATAGCATTCTATTGGTGAAAGATTTTTTTTAAATCGGTCCAGAAGATTTTGAGTTTATTCAATAGAAAAAAAAAAACTATGTTCAACTTTAAAACTAACACGGCTGGTTTCGCTTTCACTAAGTCCTTCTAGGGATTGCTAAAAGAAAACCGATATTCTCATACATAACACAAAAATCTAATAAAACTTTTGTGAAGAACGGTACTTTCTTCGAAATATTGATTCAGTACAGTCGGGTAGAAGATGTGTCCTGTGTTTGTTCACATCGCACCTCATATGTGACACCCGCTACGGCCAGTGTCGGGGCTTTGAGTTCGATTCCCGTGCACGGATTTTGTTTGCTCTTATCTTACTGCATTCTACAAACATTTGTATTGGTATGTATGTTTGCATGGAATTTATGAGTTTTGGTATTGTTTGGTTGTTAAACGAGTTTCGATGGTGTTCTAATGTTGTTGGTACATATGCACTTACGTGTGTGCAGTGCGGTCGGTAAATACCTAAAAACCATTTAGGTAACGTATAGAAAGGAAGGAATGAATATCACTTGCACCTCATAAAGCCACAAGGTATATTTGTCTATGTGACACTTAGATATTTTCAACCTTAGTGAAGTTACAATTGACTGGGAATTTAAGGTTCATCATAATCAGCCTATAATGATCCCACTGCTGGGACAGGGGCCTCTTCTCTTTGAGAGTGGGCCGTAATCCACCACGCGGGCCCAGTGCGGGTTGGTAGATGTCACATGTCTTCGAATTTTTGGTTCTAGGACATGCAGGTTTTTTCACGATGTTTTTCTTCACCGTTTTGAGAGCAGTGCTTATGAATTATTTACAGAAAGTAAAGCGTCTGCTTAGTCCACATCGAGCCCACGACCTACAAACTCGTAAGGCAGGGCCGATATCACTGAGCTGCCACTGCTCTCAAGCCTCTTTGCAAATTTGTCGCGTATCTTGTCAGAGAATAAGAGGTTTGACAAATCGCACATGATTTTCAACACCGTATAGTATCATCTCAAAATGTGAGGAGCTCGTGGCTAAGTAATAACTGCCGCACGGGTCGATCCATCAGGTTAAGCTACGCTTGCCGGGGTTGGTTTGTGGATGAGTGACCATCGTTACATACCAAGATTCCTCCGTACCTCGGAAAGCACGTTAAGCCGTTGGTCCCGGCTGTCATTCGTGGATCTTTGACTGTCGTTACGGGTCGTCAGAAGCCCCATAGTCTGACTACCAGTCCTACGAAGAGGTATCGTGTTAACTAGTAACTGGGTTGTGGAGGTCAAATAGGCAGTCGCTCCATGTAAAATATTGGTATTCAGCTGTTTCCGGTTAGCCTGGAAGCCGACCCCAACATAGTGGGAAAAGGCTAATTGTTCCAGAGAAACAATCACAAACTATCTTCGCCTGTAAGCTTTGCACCCAGCTTTCAATCACCCTGTATATACTATAAGAACATCTACTCCAATCACCCATTCAGAGCGCGTATCGCACCTTCCATTAAACCGCGGCCAATCAAATACTAATTGGGATAGCTAATTAGTTTATTGCCATCTTTTCCCTCGGGAAGAGAATCCTAAAGTAACTTTGTGATTGTTTCTCTGGAACAATTAGCCTTTTCCCAACTATATTGGAGTCGGCTTCCAGTCTAACCGGATGCAGCTGAATACCAGTATTTTACATGGAGTGAATGCCTATCTGACCTCCACAACCCAGGGACTGAGTAACACGATACCTCGTGGTAGGAGTGGTTGTCAGACTTTTGGACTTCAGACTAACCGCAACGACTGTCAAAGATCTACGAATGACAGCCGGAATCAACGTTTTAACGTTCTTTCCGAGGCACGGAGGAGTCTCGATATGTAATGGCTGGTCACCCATCGACGGACCAACCCCGGCAAGCGTAGCTCAACCTTCGATGGACCCGTGCGACTGTTATTATTTAGACACGTGCCCCTACTTCCCTCCGTCCTCCTACTTCTGTTTAGTCTAGTACCTAATCGGCTGATAGTGGATTGAAATTTTATTCCTGAGTTCCATTACCAGGTCAATAAAATATGATTTGTCAGTATGGAAATTCTTAAAAACACGGAGATAATTCAAATAAATGACTTCTTCTAAGGACCTACAATTCTGTTTATTCCCCTAGCTCCCTAATTTCTTCATGATATTGTTCATCACCTTTGTTTTTTGTACCTCACTATACTGCACTGGTTGACGTCATTACGTCAACGCCGGCTGTCGCTGAAAACCAGCGCTGTGGCTCTGTCTCGAATTGTGTCACAGTATTATACTGAGGGATAGCCGTTTTGCGTGGATGTGACGCATATTTTACCCCATCTTGTTCATTTTGTGTTTGTGTTTATTATTTGCGTTATGTTTTAAACGTATTTTATTTCTTCTTCTTTCTTTGTGTTACAAACCCAATTGAAAACAAGCACAATTTTCCGGCGTAATTCTAATACATTTAATCTGAATTACAAACATCTGAACAGACACCTAATACAATTAGAAAGTTAGTTAGAGGAGAAATTGAGTTTCGGTATCAGAATAAAACGTTTGTATAAAGCGGGTGTCTTCCTAATTAAATATGGATGAACATAAACTGATTATCTCGCTCAAAGTCAGCAGGGCTTAATATTTTTACGAGATGAGTTCTTCATTCATCTCGGCACGAGCTATGCGAGGATATCTATTTGTCCCAATCCTGGACTCCTCCATTTCTTTCACTTCTCCTGATCTCGCAGCTTTTTTTTCTTTTAGGAATGTCCTCTCACAGGTCAACCTAATAGATTGGCGGCTGCTTAACCGGACTATCCTGTGGGTGTCTCAATAAATTGAGGCCTCAAGCCAGGGTATAAGAAGTCCATTCGATTCGCGTCGCCATCTTCTTCGTGACCTGCTACGATCTTTCCTTCTACTTCAGGACAGGACACCAGTTTTGTCATAATATATATGAACCCAAATAACAAGTCTTCCAGAATGTTTCCCGATACATTTTATTCAAATCTAGTAGGTTCAAGCTCAGACCAAATAAAAAACCAAGGCAGCGCTGTTAATAGTGACGTGAGGCCGGTTTCGTAAACATGTGTGCACTTAGTGAGGTGTAGTTTGATTGGAAAATGGTTTTAAATGTTTTCGTGTGAGCGTGTATGCTCAGAACGGAGGTTGGCATGCTTCACTGTATTGTTCGCAGCGCTTGGATTTTTATTTGATCTTAGGGTTCAACGTTAAAAATCCATCTTTTAACATCTAAAAGTAACCCTTTTCCATCCTACACTGCTTGTATTATCGTTTGCTAGCGTAACTTAACTACGCAAAATGTACGAAAATATTTCTCTTGCATTTTAAAACGTTTACGGTACGCTTCGAGAACTTAGTATATACTTTGGAGTACATAAACTTGGTAATGTTCTCCTCAAGAGGCTTATAAACGCTCAATTTAACATCATTAGACTACAGTGGCTGGCAGTAGGCTGGAATATGTACAGCTGTACTCACTCTCATTTCAAATTCGATATTTTGGAGTTATAAAATGTATGCTGAAGATTTGATTACTTTTTAACTAGTTAAGTACTTATTTTATTTACATATATTTAAAGATATTGTAGCAAGATAATAATGCATACAATTTTATTAATGTAGGTTAACTACGTCTACATTTTTTCTAATACAAATTAACACACCTAGAACAAATACCGGCCATGTGAGTTTCGGACCACGCACAATGAAGGGTTCCGTAGTTGGGATGAATTTATCCCAAGAACAAACTTAACATTATAGTTGAAAAACAGGTTCTCCCATACATTCCAACTGCAAATATAAGTTTGTACGCACAATATTGAGAGATTTACCATCTTATTTTAAGACCATAGACTTCTTATAGGTTTTCCTGTAATCTATGACTAAATAACCATTCTCAGTTTTATTTTTTTATTCTTTCTCAGTGGTTTCGGAGGTAAAGGGGGGAAATAGTCAATTTTCATAAATTTTCTTAAATATCTTTAAAACTATTTATTTTCAAATTAAAGCAATATATATATTTGAGATCATCGCAATAAGCCCTTTCATTTAATATATCACACGGTACAGTTTTAAAACTTAAAAAAAAAAACTTATTTGCCCCCCAAAAGTGACCCCTATATTTAAATTCATTTATTTACGTTATACGTCCGTGTTTGGGTCACAGGAACACGTATGTAATATGTACCAAATTTCAACCTAATCGATCCATTATATTCGGAGCAAGTTGGCTGTGACGGACAGACAGAAAGACACACGAGTGATCCTATAATGGTTTCGTTTTTTCATTCGGACGTACCTACGGAACCATGACCCTGCTGTTTACAGTTATTCATGGAGAAAATAAGAAAACGTTTAAGTACTAGTTTGCATTAGAAAAGTAATCTGGCATCCTTTATTCTTCTATTATAATTAATATTGTGGGGCCCGTGGCTAAATAATACCAGCCGCACGGATCGATCTTCAAGGTTAAGCGATACTTTCCGAGGTTGGTTCGTGGATGGGAGACCATCCATAACATACAGAGACCTCTCTGTGCCTCGGAGAGCACGTTAAGCAGTTGGTCCCGGCTGTTATTCGTAGATCTTTGACACTCGTTAGATTCCCGAACGTTTGACTACCAGTTGCGAAGGGGTATCGTGAACGGGTTGTGGAGGTCAGATAGGCAATCGCTCCATGTAAAATGCAGCAGCAACCAGTTAGACTGGAAGCCGACCCCAACATAGTTGGAAAAGGCTAGGCAGATTGAATTAATGTAGAAGAAAATTCTCATTTCACGCTCGTTTTCCTTACTTCGTGATGTGATTAGTATTCTAACTAATGTCAGAATTATTTTCACTTATCAATCACCACCTGCCCTTTTGAACCTGATCGCCAAGAATATTTGATCGGCATTGATATATGCCAAGTGGAAACAATGAATGCTAATAACAACAGCTGCACAGACAAACATTAATGCCCCATTACGTAATGAATCATTAACGCTAATGATTTCATTAATTTCATCAAAGAACCATTACAATTGAGTCTAATGTTGCTTTCAGCAACAAGTTAATGGATGATTAGTATTTAATGACAGTTCATTTCTGCAACTGGCTGTAATTATAATGAAGACCAAAGTTTTATTGATCAAGTCAATTAATAAAAGTGCAATGGAGATTACATCCTTCTCACATATAAGTTTTAATTCAACAGTAATGTGACCAATATTTTGTGTGATCTTTTCCATAGGAACCTACTATGCTTTGGAATGGGCACTAGCTGGGACCGACACATTGACAATTCAAAAGTGTTTGTAGGTTTTAGTTGAAATAAATGTTTTAAGTTTGGGTTTGAGAACAGGGATGCTATAGAGCCCTCTCTGGAGTCAAGTTTTATATTATCTAGTCGACATTATGTTTACATAAACATTTTCATTTATAAATTTCGAATTAAATTCATTCAGTTTATATTGTAATGGCATATGTAAAAAAAAAAAAAAAATTTTGGACACACTAAGCAAGAAAAAAAAAATTGTTAAATAATCACCAACTTTGAATGCGTAGCGGAAGACATTAATTGGTCTCCCACCTAGTTAGAATATTATAGCCTAATGCCGTATTATTATTATGTTTATCTACACCCATGCTGTAAATCCGCTGTAAAACAGTTAGCTTATTGCCAACATTAAAACAACCAGTGTCATAGTAACCATAATAATTATCATCCAAATAGTGTTAAAATGTTTCATAAGGGTTTCGTAGCAGCAAGTAATTGTATTTTTATATTTGAGTTCATTGAATGAAAGGTAAATTGCGGTTTACGATTTATGACGTATTAAAAAAAATCTACTTACTAGATCTCGTTCAAACTAATTTTCGGTGGAAGTTTACATGGTAATGATCATATATTTTTTTTAGTTTTATCATTCTCTTATTTTAGAAGTTACACATTTTACCACTTTGGAAGTGTATCTCGCGCAAACTATTCAGTTTAGAAAAAAATGATATAAGAAACCTCAATATCATTTTTGAAGACCTATCCATAGATTCCCCACACGTATGGGTCAGATGAAGAAAAAAAAAGAGTTTCAGTTCTAAGTATGGGAATCCCCAAAATGTAGTGTTTTTTTTTTTCTATTTTTGTGTGAAAATCTTAAAGCTTCGTGCAGACTAGCGCGACGCGACACCGGCTATTGTTATACCGTGAAGTTTTCTTGGAATTTGTATTGTTCGAGTCACGTCGCGCCATCGCGTCGCGCTGGTCTGAACGAGGCTTCATGCGGTTCACAGAATACATCTACTTACCAAGTTTCAACAGTTATAGTTCTTATAGTTTCGGCAAAAAAGTGGCTGTGACATACGGACGGACAGACAGACAGACGTGACGAATCCATAAGGGTTCCATTTTCTGCCATTTGGCTACGGAACCCTAAAAAAGAACATTGTCATGCACATTCTTACCATCTTCCTCTTCTTGTTCTGTACAACACCCTGGTTTCAGAACCTTTTATAGAGGATTCATATCGTGGGTGTAGATAGTCTTGTATGCAACTGTACTTTAGGTATTAAAACACTCATGTGATACTATTATCATAAACTCACATTTGTGTTTTAATACCCCTTATTGTACAACAGTTGCATAAATAACTATAATAAGATTATCATAGCGTAAAGATTTCACCTGAAGTGTTTTGGTAACTAGTTATCTATAAAAATAAATAATTTTAAAGTGTCTGTTTGTAATGTCAGAATAACAGCTTTTACTAAATGCATATGAAAGTATATACGGTACTTAAACAAAAACTAGGTATGTCATTTTTTTTAAAGTTTTTGTTTGTCTGTTTGTTCCGGCTAATCTCCGAAACACCTGGACTGATTTTGACGGAATTTTGCTATAATGCAATAAGGAAAGAAGAAAGATACCAATTATTTTTAAAAGAGTAACCGTGGAGTTTCTTGCCGGCTCTTCTCCATAGGAAACGACCAATTGGAACCGTGCACCTAGCTTCTGACGTTTCATAAGTGCCATGTAGGTTTATGTGAAATAAAATAATTTGAATTTGAGAAAGAAAGAATAATATTTATTTGGACACAGTTCGTGAAAAACAATAACCTTAGGATCAAAGGCTTCTTTTAGTTTGGGTAAAGAATTAGGGTCCACGCGGGTAGCAGCTAATTCATTACATAAGTACTGAGACTACTGCGAGGCTGTAGGTGAGCTCATACATAATATTGTAACTATTAGAAAATCACTTTCCTTAGTTGACATGTGCGTAACCTGTACTTACATGAACAGTATTACATATGTGTAATTGACATAACTTTTTATTAGATTGTACACGGATTTGTCGCACTTCTTCAGTTGACCGATAACTGTATCTTGTGTGTGGTCTTAGTGGTACCTAAGTGCCTCTATAACATAACAAATGCAGGCATCATGTAACATGTATGTCAAGAACGACAGTCGTAAATTTCGGTTTAAAGAACTTTATTCTGTCACTTACATGAGAACATTAAATCTTATTACTAATTACATAATATTTAAAGAAGCGAAGATTCAAATTACCATACTCCGGCAAAGCCAAAGGAAGCAAAGCCAAAGGAAGGTTATGATTTTATCAGGCTATGTATGTTCATTTTGTAATTATACAAACGTTTTTCATAAATTTATCAATTTTTACGTAATTTTGATAGACATTGATGCGCAAAATGATTGTCTACCAAATGATATTGACGCGATTGACAATATTACTAAGTACTTAAAACTTACAATTTCAATTGATCGGTTCGGGGACCTTTACACACTATTTTCGCGATGCGATGCGCCTGAGAGTCAGTAACCGACTTAATTATACTAGACCACCCTCATTTTCGATTTATTTTACAACCATCTTTAATCTCATAAATACTACACTTGCTAACATAGTCATACCATACAAGTTAAACCTATATTCTAGACAACATAAAGCTACAAAGTTTACGGCCCTGCGCAAGCGCACATACATTGTATGATAATAATGAAATAGATTACGATACGATCTGCGGTGCTTTTCATCAGTTTTATGGTTTATAGTTGGAATCTTATCGATCGGCCTCGGATCGGAGGACCCATAAATATTAATGTACTATCGATCTACTACTCGTAAGTGGGTACCTACTAGGAATTTTTAGGGCACTTAATTTGAGCTACATTGGGATAGACGTTGATATATTTAGCAACCTTTTCCGCTTAACTATTCCTAAACAGTGATAATAACTCACGTGTTTCACCTCTCAACGAGGCATCCTCACGATGACGATTGACTTGTCGCGAACCCGAACACGGCGTGTTGCCACGCTGACCGCCGGACGCAGAGTGTTTTGTATTATAGATTTCCGCAAGGTCACGCCTGAATCAATTAACAATTCCTACTGCTCACTGGTCTAATTCATTAATCAAACTCATTCATCTCATTCTTAGCTAATCACAGTCCACTGCTAGCCACAGTCCTCATCAACTTCCCGCTCTGTTTACCAACCTACAACATACAAAACTTATCCCTTAACCGCAAATCTTTCAACCCTATCCTTCGGTACTAAGCCTTCAACCTCAAATATTTCCGAAGCTTATTTGAGGACGCAACAGGTCCACATGTTGCTTGCGCTTGAACTTTGATATTAAAAATATTGCCAGAGAGAATAAATTGAATATGTATTGAGTGAAGCATCCATCACTATGTTTGACACGTGATTTAATATATGCACGAAGTATAGTTTACCTTTAGAATAAAAGTGATTTTTTTGACATATTTTCTTCAATCACTGGAATATTATTTTTCTTTCATTTTAAGGTGTTTTACTTCGACAAATCTGTTTGTCGTCTTGTTTTCACGATATTTCTTTATTTACACAGGATGTTCATATTTTTAAGAACACGTCTCAGGCAAAGAGTGGGTTTAAGTTTCTGGTAAATAATGTATAAATCCCAAAAAAACAACTGGGGTACAACTAGTTAATAAATAATCGAATTACATCGAAATCATCTTACGAAATACAAATTTATTTTAAAGACCATTCTTATGGTTGCCGTCATCTTATACCTGCGCGTGGGCACATCACACCAACGCTCACAAATAAAAAAACATCTGCAGTAGGTACCTGACGATTAACATCAATTAACTGAGTCCTACTCAGACGGTAGGTGAGGACTTTATTACGCCAGTATGGACGTAATGTTTCAAAAGTAAATCTTTTGAATTAATTAGAAGGTCGTATGGAGGCGTGTTCTGCACGATCACTTGGTTTTGTGTTGCCAAGTTTTTTTTGTAACGTTGCCCCACACTAGGAATTTCTCCTGTATTGTGGGTGCCATTACAAACATTTAAACTCACATACACAAACAGACAGACCAGGAACAACTACTTGTAGGTCATAAAAATATTTGTTCGGTGCGCTAATCGAACCAGCGACACGCAGTGCAGCAGTCAATCGCTTAACCACTGCGCCAACTGTACCAAATATGGATAAGACGAAAATAGATTGATTTTCTGTCTGTTGGACTTATTTTTGTATACGCAGTAAAGTAGGGATCTTTATTTTATTTGAGAAGACTGTTTGAAAGAATCTGAACTTAACGCAGCACATTAGTAATGTAACCACATCTCGAGCAAACCCATTACGTTAGTAACTTGAATAAAATGCATAAAATACAAAATAGTAATACGTCCTGTGAAAGTATCGCACAAATAAGTATTTACGGTTCAAAACTGCCCCCGAGCTTACATTACAAAAAACGAGATAAAAAAGTTTGTCGCAGAACAAAACCAAAACTTTTAATGTTATGAAGTAGCGGAAACAGGCACATCCTTGTTTATCCGTTGGATGAACACCATTCGATAGTGAGGGGAACAGTCCCGGGAATGTCCGGGATGAATGGTAGCCCTTCAAGTGAGACTTCCGTAGGGCACCGGGAACTGGCCGGCCCGGTGTGGACCGGTCACGATCACTATTAAATAGGGGCTGGCACAAGTTAGAGGAGAAAGCAAATTGATACGTATTAACTTGTCGGAGGTTTGTGAAAAGCACCCTAAATCCTGTGTCATGAGATTAAAGAACTGTTGTGAATGTTCGAAAAAAATGTGACCATCGCTTTCAAAGCGTTTCGTATATCTACGACTTTCAACAGGATTGAAATACGCTCTTCGGTAGGTACCAAAACAATCCAAAACATTTTTACATATCCATCATCATTAGTGCTGTTAGAATGCTAATTTGTCTAGGCATTTAGGCATACCTACCTACCTATGTATACGGAATGCTTAGAAAACAGTCGCTCTTACCATTTAGATGCTTATCGGCAGCTGAGATGGGTGTAGCCGCAAACTTTATTGGGCTAAACCGCTGAATAATTAATGACGGGTAGTACAGTAAATAAGTAAATTGCCAATGAGATGGTTGGATGGGGTGTCATAAATAAAACGGTTGACTGAACCATGGTATAATAACATACTTACTGTATGTTATTTATTATACCATGGACTTCATCTTGCAAATGAGGCCGATAGGAAAATGTTTCATAAACAAATACAAAATGTTTATTTCTGTACCAACTAGTTAACATTCGTTTATGATTGGAGCCTCCTTTTAAGCATGATTACGCCTGTGTTAGGAGACTCAATACTCAATACATTTATTGCTTCCACATGTGAACTTAGGTGGTAGGTTTTACAAAAACATGATCATTGTGGACCTTGTCGGGCACAGCAAGGTAGGAGAGAGGAAGAGCTTTTTATTTTGACTACTTAGTTGTTATTTTATTATTCTATAATATGTACCTATTGTAATTATTATTTTATAAAACATGTAAGTTAAAATTGGTCATATAAATAATAATTGATATTGTAATAGCATTTAGATAATAGAAATTGACTCCGCACTTCCATAGCTTTGGCTGTTTGTACAACTTTAAGTTTTTTTTTAGTTTTGAGTTACTTAAATTTTTTGGTATAACAATGTATTGGGTGTGCGGAGTGTGTGTGTGAGGTTTGTCGAGTGTGTATGGTTTGTGCTTTTAACTTGTGGCACACAAAACTGAATCTTTAGAGTTAGTTACACTATCGCCCACGGGCGAACAGACCGACAGACAAAGGTCAATATTGGATATCTGATATCTGTACAGAAATAAATCGATTTATTTCTATCGATAGCTACATGGATTGCTACCTAGCTGTAACGTTGAATCTGAGGGTCGTGATCGCCAAAGTATCGTTTTGTATCATCAACCAGAAACAAACAATTGTGTCGGAATAGCCGATCATTGACACTGTCATTTTATTGTAGATTAAGGCCGTTTTCTCATTGGTCGGTGCGGTATCGTTTCGGTATAGTATGCTCGGTATACCGAAACGATACCGCACTGCTTTCATTTACGGACCTGACGTTATGTTTTCGGTATAATTTGTGCAGTACCGCTTTATTCATTGAAATATAGGCGCTCGGTAAAATTCAATTCATTCAAACTAGGCTGAAAATCAGCTCTTTTCGAATGTCAAAATTACATAAGACAGTACCCCAAAAAAGCCCACCCTTCACCATAAACTCCCCAGCAGCACAGGTGTCTGTTCACATGAAAAAACCCGATTCTATACAATAGTATGCAAAATGACTTACATTACGCAATACAAAACAAGAAACACACGCACACGCCAATATACCAACAAAAACATCGGAATATATACTGAAGCGTAAATAAAAACGTAAAGAGAACTTAATACCCGAATAAAAGTTTTCGGTGAGTATACCGAGCAAGCTGTAAAACGCGTGACGTGAGCGGAGTACACTGGATGTTTCTACCGAGACGCGGTAAACCGTAACGATGCCGCCCCGCTCCCGCGTATATCGAGCCAATTAGGAAACGCTCATTGAAATATAGGCGCTCGGTAAACTTTCGGTACCGAGTATACCGAGCATACTGATACCGCACCGCTGACGTACCGACCAGTGACTAAAGGGCCTTAGACATTTTTTTGACAGAAATGCGTCATTATGATTTTCTGACGATTTGGCGTGCCACTGACAATCCATAGGAAAAATCGTATTTGTTAGTCTCGTAAACGATAAGTCGTAGTCTAATATTCTTTTGACCACGGACACGCCATTATGAATTTAGGAGATTACGAACTTTTAGCATTTTACCTTGGTATTGTTTGCATTTAAAATATATTTATTATAATACATATATAATTGAAAATAGCAGACTTCTCCGGCGTGATTTTTTTTCTTTTGTTTTTTGGAATTTCTCCTGTCTCGGTTGCGTTTACAAACATTTAAACTCACATACACGAACAGCCCGACCTAGAAAACTTCACGGTGTAACAATAGTCGGTGTCGCGTCGCGCTAGTCTGCACGAAGCTTAAATGTGACGAGCATAATAATTTAGCAGGAGCCATGTCATGTTTCTCCTCATTTCTTCCAGGTCGTTTCTGATTTCTTCGATTTGTTGTTTTGATGCTTGTCGAAACCTATTTTTTACTTCAATAATATTCCATGCTGGCGTCAGGATTGAGGAAACAAAATATACAAGTTGTTTTCACACACAAATTAGTTTCATCGGCCTACTTCCGCGGGCCTCGATGCGTGACTGCCTTTAGGGAGATATCCTCTTATTTAATTTTATGATGTTAGATACAGGGGTGATTAGTCCGGGATCTCATGGCGTCATGGAGAGTGCGATTGTCGCAACCCAGTGCTGGGCACGCCACTATTGCGGCGATAAGTCCCCTCTTTGAGGAGTGGCTGGAGAGGCGCCACGGCGTCCTCACCTTCCGCCTGACGCAGGTCCTCACCGGACACGGCTGTTTCGGGAGGTACCTGTTTCGGATAAGGCGGGAGGAAACGCCCGGGTGTCATCACTGCGTGGATCGCCCGGAGGACACGGTGGAGCATACGGTGGAGGTATGCCCGGCTTGGGCAGAGCACCGCCGTTTCCTCGTGGAGGCGATCGGTGGCGGGGATCTCTCGCGTCTGGCCCTGGTCCAGGCCATGGTACGGAGCGAGAGGGCATGGGAGGCCCTCACCTCCTTCTGCGAAGCAGTAATGCTCGCAAAGGAGGAGGCGGAACGCGTGAGGGAGAGGCAAATTTCGCGCCCTCACGCCCCCAGCCGCCGCAGGAGGAGACGCCCTGGGCGTCGGGAATCAATCGCTGATTCCCGGCCACCGTAGGCGCGGGCTTGCGGACGGTGAGCAATGGGTAGCTAGCCGTCCGGTAAGGACCAGGCCCGGGTCGACGGCGCGTTGTGATCCACGCGCGCCTCAAAGAGTGTCAGCGAGTGAAGGGGTCCGATGAGACCATTGCCTACCGGGGTTGCGGGAAAGTCCGATAGGGATACCTGGCATACCTGGCATTGCACAGGCAACAGATGGAACACGGGTGGATTTTAGTCAGTAAGAGTCTGACACGCCCTCCCGCTCCACCCAGAGCGGGAGACGTCATTTGATGATTTCCCAACCAAAAAAAAAAAAAAAAAAGGGGTGATTAGTCATTGTCAGTGTAAGGGAGTCGTCCCCAGAGTGACATAAGATATGGGTAATCCTATCTGAATAAGCGACCAAAACCTTTGGAAAAGGATAGCGTCATTGCTGATAAAATTTGAATAATATCGCCAGTTCGATTTAAAAAGTTAGCGAATTCTATATTTAAAAATTCTGAGACCAGGAAAGCGGATTCGAATGCTGGTGAGGCTTATAAAGATTTTATCCGGGATGCTGGTTCAATCAATCTGCCTAGCCTTTTCCCAACTATGTTGGGGTCGGCTTCCAGTCTAACCGGAAGCAGATTAATATCAGTGTTTCACATGGAGCTACTGCCTCTCTGACCTCCATAACCCAGTTACTGGCTAACACGAAACCCCTTGGTAAGACTGGTTGTTAGACTTCTGACTACCCGTAATGAAAAGAAATTGTTTATTCCGTAAATAGGATATCGGAATCATTTTTGCACGTCATGACTGTTACATACTACAGAAGAACCTGGTATTATTTATCCAAACGCCCTTCCCCCGGGCGTGATGCGGGTTATATCTGAAAAATTATTTGCTCAAAAATACACATGATTTATCCGCAAAGGCACCACATCACTAAATACCTATAGTATTAACAGACTCCCTAAATCGGATGCACTAAAAGCGAATAAATCCTTCAGTCGCGGTCTGGCTGAGATTTATTGGCAACCGGGCTTGCCTAATGGATCCCACTGCTTTTGGCCTTTTTCTGCCTCTAAGAGGTTTTACCGTTAGACCACACTGCATAGGACAAAGATTTAAAGGACGTTTTAGAAATCAATCTTAATTCCGTCCACTGTGTCACCCTATGTAATTTTTCTACATTTATATATCTGTAATTAAAGTAGGTATACGGTGTAGGTGAAATAATCGCTGCTATTGCTGTAAGAAACACGATTCCTTTGTCAAACTTAGAAACGTTATCTCGTTTTCCTCCAATAAAAAAACAATAAAGAAAAATTAGTAAAAATGGGCGCGATATTTTCTTTAAATACAGTGCAGAAAATATCCTTACTACACAAAACATTTACAAGGCTACTCGTGGCTAAATCTCGACAAACCAACTTTCAATAAGATACATCACAACTGCACAGCGATCGCAAAGCTTCACAGGAAAGAGCTGCCCCTTAACAAGTCATCTGTCAAGACAGTAATTTCTTCCAGCTGTATTAGACCTATTCATCACTGGAGACAAACGGAATCTTCGCGTATATTTCATTTACGCTTCTTGCGTCTACCGGCTTAGTTAAATTACAAAGAGAACTAAAAAATGGAGTGCTAAGACGATTTTTTATTCATCGTGTTACTGTGTTGGCCTTGGGAGATACGCAGGAGTCGCAAAACGGCCGTCAATAAAGAATTGTTTCGTGGTGGTTCTTCTGCATACAAAACGGCTAACTCAAAAAGAAAAAGAGACAGAAGTCTAAGCGATTTGGTCCTTGAAAAAACGTGTGTACCACATCTGTCTAAAAGGTCGGTAACGTGACTTAAGTGACTCCTTTGGTATTGCGGATCTTCATGGCCATTGTGATCTGATCACATACCTCACTTATTTGGTGACTAACAACACAGTTAAATATAATACAAAAGTGCACTTAAAAGCAGACAAAACTCCATCTTATCGTTCAGCAAAATTATATGCATTTTGTTTTTACTTACCAGTTGCGATTCCATTTGAATTTTATCTGTGTCGTGGTATGTGGAGGTATACTTTACAATCTTCCCACATTACCACTTCATTTGTTTACCAATCCGTGGCAAAATTGCCTCACTTTCTACCTAAAATAGGTAGTCTTAACTATAGTAATTTCTTCGTGAAGCCAATAAAAAACGTTCTCACAATTTATCAGAATGTGCCAATGGTGTTAATGAATGATAGCATACGATAGAAACCGTTCGGTTCCCATCGAACACTATTGTTGGTCGTGATAGACATCTGGTCTAGTTCGGTTTGTAGGTAGATACTCGTCTGGGATCGGTTTCTTAGATACTGTGTTGTAAGAGAATTGTTGTGAACTTTATGAGTTAGATGTAGTTGTTCTTTTCGTGAAGTTAGTGACTAACCTGGTGTCAGAGTTTTAAAGCCGCCCACGGGCCTCTGGCTTGGCTTCACATGCCGTCGAGAAATATCTCTCAGGCAGGTTCCCTCACGATGTTTTCCTTCACCGTTTTTGAAGCAAGTGATTGTTTTACATGTAAGTAGTTAGTTGATAGATACTTTAAAATTGTTTGTTTTTCATAATGCAAAATTGAAGACATTGAGATATATCGATTTCAGGTTTCCTTACCACAAATATCACTTAATAGTCCCAGTTATCAGCGTTTTGAAATAATAAAACTTAGTTTAATAAAATATTGCAAAGAAAATGTGGATTCAATTGTATTATAATTATAAAATATAATATATAATTATAAAATATAATACTTATTATAAATGCGAAACTGAGTTAGTTTGTTACGCTTTCACGCTAAAACGGCTGAACGGATTTGGATGAAATTTGGCGCATGGGTAAACCATGAGCTGGAGAAGGACATAGGGTACCTTTTATCCCGATATTCTTACAGGATCGACACTTATGCGGGTGAAACCGCGCGGCGCAGCTAGTTAAAACATAAAGAAACATTGTTCACTGAAATAATAAAACAAAACCAAGAAGAAGAAAGTAACAAGTACACTGCAACAGTATTCATTTCAAATTTCCGCTCCCATCCAAATTATCATCAGAAATTGAAAATAAAAGCTTGTTCGCCTTTCAATGTGGAAATAACTCCTCTTCAACATTCTTCATAATATCGTTTAGAAACTTGAATGAAACAAATGTAAAAGGAGACCATTGAGAGTAGTGTCGGGGAACATTTAAGTTCTTCCATTCCACTTTGTAGTCCTAGATTCTACTTTCCGCATGGTGTTTGGTTCAAGTTATAAGAATTCAAGAGATTTTTTCTTTATTAAGTACGCTGCGCCCCGCGATTTCACCCGCATAGGTCTCGATCCCGCGAGAATATCGGGATACAAGTATCCTATGTCCTAAAACAGGTTATAGTCTATCCATATGCCAAATTTCATCCAAATCCGTTTAGCCGCTTTACCGGGAAAGCGTAAGAAACGAAAAAACAAACTCATTTACAATATTATACACTCGAGAGCAATGAATCCGGGTCACTTAAAGAATCCTAAAAATCTCGGAAACTAAAAATACTAGGTTAATGCAATAAATTGTATTTAATAGACAATGTAATACTCCTTAAATGAAGGTATTAAAACTTCTTAGTTATTGTAAAGTTATATCATAAAAAAATCAAATTTGAAAAAGGGCCACTTTCGAAGATGGAACTACGAAATTACAGCATTTGGTTTTGCTTTTGTTTGTAATCTGTCATTTATGTGGGTACATAAACCATGTTGATAGTGCTCTATATTCATTATTCAAGCTGAAATTATGTCGCTTACGCCTGAAGAATGCACCAGAATACTTACAATGCTGGAAACCGGCCGGAGTCAGCGCGATACAGCCAGGACTGTCGGTGTGTCGCTGTCAACAGTACAAAGAGTTCTCCGACGTTACGAAGAAACTGGTTCTAACCTACGCAGACCAGGAACGGGCAGAACCAGGTGTACCACAGCACGAGAAGACCGATACTTGGTGAACACCATGCTTCGAAATCGCTTTCTTACGGGAACTGAACTCACAAATCAGTTTCGACGCCTCGGAGGAAGTAACCCAAGTGCATGGACAGTAAGACGTCGGCTTGCTGAATCTAACTTAAAACCCCTTAGACCTGCAAACGGCCCTAAACTGGAGCGTGGGCATCGTATTTCAAGACTAAGATATGCCCAGAGCCACGTAAATTGGAGTATTGAAGATTGGTCAAAAGTTATGTTCTCCGACGAATCAAAATTTATGCTCTACAAGCACGATGGAAGACACAGAGTGTATCGAAGACCAGGGGAAAGATTCAAGCAAGCATGCATCGAAGAAAAAGTAGCCTACGGTGGTGGGTCTGTACTTGTGTGGGCCGGAATTTCTTCTGAAAGTCGCACAGAGCTGGTGATCATAGAAAACGGCTCTTTAACTAGCGAAAGATATGTGGAAGAATACCTCAATGATCACGTTGGTCCATTTATGGTCAATTTAGGTGAGGATGCTATATTTATGCATGACAATGCCCGACCTCATACAGGTAGGATTGTGAATGACTACCTTCAAGAGATGAACATTACTCGTATGGAGTGGCCAGCGCGCAGCCCGGATATCAACCCGATCGAGCATGCTTGGGACGAGCTAGGCAGATGCGTAAAACAACGAAACCCTCCCCCAATCACGCTTCGTGAGCTCAAAATTGCTCTCACAGAGGAATGGGAGGATATTCCCCAAAATCGTATAAGGAACTTGGTGTACAGCATGCCAAACCGCGTAAACGCAGTAATGGAAGCACGAGGAGGCAATACGAAGTATTAAAATTCAAGAAAATCGTAATAAAGTTCAAAAATTTCATGTTTCCTATTTTTGTTTTAAGGAGAGATCAGCAGTTTTTTTCTTTATGTAATTTTGTGTTAATAAAATGTATGGTGACTCATATTTTTTTTACTTTCATTTAAGGAGTATTACATTGTCTATTAAATACAATTTATTGCATTAACCTATCATTTTTAGTTTCCGAGATTTTTAAAATTCTTTAAGTGACCCGGATTCATTGCTCTCGAGTGTAGTTATGATTTTATTTGATGGTGGTTTTTGAGACACTTTTGTGCCCCATATTTGCAGTACACCGAGGGTCAATTGAACGCAATTAGCCAAGTCAGGTGCTTATTGCCTGGCTAAAAAATACCTACGATCTTAACTAACAACACGGAACTTTATATAGGTATGTTAAACTACTTTTTGTTTGTTAACACTTGGTGTTGGTTTACATCGCTTGTATAATTAATTAGAGATTTATTTACTTGACTAGCTGTTGCACGCGCCTTCGTCTACGATCCAGGATGATCTTCTTCAGGTCATGGTCTACCCATGTGCCAAATTTCATCTAAATCCGTTCAGCCGTTTTAGCGTGAAAGCGTAACAAACAAACTCACTTTCGCATTTATAATATTACATAGTTAGGATTAGTAAAGCTACTTATAATAATGCAACTTATTTTACCGTGTATTTATTCGTACATTTTTATTTTGGATAAAGGCTCGTGAGCCTTAAAGACCTGCGGGACGCGACGGCGCGACGCGACTCGAACAATACAATTTCTATGAAAACTTCAATCGTTAATCGTTTTCAAACCAAAACATCTCTTCAAATCGCTCTTTCCTACATGTTGTACCAAACCCGGTACTAAGCAAAATCGTATTTCCCATACAAACGAGCCATTTGTTTAGTTACGCTCGTTTAGAAAATTGCATTCTACTTGAAATTGTTTGCATTTATTGCACGATTACGGAAACAAGTTGAGATGGGTTGCCTGCTGCCGTCGTAAAAGGAAACAGTCTTTGAAAAGCAAGGGTTATTTGTATGTACAGTTTTATTTGAAATCGCAGTTTGTAGGACTGACTCCATGATGTCCACGGTGGAAATAGGTGCTGATAAATCGACCATATCCAAGGGTAAGACGAATAAGCATATTATCATCAATTAATTAATATTAGTTGAACAATTTATAGTGATGGTGAAGGAAAACATCGTGAGGAAACCGGCATGTCCTAGAACAAAAATTCGAAAACATGTGACATCCACCAACTCGCACTGGGCCCGCGTGGTGGATTAAGCCTCGTGCAGACCTGGGATGCGATGGCGCCACCCGACTAACAAAATAATTTCACGGTACAACAATTACCGGTATCTCGTCGCACCGTCGCGTCGGGCCAGTCTGCATGAGGCTTCACAGCCCCCTCTCTGTCACAGATAGAGGAGGCCTTTGTCCCAGCAGTGGGACATTATACGCTGATTATGCTACGCTATGAACAATTAGTACACGATTAGCGGTCATCGCATGTGCTCCCTCGCTCTTTTAATAATTTTTTATCTTAAAGGCAGCAGTATGAATTGACTATCTTCCAACCTTCTACAGTATCTGCGTTGTAACCAGAGTATTGGCAACGTTTCAATCACTCCACTTTGAGATCATCTTTGGTTGTGCCTTGTATTCTGGCATTCGATATAATAACGTATATGTATAGTAAAACTTGAAAGACATTACTTCCCTTGAGGCGGTTATCGTCAACCGACTTTTTATGATTTTATACTGAAGATCACGTCTGAACGAGTAGTGTTAATGATTTAGAAAATTAGAGCACTTTCTTCATATTTTGGAATACGTTTTATTACATAGTGAAATTAATTTGTAAAGTTATGTCTAACGCGGATAAAAACTACGAATCACGCAAAATCTCTCAAGCGTATTTTTCTGAAACCTTCACCATTTTAAAGATAATTTAATTGTTGATCTTTTAGTTTAGTATACGTGTTTTATTAAAATACCTTTTGTTATTATATATAATAAGTTAATAATGCGTCTAATTTGGGACAGCGTTCCTTGATGAACACGCAAGCTAACCACTCAAGTTCACTGGTATATCCGTGGATGTGACGTGGTGGGATGTAGGTCAGTTGTAATTATATTGGGGTATCCGATTCCTGTAGCTGTAAGTTCATCAAGTCGGGATACTACGACGCTTGCGACAGAAATAAACAGTAAAAAATAACGTTGGCTTTCATACAATTTTATGTAACAACATTAAGGGGAAAGTAGTAAATTCAACACATTCCAGCAGCTTTTCCTCTAAATGATGGGAATTACCAGTTACATTTAACACGAACTGGAATGCTCAATTTGCGTACATTAACATTTAAATGGACACTTACCTTTTCTGCCGTGTGGTCGCGGCAACAAATATATTGGTACAGGCAACAGCCCCTAGGTACATAAATATTAACTCGTATGAGGTGAACTTGTAGATATCATTGTCAGGGCATAGAGTAGCAAGGAGTAAGGGATTCTGCCTAAACGGTGGGGTGCAGCATCTTCAGTTTGTTTGTTTGTTTGGGAATAATTTAAATGTGTTGGTTATGCGTATTGATATAATGAAAGCTGTTTAGGAACTGGGCACGCCACTATTGCGGTGGTAAGTCCCCTCTTTGAGAAGTGGCTATAGAGGCGCCACGGCGTCCTCATCTTCCGCTTGACGCAGGTCTTCACCGGACACGGTTGTTTCGGGAGGTTCCTGTTCCGGATAAGGCGGGAGGAAACGCCCGGGTGTCATCATTGCGTGGATCGCTCGGAGGGCACGGTGGAGCATACGGTGGAGGTCTGGGCTCCCGGCTTGGGCAGAGCATCGCCGTGTCCTCGTGGAGGCGATCGATGGCGGCGATCTCTTGCGTCCGACCCTGGTTGGTACGAAGCGAGAGAGCATGGGAGGCCGTCGCCTCCTTCTGCGAAGCAGGAGAAGCGAAGAGAAGGAGTGAGGGAGAGGCATTTTTCGTGCCCTCACGCCCAGCCGCCGCAGGAGACGCCCTGAGCGTCGGGAATCGCAGGCCGATTCCTGGCCACCGTAGGTGCGGGCTTGCAGACTTAGTTAGAGGTGGGCAATGGGTACCTCGCCGTCCGATAAGGACCAAGCCCTGGTCGACGGCACGTTGTGTTCCACGCGCGACTCAAAGATATGTCAGCACAACTGAAGGGGTCCGCTAGGACCGATGCCTGCCAGAGCTGCGGGACAGTCCGAAAGGGATACCGTGTCCTCTGGCAACGTAGGTACAGGCGACTGAAGGAACACGGGTGGGTATTACTCAGTAAGTGTCTGACACGTTCCCCGCTCAGTCCAGACCGGGAGAAGTTATTTGATAATTTCCCACCCAAAAAAAAAGGCTGTTTAGGAACTTGACTTGTAATCATCATATCAACCGAAAGACGTTTGCTGACTCCTGGATATAGGCCTTCCCCAAGCATCGCCACTTCGACCGGTTCTGTGCTTCTCTCATCCAGCGGGTTCTTGCGATCTTCACAAGGTCATCGGTCCACCTTGTGGGAGGCCTTCCAACGCTACGTCTTTCGGTACACGGTTGCCACTCCAGAACCTTTCGGCCCTATCTGATCTGCGAGCAATGTGCCCTGCCCACTGCCACTTAAGCTTGGCGTGGCCATTTTACTAACAGTCGATTCTTTCTATCGATTCTTTACCCAAATTTCAGTGAAACTATTCCTTATACTCGTAGACAATAGAATTAAAAACAGCTTTAGAATTGTGGGGACAAAATTATGCAGACATGAAAATATATACAAGCACTTTACAACATTTTCATACAAACAAAATAATACAGCATAGCATAACCGAAAATGTTTTATTCAAAACAACGAAACGAGTTCCGAATATTTTGACGAAAGCGTTTCAACCACGGATATCGATGGATATCTATGGTTTCAACAAATTCGTTAAGTGCGTTTGTCCACCGCAACCGTCTCTGGGACGTTACCGAGAACGAGATGAAGGCGCCGAAGTTGCGATACATTTATTTACTATACCCGCGTGTCCACCGCACGTCCGTCACCCGGTGCCGAAGTTTCGGCGTAGTTAGTTCGGCGCGACCGCATGAACTCGGCCCGAGATTGTGACAGGCAGTTTTGCTGGCAATACAAAACATGTTTGATCTTGTCCACACAATGCCGTTGCACTAGCGGGCGCGGTGCCGCCGTTCGCCCGGCTTTTGTTTTGTCTATCATATTCATAACATACTGAACCGCCGAGTTCGGTCGTGGTGGATAAACGATCTCCGTCACCGTCATGTTCTGTTCGAATAATCTCGTTTCTGGGTGACGTCTCGATGACGGCTGCAGTGGACAAACACCCTTTTTTTTTTTTTTTTTTTGGGTGGGAAATCATCAAATGACGTCTCCCGCTCTGGGTGGAGCGGGAGGGCGTGTCAGACTCTTACTGACTAAAACCCACCCGTGTTCCTTCTGTTGCCTGTGCAATGCCAGGGGGCCACGGTATCCCTTTCGGACTAATCCCGCAACCCCGGCAGGCAATGGTCTCATCGGACCCCTTCACTTGCTGACATCTCTTTGAGGCGCGCGTGGAACACAACGCGCCGTCGACCCGGGCCTGGTCCTTACCGGACGGCGAGCTACCCATTGCTCACCGTCCGCAAGCTCGCGCCTACGGTGGCCGGGAATCGGCAATCGATTCCCGACGCCCAGGGCGTCTCCTCCTGCGGCGGCTAGGGGCGTGAGGGCGCAAAATTTGCCTCTCCCTCACGCGTTCCGCCTCTTCCTTTGCGAGAATTACTGCTTCGCAGAAGGAGGTGACGGCCTCCCATGCCCTCTCGCTCCGTACCATGGCCTGGACCAGGGCCGGACGCGAGAGATCCCCGCCACCGATCGCCTCCACGAGGACACGGCGGTGCTCTGCCCAAGCCGGGCATACCTCCACCGTATGCTCCACCGTGTCCTCCGGGCGATCCACGCAGTGATGACACCCGGGCGTTTCCTCCCGCCTTATCCGAAACAGGTACCTCCCGAAACAGCCGTGTCCGGTGAGGACCTGCGTCAGGCGGAAGGTGAGGACGCCGTGGCGCCTCTCCAGCCACTCCTCAAAGAGGGGACTTATCGCCGCAATAGTGGCGCGCCCAGCACTGGGTTGCGACAATCGCACTCTCCATGCCGCCATGAGATCCCGTCGGAGCTCTGTCCGCTGTGCCGCGATTTCTCGCGGCATCGGAGTTAAGCCCCGGCGTTTCGCCTCCTCGCGCGTGGACAAACACCCTACGTTCACGTTGCAGTTTTTATTTTAATTCAAAAATATGAAAAGTTTGCTATTTTTGTTTCAGTTTCACGGGGCGCTAACAAAATTCGTCAAAACTGGATACCATCTGAAAACATCAGCATCATGGATTCGGAGAGGTATGTTGTTATATCTGAATATTAATTTAACATTTTCAATTTATTATTTTTGTTATAATTGTTATTTTAGGATATTTTGTTCAGAATTAGAGCGTGGGACGTAAAGGGGGCGTTTTATGTATATACAGGATGGTTAAGAAGGGTTTCTAAAAATATGCAGGTATATAGGATGAGTCATTCTGAATATTTGTTTCTATGGGAATATGATCGAAAGTGTTGTAGTTTTTTTATTTTATATTTACGAAACAACAGAACAGTCGTTATGTTACGTTTACTGAACAGGCACACACGGCTACATATCAAGTTATACATTTCCAGTATAAGCTGACCTCGCATTGTTCGGAAATCCTATACAATGCGAGATCAGCATAAACTGGAAATGTATAGCTTGATGTGTAGCCGTGTGTACCATGGTTCATAATACATATTATGTGTTATCTTAATGTCTACTTGGGTATCAAAGTGAACATTAGACATTTGTCTTAATACAAAGTAATCTCGTGATTGCGGGAATAGGTACGTAAAAACTTTTCTGAAAAAAAAAAACTATATGTGTACTGGCTTATAATGAAAATAATTCTACAAATGGAGTAACACATCATGACATCAATCACAGTCCTAATGTTTTATATGAAAACTTCAGTAATAAATAATTCCCTGAAACATCCAACATAGGTATAAAATGTTTCACCGCTAAAACTAAGGGTCTACATTTATATCAGAGAACAGTTCTATCATTCCCACTTGTTACCCTAAGTACCCTCGTCACGGTACGAAATGGTACAATTTGGTACGAATGGTACAATTTATTGAGTGCTAACTCGCAACTTGTATATCTACGTATATTTTATTGTTCCTGATGGAGGGAGGATTGTAAAAAGGATGCCAAATATATTGGCGCTTTTTGTTAGGTTGCTTCCTTTCAATAATTACATTTGGGCTGATTTGGGAGGTATTGTCAGGGCATTTTTTTTGGTACAGTCAACCTGAAACATCGATGGTTTGACATGAGAGCGTCTTTACTTTATGTCGTTGCAGTAAAGGCGATATTCGTAGTGTAAGTGTTACCATTGATGTGTAGTGGACTTTACATATAGTTATGAGCATTATTCCAGGGATGTTAAGGAGCTCCGTAACCTTAACCGAAACTATCGGATATCCGAAATAATAATTTACCCGTAACCGAATCCGATATAAAAGTTTCAGATATTTTCGGATAGGGGCGAAGTCTAAATGAGGCACGTTATGACAGGTTTTTCTGCCGCATAACCGACACACGAGCCGCGCGAGTCACTTGCATATTTTTTTTCTAGCTGGGTACTTTTTAATATTTTTAAATCTATAACCGAAAATATCCGAAACTAACGGGTAATCCAAAATAATTTCGTATCCGTAACCGTATCTGAAAACGGTATAATAATATTATACTTATCCGTATCCAGGTCCGAAATTTCATATACAGTGTGTTAAAGTAATTGCGTGCCATAGCTTAGGGGTAGGTTCAGTATCGATAAAAAGCCAGAAAAAAAAAACTCCTGGAATTGTACGTACCTACCTAGTTACCTATCCTTCACCCGGCGTTATCGAAGTGTTCGGGCGTAGGTATTTAATTGCGTTCGATAGTATGTAGGTAAGTCTAGGAAATTATTAATTAGCATTAAAACAAACTAAAAACATTATTATCGCATCGCTGTACGAAGGGAAAATTCGAATTGTAATTTACATACCGTCGCGTCGTAGCGTTAGTTCGAATCGCGTTCGATAGTAGGTAAGTAATTAAAGCATTTAAACAAATAAAATAATAGGTGTTTTTTTTTGTTTTGGCTTCGTTTATCGATACTGAACCTACCCCTAAGCTATGGCACGCAATTACTTTAACACCCCGTATAACATCCCTACATTACTCTGCATTTGCGCTAGCGAAACATTCAAAACAAAACATGTTGAAATCTTTAGTCCGCGTGATTTGCCTGTTATGGAGGTCCGTAAACAATTTTATAAACATGCGGGCGAAAACAACAATTTTATTTTGACTTTATGGTGTAGAAAAAAAATAACCTAATGATTAACATACTCGTAGAACTTCTGAAAATAAAAGAAAAAAACTAACTTAAATATGAATACAATGCTACAGAATTGTTACCACCGAAGTACACAAATTGTAAACATAATAATGTATGTAGGTAATTAGGTATTCAGGATATCATTTCACTGTGATTTAAATACAAAGAACATTGTTGGCTATTTTCTCAAGCTTACTGGCTGGAATTTCGGAACAAGGGAATTTCCTGTATTTTATTTTCATTGCTTCCTGCCTATTTTGTTAACAGGAGATTGTCCTGTCGTCCTTAACAAAGGCATCTACAAAAAAAAAGACGTATAAGGGGACTCATTTTTAACGTAGCACAGTCTTTATGAAAGTCAGGATAATCTTACCTACTTAGAATTTCATGTAGAAGCTAAATAATATAATCCATTAGCTAAGCACAAAACTTCTTAGCCCCTAGGCTAACCTCAGATGAAAATAAGAAGCAGCCAGCCTAATACAGTGTTTTCACAAAAGAAAAAAGATTGACATGTTGTCAAAACTTCAAAACACTACACTTGTCACGTGTTATATTTTCGTCGGAATATCAAAACATACCAACACCAACGTAATCCAGTAGTCTGACAGAAAACAATCAACAAATTGAATTTTGTTTTTGGAAAACTCGACAGACAGAGAATAATGCCCGTTTTCACTAACACTAGGACACCCAAACGAATAATATGAAATTCGTATAGTTTAGGTAGTTTTGTACTATTTTGTTACTTGTTAGACATAACGAGGAGATCAATTAATGCAGGTAGGTAAAAGCGCACTGATTGATTTTAAACGCTTGGCTCAGCGCCAATAGTTCAAAATAATTTAGATCTCGTCTAATGTTAGTGAAAACGAGCACAAATTTCAAACAATCGAGTTCCGATAGGTGCACATGGAACCGTCCACGGCACAAATCACGGAATCACCGCGCCCAGCGTCTAGAGACGGGGGAGTACCTCCCAAGTAGCACACGAGGCTGCTTATCAGCCGAATAATGCATTCTCATCATGCTTACAGCTGAATAAAAAAGCTGCATAGGGGCTGTATAGGGCCTTATACGGCTCTTATAACTCTTAAATGGACACAAATTATTCAGCCTTAAGTTTACGTAGCTGCTTAGGAGCTGTGTAGCAGCAATTTAACAGTGTTTTAAAGGGTTACGATAGTACTATGCGCTGAATATCAACTGCCTAAGAGATCACAAGTTACTCTTTATTCAGTAAATATGTCACATCTACGCTCTTAATAGGTATTTTAAACCGGAAAAGGCTGCTTGCGGCCAGTGTAAAAGTGAACATATTTGATGTAGCAAACATAATTATAGAAGCAAATATAACCCTAGCTGCCAAGTGAACACTTGTTTCGTGGGGTGAATTATACGTGGATAATATTCATATTCCCTGGTAAGTACATTGTTTTACATATTAATAAAAGAAAAATGATTGGGAATGTAATTTTACTGACATTATACATATATATTGTCTAAGAAAATTTTAGTGCGCCACGAAAATAATCTGTTTTTAATTAGTTTTGTGATATAAATAAGCCGTGATGAAAACTTGAATAAACCATTTTTAGTGCTTTGAAAAGAATTATAAGATAAAAAGTTATTATTATGTTATCAGGAAGTAAAAACTAATGCAATACATTCCAAATTCATACACAAAACATTATAAAAGTTGCAAAATTAATCAGAATATTTATAAGTTATACAATACTATGTTAAACAGCGACGTGAACAGTTAAAACTCTTAACGGCTGTCTAATAGTTCACTAGTGTACTGTTAATCAGCAAAACACTGAATAAAATTACACATGTGAACTGTATGCAGCTATAAGCTGTTTTCTTTACTTTTAATGGTCCACAAGCTCTACCGTTAGCCATAATGTGAACAATGAAACAGTTGTTATTCAGACTCTTTAGGGATCCGTAGTATTATATCTAAAACCACCGCAAGGATAACTTTTAGTTCAAAATTGTCAAAGTGATATTATTTAACACACCGTTTTACGCGCGCGCGAACCTTTCAAATTGGGTAGAAAAATATTAATATGTAAATAGATATATTATTTTTTTATTGTAAAATAAATTGTACAGCACAGCAACATAAACATAAATGCAATATTTCATCCTCAAAATATTTTAATTTCCTAGTTTTTACATACCCTAAGAAGGCAGTTACTCAAAACGTGACGTCACGCTTAATTTTAGTATATTAAAACGATAACTGTCCTTGCGTTTGATTGTAATTTAATTTAGAACTTTGACGCTCATTTCTGACTTTTGTATTGTATTTATGAAATTGGCCCTTAGAGACATTTGATCTTCATAATGCCCTATCGATTTCAACCATGGGTTCAGATACATAATTGGAGCAAATAAAGTTATATGACACATGACTTATCTTATCTATTACCTACATTATACTGAGATTAAGTGTAAATAAAAAGTTTTTTTTATAAATGTACAAGGTACTTAATAAATAGGCAATAAGTAAAGTCCGAAAAACGTACTTTTTGAGCAAAAAATAATAAATTACATTTTTTATCTGCATTGATGCGGAGCCGGCGAATCACAACTAACTTTACGTTAGAGTTGACAAAAGATGCTTCGATTTTCTTAGACAATATTATTTTAAAGCGCGGGTATTTTCAAAAAATTACGATTGTTCTATGTACAACACTGTCCAACGTACAACAGGTTCCCCTACGGTATATTTCATTTCTATGTTTTTTTTTTAGACGAACACCAGCTCCATACCTTTTTTTTTTTTTTTTTTTTTTTTTTTTTTTTTTTTTTTTTTTTTTTTGGGTGGGAAATCATCAAATGACGTCTCCCGCTCTGGGTGGAGCGGGAGGGCGTGTCAGACTCTTACTGACTAAAACCCACCCGTGTTCCTTCTGTTGCCTGTGCAATGCCAGGGGGCCACGGTATCCCTTTCGGACTAATCCCGCAACCCCGGCAGGCAATGGTCTCATCGGACCCCTTCACTTGCTGACATCTCTTTGAGGCGCGCGTGGAACACAACGCGCCGTCGACCCGGGCCTGGTCCTTACCGGACGGCGAGCTACCCATTGCTCACCGTCCGCAAGCCCGCGCCTACGGTGGCCGGGAATCGGCAATCGATTCCCGACGCCCAGGGCGTCTCCTCCTGCGGCGGCTAGGGGCGTGAGGGCGCGAAATTTGCCTCTCCCTCACGCGTTCCGCCTCCTCCTTTGCGAGCATTACTGCTTCGCAGAAGGAGGTGACGGCCTCCCATGCCCTCTCGCTCCGTACCATGGCCTGGACCAGGGCCGGACGCGAGAGATCCCCGCCACCGATCGCCTCCACGAGGACACGGCGGTGCTCTGCCCAAGCCGGGCATACCTCCACCGTATGCTCCACCGTGTCCTCCGGGCGATCCACGCAGTGATGACACCCGGGCGTTTCCTCCCGCCTTATCCGAAACAGGTACCTCCCGAAACAGCCGTGTCCGGTGAGGACCTGCGTCAGGCGGAAGGTGAGGACGCCGTGGCGCCTCTCCAGCCACTCCTCAAAGAGGGGACTTATCGCCGCAATAGTGGCGTGCCCAGCACTGGGTTGCGACAATCGCACTCTCCATGCCGCCATGAGATCCCGTCGGAGCTCTGTCCGCTGTGCCGCGATTTCTCGCGGCATCGGAGTCAAGCCCCGGCGTTTCGCCTCCCCGCGCCACTCCCAAATATGCGCGAGGACTTTTGCCTCCAGATCCCATGGCGGCAATCCGGCAAGGAGGCTCGCCGCCTCACCGGAGACCGTGCGGTATCCCCGGACCAGCCGGGTGGCCATGACCCTCTGGGACGCGTTCAACCGGCGGGCAGGCCGCCGCCTCAACGAATGCGCCCACACCGGTGCCCCGTACAGGGCCATGGACCGCACGATACCAGCTCCATACCTGGAAACATAACAAATACGTCCATCAGTAATACGCCTGATACGGGAGAAGTAATTTTACAATTTTGTGAAGACCATAATATGTTTTCGGACAAAATTGATACGATGGTTAATATGATTCATTGTCAAAATAAAATCTGCATAATGTCTGTTTAATTATAAGACATATCAGAAAAACTGAACCAACCATGAAACGAACAACCTGTACAAGTGACTTTATTGAAAGATGGCCGTCAAGATGAAGCTGAGAGCTTTTGCTTTAATATAATTGAAGACCAACGTCAGTTGGATGCGTTAGAAGTCAAACTAGCAGATAAATCCGAATACAAGAAACTTAAGAAACATTTGTCATTTTTATGCTCGCCTTCCACTGTAGATGTATTAACGGTATCGAATGTTCAGGTTTCAAAATACTTGGTTTATAAGTGATTTACTGTGATGCAGGTTTTATTAGTTGCATGAAAGTGTAGGTAAAAGATATGATACAATAGGGATATCAATGTTTTCGTTAAGTTTGTTGTTGTTACCTTTTACTTTTCTGTGACAGATGATACCTACATTGACAGAGTACCAATTGATGTGAGCTAAATTAATCAATAAATATGTACGAGTATAAGTTCAATCATTTATTTTGTTTTATTTACAAAGTATGTAGGTAATAATGGAATAAAATAGTCTTCATAGTTCTTTGGTACTCTTTCGATAATTTTCATCTTATGCTTTTCTAGCTTTCATTTTCCACGAATTAGTCGAATTCATATTTATAAATCAAATAAAAGATATACGTCAGTATAATCGCCATCAACTAGTTACACTGACTGATTACAGTACCACATGTTACTTTTAATCAGATAAAGTCTGATTAAAGGTACTTTTGCGAACCACTATAAAGTAGAAGTCGTTAAATCGATACACTAGTCAGTCTCTAAGCAGCTACGAGGCATCTAGTGAATGTTTAAACAGCCGCTATGCAGACACTATCAATGGCAGTATAAAGGCTGATTATATATAGACATATTCCGCAATAAGCTGTAATGCGGGCCACAAATCATCCATTATACAGCTATTAACGTCATAATAGTTCACACGTGTTCTTTAATAAGTCAGTGTAATAGAAGTTCACAAATACCTTCTTATACAGCATTTTGCGTAATTTCATCTACTAAACAGCCCTTACTACGGTTACGGCATTAGAAAAGGTTAAATGCTGAATAGAGTCGTTGAAATTATACCTATATAGCACTCTTAGCGTATTAATGGTAGTTTTGTCGGTCTTAATCAGCCTTAATGCAGCTCTTAATCAGCCTAAACTGTTTAAATATCACTGACAGCTATTATGCAGCTGTAGGATTACCAGTGTACTCTTAAAAGAGTCTTAATACGCATAGAGTTTCAAATTGGTCTAAAAGTGAGTAGTTATACAGCTATCTGTGCTACTTGGGCTACTAATAAACTTCGTTGCGCGTTTGTCGTAGTACAAGTAAACGCTGACATGCTTTGTATCAAACTCAAACTCAAAGCATTTATTTCAATTAAACCCTTTACAGGCACTTTTGAATTGTCAAAGAGTCAGTTAGTCAGAAAGTTGAAGCTAGTTGCCCATTCCAAAACGTAGATCTCTATGGAGAAGAACGGGCAAGAAACACCAAGGACACTCTTTTAAATATAGAAATTACAAAATCCTGGGTACATTACTCTTGTTGATTCTATATGTGAGTACAATGTAAAAAAAAAAATATAAATCAAAAACGATTAAAAATAAGCCCTGGCAGATAAGAGATGACCAGTCTCAACTGACGGCGCCCGTTCACGAACGTGACGCGTGGATCAGCACCATCCAGCTCAACCATTTTGTAGGGAACCGTATAGAAAGTGTTAACAATGCCGCCTTTAGCAGCGGTCCCGGGACGTGTCCGTGCTCTGTAGTCTGGTCCACGGCGACGAGTTCCGGACTGTAGCGCGATATGAACAGGGGGAGGAGCCCATAGCATTTTCTGATGACAGTAAAAATACATGATTAAACATTTACGTAGACATCAGGCTTCTGTTCAAGAATGATCGACCACGTCTGCCTGGTCTCAATTCCACTTCAAGTCTCAAATGAAGACATTGAAACATAAGTTACTGACTTTAGCCTGCAGAACCCCGGCGTTGAGGTCAGAAATTACCCCACAAGAACGTGGTATCGGGATAAAAAGTTTCTTCCTAACTCAAGTCATGGTCTTTCGGTGTGCCAAATTTCATCGAAATCCGTAATAGGTAACAGACAGACAAAGTTAGCAGGTTCACTGTCCAGGCTCCAGAGTGGGAATAGCTCATAAGTCCAGTTACTATTTCTTAACCTATATAAAAAATATCGAGTATTTCCCTATGTCCCATCACTTTTTATAATAGAGTAATCTTTATATAATAGTCCGCATTAAATTAGAGACTTTCTTCTAACGTCCATAGTGTCAGATGGCCACCACATACGGTCTGTAGAGAGACTTCCATACCAGTCCACAGACAGTATGTGGTCTTTGGACAGTGAACCTGTTAATTTTGAATTTATTATTATTAGTAAGTATGGATTTAATGTCATCAAAAATCTTCCACTTGGTGCTTCTTATGACCGCACTGAGTCTATTACAGCACGTGAATCGTACTGTGATCGTCTCAGTGCGGTCGGATAAGGCTTGGTCTCCATTCTATATTTACTCCTGCGTTTCTCCATCTCGCGTTATCCCGTTAAGACCTTGACCTCGGTCCTCGGCAACTGGTGCAAGGTGTGTAATATGGCAGCATTAGATCTCCCAGGAGAACTGATTAACTATGTACAAGATTAGGAGGAATAGAACAATGTAACGCGTCCCTTGGAATAAATGTTTTAGTAGCTCGGTTACCTGAAATTTCCTTCATTTTAGGAATTCTTTATATTTTATTTGTTACTTGGTCTACTGGTAACAGCTGTCTTTAATTGCGGGGTTTATTGGTCAGGTTTTTCATTCTGTTTCCCCCATTTTTGGTTCCGACTTCAGTTTTTTTTAGTGACTTACGAGTATTTATGTTTTATAATACGTTTTTACTTCAATGCTGGTGCATTATTTCTTCATTCCATATACAATATTAAATAAAACTACAGTTACATAAGAAATACCTGTACGTTTTACAAAGGTAACACCCAACAATGAATCTTTTGTGCGTCCATTTTCACTTATCAATAATTACATATCATTCCCTCCATTTCTATTGTCAGTACAATTCGCCAGTAACATCGAAGTAAATGAATATCTTGTGCTGTACGCTCGCCATTTGCTATAATAATTATATGAAATTCGTATACGTGCATTCACTATTAGCTATAATTGAGATGCAAATTTATTTCCGTGTAGTTTTGATATTTCAATTTCATGTCGTAATGAGTTTTCGTGAAGGCTCTAGTATTCATAGTTGCTCGCAACATCGTGTGAATAGGAGAGCGAAATGTTATGTTTTGATAAAATACAGCGCGAAATGCATGTTGAAAAGTTGAATAAGAAAACTTTTCATGTCGTCTTTCTTGCAAAATTTCATTACTGTCACCTGACAGTAATGAAATTTTGCAAGAAAGACGACATGAAATTATATGAATATTTTCTATCTCATAATTGTTTGTATGAGATAAATTAATATTTATAGTAAGGTAGCGGTTCACGGTCTACAACAATATGAATTTCAAACATTTACTATTTGTCTAAATAAATCTATTTGTCTTCATTCCAAAATTCCCGATGGCTCACGTAAGTAAACCAATCAATTGACTGTTTCTCGTAGCTCGTATTTCAAAGCAATTTATCACTAACATTCCTAGATTGGTACTGAATATTTTATTAGACCACTAGGGCTGAACAACTTAGGTAATTGGTCTGACTTTAGTCAGAAACTTAGTCTCGCGAAATCTTAAAAAAATTCATGAATACTGGAACAAATAATTAGGAATGTCCAAACTTTTAGAGTTCATGAATTTGAGTTGGAATTTAGTAAAATTCAGGGGAAGTTTTCGTAAAAAAAAAACATTTTCGTGAGAATTTGCTGAATGTTTGTCGACGTGTGAATAAATTGCAACCTCTGAAATTGTTGTTTCAAAAATACCTCAATAATTTTAATTTTACAGTATAATTACATCATGTAAAAAAAAACTGTCCGATCCGTGAGGGCTGAGAATATATTTAAGGGTATTTTTAGGAAAAAAGTTTTTTTTTTTTTGCAATTTTGTTATTTTTCCGGGATAATACTTGGCACGGGTGTCTAAAAGTGATAACTTATGACCACTGTTCACCCAAATCTATTACAAATTTGCAAATTATTATTGGATTTAGCGTAATTTTGGTACTAAAAATGTGAATATTAATAGCAATAACTTTTTTATTATCTATAATAATAAGTTTTTTTATAACTTTTTGGTAATGTTATTGCAGTATGTGCCCCTTACCAAAAAAAAAAACAGCTTTTTTACATGTTGTATAAATCCTGTTCTACATTCACTTCATTGCTTACGTTTTCAGACTTTTTTGTCGGATGTTGCCTCTTACGTTTCTGAAAAATATTTGTGTTGTTTGGTAATGTATTTACCTCTATTAAAATTTTATGTTGAGTTGCTGCGAAAACTACAATGTCTCTAATACTTTCAGTGATTACGTTTAGGTAAAATGCTTCAACTGAAAGTAAATATTATTATGCCAAATATTAGTTTCATCCACGCTATTTGTACATATCGTATTTAGTAGAGCCTGTCTGTTGTTTCCAACATATTGTTCCTAGAATCGAGCAAATAACCTGTTTACATTTCCTGCCTGTAGTAAAGAATTTTATATATAATACTAGCTGCTCGCCCCGGCTTCGCACAGGTAACACTAAGTACTTATCTACGGTGCACCTACCTATCTACCTACCTACCTACGCACCCTACCTACCTACCCGCCTATCCTACATACATACCTTCCTACGTAAAACCTTGTCCTGAGACTATTTTTTGGCCAAAGAATCAGCTTTACCATACAACGTGGCAATGCTGTCAATGCTGCCAACGTGGCAATGCTGCCTTTGGGGCACTTTTCCTGTTGACAGCGATGCGGGCGAATTTTTTGATGCCCTATGATTCTTTCTTCCCCCTCTATACTCGTATGTACCTATGTTTTGTGAAAAATACATCTTCACACAGCACATCTTCAATCAAACCCCTATTCAGTCTTGAAATAACTAAAACGACTGACATAATAACATCATAAAACGAATCTTAAATAACCCATTGTTATGTCAACAGCTTACAATAAATAAACACCGGTCCAACGATTTGGCATCTCGGTCACGGACTCACGGTCGCCATTTCGCGGCAAAAAACATTTTATTCAGAGGTTGAGTTGACGCCAAACACTGAAGAAACCAATCTAGCAGTGAAAATATAAACATAAACTTTGACACAGTTAGTTATTTTTGACGTTTTAGTTACTATGCTTGCCGCGGTCAGTTCGTGGATGGGTAACCATCCATTTCATATCGAGACCCGTGCTTCGGAAAGAAGTTTTGCCGTTGGTCCCACCTGTCTTTCGTAGATCTTTGACTGTCGTTACGGTTAGTCGGAAACCCAAGTCTGACAACCAGTCTTACCAAGAGAGATACTACGCTGTAGATTTTGAACTATTATTTTTATTATTTATGACTGTGATTGAAGTTATAATAGATATTGAAGTGGTTTGTTGAACGCCGACAGTTCGTTGATTAGTTTCTAGACCCGAAGTCTTTATGATCTTACTAATTTTAGTTATTATATTTTCATAACACTGTATGAAGTCCGAGACCAGTCTAGTCTCTACATCTAAGCTCAACAAATGAAATGTTCTTGGTGTTCCTATACAAGATGTCGTGGGGACTGGGGATCTCGAAAAATAAATCTCCCATCTAGTATGAATTTTTATTTCTCTCACAGTTTTTTTCGCATATTCATCTGAGGTCTATCATAACAATAGCAAAGCGCGAACAGTAAAAAACTTCCCTTTTTAGTTGGCATTTACAGTTATTTTTTTTTTAATTATTTCAATTATTTTGGGGTTAAGAATCGTTGAGGGAAGAGAAAAAGCTTCAGCTTCATGTGTGAGTATGTGCAGCTACACACAACATCGATAACCGCCCTCCGTTTCATTGTAACGTTTAATGCCAAAATGCCGTATTTCCGCTATTGATTTTAAATCGTTAAGGGACTAAATTTAGAAGCAATAAAAGCTTTTAAACGCCTTTTTTCATTAACTGCGGAGGACGTACATGAGTTACTGGAATGTTTCAGCGGATTCAGCATGTTTTATAACATTCAAAAAAAAAAAAAATGGAACTTTTCTTCTTTGAAATCCTTTATTTAGTTTATCTTGAGGTGGATTCTGGGTACGCATACATACATGCACATTTATTACGGAAAATCTTCGTCAATGCATGCTTCAACATGTTGTGCATTTACAAGTAGGTATGTTTGTCGGATTAGAAACTTTTCTTAAAATGAGTACTTAATCTTCATATTAAGAAAAGTTCCGGCCTACAGGGGGTCGGTGGCAGTACTCTATAGTCTGACAAATTCGATCATCCGACACCATCTTGCAAAACCTTTGTCGGATTACCGCGGCTGTTACAGTATTTGCTAGATATCGCGCGATGTCGTAGCTGAGGTCTTCCGCGGGGGAAACTATCAAATTCAGTATCAGCTGATTATAAAAGTACCATCATTGCGGATTAGACAATATCATTTGACAAACCCAATTTTCCAGTGCGTTGAATAGATGTTTTCCGTTACTATTTCTACTTCTACATTTACTCAAAAGTAACTTTGTTCTAAAACATGTAGCTGTAGATAGTACCTTATCTAATTAAAGCTGAAAATTTCCCTAAGGAACTTAATCTTATTCGGTACACAATTTAAGGTAGCTAGTAGACAGTTCTATTAAGGCTCTTTACACTAACTACGGAGGAAACTGTATTAAGTAATAAATTACATGTCACGTCTCAAGAATTGCTGAAGTAAATTTAATAGGAATTATGATTAGGAGGGAATAGGAAAGTATCCATTGCAGAATAGATGATAATGTAGACGATAAGTCTCCCTGAGATTGACACCCGGTTTCTGATTTGAAAATTTGAACTTGAGAACTTGTCAAACTCTATTTAACTTTACTTATAATAATATACTTCGCCAGGTATAGCATTCCGAGATACAGTGGTCACGTGGGAGACACAAGACTACGTCATCACATCTGTGTTACCAGTAGTGTGTAATAATAATTCCCCAACCACCTTTATTACCTGTGCGAATCTGATAAAACAATGAGGTTTTAATTAATAATTATGTTGGTATATGTTTAGATTGAATTGTTTCGTTTCAACAAGCGAAACGACAATTTAAATGCTTTGTATATATTTTTTAACAGAATGGTGACTGAAAATCTTTCCTTAATTCGTGTTTTGTTGCAATAAAGTGGCAACTGGATAGTGACGTAAGCATGTGTCACTCCCGGAATGCCAGACCTTGTTTTTTTAGACCATGAGGTGATCATTTGTTTATTTAATACTAGAAATGTACATGGCAGAGGCGGACTTCATGCCAAAGACATTTTCTACCAGTCAAACTTTAGGTGATGCAGAGACAAACAGTGGTAGGTGCGAGGAACAAAAAAGTATTTAAATATAAAGATACACTTATATGTATTACAAACTATAAAATATATATCTAATTATATATAAATAAAAGCACAAATAAATATACATAAATACATTAATATACTAAAAAAATACGACAAAAAGTGGGAAAATATTAACGTTGTGATGATACTGCCAGCTTCTTAAGAATGTGCTCGCGAACTTTAACTTGGATAATAATAATCGGAGGATATAATCGGTTGGTTGCCATCCTGATTTCCAGGGGGCGCGCATTCCACAGAGAGATTGCTTCTATATAAATTCAAAATTTCTTATTTTTTTTGTGGACTTTCAGATACATTACACAAATTCTCAACTTCAAATTCTCAATTCGGAAACCGGGAGTAAGGTACCTAGGTACTGATATTTAGGACCGTTTCATTCCAATATTGAAATTGAGTGGCAGCATCCGCTCTGTGATATATTTTGTTTCTTTGCCATTTATCTCCAAGACTGTGCGATCAAAGCACAGTCGAAGCTCATTCAAGCATTCCTTTATAGATTTTTATCAATATGACGTATCAAGGATTACTTAATAGAATTTATAGGTCAAACTAGTTTCAATTTCAAAGGTACCGGTATCGAACCATATTTCATTGGAGACAGTTCCTAGTAACTTGTAGTGTAGTAGCCTTGAACTTAAAGATTTCAAGAATTCTAAAAATAAAAGAGCTTGCCTCGGGCAAAGTTAATAGAACACCTTGAATATTGTCTTAACTAAAAATACCAATTTTAAATGTAGATGCCGTATTATTACTTATATCCTATTTATTCGGACACTATTCTAATATTTAAGAGACTCGTGAAGGAACATTACTTGTCGTTGTGATCTTGTTCTCGTAACTGTAATTATCTATAGTCTTCATTTATTTTTGTTGTTTATATATTTAGTAAGTATGTATGTATTTATGTATCTATTATTTAGGATATGTATATATCTGTGTATCTATTCTAGTATATTGTATAGTTTTTATTTGCATCAACGACAGCCCCATTTTATGTCCAGGCAAATCACTGTCCATTCCAAGGTTGCCTGGAAGAGATCGCGGAAAGCGATAAGGCCGCCCATTGTATATTTTGTAGTGTTAATTTTGTTTTTTTTGTTATGTGTTTTTGTGGTGTACAATAAAGTATATATAAATAAATAAATATTCTTAACAGACTTTTCACATTATGTTTTCATAAGAATTCATTAATATAATAAATATAAAATCATGTAAGTAGTTCACACCTCGTTGTCGTTGTTTGTTGAACTGCCTCGTTGGTCTAGTGGTCGCAAGCGCTACTGCTGAACATGAGGTCCGGGTTCGATTCCCAGGTCGGGCAGTGTCATTGAGTATTTCTTTCTGGAATTTCTCAGTAGCAGCCCGGAATCTGGGTTTGTGCCCGGTTGATGGCAATAGGCTGGTTATTACATGGGACTTAAACATAACTGGCGAAAGGTGGGTGTACTATATAGGTAGATACACCTCTGCCCAACCCTTCGGGGCAACAAGGCGTGATGTTATGTTATGTTAGTTCACATAATAATCATTTTAAAGTGCAAATTCAAGTACTTACCTACCTTTTATGCGTAAACTGATTGACCTTTCGGCTCAACAGTTTAATTCTTGGTAGGGTTTTTTTTTTCAAACTTCCTATTTCGATAAAATATTTCTGGGTTGTTTTTGTAGCCTTTGAACTATGTTTTATTCATAAAACCGCTATTTGCATAGGCTAACCCGCGCGACAGGATTACCATTTCGCGATGTTTTATTCCTTTCATCGGCTTTCACACGGAAAATGTTTTATTTTAATATTTATTTATTAATAGGAGAACCAACAGCTATAAAAAATGTATAACAGTTGTTTATAAAACATAGAGCCAATACAGGTTCTCACTGGTAAAAACAGAAAAGTAGTAGAAATCTTAGGATCACTAACAAGCACGATAAAAAAAAATGTATATAATATATACATACACATATAAGGACATACCTGGATACACATATACATGGGACTTAAACATAACTGGCGAAATGTGGGTGTACTACAGGTACACCTCAGCCCAACACTTCTGGGAAACAAGGTGTGATGTTATGTTATGTTAGGTATATATAATATATAAGGTACAATAAGCACTAAGCACTTTTAAAAAGTCAGCGTTCAGCCGAGCGCGTGCAGAATAGGTTTTTGTGGTAAATGGATCAAATGAGAACTCTTTACAAATAATATTAAAGTCCTTAACCGCTCATTTAACCGGAATATTAAAGAGAAAATGTGTCGGAATGGTCCGACACGATAATTAGAGTAAATTTTGTAACAAATCTTATAGCAGGGACCAGAGAGCCGTAATTAAAAACCTTTCAAAATCTAGTCGTAATCTCACCTCAGCTAAAATCAATGTCAAATATGACAAAACATTGCCAAATTAGAACTATTTTGAGTCTGGTTAGAATGCGAACGTCCCACTTCTGACTAAAAAGTCATTAAACACGTAATTCCTACATCGACAGAAAACATTAACACTGCGGTAGATATAATTATATCTTATCAAAAAAATTACCAAGATGTCCATACTGCTCCACAATTCCAATAAACGCAAGAAAAGTTAATAACTTGTATTGCGCAAGCGCGGTTATACGAGTAATACAATGATAATCACTTTCGCTGAGCGTATTGACATGCGCGTGAGTGCTACCGGCTAACGCACTGCTGAGGTGACCATGAGTTTGTAAGTATTAGGATGGTCTTGGTACTGTCTCTCTCTTTGATTATTTATGACTAGGTTTTAATATTTAAATTAAAGCCTAAGCCACTGAGTGATTATATACCATTCTATTGGTGAAAGAATTTTTTAATCAGTCCAATAGGTTTTGAGTTTATTCATTACAAACAAAAATATGAATCTTTTCTCTTTATAATATTTAGAATCGTCCTTTTTTCAACTGACTTGAAAGAAGGAAAAGATGTTTATTCAATTTACCAGTATATCCAAGTTCACGTGTTTATGAAATTGTTTAACCGATATCTTCTCTGCCATTAAGACACACCTATCAGCTCTCAACATTGACGCGCGCTCCACGTCACTCTCAACTTATTTATTAATTTTTCAATGTTGCCTAACGATATTTTTGGTTTTGAATGATTTAGTTGAATAGAATATCCGTCAGGCCATATAGTGAAACTGCCCACAGCCGATATTAGCCCTTATTTAACAGTAAAAATAGAAATCCAAGCCGCGTGAATCGGCCTTCTGATGACGATTACCAACGCTGTTATTTAGTGCTCTGTATTAAGTAAAGCGAAAATTGTTTAAGCTTAATAAAAAAATATATATAAGAAAACACTCAACGAACCAACATAAATATGTAGATACAATGAAAAGCATATTTACGTATGTTCCGAAAGAAATTAAGTAAACAGATGGAAGCTAATGTGTTTTTTATGTTGTTCCTTTTCATGCGAAAAATACGAGTTATGAACAGGGAAACGCTCTGCCCGTTGCTTTTATGTAATCCCTGAGGCACTTTAATACGCCAATTGTGTGTTTTGTACTGTATAATTTATTTTTATGTAATGGATAATCTGGTGTACAAAAAAGTATATATAAATAAATAATAATAAATACATATTATTACACACACACATTCACGAACAATACTATCTACCTTAACGAAACAGTAATTTGTAACACAACTGACCCTAATTATTAAATTCTCAATACAGAAATAACGTCAGTAACCTGATATCCGAAAACAATCGATTAGTTCCACATCATAAAATAAGGTTTGGAATTACTAAATAAGTGTGAGATATGATTCGTTTTATGCTGCTGCTGCTTAGGATGCTGCAAGTATTTAATTATAAATTAAATAATTATAAATTAAATACTTGAGGACCAGGTTACCTTGTAATTTTGTTTTCTAGTTATTCTTAAAATACTATTCTTAGCTACAAACATAATATATTCCAATTTTTTTTTTACTAGACTTTATCCTGGAATCTTCAAACCCATGGTGCCCCTACTCATATGACGCAACGCGCAACATCGGCGCCGGCGCACGGGCCCGACAAAGAGTGGCATGCGGCTGTCACATTGTTATTAGTTGTATTCGTGTTACGACACCACTGATTGGTCAGCTACTGTTGCGTGTGTTCTTTATGGGATCAATAGAAGTAAGAGGGTGTTATGTTTGGTCACACAAATAAAGTTTTTTTTTTTAAATGTATAAAGTATCACAGTCGGTGATTCTTTATTCACATTCCAATTAGATAATAGGCAATTTAAATATAACTTAAACTGCTAAGAAAATAAAGTATTTCTAGATTTTTTTTGGGAGTTTGTATGAAATCTCAACCAGAGTCCAGAAAGGATTAGGATCAGAGGCAGGAAGGAATTACCTACAGTAAGTCAATGGGCGTTTTTTATATAATATTATCGTGGACGTCCACGGCATCACAATAACACAGGGAAGTAAAATGTATGAAAATATTTGAAGACGCTTTTTTTCCGTCATAAATAACGTTTTAACGTGCACGTATTTCCATACATTTTATGGATGCGTACGAGAGCGTCCACGATAATTTGTCACGTCAGAAATTTATAAAAGCGTACATTGGTCTATTACCCGATGACGCAAGAAATCCGTTGCTAGATTTCAAGTTGCGCAGAAATTCAAACTAAGTAAATTAGTTATAAATTCCAGAATCAATGACGAACAACGATTATTTTTCACGCGCCAATATGTTCATTTGTTTCTGCTTTACCTTATTTGAAAGCCAAATCGAAATTTAAATAAAATTTTGATATGTTACCTCCTTGGTTGCCAAGTCTTGACGTAAAATGTGCGTTCCATTTTTAAATAACACGATGGATATGAGTTTTCATAGTAATTTATTTGACCGATACGGATTTTCATACAAAAATTGCCGACTGGGCGCTCGCATGTATTTTTCGATTTATCTCGAAGAAGGTTGTCAAAATAATGTTCGAATTTCCAAGCATGTTTGAGAAAAAATAAATATCAGACACCAAATTGATAAGGAAAGAAAAACTATGAAAGAGCGGATACTAACTTTGTTCGTACGTGCACATACTTCATAATGGATAAAGAAAGTCTCTTAATGATAAGGAACAAAAGAGAAAATATGGGTAGGTATTATAACTTTACACAAGAGCAATATTTTCTCGAAGTCAAGATAGGGATTTAGTCATTCAAAAACATATTCTTATTGTTGAAAAATCGGACTAAACTTTTGCGTTTTGCTCTTGAAACTTTTTGATATATTACCTACCTACTAACGTTTTACCCCCGACTTCATCCGCGTAGATTTGTCTATAAACACTTCAACACCCCAGCTCATCAGCACAGCATCAGCATATCTTTTGTTTTTAAAATTAACCCTTTGAAATGTCAAAGGGTTAATTTTAAAAACAAAAGATAAGCTCTCTTTTATAGTTCAATCTATTTCCTTATCCATCAGCGGTTTATACGTGAAAACAGAGAGACACTTTATGTTCATAATGAAGAATGTTATACCTACAGCTAGGTTCCCTGTTTCTAACAAGTTTTTCTAACTGAGATTGCGCCGGGCTAGCTCGTGGTTATAAGTTACGCAATAAATGGGACAGCTTACGGTACCGTATTAAATTGCCTGCTTAGAAAAATACTGTGCAGCTAGTATTTTTCTTATTGTTGACCTTGAAGGGTTGAAATATGATTTATGGCTACACCCTTGTTGATACGATCTTTGTGGAGTTTTAAATCTTTGAGCTGGTAAAAATCGGGCTCCCTCGGGTTTTTGCAGTATATGGATTCCCTAAAATCTTTCATTGGATAGGGCATTTTGACAATAATCTGAGCATGGTAAATCTTTTTATGACTAACGTATGTGTTTTTCTCATTAGCACAGATAGTCCATTAAGTCTATTTGTATCATTATGGTTTTCATGTCTTTTTCCCAACTTAATTCTCTTGAATTAGTACCTATTTTTCCCACATTCAGTTGTTCAATACATTCCCCATTATTTTCACTCCTTTTTCGCTTAGTAACATCACACGGGGACATTAGTACTTATTCATACCTTTAGTAGGCATTCATACTCGTGCAACCTTCACTATGACCATAAATCTGCTAGGGTTTTTTTTTTTGGGTGGGAAATTATCAAATAACTTTTCCCGCTCTGGGGGGAATGGGAGGGCGTGTCAGACTCTTACTGACTAAAACCCGCTAGTGTTCCTTCAGTTGCCTGTACGTTGCCAGGGGCCACGGTATCTCTTTAATCGGCATAAATCTGTGAGGGTTAACACTTGACTCCGTTCTTATGTGGACGAACAGGAACCGTTAAGAAGTTCCAGTCTTAACATACCCCAGAAATAACACGGATAAATATATTCATGTTTGGGTGTTCCCAACTTTAGTATTTTGGACGCGAAACTTTCTGTGATCTTTAACTTTCTCTTGGAATATATCTAATGTTTTATTTGGCAATGAGAAAATTAGTTGCTACGGAAAGTATGAGTGGTATGAGCTTGTATGAACTGTGGACTTGATTAACTTTTTTAATTTGTATTAGATAAGTTGACGCTCTCTGGCTCTCCTGGCTGACCACAAAAAAATGGCGGGCGGGACGAGCTGGACTAAACAAACAAGAAATGGTTCAAATAAGCTCTGGACTTGGGAACGCAATCTCAATCTTGACCTCTCGAGTAGGTATGTACTTTGTGGTAGGGACCGGGACCTAGTAGAAACGGTTACGATTTCAATCTTATTATAATGAATACAGGCCTTTCTCGTATTTCACATTATTTGTTTAGGGTTAAGTAAAATTAATGCTTTTTATTCTTGTTTAAATTTAAATTATTTAATTGCTTATATTTGCGTCAAACCATTATCCATCATCATCATCAGCCTATAACGTTCCCACTGCAGGGACACGGCCTCCTCTCAATGAGAGGGAGTGGGCTATAATCCACCACGCGTGCCCAGTGCGGATTGGTAGATGTCACATGTCTTCGAATTTTTGGTTCTAGGACATGCCGGTTTCCTCACGATGTTTTCCTTCACCGTTTTGAGAGCAGTGGTGATGAAATAAATTACACAAAGTAATGCGCCTGTCTGGGTTCGAACCCACGACTTACTGTTCGTAAGTCGGGGCCGCCACCACTGGGCCACCGCTCTCTCAACCATTATCCAATCAACAAAAATGTAGCCAAAACTCGAGATTACCGTTTGACCTACTTTTAAAAACGGATAAAAGTCAGTTTTCATGATGAATAGCCTAAAATAAATATAAAACTGTGCCTATTCATCACTCAGAGACTTTTATTTTGAAGACGCTTTTCATTCATAAAAACCTTGGTGAAGAAGAACGTTTAAAAATCCGCCATTGTGTTGATAGATATTTATCTTGGTTGACTTCAATGCTGGGCAGTAGGTCAGGGTTAGGTATCACATACTATGTAAAGGCTATTGTTTGACAACTAGACATCTGTTTTGCCATCACAATTAATAGATGTGTGACTTTCTTTCAATCAAATATTACTGACTATAATATATTATTATGGATTGTATATCATATTAAAGTATAGATAATTCATAAAAATAGCAAAATTATATACTAACTTAACTAAAACTATTGAACAACAACTATTGAACTATTGATATAGCATCGAAAAATTCATCCGCATCGCTGTCGACCGGTAATGTACCCAAGAGACTGCCGCGTTGCCACGTTGTATGGCAATGCGGCATAAAACGTGGCAATGCGACCAGTCTCTATACGCATCCAATATACGTATTGTATATTGGATGTGCATTGTGCATCATTAAGTTCTGTGCACATTAGGCATAAATAATATAATTTTCCGGCAAATTGATCCAGTTCGGTACGAATTACGATATAAATCATTAAATTTTTAGCTGTATGTACACTATGTATGTACACACAAGCTATACATTTCCAGTTTATGCTGATCTCGCATTGTATAGGATTTCCGTACAATGCAAGGTCAGCTTATACTGGAAATATACCTATAGCTTGATGTGTAGCCGTGTGTATGCCTGGGAAAATATCTGGCGCCTATTTCTCAACTTCCAGGACCTTGTTAACTCATCTGTTAGTTTTATCTGTAGCTGCATTTCAATATTCTGTTCCTTTTATTTATTTATCAGCACTCGTAGCATGAAAAGCATAGCAACGGGTTTTCTACGAGTTTTGTCGACGGAAGAATAGACAAAATGACAGATTGTGATTGTTTATCTGTCATTTTGTCTATTCTTCCGTCGACAAAATCCGTTTCTATTGTGGTTATGCTGAGTATGCTGGTAGATACCAAGATACCTAGATAGTGTCTATGACACTTTGTTAGTGGTGTCTTGTCCTTCACGAAATACCTACCTTTTCTTCTTCTTTCTTCATATAGCTTCTTGTCCAGGGGCTGATGTGATTCGCCTCACGATTTCTCGCCATCTACTCCGATTTTTGGTGGTTTTAGAGCACTCATACACGGGTTCGCCCACTGCGGATTTAATTTGGTCAGTCCATCTCATGGGTGCGCGTCCGCGTGGTCTAATGCTCTCCACTTAGGTAACCCTGCACGACAAAGCGTTCTATAGAGTCACCCTCACACCTCGAGACGCGTCCGAAGTATTTGAGAATGTGCGCTTGGACCAGAACAGATAGACGAGAACCCCACCTACCAAACCTACCCCCCTCCTGTACTTACTACCTACTAAATACCTACCTACAAGAAGACCGTATTTACCGTCATTGCTCCACATCATCATAAGTTCGATCCCAAATGGTTGGTAGTAACGACGTGATTCCTGTTTCGATACGATTCGTGCCAGTGTTTGTGTGGCGTAATGGCTAGACATTTGTTCCGGGACGACGTCTGTAATGGCACTCGCGACACAGCTGATGTGAATGCGGTTGATATCTATTTGAATGTAGTTTGTATCGGAGGTAGTAGAACACATATTAATGTATTTGTTATATATAGCGTTGTATGAATGTCCATGATTGGAGAAAAAGAGCAAAAACGGCCACGCAGGTTGAGTTTTTAACAAGCCCTAAACATCTATATTCGTGACGTATTGGACCTATCACAGAAGAGGTCGGAGCGAACGCGAATTCCTCCGACCAACTCTTAATTTCTTTTGTAATACCTGAATAGAGCTCTTGTGTACCACTACCTACTGCCGATAATGTACCTTTGCTTTGATTCTAACACATGGATTATTGTCTTATTCACTAGGACATTAGGAACGTTGTTGAAACATCATGTTTTAACTTTATAGACGCGGTTGTAAAATCATTATCCCTCACATTACGGACAACCACGGGTAACACTCTTTGATTATTCAAAGAGCGTTAACTGCCCCTTTGTTTATAAAGACCCATTTACTTTAATGGTTATTTACTTAACCATTTATTAGGTCCCCACCTATGAAATCAGTGTTTTGTATGGAGAATTTTAAAGAAGTTGCATTTTTCATACTAACATTTTCTTAATTTATTTAGCAACCATGAACACTAATGTTTTAAAACTATTATGCACTAATTTTTTAAAGCTAAGATAACGTATGCCACTTAGATTAAGCGACAAAAATAAGTTTTGGCTAAGTTTTACAACAAATAGTGGTCATTTCTGCTAACAAAATGAGGAGTCAGTTTTAAGGTATTTTTTTATGTTTAGAAAACTATAAGTAATAAGGTTTTTTTACTATTAGTAGTTGTCTATGATGGTCATTATTCGATATAATATCAAGCAATTGATGAATATTTTAAATCATAGAAGTGACGAGGTTCTCTATTTGTGAGAAAAAACGCCAATATCATAGGTGGGGACCCAATATGTACACATATAAACAGACAAGAAGAAAAGAACAAAAAAATACGTACAAAGTACGTGATGCTTATTGCTAAAGAAATCTCTTCCATTATAGGTACCTACCTGCAATAGAAAAGTAGATAAAAAGAGATGTAGACACCATGTGTAAGAATAGAAGAGAAAATAAAAAACATTTAAAAAAAAAACATTAAATAGCATTAGTCATTTCAACTAACAAGTACTATACTACTATTTATAAAATTATAATTTTAAAACATTGTAAATACCATTTACTTTTAAAAGAGTAACCGTGCACTTTCTTGCCGGCTCTTGTCCATAAGAAACGACCAATTGGAACCGTGCACCTAGCTTCTGACGTTTCATAAGTGCCCTTGTACAGATTTATGTGAAATAAAATATTTTGAATTTGAATTTAAGTAGCTGCAGTTAGTTTTCGAGGTCAACGCCCATGACCTTACAGCCTTCGGTTAAAACGGAAAACCTGACGAGAACAATCGTTTCGCCGCTGTTCCGCCGACCGTTGGCCCCAATGTCTTAACCCCTTTAAGCCCTATAACCTGTTGGACATGAATGAATAATAAACAGATAGACATTGTCAAATGGAGTACCTACAGGTGTTTTAGTAATGTAGGAACCTAGACTAGGTGCTCACAATTGTTTCGTTGATTTATCTTTGTTTTTCGTATGAGTTCGTTGCAAAATGAGAGTGGGGCGACGATATTTCGCGACAACAAAAAAAAAAGTTCCGAGGAGGCCTGTCAAGTAGATTGATAACTCGGTCTAGTGGTCGCAAGCGCTATTGCTGCGCATGAGGTCCTAGGTTCGATTTCCAAGTCGGGCAAAGCGTTATTGGGTTTTCCTTTAGGATTTTCAGTAGCAGCCCGGAGTCTGGATTTGTGCCCGGCAATGGGCTTGCCTATTGGAAAACCCAATAATGGGACTATGTCAATTTATATGGGACTTAAACATAGCTGGTAAAATGTGAGTGTACACCTCTGCCAACCTTTTGAGGTTTACAGGCGTGATGTTATGTTATGTTACTTGAGTCTTGATGAGAACTTCTTACCTAAAGTATTTTAGTATTTACGAGCCTTGTAAATAAAGCCTTCAAAATAAACAAGTAAACTTTCTTGGGTATGATAAAAGGAATACTTAAATAGATCCTCTGCAGCCCTCGCTGGTCCACAGGTGAAAATTTCTCATCCATCTTCTTGATGACCTTGTTGCCTTACTAATTGAGACAGCATGACATGTCTGAAAGTGTTGGAACTGGTGTATCCTACAAATCAGTATCACGGGAAAGAATGGGAGAGACCCATTCTTTCCCGTCACTCTACCTTTGGGTTTGTAAAGAAAATGTATTCTGATGTGACATATTGATAATGGGCACACACACGACATTACATTACATTTAGTTCCTTGCTCTTGTTTCATGTTTATAGATTTATATTATAAGTATATCTATGTATATATATTTATATGAATAAGTTTATGCTTTATGCTGTATGTACATATTTATTGTATATGTAGATGGTACACCGATGACTACCTGCAGTATTGTCTCTCCTGTTACCTTTAATCCATCCAAAGATTGTCTGTAAAAGATCGCTTTAAGCGATAAGACCGCCCATTGTGTCACCCTATGTAAAATTTCTAAATTTATGTCTGTAATTTTTATGGTGTACAATAAAGAGTATTCTATCTATCTATCTATCTATGGAGATCAATAATAATGTCAACATAGTGTGCAAATAGCAATTTATTTCGATGATGTTGATTATGTATGAGAATGATTACTTAGGTTCAATTTACATTGCCACGGAACGGAACAGAAGTGAATTTTGTAACTATTATTTCTATTCAATATTTACACTTTTGAAAATAAGAATTTCCTTAAAAACCCGGAACACCACCAATTGTGTAAATCATAATGCATAATTAACTATATGTCAATTGTGTAAAGTATAAACTACGAGCCAAAAAAACAGGTCGCGGGTCTTCCGGAGAATTCTCGCGCATTCTCGGGAATTCCCGCAGCTGCAGGCTCAATTTACTTGGCTCAATTTGTAGCTTTAATTTCGGAAATAAATACTGCAATAACCATTAATTACTTATTTGCCAATATTCGAAAACAATGATATCATTCAGCTCACAGCAAATTCCAAAGTATGTTTGCAAAACCAAGTAAACGTTACCGTCGTTATCCGAGACAAGTGGTCTACCCCAACAGCATACATAATTCAGAGAAAGCCTCCCATCTGTGGCCATGTCTTGAATCCTACTCAGCCATTTTTATCTGTTGGCTCACTTTTTCTAAGTGGGTTTTGAGAATGTTTTGAGTTAGAAAAAAAATTGTGAGAGAAGGAAGTTTTTTCAAGTGATTAATAGGTATTAGAGGAATTTTCAACCGACTTCAAAAAGGAGGAGGTTCTCAATTCGGTTGTATGTTTTTTTTTTTGTATGTTTGTTACGCGATTACGCCAATTATTAATTGATTTTGATGATTCTGTTTTTGTTTGGTAGGGCATACTTCAGAAGTGGTCCCATATAAGTTTGGTCAAGATCTGATGAGGCGTTTTTGAGTTAGCTTCAATACGTATTTTTCCCACCTAGTATTAATGTGGACGATGTTCTAATAGTTCCTGTCACTGTAATTTACATAGCAGATAGTGGTATTCAAATTTTTGTTGGGGTTTTGTGTAGGTACCACAACTAAAAAATGAAAAATAAAAAGTTTTTGAAAAATAACTTTGATTTTGGAAGTCGGTGGCAAAAAAACGAAAATAAAAAACCAGACACCGACTTCCGAAATCAAAGTTATTTTTCACTTTGTAGTGTTTTTTTTGGAAGTCGGTTTTATTTTTTGTGAAAAAGTTTTTCTTTTACCCAGTTACTAAGTTGTGGAGATCAGATAGGCAGTCGCTCCATATGCTGATATTCAGCTGCATCCTGTTAGACTCGAAGCCGACCCCAAGGACCCCGACTAGTTGCCCCACACTAGGAATGACTCGTTTATTTTGGGTGCGTTTACAAACATTTAAACTCACATACACTAACAGCCAGACCCGGAAAAACTAATTGTAGGTCATACAAATATTTGTTCCGTGCGGGAATCGAACCCGCGGCACGCAGCGCAGCAGTCAAAACAAGATGTCTGTATGTTTGGCACGTACTTATCAAGGCTAGCTGAGCCGATTTTGATTATGCGGGATGCGGATGATGCTGGCTACTGCTACTGCATCTTGTACTTAGTTAAGTTAAATATACCTACTTAATTTCTTTCATTTAACTTGCCGGTTTGTAAGTGGCTGATGAAATTTAAAAATTCTAGATTTTTCTAACACACGCTTATGAAATCGATTAAGGCTACATTCTCAGCCCACACTACAAATACCCGAGCAATCAATTTTCATTACATAACAGCAATTTTCTCGACAAGAAAATAATAAACTCACCATTAGGTGTTTTGCCACATAATGTACAGTACAAGGTACCTACAACACAACTTTGATGTAGCATCGGCAAAATTCGTAAAACCGATCACCACCCGAACTGAGTGCGCCTACAAAATCACCAATTTTTATTACTACTTTAGGTGAAAATGATCTTTACGAAAACGGAATAACTTGTAAAGTCATATAACCAAATACATTGGTAAAATTGAAATGAATGAATGAAAATTTTAAAATGTATACTATATCTCAGTTGTGTTGTACTGTAACCAACTTCCTGATATGTAATACAAAATGGAAAGATGAATCTTCTGAAGATCTTTAAAGGCTCGTACATACAAGCGCGACTTGTCGCGCGACGTGTCGCGTGGCGATTCTGCGATATTATCGCCACGCAACACCTTTCACACTACCGCGATATCGCGCGCGATTCGCAGCGCGACACCGACAAAGGAATGACCCTTTGTTGATGCCGCCACTCTGCGTGTATAAATGGCGGTCCTTTCCGAGGTGAGTTCAGTCTAGGGATGAAAATTGCCGAATGTTTCCGAAACTTGCCAGGAAAGTTTCCAATATTGCCGGCAATATTCGTCAATATTGCCGGAAAGTTGCCAAAATTGCCAGATTACATAGGTTTTTTCAAATGCCATTTTTAATGTTTATGGGCTCATGAGGTTTTATGTAATGGTGTAATTATACGTATTACTAGTAAGCCTGTATGGTTTATTGTTAATTATACTTAATTTATAACTATCGACGCTAATATGTGAAGATAAAGTTAAAATAAGACACTGGTAACTTCGTGATAGCTGAACCCATAGTTTTTTGAGAATTTCACTTATAAATTTTATAAATAAATACAGAGGGTATTGATACCGAATTAAATAAATTTAAATCATACAACTGTGTAGTGTTCTTTTGTATTTTTTTGGACTTTACTTTAAGTAAATTCATCTGTTTGTATTAACATCGATTTTCATCTATTTCTTGAAGTCTGATAGTGTTGACATTATAAATACTTATGTCAGTCTGGTGAGAACGCAATATTATGATAGTACTGTGCCAGCCTGATGATGGAGTTAGAAGGTGGTCATAGGATCTACGCTCTGATATTCGTAAATCTGCCGAGATTAGGGTCGTTTGATTGGTCAAGGATAGTACGTGAGTTTTAGATGTATTGTGTCTGCTGTCTACCAAATTTAACGTTAAGAATGTAATTATTTAAAAATCAAATAAAATACAGACATTTGGAAAAAACTTAAACACCAGAAAAGTTGTCAAAACTGATCATGGTACGAAAAAATTTAGGGCTCGTTGACGGAAATAAAAAGACAGCGAGAACATTGAAAATTCTGAAGCAGATGACGATTACATTATGGATGAATCGGAAGATGAAAATACAGAAAACTATAATAATATGGATATAATAGGGGTTAAAGTATGAAATTGCCGGTTTATTGTAATAGGTACTTCGAATTGACATAGAACCTTCATGGTTTGAGATTTTTCAGTGAAACTTTTTCACATGGTACGAGTACCTACCTATGAAGTTCTTCTTTAAAAAAATGTGCAAAATTCGATTATCGACTTTCAGTTGTTTTTTTTTATTCAGCTTAGACAATAAAGATGGATACTTCGAAAATTCGAGTTTTTTAATACGAGTTCCGACGCGGAACTAACGCGGCAGAAACAGCTAGCAATATCAATGTTGCGTTTGGAGAGGGGGGGACTGCTAAGTAAAACTCTGAACACTCATAGCTAAACTAGCAGTGAAACAGCCCCGACTCATGAATCGATCTTCACCATCTCCACGATAACGCGAGACCTCATACAGCACGAGAAACCGTTTTAACTCTACAGGAACTGCAATTAGAAACCATTCGTCACCCTCCGTATTCGCCAGACGTTGCTCCAACGGACTACCATTTTTTTTTCATGATTTGGACAATTTTCTACGTGATAAAAAGTTTTCTTCTCAGGAGGCAGTACAAAATGCTTTCACACAGTTTGTCGAATCTAGATCACGAGAGTTCAAAAAAAAAATTCAAAATATTTTATTTCACATAAACCTACAAGGGCACTTATGAAACGTCAGAAGCTAGGTGCACGGTTCCAAGTTCTATCGCTAAGGCATAAATGACCTTCCTATTATATAATATATTTATTATTCCTATAATATCCCATTAGATGGCAGCAATGTATAGATAATAATGGTAATTATTTTGATTAAATAAATAAGTTAAATTAAAAAAATAACGAATTTCAATTTTTCAGTACAAATCGGCAATTTCATACTTTAACCCCTAATAAAATAAATAAGTGAATTGTTTAAAATCAAAATCTCCTTCATCTAAAAATTAAAGAAATATGCAGAAGTACCCAGATACTTCACTTTTTTTGTTCACATTACCTCTTGTAGGTACCCTTATTTTGATTTACGATAACTTAAATGTTGAATATTGCGTTGGTACGTTACCTCACACTAGTCGCTTAGCCACTCAAAAAAAAAAACAAAACTTGACAAATCGTGCCCTCAAAAGAATTTTCAAAATCGGATCAGTAGGTTTTAAGAAAAACGCGGACATACAAACATACATCCTACATACGGGTCGAATAAAGAACCTCCTTTTTTGAAGTCTGAAACGTCAACTTGTTGTTACTGATCAAATCGTCTTGCAAGGTTTGACTCTTTTATATACAAGTATATGTATAAACATATACATGTATATACTTTCTTACATACAAGTGTGGTTGGATAAAAGAAAGTAGAAAAAAAATATGATTTCTCTCAAATAGTTATGGTTTCATCACCAATGAAGTATCGTGGATAGCCTGTTTCTTTTCTTTAGTTTATCAATAAGAAAATTAATGCAAAAACTAAAATTTTCGGTTTTATAATGTAGGTAAGGATAAAAACTAGCACCCTGCAAACCGCAATTTTACCCTATTATTCAATTATATAAAATACAATACGTTTTCTATTTACACGTTTCTTGCCAATGTTGCCGGCAAGTTTGGAAACATTCCCGGCAGTTTTGGCAACTTTCGCAATATTGACGGCAATTTTCATGCCTAGTTCAGTCCCGCCCGATCGCGAGTACGCCATCCTCCGCGCAGGATGCCCCCGCCAAAAACCCCCCCGGTCCCAAGAAGGTCGCGCCCCCTCCCCCTGTCTTCATCCAAGACAAGGAGAAGTGGACGGCCATCTCCAAATGGTGTGTTGAGCAGAGGATCAACTACACCAACGCCAGATCGACCCAACAGGGTATAAAAGTCACACTCGCGACGTCCCGCGACTATAGGGACTTGAATACCCTTCTGCAAGCGAGAGGTGTGTCATTCCACACCTACTCCCTCCCAGAAGACAGACAGATCCGTGTGGTGATCAAGAAGATCCCCAAGGAAATCTCCCCATCCGACATCCTAGCAGACCTTCAGTCGCAAAGGATACCAGTCGATGAAGTGCACCGCATGCACCGTTCGCGCGGTAGAGAAGCATACGACATGATCTTAGTCGTGTGCTCCCCGACCGAGGGGCATCACCCCATTTTCAACGTCAAGACGATCTGCAACCTAATGGGCTTCACCATTGAGAAGCCCTGGAAAAACAGCGCCATAGGGCAATGCCATAATTGCCAGCTGTACGGCCATGCGCAGAAGAACTGCCATGCCAAACCCAGGTGCGTCAAGTGCCTGGGCGACCACGGCACTTCGGATTGCTCACGGCCAAAAGATCGAAATCTCTGCGATAGCCCACCTAGCTGCGTGCTATGCGGGAATATAGGGCATACTGCCAATTACCGCGGATGCCCTAAGGCACCAAAGTCGAACCCAGGCAAACTGACCCAGCGTCTCGACGCTCGGCAGACAAAACAGAGGGAATTCCTCATTCCCTCCTCCCAAATCCCCCAGCGGCTAAGTCCTCAAAGACCTAGCCCCTGGACTCAACTCCACCACCAGCAGGCTTTTCCAGCCATGGCCACCGCGAGGCCCCCGCTCCCTCAAACCCCCATGTACTCTCTCATGGATCCGCGTAACCGTGTCCCTCCGCCCTCAGCGGCCACCCCACCCACCGCGCCCGCCGCGCCCACCGCGCCCGCCGCGCCCCCCGCGCCCTCCGCGCCTACCACGCCTTACGCTCCCCCCGCACCCATAGCGCCCGCCTCGAAACCCGTACGTGCTCCTCAAGCACCGCACCCCGCGATCAATTATAATATCGCTGCGCAAAACATTAACATCATTGCCAGCGCCTTCGCCATATTCAGCACGCCCCGTGCGGCTCAGATGGCAAGCGATATCGTCGCCGCTAAGCAAAGCGGCGACATCCAATCTCTCCTGGCCGTATTAGTCGCGAACCAGGACATCACCCAAGCCCTCTCTGTTATCTCATCATCATGAATAACACGGCCTTAAGTAGATTTAAACCGTGACTGGCCATCAGCCGGTCACCGTAGTATCGGCCTACATCTCTCCCAACCTCGCAGGGGGATTCCAACCCATCGCGGACGACCTAAAAATCCTATTTGGCATGAGTGACTCTGTTATCATAGCAGGCGATCTCAACGCTAAACATCCCTCCTGGAATAGCTCCCTTACCAACTCCAGAGGGCATCAATTGTACAATCTCTCCTTCGCTCAAAACTTTGACGTCATCGCTCCGATGACTCCAACCCACTATCCCCACCAAATTAATCATGCCCCCGACATTCTTGACGTGGCGCTCCTTAAGAACGTCAACCTAAGATTAGACTCAATAGAAACGGTTCACGAGCTTACCTCGGACCACCGACCAGTAGTCATACGACTGGCTCCCCGCATAGGTCCCTCTGACCCCAACCAACCCCCAGCCACCAAAAGGGTGACGGACTGGAGGCAAGTAGGCGATAAGCTGAAAACCAACACGTCCCCCCAATTGGACTCCATCCCAAACGTTTTCAATCGCGGACACGACGGCTGCAATCGACTCGCTCACTGACCATGTGCAAACCGTCCTGAACGACAGTTCAAGGGAGGTTCCTGAAGCGGATAACCGCTACTTGAAACTCCCGGACGATGCGCGTGCTCTGTTGACCGAGAAGAACGCGGCCACCCGTGCATACAGCAACTTTCCCTGTCCCGCCAACAAAGCCCACATGCGCTACTTGCAGAGATCTGTAAGGACACGCATGGCGGAGCTGCGTGACGCGAGCTGGGATAAGATGCTGAGCGAGTTACAGCCCACTCATCAGGCCTTCTGGGAACTCCAGAGAAAACTCAAATCCAAGCAGATAGCTGCCATGCCCCCCCTAGTACGCCCCGACAAAACCATAGCCTTCGACGACATCGACAAAGCGGAATGCCTAGCCGACAGTCTCGAGGCTCAATGCTCTCCCAGCTCCCTACCAGTAGACCAAGCTCACCTCTCAGAGGTAGACGCTGAAGTCGAACGTAAAGCTTCTCTGCCCCCCGTCGAAGACCCCGAAAGTCCTCTGCCTCCCGTCACTCCAGACGAAGTGCATGACATCATCAAAGGTCTCCACATCCGTAAAGCCCCCGGCTCAGATGGAATCACCAATAGGGTGATCCAACTCTTCCCCGCCCACCTTATTATGCTACTGACCACCATCTTCAATGGTGCTCTAAGCAACAATATCTTCCCCCAAGCGTGGAAAGAAGCCATAGTGATAGGTATCCCAAAGCCTGGCAAGCCCAAAACCGAACCCTCCAGCTACCGCCCCATCAGTCTGCTCAAGGTATTAGGCAAAATCTATGAGAGGCTTATTTATAAGCGTCTCAGGGACTACGCTGAAACCAAAGGCCTCATCCCCAACGAACAGTTCGGCTTTAGAGCCCAGCACTCTAGCGTGCATCAGGTCCACCGTATCGTCGAATTCATCGGCGGCGGCTTCTACCGTGGCATGTCGACAGGTGCGGTCTTCTTCGACATAGCGAAAGCATTCGACAAGGTCTGGCACAACGGCTTAATCTTTAAGCTCTACAAACTCGGAGTGCCCGATCGTCTCGTGCTCATCTTACGGGACTACTTGTCGAATCGTACCTTCCGCTATCGCATCGAGGGAGCCCTATCCTCTCCCCGCCAAATCCGCGCCGGAGTCCCTCAAGGCTCCGTGCTCGCCCCGCTCATGTTCTCGCTCTTCACAAGCGACATCCCCAAAAGCAATACGGCGCAGTTGGCTCTGTTCGCAGATGACACGGCCATATATTGCAGGGGACGGTCGCAGACTCAGATCCACCTTCTCTTACAACGGGCTGTCAATAACCTTGGCGCCTGGTTTAAGAAATGGAGAATCGAGGTGAACCCCGACAAAAGTCAGGCGGTTTTATTCATAAAACCGCGATCTAGACCCCCTCACATTCCCCGACCACTCACCTTGTTAGGCAAGCCTATCCCCTGGGAGAAGCAAGCCAAGTACTTGGGAGTCATCCTCGATCATTACCTCAACTTTACAGAGCACATAAGGTCGGTTCGCTCGCGGGCCGCCTTCGCTCTCAGTAGACTCTATTACATCGTTAATGCACGCAGCAAATTGTCACTCAAGTGCAAATTGCGCATCTACACAGCGTGCATCCGCCCCATCATGACCTATGCGGGTGTCGTCTTTGCACACACATCCCCTAGAAATATCCATAAGATGCAGGTGATCCAGAACAGATTTCTTAGAAGAGCCACGGGCGCTCCCTGGTATGTCAGGAATATTAACCTCCACCTAGATCTCAAAATCCCCACAATCCATCAGTTCCTAAAACGCATTTCAAAGCGTCATTTTGATTCCGCCGCCAATCACCGCAACCCTCTGGTTGTTGAAGCGGCCAATTATACCCCCTCCCGTATTAGTCGATTTCGCCGTCCTAGGCATGTCCTCTCCGATCCAGATGATCCAACCACTCTCCTCCAGGAGAGCAATAGGGCCACCAGTACAGTGCACAAACACACCCGACACCCGTCGTACCGACCTCGCCGCCGAGGTCCTCCGCGCGCGCGACCCTCACGAGTAAATATTACTCCCCCCTGACCCTTGTCCGATGAAGCGCCAGCCCGCGCCGCAGCTGAGCGCGTAGCTTTAAATTCCCCGTCTAATAATAATATATCCGTGATCCAGCCTGTCCCATCTTGCTGTCCCCCCCTCAGCGACGCCCTAAGCCGAGGTTCGTACCCCACAGGGGGTGCCCTTAGCGAGCGTTCGCCTAATTTTAATTTAGAATAGTTGCTCCTGGCTGGAGGCTTTGAGTGTAGTGCTTAAGGCAGCCACAGGATTGTTCGGTTGAGCAGTAAATACCTTAGTGGTATACCTGCGAGATGCCATAGTTAAAAAAAAAAAAAAAAAAGGTGAGTTCAGTAGTAGACGATCTTCGTCAGAGGACGAAGGCTGGTCTGTGCGCGTTTGCTGAGCGTGCGGTCCTAGGTTCGATTCGCCAGTCGGTTAACATAACCCACCTCCATACCTAAGTAGGTACCTAAGCTTGACCACAAGCACGAATGACTAAACTTCCGAATTCGGTCGTGTTTTTACGCCTACCTATTTATTTCAAAATCAAGATTTTTATTTACTTTCCTATTTAAGTTATTTCGGAAAAATAACTTAATTTCAACATGTTAGGTGTACTTTTGGCTGCAAAACGTTTTTATGAGTAGGTATGAACTTTCGAATCATTTTAAAATCAACAACATACGAGTAGGTAGGTACCTATATTGGAAGTGGAACTAACCTAGGGTGTACTATAATAGGTACCTATAGCTCTGTCTAATCCTTAGGGGATTACAGGCGTGATGTTTAAGAAATACTCGGTTATAATAACTGAATACCTATGTCTAATAAATGAGTGATCCAATTATAAAATTATAGTAGGTAACTACGTACAAACTGCCTCGTTGGTCTAGTAGTCGCAAGTACAACTGCGCTTGAGGTCCTGGTGGGACAATGACGGGGGACTTGTAATGTTAAACAGCCGTACGCATTCAGACGTTGTACTCGAAATGACTCAGACAGCTGATATCACGCACTCGACTGCTAGCGAAGCCCTAGCGCTCTAAAAGCCGCCACGCGCCGCCCGCCGCCGCTGTCCGTCCGTGCTCATGGCCGAATCCCGACTTGTACCTACGTGCCTGGTTTTTTTTATTATCAACTAGCTGTCCGCCCCGGCTAGGCTTCGCACGGGTAGCACTAAGTAGGTACTTATCTACGGCGCACCTACCTACCCTACCTACCTACCTACCCTACCTACCTACCTACCCTGCCTACCTACCTACCCTGCCCACCTACCTTACCTACCTACCTACCCCTACCTACGTTGCCTATACCCTACCTACCTACCTAGCTACCCTACCTACCTACCCTACCTACCTACCCTACCTACCTACCTACCTAACTACCTACCTACCTACCTACCCTACCTACCTACCTACCTACCTACCTACCTACCCTACCTACCTACCTACCTACCTACCTTACCGGGATAAAAAGTATCCTACGTCCGTCTCCTGGTTCTAAGCTACCACCCCACCAATTTTCATCCAAATCGGGTTTCACCGCGTGCCGCCAAAACCATTAGTAAGTCATTGCAATGTAACTCTTATATAATTAATTGCTATAAGGGATTAATTAGAATGATTGACATTTGCGAGAACATTCTTTATTAGAAATGGAGAAATCATAGGTATAAATTTCGTCAAAAATCCTAAATAATAGGTACCTTACAAAAATGAGATAAGAGTCACATTGCAATGACTTACTTAGGTATTTTGCTAATGATTTTATTTCACTTTGGGATAAAACGCCCAGGAATCGCCGTCATGCTTGTGTGGTCAAGTTTAGGTACCTGCTGTTAGGTTTGGTTTAAACGACGAACCAACGAACATGATCGTTCGATTGGACATATTATTATAATATTCAATAGGCTAACAGTCTACGTCCGCGTCGGCGCGCGGCGTCGGTTTCGTTGCTGTGTGGCTCAGGCAGGAGGGCCAGCTAGATAGAAAGAAACATACCTATAGCAGTGGTGTGAGCGGCGCGGGCGCGGCGCGGGCGGCTGCAGCGAGCGGCAACTATAAAAGATACCTAGTTCTTTGACCACGCCGCCGCCGCCCGCGCGCCGCCGAAACCATTATTAAGTCAGTGCAATGTAATTCTTATGGAATTGCAATAAGGTATAAATTAGAAAGACATATACGGGGACTTTTTAGTTTGAAATGGAGAAATGATTATTTTTTTGTAAAATTAGTCAAACATTCTAATTTATATCTTAAAGCAATGACCAAAGAACCACATTGCAATGACTTACTATTTTGCTTATGATTTTATTTCACTTTGGAATAGTCATCAATAGTCTATCAGTCTGCCTAGCCTTTTCCCAACCAGCTTCCAATCTTACTGGATGCAGCTGAACTTTACTTGGAGCGACTGCCTATCTGACTGGTTGTCAGACTTCTGACGACCCGTAACGACTGTCAAAAATCCACGAATGACAGCTGGGACCACGCGAGGAACGGAGGAGTCTCGGTACCTATGTAAAGATCGTCACTCATCCACGGACCAACCCCCGCCAAAGTATACGATTGATCGACCCGTGAGGCTGTTATTACTTTTTGGAATAAAACGTTAAATAAAACTAAGCCGCTCGCGTGGGCAAGTTTAGGTACCTACCTACCTAGGTTAGGTTGGGTTATGTTGACCAACCGGGGAATCGAAACTAGGACCCCACGCTCAGCAAACGCCCACAGATCTGCCTTCGTCCTCTGACGAAGATCGTCTGCTACTGAGCTCAGCTCGGAATGCACCGCCATTTATACTCTCTTGGTGTCGCGTCGCGCCAGCTACGCGATATCGCCGCGATATCGCGGCGACGCCATACAAAATGTTCCTATTTTAGGTGTCGCGCTGCGAATCGCGCCCGCTACGCGATATCGCAGCGCGACAAGAACAAAGGAACATTTCTTTGTTGATGCCGCTCTGCGAATCGCCGCGATATCGCGTAGCGGGCGCGACGCGACACCAAGAGAGTATAAATAGCGGTGCATTCCGAGCTAAGCTCAGTCCTCTCCGATCCAGATGATCCAACCACTCTCCTCCAGGAGAGCAATAGGGCCACCAGTACAGTGCACAAACACACCCGACACCCGTCGTACCGACCTCGCCGCCGAGGTCCTCCGCGCGCGCGACCCTCACGAGTAAATAATACTCCCCCCCGACCCTTGTCCGATGAAGCGCCAGCCCGCGCCGCAGCTGAGCGCGTAGCTTTAAATTCCCCGTCTAATAATAATATATCCGTGATCCAGCCTGTCCCATCTTGCTGTCCCCCCCTCAGCGACGCCCTAAGCCGAGGTTCGTACCCCACAGGGGGTGCCCTTAGCGAGCGTTCGCCTAATTTTAATGTAGAATAGTTGCTCCTGGCTGGAGGCTTTGAGTGTAGTGCTTAAGGCAGCCACAGGATTGTTCGGTTGAGCAGTAAATACCTTAGTGGTATACCTGCGAGATGCCATAGTTAAAAAAAAAAAAAAAAAAAAAAAGCTAAGCTCAGTAGCAGACGATCTTCGTCAGAGGATGAAGGCAGGTCTGTGCGCGTTTGCTGAGCGTGGGGTGCTAGGTTCGATTCCCCGGTCGGTCAACATAACCCATCCAAACCTAAGTAGGTACCTAAGCTTGACCACACAAGCACGAATGATGAAACTTCCGAATTTAGTCGTGCTTTTACGAAGTATTTATTTAAAAATCAATATTTTTATTTACTTTCCTATTTATGTGATTTTGGAAAAATAACTGCAATACGTTTTTAGAGCCTTTTTATGAGTAGGTAGGAAATTTGAAATCATCTTAATTTACACACCCATAAAGTTGACAACACATGAGTAAGCTAGGTACCTATATTGACACTAGTGGCACTAACCTAGGTAGGTACCTACTTACTTTTAATTTACTTATCAAACTAATTAAATAGTCTTAATTTAAAATTAAAATATGACTATAGGTTCTAGCTATACTGGTTCCTATTCATTCAGACCTCATATTTAGGGTTCCGCACTTCCGAATGAAATAACGGAATCCGTGAGTCACAGCCGATTTGCTCCGAATCTACTGGATCGATTAAGGGGCCGGCGGAGCATGCGTAGTTAATACAAACATAATTCCAAAATAATGTGTAAATCAAACATATTCTTAAGGTAGTGTGTATTTATTCCGATTAGAAAACAGAATATCTAGGCTCCCAAATATATATTTTGAATGGACACTGATACAAAGACGAGATAATAATATGAGGAATTTCAAATTTCTATAGAAAACTTATTTTTCTCACACTCGTAATTCGTCCAATCTATAATCCAATCAGAATAAATACACACTACCTTAAGAATGTGTTTGATTTACAAATGATTTTGGTACTTATTACGTTTGTACCTATAAACTACGCATGCTCCGCCCGCCCCTTAAGTTATTTGGTTCACATACGAATTTCTGTGACCCAAACACTAATTAATTTTGAACAAGTAGGTACCTATGGGGTTTATTTTTAGGAAAAAAAAAAAAAAAATTGTACCGGATGTCATTTTCATCTAAGTAGGTACCTATTTCATTTGCTAAAGAAACAGGGTTCGGTTCATTTGCATGTCTTAGCAAATGAAATAGGTAGGTAGGTACTTAGATGAAAATTGACCATTTGCAATCCCCTTATTTACAAAACTACCGAGCCTAAAATTTTGAAAAAAATACAGATAATAGTTCTATACTTACGTATAGATTACAGGAAAACCTATAAGAAGTCTATGGTCTTAAAATAACATGGTAAATTACTCAATATTGTGCATAAAAACTTACATTTAATTTTGCAGTTGAAATGTATTGGGGATCATGTTTTTCAACTACAATGTTAAGTTTGTTTTTGGGAAGTAAAAGGCAATTTTTTTTTTTTAATGATTTTATTTTAGGTAGGTACCCACCACTTATTGTCGGCGTGATTAATATATCCATGCCAAATTACAGCTTTCTAGAAATAGGTAATAATTTGAAAAGTACTTAGGTAAGTAAGTGCATTGGAAGGAGTAGGTACCTATCTCCAATAAAATTTTCTAATCTCCAAGCAATAGAATAACGAAGGGCCCCCCCGCTGGATAGAAATCGAAAGTAAATGCCGTTTCTGTCTATTAGTGGCGAGGGCGCAGGAACATCAAGCTATACATTTCCAGTATAAGCTGATCTCGCAGTGATTTCCGTACAATGAGAGGTCGGTCAGCTGATACTGGAAATGTATAGCTTGATATGTAGCCGTGTTTACTTACATTGAATATTTTCGTTCGATTAGACATATAGGTACATTTATTAAGCTAACAGTCTACATCGGTTTTGTTGCATCAGCTCAGAAGGGCCACATAATATAGAAACATCTATATCCGCGAATAATATAGATAGGTACATATAGCAGTGGTGTGTGCGGCGTGGCGGCAGCCGGCGGCGGCCTTTGACTGCGTCGCCGCCTTTGACTGCGTCGCCGCCTTTGACCGCACCGCCACCGCCGCGCGCCGATAAAACCATTAATATGTCAGTGTAATGTAATTCTTATTCAATTGTAATAAGGTATAAATTAGAATGATTGACAAATACGAGGATTTTTTTAGTTTGAAATGGAGATTTGATTATTTTTTTGTAAAGTTAGTCAACATCGTAATTTATATCTTAAAACAATGACAAAAGAACCACATTGCAATGATTTACTATTTTGCTTATGATTTTATTAGAATAGTCTATCAGTATGCCTAGCCTTTTGCCAACTATGTTGGGGTCGGCTTCCAGTCTTACTGGATGCAGCTGAATCTTACTTGGAGCAACTGCTTATCTGACTGGTTGTCAAACTTTCGGGCTTCTGACGACCCGTAACGACTATCAAAGATCCACGAATGACAGTTAGGACCACGAGCCACGGAGGAGGCCTATGTAAAGATCGTCACTCATCCACGGAACAACCCCCGACAAGCGAAGCACGATTGATCGACCCGTGAAGCTGTTAATGCTGAACTGGGTTCAGGGTTAGGTTCAATTTTCACCGTTTCTTCTCCATGTGGTGAACTTATGGGCGCATTATCTTCTTCCTACCCCACTTTTGTACCTATTGCTTTTTGGAATAAAACGTTAAATAGAACGAAGCCCGCTGTTAGCACGGACGTAAAAAAGCGCCGTTCGTGCTCGCGTGGGCTAGTTTAGGTACCTACCTACCTAGGTTAGGTTATGTTGACCGACCGCGGAATCAAAGCTAGGACCCCACGCTCAGCAAACGCGCACAGACCTGCCTTCGTCCTCTGACGAAGATCGTCTGCTACTGAGCTCAGCTCTTTTACTATGGCATCTCGCAGGTATACCACTAAGGTATTTACTGCTTAACCGAACAATCCTGTGGCTGCCTTAAGCACTACACTCAAAGCCTCCAGCCAGGAGCAACTATTCTACATTAAAATTAGGCGAACGCTCGCTAAGGGCACCCCCTGTGGGGTACGAACCTCGGCTTAGGGCGTCGCTGAGGGGAGGACAGCAAGATGGGACAGGCTGGATCAAGGATATTTCATGATTATTATGCGGGGAATTTAAAGCTACGCGCTCAGCTGCGGCGCGGGCTGGCGCTTCATCGGACAAGGGTCGGGGGGGAGTATTATTTACTCGTGAGGGTCGCGCGCGCGGAGGACCTCGGCGGCGAGGTCGGTACGACGGGTGTCGGGTGTGTTTGTGCACTGTACTGGTGGCCCTATTGCTCTCCTGGAGGAGAGTGGTTGGATCATCTGGATCGGAGAGGACATGCCTAGGACGGCGAAATCGACTAATGCGGGAGGGGGTATAATTGGCCGCTTCAACAACCAGAGGGTTGCGGTGATTGGCGGCGGAATCAAAATGACGCTTTGCAATGCGTTTTAGGAACTGATGGATAGTGGGGATTTTGAGATCTAGGTGGAGGTTAATATTTCTGACATACCAGGGAGCGCCCGTGGCTCTTCTAAGGAATCTGTTCTGGATCACCTGCATCTTATGGATGTTTCTGGGGGATGTGTGTGCAAAGACTACACCCGCATAGGTCATGATGGGGCGGATGCACGCTGTGTAGATGCGCAATTTGCACTTGAGTGACAATTTGCTGCGTGCATTAACGATGTAGTAAAGTCTACTGAGAGCGAAGGCGGCCCGCGAGCGAACCGACCTTATGTGCTCTGTAAAGTTGAGGTAATGATCGAGGATGACTCCCAAGTACTTGGCTTGCTTCTCCCAGGGGATAGGCTTGCCTAACAAGGTGAGTGGTCGGGGAATGTGAGGGGGTCTAGTACGCGGTTTTATGAATAAAACCGCCTGACTTTTGTCGGGGTTCACCTCAATTCTCCATTTCTTAAACCAGGCGCCAAGGTTATTGACAGCCCGTTGTAAGAGAAGGTGGATCTGAGTCTGCGACCGGCCCCTGCAATATATGGCCGTGTCATCTGCGAACAGAGCCAACTGCGCCGTATTGCTTTTGGGGATGTCGCTTGTGAAGAGCGAGAACATGAGCGGGGCGAGCACGGAGCCTTGAGGGACTCCGGCGCGGATTTGGCGGGGAGAGGATAGGGCTCCCTCGATGCGATAGCGGAAAGTACGATTCGACAAGTAGTCCCGTAAGATGAGCACGAGACGATCGGGCACTCCGAGTTTGTAGAGCTTAAAGATTAAGCCGTTGTGCCAGACCTTGTCGAATGCTTTCGCTATGTCGAAGAAGACCGCACCTGTCGACATGCCACGGTAGAAGCCGCCGCCGATGAACTCGACGATACGGTGGACCTGATGCACGCTAGAGTGCTGGGCTCTAAAGCCGAACTGTTCGTTGGGGATGAGGCCTTTGGTTTCAGCGTAGTCCCTGAGACGCTTATAAATAAGCCTCTCATAGATTTTGCCTAATACCTTGAGCAGACTGATGGGGCGGTAACTGGAGGGTTCGGTTTTGGGCTTGCCAGGCTTGGGGATACCTATCACTATGGCTTCTTTCCACGCTTGGGGGAAGATATTGTTGCTTAGAGCACCATTGAAGATGGTGGTCAGTAGCATAATAAGGTGGGCGGGGAAGAGTTGGATCACCCTATTGGTGATTCCATCTGAGCCGGGGGCTTTACGGATGTGGAGACCTTTGATGATGTCATGCACTTCGTCTGGAGTGACGGGAGGCAGAGGACTTTCGGGGTATTCGACGGGGGGCAGTGAAGCTTTACGTTCGACTTCAGCGTCTACCTCTGAGAGGTGAGCTTGGTCTACTGGTAGGGAGCTGGGAGAGCATTGAGCCTCGAGACTGTCGGCTAGGCATTCCGCTTTGTCGATGTCGTCGAAGGCTATGGTTTTGTCGGGGCGTACTAGGGGGGGCATGGCAGCTATCTGCTTGGATTTGAGTTTTCTCTGGAGTTCCCAGAAGGCCTGATGGGTGGGCTGTAACTCGCTCAGCATCTTATCCCAGCTCGCGTCACGCAGCTCCGCCATGCGTGTCTTTACAGATCTCTGCAAGTAGCGCATGTGGGCTTTGTTGGCGGGACAGGGAAAGTTGCTGTATGCACGGGTGGCCGCGTTCTTCTCGGTCAACAGAGCACGCGCATCGTCCGGGAGTTTCAAGTAGCGGTTATCCGCTTCAGGAACCTCCCTTGAACTGTCGTTCAGGACGGTTTGCACATGGTCAGTGAGCGAGTCGATTGCAGCCGTCGTGTCCGCGATTGAATCGAAAACGTTTGGGATGGAGTCCAATTGGGGGGACGTGTTGGTTTTCAGCTTATCGCCTACTTGCCTCCAGTCCGTCACCCTTTTGGTGGCTGGGGGTTGGTTGGGGTCAGAGGGACCTATGCGGGGAGCCAGTCGTATGACTACTGGTCGGTGGTCCGAGGTAAGCTCGTGAACCGTTTCTATTGAGTCTAATCTTAGGTTGACGTTCTTAAGGAGCGCCACGTCAAGAATGTCGGGGGCATGATTAATTTGGTGGGGATAGTGGGTTGGAGTCATCGGAGCGATGACGTCAAAGTTTTGAGCGAAGGAGAGATTGTACAATTGATGCCCTCTGGAGTTGGTAAGGGAGCTATTCCAGGAGGGATGTTTAGCGTTGAGATCGCCTGCTATGATAACAGAGTCACTCATGCCAAATAGGATTTTTAGGTCGTCCGCGATGGGTTGGAATCCCCCTGCGTGGTTGGGAGAGATGTAGGCCGATACTACGGTTACCGGCTGATGGCCAGTCATAGCTAGTCGGCAGATGGAGACTTCTAATTGTGCTAGCGGGGGAGGGTCAATAGGGATGCAGTACAGATCCTTTTTATAATAAATTAGTGTGCCGCCCAAGTGGGCATGCGACCTATCGTTACGGATTACACGGTAATTTGCAATGGCTGGATTACGGTGATTGGGTTTTAGGAAGGTTTCCTGTAAGAGGAATAAGTCAATTCGATGATCACGGAGGAACTCCGATATTTCATCTCGTTGACCATGGATGCCGTTTGCGTTGAAGACGCCGAGGTTGAGGGATCTGGGTTTAAATCTACTTAAGGCCGTGTTATTCATGATGATGAGATAACAGAGAGGGCTTGGGTGATGTCCTGGTTCGCGACTAATACGGCCAGGAGAGATTGGATGTCGCCGCTTTGCTTAGCGGCGACGATATCGCTTGCCATCTGAGCCGCCCGGGGCGTGCTGAATATGGCGAAGGCGCTGGCAATGATGTTAATATTTTGCGCAGCGATATTATAATTGATCGCGGGGTGCGGTGCTTGAGGAGCACGTACGGGTTTCGAGGCGGGCGCTATGGGTGCGGGGGGAGCGTAAGGCGTGGTAGGCGCGGAGGGCGCGGGGGGCGCGGCGGGCGCGGTGGGCGCGGCGGGCGCGGTGGGTGGGGTGGCCGCTGAGGGCGGAGGGACACGGTTACGCGGATCCATGAGAGAGTACATGGGGGTTTGAGGGAGCGGGGGCCTCGCGGTGGCCATGGCTGGAAAAGCCTGCTGGTGGTGGAGTTGAGTCCAGGGGCTAGGTCTTTGAGGACTTAGCCGCTGGGGGATTTGGGAGGAGGGAATGAGGAATTCCCTCTGTTTTGTCTGCCGAGCGTCGAGACGCTGGGTCAGTTTGCCTGGGTTCGACTTTGGTGCCTTAGGGCATCCGCGGTAATTGGCAGTATGCCCTATATTCCCGCATAGCACGCAGCTAGGTGGGCTATCGCAGAGATTGCGATCTTTTGGCCGTGAGCAATCCGAAGTGCCGTGGTCGCCCAGGCACTTGACGCACCTGGGTTTGGCATGGCAGTTCTTCTGCGCATGGCCGTACAGCTGGCAATTATGGCATTGCCCTATGGCGCTGTTTTTCCAGGGCTTCTCAATGGTGAAGCCCATTAGGTTGCAGATCGTCTTGACGTTGAAAATGGGGTGATGCCCCTCGGTCGGGGAGCACACGACTAAGATCATGTCGTATGCTTCTCTACCGCGCGAACGGTGCATGCGGTGCACTTCATCGACTGGTATCCTTTGCGACTGAAGGTCTGCTAGGATGTCGGATGGGGAGATTTCCTTGGGGATCTTCTTGATCACCACACGGATCTGTCTGTCTTCTGGGAGGGAGTAGGTGTGGAATGACACACCTCTCGCTTGCAGAAGGGTATTCAAGTCCCTATAGTCGCGGGACGTCGCGAGTGTGACTTTAATACCCTGTTGGGTCGATCTGGCGTTGGTGTAGTTGATCCTCTGCTCAACACACCATTTGGAGATGGCCGTCCACTTCTCCTTGTCTTGGATGAAGACAGGGGGAGGGGGCGCGACCTTCTTGGTACCGGGGGGGTTTTTGGCGGGGGCATCCTGCGCGGAGGATGGCGTACTCGCGATCGGGCGGGGGGTGGGGGGGGAAACTACGGGGGATCCTACGGGGAGGGGGGTGGGTGAGGGTGGGGGAGCATCCCTATCTACATAGTGGGTAGACGGGCTATCATCGATGGCGACTACTTTGGACGCCTGAGAGGAGCTCTGCTTCTTCATCTTCCTCTTACCGGAGGTGACAGCTGTGAAGCCGTCATCGTCCGACTGCGAGCTTGAAGAAGAGGCATGCTCTTCGTTATCGGAGGGGAAGGGGGTGGGGGCGCGCTTTGAGGAAGCGGGCTCGCTAGTATCCATCATGGTAGATGGGACTGATTGCGATGCTGCGAGTGCATCGCTAAAAGTGTCTAATTGATCTGAAGGATCGGGGGGAAAGTGCTTCTCAGCGATCGACTCGACCACTGGACCGAATTCCTTGCTGAGAGACGGATCGATCTGAAGGATCTTGCTCAGAGCTTGAAGGAGGATCAGGTTGTCTTTCCTGAGGGTATCTAACTGGTCACTGAAGGACCTGAGTTGGGCCTCCATTTTAAGGAGGCTCATTTTAACTAACTAAGAATTAAAATTTAAAAGAGAATTATAAAACTCCTAACGGCCCTAATCCTAACTCCCCGGGCGGACTACCGGGGATGTGTGAAACCCTCCCTGCCGGGTATAGGCAGGGAGGTTGAGTACTTAAAGTGAGCCCTAAGCTTGCTTTTGCCCGTTGCCTGTCTTATTGTGCAACGGGGTCCTGACCAGTCTAGTGTGAAGGGTGTAGGCACACCCAACCACTCTAGGAGTGTAGCTGTGGAAGCAAAACTGTCACCAATGCCGACTAGGAGACCCCCCAAGGCCGAACACTGGGACCCGTCCAATTGACTGCCTAGCCCTGAAGGGGTTCGGCGGGTGTAATTGGGTCAACACCCCCTCGGTTTCGTTGGCACCGTATGGTATCCACCGAGGACCACGAAACTGTGGTTTTGCCCTGAAGGGGCCTGTGACGCGCTACGTTTTGACTGTTAATCTGCTAACAGAAATACTTTATTAATTGTGTCTTGAAAAAGACAGCAATTAATAGCTGAAGAACTGGAGAGTCGCGAAGAACAGGAACCACCGGCTTGATATCAGGAACCACAAGCTTGAGTGATCAGGAACACGAAGAGCAGCACGACCGTCCGCAACCGATGCCAGTTGCTGAGTGCTGAGCTCAGCTCGGAATGCACCGCCATTTTATACTCTCTTGGTGTCGCGTCGCGCCAGCTACGCGATATCGCGGCGATATCGCAGCGCGACAAGAACAAAGGAACATTTCTTTGTTGATGCCGCGCTGCGATTCGCGTGGCGCAATGTTATCGCAGCACGTGACGCGATATATCTGTGTCGCGGCGCTACAGATCGCTCCTGTGTGAAGTGTCGCGCTCGTTTTCATAGAAATTGTTCTACGGATATAATATCGCAGGATCGCGTCGCGCGACAAGTCGCGCTGGTATGTACGAGCCTTAACTCGTATTTTATTGTATTACCGGCTGAACAAAATATATCTTGACTACACTTGAGATGTACTCGTACCTTATTAGATTTGTGATGATATTACAAGAATATAATAAATGGAAGTGATATTGTGAGTGCCTGTAATAGATCTTGTGTTATTACTGTTGTAATATTAATACCTACTAATGTGAAATAGAAGATCTTAATAACAGTGGAGTGGTAAAAAATACGGCATGGTTGGCGCAGTGGTTAAGCGATTGACTGCTGCACTGCGTGTCGCGGGTTCGATTCCCGCACGGAACAAATATTTGTATGACTTACAAGTAGTTGTTCCGGGTCTGGCTGTTTGTGTACATGAGTTGAAATGTTTGTAAAAACATCCACAATACAGGAGAAATTCCTAGTGTGGGGCAACTAGCGTGTGGGGCAACTGTGTGGTAACTATGTACCAATTACCCATGTTTGCAAAAATAAATGATTTGATTTGATTTGAACTAGTTGGGGTCCTTGGGGTCGGCTTCGAGCCTAACAGGATGCAGCTGAATATCAGCATATGGAGCGACTGCCTATCTGATCTCCACAACCTAGTAACTGGGTAAAAGAAAAACTTTTTCACAAAAAATAAAACCGACTTCCAAAAAAAAACTAAAAAAGACTACAAAGTGAAAAATAACTTTGATTTCGGAAGTCGGTGTCTGGTTTTTTATTTTCGTTTATTTGCATCACCCTGCGACAAAGTCCCGAAAACAACCCATTTTCAAAGACACTACAACATAATACTTACAGAAGAACAGTGTGACTACTCAGGCCTCAAAGAAATGAGAGTATACACCGACTCACCGACTCGGTGAGTGAGTGACTGATTCGAACAATCGAAAACTAGCGGTCGATTCCGTTGACTCGAAACTATCGAAAAACATCTCGATTGTTTTGTAGAACGGCGAGTCGATGGTTGACTCGATGTTTTATTTTAACGACTCCGATTCTTTCGATTGTTAAAACATTTCGGAATCGCCCATCGCTACCACATTAGGAATTTCTCCTGTATTGTGGGTGCGCTTACAAACATTTAAACTCATTTAATTGTAGGTCATACGAATATTGGTTCCGTGCAGGAATCGAACCTAGTATAAACCCAATTAAAAAGTAGAGCGCCTTGCGAGAAATAAGTAGTCCGAGTGTAATTAGCACTACGACAGTGGTTCAGAGATGAGATTTCAACACAGGTTCTACACCGACAAGGTGGTAAATCTAGCTGTTCTGTTACTAATGTTAACTATACTACTATACTAGTGTTAACAAATAAAAGTGATTTGATTTGATACCTAAGATACGAAAAGAAAGATGAAGACCACTAACGATTGCCACAAAATAAACAATATTACACACGTCTTCTCATCGTAATTCATCACAATTTTAAGTTCCTAAAAGTGTTCCTCTCTTAAACCTACAAAAATGCGGAGATCTTTCGAGCAACACCGAGGGAGTTATCAATCACCAATTAGTGTCTTATTGAGCCAAAAGTTTTCCTTTACTCTTTGTTTGTTACTTTATAAGTTCTCCAAAAACGCCGAAATATTGGACAAAGTTTAAAGTATCAACAAGTTAGTTTTAAGCGAGTTGTTTTGATGTAATTTTGATCGGTTAAACAGATGTTTTTCTGTTGATCGACGCAAAAAGTAGACGCAGTAATATTGCCAAATTATTTAAAATAGCGAAATATTTGACGGCTATTTGCGACGTTGCCAACTTTTTGGATGAACGCTCTAATACAATTACAAACTTATTGTTGAAACAATACAATAATTATTTTACCATTACCGACATCATTGTACTAACTTAACATCGCGTCGATCAACAGACTACTTTCTGTATAAACGCTTTTAATTGTGTGTTAATTGTATTTGTAATTGAAGCAGTCTTTCAGACAACTCTGCTGTTTTTGTCTGAAAAAAGTCTGTTAGGAAAACTGGTAGTGAATATCTCGAGGAGGCTCATTTAATAAACTTTAAACCATGTCTGCTGGAAATTTTTTCATCAAAAGAGCTTCATAGCGTAGCTAAGCAAAGTTTTTGGCCTGTTCCATACCAACTATTTTAACTGTTCATTTCCTATCATAAGTGTTTGAAGACCTATCATAGCATGGAAGTAATTCCTAAAGATTTCGTCATTTCTTTCTTAATTTTTCGTGTGCTCAGTGACTAACCTGGTGTCAGAGTTTTAAAGCCGCTCATGAGCCTCTGACTTGGCTTCACATGAGAAATATATCTCAGGCAGGTTTCGTCAAGTTGTTCTTCATCGTTTTTGAAGCAAGTGATAATTATACAATACGCACATGAATCCGAAAAGTCAGAGGTGCGTGCCTTGGGTTCGAACTCGAGACCTACGACTTGGCAGTCTGACGGTCACACCACTAGGCTATCACTGCTCTAAGTTTTCGTTAAAAGCAGTTACTGTTTACCTCCACTCCTTCACTATAATTCGTTTTTGCAGAACCTACCAACTCCAAATAGCAATTAGGTACGAAAACTTCAAGCTTAAGTATTTTAATTGCGTGATGATATTGCCTAAAAGACTCGTTTTACAAAGCAACATTGTTGATAGTACTCAAACTGTTAATGTAATCACTCAACTTGGCCCTTTTATTTGGACAGCTTTGAAACCTACAGCAAAGTTTCAAACATCTCTGAGGAAAATTCTTGAACAAGCACAAAAAAAGTTATATTAAGTACTTTATGAAGTAACTTTCCTATTCGAATTTGCTTTGAGGACGACAGTTTTTACAGTAGATTTGATTATTTATAATATCTTATTTCCAAGAATTTGGTGGGATGATCTTTTTTTTTTTCTTAATACCTACTTCATAAAATTTAAAAATATAAAATTGAAAAATCTCTTGTAATTCTTGAGTTTTTTTTAGTAAAGTTTTACTTAGTATCGCTTCTCTAGTCGCTAAATCGACGGCCCAACTTGGAACAAAAAAAACCTATTGCTTAAAACCTTATCCCTGCATTGTTTTTGTTACACCCTACCACTGAAATAATGTCAAAATCAGTCTAGGCAGTTAAGATTTCACTCCCGATAGTGTACCGACAGCATGATAACTCCGTGTACCTCGTACCTACGACCTGCTATCAGCTGCAGTTGGCCGGATGTTACTACTTGTGTCAGCTGACATCCGGCGGCGCCAACGCTGCCTCGGGGGAGGTATTGTGTTTACGATTACGTACAGCTGTTTGTGGCGTTAATGTATGAAAATATGTAAAGTGCATTGATAAAATGTAATGTAAGTGCATGTGTTTGCAGATGATGAGATTTGTAGAAATGAGGATAAAACATAATTAATTTATCTGACATTCCTTCATTTTTCATTTTCTTTACCTGTTGTGGTATTGTAATCTTATTCTAGGTGCATCGTCTTCACATCTATATACCTATATAAAAGAAAGTCATGTTAGTTACACTATTTATTTTATAACTCAAGAACGGCTGGACCGATTTCGCTAATTCTTTTTTGTTTATTTTGTTTATTGTCAGGAGTAGGGTAGGTGGGGTAGGTAGAGTGGGTAGGTAGGGAAGGTAGGTGCGCCGTAGATAAGTACTTGCTGCTTGCTTGCTTCACATATAATTATATAATTAATGTATACAGAATATTGTGAAAATATTTTAAAAGAGTAACGGTGGAGTTTCTTGCCCATTCTTCTCCATACGAAAACGACCTTTTGGAATGGGCGACTAGAATCAATTATTATATCTTTTTTTTGTAAATGTTGACTTCATAAGTGCCTTTTTTGTGCCAAAATGAAATAAATTATTTGACTTTGACTTTCTGCCCGCCGCGGCTTCACACGGGTAGCACCAGCTAGTATAATTATATAATTAATGTATACAAGATATTGTGAAAACATTTTAAAAGAGTAACGGTGGAGTTTCTTGCTCATTCTTCTCCATACGAAAATTACCTTTTGGAAGGGGCGACTAGAATCTTTTTTTTAAATTTTTTTATTTGACTTTCAAAGTGCTTTTTTTGTGCCTAATTGAAATAAATTATTTGACTTTGACTTACTAGATTTTAACCGACTTCAAAAAAGGAGGAGGTTATGCATGTGGTGATTTTTTTTCATGTAACATTGATTTCTCCGTGATTACTGGGCCGTCCCCGTCACCGATTTGAGTGATTCTTTCGGAAGTACCGACTTCCGAAATTAAAGTTTTCTTTCACTTCGTAGTGATAATTGTAAAACAAGGTTCAGAAAAAGGCTAAAAGTTTACGGATTTTAAAAACTTACAACAGATAACTATGTAATTAATTTTCGAAACGTTCATCATACGAGTACATTTAATTTCTGTGTCAGAAGATACATCCTGTATTACCCTGAAATTATTTAAATGACAATTGCATGAGCAAACCTCAGACCAAATAAAAAACAAAGGCAGCGCTAGGAACAATACAGTGAAGCATGCCAAAACTACACCTCAGCGTTGATACACAGAGCGTTGTGTTGATAATAAATTAGATAAATCGCTCAAAGAAAAAAAAACTAAACAAACTCTTGTTTAAAACATTTTGAACTGTTTGTTTTATTAATAAAAACTGTTTTTTGTTTTCAAATGTTTTAAAGATTGGTTAATATACCTACGTGTTTTAAAATAACTTGTTTGTTTTATGCCAACCTTGGCATACATACTAATACGCACACATTTACAATCAAAGTACACCTCACTAAGTGCACACATGTTTACGAAACCGGCCTCACGTCTGTTGACAGCGCTCTGTCTTGGTTTTTTATTTGGTTTGAGTTACGAACATGATTATATTATGAATATTGTTCACCTGCTTAAAATGTTATATTTCTTAATTATATCTCGACCCCTCACCCCTACATTATTATATTGATCGCTTTTTACCAACAAACGGCGACAATGGCGTAATTCCTATTTTGTGGGAAAAACGCCACTCGGCAAACCCTATTAAGTTTTTATTATTCCGACATGCTACGCCTAATCCCTTGTAATAAAATACAATGCGATCCTTAATAGTCTTTCTGGGCGCTTACATCTGATCGTCCATGAAAGTGAGAAACATTTATACTAAAATATTTCTTAAGCGTCGTTTGAATTTCTGAAGAGTGTTTAATAATAAATATTGTTGTATAATCTTCTAGTAATTTTGTGTAGCGTCAAGTCTGAAATAACCCAGCAACGTAGTAGAAATTTAATTTCAGTTTAACAACACGCTTGGTACATTTTTCCCGACCTACCGTTATAAGGTTTCCTGTAGAAAGGTAGACTGTCTTGAAATTGACTATCTCCTGCACCTACATACAGATATTCCCAGAAAAACATGAGCTACGGGAATTGATAAAACCCCCGACACAAACATTTCCTCATTTCTCTTTCCCACTCCATCAACAGACCCTGATCCATCTATCCATAACCTATTCATTGAGACCATCCCAATGAGCCCAAACACGATACATGTACTGTTAGTTGGTTAAGGGAGTTGGGTATCCTGCAAATTCCAGGTGATGCTGCAGCATCAGTTCAGGGTTACTATGTTCTTCTAATATCATTGAAGTAACAGAATACTTTTCAATTCGATCAGACCTGTGGAAGATGCTCACATCCATTTATCAACTAGAAAAGAGATGATAATCTTCAAACAGTTGAATCGATTTTCTTGAATCATAGCTAAGAACACTCGATCAATTCACCTTTGGGAGCTACGATGGCGCAGACAGACAGACATATACACACGTTACACTTATAACATCCCTCTTTTTCCGTCGGGGGTTAAAAATTTATACAAATGAATCAGAAAACGTACCTACCCGTGGATACCAATTTGTAGTGCCACTTAAAAATAAAGTGCTTTGATTTGATTACTGGAAAACATAAACACGAAATTCTAAATTTAAATCACTTTACAGTTGCTTTTCATTTAACAGAACTGTGGTTTAATTTTGATAACCTCAATTTTCGTCGATAAATTTCAATAACAATCAATCAATCAAAATCATGTTTTCAAACAATAATTGTTGACAAAAAAACGGCGAATAATTTGTGTCTTCTGCTACTTATATAGTTAAATATACAATAAAATTTGAATCACAGTTTTGCTAGAACAAACGTTGTTCAGACCATGGCTTACTACCATTCTACATATAATGTCAATAGGTTCGCCCACTCCTTTAGATATTCGTTAGGATTCATTCATAAGTCCGTATTTAAGAAGATGATGAATTCTAAAGTAGGTACGGACCTAAGGAAAGATCTATAGGTTCTAGTTCTAGAAGCCTCCTCCAATTAGTGTTAATTAATATTTTTCGCGCAGATCATTCTTAAAGAATATTAAAAATATTGTTACTGATATGATCGCAGGTAAAATTTGATTTTAATTTCAAACTTTTGATTGACCGTCTTTGAAGTCCCTTCAGGCTGAAATTGATCTAATATAAACTTAAATTCTTGTTTTAAAGACGAACTAAAATTGGGAATTTAAACGGTGTGTTAAAATCTAAGATTTGTGACAAACTTCTTTAGATGACTACGATTGCAAAATAGATTGGTTATCAGTTGAAAATCAAATTATTTTCTTTAAAAAATATCTACCATGCTTTTATATCTTTAATACAATGTTTTTTTTTTAATACAAATAGTTATATTATTTTGTGAAAATGGTTTTAAATTATTTGATTGTTTCAATTATTGTAAAAACCATTTTCTACCATTACTCAGACTGTGATGGGATCCCCCATGAACTGATGTACCCACATCAGTTCTCACCATCGATATGTCATTCTGCTAATTTGACGGTCCAAATAGCATTTGTTTCTCCGCAATAAAACTAATTTAAAAAAAAATGTAATATTTTTTTGTTTTTTTTTTGTTTTATAAAATATACTGAACTGATTACAATTCGTTAACAAAAATAAAATATACCACTCTTAATCAGTATCAGTTTAACATATTTTATGCAAAATTTCCCCATTTCACCTCTTTTCCTTGTGCAAAAGTTCGTTACAATCGCAGCAGCTGTCAACGAGGCACTCCTACGCAGGCCACCTGTTGCACGTGTGTCGATGTGCAGCCAACCGTAGCCAAACTAGATTGTAAGCTCCCCAAGTGCTGTTGCTGGCTCAAGTGAGGTTTAAAAGACCGTTGAGAACTTTGACTGGTATTATGGATTTACATAAAAAATATTGAATTTATATTGTTTCATTTATGTTTTCGAATGATAATACTATTTGCTTTCTTTACAATCTGTGTGCCTCATAGGATTTTCCATCGACATAAATGAAAATGCGATACAAACTTTCATGTCCTTTTTGACCCATTTAGGGGACGAATTTTCAAAATTCCCTCCTTAGTGCTCACCATCGTTATAAAAGAGACTTGTGCTAAATTTCATGCTTATTTATCCACCTGGCTGTGCGTTGTCTGTCAGGGAATAAATAAATATACCTAAGATTTTTAGAAGTAGATTTCTTTATTTCTTTCCAAGTCATGACCAGACACGATAGACAAGCAACTATAACGTCTGTCGCTGAGTACCTATAAAGTCAAACCTACACGTCCATCAAAAATTAAACAATATCTTTTACGTTGTTATTTATCTTCAAAGCATCCCAGTTTAATAGCAGAATCCCATTCCCAATAGGTTTCCATTCTCGTCTTATGAGGCCCATACTTGTTTATCAACTCCATATCGGCTTCACTTCAGTCATCATTGACTCTACACTTAATTCGAACACGAACCATCTTCCATCCCTTTCTTACACCCCAAGTTAGAGCGAGATAGATAAACTTTTCAAATCGAAGCTGACCCTTATTGCAGGGAAAGGTGCGGTGTCCGTTGTTTCGCTTCCTTGCGCAGGAGTCGATATTTTTTTGTTGGAAATTGTATTATGTCCATGTTCGTGGTCGGTGTCGTACATTGCCGTAGTTGGGTTTCTTTTGAGAATAGTGTTTCAGAAATTAGTACCAACTGTATGTAACATTTTGTGGATTTTATTTAAATGTGCAGTGAACATGAATTATTTGAGATTGGAGGACGACAGGTGAGTTTTTCTTTCAAAATGGATTTCAACGGAAAGAGTTAACGAACTGAATAATTGATTTGTTTCGTGTCTCTGTGATTGTTTCAAGATACATAGACGTCGTCTTATTTAAGTAGGGATTTGTAGTTACTGATTGTAATTAAACTTTTCGAAAGACAAAGTTGGTCAATAGAAGTTGGATATACTCACTAAGTAACAATATTAAGGTTCCCGCAGACAGGCGCGATGCGACTCCAGTAGAACAATTTCTATGAGAACTTCATGGAAATTGTTCTACCAGAATCGCGTCGCACCGTCGCGTTGCGCCTGTCTGCGGGAGCCTTAAAGGGCTGAGACTCCCAAGATAAAAGACGCAAGAGTTTTTAAAAAAATATACATATTTCACAAATGAAGCTTTTTAATATCTCAGATATTCCATGTTTACTCCAAATGGTTTTTCTTTTTATCTTAAAATTCTGCTAAGCAGTGAAAAAATGTAACGTTTTTCCCTATACAAAATGTTATTAAGGCTGTTCCGTACTCAAAAATCTTTTAATGCGTGAATATTTCATTTGCTTCCTTATATAAATTTTCTTTGAAACCTTTGAACCTTTTACATTTCTTGGGATTTCAAGTAGTAATTCATTTGTTACATATCCTAACTATGTAAGTAATGTTATTAATGCGAAAGTGAGTTTGTTACGCTTTCACGAAAAAACGGCTGAACGGATTTGGATGAAATTTGGCACACGGATAGACCATGACCTGGAATAGGACTTAGGATACTATTTATCCCGATATTCCCACGGGATCGAGACTTATGCGGGTGAAACCGCGGGGCGCAGCTAGTATTATTATTATAAATGAAAAGTTGGGAAAGTGAGTTTGTTTGTTTGTTACGCTTTCACGCTAAAACGGCTGAACAGTTTTAGATGAAATTTGGCCATGGGTGGTCATGACCTGGAGAAGGACATGTGTTACTTTTCACCCTGGATCGCTGACAAAGTTGCGGGAAAAAGCTAGTGTTTTTATAAAGTGTTTTAACGTGATCCTATAGGTAGGTACCTACTGGCATTTGGTTTTCCTATACAAATATTTTTTCCCTTGTTTGGTTCAGAGGATAACGCTAATAAGTGCTATATATTTTTTTTTTAAATGAGGGTTCTCATTTATTCGTTTTTGCCGTATGGCTACTGTAATAGCTGTTTTCCGATACCAGCTTCCTAGCTGGTCCCCATTTAAGAATAACCATAATAATGACATTTCTTCCTCTTTTAATTACCACTATGACCTCTAACGGGATAATCAGAAGCTGTACTCATAACAGTTAAGACTTAACGTGCTTATTAACCAGCAATATTTAAGTAATGGTTCAGTTAAACTCGATCGGCGAAGACATAAATAAGTCTTCCGGATTACCGTTCGTTCGAATGTAATCTGCATATCGAGTGCTTCATAATGCGGGTAATCTTATTTTCTAGTTATCTGTTTAGTCTCTATGGAAATAAACGTAGGGAATTGCGGTATTTTAGAAAGGGAATTGGTTTTGTATGGCTGTTTGTATTCCCTGGTAACGTCACATCTCATAATGAAACCTGTAGTCTGTGCTAAGTTAAACTGAAAGAATTGCTTTATTTTTGAAGAATTTTATCTTTTTAAATTTGTTATAACTTGGCTGCTGTGGAATTTGTATTTTTTATCGATTTACTTGTGGATTTCGAATAAAAATACATGTTGATTTCCAAAACCCACTGATTATATTAATTAATTCTGAAATTCTAACTCTAGAGGCCTGTCTACTTTAGAATATTTATATACCTTTAAGTAGATGTTATCCTAAAACTTACGCAGCATCATACTTCAGCAGAAGTTCTTATCAGTATGGATCTTCATATGCAAATCCACGTAGGTGTTTAATTTGCATACATTATGTAGGATTCATGCTTTCTATTTCCGGATCAATATGCTAATGTCTCCATTGATAAGAATCTTCTCCTGGCCTATCTTGATTCTATTCAACTGTTCATTAACGTGTAGGTACTATGTATTCTGTGATATTAGGTACAGTCAACGACATCAACTCTCTGACTCACTGTTTTTCACTCAATTATATTATACCATAAAAAAATTAAGAAAGAGTATGTCTAGGTTTAAGTTTAAGTCCTCTAATCATGGCGGTAAAAATGGGGCATTTTTTGTAATTTTTGGAAGGTTATATTTTCATTACCAACAATTTGCTGAAAAAAGGAAATAACAGGGACGTGTCTTTAGCAGACCTTGATTTTATGAAAAAAAATGATTGTTATAGAAGCATTATTCAGGAAGAAAAAAGGAGAATACATTTGTATGGAGAATCGCAGGCTTAGACAGTTCTTACAGTTGACAGTTTGTCGTTGTCATGAACGCAGTAGTAGGTACACACGGCTACACATCAAGCTATACATTTCCAGTTTATGCTGATCTCGCATTGTATAGGATTTCCCTACAATGCGAGGGTCAGTTTATACTGGAAATGTATAGCTTGATGTGTAGCCGTGTGTACAACCGCGGACATTTGCGGTGAACTACTTTTGACCCTTATGCCTTAAGTAATAAGGTTGAAATGTGGTTCACCGCCTGTGTCAGCGATAGTACATATATTATGACATAGGTACTCCTATTAGGACATTCGACATAACAGGACATTGTGTTTCGATTTCGACAACCGATAAATCTGTTTCATGTGTACATTTAAACAGTTTTGAATTGTGTATGTAAACCGTAATAAAAGAGATCAACGCGCGGGAAGGTGCCAATTATTATCTGATAAAGTATATTGGAAATACGAAAAGTTTATTTCAGGCCCTTTAGTTGTTACATAAATGTTGTTGAATACATTGTAACATTATCATCCATTATGTAAAGTATGGATTCAGTTACTGTCACATCATTTATGAATGTTACGGGGACCTACCGAGAATAGAATCTACAAGTTATAGAATATGGGATAACGAGCTTGCTACTTTATACTCGTACATAATAATAATTGTATGTTAAAATGTATTTACAAACCATTTGCTCGAAAAGAGCGTTTTCCAAGCAGTCAATTTGTGCGGAAAGTGTCACTTTTTGACTAGTGCTTTTTACTTTTCTGTTTTTTTTTTTAAATTTTTACGCCGTCGTCAGCCCGTCGCAAAGAACTTTTATTATTTGAAAAAAGTTTTAAGTGTTTTTTATTAGATGATTCTGATGATGATGACGATGACGATGACGATGGCGATGGCGATGACGATGGCGATGGCGATGACGATAAGGATGGCAATGACGATGGTCAAAGTCAAAGTCCAAGTTCGTCAAATTCAAAAAACAAAGTCAAAAAATCAAAGACAAAAACTAAGTCATGAATGTTGTTTATATCATTTACATATATACGCCAGCCAATATGTCAGATGTTACACATTTTATACGACTACTGTAAGGATCGCTCGTTTTGTTTATTTTCTCGCACAATGCATAGTAAAACGTTGTATGATACACGTGCGTAAGATGATTTCCGACTCGTGTCGACATATACACTCGTCAGAAATCACCTACTTTCCGCACTTGTAGCATTAATAACTATTCTATATGAATAAAGCTTGTGCAGGGATATTGTTGTATAGGTTGTTGAGTATTTTTAAGGTTTGAGTTAGTGCGAATGCGTATGTTGTATAAAGAAAATAAATAATTTACGGACAAACTTTTTTTTTCTCTATTTTAGATATTTGTAACGATAGATTTTGAGGTGTTAATGATCGCCTGGATCACCAAAGGATCGGAACGATCGCCAAAGAAATACAGTGTTGAAAAAACGATAGCTTTATGGGGGAAAAAGCAACTGAAGTATTGGAAGCATTTTCAATAAGAGAAACACTCGCGCTTCGCGATGACATACCATTATGTATTTTTATAGTCAGTCCCTACCTATCTTAGTACCCAGTAATATCAATAGCCGAATAATGATGACTGTTCTGTTTAAAATAATGTATAAAATATTTTACGGGCAGGGCAGATTTATCAGTCGTCTGAAAACTTTATTCAAAGAATATTTATATATTTACTTATTACTTATTTACTTTTTATTTTTATTTTTTTTGCTATATTTTTTCTTTATTATTACTTTTTTTTGATATTCGGATATTCCATACATTTCTGTTAAACGTCAATTTTATTCCTGAGTAAAGAAACTTTCGTAAACAAACGCATAAACCAAATACTTGGTAGGAACGTTATCACTTCATAATTAATTCTTTATTGACTTATAATCACACTTTACGTCTGGCGTACTTCAGACCTTGGACCAGGAACCGAGTGCTGGCGTCAAATTATAGCCCCGTGGCACTGAATAACGGATAAGTCATATGTGGAGGGTGGTGCGAGGGATAAGAGGAGGCGATTTGAATTAGTTTGGAGGCTCGGTTCCTTATGGTGAAGGCAAACGACTTTGAATTGACGGAACACACGTCTTAGGTCCTCGGCATGCGACTTGAGGATTCATCCGCAACAATACACAATTGTTGTTAACTTAGTCACAATTATTTTGATTTTTATTGCATTGCTAACTATCGAGATAGTTATCAAAGAAGATATATTTCTATGGTTGCTATCGTGAAAGCGTATTTTACAAAAGTAAGTAGTTATGGAACTTATGACGGACCAATGAAGTGTTGAATTGTTAAAATAAAAGCTCTATGTCGTGGTAAGCGTGTAACGTTATTTTATTAACTTTAGTTTATTCATATTTCTTCGGAACTTGACGCCACAATGACTATTTAACCGCTGAGCAGACGATGGACAATTTGTCCGCGACCATGGAACATATGTAAATCTTTGCAATAAGGGCGAGCGCTACGAATTTTTATCGCGCGATTATTTTGTCGCAGAAATGCAACATATTGGTTCATCATGGTAAATGGCGGCGACATTTTTCTCGTGTATGCGCGCACGCCCTTAAGCTTTAGAACAATTAAAATACTCAGAAATAGAGCGGTAATTTCTGTCCGGCAGACAAATAATCCATCTTATATTCAGCGCTTTATAGTAACGGACAAAACATAATTGTGTCATTAATTTACTTTCCTACTTCTCATGCCTTGCCCCACTCGGTGCGCGCCCACTTAGCGTGTCGCTGGCTCCGTAACGTTGCTGCTTATAAATATTTCACGTAATACTCGTCGAAAGACCCGCGCAACCCCAGCTGAGGGCTTTGTGCCTGTTTACTTAGATTACAGCGATGTATCGAAGTAATAGTCCGTTAGTCTGGAGGTTGGCAACAGTCAAGCCATCTTAAACTGACTGAACTGTGGGGCGCAGCTTGTGTTTTATAAACATAGTTTGGCATTTGGAAAACAAACAAGATACCTATTATTATTATGAGTCTGTTGTGTCCCACTACAGGGCAAAGGCCTAACGTCGGTCTTTCCATGTTTCTCTCTCTTTTGCAATTGGAGCCCTATTTTTTTGGTAGGAGTCTAACTCGTCACGCCATTTCGTCACCGGTTCCTTCTATGGCTATTTTCGCCTCATTTTGAAGACACCAGATATAGATTTTTATTTGAGGGTACCTACGATCAAATTATTGGTTATTATATCATATTTATGTTGGTATTTCCCAGTAGGTTCGTAGTTCTGAATAAAATACTCTTACTGATATTCCGCTAATCAGATCTGATCAGTTACTTCAGGTGCTCATCGTTCTAATTGGGAACACCAATTCATTAATCAATTCAATAGGTACCAGTAATAGATATTTGAGGTTTCACGTGTAGTGTGTCAATTAAACCCCTAATTAGTCTAATGATACACAAGCAACAACATTAACATAATAATCTACATATATATACATAAAATCACGAATTCACATAAATGTAGATACTAGATAGTGTTCGGCATTGTAGCTATAATAAATTATGCGTCGTACTTCGGCTAGATTTACATATACATACGAACAAACATATATTACGTATTCGTACATCTATGTGTAACTAGCATTACTAATGTAGAATTCGTGTCTACTCTTATTATAAAAGCATTACTAACGTGAATTTATAGTTAGAATTGAGACATGTTTTTCTTTCAAAATGTAACTTATTTGTAACAACTTAGCGTTCATTATGTGTCTGACAAGCTACTTATAGTAATGTTACTAATCTAGGTAGGTGCATCATACAAACATAATATACATAATCAGCCTATAATGTGCCCACTGCTGGGACAAAGGCCTCTGTGAGTGGGAGTGGGATATTATCTACCACGCGAGCCCAGTGCGGGATGGTAGAGTTCACATGTCTTCGAATTTTTGGTTCTAGGACATGCCGGTTTCCTCACGATGTTTTCCTTCACCGTTTTGCGAGCAGTGGTGATGAAATTATTTCAACAAAGTAAAGGTACAACTCGTAAATTGGGGTACATCGTCATCTCATAATTACGATTATCTAATTCAGGGGCCCAAGCCTGCTATTTTTATAAATTCGTCATTCCAACACGATCTCCTTGTCATTTTGCTAAAAGTTCGTAATCTGCTAAAAGCATGGCTTCTCCAAAAAATAATTATACACTGAAAGAATTTTTTGATTACAAGTGTAATACATATTAGATTTATTTAGTTTTATAATATCTACAAATATTGTTGTTGTTGTGTTTTATTTTTATTTTAAGTAATACCTACTCGAAATGTCAAAAATGTAAATTTGTGTCTTTATGTCTATAATCTAAGCGTTTTGTATTGTTATTAGAGTATAAGTAATAAATAAGTTAGGTTTTAAACAAGTAAATATTCGTATGCCGCTTTTAGCGGCGGAAGAGTCCTGAACTTAATTATACTTAACCAACTAGTATGTACCATATCCGACCAATAAATATCTTTATCTTTATCTTCATAATGGTCGATCATTGGTTGATCATTGTATTCCACAAACACGATACTCGCAACGAATTAAAAGAAATGACTGCACAATGACGTTCTCATGTTTGCAGATTACCGTCTAAGTCAGTCATTCATTTTTAATTATGTACGAGATTACCAATATTATGCCATTTCATTCGATGGAGTGTCAGTGGCTGACCATTGGAAAGTCATAATGACGCCAATATGCTAGTAGATTACCAAACTTGTCAAAATCAACAATAGGGATGATGCCTGGGTCAAAAAAAAGAAATTCTATTTAGTCCGTCAGTCAGATAATAATAAAATATTAGTCACGTATTTTTTGCTTTATCATAATAATGAAAAATGACTTAGATACAACGCATTAAAGTTCGGGAGTGGGGGTTGATACGTCACAAGTATGGATAAAATCTACATACAAGTGACGTCATGGCACATTATAACTCAATGTATCGACGTAATCTTTTGATAACGTAAAAAAAGAAAAAATACGTGTGCGTTATTTTTTCATTATCTACATTACGGACAAAAAACATTTTTTTAGTCATCATCCCTATTATGAAATCAATGATAGACCATTCTGACACTATTGTAATAGCAGACTTGAGGCCTAGGTCTACCTCGTTGGTCTAGTGTCGAATGCGCTACTGCAGAGCACGAGGTTCTGGGTTCTATTTCCGGATCAAGCAAAGTGTTATTGGTTTTTTCCATCTAAAATATCTAAGTAGCAGCTCGGAATCTGGATTTGTGCTCGGTTGATGGCAATAGGCTCGCCCCCTGTTACATGGGACTTAAACATGACTGGTAGGTACACCTCTGACCAACCCTTCGGGGAATACAGGCGTGATGTTGTGTACACTAGTAGCTTAATATGACGTCATAAGACGATAAAAAAGGGATGATTTCGGGTCGATACAATCACAATTATTTTCACGATAGGTATTACATATGTATAAAGGTTACTTACTGCTGCTGCTTTTCGTGTAATGAAAATATCATTATTACTGTCTAGCCTTTTCCCAACTATGTCGGCTTCCAGTCTAACCGGATGCAGCTGAATACCAGTATTTTACATGGAAAGACTGCCAACTGACCTCCACTACTCAGTTACTGGGTAACACGATACCCCTTGGTAAGACTTGTTGTCAGACTTGGGCTTTTAGCTACCCGTAACGACTGTCGAAGGATCTACAAATGACAGCCGGGACCAACGGCTTATTTATTTATACTTTATTATACATTAAAAAAAAAACTACAAAATATACAATGGGCGGCCTTATCGCTTCCCACGATCTCTTCCAGGCAACCTAGGTTTAACGTGCTTCCGAGGCACGGAGGGGTCTTTTGGTATGTAAAGATGATCACCCATCCACAGACCAACCGCGATAAGCGTAGCTTAACCTGATCGATCGACCTGTGCGGCTGTTATTGCTTAGCTTTTATAAAAATAGAAGAGCTATTTTGTCTGTGGTAGAAATATATGCAAGCCATGTAGGGTGGTGGCAGGACTGACTGCCATTTATGTATCATAGTAGTTGATGGTGTCCAGTAAAGGTGAAAGGGAATCGACTGTCTTGGTATGGGCATGTGATGAGGAGGGAAGAATCGCATGTGACTAAAAGAGTGATGAATATAAATGTTGAGGGATGGAGAGGGAGAGGAAGACCAAAGAAACGATGGATGGATTATGTGATATGAAGGAAAAAGGTGTAGACGATTGCGTGACGGTTGACAGATGAGAATGGAAGAAGAAAACGTGTTGCGCCGACCCCAAGTAATATAGGATAGCGGCAGGAAGATGATGAGTTGATGGTGTCCAGTCTTACCAAGGGGTATCGGTTTACCCAGTAACTAGGTTGTGGAGGTCAAATATGCAGTCCCTCCTGTAAAATACTGGTATTCAGCTGTATCCAGTAAGACTGGAAGCCGACCTGAACATACTTGGGAAAGGGCTAGGCAAAAGAGAGTTGGTGGTGTCTTTTATAATGTACTGTATTCCTTTACCGCCGGTTCCTGAATCCTGTTACAATAATCCTGTAGTGATTATAACTTATAACCTAGTTTCATTTGTAATGAAACTCCGATTTCATAATAAATGTTGCCGTAACATTAAATAAATCAAAGTCTGAAATTGTGCAGTCAACTCAATCGAAAATGGTTAAAGCTGAAATTGAAAAATAAGTAAATACATAACGTAACAGTATGTAGACGTCCATAACTTAGAAGGATTATGATGGATTATGCAGCATGATGTAATGAAAATAGGTGTGAAATAAATACTAGCTTACTATGCAGGTACACATTCGTTATGTTGTTATGCGCCTACGATTAGTGACGGCCATACAGAAGTGTGCTCTAGTTTTGTCCTACTTCACCAATGATTATGCCATCGTAAATCTTATCGGAGTTTACGTTAAGATTTTTTGAGGGTCGGCTTCCAATCTAAACGGATGCAACTGAATACCAATATTTTACATGGAGCGACTGCTTGTCTGACCTCCTCAACCCAGTTACTGGGTAACACCTACCCCTTGGTAAGACTCGTTGTTAGCAGTCTAACAACGAGGCTTCTGCCTACCCGTAATGACTGTCAAAGATCTACGAATGACAGTCGGGACCAACGTCTTAACGTGCTTTCCGAGACACGTTAAGATTTTTCTTTCTATTGCTGGATGTTGTGTGTCAATAAAGTCCCATTTACATGATGCGAGTTTCTTGCCTGGCATGGAATAAAATTTAAGCAACACATAACTTGCATCGTCAAACTTAACTTTTATTGTTGTTTCAAGTTATATTATGCCACAGGCAATTACATCGCATCATGTAAATCAGGATTTATGGCTAGGAGCTAGATCTTTAGTTCGATTAAAGTTAGGTTAGGTTAGTTTTGGTTTATTCTGAAAGTGGGCAACGTCGCAAATAGATGTGAAATATTTCGCTGTTTTGATTAATTTGGGAATATTACTGTATGGAAATATGAAATCTGGCTGACTAGCGAACTAGAATATTGATTATGAAATTCAATCATTAATATCGTAACACCGAATATTTAGTTTCAGATGTAAAAAAAGTATGTGGAAATTTTCCAAATACTTTTTTTACACAACATTAAATTCAATGTTATAATTGCAATTCATTATTCATATTCTAGTTCGCTAGTTAGCCACATTTCATATTTCCATACAGTAATTCGCCAAATTAATCAAAACATATACATTTTTGACAGCTATTTGCGACGTTGCATACTTTTAGGATAAACGCTCATATGATGAACTTAAATGTTATTTCTGGTTACTACCACCTAATTATATATATTGTGAAGTCACAATTACCTACAGTTATCGTATCATCATACACTCAGCGTCACAAAAATCGCACCTCTCCGAAAATAAGTTTCAAGCAAGTCCCGCCATCAACGTATACATTAAACCCTATTAATATTGGTATCAATTGAAAGTATGTTTAACGACCTTTAAATTAACAACAGTTAGAATTCCTAAACACAACAGATCTCATTAGCGCGTAACGTTAAAGAAAATGTCAAAATACGCATTACAACGGCCACTAATTGCACCTCCCTACAAGGGTATAAAACGGGCGACCCGGGTCAAATGTGAGTCATTCGCTATCCAACCTTTGAAGTGAACACACGTGAACAGCTGCAGCAAGAAAAATACCCCAGAAGATGGATACCACTGCAGATGAAACCGCTCAAGTCATTGCACTACTGCAATCAGGGATGCGGCAATGTGATGTTGCTCGGCAACTGAACTTGAGTCGTTTTTCCGTTTGACGAGTGTTCCAACGCTTCCAAGAGACTGGTGGCTATATCCGAAGACGTGGATCTGGAAGACAACGGTGCACATCCGAAAGAGACGTTCGTCGCTTCATTGTTTCAACGTCTTTACGTAATCGGTTCTCCAATGCTGTTGAGCTGCAACAACAACTGCGATCAGCTCGCAGAACTTCTGTCAGCGTCTCCACGATTAGAAGAAGAATGAAGGAGAAGAAAATTGCAGCTCACAGGGCTGCTACAGGGCCAAAATTGACTGCATAGCATAGGAGAGACCGGTTGCAATTTGCCCGTGACCATGTGGATTGGACAATAGACCAATGGAGGGCTGTACTCTTCTCGGATGAGACGAGGGTGTGTCTTTTCTGCAACGACAGGCGTAGAAGAGTGTACAGGAGGCAAGGGGAACGATTCGCACAAGCCTGTATTCAAGAGACAGTGGAATACGGGGTGGCTCGTGCATGTTCTGGGGCGGCATGTCAATCGAAGGCAAAACGAACCTTGTGTGTGTTTCTCGGACTGGAAGTGCTCGCGGGCAAGGGTCGCTGACTGCTCCTCGGTACATAACAGAGATCTTAGAGGAGCAGGTTGTCCCTTATGAGGGTTTTGTTGGCAGTGGGTTCACGTTAATGCACGATAACGCCCGCTGTCACACCGCATTAATTGTAAGAGACTACCAGCAAGAAGTTGGGATCTCTGTTATGCGCTGGCCGGCGCGAAGTCCAAACCTGAACCCTATCGAGCACCTTTGGGATGAACTGAAACGGCGAGTACGGGCACGTGATCCTACCCCTACCACTCTCCAAGACCTCCAAGATGCCGTCGTTGCAGAATGGGACAACATTCCTCAAGAGACTGTTGTCACATTAATTAGGTCCATGAGAGAACGCATGGAAGCTGTCATCAGAGCTAGGGGGGGTAACACTAGGTTTTAAGTTGATTTTATGGACTTTTTTAAAATGTTCACTGATAAAATAAAATTTAAGTTTTTAATCATTTGCATTAGCGTGTTTTTTTTATTCCCTGGCAAACAAAAAACCAAATTTATTGATTTATTCTGAAATTTAAATAAATTGCCTTTCCAATGATACCTTAGAGTCATATGTGTACCATTGATTAATGGGGTTAAAATGACTGAAGGGAATTCTTAAAGAGGTGCGATTTTTGTGACGCCGAGTGTAGATGATTTTGGCATGATACGAATATGAGTATATACAAACAATCCCTACAACATAAAATGCATGTGACTAAAAGAGTGACGAATGTAAATGTTGTTAGATGGAGAGGGAAGAAGGCCAGCGAAAATATGGATAGATTGTGTGAGGAATGATATGAAAGAGAAGGGAGTGAATGATAGCGTGACGGTTGACAGGGGAGAGTGGAGAAGAAAACGTTTTGCACCGACGTCGAGTAATATGGAACAAGGGCAGGAAGATAATAATGATAACATGCAGGACAAATGTTTACGAAAGTATTTCGCAGTTTTCGTAATTTGACATGAAGAAGGTATTAGGTAGAGACACAGAATAAATAAGTAGCAGTATTATATCTCAGCAGGTACCTTGAAATAATAACCTACGGCCGCTCTGTAGATAGGTAAACCTTCCACGTCCATGCGTAACTGCCGCGCACTCGATAATTTTGCGTACAGAGTCGAGATGGTTAAAAGAAACTCACACTTGGGTTAAGTGTGAGTTTCTTTTAACCATCTCGACTTTACGCATCGACCGCGTTCGGTGCTCCGATTGGCAGCCAGCCGGCCTTCACCAGTGAAGGGCCAATTCGATGCGTAAAGTCAAGAAGGTTAAAAGAAACTCACACAAAGGCCTCTGATATACATTGATATTACGAAGCACGTCGTTTCGGCCGTTTTCTATGAAGATATAATACTGTACTTATTTGTACTGTGGTAGAGGTAATATTAAATGTTCCAAATGTATCGTTTGAACAGAGTAAATAAGTTACAATAACTTCAACAACTCGAGTGTGAACTTGCGAACGAAATCAATGGCTCGGCGAAAATAGCTTCTCATTCCACAAAAACTTTTAGTAAATAATATAGGAAACAAGAAAGAAAGACTTTTCTCATTTTCCTTCCGCAATTTAGCTAAATCGATTTGCGCTTACGATTTAGTTTTCAGTGTCGATGCTTACTCGGGGTAAGCATCCACACTGAAAAATGTTAGTGATTTACTGTGTATTTACAGAGGAGATTTATTAGGAATTGGAAATGAATAGATTTTTTTTTTTAGATTTCCTACCTCAGCCTTGTTTTTCGTCGTAGGTATTTGGAACTACTACACGATTAGTGTACTTACTCAAAGACAATAAAAAAAACAACGAACAAAAAAATAATATTTTTATATTTTTTTCCATAATTTAAAGATGGAATAATTATGTTGTTCCAAAGATTTAAGCACCGTATTTAACGCTGATATCTATCGATCTAACGCTGACATTCTGAAGCCTAATAAAATAAATTTGCTGAAAAACGTTATCGAAATCACAATTGTTGATTTTAATTCCAAACTAATCACAATTTTACGATACCTTACATTAGAATTAACAACAATTATCTGATGCCTGATCGTGATCAGGTATGTCAGAAACGGGTTTTATGTATTTTTACAGTAAATAATCTTTAAACACAAATGACATGGTTAACCTTAACAATCATAAAAAGCAATACTGAAAATAAATCCGCCTCGAACTGAAATCAATTAAAATAATCACAGTTTTCCAATTATTTCAGTCCATGAGTCTATACGAGGAATTAAAATGTAAATCCTTTCAGTGAAATATTCGCTGAAACCTTGATATTTCTCCGAAGCTTTTCATTGTAAACAAAACATATTTATTCAAACAGTGTATTTATTTTCACTCGGGGACCGATTTCAAAGATTTTTTTCAGGTAAGTATTTGTTTGTCAATCGAACTGTGGTCGATGTCAGCCTGCAACTGGCACGATTGCACGACCTACTTTCCTCTGTAAATATTCACACATAACTACTGCCATTTTCAGTATTGAATAAATAAGTTCCATAAGAATAATAGCTCGTTTTCACGAGGACAGTTTCTCGCCTCGAATGGCATAATCGCCTATTCGAGGCGAGAAACTGAACAAGAGGAGATACATAAGAAAGGACTCGTGAAAACAGTACGATAGTCGTTATTTTTGACGTTTCAAAATTGGAAGCGTTTTCGTAAGCGGTTGTGTTGATGATGATGTGTAAAAAAAATGTATTTCGAGTTTTTAAATGTTGAAAAAAAAATGCCTCAAGACTAACTTGTTATCTAGTGTGACAAAATCATATTCGAGTTTTCGTTTCTCGTTGCGTGTAATTCTCGCCTCTTGACGGACGAGAATCTCGCCTCTTGACGGACGAGAATCTCGCCTCTTGACGGACGAGGATCTAGCCTCGTGTAAACAAGCTTTAAAGCTGAATTAATAATGACTGTAAACAACTGTAAAATGATATTTTCCACAGACCGCAACAATTTTGTGTGAAGTTAATTACACGAAGCGGTGTACGGATTGTGTTTACATATGTGAGTGATTGTGTACTAGTGTACATACGTATGTAAATATGACGCTAATATATTATGTTATGTAGCATATTCGATATTATGTGCACTGTACAGTTTGTAGTAGGTACTTATGCAGTTAATGTTACTGTTCCACTGTAAGTAGTCATTATATGTTATGTTTCTGGAATATGGTTTTTGTGATGTGAATAATGGCTATTCGACATTTGTTTCGATATATTTTCGGGTCAGAACCATGTTTTCAGCTTATTGTGAAAACCGAAGTCACGAAGCTGTTGTTATTTATTTATACAATCCTTTCTTGTGTTGTAAAATGCTGCCTGCTGTCCTGTCAGTGCCCAGTTGCACCTGAATCTTAAACTGTTATTTAATACCTCTTAGACTTTAGAAATCTACGTCAAATGTCTTGATTGGCTCATCAATATTTTCCGATTCCCGTAACGCAATTTGTAGTACGGACTCGAGCCTGTGTTTATGTCGAGATATTTGCTCAACTGAATTACGTAGTAACTCCAAACTACTTTCTAAATTAACATAGCTCTTCTAATTATTCTAAAAGCTAATTTACACCATCAGAATTCCCCTTTTTTCAAAATCGCGATAAACAAACATGAGCCTAACAAAATGGCTTAGTAATGAATGCTAAGTGCAAAGTTAACGCTTTTCTCCAACTTTTTATATGTAGGTTCCTATTGACAAAGGAACACCAAAGGTACGAACTAAATGAAAATGGTAATTTTGTTCTGATTTAAATTAGGAGGGTAGGTTATTTGTTTTTCTAACCTCTGGTTACGGAAGGTTCATCTAATTTGGTAATTAAGTAATCAAATAAATCAGCTATTTAGAAGCTGTGATTTGATTAAAATTTTCGTAAATGACCGAAGGTACAACGGCAGAATGAAGTCATCGTCGTTTACACAATTACTTCGATTAATCGCCTGGAGATTGTCACCTGCAAGAAACTCTCCTCGTGTAAACGAGGCTTTATAACGATGTCTTACATTTATAAACGTGTTTAAGATTAAGTTGCTTAGAATAAGATAGTGATTAAGCATTTATTCTGAAAGTGGGCAACGTCGCAAATAGATGATATATGATGATTATGAAATGCAATAATTAATATCGTAACACCGAATATTTAGTTTCAGATGTAAAAAAAGTATTAGAAAATTTTCCAAATGCCTTTTTTACACCTAAAACGGGTACAACATCAAATTCAATGTTATAATTGCAATTCATTATTAATATTCTAGTTCACTAGTTAGCCACATTTCTTATTTCCATAAGTACAGTAATAATGCCGAATTAAGGCGATTAACACACTGCCACGCACCACGCAGCGTAGCGCGTGAATGCGTGTTTTAACGTTGCTTGTAAGTATCTCCGTTTGTATAGAAAACACGCACAGTCCAACACACAGGAAATGCATCCACGCGCGTTTCATTCAGATCACAGACACGCAACATGCAGCGTGACGCGGTGCAGTGTGATAATCGCCTAATCAAAACAGGTAAATTTTTGACAGCTATTTGTGACGTTGCCAACCTTTACGATAAACGCACTTAGTCGTTAAGAATTAGATTCTTGGTATGTCATACGGGTCGAATCTGCTCGTAGTTTGTTACCTATAACTTTTTGATCATCGACTTGCAGAAAAAAGTTCCTGTATCTTTCACGTTGATTTAATTAAACGGGCAGTATCTAATACAAAAATGGGCAAAACTTAAAATAATCAAAGGCTTTTACAACACCTAGTCACATATTGATGTTTTACAGTTTTCCTATTTTTTGTAAAGCAGTTCACAGATACTTAAATCTCTCATTTTATTACGTTCCGTGGTTGCCGCAGAGCAGTTTTGTGCTTATAAACCCTGTTTGAGCAGTACAGGTGTTCCCTTGAATTTGTGAAACCACCAATTATATTATTTTATTTGGTGGTTGTTGTAATCTCATTACATCGCTTACTTCTCAACTATTCGCCACAAACTAGTGACCATTTACAAATTATAACTATATGATGATCTGTCTTGTCCTCAGCCGGAGTGAGTCGGCTCTGAACAGCCCAACGGAGCCTGACGTATCGCTTGCGGCATCCCTCACCGACCCTCTGGAGGCGCACACCTTGGAGGAAGCCAGGAGGAGCATCAGGTAACGTACAATCAATGGGGATTAAGCTTTTGTGTAGCTAATGAAAAATATAACCCCACACTTGCTTATTGAGTAAAAGTGGTATTAAGTCCCAAGAGAGTGAATATACCTAGATGCAACTATTTTTAACACATTTTGTAAGATTCAAAAGCGATGCCCAGTCTAGTCGTATCGTCCGGTAAGGACCAAGCCCGGGTCGACGGCGCGTTGTGTTCCACGCGCGCCTCAAAGAGTGTCAGCGAGTGAAGGGGTCCGATGAGACCATTGCCTGCCGGGGTTGCGGGAAAGTCCGAAAGGGATACCGTGGCTCCCTGGAATTGCACAGGCAACAGAAGGAACACGGGTGGGTTTTAGTCAGTAAGAGTCTGACACGCCCTCCCGCTCCACCCAGAGCGCGAGACGTCATTTGATGATTTCCACCCACAAAGAAAAAAAAAAGGTCGTATCACAATTTCAAACTCACCGATTTAATACTACTATTAACTTCGGACTGATATAGTCAACATTTAAACTCATTCTAATAATTAACTACATCAGTTTCACTCTCGGCCGTCCTAAATAAGAAGATATAATCAAGAGATACTCCTCACGGGAGAGAAAAAAGATGTAACGGTCCAAGTCATAATATAAGTAAGACCTTGACTACTAACAGTGATTCGGAAAAGTTTTTTGCGATAGTTGGAGACAATATTATTTATCGATACGGTCCAATTCCTAGAGAACAGACGACACGAAATAGAACGAGGCGGTGAAAGCTCTGGAGTATATGTGCCGCAATAAAGTGGTTCTGTGGAGGATAGTGGTAGGAATTGAGAGCTTAATAGATATCATAAACTGATACGCTGTTCAAGATGGTTTAATAGTCATTTAGGCGATGTATTTCCGAAGGAGAAAGCTCAAATAAAACCCACAGCGAACAGATACAGGATGCAGTTCATAATTTTAGTGATATTTAGTAATATCTCTCAAGGCCATAATCCCATACCTACTCTAGGTAGAGACTGCAGATTGTCAAAATCAACTATCCACAGCCCACTTTTCACCGCTGGGATATCTACGCGAAAACTGTTACAATGCATTCAACATGTGATTCTGAATACCCCTGCGTTTAAAATGTTACGTCAGTTATAAAAAAAAAACAGCTGTTCCATACATTTTGACCGCGTAGGTATTGCACTTTTCTATGAAACAGCAGATTTTTTTAAAGTTAACTGACGAAAAATATATGCATATGTATGTATGTATTTATATCGCCAGGCATACCGAAATCGAAAATATAAAAAAAAGAATCACCCCTGATGAAAAACAAATAGCAATATCACACATTTAGCCATCGAATCTCATAATGAAATATTTACAGAATGATTTCACTAAATATCACGAAAATTCTGAGCTACATCTTGTATCTGTTCGCTTTGGATTTTTTTTTATATACTCGTACTTGATGAGCATTCTCTTTTCTTCTTTATTGTATTTTAGCGTCTTGGGCCTTTAAATGATTTGTCTAATATAATAATTTTCTGGTGTTACAGAGATCTTCGAATGAAGTATCGTGCTCAGGCTCACCAGCTCCTGACATGGCGCCGTGCGCACCGAACTCAAGAGGAACTAGTCACTCGCCTGCAGAAGGAGAAGGCGGAACAGCTCAAATCCCTCTCCAGCCAACTTCTTCTCTTCGAGTCGCGCCTCGTACGTAAACAGAAAGAAATTAGCAGCATGCTCGCGGTACGAGAAACAATAATCATGAAACAACAGAAAGTTATAGAATCTCTACAAGCCAAGCTACTTGATAATGGTATTGAATCCCAGAACATCCCAGATTTCAGGGACATGCTCCAAGACTCCCATATTACAGGAGACTTCGATTCACTCAACGATTCAGATTCTGCTGTCATCATGGAAGACGTTGACTTCGACAGCAGTAACACACCCAATGTGCCAAGATTCAGGTCGACGAACCCCGACAGCGTCACCATTGTCCGGTCAATATCGGATGCCATAGACCCCAACCTAAAATACAGCGTCGTGCGGCGGTCGAATGGTTTCCTCCGAAGACCAGAGATTCTGGAAACTGTGTACAGCGTAGAAGAAGAGGTCGATGGAGACTCCACAAAAGGTCTCAGTGCGCAGAACAGCACAGAGAAAGAATTGAATGATGCCAATAAAACTGATGAAGAAAAGTACAAGGAAACTAGCCTCCTCGCTCAAAGGCGGGATAACTTTCGAATGAGGAGCGTAGTCCTTACCGCTGAAGTTAAGAGCATAGACAACGATAAGGAGTTAAAACCGAAGAACGGTAAAGAGGTGTGGTCGTATACTTATGTGCCAAAGAGGATGACTCCGGCGAACGAATCTGACGATGAGGGCACGTCGAATGGGGAGAGTGATGAGGAGCCAGAGCCGAAGTCGAACCACGTGGTCACCTACAACAGAGTGATGTCCAACCATCGGAACGTAACCAAACCCAAGGACGTGAAATACAAAAGGATAAACAAAGCCAAGTCCAAAAGTTTGGAGGAGTTACGAGGGAGGCTAAAGAACTGGGTGGATAAGGGAAACAAATTGTCAAATATACCTTTAGAACACGCGCAAAGTTACGCCTAAACTGAAAGTTCCTTTTAATTAAGTGTTGAATTCTGCGTGAATCGCTTCTCAAGTAAACGGGGATTTACTTTACATCACAGATTAAGTAGATCACAATTAATGGTAGGATCCAAGTACCTTTTAAAATAAGGGTTGTAACCAGCTTTACGACGACGGAGGGAAATCTATTGAAATATTCTTGATACTCAAACTATTGTAAATAAATATTTCTTGTATGTTAAATAGATATTGTGCAACATTAAATTAGGATAATATTTAGTTGTTTGTTTTCAAGTTTTCTATTGTTTATGAACTGAGTGTCTAACACTAATGTTTAAACTTTAATAGATTAATTTATGTACGAAGATGAAACGTATTTATGAATACATTTTTGTGTATACTATTTACTCTCTTGTATATTCTCAATGTCGGTTTCATGTTAATTATTGGCCTAGAAAATATATGATTAAAATAGTAACTTGATATAATTGATATTTACAATTTTGAGCTTATAAATGGACCGTGTAAAATCAATGTTTACTGTAATTCTTAAATAATAGCCATAATGTTTTCATTCCATTTGCTTACCCTCTAGGGTTTTGACGTTAATAAATTTGCAAGTATTCATTCTCTCATTAAGAATATTCATTTTATAATAGTACAAATAGTTTTTCAAGTAATGTACCATAAACAATAGAAAACTGAGAAAAAAATATATTTTCGCGCGCACGACTGATTTTGAGTATTTCATTTTAAATAATTAAAAATTTGTATAAAAAATCGCTTGATTGGAATTGAAAATTTCCTGTGATTTTGTGAATGTCTCGTCAATTTTTTTTCGCCAATTCGTTGTTATATAAGGTAAAAAATAATATAAACCAGAATAATGTACCTATATTATTCTGGACATTTATAATAATTTAGATATTTATTGTCTCGGTGCCAATTATTAAAATAATTTTTCTCTTGATAATAAATAATTAATGTTTTTTCCGTTTGCAGGCTGGTCGCTTATATGTTTATACGTCTCACAGTGATTTATTTTTAAAATATAATTGAAAATCACTCACTCCTAATATCCCAATGACAATGTTATTTTGATTATATTATTCATGTACTCAAACATAAACCTGTCTTTAATATTAACGAAATTAAAATCAATAATGAAAATTAATACTGTGGTATTACGTATCTATTTACAAAGTGTTGCAGCTTAAACAATTAAATTGCCAATTTCAAAAACTAATTAATCCTATCAAAGAGGTTTATCAAATTGAGCAAATTAAAGACTAATATTTAAGAAACACGACCTTGGCTGATCAGACTCAAAGATAATACAAAAATTTAAATATACTCTGTATTTTTCTCTCAAATATAAAAACCAAATTAATTTGAGACTTTTTCTCTTAAATTGAGTAACAAAAAGTTTACCAAGATTCTTAGGCAACGTTACACTAATTGGTAACATTAAGTACAGGCCATGTGCCTCGTTAGCACGTGCTAATTTAGTTCTAGTAATTAGTGGATACGAGGGCACGTGTCCATTTACCCTTTCGTTCATCCAAACACGTGTTTTTGTTGTTTTCACGTAATTATACAACGTGTTTTAGTTGATTTGAACAAATTTTGAAAAATTATTGTTTTTTGTTGGAATATTTATTTTTTGTTTCAAAAGAAATTCGGGGTTTCGTATATCTATTTTATTTGGTGACTGGGCTTTAGTCCTTCTATTGACGGTAATCGTGTCAATACAGATTAAAAAAAAAAGGATTTATCAAACGATTTTTGAACTTAGGTATTATTTTAATCGAACCAAAGCTTATTTGTACTACATTTTTTTTTTTTTTTAAAACGAGGAATCACAGCAAAAGAACTTGTTTATATGATTATCAATCAACGATTTATATGATGACAATTTTTGATTCATGATTATCAATCAATGGTTGATCGTGATCCCGCCCCACACCCCATTGCCAAGCGATAATATAATATTTTCAATAATCGACCAGCCTGTGTACATCCTACATATCACTTTCCGCTGTAAAATGGACGATAGCTTTGGAAATATATTTTAATATAATAACTGTGTACACCGCATTCCTAATAATAGTCAAACACTGATATTGAATTGAAAATAAATATATCAATAAACAATTTTTACTTTGTTTTAATAATTAAACTCCTGAAATCAGCTGAAATAGAGGAATTATTGCAATTGAAGTGAACAGTAAAGTAGGTAAGTATATATACATATAATAATGAAATGGTTTAACTGTTCTATCTTTTATTTGGAATGTCGTGAATTATCCAATGAAGAAAGATAAATCGATTCTTCCAAATATCGAATTTTTTGTTAAAGCGCCGTTTGCATATGCACTTCGAACCCAAAATAACCATCAGATATCTCAACATCTATAAGGTAGCACCTACACTGCCTACTCCATACAGTATAGGTACAAAAAATCAGTATGTAAACGAATATTTATTGTAAACATAAGATTTAACGAGAGGCTCAGCTGTGGGTTACCTTAGGTTTACGACCCACTCTGTGCCCTTTTGTGCAGTAAACCGGTAAATTGTTTAGAATCTCACGTTTAATGTCATATTGTATACTGTATTATAGCAGTATTGGTCTATATCTTAAGACTGCGGCACAGTCAGTTAATTAGTAACACTATAATGTCTTCATAGAAAATTGGCGAAACGACGCGTTTCGAAATCTCCGTGTACAACACAACAGTATTGAGTGCCGCAGTTACGCAGGGACGTGGAAGTTTATCTACCGAGCGACCGTACTTAGGTAATTATTTCAAGGTCACTGCCGAGACATAATACTGTTACTTTATTATACTGTGACTGCGGCAAACGTCCTCTTATTTTGTATGGCTTTATTAATTCGGATTTTTCTTGTCCAATATGAGAGGACAAGATTCCTCTTTCTAGATCTCTGCTATCATCAAGTAGGTCCAAACAAACTTCCTCGTTGGTCTCAAGTGCTACTGCTGAGCGTGAGATCCTGGGTTCGATTCCCAGGTCGGGCATAGCGTTACTGGGCTTTTCTATTAGCATTTTTTCCAGTAGGAGCACGGAGTCTGGATTTGTGCCCGGTTGATGGTGTAGCGGTTACACCGCCACATACGAACTACGCGTTTACCAAACGAACGACATAGATAAGACTATCCGAAATCAACAGTAGGGCAGTCGGCCCGCCAGACACAACACCCGTCTGGTTGGAGGATCCTCCCTTTTCTATGGTGGATGAGTGAACTTTACACCCTGTTCCTCATGCCTCTAAAATGGCAATATGCTCGCCTTCATTACATGGAACTTAAACGTAACTGACGAAATGTGGGTACACCCTGTTTACACCCTGTTCCTCATACCACAAATTAATACAGATGGCGCTGAATATGCAGTATATTACGTGTGATGTTATGTTGTGTATACAAAAATAATCCATAGTTGAGGCTACGCTTGCCGCAACCTGCAGGTGATGTATCTAAGGTTTTCTGAGAAACAAAAGAAAAAGCGTGATTAAAAGCAATAGGTACACCACAAACCTGCAGACTACCTATCCACTAAAGCTACGGTTTCCTAGACGAGCGGTGGGGGCCGCCACATTGCAATTTACGGGCGAACGACGTCACTAAAACGTAATTTATGAAAGTAAGTTAGTGTGTTATCCTAGAGAGCGTTTTTTTACATCGTAAAGTCAAACCTCGCTGCCATCATTTTCATGACAGCCGTCACTGCGGCCATTATGTGGTAGCTTAACGAAAATGGCCGCTTTTCCGCCAAAATAAACAATGATGGCCTAGGTATTCTTGAGAATATTGTCCATATACTCAATAGACTAGATAAATTGCCGCGATTTATCAATATGCGTCCGAAATATTATAGGCGATCGTATCGTAAATCTATCCAAATTTTGTTAGATCTTATTGACTTCTTCGAAACCTAAATCACATCATTTAATAAAGCGACCACAGTTTCCAGGCTCCATTCTCTGTATTATGGATGAATCAATTTAAACCAAGTTACTATATTCAGTGTCATTTTATCAGAGAAGCCGAATCTTTTATAGTCGTAATAAATTTAAAACAAAATTGAAGAGAAAGTTTTATAAGCTTTAAGTCAATATTTTATTTGGAAGAAGTTTCCGCTTTCCCTGTATTTTCTTAAATCTTTAATGAAGAAGTCATTGGACTCCTAGGCTGAATTATATTGTTGCTGTATTAATTAACTTTAAGTCCAAGACCAGGCACAGGCGCCTCAAAGAGTGTCAGCGAGTGAAGGGGTCCGATGAGACCATTGCCTGCCGGGGTTGCGGGAAAGTCCGAAAGGGATACCGTGGCCCCCTGGCATTGCACAGGCAACAGAAGGAACACGGGTGGGTTTTAGTTAGTAAGAGTCTGACACGCCCGCCCTCCCGCTCCACCCAGAGCGGGAGGAGTCATTTGATGATTTCCCACCCAAAAAAAAGGCACTGGCCTAGCAACCGGGTTATTGCGCTACGAGCCACGAGTTCGGTTCCCGTACGAAGCAAATATTTGTAACTACAAAATGAGTTCCCTATAATATACTGCATGGGTTTAGGTTGTTAAATAAAGGAAAACACATCGTAAAAACGGTTTTTACACTTGCTTGTTTAAAAATACAATAAAACCAAATAAAATTTAAGTATTTTAGATTTTTACAATAGTTTCCTCTTTTATTAATGTATGTTAAACTGTATCACATATTATTATATTATACGAGTTTATATTAATAAACTACCTACTTTTCGTAGATGTGACTGCTTATGCACAAAGTTTTAGTTAGATTTATAATAATAATAATAATATAATATTTCGTAATCTGTCTAATTGTAAAAGCCCAAACTCTAAACTTCAACGAATTATAACGTTGCTAAATTGCAGAGTACAACTGTGACGTAGCATGACAACTGAAGTGACAGTGACGTTTAGTCGGTTACTTGACAGGTGTGTCGTCACGTGTTTTTTTGTTATTTACCTTTATTTAACGACCTAAACCTATGGAGCATAGGTACTTGTATCGTCGCCAAGATAAAGATAAACAGGCCAGATAAAATTGAATTCAGTCTTTATCGAATGATCTTCCAGGCTTCATCGATTAGTAAGTAAGTAATCCAGTGTACGCTTTTATATTATTTTACGTGACGATGTTATCGTGGACGTCCACGTCACAGCATCACCATGACACAGGAAAGTAAAATGTACTTAAGGAAATATATTAAAACGCTTTTAAATTTCCGTCCAAGATAACGTTAAAACGTGCACGTATTTCCATACATGTTATGGACGTTTAATATAGTCACGTTAGAAATGATGAAAGGCACACATTCGATTCTTTCTAGGTATAAAAGTAACTTTGTGAAAAATATTTCTTTTGCTTAAGTTTTAAAGTTCATTCAAAAGGCTGCTTAAGACGTAAAGTAAGGCCGTTCTAATAGGTAACATTTGAAGTCTGTCAGTTTAGTGAAAACAAATCGTAAAATTACTCGTATCGGTCATTATTACAATAAATATGTAATCGTAATTGAAAAAAGTTAAGCAATTGTGCAGTTCTGACAAAACGAAAAAATATATTATTTTATGCCCGGCGTTACAAGGTTGCGTTGTTAAATTTTGATGAATTGTCAAATGTTACCTATGAAAATGGCCTTACTTTAGGTTTCTTTAACATTATTTTCATCTTGAAGAATTAATTAGAGAATAATCGAAGCTTATTTTTAATTAAATAAAACATATTGGATACCTACTAAGTGCGGGTTTTTACCTGAACCTGAACGCGATTAGAATTTTAAGCCGCATCCAGGAGCAGCGTCAATATTCCACAAATTTTTTGTCACTGACAGCTCTTGAACGCCGTTTAGATCTGGTGAACGCGTTCAGTTTCATTGGTGAAATTCGCCCAAGTTGTTGTAACTTTCTAGTTCTTAATTATATCATTAGTAAAAATGTAGGTAGGTATAGGCACGGTAGTATTACTGATTTTGTGAGCAATGAAAGATGCGGGAAACGTAACAATGGGGTAGTGGATACGTAAGCTTCATTTTATCTATCAAAGAATTGTTTTACCATCATAACACTCAATCACGACAAATAAGACCACAGTACCTGGAGCATCGAGCTCTGCTCGGGTGAAAATAGAGAAAACGAAAAAAAAAAACCCAGTTATGAGACCTAGCTATACTCCATTTGAAATAAGATTAGACATTTAACTAAAACCCTTTTTACAGTCCGTTCAACCGATTTTGACTTCTATTGCGTTGGTGGCATGACAAATGGCAGCTGCAGTAAACAGTTGGTATTGTATCGGACTGTAAAAAAGGTTTGTTGTCTAATCTTATTTCAAATGGAATATAGATTGATTTTTCGCCCCCGTAAACCCCTGCAACTTTCATCGAAATCGTTAGACGGGTTTTCGAGAAAGTGATTAAAAATATATACCTTAGGTATACCAAATTACAAATATTGCTCCTTTAATATTATAGAATTGTCGAAGACAAAACAATTAAAGCGAATTCAATCATCAACGAAAAAAAGAATCTAAGTAAACAATTTGCACGAAATTGAATCAACATTTTGCGAGCTCGTTTCACAAAGCGCGACTGTACCTGAGTACCTAATCATGGCCGGTGGGGTGATTGGTACCCCTGCTCCGGGTACTTTGGTACCCCAAGTGCCCCTAATAGAATTATTTTGGCTGAATATCTCGAATTCTTGCGTCAATTCTTCGTCTCGGTTCAAAAGCGTTGATTGGACGTTCGATGTCAATAGGACTGCAAAGATTTTATTGGCATAGAATTTAGATTGAGACCTATGCAGGTTTTATTGGTTCTGAAAGATTTTCGACGATAGTTTTTATTTAATTTACCTTCAGCAAACGATCCTTTTGTTAGAGGTTATCAGTATCAACAAGACAAGACACTTGGTACCTTTTGGTACCAAGTGTCTTGTCTTGTTGATGCATTGTTAACCTACCTGACTTTTTATGGAAACTTTGAACTAAACAGAAAAAAAACTAAAGAATAAAGGCTCCCGTAAACAGGTGCGACGCGAATCTAGTAGATCAATTTCTATGAAAACTTCATGGAAATTGTTCTACCAGAACCGTTCCCACTCGCATCGTCGCGTTGTGCCCGTCTACGAAAGCCTAAAATATTTTCTTTGTTTGCCTAGACCTTTATTTTAAGTGCCTATTAGGTATTTTAATTAGTTAAAGTAACTTTGTCATAAATAACAATTAAGTGCCTCATATTTCTTAAGGATTTAAACCAATTAATCTTTAGACACCGCAAATACCTAAAAGGAATTAATATCATCATCTTTATCAATTTATTTGCAGACCTCGCAACATGTCTCTTAACCCGACTACGCCAAAAGCAAGGGTTATGATGTTACCAGTCAATGTATGTATGTAAGTGTGTATGTATGTATGTTTACATGTTTTCCACCGTAGCGCGTAAACTACTGAACCGGTTTTCATGAATGAGGCATCCATAGATTCGTAATAATGGTCCGGGTGACAAAGGCTATATAAATTCTCCCTAAAAATGTGGTGGACTTAACAAGTAAACAGCTGACATCAGCTCATTGCTGGTCCTGCTCCACAACCACAAGATTAACATTTTGAAAATACTGCTGGAGCTGCTGAATTGTAAGACCATCTTTGTATTGTATAAACTCAATCTCCTTTGTATTATCAACGTGACTTGAATGTGCCCTTGCGGCTGTGAGTATGACATTCTCACTCAGATGTCTCGGTGATGGTGGCGCGTGTGTTGGATCATTTAGCTCCCTTCAAAATGGTTGAGCTGAATGGTGCTGATCCATGCGTCATGTTCGTGAACGGGCGCTGTCTGTTGGACTGGTCATCTCTTAGCTGCCATGGCTTATTTTAATTTATTTTAAGTTTTTGAATGGTTCTGTATTTTTTTCTTTTTATTACGGACGCTTTAGCGAACGTGCACGTCTTTCTACATTGTTCTCACATGCATAATTTCAAAATGAATGATGTAACCAATATTTTGTATCAAACGTTTTTATTTAAAAGAGTGACTACGCTTTGGAATGGGCAATAGCTTCATAGTTCTGACTGACCGAATTCTTGACAGTTCAAAAGTGCCTGTCAATGGTTTAATTGAAATAAATGCTTTGAGTTTGAGTTTGAAGAAGTCTACTTTTATTCATGTACCTTTCCCACTAGCACATATCTCGCTGTGTCCGTAATAAGGAAGATACTAGCTGAATATTTAACCGAGCCTCGGTCTATGGGCCGTAAAACTCAGCCAGCTACATCTAATATACCTAAAAGACGTGGAAGCAAGGCCGCTCTTCAAGGCTATGCGGTTCTTACCCAACTGTGATTGGACTTCGACATGTTCCCGTCTCTATCTTGCACGTGTCATTAGACAGTTGAACGACAGTGACAGGATGGACGCTTAGCCTAAGTACGTGCTAAGTAGCGCTTATAGATCTCAGCCTATGACTGGACATGGAAAAATACTACGCTCCAAGCTACAAATCGTTGACGTCACTCAAGAGGCAGCTAAGCTCAAGTGGGACTGGGTCGGACACGTGGGTCCCCGAAATCCCCGACAACATTCAGAACATTATTATATTATCCACATTGGGGCGAATATTCGCGTCGGTTGTTTTAATGATTAGGAATTCGCTCGGTTTGAACTCCTCCGCGTATTTCGTCTCGCATCCCGCGTGGAATATGCTTCAGCTATGGCCAGAGCTTAAAAAGTTTCGTTTTGCATCATTCAGCCTCCAAAAAGTAAGAATATTGGTTAATTTATTTAGTACCCATGGGAAAATAAATTGAAAGAAATAATATCATCATACCTACATGCATGGCTACTTGGAAAACATTAAATAAACGGAACTAATGAGTGCAGGTACAGTGTTGGTTCATCCCGCCGGAGACTGTTTTCCGATAATTACAATCTAAGTCTTCAACAAAGCAAGGTTGTCGAAGTATAAATAGACATCTCTATTTATTTACTACAATAGGTTGCTTTATTTAGTAGCCGATTAATTTATTTTAGTCCTACGCTTATAATATAATGTGGGATGAAAATAAAATCATAATTATGAAAAAGCCTGAGCTGTGCTAACTTCTAATCCCGAAGCATGTGAGATCTTGTGAGTTATATAGATAAAAATATAGATCGATCTACATAATAAAAATCTTAAATTAGTAGATTTAAGTAGAATAACTCTTCATTGCATAGGTACCTACAGAAATAGTGAGTCAATGCATTAGCATTAAATAAGTATATTTTATTTAATTACTTAAAGTAAGTATTATAGCTTCGCTATTGTTAGCCATGAAACGTATTACGGGCTTTAGTTACTATTAGGCGCACGAATTATATTACCAGTTTCGTGCATCTAATGCTCAACACCTCTCGAGACTTAAGTGCATAAGCTAGCAGGTCGAAATAGATCGAATTTCATCAGGATCTACAAGTCGAGCTCAACAGTTCAACACCTCACTTCAAGTTAAGCTCAACTTAACTCACTCGAAGTTGAACTCAGCTCACGCCCCGTAAGCGTCTAATAGAGACTTTGAGATCGATCCGACGCGCGACATCTTAATTACGAAACTTTTCGTTCCTTTGAAGTAGACATAGGATTATGGTAAATTTCCTATAATAAGAATAAAAAGTAATGAACAGAAGGCAATTATGAGACTTTAAATTATTATGAAAGTTAATTTTCAGAAAAATCTTATAAGAAATATTTCATTTTGCAATGACTTTTTTTTATGTGGATTGTAACCGGAGATTGTTATGTAGGTACCTACGAAAAATTTCAATTTTGTTTTTTATTTATTCTCTTTGTCGTTTTGTAGCAAGCATACAAAGCAACAGTAAACGAAGCTGTCGTTAACTCTTATCATATTATCGCTTAGTAACGAAAAAGGAAGTCTCTGGTTAATAAACCAGTTCCCCAGTGCTGTTTGAGTGGGTAGATTCATGCTCATATCAGCTGATCTATGATTAGCAGCGTCAAGTATATAAGTACACGGAAGAGACCTTTATATAATTCACTTGAAATTAAATGAAATTGTTTATTCTGTAAATAGGTTATCGGAATCACTTTTACACGTCATATTAAAGAATATTAAAAATAAGTTAGATGAGGTCGGCGTTTCCTATCTGACTACTCTGAGAAGAAAGGCCGAAACAAGCTCAGAGTTCGCAGTCTCTTTTAAAGCCCAGACATAATTTTGGTCATGTCATATGAGGACCATATAGATTAGTGTCTGAAATGGTATTTTGGGGAAAGAACCACACAGCTTTGAGTGGACCTGTCCAGTCAGTGTACATATTTGTCAGTAATCGTTAGTTCATCTCATAACCGTTCATAACAGCTCAACCTATAAGTGACACCTGAAAAACTCATCTGCTGTCTGAATGTCAAACGAACAGAAATATTAACAACTCCTGAACGCGACTTTGTTCGCGTGAAAGTCAATTATACTATGAAACCCTATGACATTCGCCAATAGTGTAGCTTTCTGTCAATGTAAGAATTTTCGAAATCGGCTCAGTAGGTCCAGAGATTATCTACTACATGCGGCGGTACGTAAAAATTTTAACTTCCGATTTAGCCACAATTTAATCAAGGCCCTTGAAAATCCAATAATGTCCGATTGCACTTTATAGTTATCTCATAATCAAATAATAGTCGTCATTGCGGTATTTGGGTCCCGGTGCAAATACCGAGGCCAATTAGAACTATCAGCGGTATATTCGTCAGCCGAAGTCGTCTCCCGGGAAATCGGATTTTGAAAGCCAAAATTCAATTTTTATTTATTTATTAGAATCTAGATTATTCCGGCAGTATATTTTTAGGGTACGAATTTAAATGAAGGTAAGAAATTTTCAGAATAATAAGCCAACACTTAGAATGATCAAAAAGAAATGGTATTTATTTTGACTGTTATTTCTAGAAACTAAGTAGGTACTTTGCATAGCTCGTTTTGATAATTTAATTAAAAACACTTTTCTTCTTTGTTTTATTTCCATCATATTTTTATAAGAGCAAGAGAAGAAAGAGTAAAGAAACGATGGATGGGCTGTGTGAAAGATGATATGGCTACAAAGGGAGTGACTTCCGAGATTACGACTAATAGAGAAGTACGGAAGAAAGGAAATAAAGTTTAAAAAACTGTTCCTCAACAACGTGAACCTCGGAAAAATAAAAGTGATGTAAAAAGTACGAAACAAGAAAATATTTCAGACAGAAATCAAGACATAGGAACAAAAATGGTCAAGGTCTTCCGTGGTCGCATGCCATTATAATTTTGTAGGTGTTCCTGGCACCCACATGGCTTACAGGATGCTACCACGTCTTTACCTTAACCATTTTTGGACTTAAATCTTGATTTCTATCTGAAATACCTACACTAGATCGCAAAAATTCCGGGTCGCTAATAAAAACCGTGATTTCTCCATAAATTACATATCGCTAGAATAAATAATATAGTAAGCAGGTTACTAAGGCTTGTTCTAAATCTAAAGAGGTTTCATTTGTACAAGTAACAGATAAAAAATAAAAAACTGCTCTTTGTTTTATTTTAATTTAAAATTAGGAAAATAATATCTTTTCTGCTTTTGTTTCAAAGCGAGCTGTCATTATAAATAATTCCTTGGATTGATCAGAGTATTTAGTGCAATATCATGTCGTTAACACCTGAAGAATGTACATGGATTCTTACCATGGTACAAGAAGGAAGAAGTCAGCTTAGCACTGCTAGAACAGTAGGAGTATCTTTATCAACGGTCCAAAGAGTACTCCAGCGATTTCAAGAGACTGGCATGAACATCAGGAGACCAGGAAATGGCAGGCCAAGGTGCAGAACTACACGAGAAGACCGATTCATCGTGAGCACTATGTTAAGAAATCGACATCTCACGCCTGTTCAGATCTGAAACAGTCTTCAAGAAATTCACCACAACAATGTGAGCTCTGATACGATTCTGCGACATCTTCGTGAAGCTGATATAAAGCCGTATAGACCAGCAAACGGCCCCAAACTGTTCTATGGTTTGCTCGAGAACACATTCGATGGACAGATAAAGATTATCAATAATGGTTTGGGCTGGGATATAATATCTTCAGAGGATCGCACGGAGTTAGTGATCATAGAAAACGGTTCTCTAATTGCTGTCAGATATGTAGAAGAGGTTTTAAATGAGTATGCTGGTCCTTTCTTAGTGAATATGGGTGCAAATTCCATTTTTATGCACGATAATGCGCGACCACATACTGCTCGTTTGGTCAAAATGTATATTCAAGACGTCGGTATTACCTGCATGGAGTGGCCAGCTAGCAGCCCAGAAATAAATCCCATAGAACATGCATGGGACGAGCTCGGGAGATGCGTGAGACAACGCTCTCCTGTTCCCTTACACGAGTTAAGGAATGCGCTAGTGGAAGAATGGGCAAACATAGACAAATACGTACTAAAAATTTGGTTTACAGCATCCACATCGTCTTAATGAAGTGTTAAGGGCTCTGGAGGAAATACAAAATATTAAATTGACAAAAAATCTTTTATTTTTTAAGATTTACTGCGAAGTGTATTTTTGTTGTCATAAGTTATATACTGTACAAAACATGTTAAATATTTTTTTATGTATATTAATCAGTCATCTACAATATACTATAGTTTCGCAAATTAGTCTTATATCTTTAAGAAACTATCACGCCATTTATTAGCGACCCAGAATTTTCGCGATCCAGTGTATTTCCTTGTTTCGTACTTTTTAGATCAATTTATTTTTCCGTAGTCGGGTTACAGTTTTTTTAACTTAATATTTTGTTTTATACTTTTCCGTTTTAACCCCTGATAAACGTTACGACAACGTTAATAAGAGAAGAGTAATACAATATGTCAGTAATAAATATTTAAATCATGATTTTTATTGTATAATACTCGTAGGTACCTATTAATTTTACACTTTTGTCTCAGTTTTGCTTGTTTTTAACAATTTAAACATGTTTGTTTACTTACACAATATGATATAAAATGCATATGCTTATATGCTTTTATACATATTTATAATGAACGCGTCAAGACCTTTCTTTTGATGCTAAACATGACATGATTATCTAAAAAAAAAAACGACCAAACTCAAAACATTTATTATTATTATATTTACAGGCACTTTTGAACTGTCAAGAATTCGGTCAATCTGAAATATGAAGCTAGTTGCCCATTCCAAAGCGTAGTAGGTACCTATGGAGAAGAACGGGCAAGAAACTCCACGGCCACTATTTTAAATAAAAAATTTGATACAAAATATTGGTTACATCATTCATTTTGAAATTATGCATGTGAGAACGATGTTAGAAATGCCCGTTTTTTTAAAGCACTAGGCGACACCTAAAGTAATGCTTAAATAAAAGCGCTGGGCTGGATTTTCAACACTTGGTTTACTGGCGAAAGTTGAAAATCCAACAGCGCTTGCAAAACGGGCATAGATCTAGAAAATATCAATCAACCCATGATATAATAACATTGAATCAACCGTAGTACCTAATAGAACTAAACACTGTACCACAATTGACAAGAAACCCATGAAAATTAAAAGAGTCAAGAAAAGAAAAGATTTATTTTATTTTATTTGGGAAACAAAACAATTTTAATAAAAATATACCTACTTAGAATCTAGATACTCGTACGATTTCCACGGATTACCATAAATCTAAATATGTAGTTAGATAACGGTTTGAAACTGTACGAAACGATAAGCGCCCTCTCATAAGTGAGCTTTTGCCCTTATATGGGGAAATATCAGATTAATTGTTTCAAAACTCCACTGCTAGTTTTACATTCCTATGTATAACTACAACAGTTTCAAGCATTGTTGTTGGTTTCCTACCTTCATAGTTTCAACATTTTCACATTCAACATCAACTAACTTTGTGCTACATTCGCATTTGGTCTCGTAACTACGCCATACAAAATAGTTTTAATGTTTCAAGAATGTCTGAAGCTGTATACTATCAACCTGACCCAATTCTAGATACATTAATTTGATAGTTTCAAACTTACGACTGTTTGAAAACGTCCAATTTTATGGTTCCGCACGTTTGAGGAACTTCTTTATAACACCGATAAATCAATATATACAATAGTGTTTTGAATGGTTTTGCAAAAGTATCCCTCAACTTCGTAGTTTCTCTCGTGGGATTTGTCGAAATGGAATAATTTAGTTATTTGTTTGAGAAACAAAGAGATGCTGGTAAGTTTGAGTTCAGGTGGTAAGATGTTTTCTACCTAAAATGTAAGTAGATGTCTTACAGACGTAGGTTCAGTCACGAGCATACATATACAATTATGAACAGCTCGGAATTAATATCTGATTTCATGATTCATCCAAATTTTCCTAGAAATAAGTTCCTAGTAACATCTTCTTTTTATAAATTATGAGTTATGATGCTTCTTCAAGTAAGCACTCTCAACGCGTTCTTTATACATTCGTCAAACGCTTCCTCACAACCTACCAATACCCATACTACAGATTTCGCCACACAATTATGACAACACAACCGATAACCCGGTTCAAAAAAAAAACATCTGTTTCTAAACTTATTGTTCGTTCGATTGGTAAGACAGGTTGCCGTAAAAGCTTATCCAATACTGTAATCCAAATGATTAGGTGTCTCCCAGAATATTTGGCTTACCAAAGGCCTGCAGCTGGTTTAACAAATGATTCACCCGCGTCTCTATTTTCAGAATTCAACTCTGATAGTACGAAATGTAAGACCTCAGAAAAACAAGTAAGATTTATAAAATATTTAAATTAAATATACAAATTTATATAGTACAACAAATTGAGGGATGTTAAGCCGTCGGTGTCAGTGAGGAAAAGCAGCGAACGCCTCGGTGCAAGATGCCAGCTAGGCGCGCCGCCCACGCGGTCCTATCTTCAGAGTTGTCAACTTCATGACGCTTCTCGACCGCCATCTGCATTACAGAACGTACTCTCATTCTTATAAATAACGAAACAGAGGCTTTCGGTGAAATCGAGTGTACTGTAGTAGATGACCCCTCTACCCGTAAAGTTCTGCTGTTTAATCCCACTCTTTCCAAACATTCATGGACAATTCTCGCTGTGAACATTCGTAGTGTCAGGAAAAATTTTGATGCCTTGATGCTTTTTCTCTCTAACATTGATATTATTGTTGACTGCATAGTGTTGACAGAATGTTGGATCGATAGTGGCTCGACTATAAATCATATTGACAACTACATATACTTCGTTTCATACCACATGTAGCCTTAACCAAAACGATGGTATCATAGTTTACGTCAGGGATTGTTTTAGTAATGTGCAAGCTCAAGAGCCTGGAGTGACTGATGGTAGCTGTCTTGTAAACATGGACAAATTTACGCTTATTACCTCATACAGACCACCATGTTACACCAATCCGTCTAACTACATTACCTCGGTCAACGACCTGCTCACTAACATTTACTCCGAAAATATAATTCTTGCTGGTGATATTAATATCACAATCCTTCCGGATACGATCTCTGGCCACGCTGCGGAATATATCAATATGCTAGCTGTCCATGATCTAAGACAAGGTGTTGACAAGGCTACCAGACAAGGCAACTACCTTGATCTTTTTATGGTCAAAACTCAAAAGCATTCTAAAACCTTTATATTTGACCCACTGACTGATTATAGTCCTTTATTGTTCCACATAGAAGACATTCACTTATCTAAAAAAACGACAGCACTATAGAACAACTATTAATTATGAACAAATAGAGACGGACTTAGACAGCATCGCTTGGGATAATTATTATTACTTGCAAAATGTTAATGATACCACTGAGTTCCTAGTTAATACGCTGCGAATAATCATCACAAAACATTCAGCCAAAACCAAAACACCTAAAAAAAGCCTGCTCAAGCCGTGGATTACAGTTGATATAGTGAGGTGCATATTATGAAAAAGGGACAAAATGCAAGAAATCGCCAAATGACGACGATCTCCGACACCAGTACATTAGATATAGAAATACTTGCAATAAATTGACAAACTTTATGGCGCTCTTATTACGAAACTGAATTACATAACAACGAAAACAACCTGAACAAGACCTGGAATGTAATCAAGGACATGTGTAACATAAAAAAAGACCATAACAGATCAACTAAGTTCTTACAAATAAAATCTAACCCCGCTGACTCTCATAATGAAGAAACATACTTCACATCAATTGGAAAAGACCTGGCAAATACAATTGTAAGCCAACTCAAGCAGAATGAAAGAACTCTGGTAACTCAAGCACAGAAATCGAATGGTTTCCTACACTCAATGGCATTTTCTCCAGCAGACGAATGTGAAGTTATCCAGGTGATATCTGGCCTTACAAATTAAAATTCTCATCTCCATTAACCCATCACTGTAATATTAGTTTCTGTAATGGTGTTTTTCCAGTCACATTTAAGAAAGCGGCCGTCACTCCTATTTTTAAGGCTGGTGACAAGGCTCTTGTTGGCAACAACCGACCCATCTCTCTACTTAGCACACTGTCCAAAATATTACAAATACTTGCTAACAAAAGACTGGTAAGACATTCAGAAACAAATACTTTACTTTCGTCAAACCAATTCGGTTTCAGAGCCAATCGGTCCGCTAATGACGCTATTCTAAAACTTACTGAATACATAACCAAGTTTATAGACAAAGGCGAAAAATGTGTCGGTCTTTTCCTCGATCTTCAGAAAGCATTTGATACTGTCTCAATACATTTCTAATAAGCAGAGAATGGCTACTAAGTTACCTATATGGAAGAAGTCAATGTGTTCGCTCAGATAATATGACTAGCGATGAAACTTCCTGTTCATACGGAGTTCCCCAGGGAAGTACGATTACTCCGATCCTTTTCCTGGTGTACATCAAAGAGAGCTGTCAGAGCCATTTATAATCTAAGTCGTCGCGAATCTCTCAGGGAACTATTTAAAAAGATTGATATTATGACGGTACCTTGCCAATTCATTTATGAAAATATTATGTATGTGAGAAAAAGTCTACATCTTTTTAATAAAATAAGTGATAGACATAATTTTAATACTAGAAATAAAGGTAAAATAGATTAACCATTTTTCAGACTATCTAAAGTAAATACATATTTTATAGGGTACTGCAGGGCTACTGTGTTAAATGTTACAACAGAATACCTTGTGATATATTAGAATTACCTAAATGAAAGAAAATTTAAAACTCATTTAAAAAGTACACTTTGTAAACAAGCATACTACAAATTAGAGGATTATATCCAAGATAAAAATGTTTGGAAACATGCTGGTCCTGCTCCATAGGACAATTTAAAATCTAGACAAAATCTAACTGGTTGCCAATTGAATTGTATAATATTATTTTTTACACACTGACTTATTATTATTACTTGTTAAAATGTTAGGAATATCGTATAATTTTACAATGTTTGTAAATATGTGAGCACCATGCATCTATCACATAATTAATTTATCTGTCATTCCTTAATTTTTCATTCTTTTTACCTATCGTGGTATAGTAATCTTATTCTAGGTGCATCGTCTTCACATATAATTAATGTATACAAGATATTGTGAAAACATTTTAAAAGAGTTTCGGTGGAGTTTCTTGCCCATTCTTCTCCATACGAAAACTACATTTTGGAAGGGGCGACTAGAATCATATTTTTTTTTTTGTAAATTTTGACGTTCAAAAGTGCCTTTTTTGTGCCTAATTGAAATAAAAATTATTTGACTTTGACTTTGACTGTGTGATATCAAAATCAGTAAAGTATTGATGTTTGCTGACAATACAATTTTTCTGGTCCTTGAAAAATCATGAGTGAACTGGGTGTGAAGTGGGTCTTTGTGTAACTAAAACAAAACACCTATGTTTTAGTAAGCCCCAAACTCTTTAAAATTTGCAGTCACACGTTTCCCTGTAATATGAATAGCAAAAACGTTGCTTCCTGCGCGTGGCCCACGCTAGACAGAATGAACTCCATCAAATATCTAGGTGTAATCGTTGACGACAATCTTAAATGGTCACTACAAATTTCGGATGCCGCCAAAAGAGTGCACCAGCAGATCTATATTTTTATAACCCTGAGACATGTTGCCAGTTCCAAACTTCTGCTGCAAACCTACAAAACCTTATGCCATTGTGTCTCGGGATATTATGCTATTTGCGCTTGGGGTGTGACAGGCAAGACCCACATGATCGAGCTTGAGCAGGCTCAGCGTGGGGTGCTAAAAGTTCTTCTTTCACTGAGATACTGGACGCCCACGATTCCACGACTGAGGCACAGACTGAGGTATACTGACGGTATGACTGTACGCAAAAGCCAAAGTTCTCAGCGTCCACAAAATATTTATTTACGAATGCCTGCGAAGATACCACCGATATGCCATCCCGAGTCTGCCAATCTCAGCCAAGAGGATTGACACGTGCCCAGTCGAAGGTACCAGAAGCGTTGCTCCACGTCTTTACAACAAAATCGACCAAGACAAGGGGATCAAAATATAATCTTAGTTGGTGATATCATGTATTGTTCAATGTTTTCACCGAACACCTTAGTTAGCAATATTGGCGTATCGCGTTGACCTAATTAAATGCAAAAATATTAATTACTTATAATTTTATAATAGAATTAGTGCACTTTTGCCTACCGCGTTAGCTGGGTGTATTCATCAACATGTCATTAACATTTTAACATTAAGAACAGTTTGAGAGTTTTTCTCCTCAAACACCGACACCTTGCTACGTACCCCGACATATTTTTGGTCCTTCGAGCCGGATCACGCATTGCGTAATTTCGGAAATTCTGAATTTTGGTGTGCGAGATCTGAACTATCGTAACAAAAAACAGTGTGTCTACGTCGTGGAGCTGTCGGAGCGAACAGTGAAGTAGCAGCAAAGGCTGAGTACTAACAGCGGAGAATATACAAGTAATAAATTTCCTTATCTTTCCTTAGTCAGTAAGGAGTGCAGTTTAATTTCCTATAACAATTTCAGAACTCATTGAAACGAAATCAATGATCTATGATAGCATAATAAAACTTGGCATTAATTTGAAGAAGGATAGTGCTGATAGAAAAAAAGTAGATTACTTTAAGCGGAAGCTTAAAGTAACACTTTGGATAATTATTGGAATGATTACCAAGTTAATCACGAGTGCATTGAGGGGGAATGATCCTTACCGACCATGAGTACGAGAAAACAAGATCGGTGTATGAGTCAACCAAGGCGTTGATCAACCAACAGTATCAGCTGCGGTTCTTGAAGACAGGAAGCCTTTCAATAGGTGAGCAAACAACAGCTCGAGACAGATCACCATCGGCATCGAGTATGCGTGCAGAAGAGAAAACAGCTGCCTTGAGCAACTTGGGACCGCCTCCTCACCTGTTTTCACCGACCGACCACCTCAGAAGTTGAACATGGAGCCAAACAGCAAGCTAGACGATTTGTTGAAAAAACAGTATGCGAATTTTAAAGCTTTTGTTCGTACAACCGCAAACATAGATGTGGACTCTATCTCAGATAAGTGGGAATTTGAGGACGTATTGAGGTCACTACAGGCTAGATGGTCAGCTATCGACAGTCTTCATTGGGATATCGAGATCGAACTGGAGGGAGAAAACGAACAATACAACAACATGTACGATAAGTATGTGAAAATATTCAACACCCTGAAAAGGGCTATCAACACGAAAATGTGGTCAGTTGCACACAGGGAAAAATCAACACCTCAATTGGAGATACCGAACTTCAACGGGAACTACAACCAATGGGTATCGTTTAGAGACCTATTTACACCACCCTTTATGGAGGAAGGGACCAGCATGGCTAGCATCCTATGACGTAGAAAAGGAACAAAAACAGGCTATCTACCAAATAGAGGAAGAGATGAAAAAGATAAAATTAGTTAAAATTGTTCAAGACATTAACAGTAGTAACTCGTAGATCATTTATTATTACAACATAATTCGTTTATAAAAATTACTCGTGTCTTGGCTTGGGTAATGAGGGCATTAACGCCTAAGTCGCAACGTAAACATTTACCAAAGTACCTAACATTATTAAAACTTCGAAAAGTCAAATCAGCTATTATAAAACGAGTGCAAGCTACAGCATTTACGTCAGATATGGAAATGTTAAACAAAAAAAGTACTGTGGCAACAAACAGCAAATTATTGAATTTAAAACCTTTCGTCCATAAAAGCGGCTTTCTCCGAGTGGGAGGACCTTTAAGAAACGCGAATATGAACGACGAAATGAAACATCCTAAGATAATCCCTAACAAAAGTCGATTGGCGGAGCTACTCATAGAAGAAGCTCACCAGTTAACACTCCATACAGGTCCTCGACTGACATTAGCTGCTCTCACATAACAATACTGGATAACAAGCGGATATAGTGCAATCAAAAAACAGTTAAGAAATTGTGTAACTTGCCGAAAGTATGAAGCAAGGAAGCAATAAAAATTGATGGGTGACCTTCCCGCAGCTAGAACCAACCCCGCTCCTCCATTCTTCCACACTGGGGTGGACTACACTGGTTTTGTGAACATGAAGGCAAACAAGGGGAGGGGGGTGAGAACACTGAAAGGCTACGTGGCTGTATTCATATGCATGGTCAAGAAAGCAGTTCATTTGGAATTGGTGTCTGACCTTACCAGTTCAGCATTCTTAGCCGCAATTAAGAGAAAAGCAGCCCAGAGAGGAACACCACATAACTTATATAGTGACCAAGGAACCAATTTTATTGGAGCAAATAGGTTGCTGCAGGAGGAGTACAACCAATTACAACAAGTTTTCGGGTATAGTTGCCAGGCAGAAATCGCTGAAATGAACATACAATGGCATTTCACGCTCCATCTTGGCCGAGCGCTGGCGGGCTGTGGGAAAGAGCCGTCCGCAACCTGAAGTTCCACCTGAAAAGAGTGGTTGCTTTTTGGAACAAAGACTAACGTTTGAAGAGTTCACTACTGTACTGACACAACTGGAAGCGTGTCTGAATTCGAGACCATTATGTTCACTTACAGAACACATTGAGGATCTGGATTTTTTATCACCGGCACATTTTTTAACAGGAAGATCCGACTTAACAGTGATTGAGACAAAGAAAGATGCGAGAATTACATGTAGAAATCTAGAGAAATTAAATAATGTTTTGGCAAGTAAATTATGTATTCAGAGTTTTGATAATATATGTGACCCAAATGAGTTCTACGCAGAGTTCTTTTCACTATTAAACAAACAATTCATTGATACTTTTCCACTAAAGACTAAAACTATTTACACAAAATTCTTATTTAGTGATTGGGCGACTCCAGGTATTCGTAAAAGCAGGGAAAAACTTTTTGAACTTTATGGCCTAAAGCAACATATGAATAATACAAGCTTTCATCAGTATGTTGCAAAATATTCTAAAACTTTTAAAAGTGTGTGCAAAATGGCTAAAGCTCTTCACATTAGCAATAAAATAAAATCAGCTGCTGATAAAATAAAAACTACCTGGCAAATAATTAATAATGAAACCGGTAGGAAAAAACAGCGTAATACTGAATTTAATTTAGAGACTGCACATGGTCCCATCAACTCAGATGTAGAAATAGCTCAGGAATTTGAAAACTTTTTTGCTAATATTCCCCATAAAACCACTGAAGCTTTAAATTCCTCACCCGCGCTTTCTGCTGCCTTACTTAGAAAGAATGTAAAGGCATGCCCTTTGGAGTTTAGGTTTCAGCATACAGACCCCCAGGCTGTTATAAAAGCTTTTAAAGATCTTAAAATTAAATCAACAGAAGATCTGTGGGGAATGTCTGTAAAAGTATGTAGATCAGTCATCGAAACCATTGCGCCTTATTTAGCTTTCATATTTAACACTAGTGTAGACCAAGGCGTCTTTCCGGATCTCATGAAACACAGTAAAGTAGTTCCTTTGTTCAAATCCGGTGATAGCAAGGAACCCAACAATTATAGGCCTGTGTCAATTCTGCCAGTTCTCAGTAAGGTGTTTGAAAAGTTGATACTCAATCAAATGTTACGTCACTTTAATAAAAATTCCATCTTTCATGACCAACAGTACGGTTTCACCAAAGGGCGCTGTAACACTGACGCCGGTGTCACCCTAATAAAGAACATTTTTAACGCTTGAGAAGAAGCACAAGATGCCATTGGAATCTTCTGCGACCTCTCGAAGGCGTTCGATTGCGTACACCATGAGACACTTCTGCTGAAACTGGACCACTATGGGATTAGGAATACAGCTCATGATTTGTTAAGATCATACCTGAAAGATAGAAAGGTTAAAGTTCAAGTCAACGGCACAAACTCATTAGGGTCTGAAATGGTAATGGGCGTTCCTCAAGGTTCGATATTGGGTCCATTCCTCTTTTTAGTTTATATTAATGATTTACCCCAAATATTTCTAAATCAGCCAAAGATGGTGTTATTTGCAGATGACACATCATTGATCTTTAAAATAAACCGAAGGTCACCAAATCTTGACGACGTGAATAGCTCTATTGTTCAGGTCCAAGATTGGTTTACGGTAAATAATTTGGTACTAAATAATAAAAAAACCAAATGCATTAGATTTAAATGACCAAATGTTAGAAGTAGCGAATGTGACATCATATTGAATGGAGAAAAACTGGAATTTACTAATCAAACAGTTTTCCTTGGAATCACGCTAGACGAGAAATTACAATGGGGACCCCATATACCATCTCTCGCGGGGCGGCTAAGCTCGGCCGCTTATGCTGTTAGAAAGATAAGACAGTTAACAGATGTAGAAACTGCGCGTTTGGTCTATTTTAGCTACTTCCACAGTATTATGTCGTATGGCATTTTACTGTGGGGTCGGGCTGCTGACATTGAATCCATCTTTGTTTTACAAACAAGAGCTGTCAGAGCCATTTATAATCTACGTCGTCGCGAATCTCTCAGGGAACTATTTAAAAAGATTAATATTATGACGGTACCTTGCCAATTCATTTATTCAAATATTATGTATGTGAGAAAAAATCTACATCTTTTTAATAAAATAAGTGATAGACATCATTTTAATACTAGAAATAAAGATAAAATAGATCAACCATTTTTCAGACTATCTAAAGTAAATACATCTTTTATGGGGTACTGTGTTAAATGTTACAACAGAATACCTTGTGATATATTAGAATTAAATGAAAGAAAATTTAAAAATCATATAAAAAGTACACTTTGTAAACAAGCATATTACAAATTAGAGGATTATATCCAAGATAAAAATGCTTGGAAACATGCTGGTCCTGCTCCATAGGACAATTCAGAATCTAGACAAAATCGAACTGGTTGCTAATTTAATTGTATTTTTTTTTTTTTTTTTACATTTATTTTATTTTATTTTTTGTGATTACTTGAACTCACACACTGACTTATTATTATTAGTATTACTTATTATAATGTTGGAAATATAGTATAATTTTACAATGTTTGTAAGTATGTGAGCACCATGCATCTATCACATAATTATGTCATTCCTTAATTTTTCATTATTTTTACCTATCGTGGTATAGTAATCTTATTCTAGGTGCATTGTCTTCACATATAATTATATAATAAGTGTATACAAGATATAATGTTTTTTTTAAAAGAGTAACGGTGGAGTTTCTTGCCCATTCTTCTCCATACGAAAACTACCTTTTGGAATGGGCGACTAGAATCAGTCTTATTATTTTTTGTAAAGTTTGACGTTCAAAAGTGCCTTTTTTGTGCCTAATTGAAATAAATTATTTGACTTTGACTTTGACTTAGAACAAGATGGCATTTAACAACCAATATTTTTAAACAGATTTGGCAAAAATGGAAGAATTAATATTTGAGCCAATTAACAGCGAGAGAAAAGTGGTCTAAACCTCAGAAAAACTTAAAAATAGGCAACATGGTAGTAATACATGAGGATAACATTCCAGCTGGACGATGGATTATGGGCCGAGTGATAGATCTGCATCCCGGTAATGATAGTTATGTCAGGTTGGTGTCATTGAAAACGAAAAATGGCATCATAAAGCGACCAGTAGTCAAACTTTCGTTATTACCAGTAGAAATCGAGACAAACAACAAACAAGACAGTTCAACTGAAACAGACAGCTTAGCTGAACCGGGTTTTGGGACCCGGAATAACAGAAAACGAACAAGAAACACGCACCAGGCACGTTATCGTTAGTGACCATGGCATTATCATTTTTTATGTCAATCTGCAGCTACAACATAACTTCATTAAACATTAACCAATCTTTCTACTTTGACCCAATATCCAAAATTAGTCTCGTAAAAATAGTTGGGTCCGAACGCCCACCCCGCTCTGGGGCAGCGACGCACTGAACTCCAGGGGAGAGGTACTATCCACCTATTTATTCTCCACTAACCTTAACATCATTAACCCCGGCTCGGAACCCACTTGGGTCACGGTCCGAGGACAAACGATTATAGACCTAACACTTGCTAAAGAAAAGAAAGAAAGAAAGAAAATACATTTATTTGGCACAACAAGCAAAGAGACAAACCAAAGAAAACGCGACAAACCTTATTACAAACTGGCAACCAAATACGTAGGTGGTTACAGGAAATCACCCACACACAAGCAGGACAATGGTGGTCCTCGACACCGGGATGTCGGCAGTCAAAGGAAGCCATGCCATCCTTGGATAACAAGCTGACCAGGCGTCTTTTACGTCTTTTACGGCCTGCACCTGGTGACAGGGACCATCTCGGGACACTGCTCGCTAAACAAACACTTCCAGATAATAGGCATAACAGACAGTCCTCTATGCAGGGCGTGCATGGAGGCTGAGGAGACCGTTGCGCACGTACTCTTTGAATGCACGGGCGGCACCCAGATCAGAACAGACACCCTCGGGTCACCCAGATCATACACAGATGTTCTCAACAAACCAGGAGACCTAATTACCTTCTGGAGGGAGGTGGGCTGGTTGGAATAACCCCCCAAACGGCCGCCATGGCCCACGCACAATGGTCCACCTGACAGACTAAGTGCGGAAACCAAACCCCCTAACATAGAACATAGAACAGTTGGGTCCTGGTTGTATTCTATAACATGTCTCTCGTATTGGGAAGGTATACATGCATTTGAAAAAGTAACAACATATCTGGACAAAACATGCAAAACAACAGGCAGCGAACAGTGTAACATGGGAGATCAGCTGAGGGACTATTCCCTCAGCTGCTGATGATCCATGTCTATGAGTGTAATGAACTGAAATGCTATAATGAACTTCTGATGACGCAACACGTAAGTGGATACTCCAGACGGCGCACAGTGTGCCCATACTGAAAATTAATGGACATGGGCAACAAAGTTCCAATACCAATGTGATTTTTTTTTTATATGACGTGTTGATATTCCTGACAACTTTTATTCTTATAAAATTTCTTCTAAAGTTGATAGTTTGTCTTGATAAAAATTAATTAGATTTTTTTGTATGGAGCGAATCACGTTTAATTTTTCTTTCTTCGATTGTACTAATATGTTGGGTGTATGGCGTGAGTATATGATATAGGGTTATTCTCTATCCATGAAAAAAAAAATCAGCGCCGGCCATCCGCGGCAGCGCGAGTAATCATTCAGTAAAAAAAAAATGTTTGTAAGATTTTTTTTGCCATTTAAAATAAATTCAAAGTATATTTTTTGTCTCATTTGGCTGTTTTGACCTTCTTTTTAGTTAAATATATAGTTTTAATAGCGCATAGGTTCTTATAACTAGTAATTGTGGTAGAGATTTAGTTAATATTGCATGTTATCGGTAGCACCTGCATTGTGATTGATGACTCATTTGTTTGTGCGCTCGGCTAAGCGCATAACAAACGAGTCACCGAAAAATGCTTGTCTCTGATTGGCTGTGTTATTTTTTTAACGATGCACGTTATCTATTGTTGAATAAATATCGTAATAAGTTTCAGGTTATACTAATTTTGATAATGATAGGTGAAATAATTTAAATTTGTACGGGCAAGTCGTTGATAATTATCTACATAATAAAGCGTATGTATATTATAGTATAAGTTATCGTACGTATCATCAATATGAAACTTTAAAGAAATTGTAGCCCTGAAAAGGGCTGTTTATCATATTCCTAGCCCTGGTGGGCTTTTGTGGGAATAATTTAGAGCCGGATCACATTATTTATTGTTCCAGAAGTGCTAGTGGGTCCGGAAAATCTTCGGACTCTACTATGTAGAGTACAGTAGTCTGTAACAACTGAATTGCTTCAGGCAACAACTCATTATGGACCTGTTTCGTTATTTTAGGCCTTATGTAGGATATGTGGAGATCAGAGCTTATTAGAAGTCCATGGAGGATGTCTTCGTTTGTGGTTATTCTCCCCGTTTTCCGAGTGTGCCTCTCCCTGACGTTTCTGAAGTCCTTATTACGGGCTTCGAAGCTTCTTCAGATAAAGTACCTAAAATAAATAAGTACATACATTTTAAATTCAAAACGCAATCGAGTAAAATAATACATCAAACTATATTTATTTTTTACTTACCGATTGGCAAAACACCAAAGTGGTTACGCGCTTAGCCGAGCGCACAAACAAATGAGTCATCAATCACAATGCAGGTGCTACCGATAACATGCAATATTAACTAAATCTCTACCACAATTACTAGTTATAAGAACCTATGCGCTATTAAAACTATATATTTAACTAAAAAGAAGGTCAAAACAGCCAAATGAGACAAAAAATATACTTTGAATTTATTTTAAATGGCAAAAAAAAAATTACAAACATTTTTTATTTACTGAATGATTACTCGCGCTGCCACGGATGGCCGGCGCTGTTTTTTTTTTCATGGATAGAGAATGACCCTAGCTATCATATACTCACGTCACACACCCAAAATATTAGTACAATTGAAGAAAAAAAATTAAACGTGATTCTCTTGATACAAAAAAATCTAATTAATTTTTTTCAAGAGAAACTATCAACTTTAGAAGAAATTTTATAAGAATAAAAGTTGTCAGGAATATCATAACACGTCATATAAAAAAAAAATCGCATTGATATTGGAACTTTGTTGCCCATGTCCATTAATTTTCAGTATGGGCCCACTGTGCGGTGGCGGGGACTTATCAATGCAGTTGGAAACATTGCAAACTCCCTATTCATTAGACGAACAATTCGCGGAAAAATACACCCGAGACATCAACATCATACAACAAAATTAAAAACATTTAGCCAGTTTATGGAAGAATCAGATGTCGATTGTCAAATCGGAGTACAATTTGTTGAAAAGAACAGAAGAAATCATGGCAAAACAGCATAAAATAATTAATAAACATCTAATAACGCTGGATAACATCTCAAACAAATTACAAAGAGAGATAAAAAACATATCATTACTTCAAGGATTTATTATGACAGCCCTAACACCCAGTAATTTACTGCTTAATTTAAAAAGAACTCAAGGTATTCTACTGGACATCCTAACCAATGTCCACCATGGACAGTTTAACATTGATCTGCTTACCCCTGAACAGCTCCAAAAGGAACTTAAGATTATCTCTGGGCATTTATCCGCTGATCTAACATTGCCTATTGAGCCGCACGATATTCGAAAGCTATATTCACTGATAAGCATTAAAGCACGATTATCTAAAGAATACTTCCTTTTCCAAATAACTTTCCTACTTCTTCTTTTCGTGTGGTCAGTGACTAACCTGGTGTCAGAGTTTTAAAGCCACCCATGGGTCTCTGACTTCACATGCCGTCACATGCCGTCGAGAAATATCTCTCAGGCATGCCGGTTTCCTCCGACATTCCCACTTATCAGTAGAGACCCATATAAGTTATACAAAATCCATTCTATACCACACCAGACGAACAACACTATGATATAGTTCATCCCGTCTTCAGAATACCTCGCTACAGATCTAAAAAGAGACTCGTACTTAACAATTACGTCGGGAGAACTTTCGCTATGTAAAGAAGAAGATGATAATTTTATGTGCGATTGCAAAAAGCCGATATGCCGGCTGTCACTGAAAACCAGCGCTGGGGCTCTGTCTCGCATAGGGTCCCAGCATTATGCTGAGTGATGGCCGTTTTGCGTGGATGTGACGCATATTTTCCCTCAATTTTGTTTTTAGTGTTTGTTCCTTTGCTTGCGTCATATGTACCGCAAATAAACGTATTTTCTTTCTTTCTTTCTTTCTATATATGATCTTAACAACGAGAACATTTTTTGTGATTTCGACCGCGACACAGATAAGTGCAAGGTACGAAGATCTAGATGTCAAAACAAATGGACATCACTAACAAACCCGTCACTATTCTTGTATGAAATGGTTGAGCTAAACGGTGCTGATCCATGAGTCATGTTCGTGAACGGGCGCCATCAGTAGGGACTGGTCATCTCTCACGGCTTATTTTAATTTTTGAATTGTTTTTATTTTATTTTTTATTACGGACGCTTTTTACGACACGTCTTTCTACATTGTTCTCACATGTATAATTTCAACATGAATGATGTAAACAATATTTTGTAAGATTTTTTTTTTTTTTAAAGAGTGTCCGTGGAGTTTCTTGCCCGTTCTTCTCCATAGGAACCTACGCTTTGGAATGGGCAACTAGCTTCATATTTCTGACTGACTGACTCCTTGACAATTCAAAAGTGCCTGTAAATGGTTTAATTGAAATAAATGCTTTGAGTTTGAGTTTGAGTTTGATTTTATCCTGAACATTCAGAGCCAAAAGAAAAATAGAATTGACATGAGCCCGGACATTTTTATACCTAAGATGGATCAGTTGAACTTCATCATTAACAGCACTATGCCTTCGAAAACACAAGACAAGACGTAACAGACTCGGGCGAGATGACGTACGCCTTAGAAAAACTACACAAACGCATCGATGACATAAAAAAAGCCAAGTATGAACATTATCCATTCATGACATACATCAGTATGCAGTTAGCTATATCCTGGTCGGCGCGCTGGTGCTGGCGGCGGGAGCGCTGCCGTACAGATGGCTGAGGCGGCACGTCAGACATGGAGCTTCAACAAACCAGAAGTGTTAGTAATGTGAACGTCAATAGTGTTAGGGCGCGGCAAAACATGAGTGAACATCAGTCAAATGCGACACACATTTATGGTGAATTAAACAATTCTATGGTGAATAGGGCGTGTCCTCGCGTGCCTAGAAATCCTTTAGGAACAATAAGGTCTTAATTTTAATTCAAATCATTTTAGTAGCATGAGGAACAGGGTGTAAAGTTCACTCATCCACCATAGAAAAGGGACGATTCTCCGACCAGACGGGTGTTGTGTCTGGCGGGCCGACTGCCCGACTGTTGATATCGGATAGTCATATATATGTCGTTCGCGCGGTAAACTCTAATTGCGCGATGCAGGATTTGTGTGACGTCATGTCTTTGATGCGTAGTACTTATGTGGCGGTGTAACCGCTACATCACTCCCCTCCGGAGACCGGAGGTCGATAGTGGGCTGAGTCTTGTATCTTGCGATGCTTCACAATACCAGTGGAGGTTTCAGTGAGTCGGTACCGGGTGCCGCATAGCTCGCGGTGAGTCGGAACTGTCTGCGGTGATTCCCCAGTGAGTCGGGGTGGCGCTCGTCACGATCTAGTGAGTCGGATGTGGTATAGCGCCGGGTTGTGGCTGACTGCTAGCGTCGACCAGGAGAGGGTAGAAAGAGCTCTGCTTGTGAGACCGGCCGAAAGTGCAGGTGCTGTGCCAAGGTTGCTGATGAGGCTGAGGGTGATGACCAGGAATGCGCGTTCGCTGCATGCTGGTAGTCAGGATACCCGTTGAAGCCGTGGGTGCTGGCTGTCTGTGTGACTCGCCTCACGAAAGCTTGCGAGAGTGATGATGATGATGACGTCACGCCGAAGTAGTTGCACGAAGGCTGCGTTGACTTTCATACTCGGGGTCACCAATTTAGTAACATGAGGAACAGGGTGTAAAGTTCACTCATCCACCATAGAAAAGGGAGGATCCTCCGACCAGACGGGTGTTGTGTCTGGCGGGCCGACTGCCCGACTGTTGATATCGGATAGGTTTATATATGTCGTTCGCGCAGTAAACTCTAATTGCGCGATGCAGAATTTGTGTGACGTCATGTCTTTGATGCGTAGTTCGTATGTGGCGGTGTAACCGCTACATCATTATCCTTTTGTTCTACTAACAGTTTCATCTTAAGTTGGCTTGTTTTCACCTTGTAAACATTATTTTCATGATCATTACATTATTTCACGAACATAACATTGTTTCATCTCAGCATCCCTATCTTTATCTTTTTTTATTCATTTAGTGGCCCGGAATATGTTCGGTGTTTTCATCGAACACCTTAGTTAGCAATATCGGCGTGTCGCGTTGACCTAATTTTATATTACTTATATTTTTATAATAGATTAAGTGCACTTTTGCCCACCGCGTTAGCTGGATGTATTCATCAACATTTCATTAACATTTTAACATTAAGAACAGTTTGAGAGTGAGTTAATAAATAGTGTCCAACAATTTGTTTCTCCTCAAACACCGACACCTTGCTACGTACCCCGACATGTATATTATGTACATCTATCTGCCAATACTACTGTCTTTTTCATTCATAACTTTAACCTATTATTTTATTTTTATTTTTTTCTAGCCTACGCTGTTCACAGAGCAAAGGCCTCTCTCCACTCCTTCCATCAATCGCGAGCCCGCGCGTACTCCTTCCGATTTTGACGGAACCCATCCAGCTCGTCCCGCCGTCTCCTACCTTTTCATAATATCCACAGGAAATACAGGATTTATTTTTGCTCTTGAATGGCATTTCACCTCTCACTTCAAGTGTAACTTTTGCCGCTTATCCTGAAAAAGGAAAACATAATGAATACACTTGACATAAAAAAACGTTTCAGTGGTTTCAGAGATAAGCGCAAGCGAGAGAGACATACAAAAACCCTCTTTTACTAAGTATGATGTTTGTCAATTTAAGATTACTTTGAAAGGGATTTTGGGTCAACCTTTGGTGAATAAAGCATTCTTTCATTCACTTAAAATCCTCGCAATCGGGGTCATGTAAGGCGCCATTACATCTTTTATCATTATGAAAGGATCGTGACACCCTGTAGAACCCTCCAGATTCCATGGAATGGTATAATGTTAGGTAATGCGTTTCAGTGACGAGAATATTCATGAGATTCTGCTGGATACATAACCTATAATACTGAAGGTACTTATATGCCTACAAAATCGCCAAACCAAGACAAATAGCAAGAAGTAATTAAGTAAGGTAGAGAATCAAAGACTTCTCAGGGAAGATCATCATCTGCCTAATCTTTTCAGAACTATTTATGTTAGGGTCGGCTTCCAGTCTAATGGGATGAAGTTGAATAGGTAGCAGTATTTCGCATAGAACGACAGTCTATCTAACCTCCAACCCAGTTAATGGGTAACACAGACCCTGATACGATGCGTGGCGGCGGCGCGGTGTCGCTGCGGCGTTTTACATACAAATATCCATGGTATGCCACACGGTGCGTTCGACGCACCACTCCGGCGCGCCGGAGCAGCACCGCTCAGTTGTTTGTGTGACCGCCAGTGCGGCGAAATCTTTGCGGTGCGGCGCCGTAGCGCATCGTGTGTACAGGCCCGTAAGACTGGTTGTCAAACTTTCGGGCTTCTGACGACTCGTAACGACTGTTAAAGATCCAAAAATGAGAGCCGGAGGCACGGAAGGTTATCGGTATGTTAAGATGGTCACCCATCCACGGACCGACCTAGGCAAGCATAGCTAAACCTGGTAAGGTAATTTCTCAGGCAAGATACAATAAGGAATCATTATAATAATTATAGTATTGGTACCACACTTACTCGCACCCAGTATATTATCCAAGTAGAAGTATTAACGGCACTTATATAAAAAATCGAGACGGCTCAAAACTTCGGACCATAATTGGTTGTAACTGTGATGAACAAAAACTTGACAGCTTCATTTAGCTTGCTAACGAAAGCAAAAACAGCTCAAGCAGAACGCAAGTAAATCCTCGTAATTTTCCAGGAAACGTCTGAAATAAAGGAAAGCCTTTAGACCCGTCGCACGCGCAATTAGCAGACTCAATAGAATTTTATTGTTATTTGCACACATGGGGTGCAATCGACATTTTAAGAGTTTAGAGAATAGTTATTTGTGCAACAAGAGAGCAAAGTCGTTTTTTGCTGCGAGTGTTGATTTTGAATCCCGAGTAAGCGAAGGATTCTATAATTGAATCACGAGCGTAGCGAGTGATTCTAGGTTAGAATCCTGAGCGCTGCGAGGGATTCAAAGACACGAGATGCAAATAACTTTGCTCTCGTGTAACACATACAACTTTTCACCTCAGCAGCGAGAACATACAACATGTAAAAAACCCTGTCCGATCCGTGAGGGTGTTCTTAGGTATCGTACTGTTAGCATATTTATGTGGAAATTTTCAGGAAAACAGAAAAAATAATCCCTACAGTTTTTTTCAATGCTGAATTTGACCGAATTTTACATTTGGTGCGGGCGGCGGCCGTCGTTTAGCGGGTGTCTAAAAGTCATAAGTTATAAGTTTTGCAATTTTTTATGGATTTGGGGTAATTTTGGAACTAAAAATGTGAATTTTGAATACCAATAACTTTTTTATTATCAATAATAATCAAAAAATACTGATTTTTAATGTTACTGCAGTACCATATGCCCATTTTCCCCAGATTTTCGGATTGGACAAGGTTTTTTTTTTTTTACATAATCTTCATCATCTCGTATTTTGCAGCCACCATCTTGGATTTATATTTTGATCTCACTATCGACTTTAGCACCCTCGAAAACTATGAAAACGACACCCATGACGAAAAATGTGAAAATATTCGCAGCCGCCATCTTGGATTTTTATTTTTACTTCACTATCGGCTTACACCAGTATTATAGAAGTTAAGCAACGTTGAAAACCATCGAAACGTTACCCATGAAGAAAAATTTGAAAATTTTCGCAGCCGCCATCTTGGATTTACATTTTGACTTCACTATCGGCTTTAGCAACCTTGAAAACCATAGAAACGACACCCATGAAGAAAAATTAAAAAATTTCGCAGCCGCCATCTTGGATTTACATTTTGACCTCACGGTCTGCTTTGGCACCCTTGAAAACTATGAAAAGACACCCATTATGAAAAATGTGAAAATTTTTGCAACCGCCATCTTGGATTTTCATTTCGACCAAATTCACACTTACTATCTCTCTCCGTCTTTCTTTCTCTTTGAATTAGAAGAAGATAGTCACAAGCACCTTTTCGCGTGACGTTTTCTGCCACTGCACTCTTACCGCAAGCTGCTTAAGAACGTCGTTCCAAAAATTTAATAAAACCTTAACAGATGATTTGCTTGTTTCTTTTTGGTATGGAGTTTTGAAATCGAACTTCGAATCGATTTGTTTCTATCTCTCGCTTTTTTCGTATCGAAGTGAAAGTGACAAAACTAATTGAAGTTCAAACTTTAGAATTTTGTGAGTAGACCCAACACTGCTCTCGGCATTTAAAAAAATAAATTAAAAAGTTACTTTGTCTCACGCTCGCAGCAAAATCGAATTTTGCTCACTGTTTTTTGACAGCAAAACCTGCTTGTTTGAGGTGCTGAGGTGAAATAGTTATTTGTTATACAAGAGTGCAAAGTTGCTTTTTAACCGCGTGTTCAATTTTGATGACCGAGCAAGCGAAGGATTCTAAAATTGAATCACGAGCGCAGCGAGTGATTCAAAATTAGAATCCTGAGCGTTAGCGAGGGAATCAAAAGAGCACGAGGTGAAAAATCTTTGCACTCGAGTGCAACACGTAACTTTTCATTCCACCTCAGCGAGGAAATGACTAAATGCAAAAAAAAAAACGTTTGCGCATTATTAACAGTTTCAGTCAATTCTGTTGGCGTCAAGCAAACTTCCTCGTCGCTAGAATCACTCATTTTAGTTTTTTCACTTGTTTTCAAGTTTCTTGTTTTTAATATACCTAAGGTTTAACAATGACGTGAAAAAATGCCGCGTAAAGAACCGCGTACAAAGCAAATTGAAAAAAGAACACCAAGAAGGTTCCGAGTCTGAGTTTTTAACAAATTAAAAAAAAGTTGTATGATATATTCGGCACCATAGAGGTAGCAGTAAATAGGTTTAATGTTTTTTTTAAATTCACAAACTTAGTGCACACGATGTTCTAAATTCAATTTACTTTATCCTCTAGAGAATAAAAACGGCTTTTCCACTCAGATACTGAAGATTAAAAATACTCTTTCCGAGATGGTGGGATGAAAAATAACATTCCGTACATTTGTAAGATAATGATATGTCGCCGTGAAGTTTTATAGCTCTGCGGGTGACAATTCTGCGCCTGCTTTACAATAAGTTGTATGTTTTATCATTCCTTGCTTTTTTTTAAATGAGAAGAGTTTTCATTTATCGTGTGAACTTGGAAATTCTTTTTTGAATTATTACCAGTTTTCTTTGACTTGGTTTCATCTTTCTATCCGTCTCCGTAGAAGGGTTTATTAAAATCATCACTTTTCAAATAAATAAAGTAACGTGTCGCGCTATCGTTCGTTGTCATGAAAAGTTCCGTCGTTTTGTCGAGATCAGTCGCACTAACGTACGTCGGGCTTATTTGCTGTCGAACCACTGATGGTCAACATGTCGTACTGTCGCCCTAACATTTGTCGCGGATTTTTTTGTCTCAACAATGATGCGGAGTTTTTTTTTATAATTCTAATGACAACCCCGAATACGGGCGTCGTCGCCGAGGGAGGATTAGCAAACGCTGATGTGATGACTTAGAGGCATTTATGGGAGATTGGCTCCGGAAGGCAACACACAGGGAAGAGAGGAATGATGAGGGGGAGACCTTTGCCCAGCAGTGGAAAAATACTAGTCGAGGAAAAAAAAACTCCGTCAGGAACGAAGTTCCTTCTCACGTATGATTTTAAAACCAAAACTAAATTTTCACAGCCGCCATCTGGGATTTACATTTTGACTTCACATCGGCTTTAGCACCCTCGAAATCATAAAAACGAGAACCATGACGAAAAATTTGAAAATTTTGACGTGACGGTTTCTGCCAGTGCACTCCTACCGCAAGCCGCGTTATAGAACTTCGTTGCAAAAAAAACACGAAGTTCCTGTAGTTTCTTTTTTAGAAGCATGTGACTTTACAGATGTCAAGGTCGTATGAAGAAATTCTTATCAGTTAGCAAAACATGTCCTTTTGAAACATAGCTTGTAATGAATTATAATAAACGTGACTATTTACTAAACAGTGCTATCGCTTGACCAACTGACGGTACCGAGTAATTGCGTTTACACAACTTTCTTTCGAAATATTGATAACTTTTAGAGTTACGTGTCGTATTTAAAAAACCGGATACATCGTAGTTTGTTTCGCCGGTAACACATATTGCGCAAAACAAAGCAAAAAAAAATATGTTTTTGTTACATAGCTGTGAAAGTTTTATAATAGTGCAAACTTGCTCAATTAACCTTATTAGTGGCAATCACAACTGCAGTTTTTTTGTGATCTTGTAATGAAGTGCCCTATTATACCTCTTAATAACATATCTAGCTTCTGTCCGCGACTTTGTCCGCGAGCGTATATTCTTCCTCAAGAATTGGGCTATCCAATGCAAAAATATTTTTTTCCAATCCGACTGGTAGTTTTGGAGATAACCCCCCCCCCCCTACATACAAACAAACAAATTTTACCTCTATATAATATGATTATATTTAATTAATTAATTATAGATTCATCTTCATAAAGTGCGAATTAATCAGTTAGAGGTGCTCGGCTGGATAGAGTAGGTCAAAGAGGTTAACACAGGGTAAAATCCTTTGAGCGCCACCTTCATCATTCTCGACACATCTGTCAATCAAGACTAAAAGGTGTGATTAAGATAATGGAGTAAGTATTATTCATTTGTTCAGCTGGGGCTTTAAAACAGATATTAGATTTTATATTATATCAGCATAACATCACGCCTGTGGGTATTCCCCGAAGGGTTAGGCAGAGAGTTACCTATAGACCTAGGGTATATCCTCATTTCGGGGCGAGCCTATTGCCATCAACCGGGCAAAAATCCAGACTCCGGGCTGCTACTGAGAAATTCCAGATGGAAAACCCAATAACAGTTTGCCCGACCTGAATCGAACCCAGGACCTCATGCTTAGAAGTAGTGATTCCTACCATTTTACCAACGAGGCAGTATATTATCCGCTTGCATAAAAAAATTGGGTACGTAATTAACAAACTTTGATAAACTTCAGATGAAATCTTTATCAGCATATTAAAATATATTTATCTTTATCTTTATTGGAACAAAAACATATTTTACAAGTTGATTGCGTTCGTAAATAGCTACATTAGATTTTAAAAAAAACTGTGTCGCAGGTATTAACGCCCACCTCCAAGAGGGAGCGACAGCGTTCCAGATTACAGAAATATAACAAATAAAAAATAAATCAAATAGTAAAAATAAAATTGTACAAAATTAAAATAGGCAAATGTTAAAATGTTGTACATGTAGGAGTGTTGTGTGTGTGTAGTGCGTGTCTGTGGGGTGTAGAGTGTGCTTGTGGAACCTACCCACGAGCACACTCCACGGTACGTGTATTTGGTGGGCATGTCTATGGAAGAAAGATCTTTAGGGTTTGACTAAATACTCCAATTCTTCGTATGTGAGAGCATTGATCTCATTGCTATTGATCAAGAATTCTTTTGCAATCCCGGAGAGTGCATTGGTCAGCAGAAACTGAACTGCCGGCGGACAATTTCTAATTTAACACCCGATTTCGGGCAGACTGTCAGTTTTACGTTTTTGTCTTCTAGACTCAGGGTCAAAACTCAAAAGACAAGTTTGAATGTTTACGCAACACTGTAGTTAGCACAAAGAGTGCCTTACAGTAGGTAGCTTCCATAGCGTGTACAGTTCGCTGGTAGGGAAGCGATAGGGTTCAAAGGCCATTAGCTTTAGGAAAGCCCTCTGTGCGCTCTCCAAACGCAGCAGAAGACATTTACCAGCACCACCCCAGGCCGAAATATAATACGTTAAAACGGAATGGGCAAGAGCAAATATAAGCAGCTAATACTGTAGCATTTCTTATTACAATATTTACATAAAATTAAAATTGGATAAAAAAAAAACGTACTGAACCCACACACTATGGCACGCACCTGACATTGCTTTACATATATAAATCAGCGCGTGTGAATTGTTTACAGTGTATATAGAACAGATCGTGGGAATTATTCAAATTATTTGTTCGTCTGTGTGCAACATTTAAGTAAATAAACAAACATGAGGAGTTTTGTGATTTTCGCGTTTGTCCTGTATTTGTGCCAGGTAAGGTTTATTTTGTCTTTTGAAACTACATTTTTTGCTAAATAAATATGACTCTTAATTTGAATTGTACCTTTCGTCACTTACGAGTACATGAGAACATTAAATTTTATTATCTACTAATTATATTATAAATTTATAGCAGTGCGGGTACAATTTTTTTTTTAATATTACGTATGAGCATTGTCAACAAAATTGGAAGCGAGTTGGTTAGGTGGCACAAGTCAAGAGATGATGTCGTTTTAAAACAAAAATAAACACAACACAATTTATATAGTGTTTCTTCGTTATAAATGAAAGTGAAAAATTTATTTTTAAAGTTGAGTGAAGTCGCTTCTTTTAAATCCTTTGGAAGTTTATTATAGAGCTGTGCTCCCCCATAGGTTAAGTTATTTTTACCGTAGTTAGTTCGTACTCTAGACAACCAGCAGGCCTAACATGACACACGCGACAATTACTCGCTCTCGCGTGAGTAATTTTTGTCTATTTCGGTCACTTTCTCGGTTTCTGACAGGCAGCGCTTCCATACAAAATAGTCGACTCCTGTCAAAATTGATGTTTTCTCGACAAACCCTAACATGGCACCTTAGTTATCTCGATTTTTCACAATTCAACACGAGATAATCTCCGATTTTTCCATCATTTAGTCGTATTTACTATTTTACAATATATTAATAAGAAAATACTTAGTTTTAAACTACTATGTAAATTGGAACGACGTGTTCTATATGGAATTTTTGGTTTTTTGTATGGAAAATATGAAAAAATATTACCTACATGTTGAGTGTTAGGGGTTTGTGAGTTTCATAAAGCGAATCGAAATTTTCATTATTTTTGCGATAGGACACACCATTTTCGAGATATAAGCAAGAGAAAAGAAAAAAAGACAGTATTGTTTTTGCACCGTCGAGGTGTTGGTGTGAATTTAAGTTCATTTTTTAATCACGATTAAATACTTAGACAATCAAAATTTTAGGTCAAGAACGTAAAATTCTGAACGGAAAAATTGCCATTTTCACTAAATTAATAGCTCAGTGCCGTCAAACTAAAATATAGTTAAGTTGTGTCACTTTAGTCTATTTCAGATTGGAAAATCGTCGGTTGAAAATCTAAATTTTGGTGATTTTTAGTCTAGTTTAGAGGCATTTGTGACAAGAGAATCGGCACCATTGAATGAATGAAACAGAATCTCAAGCCGATGTTGCTATGATAAAAATAATTTGTTTTTAATAATTTGCAACATCGGTTTCTCGCCGCAAGATATAGAAGTGTCAAAGTGCCTTTTTCGAGATATCTCGTCGTTTACGGTCATGTTAGGGATTAGAATGACGTCAGAATCGTAGACAAATTTCGACAAAACGAGAAAAAGAGCTTTCTCGCGCTTGTCATGTTAGCGCTGCAGGTGACAAGCTCGACGAGATGAGTATTTGCATATTTCCCCTTCTGTTGTGAATGTAATGCGTGAGTGTATAAATTTATGAATGATTTTATAGATTAATATGCATGTGATATATATAAAGTTGTTTGAGTTGTTTGATGTTGAATAGGTTCGTCTCTTTGTAAATAGTTTTTGACGGAGTTAAGAAATCATATTTGTGTAGTATTGTGATTATTTTATTTTGTAGAATTTGGATTGGTTTTAGACTAGTTTTAGATGAATTACCCCTTATTTCGATAAAATATAATAAATGAGGCGTAACAAGGGAGTTATATATTCTATGTTCTATGTTATGGGGTTTGGTTTCCGCACTCAGTCCGTCAGGTGGACCATTGTGCGTGGGCCATAGTGGCCGTTTGGGGGGTTATTCCAACCAGCCCACCTCCCTCCAGAAGGCAATTAGGTCTCCTGGTTTGTCTAGAACATCTGTGTATGATTTGGGTGACCCGAGGGTGTCTGTTCTGATCTTTGTAATGCCCGTGCATTCAAAGAGAACGTGCGCAACGGTCTCCTCAGCCTCCATGCACGCCCTGCACAGAGGACTGTCTGTTATGCCTATTGTGTGGAAGTGTTTGTTTAGCGAGCAGTGTCCCGTGATGATCCCTGTCACCAGGCGCAGGCCGATCCTGTCCAGACGTAAAAGACGCCTGGTCAGCCTACTATCCAAGGATGGCATAGCTTCCTTTGACTGCCAGCAGCCCGGTGTCGAGGACCACCATTGCCCTGCTTGTGTGTGGGTGATTTCCTGTAACCACCTGCGTATTTGGTTGAAGGGGATAGGTACGATAGGCTCGGGTCCACAGACTGCCGTGCTGGATCCTCGTCTAGCAAGTTCGTCAGTTTGTAATAGAAGTGTGTGACTGACTGTATCAAACGCCTTCTTTAGATCAACAAAGCCTCCTTGTGCTACTGGTTTTCGTTTGTCATGTGTACCTGAGTTCATCGTTGTGAGTTCGTCAGTGAATGTCTCTCTTTCTGATATTAAATGTCGTTTTTGTTTCGGTTAGAAAATAATAGGTGTATATAGGGTGACTGGTAATTAGTGCCCGATACTTAAACACGTGACTTTACTCATCATTATGAACAACTTTTACTATGAGACCAAACCTGAAATCGCGAAAAAACAATCAGCTGATCCCTACATTTATGTTCGCATTAGAGCTCGTCAAAATGCAGGGAACAGCTGATTGTTTTGTTCGCGATTTTAGGTTTGTTCACCCTATTATAAATATATTACATATTGTGTTGGTTGGTATAAGACTTCTTACCTCTACCTCTGAATGAAGGACGCAAAGTGATCGTAAAACTCATCCTATGTGTACCTGAGAAATAACGAAGTATTAGACAGTAACGAAGTATTAGACTAAAGCCCCACTGTTCCTATTACTACCATGTGTCAGTGGCCCGGGAGATATTTGTACATTCGCCACACCCCCGACTGGTAGGAGTCCGACATAACCATTCGTTTGCCCGAGACGAAGAGTATCCATGAGAATATACCCACGAAAAAAAAAAAACAAAATAAGTTACAGTTTCGTAGGTACCAGTTTTTCTAATTCTAAAATTCAAGTTAACATATGAAACAACGTATTTGGGTGAAGGATGAAAGCGCTTTGCATAACATGGTTTATTTTACAGAATGCGACAGCCTACTGCTGCTTCCGTGATCCTTTTATGCTGCCCACCACACCGTGCACCAACATGTGTGGCAGCTCTTGCACCAACATGTGCGGCAGCTCTTGCGACAACATGGCCAACTCCTGCAACCGCGGCGTCCCCTGCAATTGCTTCAGAGATCCGGCCAACATTTGCAATGTTTGTGACACACCCTCGCCAGTATGCCAATGTATGTCCCAGTGTGGCTGTGACGGACTCAACTATCCCATATACTTCCCAGAGGTTGAATATCCAGTGACATATATTGGAAATTGATCCCTTCTTTTATAGAACTTGTTTTTCTGTTTAAATGTCGAAAGAATAAACATATAAAATAGTATGATGATGTATTTTCATAACATTTCGCTGCATACCTAATACCGACCCATTATATAGGTAATAGTTTCAAATCAGCGGCCGAAGATCGAAATAGTGCACTCGTATAATCAAAATGGCATCTTTTGCCAAACTCGCAAGTTGTTTAGTGATCGCAAAATTAATTAATTCAACTGCTATTATAACTATATTGGAGTTTTCATTTGGAAACAGCAGCAGCCTGGAGTGTGGAGTAGGTCGGTACCTACCTAAAATCGCAAAAGAAACGGATAATCTTCTTCTTGCTAAATCTAGAATGAATTTCTAAATATAGTCTCCCCCATATTAATAAAAAATACTATTTATAGAACAATCCCATGCAAACAAAGAATTATAAAGCCCTGGATAACTACAGGTCTTTTAAGATGTATACGTAATAGGGACAGAATGCACTATAATACAAGTAAAGAGCCGAATAACCAGACCTTAAAATTAACCTATTTACGATATCGCAACTTCTGCAATGATTTATTAAAAAGAATAAAATCAGACTATGAAGAAAAGGAATTTCGAAAATCTAAACACAACCCTAAAAAAATGTGGGAAACTGTCCGCAGTGTAACTGACACCAAAAGCGTGCGTTCGACATCAACAGAACTCCTGTCAATTGAAAACTGCCCTACTAAGTCCGTGAACAAAATTAACACGTACTTTGCAAACGTTGGTATAAATCTTGCAAACAATATACCTAGCTTAAACTGCCCTCAGTCAGTCGACATCCACCAACAAAATACAGCCAATTCAATGGTTCTTCTGGAAACAGACGAAGAAGAGGTTAACTCAATTATAAACAGCCTCCGGGTTGACAGTGCTACCGGTTGGGACGGCATCCCACCAAAATTGCTAAAACACGCTAGCCATATCCTGGTTCCACCTATCACACGTATTTGTAACCTGGCCATATTTACAGGTATATTCCCCAGCGCTCTAAAAAAAGCCATCGTACATCCAATATACAAGTCGGGTGACAGAAACATGGTCACGAACTATCGCCCAATTTCAGTCCTTCCAGCAATCTCCAAAATTCTGGAAAGAATAATGTACAAACGCCTTAATAACTACCTAAACAAACATAAAATCATCTCCCAAAAAAAGCTCGGTTTTAGACGCGGACTATCCACAGAGGACGCGGTGACATCTTTACTAGATTTTGTAGTTGACAAAATCGACAATAAGTTCAAGTGTCTAGGAATCTTCCTAGACCTTTCGAAGGCATTCGATACAGTGTCTGTTCCTCTACTTCTTTCTAAACTTGAATCCATCGGAGTGCGAGGAATCGCTCACGACTTATTTAAAAAAATTCTTACTGATAGAATGCAGTGCGTTAGGATAGGGGAGTACGTTAGCGAAGCAAACCCGGTGATTATCGGAGTCCCCCAAGGAAGTTTGCTCAGCCCTCTCCTTTTTCTGATCTACGTTAACGAACTCTGTGAACTATCCCTTCCATCCGCAAAAATAATAGCCTACGCAGATGACACGGCAATTCTATCTTATGGCCGTGATTGGGCTTCAGCTAAAGAGACGGCCGAAAAGGGACTCGGTGAAGTGATGTTATGGCTAGAGCAAAACAGTCTCACACTAAACGTTGCGAAAACTAATTTTATCACCTTTGGCTCAAGACGTTCCACTCTACCACAAGACGGTTCATTACTAATTAAAGCCCACAAATGTTCCAACCTTCTCCCCATTTGCACATGCCCCGTTGTAACTAGAGCACCAGTGGTACGATACCTCGGCCTTCAATTAGATGCCTGCCTGTCCTGGAAAACACACTTACAAACAGTCTCCGCACGAATACGAAAACTTATTTTTCTATTTAAGAAGCTAAGGGCAAACATCGAAATCCTTAAGATTGTTTACTCGGCACTAGCCGAATCAGTATTGAGCTATTGCATCACTGCCTGGGGAGGAGCCGCCAAGACCGACATTATACAGGTGGAAAGAGCCCAGAGAGCCGTAATTAAAGTCATTTTAAAAAGATCCTTCAGATTCCCAACGCGGCAACTTTACAGGGATTTTAAAACACCAACGGTTCGACAACTATATATACTACGCGCAGTCATGCGAAAACACGCGACTCTTCCATACAGCATAAATAACAGCCCGACAGTAAGAAGAAGACCCAAACCGGCTTGTCCCACAACACATACAAAAACTACATTCGCTAGACGTCACTATCCCTACCTAAGTGCCCTTATATACAATAAAATACATCAAATACATAATATACATACACTAAATACACACAAATGTAAAAAAATTACTAAAGAATTCCTCCTCACCCTAGATTATGATGAAACAGAAGCACTGATGAAACCCACATACAAATAAATAATTATTAGTATCACGAACGCTTACACAACCACAGACACCCCAAATCACACACCTCTACACACACACGACACACATTACACAACACACATCACACACTCATACACAACACACATCACACATTCATACACTTTCCCCATAACACCACATCACACGCGCTTACTCACACACAATTTGCTGCTGTTACACTTTTTAGATTTCTTAATTTTGTAAAAAAATCTTAGCGGACGAATGGATGGCCCCTATAACATAGGATTGTCCTAGCATCGGGGTCATTATTCACAAAAAAATGAGCACAAATGTAATATCATAATAACGTAACATGCATTGTATTACTTCTTTTTGCTAAATAAATTATTCTTATTCTTATTATAATAGGAATGTTGACTAAAAATATTTTTTTTGTCCGTTAGGTAGATTATTAAAAAATATTGGACACAATATTTTAATTTTTTTTATGTTATCAAAAAATAACGGCGATACATTGAGTTAACATTTGTTATGACGGCACGAGTATGTAGATTTTATACTTACTTGTGACGTAGCGACCCCCACTCCCCAACTTTAATGCGTTGTATCTAAGTCATTTTTTATTAACATGCTAAAGCAAAAAATACGTGCCTAAATATTTTTTATTAACTGACTGACGGACGTCCACCCACAAGGTGGACAGACGACCTAATAAAGGTCGCAGGAAGCCGCTGGATGCAGGTCGCTTCCAGCCGGCTGATTTGGAAATCATTGGGGGGGGCCTATGTTCAGCAGTGGACGTCCTATGGCTGAAATGATGATGATGATGATGATGACTGACGGACTAAATGGAATTTGTTTTTTTACCCAGTCATCATCCCTATTTACTTGCAAAACATACGAATCCCTTGTATGAAACCTAAACACCAACAAGGAAACAATTTCCAAGAAGAAGAATTTCGGTCAAGGGCATTCAAGAATTACAAATTAGTTCAAACCACGTCTAAGTTACTGTGAGCCAATTTGAATTTACGACTTCTGCGGTATTAAGAGGCGTTAAACCCACCTTATTTGAACTTAATAAGTTATACCCCAGGGTGAGTACACCTGTAGTTGTTTGTTACCTACTCTTTTGCTTTTTCCTTGTGTCGATGATTCCATTTACTTATACCTATATTTTAAACAAACGCTACGCTATTTATTAGTCATTGGTAGTTTTCCAATTTATTATAAGGGCTAGAGACAAACAAGCCCGTGTGCCCGGTGGGATTTCCCATTGGTAAAAATGATGATATTCCATACAAACTTTCATCACTTACTAATCGCTTCAGGGTTCTATGACTTTAATAAAATCCTTCCTTAGTGCTCAGTTACTTACTTTCTTTATACAAAACTAGCTGTCCGCCCCGGCTTCACACGGGTAGCACTAAGTAATTATCTACGGCGCACATACCTACCCTACCCTACTCTACCTACCATACCTATCCTACCTAAAACCTTCTCCTGACAATAAAAAACACAACAAAAAAAGAATTAGCAAAATTGGTCCAGCCGTTCTTGAGTTATAAATAGTGTAACTAACACGACTTTCTTTTATATATATAGATGGAGACGATAATCAATCTGCCTAGCCTTTTCCCAACTATATTGGGGTCGGTTTCCAGTCTAACCGGATGCTGCTGAATACCGTATTTTACATGGAGCGGCTTCCTATCTGACATCCACAACCCAGTAACTGGGTAATACGAAACCCCTTGGTAAGACTGGTTGTCAGACGTTCGGGCATCTGACTACCCGCAACGACTGTCAAAGATCCACGAATGACAGCCGGGACCAACGGCTTACGTGCTTCCGAGGCACGAAGGAGCCTTGGTATGTTAAGATGGTCACCTTTCCACAGACCAACCCCGGCAAGCGTAGCTTAACCTGATGAATCGGCCTGAACCGAATAAACGCATTTTCTTTCTTTTCGTTTTACCTGTGCGGCAGTTATTACTTAGCCACGAGCTCCTCCAAAGTGGAGACGATAATACAACAATAAATAAAACTTAGTTTATCTAATGACGTTCCCAGTTCGCATACAAAATTTCAGACAAATATATGCTCAATGGTTTATTGACTATCTAGCATTCTAGCTAGTCGGCTGATCGGCAAAACCCATAGTCTATTGTTACTTAGTTCGTCTGAAAAAAATACTTTTTAATTTTGATGTTAGGATTTATTTGTCAACTAGCTGTTGCCCGAGACGTCATTTGCGATCCAGGATAAAAGTAGCCATGTCCTTCTCCAGGCCATGGTCTTATGAATCTTGCATATGGGTATATACAAAATTTCATCCAAATCCGTTCAGCCATTTTAGTGTAAAAGCGTAACAAACAAACCAAAAACAAACTCACTTTCGTGTTTATAATATAGGAACTAGCACTTTGACCGCGGCTTCGCTCCCGTGGTCTTTCCCGCGGGACCCGTTATTTTTCCCGGGATAAAAAGTAGCCTATGTTACTCCCTGAAAACTAAGCATTCAAACAACTCACTGGAAACTTCACCCATGCTACCAACTTTTCTGAATTAGTAATCTTTTCCTTGAAAAAAAAAAAGTTTTGCAATAGAATAATCTCGTAAGAGTTTATTCTGTAATATGGTAACTCTGTTTCTGTGCTGATCCCTGGAACTAACCCCATTAGAAAAATACACTAGCTGCTTTGTTAAAGAATAGATTATTTATTTTGGATACAAAATAGCTGATCAGCTAACATCACATTCCTAGAAGTGGTATTCGTACTTCTTTGGTTCTATTCTATCCTCATTTTTGCAGCCTTGGAACCCAAGTAAATATTCTGTTCATAATTCTCGGAAAACCTTCTACCTCGGAGAATTTGGATTACCTAACATGTAAAATGCAACCTTTGTTCGGTACTGGACTGATTCTTGGATTGGACAGATTAGTTAGTTCGGCAGATTCTCTACTCGACTGATTCGTGGATTCGTCATATTCTAGGGTTCGACGGATTAGCTATACGGCAGAAGTACAGGTGAAAACAAAAACAAATAAAACGCACTTTAATTAAAGAACAAAAAAAAACATATTTAACTTTTAAATATAAAATTAACCTTGCACAACTGTTTTAAACAATCAATCACGCTAACTTCATTCTTCATTGCTGCAGTAACAATTTTGTTTATTTGACAATTTTTTTGTATGAGTTTTGCATTACGCTGCTTCCCGTTGCAATAAATTTGTTCTCTTTTTAACTTTGTGTCTTGAAAACGGGATTCTTTTTTTAGCAATTGTATAAATAGATAGAGTGGTGGCTTAATGGGAAATCTTTTTTTTAGTCTCGCAGCCACCCTTCGATTGGGTTATTTGTACGAAAATTTTCATTATAACAAGTAAACACATTCTCGGTATATATTCCCATCCACTGAGTTGAGAAATAATTATTAAATGTATTATATTCCGGTGAGTCATTAACCAGTTCTTGTATACTTAATATTGCTTCGGGAACGAAAATCGGCGGAAGCAACGGCAGTTGCATATAAGGCGCATGATATACTCTCCATTTTCAGTTTTATCTAATCCAATATTTTGGCTCTTTTTAAGTATCGCTTTCCAGTAATGAAAGTAGCAGCCAGTTACTTTTACACCAGGATAAACTGATTTCACGGCTTGAATGGTTGCTATTTCAAAGTCGCACTTATAATTTTCAATTATCACGGAAAATTGGTCCCTTAAAATAGTGAACAATCGTTCATAAGTTGCCTGCGTTTTATTACGTAGAAGTATGTAAAGCACAGGATTAAAATTTATGGTATTGTCATCGTGAGAAATATTTATATGAAGACTGTAGACTTGATAAAAAGGAGTGGGGCATGTTTTAAAGGTGCCATCCCCGTAGTAACTCTTACTTTTTTTCAGATAGCCTTTCGCCAATCTTGACCCAAAAATCAAAATTTTGTCTTCGATTCCATCATCAAATAAAAAGAAATCACCCACTAGACTGTGCAGTAGCTTCAGAGATTTCATATATTTACAGTTTTTTGTATTCATTTTCAGGTAATTACATCTAGCTTTATACAACACATCCTTTTTCTGTACAAATGTTGGTTTATCTTCATCATTTAATTTGCAGTCGGCAGTGTCCATAAAATCTTCAAATAATTTTGGGATTGGTTCGAGTTTTTTGCATACTAAGTCTTTACATTCCTCTATTAAACTGTCTACTACGTTTTTGGTAAAATCGGGCATGCACATATGACTAGACTCTCTAACAATTCGGTTTAGTTTGTCCAAAGTGATAGAACTGCTGCATTCTGCCTTATTTACACATCGCCAGTTTGTAGTACCACATTTGTTATTTTTTACAAAATTGTATCTGTGTCCAGCATGTAAAACAACGGGTTTTCCCCTTTCACTTTTAATAAATTTTAAATCCACTACATCGGTGCTCGAGCCGGCAAGATCCATTTCTTGCAATATTTTTATTCATGTCTCTATGTCACTTCACAACAAACAGGAAAACAAATGCCAGTGGATTATTTGAAGTTGAATAGGTAGGCATAGGCTAAATGACAATAACTTGAAGTGGCCTGTTAGATAATTGAGTACCTATTCAAGGAGTTTACATACTTAACCATACGAGTATATTATTTGTAAATCATAGATTTAGAAAAATTATAAATAAGTAGGTATACCCTGCTAAGGCTGTTTTTTTGTTTAATCTTTTTGTGCACAACTGTTCATTTTCTGTCGTATAGCTAATCTGTCGAACTCTAGAATATGACGAATCCACGAATCAGTCGAGTAGAGAATCTGCCGAACTAACTAATCTGTCCAATCCAAGAATCTGTCCAGTACCGAACAAAGGAAATGCAACAGCGCTACATGCATATAACTTTTGACATTTTTTATGATTTATTTACTTTATATTACAATTTATGTTTTCCATACATTCGAATTCGAAGATATTCTCAAATAAGACCCCGGTGGATGACTAAAGGAATAAAAAAATGCTGCAAGCGTAAACAGCAATTATTATGGAAGTATCGTAAAAATCGAAATATCATACACAAAACCAATTTAAAAAAATTTGCGAGTAGATTACAACGTGTTATAAAACTGACAAAAAAATCTCAAAATAATTACTTTATCCATACAGCTCAAAACAAATGTAGGGCTACTTGGAACGTTATCAGTAAGACAATGTGTGATGTGCCAAAAACCGAAATCAATCAAATTAATATAGACGGTAAACATTGTACTGATGCTCCTCAGACCATTGCGGATTGTTTTAATAATTTTTTTATAGACCAAATACAAGATAACTCAAGATGTACTAATAAAGCAGAGACCATTCCTAATCACTCGGAAACATTATTCATGTATCCAACTGCGCCCCAGGAAATTCATAAAATAATATTAAACTTAAAAAATACCAACAGTACTGGATATGACAGTATATCGACTAAAATTATAAAACAATTGCCAATTAAAATATCCTGCATTTTAAGTCATGTCATTAATCTGTCGATTCTAAATGGACACTTTCCGGATAAACTTAAATTAACAATCATTAAACCTCTATTCAAGAAAGATGATCCCTACAATATGAATTGTTATAGGCCTATAGCACTAGTACCGGTGCTCTCTAAGGTCTATGAAAGAGTTATTTATGACAGGATAAATGACTACTTTGAAAATTTCAATTTATTTGCTAAAGAACAGATAGGTTTTAGGAAAAATAAAACCATTAATATGGCCGTCTATGATTTTCTGACTACAGTTATGACTAGCATAGACAATAAAATTCCGGCGTGCGCATTGTATATGGATCTTAGTAAAGCCTTTGATTACGTGGATCACCAAATTCTGTTAAATAAATTGTACAGGTATGGCATTCGAGGCACTTCATTGGAACTGATAGCTTCTTATCTTACCAACAGAAAACAGTCCACATTAGTTACACGAGTATGCACCAAAACAAGTACAGAAATTAACTACACTTCAGAATATAGAGAAATCAAACAAGGCGTCCCACAAGGAAGTGTTTTGGGCCCTCTGCTATTCATCATTTATATAAATGACCTTCCCAAAGTAACTAATCATCCCACTATACTTTTTGCTGATGATAGTACTGTTGTTTTCACAAGTGATGATAAATTGTCCCTAGAACAAGACATAAACAGGACCCTAAGTGATATTATAAAATGGCTTACTAATAACAATTTAAAAATGAACTTTGACAAAACTAAAATTATGATATTTCGCAATCGTAAAGCCCAATTTACTGACATTAATATAGATTATACAGGCAACAAAATAGATGAAATAGCAACTACTAAATTCTTAGGCATGTCAATTGACTATAATTTGAATTGGAAAACACATGTTGATTCTTTAATTCAAAAACTAAATAAGCAATCATACGCTCTTCATATGCTGGCAAAAACGGTAGACACTTCTGCTGTACTTGTAGCATACCATGGCTACGTGGGGTCCTTGATAAAGTATGGTATTATATTCTGGGGTAATTCCACCAATAAGGACATTGCATTCAAGGCGCAAAAGCGGTGTATTAGGGGCATGTTTAATATCAACCAGACTGATAGCTGCAGACCATATTTTGTCAAATATAATATATTGACATTGCCATGTGTTTACATTTATGAGATTGCTAGCTTCGCAAGAACTAACAAACATCTTTTTGACAAGTATAGAAGTAAGCGGCATGGTGATAAAATTTGTAGCAAATCTAGCAGGACGGCCTTGTATACCAGAAGCATTTTCAGTATGGCACCGCGTATATACAACCACTTACCAAAGTCTATACTAGATACTCCATCCATCGATGAATTTAAAAAGAAATTAAAAAGATTCTTGCTGTTCAAATGTTATTATAGTATTCAGGATTATTTAGTAGAGGATGTAAGAACAAATTGTACTCAAAAATAATTTTGTTGATGTGACATGTGATTAATGCACTGATTAATTATTTATCTATTATTATTATTTTTAACATTAATTTACAAATCTATCTTGACATTCTTATTATTTTAATTTTCAATTATTCTAGTGACATTGTTATTTGCTAATATTTCATTATTATTTGCCACGGTGAAATTGCCAAAATTATGCTATTAATTATAAATGATTGTTGCAATGAATTGTATAATAAATAACAATGTTGTGCTTGTGACATAGTCAAAGCTTGAGATTTGCATGCCTCAAGGCGTAATATGGTTGAACTATTTTTTATTTTTTTTTAACACCTTTATGTAATTACCCATATTAGCAAATAAATGATTTTGAATTTGAATTTGAATTTGAATTTGAATATAAAATGAAGGTTTATTACCACGTATACTGTCAGGTATACACAAAGATATATGGAAGAATTTTATACTATGTTCATTTTACATAATATCACGCCTGTATTCCCGAAGGGTTGGGCAGAGGTGTACCTGTAGTACACCCACATTTCACCAGTTATGTTTGAGTCCCATGTATTAGGGGCGAGCCTATTGTCATCAACCGGGCACAAATCCAGACTCCGGGTTGCTACTGAGAAATTCCAGATGGTATACTTTTTTGCCACCGACTACCCCACCAAAAAAATAATTAAATGCTATGTAAATAACAATGACAGGAACTTATCATCACGTCATCCATAAAGACTAAATGGGAAAAATACGTAGTATCGAAGCTAACTCAAAAACTTTCCAAGCAAACACACAATTTTTATTCCATTTCAATCAAAAAAAGAATTATCCAAATCGATCCACAATTGACGGAGAAAACGGTAGAAATACATTTAAAAAAAACATACGTGCGTTACGAACATAGAACCTCCTCCTTTTTGGAAGTCCGTTAAAAATTAACATTTATAGAGATATTATGTAACAAGCAGTGTACCTACCTACTAACATTCAATGTGTACATACACCCAGTTCATCAAATCCCTTGAAAGCGTATTATAGACTCTGTGCGAACATTATTCTAGGAAGCTTTTAGTTTACCTTTCCCCGAGCCTTCATCCTCTCAGTTACTAATGAATACTAGGAACTCACATGCAGTAGCTTCGTAACTAATATTCTAGACTTTGTGGCTCAGCTGTTACTAGGGACTGGCTTCAACTGCACCTGACAAAGGGAACTGATATCCTTTGATAGATTATAAATGTTAATTAATGGAATGATTGCGTTGATCTGGATTTAATTACAAGGAGTGGGACAGCGTAGGCTATAAATCAATCTGCCTAGCCTTTTCCCCGACTATGTTGGGGGTTGGCTTCCAGTCTAATGGATGCAGCTAAATACCAGTATTTTACATGGAGCGACTACCTATCTGACCTCCACAACCCAGTAACTGGGTAATACGATACCCCTTGGGAAACACCCGGGGCCAACGGCTTAACGTGCTTTCCGAGGCACGGAGGAGTTTCGGCATGTAAAGTTTGTCTCACTTCCATGGACCAACCACGGCAATCGTTACTTACCCTGATGGATCGACCCGTGCGGCTGTTATTACTTAGCCACGAGCTCGTCCACATCGTAGGCTGTAGATATTAGTACCGTACCTAATTAAAAGTAACGGTGGAATGGATCGCCATACCTACTGAGCGCATTTTAGGATCGCAGTCTCATTAAAAATCGTTGGTGAATCACACACGAGACAGATATAGATATTAAAGTTGGCCTAGGCTGGACAGTAATTTCTCACATGGAAAAACTAGGGGAAAAAAATGTTTTTCACCACTCCCGCACGAAAGAAGTGTCTCTACGAAAACAGTGAGGAAAGTTGGTTTGTTTTTAAAGTAATGAAGTTCAGAAACTAACCTTGCCTGATTTTTTATGTTAAGTTTTAAAGATATTTTAAAATATAAAGAATTATTTTGATTTGCTTTGTGTCTATTTAATTTATTTACCTATGATGACTGAATACTTTCTTGCTGGGAGTGGTGAAAAGTTTTGTTTGCAACTTGTGAGCAAGTTCATTTGCTATTCGTTTTGTTGAGTCTCGAGCGAACGAAGGATTGAAAAATAGAATCACGAGCGCAGCGAGAGGAAAAACGAACTTTCCTCACAAGTTGGATAAATAACTATTCCTAAACAAGAGACGGTAAAAAATAGCCAAGATGAGCCCTGACGTAAATGACAAAAGAATCAAAGACCGATTAGCACCTAAAACTAAGAAAATTTTAGTACTCACTGAATATAACCCAGAATTAATTCCAAAATGCCGCAAGAAAATTATGTACCATGAAATATTCGGGCGACCATTAAGTCTTAATTATTCAAAGCCTAAATTACTTTTTGGCGCGAAATGCCTCCGCCATATTTAATTTTGTTGTGAGCAGTTCGTACACGCGAATATTAAGTTGATTTAATTAATTTTCCTTGGCATTCTGGGTACAGACGATGTTTGTTTCAGGCTGCAATTTAAAAGGGTCCGAAAGACAATATTCCTAGCATGAATATGAAGAAAAATAGGAACGCCTCTGTGGTCTAGTTGGATACCTGTCTCAGACCCAGAGGTCCCGGGTGCGTGAATACAAAAGTGGATGCAACACAGACACCCATTGACTGTGCTGCATTATCTTGCGATGGCTTAAACTATCGCAAGATAATGCAATGCGCAGGCTGTCTGACACCAGCTGGAACACAGCAGTTTGTAGAGAGAAAAAAAAAAAAAAAAAACTCCCTCGTTGGTATAGTATGGTCGCAGGCGCGACTGTAAATCTTGAGGTCCAGGGGTCGATTCCAAGGTCGATCCATTGGGTTTCTCCATCTAGAATATCTCAGTAGCAGCCCGAAGCCTGCATTTGTGCCCGGTTGATGGCAATAGGCTTGCCCGCTATTACATGGGACTAAACATAACTGGCGAAATGTGGATGTACTTTTGGTACACCTCTGCCTGACCTTTCGGGGAATACTGGCGTGATGTGTTTTATGAATATGAAGGAAAATAGGAAAGTCATCGTTTAGATATTTATTTATGTAGAGGCCCCCTGTGCTACCGCGGTCACGGCAACTCAACATACTGTATTATTCACAGACCATATTTATAATAGAGATTTAATACATACTGTATTATTCACAGACCATATTTATAATAGAGATTTAAACAGCGTGTACCTGCGTGTCCGCAGGGTCACATTCGTGCTCGAAGTACCTCTACCGGTACTTCAAGCACAGAAATGTACAGAGGCGGACCATTTTCTACCAGTCAACCTTTGGGTCATGCAGAGACAAACAGTGATAGGTGCAATTACAAAAAATTGAGGACTAAAAAAACAAATACAAATATAAAGATACACATATAACTATTACAAACTATAAATATAAAAGCCTAATTACTTATATGAAAATAAGCTCAAATAAATATACTAAATCAAATAAGACAAACAGTGGGAAAATATTAACGTTGGGATGATACTGCCGCCAACTTCTTTCTTTACTTAGATAGCCACCATTTCCATGTTTATAGATAATCATTACGTTAACGTAACTCGGTAACGTCTGTGGTTAATCGGCCGTTTACCACAAATGAAACATAACTTCAGTAATGGCGGTTTAATTGATAACTTGTATTAATTTCAAGTTACGCTAACTATCAAAACTGATGTTACGGTAAGTTTCTGACACTCTGACGTGTTTCTGGTGTCAATCATACTGATAGGTACATACAATGTTGTTACTAACTCCTGAATCCACAAACGATACTAAACTTCACGACTTTTCTATAAGCCTTTCTGTTTTTGCACATCATTACACCATAACGGTAAGAACAAATCCACGAGACTTGACGCCGACTTAAGGGTGCATCGAGCTTCTGGTGCTAATGAATGGGATGGGCGGAATAAAGAAAGGGCGGATCGCGAAATTTTTTAATTCAGGTATTTCCTTCGTATTATTCAAACAAATGCACATTTTGAAAATGTATATTGTACACGATACAGAAAACATGTAGTTTTGTTATTATAATAAAACTGATGACCTTCCGTGAAGTATTTACGCCGTACTAAGGGTTTATTTTGTTTTCTTAGAGATTACTTTCGTTTTTTTTCTACCGAGGAAGTGTTTCTAAAGGCTGTGATTTAAAGAATAATAAATAATAATACAAAGATTATTTCGGAAGAATAACACAAGACTAAGTACAAATAAAACGATGATAGCTGTAAAAGTATAAACTGTAGCGGAGCTAACAACGCCCTTCTCCAGATACAGAGTGGAAAGATGTTCCATGCAAAAGTGCATGAAAGGAAATTAAATTAATTTAGATAATTTAGTAAATTAATAACAAAAACCGAAAATAAGACAAGGATAAACAGTACAGAGCAGCAGTGCTATTCTGTAACCATCTCACCGTGAAAACTTAGGTGAAGTGAGCTCGGAGTGAGCTGTCAGTCCCTAGCAGCAGGTGGAATGACAGCTCGCTTCACCTAAGTTTTCACCGTGACATTATTACAGAATCGACCGGCAGGACATAATGATTTTGGGCACGCCACTATTGCGGCGATAAATCCCCTCTTTGAGGAGTGGCTGGAGAGGCGCCACGGCGTCCTCACCTTCCGCCTGACGAAGGTCCTCACCGGACACGGCTGTTACGGGAGGTACCTGTTTCGGATAAGGCGGGAGGAAACGCCCGGGTGTCATCACTGCGTGGATCGCCCGGAGGGCACGGTGGAGCATACGGTGGAGGTATGCCCGGCTTAGGCAGAGCACCGCCGTGTCCCCGTGGAGGCGATCGGTGGCGGGGATCTCTCGCGTCTGGCCCTGGTCCAGGCCATGGTACGGAGCGAGAGGGCATGGGAAGCCGTCACCTCCTTCTGCGAAGCAGTAATGCTCGCGAAGGAGGAGGCGGAGCGCGTGAGGGAGAGGCAAATTTCGCGCCCTCACGCCCCTAGCCGCCGCAGGAGGAGACGCCCTGGGCGTCGGGAATCGATTGCCGATTCCCGGCCAACGTAGGCGCGGGCTTGCGGACGGTGAGCAATGGGTAGCTCGCCGTCCGGTAAGGACCAAGCCCGGGTCGACGGCGCGTTGTGTTCCACGCGCGCTTCAAAGAGATGTCAATGAATGAAGGGGTCCGATGAGACCATTGCCTGCCGGGGTTGCGGGAAAGTCCGAAAGGGATACCGTGGCCCCCTGGCATTGCACAGGCAAGAGAAGGAACACGGGTGGGTTTTAGTCAGTAAGAGTCTGACACGCCCTCCCGCTCCACCCGGAGCGGGAGGAGTCATTTGATGATTTCCCACCCAAAAAAAAAAAAAAGGACATAATGATTTGGGATCTATTTTTGACGTTGAATTAATGTGGTGAGTGTAGGGTGAATGAGTGTGTGGGTGAGTGTTAATAAGGTGTGCGAGGGGTGATTGTGGTGTTTGTGGCATGTATGTTGTGTGTGGTTTTGTTGGGGTGTGTGAGAGAGTGATGAGTATTTTACACTTCTACGAGTTTCTCTGTTTCATTATAATTTTGTGATTTTAACCAGGAGTCAAGTTTCATTTTACATTTGCTCTTGGTTAGTGGGTAGATGGAAGAGAAGAAATCATTAAATACCTTACATATTAATTGCTTAACTAAAAGTTAAGTAATAATGAAGCAGCAAGGGATCAAACGAACGCGGGATGTCCGAAAGGGGTACCGTGGCCCCTGGCACTATACAGACAAATGAAGGCACATGGGTGGGTTTTAGTCAGTAAGAGTCGGAGTAGTTACTCGTATTTGATAATTTCACACCAAAAAAAAAAAGGATCAAACGAACGCAACTATTTCGCATATGTATGCTTTTCTCGATGCACTCTTAAATAAAATTCACTAAAGCTTTCCTAAGAAAGCGGTGAACGTTCACACAATAACTGCTGTACAAATAGAGATCGTTTTTAGACACCTTCATATCAAATACTGGTGAAAATGTCAGATTATCATGACGGGCGGCCGTTTGAATAAGACCGAACCGCTTTCATAGGAAACCAAAGATTTAAGGCCAAATTTCAATGGTCAGATAACTTTTATCTAAAGAACAAATATGGTGGTTTGACATTTATTTTCTTTATAAAAGCTGCCAAACCGCCATATATTTATTCCTCAGATTTATGTACCTGTGTAAGTTATCTGACAGTAGGGATGATGACAATTTTTTTGTCAGTCATGTAGATTATTAAGCAATATTAGACACGAATTTTTTTCTTTTTTTACGTAATCAAAAGACTTCGGCGATACATTGAGGTAAAACGGTGGCATGACGACCTTGACCTTGGTAGATTTTATATTGAGTTGTAACGTAGCGAGCGGATTTCCAAACTTTATTACGTTTCATCTACCTAAGTCATTTTATATTAAGATGATAAAGCAAAAAAATATGTGTCTAATATTTTTTTATTAAATAAATGACATGACGGACTAAATAGAATTTCTATTTTTTTACCCAGGTATCATCCATATTGAAAAATGCCCCTATAATGACTAATATGTGTCAGAAGGATATATGAACATTGAATACTAACCCTTCTCACTTAATCAGCCGTTCTCAATGTAAGTAACATTAGAAAAGGGGTTCACCGCGACTGTTACACTCACGACTCGAACTCACGACTTTACGATCAGGAACGGCAGGCTTGTACAAAATATTCTGAACTAAAGTACCTAAGTGCAGTCTACTTGCAATTCGTAGTACCTTCCTATGACTGTTTACTTTTGATTACAGTAAGTAAGTAATAGGTAGGTATTGTAAACAATATAGTAGGTTCCTACGTATATTTAGTAATGGGTTAACAATCAATCGCCTTTCGAATCTCCTTCCTTTTTTTCCAATAGCCTTTCACAACTATGGTGGTGTCTGTGGTATGTTGGTGGCTTCCAGTCTAACCAGACGCAGATGAATGCCAGTATTTTACATGGAACGATTAAAATTAATAGTTATTTGTTATACAAGAGTGCAAAGTTGCTTTTTAACCGCGTGTTCAATTTTGATGACCGAGCAAGCGAAGGATTCTAAAATTGAATCACGAGCGCAGCGAGTGATTCAAAATTAGAATCCTGAGCGTTAGCGAGGGAATCAAAAGAGCACGAGGTGAAAAATCTTTGCACTCGAGTGCAACACGTAACTTTTCATTCCACCTCAGCGAGGAAATGACTAAATGCAAAAAAAAAAAACGTTTACAATCACAAGATAGGTACACTTTTATTTCAGTTTAGGTATTAATTACTACATTATGACAGGTAAGTATTACAGAATAATCTTTAAATTATAACAAAATAATACTAAGGTATAATTAAGAAAATTTTAAAGTAACGTTGCTACAGTTATTTAAATTGAGTGTAATATTTTTGTTTGGTACTGTAATATTGGTGTTAGTCACTTGTGTACTGTTTTTCGGTAAACTATCTGTCATACTTAATAGTTGTACCGATTCATCGGATTCCCTTGGCGTGAATGTTGGAGAGAGAGGGAGATGGTTAGGTGTTTCATAACGGCTTATTTTTGATGTAGAAGGGCCAGTACAAGGATCCGATTGAGGCTCTTTCAGTGTAATGGCTCCTACGATGCCTTCACATATTTTAGACTTATTTTGGATGGAATCCTCTATGTATCCCTCTACAATTGCATTGGACTTCCAGCCTCCGTGGCGCTTAAGGGACAGCAGATCAGCTCCGGAATCAGCCAAAAGTGTGGCTGAAGTTCGTCGGAAACAATGACCCGTGTACAACAGGGGTTCTGGAAGTTCAAGAAATGTTGCTATTTCTCGTGGGATACTGCCAATTTTATTAGTACCCATAGGCTGTCTAACACACTTTCCATTGCGATACTGTAGAAAAAATCGATTGATTGGAGTGTTAGGCGGGCGTAAGGCTTGATATTTCTCAACAATCGTTACGTATTCCTTGCGAATGACGAAGTTGCGGTCTCTTTTTGTCTTTGTATTAGGTAAATTAATTAATAGTAAGTCATCTGAATGTTTCTCAATGTTTTTGACATTAAGTTGTGTTAGTTCATTAGTTCGACATGCTCCGTTTATTCCAATAATAAGAACAACCTGTAACGCAAAGAGTATTGTAGTAGATAAATGAATAAAATTGATATGAACGCATAATTATGCCTATCAACATCTACTAAGTATACTATTTAATTGAGATTAATATACTTAAGTAGATACTGAATGTGCAACTGACTTACTTTTGCCGCCAAATATACGGAATCGGGTGCTTCGTTAAGAAACTTTTCAATATCAGATACTGTGAAAACCTTCGATTTTTTTGGTTGATGACCAGATGAGGCTCTTTTTAAAAATGCCACTAATTTAGGATAGGTATCGATATGTTTGTCTTTTTTCATCTTTATTGTTGCTTTTAGCATCGAATACGTACTCCATAGAGTGCTTGCTTTCTTGTTCTCGGATAATTCTATAAAATATGCCAGCAAAACGTTTTCTGAGAAAGTTTTGGCTCCTTTTGCTAGTCGCCACGTGTTGAACATATCGTACTGTTTTAAATACTTCTCGCGTGATTGTTGAGGGAGAAAGCTCATTTGCGCATTATTAACAGTTTCAGTCAATTCTGTTGGCGTCAAGCAAACTTCCTCGTCGCTAGAATCACTCATTTTAGTTTTTTCACTTGTTTTCAAGTTTCTTGTTTTTAATATACCTAAGGTTTAACAATGACGTGAAAAAATGCCGCGTAAAGAACCGCGTACAAAGCAAATTGAAAAAAGAACACCAAGAAGGTTCCGAGTCTGAGTTTTTAACAAATTAAAAAAAAGTTGTATGATATATTCGGCACCATAGAGGTAGCAGTAAATAGGTTTAATGTTTTTTTTAATTCACAAACTTAGTGCACACGATGTTCTAAATTCAATTTACTTTATCCTCTAGAGAATAAAAACGGCTTTTCCACTCAGATACTGAAGATTAAAAATACTCTTTCCGAGATGGTGGGATGAAAAATTATTTTATTTCACATAAACCTACATGGGCAACCTATATGGCAACCTTATGAAACGTCAGAAGCTAGGTGCACGGTTCCAATTGGTCATTTCCTATGGAGAAGAGCCGGCAAGAAACTCCACGGTTAAGGCTCGTGCAGACCAGCGCGACGCGACGGCGCGAAGCGACTCAAACAATAAATTTTCTAAGAAAACTTCACGGTATAACAATAACCGGTGTCGCGTCTGCACGAAGCTTAACTCTTTTAAAAACTTTTTTTTTTACAATATTTACAAATAACAGTGTTATTAGGTATGGGAGGACAGTGTAGGTATTCCAACAAGTACCAGGTACTTAACAAAATAATGATGGTCAACAAATCTACAGTCCACTAAGCCTACACCGTTCTCACACTCACAAAATAGAAAAGAATCTTTATATAAAACGTATTTTAAACGAAATGACGTGATTGCTATTACAGCTGTAACAAATCTGAATAATTATCATGTCCACAAAAGCTACAATTATAGAGTTGATATTAATTGATTGCCTATCTGACCTCCACAACAGTTACTGGGTAACACGATACCCCTTGGTAAGATTGTCAGACTTTTGGGCTTCTAAGTACCCGTAATGACTTTCAAAGAACTACGAATAACAGCCGCGACCAACGGCTTAACGTGCTTTCCGAGGCACGGACGGTCTCGGTATGTAATGGGTGGTCACCCACCCACGAACCGACCGCGGCAAGCATACCTTAACCGACGATGGACCCGTGCGGCTATATTATCATTTAGCCACGACCTAAACCTATAGATAAAATAAATCGTAGGCGGAACCGCGATGCCCAGTTGTGGCCATTTTGGATTTCAGACATAAATTATGGAACGAGGACATACCACCATAATTATGTATTAATTGGCATCCAATATGATTAAATTAGGAAGGAACGGTCAGCTTACAGATAAAATCTCTTTATTTTGACTTTCGTGGGTTGTACGAATGTCAAAATAAAGATTTAATTGCGTAGTCTGGTCAATATTAATGTTCACACAAGGTAGGTATTTAGAAAGTGTTTAAATCGAAATCTTGTTTATTGAATTTACTTCTGGAGTTGGAGTTGTTGATTCGCCCACAAATAAATTAACTTCGAGCGAATCTCCAAACAACAAAACAAAACAAAAGAAAAATTATTCGTTTAAGTTCGATATTTCGTGCGAAAAAAACAGTTAGTATTTATCCTGAAACCGGAAACTTTTGTGTGGAAATCATAAAATCTGATTACGTTCGATAATCCGGAGAGTCGGCAGCCACTGTAGCTACCTACCACCATAATCCGTTTAGCGTAATAGCTCTGGAAATACAGGGCTGGTAGGTGGTAGTTCTAGGAAAATATTGATTCCAGTTAGAATGTAGCAAAATGGTTTTTTTCCTTGATGGAAATTACATACGTTCCAGTTTAAGCTAACATATTTACCTACATAACATTACTTCACGCCTGTATTCCCCGAAGGGTTAGGCAGAGGTGTAGGTACCTATAGTACACCCACATTTCGCCAGTTATGTTTTAGTTCTATGTAACAGTGTTGAGCCTATTGTCATCAACGAGCCCAAATCCAGACTCCGGGCTGAGAAATTTCAGATGGAAAACCCAATAACACTTTGCAGGATCCGGGATTCAAGGACGTGTCCTGTATCTCAAGGTGTCAGCGTTCCTTCCTGCCAGCCAGGCACATTGTGAAGTTCAACTTATTTTTAGATGCTGGTAACCTCGACAAAATGACGCAGTGACTTGACTTGATTGTCATATGTAGAATCGCTATTTAATCATAATGTGAGATTACTCTTCTCAGTATGAATTTTTTTTTGTGGTATCTACTACATTTGGCAAATCTAGCGATTTAAATCTTTGGGATAATATGAAAAATGTATACCTACCTACTTGGAAACGACCCCAAAAAAATAGCAACAACATTATAAATATGTAATTTCCTATATTTGAAATCAAATCCGCCTGTCAACCCTATTCGGGCGGGTGTTTAACCGAAGTTAAATATTCACGGACGGCCACGTTCAATAGCATTATTTATGGTCAATAAGCCCCTATAGCAAACATTTGTTCTATACTGATAATTTGAAAGGGATGAAGGGAATCAGGGTGACCTTCGCTCGGTAGTTTAAGGATCAATTCATACTAGCGCATAGTCGAAGCGCAGCGAAGCGTCAATCTAGAAGATAACATAGCAAATTCTCCCTCTGTACAATGTAACGTTACGTGCATACTCGTGCTTATATCAAGATATAAAAAAGACGCGCTAGTTCGCATCCGCAACCGCATTCTACGTAATACGTGCATCTGTGAGCGATCAGCGCTGATACGTTGTAGATATAAGGGTGAATTTGCTATGTTATCTTCTAGATTGATGCTTTGCTACGCTTCGACTCTGCGCTAGTATGAATCGACCCTAAAACAAAAGAAAGATTCAGAAAAAAAGGGCTTTAAAAGTCTATGGGATAATGTCGATATTTACTTACTGTATCATTTCGGAGAATACGAAGTTAAACAGTATTATTGTGGGATTATGTACTTCTTGTAGTATGTAATTGGAACTCACCTATTTATTTACAGTATAGGTAATTAAACCAGCTTCTAAGGCTAAAAAGATTTGGGTAACTTGACTAAATCTTTTTAATCATTTGTTTAAACATTTAAGTCTTCTTCGTGGAAGAGAAAAAAAACGTAAAAAAAACTTACTTATATAGATAGGTATCTACTTACCTATACTCCATTGGTTTGGGTAATTAACTATAGGTAAACAAATCGTAACAAGGGTTTTTATGGACGACCCTTTCTTGTTTAAAAATACGTTTTAACTAGGGATGCATCGATACGCCTTTTCGCCGATACGATACCGATACCGATACTCTTATAAAAATATCGGCGATACCGATACCGATACGCTTACTGTGAATTGTGAATTATCAATTGTGGAAATTTCTAAATGATTCCATATCGCACTTTTGTGTTTTGAAGTTGACATGACTGCTGATTATTTTATTTCATGGCGATCTGAAATATAATTATTAACAGAGTAGTATTCCTAATACGCACCGTCTAACATCGCGTTTTTTAGAGATAAAATATTGCAGATATTTTTTTTTTTTTTTTTTTTTTAATAGAATTATCCCCGTCGATGGCAACACATGAAATGTCACTTTTCTTTTCGCGCGAATTCTGACATCGCAAGAAAAATTCTCTCTCGTCAAAATATTAATTTAAAATAAGTTTATGATACTCTTTACTAACGTACTACTGCTAAATAACTATGCTATGTGATAGAAAGTGTATAAAGTGCACCATTACGGGAAATCTGAGACGTACTAAGTCCATCGTTAGTGGAAATCTGAGACGGCCGCGGCGCTCATCAACGACACGAAGCACTTTAAGTCCTGACCAACATTCGAAGTACTTAGATTCTGAGGCCTCCCACAACCTTAATGCGTGAGTGTGCCTGGCTTCAACTGACCACCTTGTACGTGATACTGACAGTGTTTTACATAATATGAGCACTATGGTGGACAGTAACACTGCTTATTGCATGTGTGCTGCAAACTTGTTAAAGCATTATCTCTCCAGTCGACACGAGATGTCCTCAGCAACGTTACCTTCACGTTACTAGCTGGATGAGAAGCTGCCAGAGAGGCACGAGATGCCCCTAGCTTGTAGCTGTACATAGCTAGCTGGTATGCCCTTGCCACCATTACCCCTCCAGTCGACACGAGATGTCTTCAGCAACGTTAATTCCACGTTTCTAGCTGGATGAGAAACTACCAACGCGGCACGAGATGCACTGAGCGATGTAAACCTACATAGCTAATGCTGGTATGTACTCGTCGTAAGAAGTAAGTCCCATTTCTATGATCTTGGCTAAGATATCGTAAAAAGTTGGTTCTATATGCTTTAATCCATGGGCATGAAGGCTGCGAGACAGCCTTACCTAATCTTGCACATCGTCTGTGTGTTATATATAAACTTGCAAAAGCATTATACTCCCTATAGTGGGATTCCACTATCTGGATTGTTATCAGCGAGTACGGGATACTCTTAACAACATTGTTTTTATGTTGCTAGCTGGTACATATTTGACATACTGGGTACATGCTCAGCCTTACTTAACCCTGCACATCGTCTGTGCGTTATATATAAACTTACAAAAGCATTATACTCCCTATAGCGAGAGATTCTACCCCGCCAACTGGATTGTTATCAGCGAGTACGGGATACTCTTAACAACATTGATTCTACGTTGCCAGCTGGCACATATTTGACATGGTCGGCACATGCTTAGCACGAGATGCTCATAGCATTTAAACCAGGACCATGCATGATCTAGCGTCACATCAAGGATGATTTATTTATTTATTTATTTATTAAAGGCAAACCAACAGCTTCTGTATACAGCATTACATAAGAATAATAGTAAAAAAAAAAGCATGAGACTTATACGGTCGACCAACATTCTTAGTAACTAAAATGACACTTAATTGTTATTAGCTGTTAAAATCTTGATAAGGGAAAACTTAATTACGACATAAAATTACAAATAATCAAATTAAAGTTAAAAAGAAAACACAACTAAGAAACTATTAAAGGCACGAATATTGGGTACAGTAGGAGCTAACGAGATCAAAATGACTACAAACTTAAAATAAAATAAAATAAAATCAAAAATCAAATTCAAAACAAAATCTAAATAGAAGCTAAACAAGACAAAATAATCACAGTTATCAGAAAATTATGACATAATTTTTTTTAAGAATCTATAATTATAATTGTGTAATCAAATCACAATTATAAACACTATGAATTAACAATGAACAATTAATTATTCAGTTGCGTTCTTAGGTACTGTTGTATTTTGGCCTTAAAGACTTTCAAGGAATCATGGTGAATGTCAACTTCTGGTACAGATTTTACAAAAGAATTCATCTCTCTACAGAGTCTGTTAACCGAGGAATTTACCCCTATATTCGTCTTAGATGGCTGAACGTGGAATATATTAGTGATAGGAAATCTGGGCATATTGTAAGGAACTTTAAGTGCAGCACGCTCGACCAGCTTACTACAGTCTAGTCTACTATTAACTAATTTATGCAGAAATAGAAGACCTTGCATTAGTCGACGATTGCGCAGAGAATTGACATTGAAGCATCGAACACGTTGTTCATACGGACATCTGGGAGAAATTCTAGCAGAGGTATATGCTAGGTGCTTCGTGAAAGCCCTCTGAATACTTTCAACTCTTTGCGAGTGTACTGCATAGTGCGGGCTCCACACCACGCTAGCAAATTCTAAATGGCTGCGGACTAGTGCATTATACAAAACCATTTTGGTTCTTACAAGCTTAAAACCTTTAGTGCTTCTCTTCAGAAATCCAAGTAGCCGTGCTGATTTATTTACTATGCTATCAATGTGACTTCTGAAGTTAAGTTTTTCGTCCATGATAACTCCAAGATCGCGAACCTCTTTCACAGATTCAACAGGAATTCCATTTATTTTGTATCAGTCAGTCTTGGATTGTTTTTTTCTGGAAAATCGTATGAACAAAAATCGTATGTACATTTCTGAACATTAAGCTTCATAAGGTTCGAGTTGCACCATCGCTCAATCCTATCTAAATCGTGTTGAATCAGTATAACGTCTTCACTTGAACTGATAGTTCTGTAAATTTTTAGATCGTCAGCAAACATTAAATATTTACAGTGGAGGATTTCGTCTGCTATGTCGTTGATGAAGAGCGAGAAAAGAATTGGGGCTAGATGAGAACCCTGGGGTACTCCTGACTCAGCATAATATGGGTAAGATTCATAACCATTCACGACAAGAATCTGCGATCGACGAGCCAGATAAGACGAGAACCAGTTAAGCAATGAACCATGCATACCATTGTATTCTAGCTTCGCTAGTAGCAGAGAATGGTCGACTTTGTCGAACGCACTGCTAAAGTCCGTGTAGATGGCGTCCACTTCTAACCTTTTGTCAAGAGCTAGAGTCACGTCTGATACGAATTCGACAAGGTTTGTCTCTACACTGCGCCCCGTTTTAAAACCATGTTGATTAGGCGATATAATTTTATCTATATGACGAGTGATGACTGGACAGATAAGAGACTCAAATACTTTTGCAAAGCACGATAAGATTGAGATAGGGCGGTAGTTTTTAACGTTTGAAGGGTCACCTTTTTTAAAAACCGGAACGATTTTAGCGCTTTTCCACAACTTAGGAAAAATCCCTTCCTCCAGAGATGAATTAAAAATGTACTGTAATGGTAATGCGAGCACGTGACTGCAGCGTTTTATGAATGAGGGTGGCAAAGAATCCGGTCCTGGACCCTTCGAAGCGTCCAAGTGTTTGAGTTTATTTAAAATTTCTTCTTCCGTAAACCTAACAGTATTTATAACACTATCAATACCCGAGGTGCCACAAGGAGGACTATGACAGGGTGCAGAGTTTTGACTAAACACGGATACAAATTGATCAGCGAATAGGTTCGCAATTTCAGTGCCACTACTAGCCACCTGGTTATTCATGAACATTTCGGCAGGCATGCTAGAATCTCCACGACGTTTATCTTTTATGAACCGCCAGAATGCCTTAGGATTTTTGGGAATATCATTTTCAATTTTACATTTATATCTATAGTAGCAATTATCTATTAACGTATGACAGCGACTACGAAGCAGTTCAAAGGTAAGTCTGTCTCGGGGATTTTTATATTTACGGTATTTTTGTCTATATTTCTCTTTTTCAGACAAGGCCATAAGTAAAACAGTATACCAAGAAGGAAATTTAGATTTTTTACTTGTATATTTCGGCACAAACCTATCAATAGCACATTGTAGCACTCCGTAGAAGGAATAGACTCTTACATTAACATCAGCACATTTATGGAATGTATCATACCAGTTAATATTTTTAAGATAATTTAGGATTCCTTCATAATCAGCCTTGAAAAAGTTGTTACCAGAGCGATGTTTTGATTTTAATTAGTTTATGGTTGAGAATGGAATTGTTATTAGTAAGTTTGGGTGATAGGAATCAAGTTTAATAAGCAGATCATTGGGCTGAGTGACTGTTAAGTTTGCTATGTTGGTTAAAACTAAATCTAGAACCTTTCCGTCAGAGTTTAGACTGTTATTACACTGATGGAGTTCATTCACTGATAGGAAGTCTACCAGTGAGCAACCTAGTGAATTTTCATAATTTGATGGTGAGAGATGCAATTCATCGTCTTTCCGGTTCCAATCAATAAAGCCTAAATTAAAGTCCCCAAGAATCACAACATCATCGACACAGTTCAATACATTGTTGACATTATTTAAAAAGTACTGTAGAGAGTCAAGTTTAATTGGTGGAGACATATAGATAAGACAAAGTGCAATTTTCTTATTACAATTATTAACATTTAACTCCACAGACAGCCACAAATCTTCTAAATCACTCTCCCAGTTTTTAATTCTTGTAGATTTAATTTTATTATCTACAGCAAACATGACCCCGCCTCCATCCTTTTTTGAGACCTTAGAGCTAAGTCTATCTCTTCGATATACAATGTACCGTGGGTCCAAAAATTCACCATTAGAAATGTTAGGATTCAGCCAAGTTTCTGTGAATGCTATTATATCATAACTAGTCAACAAAACATTCCTAAAGATATCTTCAGTCTTAGTTCTCATCCCACGTACATTTTGATAATAAATATCAAGCATTGCGAAAATATATGAAGCCAGGAACATTGTTTAATATAAAAATCAAAACTTAAAACTAAACCTAAACTATAGCAACAGATGTTTTCATTAGTTTCAGACTGTCCTGATCACGAATTTGTATGGGCTTTGAATAAATATCTTTTCGTACAAGGATTCTCCCATTACGTATCCAGACAAATTTGAAGGACAGTTCCTTTGCCAGTTTTCGTGTAGCCGCATGTAGTTGTTTGCTAGCTGGGCATAAATGTTCACTAACAAAAATAGGCACTGGGTTACCTGCGATGCTTAAGTGACTTGAGTTCAGTTTGTCTGAGGATTGTTTTTTGTTGAAGACTCCTACAGCAGCCAGCAAGTTGTCGCGTTGTCGGGGGCTGCGCAGCTTAGCAATCACAGTGCGTGGACGGCTAATAATATTATCAAATCGGATGATAATATTATCAAAGCACACCTTGTCTTGACTGATTACCTCTTACCAGCTAATGTTACACATGCCCGCTACGGATATAAACACCAGCTGCAGCCCATTAAAACGCCATTATACTTATATTCATGGCTACACCGCTGAGTTGCTATTTTTAACAAACAAATATACCTAATTAAAATAAATCACCGTGTACAAGATACTCAGTGATCTACCTAAGCACTAGGTGACTCTGTTATCCTGATACAAATTGATAAATGATATTTATTTCATAAATTAAAAACAATGCAAAATTGTGTAATTTTACACTCATACACTCAAATACTAGTACAAGATACTATGTTAATATGATACAATTGCTGATGACAAATTACTCATGGACCAAACCCCTACAAAGTACCATTCCATGCTCATATTTACCCATAAGGCATATGCCTTACTCCCAGATTCCCCTAAACAGAGGGAACAAGGGATTGACATATTCCAGAAACAAATTGCACTGGTTATCTCTATCATAGGAAAAGCAGTGACTGATCCTATGCTTATGAAGAACATAAGCACAAAACAAACTGTTGACTGACCTGGTAGAAGAAACAAAATACCTGACAATGTCAATGTTCACTTCCACCAAAATAAAACCAGAACAAAAGTAATATCATCTCTAACTGACATGAATCTCTACTTACTCTATTTGATAAACAAAGAGATACATTTAACAAACTCAAACATACAACTACAGGAATCACTCAATACTGAAAACAAAATTAATAGTTGTGGTAGTCCTTAAAAACAACCCGGCTTATATCTACACTCCAAGACAACAACTCAAACAAAATAGAAAATTCAGTTTCACCCAGAACTTAAAACTATTACTAAGCCCCCCTAGGATAGTGAGAATTCCACCACTTGATTGGCAAAAAATGACAAATATTCCCAGTACTTAATACTGACAATTTGTACACTATTCAATCATTGTTGTCCAACATACCAAAATAGATTGATGTAAGATCTCATCCTATAGGCCCAACATACCAAAATAGATAGATGTAAGATTTCCCCTATCACTCTTACCTGCAAGAACTTTCCCATCACTGGATAACCAATAAAGGGTTCATTACATACATTGTCAGATAACTTCCTTGCATACTTTAACTGTATTGACTAAATTACCATTAGTGAATGACACTTACCGAAACAATTTTTCCTATCAACCTACCCTGATTACTTACTTGACAAATAACAAGACTGCCATAAATCATAATACCTAAAGATACTACCATAATGTACCTAAATGCTCGGGATGGCGATGGCTATCTAACACCCGACAAACTTATGTGAATTGCTAGGTTCTACTGCTAAGTCTTTTTTACATGAACCACATGACTTCAAATACCTATGTAAAAGCAAAAGTTAAAGCATTAGCGAACTTAGTCGCATTACATAACATCAGGCCCGTATTTCCCAAAGGGCCAGGCAGAGATGGGTGACCTAACTCAAAGGTTATAAAATCAAATATCAAATTAAACATTCAACCATTCCAACTACTAGCCTGGATACTTAATAGTAGATTTCAGTGATAATTACATCACTAAAATAAAATTGTCAAAGAAACAAAGAGGGGGGGGAGGGGCGCATTGTGATGTGAAGATAAAGTATTGATGGATTGTGATTAGAACATGAACAAGGTCAAGTATCAAATAATCAATGTAGAGAACATGAATGAATTAACTACAAATTATTGTACACTAAAACTACCTGCTAACTAAGTGCACACTATAGCTAACTATGCAACTCCCTACTTGAACTATATAACTCATTCCATAATTTAATCTTGGATATAGTATGAGGTCAGAGAAAGAAGTTTCATAATTTTATGCTTCTAAAATGAACCTACTATTTTCGATTAGCTCTACACATGTCAATTATAGTTTTGAACACTTTCACTCTATGTAAATTATGAAAGAAAAATATCTTATTCCGGACACACAGGCAAAACGAAATGTGTAAAGTTTGCCCTCCCAAATGTTAGAAATCTAGGACCCAACATCGTCTTAGCTATAGAGGTGCTTGAAACTGTAAACTCGGCAGTTTTTCTGGGCATAACAGTAGATGCTAAACTTCAGTGGGGCCAACATATATCGAGCCTAGCGGGAAGGCTCAGTTCGGCCGCCTACGCTGTCAGAAAAGTAAGACAATACACTGACGTTGATACAGCTCGGTTAGTATATTTTAGTTATTTTCATAGCGTTATGTCCTACGGTATTCTGCTTTGGGGCAAAGCTGCAGATATTCAAAATATATTTGTCCTCCAAAAACGAGCTATTCGAGCAATTTACCAGCTAGGTGCCAGAGTTTCTCTGAGAGATTTTTTAAAGATATCGGTATCCTCACAGTGGCATCACAATACATCTTCGCCAACATCTTATATATTAGGCAGAATATACACTTATACACTAAAAACAGTGATATTCACAATGTTAACACTAGAAGTAAGGATAAACTACGTGCTCCCTCCCACCGGCTTCATAAGGTTCATAACTCATTTGTTGGGCTTGGTATAACCTTTTATAACAAGCTACCCTCTTGTTTGCTAGATTTGCCTTTTAATGCGTTTAAAACTAAAGTAAAGTCCAACCTTTGTTCAAAGGCATACTATTCTATCAACGACTACTTAAATGATAAAAATAGTTGGTCGCTGTGATTAACTCAAGACAATGTTTAAATGTTCTTTCTCCAGAATTAGTTTACCTACTGACAGGTTTTATGAGTTTATATAAAAGTTTATAATTTTACTTTTTATGTACATTTATTTTATTGTTGACATAATCTACTCATTACAATGTTTTTTTTAATGAGTTGTATTATAATATGTGGTTAGCTAGCGACCTCGACAATTATTTATTTTACCTCGATGGTCCTAGTTTATCAATTATAACTTCTAGTTACAGCTCTATGTAAGCGGGCACGCCCTTTATGCCTGGAGGCTTTATTTTCTTTTTTTTAGATATTGTTTACGTTTAGTTATTTTTATTTCTGCTTGAGTATAGTTCTCGATGTTTTTGGTTGGTATATTGGCGTGTGCTAGCTGTCATATGGCTATTAATTTATAATTTAAATTTAATTTTGCGTAATGTAATTTATCTTAAAAATTATTGTATAGAATCTTTTTTTTTTCCCTAACTGAACAGACAGCTGTGCTGCTGGGGAGTTTGTTGCGCCACTTCTTCTTCCCAGCAAAAGCACTAGGAAGTGGTGAAGGGTGGGCGTTTTGGGGGACTGTCTTATGTAATTTTGACGTTCGAAAAGTGCTGATTCTCAGCCTAGTTTGAATAAATGACTTTTGAATTTGAATTTGAATTTGAAAAATGGTAACAAACATTAAAAAGAGTAAGAGACCTGTGTGAGGCCACAAAGCGAAACTTTGCCAAATTAACCTATTAAACGGTGCTTGTAAAAAAACGTAAAATTGACCAAGCATAAAGCTCATTCCGTGCTTGACACACTATTTTCCAAAATAACATCAATAACCAAACTCGTAAGCTAAAGCTGTAAAACCTCTCTACCAGGTCGCTGAATCTGAAAGAAGATGAAATAGTTACACAATTACCCGTGCATAGACCATGTGGGGGGATTGATTAAGGAACATTGCCGCAATGGCGTAGAGGCGTCAAATACATAAGAATCCCTACCGATTCTAATAGATGCTATCCTAGTGACTAATGCTCGGTCACTATAAACAAAACGAATCATTTTGCTTAACAATGGTAGCATTTTATATACCAAACAAATAAATAGATTCTGTGATAGGTACTCCCATATGGGAGGGCCTCCTATGTAGAGCTATGGGGCTTTTTGCCCCATTATCGGTAAAGATACAAGGGTTTGAATTCTAACCAATGAGCCAACGCCCATACTTCGTTGAATACACCGGTTATCGTCAGATCACCGAAGTTAAGCAACACCGGGCGTGATCAGTACTCGGATGGGTGACCGCCTGGAAACACCACGTGACGCGGCCGACAAATTGCAGGAATTAACCATAAATACACAACATCATTATAGAATTTATGGGCTTATCTAAAACAAATGCAGAATAAACCTAAAAAAATAATTAAAAAAAAACCCTAAAGTTTATAACTAAGAATAATAAAAGTATAAAAGTGAGAGTGATTCATTCTTCCCTTCACAGGACAACACATACAGCATCTCAACTTAGAGCTGGCATCAATCGAGAGAGGCACAATGTGGGGTTACTTGCCGTTGATTATGCTTTTATGCTGATTAACAATAGCTTATTATCCCTTAATAACCTAACCTTATAAGGCTAATCGGGGAAATAAAATTACCTATTCAATAAACCAGAATATTTATAATTAGATAATTTACTAACTAGCTGAATTATTGCAGACAACTCTAAACATCTACTCTGTTAATAATTATATTTCAGATCGCCATGAAATAAAATTGTGAATCAAACGAGCTTACCTGTTAAGCGAAGTCTTGATTCTAATTTTATGAATGGCGATCTGAAATATAATTACCCACCCGCCACTAGCTAACAGCCCCAAAGCTGCAATAATTAGTCTACCTAAATCACTTATCCTTTCAGGAAAACCTAGTGAATGCAAGTATGCGGAACTACTCTGTACAAAAAACAGAGCCTGTTCCTTATCTTAAAAGGATCTCTAAAATAAGTGACATTTCATGTGTTGCCATCGACGGGGATAATTCTATTTAAAAAAAAAAAAAAATCTGCAATATTTTATCTCTAAAAAACGCGATGTTAGACGGTGTGTATTAGGAATACTACTCTGTTAATAATTATATTTCAGATCGCCATTCATAAAATTAGAATCAAGACTTCGCTTAACAGGTAAGCTCGTTTGATTCACAATTTTATTTCACTCAAATAACACGAATGTATGACAAATTCTAAGCGCGACAACGGTCAATCTAGCGAAATATTACTGATATGCTAGTGCGAGGCCAAAGCGGGAGGGAGGAACAGGACACGGGGTTTCCCCGAGCATAGTTCGTGCCTCGTATGCAACGAAATAGACGCGAGGCCAAAGCGGGCGGGAGAAACAAGACACTCACAAGCGCGGGGTTTCCCCGAGCATAGTTCATGCCTCGTTTGCAACGAAATAGACGAGACAACACGCTCGTTTACACTACATTTTTAAATTAAAAAGTATCGTTGAATCGGTCATAAAAATATCGTCGATACCGATATATCGGCTAACCCGAAGTATCGCCGATATATCGGTATCGGTATCGGTATCGGATGCATCCCTAGTTTTAACCAAATTAAATTGATTTTCGATTTTTAAGATAAACCTACCGTAAAAATCTTCTCTTTAATGATAAAGTTTAACATACATTCGTAAGAATATATTTGATTCTTAAACTACTCTTTGTAGATTAAGAATAAAATAAGTTGAATAAGTGAATAGTTAATTAAGTTTTTATTTTATGTATTTTATTTTCTCTTCTACTCTTACACACGTTGTCTACATCTCTTTTTATCCACTTTCCTATCGCAGGTATGCTGGAAGAAATTTCTTTAGAAATAAGCATCACCTTTGTACGTATTTTTCTGTTCCTTTTTTTATTTCTTGTCTTTTTTATATGTGTGTACATAAACTGTTAAATAAATAAATAAAATTTTATTGTTACTGCATGAGCACAATTTTTTTGTTAGATTTATAATAATAATATAATATTTTGTAATCTGTCCATTGTAAAGAGCCCAAAATGACAGGTTCTCTAAAGTTCAACGAATTATAACGTCGCTAAATTGAAAAGTACAACTGTGACGTAGCATGACAACTGAAGTGACTGATTTAAGTTTAGTCGGGTACTTGACAGCTGTCTCATCAGGTGTTTTTTTTTAACCTTTATTTAACTACCAAATACAACTGCAACTACTGCTACTATAATTAAATATAACTGACCTTTTTTATTTATTTGTACCTACATAAATTATTATTTTACTCTGTAAGTTTTTAATGTGTAAATATTATTATATTAATTATAATGCTATAGACTCTCTGAAACATTGTTTGTAAATAAAAGATCGCTTTTTGCAATCTTTTATATCTCTCTAATAATAATTTTATTGTTGGTGTGCGAAACAAAGTTATCCTCAAATTAAGATACCTTAAGGCTACGGTCATAATAGAAACAGCCTATAAATTATTTAACGAGTTATTCTAGTTTTATGATCTTTGCAATCGTAATGCTCGTGTGAATAAGCTTTATGTCTATGTCCACGCAGGTGCAATGATGAGTCAATGTCTTTATACAGGGAGGCATTTGATAGGTGTAATTTAATGAGTTTATGTTTGCTTTCATCTGAAATATATAAATGAATTTTTTTATCCATTTCGTCGCGTATGTTCTAACACCGCGAAAGTCAAATTTGTATCAGTGTTGTACAGAAATAATACGTTGAGTTTTTTTTTCGCCTGAAAAGTTGCGTATTTTGACATTCGGGATGTTAGAACATAAGCTACGATTTTTAGGACTTTCCTTGACTTTTCTCTAGTGGCTATAATGTTGATATGTTATGTATGTGTCTTACTTCAGAACAAACAAATAAATAAATTATATAATAAATATATTAATTATTAAAGACGGCCAAGGAAAGTATAACTTTAACTTTCTTTGTTTTCATCGGTATTCTTTTACGCCGAGCCGGGTAAGTTAACTTTGTGTAAACAGTACCTACAGCATAACTGTAAATGACAACCTACACATTTTGATACTACAAATATTTTAAAATTTCAAAACTTATACATGTGATCCTATAATATAATAGTTTATCAATGCTCCTAGTTTAGCGGACACGCCCTTTATGCCTGGAGCCTTTTTTAGATATTGTTTACGTTTAGTTGGTTTAATTTCTGCCTGTTGTTCTCGATGTTTTTGGTTGGTTTATCGTATGCTAGCTGTCTTAAGGCTTATTAATTTATAATTTAAATTATGTTTTGTTGTGTTGCATAATGTAAATTATCTTGCATAGGTACTGTTGTATACAATATTTTTTTTCTAACTGAACAGACAGCTTTGCTGCTGGGGAGTTTGTTGCGCCACTTCTTCCCCGTTCCCAGCAAAAGCACTAGGAAGGGTGGGCGTTGGGGGACTGTCTTATGTAATTTTGACGTTCGAAAAGTGCTGATTCTCAGCCTAGTTTGAATAAATGACTTTTGAATTTTGAATTTTGATCAAGTAACTTACTTAACTTAGCCTATTGTAGTCCACTGCTAGGCATAGGTTGATTTTTTTTAACCTAGGTTTGGGTGCCTGTACTATTAGTAGAGTTTGGTAGCTAGGGTAGCAGGTGCAGAAACAAATATGAGCATTTAGTAATTGACGTTTAAAGTAGGAACTGTAACTTACTTTGTTAGTTGTCTATTATTTTTGTTGTTTCTTTTATTTAAAGCTTTTGTTACGGCAGCTTTCCACCACTTTTTTTGCAGGTTACAGTGATGAGCAAGAAATCAGGATAAACCTGTACCCTAATTACGTAATACACGATCAATCGGAATTTGAATCGTTTTGAAACAAATTGGTAATCCATTCCTACTTATGTTCGGTAAAAAGAAACTTTGTCGTAATCGTTTACGAAAATGTGTTGCGTAATTAGATAGCTGTTAGGCAAATAGTAAAATGAAAACATATTTTTCTTCGATGAGTTTCATAACATTCCTATAAAACTTCTTTCTATTCTACCTACTTATTTATTGTGAAATTATTCCAAAGTATCATACATATACCGTATCGTATATACTTAACCTGTTTGGGTTTGCCAACGTTCCAGGATATTTATTATTCTCTTTAAATAATTATGCTTTTTCGTCGTATTTTTCGTTAGTTTTTTTCCGAATTTTGTATGACTCCATCCAGTCCAAACCAAAAATATTTTTTTAAAGACGGGCTAAGAACAAACCTCTGTGGATACGATACAAAATAAATATTAAAAAAACCAATACTAACCACCTCTGATGTTCTGTCCTAGTGACCATAGTCCGTCCCTGTTTAAACGTTAAATATTGAGTCCCTTTTAGGATTTATATCTTCACTTGAACTGTAAAGTATCTTAAGTATCGAATCTATAGCATTAACTAAGTAATAAACTTAGTTGAGAACAAGATACTTTCAAGGGCTTAAAAACAAGTGCTAAATTGTATGTAGGTATAGTTTAAAACTAGTCGTGAAGTTTAGGATCATAAAAAATAACAATGTACTAATAAGTAAAGGACATTGCTCGCCGTCCATACATAGTTGGCCTAAGATCCAACAGGGAGGTGTATTTACTTTTTGGGTTTTAGATAATGTATACAGGGTGTTAAAGTAATTGCGTGCCATAGCTTAGGGGTAGGTTCAGTACGATAAATAAAGCCAAAAAAAAAAATGCTTGGAATTGTACGTACCTACCTAGTTACCTATCCTTCACCCGGCGTTATCGAAGTGTTCGGGCGTAGGTATTTCATTGCGTCCGATAGTTTGTAGGTAGCTCTAGCAAATTATTAATCAGCATTTAAACAAAATAAAAACATTTTTTTCGCATCGTCCCACGAAGGAAATTTGCATACCGTCGCGCGTCTTAGCGTTAGTTCGATTCGCGTTCGATAGTAGGTAAGTAATTAAAGCATATAAACAAATAAAATAATTTTAATTCAATTTTTTTTCTGGCTTCCTTTATCGATACTGAACCTACCCCTAAGCTATGGCACGCAATTACTTTAACACCCTGTATATTCGATTGAACCTAAATTAAAACTACGGACACTTTTGAGAATTCGGAAAAAATCAAAAAAAGTTTTTTGATAAGCCGTATTATAGTTCCGCGACATCATAGCGGACTGTTTGTAACTAAAAACCATTATCGTGTATCAAGTGTTGAGAATACTGACGCTTCTCTGTGTCAAACTCTTATTAGAGTGCTGTTACAAAGACTTGGCTGCATGAGCTATAACACCTTCGCCTATTAAAAACCTCAAATTGAACCAAAAAATAATAACACCGAGGATTATGACGGAAGTGAATACTTTTTATTGACGTTTTTCGAGGTATTTCCGTTAATAGGTAAGTACAATAATTAATGAGTTAAATCCTAACTCCTAACTATGAAAATACATATACCTACTCGTATATGATTAAAAAGCGAAAGCACAGAAGAATACAGATGGGAAAGTCCGCAATTTACACACTCAACTGCAGGCGGGCCCGTCTTGCTGGGCCATTAACTGAGTGTAACGTAGTCAGACAGAAGATCTAAGAGTCATGCGATAGAAAGAGAGGCAACTTCTAAGTGAATATAACTGTAGGTGATTTGCGCTGTGCGACCTGAATTGCACTTTATAGTGTCGTAGCAAGAGTTGCTTTTTATTTAAATGATTTTGCGGAGTGTCCCATCTGTATTACCTAATCTGTGGCGAAAGTGAGTTTGTTTGTTACACTTTCACGCTAAAACAGCTGAACTGATTTGGATGAAATTTGGCACAGGGGTAGACCTTTACCTGGAGAAGGACATAGGATACTTTTCATCCTGGGTCGCAGACGAAGTCGCGGGCAACAGCTAGTTTTGAATAATTCCTTTTCATTGAAAGTAGCTTTGCAGGTACCAATGGGCCGTAGTGCAATCCAATCAAATTATTAGCACGTACTCATCCATATTAAAAACCACAAATAACAGGTCTGTAAAGTCACCACAACACATCTCATTCAAACCGTATACTCCAGAGTCACCCCGCCGTAATCCCCAATCCGTCTGTAGCGGTGTGCTCAAAATTAAAAACAACTCGCTCTACAGTGTTTTGTTTCGCTCAAAACTTTCATAATTTCCCCATTCGAGTGTCTGACGCGTACCTGAGATGTGGGAATCAAGATGGAGGCTTCTATTACAATTAATATATTTGTGTGTGTATACCTAGATTGTATGTGTCGATTTCCAAGTTCTTTTGTCACACAGAATCCTAGCATAAGCATAGCATAATCCTAGCAGAAGCATAGCATAATCCTAGCATAAGCATAGCATAATCCTAGCATAAGCATAGCATAATCCTAGCATAAGCATACCATAATCCTAGCATAAGCATAGCATAATCCTAGCATAAGCATAGCATAATCCTAGCATAAGCATAGCATAATCCTATCATAAGCATAGCATAATCCTAGCATAAGCATAGCATAATCAGCCAATAATGTTCCCACTACAGGGACATAGGCCTCCTCTCTTCGAGAAGGAGTGAGCTGTAATCTACCACGCGGTCCGGTGGATCTAGGAAAGGCGGTTTCCGCACGATATTTTCCTTTACCGTTATGAGAGCAGTGGTGATGAAATTATTTACACAAAGTAAAGCGACTGCCTGGGTTCAAACCCACGACCTTCAACTCGTAATAATCCCTGAATCCTAGCGGAGCGAGTATTTCATGCCCTGAAAACATTAAAGAAAACTCAACATGACAAATAATTGTTTGATTGTGTCAGTCTTACACACCCATAATATAACTATTATTCAATGTGTGCGATTTTATTGGCCCTTGTTGAATATTTCTCACAAACGGATTAAAATAAAAAGTCATTATTTCAAACCAGTCTGAGAGTCTGCACTTTTAGAACGTCAAAATGACACAAGACCGCCCTCAAAAACCATTTAATTCCTCCTAGTGCTTTAGCAGGGAAGAAGCGGCGCAACAAACTCCCCAGCAGCACAGCTGTCTGTTATGTTAGAAGACCTTGATTCTATACAATAGTATGCAAAGTAATTAACATTAGGAGACACAAAACATTAAATTAAATTATTTACCTTAACTCAGCAAGCACACGCACACACACTCAAAATACCAAAAAAAAAAAACAAAATTGGTCATCTGCTCACCACCATTGTGGTTACTAAGTATGTATGCTCATCTCTTTTACGTCAGCATCGATAGGAGAAGTATAATAGTCTATTCGTTGTCTGGAAACCAGTTGAATAAAAATAACTAACAAAAATTAAAATACCACTTCCACGTTTCCTCCACCATATTGTTGCAAGAATATTAATTTTTCCGCGGCCACGGCGCTACTCGTTAGCATACTTTTATTCCGGCGTGAATAATTAAGATGAGACAGTTTCAGGATATTCTACACAGTTACAATCTTCATAGGTACCTACCCTTTTCAACTAATTATTATGCTGTTCTATTTTTATTCGTTATTATAAGTTATGAAAAGAATTTTAAGATCTTATTATTTCTTGTATGGTTTACTTTTTTTAACAACAACTACTTAATAACTTTAATAACATAATAATAGAGTAGATACGTGTATCTAATTACACTTTAATTGTATTATTGTTTACTATTAATGGTTTAGTATGTACTGCTATTGGTGTATCAAATAAATAAATGGCACCATTTTTGTCCCTTTCGTTTGTAAATTAAGATAATCTCACCTTAATTATTTTTCTTATATCTGCACGTGTGAATGTCATACCTACACACACACATACTTACCAGAACTGCATATTAAGCTCACTATAAAAAAAGTTCTGATTACAACACTGTTCCTACCTAAACGTCATAGCGATACATGGACGGTGAGTTGAAACGTGGGAGGTCAGACTTGTCTAAATTTTTATATAATAATAGTTCTCGTCTCTACAACCGTATTAATAAAATTAAATTACCTGGAGACAGAAGATCTTCTCAAACCAATCCAATAGAAGTATTTCAAAAACATAGGCGCATACGTACACCCACACAATCACTCACTCGTGCACTCTCGTGTATGCACACCCACAAATGTGCTAAATTTTAAATTTAAACATTAGTTTACAGTATTTATTTTTAAATTACTTTTACAGATCTTTATTTTTTATTTTATTATGCATTTTTTTAAGAGTTCACTATGTATTACGTTTTACGTTCCTTTTTATTTTTTATGTACCTAACTTAGTTTGGAAGGCGCTGGTGTCTGTGATACAATGTTTTTTTTTTTTTAAATTAGTACAGGCACCAACGACACACTGTTTTCTGTAATGTTATTTTTTTACTTGCAAATTAGTTTTTGTGAACCTTTTAAGAGTTTTCTCGGAATAAATAAAAATATTATTTATTAATCTGTCAGCTTCCCGGCCAAGACCTAGCTAAAATAAATGGTCTAGACTGGCTAAAATAACCACCACGAATAGCGATATTTTAAACCCGCTACGAAGCATGATTTATTTTTGAATATGTATGTTTGTTTGTTTTTCTGTTGCCGTCTCTGCCCATAGTCTAAACGCTTAAGCAATTTCTGCAAAATTCAATTTGCTTTCAAAGAAAACTATTATCTTATCTTTGTAAACAAACGATAACCCATCGGTCACTTTACCTAAATTAGTTGATTACAATAATCACTACTAGGTACCCGCCCTTGCAGATAAGGATTGGATTACAAATGCTTCTATTCACTTTTCGCTTGCACATTATCGCTGTACAGCACGCAGGTAGAGACTGCAAAAAAATACACAATGCAAGGTAATGAGCCGCCATTTTGAATTCTATTCAGTTCCTAATCCTGTTTTAGGTACTAAAAGCTCATTATGCAGGTGCCTAAACAATTTATTATCATAAGGCCTTACCTACTTCTCTACAGAAAAAAACATAACCATTAAGCCCGCCTTAGTTGCTGCGTAGGACAGTATCGAAAAAAAAATTGTCAGTTCACATTGAGTTTCTCTTGTGTCAACAACGAAATTGTTCCCTAAAAATGGAAAGTTTATCCACTTACCTAGATGTGTATATGATTTTGAAAGAATCTGGGAAGTACAAAGACTATCACGCATTATTTAATACTATCGTTTGTCGACTGAACTTGAAACTTTCTGATGAAGACAGTCTCACATTAAAAGAGAGTTGTCGAAGACTCACACGAGCTATTACAGGGAGGCTGAAGCGAGTTGCTAGAGACTCGAAAACGTTTTTGAAGACTTACGAAAACTGGCTTCATTCTAAAATTGTTTGGCCAAGTTTTGTTACAGCACCTGTTACCTCGCCTGCACTTGTTGGGGTTTTGGAATCAAAAGTCAAATCTGTGGCTTCTCAAACTTCTACTGAACCAAGCGTCACATCCGTGTGTTTTCAACCGTCTACATCAAGAACAGTCGGACCTATGACAAGGAAGTCGAAATTCTCTCGGAAAACAAATCAAGAGCTGGGAAATAAGCAGAAGAGGAGGAAAACTGAAAGCGAACCCCAATCTGATAGCAAAACTGAGACAGAACCAGAATGTGGCCATAGCGACTAGATGTCTAGTCAAGAAGTCTTGAAGAACCCTACAAAGGGTTCAGCATTTGAATGATAATGTTATTTTGATTGGATATGATTAGTTTGTGATAATTGTTTTTTTTTTTTTTATAAATGCAAAAAGAAATACACGTCTTGGTTTTTTTTTTGGCTTTAATCAATCAATCAACTCAGCCTAGGCCTAGCCTGCCTAGCCAGGCTGCGCCACAAAAATCTGCCCTCCGCGTTCCACATCCAGTCTATCCCAGCCACCTTCTTATGGTCGTCGGTCCATCTCGCTGGAGGGGCGTCCCACACTTCGTTTGGGAACGCGGGATACGCGGTCTCCACTTGGACTCGTCTGCTCCACCGACCATCGGTCCTTCGATAATGACATGGTCAGCCCACTGCTACTTCAATTTACTTACTCTGAAAGCTTTTTTGGCAACTCCGGTTATTTTCCGGGTAATTAATTACATTTCTGAATTTATCCTTTAAAAAAGAAACTCCGAGCATAGCCCGCTCCATGGACCAGCCCGACTCACCTATATCCCCGTCTGTGTACCTACACTAACCTAACCTACAAGGTTTTTTTTTACCTATGTGGTATAGTAATTTTATTCTAAAGTAAAGCAATTTTAATAGGTAACATTTGACAATTCATCAAAATTCAACAACGTAACCTTGTAACGCCGGGCATAAAATAATATATTTTTTCGTTTTGTTAGAACTGCACAATTGCTTAACTTTTATCAATTACGATTACATATGTTTCAACCATTGTTATCTACTTGACGCAAAAATATTTACATTCGGTATTGTTCGAATAAACCGGTTTTCAGAGGAGCCTTTACATAAAGGATGTTCGGATTTAACGGTTCAGAGCAATAAAACCCGGTTATTTGGTTAGTTTTTATTCAGCGTGGCATACTCACAAGTAAGTCACAAGTTGCAACGCAATTACCGATACCGCTCGTCGTATAAACCGGTTAGTTTAGGACAAGATTAAGTTCTTAAAACGTTAACGTTCTTAAGAAAACCCGGTTAACGGTTTATACCGGTATATTTTATCCGGTTCCGAATTTTGCTACTTACTGATTATCTTACAAACTATGTTTTGTCGTAAGACACCTTTGGCACCACGACCCATAAGTTCTACTAATTCTAGAGATAATGATAATTATGCACATTCTTTCACTAGTATAGCTTATAAAAGTTACATTATACTTAAAACCTACATAAAAGATTACCTACCTACAATCGAAAAGTAAAACAAATTAAACTAAAATTATGTCTATGAAACATCAAATTTCAGCTCACTGAAGGTACTGAATATATTGTATGACATTACCATGCAACTTTTCCGTATATTTTGTAAGTTCATGGCGTTTGATTTGCTACACCCTTTTTAAATTTAAGAAAAGAGGATTTGGAAAGCTGACAGCGCGCGTCATGATATAAAATGATTAGCATGGGTTCTAGAAATAATAATTATATTAATATAAAATACGCCTTTCATTATTCGACCAGCTTTCTAATTACGCAACATATTTTCGTAAACGATAAAGACAAATCTGTTTCATTTTGACAGTTCAACAACATTCATTGCGTCATTTACGTTGCTCTGCAGTTTTTTTTTTTCGAACTTACGGAGCAATGGATTAGCAATCTGTTTCAAAACGATTCAGATTCGGATTGATTTTGCATTACGTAATTAGGGTACAGGTTCTATAAGAGCGCGCTACGTATCAGCGCTTGAGGTGAACAGCCCCTACAGTACGTAAAGTCAACCAACTTTACGCATGCTCAGTTAATAAAATATTTCTGTGGCAGCACCGCTTCCACACCCCTTTGCATTGGGCGATCGAGACGTAAGCCATGCTATGCGATTATCACCTTAAAGGTGGGCATGCGGAAGATTACTTGATAGTACCTACACAAGCAATATTTACTCTAAGGAAAAGCTTCTTAGTGATGGCCTTATGTTAATTTAGACAACATTAAACAACGTACTCATAGGTACATAATTTTTCACGTATCAACGTTAACATCAAACGGATACTTAATACCCGTCTTGTTATGAAATGAGTATACATCTAGAATACTTTGGAAGTACACAGAGCCATATTAGGTTTCTCGTATAGCACGGTGTGCACGGTATTTAATAATCCCTTTTTACCAGGAAATCACTAAGCTTTGGGTAAAAAACGGAAATTAAATACGGTGAATATCCGAATTGTTCTGGCGTCAAAGGTTCGAAGAATCAAGCGGAACCCGTTTATCTTAACTAATTATTATAAATGTGAAAGTGAGCTTGTTCGTTTGTTACGCTTTCATGCTAAAACGGCTGAACAGATTTGGATTAAATTTGTCATATGGGTAGAACATGATCTGGGTTAGGACATAGATACCGATTTTCCGATCGAGACTAATGAGGGTAAAAACCGCCGGGCGGGCTAGTTCTTGATAATTCGCAATTCGCCTAAGCAAGACAAATACCTAATTCAACAGCCTCGTGGCAATAAAATCAATATTAAATCGTACAAACCGATTGATTCAAATAACTCTTGCCTAAAGGGTATAATATATAAGTGTTCAAGCTTTTCATATCATGCCCGCATTCACTTCGAAATGCTTTGTTGTAATTGATATTTGAATATTGGGCAGAAAACGCTTCGCATTCGATTTAAAACGATTCGTTGACAATTGAGGAAGAGATTGCAAGATTGATTCCAATGGGTGATAGCAATCGGATGTTTTATTTGATTGAGTGGTACTTTTATGCATTTATCTACCTACAGGTCGACATAAAAGAGTCTGATGTGGTGACATTTGGAACTAAATATTTAACTCAATGCAGACCCATGACGATGGCGCTACTCTACCCATAAGTGCTAGTAGGTTTTGATTTGATTCACCCACTAGCAGTATACTAATCTTGTATAGATTGGAAGACCTTAGTAAAAAAGTGATTATTTTCCAATCTATACGCGATTAGTTTCACACTCTTCTGTTCTGGACTTGTATAGAATGAAAAGACGCGGGGAGGCCTTAACCACTGAGCCATCGTGACATAGTTTACTTTAGGTTCACACTTACTCTTTAGGTAAGTCAAGGGTCTTGATCTTCTGACTTCTTATCTGAACAACAGAATTCAGAGGATCGATGTTAATGGCAAGAGATCTGCAGGATCTGCGGTCACCATGGGCGTTCCGCATGGTTCAATTCTGGGTCCTTTCTTATTTCTGATTTATATAAATGCCTTACCACATAAGGGATAATCACAAAATACAAATACAAAATAGTTTATTGTGTCTTTTAGAAAATACATTACATGTTAACGTGTTTGGAGCCCCCATTTAAGCAAACAATGCCTGTGTTAGGAGGCTCCGCTCTTTCAACATCATTGTCGTACATATAATACTAACACAGTTAATATTATAGTGTACTGAGACATTAAGGGTCGATATGCAATGTAAGTACATTTTTGTTTTAGTTACATACTAATCTTAAGAGATTTAAAAAATATATATAAAGTTGCAGTTTAATTTATTAACAGTAAAATAAAACGTATTCCCAGTCAATGCATGTGATATGAAGTGTGGTGTGGTGTGGTAAGCATCGTGGTGGTAAGCATATGATGTGTGGCGTCACAAGATCGTTTTAGTTCAGTTCAGTTAGTCAACGTTGAGCAAGTTAACGATGCACTCTATAATTGTGCATTGGTTTAATGTAAATAATCTTCTCCTGAACGAAAAAAAGACTAAACTCCTAAAATTTACCAATGTTCAAGTTAATGGAATTGAGTTGAACCCTGTTAAGACAACGGTTTTTCTTGGAATAACTAGGTATTGACGGTAAATTACAATGGGGCCCCACACAAAGAAAAATTGTCAAGAAGGCTTAGGTCGGCCGCCTATGTAGACAGATAATTGACGTAGATACAGTCAAAATCAGAATCAGAACCAGTCATAGAAAAAAAAATCTAGCCTCACTAAGATTAATTATTACTATTACTAATATCTAAACAAAAGCCTCCAGTCATAAAGGGCGTGCCCGCTTACATATAGTTTGCTGTACATCGCACACGTCTCCACTGATTAGGCAAGTCGTTCATGGATCAATGTATACGCTTTTACAACAAACTTCACATTGACATTCGAAACTTACCCATGAAACGATTTAAAAGCTGTATTAAAACCAAACTTTGTAAAAAAGAGTACTATACAATTTCAGATTATTTAGAAGACAAAAAAGAAAAGGATTGAGCTGCTCGCTCTGCTAATCCTTGTGATAAAACCTTATAACTTGACATTTTAATTTTTATGCAAAATCATCAAAATATACGTTTTAAACACATTGACATTGTTGAAAATTATATATAAGGGTATTTCTTCGAAATTTGATTCTTCGACTGATTCATATGGCCAAAATTTAATTTCACTTTCAGCTTTTTAACATAATGTTCATATGAAAATACTCGTAATTATAAAGTACTTTTCAAGATATCGACGTTCAAATATTTTGTGCCCAGATGAATCAAAATTTGTTACAGATGAATCAGAAACAGAAATAAAAATGAAAAAATATATGTAGATGGGCTCTGTATTAAGGAAATAATTATATTTTAACAACAATAATAACCTTTTTTTTATGAAAACAATTATCAGTGATCATATCACGGATAAAAATGTGATGAATTCAACAATAATTCTTGTAAAAAATATTTTTGAAACTCCAGTATATAATAATTCTTGTATTTTATGGGAAAGCGAGAATATTGTTATATAACAGAAATTTTAACTATTGCTAATATTTGAACTTAATACACTAAATTCTGTTAGGTACTAGAATGTTATAATAAATTATTCTCAGTGTTTAATTTTTTTCGTGTACAACTCACTAGTCCTATTTATTATACTTATTACCTTTCATAATTAAAAAATCACAGGAGTACAAACTTATTCTAATAATGGCACTCTTGAAAACAGTCTAAGCAGTCTTAATTATTCATTGAAATTACCAATCACATCAATCTTCCATATTAACTTTAAAATAAATATACTTATTCTAGGTATGGTTAACTAATAAATAAGTAATAAAGTCAATGAGTAGGTACTAAAATAAATATTTGCTTAAAGCCTTTTCCTTGTTGATGATGAGATCTTGGATTTTTGGAGGAAGATGGAATGGAATAATCATATCTTCACCAATGGCGTGAGACTCTTTTGTCCGTTTATCATATTGAGGCCTTTTAAACACAAAAATATCCTCATCGTCAGAATCTGAGCGATCATCCACGCTTCTGATGAAGGGTCGATAGTACATCTCTAGTGAATTTTGAAGTTATAAGTTTTTCATCGATTGACGAAGTCTCCATCCAAAAGCTGTCGTCATCGGGAAGTTCGAGTTCTTGTTGGGCTGTATCCGTATCATTTCAGATGTTTGGCTACGTTTGATCAAAGAGCTGCATGTAGCTTTCTTCGATGTCACCTTTCTTTTATTCGTGGATTTGACGTTTACACAACTCTGTTGTTTATTAATGTCTTTTATGGTATAAAAACGAATATCTTGACCATGAGAACATTGAATGGCTCCTTGTGAACAATTGTCCAAGCTACAACTAAGTTCTCTTATATCTAAAGTCTGAAGTTGATTGGCACTCCACACAACCTGATGTGTTCTCATGGTCCCACGGAATTCCTTTAAATTTCCGGGAATCAGCTTATCTTTCTCTAATATGCCCGACTCATGAACCACTTCTATATTAACTCCTAGACAACGTTCTCTTAGGTGTCTGACATGAATTTCAATGCTTGGAATGTCATTCTATAATAATAAATAAAATATAATAAATAAGACTTGAACTACTGACTTGTACATAGTAGAAAGTTGGACAAGGAGAATTACGCAACAAAAGCGCTTCTTTCGTGCTGGAAAAGTGAAAAACTAATTTATTTTATGATTCATATGGGGTTTTGACCATATGAATCAGGCACAGATGAATCAGGATTTTGCCTACAATCATGCATAACTCATCATACATACAGACTTCAGTATTGTCATGTTTCTATACGAATCTATAACCCAAGAGCATCACACGAAACTAAGATTGAAGTTTTTAAACAATAAAATAAATTTTATAAAGTAGGCAGTGTAATCAGAATGCCACCTGAACCAAGCACAGATGAATCAGGTATTTAACTTCGTAACACCGGGATCTAAGCCAACCAGCCGCATGTCCGCCTTCTAGGTCGTCTGTTGCACGACTGGCGTCACCCCACGCGGGATGCCAGCTAGGGATGGGTCTAAAATTAATAAGCTGCTAAATTAACACTGCTAATTTTTTTTAGTGTAAACACCTGCTAAATAAATTCTGGGATAGCTGTTAAATATAGCAGTCACAACTCACAACAAAGCAATAATGGTCCTGCAGATTCAGTCACAGTTAGATTGTTAAGTTTGAGCGAGTTGATTTAATTAAGTGCTAACTGCTAACTGCGGAATTCGGAAATGTTACGTTTAACTAGTGTTATATAAGACTGATCTTCGTTGCGAAGGTTTACGCGGGTTTGTTTGTGGTAGATAGTGTTGTGAGTGAAAATTCCATTTGTTTGACTGTTTGTATATTGTGTATACGCCAACAGGAAAAGTTGACAGTTCTAAGACTGTGAAAAGTATGAAGGAAATGAGAATTAATTACGTTAACAATCTGTCTGTGATTAAATTTAACTGTTGCTAAAAATAACTGCTAATTTTAACTGTTAATTATTGTTAGCATTACCATTTAGCAGTGTTATTATTTTTTAACGTTTAAGCCCATCTCTATGCCAGACTCTAATTATTATTTCCCGACCAAGTATGGTCAAGCGCAGCTTACGCCACATTAATCAGTATTATACGCTGGACACTTCTTATTTACTTATTTATATACACACTAACGTATTTATCACTAATACTATTTTTTTTTGTAAGAGGAAAATTCATTTCCTTTCGATATAATTATAATTTATATTGATTTATCAAAGGGAAAATGCCACATCGACCATTTTCATCCGGAAAATGGCAAACGGACGCGTTATATGAATCAGAAGAACAAACTTCAAATATTTTTATTCTGTACCTAGACAGCAATTATTTGAAAAATATAAGTTACCCCAGTTAGGGATATATATAAACTGTACGAAAAAAAAAAGACATGCTGTTTTGTTAGTTAGTTACAGAAAATAAACCCATAGAAATCGAAAATTTTGTCTCTGAAGAACTACCCATAAAATGACATGATTACTTTGTAAAGTATTATATTATTTTAATTATTGTGAATGTGAGGACTATATGGATATTTTTTTTCCCTCTTTAATTATTTTTTATTTCTCAGTTAGTTTTAATAATGGTCGGGCAGTTTGAGTTGTTTATACGGCCTACCCAAATGTCCTTTCTTTGGTATTGCTCGTCGAGTTGAGCTCCGAGTTGAGCTGCACTATACTGACAAATGCTTGCACTGACTGGACAGGTCCACTGTAATCTGTGTGGCTCTTTCCTCAAAATACCATTTCAGACACGTGGTCCTCATATGGTCGTTACATGGTCCTCATAAAATATGGTCTGACCAAAATTATGTCTGAACTTTAAAAGAGACTGTGACCTGAGTGAGTTTGTTTCGGCCTTTCTTCTCAGAGTAGTCAGATAGGAAACGCCGAACTCATCTCTCATCATTTTTTTTTTTTTTTTTTTAATATATCTTGTAGAACTGATTCCGATATTTCATTTCATAGGTTCATACTTTTACAAAAAGTTCCATTATTTTATTAAGGATGAAAAAAAAAAAAAAATATTTCAGAATGTGTTTGAAAGTTTGCGGCGTCTTCGGTGCGGCGTCGGTGCGTCTGCAGTGCGGCGCGCCGGCGGCGGCACCTCGGTGCGGCGGCGGCGGTACGGCGCACCAGCGATATTCATTCGTACAGGTTCACAAACATGCTGTCCCTAAGGAAAGTATTAGACTGTCCTTTCATCGAATACCTATTTTCCGAATCTATCAAGACAATAATTTATGGATGTGTTTTGATATAGGTTTGCAGGTCACATGAATATTTCCACAGCAGCAGAGACGCCTTAGCACAGATACTCAGGCAAGTGTTAACAATGTACCTATTCTTCATATTATTCAATACGTTTACCTGTAGCTTACGATTATCGGCGTTCTCAGTGCATACGCCATCTTTGATGCGTAGCATTTGATTTTAATTTGGTTTCTCAGTATATTTTTGTCCATCATCAAGGTGTAAATAAACGTTAGTTTAATATTATATAACATCACGCCTTGTTTCCCCGAAGGGTCGGGCAGAGGTGTACCTATAGTACACCCACATTTCGCCTGTTATGTTTTAAGTCCCATGTAATAGGGGGCGAGCCATCAACCGGGCAATATTCCAGACTCCGGGCTGCTTGGACTTTTCCCGACCTGGGAATCGGTCCCAGAACCTCATGCTCAGCAGTAGCGCTTGCGACCGCTAGACCAACGAGGCAGTCGTTTTACTTGTTTACGTTCAGAATGCTTCATTTATGAAAATAGGTTTCAAAATAGTTTCCAGAAGGTTATTAGATTTCAGGTTACCTTCATTTTCAATATACCATTCCTATATAAAGTAAACTGCGATAATCAATATTGAATCCAACATTCGTTATTTAAATATAGACCGTGCACTAACCGTCAAAGTTCCGGAGTGACCGTTATTTGATTTTGGAGGGAAAATTCAAAATGTAGCCATCAAAGAGGAGCGAGGAAATAACTCATGTATTTTCCTACAGAAATTGCCTGAAAAGCTAGTTTCGCTGGTGAAAGGTTGTAAAGGCAGGAACGAAAAGGTTTTTCCAATTAAAAACGTCTAAAAATATTTTGCCTTTGATTTTGAAATTGGAAAAGCTAGAAACTGTGATGGGATTTGAGAGTTTTTATTACATTCTTTTGTTATTTTAGTTTTGGTCGCCATCTTGATATTAGAGTTTTCAGAAGTAAGTACCCAAAACTACCTATCGTAACCGTGCAGTGAAAACCTCGTTAAGTTTTTTTTTGGCGTGTATAAAACCTAACAAAACAATAATAACATCCTCGGGGAACGTCAATGACGGTATTTTTTACCAGACTATTTATAACAGATTTTGACCGGTATGTAGGTATGTATGTTCATCTGTTACCTCAAACTACTACTGATTATAATTTGACATATGACGTATCGTTGGAAGCGTCTTGATCGTCGTCTTTGTGACGTCACATTAAATGTTGCGCCCTCTAGAGGACATTTAAGTCTTTTTTTTTTTATGCATATTATGTTGGGTATCAAATGAAAGGGCTTGACCTGCAAATTACAAATATATCATAATATTGTCTAAGTAAATGAATATGTTTAAATTGTTAAAAATAAGCAAAAGTTAGACTGTGCTACGTACGGCGCGGCTGTAAATTTAATACCTGCTATATAATAAAACCTAAACAAAAAATATTAAAGCGGCTCTGTAAATACTTTATCACAAAATTATAATCCCAAAATAATTTAAATAAAAAGTAAGTTCGAAAACTAAAACAAGACAAAATTACGCTATAGTGTGAAATGATCGATACGATAACGACGATAAAAATCTTCAATGATCAGTTGATCTTAATGTAGAACTTGTGGGGTTGTACTAGACTGAAACAGACAAAAAATATACATATACCACATCCACACAGACATAATATTTGGGAATATTTTATTATTTTATATTATTGTGACGGATGAAAATCATCAGCGCCACAAGCAGTTCTGGAGAGGAATATGTTAATAGGGAGGACAAATTAATAGGAAGAGGCATTGTTATTTTAAGCTAATAGTGAATGACAAGTCACTTGAAGTGACAACTGACATTGGCATAAACTTTCTTTTAATAATCAATTTAATAATTGAAAAAAAAAAAAACAAAGACCAACTCGGTACTTTAAAATACTTTTTTTTTTCAAAAATATGTATGAAACATGTTTGAAATACCTAATGTAAGTGATTACAAATAACAGATTTAATTGACTATAAACTTTAGACTCATATGAATGAGGAAGAAGTAGTTTAACTTAAAAAATAACAAAGAATTACGAAATACAGGATACTTTAATAAAAAATACTCTTTACTTTAGTAAAAAGTGTTGCCACATTGCCATTGTAAAGTAGTACCTACAAAGTTTAAAAAAAAATAAACTTAACTAATTGATTTGTTTTTTTTTTTTTACGATTCACCGTAGGTATCACTATGAATTAATGAAGGTCGAGTGTTGTCAATATGTCGAAGACTAAAACAATTTCAGTACATAAATCAGTGAACGAAAATAATGTTTTATTTTTATTTTCGTTCACTGACTTAAAAATACACTATTCGTGGGCGCAAGTTGATACAAAAGTATTGAATAATTAAACTAAATTTGATTTTTTATTAATTTGTTTCTTTTCGAGCATTGTGTCCACACGAAGCCGAAAAAGGACAAAGTCCTTTTCTAATAATTGTTTGGACTCTTTTTCTCTCAAGCCATTTAAGTATCTGTACAATGAATCCCAGGTTTAATCTACAGCAACAGAAAATTTAAAATTCCATTCATAATCACATCAAAAAGTCGCCACCAACTTGAGAGGTGTAAAATCCAATGAATATTTCAACAGCTCGTTGCAGAAAAATTCTAAAGGTAAATGCGCGCCAATTTCGTGTGGCGGGATTTTTTTAAAATGGCCGACACGTCCTGCAAAATGGCCGCCATTTTGCTGCACTGAAATAGGCTTCGGTTTTGTGTGACTTTTTTATATACCCTCAATTAAATATGAATGGAACTGTGCTGGGAATATTGAAGTTTGAGAAAATAAAATTTGAAATTGTGAATTACGAGAAGTGGCTGCCATGGCTGACTAATTCCCTTTTATGTATATTGTGTCTTCAAACATTTCAGGTTTTTTTATGGCAGACTCTAAGGGCAGATCTGAGGACGACATAAAATAAGAATAACTAATGATTGTATCTTCCCAAATCGAATGTTTCTTTTATATTACTTTATGTCCTATCTTTGGGTAGAAACACAAATTTTACATCACAAAACGATATTTCTCCCAATAGGTAGGTAGTACGTAAATAGGGCAATTTTATGCGGACGTGCTGTGTATTGCTGGCATTACCCAGTCTGGACGGGTATCGAAATACGAATGCAGTAACCGAACAAATCGATATCGCGACGCCCCCGCAAGGGGGCGTGGCGAGCGGATCGGGTTTCGCCCCTGGCCCGCGGAAGCGTATAGCTACGACGCTCGTTAGTATGGGACCTATGGGTCCCTCTATTTGTCTATAACGGCCTGCGTAATCGACGCAGGCAAGTTGCGTCTGTGTGTTTGGTTGCTATGAGTATTTCTGTAGACGCGCCACGACGCTAAATCCTATAGCGCCGCGTTCTTCACGACATTTCGGCCCTGTCTTTCTCCGCCTGGTGAGACCCCTAGTTGCCTGAGGGAGGCCTCGATTCTCCTACAGGTAGATATGTAGATTTCCCTACCCCCCACTCACAGGTCTAACCGTTTAGGTACGGATTGAGGTATAAACAGTCGTGAGTGGCTTGTGTTGTAATATAAAACCGCTCAGTGTCAATGCGCGTCGCGTGCCCCTGGCTGGAGGCTTTGAGTTTAGAAGCTTAAGGCAGCCACAGGAAAGTCCGGTTAAGCAGCTACGACCTTAGTGGTCACCTGCGAGATGACCATATAGCAAAAGAAAGAAAAAAAAACGTGCCTCACGGCCCGCGTCGTGTAGGGTGTCTGATGGTTGTCTGTATTTAGTTGTGTGACATGCCTATATTATTACCTAGAACACGCCACGCAACAGATGTATGTGTACATCTGTAGTCTTATTATTTTGAGTGAGCCGCGTGTAACCTGGATGCGGCTTACTCGAGGCGTCAATCCGGTGCGATGGGGTCGGGTCGGTGTCCGCTACCAGGTAGCGGGGCAGGGGTCTCGCGTCAGGTGGGCGCGCATGCAGTAGCGCTATCTGCCTGACATGTGGCCAGGAAGATACGTTAGCACGCGCGAACATCACCTTCGCGAGTCGCCCTACAAACTCATCCAGGCTCTCAAGTAGCTCCCGTAAGTAATCGAAAAGAAATAAGATACTTACCTACTCATATAAAATAAAATTTCCTATATAATACTAATGGCTGCTGAATAGTTTATATTTACGTACTTATGGTAAAAAAAATACCTAATACCATCCTAATACAGTGATTATTAGAGGAAAGTTTAGAAGAGAAAGGTGAAAAAGAGGGGACACAATTTTTCGACTAGTGAAAAAAAACCTCTTGCATATAACTATACAAATAATATAAATTCAAAAGTCAGGGTCTGAAACGACGGACACGAACGTGCTGCGGACTTTTGTCCATTGCTTTTAGCCTTTTTGTGATTTTTCAGACTAAAGCGTCGTGCAGACCGGCGCGACGCAAAACTAACAAAACAGTTACTAAGAAAACTCACGGTAGAACAATTATTTACCGGTGTCACGTCGCAGTGACAAGTCGCGCTAGTCTGCACGAGCCTTAAATAGCTCCTACCCTGCGGCATACACAACACGATGACACGACGTGGCCAAGCCTGACAGGATGACCAGCCATTTTCATTGGAATATTCTAAACGGTGTTTAAACAAATAGGTATTAATAAGTGTATTTATTTTTTATCACAATGATTACCAAGAAGATTGTACCATATCGACTACTTATTAAAAAGCTGGCCAAACGGTACGAAAAAAATAATTGAAAGCCATTTTTGATGAAAAAAGTTAATTTAAAAAAAATGTAAATGGCATCTTGCATTTTTTTACCATTAGTGGCCATGTTGTTTTTTAATAATAGTTTGACTAAATTATTTGAAATTAAATCCTCTTTGGATTTAATTTCAAATAATTAAATTAAATCCTCTTTGGATTTAATTTCAAATAATTCTACATGAAACAATAAAAGAATTAAATTAATTTTCCAGTCACCACATTACTAGGAAAGCAATAAGCCCGAGGAATAAAAAGTGCAATGAGCATGCTCGCTTCAGAAAAATCGAAGAATAGACCGTATTAATTTGTTGTTTCGTTAAAGACTTTTACTTTGATCTTTAATAACTTTTTTGTAAACCGTATCATTTGACTTTGACTTGAGTTTCCTACAAATATTTCTGGGAACTTTGAGACTTATTTCTACGAATAATAGCCTACTCGTAATAAACAAAGTCATTTGTAGAAATATGAGGATTATGTTAACTTTCTCGTAAACGTTGGAACAGCTCGAAAATCGAATTGAGAATCCCTATTGTCCGTTTTCAATTCCCCGGGTTCATAAAAAATTGAATTCATTTTAACTTTGAAAGGACCATTGTTTTAGATTTTGTTAGGTTTTGTGTTCGACATTATTTGGACAGGATTCCAATCAAGTAATTTGTACCTATTTTGGATCATTGTATTTGTTTTATGGGGCACTTTATTGTTGGAAGGTTTGAAGAAAACTGCAGATTAGAAAACTCAAACTCAAACTCAAAGCATTTATTTCAATTAAACCCTTTACAGGCACTTTTGAATTGTCAAAGAGTCAGTTAGTCAGAAAGTTGAAGCTAGTTGCCCATTCCAAAACGTAGATCTCTATGGAGAAGAACGGGCAAGAAACTCCAAGGACACTCTTTTAAATATAGAAATTACAAAATCCTGGGTTGTACCCAGGATTTTGTAATTTAACTCTAACTTAAACTTTAACTTTTTTATTTGGATTTTTTAATTTTACTCTTGTTGATTCTATATGTGAGAACAATGTAAAAAAAATATATATAAATAAAAAACGATTAAAAATAAGCCCTGGCAGATAAGAGATGACCAGTCTCAACTGACGGCGCCCTTTCACGAACATGACGCGTGGATCAGCACCATCCAGCTCAACCATTTTGTAGGGAACCGAATGATCCAACACACTCGCCACCATCAGCGAGACATTTAAGTGAGCATGACATACTCTCAGCTACCCTGCTCTTTCAAGTCAAAATCAACATAATAACATAGTAAAACGACTCCATGGTACTCACATTTACAAAAATTGAAAATAAAAATGCGTCTAAGTTATACAAAACTATAGTTTGCAAGAATTTTACCACCAAAAGAAAGAAAATCAATATTATCTATTGGAGTATTCAATGATTAAAACTTAGTTTAATAAAAAAAACAAAATAAACAATAAGTTCGTAGTCAGAAAAAATAAAAAAGGGGAAGCAACTCTACCAATTTTTTCATTTTAACTAGTGAGCCCAAGTGGCTGTGGAGCAGGACCAGCATTTAGCCAAGCATTTTTATCTACGATATAATCATCCAACTTATAGTATGCTTGTCTACATAGTGTGCGTTTAATGCAAGTTTTAAATTTCTTCTCATTTAGTTGAAGAAAAACAGGGGGAGACCTACTGTCATCTGGCCTGTGAAGAAGCAAGCATAGCATATCTAATAATTGTGTGTTGACAACAAACTGTACAGTAATTCAAAACTTTTTCATCATTTAAATATACATTGTGTAGGAGTCAAGAAATTTATTCTTATTTTTATTATGCATTATTTATTTTACAATTTATTATAGTTTTTTTTTTTGGTGGAACGGAATGCAAACTCAAAACGCGTCTTCTTCGTCAATGCCTAGCCTGCTTGAAATCTCACTAAGGTAAGTAAGTGCGAATTGTGCTTAAATAAATAATTAAATTTATATTATTTGGGGGCTAAACAAATGTAAACAAAGCAGTACCGTAGTAAATGACGTCACATCGACATCACCGCGACAGAAACGGACGTTTGAACTATAGTATAATAGTTATTTGTGCAACAAGAGAGCAAAGTCGTTTTTTGCTGCGAGTGTTGATTTTGAATCCCGAGTAAGCGAAGGATTCTATAATTGAATCACGAGCGTAGCGAGTGATTCTAGGTTAGAATCCTGAGCGCTGCGAGGGATTCAAAGACACGAGATGCAAATAACTTTGCTCTCGTGTAACACATATTATTATTATTTATATATTATTTGCCTTTTAATGCGTTTAAAACTAAATTAAAGTCCAACCTTTGTTCAAAGGCATACTATTCTATCAACGACTACTTAAATGATAAGAATAGATGGTCGCTGTGATTAACTCAAGACAATGTTTAAATGTTCTTTCTCCAGAATTAGTTTACCTACTGACAGGTTATATGAGTTTATATAATTGTTTATAATTTTACTTTATAAGTCAATTTATTTTAATTTTATTTTAATTTAGTGCTGACATAATCTACTCATTACAATGTTTTTTTTTATGAGTTGTATTGCAATATGTGGTTAGCTAGCGACCTCGACAATTATTTATTTTACCTCGATGGTCCTAGTTTATCAATTGTAACTTCTAGTTACAGCTATATGTAAGCGGGCACGCCCTTTATGCCTGGAGGCTTTTTCTTTTTTTTTTTAGATATTGTTTACTTTTAGTTATTTTTATTTCTGCTTGAGTATAGTTCTCGATGCTTTTGGTTGGTATATTGGCGTGTGCTAGCTGTCATATGGCTATTAATTATAGCTATTTAATTTAAATTACTTTTTGCATATTGTAAATTGTCTTGCATACTGTTGTATAGAATCATTTTTTATTTTTTTCTAACTGAACAGACAGCTGTGCTGCTGGGGAGTTTGTTGCGCCACTTCTTCTTCCCAGCAAAAGCACTAGGAAGTGGTGAAGGGTGGGCGTTTTGGGGGACTGTCTTATGTAATTTTGACGTTCGAAAAGTGCTGATTCTCAGCCTAGTTTGAATAAATGACTTTTGAATTTTGACATACAACTTTTCACCTCCGCAGCGAGAACATACAACATGTAAAAAATACCCTGTCCGATCCGTGAGGGTGTTGTTAGGTATCGTACTGTTAGCACATTTATGTGGAAATTTTTAGGAAAAAAGAAAAAAGAATCCCTACATTTTTTTTCAATGGTGAATTTGACCGTATTTTACATTTGGTGTGAGCGGCGGCCGTCGTTTAGCGGGTGTCTAAAAGTAATAAGTTATGAGTTTTGATTTTTTTTTATGGATTTGGGGTAATTTTGGAACTAAAAATGTGATTTTTAAATACCAATAACCATCAATAATAATAAAAAAATACTGTTTTGTAATGTTACTGCAGTACCATATGCCCATTTTCCCCAGATTTTCGGATCGAACAAGGTTTTTTTTTACAAAGTCTTCATCTCCTCGTATTTTGCAGCCACCATCTTGGATTTATATTTTGAATTCACTATCGACTTTAGCACCCTCGAAAACTATGAAAAGGACACCCATGACGAAAAATGTGAAACTTTTCGCAGCCGCCATCTTGGATTTTTATTTTGACTTCACTATCGGCTTAAGCAACGTTGCAAACCATAGAAACGATACCCATGAAGAAAAATTTGAAAATTTTCGCAGAGGCCATCTTGGATTTACATTTTGACTTCACTATCGGCTTTAGCAACCTTGAAAACCATAGAAACGATACCCATGAAGAAAAATTTTAAAATGTTCGCAGCCACCATTTTGGATTTACATTTTGACCTCACAGTCGGCTTTGGCACCCTTGAAAACTATGAAAACGACACCCATTTTGAAAAATGTGAAAAATTTCGCAACCGCCATCTTGGATTTTCATTTCGACCAAATTCACACTATCTCTCTCTTTCTCTTTGAATTAGAAGAAGACAGTCGCAAGCGCCTTTTCGCGTGACGATATACCTAAGCCACTGCACTCTTACCGCAAGCCGCAACTTCGTTCCAAAAATTTAATAAAACAGAATTTAAATAAAACTTCTTCAGATGACTTGCAATTTTAATGTTTATATCTGAACGTTTTATTGTTTGTTTCTTTTTTGGGCGTAGTAGTTTTATTTTATTTTTTATTCGTTTTATTTCAATATGGAATTTTGAAATCGAACTTCGAATCGATTTGTTTCTATCTCTCGCTTTTTTCGTATCGAAGTGAAAGTGACAAAACTAATTGAAGTTCAAATCTTTAGAATTTTGTGAGTAGACCCAACACTACTCTCGGCATTTAAAAAAAATAATTAAAAAGTTACTTTATCTCACGCTCGCAGCAAAATCGAATTTTGCTCACTGTTTTTTGACAGCAAAACCTGCTTGTTTGAGGTGCTGAGGTGAAAAGAAAATTGTTGGGGTTTCATATTTTTTTTGAACAATTAGTCTAATATGTAATACTTTTTTTGGGTTTATACAGGATTATTGATAAATGGGATATAGGAGAGGTCATTTACAACCAAATGACCCCCTAATGACTCCTATGCAAATATCAACAATTTTCGAGTAATTCTACATCCCTTTAATAGATTGCCGACATATTATCAATAACCCTGTAGGTATATCTATACGGAATTTGAAAATTGAACTTCGAATCGACTTGTTTCTATCTCTCGCTTTTTTTGTATAGAAGTGAAAGAGACAATTCAAACAAAAAAAATCGGACAAGTGCGAGTAGGATTGTCGCCCTGAGGGTTCCGTCTCAAAGTTGCGCCCGGCTGCGCGAAGCTTCACTGAAGTGACAAGCCCGTGAATTTCAAATTGCGGATTGAAGGACAAACTTAACTTTGCAGTAGAGATAATACACTCATACACTGGCCTGCAAAACTAAGTATCACACTTTTAAAGCAATAACTTTTTAAGTACACAAGATACCTATAGGTAATTTTGAAACAAAAAGGACTCGAAAAAGAGTTTAATTTTGTAAATAAAAACTTCATAGTCTTTAACCTTCTTTTAAGAAATGACTAAAATAACTTTAAAATCAAAAATAATCCTTTTCGAATTACAATTTTACCATTCATTTTTTGTTCCTATTTTTGTTTTCAATTTTTTTCTTGATCGATGAGTCTTGATACAAAAGCTAAGTTAGACAACAGCATATAAACTTATTTATCATGCCTCTTTCACCTGAATAATGTGCTAGGATCATGACTTTTCTGGAACTAGTCATGTCATCAGTATCAGTCATCAGTATCAGTCATCAGTATGCTTCGTACTGCAAGAATGGTGGGTGTGACGTTACGAACTGTACAGAAGTTGAAGCGAAGGTACGAAGAGACTGGAAACTATTTGAGGAGACCTGGTAATGGCAGACCCAGGTGTACTAGTGCCCGAGAAGATCGTTATATTGTTTCCACTGTGTTGAGAAATCACCACCTAAATGCAGTTGAAGTCCAGCAACAGCTTCTTCAGACCCGAAGGGACATACACATACATACATTACATTACTGTACATTAGTGACAGTAAAGAAACCCGAAGACCAGCGAGTGGCCTCAAACTCGAGAGAGAGCATCGAGTAGCGAGACTGCGATACGCCCGTGAACACATACAGTGGGATCAAGAAGAATGGTCAAGAATTTTGTTTACAGATGAGTCTCGATTCTCACTTTACACTTCTGATGGAAAGCGAAGTGTCTACAGGCGACCTGTACCCTAATTACGTAATGCAAAATCAATCCGAATCTGAATCGTTTTGAAACAGATTGCTAATCCATTGCTCCGTAAGTTCGAAAAAAAACTGCAGAGCAACGTAAATAACGCAATGAATTTTGTTGAACTGTCAAAATGAAACAGATTTGTCTTTAACGTTTACGAAAATATGTTGCGTAATTAGAAAGCTGGTGAGCGATACCTTGCCCACAGAAGCTACTGTAAATGTTAATTGAGTTTTATGACACTAAGCTAAAAATTGCAATTTTTATTGTTTTATCTTATTTTAGATTTAAATATGTTACTAACGTATAATTTAATATAGTTTCAAAGAAAGCTGATAAAAATTGCTATAAAACGTTTTTAATTTTAAATCTCTAACTTCTATAGTTTAGAAAAAATTGAAATTTTAAAAGTGTAGTACTTAGTTTTGCAGGCCAGCGTATTATCTCATACATCGATATACGTCAGGGTCAATTCTCCAACTGTAAATGTGAATTTATAATTGCAAAAAAAAAAGAAGAGATAAAAACTACAGGTTCTCGATTTTCGGACTTACTTGTGCTATTACTAGTCGTGCCGTGAGTTGCTTCTTGCCAAATTTCATGATTCTGGGTCAACGGGAAGTAGTTTGTTTGCGATTGTTAAAATATGCGGCATTATAAATGGCCGTATTTTTATTGCGTTGACATAGAAGCTTGATTTTTTACAAGTCCAAGGGACGGTAAATCTAAGTAATAGGTATTAATTTCAACTTGATGCCTCCACGCAGTTCAGAGAAAAAGGTTCTTGCTTGACTTGACACATAGACGGACCAACGAAGTGAGACTATAAGGTTTCCGTTGTTTCCTTTAAAGGTACAGAACACTAAAAAAAGCTTTAAAAAAAATCAATAAATGAATACTTACAGGTAATATTTTCTTTATAATTTCTGTCTCTTCTATAACACTTCACGTGTATCATGTTAGGTACTTTCTTAGAACAACTAAGAATCTCGCGCACTAGACGCTACGACCCCGAGCAGTGGTCGTAAACTATAGAAACTGATACGAATCGCGCACTTGGTCGCAACGGCCAACTACCCGCAGACCATACAATATCACTAGACGGCCACGACTGGCCGGAGTCGTGGCCGTCTAGTGCGCGAGATCCCTAAAACCTTCGCATTTTGTTGGGTAACCAATTCTTGCTTTGATTTTTAGGTTTTCTAGGTTATTAAATAGCCTAAGTTGGTCTAGCGGTCGCAAGCGTTGCTGCTGAGGATGAGGTCTTGGATTCGATTCCCAGGTTGGGTGTTTTGTATAAGTAATAGGGTTTTCAATCAGGAATTTCTCGAGACTGGATTTGTGCCCTGTAGATGGCAATAAGCTCGCCCCCTATTACAAGGGACTTAAACATAACTGGCAAAATGTGGGTGTACTATAGGTACACCTCTGCCTTACCATTTGGGAAATACAGGCGTGATGTTATGTCACATAACTGCAAAACAGCTTTACAATGTCGACGCCCGCATGCATATCAAAAAGTTTTACCCTATGAATAGCACTCGTTTATTTCTGCGTATGAATGCAGCATTAAATGCAAACTAATTCTCATGTACATGTTTGAAAGTGGACAAATTCATTGTCTATTGTTTTGTAGCCTACACGAGATAAGGACTATCTACAAGAGGAAAATTTTAATAAGTAAATAGAGTCAAAGTGTCGATGGCTTTTGGGGGGCGGCATGTGCAGTAGTGTGACGTCTTTCGGCTAAAATGATGATGATTATGAGAGTACCTAAGGGTAGGGAAGTATGGCCTATTTTCTGCTAACTGTACGAGTAGGTATATTTTTTCATTTTTTTTTAAATTGGGATCAAAATTTCATTTTCTATTATTGTATTATAATTTAGTTTTATTTATTATTTTAATGTTTTTGTTGCATTTATTACTACATAACATAACATAACATCACGCCTTGTTTCCCCGAAGGGTTGGGCAGAGGTGTGCTTATAGTACACCCACATTTCACTAGTTATGTTTAAGTCCCATGTAATAGGGGGCGAGCCTATTGCCACCAACCGGGCACAAATCCAGAATCCGGGCTGCTACTGAGAAATTTCAGATTGAAAAACCCAATGACACTTTGCCCGACCTGGGAATCGAATCCAGGATCTCATGTTCAGCAGTCGCTCTTGCGACCACTATACCAACGAGGCAGTCTTTATTACTAATTAATTTGAAATTATAATAATTAGAATATTTGTGCGCCATTGACGGCTGGACATCGCGTTCATGTTATTAATATTAACACCTGTACTTATTTTGTTTACCGTTCTACAAATAAAAATATTTGAATTTGAATTTACAATGGTTAAGGTTAACCTACCTGCTCTTACTGCCCCATCTCAAGAATCCACCCTGTTGACGTAAGACAGCGCCGCAATTTGCAAAAAGCGAAAGAAATTTTGAAATTCTAAAGGCTACATTAGAGGAAACACGTTAATCAATTTACAAGGCATATGTCAATGTTAATCACGAGTAGTTAAGTATGCTGCACTTCATACAAACAGAGAACTTGCTTGCGCTGCCGTGTTAATCAACCCTTTGTATCCGAGCGTCAGTCATCTGGAACTGAAACCTGAAGCTAACGGATAGCCGATCCAGGGTGAATGATGGCCGGTTTGTTCGTATGGAACGTTTCAACAAACTACTTGGTTCAGCTTCTTTGGTTTTATTGTAAAATTAGGAAAATTAATTGTTGACCAAATTGACTATCTTTGACAGTTGTATGTAATGCATAAAACGCATCCAAACAAACACGTCAAATGCAACACGACAAATTGGCGTAGGGTATTAAGAGATAACACTATGAGTTATTTATTTATTTATTTATTTATTTATATATACTTTATTGTACACCACAAAAACACATAACAAAAAGAAAAAAAAATTAACACTACAAAATATACAATGGGCGGCCTTATCGCTTTCCGCGATCTTATTATTTATTTATTATAACAATACAAACCCAAACATTTACAAATAACAGAGAACAGAGACATGGACTAGTGTTTACTTCAATTATAGACGTGCACAGCATTCACAACAATTCAATCTGCCTAGCCTTTTCCCAACTATATTGGGGTCGGCTTCCAGTCTAACCGGATGAAGCTGAATACCAGTATTTTACATGGAGCGACTGCCTATCTGACCTCCACAACCCAGTAACTGGGTAATACAAGATATAATGATTTTTTTTAAAGAGTAACGGTGGAGTTTCTTGCCCATTCTTCTCCATACGAAAACTACCTTTTGGAATGGGCGACTAGAATCAGTTTTATTATTTTTTGTAAAGTTTGACGTTCAAAAGTGCCTTTTTTGTGCCTAATTGAAATAAATTATTTGACTTTGACTTTAATACGATACCCCTTGGTAAGACTGGTTGTCAGACTTTCGGGCTTCTGACGACCCGTAACGACTGTCAAAGATCCACGAATGACAACCGGGACCAACGGCTTAACGTGCTTTCCGAGGCACGGAGGAGTCTCGGTATGTAAAGATGGTCACCCATCCACAGACCAACCCCGGCAAGCGTAGCTTAACCTGACGGATCGACCCGTGCGGCAGTTACTACTTAGCCACGAGCACAGCATTCACAATAAAAGAGAAGAAAAAACACAGCCTACAAGTTACAAAAAAAAAAAAACTAGCTAAAATCTCGGAAATATTAATGAATTAGTTATATCAGGAGTGGCGACCGCGTGCCGGAAGACTAGCGTTGGAAGACCTCCCACAAGGTGGACCTGGTGAAGGCCACAGGAATCCGCTGGATGCGGGAAGCACAGAACCGGTCGAACTGGCGCTGCTTGGGGGAGCCCTATGTCCAGCTGTGGACGTCTTTTCGGCTGAAATGATGATGATAGATAACCTATTATAGTCCGTCATTTTACGTTTTTATCTTTTTTATGTTATATTGTTTCATCTATCGTAGGTATTGTATATTGTGTAATAGTACTCGTAGGTACCTCTATTGAATTTTCTGAACAGGAAATACGTTTTTAGCCGACTGTTACCGAATATTTTATTTTTCGACATTTCAAGACAAATTCGTTTATGCTCGATACAATTTCCATTATTTCCACAATGTAGGTATGTAAGTACTTGACACATGTCAAACAAGTTTTCGATCACTTGCAAATTGCTATGAGTCGAGGTGACAATTCTTTTATTTCCAAGGATTTTTATGTTACAAACAAAGTAATGAAAACTTCTAATAAGTAGGTTTTGTGAATATGGCAGTTTCTAGCATTCCCAATGGCATTATTCCTTACAACGTGAACTAGAATAACGACTTAAGAAAACGAACTCTAAAAACTTTGACCGGTAGAATTCACTGGTCCATCTTCTGCCTTCATAACTGTGCCCTACTTTTAAAATCTATTTTCTTCGAGTACTCTTAGTTAACAGACTTTAAAACAAAAGTTCTGAAGTTATTATTAGTTTTTTAGACTATCAGTGAGAGTGTCTATTCTGAAAGTGGGCAACGTCGCAAATAGATGTATTTCGCTGTTTTGATTAATATATAAATCTTAACGAATCCTAATCTTAATCATACCGTTTCTTTATCTTCGATTTTTTTTTATCAATGGGAATATGAAATAAGGCTAACTAGTGAATAATAGTAATAGTGCGCTTCTTAGGGTTCCGTAGCCAAATGGCAAAAAACGGAACCCTTATGGATTCGTCATGTGTCTGTATAATATGTGCGTGTCCGTCCGTATGTCACAGCCACTTTTTTCCGAAACTATTAGAACTATACTGTTAAAACTTGGTAAGTAGATTATTCTGTGAACCGCATTAATATTTTCACACAAAAATAGAAAAAAAAAACAATAAATAAACCCCTGTAACTTCTAAAATAAGAGAACAATAAAACAAAAAAAAAATATATGATGTACATTACCACCGAAAATTGGTTTGAACGAGATCTAAGTAGTTTTTTTTTAATACGTCATAAATTACTTGCTGCTACGGAACCCTTCATGGGAGAGTCCGACTCGCACTTGGCCGATTTTTTTAATCTCATGCCTTTTTATGCCTATTGTGTAAATAAATTATAATATTAACTTTTTAATACCTTCTATGTTTGTTAAAGCATTTTATCTGATAAAGATACCATAATATTCTTTTTCTCTTAAAATAAATGAAAATTATTCTACACTTAAACCTATTATATTTTAATACAAAAACATGTTTTCATTAAAATTAGACAATAGGGATGATGCCTGGGTCAAAAAAAAGAAATTCTATTGAGTCCGTCAGTCAGATAATTAAAAAAATATTAGACATGTATTTTTTGCTTTATCATATTAATAAAAAATGACTCAGATAAAACGCATTAAAGTTGGGGAGTGGGGGTCGCTACGTCACAAGTATAAAATCTACATACTCGCCTCCAACTTGCATATTGACCGGTTAAGTAGTCATCACCTCAGAGGTGAGCTACGAGATGCCCTAGACAAAAAAAAAAAACAAACTTGCATACCTACCACCCTATTCATGTTGGCACATTCAATTGAGGCGTTTTCACGTTTTAGCAAGTTCGTTTACTAGCGTTATAGACTTTAATCTTTGAATATTTTCTTAACTGTTTATCACAAACTCTACGTGCACAGTTCAGTATCAATTTACCTCACTGAGTCATTGTCAGTCTCAGTGAGGTAGTACGCTATGTTCAAGAGCTGTGAGTCTTAAGAGGGAACAGGGCCCGCGATTCTCCATACAAACGAATTCCACGTTTTTCTTCCTGAATAATGCCTCTAGAGCTGTCATTTTTTTTGTATAAAATCAGGGTCTCTATAGGCATGTCCCTGTCATTTCCTTTTTTTCAGCAATTAATAAGTAAGGGAACTATGACCCTCCAAAAATTACAAAAATGCCCCATTTTTACCGCCGTGATTACCAGACTACCAGATAATTCGGAAAAGTTTTTAGCATAAAAAAAAACCTAGACATACTCTTTCTTAAAACTTTTAATGTAAAAAAATATTAAATTGGCTTAGTTTTCGAGGAGAAAAAAGGAGAATACCAAACGTCGTTTTCGTCAAAAAATTTATGATATAATCGGTCTGAGCTGCAGTTGTCCCTATCGCACTTTACGGGGCTTAACTCGGTTTTTCGGGCACAGCGCGACGGCAATAGTTTATTCAAATACCTCGCAGCCCCTGTTCCCTCTTAAGTTAATATTTGTCGGATCCAAAACGCCCGCCGCCATTCGTTTGTGAAAGTGAAATTGAAAGTAATTCTTTTAGTTTGAACTTAGTGGACTCAGAAGTTGACTTTTTACTGCGAAGGGAAGTACACTGTGAATAAGTATATGTATTATTAACAAATTATTCAAGCGCCCGATGTCTGTTGTCTATTTACTGAAAATATTTTTTAAATTAGATAAGTATGGAGTAACATAAAAATTTTGTATTGATCAAATAAAACGTTGCCTATTCTAGTTTAAGGTATCGTGCTAATAGTATTAGAAAACAATGCAGCAAAATACTTCAATTAAACCGTATTTTCTTATGTTTTTCTAACCTTAGTCAATCAATTCGTAACCTAAACATGGTGGGCAAATGGATTTAGGGATCCTAGTAACTGCTCAAAACTGCTGTTGTACAAATTCTAACGGGTAACTAGGTACTTGTAAAGAACTAAACTAATAATTGTATTTTAATCAATGAATTAATGTTTCTTTCAAAAATCGGCAATCACAGATCCAAAATAAAGCGCAATAAAAAAAAAATTACTCGCAGCGAAACGGATGATACTCATTTTTTTTTCAATAATTTTTCTCAGATCTTCTTCTTCTCTCGAGACGATGACAGGTCGATTTTTTTAAGCACAGAATTTTTCCACGGCAATTGCACAGTTGGCAGCGATCATCAGCTCTTCTTGTTCTAATTGATTCTCAGATTAAATCCCTACACGTAGAGCGCACAGAACACGAAAGTTATGCCCAAAAAGAATAGAAAAATTCAAAAACACATACAAAACATTGATACAAAGTTTTTTTTTTCAGCAGACCAAGAGAACTCTCCCTTATGTGGTGAACCTCACAACCAACCCGTCTTCACTGTACTTGATAACTTATCATCAGTAACTACTGTAACCAATGAAGTCAATGAGCCGTCACAAATTATTTTGAAGTCTTCAGGTGATGAAATCCTGGGTACCTTCTGTTTGTTGAATGAAAGCCAAAACATTGTTGCTACCAATGAAACTCTAGAAAGTAGTGATATCTTTATGATTCATTTAAAGAAAAACGATGTTGATTTATTTTGTGATGAGAACAATAGAAATGTGATTGACATATTGCGTTTGATTTGGTATTTTAAACTGTGTGCAGTAAAGGAAAAAAATATAGTGAATTTTCATGCTCAGTACACACTAGTTTACTTTGCTTGGAAAATCATGTACGGAACCCAGTACCTCATATTCGCAGAAAAAGTTCCTAATGTTCGACTTTAAGTAACATAAGAGAGTTTTGTACTTCTTTAGGCATTTGGTGGTACAAAAGATTTTATGAGCACCATTGTAGAACTAGTAGTGATAATTATAGCTTTTTTGTAACTTTTGGTTCTTGGCGAGAGTTTATTATCACTTGCTTAGCACTTTGGGGGGCTGTAGTCAATACTTACTTCTTATTTAGTGTTATAGTTATAAGATTCACTTAAAACTAAAACAAAAGTTGCTTTGTCCGTATTATAGGTTTTAAAATTGCTGCTGTATGCCTTTAACCTTTAAACTCTCCCTGTTATCGTCCTTGTAACTTTGTGGTATAGCTCTAAGTGAAATATTTTGCTTGTCTACGCTCTTTTGTCGCCAAAAGTTGTAATTGCTGCTGCTGTAGCGCCTTTATATATCGTTAAGTTCTAAAACAAACTCTAATTGACGCCTAAATGTTTGTTGGGCTATCATGAGAACGTCATTGTGTCATTTCAGTCATTTATTTTAATTCGTTACGAGTACCGTGTTTGTGGAATACAATGATCAACCAATGATCGACCATTATGAATTTATCAGATTACGAACTTTTAGCAAAATGACAATGGGATCGTGTTGGAATGACGAATTAATAAAAATAGCAGACTTGGGTCCCAGGTATCATTTTCAATAAGGGAATTAATATTCTCTTTATACCATTTTCCCGTAGATGCTTATCATACCTGGATTAAATTTAATTTGATTTGAGGAATTTGAAATATTAAAGATTCAGCACACAACATAAATTTATAATTTAACATAAAATATTATCCTCATCATTCTCAGTATAAGAGACATCCGAGCAGTTCCATTCTGTTTATGAACAGCTAATACCGTCCTCTTATGATACATTAGTATAAAACTACCCTCCACAGTAACTTACAGGTGTAGCCCGGTTAAGCAGTAACTACCTTAGTGGTATATCTGTGAGATGCCCTAGTTAAAAAAAAAAAAAAATAACTTACAGGTGTCCAGGTGGATGCCCCTCCCCCCCGCCTGTGGGATGTTGTAATCCAATTTGCGTCCACTTTGAGACATTAGCCAAGATTTGCAGCGGCCGGCTAACGAGATTTTCTCTAGGATAACAATGTTTAAGTAGCGTTTTAGATAAAAGGGACCTCCCTTTTGTCTAAAACGCTACTTAAACTCGTTAAAACATTTCTAAGATTTTGCTTGGATAATAGGATAGATTCTTTTGTAAGAAAGGAAAGGTTAATAGTGAAAGGCTATGCATTATTAAGATTAGAGTTTTGGTTATATTATGTTAACTTCTTGCTGGATAACAGAACGGTTGTGATGCATTATTAGCCATCTGACATTAATTAAATTTGACTATAAAATTGGAATATAATAGGGGTTAAAGTATGAAATTGCCGTTTTATTGTAATAGGTACTTCGAATTGACATAGAACCTTCATGGTTTGAGATTTTTGAGTAAAACTTTTTTTACATTGTACCTATGAAGTTCTTCTTTTAAAAAATGTACAACATTCGATTATCGACTTTCAGTTGTTTTTTTTTATTCAGCTGAGACAAGAAAGATATGGATACTTCGAAAATTCGAGTTATTTTTGAATACGAGTTCCGACCGAGCTGTTTCTGCCACGTTAGTTCCGCTAACGCGCCAGAAACAGCTCGCAATATCAATGTTGCGTTTGGTTTGGAGAGGGGACTGCTAATGAACGCACAGTGCGATTTTGGTTGAAACGCTTTCGTGATGGTAACTTTGATTTGAAGAACGAACCACGTGGAAGACCGCCCACACAGGTGAATAATAATGAGTTGAAGGAGATGGTGGAAGCCGATCTGGTCAAGTAATAACGGCCGATGTCTACTGTGCCGAACTCCGAACAATGATAGCAAAACTAGCAGTGAAACAGCCCCGACTCATGAATCGATCTTCACCATTATTGCTCCATGATAACGCGAGACCCCATATAGCAAGAGAAACCGTTTTAACTCTACAGGAACTGCAATTAGAAACCAGTCGTCACCCTCCGTATTCGCCAGACCTTGCTCCAACGGACTATACCATTTTTTCGTGATTTGGACAATTTTCTACGTTCTACAAAATGCTTTCACACAGTTTATCGAATCTAAATCACGAGAGTTCTATCGCAAAGACATAAATGACCTTCCATGGCAGCAATAGATAATAATGGTAATTATTTTGATTAAATAAAATGTTAAATTTAAAAAAAAAACGAATTTCAATTTTTCAGTACAAATCGGCAATTTCTTATTTTAACCCCAAATATTAGTGTTATTTTTTATCCCGTAATTGCGTAATACAATTGCATGCGATCAATCACAATCAGTTTCATTTTGACAGTTCACCCACGTCCATTGCGTTATTTACATCGTAGTTGAGCAGAGGAATTTTTCAAACGTATGAAGCAATGGATTAGCAATATCCTTCAATTCACGAATTGTGATTGAAAGTGTGTTACGCAATTAAGTTGTCAATATAGTTCCAAAAAGATGATAATGATCGTGCTGTCGGACTGTAGATAACATATATTTTGCCAAGGTATCGTGTTTGTAAGGAATTTGACAAAACTAAAGTAATTTCATTAAAAGTTTCGAAAAACAATTTCTCCTTGAAAACAATTATCCTCGAGGAATATACCTAATGTCCTGGAATGTTTCAGTGAAGCGTAGAATTATATTATCTATGGTAAAAAGAAAACAACAAGGAACCTAATACTACGTTTGTAAGTAAGTACTACGTTTGTAGCCCAAAGCCTTGTTTATATCTCAGATTCTCAGTAGGTACATGAATATAAATTTTGAATTATGAGCGGAAAACTCATACATTCTTCTATAGTATAACGAATCATTATATTTTATACATCCCGTATTTTACGACATACCGACGAAGGCCGAATATATTTTCATACAATCATGTGAGATCTGCTGAAAGCAGAAACACGTAACAGGAGCTAGTTTCCTTTAGCCTTTCTTTTTTTGGGTCGGTAATTATGTTTAAAACAAATAAAATAAAATATCTTTATTTCGGATAAGCAACATCCTTATGGGTAAGTAAACAAAAAGATAACATACCTATGTTAGTAATCTTATTATTAATTAGGAAACAAGGCTATTGCTCGCAATGTATCTTCGAACAACATCACCTAACAAAGGATAATCGTTCCTCCCCGCTATGGTTTTCGGGATGGTGTTGGAGCTTTCACGCACTCTGCAGATCAAAGATGCAGATTTCTGTCTAACGATGGCGTGGAAACCATCGACGTTTGCTTGTGCAAACATACCTGATGCACTGCAGAAACGGGGCAGCCCCCTCAACATCCTGAACCTGGTATTATATTGGACCCGTAGGGCGCTGAAAGCCTGCCGAGTATAGTTGGTCCACAAACACAAACACTTGACAATAAGCTTTAAAAAGCGACTCTGATTTTGACTCCCCTGCTATAGCGTGCAAACCTGCGAGCCAACATGCATCGGACTGCCAGCGCCCTACGTTCCCTCTCATTATCCAATATATGTTTAGAACTGTCATTGTTTGTATCCGCTTTGACAGCTGTCAGTGTCACTTGTCGATGTTAATCTGCTGAAGATACGGAATCAGGAAGATAATGGCACCATAAATAATGACTTTTACTCTTAGTATCTCATGGGTGGCTCTATAAGATGGCTTGTGACGTTTCAAAATGTGAGGAAACTGAGCACATACATACTACATTATTGGTAGGTTGGTACGGGCTGCAATAATGACGTAGGTACCGCCGAAAGCATTGTCCGAAACTATTATTAATTTAATGGATAAGTTTTTATGGCTGGATTTATAGTTTTTTAGCTGTCACAGACGCCATCATACAGTGCCACTGGTTTAGGTCCTGAATTGTTAATGTTAAAACTGACATGAAATAAAGCACTCACCTAACTGTTGCACGGTAATTTTCACGCAAACAATGATCGGACATGATTCATGAATAATGTAAGCTCAATAACGTGTAGGTACACTGTACTTCCAGTGGGTACCAAATTAATTTGCATCCGACACTGTCGTTATTTAACACAGATTATTCTTGCCGTAGATATTGCTTCAGTTTTGATGCTAACAGTAAGGTTACGAAAATCTATATCTTTCAAGAATTTCCGATGTACCTATCCTCTTTAGTCAAATTAAAAACATGGCCATTATTCGTTAAAATAAAATTAGATAACATTAATGTTTTCTTTTAAAAAAATACAATAGACGTAAGTACCTCAGACTAAGGAAACTTAGTCTGATTAAGTACAGACGATAAACACTACACGAAACCTTTTTAACCGAATGAATAAATTCGAATAAAATGGTTTTCGAAAGAAAATAATTTGACGATTACCTACCACTACTTGGAACTTACAGTTCCACTTCCCTTACAGTTCACTTACAGTTCCTTCCCTTTCTCATGTCTTTTTTTTCCATCATTCCAATTTAATTGAAAGAGAAAATGCTGCTTCAAAACAATACAGTGGCACTTCTTCGTTTCCATAATCTATGGTGATATTGGAATTCACAGCATTGACATACAGTGACGCGTCAGAGAGCAATTTGTAGGCATATTAAATTGATTGGAATTCAACAGTTCCGGTCCGTTTATACGGGTATTGGTGTACGTTTATTTATAAAATACTTTTTAACAGAATATGAAGCAAAACAGCTGGTACACCAACAGCGACATCAACTTTATGCAGGTGTAAATAAAGTTGATTTTAGACTGACTAGTACTGTTATATAATTATATAAGTCATAAAAAATATGAAGTTGTAGCGCAAACTGACCATTAATATGTAGGTATTAAAGTTGTTTTTCCTAAAACTGTTGTTTCTTTACATGTTTGGCAAATAAATTGCGAACGCAGATTAGGTACCTATACACAAAACCTGTAAAAAAACCGGCCAAGTGCGTGTTGGACCACGTTCATTTTGAATGGTTCCGTAGTTGGGTTGAATTTATCCCAATAACAAACTTAACATTGTAGTTGAAGAACATGTTCTCTGAAAATTTAAGTTGGTCGATTATTACTCGTTAACCTGTAAAGCCACATGCTACTTGTGATAGTAATTTTCCTTTTTACCCGACTGCCCCAGAAGGAGGGTAGTGTTTTTTAACTTCGTTATATTACTACTGCTGTGAAGGGGAGGGACATTTGACTCAAAACATCCCTACTTTACGTGTAGGGGAGGTACCCTCAAAGATTTTTTTTTCTTGATTTATTTTGCAACTATCGGCGTGATTAATATGTATACCCATGCCAAATTACAGCTATCTAGTACCTATATCCGACTCTGAGCTAAGCCCCGGACAGACAGACAGACAGACATGGCGCAACTATAAGGGGTCCTTGTTTACTACGGAACTCTAAATAAAACGAAAATGAAAGTGTGCTGATAAGTATAGGGATACCTACGCCCAGATAATATCCTACGCCTATTAAAGGATACCACGAACAGCAGGTAATCGGACGCGCATAAAATGTGTGAATTAAGGCTGCCGCAAACAGACGCAACGCGATGGCGCGACGCGACACCTCACACCGGTTATTGTTCTACCGTGAAGTTTTCTTAGAAATTGTTTTATTATTTTAGCCTTATACTGAAAGGTTGTAAAACTACATGATAAATGGAAAATAAAACTGTAAATAATATAAATACCTACTTAATTGTTAATCTCGACAGATTAGATTACGTTTTAACGCTGTGTTTACTTTGTCGTTCTCATCATCAACATAATCTTGCCTATTATAAACATTAGACTAATAGGTACAGATTCGTGAAGCCTAACATGAAATGGAACAAACGCTAAAACACATCACACGAAGTAGAAGAACAAATTGTCTTGGTAAATTTCCTATTGCATTGCGTAAAGGACGGCTTATTTGTTTTACATTTCATGTTACATTATGGCGGCGTATCTAACCATGGAATCCGCTGGATGCGCGAAGCTCAGGGGCCATATTATGAAGTATTAATTCCATCATTATTCCACTGCGAAAAAAGGATGGTGCTATCGGCCTTGTATAGCTCCGTCTCTCACTCACACTGGAAAAATGGTGGCATTAATACGTCATAATAGGGCCCCAGAACCGGTCGAAGTGGCGGTTCTTGGGGGAGGCCTATGTCCGGTAGAGGACATCTTTAGGCTGAAATGATGAGACATGCTATTCCTTTACTCCATAGACATCTATAAATACCAACCTACCTACGTTGTGATTCCATGAAACTAGATTAGACTTTTTCAGTGCCTAGAATGAAATTTTAAAAAAGATATTTTCCATTCGACGTGGAATATTTTTCACGAAAGGTTTTATCGACTGAAATCAGCTATTTTTAGTTTTAACATCACAAAATTTAGGTCGAATACACTCTTCTAAATAAAATAATATGGTTGGCAAAACTAAGTTTGTTAATAAATAATTTTACTACCCAGCCAAACCCAAGGCTTACGTAACACAGGAAAATGAACTGTATTTTATTTTGTAACTCGGAAATAGTTATTTGTGCAACAAGAGAGCAAAGTCGTTGTCGAGTGATTCTAGGTTAGAATCCTGAGCGCTGCGAGGGATTCAAAAACAAGTAACACATACAACTTTTCACCTTAGCAGCGAGAACATACAACATGTAAAAAAAAAACCCTGTCTTATCCGTGAGGGTGTTGTTAGGTATCATACTGTTAGCATATTTATGTGGAAATTTTCAGGAAAAAAGAAAAAATAATCCCTACATTTTTTTTCAATGGTGAATTTGACCGAATTTTACATTTGGTGCGGCGGCCGTCGTTTTGCGGGTGTCTAAAAGTCATAAGTTATGAATTTTGCAATTTTTTTATGGATTTGGGGTAATTTTGGAACTAAAAATGTGAATTTTAAATACCAATAACTTTTTTACTATCAATAATAAAAAAATAAAAAACTGTTTTCTAATGTTACTGCAGTACCATATGCCCATTTCGCAGCCGCCATCTTGGATTTTCTTTTGACCTCACTATCGACTTTAGCACCCTCGAAAACTATGAAAACGACACCCATGTCGAAAAATGTGAAAATTTTCGCAGCCGCCATCTTGGATTTTTATTTTGACTTCACTATCGGCTTAAGCAACCTTGAAAACCATAGAAACGATACCCATGAAGAAAAAATTGAAAATTTTCGCAGCGGCCATCTTGGATTTACATTTTGACTTCACTATCGGCTTTAGCAACCTTGAAAACCATAGAAACGATACCCACGAAGAAAAATTTTAAAATTTTCGCAGCCGCCATCTTGGATTTACATTTTGACCTCACGGTTGGCTTTGGCACTCTTCAAAACTATGAAAACGACACCCATTATGAAAACTGTGAAAATTTTCGCAACCGCCATCTTGGATTTTCATTTCGACCAAATTCACACTTACTATCTCTCTCTTTCTCTTTGAATTAGAAGAAGACAGTCGCAAGCGCCTTTTAGCGTGACGATATCTGCCACTGCACTCTTACCCCAAGCCGCTTAAGAACTTCGTTCCAAAAATTTAATAAAACAGAATTTAAATAAAACCTTATCAGATGATTTGCAATTTTAATGTTTTAAGTATATCCGAACGTTTTATTGTTTGTTTTTTTTTGGGCCTAGTAGGTAGATATGGAATTTTGAAATCGAACTTCGAATCGATTTGTTTCTATCTCTCGTTTTTTTCGTATCGAAGTGAAAGTGACAAAACTAATTGAAGTTTAAATCTTTAGAATTTTGTGAGTAGACCCAACACTGCTGTCGGCATTAAGGACGCATTCTCAAAATTGATAGGTACAGAATCGAACTACTACATTGACACGGGTCATACACACAAGTGTACGAACGACTAACTGCGGGAATAGTAGTCAAGAGAATCCATTTTGATACTATGAAAGTTTTTTTTTTACGTAAATATATTCTTTGTAATAAAATTATGGTACCTACAAAAAACATTTATTATTGCTGTTTATATTTTTACAAATTACCTCCGGAGTCCGGACTTGATGGAGTGACCTGAAGGTGTACTTCGGTGACTGCTACTGGATCTCCTCGACATGTTGTACTAGGTGAGCCGAGTTTGGGCTCGTTTTGTTAGTCATGATGAGACCTTACCTCCAGACTTGATGGACCGACCTGAAGGTGTACTTCGGTGACTGCTACTAGATCTCCTCGACGTGTTGTACTAGATGAGCCGAGTTTGGGCTCGTTTTGTTAGTCATGCTGAGACCTTACCTCCGGACTTTATGGACCGACCTGAAGGTGTACTTCGGTGACTCCTACTGGATCTCCTCGACATGTTGTACTAGGTGAGCCGAGTTTGGGCTCGTTTTGTTAGTTATGCTGAGACCTTACTTCCGGACTTGATGGAGTGACCTGAAGGTGTACTTCGGTGACTGCTAATGGATCTCCTCGACATGTTGTGCTAGGTGAGCCGAGTATGGGCTCGCTTTGTTAGTTATGCTGAGACCTTACTTCCGGACTTGATGGAGTGACCTGAAGGTGTACTTCGGTGACTGCTACTGGATCTCCTCGACATGTTGTACTAGGTGAGCCGAGTTTGGGCTTGTTTTGTTAGTTATGATGAGACCTTACCTCCAGACTTGATGGACCGACCTGAAGGTGTACTTCGGTGACTGCTACTGGATCTCCTCGACGTGTTGTACTAGGTGAGCCGAGTTTGGGCTCGTTTTGTTAGTCATGCTGAGACCTTACCTCCGGACTTTATGGACCGACCTGAAGGTGTACTTCGGTGACTCCTACTGGATCTCCTCGACATGTTGTACTAGGTGAGCCAAGTTTGGGCTCGTTTTGTTAGTTATGCTGAGACCTTACTTCCGGACTTGATGGAGTGACCTGAAGGTGTACTTCGGTGACTGCTAATGGATCTCCTCAACATGTTGTACTAGGTGAGCCGAGTATGGGCTCGCTTTGTTAGTTATGCTGAGACCTTACTTCCGGACTTGATGGAGTGACCTGAAGGTGTACTTCGGTGACTGCTACTGGATCTCCTCGACATGTTGTACTAGGTGAGCCGAGTTTGGGCTCGTTTTGTTAGTTATGATGAGACCTTACCTCCGGACTAGATGGAGTGACCTGAAGGTGTACTTCGGTGACTGCCACTGGAACTTCTCGACGTGTTGTACTAGGTGACCCAAGTTTGGGCTCGTTTTGTTAGTTATGATGAGACCTCACCTCCGGCCTTGATGGAGCGCCCTGGAGGTGTAGGTACTTTCGTGATTATTAAAACAACAAATCAAACGTTATCAATTTTTTATTGTTAGAATATTTGTTAGGACATGTGAAGAATGTGCTCTTAGCTCCATATTTCTTGCCATTTTATTTTTATATATTATATTTATACTGGAACGAACTTTTTTACGAGAGCTTTTTTTAAATGTCCTATGCCTCGGCATCTAAAACAAAAATCAAGTGATGAAACTTACACAATATTCACTCAATTACAAATAACTAGTATTCTTACTAATAGCAGTAGCAGTCACCGAAATACACCTTCAGGTCACTCCAGCAAGTCCGGAGGTAAGGTCTCATCATGACTAACAAAACGAGCCCAAACTCGGAAAACCTATTTCAACACGTCGAGGAGTTCCATTAGAAGTCACCGAAGTACACCTTCAGGTCACTGCATCAAGTCCGGAAGAAAGGTCTCAGCATAACTTACAAAACGAGCCCAAACTCGGCTCACCTAGTACAACACGTCGAGGAGATCCATTAGCAGTCACAGAAGTACACCTTCAGGTCGGTCCATCAAGTCCGGAGGTAAGGTCTCATCATGACTAACAAAACGAGCCCAAACTCGGCTCACCTAGTACAACACGTCGAGGAGATACAGTAGCAGTCACCGAAGTACACCTTCAGGTCGCCCCATCAATTTCGGAGGTAAGGTTTCATCATAACTAACAAAACAAGCCCAAACTCGGAAAACCTATTTCAACATGTCGAGGAGTTCCATTAGCAGTCACCGAAGTACACCTTCAGGTCACTCCATCAAGTCCGGAAGTAAGGTCTCAGCATAACTAACAAAACGAGGTCAAACTTGGCTCACCTAGTACAACATATCGAGGAGATCCAGTAGCAGTCACCTAAGTACACTTTCAGGTCGGTCCATCAAGTCCGGAGGTAAGGTCTCATCATGACTAACAAAACGAGTCCAAACTCGGCTCACCTAGTACAACACGTCGAGGAGATCCAGTAGCAGTCACCGAAGTACACCTTCAGGTCGGTCCATCAAGTCCGGAGGTAAGGTCTCATCATGACTAACAAAACGAGCCCAAACTCGGCTCACCTAGTACAACACGTAGAGGAGATCCAGTAGCAGTCACCGAAGTACACCTTCAGGTCGGTCCATCAAGTCCGGAGGTAAGGTCTCATCATGACTAACAAAACGAGCCCAAACTCGGCTCACCTAGTACAACACGTCGAGGAGATACAGTAGCAGTCACCGAAGTACACCTTCAGGTCGCCCCATCAATTTCGGAGGTAAGGTTTCATCATAACTAACAAAACGAGCCCAAACTTGGAAAACCTATTTCAACATGTCGAGGAGTTCCATTAGCAGTCACCGAAGTACACCTTCAGGTCACTCCATCAAGTCCGGAAGTAAGGTCTCAGCATAACTAACAAAACGAGGTCAAACTTGGCTCACCTAGTACAACATATCGAGGAGATCCAGTAGCAGTCACCTAAGTACACTTTCAGGTCGGTCCATCAAGTCCGGAGGTAAGGTCTCATCATGACTAACAAAACGAGTCCAAACTCGGCTCACCTAGTACAACACGTCGAGGAGATCCAGTAGCAGTCACCGAAGTACACCTTCAGGTCGGTCCATCAAGTCCGGAGGTAAGGTCTCATCATGACTAACAAAACGAGCCCAAACTCGGCTCACCTAGTACAACATATCGAGGAGATCCAGTAGCAGTCACCTAAGTACACTTTCAGGTCGGTCCATCAAGTCCGGAGGTAAGGTCTCATCATGACTAACAAAACGAGTCCAAACTCGGCTCACCTAGTACGACACGTCGAGGAGATCCAGTAGCAGTCACCGAAGTACACCTTCAGGTCGGTCCATCAAGTCCGGAGGTAAGGTCTCATCATGACTAACAAAACGAGCCCAAACTCGGCTCACCTAGTACAACACGTAGAGGAGATCCAGTAGCAGTCACCGAAGTACACCTTCAGGTCGGTCCATCAAGTCCGGAGGTAAGGTCTCATCATGACTAACAAAACGAGCCCAAACTCGGCTCACCTAGTACAACATATCGAGGAGATCCAGTAGCAGTCACCGAAGTACACCTTCAGGTCGGTCCATCAAGTCCGGAGGTAAGGTCTCATCATGACTAACAAAACGAGTCCAAACTCGGCTCACCTAGTACAACACGTCGAGGAGATCCGGTAGCAGTCACCGAAGTACACCTTCAGGTCGGTCCATCAAGTCCGGAGGTAAGGTCTCATCATGACTAACAAAACGAGCCCAAACTCGGCTCACCTAGTACAACACGTCGAGGAGATCCAGTAGCAGTCACAGAAGTACACCTTCAGGTCGGTCCATCAAGTCCGGAGGTAAGGTCTCATCATGACTAACAAAACGAGCCCAAACTCGGCTCACCTAGTACAACACGTCGAGGAGATCCAGTAGCAGTCACCGAAGTACACCTTCAGGTCGGTCTATCAAGTCCGGAGGTAAGGTCTCATCATGACTAACAAAACGAGCCCAAACTCGGCTCACCTAGTCCAACACGTCGAGGAGATCCAGTAGCAGTCACCGAAGTACACCTTCAGGTCGCTCCATCAAGTCCGGAGGAAAGGTCTCAGTATAACTAACATAACGAGCCCAAACTCGGCTCACCTAGTACAACATGTCGAGGAGATCCAGTAGCAGTCACTGAAGTACACCTTCAGGTCAGTCCATCAAGTCCGGAGGTAAGGTCTCATCATGACTAACAAAACGAGCCCAAACTCGGCTCACCTAGTACAACACGTCGAGGAGATCCAGTAGCAGTCACCGAAGTACACCTTCAGGTCGGTCCATCAAGTCCGGAGGTAAGGTCTCATCATGACTAACAAAACGAGCCCAAACTCGGCTCACCTAGTACAACACGTAGAGGAGATCCAGTAGCAGTCACCGAAGTACACCTTCAGGTCGGGCCATCAAGTCCGGAGGTATGGTCTCATCATGACTAGCAAAACGAGCCCAAACTCGGCTCACCTAGTACAACATATCGAGGAGATCCAGTAGCAGTCACCGAAGTACACCTTCAGGTCGGTCCATCAAGTCCGGAGGTAAGGTCTCATCATGACTAACAAAACGAGTCCAAACTCGGCTCACCTAGTACAACACGTCGAGGAGATCCAGTAGCAGTCACCGAAGTACACCTTCAGGTCGGTCCATCAAGTCCGGAGGTAAGGTCTCATCATGACTAACAAAACGAGCCCAAACTCGGCTCACCTAGTACAACACGTCGAGGAGATCCAGTAGCAGTCACAGAAGTACACCTTCAGGTCGGTCCATCAAGTCCGGAGGTAAGGTCTCATCATGACTAACAAAACGAGCCCAAACTCGGCTCACCTAATCCAACACGTCGAGGTGATCCAGTAGCAGTCACCGAAGTACACCTTCAGGTCGCTCCATCAAGTCCAGGACGAATAGGCATTTATAAACCCTACTTACATGATTTTCTATAGCGAAATAAAATAGAATAAATAAAAATCTTATCTTGTCAAGTATCAAATTTGGTTTATCGAATATTTTGTGTTTGTACAGCGATCTTTTTCAACTGGAGCCGCTGCAAACAGGCGATACGTGCCCACTCCCTACGGCGGCCACGCGCGGACTAAAGTTGCATTCAATCAAAATGCTTGTGCAATAAATCAAGACGGGTATCAAAAATAAAATAACCCTTATTGCAATCGATTAAGATTCATCCAGAATAGCAAAAAATGTGAAAAAATTAGTTTTGGTTTTCATTTTTTCTGCGACTATTTATATTTATAGTTTTATAGCAATTAGATTTTTTTTTAAACCCATCATTAAGAATTGAATATGTTTGCCTACTTATAGTATTTTTAGAAATGTAAAATATGCTAATAATAACACAATAAATGCACCTAAACTCAACCCGGTATCGTTAATTTTTCACCCAGCTAATTACCGTGGCTGCCCAAAAGCCCCCAAGTCCACGTCCCCCAAACTGACCAAACGTTTCGACGCTCGTCAGCAAAGGGAAGCTCCTTCCGGGTTTAAAGTACCCTCAACCCCCTCTCAACCCATTCCCGACTGAGATCGCGATTTTCCTCTCAAATTGACATCCTCCTGAAATCCAAGAGTTCTTTCTCAAACCATGCAACCGCGACCCGTCAATTGCCAACTATCGCATAGTTCGCAATGACAGGACGCGATGTCACAAGGGCGGCACCCTAATTTACTATAAAAAGGATCTATTTTGCAATTCAATAGAAGCCTCAATCTGCTCCTCACCCGACGCCAATCCCACCACCACTCCTCCCCTCTTACGATTAGAAGTCTCAGCCGATCTCACTGGTATCGGTCTACGTCCCACCCCTCAATACTTCGGAGAACTTCCAACTCCTCTCAGACGACCTCTCTATCCTACTCAGCATGACTGACTCTGCTATCATAGCGGGCGATCTCAATGCCAAGCATCCCGCCTGGAATAGTTCCAGAACCTGTACCAGAGGGCGACACTTGTCTACCTCTCTAATACTCTCAATTTTGACGTCGTCGCCCCGATGACCCCAACTCACTTTCCCCACAATCCCCATCAAAGAATAGTTTTGCCCCTGGCTGGAGGCTTTGAGTTTAGTAGCTTAAGGCAGCCGCAGGATTGTCCGGTTAAGTAGTCATCACCTCAGAGGTGAGCTACGCGATGCCCTAGTCAAAAGAAAAAAAAAACTCCTGGGCAGTCGGCCCGCCGGACACAACACCCGTCTGGTCGGAGGATCCTCCCTTTTCTATGGTGGATGAGTGAACTTTACACCCTGTTCCTCAGACCCCTAAAAGTGGAAGGACTGAGCTAAGCTTCTGTTTAACGTATCATGGTGCTACAGTGCTGGTGCTTTTGGAATATGACAATGCTACACGGTTCAAACAAATTGATACATTTTGTTTGAAAGGCGCAGAAATGAAAGCTATGGATACCTAAGCTATCTATAGAATGTTTTCCTTTTGATATCCCATAACTCTAGGGCAGTGGTCGGCAAACCGTGGCTGCATGCCCCTCTGGCCTATAGAAGCTCTGTAAGAAGCACAAATGTCGATGAGTACGTACAAGGTTACATAAATACGGTCGGGATACCGGTCATTAAGCAAGATATCAAGTTTTATTCAAAATTCAAATTATATTTCAAAGAATAATTTCCGAAGTATTTTCACCAAAAAAGAACAGGGCATCGAAAATTAATCATTTACCTTTCACAGTTTTCCAATGCTAACTTGTTAATAGTAAAATGCCTTCATCATATTATTATCAGCCGATATGGTGATGGTGATGAAGGCATCCTACTTCTTAGCAAGTAAATTTTAGGAAGCGTTGTGGAGTGAAAGAGGATGGGAGTTTTAAGGATTAAGAAAAGTGTATTGAAACAGTTTGGACACACAAAGGATTGGCTCTCAGAAATCTTAGTCGTAGTATATTGGGCTCTATTGACTAATGAGTTTGCCGATCCAAAGTATTAATGACAATGACACCATCTCAAAATAATCAACTGGCATGTTTTTTTTTTTGTTTTTTCTTTTTCATTTTTCATTCAAAATACATAATTCAACAGTCCCGATTATTTATGTAAAATACAATGAAGTGAAAAAAAAACACTGTTTTTGTCCGTAAAAAAATGTATGAATTAAAAAACGCATTTTCTCAGCATTAAATATGAATGATTGGTTTGAATGAAAATGATTTACTTGTACTAATCAATGAAGTCTAGTGTTGTTATCTTCGAAGTTAAGTATGTATTTTTGGAACACTTGTTCTAGGCATTGATATATATGTACTTATATCAATGGTTCTAGGACATTTTATACTATTTTTACCTTAGAGTTATTATATTGTACCTTAGAGTTATGTGACTTCAAAAGGAACGCAGGTATATAACATAACATAACATCACGCCTTGCTTCCCCAGAAGGGTTGGGCAGAGGTGTACTTACCTATAGTACCTACACCCACATTTCGTCAGTTATGTTGTAAGCCCATGTAATAGAGAGCGAGCCTATTGCCATCAACCGGGCACAAATGCAGACTCCGGGCTGCTACTGAAAAATTTCAGATAGAAACCCAATATTTTTTTCCCGGCCCGGGAATCGAACCCAGGACCTCAGCTCAGCAGTAACGCTTGCGACCGCTAGGCCAACGAGGCGGTATACATAGGTATCTAGTGTAGGTAATCATTCATTGTCCACCATAGATCCACCCTAATTAATGATTAACTTTTGTTTAGACAATTAAATGAACGAAATGAATGAACCTTTTAATTTGTTTTAAACTCAAAGCATTTATTTCAAACCATTTACAGGCACTTTTGAATTGTCAATAACTGGGTCAGTCAGAAATAGGAAGCTAGTTGCCCATTCCAAAGCGTAGTAGGTACCTATGGAAAAGAACGGGCAAGAAACTCCACGGACACTCTTTTAAATAAAAACGTTTGATACAAAATATTGGTTACATCATTCACATTGGAATTATGCATGTGAGAACAATGTAGAAAGACGTGCACGTTCGAAAAAGCGTCCGTAATAAAAAGAAAAAAACAAAGAACAATAAAAAAATAAGCCATGGCAGCTAAGAGATGACCAGTCACAACTGACGGCGCCCGTTCACGAACATAACGCATGGATCAGCACCATTTAGCTCAACCATTTTGAAGGGAGCTAAATGATCCAACACACGCGCCACCATCAGCGAGACATCTGAGTGAGCATGACATACTCACAGCCGCCAGGGCACATTCAAGCCAATTAAATACATATTACCCGGTAAATGGTAGCTCTTTAGTGCATAGTACTCACACCTGTGCTATGCAATTATATAATACAAAGGAGATTGAGTTACAATACAAAGATGGTCTTACAATCTTCAGCAGCTCCAACAGTATCTTCAAAATGTTATTCAATTAGTTGTGGTTGTGGAGCAGGACCAGCAATGAGCCAAGCATTTTTATCAGTGATGTAATACCCCATCTTATAATATGCCTGCCTACATAGTGTGTGTTTTATACAAGATTTGAATTTCGTCTCATTTAGTTGAAATAAGTGGAGAGAAATTTTATTGTAACATTTTAAACAGTAGGTACCCTTGAAAGATGAATCTACTTTAGCCAGTCTGAAAACTGGTTGAACTAATAGGTCCCTATTTCTTGTACTATAATTAAGTCTATCAACTCTTTTACTAAAAATATGTATTTTTTTTCTTACGTACATAATGTTTTCATAGATATATTGACAAGGTACCGTCATGATGTTAAATAGCCTACAATAATTCGTTTTATCGCCACTGCCAAATGAAGTCTCGTACAGACTGGCGCGACGCGAGACTAGTTATGACGTGTTTTTACGTGCTTACGCCACACAGGATTTCTACCAAATATTTAACTTATTGCTGACTTCACATAGACTTACAACTAATTTCGACCATAGTCAAATACTCTCACATGTCTTAAATTAAAGATTGAACTGTCTATTTTGAAAATATAAAAGTTTTATTTGCGTCCTTTTGCGACTTTAGTTGCTATATAGCCTCCACGACTGCGTAGGCTCAGGCGTAGCACGGTCTACGAAACATACGTAAAATATTTTAATATTTTTTTTAGGTACTTTGATGAAATATAGGTACTTTCTCAAGGATGCATTTCTTTGAGATTTGGTCTGCCGTAACTGGAACTGTTCCTCAGAAACATTTAACACATGTTGGAAACTATTTTAGCTTCACTGGATGGGGTGGAGAATCTAGAATTTACATAGAGTTTCACTCAGTTTATGTAAAAGTCTTGATTAAATTGTCTCTAGAAATAAATCAATTTTTTTGCAGAAGTACTCAGATTGGTTAAATGAAATTGAATGTGTCAAATTAGTAAGAAGTAATGAGCAGTGCATTGTGTGGTAGTGCTGGGGAGTTTGTTGCGCCACTTCTTCTTCCCAGCAAAAGCACTAGGAAGTGGTGAAGGGTGGGCGTTTTGGGGGACTGTCTCATGTAATTTTGACGTTCGAAAAGTGCTGATTCTCAGCCTAGTTTGAATAAATGACTTTTGAATTTAAGAAAACGCAAACCAGCCCGGGCCGTCTTGCGAACGCGGAAAGATTTTTCAGAATTGTTGAGGCAGGTTTTAGACTTATTACGAATTTAGTTTTAACTTAGTTGTGGTTATGATTACATTTGTAAATAAATTGTAGTTTTAGTTTTCTTGCTTTTTGTTGTATATATAATATGTTTAATATATAAAAGAATACATATTTAATTATATCCTCTCCATGAATAGCGTTAATATCATATTCAGATGTATTTCCGAATGAGGGACAATAAATCTCAAATATTGACTATTTAAATTTATATATAAACAGTACAGTTGTACAGTGTATTGTATATTATGAATTAAATTATCGGGCAGGAGCTCGTGGCTAAGTAATAACTGCCGGCACGGGTCGATCCATCAGGTTAAGCTACGCTTGCCGGGGTTGGTCTGTGGATGGGTGACCATCTTTACATATCGAGACTTCTCCGTGCCTCGGAAAGCACGTTAAGCTGTTGGTCCCGGCTGTCATTCGTGGATCTTTGACAGTCGTTACGGGTCGTCAGCAGCCCGAAAGTCTGACAACCAGTCTTACCAAAGGGTATCATATTACCCAGTTACTGGGTTGTTGAGGTCAGATAGGCAGTCGCTTCATGTAAAATACTGGTATTCAGCTGCATCCGGTTAGACTGGAAGCCGACCCCAATATAGTTGGGAAAAAGCTAGGCAGATTGGTATTGATTGATGAATTAAATTATGTAAATAAAGCATCAATATACATTTGTGAAGTATTTTTTGTTATTTACCCTTCAGAAACATCTCATTTAATAAAGTAAGGTATATATGACCGTGCTTGTAGGGCGCTTAGACCACCGTGCACTGGAAGCATCGAAACACGTATTCATTATTACCCATCTGTCTGCTTATCACCCACATGCCCATGTCTCGAGCGTAATTAACTGTTAAAAGTAACGATAACTGACGGTTAGACCCGATGGATGACGGACAAAAACGCCATACCTACAGTACTGTGGCTTCATTAAATATGGTCCGCCATTTGTAAGAGGATTGTGAGAATCGGGTGATGTTGTGCATCGTAAGTCACCTTTGGAAAGACCATGTCCAGCGCTCAGACCAAATAAAAAACCAAGTCAGCGCTGTCAACAGTGACATGAGGCCGGTTTCGTAAACATGGTGTTCACTTAATGAGGTGTAGTTTGATTGTAGGTACCTAAATGGTTTCCAACGTTGGACTACAGACCTGTGGTGGTCGTAAGTTAAGTAAACCCAAGCAATGTTACATAATTGTAATTGAAAAAAACAAGACCAAAACTTCTTAGGGAATACGCTTAGCTATTAAGCCACTTGGCAGAGAATAGCGGATGCTGTAATGCTGTAGATATTTACAAAGCTTTAAATTTGGTAAATAAGTATTAGGAAAACATCATAAGGCCAAATTCCGTAACTAAAAATGTTGAAAATCTATTTTCATCCCACCATCTCGGAAAGAGTATTTTTAATCTTCAGTATCTGAGTGGAAAAGCCGTTTTTATTCTCTAGAGGATAAAGTAAATTGAATTTAGAACATCGTGTGCACTAAGTTTGTGAATTAAAAAAAACATTAAACCTATTTACTGCTACCTCTATGGTGCCGAATATATCATACAACTTTTTTTTAATTTGTTAAAAACTCAGACTCGGAACCTTCTTGGTGTTCTTTTTTCAATTTGCTTTGTACGCGGTTCTTTACGCGGCATTTTTTCACGTCATTGTTAAACCTTAGGTATATTAAAAACAAGAAACTTGAAAACAAGTGAAAAAACTAAAATGAGTGATTCTAGCGACGAGGAAGTTTGCTTGACGCCAACAGAATTGACTGAAACTGTTAATAATGCGCAAACGTTTTTTTTTTTTGCATTTAGTCATTTCCTCGCTGAGGTGGAATGAAAAGTTACGTGTTGCACTCGAGTGCAAAGATTTTTCACCTCGTGCTCTTTTGATTCCCTCGCTAACGCTCAGGATTCTAATTTTGAATCACTCGCTGCGCTCGTGATTCAATTTTAGAATTCTTTGCACTCTTGTATAACAATAGTTATTTGTTATACAAGAGTGCAAAGTTGCTTTTTAACCGCGTGTTCAATTTTGATGACCGAGCAAGCGAAGGATTCTAAAATTGAATCACGAGCGCAGCGAGTGATTCAAAATTAGAATCCTGAGCGTTAGCGAGGGAATCAAAAGAGCACGAGGTGAAAAATCTTTGCACTCGAGTGCAACACGTAACTTTTCATTCCACCTCAGCGAGGAAATGACTAAATGCAAAAAAAAAAACGTTTACAATCACAAGATAGGTACACTGCCGTACACTTTTATTTCAGTTTAGGTATTAATTACTACATTATGACAGGTAAGTATTACAGAATAATCTTTAAATTATAACAAAATAATACTAAGGTATAATTAAGAAAATTTTAAAGTAACGTTGCTACAGTTATTTAAATTGAGTGTAATATTTTTGTTTGGTACTGTAATATTGGTGTTAGTCACTTGTGTACTGTTTTTCGGTAAACTATCTGTCATACTTAATAGTTGTACCGATTCATCGGATTCCCTTGGCGTGAATGTTGGAGAGAGAGGGAGATGGTTAGGTGTTTCATAACGGCTTATTTTTGATGTAGAAGGGCCAGTACAAGGATCCGATTGAGGCTCTTTCAGTGTAATGGCTCCTACGATGCCTTCACATATTTTAGACTTATTTTGGATGGAATCCTCTATGTATCCCTCTACAACTGCATTGGACTTCCAGCCTCCGTGGCGCTTAAGGGACAGCAGATCAGCTCCGGAATCAGCCAAAAGTGTGGCTGAAGTTCGTCGGAAACAATGATCCGTGTACAACAGGGGTTCTGGAAGTTCAAGAAATGTTGCTATTTCTCGTGGGATACTGCCAATTTTATTAGTACCCATAGGCTGTCTAACACACTTTCCATTGCGATACTGTAGAAAAAATCGATTGATTGGAGTGTTAGGCGGGCGTAAGGCTTGATATTTCTCAACAATCGTTACGTATTCCTTGCGAATGACGAAGTTGCGGTCTCTTTTTGTCTTTGTATTAGGTAAATTAATTAATAGTAAGTCATCTGAATGTTTCTCAATGTTTTTGACATTAAGTTGTGTTAGTTCATTAGTTCGACATGCTCCGTTTATTCCAATAATAAGAACAACCTGTAACGTAAAGAGTATTGTAGTAGATAAATGAATAAAATTGATATGAACGCATAATTATGCCTATCAACATCTACTAAGTATACTATTTAATTGAGATTAATATACTTAATATGCAACTGATACATACTGAATGTGCAACTGACTTACTTTTGCCGCCAAATATACGGAATCGGGTGCTTCGTTAAGAAACTTTTCAATATCAGATACTGTGAAAACCTTCGATTTTTTTGGTTGATGACCAGATGAGGCTCTTTTTAAAAATGCCACTAATTTAGGATAGGTATCGATATGTTTGTCTTTTTTCATCTTTATTGTTGCTTTTAGCATCGAATACGTACTCCATAGAGTGCTTGCTTTCTTGTTCTCGGATAATTCTATAAAATATGCCAGCAAAACGTTTTCTGAGAAAGTTTTGGCTCCTTTTGCTAGTCGCCACGTGTTGAACATATCGTACTGTTTTAAATACTTCTCGCGTGATTGTTGAGGGAGAAAGCTCATTTGCGCATTATTAACAGTTTCAGTCAATTCTGTTGGCGTCAAGCAAACTTCCTCGTCGCTAGAATCACTCATTTTAGTTTTTTCACTTGTTTTCAAGTTTCTTGTTTTTAATATACCTAAGGTTTAACAATGACGTGAAAAAATGCCGCGTAAAGAACCGCGTACAAAGCAAATTGAAAAAAGAACACCAAGAAGGTTCCGAGTCTGAGTTTTTAACAAATTAAAAAAAAGTTGTATGATATATTCGGCACCATAGAGGTAGCAGTAAATAGGTTTAATGTTTTTTTTAATTCACAAACTTAGTGCACACGATGTTCTAAATTCAATTTACTTTATCCTCTAGAGAATAAAAACGGCTTTTCCACTCAGATACTGAAGATTAAAAATACTCTTTCCGAGATGGTGGGATGAAAATAACTATTATAATCTCATCTCGGCGTCAATTAATGTCAAAAACTTGCCAAATGTGTTCTACCTAAATTTCATACATTTTTGTCAAGTTGAAAGATTGAGATTAGAATGCAAATAATTATATGCCTCTCAGTTTAATTTTAAATCTCCATAATACAAATATGAAAAGAAAATTTAAAAAATGGCCAAGTACGAGTCGGACTCGCACACTCGCTCAGGAATTATTTCTTTAGTAAAAAAAACACTTTTTCTTGTATGAAGAATCAATTTTTATTATTTTTTGTTAGAGCAGCAACAGAAATACACAATATGTGAACATTTCAATTATCTACCTATTACGGTTCATGAGATTCAGCCCGCTGACAGACAGACGGACAGCGGAGGCTTAGTAATAGGGTTCCGTTGACACCCTTCGAGTACGGAAAAATAAAAATGGTTTATTTTCAACCTCCAAACTACACAACACTTTGATTGACGACAAATCCTAATACATTTTAAATGTCGTTACCAGTTTAGCCAGTCATTCTCCATTATACCCAGCCGTTGGGGAAGTTTCATCATTAGATACACATTGAGGCGTTCTAAAGCTTGAATAATAAAGTTTTTAATGCAAATCGTAACTTCGCAGGTAACTGAATTGGGCCGTGATGGAGAAAGTGGATAATGGCTGGGGAAATTTTCGAGTTTCCTGTGAATTTTGGAATAATGGAGAAGTTTTGTGTTTGTTCTTGTAAGTTGTTATTTATTGTTATGTTATGTGGTTTGTTAGATATGTAAGTATTATTATTCAGTAATTATCTAGGTAGGTATAATAATGTTTAAGAGGGAACAGGGCCTGCGAGGAATTTGAAAAATAGGTAAGTATTCGAAGAAACTATTGCCGTCGTTTTACCTCAAATCTGCCTCCGTAGAGTGCGATAGGGACAGCTGCAGCTCAGACCGATTATATTACAAAAAAAATTACAAGATCGACGTTTCGTATTCCCCTTTTTTCTCCTCGAAAACTGAGCCGATTCAATTATTTCGTACATTAAAACTTTAAGAAAGAATGTCTCAGTTCAGTAGGTTCCTAAACTTTGGAATTTGTCTGGTAGTCCTCTAATTAGGGCGTTACAAATGGGGCATTTTTGTAATTTTAACAGGGTCATATTTTCTTTACCAATAAGTTGCTTAAACAAGGAAATAACAGGGACGTGTCTACAGCGGACCATGATTTTATGAAAAAATAGTAAGTAGTAAGGCCCTGTTCCCTCTTAAGTTATTATCTTTGAGATAACACGTCTAAAGTTCTGTTCAGTATCTGAAGGCTGGCGAAATCTGGCTCTTGCAAAGAGCTAAGGTTAGGTTAGCTTCCCGGTATTCAAGTAAGCATTGAAGTAAGTGCCTTTTTACCTAAGTGTAATGTGAAATATGATATGCCTAGAATGAAGATGACAACTGAGATGATGAATGGTATGGAAGAAATTCCACGCCGACTCCAAATACCTAAATAAGGATAATTATTATGATTAAAATAATGAATATGATGTTAAGGCGGGAAATGATAATAATGGTAGAACAGCTATACTTACGAAACTAAACAGAGTGACACAGAACAAAATAATAACACGACAAACATCTGATAAGCAAAGAAAAGAAAGAAAGAAAGAAAATAAATTTATTTGGCTCAGGTACACAAAAACAAAAAACAAAACAGAAAAAAAAAACTTAGAATAGTAGAACTGTGTGCCTCACGGCTGCGCCAAATAGGCCCAGTTCAGCATAAATGCCAGACTAGTGTCTGACGCTGGTTTTCAACTGGACCTTCAAGCCTCCAGAGTTTATAGTTTTAAGCAACTAAAACTTTAAGTTCAGCTCATCTAGTTAAACAAACGATGACCCCAAACTATAAACTACCTACGCTATAAACTAAAAAGTAGCGGTCTAGACTGAGTAGGGAGACATATTGATACATACAACTAAACAACCAGAGTTGGCTACCTAACTAGTTTCAAACTGAACGTTTAAAATACATGGTGTTAAAAGTTTTAAACTTTGGATATTTCAATTTGTTTTGCATTATGTTGCTACATCATCCATCCATATCTATAGTTAGATATATCCATACATATTATGTATATTAAAGTCTCTTTTCATGTCTATCTACTTAAATGACTGCGTTGTACTTGTAACCTACGCAATGGATTTTGATACGGCTTACACAATGTTTAAGCTACATAGTAACGGAGACGTACCATAAACAACATATTGTGTGAAGAGTGGACCTGAACCTAGTTTCATCAGAAGCAAAGTCAAAGTCAAAATAATTTATTTCAATTAGGCACATAAAGGGCACTTTTGAAGGTCAAAATTTTCTAGTCGCCCCTTCTAAAAGTTAATTTTCGTATGGAATGGGCAAGAAACTCCACCGTTACTCTTTTAACATGTTTTCACAATAATATCTTGTATATATAAATCGATGTAATAATAGGTCTTTACCTATGTAATTGGAGAATCTATGACCAGTATTTTCAGATTTAATTATCTGTGGACTGGCGTGCAATTCGAAATTCAAATGAATTTTATTCGAAAGACTTGTTAATTTAATTTCAAATTCAGTCATTTATTTTTAGATAGTTTTTTGTTTTTGTGACATTGTGGTAGTTTTTGGCGCCATGGTGGACCCGGGTACAGCACCTAATCAGTGCGCTAAAAAAAAGATTACTCATAGGAAGATGATGGTGAGTGTGGCCGGACTTGTACATCACAGCTTCTTACCGAATGGCACAACAGTGACGGCAGAAGTCGATTGCCAAGAATTGCAAACAATGATGGAGAACCTCGTAATTCAACAACCAAGACTAGTCAATCGCTCTTCCCCATTGCTTCTCCACGACAACGCGCGAGCTCACACTTCACGACAGACCATCGCAAAGCTACAAGAGTTACAGTTCTCCGTCTCCCACCGTACTCACCGGACCTTGCCCCAACAGATTTCAACTTTTTTCAAAATTTAGACAATTTTTTAAGTGGGAAAAAATTTAACACCCGAGAGGCAGTACAAAATGCTTTCGCTGACTTCATCGCCTCCCGTCCGGCAGACTTCTACAGTAAAGGGATAAAAAAAGTGCCATCAAAATGGCAAAATAGTATAGATAATTTGGGCCAGTACTTTGATTAACTGAAATATAATAAAAAAAAATTTTTTAGAATTATCATACAAATCTCCAATTTCATAAGTAAAGACCTAATATCAATATCTTATATAAATTAATTATATAATTATATGTGAAGACGATGCACCTAGAATATGATTACCACGATAGATAAAAAGAATGAAGAATGCAGTAATGACAGATAAATTAATTATATGAAAGATACAAAGTGCTCACATATTTACAAAAATTGTAAAATTATACGATATTGATTTGGATTTTTAACCCCCTTTGATAAGTAGCTACGTCAGATGCATCCTGACCATAGATATCCAGAGATATATTGCGCTATAGAGTGCCACCGCTTATCTCCCACCAAAATAATTACAACATTAACAAATAGTGGACTTACGACACACACTTAAAATTTGAAAACGCACACTAAGAAGAAAGCAGCTACACTAAATCAATTTCTAATAGCACACATACATATAGTGGGCGGGGCATTCACTCGTAAACACTTGCAATTTGCGAACATTCAATGCATACGCATGCAATTAGTCGAAAGCGATGGTCGTTAATTTGTATCGATATTTAATTTTAGCACATTCTTGTATTATTATAACTTCGATTAATTTTCTTTAAATAATTTATTTTGTTTTTATATACCTATCCGAAAAAATGGATTATTTTTACTAAAATAAAATGTTTTTTTTTTAAATATTGTATTACCGGTTAAAGGGAACTCTCTCTGTTAAATATTATGCTATGCACGAGTAAATGTATTAAAATAACAATGTCTTTATTTGCTTCAAACAACATTAAATTAATAACTAATTTAACTCATTTATTATACATGTAATACGAGAATATAATAATAAAATATTAAACAGTGACTTAAATGTTTATTTACTGGTGGTAGGACACGCTATTTGTCTTCAGGTTGATGGTACTAGACCAATTTTTACAAATTATTACTGCACAACTCGGCATTTCGGTTTTTTACGCATCAATAGTACACTGAGAATGAAGCGTACAGACGCCGTTCGAACATAAGCCCAATTTAGCAATATCGAGGCGCCACGTGCCACGCCTCCAAGACGCCTTGGAGGCGTGGCACGTGGCGCCTCGATATTCAGTCAGGATCACGGATATCTAGGGATGCATATCCCTACCACAATTCCGCTATCGCAACATATTTTCGTAAACGATAAAGACAAATCTGTTTCATTTTGACAGTTCAACAACATTCATTGCGTTATTTACGTTGCTCTGCAGTTTTTTTTTCGAACTTACGGAGCAATGGATTAGCAATCTGTTTCAAAACGATTCAGATTCGGATTGATTTTGCATTACGTAATTAGGGTACTGGTTAATATTTCAACTGAGCATGAACTTACGTAGGAACCTATCTACGTTCCTCAAACAAAGGGGCACACAATATTGTTCATATAGCTAGGATACCATAAACAACATCATATGTTAAGAGTTTCAACTAGATCTGTAGGTACCTACTTTCATCCAGAGCAGTAAAATAACCCCCAAGCGATATTTAATAATAGGTACGTCTCTGGCTAGTGAGCTTCGGTTCCAAGAACTTTTTTTATACGTTTTCCACACAAAGGGGAACACATATTATCATATTTCTTAACATAGGCTAGCTACGTAGCAACCTATAATTTAATAAGTATATTATTCTTAGATATTTCGTAAACGAATTCTTTTCTGCAGGTATATCATCTGACACTGAATTCGTTGCAGGAATTTAATATTTAGAGGTATGAGAAACAGGGTGTACAGTTCACTCATCCTCTATAGAAAAGGGAGGATCTTCCGACCAGACGGGTGTTGTGTCTGGCGGGCAACTGCCTGATGGTTGATGTGGGATAGTCATATATAATTATGTCATTCGCAAGGTAAACTCTAATTGCGCGATTTGTGTGACGTTAGGATTTTGTGTAACGTCAGGTCATGCATGCATGGTACAAGCCACCACAAATATACAAAGCCAGGAAATTTCGAGACATTTGCACGTTGCAAATTCTCAGCTAACTCATTGTAAACGGGCGCAAGATTCTTCCAAACGAGTAGTCGCTAAGAAAATATCCAGCACATACCAACATGTGTAATAACACCATGAAACAAATCCGATACCTACAGGTAATAAAAGAGTAGTCAATAAAAACTTACAATTTATTTTACTTTTCCGGATCGACCGTTAATTCTAAAAACACTCTTACTTCGTTAGTAAGCTTCAACATCAAATCGGCGGAGAGTGTATTTAGTTGATCGGTAAATTTTTTAAGTAGCGTGCGCATCTTTGGTCCCAGGCGACCACCAGTTCTCAACCATTCAAAAAACCTGCTCATGAACCCGTGAAAAGGATCAACAACAGTTTTCTTACTATACGCATGATCCAGATCTGACAGTATGCCATGTACTAGTTCCACGTCTCTCCCTTTTATACTATGGTTCTTCGACCGTAGAGTAGTCAGTCTGTCGTTAACAGTTTTATGTATTGACAGTAACACTTCTCTCGTTGGAACACTATCAGAGTACGCCATGTCGTTTAATATAATTTGCAGCTCAGTTCCAGTCACTTCGCTCAAGTGGTCGTAAAATTTGGTTTCCATTACCGTCTCTGATACATGACGAAGAAAGATTTTCAAATTGTCGTCGTTCATGTCTTTAAAAGATTCCAATAAAGTGTTCAAGGCTTTCGTACATTCATAAGTTTTGATACAAATTTTGTATTCTGCACAGAGCTTGCTTTCATATCTCCCTTCAATGATTACTGAAGCCACGACGAATTTCTGCGTCAATTTCTTCTTAACTTCGTTTAAATCAGTCGGAAAGCCTTCTATTCTTTCGGTAGCAAACAAAATAGCTTTTGTTTGGAACATTACACTTATTCTTTTAATAACTTCAATCCACGCAAAAGAATAATTATTTTCATTCACTTTCAAGTTAATATTTCTGAGCAATTTTCGTATTTTCTGCAAACTTTTCTTAAGTTCCTCTTGAAACATGTAGCTTTTTTTATTTTCCTCGTTACTGACTTCGTTTTGATAAATTATTCCCTTAAGAATGGCTTCTATAGATTTAGTTTGTACCAATATGTATTCGTTCAAGAATTTTTCTAGTATACCTTCGCAGAAATGTAGATCTTCACATAAGTTTGTAGATTGAATAATTAGAAATATGACATCGGTTTCTTGATTAGGAATGTCAGATCTTCGCCCGGAAGTTTCCACGAAGTTTCTTCGCATATAATGTGAGAATGTGTCCATTACTTCTTTACCGACGCTTAGCGATCCCTGCATGTTTACTTTGACTGCATCGTTCACGGATATTATAGCTGAAATGAAAACTTACAGATCAAATAGATGTTGAGTTTGTTTCTCTCATATGTAGGCATTATCGTCCCTCTTGATGAGTAGAATAATAATTAGTGCTACTAAATTAAAAATAAATAATTAGAATGTGCTTATACTTTTTATAATCATTGTACAGTAATCATAGCTACTAGTAACTAATTGGCCAAGCTATGAATAAATGTTATTATAAGGAATGTGTAATATTTTTTCAGTAAATTAATAAATAAAACCCTCACCTAAAACAGCAAACAAATACTTTTTATAATCCATGTTCAATAAAACATACATTTTTATTCAAAATAACAATTTATTTTATTACCTATAAAAAAGTTGACGCTTTTCGATTTTCCTTAAAATAAATTTCAAAATGGAGTCGTGATTCAATTTGGTGGTCGTAAACAGTAAAAGCGAAGTAAATAGATTTACTAGAAGACGGAAAATAAATAAAACATTTTTTATATGGGGTAGTAAAGGCGGCTTTCAATTGAATTGTATGCGCATGACTCGAGTTTTGTGCTCCTTGCCTCTTGCTTCTTTGACGTGTATCAATTGAATTACTGTCTCTGGGTAATGGGTAATTTTATAAGAGCACAGACAGAGCAAGGAGACACGTCGGTGGCCGCTGCTAGAGGCGGCACTGTCAATACTTTCCATACAAAACGTGGCACAGTGTTTTATGAAGATCATTTTTCGGACATTGCTTTTTTTTATATAAAAACTGATAGTTTAAGTTATATGCAATATTTCGTATCCCCATTTCACTAGCATGTTTAGTTTTTGAGATTATTTTTGTCAACCAGGTATTTAGAAAAAAAAACATTTCACTGAAACTAAATATGATACGCAATTGTGACCTTAGAAACATCGACGGCGTTTTTTATGCTGCATATTTTAGAGTACGGCACGAATTTTATTAGTACCTACTGCCGTCTCTAGACGATGCCGCATGCCGATTCTGTGGTCTGTGGTAGAGGCAAAGATCGATCGATCATACAATTCGTCACGCTTTTAATTAATGTTCCCACCGGAGTTTTAGGTACGTAGACGTAGACTTTTGGAAAAAAATAACATAACCATAAGGTATACCTAAACGCATAGGTAACTAGGTAGTAATAAAATAAAGTGCCGCTGCCTCGGCCCGGCTAAAGTGCCGTAAGTATTGCATTGTCATTGTCACTGCTGGTCACAATTCTAACCTTCTACCAACCTACCTTTCACCCATTCTCATTTAGGTACCTACTACTTAATTTTTCGTTAGTTCAGTCATTGTAGTGACATTTGATATAATTATCTAAAACAAATACGATCAATCATTACAAAGGGTGGCGAACTAACCTCAATAATCAAACAAAATAACAAGTGACAGCGACAATGACAATGCAATAATAATAATAACTTTATTTCAGAATATCCATTATAGAATTATCCATATTTGTGTTAGTAAGTACCTACTTAGAAACTATGTTAGTAAAACACAAATATAAAACAAACGAAATCAAATTGACACATTGACGGAGTGCGATCCAGTGTCTATGAACTTTCTCATGATTTCATGAAAGCCATCAATCTGAGCCTCAAAAAACATGCCGGACGCATTACAGAATCTCGGCAGCCCCAACTAAATTCTAAAAACGTTATTATAATGTACACGAAGGGCATGTGTCTGTCACGAGTGTCCGCTGAGTACAGCTGATCCACAGGTTGCACGAACAAAACGATTGGCAGTATGCCCTGAACATCGTGCACTTTATCTCATTCGGGCACCGTTTAAACCTGCGAGCCAGCGTGTTCCCACAGACAGCCAATGCCCTTCGTTCCCTCTCAACGTCCACGTCATCAACGAGGTCCATGATCCAGTGACTCAAGTACTTACCCTGCGTCGCTCTGTTAGGCGATTAACACACGGCACCGCGCACCGCCGCGGTAGGCGGTGAAGCGGATCTCATGTCACGTACACCGCCCGACCGCGCGGTCGAGCGGTGCTCGTTTCTACCGCAAACTGCTCCTACCGCGCGGTCAGCGGTGCCGTGTGACCGACGGGACGGTGTCAACTTAAAAAATCCGCGGTAGGAATACCAACAACTCACTTTTGCTCGCATTGTACTTGAGCCCATGAGTCACGGCGTACTCCTCACATCTTCTAACAAGTTTCCGTAAACCTCTAATTGAAGGACTCAGCAACACCATATCATCCGCGTAGCTCATGTTGTTATAGTGGTGCCATCAATAGTACAGTCGACTGCAGTGTTACTGAGAGACTCAATCAACTCATTGATGTACAGGTTAATGAGTCGAGGGGATGTTAAACCACCCTGTCTTACAACACACTCCAACCTGTACTCATCGGACACACTTACAATGCTTACGGCACATTAGCCGGGCTGAGGCAGCGCCACTATTATGCCGCAAATCGTGGCACTTTATTATACACTTCCTAAAATAAAATAAATTAACCAATTTATTCGAAACGTATTTCAATCGGTTGGTACCTACACTAGCTACCTACAGACATAAATGCTGTGTAAAAAAATATTGGTACTTAGCTGCTATTGCTCTTCTAAAGGGTGTCCTAGGACTTTCTTGTCCTGTCTAATCATGTCCGCTGCTTCACTGTATGACCACCAATAATGCTGATATTTTGAGGCAGTAACGTGGTACAGTAGTTGCACCAGACCACGGAGATGGCGGTAGGAAAACCTACTAGAGATCAAAATAGTCCAAGATTGTGAAAAAACGAAATTACTTAGTAAGTAAGTACAGTCATACGTCCATCCATGGTAACAATACCTAAAATATTTGCCTTTGAGAATGCGTTTGGTATCAAGGGGAACTAAGGATTTTCGTATAGAGAGTCTCTAGAGAGAGTCTCTAGAGAGACTCTTTCTAGAGACTCTCTAGAGACTCTAGATAGCATAGACCGGATAACCATGCAAGCTTTTTTTTGCAATTGTCAGCACTAAATAAAAGACGTGGTTTCATGGTTTGTGATGAAACGTACGTACAGTGTTACTTTACAAAACCAAGTTAGAATTTTATTTTTCCCGCCTAATTCATTAGGCGTTGGCCTGGCGGGAATGCGGGAGTCAACCAATGACAGCGTGTTAGTTACAGTGTTGTGTTGCTGCTAATATATTTTTGGTTTATTGACTAAATTCTTTTTTTGGTGAAGACTAGAGGCGTACGACAGGAATAACCTGATCGGAGTTGTAAACCAACTCGTGGATGATCTTCCTGGCTGAAAAACTTCAGTGTTAATTGTAACACGGATCTTATAATAAAAGATCCGTGTTACAATTAACACTGAAGTTTTTAAGTGAATTTATGTACTTAAATGATAGTGAAGGTGTTTATATTATCATATTATGATAATTTAAACACCTTTACTATCATTTACATAAATTTTACATTATACCACACCACAAGTGTTTGTGAGTAATGAAAACAAACTGAGTTCTCCTGGGAATTGCACCTGTATAAGTACGAATTTCTCCCATAAAATTCTTCAGGTTTTAAAAGGTAGGCATCACCGGATGCCGAGCTACCTCTGTCGTGTGGTCGAGGCCTATTTGACGGACAGGGCCATCATCTACCACGGTCTCCAGGGAGAGTGGAACCGGCGAGAGATGTCGTGGTCCTGGGGCCGCATCTGTGGGACATCGGATACGACTGGGTGCTGCGCGCCGACCTCCCCAGTGGCGTCAGCGCCGTCTGTTACGCTGACGACACGTTGGTCCTGGCGCAGAGGAGGTCGCATCAGGCGGCGGCCAAACTAGCGACACACGGGGTTGCGACAATCGGGGCCAGAATCCGGCAGTTCGGACTCGAGGTGGCCTTGCACAAGTCCGAGGCCATGTGTTTTCATGGTCCTCGGAACGCGCCACCGTCGGGTTCCCAAATAACGGTAGGAGGGGTTCGCATCGGCGTCGAGTCGACGATGAAGTACCTGGGACTCGTCCTCGACAGTCGTTGGAACTTCGTGGAGCATTTCCGACGTTTGTTCCCAGACTGAAGCGGGCCGGGGCTGCCTTGAAGCGGCTCCTGCCCAATCTAGGGGGTCCAAACGCCTCCTGCCGGAGGCTATACGTGGGGATCGTGCGGTCCATGGCCCTGTACGGGGGGGGCACCAGTGTGGGCGCGTTCGTTGAGGTGGCGGCCTGCCCGCCAGTTGAACGCGTCCCAGAGGGTCCGGGGATACTGCACGGTCTCCGGTGATTCGGCGAGCCTCCTTGCCGGATTGCCACCATGGGATCAGGAGGCAAAAGTCCTCGCGCATATTTGGGAGTGGCGCGAGGAGGCGAAACGCCGGGGCTTGACTCCGATGCCGCGAGAAATCGCGGCACAGCGGACAGAGCTCCGACGGGATCTCATGGCGTCATGGAGAGTGCGATTGTCGCAACCCAGTGCTGGGCACGCCACTATTGCGGCGATAAGTCCCCTCTTTGAGGAGTGGCTGGAGAGACGCCACGGCGTCCTCACCTTCCGCCTGACGCAGGTCCTCACCGAACACGGCTGTTTCGGAAGGTACCTGTTTCGGATAAGGCGGGAGGAAACGTCCGGGTGTCATCACTGCGTGGATCGCCCGGAGGACACGGTGGAGCATACAGTGGAGGTATGCCCGGCTTGGGCAGAGCACCGCCGTGTCCTCGTGGAGGCGATCGGTGGCGGGGATCTCTCGCGTCTGGCCCTGGACCAGGCCATGGTATGGAGCGAGAGGGCATGGGAGGCCGTCACCTCCTTCTGCGAAGCAGTAATGCTCGCGAAGGAGGAGGCGGAGCGCGTGAGGGAGAGGCAAATTTCGCGCCCTCACGCCCCTAGCCGCCGCAGGAGGAGACGCCCTGGGCATCGGGAATCGATTGCCGATTCCCGGCCACCGTAGGCGCGGGCTTGCGGACGGTGAGCAAAGGGTAGCTCGCCGTCCGGTAAGGACCAGGCCCGGGTCGACGGCGCGTTGTGTTCCACGCGCGCCTCAAAGTGATGTCAGCAAGTGAAGGGGTCCGATGAGACCATTGCCGGGGTTGCGGGAAAGTCCGAAAGGGATACCGTGGCCCCCTGGCATTGCACAGGCAACAGAAGGAACACGGGTGGGTTTTAGTCAGTAAGAGTCTGACACGCCCTCTCGCTCCACCCAGAGCGGGAGAAGTCATTTGATGATTTACCACACAAAAAAAAAAAAATGCGCAGTCTCGGCAAAATATCAGGTTTCCAATTTATTTTAAGTAGCTTTCTCTCACTGTTTTCGCGTTTTAACATCTTTGACCAGTCGTGCTATTTTTTAGACAACAGCTGCGCAACGGGGTTTATTAATTATGCGTAAAAGAAGCGACTTGTTTACAAAAAAATAATGGATAGTGACAGCTAGAATAGTCGTCAAATTCTTGGACACTTGATAGTAACGACATCAGCGAAGTGAGCCAGTGGCAGTTTTTATCCCCATGGCTTGTCGATTCGCACAATAATTAACATTTTCTGTCGGTCCTGCCTCCAGCTAAACTTATCAGTAAGGGGTTTCATTGTTATACCTTCAAACACGGTGAACAGTAGCGTCACCCCGTGGAATAATCGTAAATTTTATTAGTCTAAAAAGGCTAGATTCCAATTTTTTTATATGACTTCGATAAGATATCTGTGGCAACATTTACTTTTGACGTTCCCCACAGCTGTCAAATCTTTTTGGTTCGGCCATTTTCGCCGAACGTTTGGTGTTAACTTTAGGTCACGTATCTTTTCGTGGCCTTAAGATCACTTAAATAAAACTCATTCAAGATGGTGCAGAAGAAGGTAAAAGCCATGTGCGTTTAGTAAATTACTATATTTTCGTTATACAGTGATTTTACCGTGAAGTTTACACCATAACATGTTTATGGGTCGTCGTTGTTTTTGGCGTCGAAACTGTTTTATTTTGATAAGTTCAGGTATTTCTAATGAGTCGTGCATTTTATTCGTTCAAGTTCCAAATAATAATGATTGTCAAAACTAATTCATTCTGAAATAAAATTGATTTTTAGTAGATTGTTTCAACATAACCTCTAATCGATACCATGATGTTAACATTCCAATGAGTGCTATGATTACCACCATATTATCACCAAGATCGCTGATGACAACATGTTATTCGCATTAGACCGATTAGCACGCTACCTTAGCTGACAAAGTTATTGTAATTTCAGCCTAAGAAGAAGGTAGGAAAGAAAGTAGCGGCCGCACCTTTGGTCGTGAAGAAAGTTGAGCCCAAAAAGGTGGTGAACCCACTCTTCGAGAAGAGGACCAAGAACTTTGCTATTGGTGAGTTAACTTTTTATAAAAATTAACTTCTGTTGATGCCAATTACCAGTGTTATTATTATTTGTTACAAAGAGGCGGATGTGTTTCACATACGGTACATTCAAAGAGCTTCTATACTTGCATTCGGTTGTTGTTTTTTAAATAGTGTGGTGTTTTCCTAAAACAAAAGGTAGACTAAAATGATGTTAACTTTGTCTGAAATCACCATGTGGTTACAAAATATACGAGCTTTTTAACACTGATTAGTCCAACCTGCACACTTGACAAGCAACAGACATAACCTGTAATTCGTAGATAAACAACACCTTTTAATGTTATGTTTAGAACCACCAAAAGTCTATTATTTCAACTCCAATATCAAATAATAGCAGTACCAATGGATCGAAGTTATTCACAGGTACTTAGTTATGAATCTATTACAATGTGTTTCTAGGTCAGGACATCCAGCCCACAAGGGATCTGTCCCGCTTCGTGAGATGGCCCAAGTACATCCGCATCCAGCGCCAGAAGGCCGTGCTCCAACGCAGGCTCAAGGTGCCGCCACCAATCAACCAGTTCACCCAGACACTTGACAAGACCACAGGTGTGTGATAAATGTTTATAATATCTTATAGAAACATTCTCTATTATGTTTTGACAAGTTATTCAATTTTGTGAAAGTGATTTTACTATTGTGTGAACAAATAAAGTGCTATTAGTGGCTTTTATTTTTTTTAGGCTACAAAATTTATTTATGTGTTTTAGCAGTTCTTGTGTTAAGTAATTATTATTATTTGGATTTTAAAATAGGTTGTGTTTGCCACACAATTGTCTAGGCTAGATGGCAATATCTTGTGAATCAACAACATTTTTCTGTGCAGAAACTTTGTGGGTTATTTTAGGTTTTTCCATGATGATTACCAAATGCAACGATGAATCACTATGATTATCAAAAAATATATACGAGCTTTTTAACTCTGATATCCAATGCATAGCAATTCATTACAAGTTTACATTTATGTTAGATTTGAAATAGGTTTCTTTGTGTTACAGCCAAGGGATTGTTCAAGATCTTGGAGAAATACAGGCCAGAGACTGAGGCAGTCAGGAAAGACCGCCTAAAGAAGGCTGCTGAAGCTAAGGTAAGATATAACTTGTCATTAGTATTTTCATGGAACTGTACTTACTTAACCCTGAAGTAAAGTCTTGTTCATTGAACAACAACAGGCTGTTAAAAAATTTAAAACTCATATAATAATATGTCAAATTAATATGGCAAATTCTGAATTTGCCATAGACAAAAACTTGATATTTTTCATTGTGAACTACTTAGCAGTGTCAACACTCAATAATAAGTTAGGAATATCCATCGAAATGAAGTAAATCACACACTCTGAATGCCATGAGGACACCTACCACCAAGATCTCAGATCGAACAAAACTTGAAACTTTTTATTGTGTAATTCCTGAAGCCATTTGTTGATTACACAACCCTTTTTCAGGTCGCCAAGAAGGACGAGCCTCCACCAAAGAGGCCGAACACCATCCGCGCTGGCACCAACACTGTCACCAAGCTGGTTGAGAAGAAGAAGGCACAGCTTGTTGTCATCGCTCATGATGTTGACCCCATCGAGGTGAGCAATCACAGCTGTGCATTTATTATTCAGGATTCCTAGTGACAAAATGGAGAAATTAGCAGGGCCTCAAGTCTACTATTACAATAGTGTCAGAATGGTCTATCATTGATTTCATAATTGTTGATTTTGACAAGTTTGGTAATCTACTAATATATTGGCGTCATTATGACTTTCCAATGGTCAGCCACTGACACTCCATTGAAAGAAATGGCATCTATTGGTAATCGTACATAATGACAAATGAATGACTGACTTAGGAGGTAATCTGCTGAAATTTTGACAGTTCCTTTGATCAGTGACCTACCATTAGAACTTCATTGTGCAGTCATTGCTTTTAATTCGTTACGAGTATCGTGTTTGTGGAATACAATGATCAACCAATGATTGACCATTATGAATTTAGCAGATTACGAACTTTTAGCAAAATGACAATGGGATCGTGTTGGAACGACGAATTTAAAAAATAGCAGACTTGGACCCCAGAAATGTTGCAATATTAGCAGTGGCTGAACACTTTTATATGTAAGACAGTCAACTTACAACTGAACTAGAACAAACATTGATGACCTTGAAGAAAGAATCTATTTGATTTTGGGCCTATCTTTCCATAATAATATATTTCCCATAAATATCTAGATATCACACAACAAGCAATTAGTTTTTGCTTTATCGTATAGCAAATAAACAATTGTTTTACAATCTAAAATATTCTGTCTGTCTACTTAGCTGCTGGTGAAATACTACAAGTTAGTGTGTAAGTTGCTATGATGTAAGAATTTCTTCACCTGAGGCTTTAAATATAAAATATTTTTAGCTGCATGAAGATTATTGACTCTGAGCTCCATTAAAAACCACCCTTTCATCCCATCCTATTATAATATTTAACCAATTGATTATGTTGTTCACAGCTTGTTCTATTCCTGCCCGCCCTCTGCCGTAAGATGGGTGTACCATACTGTATCGTGAAGGGCAAGTCCCGTCTGGGAGCCCTAGTTCACCGCAAGACATGCAGCTGCGTTGCAATCACACATGTATGTATTATTTTTGTCATAGAAATGTAGCATTTTATTGACCAACTTCATTTTGAGTACTGAAGAGGAACACGAAATTTTTATGTCTAGATGTGCATGTAATGATGATTTATTTGCTATCATACAGCTATGCTGACAACCTTTCTACCACCAATAGATATTATCTGAAGATGCCATCTGTAACACATACATAACCTCCACAATAATAGAATGTGCAACAAAAATAACAGTACTAATAAAAGAAATAATACCCTTCAGTTTTGTGTTTTAACATCAATAAATACACTACAATAGAATTTTAACAAGAATTTATATAAATAAAGCCAAATACTGTTCTATAATGTTGCTGTCAATGTGAAAAGTAGAAAGCACAATTTCCTCAAAAATAATTTGCTATTGAAGTTATTTGAACTATACTCACCATTTTCTCTTTTCCTCAACCAGGTTGAGTCTGGCGACCGTGCTTCCTTCTCCAAGGTCACGGAAGCTATCAAGACTAACTTCAACGAGAGGTATGAAGAGCTCCGCAAGCACTGGGGCGGTGGCGTCCTCGGTAACAAGTCCAACGCGCGTATCGCTAAGCTCGAGAAGGCAAAGGCCCGTGAGCTGGCGCAGAAACAAGGCTAAGCCTAATAAAGTTTAAGACCTAACATATTTGCTATTGTTTTCTTTTAATTATAATTTATTCTTTAAGTTTAGTCACCTTAGAGAAATGGGAGTATCTTAAAATCCACTGACCAAATAAATTGCGTAAATAAACACGAGAACCCCACACGAGGTTTTCGAGTAGGAAACTAGAGGTTGTGCAAGGATCATCGAAGTGAGTAAAGTTTGTGCCAAACTTTATGAGCCCCCTGAAGTTGTACGCGAGTGGCCTAAAAAGTATTTAATAACTACCTAATTTATAACAGTTTTTATGTAAAAAAAAAATATATATAGTAGGTTAGTGGTGGAGTATACAACATTTTGTTAATCACAAAAATAATTAGCTTTTAGGCCACTAGCGCGCAACTTGATAGTCCTCATAATGTTTGGCGCGTAGGTACTGTAATCACGTCCACAAAGTTCAGAAATAAAATGATTATAATATTTGGTATCTCTTGGTAGTGGGGACCTGTCGTTAGTTGGGTCTTTCAAAAGTGTTGAGGAAATACTTTGAACTGATCAGTTTCGATTCCGGGTGTGCCAAATTTCAGCTTAACCCTTAAACAAACACGAGCCCCTGTGGATATTTAGGAAAAAACGAGGTTTGTTTCTAGGTAATTAGGGGCCGCTGATTTCATTTTTGATGTAAAAAAATCAAAAAAGGGGACGGAAAGGGGGGCTTTTTGGATGTGACTCAGGTTGGCTGGACAAATCTTCAAATTAGCTTGCATTTAACTAGGTCAATAGGTCACTTTATGTGACGGCTAAACACCCTTATTTCAGAATTTGTGACGCTACAGAATCTTAGATAATCGATCGAAAACGTGTCCAGTCATCTTGAAAAATCACTTTTCGCTGGTCTCTCAATCTCGGTAACGGAAGTGATTTTGACGACTTTTTGCATATCAACGGGCGTCACATAAATTTGTGACGGGCACCGAGCAAAAAGTTATGTGATAAGTACAGTGGTATAGTAGAAAAATGCAAAAATCTGTGTCCAGCCATCTTGAATTTACGTATAAAACTTATGGCTGGCACTTCTGAATCTCAATAACGGGGGCGTTTTCGAATATGGTTCCTTTACTAATACTTGGTGACGCAATGTGTGACAGTAATAACGTTTGATTTATGGCGTCACATGTAAGGGTTTACGAGAAATCAATAAAAACTTAATGTCCAGCCAACCTGAGTTCAAGATGGCTGGACACATGTATCTCCACTGCCTGATTATCTACGACCTTCGAAATGTGTTCAAAATTTTGTGACGGGGACGATAATGATAACCTGAAATTGTGACGGAGAAACTTTGCGTAGTTTCAAAGATATTGACCATTTAAATTTTTCCATACAAACATCCATTAATATTGTGAGGTGACCATAATTTCACATAAATAAAGGATTTCTTTTTAATCGATTAATTGGCCGGTAGCATCCACGCCTGCTTTGTATTTGATTTCCCCGTGGGAATAAAAGGTTTCCCTGCAGTGAAAAGAGTAAGTATGTGTTAATTCAAAATAATATTTGACCACCAGCGCTGCAAGAGAGAGCCCACTTTTATTTCGCGTTTAGTTCATTATCTTATGTAACTGAAAATGAGAACTAACTCGACAGCCGGCAGTGTATGTACTTACTTTTCGAAGTGTTATCACTAATCAGAGTACTAGTAACTATTAATTAATCTGCGGTAAGACAACCTAAATAAGAGATTCGACCAGTTGTCCTAGTAGTACCAACTTTAAGCAATAGATGGCGACACCAACATCCAGCTATCATGACAGTATGGTTTGTCTTGTCCTTCGACGTTTTCGTGGTAGCCCGCGAAATTCAATTTTTCTTGAGTTTTTTGCAGTTATTTTTTTCGTCCGCGGAAACAAATAACTTATAGATATGTATGATGATTCTTATGGTTATAAAAATTACCCCCCCCCCCCCTTCCTCACTTCTACATTTTTGTCTTCTATTGATTTAAATATCTACAGTTGTTCGTATTAGTATCACCAATACACGGATTTTCGTCCATTAAAGAAAACACCTTAAAATATACTTGTCCTACATAAAACCTACAATATTGGTTACCCTACTGCAGTGTTTGTATGGAGAAATTTAAATGATCAATATCTTTGAAACTACGCAAAGTTTCTCCGTCACAATTTCAGGTTATCATTATCGTCCCCCTCACAACATTTTGAACACATTTCGAAGGTCGTAGATCATCAGGCAGTGGAGATACATGTGTCCAGCCATCTTGAACTCAGGTTGGCTGGACATTAAGTTTTTATTAATTTTTCGTAAACCCTTACATGTGACGCCATAAATCAAACGTTATTACTGTCACACATTGCGTCACCAAGTATTAGTAAAGGAACCATATTCGAAAACGCCCCCGTTATTGAGATTCGGAAGTGCCAGCCATAAGTTTTATACGTAAATTCAAGATGGCTGGACACAGTTTTATGCATTTTTCTACTAAACCACTGTACTTATCACAAAACTTTTAGCTCGGTGCGCGTCACAAATTTATGTGACGTCCGTTGATATGCAAAAAGTCGTCAAAATCACTTCCGTTACCGAGATTGAGAGACCAGCGAAAAGTGGTTTTTCAAGATGGCTGGACACGTTTTCGATCGATTATCTAAGATTCTGTAGCGTCACAAATTCTGAAATAAGGGTGTTTAGCCGTCACATAAAGTGACCTATTGACCTAGTTAAATGCAAGCTATTTTGAAGATTTGTCCAGCCAACCTGAGTCACATCTTTTTGGGTGGTAAATATCTTACCATTATCCATTATCGACTTGTAAAATATTAAGATGGTGGTAAAATAGTTACCATTATCCAATAGGTACGATTTGAATAAATTCCTATACTAGTTGTTTTCCCTGGATTTGCTTGTGTAATTTAGGTAATACACTCATCGTAATATACTCATAATAAGCTACCTAATTAAAAAATATGCATCATTCACAACCCAAAAAATACATATTATTTTTTATATTAGTAAATCCAATTTACAGTTAGGCACGAATGCACAATGGTATATAATTTACCATTATTACCCATAACTTCGCACGCTAAAAAAACATGCATAAGTATATTACCGGATTTTTCAACCTAATGGATGCAAAACTACAAGAATATAACATAGTTTATGAATCTGAATGCAAAAAACAATTAACAGATTTTTTGTTGAACAAAACTAAAAAAAAAATTGGATTTTCACAACAATTTCAATTTTTTTTCACCAAACTGCCGACTGGCTCCCTTTGACATTGACGTATATGGACGGGTGACGTTTTTGAGTAAAATATTGTCAGTAGTTGGATTAAAAAAAGACAACGTTTTATTTACTAACAAATTCAAGTGTTGCCGGTGCACGAAAAATACTTTTTTAAACAAAAAACTCAAGTGGTAAGCATTATACCTTTATTTTAATAAGGGTTAATTGGATGCTAGGAAGAGCATATAAAAGAATTACTCCAAGCGGAAACGTGGAGTTTCTTGCCCGTTCTTCTCCATAGAGATCTACGTTTTGGAATGGGCAACTAGCTTCAACTTTCTGACAGGACTTTGACAATTCGAAAGTGCCTGTAAAGGGTTTAATTGAAATAAATGGTTTGAGTTTGGAAACACATTCAATATACCTACTGCCTAATAGTTGAAAAATTTGAGGATTTTCGCCTTACCTAATGTTTCACGGCTAATTTACCAAATAATGCATCAAAACTTTTGTTTTGCTTTGGAAAGCTGAGGGTTCGTGGAAGTTTTCAGAACTACTTTGGGGTCAATGCCACCCTTTTTCTGTTTTTACCCATCTATGGCGATGAAAAAAGGAGGGTTATGATTTTGACCGGTATTTATGTATGTTCATCTGTTCCCTCACTTCTAAACAACTTATCATAATTTGACAAAAGAGGTATCTTTGGAAGCGTCTTAATCGATTGTAGGCCATAATTTAAGGATACCTACCTATTTACAAAAATATTTTCAAAAAAGACGATCGATAATTTTTTTTACGAGAATTTCACAAAAAATGTTACAAACCGTTTAGCCCCAAAACTATAAATGGTGAACATTCATGACCGAGGGTGTTTCTGGAAGCCCTTGCAGGCTTCTAAAATATTTTTTTCGACGTCGTTGTATGGGCCTGTAGTGTCGCAGATGGTATTTAAAAACTGCTAAACCATAGATACAAGTCTTTTAGTCGGATACATAGATGTGTCTAAATGTAATAATACAATAGCCAGCAATATTAAAAAGTACTCTGTGACAATAGCTAAAGATTAGTAAAGCTAAAATTATGTTAAAATCTGTTTTCACATCATTTTTTTTTTTCATTACTTTCTGTGCATAATTACCAACTTGCCGCCCTTTCGGGTTGGGTGGGTACATCTCAGTGATATCATCGTTTTCATAATAATTTAAATTACAGATAATTAACTTTTAAACATTTCTGTTTACAAAATGAATTAATTTTTTTCTACCGTATTACAAATATATTTATACAACACACTAAAATATTTCTTATTTTCTAATGTCCTGATCCCGGCGTGGAACACTTTGACGTTCACTTTCAATGTCATTGTCACATAAATTCAATTCACTGAGTTCACTGACCAAAATCAAACGATGAATGTTAAAACTTGAACACTGTAAGATAACATGATCCAAATTTGCATCCTCTGCTCCACAATGACGACATCGGCTATTGTTAATATTATGCAATCGCAAGATGGCGCATGTCATGACGTCATCTATGACGATTGAAGACACATCGTTATCTTGCCAACGTCAATTCGGTACGGGTTTAGCACGCTCAAATCGATTACAGTGTAACTCGGAATGCACCCTATATGTCAATGCTAGACATTGAAAGTTTGCCACTCACAGACGAGTCCATTTCACGAAAGAAGTCCCGCGGCAATAAGTGGAACTAATTACCTATTATTATATGTAGGTATAGTTAGCAACATTCCGACAACAACCCTCCTACCTCATACAGCTTTCTCTACATAAGATTGTAGATTTTATTAACCAGTGCATCAGATGTCGAGATAAATAAATATTTATGAATCGTCTCTTACGACAAGTGGCGCCGCCTCTGCGGGACTTCTTTCGTGAAATGGACTCTACATAGGGATATTGCCACTGACACTCAGTCTGTGACTGACTATGTTTTATAAGTCAATGGACTGACCATTGAGGTAGGAGAACTATCGCTCGATAATGTAAATGAAATAAAGGCTCGTGCAGACCAGCGCGACGCGACAGTGCGATTCGACAACAGTTTTCGCACTAATAAAACATTGTACAAATTATGAACAGGCTATTCCGGTTCCCGGCGGGGTGACGTCCAAGGACGTCAATTCGCCCCGGCCGTCAAGCCCGGCTGTCCAACATGTTGGACAGTGACTTTATGCGGCTTCTATCTCTATTTGTACTCATAATTAAAGTCTAATATAACATTAACAGAAACCTATGAAAAACAGAAAAACCGTATCTTGGCACGTCATTCTATATATCAGACTTCAAAAACCAGATGAATCTATATCCGATTACATTCGTGCGTTAAAGCTGCTAGCTCAAGACTGTGATTTTCGTGCCGTATCCGCTGAAGAATATCAAAACGAATTCATGTGTAACGCATTCCTAACGGGCTTAAGTTCTCAAAAAATCCGCCAAAGACTTTTGGAGAATATGACATTGACATTCGATAAAGCCATAAATCAAACATTGACGCTTGAGAGCTCTGAAAAGAGTTCCCTATCCTTTTCAACTCCAAAAACAAACTCATTGCTGAATGCAATCACTTCTCAAAGGAGTATTAATATCAGTGAACCTCAAGTAGAACAACAAAAAGAGATCCAAAATCGTTTAGCTGCTTCTACTTCCCGTTTTTATGGACAAAAGAGACGACGTTGCTTTTTTTGTGGCGGGAACGTCCATCAACGGATAAAATCCCTGCATTCCATGCGAAGCCGACGTGTCAACTTTGCTCAAGAAAGGGTCACTTTGCTAACGTATGTCGTAGCAGTAGCGTTGAATCGACGGCAAATGCGATTTTTGAAGAGACATCATTAAACACTGCAACCATAATCTCAGCCTCTCGGGGAAGCCTTAAAAAGGCCACTGTCCCTGTTTCAATTAATAACTACACTGCAGACGCTCTTGTGGATACTGGCAGCTCAGTGAGCTTTATTGATAAAGGCTTAGCAGAGACATTGGGTCTAAAGAAACATCATTGCAACCAGACGGTCACTTTAGCGTCGTTGAGTTATACTTCTATTGTAGAAGGTTCGTGCGTTGCAACGATAAAAGTTAATAAACACGTCTACAAACAGAAGACTTTGTTGATCGTGAACAACTTATGCGCTGATATTATCATCGGTCACGATATTTTGAAAACACATTCATCAGTTGTCCTGAATTTTGGTGGTAAAGACGGACCTTTGAACATAACATGTAACGTCATGGAAGCTGCTGTGCCCCCTGCTTCGATATTTACAAATCTTTCATCCTATATAAAGTCCATTGCAGTTAAATCTCGAAGATAATAATGAGGAAGATGAATCATTCGTAAAACAAGAAATAACAAAGCTATTATAGGATGTCATCAAACCTAGCACTTCGCCATGGAGGGCTCAAACTTTAGTCACAGGAGGGGGCCATCATCGGAAACGCCTAGTGATTGATGATTCGAGGACGATCAATAGATTTACTGAGCTCGATGCTTATCCATTACCTAAAATTGAATTTATCATTTCGAAGGTATCAAAATATAAATACTTTAGTCAAATCGATCTACAAAGTGCGTACCACCAGGTCCCTATATTAAAAAAGAACAAAAGTACACCGCTTTTGAAGCTTGTGGTAAGCTATACAAATTCACACGTATTCTATTTGGCGTCACTAACGGGGTAGCCGCGTTTCAGCGTACTTAAGAATTTATTATTGAAAATGAAAATTTTGAAGGAACCTTCGCGTACCTTGATGACGTCACTGTTTGTGGAGGAACAAAAGAAGAACACGATAGAAACCTGCGTGATTTCTTACAGGCGGCTGAAAAATATAAACTTACCTTAAATAAGGATAAATGTACTTTCTGCACAGAGAAAATTAATCTCTTAGGCCACACAATAAACGACCAGACAATCAAACCAGATAAAACAAGGGTTCAACCTTTATTAGATTTACCGGTTCCAAAAGATGCGAAGTCCCTCAAAAAGGTTTTGGGGTTATTTGCTCACTATAGTCCATGGGTTAAGAATTTCTCACATAAAATAAGGCCTTTGATTGACGTAAATAGGTTTCCACTAAATAAGGAAACGATTTTTCATTCCAACGCTCATAAAACTGAATAAGCAGAGTCAAGTCTTAACACGATTGATCATGCTACATTTACGGTCGAAACAGACGCCTCGGAATTTGCAATCGGGGCTATTTTATCACAAAATGAATGACCTGTACCCTATTTTTCACGTTCATTATCTGCGCCTGAAAGACGTCATTCATCAATTGAAAAAGAAGCTTACGCCATCGTAGAAGCACTCCGTAAATGGCGACATCTACTTTCTGGGAAGCATTTCATCTTAATTACTGATTAACAGTCTGTTGCTTTTATGCTCTCTAATTACACAGGTAAAATAAAAAATGAAAAAATAGAAAGTTGGAGACTCGAACTTTCTTGTTTTAAATATGATGTCGTATACAGGCCCGGAAAACTCAATTTGGCGGCGGACGCTCTATCTCGCGTTTGTGCTCACATAAATACAAATAATTTAGCTAATCTGCACAACGCTCTTGGACATCCCGGTATCACGAGAATGACACACTGGGTTAGAACCAAAAATTTGCCATATTCTGTCAATGATATTAAAGCTGTAAGTGTAACGTCATCATGTAAAATATGTGCTGAAATTAAGCCACGATTTAATAAAAACCAAGTAAGTCTTATAAAAGCAACAGCCCCTTTTGAACGCCTGAGCATTGATTTTAAGGGACCAATACCAACAAATACAAAGAATAAATATATATTAACCATAATTGATGGATATTCAAGATTTCCGTTTGCTTACCCCTGTCCGGACGTGTCAGCACAGCAGAGTCTGTAATAAACAGCCATATGGATATTTTCTTTATGTTTGAAACACCACTTTTTGTTCATTCCGATAGAGGATCTGCATTTATGTCAGAACGTGTCCAACAATTCTTGCTGTCTCTGGGAATTCCTTGCAGCCGGACTACTCCCTACAACCCGCAAGGAAACGGACAGGTGGAGCGCCTGAATGGCACTTTATGGAGGACTGTACAACTTTTTTTTAAATCAAAAAACTTGGATGTAGCTTACTGGGAGAAGGTTCTTCATGAGTCACTCCATGCAATTCGGTCATTGTTGTGTACATCCACGAACACCACTCCACATGAACGGTTATTCTACCACCCCCGACGGTCAATGAATGGCCAATCAATCCCATCATGGCTTTCGACCTCTAGTACCGTCCTCTTGAGAAAGAATGTTCGACAGTCAAAATATGACCCTCTTGTAGAGGAGGTCGAGCTTTTACAAGCTAATCCTGCATATTCATTTATAAGATATTCTGACGGTAGGAAATCTACCGTTTCAAATAATCAATTAGCTCCTTTACCTAATGACGAATCTTCGATCGATACGATCGAGACGATCTGTGATGAAGCACCTACAGGCATAGAAGCTACTCAACGAGAGTCTGAAACTCCTCAAGAATCTGAGGTTGCTCAAAGCCAACAAGGGGTGGCCCGGGAGGAACCTGACATAGACGAGAGGCGCCACTCAAACAGGTCCCGGCTACTTGAGAGACTATATTTGCGAGATTTAAAAACCCTGCTGGGAAGAATGACGTAGATTTATATCTATGGTATTGCCATAATATTGTCAATGTGTCTTAGTCTAGTTTCTAAATATTTAAGCTAATTTCTTTAAGTAGAATAAAGCCTTAATTTCCAAAAGGCTTTGCGTTTTCTTTATAACACATTGATACTACTGAATTATTATAAATGCAGATACATAATGGCAAAAGCCTCCCTTACATGTATATTTGTACGCCAAATGGCAAAACACAAAGAAACTATAATTATAACAATTGTAGCATCTTGCAGACTGTTGGAACCTATGTTTACAAATAAAGACTATTGATTGATTGCACAGACTACATAGGGATACTATTGATTGATTGACACCATCACTGACAGGACAGGGTACACGGTATAGTAGTATCCCTATGTAGTCTGTGCTTTGCTCTGTGCCATAAATAGTGCTTAAATTACTATACTCCACAGACCATGTTCGGCAAGCCTATCCCTTGGGAGAAGCGAGCCAAATACCTAGGTGTCGTCCTAGATCAGCATCTCACCTTCAGTGAGCACATAAAGCAGGTCCGCTCGCGAGCCGCTTTCGTCCTCGGTAGACTCCACTCCGTCCTGAATGCACGTAGCAAAATGTCACTTAAGTGCAAATTGCGTACGTACACGGCGTGCGTTCGTCCCATCATGACCTATGCGGGAGCCGTATTTGCACACGCAAAACCCCGCCATATTCATAGGATGCAAACGCTCCAAAATAGATTTCTCCGGAAAATCACCGGTGCCCCCTGGTACGTTAGGAACGAGATCCTCCATCTCGACCTAAAGATCCCCACAATCCACCAATTTCTCAAACGCGATTCCAAGCGTTTCTTTGAGTCCGCCGCCAAACATCGCAACCCTCTGGTTGTCGAGGCCGCCAATTACGTCACGAGTAGAATCAGTCAGACCCGCCGCCCAAGGCAAATCCTTACCGACCCAGACGACCCCATAACCCTCCTCCAGGAGAGCAATAGGGCCACAAGTACAGTGCACAAGAAACACAGACACCGACCCGCATTCCGACCTCGCCGCCGAGGTCCTCCGCGATCGCGACCCGCCCGAGTAAATAATACTCCCCACCGACCCTTGCTCGCAGAAGCGCCAGCCCGCGTTTTGCTGAGAAATGTAGTCTTAAATTCCCCGATTAATAATAATGAATCATCTTTGATCCAGCCTGTCCCAACTTGCTGTCCTCCCCCCAGCGACGCCCTAAGCCGAGGTCCGTACCCCACAGGGGGTGCCCTTAGCGAGCGTTCGCCTAGTTTTAATTTAGAATAGTTTTGCCCCTGGCTGGAGGCTTTAAGTTAGTAGCTTAAGGCAGCCGCAGGATTGACCGGTTAAGTAGTCATCACCTCAGAGGTGAGCTACGAGATGCCCTAGACAAAAAAAAAAAAAAAATATATACTCCACAGACTACAGTATCCCTATGTAGTCTGTGCAGACTACTTAGAGATACTACGTACGTCTACGTCAGTGTCTCCAACAACGCCGTAATTACGGTAAACCTACCGTAATTTGAACATATCTACCACCTACCGTAGACATGTTCAATTCTACCGTAATTTCGTCTTTATGAGTGACGCCTTAAGATGTACCTACCCAACCTAACATACAGTTTATTTTTATTTGAAACAATGTTTGAAAATGACAACACTGTATCATTCCCTGGGGTATTCCTCGTACAATCAACTTGTGTGCATAGACAAGTAGAAGAAACTTATGCGACCAAATTACGTAGAACATTGAATACAGTACTGCAGTAGAACTTAGCCATACCTTTGCATTTTGTCAACTTTAATTTAATGTTTGCCATTTTTTCAAATAGTTTGATCAGCAGATCTTTTATCGCGTCGCGACTGACTATATTTATAAAAAAAAATTATCTTAAATTCCCCGATTAATAATAATGAATCATCTTTGATCCAGCCTGTCCCAACTTGCTGTCCTCCCCCCAGCGACGCCCTAAGCCGAGGTCCGTACCCCACAGGGGGTGCCCTTAGCGAGCGTTCGCCTAGTTTTAATTTAGAATAGTTTTGCCCCTGGCTGGAGGCTTTAAGTTAGTAGCTTAAGGCAGCCGCAGGATTGACCGGTTAAGTAGTCATCACCTCAGAGGTGAGCTACGAGATGCCCTAGACAAAAAAAAAAAAAAAAAAAAAATGACAGTAACAATTCAAGTGACGACAGCGACGGTGGGCCTTCCAGTAGTAAGCGCGCTAAAAATAAGTCATACAAACAAAAATTTCGTCCAGTGGCTGAAAAATAAAGACTTTTCCTCGTGGCTTCGCGAATACCCAAAAAACCCATATAAAGCAAAGTGTTCGCTCTGTGATACCACCATGCAGGCTGATATAAGTGTGCTGAAACGTCATAACGTAGGTTCAAAGCATCAAAGTAAGGTAAAGGGTACTTAAATATATTCAACCACCAATTGTAAAATTGTTGCAAACTTCAAAATCGCATTCAGAAGAAGAAAAAGCAAAATATGCAGAGCTCAAACTAGCAGCATTCATGGCTGAACATAAGATACCACATTCAAGTATGGACCATTTATCGGATTTGTTAGTTGATGCATTTCCTGATTCAAACATAGCCAAAAATGTGAAAATGAAACACACTAAGCTGCAAGTTATAATAAACAATGTCTTGGGCGATTCGGAAAAAGCAAAATCACAAAAATTTTCTGTACTAATCGATGAAAGCACCGACATTACATCTACAAAAACTATGTGTGTGGTTGTTCGTTATTATGACCCGAAGATAGGCCGTGTGGTCAGTCGACTTTGGGACCTCATTGACCTTTTTGGTGAAGATAATGTAGATCACACTACAACAGACTGCAAAACGCCTATTCGAAGTCCTAATTAAATCATTCGAAGAAAATTGTGTGCCGCTAAAAATATAGTTGGGTTCGGATCAGATGGTTGCAATACAATGATGGGCTGTAAAAATTCGGTTTCATCAAGATTCAGGCAGTTATGTCCAGGAATAACCATTATAAAGTGCGTTTGTCATTCTTTACACTTATGCTCGAGCGAGGGTTGCAAAGAACTACCACCCGAATGTGAAAAATTAACACGCAACATCTATAACCACTTTAAAACCGGCAGTAAGCGGCAAAGTCAACTAAAAGCTTTCCAAGAGTTTTGTGATGCAAAAATACATACAATGTTGCGACCAGCCCAAACTAGATGGCTCTCCTTATCAGCCGTCGTCGAGAGGATCCTAGAACAATGGGAGGCTCTTAAACTTTACTTTGATGATAAATGGCTTGAAGATCATGAATGCCGTGAAATACACACTGCTTTGAGAGACCCCATTCAGAAGGCTTACTGTTATTTTCTTTCGTGGATGTTGCCAAAGTTCACTAGAACTAACGCATATTTTCAAAGTGAAAATACAGTCTTACCAGAAATGCACTTTTTTTTTTTTTTTTTTTTTTTTTTTTTTTTTTTTTTTTTTAACTATGGCATCTCGCAGGTATACCACTAAGGTATTTACTGCTTAACCGAACAATCCTGTGGCTGCCTTAAGCACTACACTCAAAGCCTCCAGCCAGGAGCAACTATTCTACATTAAAATTAGGCGAACGCTCGCTAAGGGCACCCCCTGTGGGGTACGAACCTCGGCTTAGGGCGTCGCTGAGGGGGGGGCAGCAAGATGGGACAGGCTGGATCACGGATATATTATTATTAGACGGGGAATTTAAAGCTACGCGCTCAGCTGCGGCGCGGGCTGGCGCTTCATCGGACAAGGGTCGGGGGGGAGTATTATTTACTCGTGAGGGTCGCGCGCGCGGAGGACCTCGGCGGCGAGGTCGGTACGACGGGTGTCGGGTGTGAGAAATGCACTTGAAAATGCAAGAACTATATAGAGAGCTGCTTCTGTTAATTATGCCCTCAAGTTATGTAAATCATACACCGCTCGACAGTATTGACCCCACAGACGAACGCAAACATATACGACCAGAAGATATTTATTTAGGTCTTGGTGTTCAAAAACAGTTGTCACTTCCTGAAGTTATTGCTGATGTCAATTCTGTGAAACAATTGCGAGAAAATTGTAAGAGATTCATTGTTCAAGCAGCGGTTGGCATAAGAAAAAGATATAGCCTAGATGACAAACTGTTTATTGCAGTTTCCAATTTTAATAACTATAATTGCATGATTGCAACTGAAAAGAGACAAACATCATTGGCTTCAACATTCAACTTATTGCCACGAATATCTCCCAAGAAACTTGATGTCCAGCAGATTTTAGACGATGAATGGCGCTATTTTCCGAATTACATTGTACAAAACAAATGTGATTTAGACGTCAACGATCCTCCAGATGTATTTTGGCATACGGTGTCAGAAATCAAAACTAAAGAAGACTCGCAACCAGTCGGACCATTCTATAATTTAGCACATTTTATGCTAGGATTGCTGTCATTGCCCCACTCTAACGCCGATTGCGAGCGCATTTTCAGCCACATTAGTGACTTGAAAACGAAAAAAAGGAACCAATTGTCTACAAAATCTATTGCTGGGAATCTATTTACGCAGCAACTCATTAAGAGAACAGGACAAAACTGCGTAGATTTCCATCCTACTGATAAAATGATTAAAAGTATTAATGTTTCTATGTACAAAAAGGCTGAAACGCCTGAAATTTAATGTTTGATTATGAAATAAAGTTACCGTAAATTTAATTTTTAATCTCCCGTAATTTTCCGCCAAATACCGTATTTTTAGACAAGCAACACCGTAATTTTGACAAATAGAGTTGGAGACACTGGTCTACGTTGTATCCACAGAGTACTTTATACTATACTGAAAGTTGTATCTAATATCTATACTCTTTGGCCCTGCCCTGCACGTGCACGGCACGGTTTTTGGCGGCGTCGAAACAATTACTTTTATTTTAATTAGTTCAGGTATTTCAGTCGTTCATTTTATTCGTTCAAGTTCTAAATAATAGATATTTATTGATTTTAAAATCTAATTCATTCTGAAATACAATGATTAGTAAATTAAACATAACCTCAAATACATACCATGATGTTAACATACCAATGAGTGCTATGATTATCACAATATTATCACCAAGATCTGATAACAATGTTTTATTCGCATTATACCGGCTAACACGCGACCTTAGCTCACAAAGTTATTGTAATTTCAGCCTAAGTAAGAAGGTAGGAAGCGGAAGCACCTTTGGTCGTCAAGAATGATGAGCCCAAAAACTCAAAAAGGTGGTGAACCTACTCTTCGAGAAGAGGATCAAGAAATTTGCTATTGGTGAGTTCACTTTTTATTCTTTCTAATGTTGAAGCCAATGGCTTGTTTTATAGTTATTTTTACAATTGATAAATGATAAAAAAAAAATCTAAATGATGCTGATAAAAAAAAACCACATAACCTCAAATCAATACCATGATGTAAAGATTCCAATGAGTGCTATGATTATCACCTTATTATCACCAAGATCTGATGACAACGTGTTATTCGCATTAGACCGGCTAGCACACGAACTTAGCTGACAGTTATTGTAATTTCAGACTAAGAAGAAGTTATGAAAGAAAGTAGCGACCGCACTTTTGGTCGTGATGATAGTTGTGCCCAAGTGGTCAACCCACTCTTCGAGAAGAGGACCAAGTAATTTGCTACTGGTGAGTTTTTTTTTTTTTTCATTCTACTGTTGACACCAAATGGCCTGTGTTATTATTATTTGCATAAATTATTTGTAACAAAATGCTCGTGTCTCATACATTTAAGCAAGGACTTCCTATACTTGCATTAGGTGTTCTGTTTTTGAAATGGTGTGGTGTTTTCCTGTTATTAGGCACCAAAGATATCATGGACTAAAATGATGTTAACCTTAGTCTGAAATCACCATGTGGTTACAAAATATACGAGCTTTTTAACACTGATTAGTCCAATCTCTGCACTTGACAAGCATTAGACATAACTTCTGAATTGTAGATAAACAAAACACTTTTATGATGAGATCTCCTGAAAGCTGAGAAAAAACAAACTAAAGTAGGTACCTACTTATCTTGACTTAGCACATGAGGTTGTCGACATGTGGGACAACCATCATTGTACCGATAATCATTATGGTTATTGGCCTCATAGCTGTCATTGAGTGGCTGGGTCAAGGGTTTGATTCAGAAAATAGTACTGGACATGGTACGCATAGTGAGGAGGTACCTCTCTCTAGAGCCCTGAAAACCAGCAGCTTCCTGATGCCGATTTTGTTTTATTTTATTAATCACACATTGTCAATATCAATTATCTATGTATGTTTATAGATATAGAATATTCTCAACTGGATAATAACCTATTACTACCCTTCCTAGGTCAGGACATCCAGACCATAAGAGATTTGTCCCACTTCGTGAGATGGCCCAGCTATATCTGCATCCAGTGCCAGAAGGCCGTGCTCCAGCACAGGATCAAGGTGGTGCCACTATTCAATCAGTTCACCCAGACACTTGACAAGACCACAGGTTTGTTAATGTTAAATAATTATTATCTCTAAGTCTTGAGTTTAGAGGGATGAGAACTATTTAATTACAATTTGATAAATAGTATGATTGAAAATAAAATTCAGTAATGTTACACCCATTTATCTCCGAAATTAATTATCCATGAGAATAGATCAGCCATTTTACTAATATTGGCTGTCGTATTTCTATGCAAATGTTTTAGCAGCTATCATGCAATAGTAGTAAAAGATGCAAGAAAATATAATTATGTGTTTATTTGGATTTCAAAACAGTTTTTTGTCAAACATTTGTGGCATGTAAATCTGTATAAAGTGAATCCACAAAATTTCGCAATACAGTAAGAATTTAGTTTATTTTAGGTTTTACCATGATGATTATCGAATGCAACGATGAATCACTATGATTATCAAAAAAATATACGAGCTTTTTAACTCTGATATCCACAAATAGCAATTAATTACAAGTTAACATTTACATTACGTTTCAAATAGGCTTCTTTGTGTTGCAGCCAAGGGATTGTTCAAGATCTTGGAGAAATACAGGACTGTGACTGAGGCAATCAGGAATGACCGCCTAAAGAAGGCTGCTGAAGCTCAGGTATGATATAACATCAGTCATAAATATTCTCTTAGAACTGTAGACTTACTTAACCCTTAAGTAAAATCTTGTTCATCTACTCAATTCATTCAGATTAGATGGAAAAGGCAAATTAATTTGCCAGAGACAAAAAATATTGATATTTTTCATTGTAAATTATTGTCAGTCAACAACAACAAAGTCAAACTTATCAACACATGAAAATATGTATTCGTAACTTATTTCGAAATGAAGAAAATCGAAAGCTTTGAACGCCATGACAACACCTACCACCAAGATCTCAGATCGAACAAAACATCAACTAGATACTAACTGCGTACTTCCTTTAGCATATTGTTTGACTACACCATCTTATTTCAGGCTGCCAAGAAGGACGAGCCTCTACCAAAGAGCAAGATCACCATCCGTGCTGGCACTAACACTGTCACAAAGCTGGTAGAGAAGAATAAGGCACGGTTTGCTATCGCTCATGATGTTAGGGCTATCATACAACAGTCAACTTATTAGGAACTAGAGCAAACTGCATTGACTAACTTAAATAAAGAATCACGGGCAAGTCCCGTCTGGAAGACATGCACCTGCAAACATGTATCAGTATGTATAATTTATGTATAAAATTAGCAATTTTTTGGTGAACGTCGTAATTTTGAGTATTGAGGAGTAATGTGCTGTAAAATGTGCATGTAATGATTATTTATTTGCTATCATACAGCTATGCTGACAACCTTTCTACCACCAATAGATATTATCTGAAGATGCCATAATGACACAAAGCCTTCACAATAATAAACATAATGCAACAAAAGTGATAATTAAACTTTAGTTTTGTTTTTTAACATCAATGAATCCGCTGCAGTCGAGTTTTAACAAGTCGTATTTATATCAATAAAGCCACTACCTACAAATACTGTCAATGTGAAGAGTGAACAACCATAATTTACTCAAAAATAACTTCAAGTTAACGTTTTGAAGTTATTTGATTAACTATACTCACAACTTCTTTCCTCTATCAGGTTAAGTGCGGGGACCGTGTCATCTCCAAGGTTACGGATGCTATCAAGAAGAACTTCAAACAAGAGGTACAAAGACCTCTGGGGCGGTGGCGTCCTCGGTGACGAGTCCAACGCGCGTATCGCTAAGCTGGAGAAGGCGAAGGCCCGTGACCTGGCGCAGAAACAAGGCTAAGCCGAATAAAGTTTAAGACCTTACGTATTGGTGTTGTTTTCTTTTGAATATTATTTATCCTTTTAGTTTAGTCGCCCTGACTTCAGTTGAAGACAGAAATATCGTGTATTGCCCGTGGTCCACCCGCCTAGTTCACCTAGGTGGACTATGGGAAATTATTTTTCCCATAGTCCACCAGAAAGTCCATATTATGTTTTTATCGTAGTATTACGAATGAATAAAAGTGACATTAAATTGCAAAGCCAGCGTGAAAATGTTTAAATCTATTTATTTGTACCTCATTATACGTTAGACATTAAAAAAAAGTTAACTAATTTAATTATGTAGGCTTGCCTTTTGCCATCAAAAATTGAAATAAAATTACAATTGCATGTGTTGTGTCTTATTGATAAAGAAAAGACAGTGAACAGATGTAGAAACCGCGCGTTTGGTCTATTTTAGCTACATCCACAGTATTATGTCGTAAGGCATTTAACTGTGGGGTCAGGCTGCTGACATTGAATCCATCTTTGTTTTACAAAAGAGAGCTGTCAGAGCCATATAAAATCTACGTCGTCGCGAATCTCTCAGAGAACTATTTAAAAAGATTAATATTATGACGGTACCTTGCCAATTCATTTATGCAAATATTATGTATGTGAGAAAAAATCTACATCTTATTAATAAAATAAGTGATAGACATCATTTTAATACTAGAAATAAAGATAAAATAGATCAACCATTTTTCAGACTCAATCTGCCTAGCCTTTTCCCAACTATATTGGGGTCGGCTTCCAGTCTAACCGGATGCAGCTGAATACCAGTATTTTAAATGAAGCGACTGCCTATCTGACCTCCACAACCCAGTAACTGGGTAATACGATACGCCTTGGTAAGACTGGTGGTCAGACTTTCGGGCTTCTGACGACCCGTAACGACTGTCAAAGATCCACGAATGACAGCCGGGACCAACGGCTTAACGTGCTTTCCGAGGCACGGAAGAGTCTCGGTATGTAAAGATGGTCACCCATCCACAGACCAACCCTGGCAAGCGTAGCTTAACCTGATGGATCGACCCGTGCGGCAGTTATTACTTAGCCACGAGCTCCTCTAACCATTTTTCAGACTATCTAAAGTAAATACATCTTGTATGGGGTACTGTGTTAAATGTTACAACAGAATGCCTTGAATGATATATTAGAATTAAATTAAAGAAAATTTAAAACTCATATAAAAAGTACTCAAACTCAAAGCATGTATTTCAATTAAACCATTTACAGACACTTTTGAATTGTCAAGGGGTCAGTCAGTCAGAAATATGAAGCTAGTTGCCCATTCCAAAGCGTAGGTTTCTACGGAGAAGAACACAAAGTACACTTTGTAAACAAGCATATTACAAATTAGACGATTATATCCAAGATAAAAATGCTTGGAAACATGCTGGTCCTGCTCCATACGACAATTCAGAATCTAGACAAAATCGAACTGGTTGCCAATTTAATTGTATAATATTATTTTTTATTACATTGATTTTATATTCTGTGGTTACTTGAACTCACACATTGACTTATTATTAGTATTACTTGTTTAAATGTTAGGAATATCGTATAATTTTACAATGTTTGTAAATATGTGAGCACCATGCATCTATCACATAATTAATTTATGTCATTCCTTCATTTTTTATTATTTTTACCTATCGTGGTATAATAATCTTATTCTAGGTGCATCATCGTCTTCACATATAATTAGTGTACCTAAGTATACAAGATATTGTGAAAACATTTTAAAAGAGTAAGAGTGGAGTTTCTTTCCCATTCTTCTCCATACGAAAACTACCTTTTGGAAGGAGACTAGAATCAATTATTATTATTTTTTGTAAATTTTGCCGTTAACGATACGAAACCACAAACGTTACACCCTTAATATTTGCATTGTTACCTAACAAATCACAAGCTACGTACAAGTTACAACATATTATTTAATCTAATAAAATCTGCATTAAGAAATTTCAATCCTATAAAATACCATTCTGATTTCGAAAAAGGAGCCATGAATGCCATCCAAGAAGTTTACCCGGGGATAGAAATACGCAGATGCTATTATCACTGGCTTTATAGCTATAACGCGTCAACTCAAATCATTAAAACTAAGCAGTGATAGCCTAGTGGTGTGACCGTCAGACTGAAGTCGTAGGTCTCGAGTTCGAACCCAAGGCACGCACCTCTGACTTTTCGGATTCATGTGCGTATTATATAATTATCACTTGCTCAAAAAACGGTGAAGGAAAACATCGTGAGGAAACCGGCATGCCTGAGAGATATTTCTCGACGGCATGTGAAGCCAAGTCAGAGGCCCGTGGGCGGCTTTAAAACTCTGACACCAGGTTAATTTTACTAACCACACGAAAAGAAGAATTAAAACTAAAATCAAAAGGCCAAACGACGATAATCGGTCTCACTGCAGCTCTTTCACTTTTATCAGCTGAAGCTATGTTGGATGGCTATGAGTATATAAAAAAGGAGACCTGCGAATTGAATATGAAGAAAAAAAAATTTTAGCAAAATTTTATCAGTTTTTGGGGACACAACGTATTGGAGGGGTTTCATTCAAAATTGAACTAAAACACATTAACAAAAACACGACTATTCTACTCAGGCTATTAAATGTCCTGCTCGAAATTAAAATCTAAATTTAAAAAGACGAAAAATTTACATCGAAAATCATGACCCTACATTACTGGTATTCAGATGCAACTCGTATCCGGCGAAATCACTGTAGGAGAGGCTTTGGAAACTCCGTTAATATGACACAACACATGCAATTCTAATTTTATTTAAATTTTTTATGGCAAAAGGCAAGCCTATATAATTAAATTAGTTAACTTTTTTTTAAATGTCTAACGTATAATGAGGTAGGTACAAATAAATAGATTTAAACATTTTCGTAATACTACGATAAAAACATAATATGGACTTTCTGGTTGACTATGGGAAATTATTTTTCCCATAGTCCACCTAGAAAACATAATATGGACTTTCTGGTGGATTATGGGAAAAATAATTTCCCATAGTCCACCGAGGTGAACCAGGCGGGTGGACCACGGGCGATACACGAGAAATATGGCTTCAGTCGGCTTCACAAGCCGAGTATCTAAATATTATATAATTTATTTGATCAGTGGCTTTTAGCCACTGATCAAATAAATTACCTAAATAAACACGAGAACACACAAACACATGAGACTTTCTAGAGGTTTTTCTATCGGTAGGAACATCGATGTGAGAAAATAAGGTCTCTGAAGTCGATGGATAGTCATTTAGTACCTAGTTTAGGATGTTCGAGGCACAATTTGAAAACCAACAAAAAATTGCAGAGATAAACATAGTAAATCAGGCTCCCCAGAAACCCCATCAACAGTTTTTTTCGTGTACCCAATTTGTACTCAAGTTTTACATCTTGCATAGTAGTAGTAGTTTGATGGCCTACTTTAGACGTAGGTATCTAAGTGTATTATTTACGCTTTAGACTGCTAAATCCTGTTCGGAGACAGCGTGATGTTTTGTCAGTAGAACGAAAAAGTATAATTTATTACTGACCTACCTATAATAATTTATAATGAAAAAATGCAACTTTCAAATGACTAAAAATAACGTTATTTAAAAAGCGCCATCTAGGTTCATGGAAAGTGATAGGTTAGCATTTGTTTGATCACATTTCCATGAGAATATTGTTGAAATACGGCTAATATAGATGGCGCCAGCAGTTTTGTATGACAAGTTATGCGGAAACGGAAAAAGGTTGGATTATATTGATAGCGTTTTAGAAGGGCAGGCATAATAGCACGATATATTTATGGATCTCAGAGGTGTCGTTTGATTAAAAAACTAAATAGTATAGAATAAAAAATAGAATAGTACCTAGGTGTAGGTCGACTTATAGATTACAGATATTAAATGGAAATTGTACCTATATCCTTCTTGCGACGGTAGGTGGTACCTATTTGTTGCGGGAAAGTCCGAAAGGGATACCGTGGCCCCCTGGCATTGCACAGGCAACAGAAGGAACACGGGTGGATTTTAGTCAGTATGAGTTTGACACGCCCTCCTGCTCCACCCAGAGCGGGAGAAGTCATTTGATGATTACCCACAAAAAAAAAAAAAAACCTATTTAGTTTTTAGGAATTTCTAACGTCTATACGTACTGCTACCAAGGGTGTCGCTAGCCTTGGTTCACGGGGGGGCAAGTTGGTATTTGGAGGATGAAAAAAATATGATTTGTAGGTACAGTCAAGAGTCAAGAGTAGGTACATGAAGCGTTATAAGTTGTAGTGAGAGTCTTATAACTTCTGTGGCGCACAATGGGGCCAAAGTCGACGCTGTTGGACATTTGATTTTTGACAAATCAGTTTCAACTCTAACCCAGTAACTCAGTAACTGGGTAATAAGTACGATAACGATACGTACGATACGATACAGTACGGTGGGTATTAAGACTGGTGGTCAGACTTTCGGGCTTCTGACGACCTGTAACGACTGTCAAAGATCCACGAATGACAGCCGAGACTTAACGTGCTTTCCAAGGCACGGAGTAGTCGCGGTATGTAAAGATGGTCACCCATCCACGGACCAGCCCCAGCAAGCGTAGCTTAACCTGATGGATCGATACGTGTGGCTGTTAAGTATTACTTAGCCACAACCTCCTTGAGGGTAAACTTGCAATATGTATGGCGGCATGGCGTATTATGACCTCTATGAAAAATGGGTGGAGTCGAGTGTTAAAATGCCTTATGAACCTCTGGGGGGGAGGGGGGGCAGCTCCCTCCCATGGCGACGCTCTAGCCTGTTACCCTATAAACGCAGCCGACAGTGTAGCGTTCAACGGTAATCAGAGTCGAACTAACTAGTTTGGCGTAGCAATTTCCGTAACCCGAGTTCCAACGGAATTAGTCATTTGGCAGACCCGGAACAACTACCAACCAGTTGGAAATAAAAATAATTATTTTTTTGCTCTGAGCGTGCACTGTGGAGGAATCGAACTTATTATGATTCGTAGCGAAAATTACTTTTCTTTGTTTCAGCTGCTGATCTCGCATTATATAGGATCCGTACAATGTGAGGTCAGCTTATACTGGAAATGTGTAGCCGTGCGTACCTACTTATGCTGAAGTGAAGCGTATGTTTAAGAGGATATAGTCGGCTATAATAATAGAGGTTAAAGTATGAAATTGCCGTTTTATTGTAATAGGTACTTGAGTGAAACTTTTTTCACATGGTACCTATGAAGTTCTTCTTTTAAAAAATGTGCAACATTCGATTATCGACTTTCAGTTGTTTTTTTTATACAGCTTAGACAAGAAAGATAGATACTTCGAAAATTCGAGTTATTTTTGAATACGAGTTCCGACGCGGAACTAACGCGGCAGAAACAGCTCGCAATATCAATGTTGCGTTTGGAGAGGGGATTGCTAATGAACGCACCGTGCGATTTTGGTTTAAACGCTTTCGTGATGGAAACTTTGTTTTGAAGAACGAACCACGTGGAAGACCGCCCACAGGTGAATAACAATGAATTGAAAGAGATGGTGGAAGCCGATCCGAGCCAAACTACACAGGAATTAGCGGCATGGTTTAACGTTACCTTACCAACAATATTGACTCATTTGCGTGAAATCAATAAAAAAAAAAAAAAAAAAAATGGGTGCTCCATGATTTGACTGATCTGTAGAAAGAAACGCGTGTTGAAATTTGTGTTGCCTTGTTGAATCTATACGAAATGAAGGAATATTGGATCGAATTGTGACGTGATGAAAAGTGGAATTTTTACGATAACCGTAAGCGAAAAATGCAATGGCTGACCCCAGGTCAAACGCCGCAACAGTGTCCAAAAGCAAAGCTTGCCAATAAAAAGGTAATGGTAACTGTTGTGGTCTCAGCATGGTGTTATTCACTAAAGCTTTATCCGATCAAGGTCATGCAATAACGGCAGATGTCTACTGTGCCGAACTCCGAACAATGATGGCAAAACTAGCAGTGAAACAGCCCCGACTCATGAATCGATCTTCATCATTATTGCTCCATTATAGCGCGAGACCTCATACAGCACGAGAAACCGTTTTAACTCTCCAGGAATTGCAATTAGAAACCATTCGTCACCCTCCATATTCAGACGTTGCTCCAACGGACTACCATTTTTTTCGTGATTTGGACAATATTTTCTGCGTGATAAAAAGTTTTCTTCTCAGTACAAAATGCTTTCACATAGTTTGTCGAATCTAGATCACGAGAGTTCTATCGCAAATGCATACATGACCTTCCTATTAGATGGCAGCAATATATAATATTGATAATTATTTTGATTAAATAAATATGTTAAATTAAAAAAAAAACGAATTTCAGTTTTTCAGTACAAATCGGCAATTTCATACTTTAACCCCTAATACTTCCACTGTCGCTGCCGGGACTCTGGCCTTCTCTTCGGGAGAGGAAGTGGGCCGTAAGTGCCGTAACCCACTGTGGGCCCAGTGCGGGTTGGTGTATTCGTGTAGGCACAAACATGTCTTTGTTTGTGCAGAATAAACATAGGTAGTTTTTTTTTTCTTTGAAAGACAAGCCGGTTTCTTCAAGCTGATTTCCTTCACCGTTTGTTTTGTAGAGACGTAGCGATGAAATAAGTTGCACAAAGTAAAGTGCATACCTGCCTCTGCCTGGGTAACCTGGGTTCAACCCGCGACTATCTTCGTAAGTCGGGGCCGCCACGCTCTAAGACCGAAAATCAATTTAAGCTGAAGATCATAAAACTAATTTTCAGCTCATCTGTAATAGGCTTCATACACAAGCATATTAATTGCCACCATTAAACATTTATGATTTTGTCAGACGCCCGGACGAGAAGTTAATCTCGAAGGCAAGGCTTTACTCGCGCACGTCTAACGTGCAGCCGCGACCTTGCCTAAGTATCTCTATGTACATAGTCTGTGCCCCGTAGACAGTGTAGCTGTAGACAGTTCGGAGCGTAGTTCGGAGGGGCTTCAGTGATGAGTGTGGTGACAGCAGTAATCGGTCGAGCCCATTGACCTAGAATAAAATATTTTTCTATGGTCGAGCCCCGCCGAAATTAAGCGGGTAACCGCGAAACATGTGAACCTAAACACCTTGCAAAATCATAGACACGTGCAATGCTATCGTATTTCGCCAGAAAAGTTGAATAAGTTTTGGACCTGACAAAAAATATAAATGCGTATGCAGGGAAATAGTAAGTACTTTATCGCGTATCTAGTATACCTACAGTCACAGAAGTAGGTATATAGTCACAGCTAAATAGAATACGCCACTCTACGCCAACGGCCAGACAGAAAAGACGCAAGACGAGGGCGGGGCGCGGACCCGTCGCAGACAGGGCGCCGTCACAACTTTTTAACATATATAGAAAAGACACGGACCCGTTGCAGACAGGGCGCCGTCACGACTTTTTATGGCGCGCACTAGAAGCTTTTCCCGGCATTCAACCGTCCGATTTTGATACGACAACATGTCTTCTTCTGAAGATGAAGATGTATTGGCACTGGTATATCTCGCTAATCTGCAGAGGGTTAGACGTTACTGGCGACGCAAGACGCAAGATGCACAATGGCGAGCGGGCGAGCGCTGTGAGAACCTGCCCTCCGCGCCCTTTCCGCTCCCCCGCTTGCGCCCGTGCAGGCCCGCGCCCTGTCCTTTCTATATGTTTTCCAATAGGGCGCCGACGAGTTAACGTCGTGACGGCGTCCCGTCTTTTCTGTATGTTTTACGTCGCGACGGCTGTATACATTTTATATGCAAGTAGATTAAACGGGCGCCGCGACTGCGACGGGTCCGTGCCTTGCGTCTGTTCTGTGTGGCCGGTGCCTACTCGTTCTGATATCTTTAACAGAAAAGACGGTTGGGTTGGCACCTTTTCTTGACAAGGGAAAATCTGTTGTTCATGATTTTTCTACTTCAGACATTTAGCGGATGTAAGTCTGTAACATTATATCGGTGTCTGTAATATGATATTAACCAGTAGGTGATATTTAAAGGGTACCTACTTTTACCCTTTAAATATTCTATACATAGGTAAGTACCTACTACCTACTTAGCAAGCGAGTGAAGCCGCTGGCACATTACAACAAAGGACCACGGCGCTTTCATTTTTTTGCCAATAAAATTAGCACAGGGCTTTACGGAGATAATTTCCCCCTAATCTGTCGTGCCTACAGACAGAATAGCCCATCTGTACCTCAATAGATAAGGACACAGTAAGCGGATGAGGCCTTCCACCCATTCAACGCTGAAAACCTTTTGTGCTCGGATTCTTTGCATCCATTCTGAAGAGAATTGCCCCTCGCAGCGGTTATTCTAAAATGATTACCTGAAACGTTAAGTGGATTTTTTTGAGAGGTATTAATGGAAGGTGTTAAAATTTTCTTTCACGATTTGTAAGAAATTTTAACAGACATGCAGATAGTTGAGAAGTATACCCACTTAGTTTGAAAAGAGGTTTATATTTTGGAAAAGCAAAAAAATAAATAGAGAAATTGAATGCTGACTCCGCTATCTAGGTTATTCGGATAATTAATGATTTGACGAGTGTTGTTATAACTGGCTTGACATTTGGCAGGTCATTTTATTTTAGCCTGAAAAACTTTTGTCGTATAATTCTTTCTTCCTCATTCAGAATTAAAACACGTAATCAGGCTATCAGGCATTTATGACTCATCAGAATAAGAAATGAATGGAAGCCATAAAATATTGTGAAGTTCACTATTGCGCCTGTTAATCAGGCCGTTTTAGATACCTACCTACATAATTCACCTAAGTAAGGCTATATTCATCAGTAAGCAGGAAGTATGTAGGACAACACATTAAATCAAAATAGATAGGACTTATACCTAATTTGTTTGCTTTTCAAACCTTTTCGCCTTGCACTCGTTCACAAGTGAAAATTCACGATTGTTCCAGAAATCTCTTCTAATTGCATAAAACTATAATTTTGCCTAAAAGTACCCAGTAATTCGTACCTAAGTAAATAGGTACTTCAAAACGAAAACAACAGGTATCTCATCGCTCTTGTTTTCCCTCGTAAGTGGAACTCTAAACGGTATTAATTCTTGGAGTTGGAGCCGAGCCAACTCCGCAGCCAGGTGCTGGCTGATAGATAACGTATGGATTCGAAGTTGGTCCCGCGATTTCCGACGGGCCAGGTCAAAAGGTCGGGAGCATGTTGATGTCGAGCGAAACTTCTCTTATATTATGTCGCTGGATATATAAACGTTTAATTTCCGTGTTGTTATAAATATATGCATGAACCGATGTTTGAAACTGAATATTTTTACTAAATATTTCTGATTACCTAATTCATTCATGGAAACCTCTATTTTGCTCTGTGGAAGGTATGTTAAGCTGTGTTTTTTATGTTAACATGAATAAACTTTAGATAGGTAGCCTAGGCCTACCTATTCAATTCAAATTCATTTATTATCTCTGATCATCATAAACAGTACAAAGTTAATGTTCACTACAAAGAGACTGGTGTCTGTTTTAGGTAAAACCTGTATTACAGATCACCAGGCTGACCCTCCGTCGGACATTTATATGACATTAAATGCATTAAATTTACATAAAAGATGAATTTAACAGAAATAAGTAAATTAAAATTAGTAAATACATTTTTTTTTTAGATAATCAATTAATTAATTGAAACATAATTAGGGTAAACATTTTCAATATAAATTAAAAGTAAAAGTAAACATTTGAGATGACAAGAATGGGTTATTATTGATTTGGTGGAGCGTGTATGTAGGTGTGTGTATGTGTGTCAGTGAGAGTGAGAGAGAAATTACTCTTCACGTACCTATTAATCAAATAGTGTGAAGAATAACTCGTGTATGTGTAAGTATATTGTTCCATGCATTAGCTCTGGCGTTTCACTAAGCGTTCTGTTGCATTGTAATCAATGCCTTGAAACCACGAGAACACTTTCTTTTTTCACTCTACCAACTCTTGCACCCAATCAACGTTTTGTTTATATTATTACGAGTATATAAATACGAACCCAGAAAACCATAAAAATTATGTGCCATACTGGTCCTATTTTGCGTTGTCGCACAGACAGTGGTTTTTCTCCTTTTCACTGAAAACGTTTTTGGGTCGTAGGGAAGTTCAGCATGCTTTTTTGTAACAGTCACTATATTAAAAAGTTGTCGAACAGTCAGTACCTTACAGCGTTTATACAAGTCCACTGTAGGATGGCGCATGGGGAGAAAAGAAGCCACTTTTAATATGGCTCTTTGAGCTCTCTCCCATTTTTACAGGAGCGTTTTAGCGGCCCCACCCCAGGAAGTTAAACAATAGGACAGTAAATATCAAAGCGAGATAGACAGATTTGAATAAAGATGTGTCAGCAATGTGTCGAAGAGATTTAAATAATATATAAATAAGCTTACGAATCCTGGGAACCAAGGCCTCGATGTGCTGTTGGAAATTTAGTCGGTTGTCAATTACAACACCCAGATACTTAATAGCGTTCGTTTTTGACAAACGTGGACATTCACAAGAGCTGTTGGATGGAAGGCTACAATGGTGTGAGATAATTGCGAGGTTAGGTGCGTCTTGTTTCCTGATTGTGTAGGTCATAAATTTTGTTTTATCTACTTTTAGTGTGGGGATGTTGTTATTGAGCCATTTAGAAACCTTATTAAATCCATTTTGGGCGTGCGTATAAACTTCTTCCCAAGTGTCACCATAGAAAAGCAATGCAGTATCATCGGAGAATGTAATTACTTTCCCATTGGTTAGGTCTGTGTTACATAGGTTATTTATGTGCACTAAGAACAAGGTTGGGCCGAGGATACTGCCTTGTGGGACACAATATTCAATAGGTAGCTCATCACTTACCCATCCATTCATTTTAACTACCTGTGTCCTCCAGTGACCAGTCAGTTCACCAAACATTAATTCAAAAATGTTTACTTGACAAGCAACGATTGGCAAAAACATTAATTGTCATTTCATAATTCTACAACAAAAAGTTTACCAAATATTTCACTTAGCAAAATAATTATCCGATAAACTTTTATATAATTAAGTATTATTTGACAAACAATTAATTATTTTTTATATTAATACCTAAGAATTATAATGTATATTATTAAAAATCACGAAATTAATTTAACCGAAAGTCGTAAATGCGATTTTCTAGTTTTCCGATGTTCATACGTTCGAAGAATCAAATCCTCGAAGGATTCTCGGTCCGAAAAACGACATTCCGATTTTCAATACTTCGAATAAAGTAAAAGTCAACATGTTGTGCTACAAAATTTTGTGACAGAAACGAATCGCTGTAAATCTGACTCCACGCAGTCTTCTCTGCTCTGCCCCCAGAGTGTAATTTAAAATCTCTTAGGCGTGGAGGGGCAGGGGAGGGGAGCAGGTAGTTTTAACACTCGCCGCCACGGCTGCAGCCGAAGCTGCGGTGATGAGCGTTAAAACCATCTGCGACTACGACGATAAGCTCGCGTGGGGCCGCCCAAACCCCGCAGTGCCGCCGCGACAGAAACAATGCTTGCTGCATGTTGCATGCCTGCTTGCTTGCTGCTTGCCTGCTTGCATGCTGCATGCCTGCTTGCATGCTGCATGCCTGCTTCCATGTTGCATGTCTGCTTGCATGTTGCATGCCTGCTTGCATGTTGCATACTTGCTTGCATGACGCATGTCGGCTTGCACTTATGTGTTTATTTGTCTTGCTATTCAGTTTTACAAGGCGTTTTGTTTCGGAATTGTATTAATCGGTATTTTAATAATCGGTGTAATGATTAAATATCATCTGATGCATTTGTAAAAAGAATTGTTTGCCAAATTAATGTTTGTAAAACGAGTGTTTATAAAATAATACATTTGCGGAATAAGTTGTTTTCGAAATAAATAGTATACGAAACGTTGGTTGTAAAATGTTTTGGTGAAACTTTAGTGAACCATGTCCTCCCCTTTAGATAATTCGCAAACAAATTCAGTGTTTCACCCCTAACACCCAAGTGCTCGAGTTTGCTTATCAAAATGGGAATAGACACTGTGTCAAATGCTTTGGCTTAGTCCAAGTGGATTGCCAGTCTTTTTCTTAGTATCTAGCTTAGAAATAATAAAATCCGTCAATTGATCAACAGCACCTTAAGTTGATTTATTAGCGCGAAATCCAAATTGAGATGAAGATAAAAGTTGATTTGTCTCCAAGAAGTCTCCAAGAAGTATAGAAATAGGTCTATAAATTGTTAACACATAATCACATATCCCCACTTTTAAAAACTGGAACTATTTGTGATTTTTTAAAAGCAGATGGGAAAACTCCTGAGGCAAATGATCAATTGCAAATTAATTTTAGAGGAGGCACAATAACGTCAATGAATTCTTTTAAGAAGTTTCCTGAGATTTTATCTATTCCTATTGCACAATAATTTTTGAGGTTAAATATTAATGATTTTATTTCGATCTCATCTGTAGGTAACAGTACCATTGATTTTTCGCAGGAAATAGTAGATTGAGATAAACTTAACGTACGATGAATTTACGTTATTGGAAGTAATTTTTCTGCTAATGATTTACCAATACCCGCGAAAAATGAATTTATATTATTGACAGAATTGGACAGATTTTTGGGGCAAATTATCTGGGTTGACTTTTCATTTTTCTTTGAGGTGTATGTGATATTTTTAATGGTTTCCCGAAACTTCTTGTTATTATTTCCGGCTTTCCTAATCATATCCTGTTCTTAATCAATCTTAGCCTTCTTCAAAATGTTATTACAAAAATTTCGGCACTCTCCGTTATGTTAACCATATTGCGTAATGACCTTCAGAGTAGTTTCGGAATGTCACAACAACAGATTTTTGCACTCCTCTATTTCACACGTTGCTGACAGTGTCACACAGCCACAGAGTCCAGTTCATTATTAAAAGTCATAGCAAAATCAGCCATATTTCACTATAGGATATATCAATGTGCACTTTGGGACTAGCCAGTATAACAGTGTAGTTTTTTTTGATGGTGCAAAGCTCATTACGAACGTCATAGGAGTAGCGAGGCGATTTGTGCACGTGCTCTCCGCGGGTGCGAACCGAGCTAACCGCGACTACGTGACGTATACGCCGCGTTTCCACAATTTTGTACACTCGCTTGTCTCACTCTCTCGTGGACACTCACGTCAATCGCTTTCGTTACGCAAACGCGGCAAACACGTTGCGCACACGTGGCGTGCTCGCTACGCACACTCAACGAGCAAGTTGAACAATCGCTTCGCTGATAACTCGCTCGCAAACTGCCAGTGTGATAAGGCACTCAAGGCTAAATAAATTGGAATACAACTCAAGAACAAGGTACCCAGATGATTGAATTGTGAAGTTTACTTAATGCAAACAAATTATGACTCCTATTTAGTTTGCATTATGTAAACTTCACAATTCAAAGTAAGTACAAAATTAAATGATAAGTACGTAGGTACTGTAGAGATCTTAACTTATCTAGTTATATACACTTTTCTAGATAAATTAATAACTATGAATAAAATTTAAAGATAAACGTTGATACAAATAAAGTATAGAAATAAAGTTTAGTTACACAGTCAGCCCCTCGAGCTGACTACCAAAATGTATATATAAATTTAAAAACTAAAAGATTCTATGTAGGTATTCGAGCTATAAGTATCACAAAGTTCACAAAGAAGTGTTTAATTCATCCAGGTACCGACAGCAGCGCGCTCCGCTGCTGACGATGATGGTACTGCTAGGGTTGCCAAACTTTTTTCATATCAAATATAGTATTGTCGAAGCCATTGCCTGTAAAAAGGTAAGGTAAGGTAGATGGCGAAAAAATATAGTAGGGACCTATGTTTAAAAAACATTTTGATTCTTTATGAAGCATATTTTTTGCTACTATGTTTTATTATTAACAGGTTTTTTTAAAAATTTTTTTCTTTACTAAGTATTTTTACCCTCTAAAATATGGTTAAAAATAATATTAATTCAGCTTTTATATGATTAATAGTGGCCCTATTGCGCTCATCTCGTTATTTTGAATTGAAATAAAAATATATAGTAGTTTAGCCTACTATATTTTTTCTTTAGAAATAAAGTATTTAGGGCCTCTAATATAGCAAGATACTATATTATATAGTAGGGTTGGCAACCCTACTCACTGCTAACGGATCTCGCTTCTTATACTCACTTGAATCAAGTGTCTCGCCCAAAAAGAGGGTAGGTATCAAAGCAAAGTTATGACGTCTTCTGTAGATCACAATCAATGCCGGAGATACATTGACGGGTTTTCTTTCAGTTTCACTTACAATATAGACTTTACTATACTTACCTACCGACTAAGGACCATTTACTTTCTTTTCAAAATCAATGTGTGAAAGTGTACAACAAAAACGATTGTGTACAGAAATTCAGTCAATAGGGAAATATAAAATACCTCATTTTCCCTACAAGCTCAGTCTAGATACATTAGTTCGCTAGTTAACCAACACAATGTGCTTGAGAGATTACTCTGTCAACGACCCACAACACAGGTGTTAAAAGATTTGCTCGTCCTCAGCACAAAATCAAAGAGGAATAATTGCTCTTCACACAATTTTAACTGAAAGTGTCAATTTAGGAAGCAACTGTTAACTGAAGCAGTTTATTTATAACTTATGGCCACTTAAAGCCAATTCTGGTTATAAAATCCAATATTTTATTGGCCATTTACAGCCTTTGGAAGTAGTGAACCGAACCTCTTTAGAAAATCCTTGAACTTGTATCATTTAAGTATTTTTATTAGCTTACATGGATAAACCATTACGCCCTGCAATATTTGAACAGACTTTTTGGTCTAATGGTCGCACATGCGACTGCTGAGCATGAGTTCCTAGGTTCGATCCCCAACTCGGGCAAAGTGTTATTCGATCATTTTAATTTAATATGGATTTGTCAGTAGCAACCCGGAGTCTGGAGTTGAGCACAGTCAAGGGAACGGCACCATTACCTGCATAGAACATAATTAGCGAAATGTGCTTATACGCAAGATTAAAAACCAATTTTCTCCTAAATTATTGATAGATGTTTTATGGTGTTAAGAACATGGTATTCTCGAAACCACACTATTATGAAATACCTAGGTCTTTTCTCAAAAGTTGCAACTTTTATTCCACGAGAAAAACGTTTTTGAATGTTGCGTTACTGTAAGATATTTACGCTCGTGACTGTACTTAGGTACATAAATCTTTGCCGTCTGTCTACTCCTTCTAGGAAAACAGGCGTGATATTATGTTATAATTACAAAGAAAAGGAGATGTTTATTTAAGTAAGTCCATCTTATCCCTACACACCTACCTACAATGTTAGTGCTAATATTGGTAATTGCAGGGATTCAGGGACATGAGCCATCTCAACCTTGTCTCGAGGTCAAGCCTAATGTAATGACACGTAGGACAGATGGACGTGACGTGACCTATAAGGTAAGTAATTATTGTAGTTGTAATAGGTAGACGTTACCTTTTGTCAGGTGTGGGACAACCGCAAGTAGGAACCTACCATCACTAAGTAAGGGCCGATTTTTCAATCTTCAGATAATTATTAGCTCAGAAATAAAAGTTGCAGTTTGATAACATATATAAAATATGCCAAACCGCCAAATTATTATTCTTAAAATCATGGAAATTACATTATATTACTTTATAGCTTCAGATAGAAGTTATGTCGCCATAAAAAAATTGGTCCAAGTCAAATAAAAAAGAAATGCTATGGCTGGGAATGCAGTAACTTCTGTTATTATCTCGAATTTTCTTAATATAATTATGTAATTAATAAGTAGACGTTCTCTAAGTACCTACGTTGGTAGGAGTTATTTATAATATTCTGTAACAATGGCTAGGTAGTTATAATTACCCATCCATAACAATAATTTCTGTTTTTCCTGTTTTTGTAGTTATGTACCTAATCCGTTCCTAATTTAACGTCAATATCTCTTTTGATACCTACTAAATTCACAATAATGTTTATTAGATTGATAGATGTTTCAAACGCTTTCAAATACGTTGATCACGTTATTTTTACTACCTTGCACTTCCTTTCAATAAAAACACTGGGATCTTTGCGTTATTTCCAGGTTGGTTTCGGTCATAGCCTTGGGATCGCTACTCATAAGATACCTGTTAACAAGGATTATTATGTTTTCTTAAATCTGATTGCAAGGGTTCCACAGGGAAGTATCCTTTGCCCTCTTGTTGGCTTCTATCAAATCTTACTACATTTAATGCATAATTAAGTCATACGTTTATAGTTATAGTTATATTGAGGAGCTCGTGGCTAAGTAATAACTGCCGCACGGGGCGATCCATCAGGTTAAGCTACGCTTGCCGGGGTTGGTCTGTGGATGGGTGACCATCTTTACATACCGAGACTCCTCCGTGCCTCGGAAAGCACGTTAAGCCGTTGGTCCCGGCTGTCATTCGTGGATCTTTGACAGTCGTTACGAGTCGTCAGAAGCCCGAAAGTCTGACAACCAGTCTTGCCAAGGGGTATCGTATTACCCAGTTACTGGGTTGTGGAGGTCAGATAGGCAGTCGCTTCATGTAAAATACTGATATTCAGCTGCATCCGGTTAGACTGGAAGCCGACCCCAATATAGTTGGGAAAAGGCTAGGCAGATATATATGTCATACGTTTATAAACTTCGCCCTTTTCCCATGAGGACAATATACCCTTTTGGATCCAACCATCATTTTATTGTAACTGAATTGTGAACCTTCAATTGATTCCAAAATTGATAGAGAAGCTTTGCATGCAGCTTTGTCAATCAAAGGGTAGGTAAGTCTCTGTGATTGACAAAGCGGCTTAACGAAGGAGAAAACAGATCCAGTCGTATCGAGCAAAAATAGAACAAGCGGAAATGGAGAATGACGCGCTCAATCCGACTACGGTTCTAATTGCATCCTAACTTACAATCAAGAAATTGTCAACGGCTATTATGCAAACTTAATAATAAACGCCTCTGTTAATGGTTCCGTACTCGTTCAGTAGTACGCAAGCGCCAAACCACCCGAAATGTAACAGGTACTGTGAACTCTATGGACGCTTTCGCTCAGTCGCGAAATGTCGGGAGGGCCGCGCAGGCGTGTCGCCTGTGCCTCATCAATTATTTCCACCACTATAAAATAAAAATAATAAACGTCAAATAAAACCCGCCAATTGTAGATCGAATTTCAAAAATGGAATTTGATTTTTGCTGTCATAGAATTCCATTATGGCCTGATTTAGTGAAGATGTTTCGGTTTGTAAGTGGCGTGTATTGACTTTTCGTGTTTTGTTTTGTGATAATTTGTGATAGCGATGCCAAGTGGATATGGGTGTGATAATGATAACTGTTTGTGGGATTGGATTGCTCAATGCATCGGACTCTATGGTAAGTTACACATTTTAGCGTTTCGTTTACATAAAACCTTTACAGGTACGAAAGCAAGCAGGTATATCTACTTATTAATAGTTTGAAACTCATTTAAATCTAACTGTCGAGATAAATCTTAAGAAAAAAAAAAGTAAGTACCTACTGTAAAGTTTGAGATAATTCAGCGAAAGACTCAAACAGAATTCGAATTTAATTACTGTAACATTTCTTCTAAGACCAATTCCTTAGATAGTGAGAATTCCTAACTGGTTTGTAAGAATTCCAAGAAGCTTTCACGTAATCACCAATTAATATTCATTTGACTGAGAATAAAGTTTGAAAACGAGTAAATATTAATCAATTCAAAATCACTGTTTTTACATTTCGAGTTTCTTTTACTTTGAAACATTTTCTAGAAGCAGGAAAATTATTTAGGACGATTCAAATAAAAAAAATGATTTTAGTAATACATTATCAAATATTTACATTAAAATGCTAAGACAATATTTACATAATTTAAAAAGCTAAGAGTCTTAAAATAAAAAAAAATATTAAGTAATATGTGCAAGTATAAAAAAGGGAGGGGAAAGAATCATAGGGTATCAAAATATTCCAATTCCAATAAATTATTATAATTGGAAAAATCTAAAGAAGTGCAGTTCTTCTACAGATGGAAGTTATGAATTATGAACATAGAAGAGAATATAATACATTCTAATACCATAACTTCTCCTAAATCTTTCAGAATATCAGTCGTCACGTAGCCAATTGTTTCAGGGCTGGAGGTCACGTAGACCAATAATACAGCTGCATTAGGCCAGATGATCGAACTGTTGCTGCAGCTGAAAATTTGATATGAAAATGCATGACCCACGCACGAACTTACGACAGAGAGTTCGTGGGTAGGTAAGGCCTAGATGAAACTCGCATAGACCAGGGGAGCATGACTCAAAAGGGAGGAGGTTTATACTCAGCAGTCGGTGGAACAAGGTTGCCAATGATGATGATGATGATGATATCACAGTCAGTATCATCACAGTCATTGTCGTAACAAGCCTTATCCTAAACATGATGTGCATTAGGAATAGGTACACGAAATTACATTTATATCCTTCGCTAAAAAAAAAACAAATGCTACAGACGAAAGTAATAGAGACACGTTTTAGCTTTAAAGCTACGCTTAGGTTTCTTGAAACCTAGAAACGAGGCTTTGTCGTAAACGTTTCCAATCTCTTGCAATCCACGAAACGACTTGAATATGAAATTGGAATGTATTGTAGGTAATTACTGTTGTTGACTTTTTGGGGAAAATAAAAACTACCTATTAGATCAGTAGCTAAATATATTTGCAATGAGATATGTAATTGCCTACCTCCATGGGAAGAGGGCGTGAATATATGAATGTTTATGTGTAGAGGTAATTGTATCGAGTTTAATTTCTTGAGCGGACCCATTTTAATTCAATTCAACAATCTACATTACGTTCGAAATAATCAAACATGAAACATAAGTATACACAAATATTACAAAATGACGATGATACAGATATTATTATTAAAAAACATGCAATTCAATTTAAATTACGAAATATTATTTAGATAAACAAAATTGTAAAATTCCATGCAAACATAAATTATAATACCATATTATATCAAATTTAAAATGAACGCAAACAATAATAAAATATAAACATATAAACACACAAATAACGACACATGTCAGTTTTAAGAGAAGGACTATAAATGAATAGAGGCATCTTTCCTACAGGAATGCCTTGAGCCTTGCCTTAAAATATGAGCCTGTGTACAGTATGCTTTTTAACTCAAGCGGTAATGTATAAATTAATATTTTAACTGCCTGATACTGTGGACTATGTTTAACTTCTCCAAAAGCCGGGATAATTTTATTTCCAAAAAAAATTCTTCGTGTTTTTTCTACATCGACTACATATTAAAAGCTTTTGTATTTATTTGGAAGAAAGAAAGAAAGAAAATACAATTATTTAGCTCACAATACAACATATTGTACAGACGCCAGCACATCAACCTACTACAATCTGGCAAATTTCTTTAATAGATTTTCAACTTTATCACTAAAGCATAAGGTTCAAAGTTGATTGGGAAAATTTGACAGTTTCGGGTAGGTTGACCTGATGGCTTCTGTACTACAAGTAAAATAGAAATAAAAAAAAAAGAAAACAAATAATAAGTGTAAAGTGTGATGTAGGATATTAGCAGGAATGTGTGCCTCGCGGCTGCGCCAAATAGGCTCAGTTCAGCAAAAATGCCAGGCAACTAGTGTCTGACGCTGGTTTTCAAGTGGACCTGAAGTGTGAGGTGACGGATGTAATTCTGATTTATACTGCAATGTGTGTATATGTAGGTATACTTAAATAAAATAAATTTGTGTAATATAATAATAATAATGAATACTTCAATAGTTAGATAATAAAATGTCAAGACAACAAAACAAAAGCAAACAGACAAATAAATGAAACAGACGCATAAATAGATCAATTTATACAACAGAATAATTAAAACAGTTACAGGTTTCGTCAGCGTCTTTATCAATATCCATTACAACAGTCTGCATTAGATACCTTATAAACTTTAAACAATAAATGATATTCATATTTCATATTAATCCTACACAAAACTTAATATAATAACACAATGATACAAACAGCTATTCTCATCAAAATAATAATATTTCGTTCAAAGATTAAGCTAAAGACATTCGAAACTTTACGAGATTTTAGACAAAAGATAACGTTAATAACATTAAATTCCAGTCTCATACAGCTATTCTGTATAATGATGTTCAATATAACGTTAAAATAATCGCAAGTCAATTTGTTATTTGAACGGTTTCGTTGTTAGGGTTGGAGCTCACGATCGATTTTCGGTGTACAGTTGACGGGTAATAGTACCTCTTTTTAGCCATATTTTCGGGATCGGGCCCCTGGTAGTAACGGATTAATATAATATGTTATTGAACGGTTAACAATGCTTGTGTTTAATATTGTAAGCACTTACGTTAAGATGTTCGTTTTCTAATAAATTATATGCACCCACAAAAAAAGGTTTGGTCCATATCGCTGCAACTTCGATACAAGTCTTATTTATATGTAGATATCACAGTAACGTGACTATATCCGTGATATAGTTATATCCCTAGGTATATAGCTATATATCGTAATATACATAGTTATATGAAAGTGGTTCATAACTGTCGGAGTTCCTACCCTAACTTTGTTACTGCGTCCTATTTCGGCGGAGTTGGTCACAGTTCTAACCTAACCTAACCTATTTGGTCGAAGTGCCCTAATAGTTTCGGTTCTCGTATCATAGTTATATTCCTAGTAAGATAGTAATGAACCGCTCTCATATTATGGTATATAGCTATATATCCCTAGGGATATAACTATATCACGGTTATAATCATCTTACTGCTACATAGATACACTGTGCTAAAATTACAAAAGGTCTCTTCTCACCGATGATAAATCACTTTTTTTTAAATACATATTACATTAAACTTTCATCAATAATCCATTAAGAAGAAATAATTCTGCCCGCTCTAGATTCTACTGATTGAAAATTCAAAGTAAAGGTAAAAATTGTCTTAAATCTCTCGCGAAGACGTATTTATCAAAGATATATGAACTGAATATAAAAAAAATATGATAGATCTTTAAACGGCGTCTGCCCAGTAACCCAGTTCCCTTTGATTCTTGTTGTGCGTGGGAAGGTAACTGCTGATACAGATATACGATTTCCCACAGTAATCCGGAATTAACAAATAATAGATATAGTTCATCTTCATTTTCCTCTATTTGTCTATTACTGGTAACTGTGAAAATACTTTTTCTGTGAGCACTATTGAATATTATTATGAAAACTTTCAAAAGGTGTATTGTTGCATTGCAATCTACCTTTCATTGCAGTCATTGTTGTTGGTTACAACCTACGATTCGCTTCAAATATTCTGATGTGCATCCTCTAGAGTAAAATCTTTTGGAATATCTTGCATGTTTTTGCTAGCGAATATTGTAGAGCCAAGTATTTGACAGAATAATCAATGCAACAAAAATGTGCTATGGTGTAAAAATGTGTTGAGCTCCTTAAGTTCTGAGTTGAGCTGCACGATTGCTGACAAATGCGTGCACTGACTGGACAGGTCCACTTAATCTGTGTGATTCTTTCCTCAAAAGACTATTTCAGACATTGATTGGTGCGTTCACATGATCTGACAAAGATTATGCCCGGACTTGAAAAGTTTGTTTCGGCCTTTCTTCTCAGAGTATGAATTCAGATAGAAAACGCCGACCTCATTTAGTTTTTTTTAAATATTATTGCCGTGTATTTGGACAAACCTATTTACTTACAGAAAATAAAATCCTCATCATCATAAGGTAGGTATTTAGAGATTTTTCACTAGACTCTAATACCGCTTCACTTTAAATCTGTTTATACTAGAGCAAGCGTAACACTTACATAAACATACAAAACCTTTCAGTTTATTTTGATGGGCCATCTAAAATTACGAACTATATCCTTCAACAGTACTAATATTGGATTTTATTCCGGAAAACATTAATTCCTAATACCATTAAACATTTGAATCATAACAATGTGCTCTTCCGGCGATTTACAACTTTATGACTACAAGCAAACAATTCATTTTAATTCATATCGCATTCTGACTACGATTTATTGTAATAACGTCCATAAAGTTGTTTTAGAACTGACGAGGATTGTATGAAGAATTTTTAAAGTAAACAATGATCTTTCTATGCTTGCTAGTAATACGAAAGCTCTTTGTGAAGTCGACGTAATTTCATTAAGTCGTGACATCAAAGTCAGATGGTTCATTTGGCAGATCAATGCACTGGGAAATTTTCAGACATTTTTTTTTAAAATATTCTGTAGCTTTTGTTGTAGATTATTACGTTGTTAGTGCTTTAATTTAATCGTGACAAGGTTAATTGGTTACTAATTATATTTCATATAATTTATCTTTAGTTTAATGTGGCTCTGTTTTAAGCCTCGTGCAGAATAGCGCGAGGAGACGGCGCGACGCGACTCAAAAAAAAAACTATTTCTAAGAAAACTTCAAGGTATAACAATAACTGGCGTCGTTTTTTACCTTCGCTTGGTTACTCAAAGGTCGAAAGTTTTGTTATAAAAGATTGTTGCTGCTGGTGTATTGATACATGCATCAATAAAACTTTTTACATCATTTTTGTCTAAGGAAAATACTATATATCCTATTACACTGCCGGCTTTTAACAAATTTATCCACAGACTGTCCAAGTCTAAAATTAATATTGGTACAGAGTATGATTTTCAATATGTATGATAGGTAATCAATCACTAATGCTAACATTGTTAGGACTTCTGAAGATCATTACTAGAACGAAAATCTAATCCAATTACAAAGGTGATGTGAAATTTCTAGCTTCATTTAGGCGTCCCGCGAAGCCTGATGGCTGTTAGCTCATAATCTTATTATGTTATTAGTTCAGAAATCCCGCTTAACGTAGTCGGCGGCAGCCGATTTCTTACCTTTGAACGTTTGGAATTTCAATGTTAATTTTGGATGAAAGGATAGAGAATGATTATTAGTTGTAACTTGGTTTACTGGTTGTTAGTCGACTGTGTCTGTGTTACTAGATTAAGGGCCAGGTTAAGTGCCAATTATGGGTTTACTAAGGTACCAACGTTGTCTCCTATAATGAATCTTGTGAGTTATTATCTGAGTGATATTACTAGCTGAGTGATGTTATTTATGGGCTTGCAGCATTATATGATGCATCTTGATTATAATTTTTTCTGATTACATAATTGATAAATTTCTGGCCAGTTATATGGTGTCTGTAATTTGTTTGTTGAAAATGAAAGCTTTAAGTTTGAGTCGACTTCGAAAAAATTACCATTTCCACCGAAAATAATAATGCCAGAACAGCTCTGAATATTAATTTCTATTCAATCATGTTCTGATAACCTAGAGTAATTGTTTATGTCTTAGTCCGGATAAATATATTTCTGGAAACGTTATTAAGACCGCATATTTATATTTTTCTCTTCTTGTTCTCACACACTATTGTCTACATTTCTTTCTTGCAGTACCTTTATACTCATAATTATGATTATATCGTATCTGTATATATTTTACTGTGTGTACATAAATAATAAAATAAAAAAGAAATAATATTTCAATGTTATTTCTGTCGTTTACAAACAACGTTAGGTCATCATCTGCCTAGGCTTTTCCCAATTATATTGGGGTCGGCTTTCAGTCTTACCGAACGCAGCTGAATGCCAGTATTTTACATGAAGCGACTGCCTATCTGACCTCCACAACCCAGTTCCCGGGTAATACGATACCCCTACGTGCTTTCCGAGGAACGGAGGGAGGGGTCTTGGTATGTAAAGATGGTCACCCATCTACAGACCAACTGTGGCTAGCGTACTTTAACCCGATCGATCGATCCGTGCGGCTGTTATTACGTAGCCACAAGCCCCTCAAACAAAAACAACGTCAGGTAAGGTTCCTAAACAATTTTTCTGGGAAAATGAGAACTAGACGGTTATTTCTAAGACATATTTATCTCACATCCCCCGGGTAGGGAGCGATGAGATGTGATGTGATGTAAGATAAAGATAAAGGGTACAATAAAATTACCTTGTACTATCAAGGTAACCTTATCTACGTAGGTACAGGCAACTGAAGGAACACGGGTGGGTTTTAGTCAATAAGAGTCCGACACGCCCTCCCGCTCCGCCCAGAGCGGGAGAAGTTATTTGATAATTTTCCATCCAAAAAAAAAGTGGTATAAGGCGTAACTACGATACGTTAATTATATAATAGATAGTCCATACAAAAACAAATTTTAACTTTTTTTTTTAATGGCACGTACATAATGTGGTATTTATTAAAAATTTAATGCTGTTCGTTGGCAAACGCATCACTTGAGAAGAGCTAGATCGGTTTGGCTATTTTTGGCCGAATCGGGTTTTTGGGGAAAGAAAAATTGGAAAACTTACCCGGAAAAACTTCAAATTCGGGGAAAAATCCACGTCCTTTTTATGTAAGAATTATTAAATTTAAAAAACTGTTGTTATTTCCCGCCTGGTAAAGGAAACTTCGTCTTAACAAGGGCACCCGTTGCTAACATATCGTGGAAACAGTAAATCAATTTGGTTAACAAAATGGCGTAAGGATGCGCAAGATATTGTAATTGATTGCCTATTGTTTAATAAACCGCTCTGTTTTAATTAAAATGTGTGGGAAGAGTCTACCAAATGCACTAGTTGGTTTATTTCAAGACGTGTTGGTTGTAAGTCTATCGGCCTATCACATTATTTAACTTTCACCGTAGAACATCTTACCTATATTAAATACTCGGGTAATAGATTTTTTTGTGATTGGTTTAATACTTTGTTTTGCAAACATATAGACACTACATGACACTAAAATATGCTACTGTTGGGCAGTGAAAATCTGCAGAAGAACCTAATAAATATTTCTATACTTATAAGTATTTTTAGCTTGTTTTTTTAGGACTTTGTTGGGAAGGTAGGCACTGTGCTTGTGTTAAACTACAAATACCTTAAATTCCTGGTGTAGTTGAACATTTTTTTAAATTTATTTTTTCGGTTGGATTTCTTCAAAATGCGGTCTTTGGGGATAAGACCGGGGCGTGTGGCATTTTTACGTCACATAAACCACCCCGGTGAACGCCATCTGTAGATGGAAGGTGTAGGTAGATTGTACTTAAGTATTTGTTTTGGAAGGCTCCGCATCATTTAAAGACCTCGAATCAGTTTTCCTGAAATGTTGATAAAGCTGTTACACCAGTTCAAATTCTTCATATAGCTCATAATCAGCCCACCGCCTCATGGTGTATGACACCACTTCTGGGGCATAGGTTTCCTCTCTTCGAAAAGAAGTGGACTGTAATCTGCCACACGGGTCCAGTGCGAGTTGGTAGATATCATGTCTTCAAATTTTTGGTTCTAGGACATGCCGGTTGCCTCACGATGTTTTCCTGCACTGTTTTGAGAGCACTAGTGGGCCACCATTGCACTGGGCCACCGCTTAACTGAAATTCTTAATAACATAATTACCAAATTGTAAGAAAGTGATCTCTCTTTCTCCCACTATGAGGATACTTTGTCGTATCGAGAAATTGTCAATGTTGACAAAATTATGTTTATTGAGGCTTTCAAAAACCCCCAGCTTTGGTCATCTAAAACTAAGTGTACCATAAGCATGTTATTTATATCTTAGTCCGTAAGTTTATAAGTAAAATGGACAAGTTCTAGCTTTCCTATCACTACTAAAACTTTATTTTAGTGCTTTGGAAAGTTTGCTGAACTTCTAAATGACAGCATGAGTGATATTGGTTTAGGATTAGAAAAACTATTTAGTAGCTGGTGCGTGGGTCTTATTTTGATAAGCCTTCTAAGTGATTAATGATGTGATTGATGGATTTATCAATTTATGGAGCCGGTTTTTGTATAATGAGGGTTTTCTGAAATAACATTCACCAGGTGGCAGCACTAAGACGTCAGGCCCGGGCACCTGTCAAAAGTGTCAAATCGCCTATTTTTTTTTTAGTCGTGACTGAATGGTAGACGAACGATGAACGTCATCATATATTTTATATTCATTTGAGAACCCAAATTGAAAGTGGCACAAAAGACCTTGAGAATAACGGGGATGATGCATCTTCTTGTAAATTCTTTAGCTAGGTGTAAGTATTTATATGTAAAAGTGTTATGTTTGAGTATTCAAGAGCCGTGATAAATTGAAAGTGTTTAAACATAAACAGATTGCCTAGGGACCCTTTAGCAGATCCAGAAACTCTAAGATTTACGGTCCCATGAGCTGTAATCAAGAGTTCTAAACCAAAATAATCACGAACACCTTTAATAAAATCGTTCACATTATTGAGCACATCAATCAACTCTTCCCGTTCACTTATAAAATCAATTCCATTCAGTTCATAGTTGACCGACGCTGTTCAGGAATTCAATAGACATTCAACTCCATTCAAGTATTCAGACTGAGATGTTCCTCATGTTATTGCGAGGTTTTATAGATGACGATACGATCACGACTAATCGTTATGCGATTGGTTTGGTACTTATCGTTCCTCAGACATAGAACTTACTTTCGACTAAAAGCCTTGACGCTGAAGGATTAAATACTATATAGGGTGCAGGGAAATTGACGCGAAACCTGTCACCATGAATACAGTACAGGATTCTGAACCCCCTGCCCTGAAATGTTTCATCGGTTATTTTAAAAAATATCTGCTGTTTCATAGAAAAGTGCAAAAGCTACGCGATCAAAATGAATGGAACAGCCTTTTTTTATTAGGTCTAGTCCTATTGACATAGCATTACAGCTACTGGTTTCTGTAAGTCTGTATCGTCCTAATGCCCCAGCATAAAGGCCTCTCCTTATGACTTCCAGCTCTTGTCATAGAGCATAAGGAAACAAAAGTATGTAGGTAAGGCTACACAACTCTTCGTAGGTTGTTAGACTTGTCATGCTGTCTGCGCTTTTCAGACAGCTTTCGCTTTTTTCTTGTTTTGAGAAAGGGATGCTAGTGGTTCAGGACTTTATGAAAAAGCAGGCATCTTATCATTTTTATAAAATTTAGAGATGTTGTCGTATAATCTAAATGTCCCATCGCTGATCTGTGAGAACAACCAACTGTTTTCTATCGACGTCCTTTCACAGATCACAGTAATTTTCATTTAATTTAATTTAAATGAAATGAAAATTACTGTGATCTGTCCATGGCTCGATATGTAGGTCGTTCGTGTGTTGTTCTCTCCCAAATTGACCAATGTAACGTGTGTTATATGGTCTCTTGAAATGAGTGCCTACTTCACTCGTTTATTGCGAGTTCAGAGTAAATGTTACAGTGTATGAATAACTTTGTATATTGGTATTTGGAGGTTCATTAAGCTTGAGTTGTTGCTTCTGGCTATAACTGTCTGAAACTTGGATTTCAATTTTAATTTGGAAATTAAGATGATGTCTTGTGTACCATTGCGGACACTGGTGCCTGACCACTTTTCGAAATTATCGCTTAGGCCTTATTGCCTAAGAAATAAGGTCGAAAAGTGGTCAGGCGACAGTGTCTGAGAGAGTGCAGTCAGCTGCAGAGAAATCACACCCCCTAGTTATGTAAATAGATAATTATAAAACTATGGAATATTGCAGTGTAGATAGAGTTACTAAGTCAATCTTTCTTGAAGTACTTATTAGGTGTTGTGTATGAACTTCCCATCATCACGGGCTACTAAATCACTATGTTTCTAAAACAGTTCTTTTAGCACACTTTTATATTTGGATACAGGTACTGCTTATAGTGTTACCTACATTTACTACCCAAGTCAGTTTTCATAAAAAGTGGTGGGTCCAGCAAAAGAATCTCATCAAAAAAAATAATTCCCCGTCCCATCATAATCTTCAGTCCATTTCGACCCTCTTTAACCCATATTATAAGCCCTTTTGTGCCAAAATTATGCTCCAGTAATTATCTTTATTCCGTAACAAAAAAGAAAGTGCCTATTACCTACTCTAATTTCTCTTGAATCATGCGTGGGTGGAAGTTATTTATGTGCTACAATGCTAGGGATAGAACAAGGCTATTTTGATTTATGACTACCTGCAAACAGATTATATTTAGATGCCCTTGGAACTTTTTATGGTAATCTTATTTTTGGGAAATGATTTTGTCGGAGGCTGGATTTGTGTAAGGGTTGAGTGCAAAAGGCTCGATCCAGTTACAATGGAATGTAGGTATACACACCTCTATCTTCCTCTACAGTGAATATAACAGGTGTAAAAATACGCTTTACTATACTTGGGAACCTTCTGGTTACGGAGATTTTGAAGGTCATTTATACTGGTGGTCCGCCGAGATCATGCGCGTGACATGCGTGGAGGTTAGGCGCCAGTACACCCGATACCGGAGGAGACGTCGTTGGGTTCCGGGAGAAGACGTCACGCTGTATGAGGTGTGCCGCGCGACAAAGGTCTGTGGCTGGCCGTCGCGGCGTCGGCGAATCGAAGTCAGAAAAGAGATGTTGCAACTTCTTTTTGTTTCACAAAAACCAGTTTTAACTGTTGTAATTTAGCTTTTAATATTCCAAAAACTCCTGTACCGTTTCATGCACAATGTTTTGCGTGCGTTACATTCCGCGCTGACGTAAACAGCGACTTTTTACACCAAAAATAAAAGTCGCCCTTCAGCATTAATTTTTGCTCAATGTTACTTATACTACATTTAAAATAAGATTAGTATTTAAACAAACCTTATTTACAGTGCGTTCAACTGATTCTAACTTCTATCCATAAGGATGGCATTAAAAGCAAAAGATTGGTTACAATACTGTTTACTGCAGCTACCATTTGTCATGCCACCAACGTAAAAAAGGTTTAGTTTAGTAACTGTAAAAAAGGTTTAGTTAAATGTTTAATCTTATTTCAAATGGAGGTTAGTTTGATGTAGATAACGGCTATGTGATGAGTCTTTTTACATCCTGTATGTAGGCGTGTTGTTATGTCATACTAGTATCAGCCTCTATATATTGCTTTAAGCTATGCCTATGTTGCCTATGTCTGATGAGTACAGTCCCTAAACGATTGTGAATTATTTATTCAAGAATGTGATGAAGAGTAGGTAGATTAGTACTTCACTTACTTAGGTTCCTACTTAATGAATTCTAGTATTTACCCTAGAGCTTCTCTTAGCTCGTAACTAATAAGTGCTCTTATTAGTAAGAGCACTTGTTTCAAGAGTAACAACACTACGATATAATAAAGAGTACCTTTTCAGAGCAGGGTTGTTACTAACTGTCGGGTATGGTTTTCAGGTCGAACAATATTATTAGATTTTTCAGCTGTTGGAAAATGTTTTAATCTGTACAAAGTTGGGAATGGCATCCCCTATGAGAAGTTTATACTATTTTAGAGGTATGAGGAACAGAGCGTAAAGTTCACTCATCCTCTATAGAAAAGGGAGGATCCTCCGACCCGACGGGTGTCGTGTCTGGCGGGCAACTGCCCAATAGTTGAAGTCAGGAGCTTGTATACATGTCGGTCGTACGGTTAACTCTAATTGCGCGATGCAGGATTTGTGTGACGTCAGCCCTTTGATGCGTAGCTCACATGTGGTGATGTGAATGCCACCAAATAATAACAAATAATAGGTACCCAGGTAAACCGTTGACTACCAAATACAGGTGGGCACTGTGCACGTGGTGCTACGGCTGAGCATGAAGCCATGGTTTCGATTCCCATGTCGGGCAAAGTGTCGGTTTTCCATCACGAATTTCTCAGAAGCAGTCCGAAGTCAAGATTTGTGCCCGGTTGGTGGCAAGAGGCTTACGTGGGACTTAAACATATGTAACTGGCGAAATGTGGATGTACTATAGGTACACCTCTGCCTAACCCTTCGGGGAATACAGGCGTGATGTTATGTTATGTCACAATTTGTCTGGGTTGCCTACCATGTTTCCTTATCAGACACGTCTTGAATTTAAGTTCCCAAGAGGTAGACACTTACCTCTACATAGTGCCCTACACGTCCTTGAAGTGTCTTCAATGTTTCAAGGACATGTATACCAAGATGTAGGTAAAGTTCAAGGTCATCTGTCAAGTTGCTACCTAGCGGCTGTCTTTTTGCCTTCTTGGCTGTCGTAAAAGACAGGTTTAAGGTTGTAAGTTATGATGGATAGCTTTAGTTGGCTAAAAGGGTAGGCTGTCTAGTAGCCTTTTGCGATAAGAGCGTCCTTTGGTATCAATCTTTAAATATTTGTATAAAAGGCAACGCTTTTCTGTCTGTCTGTTAGTGCTTATATCTCGAGAACCACCTATCGGTTTTGCTGGTTTTTAATTCATAGATAATAATAATATGTTCAGTCGCTTGGTTTGAGTTTTAGTGGATAGTGACTGACGTCATCATTCATGGCTGAAACTGAAACAAGGTACCTACATAGAAGTCTGTGCCCAGACCTGAGTCATGAAAGTCTTTAGAAAATTGCCGTTTTTATTCAAAAAATTCAAAATTCAAAAGTCATTTAATCAAACTAGGCTGATAATCAGCAGTTTTCGAACGTCAAAATTACATAAGACAGTTCCCCAAAACGCCCCACCCTTCACCACTTCCTAGAGCTTTTGCTGGGAAGAGGAGGGGAAGTGGCGCAACAAACACTCCAGCAGCACAGCTGTCTGTTCAGTTAGAAAAGCAAAATTATTCTATGCAAGACAATTTACATTTCGCAAAAAATAATTTAAATTATAAATTAATAGCCATATGACAGCTAGCACACGCCAAAATACCAATCACAAGCATCGAGAACTATACTCAAGCAAAAATAAAAATAACTAAACGTAAACAATATCTAAAAAAAGAAAATAAAGCCTCCAGGCATAAAGGGCGTGCCCGCTTACATATAGCTGTAACTAGAAGTTATAATTGATAAACTAGGACCATCGAGGTAAAATAAATAATTGTCGAGGTCGCTAGCTAACCACATATTGCAATACAACTCATAAAAAAACATTGTAATGAGTAGATTATATCAACAATAAATTAAAATAACATTAATATAAATTGACTTAAAAAGTAAAGTTATAAACCATTATATAAACTCATATCATTTCAAACGTGACGATGTTATAGTGGACGTCAGCGGCATCACCGTAACACAGGGAAGTAAAATATAGGGAAATATTATGAAGACGCTTTTACGTTTCCGCCCACGATAAACTTATACCGTGCAGGTACTTCCATAGATTTACTTCTTGTGTTGGACGTGGACTTCCACGATAGTATCGTCACGATAACATTATAAAACCACACAATATCACTCATAACATAATACAGTCTCATAATAACGGTCATAGTTGTCAAAAAACTCCTGAAAACACTATTTTGACTTTAGTGTAAGTTTACGAGTTTTATTTGATACTAGACGTAAAACTTGATACCTAATTATTTTGATTATGAAATCTACTAACTCTTGCTAAAACGCTTTGAAACCGTAACTTAAAATGGATATTTATTACTGAACTGTAATGAAAATACTAAGCCGAATTTACTTTCTTCATCAACTCGCTTTATCCTAATTATTAACTTCGCAACTTATAGATGGTAGTACATACCTAGCTATTCTAAAAATGTCTAAAAATATAAAATTTAGGGATGTGAGATTTTTTTTCGTGTCTCCAACGAGATACTAAGCCCGGATGACACGGAGTCCGGAACTCCGGGAGGCCCTAACACTGATGTTATGTGTAGCTGGAGAGACTCCTACTTATGATAATCGAAACGGATCCGAACCAGCTCACTGATATTTGAAAGTTTCTCGATGAAGTGAGAACGGTTACCCATCCGAGACAACCTTTATTAATTAGTCGGCTTGACATAGGCCTCTCATGGCTTGCAATTAGTAGGTCGTCAAACTCAAACTCAAAGCATTTATTTCAATGAAACCATTTACAGGCACTTTTGAATTGTCAAGGGGTCGGTCAGTCAGAAATATGAAGCTAGTTGCCCATTCCAAAGCGTAGTAGGTACCTATGGAGAAGAACGGGAAAGAAACTCCACGGACACTCTTTTAAATAAAAAAAATTGATACAAAAAATTGGTTACATCATTCATTTTGAAATTATGCATGTGAGAACAATGTAATAAGACGTGCACGTTCGTGAAAGCGTCCGTAATAAAAAAAGAAGAAAAAGAGAATCATTCAAAAACTTCAAATAAATTAAAATAAGCCATGGCCGTCGTACCGCTACCCTACGTGGGGCAGGCACTACACACGAAAATAAGAAGTAATATTATAGCCTAGGCGCCTATAACATAACTGTTGTTTATTGGAAAAAATCACCGCATAGGTATTCCATTTTGAAAACTAATTCTGAATTCGCTTGAGTGATTCATGCAATCAGAGTTATTTTTCCATTAGATACTACCAGCCACACTACCGGTAGTGTCGTTGACAATGAGCGACACTATCGCGGTTTCTGTACCTGTTACAAACAATATAAATAAAGCGAAATGTTCGTGTATATGTATGTTTATTTTTTTGTAAAAACACATCTACGTCTGCTGACCGTTTACTTGATATTCATTCCATCTTTTTTATTTTTCAGGCTCTAAACTTTTTATGATACCGACCTATTCCGACATGTATAACAGTTGATTCATCTTTATTTTTCAAACGAATTGTAAATATCAGCTTAAAAATATATTATTCACGCAATTAGACAATTATTAGTCACTAGCAGCCACGATAAGTACCTAAAGCAACAGAATTTTGCATAATAAATTATTTTTAAGTTAAACAGCTACGTAGACAAACGTTAAGCTTTTTTCCAAATAAGTAACAACTAGCTAAACGGATTTTAAAGGCATTTCAAACAGTAAAACAGGCAGCTAAAATGTATTTTTCTAGAGAGGAAACTGCCAAAGCGTTGAAAAACGAAAAAGCAGTACTAAAACCTGTCTGCACTACAAATTGTTTTATTTGTTTTGTGTGAGAATACTGTTTAATTGGACAAGTTTGGACGTAAAAGGAATAGCTATGGACAATGTCATCTGAAAACATTAAGTTTTTAGTAGGGTGATTGCATACCTATTTGGTTAATTCTTACTTAATAATTTGCCTATTCGGCAGCACCAGTGCGAGTTTTTAGCAGCATCAGCAGTCTGATCGTGGACTAAACGAAAAAAAGGATCCTCTTTGATCCTTTTTTTCGTTTTGTCCACGGTTCTGTTTCAAAGCCAAATAGGACTCTCGGGTATCTCGCTACAATAGATAACTAGTTACGTACGTCTCCTCCATCGATGATATTGTCTAGTTTACCAAAAGTAGCCCACCATAACAAATAATTAGTTTTTCAATAGGGTGGTTGACAGTTTTTTTACCAATTAATAATGCTCCTTGTGGTTTATTTACCTCAAATTATGAATATTTCACATTAACAGAAATATTTTTTATTCTTATAACCACAGATGTATTATTTTAAAACTAGCGTCTATAACGTCATGTAATTTGGATTGTCAAAACGGATATTTTTTTCATAGCGGCTTGAGTGATTTCATTACTTTAATTCTGGTAAACCTTTTACCAGTGTTGCTCGCTCATAAACTTTGTGCATTAATACATTGTAGTATTATCACACTAATATTGTAAGGTCGAATGTTTGTGAGTGTATGTTTGTCTCTTCTTCACGCTAAAACTACTCAATGGATTTGAATAAAATTTGGCACACAGATAGTTACCTGGATTAACACATAGGATTTATCCCGATATTTCCACGGGATCGAAACTTATGCGGGTGAAACCGGGGGCGCAGCTAGTTTTTTTTATAAACTAAGTTTGTTTTGATTACTTCAACTAAATAAATGAAAATCTTTGCCTTACTGGCAGCGACTGGACCCCAGGACACAGGGAATCCTAGTGTGGGACCACATAAAAATCTGTAAAAAAAAAAAAAAACTAGCACGTAAGGCATATATGTAATCAGTTACTAGTTTTTGAATATTGTACCGTGTTTCTTCTGAACTAAGTAAAGTTTTGGATGTGTAAAATTATGCCTCTCGCTTTCCTGCAATATGTAGGATTTGGTGAAAAGGGACGGAAGTGGGTAACAGGAAGCCGAAGAACCGCGCGTTATTTGATTTGACCAATGAGCGCGCAAGGTTCGGTGCTAGAGTTTGCCGTCAGATAGTATCAACCCATTTTCCGAGAGGTTGGTGCTGTCAGCCAAGATGTCATATTATGTTACACATCATATGCGACTACTAGTTATAAGGCTTCCTTGTTTTATTTTTATTAATTTTTCAGCTCATGACCATTCTACAATACAAAATTCACAAGGTATTTTTCGTCCTGTCAATTAGCCTTACACTCTCATCTTCCAGTACGAAAGACCCGGCAGCAATTATTTCAGAAGCTGTAGGCCATCAAAATTCATTAGTCGCAATTTTGTATTCTAATGAAAATGGACAAAAATAATTAATGAGTACCAATTCTTAAAGATATTTTTCACGAACTAAAACAATGAGACGCTTTGTGATTCTTTACGAACTGAATGTGATTTTAGTCATTAAATGAAGAATGAATGAATAATAAGTAATTGCTAATAGAAATATTTATTTCCAAGAATTCAGAAAGAAAGATAAAAGTAATCTCTAACAGATGATTGAACTATGTAGATGTTATAAGAGTAGTCTGGGGACCAATTGTATCATCTTAACGTAGTTAGTGTGTATAAAAGATAAGGAGAGAAATATTTTTCTTTGATAAAGAAACAGAACATTTAATAACGCCATGTGACACGTCTGTATTCCCGAAAGTAAGGCAGAGGTGTACCTATAGTACACCCAAGTATGTTTAAGTCCCAAGTATTAGGGGGTGAGCCTTTTGCCATCAGCCGGGCACAACTTTGGACTCACTGGAAAAATTCCAGATGGAAAATCCCAATAACACTTTGTCCTACCCGGGAATCGAACTTATGCTCAGCAGTAGCGCATGCGACCACTAGACTAGCGAGGCAGTCTAAGGAGAGAGAAACGTATAAACCAGGAGGTACAGAGACATATTTAATACGTAGGTATTTCAATCGGTATGTTTAATAACAAATGTGAAATTGTTTATAGACAGAATGACAAAGAAGTGTAGGTATTTATGCAAAGTAAATTATTAGATTTTTGTTTATATAGGGTGCGTTGCGGACGGACGCTCTCATACTCAAGTGTCGACGCCGCTCTGTGGATCGAAAAAAGGCTCTCGAAGAAATTAGGGCTTAAATTTTAAAATGTCGATTTTTTGTTTGAAATTTATTTATTTATTTATCACATGTTTCCTTTGCCATTACAGATCATAAATCTAATGCGACTAAGTAACTTAAAATATACTTAACTATAACTTACATGCTACACAGTATGTGGCCCTTGTGAACTCACTCAGTGTACAGCAGTGCTATTCTGTAACCATCTCACCGTGAAAACTTAGGTGAAGTGACCTGTCATTTCACCTGCTGCTAGGGACTGACAGCTCACTCAGTGCTCACTTCACCTAAGTTTTCACGGTGAGATGGTTACAGAATAGCACTGCAGGTGAATAGGTCTATTGGCATCCGCCACCGTGTTGAGAGTGCGCAGCGCACGAGTTAGCGGTGCGCGCCCCAGCAGGTTAGTGCGCTCTCGGCACCACCAGCAGCTGCGGCTTGCGCCGCCGCGCCACGTGCCTATCCGGTAAATTAAACCCTATTTCTGAGAGTATACCTGAGTTTTGTATACTACCTCTTAAAACTTTGAAAATATACGTTGCCAGTGCCACTACACGCCTAATTTCTAATTTGTAGTAGCCCACCATACCGAGACAGAATAGGGTAGGATACAGTAACGGGTATCCCGGGTATCTCCCATACTGCTTTAAATAAATAAATCTGAAAAATTTGTTCTGTATCCGTTCGAGCATATTTTTGTATTTTATTTCACTCGGGCTCCAGACGGCCGCATTATATTCCAGATGACTCCTCACAAGAGCCTCATATAAAGCCCGCAATGCACTGATGTTTGTGAAGTCATTTGCCTGACGCAGCATAAATCCCAGATTCCTACGCCTTTTTACAAACGTGTACCACGTGTTTCCGAAACTGCAGATCACTGGTGAAATGAATGCCTAAATCCCGAACCTCCATGACACGCTGCAGCGGCTCCCCGTCCATGCTGTACTGGTGGTGTTGTGGGATTCGTGTGCGTGTGAATGAAAGCACCGAGCACTTTGATACATTAAAGTATAGCTTATTGCAGTGACTCCATTCAGTGACCCTATCCAAGTCGTGCTGCAGCATGTCATGATCCGCAGTGTCTTTTATGACTGCAGACAACTTAAGGTCGTCAGCAAATAGCTGTATAATATAATAGCCAATAATATTCATAAATATGTCATAGGATACAATCTGGTAGGCAAATTGAAAAAACTATTGTTTTTTTTGTAAATAATATGTATGGAGCTCATGCATAGATATATTTTAAACTTCAATAAACCATCATCCATGCAAGACTCTTCGTTTGCTTTAAAAACTGTCCTCCGGCAACGCTCCCGAAAGTGAACTAGGTACCGACAGCTGCATTAATGAGGTTGGTATCCTTAACGTATAGATACCTTATTTAGAAAAGGGAGTAACCAATATTCATCATCATCATCAGCCTATAACGTTCCCACTGCAGAGACACGGCCTCTCCTCAATGAGAGGGAGTGGGCTATAATTCACCACGCGTGCCCAGTGCGGATTGGTAGATGTCACATGTCTTCGAATTTTTAGTTCTTAGACATGCCGGTTTCCTCACGATGTTTTCCTTCACCGTTTTGAGAGCAGTGGTGATGAAATAAATTACACAAAGTAATGCGCCTGTCTGGATTCGAACCCACGACTTACTGTTCGTAAGTCGGGGCCGCCACCACTTGGCCACCGCTGCTCTCCAATACCAATATTAGTAATGTTAATTACAGATATCAATGTAGAAATCACTACTAAAAAGTAGTGATTTACATATTTATGTCTGTTATTCATATAGTGTACATCATAAAAAAACATTTTATTCTATTAGTACTTAGCTCAGATCAAATAAAAAATAAAGAAACCTCCTCTCTGTGCATACACGCTCACACGAGAACATTTACCATGACACTATACCTCACTAAGTGCTCACCATGCTTACGGAACCGGCCTCAGGTCACTGTTAACAGCGCTAATGTCTTGTTTTTTATTTGGTCTGAGGTAGTTTAAGTACAGATTAAATTTTTCGTACCGCATTTAAATACAAAATAAAAAAAACGAAAGCTGTTAACACTATTTACAAGACATCGAATAACCACTTAACTTCTCTACAAACAATAGCTGTACAAATAAACAAACTTAAACTAACTTCAGCAAGCTTCAGAATATAGATCGGAGCTCTAATTTTAGCTCCTAAAATGAGCTCATAATTCATTTAATAAACACGTTCAGACATACAGACAAAAAATTATAATAACATAAATATTTACATAACGCCCACCTGGGGTTGTTACTTTAGAAAAAAAGTGTTAAATATTTTGAAAATAAACAAAACATACTATGATTTATAGGAAGCAACGTTGAAGTTATAACAGCTTTTTGAAAAGTGTATATTTCATCGGTACATTTCTGGGTTTATTATAAAATATAACAGCTGTTTGTCTGTCCGGCGAGACGGATGGGGAAATGTTGTATGATTTTAAACGTTTTTCTTTCTAGAGAAGATTTTGTAAGTAGACAAGAATGGTTCGTCCTGACATCTCTAAATTTCAAAATAAACATGTCAATCTAGCCTAGCCTACCCTTTTTTTAAATTATGTTGCGGTAGGCTTCCAGTCTAACCAGATGCAGCTGAATACCAGTATTTTACAATGGAGTGACTGCCAATCTGACCTCCACAATCCAGTTACTGGGGGACACGAAACCCCTTCGTAAGACTGTCATGTCAGATATTTTTGGGCTTCTGACTACTCGACTACGACTGTCAAAGATCTACGAATGATAGCCAGGACCAACGGCTTAAAGGGCTTACTGAGGTACGGAGAGGTCTCGATAAGTAATGGATGGTCAACCATCCACGTACCGACCACGGCTAGCGTAGGCAGCGTAGCTTACAACCTCTCGACCCAGGTATCATTCAGCTACAAGCCCCAATTTTTTAAATATGAAGTACCTACGTTCCTTCTAGGTATATTTTAATAGAGTGGGGATTTAGGGTAATTAAATACTTTCCTGTGTTACCCTCGTCGACTCAATTTGAAACTTCGGGCGCTGTTCTGAATGCTAATTTTACAGGGTTTTCTTGGATCCTGTGCTAGTCTATACAATGAATGTATAATATATTGTAAGACTGTAACTTATATTTTAATATTATACAATTGTTTTGTAGTGTGATATTAATCATTCAAAACGGAGTACTTACGTAATAGTATTATATGTACGCAAGCAATAATATCAATAATAACTGTTCTTAGTAACACACTAACGCAAAGTACTTTTAAAACCTAAGGGGTATCGTGGGGCCCTCATAAATTAATTATAATATATCCTTTAATATGAAAAACCTATTGAATGTTTTGCCATGAAGCTCCTTATCGCACTTTATAGTCTGCACACTTGGCGAATGAGAGATAGAACGAAAAATGTGTAACATTTTGACCGTCACGACACTTTTTTTATTTATTTAGTTACTCCCAAACTTTATTAATTCAATTTATTGTGTATATCTTCTTCTTTTTCGTGTGGTTAGTGACTAACCTAGTATCAGAGTTTGTATGCCGCCCATGGGCCCCTGACTTGGTTTCACATCCTTCGAGAAATATCTCTCAAGCATGCCGGTTTCCTCACGATGTTTTCCTTCACCGTTTTTGAAGCAAGTGATAATTATACAATCAATTATACAAATCAAGACCTATACTTAACTTGTTTCTGTTATTACAGCGAAAGGAATTTTGTTCTAATTGGTTGTCCCACGACACTACACTTCTCGATAAATTTTTTCCAGTTCAGTTTTCCTCCTTTACAAACGTCTGCTGATGTGATGGCTTACCGTAATAATAGGTTACACTAAGTGATCTTTAGCGACTTCCTAGGCCTAGGCGAAGAGACGAAGCTAAGAAAGTTCAGTATAGATTGTATCTGTCTCATACAATTACATTCGCTAGGATTGTTACACTGAAAACATTCGACCATCAAAATGTAAACGGCAAGAAACGTTGCCTCATGAGTCAAAAGAGGAGAGAAGTAGCTCTTTAGGCTCAAAAGCTGTTTCCTCGAGAAATAATAGCCTCGATTGTTCCTCTAGAAGATGTGCTTCTAATCTACTAAGATATCTACGTGATGCGTACGGTCCAGTAACGTCATATATGGTAGATATAAATGCACACATGCCGTTATGAATCCAAACGTAAAGCAATCCACACCCTGAAAGTTTTATAGCCAGCAGGCTATTATTTCCTTATTTTTAACTCGTCCATCGCGACTCGGTCGTGCATTTTGGCTGAGCCAAAACTGCAACGAACAGGAGGAAAAATTGGAAATTCACTACACAGTATATCCTATGTGGCCTTTATATAGCTATGTTGGCAAGTTACGATTACTTTGACATAATTGTAATGTTTGAGCAGATACTTTGGTATTATCGCGAATCTAAAGGATCTTGGCGTGGCTAGAGATCTGTTAATGGCATTATGGTAATATCAGTTTAATTAGATTACAGATATACTAATTCTACAATAGGGATGATGACTAAAAAAATGTTTTTTGTCCGTAATGTAGATTATGAAAAAATAACGTACACGTATTTTTTCTTTTTTTTCGTTATCAAAAGATTACGGCGAAACATTGAGTTATAATATACCATGACGTCACTTGTATGTAGATTTTATCCATACTTGTGACGTATCAACCCCCACTCCCCAACTTTAATGCGTTGTATCTAAGTCATTTTTTATTAATATGATAAAGCAAAAAATACGTGTCTAATATTTTTTTATTATCTGACTGACGGACTAAATAGAATTTCTTTTTTTTGACCCAGGCATCATCCCTATTACTGTGGTTATTTCGTGGTTGGGTGTCCATTTTCTACCGTTCCGTCCGACGATCCGATTGTAAAATTCAAGGGAGATGACAAAGAAATTGCTTTACAAGCCCTGCGTGCCCGTTCTAAAATCCATCTCCCTATGTTTCCCATACATCTTAATCCTAGATTCGATCACATTGAAACTTCCCGCATTTCAACTTGAGACGTCGGCTCACTTAACAACTATTATATGTTCAAACTTGTTAGGGAGAACAAGGGATGATAGAAAACTAACCATACTTAACCATAGTGAACACTGGTGTCTGTGATACAATGATTTTCATTCATTAGTAGGTACAGGCACCAACGATACACTTTTTTCTGTAATGTTCATTTCAGTTGGAAAATTGTTTTGTGAACTTTTTTTTTTTTTCTGAAATAAATTTTATATTATACTATATTATATTTATTCAATTCGAAGCACCTACCTAATGTTATTGTAACTAATTGTAAATGTTGGACTTAATATGAATTCAGTAAAGCGATCTTATTAGTAGCTATTATAGGAGTAAATGATAGTTATAATATATTGTTTACTAATTTTTGAAACAGTTTTACCCTTCATTTTGGATTTATTTTCAGTTTGCATGAATAATTTAAAAGCATTGCTGAGAACGCATCAGTTATTGATTTGTCCTAAATTAATCTGAATCCAACACGACGACGCTGCGAAACTGCGTACCGTCATAAAATGGTTTATTGCAACATTATGGGATTATCATATTCATGATGGTCATAAATGAAAAGCGATGTAAAGACACGACAAAAAATAATGACTTGAAAGAAAACAGCACATTGACTAGCTCTATTATTTCTCCCGTATCGCGTTTACAGACGGAAAAAATATCTGAAGGAAAGACGAATATCTGAAGCCGAGACAAATATCTGAAGCCGAGACAAATATCTACAGCCGAGACAAATATCTACAGCCGAGACAAATATTAGTCAGGATGAAATCGAACCTACACAAGACAATCTGCACAGGCTGCAAACTTACTAAAAGTTAACTAAACTTCCGTTGTTGAAACGACGCCAAATAGCAATACTTTGTTAAACGATACTACAAACTACCTCCCGTAACTTTTACCAGACCAATTCGTAGCATAATGTAACTGACTGAGGTATAAAGTCTTTTGACATAACTTATTCGCAATCAGGAGTTACGAGTCCTGATTTATTGGAGACATTACCCTCCTCTGTATGACAAGGACTTGGAAATACTCGTAAAATTGTGCCAAGGACTCGAGATTTTAGGATTGCTTGATAAAATACCGTCTTTTTTGAAGAGTGCTGATGGTATAGAGGTTTTGAACAGAAATTGTGTAGTTAAATTTGGGCTTGGCTGTATGCCGACCTAATTTTAGTGTTTGGTGTTTGGGATTTGGGGTCCCACCCTCATCTGACGGAGTTCTGCTTCAGTTTATATTTTACTAGCTGCACCCCGCGGTTTTACCCGCTTATGTCTCGATCCCGTGGGAACGTCGGGATAAAAAGTCCTATCTCCTAATCCAGGTCATGGTCTACCCATGTGCCATTGCATCCAAATCCGTTCAGCCGTTTTAGCGTAAAAGCGTAACAATAGATAATACAGGCTGGTATCCGCTATTTTGCGTACAGGTGAGAAAATCGGTTATTCGATCCACCCCAGCTCCTCAAAGAAGGCCAGCAACGCCTTGGTGTAACTGATAATCTCTCGTAGGGCACCGGGGTTACCGAAGTACTTTTCCCTATATGTGGCAACCACCGGGCAGTTTAACAGCACATGAGCTGCTGTCTCGTCCTCCATGCAGGCCCTGCACAGCGGACTGTCAGTGACTCCTATGACAAAGAGGTGTTTATTAAATGACCCATGGGTAGTTATAGCTGCTGTACGCAGCTGTTGTTTAGTTAGTAGGAGAAACTGTTTCGTGAGGCGGCCATCGATTGAAGGGAGTGCCTCCTTGGCCTGCCTGCATTCACCGTGGTCCAACCATAGTTTGTGATGTTTGTCCCTAGTTCATTTCTTTACTAGAGTGCGTAGGTAACCGAAGGGGAGTGGCTCGACTCCTTCTGACAAATTTGTCGGAAAGCGAACTAACTCACTTTCGCATTTACAATATTATTATAGTTAGGATTAGTTACGATAACAGATTTAAAAGGTGTCATAAAAGTGGGCCCTTAAAAATCCGCTTTGAAGTATTAGTATCATGCGTCAATAAAGTAAAAAAAATACAATTTGGGCAAAAGTGACAGGATTTTAGCTAAAAACGATCTTTCACAGACAGACAATTCCCAATAAACGATTTCACAATATTTTTTTGACCTTTAAATAGTCCTTATTTTGCAGCCCTTGTCTATGAAGATTTTCTCGCATCTCCATTTGCAAATTCATTTACAATAAACGTAATTTCGACTAAATAATTTGCTTCTACTTTTGTATGGCATTATACAAGCGCCAGTATAAAAATAGAAGCAATTCTTCCAACTTAATTACCATCAGCATCGAATTGAATAACAATGGCTCCGATCCGATTGTGTCTGAGATTACTGCCAGTTGTTTAACGATGTTAAATGCAGTCTCCGCTTCCAGGAAATCAACGCATTTATCTTTTTCAATGTTTTAGTTGGTAGCTGTTACATCTCTCTCTTATTGATAGTGTTACTTAGTTAGGATATGTGATCGTGAACGCTAAATGGGTGACACACGATCAATCAAAATCCGTTTCATTTTGACAGCTCGACATCATTCATTGCGTTATTTACATTGTTGAGCAGACAATAATTATGAAGCAATGGATTAGCAGTATCCTTCAAAATGATTCAGATTGTGATTAATCGTATGTTACGCAATTAGGGTGCAGAATAGGATCCAAACGTAAAGATGTCAATTGAATTTCAGAGCATTAGTTTGAAGTTGAACATCTATTGAAAAGGAAATATTCTAAGAAATATAATATTCAAATATTTTTAGATGGGCAATTGCTGAGCAATTTTTACAATAAACCTGACAGGCACGTTTGTACCGACTGCCATATTCTTGACGTCACAGAAATAGGTACCTCTGTTTCAAGAACTTTCATCATAGCTGACACAGCTATTTGTATTTAACAGACGGTTTTTGTGAAGGGTGTCAATATGAAGACAGGGGTCTACAAAGCCTTAGGCAATAGGGGAGATCGGCGGGGACTATCGATCCTATCGCCCTTGACTCTCCAGACTAGACTAAATACATAAGAATGTGATATAGATATACTACTACTGATACCTCTCAACGCCGCTTATCTTCTGGCATAAAACTATCTAGCACATTTTGGTTAAACTTATATACTAGACCCTAGTAGTAACAGTAGGGATCGATACATCAAATCAGAACAATAACTGACAATATTTGCCACATATCATCCATAACATACTAATTGTGTTACCACAAATATTAACCTTGAAGATGACACGCCAAGGAAATATCAGAAACTGGAGACGGTACCATAATGTCAACTGTACAAATATTTCCAGATATTTCTACTGCTTCTAACAAACTACTGAAAGACGAAAATAAACCTTAAGTTCTAACTACTAAAGAAACATTTGATTTGAACGAAAATGATGACAAAACAAACTTCAAATTGCTCATATGTTGGTACGGATACAGTTTTCTTTGGAAGATGTTTGGCAAATATTTTCTTTGTTGAAAAATATTCGAAGAGTATTATAGTAGGCTATTTAGTTGTCAAGGCAGAATTACTGGGCAATAGTGATGTTATTCTAGTAAGAGAATTTAACAGAATTACTTTTTATTCAAGTCTTGATTGATTCAGACACAACAATAATGTTGGTCATGCCTCAATGTCTACATATAAGTTAAGTACTAGGTAACTAATGAGAAGAAATTCTTATAGCAGACTGCTTCTACTTTTTTGAGTTTGTTTCAATTCAAACAATGGACTGATTTGACTTTAGTACTCTAGTTACTCTAGTTTTATTCCTATCCTTGATTCTAAATCCTCTTAAATTTATTAATAATTTACTTTTGCCTTCTAGTCTCCAAACATCACACTCACTCACGAATTAGATAAACACAAAAATATGTAAATACATATTCAACCAAAACCCAGGCTTACGAGTATCTATCCTGTGAAATTAATTTCGAAAGCAATTGCAACGGAAAAGGATTTCAAATTTCAAATGGATCCTGTATACTATGATGTTCTGTGTCGGTATTTTGTTTAATAATTCCGTCCGACGTTTCCACTCCAAATTGGTTTGCTAACGCAAACGAATTGAGTTTATTTCGCTCCCACCTGATGTAATCTACCTCGGCTTCCTACGTTACTCCTACAGGAAGAAATAAACGTGTAAGCGTGTCCCTAACGAGTTTATGAACTAAACCATTTTGAAACTGCTGTATAAAACATACAGCAGTTTCAAAATGGTTTAGTTCATAAACGTGTTAGAAATTTTCATCACGGTCTCACTCCCTCTCTCTCTCTCTCTCTTTAAGAAACATTTTCTGCCTTCATAGAAAGATTCAACTTACTTACATACCTCTACGTTATTTTATTACAGGTCGTATCTACAATTTGATAGAAGAGAAAAAGACCGAACATACAAGTTTCCATTTTCAAATTTCCACAATCACCAAAACGCCCCAGGATCACCAATCCAAATTCAATTTTATTATCTGCGGAGCTTAGCATTCGTAAATTAATCCAGTTCTGATTCGAAGATTACATTCGGGTGTGTTCGGATACAATCGATTCAACTGATACCCGTGGATATGTTGCAGATTAGCTTTGCCGTCCTCTGTAAGGGTATGATTAATTGTATATGGAGAATGGACCATCAGTCTGGATTAATAAAATCATGCTAACTGCAGGTGATTCTGCACGTTTACCTATTGAAATGTTACCTACGATGCTATGTTGTGATTTAGTGGATAAAACGAATGCGTTATCGGTCCCTACAATATTTAAATTTAGTATCATTTTCGTCGCCTTATAGTCCTTTGCATAAACGATTTTAAAATATTAAATGAAAGTTTGTGCCAGACAAAACTGTTTTGCCTATCGCGATAAAATGATCAAATCAAAATAGTTAGTGTTAAAAAGTTTATCTTTCTCCGGTAATTTTACTTCTATTATTTCAACTACAAGCGCTGTATGTTTTATCAATAAAGCATCAAAAGCTCCAACCATTTCATCAACCATCAACTTATTAAGTACCACCTGACTTGCAGATGTTAAACGACACGCGACAGGATCACAAATAGCCAGCCTTATTTTAGGTGGCTATGTTTAACCAGCGATCGATAACGCAGCGGGATGGCAGTTTTGCCACGTGGATGTGTGAGCAGCTCGAGCAGTCACGTTGACAGCCTAAAGCGAGTGCTATGCTTTGATGGTTTTGATGCGAGTTTTTGATCTAGTTTGGCAACATAATCAAGAGAGACAGTTTAAACACAGTATTTTCTACTTAAAAAAGTAGAAAATAATAGGATTTATATATATTACATATATATTTTATGTACTTATCTGATATTTGCACGCCCCACGTGGCAGAATGTGATGAAGCCATTTATTAATTTAAGACCATGCAATATACCATATTCGGACAAATAAAATAATTAATTTGAATTTTTAAGGTTCTTCTTTTTATTGATTAAGTAGATAAATGTAATGATTGAGTGTTCTAATTAAAATGCAAAATAAACCATTAGGTTTCTACAACAAAATTGCCAATTCCGATTACAGTTGAATTTATAAAACGTGTGCAAGCGACCGCTGCGACGTCGAATACATTTCCAGGTTTCATTCCAAAAAGATCCGGGAAACTAGAGCTATTTATTTTCTAAATAATCAACTTTCAATTCTCAACTTTATTTCTAGTGAAATATTTCTTTCAAACGTCGTGAAATATTCCAGCACGTATCTTCAATAGCGGTTGTAGATTGAGCAGTGAGCCTGAGGGGCTATTTCTGAAACAATATTCCCTCCAGGTGGTTACGCAAGCAATATGCCTGGGGATCCTCACACTTTGAAATATAATGGACATTTTATCTTGGATATAGGAGAGTAGGTTTATCTGCGTACGACTGTATCCGAATACTAATATCAGAGCTTCGGATATATTGCGTGGTTTGGGCTGAAGAATTGGAGTACGTGGCTAACGTTTTATTATGAATCCTATATTTTATCTGCTTATAAGACATATAATTGTCTGGTCCGCTGTTGTGTGATTACATTATAATAATAACATAGGCCTTCCATAGTTCCAGGTAACCAATCCACTATAGCCACCCAAATCCATAGCCCAATATTTTTGTTTCCTTGTTCTACAATAGGACCGATTTAAGCAAAAATGATTCAGTCCACACTAACCTCATTTCGAGATAATAGAGTTTAAAGTTTATTTCGGTATTTCTCTGGCTTTGTAGTTCTAAATGTTATGTTTTTAATTTTATGTTATTCTAAGTGTTCTAAACTAATTTACATGCATGTATTTAGTAAATAAATTTTAATAGTTTCGTAGATATTCAAGAAAACTTGCGCGTGGATCATTATTACATAATACATTTTGTATGGAATTAGCTGTGTAGGCTGCGGAAAGAAAAATGCAAAAATGTTCCAAACTATGACAAAAATAAAAGCTTAAAAATGTTTATTATTTTTATTTTATTTAAAAAAACACAAATGTTACCCTACTCCTCATCCAAATCAAAGTCGGGTTCATCACAATAACCATCTATATCGTCTATTATTGCATCGTCTCCCTTCAGTTTTTTATAATAACCAATGCAATCATTTGGTATGAGATGGAATAACGATTTCAAATCGTTTAACTTCTTTTTGTTAATCAGTTTTCCTGAAGGCCATAATTCTTGCAAATCTTCTTCTATGACACCCAAATCAACACCTTTTAATTTCTTTTTAATATTCAGTTCTTTGTAGTCCTCATTAAAGGAAGTTCTCATGAACAAAGAATGTTGAGTCTTTTTTGTGATTAAAATTTCTTTTGTTTTGAGCCAGTTTACTTTGCTCTTATCATTAAATATTTTTCTATTAACTATTTTCTTTTCTAGAATTTGAGATCCAACAAAATCACAACTTTCCATTTTATGGACCTGTAAAGGATTTTTGTTTTTGCATTGTTTCATAATGGCAATATAATCATCCACGGAGTATATCCTTTCATATTGCTTGAGTCGAGTCTCAATTTTAGCGAAGTCGTTGTCATTTGGTAGGAAAGTGTGTCCTGATTCTAGGTAACGGAAGCTGATTGTCTCGAGAGTGGGGTGTCTATTTAATAAAGCCTTTAAAATCAAAACGATTTTGATATTCCTGTTTTGCCCTCCGCAACAGTCACTCCACAAAATCATTTTTTTTACTGTAGGAGGTAGCACGCACTTAATATATTTCCTCAAACATGAACCCACTTCTTGGGCCCCTCTGCCTGCCTCGCCTTCAGCCCAAACAAAACAATTCCCAACACCGTTGGAAGCCGAGTGTATACCGCAGTTGTATACCCATAACTGCCTTTTGTAGAAAACTATATTGGTCGGTATTCTAGGTAAAGGCAAGGTTTTCTCCAAATCGTAAGTCAGACATTCAGTTTCTTCACAAGTTTTAGCCTGTTCAAAATCTTCCTTCAGCTTCTTCCTTAAATCTTCGGCAATTTTTTGGTGTTCTTCTTTTTCTCTTTGGGCATTTGCTCTTTCAGCTGAGGTAGTAGAATTTTTCAATGTCATTTCATAAAGATCACATTTGTTACACGTGTCTTTCTTAAGGCTCTTGCACCTCAAATTGAATTTTTGTACAAAAATATGTCTAACAACATTGAAGGATGGACATTTTTCATCTTTTCCAAATTCTTTTTCGAATTCTATTTTGAACAATTCGTAGATTTTTGGTACCGTCATTCCTGGCTGCAGATATAAAGCATCGCTGTTCTTTTCTCTACGATAATGTGACTCGTATTTTGGCAACCTTTTGATAACATCGATAATAAGCTCAATATGTCTTTGTGGCGTTTTATTCCATCCGCCTGCTGTTTCTCCTCTTTTATCTTTTATTTCTCTGTCATTGCGTTTTTTTCGAAGACTGACAGTAACTTTTTGAGGTGTTATTTGCAGAGTTCTACAAAACATGTCTCGACAAACAGGTATATTGCCAAGTGTATACGTGCGAATAAATTCGCGAGGTTTCCTCTTCGACGGGGAGCATAATGTAACGTAACTTCGTTTCTTTTTGCTTTCTGTAATGTTAGATGTTATGTACAAAACTTGAGCTGCGTACGATTCAAGATGTACGAATCTATGAAATTCTCGTTCCCTATCTTCTTTTGAAACTAAATTAGCACAATCTTTTTTGCATGAACATTTAAAATCTATGAATTTTTTAGATGATACTTCCTTCTTTTTAGTTTGGTAAGGTAAATTTTTGTATTTCCTTTCTTTAATTTCCTGACGACTGTATTTTTGTTTGAGTTTCCTTCCTCTTTTTTTACGACCTTCATTTTCGTTTTCTGGTGCATTCTCTAAACTGCATACGATATCGTTAGCAATTTCTTGTCGGTAATTAATTTGTTTTTCCGCTTCTTCACTTCCTTCGGTGTTATTTTCTGTTTCACGTTCTATTTCTTCCATAACATCTTCAACATTAAGTCTCTCCGTTGATTTTCTTTTTTCAGTTGCCGTACTCGGAGAATGGATTAATGCCTGTGTGGTTTTGATTCTTACTTCATCACAATCAGTGTCACTTTCTGAATCTGTGGTATCTTGTGCTATAAAATCTGGATCTCTTACGCTATCGTCACTGTTATATGTTAGGTTATCATTATCTTCTAATCTTAGTGATGTTGGTTCTTCAACTATTTGGTCTAATGCAATGTGCGTATCATTAGGAACACTCTTCATTATATAAGGAGTCAGAGGTGAATATGACGGCGGAGGAATTGACAAATTGGATAGTAGCGTTGGACTACTGACATCATCATTATCTGAAAGATTAATTGCAATAAAATTAAGATGTTGATTATTGTATTTTGAACTTTAGTCTAACGAACATTTTACTGTCCTGGTATTAAATAGTACCTTACCTTCAGATATTCGTTTTTGGAAAACTTCACCAGAAGCCATTTGGCTAACATTGATTGGCGATTTGTTAACTTCGGTTTCTTCAATAGCATTCTCTAAAATAAAAGATCTTTCCCGATCTTTCAAGTTACGTACTTCATTCGTGCAATCTCGCTGTAAACAAGAGGCTAATTCCTCGTCATCACTTGCCTCGATATATGTTTCTTGTCGACTTTGAGTATTGTCAATGCGCTGAACTACTGTGCATTCTGACCCCGACATAGAGTTTATGACATCTTTTGGCTTAAAAGGGCATACCGTTTCCTCATCATTACTGTCGCTTGCTTCTACATATGTTTGCCTTTCATTAAAATGTGAACTATCTTTAATACTAACAATCCCCTGAAGTGGATTTTCAGAGCACCGTTCAACAAAAGAGTCTTCACAAGGTTCTTCAAGCATCTCATTTGTCAAAATGTTGAAAATTTTTTCCGTTTCTGGAGACATTTCTCTGATTGGCGATGACGTACAAGATTGTTGATTTTCGTCATCTGAAACAATATGGAGCCGTCGTGTATATTTTTGTATCCCTGATAAGTACTTTAACTCTTTACGTTCCACCTATTTAAAATTACGTCGGGCCACGTTCAATATAGGGTCTCAAACAAAGCGCGAAAAAGCAAATCAGCTGTTTCACACATTTTGGTTAAGTAGGTATAAACATTTTGTATAAAACAGCTGTTTTTTTTTCTAAAAAACACTTTAAAAACAATGTGGAAATAAGTAGATACCTAGTATTATGTGTTCTTACCTAGCTTACTTTGAGCGGTTTGACGAGAGTTTTTATTGCAATAGTCTTTCTGAACCATCCTTATAATGTTATCACTCCTCTTACATTTCTTTGAGAGATGTGAATAATTAAGAAGCGAACCGCCACCTTCTACGGCAAAACAAAAAAAATGCAAATAGGTAAATAATAAGTAAGTAGGTACGTACGGTCGGCTGTAGTTAGATAGTAGGTAGGTTAGTTCCAAATAATTTGGAGCTCACCTATAGCTGTGTTTCTAGGTACCTACCAACTTATTCTGAGTAAAATGTATAGGTAGCAAGCCGGGCATAAAGGTTATTTAGCGGCTAAATATACCTAAAAGTTCATCCGTAGATTAAGTAGATAATGTCACCTGCACGTAATAGTAATTATTGTAACAAAATATGATTATAAAATACATAAACCACAGAAGTTACTGCAATGAAAACAATTTAAAAGAATATGAGTAGGTACATAAACACAACGCGATCGTAAAATATCTACGAGACATATTAATAATTATTACCAGTAGCTATCTACAATAATAAAATTACTTACCATCATCTTTTTGCCCTGCATCTGTTCTTTTACGTACACTTTTTAATATTGAATCTTTTCTATTCATTTCTAGGTTTAAGACTAAACTTTTGATAAAAACTCGAATCACCAACTTTACAAAACACAATTTAACAAATTCAATTACAATGAGATGTTACTCATGCACTTTTCTTTATTTTTACTACGCAGCAATAAATTTCACACAACGTTTCAATAGACGAGATCAGTACGAAATGACGACGCCCGCTCCCCACTCCGCCCGCTGCAGCCGCACATATTACGCGTTTGCAGCGGCGCGAGTAGGTAAGTTTATTTAAAGTACCTACCCACAACCTAATAAAGTAATAATGTTTGCAATGAGTGCAGTTTTTTGTTTTGAAAAATATTTAATGACACAATAGTATTTACTCAACAATTACTTAATAAACAAATTTGCCATAAATTGCGAAGTGGATCCTTTTTGTTTATTCAATTAAAGTATACTTAATATAGTTTTCATTTCAAAATTGCAAAAACGTTTCAAGCTCTGAAGTTCATTTTGTGTTAAAATTTAAATGAAGAAAACACGCAGCAGCATTATTTGCAAAAAAGATTCAAGTGAGGTGGATCGTTTTTGTAAAACTTTAACAGTAATTTTTCACTGAAAAACGATCCACCTCACTTGAATCTTTTTTGCAAAACTTTAGCGCATTTGAAATGGTTGGTTTAGAAATATGCAAAAATGATCTTCAATAAGTTTGTCTACATGACCACATTATTCTAAAAAAATAGAATAAATTTCATGCAAAACATACAATTTTATTGCAGGTACAAAAAAATGCAATAAAAGATAGAAGGTTTAAATAGTTATATACGTATTTCATTAAAGTTTTCGGTATAAAAATAATATTTTGTTTACTTTTTAGCCGAGATATTAATGATAATTTTATATTTAACCGTGAATCGTTTTTTAAGAATTGAATTTTTCGTTTTTCTTTAATTAAATAGAATAGTCATGTGGTCTGAATCAGTATACTTCTGTAGTCGAATGTTATTTGGAATTGAGTTAAAATGATTCAAGGTTATTGGAACATTTAAGCAGAATGATTTTTATAATATTTTCCATATTGTATAAAAAGCATTATTGTTCCAAGTAGTTTGAATCATTATAGCAAAAAACAAAAAACCTATATCAGGGCAACCAAGAAAATGCAAAAATGATTCTAATAGCTTGAAACATTTATGCATTATGAAAAAATGATGTTCGCTATGACAGTTGTGGTACGGACCATACGGATTTTCGTCAATTATTAACATAGAGTTCCGAGTCTTTGATATGTTAAAATATACCTTATTTAGAGTACATAAGTCACAAAAACTCGAAATTGTCGAGATTGTGGGTTGGATCATTTTTGCATAAATCGGTCTCCTGCTCCAACCAGGGGTTGTCCTTGGGTGCACTTGCATAGTACATACAGGGATAATGGTCGGTTGGTGCCTCATTCCATTTAAAATTGTCTAAGGCCCTGTCTGCAAGTTGAAAATGTATTTAAAAAAAAACATTTATTTCATGCAACACCGGCCCATAGAAAAATACCTTAACCTAAACATACATATTTTAATTTAAACAAAAACTTGTGTTAATAAATAAGGCTTAAACTATGTTAGTAGCACTTCACTTTGCATTAGCTTGGCCATGTGCTGTCCTGTGGAACTTGTCCGCGGAAGCGACGGAACACCAAGTCCGCGGTGCGGCCAAAAGTCTTCTTCCATGACGAGGGGCAGATAACAGTTCGGTACTCGTACGACGAACGCCTTGAAGTTGACGTTCCGGTGCGATTTTGGCGCACGTACTCCACGTCCTCCGCCTTAGTGGTGTAGTGCAGGCGGGAGATGTACACCGGTGTTTTCGGCTTTACGGCACGCAGGCTCACTTCGGGGTCCGTAGGAGCTTTGCCGCAGCAGTTCTTGTTCGTTCGCGATTAGCACATCCACGAGGCGGGCCTTCAGAAAGACAATGTCCTTCAGAAGGTTCGTTACATCGACGTGGTGGAAGGTGCTGGGAGGAAGCTTGTGTAGCTCCTTCGCCACGTTGTCAGGTTCGGTCTACTTGAACAGCGTGATTATATCCTGCAGGCTCCTCTTAGTCCCGATAGTAGATCTGGACGGCGGACACCTCGTCTATCACATCCAGCTTCTACTGCAGGAACGCCAGCAGCTCATTCACCACTAGTTCATTACTCATGGCGGGTAAATTACAAGCGACAGATTATATTATCGGTTGTGTGCTGTATTACGCCAGGGCCACAACATAGGGCAGTGTGTCCTGCGGTGCGTCTTGCGACGCGGGGCGTCCTGTGACTGTGCCATGCCACGACCCACCACTGGCAGCGGCGAGAGCGACCACGTTGGACCTATTCAGAATGTCTTTATCAAAAGTTGCACCCGGCGGTCGCTCTGAGTCGTGGCATGCCAGCTGTGATCTATAAGTACTTTTGTTTTCATCGCACGCCTCTCCGCTCACCGCCGCACACCGGCCGCGGTTGCTCAAGTGTTTCCGCGCCGCAAGACACCGCAAGTCGCACCGTGGCGACTAATGGCACGCTCTAAATAACTCTAACATTTGTTCTCGCTGCGGTCGCAGACGCAAGACGCAGGTCGCGCGAGCGGTGATGTCGTGGCCGAGGGAAAGTCTTTCGCCTCAAAATGGTTTGGTTATCACAGTTTGCCGACTGCTGTCGAATTAGTTACAACTCTGCGTTTTTCCATCTGGAATTTCTCAGTAGCAGCCCGGAGTCTGGATTTGTGCCCGGTTGAGGCTCGGCCCCCGTTACATGAGACTTAAACATAACTGGCGAAATGTGGATGTACTGTAGGTACACCTCTGCCTAACCCTTCGGGGAATACGTGATGATATATGTTAATAAACCGTAGACTCCAAGCCGTTTTACGATTCTCTCGACCGAAAATTTAAGCACCTATCTCTTTCTTATGAAACACGCGGAAACCCTATAGCTATGCTATAAACCTTGTTCTTATCTATGAGTAAATTCTACCTGCATTCATCCAAATAGAAAATCCCAATTTTACAAAACAAACCCACCGTAGCCAGCTTCCGTGAAATGGCTTGTAATGACGAAAAAAGTCTGTATAAACAAACTTTTTAGACGGCAAAGGAAAACTTTGACTACCGGGTACCTATGTTCTGAAATCGAATGGACTTACGTATGGATATCCTTAGGTAGCTCCTTAGCTACCGAGGGTTTGTGACGAAATATCTTTTAAAAGGGATAAGGGACGGTCGGGTGGGATAATTAATGATTCTAATAACGTGTTCGAAGTGTTTTTCTGAGAACACTATTACAATTAATTTAGGAAAGGAGTTTGAGTTCGAAAGTGAAACTGTTTTACAGCACGATTGGTTTTAAAAAACTTGCTTTATTTAGTATTTTAAAAGCTTTTTGAGACGTCATATTTTTTTAGACAGATACAACCCTGGACAGATTCTCATGAAGAGCCAATAACTAAGACAGAATTAAGTTATCAAAATAAACAGAACTTTATCACTGTTATGTGAACACTAATCAAGTCAGAAGCAACTTGACTTATGTCAACTGAGCCACTTAATTGTTACTTACACAAACGTGGTAAAGTTCTGGTTATAATCTTCATTAGAGTACGGTTTATTGATACTTCATACAAGTTGTATATACTTTATACCAATACTGAGTTCTTTCGGTAACAATCAAAACTCTATCAAGAACTGCCATAGTAATACTTAAGGCGACGATAGCAGACTTTTAATGATTTTATACTGAATATCACGTCTAAACGAGTAGTGTTAATGATTTGAAGAAAAAAAAAATATTAAATTAGAGCATTCTCTTAATTACTTATTATAGGAATATTGTAAATTATGTTTACATTACATAGTGAAATTAATTTGTAAAGTTATGTATGTCTAACGCGGATAATAAACTGAGAATCACGCAAAACGCGATCTCAAGCGTATTTTTCTAAAACCTTCACCATTTTAAGGATAGTTTAATTATTTATCTTTTAGTATACGTGTTATATTAAAATACCCTTTGTTTTATGTTTAATAAATTAATGCGTCTAATTTGAGACAGCGCTCCTTGATGGGGGAGTCCATTACTGGCTGGACGTACGACGCGTTGCGTGAGCTCAGTACAGAACACGCAAGCTAAACACACAACCTCGCGCATGAGAGGCGAGGCTTCAACCACTGGGCCATCACATTACTCGTAGGTATGTACCATCGAAGAAGTTCATCTAATTATCCCACAAAATCGATGTTATTTTAATTTATTTATTTATGTATATTTAACTTTTAGATTTTAAGTTTTTTTTTTGTAACCGACCAACTAACGTATATGGGTCATTTTTATCTGAGAAATAAATAATTGAATAAAAAAAAGAAAATTTACCATTAATGAAGGGTTCAGTTTTTTTTTAAATTATACTTTTATTTCTTAAGAATTCTCATCGATATCGACATTAGATTCAATACGATTAAAAATTACAAGAACCAAAAATTCCATCGTTATCTTAATTCCTTATTAATTAAAACACTCTCCTACCTACTAAGCATAAATCTGTCAACCATTTGCTCAACTGAAACATTTAATTAATCTCGTTAACACCTAAATTAATTAAATGAAAACGGTAAAATTATTTTAATTTATCATTAGTCCGCGTAGTTCCGCGTTGATCTGTAATTTGGGAAATCAAAGGGCTAGATCATAGCTGATTGATCATTGTGTTAATTGCATCGGCCTAATTATTAGGTGATTAGGTCAGAAGCACAACATTATCAAACTAAGCGCCTTCTAATGTAGTATTTTTCTGATATTTTCTCTTAATTTACCATACTAGTATATTTTATACGCTTGCTTTTGTTAATGATCCTATAAAGCGGAATTAAAAGTCAATAATCTCTCCATAATCATTAATATAATTATTATTTAAAAAAATATTAAAATATTTAATTAGAGTAACTTAATGTACGGCAGTTTTATTGGGTGTGTTGTCCTAAAACAACAATTAAAACCTTATTGTTGAAATCAGAATAAAATATTTCCAGCCAGTCAGTCTCTAGTGTTACTAGAGACTGAGTCTCTAGTGTTACTAGAGACTGACTCCTGAGCTAGATCAGACTTTTGTGTATCATAAATGAACTAATGCTTTAATCATTTAAAATATTTTCTCAAACATACTTGGAAATTCGAGCACTATTTTGACAACCTTTTTCGAGATAAATCGAAAATGCTGTACTAGTCAAATACGTGCGAGCTCGCGGCCGGTAATATTAGTATGCAAACTCATATCTGTCGTGTTATTTAAAAATGGAACGAAATTTTAATTTTTACAAATGGCAACCATGGAAGTAACCTAACAAAGATTTTAATTTCGATTTGGCTGGCAAATAAATTTAAAATAAAAAAGAAACTATTGAACATATTAGCGCGTAAAAATTTTTCTTTGTTCGCCATTGATTCTAGATTTTATAATTCATTTACTTACTTTGAAATTCCGCGCATTATTTGAAAAAAGTACTATACAAGCCTTGGCCGCATCCAGGCATTGATGGAATCACGTATGTTTTCACATTCGTCCATCAATAACCATTTTGCAGGCCGCGGCAGTAATGTCGACAGGATCGCAAAAATTCCGGGTCGCTAATAAATGGCGTGATAGTTTCTTAAATTCATAAGACTAATTTGCGAAACTATAGTATATTGTGTAGATGACTGATTAATATATAAAAACAACGTTTTATACACTATATAACTTTAATTAAATACTAAACAATAAGAAAATTTCGCAAAGCAAAAAGCAAAAGCAAACCCTAACCTGGCAACTCGATGTTCTCTGAGCAGTTTGGGGCCGTTTGCTGGTCTATAAGGCTTTATATCAGCTTCACGAAGACGTCGTAGAATCATCCAGAGCTCACGTTGTTGTGGTGAATTTCTTGAAGACTGTTTCGGACCGGAACAGCCGTGAGATGTCGATTTCTTAACATAGTGCTCACGATGAATCGGTCTTCTCGTGTAGTTGTGCACCTTGGCCTGCCATTTCCTGGTCTCCTGATATTCATGCTGGTCTCTTGAAATCGCTGGAGTACTCTTTAGACCGTTGATAAAGATGCTCCTACTGTTCTAGCAGTGCTAGTACGGACTTCTTCCTTCTTGTACCATGATAATAATCCGTGTACATTCTTCAGGTGTTAACGACATGATATTGCACTGACTACTCTGTTCAATCCAAGGAATCATTTATAATGACAGCTCGTTTTGAAACAAAAAATCCTAATAATAAATAAAAAAATATATTTAAAGAGCATTTATTTTAATTGTATTTGTTACTTGTACAAATGAAACCTCTTCAGAGATTTAGAACAAGCAATAGTAACCTGCTTACTATATATTATTTATTCTAGCGATCTAGGTATGTAATTTATGGAGATATCACGGATTTTATAAGCGACTCGGAATTTTTGCGATCCAGTGTATATCTACCCTGAACACAAATGCTGGAAATATTTCATTCTAATTTCAACAATCAAGTTTTAATTGTTGTTCCATAACAAACTCTAACAAAACTGCCGTAGGTACTCTAAATGTCAGGACCATAAGGTATCCTAAAATGTATGTGACGTCACAGCAAGGGTTTCAAACGTCAGGTCAAAGTGTAGTCGTGTTTCACGGCTCGTTAATTTTTGAAACACATTAGGTATTTAAACCTACGTTTTGAAAGGAGAGGATGGTGTTCCTTTGTGAGCGATAGTCTGGCTACTTATGTGCTATTTTTAGTATTGAGACTCTTGTAGTGTGTTCGAATGACACGAAGATTACAGAGTACAGTGCATGTTTACTAGTAGTGTTAAGCATGAGGTCTGCGGTTCGATTCCCGGGTCGGGCAAAGTTTTATTGGGTTTTTCTAACTGGAATTTCTCAATATCAGTCTGGAGTCCGGATTTATGCCCGGTTGACGGCAATAGGCTCGCTCCCTATTATATAAAATTTAAACAAAAACGAAATGTGGGTGTACTATAGGTAAACCTCTGCCCAACCCTTCGGGGGATGTGATGTTATAATATGTTCACTAAAACACATTGTATTCACCCGCATGATTTGGTATTTAGTATTACCGTATCAACAGAAAGGATTAAGAAGACTTAATATGAAAGTAAAGAAAAAAGTGTATAATATTATTTATACGTGACGACTTGTCACAAAATTATTTCGAATATAATAAAGACTTCAACGCGTCTTGAAATACACCTATTATCTTTACACTAGCTTATTGCAACTCTTTTGTCCTTGCCTTCATCGCTCATGTTGTAGTGTGACACTCCCCTTAACCTCTACTTTTTACAAATGTTCTATAATTACGGTTCGCACCGACCCTCGTTTATTACTGGAAAAAATTATACCTTTGCCTGCAAAACTTATGCAGTACCTACTTAATTATAGTAATTTATATTTGATGTTATAAAAATTGCTGTTTCATGTGTGATAAGTTATGAAGTCTAGACTAAAGCCTATCATTAAAATATTAAAATTACAGCTAATTTTAATATTATACTGATAGCCCTTGTAAATGAAACGATTAGGCTTTCCAAGGTTTTGATTTTTTTGTTAGAACAATTTTGGTATTAAGCCTTTAGTAATAAAATATGGTCGACTGTCGTGTGTTGTGATAAGATCTGAAATGTCAATGGCAAGTTTCAGGCCGTGTATCTCGTATTATTTGTTTTAATCTGTGAAGTGAGATAGCTGTAAATCCTTTCCAATCTAAGTGCAGTAGATTTGTCACTTTTTGATTATTTCCCTATAACATTATGACCTGTGCTGGGCAAACCACTGCACACGATTCTGACATTCAATTTCAACAAAATATTTGTCTACGAAATGCCATCACATCCTCTACTGAAATATGCATGGGAAACAACAGTCTTCCAATAAAAACGCAAAGAATACCTACTGCATTCACATGAACATCAATTATTATGATAAGTGGGGGAGGATATTGCCTATCGACGCACTTTTCCGCCCCTAGTGCAGAAAAACAGGAAATATGTAAAGAAATGCCGCCCCAACAATACTTGCTTGATTTATTATGATAACAACTTTTATGAGTGCATAGTGATGTTTTTAATAATATTTGAAGAAATGATTGTAGACAACCCACTAGTATTATTTTAAAAGCCACTTGAAAAATGTGTTGCAATTATTCTAGAGGAAAACGTCGCAAAATGATGTAATCATTATATCAATTAATTATGTAACATTAGATTTAAAAAAAAAAAAACTTTGGCACCGAGATATTCAAAAGCACAACACTGGCTGCATGGGGCCAAAAAAATCGTGGTGCCATTAAAACCATTTGTTTTCCTTTTCCTAATCTTGAATGGCTTGCAACTTTTTTTCAGTACAAAATGCCTGAATTTTCATTTTAAAAATGAATAAAATGCAACCAAGTTCTAATCTATACTTATATATAAAAGAAAGTCGTGTTAGTTACACCATTTATAACTCAAGAACGGCTGGACAGATTTTTATGATTTTTGATTTTTAGATTTTGTCTTCGCCCTGAATAGCAGAATAACTAGGTATATTATATTTAAAAAAAGATAATTATGTAGAAAAATCATGTTTTTATAAATTTTGCACTTATGGATAACCCGGTATAAAGTATTACGCTTGCATGAATTCACGACAGTATTTAAATTTTTGGAAAATCCACTGGTAATGTATTATGATACCTATTTATCAAGACCGTTCTGAGCAGTAACCTAGCAAAAAGTACTAGGCTTGCATGAATATACAATAGTATTTCATCATCTATATTCTTATTCCTTGAGTTGATAAACTTGAATCTTGAAACAACCTAACAAAAAGTACAAGGCTCGCATGAATTCACGATATAGTAGCAATAATATAATAATATAATCATCACAATTTCTGAGCAGTAACCTAACAAAAAGTACTAGGCTTGCATGCATACACGATAGTATAGATAGCAATCGTTATGATACGATAATAATAGGATTTGGATGAGGCAGACAGATAGTTTAATAACCTGGATTAACACATAGGATACTTTATTAACCCGATAGTAAGTTTCCATGGGATGATTTCCGACTTCCCCGCGAGCTAAACCGCGGGAAAAAGCTAGTAAAAAATTCAAAAATGTTTATCTTAGTATGAACGTATTTTAATTCTTTTCTTTTCAGTTGATTCGTTTGTTATACAGATTGCAAGTAATAAAAATAAAAAAAACTGCTTCTAACAGACTCAGCAATTGGAATGTAAGTGCATTTGCTCTTGCCTAGTATCCACTAAGGTGAAATGAGTTTTCCGTTGGCGTCGAGCCAGCAGTCTGTCACTACTTCATAGTTCAGAATTACAACTTTTGAACTGAAGTCGTTAGCACGTTCGCTGTGTCGTGCTCTTTCTACCACACCTTTCTGTACTTAATTAATAGGTGAGCTTAATTGTTTTTATTTATGACGGATATTGATTTTTTATTTGTATTAACCTGGGCGACCGAGCTCCGATTGGGTGAAAATAGATCAATGTTTTGCCCCCGTAAACCGCTATTTTGCAACTTTCATCGAAATCGTTAGAGCTGTTACCGAGAACGTGAAATATATACAGGGTGTCCAGTAAATAGCACGACATACTGCAGGGGGTGATAGCTAGGGTCACTACCTATCAATACAACACAATATATGTTCAGCAAAATCTTACGGATTTATAGTTTTACAAAATTTTCCGAAATACCGAAAAATCTGTACCTTGAAACAGATTTTGAAGCATCTCGTAATGAAAAAATCCTTTTCTAGTACTTTTTTTACATCAAATTATTCGTGAATAGTTACTTTACTCATTGATAAGTCTTTTTTCTATAAAAACAAGAATGTTTTCAAGAAATACTATTTTTTGTTTAAATTTTCACAGAACTATTTTCTTATCACTTAAGTTTAACCTACAGTGGTGAAAAAAAAATGTAAGATTTTGCTGAACATATATTGTGTTGTATTGATAGGTAGTGACCCAAGCTATCACCCCCTGCAGTATGTCGTGCTATTTACTGGACACCCTGTATATATACAGGGCGGAAGGAACATCGACGCGAAAACTGATACCATGGATTCAGTACATGATTCTGAACCCCCCACCGTTAAAATTTTTCGTCGGTAATTTAAAAAAAAACAGCTGTTCCATACATTTTGACCGCGTAGGTATTGAACTTTTCTATGAAACAGCTGTTTTTTTTTTAAATAACCGACGTAAAATTTCAATTGAGGGGGGTTCAGAATCATGTACCGAATCCATGGTATCAGGTTTCGCGTCGATGTCCCTTCCACCCTGTATACAAATATTGCTAATTTAATAGTATTATACTAGCTGACCGGACTTCATCTGACCGATGTTGTCAACAGAGAGTGAGAGTTGAGATTGTGTTGAGTGGCGCCGGGGAATCGAATCTCTGATGGTTACGCTATTCAATTTTCTGTTCATTTAATTTTTTTGTAAAACCAGTAGCTAAGTTAATACAGGAATTGAGATATAATTTGACCTTTTTTTTTTTTTTTTGGGTGGGAAATCATCAAATGACGTCTCCCGCTCTGGGTGGAGCGGGAGGGCGTGTCAGACTCTTACTGACTAAAACCCACCCGTGTTCCTTCTGTTGCCTGTGCAATGCCAGGGGGCCACGGTATCCCTTTCGGACTAATCCCGCAACCCCGGCAGGCAATGGTCTCATCGGACCCCTTCACTTGCTGACATCTCTTTGAGGCGCGCGTGGAACACAACGCGCCGTCGACCCGGGCCTGGTCCTTACCGGACGGCGAGCTACCCATTGCTCACCGTCCGCAAGCCCGCGCCTACGGTGGCCGGGAATCGGCAATCGATTCCCGACGCCCAGGGCGTCTCCTCCTGCGGCGGCTAGGGGCGTGAGGGCGCGAAATTTGCCTCTCCCTCACGCGTTCCGCCTCCTCCTTTGCGAGCATTACTGCTTCGCAGAAGGAGGTGACGGCCTCCCATCCCCTCTCGCTCCGTACCATGGCCTGGACCAGGGCCGGACGCGAGAGATCCCTGCCACCGATCGCCTCCACGAGGACACGGTGGTGCTCTGCCCAAGCCGGGCATACCTCCACCGTATGCTCCACCGTGTCCTCCGGGCGATCCACGCAGTGATGACACCCGGGCGTTTCCTCCCGCCTTATCCGAAACAGGTACCTCCCGAAACAGCCGTGTCCGGTGAGGACCTGCGTCAGGCGGAAGGTGAGGACGCCGTGGCGCCTCTCCAGCCACTCCTCAAAGAGGGGACTTATCGCCGCAATAGTGGCGTGCCCAGCACTGGGTTGCGACAATCGCACTCTCCATGCCGCCATGAGATCCCGTCGGAGCTCTGTCCGCTGTGCCGCGATTTCTCGCGGCATCGGAGTCAAGCCCCGGCGTTTCGCCTCCTCGCGCCACTCCCAAATATGCGCGAGGACTTTTGCCTCCAGATCCCATGGCGGCAATCCAGCAAGGAGGCTTGCCGCCTCACCGGAGACCGTGCGGTATCCCCGGACCAGCCGGGTGGCCATGACCCTCTGGGACGCGTTCAACCTGCGAGCAGGCCGCCGCCTCAACGAACGCGCCCACACCGGTGCCCCGTACAGATATAATTTGACCTAGGGTAATAATTTTGATCAAGGTCAAGTTATTACATGGAGAAAAAAAAACAATCGGATTGGCTTCCAGTCTTACCGCATGCAGCTGAATACAAGTGTTTTATATGAAGCTACTGCCTATCTGACCTCCACAACCCAATAACTGGGTAATACGATACCCCTTGGTAAGACTGGTTGTCAGACTTTCGGGCTTCTGACAGTCCTTACGGGTCGTATGGACTGTCAAAGATCCAAGAATGACAGCCGGGACCAACTGCTTAACGTGCTTTCCGAGACACTGGTATGTAAAGATGGTCACCCATCTATGGACCAACCCGGACAAGGGTAGCTTAACCTGATAGACCGACCCGTGCGGCTTACTTAGTCACAAAGCTTGTTAGATATTTCTGCTAAATTGTGGTGCGAGTCGATCATCACAATCTATCTGTAAATGTGGTGGAGTAGTGTGTAGAGGAAGCCCAAAGAAACGATGAATGGACTGTGTGAAAGATGATATGGCTAGAAAGGGAGTTACTACCGAGATGACGACTGATAGAGATGTATGGAAGAAGAAGACATGTTTCGCCGACCAAAAATAAATCGTGAGGGCAGTAGAATGATGATGAATCTGTAAATGGTTCACCATAACCCATTGAGACTCCACCTTTCCTAGTTGAACGCTTTCATCTTTAATCTCGATTATCTAACTGCCTTAGAAAGCCATGAAACTAAAAACAACCTTGAATTCTGTGGGAGCACGTCATCAATAGATTTAGAAAATAATTTCATAACATAATCACGCTTTGCACCCACATTTCGCCAGTCACGATCAAGCCCCATGTAATAGGGGACGAGCCTATTGATTGAGAGCTTAGGATTATTTCAGCCGAATCAACACGAAATCGAAGGTTCTCTTCCAAGGCTCAACGCAGTGTCCTACTGGCCTATTAATACCTGTTAACCCTCCACTGCCCACTGATCGTGAGCTCACGTAATCTTGCTTAACCCCTCGCATGCTGCTCACACTTGGCTGGACACAGGTTGTAGTTATAAGGGTATTAATAGGACATTGTTTTTTCTAGCTAGAAGTTACATGCCTAGTGCAGGGGACATATTATGAATTATTAATGCCATCATTATTCCACTGCGAAAAAGGATGGTGCTAGCGGCCTTGTATAGCTCCGTCTCTCATTCACACTGGAAACATGGTGTCATTAATACGTCATACTACGGCCCCAGGTATATTAGAAGGCCTTGTATATAGAAGTTTAAACAAATATACCTAAAAAATATTTTGCAAGTACACAGGTGGTATCGAGGCGCAAACTGTAATGAATGATTCATGCACATGAATTCAGCACTTGATTCTAGAACCCCTAGAAAAGAAATTATTCGTTGGTTATTAAATGAAACAGCTGTTTCATAGAAAAGTGCAATACCTACGCAGTCAAAATGTATGGAACAATTTTTTACGTCGATGTTCCTGCTACCCTTTTTACTAACACGTTCGAATACATACAAGAAAAAGTTTGTTCTAGCTTGGCAGTGAAGTAGGTTGGTACTTGAAACCCGTGGAAGTTTCTCCCTCTTTTTTCAATGTTGGCGACTCAAGTTACCAAAGCTGGAGAAAACTCGAAGCAAAAAGCAAGGCATTTTTTGCCTCTCGATCCCAAGAAAACATCTTCAACTTATGAGTTCCAAGTTATATACTAGCCATCCTCTTAAATATATATTCTAATAAGGCCATAGTATAATAAAGTAACAATATTATGTTTCGGCTGTGACCTTGAAATAATTACTTACAGTCGCTTGGTAGATAAACCTTTCGCGTCCGTGCGTAGGTAAGTGCCGTGCACTCGAGACTGTTGCGTACTGATATACACAGATATCGAAGCGCGTCGTTTCGGCCGTTTTCTATGTAATCATAATACTGTTACTTATTTATACTGTGACATGTTAACTAACGAGTAATAAAGCTTAAGAAGGTATAGAAAATTCTAAGAAATATACCAAATTGAATAACAAGTGGTAGTTGAAGGAAAAGCTACCAAATTGTGTATATAATTGGGTTTATTTATGCATCAAAAAGGTATTGGATCTCTTGAAAGGCAACATTTTCCTTTCATCCGCCTTTTGAAGCGAACCCACTGAATTTTCTATGGTTGAATTAATTAGTTGGTAAAGTTACCCTGAAAATCTTATATTGTGGTCAATATGCTGGTTTTTTCAAGTATAAATCTTCTTATCAGAAATCATACTTGCTGGTAGCTTTCTACAAGCTTTGTACAAGAGAAAAGTGTAGCTATTCTTTTTTTACTAATTCGTATAAAAAATATACTTATAATTCTGTAATATTTCTTTAGAGATACCTACCTATAGATAGTGCAATCCACGACGAAGCGCCCCTCTCCGCTCCGCTCCGTACTAAAGTACAGCTTACAGTACAGTAATCGCGGAGTGGGGCGCGTCGCCGTGGATTGCACTATCTGTACTTTAGTACAGTGTGCACAACAGACATATTTGATTTGATTTCTCAAGGGCCTGAACAGAGTTTAGGACCTTTCTATGTGGCGAAGCTTGGTCACCTTTCGAGCAGTGGACGTCGACTGAGATGATAAAGATGATGAACGGGGTTTTCGTAAATGGTGTTGATAGCCACATTGATTATGCCCATATGGGACCTTAGGGGGCCAAACGATCTACAAACATTTTTGGAATTTCGAGATCACACGGGACATGATAAGCCGTCTGACCTGATTGACAGTCCAGTAAAGAGCGATGAGGTAATCAGATCTTAGCCTAATAAACTTAAAAGGAGTTAAGTTGCGGAAGAAAGCAGATCTAATTTTAATAGGACAGTAAAATTAAATACACTGAATTATCTTTCTTCACTTCCGACTCCCAGTTATTCTCCATTTGTTTTTAGTCAGTTCTCCGCGATGCACAGAAAAGCATACTATCGATTACTTCCAATGTTGTAGGAAGTGACTGTATCAGCCGTAATATGTTAGTACCTGTGCTGGATTTTATCCTTCCCGTCATTTGTCACATCCTCAATTTTTCTGCATCTAGTGGTGTCTTTCCATCTTCATGGAAAAATGCTCAAATAATTAATTTACCTAAAAAGTCTAATCTCTCATCCTATTCTGAATACCGTCCAATATCCGTCCTACCATTCCTATCCAAAGTCCTTGAACGGTTATTCACAATCAAATAAGTACTTTCCTCTCTAAAAATAATCTCCTCAACCCCTTCCAGTCTGGCTTCCGTCCTGGTCATAGCACCACCACAGCGCTTCTGAACATTACGGATGATATAACGTCAGCCATGGAAAACGGTAATCTAACGGTCTTAGCTTTGCTAGCTTTCAGTAATGTTTTTAATACCGTTGATTTTGATATTTTGCTTGGCATTTTATGCTCTCTTAACATATCTCCATCGGTAATTGACTGGTTTCGTACTTACCTGTTCGGCCGCCGGCAACGTATTTGCATTGGAGAGACCTTGTCTTCCTGGAGCAATACTTCTGCCGGTGTACCTCAGGGTGGCGTTCTAGGAGGACACGGTGGAGCATACGGTAGAGGTCTGCCCGGCCTGGGCAGAGCACCGCCGTGTCCTCGTGGAGGCGATCGGTGGCGGGGATCTCTTGCGTCCTGCCCTGGTCCAGGCCATGGTACGGAGCGAGAGGGCATGGGAGGCCGACACCTCCTTCAGCGAAGCAGTAATGCTTGCGAAGTACGAGGCGGAGCACGTGAGGGAGAGGCAAATTACGCGCCCTCACGCCCCTAGCCACCGCAGGAGGAGACGCCCTGGGCGTCGGGAATCAATTGCCGATTCCCGGCCACCGTAGGCGCGGGCTTGCAGACGGTGAGCAATGACGGACGAGGCCCGGGTCGACGGCGCGTTGTGATCCACGCGCGCCTCAAAGAGATGTCAGCGTGTGAAGGGGTCCGATGGGACCGATGCCTGCCGGGGTTGCGGGTAAGTCCGAAAGGGATACCGTGGCCCCTGGCATTGCACAGGCAATTGAAGGAACACGGGTGGGTTTTAGTCATTAAGAGTCTGACACGCCCTCCCGCTCCGCCCTGAGCGGGAGAAGTCATTTGATGATTTTCAGGGTGGCGTCCTATCTCCTTTACTTTTCGCAGTTTTTATTAACTCAATCTCCGACAAACTAATTTCTTTCTATCTATAAGCAGATGATTTACAAATTTACTCGCGAGCTCCTCTCGGAAGTCTATCCGAGGCTATCTCAACGATTAATCGTGATCTGGCCCGTATATGCGACTGGAGTAAGCGATATGGACTTACTTATGGTCATCCCCATAAAGGTGCAGGTTGTGGTCGTAGGCAGTTCTAATACGGTCTCAAGGATCGACTGGACGACTCTTCCCCAAGTTTCTTTTGACGATTCAGTTTTTCCCTTCAGTGAGAAAGTTAAAAACTTGGGGATCTTCATCGATAAAAACTTTTCTTGGACTACCCAGCTACAGGATGCAGTGGATGCAAACTGTTTGCATCCGCTGCATCTTTGAAGAGATTACGTAATTATCTACCGACTGCCACCAATATTGCGCTTGCACAATCGCTACTTCTTCCCATTCTTGACTATGCTGATGTCAGCTATCTTGACCTTATCCAAGACCAACTCGATAAACTTGAGCGGCTTCAAAATGTTTGTATAAGGTTCATATTCGGTGTGCGCAAATATGACCATATTTCCGAATTTCGTGTGAAGCTCAAGTGGTTACTGGTGGTGAATGTTCATATTCTTTCCCTTTTGTTAATGTGCTTTTTTCCCCTTCCACCGTTCTCTATCTCAAGAAACGTTTCCAGATTCTTTGCGACTCCCACACGAAATTGTTAAGGTCATCAGATAACTTAAAGCTTAAAATGCCTATGCATTCCAGAACTTTCCTCGACAAGTCCGTTACTGTCCAGGCCGCTCGTTTGTGGAATGCATTACCAGTTCAAATAATACGCGAGCAATCGTTACCAGTATTTTAGAGACTCGTGAAAGAACATTACTTGTCGTTGTGATCTTGTTCTCGTAACTGTTATTATCTACATATAGTCTTCATTTATTTTTGTTGTTTATATATCTACCTCCTTACTAATAAACTTTGTATAGCGTCTGTGTAGTTACACAACGCTTTGTCTTCTTCTTTCGAATGTCAAATTACGCACGACTGAAAGAGAGAAAACGGTGTGTAACTATTCACCTGATATAGTACGTTTATTAGTAAGGAAGTTAGTAAGTAAGTATGTATTTATGTATATATTATGTAGGATATGTATATATCTGTGTATCTATTGTAGTATATTGTATACTTATTATTTGCACCATCGACAGCCACATTTTATGTCCACACAAATCACTGTCCATCCAAGGTTTCCTGGAAGAGGGGTCCAAGGTTGCCTACAATGGGATTGTAGGCAACTTTGCCACCCATTGTATATTTTGTAGTGTTTAATTTTTTTTCCTCCTTGACAAACCCAGGCTTGAAATCATCAAGTGTATCATCAGGTTTTGCTTTAACAACCAGAAGCTCTGTTTGACCCATATACATAGGTACTACATTACAGTACAATACGGTCATAACATAAGTCCTACTCAGCCATTAAGGACCGTAAGTAACCCTCTACTGCCCATAAACGCAAACTTCTAAGCTCGCATAAATATCATGTTGGGATATTACCAGGGATACGTTTCACATCACTAGAGTTAGTTACCTTTATGTAAAATATTATAGTTTTTTATTTCTGGGTCGAAAGTAAAAGAAAACATAGCCATGTTTATGTTTGTTTTTGTGGGATTCACTTTGAAGCTACTGAAACGATGGTGTTTTGGTTTTTATGGATGGTGAGATTATAATGTGGTATGGGCATGGCAGTGCCTCCGCCAATTCGAGCAAAACAAACAAACAAAGCTAACTATATTTTATAAACAAATGCGTACAGCATGTTTAAAACAAACATAACTTTCTTTACTTCTTAAATGAAACTTTTTTACAGTTAGAAACATGAATGAACGGAGATCGATAAGAGAGTAATATCGTTAATGCTCGTAACCATTTAAAAAAGCGAGTGGAAAAGGCCGTCACTGACATCGACAGGCACATTACTTTGTGTAAATTATTTCATCACTACTGCTCTCAAAACGGTGAAGGAAAACATCGTGAGGAAACCGGCATGTCCTAGGACCAAAAATTCGAAGAAATGCGAAATCCATCAACCCGCACTGGGCCCGCGTTTTGGATTATGCCCAACTCCCTGTCACAGTGAGGAGACCTGAGTCCCAGCAGTGGGCACATTATAGGCTTATTATGATAACACCCAAGTTCTTAATATTTATTTCGGGTGTATCAATAAACCAAAACCAAAAAAGATAATGTAACATAACTTAATTTTATACGTACCATAGCTAGCTAATATTTAACCCACTTTTAAGTCTTGTACAAACTTTGTTCACTTGTTTGCTCTAGTTATTAACCCTTGACACATCAAAAGTTTAAAGATGGCGACGGTTACATTTTGACAGCAACTTTTGAAATGTTACTCGTAGGCGCCATGTTGAAAATTTAATGAAAGGTTGGAGTATATATATTCTTAGCGGCACGAGTATTGAAAATGGCCTGAAATAACACAATTATTAACAGCTGTGGGGCTGAAATAAACTGCTGTGTTATTGATCAAAAGGTTCAAGTTGAAGGCTTTCGGTCGATTGATTGAAATGTGCGTAGGTAATAAAAAAATAATTAAAAAAACCCACCTGTAATTTTTGTTTCTTTTTCTTGTAGAAATGTACTTATTTGGGTACTTTTTATTTGGGAATATGTTTTTATGTCATGCTGTTACATGTCTTATGCACGATCCATGCACCTGGGGCATATAAGACAGTGGCAATCGCTTTCACAGCGTTTCGTCTTTCTACATACATTTTCAACAGGATTCACATATATTTAATGAACACAACCATTCTGGCAAAATGTGGCTAAAAGTCTTATCCCATGTATCCTCCTCTGTGGAAGTACCTAATTCCTACACAAATAAATGTTACAGATAAACACGGTAATCCTCCAAAAAGTCCGTAATTCCCTCTCAATAATTCAGTGAAACCCTCGTCTGAGTCAAGTAAGTCTAATGTGCTTGAACCGTTACTGGGCAGTCGACACCTTATCTGACAACGACTACCAATTATCCTAATTATAACTCCGATTGGTGTCAAATGATGGCGCCACTTTTTATGCCTGATTTGACCCAATTTCTGGATTACTATTGACTTTGGTATAGCTCTTAGATTTAAACGACACATAACTAGGTACCTACTGAGCGTTTTCATCACATGTTTATTTATCATAAAACGATTCAATAATGCGCGATTTCAAGTAGGTTCTTTACCGCCCATAGGTGCCGAATTAATTTAGGCTATTTCCGTCTTTTTCTCTCTTATAAAACAAGATAGGGACGGACATAATAAGAGATGATAATTGCTGAGGAAAAAAATAAAAATTATACTTTAGAACATCAGTACTGCCGCACGAAGGAGCTGCCATAGAAAGGAGTGCCTCTCGGTAAAAGCCGGCTGTCCATGCCGCCGGCACTGTATGTAGGCCTTTAGTTCTTTTCTGTAATGTCTTTTTCTCGGGCTGTCAGTAAGAGCCGTCAATTCTCTTATCTTAGTTTAGTCTGTGAACGACGCAATCAGCGCCAAAATGAAATATAACACAATGAATGTCGAAGAGTAAATTTCAGGGGCATAATAGATCACGCATACTCGTAGGTCTTTCATCTTTACAAATAAAATACTTTAAAAGGACACAATTCTGCTATGTATGTATCCGGAATAACAAAGTGAAACAAACATATAGCATTTATTATGGTTTTATTGCTTTTCAAAATATTCGCCATGATGATCGATGCACTTTTGCATACGTTGGAACCAATTTTCGTAGCACTTTTTCCATTCGGATTGAGATATCTTCAAAACGTGCATTTTGAATGCATCAACGGCCTCTTCACGGCTCAAAAAACGTTGACCACGTAATTTATTCTTCACAGTTGGGAATAAAAATAAGTCGTTGGGGGCCAAGTCGAGGCTGTACGGCGGATGACCCGTTAATTCAATATTTTGGCCTTCCAAATACCGAGTTGTTTCGGTCGATGTGTGGCAGCTAGCATTGTCATGATGAAGAAGGATTCTGCGTTGTCGGTTGTTCTTTCTTATTTCTTTAAAGACTTCTGGCAAACAAATGCTCGTGTACCATTCAGAATTAACCGTTTAACGATCCTCTAGTGGTACTGTAGCCACATGTCCATTTATACCAAAAAAACAAGCGACCATTTGCTTCAAAGTGCTTTTTGAACGAATGACTTTTGTTGGGTTCGGCTCATCTTGGAACACCCAAACAGTTGATTGTTGTTTAGTTTCAGGATCATACGCATATATCCAAGATTCATTACCTGTGTGGATATTATAGACAGCTTTTGACGCACCCTGATTGTACTTTTGTAACATTTTTTTACACCAATCGTTTTTGGTCAATTCTCAAGTTGTGCGGAATCCAATGTGAACAATTTCTTTTACAGGTAAATGTTGCGTGTAATGTTTTATAAGTATATATTCGTCATACTTATGTCCAGAGATGCCTTATGTCTCGCGATTTGTAACATGACGATCTTACATTATTAGTTCCCGCACAGCATCAATATTTTGAGGTACGAGTACAACAACCGATTTAGGGCGACCTTCTTTAAATTCTTCCGTGAGCACAGACCGCCCACGATTCAACTCACTAAACCAGTGATACACAGTAGTTTTCGACGGTGCTTCGTCCCCAAAAGTCGAAGTGAGTTGCTAGATGCAACGGTTTTTAAGTTAGCCCTCGCCGAAAATCGTAATAAATCATAGCACGAACATTTTCACGAGTTAAACCCATGGTGATAAAGACACGCAATTTTCAAAATGACGCCACAAAAGAAAAACAAATGACAACTACATGAGACAAATTGTTTTATTCAGCCAAAGAGTTCATTTTTAAATTTTGTAATTACATTTTTAATATTGATACATAAATAGTAGCCCTCGGTACGTTGCTCGATCGAATCACAAAGCTTTCATTTTATCAGTTTAACAATATCCATTGCACCCTGCATTTACGATCCGGTGAACAAAACTATCTGTTATTGGACTTTCGGAACTACGATAGGTAAAGGTATAGATAGTCTGTCATACGGACAGTGTTAGGTTACACGGCACGGTTTCTTTACGGTACGGCATATAAACCGCGCCGTAGAAAAAACGTGTCTGTCAACAAGCTTCCATAGTGATCTATACAACACTGACGACCGTGCCTGCAAACGGCGAATAAACTGTAGTTTTTCACGACAACAAAAACGCGTGTGTACAAAAGACCCCGGCAGGCATCGGCCCTAGCGGACCTCTTGACATCTTTTTGAGGCGCGCGTGGAACACAACGCGCTGTCGCCCCGGGCCTAGTCCTTATCGGAAGGCGAGCTACCCATTGCTCACCGTCCGCAGGCCCGCGCCTACGGTGGCCGGGAATCGTCCAGGGATTTCCGACGCCCAGGGCGGCTAGGGGCGTGAGGGCGCGAAATTTGCCTCTTCCTCACGCGTTCCGCCTCCTCCTTCGCGAGCATTACTGCTTCGAAAAAGGAGTTGACGGCTTCCCATGCCCGCTCGCTCTGTACCAGTGCCTAGGCCAGGGCCGGACGCTAAAGATCACCGCCGTCGATCGCCTCCACAAGGACACACAAGCCCCGCCCAAGCCGGCCAGACCTCCACCGTGTCCCGTACGGGCTTTAAAGTTTATCATCCTATATATTACCTAGTAGATAGATGTCTTGAAAGTATGGAGATATACGTAACACTTACCTTCTGTCTGTTCCAAAAGTGTCTGATCAAAATGTAAACAAATGTAAAATATGACAGTTAATTTTAATTTAATAACCTCAATTTACACAACAATTAAATAATATTGTTTATCTGTGTTTGAGGATTTCGGGTGAAGTTCGCTTCCACTTTCGGCCCAATCATCACTTACCATCAGGTCAGATGCAGGCCAAGAGCATCCTAATTGTGGCAAAAAAAAAAACGAAGGTTAATTGTTGGAAAATTGGTGGAATATATAGTTGAAACCTTCTAAATACGTCGATGAATGTTCTTCTAATTACCTTTTAGTGAGTGATTGCGTACAAATTCAACCTGAATAGTTTTACACACTTTTTTTACACTTTCTTCAGAAAATTTTGAAACATATCATACGTAAGTGATGCACTAGCTTCGGTGCTAGATACATGACCCCGTCACCTGCATGAGAAATATTTCATCGATGCCATTATCGATACCTATGGCGTAGCCGGGGCAGTCAATCGAGATCACTGCGATCCAATTATGAACCGCCGTGTGTTCGACCTGACCTTGATGGCAGAATATAGGTTATTTGATGATATGGTTGACGAGCTGGGAGGTTTTTCTACACGTGTTTATAAAGTGTATTTCAGTGCAGAAACGAAAAATGCAACACTGGAAGTAGATTTCTGTCAAATTACCAGAGAGTTGATAGTGGGGTATTTTTATATCTTCAATTCTTCAGTCTATTCTTGCAGATGGTTAATTTTTTTCTCATTTACAACTTGGCTGTCTCGACATGGGACAAACTCTGAGAAAAGGTAAGGCGCTACGTATACGATAACTGAGAAATATATTTAACCTATATTCCATTTGAAATAAGATTAGACATTTCAAACCTTTTTTACAGTCCGTTCAACCGATTCTGACTTCTATATCGTAGGCACAAAGATGGCATTAAAAGCAAAAAAGTGGTTACAATACCTACTGTTTACTGCAGCTACCATTTGTCATGCCACCAACGCAATAGAAGTCAAAATCGGTTGAACGAACTGTAAAAAAGATTTAGTTAAATGTCTAATCTTATTTCAATGGAGTATAGGAACCTGCCTATTTGCTACTGCTATTGGCTATATATCAATAATTATATTTCACCTAGCTAAGCACCAGGGGGTGGCGCAACCAGCCGAGAGGACAGTTATATTGAATTATCTGGCACTAGTTAGATTGTATCTACCCTGTCCTGTCCATGCAATATCCATAATATCGGCAATAGGTTTATTTTTTATTGGGGCAACAATGATAGACAAACTAGCTTTTAGCCGCGGCTTCGTCGAGCTCGAGGTCGGAAATTATCCCACAGGAACTTACTACCGGATGCAAAAGTATCTTGTACAAAATTTCATCGAAATTCGCCGCCGTTAAGGCGTAAAGGGTCTAGGACAGACATAATTATATTCGCATTTATAATGTTGTAGTTATGGTATGGACATATCACTGTGTGAGCCGACCCCATTTACTGATCTATTGGTAATGACAGTGATTGTCGCTGTATAGGCGGTAGAAATCAATGGCGCCTAATGTTTCAAGTGACAAATGGATGGTCAAAGGGGAAATTGCCATATACTCACTGGCATTAGGAAGTATAGTAGGTACCTGTGAGCGATTGAGTCGATAATGGTGGGGTCGCTAGACCTGACTGACGGCCTGGTTATTGCAATTCTTTAACAGATTTGATACTACTGCCCAAACTCTTGTTTCCGACATGAAATTTATTACATTACAAGCCGTTCGCCCGATGGAATTTCCCATAGGGAAATATTACGAACAAACTTTTCATACAAACTTTCGTCCCCTATTAACTCCTTTAGAGGATGAATTGATAAATGATTTATTGAAATGAATTTGAAAAGTTCTTCTTTTGTGCTCAATTTCGGTAAATAAGGTCTCTTGTGCAAACTTTCAAAGTGTCGATCCAGCTGTTTAGGTTGTGCGTTGTCTGTCAGTGTATTAAAAAAAAAAAGTTAATTTGGGCGTTTTTAGAGAGTAATTTATTGTGTACAGGTTTTCTATATGGTCAATCAATCAATCAATTTGCCTAGCCTTTTTCCAACTATGTTGGGGTCAGCTTTCAGTCTAACGGATGCAGCTGGAGACGCACACCGCACCTTGTTTTTTCTTATTTGATTTGAAGTATGTCATAATGTCACTGCATTTCTTTTTATTTTTTGTATATTGGCATCTGGTTTTTATATATATTCATGCAATTTGTTATCATTTAATTGTGCTTTTGTGACACATAAAAGCACAATTAAGTGTAGTGTTTCGTATGCACTGAATAAATGTTTCATATATCTATTTTATGACTTTATGATAAAGGTAAGCTGAATTTAGGTCCAAAACTGAAATATAGCAAAAGCTACGAAAAAAAGAAGAAACTCTCGACGTTTGACAGCTTAATAATTCTTTCACAATACACGAATTCCAGAAAAAAAAGGAAAAATACGATACAAAACAGCTTCCTTGATAAAAACAGCAAAATAAATGGGTTCCGGTGTTTACGCGCCAATCTCCTTATTTTAGGTGATATAATTCTTCATTTCTGTTCCGCCATTTCTTTTGTTGTCACTCTCGAGCCCCTACGGAACACGCTCGGGAGATGTCGGTGAACTTTGGCCGACATTACTTGTTTGGTAAAAAGTTTAAAGACTTTTAAGTCTAAAATTCGTTAACTATTTAGAGGAGTTGAAAGCTTAGTTTTAGCCTACAAGTTATATATTTTTGATGCCTGATTTGCTTTTAGTATGTTGTAACCCTGTAATGGCTGTAACCAAAGAAAAGCGAACGCTCTTCTTTTTGTCCTGGTTACAGGGTTATCGATCAACACGCTTATAAATAACTTAAGTACTGTACCAACTGTGTTTCGTCGGTTACCTATATGTGGCCTCACATCACAGAGCATAATGCGATGTCAGCCTTTAATTTGATTGTGCCAGTTTATTACAGCCTTTATTTTAAATCCTTTTTCAGTTATTCGGTATGAAAACTTTTTGTTTAATCCTCATCGGTGCAGACCTTGGTCTGCACGTCACCTGAAGGTAAGTGATGATCAGGCCGAAGAAGGAAGCGAACTTCATCAGAAATCCTCAACCACCGAAGAACTGTCTATCTTACCTCTAACTGCCGAAACGCAACAACGATAAACCATTTTTCATACGCGTCAGCGAGGAATGAAAATGTAAAAGCTAAATAAACAGCGAAATTGTTCCTGAAACTAGTTTCATCTGGTTTTCAGCACGATATTACTCTGCTGTACTTGTTTGAAATATTTTCAGTATTTTGTACACTGTATTTTTGTTATAATAGGTTTAAGAGATTATGGAAAATGGATTTCCAGTTTTACAAAACAAACAAATTATTTGAATGAAAAAAAAAACAAGAATAAATATATCCTTGGTTTTTGCTGCTGCTATTTATTTTTGCTGTTGCTATTTTGAAATCATCCTTTTGCCGTTGTTCTTTTGTCAATAACAACCTGGTTCTCGTATGTAACTTTGTACCACACTTTACTGAAACCTTTTTGTCAAGTTTTGCCTGATTATTAAATGATTTATTTTATTTTTAACTTAAACTTAACAAGTTTAGAGGAACAGTGGTAACGAGGTGGTACGAGGGTGGGTTCGAATCCAGACAGGCGTTTTACTTTGTGTAGATAATATCGATATACAGGGTGTTTGGCGCATGGACCGACACAATTATTTGGGGGATTGGGAGCGTCATTTGGGAGGTTTCACCCAAAAACCCCATGTCCTAAGTGTCACGGTTATTGAGATGTTTTTTTTTGTTTTTTTCACAAAATTACCCGAAATCTCGCCTTTAAATAGTCATTACTTTTTTGTTTATTGTTCTAATTGCACGAAATAACTTTTATTGTATTCTGCAATGTATTCTTATTCTAAATAAATAAAGAACTTTTTTAAATAAAACTATGTTCATAATTTTTAGAAAAAATCTAAAAAAATCATATCTTATTAACCGTGACACTTAGGACATGGGATCTTTGGGTGAAACTTCGCAAATGACCCTCTCAACTCCCCAAAAAATTGTGTCGGTCCATGCGCCAAACACCCTGTATATAGAAACCAAAAATCCGAAGACCGTGACATCTACCAACCCCCATTGAGCCCGCGTGGTAGATTACAGCCCACTGCCTGAGGAGGCCTGTGTCCCAGCGGTGGGAAAATTATAGGCTGATTATGCTAACAAGTTTAAACTTGATTTGATCTGAATACATCGCATCTCCTTCCTAAGCCACACACATGTATTTCCAACCAAATCGGATACTTCAAGCGATTTCCTAAGGTGCTTAGTACCCGTACAAGCTGCTCAACGTCTGCGTACTCAGCTTAGAGAGAGATTTTAAACCTGTAAACTGTGTCAAGATATTCTTTCCAACAAAAATATATTTCTTATTTCCGATAAACATCGTTTATCTGCATATTGTGGTTCTTTCTAAATCTTGGCACAGAACAGAACCCCACTGAACTTGTCGTGGGTGTGGTGGGTTTCATAAAATGCGGATTGGAGATTTCGCCAAAGATATGAGTATTGGAATTATTTTATTACAAAATCTTTTACGGTGATCAAGATGATTAAGTAATTGAATCGGTATTTAAAGATGACGTTATGATATTAATTAATCTGAACGGTTATCAGTAAGTTTTAATGGGTTCCTGCCTGCCATTAGTTCCACAATACATCATCATGGAAAATTTAAGCCACCAAAAACGCTGGTAGCTGAGAAAGGCTAACATAAAAGTATAACCACTCTGGTTGGCTCTTAATGTACCTTTCTTAAAAGTTATTACAACCACTTAAAACACACCCAAAAAATATGAGCTTGTTTTTCTTCAGGCCTAAAAGTGTAGGGGGGGCACTAAATTCTAGTCAAAGTATGTCTAGATACATTTCTCTCGCCGTAAATAACAGTCAACTTTCTTTTTTCTCTATTTGAAATAAGATTAGACATTTAACTAAATCTTTTTTTCAGTCCGTTCAACCGAGTTTGACTGCTATTGCGTTGGTGGCATGGCAAATGGCAGCTGCAATAAATAGTTGGTATTGTAACCACTTTTTTGCTTTTAATGCCATCCTTATGCCTACGGTATAGAAGTCAAATCGGTTGAACGGACTGTAAAAAAGGTTTGTCTAAATGTCTAATCTAATTTCAAATTGAGTATATACAGAATTTAGTGATTATAGTACTTATTCCTTATGACTTCGCACATACTAACGATGGGGTAAAATGGCGCGCGATGCGGCGGAATATGCGGTGGGACATTGGTTCGGTGGAACATTTTGTCCCGTGAGGCATTTTCCTCCACTATGCCTGGCTTATTGCGGTTTTGGGTCGGATACTGTTTAGCTTTCGAATTTAGCGTTTAAATTGACCAATCGTTGCTTTTTTATTTAGATGTTTGTAGAGTGGTGGTAGTGTTCGTTTTTTGTGTTCCAAATATTGGGCCCGGTAATCAGTTTTGGTTTCGAATCGGTTTAGTGGACTGGACTAGCTCAAAGGTCTACTAATTTCAAGTATGGTTTATGTCATGTGTTTGTCCACAAGTCTCGCATGAAACTGGCGATGTTATAGATGGACATAGCAAGATGGGGATGTCGACAGTTTTAACTCCACGATATAGTAAAGTATCCGAACCACCTTTCAAAGTTATCGATGCTGTGACATTTGAAACGCAAACGGCGAATGATGCAGCTAATTAGCATCCGGTAGTAATTAAGCTGGTATGATGGTTGGTTACCTAACCCACTAAAATATTTCAACCATCAATTAAAGCCACAAAGGTTGCTGGGGGATACTATTTATATTCACTACTTTTCTAGATTTCACTATCAAAATTATATTAACCAATAAATTCCGTTAATTCCGTAGGGCACTTATAACTAGTTCGGAGTCTCGAGAAGTCTGTGCGACACCGGCCACCTCTGCCCAACCCTTCGGGGAAACAAGGCGTGATGTTATGATAAGTTATTTCTCTTTCACCTAACGGTACTCACAAGTACTTTAATTATTACGGGCTTATATTCACACGAGGACGATTCGCGTTTTTGACGAATGGTCTTTAATCACGATTTGTTTCTTTTTTAACGTCATCATTGTTTTTTAAATGCCGCGTCTTAAATCACGTACCGTCTTTTAAAAATCACGTTCGGCAAAAAACTTTTTTGTGACGGATCTGCTAAAGCGCTCGTCATAGACAACTCTATATCACGAATCAAGTGTGAACTATTCGGATATTATGACGAATCGCGAAAATGCTCCGTATCCAATGTGAACGTGCATCCGTCATGACGTATCGTTTTTATTGACGAATCGTCAATGACGGGTTCCGTGCGAATGAGCTCTAAGTTCTCTGCTAAGTAGTTCACATTCTGTGAGGGAAGAATTAACAATACTTTCGAAAACTGTGATTTTTGTTCATGTATCTTTCAGTGAGTAAAAGTCTTTCACGTGTGATATCAATAAATAATCAAATCTAAAACCAAAATTCTTTTACTAGAACTCACGTTTTACATTGAAATCACAATAAACAAAATTTGCCGGGAAACACTGAAACATTTTGTAGCAAAAATAAACACATAGTAAAAATCTTCTGCCTTAGTCTGTCGAGGGGCATTTATATAAGTTAGTTTGTTCCCCTAAGGGCAGGGGGAGCCAGTCTCGGTCGATATCACCCCTTCAAACTCAAGGGGAACGCCGAAATGCGTAGTTTCAACGTCCATTGATGATTTTGTAAGGGCGATTTAATCGGTTGCAGGTACAAATGGAGCAATGAATAGTGAAGTGGTATAGGTTAGGCAAGTAATGTTATAAATTTGTGAGGAGATCGTGTCTGTGCATTCCAGATGTCGGTGAATTACGTTGGGAGGGCAATTATAATGAGTTGGAGTAAGAAAACTTAATGAAAAGTTATTTGTTTATATTTCACGTCGTGTTCGGGAATTGGTAGCAATTTGTTGAAAATATAACTCTGTTCAGTTAGGGAATGTCGTGTGGAAAGGATATTGCTACTTAAATTTACTGACAAATAACCGTTGGGTCTAGAATCATAAAATTATGCACAAGAGATCCTTAAATAACGAAGGTGAGCACTAAGGAAGGATTTTTCGTAAATACATCCCCGAAAAGGATTAAATATGGGATGAAAGTTTGTATGGAAGTTCATCAATGCCGATGGGAAATCCCACCGGGCACACTGTTTGTTTTGTATATACTCGTAGGTAGTCATACATTTTATTGATCTCTCCTTTGACTATTGTCATCTTGAGGGATCACCCTCAAGCTATTACTATTATTTATCGAACAGAGATGTTACGGAGTTTCGATTCCGACTCCGAAAAGTCTAATATTACAAAAGATTAATATTACATCAGCGACTCCGACTTTGGCTCCGATAATTTCGAATCGGAGTCATACCGAAGATCAAGTCGTAGCGATGCACGTGACTAGAGCGCGTACAAACAACTTTTAACTTGTCACCCGGGTAATTTTTGTACACGCTCACGCTTGAAGTTTTTTTTTTTAATTTCAGAAGCGTCACGTTAATTTGTTATATTAAGTTAAGAACGGTGTATTAAGTAGTTTAATTGTTGTGATAAGTAAATTTCAATATGAAACCAAAAAAAAAATTGTTTTATGGAACATCTTTCTTGTAGCTCCAGCTCCAACTCCGGGTCCGGTTCCGACTCCGACTCCGTTTTCGACTCCGACCCATCAAATTTAAAACGTCCAGCTTTCTAATTACGCAACATATTTTCGTAAACGATTACGACAAATCTGTATCATTTTGACAGTTCAACAACATTCATTGCGTTATTTACGTTGCTCTGCAGTTTTTTTTTCGAACTTACGGAGCAATGGATTAGCAATCTGTTTCAAAACGATTCAGATTCGGATTGATTTTGCATTACGTAATTAGGGTACAGGTCCGGTTCCGGTAAAACAACCTCCGTAACATCTCTATTATCGAGCAATAAGCACAATTATTAAAATCCCCCCACTTCGTACACACGAGATAAGATAAAGTTTTTACGAGTTTACTATAGTGATCTCAAATAAAGTTGCGGAAACTTGGATTTTATGGTAATGTCGTCAATTCGGGGAGAGATGGGAATCTTTCTAGGAATTTGATAGCTTTTGCGTTTTATCGATAGAGTTCAAAATATATGCGAGTACTCTAGTATTGACGAATACCTACATAATTAGTTATTTAGACAGGTTTATGTAGGTAAGTCTATAGGTTTAAACTTTGATGTTATATTTCTTTGCCGATCTATTTACTTGAATATGAATCCTAACTATAATAATATAAATAATAATTGGCCGGTTGGAGTGAACACTGACGAGGAATAGAACTCCCACCTCTTCCTTGCCTTTATTGGCCGACTTGAGTGGAGATTCGCAAGAGCAAATGTGCTCGGAGGAAGGAAGTATTCCAGTAAGATGATGGTAGGGATCTTAACCGTACTTCCGGGATTGTCCTGATAGCCGTGGAATACCTCTCCAATCCTTATAAGCACCTCAGGACATGTTGCCCCCTTGTCGCTTCGACACTTTGTGCTAGCGACCGTTTTCGGGGGCCCATTATTGAGTGTGCAAGTCACCCCCTGCAATTTTACCTGTGTATTTTCTATAAGATATTGGTCATTCGGGGCCATAGTCTTTCCATAGTTCTAGATAACCAGTTCACTTATCCACCCAAACCCATAATCCAATATCATTGTTTCCATATCTTGCAATAGTCCTGCAACAACCGGGAGCTGTCCTTGGGTGCACTAGATTAGTGCGTACAGAGATAATCGTCAGTTAGTGCCTCGTTTCATTAGACACGTCTAACGGACCTCTGCGAGTTGGCTTCGGCCGCTCGTACGCCTCCCAAAGGTCCGGGACCCTAGAGTCCCGAGAAATGTCAAAAAATAATAATATTATAAATGCGAAAGTGAGTGTGTATTTTTGTTACGCTTTCACGCTAAAACGGCTGAACAGATTTGGATGAAATTTGGCACATGGGTAGACTATGACCTGGAGATGGACATAGGCTACTTTTAATCCTGGATCACAGACGAAGTCCCGGGCAACAGCTAGTATTATATAATTTATTCTATACTTACATTAGCATCGGTTTTCTTTCAAGGTTTATTATGGGTGACGCCGTTATACCTTTAAAATGAGGCAAAGAAAATAATAATTTTAAAATTGTTATTTTTAAGAATGGCAAAATTACGAAAACCTTTAATTAATTGGTGACCTCCTACTTATATCGTTTGACTAAAGGCTGATTTCACGAATGAAACTGAACGCAATCAGCATTTCTACGACGCGTTAAGAGCTGTCAGTGTCAAAATTGTTATGGAGTATTGTACACTGACAGCTCTTGAACGCGTTTAGATTTGCTGAACGCGATCAATTTCATTGGTGAAATCCGCACTTAGGAAGAAGTTTAAAACTTTACATCGCATACAAATACCTTAGCAGATAAGGTATTTGTATGCGATGTAAAGTTTTAAACTTCTTCCTAAGTGCGGATTTCACCAATGAAATTGATCGCGTTCAGCAAATCTAAACGCGTTCAAGAGCTGTCAGTGTACAATACTCCATAACAATTTTGACACTGACAGCTCTTAACGCGTCGTAGAAATGCTGATTGCGTTCAGTTTCATTCGTGAAATCAGCCTTTAGTCAAACGATATAAGTACAGAGTAGACATCCAACGAACAGACCGGAAAATTGGCGAATTCTTACATACCGCCACGAAGGAATGGAATTGAGAATATTAGCATAAAGGACCTTTCACACGATGCGATATTTTTCCCACCGCGGAATATTCTATGTAGGTAAGTTACTTATATCGTGTGAATATAAATCATCGGAAAAAAAACGAGCAAGCCTTACAGTATGCGACCATAATATATGATGTGTAACATCTGACATCTTGGCAGACAGTACCTCTCGGAAAATGGGTTGATACTATTCTGACGGTCAACTCTATCCCATGTTTCCACTTACATGTTTAGTTTTCCCCAGTTTTTAGGGTTCCGTAGTCAACAAGGAACCCTTATAGTTTCGCCATGTTCGTCTGTCTGTCTGTCTGTCCGCGGTTTAGCTCAAAAACCATTGGTACTAGAAAGTTGTAATTCGGCATGAGTATACACGTTAATGTCGCCGAAAAAGTGGTAAAATAAATAAAATTTTGAAAAAAACAATTATTTAGGGTACCTCCCCTACATGTAAAGTGGGGATGATATATTTTTATATCATCCACCATATGGGGCAAAAAACACACCAGTCCACACGCTAATATCCTGGACCGGGCGATTGAGTACCAACCTCTCATCGCTGCCCCGTGTGATAGAACACCAAACCAACCCTTTTTCAACAAAAACTATATTATACAAACAGTTCAGGAGGAAAAGGATCAGTCAGGAGCCCATGAAGTGCGCATCTACACAGACGGCTCAATAACACAAAACGGCTCAGGTGCTGGCGTACACTCCCTCGACCTCAACCTTAACCTTCACATACCACTAGGCACACACAGTTCGATATTCCAATGTGAATGTGTTGCCTTAACACAAGCCGCAACAGCAGTAAAGCGCTTAGGCATCCGGGACTACGGCATTAAATTCCTATCCGACAGCCTATCTGTGCTCAAAGCTTTAGAAAACAAACAAACTAACAATAAACTAATTTTTGAGTGCCATTTAGCTCTTGAGAGTTTATCGAAGTTTAATCGCATTACCCTCCAGTGGATCAAAGGGCATAGTGGATCCTTAGGCAGTGAAGCCGCTGATGAACTTGCGAAGAGAGGCTCTGATATGGAAGTGCTAGGCCCGTACCCACTTCTCCCTCTGCCTTTCTCACAATTCCGTGCGTGGATTCGCCAAAGATCGACCGAACTCCATAACAACAGATGGTCACGGGCAACAGACTGTAGACAGTCAAAATTGGCTTTACCAATTGTAGACCCGCGATTAACCAAAAAACTTCTCAACCTGGGTAGAAATAACCTTAGAATAATTATAGGAACAATTACGGGCCATAATTGTTCCTAATTGTTCCCTCAACATAGGCGCCACAGATAGCCCCCTTTGCAGGGGCTGCCTTGACGCCGAGGAATCAGCCGCCCACGTTATCCTGGAGTGCGAGGCTGTGGCTTCTCAACGGGAAGAAATCCTCGGAACAGTGAGGTCGATCCGCGTAGCCTGTGAAGCCCCCAGGAGGCTTCTGTGCTTTTGGGCGAAGCTAGGCTGGCTCTGTTAGCCAGTATCCCCACGCACAACGGACCATGAGAGTCTAAGTGCGGAAAAGGGAGTCCCATCATCATCATCATCATAGGCTTTACAATTTAACGAGTAATAATCGACCAACTTAAATTTGCGGTTGCAAAAACATGTTCTCCCATATATTCCGTATGGGAGAACATGTTTTTCAATAACAAAGTTAAGTTTGTTCTTACGATAAATTCATTCCAACTACGGAACCCTTCATTGTGCGTGGTCCGACACGCACTTGGCCGGTTTTTTTAAATTTCGATTCCCACACGAAACAAATATTTGTGTGACCTACAATTAGTTGTTGCGGGTCTGGCTGTATATATATTTTTGAAAGACCTATCCAACGATATCCCACACTATGGGAAGAACGAAAAAAAAAATTACCATCCTCACTTTACATGTAGGGGAAGTCCGAGGCCATGTGTTTTCATGGTCCTCGGAATGCGCCACCGTCGGGTTCCCAAATAACGGTAGGAGGGGTTCACATCGGCGTCAAGTCGACGATGAATTACTTGGGACTCGTCCTCGACAGTCGGTGGAACTTCGTGGAGCATTTCCGACGTTTGGCTCCCAGACTGGACCGGGCCGGGGCTGCCTTGAAGCGGCTCCTGCCCAATCTAGGGGGTCCAAACGCCTCCTGCCGGAGGCTATACGCGGGGATCGTGCGGTACATGGCCCTGTACGGGGCACCGGTGTGGGCGCATTCGTTGAGGCGGCGGCCTGCCCACCGGTTGAACACGTCCCAGAGGGTCATGGCCACCCGGCTGGTCCGGGGATACCGCACGGTCTCCGGTGAGGCGGCGAGCCTCCTTGCCGGATTGCCGCCATGGGATCTGGAGGCAAAAGTCCTCGCGCATATTTGGGAGTGGCGCGAGGAGGCGAAACGCCGGGGCTTGACTCCGATGCCGCGAGAAATCGCGGCACAGCGGACAGAGCTCCGACGGGATCTCATGGCAGCATGGAGAGTGCGATTGTCGCAACCCAGTGCTGGGCACGCCACTATTGCGGCGATAAGTCCCCTCTTTGAGGAGTGGCTGGAGAGGCGCCACGGCGTCCTCACCTTCCGCCTGACGCAGGTCCTCACCGGACACGGCTGTTTCGGGAGGTACCTGTTTCGGATAAGGCGGGAGGAAACGCCCGGGTGTCATCACTGCGTGGATCGCCCGGAGGACACGGTGGAGCATACGGTGGAGGTATGCCCGGCTTGGGCAGAGCACCGCCGTGTCCTCGTGGAGGCGATCGGTGGCGGGGATCTCTCGCGTCCGGCCCTGGTCCAGGCCATGGTACGGAGTGAGAGGGCATGGGAGGCCGTCACCTCCTTCTGCGAAGCAGTAATGCTCGCGAAGGAGGAGGCGGAGCGCGTGAGGGAGAGGCAAATTTCGCGCCCTCACGCCCCTAGCCGCCGCAGGAGGAAACGCCCCGGGCGTCGGGAATCGATCGTGGATTCCCGGCCACCGTAGGCGCGGGCTTGCGGACGGTGAGCAATGGGTAGCTCGCCGTCCGGTAAGGACCAAGCCCGGGTCGACGGCGCGTTATGTTCCACGCGCGCCTCAAAGAGATGTCAGCGAATGAAGGGGTCCGATGAGACCATTGCCTGCCGGGGTTGCGGGAAAGTCCGAAAGGGATACCGTGGCCCCCTGGCATTGCACATGCAAAAGAAGGAACACGGGTGGGTTTTAGTCAGTAAGAGTCTGACACGCCCTCCCGCTCCACCCAGAGCGGGAGGAGTCATTTGATGATTTCCCACCCAAAAAAAAAAAAAAGGGGAGGTACTCTAAATAATTGTTTTTTTCAAAATATTATTTTACCACTTTTTTGGCGTCATTAACTTGTAGGTATACTCAAGCCAAATTACAACTTTCTAGTACCAATAGTTTTTGAGCTAAACCGCGGACAGACAGACAGACATACAGACGGACATGGCGAAACTATAAGGGTTCCTTGTTGACTACGGAACCCTAAAAAAGGGAGAAATCCCTAAAAGTGGAAACACTGACTCTAGCACCGCGGGCGCTCAGCATTGGTCAAATCAAATAGCGCGCGCTTCCCCGGCTTCCTATTACCCACTTCCGTCCCATTTCACTAAATCACTCCCACAGATTGCAGGAAAGCGAGAGAAAAGATGTTACACATCAAAAACCTCATAATTATGAGTGTCTTTTATTCGACCGAGTGAAAATTGTCCTAGAGTTACAACAACCTATAACTTTTTTAACCGAGTAATCTATCAACTTCAACACATTCACGGGACTGTTTTCTACACAATTTATGTCACCCGCTTCCTGAGAACATTCCTGTAACATCCAATATAACGCTCCGAATTCATATAATCTCCCTACGTAGTGAAAGATCACACGTTTTCTGTATGGATCTACTTACGTATCGTTATAGTACCTTACGGTTTTCGGCATACGGGATTCTCATACATGTTCTTAATATACTTGTCTGTTTGTGAATTACGCTCTTAAGACGGAAAAATATTACTTTCAATTTTTCTATACCTTCAAGGTGATTATCTACAATAATATCTGTTTTAAAAGTATCTTATAAAGTTGTAAACATACCCTGTTCTAGGTTAAATTCTTACGCAATCATTCACAAAACATAAACGAGTAAAGCATTCATCTGTATTTTTTTAATATTTTTTTATATCTGTATTTACGAGTAGGTTTCAACATATCACCACTTTTTCCAACAATAATTTTTTGAATAGGTAATATTATAAAATAATTGTAAAAATCATCAACGAATCTTGAGATGGTAAAATAAACCTCAATTATATCAAATAAAAAACACCTGTGAGGTGATTTAAAATTAATTTTTTGTAGTAAGTTTTTTTTTCATATCTTTAAATCTTTATTTTTATCTCAACATAATATTACAGGCTATAAGCTATAAGTAGTAATAAGTAAATAAGTATTCAAATAAACAAATAAAAGTATATATCCATTTGCTTACATTTTCTGATACTTTTGGAACAGACCATGGTATTTTTGTTTATACTCTGCCTGAATACATTTTATTAAAGATTTTCATTTCTTTCAATATGTTAGACTTATCTCACACAGTAGGACAAACAAAGGCGCGAGTTTGTGATAAATGGAAGACATTATTTTGGTACAGCTTTAGGTTATCTTAAATGTGTTCAGCTTGCGAGGAAAATTTTGCGTGAGATATGTATGGGTAAGATAAAGCAGAAGGCCCCTTATTCGAGAAAATCATTTTTTCCGAAGCATTTGATATTGAAAAACATAAACTTGGTTACTTGAATGATTCCCGTTTGTCGTTTGTCAGGAAATCAAGTTCTTTGATTTATCTTGGTTTTGTGGATGTCCATCCTCGCAGAACATGATAGCCGAAAAAAACAACAAAATAAAAAAAGGCTTTTTTCCAAATCTTACGAATAAATCTTTGCATTTAACAAAGACAGAGGTAGTTTCCTAGAAAGCTGAATTTATTTCGAAACAGTAATAAACAATAGCTTTTCCTTCACAGTTTCCTTCATTCCTCTATACATCATTTCATCAATCGTTTTACAGTCGGATTTAAAAGCCGCTTCGTGTAAACATCAGTCGGATATTCCTGGCTACTCTCAAACTGAGGCAGCACAGACGGACACACAGACACGTAGTAAACAGTGTGTCGTTTGTGGACACAGCTATTTTCCAGCCCACACAATAGAAGGCTGAGATAAATAATATTAATATCCGCCTTTGTCCCGCAGAACAGTAAATTATTTTCTTCCTATGGTTAGGTTTGGTCATTATTAGTTCACTACATTCACTACTCTTGATTCTGCGCACATTTATTTTTGCGTTTCAATCCCTTCCCTTGATTTAGGCCTTGTGCAGACTAGTGTGACGCGACTCGAACAATATAATTTCTAAGAAAACTTCACGGTATAACAATAACCGGTGTCGCGTCGCGCTAGTCTGCACGAAGCTTCAGGCATGTCCCAGATTATCTTCGTTTCTTATAATGGACCCTTCCATCCAATATAATTATGAGGCATTAAAGCTAAGTGCACATTGCAGCCTCATCGGGCCGCAGCACAATCAAATTGCAAAATAAAAAACTTTTCGCAAAAAAAAAAACGCGACTTAAAAAAAAACGCTACAAAGTGAAAAATTACTTTAATTTCGAAAGTTTTTATTTTTACTTTTTTGTTGTCGTGCCAAATTTGCATGATAATTATTATATATACAGATGAACATAGAACCTCCACCTTTTTTGAAGTCGGTTAAAAAGTGCAGTGCGACCCGCTTGTGGTGTGAGACGGTTTAAACAAAATGTACGCAATTCATGTAGAGGACTTTTGTAATGCAGTGTTGCCCGCTCATATCCGCGTTATCCGTCAGGCACTTATAGTTTTCTGGTTTTTGCGGAACTGGGCCATTTTGGCGCAGCCGTGAGGCACACTCCCTTGCTAATTTCTTACACCACACTTTACACTTTCTTTTTAATCTGGTTTTTAATCGGTGCTAAATACTTTTTTTTGAAATGTTGGAACAACGTTTTAGAAAAACACTAGGAATTTCTCCTGTATTGTGGGTGCGTTTACAAACATTTAAACTCACATACACAAACAGCCAGACCCGGAACTAACTAATTGTAGGTCATACAAATATTTGTTCCGCGACACGCAGCGCAGCAGTCAATAGCTTAACCACTGCGCCAACCGTGCCGTCAGAAATGTGTTTTCTTTCTTCTGTCTTAAGCCCGCCTCTTTAAATTTGTGTGTTGAAGTATTAAATCTGAGTTCTATTGCTATTAACTTGAGGGTTGTTTCTACAAAGCCTGCCATAACTAAAACCACAATGTTTATGACTTAAGTAGCTCCACCGAAGAACTTAGTAGTGCTTTAACGCCATTAAGCTATAATTCTGCTCTAACATCCCATTATGTAGATAATATTATATATACTAAGGAAGCTTACCCTACGTATTTGTGTATGCAGAACTCAGAGTGGTTCTAATATGAGAGGTCTTTGGCTGGAGATTGCACTTGAGTCTATGATAAATTGGCGTTAGTGACCCATTTATATCTATGTCAAATCGTGCGGGAACTACGCAATAATGGTTTGTATCTATACATGGCTTGTTGTACCACGTTACTTCAGAAAACAAGCTGTAACCCCGGCGTTGTTTACTGGCACTGATGTAGTGCTTTCATTGTAATAAGTTAAAAAACCGTTTATGGTTATCTTCGAATTGTCTAAAATATGATTTTTTCAAAGGTTACAAATAATCAGTTTTGGCCACTAATCGGTGAATAATTGGCGCACATCCCTATTGATATAAGACAATGTGCAGTCCGGAATTCTCGTCTTTGACATGTCAGGAAAACTGGGGTGAAACTCGCACAACGCATTTAATTCAATTAAACCATTTACAGGCACTTTTGAATTGTCAAGGAGTCGGTCAGTCAGAAATAAGAAGCTAGTTGCCCATTCCAAAGCGTAGTAGGTACTTGAGAAGATCGGACAAGAAACTCCACGGACACTCTTTCAAATAAAAAACTTGTTACAAAATATTGGTTACATCACTCATGTTGTAATTATTCATGTGAGAACAATGTAGAAAGACGTGCACGTTAAAAGCGTCCGTAATGAAAAGATTAAAACAAAGAACAATTTAAATATATTAAACACAATAGATAGTTCATTTTGTTACGGGAATTCAGTCGTTTAGTTAGTCTTACCAGGATTAACTATACCAAAATAACATGTGGCATGAAACCCTTCACTCTGGTATTTGGTAAGAAAACAGAATTCCCAGATATGTGGTAACACGCGCTAAGTATGTTGATTTAGGTCTTTCGTGGAACACGTCGTACGTAATCTAGGGATTCATTTATGTTGGTAGGTAATATAATATTACGTTTTCTTTGAAGTTTGGAGTAGAGTATATGCCACAAACAGTAACTAGTATTACTATTACGAAATAAGATGAAAGGGGTGCTTATAAATATAAATAGATTACATCATTCAGTTCTTATATTAAAGTTGTTGCAAAACTACTAACTGTTTGCAATTCGTTTGAAGAACTTATAATTAAAACCGCAATGTAACAAATACTCCTTTTAAACTTAGTTCATCCTTTTCATAAACCCTGTAGTTTGAGTTTATTACACAAAGCCTCATTTTCCACAGGAACATTATGCTACAATTTGCACAAGTCCAGGGTCCAGACTCAGAACGGCTTCGCCTCAAATTACTTGCGATAAATTCATTAAGGAGAGCGGAGAGAGCGTTTTATTAAAGAATATTAAAGAAAACAAACAATATTCAGAAGCAAACATTTTTACTTGAAGATAATTACTGTGAAGGAAGGAAGGTTTTATCAAAGATTTTCCAGGATTGGTACAGATTTCAAATGAGAATATTTACGAAGAATTACACGTTCCGCATATTACTCGTAGATATGTGAAAAAGATTCTGAGTATTTTCTCATTCCCATCCTATCAAATTGTGGACCTGTCAATTTCTAAAATCTGTTACGATTCCACTTATTGTAGCATTGAGTCTTTTTTGCTTTATTTTATGTGGTATAATTTCTAGCCCTTCTAAAGTAATAGCCCTTTTAAACCAACTTTCACGACCAAAGAGAAGTGTGATAAACTGTTACACTTTCCTACATTTTATGCTTTCATTTTACCGCTTTATCAGCGTAGGAGAAAAATGAGAAATGCTTTATATACTGGTTTTATTCCTTGCAATGAAAGGACTCGCATTTGTTTAGGTGGGCAGTAAATATTTGCGAAGTCCGCTGCTTTGCGCGCGCTGGCCGACCATAGTGTACTTTTATGTTTTTTTACAACGCTGGCTGGTAGCAATTAAGATTTTCTATTTGAGATTTGCGTCAATGTGGAAAAATCTTTGTTATTGTTCGTAAATTCCTGTTATTATATTATGAGTAGATAAATCTGCAATCATTGGTCCCTAATTAACTTAAAAATCAAAATCTTTCGGTAGACACTTCTACAAAATAACATATTTGTATGCTACAAATAAAGAAGGAAAGAAAGAAAATGCGTTTATTGGCATTACAAAAACAAAAATACACCTTAAAACTATAAAAACAGAAAACAAATTATTATAATGTCAAAAGGGCCTCAGCTCAGCATAATGTCAGATGAGAACACAACCAACTGACGCTGATTTTCAGCTGCAACCCACGAGTGCCATACGCTAGAATAATAAACATAGGGAAGTGTCTGTCCGTTATAATAAATAAATTAAAGGTAAAAATAATATTCGCAAATATAATATTATGATCAGACTCAACCTATAATGTTCCTACTACTGGCACAACAGGTCTCCTTCCTGTGAGAGGGAGTGAGCCGTAATCAACCACGCGGATTTTGCAGCACTTTTTTCCGAATGTTTCGTGACCAGCTGTTTAAGCATCAGAAACAAAATGACAGCGTGACAAAGCTGCTGTCGTTTCGTGAACGTGACCATTTTACTGCCCGATGCTCTGAGACAGTGACGGAGTGATAGAACGTGTTGGTTGAAAAATGTGGATAAAGCATAGAAAGAAATAATACAAATTGAATTACAAATACGCCGAACAGATACAAGTGATGCAGGTACTGTTTTCCAACTTATATTCTGATCTTTTAAATTCCTGGACATTGCACTGTTAATAAAAGTTACACGACGTGTGAAAATGATGAATGTTTCACTAAAATTATGTAGTTGATGAAATTGGTAGAAGATGCTGTTTTGGTACACATAAATGCTGCCTGTTACGTATTGACTGTTCTCAATAACCCCTAAAACGTTTCTGAAATGATAAGAGGTAAGATATGTTCAGTACCTGACCGTATATCAAAAAGTCGTAAACGCAAAACTTCAGAACATGATACAAGTTCTACCTTGCAAAGTTGCAAAAATAAATCACCGTCGTTTTCTGCATCGTAACATAACCACACCCTATAGGGGTAGCATATTTATAGCAGCTACATGCTTGCACAATGATTGGCTCATTAAACTCGATTACATTGGCGATAAAATGATCCCGATCTATCAAATTGCCCCTCATTACGCCCTCTGTCGTAAACAACGTAATATTTTTAGATTCATCCGTTACATGTGTTATGTTCTTCGCAGATTTGAATCTGGAATTTGTGTTCGTGATTTTTTTTTCGGATTCTGTTTGAATTCGGATTGATGTTTTATGATTGAGCTTTCTTCATACTCACAATTTTGTTTTTGTTGTGACTGATATTATTTATTTGTATGTCGTATTGCTCTTCCGCGAATTTTATTGCAAGATTTTTAAAGGTCTTTGTCACTGTCTTGAGAATTTTGTCGTACCTCTATATATATAATGTTAGCAAAACACACTCAACTGTATATATATATATATATATATATATATATATATATATATATATATATTCTTAATTAATAATAATTCTTATCTTATTAGGCGTAACAATAAAAACCAAATGTGTTGCTGAAATTAAAGAAATTTATTTATCATCTAAGTTTTACTAAATAAAATATAAGTACCTAAACTAAAATTGTGTACTAGTTATTATTATACCTAATAATACATATGTCGGCGTCACATTGTAAACAACACGTGCATCGGGCTACGCTGTAGCACTATGGCGCTGTAGCGCGCTACGACATTCTCCCACCTCCTCGCTGCTGGGCGGAGTTAGTGATCGCTACGTCGTAGCGCGCTACGTCTTTGCCCCACCTACAATACTACCGTATAAAAGAGTCCGCACGGCGGCGAAATGGGATTCTACCTTCAGGCGTTGCCCAGTGCACAGGTTGTATTGCTTTCAATTATTGTTACTCTGCCTCTCTGTACATTGTTACTATTTTGTGTAAACTAAGCTATTACTGGGTGTCATGGCTATTTGTGTCTTGAAACTGATTAAGTGTAGTTTCGTGTAAAATTAATTGATTAAATAATTTATAAGAAAATCTAAATTCTTATTATTTAAAGAACCTCTTTTATTTTACAATATATCTGATCCTGTGCCTTCATCAGAAGTGGGATCAGACCCACTCCCACCTTTATCTGGGACTGCCAGTAATTTAATACAGGAACAAATGTAATTTTTTTTCGGCTAGTATGGAGCCAAGTAAAAAAATAAATAAAAAATAGCAGATAGTATGACACCTAGCTACATGACACCCAGTACGCAGTCAATGCTGTTTCCTTTCAATCCTGATGCACCTGAAACTGACATGATCAACTGGTGTGCGTTAAAATCAAGCCAGATAATATTTCATGGGTTATTGTTGTAACGTTACATTTTCCCGGGAGGGGGAAAATGTAAGGTCAGTGAAGTAACTGTCACCAGAACTGGAGGAGTCCCGGCTTAAAAGAAAAAGTAAAAAAAGAAAAGGTAAAATAATTTAATTTTAAATAAATAAGGCCAGGGAAACCGGGGTAGAAAATTGAAGGTCCAAGTTGTTGAAGAAAAGAGGCTCGCAGGTTGTGAAGAAAAGAGGCTCGTAGATTGTGCAGAAAAGAAGCTCGTAGATTACGCAGAATAGAGGCTCGTAGATTGTGCAGAAAAGGGGCTCGAGTCAGGCCTCCACGTCGCCGACCTCGGAGGGGCAGGCCGTGGTAGAGAGGACCGGCAGAGGGCTGAGAGCTATCAGCGGTCGGCGTCACCGGTTTGCACGACGTTATCCCACGAACGATGTCCGGTGTACAAAGACGCGTAGACTTGAGTTTCGAGTTTGAGTTTTCTTCCAGCACAGCCCCCGCTATAAGAGGGCACAGTCCTCCCACCGAGCGCTATCAACAGGACCTCCTGCCAAGGCGAGCCCAAGAGTAAAACTGGTCTACTGGCCCCGGCTCCCTTCCTTTTCGGATCGGTTGTCATTTCAAAGTTTTAATGTGATTCTAGAACATAAAAGAATAATAATTTATAACAAGGTCTAATACGTATACAACCTAACCTACTGGCAGCTCTAGCAATAAATTAAAAATAAAACCTAGGCTTGTCATTATCTGACATTACAAAAAGTAAACAAACATTCGGAGAGCACTAGAAAATCTAAATAGCTCTAAATATAGAGGCCTAGGATTGCTTAAACTACAGACAATGGCCATGCAGATAATTGGAGAGAACATGTAATATCTAATTAAAATAGCCAAAACGTAAGTAAAAAAATACGAACATTACATTTCCCCGACAACCCCGGAAAATTTTTGATTACAATGAAAAAATTTTGTTATTAAGTAAGATAAGGCATTGACCAGCTAAAATTAACCTATATGACTATTTATAGTGGTACAGAAAGTTTTACAAAAAATAAAAATTACGCTACCCGATAACCCCAGAAAATTTACAACTGAGAAAATTTCGATGTTGTAAAAAATAACCTTGCTCTTTCATACACCTTTCATCAACCCCCATTTCATACTCCCTCAATCATACATCACCAACATACTTAGGGGATATGGTTCACATTCTATGACTCATACTCCACAAGGAAATTTTTTTTAGAGTTACGAAGGCTTATTTATTTTAATTAGGTGTCGTAATCCGCACCTTTTTTAAAACCCGTTAAAACTAAAATAAATATTTACAAAGCTTTCCCAGCTTAAGAAAAGCAGTCAAGGTTTGAAAGCATAATTGCTTAAGAAAAGCCTTCAAGTTTCAAGTAGTTCAAGTATTAAAAATAAAACTTTCCAGCTTAAGAAAAGCAGTCAAGGTTCAAAGCATAATTGCCTTTTCAAGTAGCTAAATTCAAGTAAAAAAAAGATAAAGATATGGACACACCAAGGCTTATTTAACGAGTTAAGTACCGCTCGACACTAAGGCTTTATTTTACGAGTTATGCTACCGCTCGACACAATGGCTTATTTAAAGAGTTGTGTACCGCTCTACAAAAAAAAAAGTGGACTAAAAATGCCAAAAGTTTCTGGAGAAAGTAAAATTTGTGAAGTATTTACAATGAACTTAATGTTAAATGGTTTTTACATTATTATAAGTAAAAATGTTTAAAAAAAATAAAATAAACACTAAGTCAAGATGTTAAGAGATTGTAACGTTACATTTTCCCGGGAGGGGGAAAATGTAAGGTCAGCGAGGTAACTGTCACCAGAACTGGAGGAGTCCCGGCTTAAAAGGAAAAGTAAAAAAGAAAGGGTAAAATAATTTAATTTTAAATAAATAAGGCCAGGGAAACCGGGGTAGAAAATTGAAGGTCCAAGTTGTTGAAGAAAAGAGGCTCGCAGGTTGTGAAGAAAAGAGGCTCGTAGATTGTGCAGAAAAGAAGCTCGTAGATTGTGCAAAAAAGAGGCTCGTAGATTGTGCAGAAAAGGGCCTCGAGTCAGGCCTCCACGTCGCCGACCTCGGAGGGGCAGGCCGTGGTAGAGAGGACCGGCAGAGGGCTGAGAGCTATCAGCGGTCGGCGTCACAGGTTTGCACGACGTTATCCCACGAACGATGTCCGGTGTACAAAGACGCGTAGACTTGAGTTTCGAGTTTGAGTTTTCTTCCAGCACAGCCCCCGCTATCAGAGGGCACAGTCCTCCCACCGAGCGCTATCAACAGGACCTCCTGCCAAGGCGAGCCCAAGAGTAAAACTGGTCTGCTGGCCCCGGCTCCCTTCCTTTTCGGATCGGTTGTCATTTCAAAATTTTAATGTGATTCTAGAACATAAAAGAATAATAATTTATAACAAGGTCTAATACGTATACAACCTAACCGAGCATGTAAATAAGGCCAGGGAAACCGGGGTAGAAAATTGAAGGTCCAAGTTGTTGAAGAAAAGAGGCTCGCAGGTTGTGAAGAAAAGAGGCTCGTAGATTGTGCAGAAAAGAAGCTCGTAGATTATGCAGAAAAGAGGCTCGTAGATTGTGCAGAAAAGGGCCTCGAGTCAGGCCTCCACGTCGCCGACCTCGGAGGGGCAGGCCGTGGTAGAGAGGACCGGCAGAGGGCTGAGAGCTATCAGCGGTCGGCGTCACCGGTTTGCACGACGTTATACCACGAACGATGTCCGGTGTACCAAGACGCGTAGACTTGAGTTTCGAGTTTGAGTTTTCTTCCAGCACAGCCCCCGCTATTAGAGGGCACAGTCCTCCCACCGAGCGCTATCAACAGGACCTCCTGCCAAGGCGAGCCCAAGAGTAAAACTGGTCTGCTGGCCCCGGCTCCCTTCCTTTTCGGATCGGTTGTCATTTCAAAGTTTTAATGTGATTCTAGAACATAAAAGAATAATAATTTATAACAAGGTCTAATACGTATACAACCTAACCTACCGGCAGCTCTAGCAATATATTAAAAATAAAACCTAGGCTTGTCAGTATCTGACATTACAAAAAGTAAACAAACATTCGGAGAGCACTTGCGAAGAAAAGAGGCTCGTAAATTGTGCAGAAAAGAAGCTCGTAGATTATGCAGAAAAGAGGCTCGTAGATTGTGCAGAAAAAGGCCTCGAGTCAGGCCTCCACGTCGCCGACCTCGGAGGGGCAGGCCGTGGTAGAGAGGACCGGCAGAGGGCTGAGAGCTATCAGCGGTCGGCGTCACAGGTTTGCACGACGTTATCCCACGAACGATGTCCGGTGTACAAAGACGCGTAGACTTGAGTTTCGAGTTTGAGTTTTCTTCCAGCACAGCCCCCGCTATCAGAGGGCACAGTCCTCCCACCGAGCGCTATCAACAGGACCTCCTGCCAAGGCGAGCCCAAGAGTAAAACTGGTCTGCTGGCCCCGGCTCCCTTCCTTTTCGGATCGGTTGTCATTTCAAAGTTTTAATGTGATTCTAGAACATAAAAGAATAATAATTTATAACAAGGTCTAATACGTATACAACCTAACCTACCGGCAGCTCCAGCAATAAATTAAAAATAAAACCTAGGCTTGTCATTATCTGACATTACAAAAAGTCAAAAAGTAAACAAACATTCGGAGAGCACTAGAAAATCTAAATAACTCTGAATATAGAGGCCTAGGATTGCTTAAACTACAGACAATGGCCATGCAGATAATTGGAGAGGACATATAATATCTAATTAAAATGGCCAAAACGTAAGTAAAAAAATACGAACATTACATTTCCCCGACAACCCCGGAAAATTTTTGATTACAATGAAAAAATTTTGTTATTAAGTAAGATAAGGCATTGACCGGCTAAAATTAACCTATATGACTATTTATAGTGGTACAGAAAGTTTTACAAAAGATAAAAATTACGTTACCCGATAACCCCAGAAAATTAACAACTGAGAAAATTTCGATGTTGTAAAAAAAACCTTGCTCTTTCATACACCTTTCATCAACCCACATTTCATACTCCCTCAATCATACATCACCAACATACTTAGGGGATATGGTTCACATTCTATGACTCATACTCCACAAGGAATTTTTTTTGTAGAGTTACGAAGGCTTATTTATTTTACTTAGGTGTCGTAATCCGCACCTTTTTTAAAACCCGCTAAAACTAAAATAAATATTTACAAAGCTTTCCCAGTTTAAGAAAAGCAGTCAAGGTTTGAAAGCAATAATTGCTTAAGAAAAGCCTTCAAGTTTCAAGTAGTTCAAGTATTAAAAATAAAACTTTCCAGCTTAAGAAAAGCAGTCAAGGTTCAAAGCATAATTGCCTTTTCAAGTAGCTAAATTCAAGTAAAAAAAAGATAAAGATATGGACACACCAAGGCTTATTTAACGAGTTAAGTACCGCTCGACACTAAGGCTTTATTTTACGAGTTATGCTACCGCTCGACACAATGGCTTATTTAAAGAGTTGTGTACCGCTCTACAAAAAAAAAAGGGGATTAAAAATGCCAAAAGTTTCTGGAGAAAGTAAAACTTGTGAAGTATTTACAATGAACTTAATGTTAAATGGTTTTTACATTATTATAAGTAAAAATGTTTAAAAAAAATAAAATAACCACTAAGTCAAGATGTTAAGATTTAAAAAATAAAACTTATAAGCGTAAAATATTATAAGACATTAAGATAAAACAATTCAAAAACACAGGAGATAGAAAACTACACTTTAAAATCTTTAACGTGCCATTTTCCTCTTAAGCCGTTCTGCTCCTCCAAAATGAAAACCAGTGGTGACAAATCAAACTAAATGAATTAATGTTTAAAGTGTTGATTTATGTTAAGTTTTGTATAAACGACCACAGGATATTGTCCTGCAGCCGTCGTGAAGTGTGCCAGCCCCCAACTAGTAAGTGACCACGAATGGTTTTAAGAACACTCACTAGCGAAGACTGGTTACGGTTACCAGAGGGTAACCGCAGTAGTGTGCAAGTGTGTGGGATGCAGTATAGTGAGGTATTAGTAGAGAGTTATAATGTACCTAGGTGGTAACGACTATAGGATATTCTCCTATAGTACGTCGTAGAGTAAGCCAAACCCCAACTTGTAAGTGACCACGAATGGTTTTAAGAACACTTGCAAGCGAAGAATGGATGACAATTACCAGTAGGTAAAAGTAATGTGTGTGTGTGTGTGTGTGTATGTGTTTGTTTCAGTATAAAGAAGTCTTGTAAAGGTTGAGATGGATGAGGTGATGAAAATAATAGCTTACCAAATTTATGCAGAAAAGAGGCTCGTAGATTGTGCAGAAAAGGGCCTCGAGTCAGGCCTCCACGTCGCCGACCTCGGAGGGGCAGGCCGTGGTAGAGAGGACCGGCAGAGGGCTGAGAGCTATCAGCGGTCGGCGTCACCGGTTTGCACGACGTTATCCCACGAACGATGTCCGGTGTACAAAGACGCGTAGACTTGAGTTTCGAGTTTGAGTTTTCTTCCAGCACAGTGCAGAAAAGGGCCTCGAGTCAGGCCTCCACTTCACCGACCTCGGAGGGGCAGGCCGTGGTAGAGAGGACCGGCAGAGGGCTGAGAGCTATCAGCGGTCGGCGTCACCGGTTTGGGCGCCAGATTGTAACGTTACATTTTCCCGGGAGGGGGAAAATGTAAGGTCAGTGAAGTAACTGTCACCAGAACTGGAGGAGTCCCGGCTTAAAAGGAAAAGTAAAAAAAGAAATAGTAAAATAATTTAATTTATGTAAATAAGGCCAGGGAAACCGGGGTAGAAAATTGAAGGTCCAAGTTGTTGAAGAAAAGAGGCTCGCAGGTTGTGAAGAAAAGAGGCTCGTAGATTGTGCAGAAAAGAAGCTCGTAGATTACGCAGAATAGAGGCTCGTAGATTGTGCAGAAAAGGGGCTCGAGTCAGGCCTCCACGTCGCCGACCTCGGAGGGGCAGGCCGTGGTAGAGAGGACCGGCAGAGGGCTGAGAGCTATCAGCGGTCGGCGTCACCGGTTTGCACGACGTTATCCCACGAACGATGTCCGGTGTACAAAGACGCGTAGACTTGAGTTTCGAGTTTGAGTTTTCTTCCAGCACAGCCCCCGCTATAAGAGGGCACAGTCCTCCCACCGAGCGCTATCAACAGGACCTCCTGCCAAGGCGAGCCCAAGAGTAAAACTGGTCTACTGGCCCCGGCTCCCTTCCTTTTCGGATCGGTTGTCATTTCAAAGTTTTAATGTGATTCTAGAACATAAAAGAATAATAATTTATAACAAGGTCTAATACGTATACAACCTAACCTACTGGCAGCTCTAGCAATAAATTAAAAATAAAACCTAGGCTTGTCATTATCTGACATTACAAAAAGTAAACAAACATTCGGAGAGCACTAGAAAATCTAAATAGCTCTAAATATAGAGGCCTAGGATTGCTTAAACTACAGACAATGGCCATGCAGATAATTGGAGAGAACATGTAATATCTAATTAAAATAGCCAAAACGTAAGTAAAAAAATACGAACATTACATTGTTAAGGAAAATCATTTTGATTTAATTATCAAAATTCAAATTGATAATAAATTCGAGGCAGGAATGCGAATTTACCGGAAAATGTACTAACCGGTTTTGGCATATCTATCCTGTCACAGTGCGATGACAAAATTTGGCCTACTATCAATTCTGTCGTTATAAACGATAAGAATCAACTCTTCCGCATACTGCGCAGCTTCTCATTAAAGAGAAGAATTGAAGAACCAGGTACGTCTGAATCGTACACTTAAATGCCCCGTCCGTCAACACCATTTCGGAGAAATTGCAATTCGATCGGTTCTAATAACGTTAATTGCTCACTCCAAATAAAATTCCCAACCATGGTACAAAACTGTCTTCTCGATGTTACATATCATATCATGTCTTGCCTGACAAATTTCTCAATGAAAACGTATTATGAGGTCGCGTCATTTTGGGGCAAGGAATATCCGTTGTAGTTAGTAACGATGCCTTAACTTTTTCCAATAATAAAATTTCAAATCTTAGCTCTAAATTGGAAATGCCTCTTGACATTAATTCGATTGACACAGATCTTACCGGTAAAGAAAAGGAACTTTTGATTGAAATAAATATTCCTCACATTTTATACAAAATCTTCCGATTACGCGTATTAATACCAAAGAGCTAAAATCGATCTCATAAATCCAAATAAAACTGTACATAGGCGACCTTACAGGCTATTTTGGAACACAAGACAACACAAGTTTACACCGAGTTAGGAATCGTTAATAACAAGGTTCAAGAATTACTAGATGTTTACATAATTCGAGAAAATTCTTCTCCTTTCGCGAGTCCCATATTATTAATTAAAAAAAGGGACGGTAGCGATCGTATGTGTGTTGATTACCGGGAACTTAATAGCAATACTCGACCAGACAGCTATCCTTTACCACTAATTAGTGATCAAATCGATAAGTTACATGGGGCCTGTTTCTTCTCTAATTTGGATATGGCCACTGGATTTCACTAATTTGCGTCCATAAGGAGTCTATAGAAAACTGCTTTTGTTATACCTTCGGGTCAATTTGAGTACCTAACCATGCCGTTTGTTTTACGAAACGCTCCACAGGTTTTTCGAAGGGCTATAAATACGGCACTTAAACCTCCTGAATCAGAGACCGTTCAAGAAGGGTTGGTTCGTTTAAATAGATTAACTTTAAAAAATGTTCATTTATGAAGACAAAAATTTTATATCTGGGTATCGTAATATCCTCTGGAGAGGTTAGACCAAGCGCTCATAAGGTTGAAGCCCTAAAAAATATCCCTCCTGCAAGCACTGCTACTCAGGTTCATCAATTTACAGGCCTGGCCACATATTTTCGACAATTAATTCCAAATTCCGTTCAAATTACTTGCCGTCTGAAATATCACACACATACGATATTAGACAGGGAATACTTTATCGTAAGATCTAATGTAATAAAACCACTAAATGGTTACCAATATTGCCACACTCTTTAACCTGATCAATGATTAATCATGGACACAGCCAAATAAAACACAATGGTTATGAAAAAAAAAAAAACGCTAGATAAATTATACGATCCTTATTGGTTCCAAAAAATGTTCAAACTAAAAAATAAAAATAAATGTAGATTCGTGTGTCGTTTGTAAGGTTTCCAAAGGTACGTCGGGTGCCCAGCAGGACCATCTATATCCAATCCCTAAATTGCCCATTCCATGGCATACAATTAATTTGGATTTAACTGGCAAACTCCAGTATTGAGAGTATTGTTCCGTGATTATTGATGGTTTTACAAAATTCGTCTTGTAAGAGCATACCTTAACCCAAATGCATCTGATGCTATTAAATCACTTAAAAATGCAGTGAACTTGTTTGGCGCTCCTAAAAGAATAGTTGCATATCGTGGTAGGTCATACGACAATGCTGAATTTAAGAATTTTTGTAAAGATAATCATATCATATTATAGCCACTGGTTCCAGTAGGGCAAATGGTCAGGCCCAGCGTATGCTCACTATAGTTGAAACATATTCGGACAGCTTATGGCAAGATCATGTAGGCGACATCCAATTAACTCTCAATAGTACTCGTTGTAGAGTAACAGGGTTCACGCCCTTGGAAATAATACCAAATTCATTAAAGATATTAAGAGTATCGAGACTAATAATCCTGATGAAGATAGGTTAAACCTCGAAACCATTCGATCCGATGCTTCTGCTAGTATAAAAAGTTGGCTCAATATGACACAGGTCGATTAAACAAGGGTAAAGCTATAGTTAAACCTTTTTCAGTAGGTGACTCTGTCTTTGTTAAAAGCGAAGAAAGACACCAAACGAAACTAGACCGTAAATGCAAAGGCCCCTTTAAAATAACCGCTATTTTGGAAAATGATGGGTACGAATTAAAACACATTAATGGAAACAATAGAGTCTACAAATACTCTCACGAAAACTTGCGAGAAGTACCCCGTGGTCAGTCATTGTTTTTGGAAATCACAGAAAATTTTGATGAGGATGACGTGTCGGCGGATAATAACAACACAGAGGTTCTTGTTCACGAGACTAGGCAACATATTAACTTTGATGATATTCAGTCTACTAATAGTGATACTATCTCTGCCGATAATAATACCATGTCTGCCAATAGTGATACCATGTCTGCTAAATGTGACACTATATCTACCAGTTCTCATAGTAATGCATATTGTAGAAACCCTGGTTTACGTGCTGTTTCAGTAGAATCTATTGGACCTGAATCAATTAACATTGTAACAGAAGCACTTGTACATCAACCAAAGTATTGAGGTATTTGTTAATTAAGCTAAAGGAACGATACTTGTTCGGCCTAGCTAGATCCGGTCCAGTTTAACTGAAGGGATACACCTGAAGGGCAAAACTATTGCCGGACCAGGGGACTGATCTTGTAGGGTCAGAAGTTGACCGGACCAAGCCTTGTAGAGTCATAACTGACTGGACCAAGTGGTCAAATATCTGGAGGGTCAGAAGTTGACCGGACCAAGCCTTGTAGAGTCATAGCTGACTGGACCAAGTGGTTAAATATCTGAAGGGTATAAGTAGACCGGACCAGAAACAATAGCAGGATGACCAAACGGTACTTAATCAGTTTTTCATGTTCTAGATGTGGCATTGTGGGCTAAGCGTGCGAGGACGTCCGCACGTCAGTATGGCCGTGTCGGCGTCACATTGTAAACAACACGTGCATCGGGCTACGCTGTAGCACTATGGCGCTGTAGCGCGCTACGACATTCTCCCACCTCCTCGCTGCTGGGCGGAGTTAGTGATCGCTACGTCGTAGCGCGCTACGTCTTTGCCCCACCTACAATACTACCGTATAAAAGAGTCCGCACGGCGGCGAAATGGGATTCTACCTTCAGGCGTTGCCCAGTGCACAGGTTGTATTGCTTTCAATTATTGTTACTCTGCCTCTCTGTACATTGTTACTATTTTGTGTAAACTAAGCTATTACTGGGTGTCATGGCTATTTGTGTCTTGAAACTGATTAAGTGTAGTTTCGTGTAAAATTAATTGATTAAATAATTTATAAGAAAATCTAAATTCTTATTATTTAAAGAACCTCTTTTATTTTACAATATATCTGATCCTGTGCCTTCACATACCTGAAATTAAAGCAACGACATTTAAAGTAATTTGTTACACCTATGTCGATTCTCTATTATATTATTCTAATAAAATATTTAACAACTAAAACTGTATTATATTTTCATATTAACTCGACGTCTGAGCTAACTTTTTCTGGTTGACATTGTCATCCGTACCAACTGTCACCGTAGTATAGACTCTTTAGTGTAACTATGAAAAAGTATTAACAACTAAAGAAATACATTAGTTTTACATCTCCCCCCCCTAAAGAAGAAAATTCACAACTTTTCTTTCTAAGCTACTCTTCCCCTTCTTCTTTATTTCCGAATGCAGGGACCGGAATAAGTTTTGTGATATGGAAAAGATTTGATTCATTTTTTCTGTGTCTTGTTCCTATTCTGTATATAGAGTTTGAAATTTTTTCTAGAATCTCAAAGGGGCCAATTTTCAGTTCATCTAATTTATTTCTGTTTAGTTTGTTTCCATTTTCCACGTAAACCATATCCCCTATATTAAATTCATAGTGTTTACGATTTTTATCAAAAAGTATTTTGTTATACTTATGTGATTTTATTGTATTTTCGAGTGCTGTTTCTCTATCTCTAATCCAGTCATTGTTTGATTTTTCTTCTTTCAATTCATTCGGTAAAATGTTTAAATCTGTACCATAACAAAGATAACTTGGTGTAAAGCCAGTAACCGAATGAATCGTTTTATTATATATACTGACGCATTCTTGAGCGATTGTTGCCCAGGCTCTCTTTTTTTGTGCTCCATTTATTTTGCATCTGATTTTGTTAACTAGTCTGGTTCAACCTCTCATTTAGACATTTGAGAAAGGTGCATTGACTGCTGTGAAGACCATAGGTATCTGCTTGCCATTTATGAATTCTTTAAATTCTTTCGAATTGATTCCCGGGTACTGATCGCAGAGAAGCATACCAATGTCTTCTGTTTCTGCTTTATTCTTGACTAATTTCATGAAATCATTGGCACATTGCGTCTTAGAGGTGAGAATAAATCCATACCTAGTAAAGTGATCTACTAACAGATGTAGATATTTTTTGGTCGATCTTGAACCTCCAAAACCTCCAATTGTGTCTATAGAGATTATTTCAAAAGGCTTTGTGGCCGGGCCTAGATGAGACATCAAACCAAACCGATCGTGTCCTCTTGATTTATTTTTAATACAAATTTCACAGCTTCTACAAGTTTTCTTTATATTTTTTGTCAAATTTTTAACAGTGTAATGTGGACCTATCATTATTTGCATTTGTCTAATTCCAATGTGGCATAGGTATTCATGTATATTTTTTAGGAGTTTGATGCTAAACTCTTCTGACAGCATTATTTTTTCTTTTCCCCTGTCTTTTCTTAAGTATACACTGTGTTTTTTAATTAATTTGTTTTTGTTATTTTGTATTTCTTCATTATTATTTTGATCTATTATAATATCCTCTAGTTTTATCAGGTTAACAACTTTTAATTGTTCATCTCTATTATCATCTGACTCTAATACTGGATTTCTGCTTAAACAATCCGCTTCTAAATTGTTTTTTCCTGGAGCATATTTTATTGTAAAGTCATATTGTGATAAATAATAGGTTAAATCACCTAACTCTTCATCTGTTCTAGATTTTAGATTCATGTTTTCTAGTGGTTTGTGGTCAGAATAAACTAAATGTTTTTCCTATTAACCAGTACTGCCAATATCTCACGGCTTCTTTTATAGCTAAACATTCCAGGTATATTGCTTTCTTCTATTTTTGAGCTTGACTAAGTTTTTTTGAAAAATAAGCCACTAATTAGTTTTTTTGATCAGTTTCATTTAACTCCGCTTCTATCACTGAATTGTTTACATGTTTGATGAATCTTTCCTTTACTTTACTATCTTCTTTTGGTCTGAACCAACATATAGACTCTGAATGATACCGAGTACCTTTATTTAGTTTTTCACAAATTTTACATGAATTTTTATCTTTAGTTCCTTGATAAACATTTTTTTTCTTGTCCGCGAAACTCCTTTTATTAACGATCTGTTCGTACTTGCTCACTTCATTAAATAAATCCACAGTATGTTTTAACATTGCCCTATCGATTTTATTAAGAATAAATTCCGGTAAACCAGCTGCAATAAGATCAATCAAAGTACCTGTGTCAATTGATTCTCTATCTAATAAGAGTTTTTCTTTTCTTATAGCATAATCCAACAATGAACCATTCTTGTATTTAAATAGTAATGCATAAGTAACTGGAATCCAGCCCTTGTTTGCAAAAGTTCCACAGAATTTATTTTGCCATGTTGACCACTCTGAGTTCATTGTTAATTTTATAATCATTGAGCCGTACCAGTACATACAAGACTTATCCATGAATAATCTGAGTATTTCAATTTTGTTTTCATCTGTTGTGACGTCAAAACGTAAACATTATTTTAAAAATATATCCATCCATTGATTTGCATTCGAAGTTTTGCTTGTAAATTTTTCAATCACAAACTGTTCTGCAATATGCTTTAAGCTCTGCCGCGGCTGTTTATGTTCCTGTGAATTTTTAACTAACTTCTCTAATAAATTCTCCAATGTACCAGTTTCAGCTTGATGTGCTTCAGCAAATTGTTCTTGATTTATCTCTTCTAAAAATTGATCCTCAAATTGTACATTATCATCTTCATCCATGTAAACATTTCTAAGTTGTTCTGTCATTGCTATCCAAACTCTTCTTACCTGGTACCTTTGTTTTAAACTGTTTTTTACTTTACGATACACATCCGTTTTTATTGGAGACGGGTTGGTCGTCGAACAGTAAGGTCGTTTCGGGAGCGAGCTCAGACCCATAATTTTTTGCGAAAAAAAAAAAACTCTTTCTGTACTTATGGCAAGATCGCGTCGCTTGCCGCGAATTCGAACAGTGCGTTGATACTGGTGTTTTTATATTGTTTTTGATAATACTGTGACCTTACTAATCGCCAAATAAATACATTAAAATAGTGCGGTGAGTGAGGTGTCTACCTAAGTGCGTTCCGGACATCAGGCGAGCGTCCCAGAGCATTCAAGAAACCCAAGTTAATCTGGTGAAATCTTTCTTTATCTTTCAGGGCTTTGCTCTGCAAAAGCGGTATTTTATTTGATAGATTAAAGGACGTGAAAGTGATGTGCCAAGCGCACATTTAACTCTTATTTTCTAAGTAAATGTTTTATATCATATTACAAATTTTAATGTTATTAATTTTATTATGCGCATATTAAATACCTATATAATGGCATTATCGCTTTAGATTTCGTACAAAACTATTTTCTCATAAAAGACCATCAATTTAAGTCACTTGTTAATTTTGTCCCTACACAGGTTTAATTGTTTTATGGGCTAAATAAAGTACCCAACTTTAGAATAATGCGTGTGGGACATTTTTAATAATACTCTATGCTGTTTATAGTGTTCCAAAAACGTTTTTTAATACGGAGCATTGTTCTGTGAGGGTTGCGTGGTAAATTTGTGATTTTACGATTTCGGAACGCTGTACGCTCGATGACCGCATCTGGATTGCAGCCCCCTTTTTTTTTGCGCCAGAAGTGCGCCCGCGCCGACCTTAGAAAGGGCGCATAGCAATTTGAAATTTGACTTGTGACGGTATTTGTGTCTAGTATGGAATGATTGTCGGGGTATCTCAGTAAATGCGCTGTATAATCTGACATGGAAAGCGTAACTGTAGATGGTGTTAAATGCGACATAGGTACCTACTTTGTTTTTTATCATTTATTATTTTTAGGTATTATATAATCAAACATCAGTTTGAGTCTACAGGGTGATAGTTAGGTGCATTCCTTGAAATTGGGTTATACTCGAATTAATTTAAAACAAATATGACGGGTGAGTATCGTCTTTTTACGCTTTTAAAGTTTAATGGAAGTTTTCCGGGTCTTACCAAAAAAAATTCTAATGTAAGAAATCTGCTCGACTCTGGACGCAAATTTTATACTTTTCTGATTGCATGGAAAACCTTATCCCTGGTCCCGTCCGTGCTTGAGCTGCGACCGGACGAAGGTATTGTGAAACATCTTCAATGAAAAAACGCACTACTTCTGTTGGTTCTTTACGGTCTTTTTCTCTTTTTACTTACAAAAACAAGAGCCTCAGCAATAATCTGATGCTGCAGTGATATGGGTTGATGAGCGTAGGTAGGCGGTACTGTAGCGGCCGAGCGTTGCAAGCAGGAATGGTCCGTACGGGGTCCAGATGTGCGCCGCCCGCGATTGTACGAACATAAAAACAAGAATTCGGGAGACGCGGGTCGGAAGTTTTGTCTTATTAATTATCTGTGCGGAATAGTGTGCATAATTTAGAAATATAATTGCGTCAACCTGAGGTGAACAGTGAAGTTCTACCGCGTCAGAGCTGGACATAGACAACGAGGAGGACTTTATTAACCACGCTAGGAATAAACCAAGCCAGAAGACCAAACATGAAAATAACGTTGACAGAAAAACCGCAACCAAACGCATCAAGAACGAGCTAGCACATGCGCACAGGCGCCGAAAACCACACCTGTAACATGCAATACAAGACCAAATCCGAGAAAGCTGGCTGACCTATTTATGCATGTAATAGCAATCTCAAACAGAACATGACTCACTTCGACAAGGAAATATTTTTTGGATGGACTCGGCTGAAGACCGAGATAAGCTTAAGAAGACTGCTAACGAGATTTACAAGAAACATGAAACGGATAGCAGCGAAATCCTCAGAGGAAGACTTTGGAAACAACAAAAACTGGTACTTAAAAAGATGCCCTTCCACAGATAAAATCACCCGTCTCTCCACTAGTCCATTGCTTACTCAAGGATGCATATCCGGTATGGCTCGTAAATCCTTTCCTATCCTGAGGGCACGTCTTCCCTACCATTACCGCGCCCCCCGGTCTACTCCTTGATATGCAATGGCCTTTGTAGTCCCATGAAACATGAGACTTCATGGGCTAGTGCAAATCTAGGGGTTCATTCGATTTATCGAGTCTGGTTAAACCACGCTGGGATCGGTGCCTTTCATTCATTCATTCATTCATACGATACGCATCCGTTTTTATTATTTCTAAATGTAGAGAAGCTGGTTGTAGCTCTTCTGGTATTGCATATACTTTACTATCACTTGTGGCTATTGCAATTATAGAAAAAATATTGGATTTTCCATCACTTCCAGGCAATAGTGTGAATTCAAAACGAAGTTTCGACATTTCGAAGTAATTTTTTAACAAAAAATGTCGTTTTATAAGATAATTCTTATCTTATTAGGCGTAACAATAAAAACCAAATGTGTTACTGAAATTAAAGAAATTTATTTATCATCTAAGTTTTACTAAATAAAATATAAGTTCCTAAACTAAAATTGTGTACTAGTTATTATTATACCTAATAATACATACCTGAAATTAAAGAAACGACATTTAAAGTAATTTGTTACACCTATGTCGATTCTCTATTATATTATTCTAATAAAATATTTAACAACTAAAACTGTATTATATTTTCATATTAACTTGACGTCTGAGCTAACTTTTTCTGGTTGACATTGTCATCCGTACCAACTGTCACCGTAGTATAGACTCTTTAGTGCAACTATGAAAAAGTATTAACAACTAAAGAAATATATTAGTTTTAGTGGTTTTACCACAGACATATCGTCCCCGTAGAGCGAAAAGTCACTAAGTCGAAAAATGCCCAAAATGACTTATCAACGTCACTAAGATCAACATTTTCTTCTCTAAATATCTGTCTAACCGTCATTTTTGTAGCTGCCCATGCTTTTGTTTTACGCAATGTGAAAAGTAAGTAAGTCTACACTTTGGACCCCACAGCATAAAGGAAGAAATAACTAAATTAGTAAATTATTATGCATTTATCGAAAATTTACATCACCCGAATTTAAAACGACTTAATTATTTTTTTCTATTGAATTATCAATGCATACATACGCCTTTAGGTAGTCTAAAAATCACTAAAATGATTAAGTGAGTTTTTAATGTCAGTAATTTGCTAAAACACACAAAAGCGAAAATTAACTAACTGGACTTAGTGACTACTCACTCTTTATTTTTAAATGATTTGTACAGTACTACAAAAGCGAAAACTCATCAACCCATTTTAATGTTTTATTTTATTTTAAAAGTGGAACTTATGATCCATTGCGAATAATAATTAAAGTCTTTTAATTATTATTTATACAACTTCGACGTACATTGTTACAATTAAGGTAAATTTTGCCCGCGAGTTAGTGAGTTTGTCGCAGCTATAGTGACGAGCGCGGCGCGTGGTGACTAATTCGCGGAGTCGAAGTCGACCGACATAGACACGTGATGTTATGGTAATCAACATTACTTTTAATCAATCCAAGTGCTTGATAATTAAATTTGTAAGAGACGTCTTACAAAGCGTTCTATAACAAAAAAAAACCGGGCAAGTGCGTGTCGGACTACGCACAATGAATTGATTCCGTAGTTACCAAACTTAACATTGTATGTTGAAAAACATTTTCTTCCATACATTCCAACTGCAAATGTAAGTTTGTACGCACACTAATGAGAGATTTAGTATGTTATTTTAAGACCATAGACTTATAGGTTTTCCTGTACCTAATCTATGAGTAAAAAATCATTTTCTTTGTATTTTATTTTTGTCAAAAATTTTGGCTCGGTAGTTTCGGAGATAGGGGGAGCAAGAATGGTCAATTTTCATAAATTAATTTTAAATTATGAAAAAAAAACTTGAAGTCCTCGTAATATGCCTTTTGTTTTGAAAACTTTTTGTTTTGTTCTGCCCCCCATATTCAAAATTCATTTATTTACGTTACACGTCCGTGTTTGGGACACAGAAATACATAATGTGAACTAAGGTTCAACTTAATCGATTCATTAAATCCGGAGCAAATCGGCTTTGACAGACGGTCAGACAGACACCCAGACAGCCAGCCAGCCAGCCAACACACGAGTGATCCTATAAAGGTTCCGTTTTTTTTCCTTTTGAGGTATGGAACCCTAAAAAACTACTACGGTGGTCAGAGCTCTAGCGAGAGGAACCTCCTCACTATGCATGCCGTGTCTAGGAGTGCTGTTTTCTGAGTCAAGCCCTTGACCCAGCCGCGCAATGAGAGCCTCGTGAGGTGTTGGCCGAGGCTCTCCGCTATTAGGCCATAAACCAAAACTGCTATTGATACAATGATTACAGAGTCCACGTCCCACATGTCGACAACCTCGTGTGCTAAGTCAATACTTGATTTTGTATCTTTCTTAGCTTTTACGCGATTCTCGTCGTGAGGGACACTGATATCAATAATCATTGCAGCCGTGCAATGATTATTGATATCAGTGCCCCTCTCGTCGATATATCACCATAATATTAGGCTTATTGATTACAATAGTCCTGTCAGTGATGAAAGATCGATCCCAGTACAATGTGGCATTACCATTCTCGAAAACTGGGTCGGGCACATACTACAGGTTTTTGCCCACAAGGTTGGTCAAGGTTCGGACGCCACAAGGTTGTACTGCAAGGCAAGTTGTTAGTGGATAATCCTAGCCAATAGATGTGTCTGTGCAAGTACTCGCCGTTAGCAAAGCGAGTACAACCAGAAACAATAATTATGTCGGATTAATTCACCGGGACGATGGCTCGCCGTTAGCAAGACGAGAACAACCGGAAACAAAATGTCAGGTTGATGATTCACCGGGATGGTGGCATGCCATATCGTCCTTGATAATGTATTTCCGATAGTTATTCGTCATTATAACCTCATCCATAATCACACAGACAAAACCTTAGATTTTCCTGAAGTGTTCGCCAAAGCGCAGCCAGGATACAGACGCCAAAAAGTCTACATCAGGCCCATGGTGAGCTCGGAAAAAGGAAGATCTTTGCCTTGCTATACTTCCTTAAGACCGTTAGTATCAATTACTGCAGGTTTGCGCCAGTTCTCTTTCGCTAAGGAGAGTGGGGTGAGGCGCTTGTCCACTGCGACCACATCTCGGTGCAGTCACACGTCTAAACCACCTCATGAAGCATTTTGTGTAACTTGGAATGAGATTAATTGTAAAAGGGGCAGTGTGGAAATTTCCAATGCAATGAACTGGTGTATTAGTCAGATATCAATCAATATTAAAGAAGTCACACTTAAGCGCTGGGCAAAATAGAAACCAATTTATCACGGAATTTTCGGTTAATTTAATTCGAAGATCGGATGTGCAGCTGGAAGTTATTGAGTAAAAATATTTAGAGAGTGGACACACTCATAAGGAAGTGGACTCCATGCATACCTATGGAGTCCACTTCCTTATGAGCAAATACATACGCCTGTTTATTCCATGATTGAAAGGAAGTCGACACTTTTTTTTTGTTTTTGTTTAATATTAATAGCATTTTGTGGTTTTTGTTGATTTTTTCGATTTATTCCTTCAATAAAACTTGATTGAATTTATAACAATACTTATTCATGTCATATTTCAAACAAGACTTACCCTACAAGCTTCGAATATTCAGTTAGGTAGTATTTACAATACACATTTCATACATCTAACAGTTAGTTCCACTTTAACTAAGTCTAGTTATTTTTCTTCAAAATAATTTAGAACTGAGAGAAAAATCACTAACTACGTTCGAAAATTAACTAATTCACAACTAAGTCAGAGATTTTATAGAGAACAATTAATTAGTTTAATGTTTTTAACTTTTCTTAATTATTAGAGGTTTTTCACGTGTTTTAAATCTTATTATATCGTCCCCGTAGAGCGAAAAGTCACTAAGTCGAAAAATGCCCAAAATGACTTATCAATGTCACTAAAATCAACATTTTCTTCTCTAAATATCTGTCTAACCGTCATTTCTGTAGCTGCCCACGCTTTTGTTTTACGAAATGTGAAAAGTAAATAAGTCTACACTTTGGACCCCACAGCATAAAGGAAGAAATAACTAATTTAGTAAATTATTATACATTTATAGAAAATTTACATCACCCCAAATTAAAACGACTTAATTACTTTTTCTCTTGAATTATCAATGCATACATACGCCTTTAGGTAGTCTAAAAATCACTAAAATGATTAAGTGAGTTTTTCAAGTCAGTAGTTTGGTAAAACGTTAGTTAGCGAAAATTAACTAACTGGACTTAGTGACTAATCACTCTTTATTTTTAAATTATTTGTACAGTACTACAAAAACGAAAAATCATCAACCCATTTTAATGTTTTATTTTATTTTAAAAGTGGAACTTATGGCCTATTGTGAATAATAATTAAAGTCTTTTAATTATTATTTATACAACTTCGATGTACATTGTTACAATTAAGATAAATTTTGCCCGCGAGTTAGTGAGTTTGTCGCGGCTATAGTGACGAGCGCGGCGCGTGGTGACTAATTCACGGAGTCGAAGTCGACTGACATAGACACGCGATGTTATGGTGATCAACATTAGTTTGAATCAATCCCAGTGTTTGATAATTTAATTTGTAAGAAATGTCTTCCAAAGCGTTCTATAACAAAAAAAAAACCGGGCAAGTGCGTGTCGGACTACGCACAATGAAGGATTCCGTAGTTGGGATGAATTCATCCCCGGACCAAAATTAACATTGTAGTTGAAAAACATGTTCTCCCATACATTCCAACTGCAAATGTAAGTTTGTACGCACACTAATGAGAGATTTACCTTGTTATTTTAAGACCATAGACTTATAGGTTTTCTTTTCTATGAGTAAAGAATCATTTTCTTTGTATTTTTTCAAAAAAATATTCTCAGTAGTTTCGGAGATAAGATGGGGGGGCGGAGATCCTCGCAATATGCCTTTTCATTTGATATAATACGAGTATGTCACACGGTACAGGTAGCAAAACTTTTTTTTTGTTCTGCCCCACAAATGTGACACCCATTTATTTACGTTCCATGTCCGTGTTTGGCTCGTAAATATACATAGGTGTACCAAAATTCATCTTAATCGGTCCATTAGATCCGGAGCAAATCGGCTTTGACAGACACCCATACAGCCAACCAGCCAGACACGAGTAATCCTATAAGGGTTCCGTTTTTTTCCTTTTGAGGTACGGAACCCAAAAAAACTACTACGACCGCTGGTCAGAGCTCTAGCGAGAGGAACCTCCCACTATTCATGCCGTGTCCAGGAATACTCTTTTCTGAGTCAAGCCCTTGTCCTAGCCGCGCTCGACCGAGGCTCACAAGCCTCGGTCGAGCCTCTCCACTATTAGGCCATAAACCAAAACGGCTATCGATACAATGATTGCAGAGTCCACGTCCCACATGTCGACAACCTCGTGTGCTAAGTCAATACTTGATTTTTTATCTTTCTTAGCTTTCACGTGACTCAATGATTATTGATATCCTGCAGTGCTATTCTGTAACCATCTCACCGTGAAAACTTAGGTGAAGTGAGCTCGGAGTGAGCTGTCAGTCCCTAGCAGCAGGTGGAATGACAGCTCACTTCACGTTCACTTCACCTAAGTTTTTGCCGTGAGATTACTACAGAATAGACCGGCTGTAGTATGGTATGGTACTTCGGATGCCACAAGGTTGTACTGCAAGGCAAGTGGTGGATAATCCTAGCCTATAGATTGTGTTTGTGCAAGTACTCGCCGTTAGCAAGACGATTACAACCAGAAACAATAATTATATCGGATTGATTCACCGGGACGATGGCTCGCCGTTAGCAAGACGAGAACAACCGGAAACAATATGTCGGATTGATGATTCACCGGGATGGTAGCATGCCCGACAGATGTCAACCATACCGTCCTTGATAATGATATGATAATGAAACCATAACCTCATCCATAGTTGCACAGACAAAACCTTCGGTTTCCCCGAAGAGTTCGCCGAAACGCAGCCAGGATACAGACGCCAAAAAGTCTACATCAGGCCCATGGTGCGCTCGGAAAATGGAAGATCTTTGCCTTGCCATACTTCCTTACGACCGTTAGTATCAATTACTGCAGGTTTGCGCCAGTTCTCTTTCGCTAAGGAGAGTGGGGTGTGACGCTTGTCCACTGCGAACACATCTCAATGCAGTCACACTTCTAAACCACCTCATGAAGCATTATGTGTAACTTGAAATGAGATTAATCGTAAAAGGGGCAGTGTGGAAATTGCCAGTGCAATGAACTGGTGTATTAGTCAGATACCAATCAATATTAAAGAAGTCACCATGTATAGCGACACATGCGCTGGTCAAAATAGAAACCAATATTTATCACGGCATTTTTGGTTCATTTAATTCGAAGATCGGATGTGCATCTGGAAGTTATTGAGCAAAAATATTTAGAGAGTGGACACACTCTTAAGTGTGTCCACTCTTAAGAGTGGACTCCATGCATACCTATGGAGTTTACTTCCTTATGAGCAAAGAAATAATGCCTGTTTATTCCATGATTGACTGGAAGTTGAGACTTTTTTTTTTTTTTGTTTAATATTAATAGTATTTTGTTGTTTTTTTGGTGATTTTTTCGAATTATTCCTTCAATAAAACTTGATTGAATTTAATACAATAACTATGCATGTCGTATTTAAAACAAGCCTTACCCCACAAGCTTCGAATATTCAGTTAAGTAGTATTTACAATACACATTTCGTACATCTAACAGTTAGTTCCACTTTAATTAAGTCTTGTTATTTTTCTTCAAGATAATTTAGAACTTAGAGAAAAAATCACTAACTACGTGCGAAAATTAACTAATTCACAACTAAATCAGAGATTTTATAGAGAACAATTAATTAGTTTGATGTTTTTAACTTTTCTCAATTATTAGAGGATTTTCACGTGTTTTAGCTCTTATTATATAAAGTTTATTTTATTTCCTTCAAATTGAAGCTAAAAACCTAAAGTTAAGTAAAGGCAAGCCAAAGTTATAACGATTTACATTTTCAAAAACTTTGACTCTCAATATCTCAAAACATGATTTTTCGACTTAATGACTTTTCGCTCTACGGGGACGATATAAGCTATATTTTATTTCCTTCAAATTGAAGCTAAAAACATAAAGTTATGTAAAGGCAAGCCAAAGTTATAACGATTTACTTTTTCAAAAACTTTGACTCTCAATATCTCAAATCATGATTTTTCGACTTAATGACTTTTCGCTCTACGGGGACGATATAATATAGTAGCAGACCAAACATTCGTTAAAACTTGCGTAGCCATTTACACACACATAGGGAATGTTGCTAATACAGGGCCGAATTAGGACCGGTTGCCGGTATTATCTAACGATAATGAAATAACCCATATACTTACTGAAAATCGATATTCTCTGGGTATATGAAGTATAGATTACTTATCAATAGTCTTAACTCTTAACGAATAGAACCACCATCTATTTCCGTGGTTATTGTGGCGACTAATATTTTAAGAGGACGATAGGCAGCAGTCCAATCTCCGCCTTTTGAAGATGTAAACCGTTGACGGGCTTCAATAACGGATAGACAAACTGGCCCTGCAGTCATTAACCCGCATGCCCAGTTTTGTAGAACAGAGAGTCAAGGTATTGATATGCCTGAAAGCTAGTTTAGGAATAAATCAGGAATTTTGAAATAAAAGTATGATTTTAATGAATATTTGTATATATTAATTGTTTACTTATTTTGGAACAACACAATTTTTTTTAAATGATTTCTTTGTGACCAATTTGTCTCTTTGCATGCGTGTTTACATCTTAAATCTATGTAAAATTTCACAATAATTTTAATCAAAAGATGTACATGGTTTTTATCATGCTCTGGGTCATTGGAATCAAACATTGAGTAATCGATATAATCAGCGACAAATTTCATCAAACTATTAAATTCGTTAGGTACTATTGTTAATTTTAAAACACTTTTCACATATTTGGATAACTTTAATGAGCCCTTGTGAGGGGTATGTGAGCCCACCTCGGTCTTTAAGTTTTATTAAAGAGAACAAAAAGTTTTCTTTTTCCCCTATCGTTAACAATTGACACAACGAACAATTGATTTTTTTATGGATCTTTCGTGCGATAAAGCCTGCTATAAATATGGTGATTGCCCCTGAATATTCATCCAAAGGTGTGTTAATTACTTCATCAAGAAAAAAATCTACTAGATCTTCGTCAATTTCATGAACATTCATGATATTTTTTTCAAATGTGGGAGTACTATTATTCACAATTTGTATTGCATCTTTAGTTGACGATACGGTAAGGATAGGCAAATCAATAAGCTTCCCTTCGGTATGTAATTTTAATTGGAAACGGGTGATATTTTTTTTATACGCTATACGAAATTGAGTAACATTTGGATTGTCGTTGAAACCGCCTTTTGCTCTCATCAGACCAAAAAACATCTCCAAATGGTCTTGGCTAACTTTATACAGAGGCAAAAATCTTAATTTTTCTGTAATAATCAAATCATTAAACATATTAATGGCACTATGAAGACAAATAATAAATCCGATAAAACCAGTTTTGCGACCTGACTGAACAATTAAATTACCATTGAACATTTTTAAATTTGATAAATATTCTTCACATTCTTTAGCAAATGTCATACATTTTTGTATATTAGCAGCTCATAGAGCTTTTTTATATCCTGGCACATACATACATCGGCTATTTAAAATATCAAAAGCGTCATTAATCATGATTATAAAATGTACAGTAGCAGAGCAATCACGAAAATTATCTAATTTTAGAATATCTTTGCAATACAGAAGTGCATCTGCTACCGATCTACTAAGCAATTGTGTAGCTAGCCTTACTTTCATTTTTTGTTTGTAGTAACAAACATGTGCTTGTCTAATTTTGTTAGCAAGATATAAACCTTTTTGCTGCTGTATTTCATGCAGTTTTAATAAATAATCAAACTTAATTTTGTAATTTTCTTAATTTTTAACTTAACTTAATTTTCTTTTTTTTTGGTGTGTTTTTGATTCTAAATCAAAAACACACCCTAAACTAGTCGCCATGCTAATGTTGCTAGCGGCCCCATCAAAAGTTAAACCACAAACGAAAATATTAATATTGTAAAGCATTTCTATTGCTGTTTTTACAAAAGTAGCTCGTTGTTCACCTGTCATGGACATAATAAAAAAAAATGCTATGGGTAACTTCCATGAAGCATTTATTGCAGTTACTAATAGTATCAAGGCCTGTGTTGCAAGAGGGAGACTATCGTCCGATACCTCAGTGCCTGTATCTACATACCCTTTGTATTTATTTAATGAACTATCCCATACTAATCCTTTCCTTATAGCCATTTCATCTATACACAGATTTACATAAATAGGATGTTCACTACTTTTAGACAGTTCTTCTAAAGTGTCAAATGATTCAGAGGTGAATCCAGGTTCTGCATTAATTTTTTTATACCAGCGTGTAATGGTGCCTGGATGAGGCAAAATTGTGTTAAATGTTTCCCTCACAAAATTATATGCCCTAGGTGAATAAAAATGTAGTTGTAAGGCGAATGCTCTTAATTGAGGTGAATATGACTTTCCTAAAGCAAAACCTTTACCTTTTTTTATGTATCGAACAAGGAAGTCTTTGTTATTGCCTGGAATGTTATTTAAAATGTGAATTTCATCCTGACACAATTTATTTTTTAATTCTGTAATTATGTCAGAGAATTGAGCAACCTTATTTCTTAACCGTCTACGTTGTTGCAGTAATGCTTTATTTTTTTTATTTTTCAAGTTAATTTTTCTTTTTAACTTTTGCACTTCATCACATCTGGTTGAAACCGGAACTGGAGATTTCGAAGGTGTAATAATACTATAATTTGACGGACCCGGTTCATTTTCTTCATCCTGAATAGATATAAAAAGCAATGATTAATAACAGAAACTTTTATGGTAGCAAGAAATAAAAGAATTTATTTATTAAGTACAGAATGATTGTTGTTGAATTTTAATTTAAGGCACATAAATACAGTTATAATAGAGTTGAACTCCAATGAGTAAGTCTGCCTTGCTAATGGATATTTAACACAATAATTTACCACTGAACTACCTAAACATACCGGTGAACTGTGGGTGTACATTGGTACACCTCTGCCTAACCCTTCGGGGAATACCGGCGTGATGGTATGTTATGTGTTATGTGAACTACCTAAACCATAGCATGAACTTTTGAGCACTGCAAATCCAGCCCAAAACATTAAATAAATAGAAGTCTCTATAATATATGCCTAATAGTCATAGTATATTATCTACATGCATAAATATTATTTAAATGATGATTCAAAATGTTCAAACTATACTTTCCAAGTTATGTATGTATTAAGAAGTTAAAATACTTACTATTAAAGCAGACTCAGTCATATTAGATGTAGAAGCAGCTGGCTGTATTTTATTATGTATCTCTGTAAGTACAGAAACATTTGCCATGGCTGCAGTTCGTTTTCTAGGCAAGTTTTGTTGCGGTGGATTAATTACATTTTCCTTTTCCTGCAAATAATACAACAACAATTAATAATGTTGTGATGAGTGAATTAAAGTTGTGATTGTTATAATAACATATTATAATAGCTATAATGCTTACATATGGGGCCACAGGCAATTCGTTAAACAGTTTAGGAATTGCTCCCGGACGTAGTGTTGTTCGAAAAGCGCTGGGATCAATCAAGTGATTCTCAAAATGCTTTGAACAAAGAACACTCGAAGGTCTTGGTTGCCAATCCTGGAGTTTCATGTTTTTAATCCATGCATTCCGTAAACTTTCGTCCTTTGGAAACCTGGAAAAATATGAATATGCTCAATTATTGCCTGCTGAATGAAATTTCATAGTTATATGAGTAGCCTATACTATGTATTTATACACACATATGCCTATGTTCATGTTCTCCATAACACAGATACTGTGTTATTGTTTTTATAATTTATTATTCATAATAGCATAACATGTGTACATACACTGAAACTACTACAGGTATTTTTTGACTATATCACCAAAAAATAATTAAAAATCATACATTAAACTAAGGCCTTATTTGATAATTCAATAAAAATAAATATTTTACATACAACAAATGCAATTTACTAAAAATTTCGTCTTTGTTGCCTAATCCGGCCCTGACAAATTGAACAGGTACTTATGCTGTCACTTGATGCCACTTTCTGACTATTTTGTCCTTGTTATGGTTTATTTCTTTTCGTTTTAGGTTAACGGTACAGGCAAATCGCATCTTTCTAAAAACTCTATGTAAAATACGAATAAACAGTACCGATACATTTGAATTCACAAAGAAAGCACTAAGATTCCGAAAACTTACCGATGAAAGGTCAATCCAGGTGTTTTGTGGTAGCTAGCACTGTCACAGCGGTACGCACAGCACTTCACCATTTTATCTTAGTTTCCTCGAGTGTAATAAGTCCCAAACAAGTACTATTTTTTAAATTTTAACACGATTGCTAAAGAACGCGACACAGGTTATGTTGCTTATTAATATGGCGGCGCAGGATAGACAAGCTACGCGTCATTTTTTGTCTATGTATGAGTCAGTGTGACAACACATGACAGAACGAGACACTTTTATGACATAACCCCTTAGCAAAAAAAGGGTAAAGAATCATGTTACCTATATAAATATAACTATGGTTTGATGTTTGGTCTGCTACTATATTATATGTCTGTGGGTTTTACATATATATATCTCGCAGTCATCTGGTTGAATCTGCTATTTGATTGAATGACTAGCGCGTTTATTAAATGCATCCAATTAAATAGCTGAAAGACAACTAGCCAAGTCATTGAGCACAAAGTTTATCCAGATGGCTGAATTTCGTGTAGTAATTTAGTTAAACTGGGTGAAATAGGTTAGTTTATAACTATGAACAACCGCGTGCGAGCCGAGCGAGCGCTATTTCCAAGTTGCTCGCAGAATTTTTTTCACCATTTGAATCACTTGCCTCAGTCATTTTCAAAGGGCTGCCTTTCAATACGCGAAGTTGTTAAACGTTGAATGATACTAATTCAATTAACTATCGGCCTAGGCATCCAATTGGATGCCGGCTTTTAATGAACGGCCTAGGCATCCAATTAGCTGGCTGATTTAACCAGATGACTGCGACGTATACACTATCCCCTTGAAGGTCGTCTTTCAAGCAGGAGCGTCTAACTCGTGTAACGTATTATGACATAAAGCCAACCACAATTGAAATTCTTTCCATGTATTAATTACACGAAACACTTGAGGCTCGTTGCGCCGCGGCATATTTAATCACGCAAAGGGTCACATATTTCCACATAATTTTAGGGATGTCAGCTTTGAGGAAAAAAGGGGTTTTATTCATAAAAATTGTAAAGATATTCTTTTTATCCCGACGGAAAGCTTTAAAAACAGAGTCAAGCTATATTTCCATAAGCTATGAAGGTGAACACCACTTGAAAGTCAAAGCATTAACTTCAATGAGATAATTTACCTCCTTAAACTTTTTAAAATTAAATGTCAATGAGTTGGCCAGTTAGTAATAAAGTTGGCTGTTCCTAAATGTAGATTCCTTTGAAGAAGAACGAGGAAGAACCACAACGTTTTCTCAAAATACTTACATTTGAATTAAATTGGAATAATATCTGTAATTAGAAGCGACGGTCTTTCCAATGTTTAAAATAAATTCAGAACTAACTAACTTTAGAAGTAATGTATGTAAGTATATTCTCATATTGTATGTTTATATTTAAATTTGTGAATTGATTTTTTCTTTGATTTATGTATTTTGTTTTCTCTTCTACTGTTACACACGTTGTCTACATCTCTTTTTATCCATTTTCCTATCGCAGGTATGCTGGAAGAGATTTCTTTAGAAATAAGCGTTGCCTTTGTACGTATTTTTCTGTTCCTTTCTTCTTGCCTTTTTATATGTGTGTGTATAAATGGTTAAATAAATAAACTAAATAAAATAAAAATTAATGAAAATGTCACTAAAATATTTGGTCGAAAAAGAGACTTTTAACAGTCACATGTAGGTAAGAAATAAACCAATCGTACCATTTTCCTTTCAGTTTTCAATTAGCTACCTAGATGGCAAATAAACCTTTGAACAGCAACGTTTGTTATTATAACCTCCGATTCCGGGAAACAATTATGGAAGATTGTATTGTAACTGCAGTTGGAAGTGTAGCACGCCTGTTGCTTTAAAAGCTGCTTTATTGAAACCAGTTTCTTGTAGTTGAAATTGAAACATCGGCTTTAATAATATTAACTAGACCGCAGTTTCATAAAAACAAGTTTCGGTTATTATGTAGATTTTAACTAGTACTTCACCAGTAACTTCGACGCATCAAAACTTATTAATGAAAATGTCACTAAATTTATTGGTCGAAAACGAGACTTACCTAACAGTCACATGTAGGTAAGCTAGACCCCAGTTTTATAATTAGAAAGTTTCGGTTAATAATAGTGAATGTGATTAATGGTCATCATATCCCTTTAACTAGTAGCTCACCAGTAACTTCGACGTATAAAAACTTATTAATGAAAATATCACTAAAATGTTTGGTCGCAAACGAGACTTAACAGTCACTTAAAGGTAAGCTGTATTGACGATAGCACTAATTTCAACTGAAAACATACAACAGAACTTATAAAAGCTTTCAAAACATGTGGTTTTATCAATAATGCAACCCTAAACCATCTTTTATCCGCTAAACGTACGCTCCAAGGTTCCAAGAGTTCGTTCACGGAAGCATCCACCCAGCTCTTTGTTACATCGAATGCACAAAAGCTTTATAAAATAACAGCCTCAGGTTTAACAGCCTTGGGGTGCTTGGACAGGAAACCTCCCCGTGTGCCTGTGGGCTGGAATTCCCTTCGGATGCGTCCGGGGGGAAGGCCAGTCTTCAGGACGGTGCACCCTGGGATACGGGCAATGTCTCCCCATTAGGTACTATGTGCCTAAGGGGTCCGTTGTCCGTATGCCAATATCCTGTCGGAGGAACGCTCTAACGTGTACTCGGAGAGAGCACACGTTGAGCAGCGTTCGAGTACGGGCCCGGCGTGCACTAACACTGCCGTCGGGCAGGCAGGAGGAAGCCTTCTGCCACCGTTGGTCTCGTAGCCCCGAAGAGTGTCAAGGTCATGTCTCTGGCACTTGACGGGGGTCGAGGGTCTTGGCTTAACCGCCCGGACCGCGAGGAAGAAATCCTCTATAAAAAATTACCCCAAACCTCCAAGCGGCGGCGCACCGTGAGGGAGGTTGTAAGCTTGATTAATGGGTAGCTATTTGATAATTAATCGCTAGTGCGAACCACTATTTTTTGAGACGATAGAATGGAATATACTCGTGGGAACTAATATGAAAAATGTAAAACAAAAAAACCAACCAAAAGAGAGGAGTGATGCGGAGTCGGAGTCCGACGCTGCGTCTGGCGTAATGAGCTCTGGTCAGAGCTCGGAGCGCGAAGTGGTGGGGGGAGCGACCGTGAGGAACCGAAAGTTCCTCCGGAAGCGCCCCAAACCGGGGGATGGCCAGGGGTCGTCCGCCGACGAGGGGGTCTCGGGCCAAGGCCGGAGGAAGATCCACTCCAGTCGGCGGGGTTCGGCCAGAGGAAAAGGTGTGGGTAGAGGGCTCACCACCAAGGAGGCAGGCGAGCCGAGTCCGGCCAGCCCAGATGAGGTGGAGAGGCCCTCTACAGAGGAGGAACACCACCCTGTAGGGACCAGCACCGTGGCGGCCCCTACAGAGTCGGCAGGTGGTGAGCCGGGCGTCGCTGGCGGCTCCAATTCGGAGCGAGCAGCCAGGTTTGCGGAGGCTGTGGCAGCCGCAATGAAGGTATTGGTCTTGAAGAGGACTCAGTCCTCTAAAGACAAGGCCATGCCTGCGGCCATAGCCTCTATTGTGGCGGCTGCGGAGGCCTATCATCTCAGGCCTCCGTCGGATGGCATGTCTGAGATGCGAGCGGAGGTCGCCCGCTTGACAGCCGCCATGGAGCTTCTCCGAAAGGAGAACGAGGAGCTCCGAGCAGACCTAGCTGGGCTCCGAGGAGCCAGCCCTCGTGAGGTGCCGCAGGGGAGGGAGCAGCATGGGCAGGGACGGCCCGTGCCTGCGGAGGACCGGGTTCTGACCCTGGTGAGGCAGGAGATGGCTTCTCTGCGGTCCCGTTTTTCCGCGATAGAAGCCATCGTCCTGCGCCCTCCTCTAGCGGCGAGCATGCCGCCGGCCTCTGGCCAGCAGAAGACGGCTTCGTATGCCACCACCGCAGCTGCCTCGGCCAAACCAGGCTCGTCGGGGCAGACCAGGGGTGGGGTGGCTGCAAAGGCGGCGAGGGCCCCGGCCCAGGTGGCGAAGGTCCCGGCCCAGGCGGCGAAGGCCCCAGCCCTAGCGGCGAAACAGCTGCCCCCGTCTCCTCCTAATTCTACCCCGGCTGACGCCGAATGGCAGGTAGCCGGGGAGAAGAGGAAGGCGGCGAAGGCTAAAAGGGCGGCCAAGAAGAAGGAGAGGAGGCAGCGGCGCAAGGAGCGAAGCGTCGCGGCTAGGCTCCGCGCCCCGAAGTCCGCAGCTGTAGTGATTACACTACAGCCAGAGGCGGAAAAGAAGGGCGTGTCCTACCGCGACGTGCTCGCCAAGGTGGGGGCGGCGGTGGACCTCAAAGAGATCGGCGCCGCTGATGGCATCCGGGTGAGGGTCACTGCGACTGGGGCCCGGATGCTGGAGGTCCCCGGTGCGGCAAGCGGCCCGGCCGCTGACGCTCTGGCCGAAAGGCTTAGGGCGTCCCTAGATGCGGACGAGGCCCGAGTGTCCAGGCCCACCAAATGCGCAGACATGCGTATTCTGGGCCTGGATGACTCAGTGACGGAGGGACAGGTGGTGGCCGCTGTTGTTAGGGCTGGAGGGTGCTCTGCCGAGCAGGTTAGGGCGGGCGCCCTCCGTCCTGACTTCACGGGGTTGCGAGCCATTACGGTGAGCTGCCCCGTGTCAGCGGCCAAGAAAATAGCCGGGGAGGGCCAAAGGCTTTTGGTGGGCTGGGTTTCGGCGCAGGTCAAACTGCTAGAACCCAGACCTCTGAGGTGCTTCCGCTGCCATGTGGGCAACCACGTGGGAGCTAAATGCACCTCGGAGGTGGACCGCAGCGGTCATTGTTACCGCTGTGGTCAGCCCGGTCACAAGGCCGGCTCGTGCGAAGCCACGCCGCACTGCGTCGTGTGTGCGGCGGCTGGCAAGCCAGCCGGCCACCGGATTGGGAGCAAGGCCTGCGCCCCACCCACCAAGGCCAGAGGCAAGCCCTCTGCCACCGCCGTCATAGCCGCAACCTCCGCCACCGCCGCCGTTGCCGCCTCCACAGCCGTCATCGCCGCCGCCGCCGCCGCGGCAGGGCCCTCACAGAGGGCCCAGGAGGGAGCTGCAATGGAGTGCCAATAATGGCCCCATTTCGCCTCCTCCAGGCGAACATCAACCACTGCGCCGCAGCTCAGCATCTGTTGCTCCAGAGCATGGCGCAGTGGTCGATCAACATCGCCGTGGTCGCTGAGCCGTACTTTGTCCCGCCCAGGGATGACTGGGTGGAGGACCTGAGCGGCTCAGTGGCCCTAATTTCGTCGGCCGCCGCCGGTACCCCGTCCCTCGAGGCTGTTAAGAGAGGACGGGGTTGCGTTGCAGCACGGTTCGGGGAGATTGTCGTGGTAGGGGCATACTTCTCCCCGAACCGAACTCTCGCCGAGTTCCACAACTCCCTTGCGGAGTTGAGAGTCGTCGTCGTCGGGTTCTGTTCCCTCCCCGTGCTCGTCCTCGGGGACTTCAATGCCAAGAATGTGGCTTGGGGTTCCCGGTATACGGACACACGGGGCAGGATGGTGGAGGACTGGGCGCTGGAGACAGGCCTGGTCGTCCTTAACCGGGGTTCTGTCCCCACGTGTGTACGGATGCGGGGTGAATCGGTGGTGGACATCTCGTTCGCCAGCCCCGCTCTGTTGCCACGTGTCATTGACTGGCGCGTCATGGAGGGGGTGGAGACGTATTCCGATCACCGGTACATCCGGTTTGACGTCTCCGCCCAGACCTCGAGCGCGTCGGTCCGACAGGCCCCGAGTGGTCCGCGGTGGGCGCTGAAGCAGCTGGACCGGGAGCTCCTCCTGGAAGCCTCGATCGTGCAGGCCTGGGTGTCATCACCGGACAGGCCTGCCGACATCGATGACGAGGCGGAGTGGTTCCGGGAGGCCATGTCCGAGATATGTGACGTGGCAATGCCCCGGGTCCAGCCCGGACGTGCTTCGCGCCAGGTGTACTGGTGGTCGCGACAGCTAACGACACTGCGCAATGCGTGCGTTGCTGCGCGACGCCGGTACACCAGGCACCGCAGGCTCCGTATCCGACCTCCGGATACGGAAGCCATTCAGGCGGAGCTATACGAGGGGTACAGAGCGGCGAAGACCGCCCTCCAAGCGGAAATCCTGCTGGCCAGGGCACTGGCCCGCGAGGAGTCGCTGGAGACTCTGAACAGAGACCCGTGGGGACGCCCATACAAGATGGTGCGGGAGAAACTCCGCCCATGGGCTCCCCCGCTGACGCAGAGTCTCCGGCCACAGCTTGTGGGGGACGTGGTGAGCGCTCTGTTCCCTTCGAGAGGGGAACACGCCTCCCCGCCCATGGCTCCGCCTACTGCGGTGCCCGATGCGGACCACACCGCCGACGACGACGACGATGCTCTGGAGGTGACCGAGGTAGAGATGAGGGTGGCGGTACGTAGGCTGAATGCCAGAAATACCGCCCCAGGACCCGACGGCTTACCTGGGAAAGCCTGGGTCCTGGCCTCAGAGGCTCTCGGGCCTCGACTAAGGGGGCTCCTAAGCGCATGCATGGAGAGGGGCCAGTTCCCGCTTCGTTGGAAGACGGGGAAACTGGTCCTCATCAAGAAGCCGGGGCGCCCTGCGGACTCTCCGTCCGCTTACCGGCCCATAGTGCTGCTCGACGAGGTGGGCAAGCTCTTTGAAAGAGTCATTGCAGACCGCCTCGTCGGGCGGCTGGTGCGGGTGGGGCCGGATTTGGCGGAGAGCCAGTTTGGTTTCCGCAGGGGGCGCTCCACGGTGGACGCCATCATGCGCGTGCGAGCCCTCACGACGGGGGATGCGGTGGCTCGGGGTGGGGTCGTCTTGGCGGTGTCTCTAGACATCGCCAACGCCTTCAATACCCTGCCCTGGAGTTGCATCAGGGAGGCACTCCGGTATCACCGGATGCCGACCTACCTCTGTCGTGTGGTCGAGGCCTATTTGACGGACAGGGCCATCATCTACCCCGGTCACCAGGGAGAGTGGAACCGGCGAGAGATGTCGTGCGGTGTCCCACAGGGATCGGTCCTGGGGCCGCATCTGTGGGACATCGGATACGACTGGGTGCTGCGCGCCGACCTCCCCAATGGCGTCAGTGTCGTTTGTTACGCTGACGACACGTTGGTCCTGGCGCAGGGGAGGTCGCACCAGGCGGCGGTCGAACTAGCGACACACGGGGTTGCGACAATCGTAGCCAGAATCCGGCAGTTGGGACTCGAGGTGGCCTTGCACAAGTCCGAGGCCATGTGTTTTCATGGTCCTCGGAATGCGCCACCGTTGGGTTCCCAAATAACGGTAGGAGGGGTTCACATCGGCGTCGAGTCGACGATGAAGTACTTGGGACTCGTCCTCGACAGTCGGTGGAACTTCGTGGAGCATTTCCGACGTTTGGCTCCCAGACTGGACCGGGCCGGGGCTGCCTTGAAGCGGCTCCTGCCCAATCTAGGGGGTCCAAACGCCTCCTGCCGGAGGCTATACGCGGGGATCGTGCGGTCCATGGCCCTGTACGGGGCACCGGTGTGGGCGCATTCGTTGAGGCGGCGGCCTGCCCGCCGGTTGAACGCGTCCCAGAGGGTCATGGCCACCCGGCTGGTCCGGGGATACCGCACGGTCTCCGGTGAGGCGGCGAGCCTCCTTGCCGGATTGCCGCCATGGGATCTGGAGGCAAAAGTCCTCGCGCATATTTGGGAGTGGCGCGGGGAGGCGAAACGCCGGGGCTTGACTCCGATGCCGCGAGAAATCGCGGCACAGCGGACAGAGCTCCGACGGGATCTCATGGCGGCATGGAGAGTACGATTGTCGCAACCCAGTGCTGGGCACGCCACTATTGCGGCGATAAGTCCCCTCTTTGAGGAGTGGCTGGAGAGGCGCCACGGCGTCCTCACCTTCCGCCTGACGCAGGTCCTCACCGGACACGGCTGTTTCGGGAGGTACCTGTTTCGGATAAGGCGGGAGGAAACGCCCGGGTGTCATCACTGCGTGGATCGCCCGGAGGACACGGTGGAGCATACGGTGGAGGTATGCCCGGCTTGGGCAGAGCACCGCCGTGTCCTCGTGGAGGCGATCGGTGGCGGGGATCTCTCGCGTCCGGCCCTGGTCCAGGCCATGGTACGGAGCGAGAGGGCATGGGAGGCCGTCACCTCCTTCTGCGAAGCAGTAATGCTCGCAAAGGAGGAGGCGGAACGCGTGAGGGAGAGGCAAATTTCGCGCCCTCACGCCCCTAGCCGCCGCAGGAGGAGACGCCCTGGGCGTCGGGAATCGATTGCCGATTCCCGGCCACCGTAGGCGCGGGCTTGCGGACGGTGAGCAATGGGTAGCTCGCCGTCCGGTAAGGACCAGGCCCGGGTCGACGGCGCGTTGTGTTCCACGCGCGCCTCAAAGAGATGTCAGCAAGTGAAGGGGTCTGATGAGACCATTGCCTGCCGGGGTTGCGGGATTAGTCCGAAAGGGATACCGTGGCCCCCTGGCATTGCACAGGCAACAGAAGGAACACGGGTGGGTTTTAGTCAGTAAGAGTCTGACACGCCCTCCCGCTCCACCCAGAGCGGGAGACGTCATTTGATGATTTCCCACCCAAAAAAAAAAAAAAAAAAAAAAAAGGTTTAACAGCCTTGGATGCACAGAGTATACCGTTATCTGCCTTTACGTAAAATTTAATATTAATCCTTTTGACTTTGCGTATAATTATAACGTTGTTCTTTGTGAACGAGGGGTGATGTTCCTATAAGTACGTTTGTGTTCGGCTTATGGTGTAACGCGATAAGGGAAGAAGCGGCATCTTAACAACCTTTGGTTCAAATATGCTTTGAAAAGGTTATGTGATCTTGGATTTTTTCGATATGTTCGTACTTATATTCAGTCAACAGAATAGCTCAGAGTAGTCCTGAAAAGATTGGTATGATTAATAATGATGGTGTTGTGCTTCTGAAAGGTTTAGTAAGAAGCCGGTTGAAATAGGTTCAACTGTGCAAATATTTCAGCACAATTTTGCGAGCTTTGTCAAAACAAAAAAAAAACCGGCCAAGTGCGTGTCGGACCACGCACAATGATGGGTTCCGTAGTTGGAATGAATTTATCGTAAGAACAAACTTAACTTTGTAATTGAAAAACATGTTCTCTCTTATGCAATATATTGGAGAACATGTTTTTGCAACCGTAAATTTAAGTTGGTCGATTATTACTCGTAAACTTGTAAAGCCCACTTAAGTGTGATAGTTTTTCTTTAAACTTCGTTATATATTAGTACTAATGCCGTGACATTTGAATTTCTAACTACAACCGTTTAGTTGGTAGAGGGGGGGACACTTGACTCTAACGAAAATTGGTACTTTAAAGCTTGATAAGTCACGAACGGTTCACTTAATCTAAAAACGGTCTTCGCAAACCCCTAATATTTGAAAGACCTATCCAACGATATCCCACACAATAGGAAGGACGAAAAAAAAAAATATCATCCCCACTTTACATGTAGGGGAGGTACCCTAAATAATTGTTTTTTTTTAAATTTTATTTTACCACTTATTTAGCGTCATTAATTTGTATACTCATGCCAAATTACAACTTTCTAGTACCAATAGTTTTTGAGCTAAACCGCGGACAGACAGACAGACGGACATGGCGAAACTATAAGGGTTCCTTGTTGACTACGGAACCCTAAAAAGACCAACGGAGGTAAAAATCGTCATAAACAACTATTTGGAAGCGTTTTCAATGGCCCAAGGCTCTCTTTTGTTATTATTATTTGTTACTGTGCCTTAGCACTTGTTCCATTGAAGTTTGAGTTTAATTTCGAAATGGTTGTTGAAGCTTGAATTTCTTGAGGGAATTTTAGCCTCGAGAAATTAAATTTTCAACCCTACATTAAATCAAATCTACGGACCCTGTAAACTCAATGTTTGTTTGTCGTGTTAAATGATGTTGTAGACGTTTGCTATATAATGAATCATTTTTATTTACAATCGTGTAAACAGGCCGAGTGGGTATTGTGTAAACTGAGTTAACTAAACATTTGAGCTTAGTGTTCAAGAAACATTTTGATTTGTAGCTTTTGGAAAATACTGCTGTATGTTTGTAACTTTGTATACACTATGGAAACCACATATATGCAATAATTGAAACCACAAGTAATACTAGTCCACAGAAGTATAGCAAAATTAAATATTAAATAAAAAAACGTAAATTAAAAAATGATATTTTCAAACAAAATAAATATCAAAATAAATTCTATAAAAGTAAACACTCTATACAATGTGGATCTGGACTTACGACATTAAATTAAAACGAGCACAGTATTAGTCCATAGAAACATTTTAAAATACGAAGAGTAGAAGTAGTTAATGGAAAATTGAAAAATTGCAATTTTCAAACAAAATAAATAGCAGAATCGACTGCATAAAAAGTAAACACGCTTTATCTACGAAAAGTCACTAACCTGTTGCGCGGCCCGACGCGGGTCGCGGCGGGGGGCGGCGCCTGCGCTGCGGTGCGGGGCGTAGGTGGACGTGGGTAGGTAGTTTAGTCGGAGAACAACAAATTAGCGGCATAAACTCACTAAGTTGCGCGTTGTTAATTAAAAGATCACTGGTTGAATAATTAATCACATAATATCACATCACAATCAGAATTTACATCAATAGTCAAATTTATAAATTTTCAAGGTTTCTACCGTTGTTCATTATGCACAAGCGACATCGATACCTAATTAACTAACTACTATTAAACTAACACTGAACAATAAGTCACACTAAATCGTCTTTAATCACAAATAACAACTATTTTTTTTCGCAAAATCACAACAATGCGCGCGCGGCTCGTCTCGTGATAACCGTGTGCGCTCCTCAAAGGACGCCGCTGCACTGACTGTGACCGAGTCCCGAGACTGCCGAAAAATATCCGCTCACACACACACTCGCAATTGTCTATGCACCACTAATGCATAATTTGCGTAAGTAATATTTCTTTTTCTTTCTAATTGTAGTAGGTATTATTTTGTGGGACTGGGCGGGGCGCGTCAGAGTGGAATCGTTTGACACCTTTCTCTGTCTCTCAAGCATATTGAGACGTAGAGGATAGAATCGTACGTTTTGCACAGGTTCTTGACCTTACAATGTTTACCTATTATTACGAACTCAGATCTACATCATGTTGAAAAATAAGAAAATGAAAAATAATTTCCTGTGGCTAAAGTATTCATTGGATTTGATTGATTTTTTGTATACGGGTAAAGAACATGACACTATTTATGTGGTTTTGAGGAATTTCAAGCGTCCTGCTCCACATTGTATAGATAACCTTGACCCCAGGAATAGCGGCAACTTCGCACGCGCGCGGCATTTTTGTCGGTGCTGGCGCTTTGATACCTAGTTTGACAATTTTTGAAGAAATCAAAATTTCGGTGTCGTTTTTCAATGTTCAAGGATTCAAGTTCATTGAATCATTGACCTAGTGATCCAATTCTACAGAGTGTTCAAATATGATCAAAATTAGAACTCTACTTTTTGACCTAATTACTGGACCGATTTCGTAAATTTTTTGTGTATCGTCAGAAAAGGCGGTAACAAGTATGTGGATTCATTTATTGGATATATATGGTTTCTATACTGTATATGTGGCTTCGTAAAAACATGCGTAGGAATGACCTTTGCCTGATAACTCAGTTACAATGACTGATATCCAAATCCTTTGTCTTTCAAACCGGAATTAGTTTAAGATCTTCCAAAGTAAAAAAGTACCTGAAAGTTAGGTATTCATTCTGGTCAGCAAAATTATGTTTGTTCATAGAAATAAGGATTACTGGCACACACATTTCTAGGCAGCCACATACACTGATTTACACTCTACTCACCGAAGGCCATCACTATACATCTAATTTAAGATTGTTCTCCTACATTTGTCACTTCTTTTTAATTTATTATTTATTTAATATTACTTACCACTTACATAAATATTTTTACAGATGGGAACCCAATACAACAATGTAATCACAATTTCCACACTCAGAGACGTCACCCAAAAACCGATTAAACCCCTTTTAAACTGTCCTATTTTGACTGACAGGGTCCAAATTTATATCTAAACGATCAACGAACGAACGATCTAGCTATCGATTAACGTGGATAATCAAATAACAAGTCCCAAGTAACGACTCTGAGTACCGGCACTAGTTATACAGAGAACAGTATGTTAAGTGTCACTCTCTGGAATTCCGCCAATGAGCATGTAAAGATATACACTTGCAGAGAGACGCTGTTGAGTATTTTTACTGCCCGCCCCACTGCTGCCAACTTTAATAAGTTTGTACGGACCACCGGGACTTTAAACAGCCTCTCTCTCGGCCTGTATCTCTGATCGAATGTGTTATAGATGTGTATAGAGGTCAAAAAATGGTATCGCCTACAAGGGAAGAGCGCTGATGTCTGAAATACAGATATCTAGTTCAGACACAGATGATCAATATTCTGATCATAGAATTAAGTGTATTATAGTGTTTTTTTTTTCTCTAGGTATTTCTCCTGTGTTGTGGGTGCATTTACAAACATTTAAACTCACATACACAAACAGCCAGACCCGGAACAACTACTTGTAGGTCATACAAATATTTGTTCCGTGCTGGAATCAAACCCGCGACACGCAGCGCAGCAGTCAATCGCTTAACTACTGCGCCAACCGTGCCGTCAAACCGTGTCGTCGTGTATCACCATTATGTAAATGTCTGTATATTAAAAAAAAAGCTTATTCAGTAACAGTTGTTACATTTTTAATCTTTAGAAAATCTAGCTGTATAAAGAAAGAATAAGTATTTATTGGGACTCACAAAGGAAGATCACAAACTTAACTAAACACAAAAATAAATTTTAAAAATGAAATGAAAATATAACAGAAATTCCTGGCCAAAAGGCTGATCTCAGCATGATGCTGCGACATTTAAAAATAGGTATCGCAATGCTGGTATTCTGATAGGGCCCTCTGTGATTTTATTATACCTACCTTCGTTACTTTATTTCATTTCATTTGTTAACTTTTATTAGAATCATCCTTTGTAGTGTGTGTCACAAACACACACTCACGCGCGCCGACAAACTAAGCTTGCGTGTCAAAAAGAAAACAAACTAGTATGCATAGTTGCGGGTACTTGTGAGGCCCTGTCTAAGTGGCAGGAGGGCTCTTCTAACCCTCGCCTCTCGGCTATCGAGGGTACCACCTTTGTAGTTGAGAGGTCGCGAATCAGACGGTCCTTGTTTAGGCTGACTAACTGTGGGTGTGTTTGTGTGTGCGTAAAAGTGTGTGTGTGTGTGTGTAGGATGTAGTCTCTGGGACAATGCAAAATAGGTACTTGTTTTGTAATATTATAAGGGAGCAAATCTATGTAGGCCTGAATAAGTGAGCTTTTGTGTCCTGGTTAAATGTTGGAAAAACGACATTATTATTTTGTCTCAAAGTCATGACATAGATTTTTTACTATGTAAATATTATTGACATCAATTTGCTTCTATAACGACATTCATACGCGAAAACATTTATGTGTGATTTCAATGATGTACAAAAATCACAAAAACAATAATGATACTAAAGATTGTCATATCAAACTTGAATACAAATGCACTAATAAAAAAATATTTGCGCCTTGATATTTCTTTTACGTTATCGAACGACGTTATTAGATTGGTCGAAGGACGTCTTAAAGATCAAAGTTTTGGAGTTATCCAACTTCGCCTGCGGCGCTAAAATATTACCGTTTATGTCCCGTGTTCCAGTTCAAACTGCCCAATCGAGATTAAATATTATTTTAATCATAATTGATTACAAAAATATCACACTAATTTAATATTATAAAGGCGAATGTTTGTGAGTGTGTATGTTTGTCTCTTCTTCACGCTAAAACTACTGAACGGATTTGGATAAAATTAGGCGCACATATAGGTTATAACCTGGATTAACACATAGGATACTTTTTATCCCGATATTCCCACGGGATCGAAACTGATGCGGGTGAAACCGCGGGGCACAGCTAGTTATTTCATATGGCTGAAAAATAAATATGAATTCATGAACGTATCTATACTCCATTTGAAATAAGATTATACATTTATACATACCTTTTTTACAGTCCGTTCAACCGATTCCGACTTCTATACCGTAGGCATAAGGATGGCATTAAAAGCAAAAAAGTGGTTATAATACGAACTGTTTACTGCAGCTACCATTTCTCATGCCACCAACGCAATAGAAGTCAAAATCGGTTGAACGGACTGTAAAAAAGGTTTAATTAAATGTCTAATCTTATTTCAATTGGAGTATAGTCTGTATTACGTATTATGAGGTGTGCCTACTTCCGGAACTGGAATTTTACTAAAAATACGCGTATTGAAAAGAAATTGACGATAATTATTTTTATGTGAA